>OU342965.1:12931264-17731264 GCA_910592155.1 Ypsolopha scabrella
TTAAACACAAGAGATTTTTTCAGAACTTCTTTTATGCTATTAAATGTTATTGGTTCAGCATCACTTGAATTACCCAGCTGAACTAAAGTTTTTACCAAAATTGTTATAATATCTTCATTTTTCAAAATTATTTCTGCCAAGTCTTTTGTGTTTAATGTTTCATTTTTCTTTATTTCAGTTTTTGTATTTTTGTTTGTCTGAACGGTAGACGGTCTGTCTACAGTCTGAACTTTTACATACTCAGTGGTTTGAATAGAGTTTTATTAATAATACATCATTTTCAAACATTTTTTTTGTCTTATTTATTTCTTTTGTCATTGTCAACTTTGGAAAATTGGTGTTATAATTAGAAGGATGGAGGTTTCCATTATTTTTTAAGGAGGCAGTTACTTGAGCATAATTCTTTTTGTTATATTTTTCTTCTATTTTAATTTTTTTGATAGGGCAATCTCTAGAAATTGCCAGGTGAGGGGGCTTTTTGGCGGGCTTTTGAAACGTAAAGGCGGAATTGTTAAAAGTTTTTTCAGAAAATATTTTTCTGCTGTAAAACTGTAATATTTTAAGTTGATAAGTGTAAATAAAAATTGTACAGTGCATAGAGTTTTTGTAAAAATGAAAGAGCCTACGGGGGCTGAGCCCCCTGGGCAAGATTCTTCTTCAACCCCTACGGGAACAAAGCGTGGTAGAGGTGATGATGCTTATCTTCAAGGTGCTCAGAACTCTCAAGATAATGAAGTTTTCTACAAACCATACAATAAACCAGGTTATAAACGTATTTTCCCTGAGAATCAGGTGAGTACCGAATACATTGTTTATGTCGAAAGTACCAATGAAGGTGAGAGACTAGGGAACAAGAACCCAGACATGATTTGTACCTTATTCAAAAATGAAATTAAGGGCGTGGTGGGTATTAAAAGAGTCAACGCAAATAAATTGGGCATTACGTTTTCACAAAGTATTCATGCCAACAATTTTCTGTGCAATGAGAACTTTTTGAAAAAATATAATTACAAGGCGTACATACCAGCTAGGTCAGTGGAAATCATCGGCGTTCTGAGGTTCGTGCCAACGAATATCAGCAACGAGGAGTTATTTAAAAAACTCTCATCTCTGTACGAGATCATAAATATCAGACGTTTTACCCATAAGGTGAATGGCACAATAGTGCCATATGGATCTGTAAGTGTTACATTTCTATCCCAACAATTACCGGACTTTGTATACCTTGATTTATATAGATTCAAGGTCTTTGAGTATGTTGCTCCACTATTGCAATGTTACAAATGTTTTAAATTCAATCATGGAGCTAAATTTTGCAAATCAACCCAAAAATGTTCAGTGTGTGCCGGAGAACACCATTTCTCTACATGTGATAAGGAGGCAATTATAAAGTGCATCAATTGTCAGGGCCCTCACCTGGCAATTTCTAGAGATTGCCCTATCAAAAAAACTAAAATAGAAGAAAAATATAACAAAAAGAACTATGCTCAAGTAACTGCCTCCTTAAAAAATAATGGAAACCTCCATCCTTCTAATTATAGCACCAATTTTCCAAAGTTGACAATGACAAAAGAAATAAATAAGACAAAAAAAATGTTTGAAAATGATGTAATTAATAAAAACTCTATTCAAACCACTGAGTATGTAAAAGTTCAGACTGTAGACAGACCGTCTACCGTTCAGACAAACAAAAATACAAAAACTGAAATAAAGAAAAATGAAACATTAAACACAAAAGACTTGGCAGAAATAATTTTGAAAAATGAAGATATTATAACAATTTTGGTAAAAACTTTAGTTCAGCTGGGTAATTCAAGTAATGCTGAACCAATAACATTTAATAGCATAAAAGAAGTTCTGAAAAAATCTCTTGTGTTTAACCATGGATAAACAACATATTAGAATATCACAATATAACATTGAAGGCGCATTAAATAAAAAACCCCTACTAATTAATTACCTTATTGATAATGATATAGATATTTGTTTGTTAAATGAGACGTGGCTGAGAGAAATACATATTTTCAAAATTCCTAATTATGACTTTATAAATCAAAATGGAGCAGATGGACGATGTGGAGTAGGTATTTTAATTAAAAGTCAATTTAAATATACAGTTGTTTCAACTCCTTATTACGACTTTATGCAATCTGTAGCTATAATATTATCAACTAATGTTGGTAATTTAACAATATTATGCACTTATAGTCCACCTCCCGATGATAATCATCGTCGACGGTTTCAGGGTAGAAGATTAAAACAAATAATAAATAATTTACCAAAACCATTAATGCTATCAGGTGACCTCAATGCTCATCATATTGCATTTGGATGCCTTACAACAAAGACTAGAGGCAACGATGTTTATAATATTTTAGATGAATCAGACTTATGTATTCTAAACACTGGTACACCGACCACAGTAGGCAGTCCAACAAAAAATCCTTCTGCTATTGATATTGCTTGTGTTAGCCCTTCTGTGGCTCCTCTTTGCGACTGGAGAGTGCATGATGATGCAATGGGTAGCTATCACTATCCAACAATTATTGATATCCACACCTCAGTAGAAAAATATGAAATAGGGAGTCCAACGGAACGTTTTATTTATAATAAGGCTGATTGGTCATTATATACATCTGCAACAGAAAAAATATTAAGTAAATATACAATAGATTATGCTAACCCTTTAAAAAGTTACAATGAATTTTGCGAAGGTATAAATCAAATTAAAAATATTACTATACCAAAATTAAAAAAAAACACACAATATGTTTTAAAAAAACAAGTCCCCTGGTGGGATAATGAGTGTTCAGATGCCGTTAAAAAAAGCAAAGATGCATTAAATTTCTACAGAAAAGATGCAACAATGGCAAATTATATTAATTATAAAAAACTAGATGCCCTAAAAAAAAAACTGCTCAAAGAAAAGAAAAAAAATGGCTGGACTAAGTTATGCGAATCCTTTAATAGATATACTCCAGTTAGCGTTATATGGAATTATATTAGAAGGTTTAAACGTGTTTCTTTACCTAAAAACCCTAAGAATGATGAATGGATTCCTTCATTCATCGACAAGTATGCTCCATCCTCTCCATCTGAAAAATACATAGACGAAATAGCTTTGAATGAAATTTTTTGTAAACAAGGAAATGAAAAATGTGCTTTTCTCTCTAAACCATTTACTATAGAAGAATTTTTAAACGCAATTAAATCTAGAAAAGACACAACACCTGGATTAGACGATATTCCATACAAACTAATTCGAAGTATGCACATAAATGCACAAAAAGTACTCTTAAAAATTTACAATTTGCTATGGGACACAAACTGCATACCAGAATCTTGGAAAACACAATGTATTATACCAATATTAAAACCAGGTAAACTAGCAACCGATTTTAATTCTTATAGACCAATTTCATTATCCTCTTGTGTAGGTAAACTTTTTGAATTTATGCTTAAAACTAGATTAGACCACTATATAGAATGTAACAAAATATTACCAGATCAACAGTTTGGGTTCCGAAAAGGACGAAGTGCAACAGAAAGTTTCACATCTCTTATTACTGACATCAAAAATTCCTTTCATAGTCACTCAGCTACAGTCTGTGTATTTTTAGATGTGCAAGGTGCTTTTGATAATGTTAACCCTTCAATCCTGACCCAGATAATGTCAGAAGTAGGTATACCGGGACATGTCTGTAAATGGGTGTTTAAATTCTTATATGATAGAACCATGTATGTAAAATTTAATAACATCCTACATGGACCTGGACAAGTGTATAAAGGATGCATGCAAGGAGCTACCATTTCTCCATTATTGTATAACTTATACACTTGTCAAATCAATAAATATCTGACTGAGAGAAATATTAAATTCTTACAATTTGCTGATGACTTGTTAATATACACTGTAAATAAAAATGTAAATATAGCAGTAAATAGTCTCAATAAGGCACTTATACAGCTTCATAATTATTATGAAAATAAATTAAAACTAAATATTAGTGCTGACAAAAGTAGTGTAATGATATTTAGCAAGAAATATGATGAAAGCAACTACTCTGTAAAATATGGTAATAATTCTTTACCATGGATGATTGAAAAGAAATTTCTGGGTATTTGGCTGGATCAAAAGTTATCTTTTAATGCTCACATAAACTATATTATTAAAAATGCCAGCAGAGGACTCAATGTGCTGCGATCGCTGGCCGGAGTGCATTGGGGCTCAGACCCAAAAATTTTATCAATGTTATACAAAAGTATAGTGCGTAGTCACTTTGACTATAGCTCACTGGCATACATGAATGCGAGTCTCACATTGCTACGCAAATTGGAAGTTATACAAAACAAAGCACTACGAATTATAACTGGAGCGATGTGCTCAACACCCATAAATGTTATGCAATGTGAGACATGCATACCACCACTGCATTTCAGACGCATATACATTGCTGAAAGATTTTGTTTAAAAATGATATCATCAGACAATAGATGTGTTTTAGATAGAGTTCTTCCACAAAAAAATCTTGAAATAAGTAATTTAGGATCCTATGTAAATAGCAATCAACTTTTATCTGGACATGTACCAGAGCTAATTAGAATAATAATTCACTTACAACAATCTCATGCTGCAAATATGTATATAGATAGCATGTGGCCATTATACAAGGTAGATTTCAACAGCCTTGTAAATAAAATAGCTATACTTAGACAAGATATTTATAATCAAAATGATCTACTAAAATTCCTAGATGAAAATCATCTATATTCACTCTATACTGATGGTTCCAAAACCAATAATAATGTTACTTCAGCATTCTATGACCCTCAACTTAAGATTACAAAATGTTTCAAAATTGATACTAAATGTAGTATTTTTACAGCTGAATGCTATGCTATCTACAAAGCTCTTCTTCATGTAAATAGTCTAAATATAACTAATATAATAATCTTCTCAGATTCACTATCTGTATTATTAGCATTAGAAAATAATTGTTTTCGATACAATCTCAATTACTTAATATTTAATATTAGAAATTTAATTAATACTTTAAATATGAATGGTACGGCAGTGCAATTTATGTGGGTACCCTCTCATAAGGGTATCACTGGAAATGAAATTGCTGATCAAGCCACCAGAAATCCTTATGATGAAGACCATTCCACAGACCTGAAGATACCATTCACTGACCTACATGTACACTTGTCGCAGAACCTAAAATTATTATGGTGTGAGTACTGGAAAGAAACATGCAAAGAAAAAGGAAAATGGTATTTTAAGATCCAAGGAAACCCGCCCGCCCAACCTTGGTACAATAGAGATAAAGCGGCTAATTGCAGAAAATATATAACTACAATTAACAGAATGAGATTTGGTCACTGCAAAACCCGTACTCACCTGAAAAGACATAACCTGGCTGAAGATTCGAAATGTATTTATTGTGGACAAGAAGAAGCAGACCTTGAGCATTTGATATTCAAATGTCAACAATTTGGTGTTAACAGATTAGTGTTAGCTTCTGAAATACAAGAAATAGATTGTGATGCACCAAAAGAACTGCAAAAACTATTGTCTGACAAAAGATTTTATCAACCTCTATACAAATACATTTTAAATACTGTAGAAAACCTATAAAAGTGAAAATAAAAATCTGTATAAATGGGAAAAAAATAATATCAGACTGGCTCAAAAGGACACCGAATCCAGGGCCGTAAAACACATTAAAAAAAAAAAAAAAAAGCCAGGTGAGGGCCCTGACAATTGATGCACTTTATAATTGCCTCCTTATCACATGTAGAGAAATGGTGTTCTCCGGCACACACTGAACATTTTTGGGTTGATTTGCAAAATTTAGCTCCATGATTGAATTTAAAACATTTGTAACATTGCAATAATGGAGCAACATACTCAAAGACCTTGAATCTATATAGATCAAGGTATACAAAGTCCGGTAATTGTTGGGATAGAAATGTAACACTTACAGATCCATATGGCACTATTGTGCCATTCACCTTATGGGTAAAACGTCTGATATTTATGATCTCGTACAGAGATGAGAGTTTTTTAAATAACTCCTCGTTGCTGATATTCGTTGGCACGAACCTCAGAACGCCGATGATTTCCACTGACCTAGCTGGTATGTACGCCTTGTAATTATATTTTTTCAAAAAGTTCTCATTGCACAGAAAATTGTTGGCATGAATATTTTGTGAAAACGTAATGCCCAATTTATTTGCGTTGACTCTTTTAATACCCACCACGCCCTTAATTTCATTTTTGAATAAGGTACAAATCATGTCTGGGTTCTTGTTCCCTAGTCTCTCACCTTCATTGGTACTTTCGACATAAACAATGTATTCAGTACTCACCTGATTCTCAGGGAAAATACGTTTATAACCTGGTTTATTGTATGGTTTGTAGAAAACTTCATTATCTTGAGAGTTCTGAGCACCTTGAAGATAAGCATCATCACCTCTACCACGCTTTGTTCCCGTAGGGGTTGAAGAAGAATCTTGCCCAGGGGGCTCAGCCCCCCTAGGCTCTTTCATTTTTACAAAAACTCTATGCACTGTACAATTTTTATTTACACTTATCAACTTAAAATATTACAGTTTTACAGCAGAAAAATATTTTCTGAAAAAACTCTTAACAATTCCGCCTTTACGTTTCAAAAGCCCGCCAAAAAGTCCGCAATCATCAACAATCGAGCCGTGTTGCCACCTTGAATATTTTTTTGTCGCTACATCTAGTTTGAAAGTTTGAAATGCCACCTGATTTCGAAAATTTCAATGGAAAAATATTCACCAGAAATCACTAACCTTGAAAAACATTTGATAAATAAATCTAGTGTGTTATTTCACCAAATTTTGGAACCTTCTGTGGAAAAAGAATCACTTAAATCTCGAAATTTAACCGATTATGTCAAATGCAACTTGTAGATTTTGAAAATTAGTAAAAAAAATATGTTATTTTGCTAATGTACAGTGGAGACCGCATCAAGTTAGACACTTTGGACCTTGTACCTATCTTATATTCTTCTCTGTAGGGGTGTACTGCAAGTGTATGGCTTGATGTGGTCTCCACTGTACACTTTTTGTTTAATTTAAAAATATTCAGCCTAAGATGCGCGACATGCGAGTTTGTAACGAGTGGGGGGGTTATAAATAAATTACTAATAATTATCGCCAGTTTTCGTCTTAGCGGTTATTTTATGAACACCCCAACCCTTACAGCCTATATATTAACCAGGGTTACTAGGATGATAATAAATAAAAAACAAACCCAATTCCGTGGAGTGGTTCCCAAGTTAAAACAGAGCATACAAACCATACAGACAGACTTCCCCGATAGCCTAGACTTAATAACTTTGTAAAGAACTTCCCACCACGAGAGGACTTCTCACGCACAGATTACACATACACCACAAAAAAAATGGTTACTATATTTCACATTGAGAAATCGCTAAAAACCATTAGAAAAATTATTATCGCTACACGATGAAAAAAAATCGCTAAATTTACTGAGAAAATTGCTAAGGTGGCAACACTTTTATCGGGCTGTCAAACAAAAGTCAAACAAACCTTTTTTTTTCATATCTTTTTTAAATCTTGTTTAACGGCTTTGGATTAAACGTCCATTCAGCCCAACCTTCATTTTTCTCTCTACGTTCTAACAATGGGCTAATTTTTCGTTCCTTCAGAGTAGCAATGGCAAAAGGCAGGGGAAGTTATCAACACCATAAGCATATCGACGCGTGAAAGGCGATCCTTCCTAAGCGACACTGAAGCAACTTTACACCAGAGCGAATCAAAGTTTTTATTTTTAGAAAAAAAATCATAAAAGCTTTATTTAACATCGTAGTGAAACAATGGTTACATTGCAATAATCCTTGTTTTTAGTACTTTCATTTGATATTAAATACACTGGATATACACATTTAATTTAAGAAATAATGTCGGTTAGATAAAAATTACCTAGTTTTCGAAACAAGTAAAATTATCTAAATGACTCAAGTTAGTTTTTGTGAAACAAGTAATTTAAACATAAACTCCGCACATTGTGAAAACAAAAACAAGCGAAATCATCTGAGGAACAATACAACGTTGTATGTAAATCAGGAAAAAATAGTTTTGCATCAAAACTTATTTTTATTTATTTAGGAAATATTACTTAAATCACCGTCCGCAAAAAATTACTGTAGTACTAACCAACATTTTGCTTAGAGACCTTTAGGTAAGGTTAATGAGTTGAAATAAAACCCAACACAAATAAAGCAAAAAATATATTGGTTCTCTACATTTACATAAAGACCATAGTGACAATAGATTTTTTTATCAAAAACACAAACATCCTTAATGTTTAACTGTTATATGCCTGGCATAACAGATAACAATAATTCAATGCAAAACCCTAAAGAGTAAGTTATTATAAAATTTTCTTATTGACGAGTCAGTCTCATAGTTAACTAGGAAAAATAGTATAATAATATAGCTGCTAGCAATTACGTACATTAAGTATGTCTTTTAAATCTGCATGAAATAACATGTTCTCTATCAAGGTGTTGCTAAGCAAAACAAAAATTTTAAACTTAAAATCCTAAACATAAGTAAATTGGCCTCTATATAGGACCGACATAACATTAGCAGTCATAAACTTAGCTCAGAAATAAAAGAAAATATAGGTACAATTATTATCTTGCTCACTTATGTTGCAATAGAGATCAAACTATAGGAACAATATTTATCTTGCAAACTAATGTTGCAATAGAGATCAAACTTAACAGTCTTCTGCTAAACAAAAAAGTTATCTTCGCTTAACTTCAAACTTAATGTAAATAACAAATAAGTAATGTTTCATCTTACACTTATAAATGCTTACAAAGTTTAAAATTATTGTATTTCAGTAACCGTAACTATAAAACACAACATAAGGCTTGAATACAGACAAATCAGCGCAAAGGGACAAAAATAATTGTATGACGTTTTCTAATAGTTTTTTTTTTAAAGATGAAGGGATTATTACATTTTTTGTTTTACCTGTTGCCTATATTTAAGCCTTCTATTCATGTACCAGAATATTATGTATTTAAAACAAATATTAAATTAAACATTGTAATCTGGATCTTCCATGTCGGAATCTGGCAAATACATCTTTGGTATTTGTTTCTCGTGGGATATTAATATATTCTTGGTGAAAACAACTGGGTATTACGTTGTCGGTGCAGATCTTTTTGAGATCATCATATTTTGCTTTCGAAATGGGAAGCAAGAATCGATAGCAAGGAAGAAGTGCCACTTTTGCTTTAGATTGAATATCGACATCAAGAGGCGGCTGCAAGATGCTTGAGTGGTATGTTCAGGCTTCTCTAGGAAAGGTATGTTATCAGCTAATGCTACCGATACATCATCTCTAGGTTTAAGTGATATGTCCAGGGAGCTGCCAGTTGTTTGTGAAACATGTTGAGATTCCTCTAAGAGAGGCATGTTACAAACTGTTGAAGGTACGTCATACTCATCCAAGAATGATGTGTCCGAGCAGATAATGTTGCTATGCAAATTTTGGTCCTGAATTTCCAGTAATGAGTCCGAAGCAGCTACGTGGGATACATGGGAGACTTCCGATTCATTTATCTGCGATTTTGTTGACTGGGATTCAGGTATTACCTTTAAAAAAAACTCAACACCTACTACCCAACACTCCTCAAATTTGCTAAAGACAAAATAGAAACCTTAGATGCACACTCAACAAAACAAAACAACGTTCTCACATCATCCCAAACTCAAACTCATACACCAGTGGCACCTCCCCATGCCGACGGCCTCGCTGTAAAACATGCATTTTAATCAATACAGACACACACATCAACACACACCACACAACAAACACATACAGAACACAATCCAACACAAATTGCAAAACTAATAACTGCATTTACCTATTAGAATGCCGACATTGCCCGGCATTCTACATAGGTGAAACTAAAAACGCATTACACATCCGCATGAACCAACACAGACACACTTCAGACACTACACAAAACAACATCCTGCCCATCCCCACTCACACTCGCCTCCACAATCAACTTTTTAACGACTGCTTCACTGTGCGTATCATTAAGTCATTTACTCCACCATTGACCGACATAGAACTGAGGACCTGGGAGACATCATACATCTGGTCACTTGGCGCACACTATGGACCCGGACTCAACAGACAACACTGACAGACATAACTCGACCGATTGACTCATCATCGTCATCATCATCATCATCATCATCATCATCATCATCATCATCATCATCATCATCATCATCATCACACATTAATTCTGTAAATATCATTATTTTTATTTTATTTTTTTTCTGTAAATAGTCTTTAACTGTCATACAATAGATTTTAACTGTCACTCAAATGATGACGGCCTCATAGAAGAGGCCGAAATATTTTGAAAATTGTGTTTTTATTTAATTTTTATTGTAATAAGTAATATTTAAAGAAAACTTTAAAAAAAAAGCGTTACAGTCGTCGTTTTTGTTACACTTGTACTGGAAGACTGGCGCCATCGAGTTTTTATGAAAAGCTACTAAAGGGACTGTAGTCGTTTTAGTGACAGAAGGCAAGTATGTAAAGGTTGTAATATAGCAAGCTGGATAGATAACTAAAAACAATAATTTGCTTTTCATACGTTTAAACGTAGGTGATACAAATATGAAACAGCCGCTGATTATTGCTTTGCTATAGGATAAAATGCCAAATTAAAAGTACTCGAAGGCGGAAATCGTGTGAGCGTAAGCGTTCTCTGGAAGAGATCGCTCTTAACGACAAGACCCTCGTCGGTACACTTAGGTTAAGACGACATAGGACGTAAAATTAGATTTTTTGAACCAGTAGAACTGCCAATCTACGGTAGGTAGTGTTTCGAAAAAAATATATGTTATAAACAAGGCCTTTTTAAAGACAATGCGTGAGCCCAAAACGTAAACGAGAAAACTTCGCTCGATAGAAAAAAATTGCAAAGTGAAGGCTGTTTTTTCAATTCAAACCAGTAGTCCGTTCAACCCAATAAAATAATAATAATAATGTTTTCAACATAAAAATCCATTATCTAACAAATGTGAGAGCGTTTTTTTCAATAGCGCTCTTGTGTGAATGTATATTAAATTTTATTCATTAAAAACAGCGACATCTGGTATATTCTCGATTTACCGCACTATTCGGACATGCACCTTTTTAGATTACGTTTGTCTCTTTCGTTATGCGATCGACGTACAGCACCTTAAGGGGGTAACTTTTTACCTCGGTACAAAATGCACATTATAATATTGTTTTCCTTACTTTTGAATAAAGAGTATGCAATAAATGCGTTTTATAGCAATTTGCGGAAGTAGTTTGTTAGTAATAAAGTCTTCACAAAAAAATTATGTAGTTTAATCCATTACATTTTGTTTGCATTATATTAACAAACTTTAAAGCGTGTTTACAGTTGTAATGTAATGCATTCAAAATGTAATGGAAAATGGAATAGTTTTCATGTGATCACCTAACTATTAACAAGCAGTTTGAGCAAATTGCTATAAAACGCATTTATTGCATACATTTTTTTCAAAAGTATGGAAAACAATATTATGATGTGCATTTTGGACCGAATTCCTCTGTTACCCCCTTAAGAATATTACTCTGCAATTAGTTCTACTGTGGTTTGCAATAAAGTGTTACTTACTTATAAGAGTTATTGATGTGGATGAAGCGAAAGACGTATGCCAATATCGTGGCAAGTGGCAAACCATAGTCTCTGCCTCTCCCTCTGGGATACAGGCGTGAGCTTATGTATGTATGTAAAGTATTGTAGATATCGCGTATAGAAACATGTTTAAGATTGCAAAAATAAGAATGAAAGAATAAAAACAATCTTTTATAGTATATATCTTATCAACACTTACGGGATCTTCCTCAAAAGTCAATCGCTTGCGACATTTTTTTTCCATTATCCCAGAATTTGCCAACGCTATGTTGATAAGTCTAGAAGAACGGGGATTTCGGTTCATCTTTCTTCTGAAAAAAATCGGTAATAGAAAAAATGTTTAAAGAAAAGAACGAGTTAAGGAGAATATAACGAGGGGTAAGGAGATAGAATGTAGTTGTATTTTTCAGTATCTATCTATAGAATAAAGTGAGAACAAACTGAAGTAGATTCTTAAAATAACGAATTTATTAATAAAATAATGAATTTATTACAGCACAAATTTCATGATGTTTTGCGTGTAAAAAATGCTTTTCTACTTACCGTTTATCCCATTCCTAAGTGCATAACGCGGCAAAATTGACAAAAACGAGTGCACCCGTCCGATCTAACCGACGCCTCGCGGCTGAATGACGACTTGCAGGTACGTATCACGGGCGCTGTGCAAGTTGCGCAACCAACATTTCGCAAAATAATGTACATCCTAACCAACAAAAATATTGTAATTCATTCCAAGTAAAATTGTCTAACCGACAGGAACTTACTAAGCCTTAGATCAAGTAAAGTTATCTAACCGACATTAAAGTGAACCAGATGTGAAAAGTAAAGTTGTCTAACCGCCAGATTTTATATTAACAAGTATTATGTAAAAGTGTCTGAGCGACAATTTTAGTTTTTTGTATTTTCAGGTAAAAATATATTAGTGCAGAAACGATAAAAAAATACTTCAAGTGAAATTGTCGTACCGCAAACAATGAACTTTTACGAGTTAGGATAAAACATAATAATCACCATTAATCAAGTAGTTTGAGCCAGTAAGAAATTACCATTTGACCGAGAAGAAATATTTTATTCTAAGTAAAAGTGTCTAAATACATGATAATAAAAATAAAAACATGGAACAATCATCTAAAAGAAAAAAATATATGATTCAAATGGTATAACCACCAAACCACTTGAAAAAGTCAATTTTTTTGTCTGTTAGTAAGCACAAAATGTCCCGATTTTGCAAATGCTGCTGTTTCGTAAGCGACACTCAAACTCATCGTAGAGCCACGAGACCCAGACCAAACGACGCAGAAAAAAAATCTGATTCCGGAGACATGTATAACTCATTTTTGGCCAAAGTGTCGCTTAGGAAGAATTGCCTTTCACGCGTCGATATCATTTGTATACCATCTGTTTAAATAAGTCTTTGAAATATTCAAAGAAATAAGTCTTTTAATATTAAAACTTGAACACTCCGATAAAAGATATTGCAGTGTTGCAGCATCTGCAATACAAATTTAAGGATAATAATAATAATAATATACTAGGTACGTACAAAATTTGAGTCTTTCAAGTGTTCAGGAAATTTTCATGTTCAATTCTTAATTGTTTAAACTCGCGCATTATTTTTTAAAGTTACAACGACACCAACAAAAAATCTTCTTGAAATAAATATATAAAAGTTCAAAATTGATCTTTTTCGATAGTCCCAAAATGAAAAAAAAATCTACAGTACAAATGACTTTTATTTTATGCTTTATTTCTCTGTTAAATGTATATTTTAGACTTTTCGGAATTTCGCTATGGAATTTAGTTTTAGCAGAAAAAATCATTTATGTTTTTCAGTTTTTTTTTCAAATTTTTTTTATATTGTTAGATGTTTAGTTTTTTTCATCTCGTTTCTGCAATTAAATTTAATATTTTATATGTATATGTTTTGGCAGCAGAAAATCTATGCGCAGAAAAAACTCACTTCACCTGCAATCGCGTGGAGAATAAGAATAATATCGATTTGAAAATTTCGAGTCCATGACGTCATCACAGGTGACGGTGGTAGAGCTGATGCCGTACTTGACTGTGGGTGGAAGTGGAGGTACACCGTCTTACTCGCAAATCAAAGAGTAAGAGAACAGCTCTCAGGCTAAACCAGGCGGCCCACCATTGTCTGGGACCGATGGATGGTGGTATATCCATCCCCAATTGTCGGGTCTCATATAAAACAGACTGGTGACGGGCAGCGGCGTCACTGGTGCAGGGGTTTCGGCACCGCACTCACCAACCCGCCTGCCCAGCGTCTGTGAGTATGGGTATTTCTTCCAGGAGGACCGCCAAGAGTGGCGAAATCCTGGAAAGGCCTATGTCCAGCAGTGGATGAAACAGGATGTTGGATGGATGGATGGACGTCATCACAACGAAACTTTAAAAATAGTTATAATATAACTACTACTTGAAATGAAGAAATACAGAAATTCATTGCTTATATATTAATTTGCTAGCTGTACAAAACAAAAATACTAGAATAGCGAATTCTAGTTGCACTGCAAAAATATATTTGATAGATACTTTCTTCAAGTAGGTAGGTAAATTAGGTACTATCGATGTCGTCAGCACAATTGAAATTGAAATTGTGAAATTGTGCAGATGACGATTTGCCTAGGCATATTATAATTTTGTGAAAACTACAGGGCACTTTCTGTTGAAAAACTCTCGATTTCATACTTCATGATATGCCAAATCCTACGATTTGCCCACGACATTGACAAGACTAAATAACTGTGACAACCAACGGCCACAGGCGTAACTAGGCAGGGGCCAACAGGGGGGCACGGCCTTCCCCAGAGACGGAGTAATACTTTATATTCTCTGCCAGAGTACCGTCTGCCCCCCCCAAATACGGATGTCATTGATGTAAAAAGATGCTCGTTTTGTTTTTTGATTTGTACGTGATCTCTTTGTATGGAGGATTATCTCTATTTATCTTATTAAGATCACATTATGGATAACAGACTCTTGTTGATGGCTTCATAAGTTGGAGCCAGGGGCTGCCCCCCCAAAGTCCTAGTTATGCCAAGGCGAACGTTGCGGCGCCGACAATGCACGTACACATCACAGCTACTACAATCACACATTAATCCTTTAGCTATAAACTAGAATAAATTAGTATTTTCCATAAAAATGGTGATGTGGTATTAATGTTTTTACCATCACACACGATGCTTACTGTTTAATTACTCTGCAGGTTCGAATCTCAGCAGTTATAATCACCGTATCCAATTTATTTTGATTTATTTCGCAGTGATGACAAGCTGAGTTACGATTTAAAAACGAACGACATATACAATTATATGTATATTTGGAAGACATTTTTATTACTAGCCTTTGCTCGCGGCTTCGCCAGTATTTTTTATCCTAGGCCCCGTTTTTGGCTTGTTGGTTATTTTATGAACACCCCTAGCAGCCTATATGTTGACCAGGGTCACTAAGATGACAATCAAGGAAGTCGCATCCAAATCCGTTCAGTGGTTCTCGAGTTAAAACGGAAAATACATTACATACATACAAACAGACAGACGAAAATTCTAAACATTGTTACATTAACCTCAGTACAGTACTAATAACCCATTTTAAATCAAAATTCGTAAAAAATATTCAATTGACTTTTTTACTACTTTATTATGTGTATGATTTAAGCTACCACTAATTCAGTTCTAAATCATAGGGAATCTATGTTCCCAAAATATATTACGTATTTGTCAACAAAATGTTGTCACCACACAATAAAAAAGACCTTCATAATTCATGTGTAATCTACACTATTATACTTATATAAAGAGGAAAGATTTGTTTGTTTGTATGTTTGAGGTAAATTTTGGAACTACTGAACCGATTCTAAAAATTCTTTCTTTTTTAAGAAGCTACACTATTGCTGAGTATCAAAGGCTATATTTAATTTTAATAAAAATAAGTTTTCAGTTTGAAAATTTAATATTTGTGAATCAAGTCGGGAGGAAAAGCGCTGCTTAGCTGGTTTAACGGCGTGCCTTGACCAAATGGTCAGATTTTCCATACGGGCGAGTAAACTGTAACAAATTAATCTGACCAAAGATTTCGATCTACAACGATCCTGACACACCTCTTGCTAATATTAAGCTTGAAAAAGTGACTACAGCCAGGTTTAAGCATAGACACATTTAAATATTGTTTAAGTAATGATTTTTTCCTATACTTGAAGACTTTATCAGTATTAAATTGTCTACAAATTTACATCAACAACGATCCTGACACACCTCTTGCTAATATTTAGCTTGAAAAAGTGATTATAGCCAGGTTTAAGTGACGTTTTTTTCCCATACGAGAAAACTGTAGCAGTTTAATCTGACTACAGATTTCTATCTTCAACGACCCTGACACACCCGTAGTAAATTTTTAACCGACTTGAAAAAGGAGAAGGTTTTCAATTTGACTGTATTTTTTATAGTTTTTTTTTGGGTATATTACACCATGACTCCGTCATTTCTTATTTATTTATTTATTTCATGGAAAAGACACAGAAGTAAACTATACATAGAAACATTAAAGTATAAACAAATGGTTAGTTTAATTTACTTCCTCTACGCTTTCCTCAAATACGTTATTTTTGTAGGGAGTAATTCGGTGACATTTCTAAACCATTCTCTGATAATGTTAAAAAATAAAAATGATGTTGTTTACAAAGCAATGGAATTAAATTAAATTAAAAACTAAGATAAGCGTTCATACACACGGTTACACACATTCATGCAATCTCACATATTCCCATCCATACACACACACACATGCCTTTTAATTTGATATTATATTTGTGTAGTTACACAATTTCTTACAATTTCTCGTTTTTGGTGTCTAAAATTTGCCTAACTTCCTTTTTAAATTTGATTTTACTATTATTAAATATGTCTATGCTAAGGAGTTTTTTATTGTAGGAGCTGCAAATTCTTCGTAGGGGGGCTCGACAGCCTGCGTTACTCTGTGAAGTAGGTACTGAGAATAAAGTCTTAGATCGTGTAGAGTGGGTTGGCGCTTTAAAGTTAATTTGCTCAAGAAGAGTAGGGCAGTCATATTCATTGTTCAATATATTGTAAAGGGTCTTTGCGTCTAATAGGAGCCTTCTGTCACAAAGTCTTTGTAGGTTATAGAGTTTAAGCAGGTCGGCATAGTGTCCTCGGGATCGAGTCAGTCTAAAATGGAGGGCTTTAACAAATTTCTTTTGGATCATCTCCACCCTTTCGGAATAAACTGCGTAGTATGGATTCCATATTATAGATGCATAGTCAAGTACTGAGCGTATTAATGATTGATAGAGAGATAAGTATGTTGATGCTTTCTTAAAAGGTTTGGTGATTCTCAGGACAAATCCCAGCATTTGATAGGCTTTAGTGTACATTTTATCTATGTGCTTGTCAAATATTAACTTTTCGTCAAAAGTCATGCCAAGATCGCGAATGTTATTTACTTTAGTTAAGTCTTCGCCACCGATGTTATAGGTATGTTCTATTTTGTTAAGGTTTCTAGTAAACGTTTCTAGCCAATTTGTAAGATTATTTTTTGTTTGGAAGGTTGTGCTTCCTTGTAGGTCCGGCTTTATTTTTGTCTTGATCTAATGATGGTCTTCAGAGAAAGGCAGTGGAACTCCTCAATGGATGACAGCATATTACTTGATATTGAGGCAAACGCTCTGTACCAGGGTGTTGATTACACGGTATCATTTGAAAATTGTCAAGAACCCATCTGACTTTCGATCCTGGCCTCATCACCATAGAACTACTAACGGATGACAGCACAAAACTCGACATTGCAGCAATCACTTAGTGTTAGGGTGCTCATTACATGATATTACTTAAAAATGTTCCTTATGCCACTTGAACTTCAATCCTGGCCTCACCACCTTAGAACTCCTCAACGGATGACACCACATAATTCAAGTTTGTGGCAATCATTATGTGTTAGTGTGCTGATTGCTGAGTATAACTTGAAAATTGAAATTACGCCACCTGACCTTCGAATCTGAAGCTCTTCAATGGATGACGGCACACCATTCGCGATGGCAATAATTGATTTGTGTCAGGGTGCTGATTATAGTATACTACTCAAACATTGTCATAATATCACCTTGACCTTCTTTTAATATGAACAACGCGCTTACGCGCTTACAATAACTACCCATATTTCACAATTCAACCCGTGATTATAATCGATACGACATGAATCCGCGACGGGGTGTCAGAGGTGTTTCCAAATTTTTATTATGTGTAAAAATAAGAACCTGCTGCTAACCCAAGATGCACTAAATCAACACGTTCTTCGGGCTATATACCAGGGTGTGAAAGCATTAAAACATGTGGTATACATACTAATAATAACGTAGTAAAAAGGTCGTGCCTGTACATTGACTATTTTTGAGAAATTTTAAAAGAAATGTGTTTAATTAGTATTGTAGGTACTAAGGCAAAAACCATTTTTTTCTGTCTCTCTGTATGTTTGTATGTTCCGTTCTAACGCGAGAACAATTGAGCGGACTTGAATGCGGTTTTATGATTGTAGCGACCTTGGTTAACATATGGGCTATACTATAAGGGATGTTCATAAAATAATAACGCCCAACCCGAAAACGGGGCAGAAATTGAATTCAAGCGGGCGGAGCCGCGGGCAAAGGCTAGTGGTTTATAAGTGGATCACCTTTATAAAAGATCAATAAATCAAATATACTTTTTTCAATGTTAATATAGTCCTAATTTCTTCCTCGGAAATCTGGCTTTGTTCATCATATTCTAGGCTCAAGGTACAGCCTTAGATGCCTAAATCTATAAATGGTTACTTATAATCAGCGATATAATACACCCGCAGGATTTTTGGATAGGTATCAAACGATACACCAAACCACAGCTAAGACGTGAAAAAAAATCAGATTACGTGTAGGTGAAGTACAGAAAAAAATTTGTTTGCCTGATTTTTATTTACTGCTTTGTCGGCGTTATTAATATGTATACTCATTGCAAATTACAGCGTCTCTGAGCAAAACCGTGAACAGACAGACAGACGGACAGACGGATGGATGGACAGACGGACGGACATGGTGAAACTATAAGTTGCTAACTACGGAACCCTAAAAACCATAATTAGTGAAAACCTCATCAAAATCCGTTTTGTAGATTCCGATATTTTGGGTTCATTTTTCTTAAATATTGAAGACGCGGCGGCGCACAGTGAGGCAAGATCCATCAAAAGTTGGCATTAACTTAATAAATCAAACACTAATTTAGTGTCTATTCATCATTTCTTGTATGGTACACACCCCTCCGCTTCTGTTAGCAACAATATTTTCCTCCCTAGTGTCCTTCCCGAACTAACCTGAGGATTGGTTCTGGCACGTTGCCCGTGGTGTCAATACGTACAACAATATTACTTATTTATTGCAACTAGTTCGGTGTCATTATTTGTTTAAAATAAAAGGAAATTAATAATCTTCTTTATGTAGGTTTCGTCATCGAGTATGCAGTAATTTTTTACGTCATAAAAAGTAGCACTTTAATTAACAAATATTTATCAAATTCATGATATTAAATTAAATATTAAAATATTATGTTTTTTTTTTGCTTACCGTCAAATAACATGATATTTGTTTATGTTCCGAGCATGACCCGGATTAGGTACTTATTTCTTTACAAAGCCTAATTGCTGTTCTTTTTGGGGCAGTTTAAATATTCTGCTCGAAACTGCTTCTTTAAATAAAAAAAATTGTTAGGTATTTTCTAGTCAGTTGTAATTATGGTAGAGTTTTATTTTTTAGGTTTAAGTACTCGCACAATGTTTGCGACAAGAATAGGGCTAGTTAGCATTTTTTAAATGTTAGTAAGTAAGTAAGCAAAATCATCGAAAAATAATTTGATTATTTGTAAACTGAAGTGATAAAACAAACAAAATGCGATTGCGATAAACAATGTGAGGAAAAAAAATACTGTCACGTTTTAAAGCAGACTGTAAATTTCTTTGGTCAAAATCCTGTGAAATATATCCCACAAAAACATAAATATGGAAAAGGGGCCCAGTTCAGTACAAAGGCAGTGCAGGTTGTCAGCTTCTCCAAAAAATGAATCAAGATCAAATTGGGTGCCGAGGCTTATGGAGGCTCCTTCAGTCATACCTGCAATAATGTACAACGTTCTTTACTTCTTTTAAAACAAACTTTGCTACTGATTATGTAGAACTTGGAAAGTTTTCACAGTTAAAGTTTAAACGTGTTAAAGTTACGTCATACATGCAAATAATTGGCTATAGCTGAAATAACTAGTGTTGATTTAAAGTTGATAAATGAGACTCACACGATGATGACAGTTGTGGCCAGTACTCATGAAAGTACAGAACAATTCTTCTGAGAGTACAGAAGAATACGAAAATACTTTGACTTATGAGTCTGATATATGATTAACGTAAAGGTTACAAAAATAACAATACAGTGTATAACTGTTCATAATGACTTTTATTTCGATCTATTGATAAAGCTACGTACTTAAAACACGGATTCTATTCAAAATGTATCACCAATGAGTTGATGCCAACTTTTGATGGATTCTGCCCCACTGTGCGGCGGCATGTACGACTTTATTTTATAAAATAATAAATAAATACATTTTTTTTTTATTTTAGCCAGATTTACATAAAAACAGGCCATATTACACACACACAAAAAATACAATAAGAAACCAAACAATAATAATCCAAACAACACAATAAGAAATAAAAAGAAAACTAAAACTAAAACTAAGAAAACTAAATAAAAACTTTTAAAACTATGTTCATTGATGCGTGTATGTAACACCACTAGTTGAATCATTTATTGAAGTCGTAATATAAAAACAACAATTGTACCTAATTCGTACCTATACGATAGATAATTGCGATTTCCGTTGTTCAGGTGTATTTTATAAACTAAGCCCAAAGATTCGAGATTTTATTAAAATTAAATTTATGTCATTGTGGTATAGGAAATCACAAAAGTAAATCTGTACGTGAGGGGCTCTGTACCGGGATTCGAACCCGGGACCTCTAGCTTACCGGGCGGTTGCTCATACCAATGATATACATTTAATTTGTTTATAAGTGGATCACCTTGCGATAGATAAATCGCCAAGTGTTTAAAAATATATTAATTTATTTCTATCATAGATTTTATTTAAAATTTAATTTGGCCTGTTTCTATAACATAATAATAAGTATAATATACAACAAACAAATAATTCTAGGCTGTAAAATTTTAGGTCACCTATATATTTTCCCAGACCTTCCAGCATTTTCTATAACATTTGCCTGACACGCAATTTTCTCTGAATTATCCCGCTTTTCCCGGATTTGCAAGCAATGGCCACCTATACATAGTATAGGCAAAACGTCCTAAAATTACCTGGTCTTTTCACGAATTCTGATGAGATTTGAACCCAAATCGTCGTGCCCTACTATTTATTGTAATTTATGTGTTTCAAGACTCTGTAAATAAAGTATTTAATGAATGTGTTTCAACTCTGATTTTAACTGACTTTTACGCTATGAAGAAGTAATATTATATTTTATATAAATGATTTATACTATTTGATATCTAATATCTCTACAATTTGATATGTTATACAGTTTAACTATAAAAAAATAGAAACTAAATAATCCTAAAACCTACTTAAATATATAAGAAAAAATATATACCTATACAAATAAATAAAAATACCTACAAATAAAAAACCTCATCCAAATCGCTGCCCCGCGATATTTATATATTATATATTTTGTTATATTTATACTTATTTATTTATGTTATATCGTGGTGTAAGTAATTGATTGGCATTATCCTTAAAAATTCCCTGACTAAAAGGTTACCTGCTTAAGTTCGCTTTTGTGCATTGTAAATTTTGTGCAATCAAGTATTGTAAAACGCCAAGCTGATTTATTTCAAAAATAGTTATGGTATTTTCCTTAGTTCATGTATTTATTACGAAAAAGAAATTGGTATATTTTTCGTTTTGAATGTTCTTGAGACCTTGAAAACGGGGTATACAAAGAGTTCCGATTACTAATAAATGAATTCTTCAGATCCCATCTCCTTTTAATAAGATCCCATTGTCAGTCTGCATATGAGTGCAACAGAGACCATTACGTAATGCTCCTACGATGTAGGTCTATTTAAATATTCAGTTTCACTTCACGCTGGAGCATCAGTCGTTTTGACGTGTATTTACTTACAACATAGACGCATACTTTTCAAGGAGCTAGTATGTACGCTGACACTTAGGGTACGCTGCAGACTGACAGCAACAGCGCAGGCTTTGAAATTAGGTGACCACGTTCGTTTAGCCGGTAAATGTAAAACATGTCTACACGGAAAATTCGACTCTAGTTTTGTCTTCGAAAAGATAGGGTGAGAGGATAAGCAAGGGCGGAATCGAAAACGAATGTGAGCGAATCGGTAGGGTGGCGCCGGTGGCGGCGGCGGGCGGCAGCACCCGGCGGATCGCTCGAGGGCGGCGGGCGCCGGGGCGGGCGGGACGTGGGCGCCGCGACGGCAGTCGGGCACGTGCGCGCGACGTCGACGCGCCGCCGGCTTCATCCGCGCGACTACCACCTCCACCCGCTCAATATCTCAAATTCTCACTTCATCTGTCACTAGGAGGAATCTGTGCCCATCCTTTTAAAATACCGAACCTGTGAGTTATTAGGTGTGCTTCGATATATGACGTGGTGTTTTCACAGAGTTGTGGATCAATCGTTAAATATTCTGTGATGGCTTACATCATTGAATTGGTACAATTTTCGGCGGGAAATATTATGGCATTAAACTGACACTCCTACACTATTACACAACAGTTCGTATATTTTTTTCTTATACATTTTTACAGTTCCAGGAAATGTGCGATTTTACTTAGGTATTGTAATTATTGGAATATTATAAGTATTTGGTAAAGAGGAGAAGATCAAAACAAATGGTTATATGTATATTTGTACTGTTCGTATAGGCTCCTACTCTGTTGAGCGGAATGTAACTAGGCCTACATAGAATAGCCTAAATAGACCTTGGAACCTTACTTAGGTTTCGACCTTACTTCAGAGTACCTCTAAAATTACTTATTTGGGAGAAAGCTTTCGTGTATTTTTTCATGTGACATTATCACATTAGGTGTGTTCCTGATTTTTTCCGGCATCCTCGTGTAATTATAACCCACCAGAAATATAGTTTCGATCAATGGTCTTAGCAGACAGGAAACTATTAAGTAATACTCGAATATTCAGTACATATACCTAATATAGCAGTAAAACTCAGCTTCACTCAACTGTTTCAATTGTTTTTGCCCGGTTCAACATAACGTCGTCGCTTAGTTTTTGGAATAAATAGACTGTAACGTCGAATATTTCTTACTAACGCAGGAAAAAATGTGAAGTGCCTACCAATTAACCCCTAATATAGATACGGTCAATTGCGAGTAGGAGTCACGCCTGCGGGTTCCGTACCATTCAAATAAGTTATTAACTTATTATGGCTTAAATGATTTAAATAAAAATTACATACTTATGAAATGTTTGAAAATGTATTAAAAAAACTGCAAAATTAAGTTGTTGGACTATTACTCGGTAACTTGTAAAGCCTACTTACCTGTGATAGTTTAACTTCGTTATATACAGGGTGGCCGCGAAAGAGAGGTCCAGAAATTTTTTTTGGCTGCCTTACATTTAGGGCTATCCGAATTAGCCCCATGTATGTTCCGCGATTTTTAGTAGTTTAGGAGATATGAATATTTTAAATGATTTTTATCATAATTTTCACCTGACATTAGTTTTGATTTTTTCTCTCTTTCTATTTAATATTTATGAATGTTTCTTTAAGGTTATTTATGACAACTATGTGAGTAACTACTCTGAAAATTATGGTTTAGCTCTTGTGGAACATGACTAAAATTGAGTCGAAAGTTAATAATAGTCGTGCTAAAATTTCAAAAAATTGAAAAGTGTATTTGAAATGTTGTCAATGGTTTCAAAGTTATTTCATAAACTGCTATTACCCTTCAGCAATAAAAACCATAAAAAAACAGATCTCAATAGGCCTTTTTTTCTGTAACCGGCCTTCAAAGTTAAGAAGTAACTTTTTTTAAACTTAATAAATAATTGTATGTAATTAATAATGTAATTTCTTTAAATTATGATTTTATTTTATTCCTTCCATCAATCCATCCATCAGCCTGTTGCGTCCACTGCTGGACATTGGCCTTTCCAAGATTTTGCCACTCTTGGCGGTCCTCCTGGAAGAAATGCCCATACTCACACACGCTGGGCAGGCGGGTTGGTGAGCGCGGTGCCGAAACGGCGCCGCTGCCCGTCACCAGTCTGTTTTATATAAGGCCCGGCAGTTGGGGATGGATATACCGCCATCCATCGGTCCCAGGCAACGGTGGGCCGCCTGGTTTTTTGCCTGAGAGCTGTTCTCTTACTCTCCCCCGAATAACTCCACGGTCGAGCCCGGCATCAGCTCTACCACCTATATTTTATTTTATTAAAACAGTTATTTGTGATTAAAATTAATTAATTTACAGCAAAATGCATAACCTACACCTACGCAAGAAATTTTGTTTTAACTGCCTAAAAGGTACACTGTTGCTTCTTATAACATTTCTAGCTTTTTCAATTTTCTCCCTCAGCTCATTACAGTCGCAGCTCAAGTACAGTCGAATTGAGAACCTCCTCCTTTTTTGAAGTCGGTTAAAAATGTCGACTTCTTGATGTTACACTTCTTAAATAACTGTCTCTACTATTTATTAAACGTGTAAAAAAACATATCTACGAAAAATAAAAAATTCGTTGATATTATATTTTTTAATCTCTGATAGTAAACGTCACGTGACATGGTGGGGCGGGCGGGTGGACAAAAATGTCACCAAGATGTCACAGGGGTCAAAATGCAGCCAAATATGTGTCACGTGTTTTATGGACGCACCAATCTGAAATTATAGGTTCCGATTTCATTGATCGCTGTTATTCCATGCGGAAAAATCCGCAGTGCGAGAGGGACGAATTCAGAAAAAAAAACAAATTGACAACTTTTATCACGAATTTTATTAAATATCTGTTCGTTTCAGAGTTTAATAAAGTTTATAAAGATTTTAATTCATAATAGTGGGTAGTTTATGAAACTGGTACATAAAAATGTTATTAAGTTTAAAAAACGAGACGTAGGCAAGTTTTTTAATAGTACACGAGTGTTTTAATACCTAGTTATGTATAGTTTCATACACTACTTTATTTAAACTCATGCCTACTAACCTTTTTTCATAAATTTTTAAATTTGTCGTTAGCTATTTTTGATTATTCTTATAAAGGCTTGTTCTAAAAGTGTTTGTAATTTCCGTCGTTATATCCAGAATGTCAGGTGGAGTCAAATATCATCACCATCCCTGCTGTCAGTAATTTTAGGGCGAAATAATTCTTTTGACCCATAAAACCACAGTAATAATAAATAAATTTCCTCGAAAACTATGGCGCGCCATGGCGCAACTAGTCCAGTCATTACGCTCATTCAAAAAGAGGATGAATTTGCGGATCTAATTTTTTGATATGTTGTAGGGGATACCTGAAAAAGCTTAACTTGAGTTCTTCGACCAAGCTTTCCTAGGAGCTTTCGCCACCATCTTGAAAAAAGGGGTAAAATTTGTTTCTCGGCAATAACTCGGCTATCCGATGAGATTCGAAAATTTTTATAAGAAACTTTTTGTAGCTTTTTTTTTGTTCTACAATAAAGTATTAACCATTTTTAGCGTATCATGCATCGTTATCGAGATATCGATCGATAAAGTCAAAAATTTAGGACACAATTTTTGTTTTTTGCTATTTTTTTTGTTTGGGTCATAATAAATATCAAAAATTGTAGAATTCAAACTTGTAGAGCATATTCAGACCTATAATTTCCTTCTTGGATTTTTTTATGTTGGACAAAAATTACGATCTCCAGCGCGCCGCAAAGTCGGTGAATCCACGCTCAGCGTCGAGCGAGCTGCTCGCTCGGTTGTATCTGCATGTCGAATCGATTGGGAAATTGTTCAGGAAATTGATGGGATAAAAAATAAGTACATAGAGCAACAAATTAAGGATCACATAAAAGTAATTTATTAAACAAATAATTTGTTTGTGCAGTAAAAAAAGGTTGTACAGTACATTTGAGCGAAAAAAAGTACACAACACAGATTAAAATGAATAAAAGATTGTCTCAAGAAACTTTTGTACTTAAAAAAAATGCAAACACACTCGTCAAAACGGATGCCAGGTTTTTCAATTATATTTTTCAATACAAAATAAACGTATATGGAAAGAAAAATATTTTTTGTGCACTCGAGACACGAACGATGGACTTTTTTCATGTCTTTTTTCGCTTGGATGGTCCAGGCTGAAGGTCTTCGTCCTCCGTAAACTCTTCGAAGTTGTGTCTGTTGAGACGTTGGAAATGATGCTGATTCGTTGAGAGCATCGTCATCATCATCGTTACAAACATCGTCGCCGTGAAGCAAAATGTCGACTCTGGCGACGTTACTGCATGTTTGCCCACTGCAGTGCATGCAAATAACGGAGCAACTAATTCCCGCTTTTCTGCACCCACAGGCGGCCTCACAATTTCCTTTACACTTACAGGAAATGAGTTTTAATAGTTCAGGCGGAGCGGGTTCGGCGGTGCTGGTGATTGGTTCGAGCCCTCGATTAGTCTGTCGCCAACCCCATCCTTGTGGATCTTTGCAAAATCCGAGCCAGGTTTGAACTTGTAGATACGTCCGAAAAATGTGTTGACGCACAGCGCTTTCGGTTGGCGGGAGTAGGGAGAGGTGATTCACTTTATTCGCAGTCATTGATTTTTGTCCAACATAAAAAAATCCAAGTAGGAAATTATAGGTCTGAATATGCTCTACAAGTTTGAATTCTACAATTTTTGATATTTATTATGACCCAAACAAAAAAAATTGCAAAAAACAAAAATTGTGTCCTAAATTTTTGACGTTATCGATCGATATCTCGATAACGATGCATGATACGCTAAAAATGGTTAATACTTTATTGTAGAACAAAAAAAAGCTACAAAAAGTTTCTTACAAAAATTTTCGAATCTCATCGGATAGCCGAGTTATTGCCGAGAAACAAATTTTACCCCTTTTTTCAAGATGGTGGCGAAAGCTCCTAGGAAAGCTTGGTCGAAGAACTCAAGTTAAGCTTTTTCAGGTATCCCCTACAACATATCAAAAAATTAGATCCGCAAATTCATCCTCTTTTATTAGCCTTTTTTTCGGATGAAGTGACTGGTGACTGGACTAAACAAACAGTTCATCCATTGACAATAAACTTTTTTTGGAGTCATTTTTGAGTTTTTATGATTCAATGAGGATTCAGTGTTGGAATGTGCATTTTATTCTTGGCAGAAGTACATTTCTTTTTTCAAATATCTAGTATTGCTAGATTGCTAGATTCATCAAACAGGGAAGAATAAATTATGGTTTTACAGGGACTGTTCTCTCAGAATTTCGGTGCAAAATATACTTAATATTATTGTTTTCCTCACTTTTGAATAAAAAGTATGCAATAAATGCGTTTTATAGCAATTTAGGTAAATTAGTTAGTACTTATTAGATTTTCATAACAAAACTATGTCATTTTAAATTTTGATTGCATTATATTATCAAACGTTAAGGGATATTCCAAGCGTTTGTTAAAATAGACTCCACTGAAAATGGGTTAACTCCTAAGCGGTACAAGCAAAAATTCTGAAAAAGATATATGTTGCCAATAAAATATTGCTTTAAAATAGATGATGCATTTTATTCTGAGGCTTATATAAATCACATGAATTTATTACGAAAAATTATGCTTATTGTAGATAAAAAATTGGGTTAACTCTAGAACTACTCGCTTGATTTTTGTAGTTCTTATTTTTAATATTTAAACAAATAGCTTAGTAAAATAGACAACGGAAATATTTTCTCCTTCCATCGCGTCCATGTGAAAAGTATTACTTTCTCGCATTTTGCGCTGTCCGGAGACGCAGCGACATCGTGCCTACCAGCCACTTTGTATTGCACGCTGATTTGAACGTTATTTCAATGCCGTTTCCGTCTATATTTGTACGGGCACACGTCATTTAAGGTATATCCGCCTTAAAAGCGTGGTTACAATGGTAATCTAAACTTTATATGCCTATAATATAGACAAAGCTTCGCCCCACGGGAATAGTTGCTCAGCCTTCGGCGTCGCTGGATACGAAATAAGTACCTACCATAGAAACTTGTAACTATTCCGTACCAATTTTAGTTATAATGGAACTGCAGAACTTACGAGTATGTCCCAAGAGCCTGTAGCTTAGTTTTAATTACCATTGGCGATGACTGCTAACGAAGTCAACACAACACCGGGGTAAACAGGATCTGACCGGATAAATATTTTTAAATCATAATCTCAAACCCTTTGAAACCGATTGAAAGCCAAAGCAGGAACAGTTTAGTCTGAAACTATCATGAAAAATTAAACAGGTCATTTTCAAAAAAATAATCTTGCTTTGTATTGTTTTTATGAAACTTTTATTTCTGGACGCTCCACAGAAGTCTCACTTGTGTTAGTTGACTAAAATATCCGGGAGATTAGAACCGACTGAAAATATAGTTTGAGTGTTTCAGTCTCGTTTTCATCGACCTCTCAAACGCCAATAAAAGTTTTTAGAGCCAAATCGGAGCAACTTCGATTTTTTGGCCGCCATCTTGAAATATAAAAATCCGCGATTTGAAAAATAAACTTGTTCTCGCTCGTAGACCGTCCTTTACTCATTTTTATGGCGGGAAACCCAGCCAAATCGTACGGTTTTCCTAAGCAGCTGAAAGAAAAAATACTTTTAGATTTTTTATAAGCGACCTCTATATCTCTATATTTTGATATTGGGCCACTTTGAAAATTATAACATTTTCCTTTATCGTTTACCGTTGTAATCAGTAACTTGTAATATACCCTTGAAACTGATTTTGAGCCAAATCGGAGCAACTTTACCTTAGGGCCAACATATTGAAAATAGTATTCTAAAAAAAAAAAAATGCGCTTATGGACCGATCCAACTTTTTAGGGTTCCGTATCCAAAAGAGGTGCCAAACTAGACTAGGCCTCCTCGGTCTGTCCTTCCGTCCGTCCGTCCGCTTGTCACAGGCGTCAGCTGTAATAGGTGGCCAGTTGAAAATTTCCCTACGTCTACGTCTACGTCTTTATCATGAAAAATAATAAAATGACAAAAATAAGTGAAATCCGAGAAAGGAAATAGGATTTTTCATCGTTATTTATTTCAGTTCTGTTTTGAAATTGATAATACATAGAAGATAAAAATTTGGCCATTGAAGGCTTTAGTTACGATAACGTTCAAAATAAATCTTCTTCGTTGCCAAAAAGTACTTAAAAGGATGTCACAAAATAAAAATTACGTTGAATAATTTTTAGTTTTGGGAGCAACAAAATTTAATAAAAGTCTTCCAAATTAGCTTATTGCCTTCTAACTCCCATCGTCAATATCGATCTCCCAAAGTAAAATATATTTACATCGCACAGCAAGAAAAATATCACATAAGCGGAAAAGCTTCCTTAAATTTTCCTTCTTTCGCACTAGTTCCATTACCAAGTTCCATGATGGAATAGGAATCAAATTTTATAAAAAAATCGCAGTTGTTCCATCATGAAACTCGGCAATTAGTGCGAACGAAGGTAAATTTTACTGTACAAATTATTATTAAATAATGAACTCTACTCAAGCATGCAATGGTCGCTTTTCTTTTGAAAAATGAAGATCTGGAGAGCCTCTTTATTGCCCTAGGGAAAAGTAAATGTTTGAATATAAATTTTTGCCATGAAAAACAACTTTAGCCAAATAAGTCGACCGATAGAGTTCATGCATCAAATGGTCAACGTGGTAATTTTCTTTTTTTCCTTTTAGATTTTTTGTTTTATAAACACTTCGAGTGAAGAAAGTAGCGTCAGTGGCAGCATGATATATAAATGGATAAGAGACCAATTCGGTCATAGAAAACTTGCTTCTAGCTAAAGTGAAGGAAAAGACTTACTTGTTCTTTTGCAAACTCATTTTTCTTTATTGCCTTGCATTGTTTAAAAAAAGCAGTATACAGAGTAGCGCGTCGAAATATATTGGAGAAATCTAAAGTAGATAAAGAAATTGATTTTGGAGAAGAAAAACAACAACCTACATTTAGAAATTTTTTTAAAAATTTAGAAAAATTAATTACCTTTGCCGGAAAACAAATCTGCTCGACTTGCAAAAAATTGTAAACCTGTTTTATGTAAGGACCGGTCTAGACTAGGAACAAACACTACAAGGTTTATTTTTTTGCAAAATGAGAATGAGAAGGTTCATTTCTCGCCTAAGGTAGGTAATTTTTAGTTTTTTTTTCTCTAAATTCAATGACGAGAATCATTTGAGCAAATTTCCCTATCTCTTAGAGTTTAGATTTTCGTCATCATACATGTTAACGCCCTTTCCCGTAGGTATTCAGAAAATAATAATTTACTTTGGGAAATTAAACATTTCTGTTTCTTTTTGTAAGGCATAGGTAGTGGCTTTTTTTTGTGAAAACGAATTACAGAATAATTTTGTAATATTGGAAAATTATGTTCCTCAGAAACGTTCTAACTCTTCTCGTCAGGCAATACCCTTCTTTCCGGCCCTCGGATATAATGTAATTGTTTTCAAAAGTAAGAAAAAAACAACAATAAATACCTACTAGTAATATATTTCAAAAAGGATCCGCCCGCGCACCATTTCGATACGGTACGTAGTACTACAATCTTATAATGTTTCATTCTTTCAATCTACATCAATTCTACAATGTCTGTGACAGTACCACGATCATAAAACAATATCTTTCTTAGACCTTTCTTTAATTCTGAACGGAGAATATTGATTCTGTACTTTTTAGTTTGCTTGCTTTTATACTTTGTGTAATGGAACTTCTATCTGTCTGTACGTTATTTTAAATTTATAGCTTGAGACCGATTGAATGAATTGATATTATACAAATAGTCAACACTTGTCACGGTATGACTTAGTACCATTTATTACCCCCTCGTAGAGATTAAATAAAAAAATAACCGGTCAAGTGCGAGTAGGACTCGTGCCGTGGGGGTTCCGTACAATTTAAATATGTTAATAGACTTAAATGATCCTAATAAAAAATACAAACTTATAAATACCTACAAATTGTATGAAACAAAACTGCAAGATTAAGTTGGTCGAGTATTCGTGCACGTAAACCTAAACTTATAAAAAGACGGCATTTTCAGCATTTTTAGGGTTCCGTAGTTAGACAAGGAACCCTTATAGTTTCGCCATATCCTCTGTCCGTCCCTCCGTCTGTCCGCGGCTTAGCTCAGAGACTATAGTACTAGAAAGCTGTAATTTGGCATGAGTATACATGCATATTAATCACACCGACAAAATGGTAAAATAAAATCATGGAAAAAAAATTAAGGTCACCACTCCCATACACATAAATTGGGGATGTTTTTTTTTCTCATCTATTTCATAGTGTGGGGTATCGTTAGATAGGTCGTTCAAAATCATTATGTGTGAAAACCATTTTAGATTTAGGGATTCGTTGGCGAAATATTAAGCTTTATTGTGCTAATCTTTGTTACAGTCAAGTGTCTCCCCCCTGCCGGCTAAACAGTTGTTTATGGATATGTAAAATCACAGAAGTAGTTATATAATGAAAACTATCACAGCTAAGTCGGCTTTACAGGCTGACGAGTACCTACAGGTCGCGCCAAGCTTATACACGGGGCGATTCGTATCGGCAGGAATAAAATTCCTTCGGAAGATCGACTACCGAGTGGTGTAGAAGTTTGGTGCGATCTGTATTAGTAGACCAGTCTGCATATTGTGTAGGGTAACTACGGAACCCTACACTGCGCGTGACCCAACACGCACTTGGCCGGTTTTTCGTTTAAATACAGAATATGACACATAAAATGCAAAAATTACAAATTCCCAACTAGTTTAGTTTTTGAGATAGACGTCGTCGTAACAAAAGTGTTCGAAAACTGACAAATTTGATGGTCCTATTTCTTTATTTTTAAAGATAAAAAGAAATAAAATACATATTTGTACTCTACTTAATGAGTTCTAGACAATAGACAATAACCCCACGAAGGGGTAAGAAAAATAATTTACCCCGTCTGCAGAGACGACATTTATTTACTGTTGGTAGGCTTTAGCCGTGGCTTGTCACCATCCTCACGACCTCACGACCCATGCCACCAAGCGACTCGTGTTCCCGCATGACGTCATGAGTAGCCGCACCAGGGGAGTGGTAACTATCCCTGGAAAGACTGATGTGACTCTCCCGGTTTCTGGACGAGCGCCCTTCATCCTATAGGTCTTATCGACTCTTCATATGTAATGGTAATGACTACTAACGAACAAGCGTAACCCATTGAACGTAAAAAAATATATTAATAATATTTTGTCAAGCGAACATAAAAGAGGATAGATAATGCTGTATCATTATGCCACAGATAATATAATACTATACTAGATTATGCTAAAAGTGACCGAAACTTCTCCGGGGCTATCTGTCACTAACTGTACATATACTAAAAAATGTCGACAGCTAGTAAAAATAATGTAAAACACAATAGCTTCTCGCTTATTTGAAGTGAGTTTCATGGTCACGCTCGTTGCGATCAACCTAACAATCGCTTACCCATTGTTAGTATTGAAATTAGTGTCTTCGGAGCGAAGTGAACTAGTCCGTCGTGTCGTGTACGGGCCAGTTGATGAATGCGTATCGGAACAATGTTTCAGCGTGTAATTTATTCATTAGTCAGGCGTCCTCGATCAGTGGTCGTCAGTAACGGAAACTCTCCGGCTGATGATGCTACTGACGCGTTGCAACTGTCCGTCCACTGTCCGTGCCGCATCACATCACGTTCCTCAGTGCTTTACTACTGAGTCTAAGGTTAACACATGTCATTATGTCTCGACGCGACGTCTGACTTTGTAACCACCTAATAATTGCTTTGAAATTCCATGTCCATATCAGGGTATTGATTTTACACAACATACTTACTCCGTGTAATACAGTGACGTCCTTTAATATTTAATGCATTGATCTCGCTCGTTAATAACACTCGACATAATCACAGTTGACTGCAACTGTAATATTAATCTAAATGTAAATGTTTTGCAGATCATATATACAAAGTATATTTTCAATTTACGTCTGTGTCATGTACCCTAATAACTCACAGGAGGGTTCCACCATGCAAAGTTGCCGAGATGAAACGAATTCTTGCGTGTGAATAGTGAATAACGGACCGATGGCGTTGTCGGAGAGTTGAAAGTGATGGAGAAGTCAAAACAGTTGCGAACGTTAGACAAGTGCTCACTTCTGGTGGTACCGCCATGGGGGTTCTCGGACGCGGACGACGAGCGGCTGTACTCTGCGTACACACAGCGGCAGCGCCAGCGTGCCGTGCCGCGGCTGCTGGCGGCCGGTGTGATGCTGCAGGTGTTCGCGGCGCTGGTGCCGGGCGAGCGGGACCTGCAGCTCGCCTACACGCTCACAGCCGCCGCCTTGCTCGTCAACGTGCTCCTCCTGTTCGTCTACTGCTGTGTGAGACACTCCAGACCGGTCCTCTCGCACGTCACGTGGGCTGCTTTGTGGATCCAACTCCTTATCAGCGCGTCGCGGAGAGGCGGAGACTCGTACAATGAGCTGCTCGGCTGGGCCGTGCTGCTCCAGTACCTCACCCTGGCTGCGATGCCGTTCCACTACCTGCTGCTGCTACTCTACAGCACCATATCCCTTGTCGCGTTTCTTATTGTGCAATATTTCAACGCGTGCACGATGGAAAATCGATTACCAAATGATTTGAGTGAACAGGTGCGTGTTTGTTTTAGAGATATTGTACTTTTAGAAACGTGTCCAATGGTAACATCATGTGCCATTGTTTTAGGAGGCGGCAAACTTAACACTTCTCTTCGGTGCATCTTTATTGGGGGGTACAGCGTACGCCGTCGCCGAGCGGCAGCAACGCTGCTCCTTTCAGGAGACCAAGAGAAGTCTAGGAGATAAGCTTACTATTGAGCAACAAAGTCAAGAGCAGGTGGGTTTATTAACGCAACAATACTCATTTTCGATGATGAAGGGTTGGTCGTGAACTGTTTTGTGTTTGTAGGAGCGGCTGCTACTTTCCGTGCTTCCAGAACACGTGGCTGTGCAGATGAGAAAGGATTTAGGACTTATAGATACACAATTCAAGAAAATTTACATGTCCAGACACGAGAACGTTAGGTGAGTCTTAAAATACCTGTACCTTTACTTTTACAATACTATATTTTGAATGAAAATAGGTAGACTCACCATACCTATTTATTTTTACAACAATCAATACAATTTATGATAGACCGAGCGAGGAGCTTCGTAGTTATAAACTTTTGTATATTATTCAGAGAAGTTTTGTTGCAGGAAAGTACTTTAAGGGGTTGCGTTGCGTATATTTATATTTTCGGTTTCTATTTCTGTTCGTCTGTACATCCTCGGCATTAGTATGATAACGGCTGGGCCAGAGTAACACTGAGAGCTATGGATAATAAATTCAATTCTATGATATAATAAACCTGCTAAAACTCATAGTTTAGAAACTTGGCATCATCGACATAATTTATGTCGTCTATGCTTGGCATATACTATACGCTGAATTTCGTTTATATAACCAAATTCATACTGGATACTCGGGAAGTGGTCAGGACCAAGGTTCAATGCCATGACCCTATTTGCGAAATACGAAAAATACTTTTTTGTGCCTCTACTTGTTCAAGAACAACCTCGACTCAAGTAGAATAGGATGTCTAAATTTTATTTCGCTTATTTCACCATAAAGGTCATTGAACCTTAGTTCTGGACACTTACCTAGTTACCAGTATGAATTTGGCTGTATAAACGAAAGTCATCTTGTATAATGGCCCGAAATATATCTCGCAATAATTAATTTTAATGTGTTTTTTTAGTTTTATTCATTTATTCGTATATACAGGGTGTAAATGCAAAGTCAAGAATCCCCTTAGGGTATGAAAGTATACACGATTCTGATGTCATTACGAGAAAAAAAAATATACCTTGAATTTTCACCAAAAATTCCATCATTTTTCTAAGCTATGGCTACGCAGCTCACCGGCCTCCCCACACACCTAATTGCACCCCGCAACCCGCACCCCTCATCCGAGTGGCCAGCGACCAGTGAGGGTGTCCACGCGATTAGTGTATTTTGAGTAAAGAAAATCGTCTTATTGTGAGGTACTGGTACTTTATTTAGAGATCCCAGTATTTAAAATACTAACACACCCTTAAAGGATTCTTGCCTTTGCTTTTACACCCGGTATAGGTATACGAGCATATCATAATTCAAAAGACAAAAAAGTCCATCAGTTACATTTATTAACTTGCATAAATCGGCTACTTTAAGTTAGAAGTTTTGGTTTCGTTTCTTTCATTACATGGATTTCAAAAAATATGTCGGTGGACACGATAGTGTACATTAGGTACAGCTTTTTACAATTTTCATGATGCTCCCTTGTTTATTAATACTTATACACATAACTAGGTAGGCGCCCCTCCCCCAGAGCACTGTCTACCCCCGAGAAATACTGGCGTTACCTATTTATCTAAAAATTTAGATTCTTTATCCGTTTTAAGGCATTATTTGTTTTGTATTTTAGTTGGTACAGTACTCCCAAACTTATAAAGCGCATATGAATCTTCGCCACTACTCGGCAAAGTTCGTATTTCCCTACACTTTGTATACAAGCAGTAAGGTCACGTGGTACGTCCGGTCGCTCGGCTATAGATTTCTATGCGCATTATAACTTTGGGCGCACTGTATGTGATCTCGTTGCATGGAGGTTTATCTCTATTAGGGTGGTCCACAGTTGTGTGAGGAAAAAAAAATGTTGGTGAATCTTGCCTCCACATAGCTCTTTTTTGTTTATGGTCATATAGTAAATTCTGTACCAAATATGAAGTTGATAGGTTACAGTTTACTGGTCGCCCAGAAAGTAGACTTGTTCAATAAACAGAATTTTTCGAACGTGAACTTGTCTGGATTTCTTGCTGGCATCATGTCATGGAGCTCATACTTTTAGCTATATTTTCATACTAATCGGCGCTACTGGGGGACCGGAAACTCGACTATTCAAAATATTTCAGAAAAAGTGGCCCACCATTGATAACACTGATTATAGTGCAGGTGATATTCGCCTGTTTCAAAATCCTCCATTCAATGGTTTAAGAGCAGAATTATTGGAGTACTTACCGAATGTTCTAGAAAAACAGCATCCAAGAGACGATTATTCGGAGTTTTTGGGCTTGTACCATCACACAATATGGGTACAGAACCCTAAAAACATTATGGTACAGTCATAACAAGAACCTAGATGTCATAGCAACATTAAGACAAACAGCAAGGCTCAAAAATTATAGCACTTGACAAACAATTTGGCACTGTTTGAGTACGGAACCCTAATTTTTATCATTTATTATTACAACAATTGTCAAATTGTTTTGAAAGTTGTATGTAACACCATTCACAGAGCTGAAACAATTACTCGTAGCGTAACGTTAAAAAAATGCAAATTTTTCGAGGTTTATTGTATTGGATTTCTTTTTAACTCTTAGTAGGATTTGTCGTGAAAGAGGCCACGGTAATACGTATTCTGGGAAAATTTTAACTATTTAACTATTACAACTTACTTTGGTTGAAGTTGTAGACCCCTGTGACAGACGGATGGACAGACGGACAGCGGAGGCTTAGTAATAGGGTCCCGTTTTTCGGGTACGGAACCCTAAAATATTCTTATCTCTACATTACGCACGTGTAGGCGTAAACAGGAATAAGATTACTTTGAGTTATAATACTAAAGCCAAATTCAAACTGGAGACGCGGTAAGTAAGGAGACAAGGTTTAATTACACTTTTTAGGGTTCCATATGCGAAGGGCAACAGGAGCCCTATTGTTGTCGCACTGCTGTATGTCCGTATGTTACGGGTCTTTAGCTTGCAGACAGATCTGACAGAGTAACAGACCTGGGGGTATGTTATGTAAAATGTTGACCCAAAACCGAATATTGAATTTAAAATTTATTTCGAGAAAAGAGCTGAAAAAAAAATGAGCAGAGTACTTTTGTTTGAAATTTTTTTTATCTCCAAAAATAAATAAATGAGCTTAAAGTTGTCAATTTTAAACCATTTTTGTTACGGGGTCTATCTCAAAAACTAGTTAGGAATTTGAATTTTTTTCTGTATTATTATGTGCCATAAACTGTATTTAAAAACAAATACTGAAAACGCCAATTTTAATACTGGTTTAGGGTTACGTATTTTCTACATTTTCCAGGTAATGATTAGTTGAAAATTTCATTCAAATCATTGAAGTCTACTAACTTATTTGAATGGTACGGAACCTACAGAGCGCGAATCCTATTCGGACTTAACCGGTTATTGTAAAATGTTATGCCTCCCCACAAACGTCTTGAATTTAGGACATACTAGTTTTACTGAAATCAAATCAAAAAGGTGAAAAAAAAAATCTTATTTTTTTTTTTTTTTTTTAAATTTGAATTGAATGGTCAACCTACGCGACGTGACATGTGACTGGCAATAGACAGTATTGCTATAGGTCATATTTCCGGCGGTAAAAAATATGCTATGTACAGCGCCACGAGCTTGTCTGACCCTGTAAGCCAAACTAAAATGACCTCTATATTCAATATGCGACAGTCCTCGTCACCGGGTCAGATAAGTTTGCTGCATTATACAGTGTTTTGCAGAGCGTCGTCTCTGTCACTGTCTCTGGTGCTTCCTTTGACGGTCGATATATTTTTTTAAATTCATGATTCATGACAAAAGTAACAAAACATTTTTTTTATTTCGAACATATATAATAGAATAGTAATTGACATAGCTGGGGGTTAATTTTCAACCTGTAGAGGAAGGTGCCCGTATTTCGGATACCATTTAGTAAATCAATCATTTCTCGTTTCGTTTTAATTGTAAGCATGCCGAATTTTATAGAAAGGTAACTAGTTTTATGACAAATCAACGTTAGAAAAACTGCGTGTGATAGACAACAAGGAAACGAGTATTGCATTTTTATATTTGTTTTTATGATTTCCGAAATTAGGCAACTAGGTATCCTGATTTCGGATACATACATTGCCTAATTTCGGATACGTGTCCAAATTTCGGATATAGTGTACCTAAAACAATATAAAACAGCTATATAACAAGAATAAAAAAAACACAACTAATTTTCTTGCTTATTTATTAGTTATTTTCGTATCAATAACAAACTTTTAATAATCAACATCAGATTCTAACCTGAAACATAAACACAGTCTTCTTATTTATTTGGTATTTTCGTAAAGATAAATTACAAACTCTTAATCTCTTAATAATCAACATCAGATTCTAACCTGAAACTTAAACACAGTCTTCTTATTTATTTGGTATTTTCGTAAAGATCAATTACAAGGCTGTCCGAAATTGAGACACTGTCCGAAATATGGGCACCTTCCTCTATGTAGCAAATTTCGAAAAATCTGTTATTTAAAGTATTTGTTTGTTTCTTGCCACTAACCAATATTTGGCTACAATAAGTGAAAGCCTTGTTTCGCACCTATTTATCGCGCGTGGTTATTAAATATTTTGTCATCTTGATTTCCGTCTCTTCCCCCTCCGATGTGAGGTATTGTTCACGTCGCAACAATAACAAAGTTTGACTGGTTTGTTGTACCTCCCTCGGCCACAACTTGGAAACTCTTACGGCTCATTGCCCACTGTTGGATTGAGTTGAAAGTGTCCAACCATTTACGTGATCGGTTTCATTCCGATTGATATGGTTCCATTTTCTTTTATATTGTATTCCGGTGGACATGTTTTCCTGCTACTGGATTCAAAGGAGATTGCGTTTTAGGTTGAAAAACAATAACTTTTGTCTGCGAAAGCAATAAAACAGTAAGTAACATTAGTTACAGACAGACGGACAAACTTAAAATGTAAATAGTTACGTATAATTTTATAAATAAACTTCAACACAGACAGACAAAAATATACAAAATATTACAAAACATGTGTCTTTTGTACGTGTTTTAGCTATTAGAGAAATTACAGACAGACATACAAGAAATTAGATAAAAATATCAATAATAATATTTTTAGTGTTTCGTACCTAAAGGGTGCCAAACGGGACGCTATTACTAAGCCTCCGCTGTCTGTCTGTCTGTCTGTCCGTCCGTCTGTCACAGTCACAGGGGTCTACACAACTACAGCCGGTTAGGTAGCAAGTTGAAATTTTCGCATAATCTGTATACGTAACTATGGCTTCTACGACAGCAAATAATAGAAATTAAAAAAATATGAAAATCAAAGGGTCTCCCCATACAAGAAAGGGTTTTTCAAGGTTATTTGTTTTTAGCTCTATCTTAAAGATGGTTATACACACAAGTCTCAAATTTGGTCAGATTGTTAAACTCTAAAGTAAAAGAACAAATAATAAAAATAAGGGTTCCACTCAAGGTATGCTGAATTATTTGACAGGCGCTATCATTTTAACGACTTCTTTGACGCCTTGTTGTTGCTATGGAGATGGCGTTTCTATACTGTTGTTTTTGTTTTTTTTATGGTTCCTTACCCGTACTGTATGGTGGTGGTACGGAGCCCTTTGTGCGTGAGTCCGACTCTCACTTGGCCAAATTATTTGTTTATGTCAGATGTAACACCTGTCAAAAAATTTCAATACTCAATTGAGGCCTGAAATATACGTATCTGGGGGCACGGCAGTGCCTCCGCCAAGTCGAGCTAAAAAGCGGCACGCCGTACCATCCTTTTCTCGAAGCAGTTTAGGCCATTTTCGACCCCCTATAACTTCGTTGTGGATAAAACTAGAAGCCTGAATTTTCGGTAACCAAGCAAGCATTGTATAAACACGGTATATTTCAAATTTCATTTAATTTGAACTAGCAGTTTAAGAATTATAACTAGTCAAAGTTTCTCAATTTTGTCACTCACTGCCTGACTGAACGATCATCAAAACTCTAAGGCACTTCTAGTAGACATAGAAGCTTCAAATTTGGAATAAAATATTAGTGTTTAGTGTATAAATCAAGGAAAATATTTTGCAATTTCGGTCCAGTGCTCTAGATACACCAACTGCATACATAACTTTGTAATCCCATATAAATATATATAAATATATATTGTAAGTAGAAGGTACCGGAAAGGAAAAAAGTAAGACTATCTACAAAAAGAAATGAGATGCCATCAAAAACAAAACTTGTAAAAAAAAGTCTCGCAACTTAGTTCTTCTACCGTATTAAGTCGTGAGATCCATGTAAATCAAAGTCGATTAATTTATTCAGTACCTACTTCTGTCTTAAGTTATTACTTATTTAGCTAACCAAACAACATCTTATAGTGACCATATCAATATTAAAAATATTTTATGTTTTAAATAAATATATTGAGTTGGCAATCGCACTAAATAATCTAATTTAATATAATATTGTGAGATACATTGTATTTTCATGCGATGGCCGCGTCAATCTTTGAATTACTTTACATTGACGTTACAAGGTAGATTTTGTTTGAAATATTCGTAAACCGTCGAGTTTTAGGAGATTTTTCGAGTTGACGTTGATGATTTTGGAGGGAGGGTGTCATGACCCCTGTGACCCCCCCCCCCCTCGGACCGCCACTGCAGACAGCAGATTTTTATGGTATTAACTACGAACACAACGAATTTTCCATATCCTATTTTACCTTTTTAGAGGATGATTTTCTAAAAACGCTTATACATGTAATGCTCAAATACAAATGTTCATGGTTAAAACTGTAAAAATAACGAAGTCCAGTACAAACTTTCATCTCATTTAAGCCCATTTAAGGTTGATTTTCGAAATGTCCTTAGTGCAGTGGTGCCCAACCGGTAGCTCGCGGGCGCTTAGTAGCCCGCGGCCTGTTTTCTAGGCGCCTGCGAACAAAATGGGGTAAAAATTCAAGCACACACTAAATTGATAAAATTAAATAAACACTAATAGAAAACTCTGAAAATCCAAATAACGCTGACAGTTTAAGGCACACTCGCGCACATCAGTGCTGTACTGCGGCTTTTTTCATCTCAACTAACAATTAAGTATAAAGATCAAGTACAAATGTATGGTAACAAACGAGCACGTAAAAAAATTTACGATTTTAGGATGCACAAAAGATTAACAACTAGACTTTCAGAAGATTTCTGAAAATGTGATCAGCCAAGTATCACATAAAGTTTGTGCTGTTCCGCTCTATCGCCATAATCTGTCTGTCATAATAAATAAACAGGGATATAATGAAATGATGTAGTTTCCATTATGAAACTTAGGTTTCTTTAAACTCAGCTGTGCCCGCGAAGCATGTCAAGATTTTCAAAACAGCCCTCGGAGCAATACCAGTTGGGCACCACTGCCTTAGTCCATCCATCCATCAGCCTGTTTCGTCCACTGCTGGCCTTTCCAGGATTTTGCCACTCTTGGCGGTCCTCCTGGAATAAATGCCCATACTCACACACGCTGGGCAGGCGGGTTGGTGAGCGCGGTGCCGAACCCCTTGCACCAGTGACGCCACTGCCCGTCACCAGTCTGTTTTATATAAGGCCCGGCTATTGAGAATGGATATACCGCCATCCATCGGTCCCAGGCAATGGTGGGCCGCCTGGTTTTTTTGCCTGAGAGCTGTCCTCTTACTCTCCCCCGAATAACTTCGGGAGAATTTACGAGTAAGATGGTGGTACCACCACAGTCGAGCCCGGCATCAGTTCTACCACCTTACTGCCTTAGTGCATGCCTAATATGCCTGTGTCACAAAAATGAACTTCCTATCCAAATGTCATGTTCACCTGTTTGGTCTAGGCGTTGAAAAAATCAGACAGTCAGGCAGGGTATTGTTTTATAACTATGTACATACAAGTATACATATACGAGTAGATTAGGCATAGCAGTGGCGTAGCTATCGTAGGACCGGGTGGTGCAGTGCAGGGCCCCGGAGCTCAGGGGGCCCTCTAATCTAAGCTTTGAAAAGAGAGAGTCAGCCAAGGGGGTAAGAGGGCCCGATTATTTCTCTGTGCACCGGGGCCCCTTGTCCACCTAGCTACGCCACTACATATTAAGCATATTTCACCTATTAATGCTTTCATAGAGAATTCCTTTAAAAAAGAATGAACATGGAATGTGGCTATGTAAAATCAATAGCAATATAAAAAATAACTGTTTCGGTACTAGCATTTTCATCACAATTAATTTGATATCAATAAATACTGGTGATTGCTTTATGTAGGCACTTAGCCTTTGCCCCGGCTTCGCCCGCGTTCATTCAATCTTTGTCCTGTTTTCGGCTTGAGCGTTATTTTATTAACACGTATTATAGCTTATGTGTTGACCAGGATTACTACACTAAGATGATAATAAAAAGACCGGGTAAGTGCGACTCGGACTCGCCCACCGAGGGTTCCGTACAAATTTGTAGGTACATATTATAAATATTTTATGAAATTTAATTAATTACATTTTTTATGATTTTATTACAAATGTATAGTTTTCAGATTTTTTCCTATACTTGTAGTATAAGACAATATTACTTGGCAAATTTCATAGTTCTAGACCAACAGGAAATACCCTATAAATTTTGATTCCCTTGAGCGTGTCGAAATAAACGTTTTCTGTGGCATAAACGGTCGTATCTTTTTTTACGGTAGCTTAGAAGTTTGATTTTTTAACAGCTTCAAGAAACTATAGATGTACGAGTACATGTATGAGTAGGTACATGGTTTTAATTTCAACTAGATAGGAGATCGCGTTCCCGAGATAAAGGTTCTTGACAGAAAGACGGACGGATGGACTCACGGACAGACATACGGACAACAAAGTGATACTATAAGGGTTCCGTTTTTTCATTTTGAGGTACGGAACCCTGAAAACCGCATCCAAATCCATTGAGTGGTTCCCGAGTTAAAATCGCCTATCATTGCCCTGTTTTCGGGCTAGGCATTATTTTATGAACACCATTTATAGCCTATGTCCTTTTCAGGGTCTCAAACTATCTTCATTACAAATTTCATCAAAATCCGTTCAGCCGTTTTGACGTGAAAACGGAACATAATATTAGTAGGGATAGTAGGGATTTTCATTTACCGCAAAAAGTATGGCTTCAGTAATCGCCCTATTCATTTATACGAGAATAGACGATCACATAGTCAGGTAAATTAGTCGAGCTGCTAGAGGAATGAACATGGCTTCCATTGATTCTTGTTAATATTACGCGCAAACAGGTTATCGCCTATAAGAATGGTTGCCTCGTACAAGGGTCCATACTATGTATATATCGCATTTGAAACAAAGTGGGTTAAAAACGTCATAATTCTGCTGGCAACACAGAATACTTAGAAGAAAAAAAACTTCACTTACCAGAAATTAACTTGACCTAAATAGAGCTTAAAGTTTGGTCATCCCAACAAAAACAATTTTCGCATAGACCCTAATACGAGGCACCCATTATTGTAGTTTATGCTATAAGTGCGATAACGAGGCAATAGCTTACGAAGACGATTTGAATTGAAACACGAGCGATAAGCGAGTGTTTTAAACGTTACTAAGTTATTTCCTTTACTCACGTGTATCATACTACGTTTTTCAAAGCATAGTGTGAGTAAATAAATGAAACACCATTAAAGAAAGAAACAAACAATAAATACTCTAAATGAACTGCAGGCGGGCATTCTTTTTCTTTGCACGCATTTTTCGCTATTTCATAAAGTTTCGAATGTTTGCAACCACACCCATTTGAATAACTTGGCCAAGTGCGAGTCTAATTCGCGCACAAAGGATTCCGTACCACCCCAAAATATGGGTGCGAAACCCTAAAACATCATGGTAAATAACAACAATATACCTGTCAAAGCAATATCTAGACTACAAAAAACAAACCGCTGAAATGGTAGCCCCTGACAAAAAACTTTTCACCGTCTGCGGACCCGACTTTATCATTTTATAACAATTTCAACAATTTAAATAAATCGTGCGCACTATGGGCTGGGACTAAATAAGCAACATTAGATTCTGATAAGAAATTTATTCCTCACCAGACCAGATAACAGTAAGACCAGGGTGCCATAAACAGCGGTGCCATCTTGCGGATATTAGTTGCACATCCCTGATTAATCGGGGCAGCGCACTTAGCATCCGCAAGATGGCTTGTATCAATAACAAAAATGTTTTATTTTATTTTGATTCTAATTGTTTTATATTTAAAGTAGGTTAAACTCATAATGTTAGGTTGTATATATTTTCATAATATCATGCTTGTCATTAACTAAAACTCATTACATTAGTCATACGGTTGTATATAATTTATGTCATACTTATAATTGTCATTCATTCGACCTCCATTCGACTGATGCCGGCCGGCCCCAAAGTGGGCCGAAATATATGTTTTATTTTATTTACTTTAACAATTTATATAAATAAATATAATAATGTTTTATAAATATTAACATTGTTGAAATTGTTATAAAATAATAAAGCATGCTCTACTACTTTTACAAAAGTGATTCGTATTTATTCACGTCAGTTACAAATATTATCTAGTCTTCAACCAATATCAGTTAGAAAAGTGTACATTAAGTAATATCGATACATCAGAACTTATAAAACAAAACTTGACTCGGAAAATTAATGATATTTTTATTGATTTTATTGGTATTTCCGCTGGGCTAATAGCCGAATTCGACGTCTTGTACAGTATTTTAACCTCACACGTTTATTGATTTCATTGCATATTGGTATCTACAATCGTCGAATCCAGATGCGTGCTGAACAAGATTAGTTACGGAACGAGTAATGTATGAAAACTTAAAAATATCAATGAGTTTATACGAAAATAGTACTTACTTCCATTTAGTTTGCTGTTTGAAATTATTTCCCAGAATTTGAATCTTTTAAGCGACACTATGAATGGTGTAATAATATACAGAGTGTTCTTTTTTCCTCGCTAGAGTTATTTTTTTTAAATCGAACTATACAGTTTTAGTTTTAATCAAAATTGGCCCTGAGACTCCTCCGAGTATATCAATTATTATTATCATCTGAGTATTATTCGCTATTCCCTATAGTTTCTGATTTGGCCACAAAAGATTTATCCATGGCCATCCAGTCCCACTCAAAAACCAAGCCTGTATACGTTTACTGGTAACGTACCTGTGTAAATAAATGTTCCCTAGGAAGAACTGCTATTTAATTTTGTGTGGGGAGAGTTTTAGTATTTTAATGAATAAGTATTCAAAATTATAATAAATCCACAACATATTCAGCTTTTTTGATAGCAAAGACTATTACGGAGATATCGATTACTTACAAAACGATATAACTAATGGTCAGTAAGAATAGTTTTTTATTAGGGTTCCATATCCGAAGGGTGCCAAACCTATTACAAAGCCTCCGCTTCCTGTCTGTTCGCGTGTCACTTGGGTCTACAGCTTCAGCAGTAGTTGAAATTTTCACCGAATACGAGTTACAATGGATTCTTTCACGGTAAATAATAAAAATTTAAACCTAAGATTTCAAAGCCCCCATAAAAAAAACAAACGAAAACTGAATATTCTTCAACATCAATTGTTTCAGCTTTATCTGAAAGACGGTAAATACATGCACATACTCTAAAGTAAAATAACAAATAATAAAAATTGAGGTTCCGTACTCAGAGGGTGCCGCTTTGTTTGTCTGGCGCTGCCATTTTAGCGCCTTGATGTTGCTATCAGGGGTTCCCAAAGTGTGCGCGGCGGCGCCCTGGTAGAAAGTGAAGAGGGGCACCGTGAGTCGATTCTCTATCATTTTCCGAAACCACAAATATTCGCGGGTCCCCGCTTTGAAAAACTGTGCGGAGATCACCAAGCTCACCCGTCACATTGATTTCTCTGAGCAACTATCGTATTCTATTTTTCTTAAGGTGTTAAAACCAAATCTCGGTGCAAAATGCACATCATAATGTTGTTTTCCTTACTTTTGAATAAAAAGTATGAAAAATTGCGTTTTAAAACATTTAGCGGAAATTTATTAGTAATAATTAAGTTTTCACATTCAAATTCTAGTATTATTTTATGATTTACATTTTGATTGCATTCGATTAACAAACTTAAAAGCGTATTTATCGTTGTAATCGAATGGAATCAAATTGTAAGGCATAAAATGACAGTAGGTAATATTAATGCGAGAACCTTATTATTAGTAATCATTAATCAATTTTCGCTAATTGCTTTAAAATGCAATTTTTGTATACTTTTTATTCAAAAGTAGGAAAATAGTATATTATGCAACTAGTGAATAAAGGACGGATTTAAAGCGAGGGCCATAGATGAATCACGAGCAAGTAAAGGATTCTAACGACTGAATCCCGACCGTAGGGAGTGATTCATGATTATTGAAACACGAGCGTAGCGAGTGGTTCAAGTGTTAGAATCCTGAGTGACGCGAGTCATTCATGGTCCTCAATACAAATCCGTATTTTATTCAAGAGTTGCATACTCTACTTTATACCATGACTACAAGAAAAAGAAATAATTTAAGCGAAAATAGACATTTGATGAAGAAAATAGGAAAATTAAATTAATTAAAATGCACATTAAAATTGGAACATTGTGCCCAAAGGTTGATTTTCATTTTACCACTTGCAAAACTCATCGTAGGATTTGATGTAAACGAGCCGTGATTTGTTGGGTTTTGCAAGTTTTCTACTGTATCAGCCGCCCTCTCTTTCATAAACTCGGGTGTTAAGGGCTTGTATTGGGTCTTTCAACGGTTTTTGTTTTAATATGCCGAGTCAACTACTAATCTGATCAATGTAAAACTTGGACACGTGTATTTTCAGACCTTTGTCTTTCCGTTGTCAAGTCGGTTACCTAATTGGACACATTTCGCTCGATAGATTTTATTTTTGAAAATTATGCTTTTTTAAGTTATTATTTCGTTTTATGACTAAACGGCTTGAGTTTTATGTCTGAAATTACTGCTATAACAAGAAAACATGGTTTATTTTCCGATGTCAGGTGTAAAAACTCCTACATCAAATACTTTTTCGTAAAATCCAGAAAAACCTCTAAAACTCACTGATTCTGACAACATGCTGAAGTTAAAAATCGCTCAGTAAGATTATCGTGCACCAGGGGTAAGGCCTTAACACATCTTCTTAATATGCATTCAATATTCAATCGATTTATTATAAAGTAGCACTAATCTTTGTGTTCGTACAACTTACAGTATTCAAACAAAATGGCGCTAATTTACTAATATATATATTTTTTCTGTAATGGCAGCCAAGAACACAAAACAGTTTTGATTCTAATGCTAAACTCCTTGTCGCAAATATCGACCAATCAAATCTCGAGGAGTTATTTGCACAAAGAGTTTGTATGTCGAGTATTCTTTGCGCAAGGAGTTTGTACCGAGTATTTTTTGCGCAAGGAGGTTGTATAAGCATTGAGATGGAGGTCGAATATATTGGTGTGTTCTAAATTCAAACACCAAAATAGTGTTTAAAAGGCCTTTTTATTCACTGTTTTCAGTGAATAAAATAAGCTTTTTAGAGTGGGAATGGTATAAACAATATTATGATGTGCATTTTGCACCGAGTTTTGGTTTTACCACGTTACTCGTCTTTCTTGTTGTTTAAAAACTAAATTTTATATTGTAGATATTTTAATTTTTGTTCCTATCTACCTAATCTAACACTATTATTGTATGTAAGTACCTATTTCTTTGGACTGTATCTTTTTCAAATAGCTCGCTAGGGTAGGGCGCCGTGACAAAATACTAAATTTGAAAAAGATTGGGAACCCCTGTGCTATAGCATTTGTATTGTTGATATACTATGTCCCTTGTAATTATAATATAATGTTTTTAGGGTTCCGTACTCATATTGTGTGCTCTGCATATAATCATAATTATACTGGTAACCAAAAAAACCCGCAAAATGAGGATCTTCACTCAGTAACATTTTGGAAATGCATACTTAAGAGGCCTGTAGCCGGCGGCTTTGAAGTCAATCGCGCACTGGGTCCCTATGCTTGCTATTTCATTCTACATTCAACTTCGGATTATAGAGCACTGACTGACTGTTATTGGTTGGCCTGAACCTTCATTTCCCGAGGTCATACGGAACTAACCAAACACTAAGCTAACGCGAGACAAAATTCATGTCTTGAAAAAACTCGAGAATGGTTTTGGGTCTTCCTTTGACTTCAGGAGAAATATCCCAAAAATCGAAATAAAAAAAAAATTTTTTTGAACTGTGAACCTAAAATTATTTGATGTGTTGTATCGCTTCTGGGACATTACGGTACATAAACATTCATGAAAATATGTGTAAAATCCAGGACTTTATACGCTTGTAACTTTTGTATGTATTTGATTTTGATAAATGTTTTAGGTTCAAGTCATGGAAATTGTATGGAATATGTTGAAAAAGAAAAAATAATAAGCAAGTACCTATCAATAAGGATATTATCAACGAACAGCGCTAGTATGGGAGTTAAGGCGAATTGAGTCGCCTTAAGAGCCCGGTCCGCGACGACGACAACTTTGATGAAAAACAATATGTTAAATATTTTTCTGGCCTTTATCGTAATGTTGTTGGAAAAACTAGGGACATACACCACTTCTTATTGGCCGCCTAAATGAAGGCCTAGAATTTATTTCATTGAATTGTTTCTCTTTTGCAAGTTATTTTATTACTTACGAGCCCGCTCCGAACCGTTATTCATAATATCTAAGTATCAAAATAACGCGCAAAGGAGAAACAATTGAATCAAATAAATTTTAGGTCTTCATTTAGATGCCCAATATGGAGTGGTGTATGTCCCTGATTTTTACAAAAACATCGCGGCAACGACAAGAAAAATTATTAATATAATGCTTCGCATCAAACAGACGAAAAATACGGAGCGGGTTCTCTGCGGCGGTGTTGACTTTGCCCTGTAACTTAAATAACCTAAGGTATGCGTGGGATGTAAGACGTAGCAAAACACTTCTCCATCGGGAAAGGAAGGAAGAAGATACTTTTTGATTGAAAATAAACTCCCCCGCCCAACGATTCCCCAGTACCGCGGGCGATCTGCCAATTGTATGGTTTTAGTATAGCACTATGGCTATATGTAAACTGATTTATTCTGGAGGCTTTAGTTTTAAGCTTGTGCTTCAGAATCAGCTATATTATCGCAGTATGTTCTATAATGTGGCTAACATTTTGTCCTCAGCATATTGTACGCTGACATCGTCGGCTTCACCGCCATCTCTTCCACGTACTCCGCTCAGGACCTGGTGGCCATCCTCAACGAACTTTTTGCCAGATTCGACAGACTCGCTGAGGTAACATTGCTAAAGTATGGTCTTGGTATCGAAACCAATTCGATTCTGTAGATGTAATCTGGCTTTTATTCCAATGCGATAATGATTTATTAATCTATTTACACTATATACACTAAACTACATCTACACTTATCTACACTAATATTAAAAATAAGAAAAGATGTCTGTGAGTTAGTTGGTGTAGGAGGAAACCTCCGGATCCGATTCTGAAAATTATTTCACTAATAGGGAACTACATTATCCCGGCTATAGTCTGTTCCCTGAGAATGGCTAGTTACAATGATTAGACTCTTCACTTGTATGTTTGTTACCTTCGAACACGCAGTTCTATAGAAACATAACCATTAATCATATCGGGTATTCAGGTTTCACTTTCAATCTTTCAATCAGGTATGATTCTTGGGAAAAGTGGTTCAGTAGGGTCGGTAGAATATATGGTTTCATTTAATGGTAGCAGTCTATTTACACCCGGTATATATGCGGATAATCTTTAGAACTACTGAACCGATTTTGAAAATTCCTTCACTGTTTTAATGATAGACTTGGACAACGGTTATAGTTTAGTTTGTTCCCTGAGGACGGGCAATTTCTTGGGGACACATATATGGTGACTTTTGTTTATATAGCCAAATTCTTACTGAAGACTCGGTAAGTGGTTAGGACCAAGGTCAAGGACCGTTTCCTGTAAAATACGCAACACAAAATTAAGACTTCCTATCATATACTAATTGAGTCGAGGTTATTCTTGAACAAGTTTAGAGGCACAAAAAATATGTAATTGAACCTTGGTCTTGATCACTTACCGACTGTCCAGTATATAAACGAAAGTCACCTCACTTAGAAAGGGTCAGACATATTATAACTTATTTTCATGAGAACCAAAAGTCAAAGTAAAATACGTGCTATAAAATAATTGATATGAAATATGAATGGATTCGATAGGACTACCTAAAACTAATAAACGCGGGCCAAGCCGCGGGTAAAAGCCAGTCCTACATACTACGTCGTAGCGGGTCAACGAAGCGGGCAAACAAGCCGTGTCGTAGCGATCGCGTCCTCTTTTTGCTACGGCTTAGCAAGCGCAAATTAAAAGACAAAAACCTACATGCTGACCCTTCGCTTTGATCGTTGTCGATCCCCAAACTCGTTTCATAGAAAAGTGCAATGATATTTCAATGAAAAAGGAACGGAACTTCGTTTTTTTTTGTGATTCTGTTTTTGACTTGGTTATTTTCTCTATGGGCTCAATAGTGAAAGTTGTCGTATAGACAGTGTGAGGAGTGATGACGATCAAAAATCAGTGGGTATGTCTCTGGTTGGTAAATCTACTTAGAATCTTATGCAATATCACACAAGTTTTTTGCAAATAGGTATACATAAATTAAAACTTTTCTTTGTTTCGTTGTTTTCGGTTAAAATTCGCTAACTAGAATTAAGACTGTACGCCTTATGTACATAATACAAATACAACCTTAACAATTTTATTAGGTAGCGGTGTGTTAACTAAACATTTTACGACATGCGAGAATATAACTTCTGAAAATCCTGAATATACTCGTACTGACTATATTTTATCAGGAAAGTTACAACTTCGAGCGGTGGGTCGATGCTTAAAGTTTCTGCCACACAGGTTTCAACTGTGTTATCGCACAACCTAACTTTATTTTCCTTTCCGTAGAAATATCACCAACTGCGGATAAAGATTCTTGGAGATTGTTACTACTGCATTAGTGGAGCTCCAGTAGAACGGTCCGACCACGCCGTGCTTTGTGTACACATGGGCTTGTCCATGGTCAAAGCGATCAAGTACGTTTCACTTTGCATGTTTTCTTTCCCCGTCTTCATGTAGAGATAGATGTAGAACAGTGGCAGGCGCGGTCGCAGCTCTAGATATTGGGGGGGGGGGGGGTCATCTTGGGTCATATACTGTTCAAGAAGCCAACTTTAACAGAAAAACATGTCAAACAAATATAGAAAATTTTTAATAAAATGAAAAATCAATCATAGAGCAAATGGAAAGCTTCTATGAATTTGATGGGGTGTGCGGCCGCCGCGCCGCCACCAACGTCCGCGTTGGTACGTATATTTCACGGGCTTTACAAATTTAGTTTGCACCGTTTGAGTTACTTTGAACATTTTTGACTTAGACTTTATATAGTAGGCAGATAACAATTTGTTTGAAATATTCGCAAACCGTCAAGTTTAGGGGATTTTTCAAGTTGACGTGATGGTTTTGGGGGGTCATGGCCCCTGTGACCCCCCCCCCTTCGGACCGCCACTGAATAGTCGAAAGTAACGTGTTAATGTTTGTTGTTCAGATACGTACAACAAACAACGAATTCGCCGGTGGATATGCGCGTGGGCATCCACACAGGGGCGGTACTGGCCGGCGTTCTCGGTCAAAGGCAATGGCAGTTTGACGTCTACTCGAGAGATGTCGAGCTCGCCAATAAAATGGAGAGCAGCGGAAAAGCTGGGTTCGTTCAATTCCTTACCATTTCTAGAATTTGCTTGAGTTGTTTATTAGAGCTAGTCGTAATTACGTAAGGTGGAATGGCAAATTACATCTTAAACTCGTGCTGAATATATTGTGTTATGTTATACACAAAAAATATTTAACGTAGTACTGTCGCATTCTCACATTATCCGGAAAAGAATAATTAGATTATGGCATTATGATGATAAGTTAATGTCATAAAAGATCATTTTTATACCTACATTCATTGCACTGCAGCTGCAGCTGCTGATGATGCTGATGAAGGGAGCTGGATGATAATATAGTATATATTAAGATTATGTTTTTATTGCGAAATCCATCGCTTTGGAATACTCTAAATATTATTATTAGAAGGCATTACAAACTGGACAAGATAAATTAGAAACAAATGTAAAGACAAGAATTTGAAAAAATCAGGATCCTGGCCCGAGGAATTTTTTCAAATTCTTGTCTTTACATTTGTTTCTAATTTATCTTTTATAGTTTGTAATGCCCTCTAATAATAATATTTAGAATATATATATTGCTTATATTCATTGATTTTTATAAGTAAGACATGTACTTAGGCGAGCTTAATGTTAGTTAGCATTTTCTTTCAGCTAACCTTTGGCGATGTGGAACTTGTCCAGGGTAGTGTTTCGATGTAAACATAACGCCGTACTAGTTACATAATTTACTTCTGGCACAAATGGACGCCCTGCCGCTCGGCAACAAAAGATTAGTTATTCAAGGGGGCTTGGACGGCCAAATCCGGACGGTAATCTTAAGGAAAGAGATCATATTTATGAAAATACTATTAACTTTTTCTTACATTAATCAAACCTCAACTAATCGGCTGTACTCATTCAACATCACCATATTATTCATTCTAGTCCAGATGTGTGTTGAATTGAAAAATAAGCGCCAGGAATAGTTACGGAACGGGTAATGAATGAAAATTAAGAAATATGAATCAGTTTATTTAAAATGGCATTTTTCTTTAGTTTGCCGTCTGTCATTTCATTACTTCCCAGAATGTTATGCTTTTAAGCGACTCTTGGTGCAATAAGATACATGTGTTTTATTTTAAATCAGCGGGCTTGATTTTTAGTTAGGGAAATTAGTTTTTCAAAAACGAATGATGCATTTTTGGTTTTTAACAATATCGGCCTCGTGACTCCTTAGACCATTTTTCGCTATTCCCTATATTTATGGACTAGGACTTGGCCATTCACGCCCAGATCCTAACCCTGTATGTACGGTAACATAAATTTATGAAAGTGAAATTCAGACTGAAGACTCGGTAAGTAGTCGGTATCAGGGCTGGATGATCGTTTTTGCAGAAATTCAAAACTTATTATTTTCCTGTTCCCTGCAAATGCAAGACCAGCCCAAATATCAATAAAAGATATATGATAATATGGAAATTTAAAAATGTTATTTTCTCAAAATTCGCAAATAATGTTATTGATCTGTAATAAATTAAATAAATAAATTTGTCCGCTTAAATTTAATGTCACCTTGTATATAGAATGGAAAAAAAATGCGCCGTGCTTGATGGGAAAGTCCCCTAAATATTGATGATTATATTAAATATCAAACAGAAATAAATCATTCATTTACTCGTATTAAAAAAAAATAGGCGAAACTGCAATCAAAGATTTTTTTTTTATAAATCGCCTGACCCGGCTCGAATCGGAGAAATACAAAAAATAAATCTTCATTTTTATGATACTGATCGAAAAGTTCAATCTTGAAAGGCGATTTCTGCTAAATAACATAGTACCTTAAATTAAGGGAACACCATTTTTGACCTGAATTTTTCAGTTCAAATTCTATATAGGGACTCTAGAAACATTAATTAATTTTTTTTTCGAATGTTGATATTTACCAAACAGACTATTGGATTTTTCGCCTACTGTTTGGTTTTAAAACTCACACTCTGTTTTAATAACCCGTTATGCACCAGTTTCATAAACTACTATTATGCAGTAGTCACATTTTCACTAAGACAAAACAGGCTCGCACGAGTGTCTTAACTCAAATTGCGTTCCAAAATTAAGCTGGCAGTAAATAATTTGGGATTAAAATCCATACGTACCTAGTTGCAATCCTGATGAGAGCATAATGTTCTAAGGCGCGTGCACATATCGGAAGCGACCCTGGGCTACCTGAACGAGGAGTTCGAAGTGGAGCCGGCGCACGGCGAACGTCGTGAGGAGATGCTGCGGCAGGCCGGCATCAAGACCTTCTTCATCGTCAAAGTGCTCAAACCCGTGAGTCTGCTCTATAGAACGTGTTTATAAAAGCTTTCTGCAGAGGCGGTGTGAATACGTTTCACTATTTTTATTTTTACTTTTAGTTCCAGGGCGCGGAGGAAAAGTGTGCACAAGAGGGTGAGGGGACGGAGGTGGGAGCGGGCGGTGGTGCGGAGGGGGGCTCCCCGGACACCCTCTCCGACCTCAGAGACGACGATGAGGACTCGGTGAGTGCTCTACTCGCAACCCTCCCGTGCTTCACGACACATCCGCTTCAAATAAATAGGACACTAGACCGAAGCATACTGCCCTACATCGTTTTAGTTTTGTTTGACACGAACCGTGCTATGGCTTTACGATTTTCATCATACTAAAAATTTACCCATTTTGTAACAGTCTAGATTCATTTTAAAGTAACCCATTTTATCGCTAGTTTAATCACACATAGCTTGGTATTTACACTATCCCTAGGTACTATCGCCACAAGAGGAGAGCAGGGGCAGTAATGAAGATATGAAAATTCTGAATATGTTGGAGGAGGAGTTAGTCAACAGGGACGACGACAAGTGAGTCGGTTTGCCTTTCGTTAATAAATAATCGACGTACACTCTAGACGCGTATCGGAACGCAGCAATGAATGGCATTGTATTGGTTGAACGGACGGTGTCTATAGCCGCCGCGTGGTGTATGCAGGGAGCTGGCGGACGCGACGACGCTCTGCCTCACGTTCAAGGCGGCCGGCGTGGAGGCGGCGTGGGTACGCCGGCGCGACGCGTGTCCGCAGGCCGGCGTGGCGCCGCCGCTGCTGCTGCTGCCGCCGGTGGTGGTACTGGCCTCGTTCGCCGTGCCGCCGACCGCCGCGCTGCACGCCGTCTACCTCGCGCTCGTGCTCGAGACCGGACTGCTGAACGTCATCTACTACGTCTGCTACAGATATTGCGCATACAAGGTACTGATCCCTGAAATTCAACTATTACTCGCTGTTGTGCTGATGTTAATAAACTGACTTTATTTGCAGAAAAAGAACATAAGCCCGTATTGGAAACTGACTTGCGGTATATTCAACATCGCTATGTTTGTGGCTGCCAACATTGCCCCCTTGGTAAGCAGCACCAGCAACCAATTTGAATATCGGGATCAAAGAAACTGTAAATTTTAACTTTTACAGAAACCACATATTCGACCATTATTCTAAGTATTCTACTGATCGCTCTGAACACCTTTTCCCAAGAAACGTTTTTGCGCAAATCAATGGTTTAGGCAATATTTGAATTTTAAGCAAAAATATGCGTGAACCTTGACGCACCTAGATACGGGCACGGTTTAAGATAAGCGTCTTCGGTGAGACAGCAGTTTACGCGCAGTGTTCTAAAATAGACCTTTCACCTGCGAAATAAGTTGAATTTCTTTTTCCCTGAAGATTTATTTACTTACCAAACTTAATCTATCAATCTGCGCGGGTATTGCTTCTTAAGAAAAGTCGTTGAGTATGTGGTTACATTTAAAGACCGCTGTCCATTTACACCCGGTATGTGTGTTACGTTTTCGTAGATAATCTGCGGGCACTACGAGTCGGTGCTGGTGGACGGGCTCCGCGAGGACGCTATCAGCCACGGCGGAGCGCGGCGGTGCGCGCATCCCTCCTACTACTACCACGTGAGCACGCCTCTGTTACATCGTTTAAGAAGCTCTATCTTCACACTTTCACTTGACAGCAATGTTTCGATGTAGAGGGTGGGGTTATTATTTCAGGAGAATTAACAGCTACTTGTGAAATGGAACCTTAAGCTTGCATGTTTGTTTTATCATCTATCCTCTTGCGGTCGCGAAATATTATGAAGAAAGAAAGAAAAGACTTTATTTATAGAATATAAAATAAACATGGACGTATCTGCGACAATAACTAATATTATAATATTAATTGATGTGGATTTTAAACTGCAAAATAACAAGCCAACTTTAAAGGGTGTGGGGTAAAGTTGTTATCGGGCGGGGGCGGGGGCGTACTCGGCAAAGCGGCGCTCGGTGGAGCAACGCGCGGAAACTGTTCAGGAAATAACCACTGGATGAGTTTACGATTTTATACTACGGGTAAGTTTTTATTCAGTTTTCACACTAACATTTTGCAGAATTTGTATTCAACATGTTCAGTAAGAATAGCGTTTAAGCTAAGTGAGCGTTGGAAATCCAACTTTATGTAAGTTTTTCAGAAAAATGCAGAACTAAATAGAAATCGTTTTCGACGATATGAGAAATGTTTTGACTGTCTTAAAAACTTGATTTAAAATGTTCACAAAATGGAAAATTAATCTAAAGGCAACTCTATAATTATGTTATTTAAATAACTATCACTTTTTATCTGAAATGAAATCGTCCATCTTTTGTCTTCAAGATTTCTTTTCTATATTGTGTGTGTTATCACTGTCAGATTACGTTGAATTTGATAAGGCTCATATACTATTGTCTCCCTTGTTCACTCGCACTCTACTATAATTACACGCACATGTAGTTGTAATTTATGTATAATGTAAATAAAAGCCATCGGTCTGTTCCTATAATTATTCCTAGCTTTTTAGTGCTCCAAGAGACAGTTTTTGAAAAATTATTTTATGTCGGTTTTTTTTGGTTAAAACTTTATTCCAAGTATTAATGTTAAGTACCGGCTTAAATTTTAAAATATAGATTTATCTTATATATACTTATATTATTAGACAACGACGTTTAGCCGAAACTAGTAACGAAAAAGAAATTCGGTTTGAAAAAAAATAGAGTAAGAAAAAGGCATTACTCTAAAGAGAAATTGGAAAGGAAACCCAAAGCCCCATATTATTACTTAAAACGGCATTGTACCTTCTGATTAGTTAAACGCAAACGATGATAGACCTCATGACGAAAGAGCGCTGCTAAAAATGTCAAGGCTACGTAAAACGTAATGTACTTACATCATTACTAAATCATAATTTCTGACTTGGTCTTTACAATCGATTTCGATATTACAAGACTAGTAGTTCACCCCGAACTGTGAACTCGCGCCCGCCCGATTCGCGCTTGACCGATTTGGCTCATGTTTGAACTTAAAAATTCTTTTTGCCTTATTTACTTGCTTGCCAAATTTCATGACATTCCGATCAACGATTCTCAAGTTATCGTCAAACAAACATTCATACATACATACATAGATACAAACGCCGGATTGTTCAAGTAGACTCGAAGAACTTCACTCGCTTCGCTCGCTCGTTCAATTAGTATTGTAGGTACTGGAGCCAAAACTACAATTTTCTGAATAAGTAAAAGAGTTTAATTTCAAAAAAGATGTATGTATAAAATAAGTTTCACCATGTGCCCACAATCAGAACCTTTAACATTTTGACTAAGGTTTCATTAGGCATAAATTAGAGTTTTGTTTGAAGGTGGGCGCAGGCATTGCGTGCGGCGCGCTGTGGGTGTCCCCGCTGGGCGGATGCGCCCGCGCCGCGCTGCTGCTGGCCCTCGCCGCGGCGCACACGGTGCCGGCCGTCCTGCACCCCGCGCTCCTCACGCCGCGCCTGCACTACGACCACGACCCCTACCAGGGCTTCAACTACTCGCACTATGACTACAGTGAACACCTCATACAGCTCATGTCAGTATATTACCTCGGAATTCAATCTCTAATTAATCAAGCTTATTACCTAAATAATAACACAATTTTGTTCCGATTTCAGAGCCCCAATTCATCACGCTCGGCACATTCTGATGCTATTTTTGATAGTGATAACCCTTCTCATATTCGACAGATATGTAAGTAGCACAATGATTCATATCAGATGCGTGCGCTTGAGGAAACACAGCAGCATACTTCGAAGCGTTCATTTAACACAATGTTTATGATGCTTTAGTAAATCTGCCCAGTGGCGGTGGGAATGCGATAACCGCCGTAAATTTGTTTTTATTAAATATCTAGTGGGTACTGGCATGCTGGCTTGTGTACTATTTATAGTGCGGGTTTGTTTACGTTGTGTGTGTGTACAGAGCTCGGCGCTGGAGCGTGCGCGGCACTCGCGCGGAGAGCGGATGCACGCGCAGGCCGAGCAGGCGGCGGACCTGCGCCGGCGCAACCAGGCGCTCATACACAACGTGCTGCCGCCGCACGTCGCCAGCCACTTCATGGGCGCGCGGCATCACCACCGAGACCTTTACAGTCAGAGCTATGCTGAAGTCGGGGTCCTCTTTGCTTCTATGCCTAACTTTTCAGGTAGACGCAGCGTTGTACGAATTTTTCCTTTCAAACGTTTTAAATATTATAGTTTATCGAATTTACTGAACGATTTTGATCAGAGATCTTGTAGTTCGACTGTGGAGACCAATAAATCTGAAGGTCGGGGGGTCAGATTCCGTAGAGGCATGTTTGGGTTCTGCCTGGTGCTTCAGAAGGCACTTTAAGCTGTGGAACCATATTCGTCCCGAAGTACAGCAATAGTAGCGCTCGCCACCCATTAAACTGGGACGTAGCAATCGTTGGTGAGACATGGGTGTACGAGTGTGGACTGATTTGCACTTTCATATGCAACTCCGAAACACGTCAGGGACCCCGTTGGGGGTTCATGTCGTGAAGCTATTTTAAATGTAATTTAAAGAGACAAGTATACCTTACGACAAGGCTCGGCAGGGGGCGCGGTAGACCTACGGTTTGTGTCATTCATTATAATGGTGCTCTATCTTCTGCTGCAGATTTATTGTTCCTTTTTTGACCGATTTATGATTATAATTAAATTAAAATACTTTGCAGAGTTTTATTCTGAGGAAACTGTAAACAATCAAGGGCTTGAGTGTCTGCGATTCCTCAACGAAGTCATATCAGATTTTGATATGGTAAGTAATGTTTGCGTTTCCAATGTATTATCTTTTCCATGGCGTCGGCTAAAACGTTTCAGTTTGTTAAAAATGTGTTGAAATATTTCAGCTACTGGAGGAAGCAAAATTTAGCAAAGACATTATCAAAATTAAGACAATCAGCTCCACCTATATGGCTGCATCAGGCCTAAATCCAACACGACAGATGCAGGTAAATATACAGGATGTTAAGATGATAACCTTTTTCCTCTAAATGGGGTGTTCTACTCATAAATATAAACAACTTTTACTACGGGGCCAACCCTGAAATCGCAAAAACAAAATCAGCTGCTCCATAGAAAAGTTAAATACCTATTCAAACTAAATATATGAAACAGCTGATTTTGTTTTCGCGATTTATTGTTGTTCATATTGATGGGTAGAACACCCCGTTTTAAGGAAAAAGGTTATCCTCTTAACACCCGGTATATATGATTAAAATAAATTACTATCTTAAATAGCTCAGTCCCGCTGCCGCTCGGACTCAAAACCAAACGCACGAGAAAATTACAAATCCCTTTCCACTTGATACTCTTTTTAGGGTTCCGTACCCAAAGGGCAACCAACGGGACCCTATTACTAAAACTCCGCTGTCCGTCCGTCAGTCCGTCCGTCTGTCACCAGGCTGTATCTCATGAACCGTATAAGTTAGACAGTTGAAATTTTCACAAATGATTTCTGTTGCTGCTATAACAACAAACAAATACTAAAACTCGCCAAGTGCGAGTCGGACCCGCGCACTCCCATACAACAGACATGATTTTATAGATAATGGTACGAAACCCATCGTGCGCGAGTCCGACTCGCACTTGGCCGGTTTTTTTTAATATTATTGATAATCAATTCACGGTCGCTTTAAACATAATTCAATTCAATAAAAATTAAGTAAATGAATGGTGGTATAACTCAATTTAAACGGTGTCAAACCACAGTTTGCGGTTGAAATGTTGACTAATTATAGCTCCAATTAACGCCACGTTATTCGAACCTAGTTGATGTAAATTTATGTAGCACTATTCATTACCTACGAAAAAAAGGGAAAATTTAAAACTAAACAAGAATCTTTTTTCTTCTCTATCTCTACAGAATATAAAACTAAATTGCAGCGTTTGTCTATTTGCTTATAAGTAATTTCAAAACTTCTAAGTGGATTTCAGTGTCATCGTTAATAACATTTCACGAGAAAGGTTTACCACACTAGCTTTTGCCCGCGGCTTCGCCCGCGTTTTTATGACTGGATTTATATTTCAACAAAAGTGAACAGTAGCCTTAGCATGAAAACATTACGGCTGCGTTTAGTTTGAACGTAACGCGGTTTTGTATGAAATCCTAGCGGCCAGTAGCCAGTTCCATACAAAACCGCGTTACGTTCAAACTAACCGTAATGTTTTCATGCTAAGGCTACTGTTGTCAAAATTTACCAGATTTCAAACAGAAGTCAATAGTGACAAATTTCAAAAGTGGCTAGAGCCAAAAGTGGCAGATGTCAAAAGTTTTTAGATCTATCAGAAAGTATGAAATTTTCCGGTATAATCCGGTATCCTATGTTGTTCTTCGTCCTTTATCAATGTTAAGAAGACGCTTCAGAAGTTTCATCGTGAAAGAAGTCACAAACAGACAGATAGAGACAGATTAATCAAACATTTTTTGGGTTTATAATATAAGTAGGGATTCATAATCAGAATATAGAAGGAGAAAAATATCATCGTTTCTATTAATGCTATGAAGTCATAAAAAAATAAAAACGTTTCCATCAACGCTTAAGTCTTCAAAAAATAAAAACGCTTTTAGGTCGCTTATATGGCTAACGCTGACTAAATTATAAAATACCATTCCAATACGTTACTAGACTTAAATGATTTGAATAGAAACCGGCCAAGTGCAAGTCGGACTCGCGCACGATGGGTTCCGTACCATTATCTATATAAACGGCAAAACAATCATGTCTGTTGTATGGGAGTGCACGGGTCTGACTCGCACTTGGCCGGTTTTAGTATTTGTTGTTATAGCGGCAACAGAAATACATCAGCTGTGGAAATTTCAACCGTCTAACTATCACCGTTCATGAGATACAGCCTGGTTACAGACGGAGGGACGCACCAAAACATGTTGGTCGAGAATTCGGGTACGTAATCCTAAAAATCTGTATTTTCAGTATTTGTTGTTTAAATTCAGTAGGTATATGGCACATGATATATAGAAAATTCCAAATTCCTAACTTGTTTAGTTTTTGAGATACCTTGGATACCCCGTAACAAAAAAGGTCTACAATTTACTACTTTCATAGCCGGGTCTTTATTTTTGGAGATAAAAAATTAATAAATTGTACTTTACTCAACGTGTTCTCACCCCACATGCTGAGGTAAAAATAAAATTTTTTTTCGTCACCCTTTTCGTGTGGGAGCCCCCCCTCCCCCTAAACATGAATTTTATTTAATGTTTAATTCAACATTTGGTTTTGGGTCAACACTTTACATAACATATCCAAATTTCAAATCTGTAGCTCATTTAGTCTGCAAGCTAGATTCCTGTGACATAAGTACGTACGGACAGACAGCAGAGCGACATTAATAGGGCTATGTGTTGCCCTTCGGGTACGGGACCCTAAAAAGTGACATTGACATAGTTGTGAAATTGCTTTTTTATTTCATTTTCGATCCCGTGCGATGCCAGGGAGTGTATTTTTGAATCATTCGAATTTCAATTCGCATATGAATCCGCATGATTCGCATACGAAAACTTAAAATTAGTATTGTATTCGTATGCGAATTGAAATTCGAATTATTCAAAAATACACTCCCAGGGCGGATCGCTATCGTTGGTCAGTTATAATCTCCACAGCACCTGCATCAAACAAAACAGAACTAACAAACGTTTGCAGCTTTTTTATTTGTAGTTAAAATGTGTATCATTATGAGAAACAAAACGATAATTTCTGTAGCGTTTGATGTTTTTAGAACGTCTGTGTTGATGATCGTAATGTAACGTTTGTTACGTATTTAAGCCTTCAGACAGCGTGGTCGTCCGGTGGGCGCACTTGGCTTGCTTGGTGGAATTCGCCCTCGAGCTCCAGCGGGTGCTGGCAGCGATCAACGAGCAGTCCTTCAACCACTTCGTGCTGCGCATGGGCGTCAACCATGGACCCATCACGGCTGGAGTCATCGGTGCCAGAAAACCGCATTACGATATTTGGGGGAACACTGTTAATGTTGCTTCGCGTATGGAGAGCACCGGCAAGGCTGGTTGTATACAGGTCAGTCAGTTACGCATACTATAACGCTTTAGGTAATATACTCGTAGCGTGGACCCTAATACCCAAGTATTATTCCATCCATCAGCCTGTTTCATCCACTGCTGGACATAGGCCTTTCCAGGATTTCGCCACTCTTGGTGGTCCTCCTGGAAGAAATGCCCATACTCACACACGCTAGACAGGCGGGTTGGTGAGCGCGGTGCCGAAACCCTTGCACCAGTGACGCCACTGCCCGTCACCAGCCTGTTTTATTAAGGCCCGGCAATTGGGGATGGATAAACCGCCATCCATCGGTTCCAGGCAATGGGGGGCCGCCTGGTTATGCCTGAGAGCTGTTCTCTTACTCTCCCCCGAATAACTTCGGGAGGATTTGCGAGTAAGACGGTGGTACCTCCACAGTCGAGTCCGGCATCAGCTCTACCACCTATAAAAAGTATTATAGTATTATTTATTTATTGTACAGCTATTTTTATTGTTCTGTGAGGTTGCCGAAGGGACAGGTGTACTGGAGACCGGGTTTTGTGCTTTACTATACCACGCTTTAAACACATGATCATTTGAAATTTAGTTATGTATAGGAATCTATTTAGAGCTTTTCGCGTAACTTTCCCGCGATATATCTGAAAACTGCTACGACCCCTCACATGTATAGAGCCAACAAAGAAATAACCAAGGGAAGGGGCTACCCTGATCAGCCTAAAACTAGGAATTTTTGATATCAAGTGTAAGGTTGCTGAACATACTCAAAGCCTAAAAAAATACAAAGCATTGCTGTTGTCAGCAACACCAATTTTATGATTATTCTGACATAAATAGTAAAAGATTTTTAGTCTTAGTAAAAATACATCGCAAATTATCCTTTGAAAATAAGCTTGCGTTGCAGAGATTTCAGAATTTAGAGGGACAATTACCGTTTAATATGCGAAAACCGAGCAAAAATGCAAAATCGGGAACTTTCTTTATACGAGTATAAGCCTTAGTTTTACATAAAATTGCAATGGCAGGTCGCTGGTGTGGGTTGCCACTATTGTGTCGTTACATTGGCAGCGTCCCATATCTAAGCGACCGCTGTTAAAGCTGGCGCGCTGCTGCGGCAGCCACGGCCGAAAGCTCCAATTATACAGATCTAAGCTCGGACTATACTCGTATATTTGCTCCTTCTTATTTCCAAAGATTATTTGGAGATTATTTTCAAAGAGATATCTTCGCGGCTGTTCGATGTTTCGGGGGACCCAAGGGCAGCGTATTAGTCTAGCCATTCAACGGGGAAATGCTTCCAGCCGGCCTTTTGGGGACCCAAGGCAAAATATTTTATTTAGTATAATATATTTTTTGTAGGTTTTGTGTGTATGTTTTAGGTAATTTTAAGATTTTAGATGGTTATTATCTTATTTAGATTAAATTTGATTTAATGTTATTTGAGTTTTTTCTGTTTCCGCAAATAAAAACTTATTACCTGCAAAATAATGTCAGCTTTATTGATTTTCTATAACAAGCGCTATAGTATGTACTGTACCATATGAAATTCGACTGTTTGACATGAAATGTCTGTCAGAATGGTCTTCGTTCGTGAGAACATTGTCGACATGGCTGCACCTCTTCTATTCATTTTCTTCTCTAACGTACTGAATGAAAACGTCTAACACAATTACTCACCTTAAAACCAATGTGATTTTGACTTCTGAATATACTTATTCGCAAGTTTAAATTATATGATTCCTACTGATAGGACTAGATCTAGGTTTTAAATTCAGGTAATCACAAAATAAATAAATCTTAAGTTATACAAACACCTTTTTAGGGCTCCGTACCTGAGGGGTGCCAAATGGGACCCTATTACTGAGCCTCCGCTGTCTGGCTGTCCGTCTGTCACAGGGGCTACAACTTCAGCCGTAATGGGTAGAAAGTTAAAATTATCACAGAATACGTGTTCTATGGCCTACTATATTCTAAAATGGAAATTTTCAGGGTCCCCATACAAGAAACCTCGAAAAAGTTGCATTATTTTAAGGGGATAACTTTTTACCTCAGTACAAAAAGCACATCATAATATTGTTTTCCCTCCTTTTGAATGAAAAGTATGCAATAAATGCGTTTTAAAGCAATTTGCGGAAATAGTTGATTAATAATAAAGTCTTCACAAAAAAACATGTAATTAATGTATTACATTTTGTTTGCATTATATTAACAAATTAAAAAACGTGTTTACAGTTAAATTATTTTTATTAAGATTTTGATATAGAAGAAACTCAAATAAATTATTTTTTATTCAAAAGTAAGGAAAACAATATTATGATGTGGATTTTGTACCGAGGTAAAAAGTTACCCCCTTAACGTTATTTGTGTTGGCTCTATCTTCAAGACGGTTATCATAGACATCTTAATAGTATTAGGTAAAAGCACACAAGTTTTAAATTAAGTCAGATTTCTGGACATACCCTAAAGTAAAACAAAAAAAAAAAAAGTAGGGATCCATACGCAGACGGTGCCAACTTTTTTGTCATTCGCTACTATTTTAGGGCCTTGTTTTTTGTAGCCTTGGTGTTGATATAACATCTATATTTTTGTTATTTACCATAACGTTTTTAGGGTTCCGCACCCGTTTTGTGTGGTGATACGGAACCCTTTGTGCACGAGTCCGACTCGCACTTGGTTAAATTATTTTAAATATTTAATAGGTGACAGAAGAAACGTGTGAAATCCTCCAGAGCTTTGGCTACTGGTTCGAGCAGCGTGGGCTGGTCGCCGTGAAGGGCAAGGGTCAGCTGATGACGTACTACCTGCAGGGCAAGCGGGATGCTCCCGTCGTGCGGACCACTCCCGTCGACGCGGAGAAACCCGGCACACTTGGCGTAAGTGTCATTCGTCATTTGTTACCTGCTATACTTTTGTACAATATAACTTATTCGTATTACACAACAATACTTACTGGCTGTTATTAACCGAGTAAAATAGTCATAGAAGCAAAACAGTTTGATCACTCTAGACTAGTCTACATAGACTAATCAGTTATGATAGCCAAGTTGCTCGACTATCTCAACATACAATTTTAGAATTTTAAGTCCACTACCTCTCTTAGTCTCATGACCATTTAGCTATTAAAATATTTCATCCAAAGTGATGGTCCTTTGGCTCGTTAGGACTATCACAATCAATACATTCGTACTTGTCGGTCCAAAAATGAGTGCTCCTTTCTTAACACGTACGCATATGTCAATTTTTTTATGTTTTTAGGTACGAAGCTGTAAATTAACCCGGTGATTTGGGGATGCTGTTATTAATATTACCTAGTATATTATTTTATGTTTCAGGATGAAGACGGCAACGAAGAAGCAAGTGAAGCCTTATTGGCGAACGGAGAGGCATCAAGACCCGCGGCGGTAGCGGCGGCGGGTCGGGACGCGCGGGGCGATGCGCTGGCGCAAGGTGGCGACGCTGACCGGCTGCTGTCCTCCTCAACCTAGACCCCCCTTGAAAACCATTCTACATCCTTTATTTCTACAAGTGTGGGAATAAGCTTGCAAAGAAGTACTTGGTTTCGCAACGACAAAATTCAACCAGTAAAGCAAGCTGGAAATATAAAGTCAATGATAATACTTCTATTCACAAAAAGACGAGACGCTTCGTTCCGTGCCTTTATCATCTAAGAAAATTAATATACCTAAAGATAGCATGCGTGTAACACGCGGGCGTTATGAGAAGATTAGTTCAACCAGGAAGAGAATTTGTTTTCGAATGATGTGACGAAAATTTTTCCATCTGTCTCACTCAATATTTTGAATTTAATCCGAACCATAAAAATACAGCTTTGTTAAGAATGTGCTCACAATACGTCCAGCTGTCAACTTCTTTTCCTGAGAAAATCGATATTTATTGGAGTTGAATTGGTAATATATATACTGTGACAGATACAAATCTTGTAATTAGGCCATATTGTTGCATAGACACTGCATAGTTGCGGTGCCGATAATTAATGGAGGGGTTTAGGCAAGTCACACATGTATATGAATGACTGCTCATGTAACACGTTTTAAATGTTCTGTGAGATAGTGAATGTGGAGATAAAAAACTTAACGCAACGAACATCCAAAAAGCTTACTACATTCGGAACGTTTGTATGTAAGTAAATATGTTATTTTGATATAATTTATTCTTTTGTAACCAATCAAGTATAGCTTCTCTATTTTAATGAGAATAATTCCTGACCTTTCATGCCCCAGCTTCTCGCGCACGTCCCTGAAAATATAGGCCCATGTTTTGTGTAGCTTGTCTCGCTCGCGCCACTGTCGAAGCTTGTCGCTCTATCTCTGTCGTTCGGTGGCGCTTGTTTAAAAAAGAGGTACATTTTTCAATTGACGATATAAGGACGTACCGTATCTACCTTTTGTTCTATCAATGCTTTCATGAGCAGCTCACATAATGCCCTTTTTAAAAAAACCTGGAGACTAGTATATATAGTGGTACCTATCCTTAATTCAAGAGCATCCCCGACTAAAATTACGATACCTACAAGATCGTAGGGAAATATGTTAGTATTATCCGTAACATAAACATACATACCACGTATGTATTTACTAGGTACTTTCCTGTGTATATCTGTGTATGTAAACGTTTAAGTATTTATACTTTATCATGAGTACTTTGACAGTAAAAATAATAATTAGGAAGTCTATTTCCATAAACGATCTAACAGCATCAGATTAATATCACGAAGGTGATACAGCATCATGCATGTATCTAGTTCTTATATAAGTAATATTTGCAAAGTAGGTCTGCGATAGATAGTGAATGTTGCCTCATGTACGTTTACGTTTTAGTATTTATTGTGATATTTATTAGGTATTCTTAGGTAGGTACACTAGAAAGGGATTTCGTCAAACAATATCGTTGGTTTATCTGATGTTGCTAAGTTAAGTATGTATAGGTATTAGCATAGTCTGTACATACTATTAAGAAAAACCATCTATGTACCTATGGGTCTCTATAGGTTATCACAGATTATTCTTCATATCTATCGATTAGATGACTAGAATACTAATAATACTAAACAATAATCGCTTTCGTAATAATTTGCCTAGAATTTTAGCCTTTTAATCGATAGGGTAGATCAATTCAGCTTTTTAGCGTTAGTTGGTTAAAATCATCTTGTTTATCAAACTCATGCAACCTTGTTCAACAAAACATTTTTGAACAAGGCTTTTTATCAATGATTGAGTATTACAGCTATTTGATTTTTTTTTGCTCACTTTGTGTGACTAAGTGCGGCAGAAAATCATCAACATCTCTGTCGTCACATGGGAGAAGGCGGCATCTATACTTATATGAACTTCATACATAGATGCCGGCAGATCTGCTTTTAAAAATAAGCTTTTAAGACTTTTATTGGGCACTTACTGCAAACTTGCTATAGGCATAGGTACACCATCTAAAATACCAATACCAACAAAGGTTACCAATTTATTCATAAATGTGACTTTTGTGACTTCTTGTACAAAACTTAGACACGAGACGAGTTGTTTTTCTAGTACATTTAGGTATCTGCCTACACGTAAATAATGGCGAAAAATCTTAGACAAGATGAAAATTGTAAGCGATCACAAGTTATACTCATAGATTGAATAGTATTGTGTAAAAACAGGTAATTATAAAGCTACATATAGCCTGTGTTCTTATTTCCTATTGTGTGTGAATAAAATGTTGCCAGTATACTTGTCAATTCGCCAACTCCGTGTGTGTGTGTGATGGAAGCAATGTACGTACAAGTATGATAGATGCTATGATAGTGTAAGTCGAGAGAAAGAGGACAAATTGTGCCCTGATTGTGTAAACGTACCTGGATACTCTAAAGAGTTAAAAGGCGTTGGGCAAAGATCTCTTATTTTATTGTATCAACGATGTCATAGCTTTGCGCATAAAATGCATAATGTACCTAAGAATAATTTCCATTATCTTCGTATTATGCAAAAGCTTCAGAAAAAACACGTATGTGTTTAGCATGTGTTATGTATGTGTTTATATTACGACGTGTATTTACTAGATCAGAAGGTAAATCAATACGTAAATGACAAGGTTCGATTGAAATTATACTGAATAATTGTAGTAAGTATTTTGTTTTGGCAGAAGCGTTATTGTTCTCTACACTAGAATGTCCGATTCGTAAAGTTTATAATGCGAAATCGCATTCACGCAAATATATATTATGTCAGTAGCATGGTAGTTATTAAACAACTCGGTTATTTATTTTCTTATCTTTTAGCCATAGATTTAGCTGACAAAAAGAGTAATTGTAGGATTTCAGCGGTGATATTATATTTTATATAATTTTATATTGTACTATGAATGTAGGAAGAAGTTTATTTTTCTCTCTCTAGGTAGTGATATCTTCCTGTGATTTGTGACTATTAATAATTTTATACGTGTCCTATAGCTCAATCAACTGAAGATGAATCTCTGTGGCTATAATTTTATTAATAAAGCAATATCTGTTATAACTACAAGTATTTTATTATTCAACGCCAAACTGCATTATATTGTCTATCCATCCATCAGCCAGTTTGGTACACTGCTGGACAACATAGGTCTTTCCCAGATTTCACCACTTTTAGCCTAGTCCAAGCTAGTTTGTCATAAAATCAGGTTTGGCCGATATCATGAGTAATACCCTTTTTTTGTATGTAGAATAGTGTAACGGTAGGCCATTATCACTCCTGATGGAAAGCGTCGTTAAGACCTAGAATGAAGGGCGCTAATCCAGAAACTGGGAGAGTGACGGCTGGTGAGGTGTAAATCAGTTATACCAGGGACTTGCACAAAAATCTACGTAAGTCGGTAACGTAACGGAAGAATTACTGTTACTGCGCAACTGCCTGTTACCACGTCCCGGTACGGCTACTCGTGACGTCATGCTGAAACATGACGAGTCGCCCAGCGGCATGTTACGACCGAAGCCTATCACTAGTATATAAGGTGGCTTTATTTATACAGACAAACTCATACTGGAGTCTTGGTAAGTGATCAGTAACACGGCGATAACGCACTTTATGCTAATGTCGCAAAATCAAACCTTGACGTCCCTTATTAATTGACTCCGGGCTGGGCTTGCGTTTGCAAGGAACACGAAAAGAATATATAGTATAGCAGGTTGGTTACGTCGTCTCTGCTGACTGACGGGATCATGGATCCCATCCCTCCTGAACAGCAGAAGTCTAAGTAGCTAAAGATCCAACAGCGCAAAACGTCTAATGAGCAGTACCTAAGACTAATTAGCAAAAAGTCCAACTATCAGATGGTCTGTATAGCAGAACATCTATTTAGGAAAAAGTCGTTTTTAAAATTTGTACACACACAGGTCATGATAGAAAGTAAAAGTCATTTGTAAATGACATTAAAATTATTTGAAAAAAAAAGAACCGGCTTAAAAAGCTAGTAGCCTCTTAAATATTATTAGGATATTAGGCGCACAAATTCCCCTGCATTTATTCACCTAATACCTATTCTTTTGATATAGCGAACGTTAATGAAAAGTTCAAAGGGACTAACTTTTTGGGCCTCAAGCTTTTGCTATTGTATTTTGTATTTAACATTAAACATATCGATCCTTCTTCAAATTCAATTTCAAAAAGTTTATTTGTAAAATAGATGCATACCTATAAATATTAGACTTTTTACATGTCAGAAATTAATCTTTATAAAACAATAGAATATGATTTAAAAAATAATAATACGGGAAATACATAAAAAAAAATATTTTTAGGTTGGGATACTAAATTGTAATAAAATTATACACCTGCATAAAATATAGCAATATACGAATAAAAATATAACTATTGTACCATCTAACCTCCCACCTAATTAAACCTAGCTATTTAAACCTACCTACTTATTATCTCCTAGATACCTATGTACGATATACAGATGTTTTGATCAGTAACTTGGCCAAATGTGATCGCTAATGGTGGACAGGACCTTACGTTATGCACCTCAGTTAGTAACCCTAGTTCTTTTAGAGTAGTAAGGGATGAGACTGACCTAACCTGACCCTGACAAATATTCTAAGAATCCTAAGTTCTAGATTTCCCGTTAACCTAAGCAAATTAGTGTTAATTTAGTTGTAAAGAATTCACAACAAGGCGAGGGTATAGTTTTGGCTTAGTTCCCCATTATGTTCAAATGGATGATTACATAAGTTATAAATTGGCTGTCGAGAATTAGGGTTCTGTAAGACTGCAGAAAAACCTTATGAGAGTTATGTTATTTTATTTATTAGATCTTTGTATTAAATATTCAAGAATGTGACTTTCCTTTTAGTAATAGTAACGAAACTTTGATCTATTAAATAGTTGTAAGGCTTCCTCTCATAAAACGATAAGTCTGGTAAAATTCAAATGTTTCTTTATGCTACTCAATTAAATGTACCCGCTACTTGGTAGAAATCTGAGTTGAATGTAAATTGGAACTGTGATCTACATTAATAGTAGATAAGGTCATAATAAACTTTGATGGAGTATAGTTATTGAAGCAGAGTAGTTGAAGAGTATTTTGGTTTCTCGAAATACATTATATCAGGAAAACAGTTATTGATCTGTTGCTGCTTGTTGAGAATCAGTACATGATTCTATAAAATGTTTTTTTTTTTTTTATTTGGTTGGGAAAACAGCCCCGCCACCGCCGTCCCAGTGGATTCCGTCGCCGGACTAATGAATCCTCCTGAAAGATGTAGGAGATGAAGTACATAAATGTACTTGAATATTTGAATGTATTGTACATATATAAGTACTAATTTTGTGGGACAAAATCCTGCCCGTTCGATTACAACCAATCTGGAAAGGAGGGCAAGAAAACCAGATGGGCCTAACTTTGGGTTTGATGCTGGACAATAATATCATTTTATGATAAATTAGTAACACGCCACTTTAAAGGCTTCCGGGATGCATTTTCTGAAAAAAGCTTTAAGCTTTTGTAAAGTTGAGTATGTATGAATGTAACTATCATAGTTATTTTACTTTATAAGGGAGGAACATCTAAATCATGACTTTATGCATTATGAGGGAATCTTTTATTTTATTTTGTACCTTTCAGTCCTACAGCCATTTTAGTAAGTAAAGAGTGAATTCTACACAGACTCCAAATCGAACAATTTCAATACTTCCAAATATAATCTTTTTGGTGTAAGTAATAGAACTTTTATTTTTAGTTCAAGAAGTTGTATCTATCTAATACTAGTTGTTGAAAACAGTTGTTCTACTCCGGTAAGGTATATAGAAACAACCAGTGGCTAGCTTTTGCCTTTCAGAAGGGTTTATTTTTCCCTTACTAGTACAAACAAATACATCCTTCTGCCATCTCAATATTTAAGAGAATAAGTACATTATTTATAAATTGAAATCATTCTTTTTACTCATGTAGATTTTTGGTAATAACTGTATTTTAGTTCTGTGATAAAAGTTATGGCTTTTATAGGCTCAAACTATCAGTTGCTTATTAGCTCTGATTTTGAAGTTTGGTAGTTAGGTATGTAAGTTCAAATACTTTCAGAAAGCTTTCTATTTATAGTCTCTTTTACAGTCAAATATTATCTCAATATTTTGACTTTCAAATGGAACATCTTTACCAAAATTGATTAATTTAACTATTAGGGTTTAGTGAAATAAGAAACCCCTTTTTTATAATACAGAATCCAATGATGGATGGATGAATAGATGGAATAATCCTAAATTATCTAACAATAACTAATCCAGACCTAAAATATTATTTATCCCCACGTTATTGGAGATCCTCAAGCCGAACGAGCCCTGACGTCCCTACATCTTAAATCTTTATGAAGATTCATCACTAACGGCGTTTCCCCGACGGTTTCCATTAAAACTTAGTATTCCCAACCTATGAAACACTGACCTATTTCTCATGCCCTACATCAGATGTCCCTATACTGGTAAGTGTGTAAGTATTTTCAAAACTAGAGATTAAATCTCACATTTAATTTAATTGCGCATGTAGCAATCTCGAAGTGCAATGAGATTGTTCCTAACCTATTTGGTACAGAAGCGAGATGAGTTAATTCTCTTGAGTACCTATACCCTAAAACTCGCCTAGCCCTAAGCCTAATACGGTCGTGAAATATTTTACACATATACATAACAAGGATACTTATGGCCAGAGACCTAAGACCATAAGCGGATGGGGAAGGAAAAAGGGTTGTATGCTTAGTGCAATGCATACGGCGGGGGGTTTTCTCTCTGTACCACAAGCAGGATCACAGGGGTAACCCTTATGGGGCGGTGCCTAGGGAATCTTGACCCAGAGAGAGGTGAGGATGCTGGAAAAGATAACACTCGCGTCCCGTATCCCTATCCTCGATGATCCTAAGCAATTCCGGAGTACTTCCTCCTTCCTCATTCTGGGAATTACGGGAGAAAGCCTCATGCTACCCCCCTTTCAACCCCAAACTAAGCTACGAAACGTAAATACATTTCACTGAAATCTAACACGCGTCCCAACCCACAATAACTTCGAATACTTTCCCTAATTTAAAATAATACTGCGGAACAACACTTTTTCGAGACGTGTACTTGACGAAGGAATAAAACTGAATGAATCCTCAATAAAATATTGTAGGTGCTTATATACCAATTGAATCGACGACAAACACGACACAGACGACAAACACGACACAGACGACAAACACGACACCGACGACAAACACGACACCGACGACAAACACGACACAGACGACAAACACGACACAGACGACAAACACGACACCGACGACAAACACGACACCGACGACAAACACGACACCGACGACAAACACGACACGCCTCAACTTCCTATTTAAAGCCCAACCTAATGTGCATTGAGATAAAGTCCAATTTCTATTGGCTTCGAACCACGACACCGACGTAATAACCTTGCACGCAGGTGTCAGGTGTTCTGTTGTCATGTACTCTACCGATCTTGAACAATGAATCTAATGCGTTCCAATATAAGGTTCATATTATTTGTGACTATTAATAATTTGTATCTGTTTGAGGTATTTCTTGCTAATTCTTTCTTAGTTATTGCTAATTGCGTTTTCATTTATTATTTTAATAAGATTCCAACTTGCTACATTTAGAAATAAGGACTAGATATTCTGAAAGTGTTTTAGGTATGATGACGTCGTCCTTGATGTAAATTTACGATAAATTTCAAGTTAATTTGTATCTTTATGGTTTAAAGCTTATTAGAATACCATTGTGAATAAAAACTATGCTGTTTCATCTTGTGAATTTCTCTTAACGCTTCGAATCATTCGGACAAGAACGACAATAATTGTCATCGAACATCAGCAGCTGCACTGATCATATTTAAAACTTATCTATAAAGTATTATTATTATTTACAAGATAGACGTGTGGTCGCATACATTATGGTTTCGCCCACCATCAGAATCTATTTGTGAATCGTAACGAAGACCGCAAAGAGGTCTGAACTGTTACACTATAAGGTGACTTTAATTTATATAGCCAAACTTATACTGGAGGCTTGGTAATTGCTCAGTAACAAGGTTCGATGACACTTTATTCTTGACAGAAGTCCAATTTTTTTTCAAATATCTAGTATTGCTAGATTCTTCAAACAAGGAAGAATAAATTATAGTTTTTCCGAACCTATCTTCTTAATGTGGCATCAAAAATAATGACTCGAACAAGATATGTTGTACGAACTAATTAGGTACAGCTTATTAAGTATTGTGAAATGGTGAGTGTAGGTTGGGTACGAGTGTAACATAATGTTGTAAAAACTGATTCGATTCATTACGGACCATTATGAACATTTTTATACACAATGGGCTTGGCTATAACCGCGCCTAATGAAAAGAATCGTTCAGACCTAATATGGAGCACGCTCGCACGGAAACCAGAAAAGTTAAAAGCAAGTGTGATAATCAGTCTGTCGAGACTTCCTCTAAATCTACCGAAGTCGTAACGGACGTACAAGTGTCGGTTTATGAGCGCTGACCTTGAGTGCAGTCAAGTCATTTTTTCTCTATCGCACTTAGTAATTTTTGCGCGTGTGAAATCGGTTCCTCCATCAAAATGCTGTGCGAAGCCCTTCCTGGCTTCCTTTTAACTCGTTTGTATACAACGTGAAATTTTAAGTAATTTTGTTAATGAAAACTGGTGATAGTACTCGTCCATATGAACAACTTTTACCACGTAGCCAACCCTGAAATCGTTAAAAAAATATCAGCTGTTCCATAGATAAGTTAAATACCTACTCGACCCAAATGTATGAAACAGCTGATATTTTTTTCACGATTTCAGGGTAGGTTTCATAGTAAAAGTTGTTCATATGGACGATAACTATCACCAGTTTTCGTTAGCAAAATGACTTAAATTTCACGTTGTATAGACTTAGAAATGAATAAAAAATACTGCACTTATCTCCAATAAATTTATGAACACCCCTTATAGAATATGTGTTCACCAAACTACTACGATGATGATAATAAACAAAATCGCATCCAAATCCTTTCAGTGGTCCTCGAGTTATAAATAATGACTGAAGTTAGAAATATTTACTGATTTCATGCATCCACACCTCAAATTGACGTTATTTATTTTCGACCAAAACACGAATGGTTAGAGAATTTGATATGTAAAATATTACACAAATAAAATTTTTGAATTAATAATTGCATCCATGTGATAATTAAAATTTTCGACTATTTTGTGGTATTTGGAGACGCAGCGATCGTCGTAACAGCCACTTTGCCGTGCGCGCTGATATAAACGTTACTTCAATACCTTTTCCATCGATATTTGTACTGACACAAACCAAGTTGCTAATTCTTTGCTTTTCATACGTCTCTGTTTATCGCGTCATAAATAATAATTCTATAACTACAGCCTTTGCCCGCAGCTTCGCCAGCGTTCAGTGAATCTTTGCCCCGTTTCCGGCTTGGGCGTTATTTTATGAACACTCCTTATAGCCTATGTGTTGAACACGGTTATTACAATAATTATAAAAATCGCATCGAAATTCGTTGAGTGGTTCTCGAGTTAACACGGAACATACAGACAGACAGACAAAAATTCTAAAAATTGTTGTTTCAGCCTCCGTACAGTACCATTAACCCATTTCATTTAAAATTTCGGTTGGGGTGTAGATAAGGGGGCACTATGGGAAAAAAGACTTATCGTGCCCCCTTATCGACACTCTGACCAAAATTTCGCGAAAATATTTAATGTACAGCCACGACATTTTTACTACTTTATTATTAGTATACTAGGTGAAATTAAATCAACCGACCACATTCATACTGGAGACTCGGTTAGTCATCACATCAGGAACAAGGTTTTATTACCGTCCAGGTACACACGTCGTCTCTGCATATGGGGCCAAGATCCAACCACCTTATGACCCTCAGTACTACAGAGACATAGATTGTTGGCATACCTGTATATAATCCTTTAGTCGCCTTTTACGACATTCACAAGATGACATGGGTGACAATATTTTTAGATGGCGTTGCCACACGACAGAAAATAGTCTATTAAAAATCAATTGTTATCGGTATCAATAATTCTCTGTTTTGCGTTCGCGTCACTAGAATTTGTAGCTGGGGGCCGCGGCCGGCCTACGGCTCTAACCCATGAAGTCTCTGCTCTCGATTATGTGATCGTAATAAGATAAATAGGGATCACATACAGACCAAAATACAAAACAAATTACGCCCTAAGGCGCAATGTGTTCATCGCACAACGAAAGAGATAAACATATCCGAAAAAGTGCGCATCCCTATAGTGAGGTGAATCAAGAAAAGGTTGGATATTGCTGTTTTTTAGTAATATTTTATGTAAATTTACAAGAGATCGTTAATAAAAGCGTTTTTATGTTGTCTTTACTATATGTCTACAACAGTCATTATGGTTATTTTTACTCTATAAGTTTGCACGAACTACTGATTTAAACTGAAATAACAGCCTTCACTTTGCAAAGAATCTTTTTTTTCGATACGGCTAATTTTTCTCTGTCACTTTTTGGGCTCTCTTATCGTCTTGGAAGCCTATTTTTAGAACATTGTCGGCGTGATTAAAATTTATATCCATGCCAAATTGCAGCTTTCTAGTACTAAGAGTCACTGAGCTAAGCCGTAGACAGACAGACAGACGAACAAACATGGCGAACCTAGTTCTTGTTGACTTGGGGTTCCTAAGAACATTAACGGAAGAATATTTATTTATACTAGAGTCAGCATCCTATCAGTTCTCCGACGCCTCATTTTACCATGATATTTTAGGGCAAGAATTCTAACTCAGGTATCTATCACTCATTAAAAGTAATTATTTATATTCATAATTTATTACAATAAAATTTTGACCAAACCAAAATTCGGCTCTAAAACAAGTTAACAAATTTACCCAATGCAACGTCAAAAATCTGACGGTTCTTGAGTAAACAATGTACCTAACAAGACGATACAATTTTAAAATAAACATGCATTATTATTGTTTGATTGGATTTTATTTTCCCCAATATATCCTTACACACCCTCCCTAGCAGTAAATGCTGAACCCAAGTCCCTCGTTGGACGTAGGGCTCTTGTAGGTACCCTCCCTTGTGGTAGCATTACTGAAGCCAAGACTGCGGTCGTAGGACTTGGGAGGTACACTCTCTCATCTACTCATTCACCTTTACACACCTATTCATTCATTAATTCCTTAAATCTAATTTGCAAGAGAAATTGTTCATAACATTGTTTAGTGTTTTTCTGTAATATTTTTATTTTATTTTTGTCATCTCCTTCTCCAAATAAAAACCTTACCTAGATAAGAATCTAATACAATTAAGTTTTTGCAATGACTTTCTATTGTATCACACTCTAAAATTTTATGTAAAAAATGTAACTGACATGATTCATGGAAATGGCTGACCTACTTATTTATTTTCATCTCTCCGAGGGGCTGGGGAACTGGCAACCGTAATACGAATCGTACACGGTCTAGCTCGGGTGCTAGGGACCTTTAACAAATTCTTGTTCTTTTTATTGAAGAAGTGGTATTTGATTAACTGTTACCAGATATTCCTAATCTGGGAACAACTTCTTAATTATTATTTTTGAGTATAAGTATGCAAGTCACTTCTTACTAATTTGATATTTTGTTAAACCTGTTGTTACACCTTTTTGGTTCAAATAAAGTTATTGTATTATTATTGTATTATTAATTACTTTTATTTTAAAATAATTATAAATTTTCTATACTTTAAAATTTATGCCTCCGGACCACTAGTACCATTGAACAGTACCATCAATGGTACTAGTGGGACAAATCAGTCCCATTGAATCAATCAGTGCCATTTGTACCATTGATGGTACTAAATATTTTTTAATTGATTTTTAGAAGTGTTATTAACTTATTAGCTTAGTACACTACAACTAAAGTGGAGCACATATTTATGTAATAAAACTACTGTTAATATTATACAGATTTTTTGACAGATGTTTTTTTTTAACAGATGTCAAAGTGATAGATATTTTTTTTTAGATTTTTTGACAGATGTCAAAGTGACAGATGATTTTTTTTCAGATTTTTTGACAGATGTCAGTGAAAGATTATTTTTTTTAGATTTTTTGACCGATGTCAAAGTGACAGATGATTTTTTGACAGATGTCAGTGAAAGATTATTTTTTTAGAGTTTTTGACATCTGTCAAAAAATCTCAAAAAAAATTAATTGTTCACGGACATCTTTCAAAAAATCTGAAAAAAATCATCTGTCACTTTGACTTCTGTAAAAAAAAAAAAAAAATCATACGTCACTTTGACATCTGTTACAAGACAAGAAATAATCCGTCACTTTTGACACAATCATGAAAACAAATCATCTGTCACAAAACTAGAGATAATCCGTCATTTTTGAGACATGCATAAAAATAAATCATCTGTCACTTTTGACATCTGTCATAAACAAGAGATAATCTGTCTTGTTTAGACATATCCATAAAAATAAATCATCTGTCACTTTTGACATCTGTCACAAGACAAGAAATAATCCGTCACTTTTGACACAAGCATGAAAATAAATCATCTGTCACAAAACTAGAGATAATCCGTCACTTTTGACACATGCATAAAAATAATCATCTGTCACTTTTGACATCTGTCATAAACAAGAGATAATCAGTCACTTTTGACACCTGCATGAAAATAAATCATCTGTCACTTTTGATATCTGATAATCATCATCTGTCACTTTGACTTCTGTCAAAAAACAAAAAAAAAACATCCGTCACTTTGACATCTGTCAAAAATCTAAAAAAAAATCTGTCACTTTGACATCTGTCAAAAAATCTGTATAATATTAACCATCTTTCATCGGTACTAATGCTAATTTTTATATTCAGAGTAGTTTCATTACATAAATATGTGCTCCACTTTAGTTGTAGTGTACTAAGCTAATAAGTTAATAACCCCTGTAAAAATCAATTTAAAAAAATTTTGTACCATTTGATGGTACTAGTGGGACAAATCAGTGCCACTTGTACGAGAAAAATCAGTCCCACTAGTACCATTGATGGTACTGTTCAATGGTACTAGTGGTCCGGAGGCAAATTTATGCGTTGCAAACAAATTAAAAATTAAATATTTAGGCTGTGTACAAAAAATATATTGGCATTGTTTTAAAGGTTGGAATTAGAATCCTCATAGATATCTAAAGAAAGTGATCTTTCAAGGTTATTTTAGGCACTTTGAATTGGTAAAGATTTGCCTACATTTGCCTTATCCACATCGAGGATAAACGTTTCAATTTTACGCGATGACCTAATATTCATTTGGAATGGAAAAATTCGACTTTACGAGTACAGTCGATTTCGAGTCTTAGCAGTTCTGTGCAAAAGTGTAATATCTAATTAACATAATAATTAAATTCACTTGTACTTGTTTCACTGTACAAGTGAAATTAATTATGATGTTTTCCAAGTTTCACCAAATGCCGACAATACCTCCAATAGTCTACCCTCGTATCTAGTCCTTCGACTCAACCTGCCGTTGTTCTCCTTAGAAGTCAGAAATCGCGTAAAGGAGCATTGAACCAAACAATCAACATGAACCTATTAAAAAGGGTTCCATACTTGGCAACAATAATCCAGCCGGGAACAAACCAGCACCCGTATAGTAGTATGAAGACGGGCGACTTCGTTTGTCGACCAATCGACCAATCCTAGCGCTTATTTTTGTCGATGTGCTTTAATTTTTAAGTTTTCCTGAAATGCTAACCCCTCTGTTTACGGGCTTGCCTTTGGTTTTTCAACGGTTTTTGTTTTAAGATACTGAGTCAAATACTTATCTGATCAATGTAAGACTTGGACACGTGTTTTTTCAGACCTTTGTCTTTCCGTTGTCAGTAGCCTTAGCATGAAAACATTACGGTTACGTTTAGTTTGAACGTAACGCGGTTTTGTATGGAATTCTGATAAGTTCCGCTACTGACCGCTAGGGGCGGTTATCAACTTTCATACAAAACCGCGTTACGTTCAAACTAAACGTAACCGTAATGTTTTCATGCTAAGGATACAGGTTGGTTGGACACATTTCACTTGATAGATTTTATTTTTGAAAATGATGCATTTTTAAGTTATTAATTCGTTATATGTCTAATCGGCTTGAGTTTTATGTCTGAAATTACTGCTTTAATAATAAAACATGGTTTATTATCCGATGTCAGGTGAAAAACTCCTACAACAAATACTTTTTCGTAAAATCCGGTAAAACCTCGAAAATTCACTGATTTTGCGTGCCGGCAGCGCGTGAGGTGAGCGTTCTGATGTAGACTTTCTGACAACATACTGAAGCTCAAAATCCAGGAGTAAGGCCTTAATAAAACCTACAATCTTGTTTCTCTCTTTCGTAACCGAATAAAATAAGTTTAATAAAGTTAAATGAATAGTCCAGGATCACTCCAGGTCCTTGATAATAGAAACTTCCTCCAACAATATTCTATCATTGCTGTAAGATGCGTGTATTGGTAGAAGTTTTTTAGTAAATTTTATGTGATAACACCTACCTGCATTTAGATTCATATTTTTAAGTATTCCTATAAAATTTTAAGTGATCTGCTTACAGCATACAAAAAGGCATTGACTATGATAAACTACTTTGACAATATCATTAACAAATAAGTTACTAATTACTAAGTGGTTAACTAAGTAACTAGGTCGATAATTACTAATTAGTAAATTTGACTATTGTATGATTCATCTAAATGCTTAAAGTTGATTATTACGTAAACTGACTTTTCTGTGTAATAGATAAATTTTTCGTCGTGCGTGACATCATACCTGCTGTCTTATATTGTTTATGCTTTTATTTAGAATATTGTATATGTATATAATATTTTAATTCCTATATTTCCTTATTTTATGCTGGTGTATAATTTTATGACATTTTAGTAACCCAACCTAAATATTTTTCATACGTATTTCCCGTATTTTTTTTCTTTCTTTTGTTTTTATAAGGATTAATTTTTGACCTGTAAAATGTATACTTTATGTACGAGTATCTATTTTACGTAATGAATTATTTGATTTGTTTATTTAAATACAACCATTGACATACGCAATCGTGAATAGTTTTAATTTTCCACTAAATTTTATTCTCTAGCTTAGTTGTTTAAAGCTTTTGCAAAACTGAAAACTACACAGGGCTTTATATGCAGGTGAAATCAAAAAGGCATTTTACTTACATCCGGATGAACCAGCACAAACAGTATACAGAACAATATCCTACCCATTTTCATACACGTCCACAATCAAGGGGGGCAATTCTGCAGAAACAATCGAAGTGAGATTTCTAAGACTCGAGCTAAAAATGTATGGAGTACGACTGATAAAATGGGTTTTTACCACAGACGTATACTATAGTAGCAGACCTAACGTCGACCCGTGGCAATTTTAGCTCCGTGAACTACGGACTCTTTTAAATATAAATGTTGCTTGTTTCCAAACAAAATAAATACTAGACATTAGTTTAGGAATCATAAAACATGTTCCAAACATAAGCCAGCCAAAACAACCCATTTTTATACGTTTCTTCGTAACATGAAGCCCAAATAAATAAATGTAGCTTATTTTTCTTATCCTTATGTTTGGTCTGCTACTTAGTAATAATTACGAGTTTTTACGGTCGAGAAGGCTAATTAGACAGAATGAGAATAAGGCCCTCAATTCTGGCACGTGCGAAAAAATTGCATAGGTAGATTGCGGGTGACTTTAAAAGGGATTTTTTTTTATTGAAACTTATAATGAGCATTCTTTATATCCTATAGCTTCTATTTGATGTGGTTTAGTCTCTCCAATTTCCATCCCATGGCGTTAATCAAACTTTAAACAAATATCTAATGACTGATATTGCGAATGCGCAATTATGCCGGAATAGCCGCCCAGGGCGGTTATCTAACTTCAACATTTATCGCTATCACTTCTTAATTGGCTAGAAGTTATGTGTGACGTCATTCCTAGCCAACCACGATACCCTTGAAAGCGATAACAACAGATGTTGCTCTATGTATTCAATTACTGCTTTACGCCTCCTATCATTAAATAAAATATATCCACCACTCGCATACAGGGTTAGCTTTTCCAGTGGCCTTGGGTAGTCAAATCCAAAACTATAGGGAATAGTGAAACATGATTAAAGGAAGTTGATAGTTGAGATTGTCGGCACTTGGTGGAATTTATCAAACATTGTTGTGATAAAAAAAACACTTGTACTTTTCCACAGATTTTCTGTGGAAAAGTACAAGTGTTTTTTTATCACAACAATGATTAAAGGAGTTCGAGTACCAATTTTGATGAAAAGCAAAACTGAATAAAATAGTTTCCCTATCCAAAAATCGAACCGAAACTGATTCGACTGATGACGACTCCACTGAAGGAGTCGAAATATTTCGTTAATTTTTGTATTTTTTTAAGTAACTGTGTTTTAAATATAATAAAAGTACAATAATGTACTAAATAAATGTGATATATGGCATTTACCGACCATTGTTTAGTGTTTATTAGGCTTTTCTACCAAAATTTTGTAATTTTATGTATTACGTTGTAAATGAATGGGCATACAAACTTAAAACACGCTTTTAAGTTTGTATACCCATTCATTTACAACGTAATGCATAAAATGACGCAATTCTGCTAAAACCCCTAATAATTATTCAAGAATAGTCGCAAAATAAGATGAAACTATTTTATTTCATATATTTTATTTTAAAATAAGGTAAACAAACTTATGTTATGCACTTTGCACTGAGCTCGAAACGTTACCCCTTAATTTGCATTTATCCATTCTCTGCTAGGGAAATAACTTTTTCATAAGTCTAAAAATGCAGTTTTGGTTTTCATCAAAATCGGCGCGGGACTTCTTTGACCATTTTTTGCTATTCCCTTTAGTTTTAGATTTGGCCATCGAACCCCATTCGAAAAACTAATCCTGTGTATGGAATCCAAAGATCTGGGAGACATCTTACATCTGGTCATTTAGTGAAAATTATGGACCTTGACTTAAGGACAGCACTATTGGGTACCATTGGTCCCACATTGTCATTGGACCATGTACTATCGATGACAAGAGCTCTCAGTCCAATAGGTTGATTATGTTTGGTATCGTAAGCGGCTGACGGGTAGGTGACTCACTTTGACAACGTACAAAGCAAAGCTCTATAATTAATTAATGACCTCTAAAGTTATTTTGAGTAGGCTTATAATATGTTACTTTAAAAACCGGCCAAGTGCGAGTCGGGCCACGCGCAGTGTAGGGTTCCGTAGTTGCCCAGTACATTTTATAAGTTGGTCTACTAAGACTGAACTACAATGTCAAAAAGTCTGAATTCATTGTATTTAAGGCAGGAAATAAAAAACCTAGTATTGTTCCCCCGATTACGCTGAATGGAACTGCTCTGAAAAGGGTCAACTCCTTTAAATATCTGGGACATATTGTAACAGAAGACCTTACTGACAGCAAGGATATTGATAGGGAACGCAGAGCGCTGGCGGTCCGGAGTAATATGTTATCACGTAGGTTTGCTAGATGTACAGAGCAAGTGAAAATAACATTATTTAAAGCGTATTGTACATCCTTATATACAAGCAACTTGTGGATAAACTACACACAAAAGTCCATCAGCGCTCTGCGGGTACAATACAATAACGCGTTCAGGATGTTGTTGGGACTGCCGTGGCGCTGCAGCGCGTCCGGAATGTTCGCCGAGGCGCGTACTGACTGTTTTCAGGCAATATTGCGCAAAAAAACAGTCTCACTTCTGAGCAGAGTTCGAGGCAGTGACAACAGCATTCTGAGGGTGATTGCTGAAAATACGGAGGGTCCTATTATGGAGCATTGGGTTCAGCGTATTAAACATCCCAATTCTTTATACGGGCTAATGCGTTGACTTGTCTATGGATATTTAATTTAATTTAATTTAATTTTTGTAAACTATTGTGTAACTTAATTTTTGTATTGTTTGTCTTATAATTTTAATGTTTAAAATATGGATTTTTATCCGAAATAAATTATTTTGATTTGATTTGATTTGATTTGAATACAGATCGCGCCAAACTTCTAGTCCCATACATTCAGGAGAACGGCCCATACATTGTCGTGTTTAGAGGGGATTTTAAAGTAAAAGTAAAGTAAGTAAAAGTTTGGCGCGACCTGTACTAGTAAACCTGTAAAGCCTACTTAGCTGTGATAGTTTTCCTTTTAACTTCATTATATTATACTACTTCTGGGAATTTTTTCACATATCCTTAAACAACCGTTTAGCTATAATGGTGGGGGAGACATTTGACTCTAACAAACATTTGCACTTTAAGCTTAAGCTTAATATTTCACCAACGGATCCCTAAATCGAAAAATGGTTTTAGCACACCTATAATGTTTTTGAAATACCTATCCAACGATACCGCAGACTATGGGATAGACGAGGAAAAAAAATTCATTCCCAATTTACGTGTATGGGAGACATCATTAAAAAAATTTTTTTTTTGTATTTTTTTACCCTTTTGTTGACGTGATTAATATGTATATCCATACCAAATTACAGCTTTCTAGTACTAATAGTCTCAGAGCTAAGTCGCGGACAGACGGACAGACTGACATGGCGAAACTATAAGTCCTTGTCGGACTACGGAACCCTAAAAAGCATGACACAAAGTATACAAAAGTTTCAGTTTCACCTATATACTTACTATAATTACCTTGCAGGTGTAGTACATATTAGGTAACTGTAAATACGTACATATATTGATATTAATACTGAAAGATGGTTTCGATCCATTGTACGAGTACCTATGTTATTCTGTTTCCTATACATATTTATCTTTAAAATGTTTCCTTTTATGAGTTATTTTACAAAAAGCTTGATGTACTTCAAGTTTTTTTTCCTTAAAACTTTGCTCGTGCCGTGCTCTTACGTATAAGGTGACTTTAATTTATGCAGCCAAATTCTTACTGAAGACTCGGTAAGTGCTCAGTAACAAGGTTCGATGACCCTTTTTGTGAAATTTGTAAATAATTCTTTTCGTGCTCCTTACAAACGCAAGCCCGGGGAGTGTATTTTTGAATCATTCGAATTTCAATTCGCATACGAATCAGCATGATTCGCATTGGAAAACTTGAAATCAGTATTGTGTTCGTATGCGAATCATGCGGATTCGTATGCGAATTGAAATTCGGATGATTCAAAAATACACTCCCAGCCCCGTGTCAATTACTATAGGATGTCAAGATTTTATTTTACGAAATTTGCAAAAAGTGTTACTGATTACTTACCAAGCCTCCAGTATGAGTTTGGCTGTATAAATAAAAGTCACCATACCTTATACTACTTAGTGATGTTATTATGTTACTACGTAATGACATTGCCTGAAACGTTTGCTTTTAAACGTCAGTTGTAACAAATATTAGTTTATTTTATCGTATGGATCATCATGATACACTACTGACCCCGTGCCCTAAAGTAGTCAAGTTTCATTTTATTGGAAAGCTCTCGAGAGTGTTTTAATGGTCGACTGGTTTTCCCAATACGAAGTTATTAATGACATTCTGTTAGAATTTGATTTTGGTGTAAGATGGGAAAACATATTAACGTTCATAATTAAATTCGGACCAAGAATCTCAGAAATTTCAAATAAATTACCTGCAACTTGTTATCTCTTTATTCTGTCTGGGCTTGTTTTTAATCTTAATTACTACCTTGTCTCATTGCGATTGTATTTATAATTTTGTTTGCAATCTTGGAACGACGAACTCTTTAAGACCTTACAAAAAGGATCAGGCCCTTTAAAATTTTCGATTTCAGAAATAGAAAAGGATCACAAACTTTCAGAAATATTTTCATAGTGTAAGTAGCATGTGACGTACAAATATCGCCACCAAAAATGTTAAATAGTTTATACGTGGGTTTATCAGTAGTCAGACAAACTGATAAGTTGTCTACTCTTTAAATACTTCATACCTATTTCATTCCAAATTATGTTAATTTTTTAGGGTTCGTAGTCTTGACTCAGAGCTGAGCTTGCGTTTGTAGTTGTAGAGAACAGAAAAATAATAATTATCGAATTTATATTTTTATTGCGAAATCCATCGCTTTGGAATACTCTAAATATTATTATTAGAGTGCACAGGTTCGAATCCTGGCCCGAGGGATTTTTTCAAATTATTGTCTTTAAATTCGTTTCTAATTTATCTTTTCTAGTTTGTAATGCACTCTAATAATTATTATTATTGAATTTTCCATAAATATAATAATATATTAATATTTTTATAGGTGGTAGAGCTGATGCCGGGCTCGACTGTGGAGGTACCACCATCTTACTCGCAAATCCTCCCGAAGTTATTCGGGGGAGAGTAAGAGAACAGCTCTCAGGCAAAACCAGGCGGCCCACCATTGCCTGGGACCGATGGATGGCGGTTTATCCATCCCCAATTGCCGAGCCTTACATAAAACAGACTGGTGGCGGGCAGCGGCGTCACTGGTGCAAGGGTTTCGGTACCGCGCTCACCAACCCGCCTGCCCAGCGTGTGTGAGTATGGGCATTTCTTCCAGGAGGACCGCCAAAAGTGGCAAAATCTTGGAAAGGCCTATGTCCAGCAGTGGATGAAACAGGCTGATGGATGGATGGATGGTTATATAAGGAAAATTTTGTGTGTATTTAGTCTTGCTTGAGGTAAATTGTATGAAAATTTGCACCATTTGCCTTATAACAATTTACATTCTTATCTTTCTGTTATTCCATCTATCCATACGCCTGTTTCATCCACAGTTGGACAGCCTTTCCAAGATCTCGCCATGTTTGGTGGTCCTCCTGGAAGGAATGCCCATACTCAAATCACACACGCTGGGCAGGCGGGTAGTGGGGGGTTTCTGTTTATCATATTTGTGATATCAGGGTGGTAAGTAGATTATTAGTGTTACAAACGAATGCATGTTTCTAAGCCCAAGCCGCTTGCAGCGAGGGTTTACCAAAGCGATATGTGAAAAAAATTAAACTATCACAGCTAAGTAGGCTTTACAAGTTAATGAGAAATTGTCGACCAACTTGATTTTGCATTTTTGTTTCATACATTAAATAAGTTTTTAAATTTTTATTTAAATCATTTAAGTCTAGTAACTTATTTTAATGATACGGAACCCTCGGGTGCGAGTCCTACTTGCACTTGACCAGTTTTTTTGTATTCTGTAAAAAATGAAAATATATTTATTTATGTTTATAAAAAAATTTCGTATGTTTAAGCATTCACCAGATATAATAAAATATGATGCCTAAAAATCACAAAAAATAGTAAGTAATTACCAAAATTTAATCCCCATTTTAGTACGAAATTATATCCAATAAATTTATAGCCCGCTAACCTACATAAAGCAAGTATCTCTAAAAATAACCCAGAAATAGTAAACAACCACCAAAATTTAACCGCAATAAAATAAAAAATTTCATCCAAATATGTTTCATATACCCTTTGGGAGCCGAGCGAAGCGGACCGGAGCAAAGAAGCTCCGACTTTAGTAAACATTTTACGGTAAAATAGGTCAAACTTAGGAATTCAATTATAATTTTTGGGTAAACAGTGATTTACCTAGATTAGTTTACTTTTATAGGATAAAAATATGAAACATATTTGGATGAAATTTTTAATTATAATGCGGTAAAATTTTTGGTGGTTATTTACAATTTCTTGTTGGTTGTTCAGCGATTATTTTAGAGATACTTTCTTTATGTAGGTTAGGCTATAAATTTCTTGGTTGTAATTTCATACTAAAATGGGGATTAAATTTTGGTAATTACTTACAATTTTTTGTGATTTTTAGGCATCATATTTTATTATATCTAGTGAATGCTTAAACATAAGAAATTTCCTAATACATTAATAAATCCACTAAATATTCTGTGAATATTTCAAGTGTCTACTTGTTGCCGTTATCAATATCGAGCAAAAACGAGCAAAAAAATCACGTTTGTTGTATGGGAGCCCCTTTAATGTTTATTCTATTCTGTTTTTTAGTATTTTTTGTTATAGCGGCAACAGAAATACATCATCTGTGAAAATTTCAACTGTTCATCACGGTTTATGAGATACAGCCTGGTGACAGACGGACAGACGGACAGACAGACAGACGGATAGCGGAGTCTTAGTAATAGTAATAATCCTTTGGGTACGGAACCCTAAAAATTACAAACTTATGTAATGTATGAAAATAGATGAAAAATAAAGCAAAAAAAACTTATACTTGCGATTGTCGGCACTTGGTGAAACATGGAAAGCATCTTAATGAAAACCACTTGTACACTGTTTACACAACTTTACTATAACTATAGGTACTTTTAACCCAACCGGTTCGAAATTTAACTCATTTTCAAGGGCTTAACAACTCATTTTAATATTTTAAGACCTAACCTTACAAAAAAATCAAATTTTATTTACAGCACGTAGGTTAGGTCTTAAAATATTAAAATGAGTTGTTAAGCCCTTGAAAATGAATTAAATTTCGAACCGGTTGGGTTAAAAGTACCTATAGTTTAGTAAATTTTGTGTAAACAGTGTACAAGTGGTTTTCATCAAGATACAAAATTAAGTTGGTCGACTATTTCTCGCTAACTTTTAAAGCATAATATTTCGCAAACGAATCCCTGAATGGAAAAATGATTATATAAAAACGGCCTATTTAATGATACCCCACATTTTGGGATGGACGAGAAAAAGTAATCATAGGGGAAATAACTTAAAAAAATAAGATTTTATTTTACCGCTTTGTCAACGTAATAAATATGTATATACTCGTGCCAAATTACAGCTTTCTAGTACTATGTGTTTCTGAGCTAAGCCTTAGACAGACAGATAGACAGACGGACGGACGGACATGGCGAAATTATAAGGGTTCCTTGTTGACTACGGAACCCTAAAAAGGAAATATTTTTAACGACTCACCGTGTTAAGAACACAAGAAAACTTCAGCAAGGTTCCCATCCCAAAATAATTTACAGAGTCAACGATTGTGCATGTATAAAATACTGTAGGTAGTAGAGAACCCTGGGCGCGTGGGTACGACTCTCACTTGAACGGCATTCTATTACTTATCAAGTCTTCAGTATGAATTTTGGTACCTTGTTTATAAAATGACAATCACATCGAAAAATATAGTTTATTTTTCCAGATTCTAAGACATTGTTGTCGCAACTCGCAAGGACGAACCCTCGTTTGTGCCCAGAACCACCGAGACGTTATTGTTTTATTTCTGGTTTTATTTTAGTGCGTTTCATCAAATAGTACTGTAATGTTGGTAGCAATACAATCCATTTTAGATCATCCAATCCCTATTCATAAAATTTTGTTTATCCAATCATCACGTTTAGAAGACAGGGGAGGGAGGGGAGCCAACATTTCAGCAAAGGTACTATCCGATGAAATGCACTATAATGTTATTCAGCGCAATTATATGTCAAACTACATAAGATGACATTGAATGAAGAATTGAATTAAAGCATTCTCATGAAAAAAGTCTAAAAGTATAAAAGTGCAAATGCTGTTCCAGTAAACTTTTATTTTGTCATGCCATTAGCTTTTGCCTGTAACTCAATGTTACTCAGGTCCAAGCTTATTTAATATCTAATGTGTATAAAGAATATTGGTAAATCAAAATTATTTTAGAAATTTCTATGTTAACATTTTAATCAAGGTACAATTATGTCCAATTACATTTGTTCTTTGGAATTTAAAGGCTAAGGATGGTTATTCAATCTCGCATCAACTAAAGGACCGAGGTAATATTCTTCAAAAACTTTATACAGAATATCAATTTAATACTCGTTTATCGCAAAATTATAAATCTACACTAATAGTTTAACATTTTTGGCTCTAGGTTCCTGAATCATGAAATTGGTATATACTTTGCCATCCTCTACGAATAATTAAAAATTGTATACAAAATTTATATTTATTACTTGTATATCATAAAATTATAAATGTAATAATTACATTTTTACTTTTTGCCTCTACGTCCCAGAATCATGAAATTGGTATATCTTTTGCCGTCCTCTACAATTAATTATAAACCATTTGCTATAGACAAATAGACGGTTATGTATGTAAAGGCAGAGATCCTGGTGCAGGATTCCAGGATGCAGGTGATGCACAGGTGATGAGCGCCAGGGCTGCGAGGGCCGCCGGCGCAGGCGCCGCGGCGGCGCGGGCGGCGGCGGGCGGCGGATCAGTGGGCGCAGCGGGGAGAGCGGGGCGCATATTGAGGCCACTATTTAACGGCGTTGCGGCCGCGCACCGACCTGTTGTGATCCCATCATGGCGCGATACGCCCGTGTCGCCACGCTGGCCGCGTGTCTTTTATACGCCTGCGGTGAGTCTCAACCTTTATCTTTGGCCTCGACGACGCCGTCCATCTCGCGACGTCACAGGATGTGCCCCAGGACACGTCCCCAGGTGATCAGTGATCAGCTCCGAGTGTCGCAGTGAACAGTGCTGGTGCCCGCAGCGGCTGCGGTCGCGGGTCGCGAGGTGGACAGTGTCGCGAGGTGTCTCTCATACTGCAAGCAGCGTGCGGAGCTCGCGAGGCTCCTTCGCTCCGTGTAGTCGCACGCGCATTCCGTCTGGCGAGACGCTTGGCAAGTATCGAGCCTGATTGCAAGTTCTCCACCAGTGTATAAATAAACAACAACAGCATGCTTACAACCAAATGGTTTCTGTCTTAAGGAACCTAAGTTGCGCAATTATTACAAACAAATTTTGTTACTAAATAATTAAAAACAGGCACGATACTCACCAAGTTTCTAGTTAGGATGTTAAACTAATTAGTTTTTTAATGAACAGTTCTTATTACTACAGTCCTAAGTGATATTTTTGGATATTAAACAATTTACCAGTATAACGAACTGGCTAGTTATTTAATCTGAATTATTTGTACCGAGTTACCTTGTAAGGTAGTTTTCACTAATAAAATAGTTTAGCACGTAGTGGCTGTGGCACAGAGTGCGGAATACTTTCACATTGGCTGTTGTATTGCGCTTGCGCCGTCGCGCCGACGACGTCGGTGGCGGCTGCGATGACGTCATCTGCGGTTACTTTACTATTCCTAGATTGATCTAGCAAGCGATAGGTCACACCCCCACCTCTTCTCTTATAGCTCCCATATGATTTCATTGTTCAAACTTTTTTTAATTCCTCTCCATGAATGCATGTATCAAGTAGAAGCAGCATAATGAGATATTCATTACACAATTTATTTCCATATTTATGATGAACGACTTATACTTACCAAATTATATCATACTGTAAGATGCTCTGCTCTGATATAGTTTTTAAAATAACATGGTAGATACATTTTATATGTATATGAACCATCGGGGAAAGTTCTACAGGTCCACTTTTCTCTCTTATTTCTACCAGGATAACGGCAAATAGTAAGTCAGCGTTGTTTTATTTATTTATTTAAAAAGGGTACACCAACAGCACACATATTAAACATTTCAAAAGAACTTACATTTATACAGATATTCTAATACGTGTGCCACTAACAGGTGTACACAACATTTGCCAAACAATTATACCTAAACAAAAGGAGTAAATTATCATCACACTACAATAATAGAAACACGAAAGAGAAATTAGTTACGAACAAAATACATACTATAATTACCTAACTAAACACTAGAAATAAATATATTATCATTAATACTAAATTAAAAACTAGTGATTATTTATTACAAAAGGACATGAGAACATGAGCTTTAAACACGAAAAAAGATTGGTGGAATACATCTAAATCAGTCACAGTTTCATTCAGATTATTGTATTCTCTCAAAATTCTTGTCATGGGCGAGTTAAGACCAAGGTTTGATTTAGAGGCTGGATAAGAAAACAGTTTTGTAATGGCTTTTCTTGGTATATTGAAGGGGACCGACACTGACATCCTATTCAGCAGACAAGGGCAATCGGCTATTCCATTGGCATTTCTATGCAGAAAAGACATGTCACGCAGAATTCTGCGGTTACGCAATGATACCATTTTAAATTTACTCAGAACGACTGTGAGACAAACCAGGAGATACGAAAGCAAGGAAGCTCGTGAACGAGCGTTGAATGCTTTCGAGACGTTGTGTTTTACTCAAGAGTAGAAATACTGTATAGTAATAAAACCGCAAATAGGTATACTTACAAGCAAGCCGGTTAGTACACATGTACTAATGTTCTAAAGATAATTTTAGCCCGTAGCTCTTGAAAAAAATTATTTAGGGGGTTATGAGTTATTTTATGACCCATCCCCTTAACCTTTTATATGGAACTTTTTTTCTGAAACCTTTCGTGTTGGTTGTCAAATGAAAGCTTGTTATAGGCAAAAAAATATGTTGATTTTTTCTAAATTCGTTTTGATGAGAAACTGTACTTTACTTTATTTAAGGTGACTTTTATTTATCCAGCCAAACTCATACTTTTTCTTAATTTCGTAAAATAAAATTTTGGATTCCCATAGTAATTGACTTAGAGCTGGGCTTGCGTTTGTAAGGAACACAAAAAGAATAATTTACGAATTTCACAAAAAGGGTCATGGGTCCTTGTTACTGTGCACTTACCGAGTCTTCAGTGAGAATTTGGCTGCATAAATTAAAGTCACTTAGGTAATGTATAAATTCATGAAAATAATTTTGAAAATGTTAACTTTTAATCTTTTTTTTTTCTTTGAGGATATTACGAGTAACTTGACGTATGTTTTTCAAAAATATCTCCAACTGTTTCCTACCAGGAAGAGCCCAAACGTGGTATGTTATGAAAATTCTTTTTTGTTTTTAAACCAAAATTGGTTGAAATTTAATGATATTAGTATATTATTACAATCAGCTTATGAAGCCCTTTCATTCGAAACCCCACATGAGGAGTCTCTTAAAAAAACTGCCATACAAAAGGTTAAGGGGGGGTGTTGTTCAAGAAAAGGTACATTTTACCTTTGTACGTACACCGTCCGCTAAAAGATGAAAGATAGCATGGGTTACTTTATCCACCGTCCCAGCTGTTTTTGTGGACGCGTGAGGCTATAACTTTATACACACTTTATATCCACTATCAAAAGCTCAAATGGCTGAAATCTAATCGGTTTATATTCTTCCTTCTATAAGCTATTTGTGCGTTTGAAGGTATCTTGTACTTGAATGTTTGTTTTTGTGTGATTTATAAAAGACATAGAAAAACTCCCTAAAACTGAACCAGGGGGGCAATCTCGGAATCACAGTCGAAGTGAGATTTCTAAAAATTTAGCTAAAAATATATGGAGTTCGACAGATAAAACGGATTTTTACGGTCGAGAAGGCTAATTCGACAGACTGAGAATTACACTTCAGGCGGATACTTTATATTCTCTGCTTCAAGTAAGTTTCAGTCTGTTCGGTTCGGTATATACAGGGTATAAGGAAACTAAAACCTTTCTACTAATCTCATACTAAATGTATGGGAGTGTTTAATGTCAAAATTTTGGATACTTCTCGTTTGATTTTCAAAAAGTTATTGATGTCATTTTACTGATTAGGTAACGTACTTTCGATATATACAGAATAATCGCCTGGTCACACTTAACGATTACACCTATTACTTATAAACAGACTAAATCTATCCTGACTCAATACTTGTGATGTGAATGTTAACAAAGGTTCGAATGCTACAATTCAAAGTAGATTATTTTGAAGTCGTAAAAGGGTTTGAAATTTAAAGAAACATCACGTCGTAGCGGTGAAAACTGTATTAAAATTCATACAATGGTTGTCTAGTAATAAGCCTAGGAGAGAAAATGTTATAGATACGTATAAACAAACTCTGACTGACTGATCTATCATCGTCTAGCTAGACCAAATAGCTAGACCTAAAATAAAATTTCGAATGTAGGTTACTCGTAATGGTTGTTAATTAATAATACCACATTAATTAGACCACGCGTGTTTATAATATATTTACTGTTTTTCAAAGTATCACAATTTACGCACCTCTGTATATTCTTAAGAACCATTATAACTAGTAATTCGCCCCGAACTATGAACTCGCGCTCGCCTAATTCGCGCTTGACCGATTTGGCTCATGTTTACTTGCCTGCCAGGTTTCATGACATTCCGATCAACATTATCGTCGAACAAACATACATACATACATACAGTACATACTACATACTCGTACATACATACAAACGCCGGATTGTTTAAGTAGACTCGGAGAAGTCGCTCGCTTCGCTCACTCGTCCAAAAAGCAGTTACCCCAGTTTTAGGGACAGCTTCAATGGCCTATTGGAACGCATTCACCGCCTTTTCGAGGCTTATATCAATCGTATACTTTCGTTTGTTACCTTAGCGGAATGTGAGGACGCATTGTCGTGATGAAGGACGGCCTTCCTGAGAGGACGCTTTTCACAGACCTTTTCAAAAACATGTATTTACTCGTACATACCAATCTGCAGTCATTGTCCTTTGGTTTTTAAGCGACTCTGAAGTGTAATGTCCCGATTTCCCGAAAAAAGAAGCAAACATTTTCTTATTAATGCTCCGACTTTTCTTAACTTTCGTCAGCACATTTTCAAAAGGAAGGGCCTAATTCTGCCGATTGGTTTTTTCTTTCAGGTTAAAAGCACTACACCCAGGTGTGGTCACCTATGACAATATTATATTATATACAGCCAATAATTGTCCTCCGTTACATTTTTTATTATTTTATGGCACCACTCTACACGCGTTGTTTCTGTCATCCGTTAAATCAAGCGGTATCTACCAAGTGCAAAGCTTCCAAACCCTCAAAATCTTTTGCACTTGGCGCTTAAGTATCCCTAATACAGTACGAATCTACTGACAAGTATTTTTTTATAATTTTGCATCAGTTGTCGTATGGTATCAATATTAGTTTCCGTAACAGCAGTCGCCTGCCTACCTTCACCTAAATCGTCATTGAGATGATCAAATACACGACTGAATTCACTGTAACAACCAGGAATAAATAGTTCTACGAGATGAAGTTTCATCATCAATTGCCAATTGAAGTTTCTGGCAACATTCTTTTTGAAAGCGAAAATGATAAAAATCATAGCGTAAATATTTTCTCGAGTTAAATCCATGTAATGCCGCCACACAATTTTCAAAACGATGCCACAATGAAAAAAACAAGTCACAATCACACAAACTAAAATTACTTCCGGAGAGTTTGTTTTTAATAGTTTTATTACAAATGGCCAGTTCCAGAAACTTTCAGTATGATCCACGTACTTAATGTAAGCGATGTCTTTTACTTGACCTTCTATGACGTCATCAACACACATTTCTATTGCAATTTTTTTTCTTCAACGCATCCTATTGTTTAACAAAGATTTGACCATTCAATGGTATGATGTGATGACGTTACTTCCTGTATATAAGGTGAATTTTGTTTATCAAGACAAATTCTTACTATAGATTTGGTAAGTGCTCAGTAACAAGGTTCGATGACCCTTTTTGTGAAATTCAAAAATTATTCTTTGCATGTTCCTTCCAAACGCAAGCCCAGCCCCGAGTCAATTACTATGGGACGTCAAGATTTTATTTTGCGAAATTAGAAAAAATTGTTAACAATCCGTGTTACACTTACCACTTACCAAGCCTCTAGTATGAGTTTGGCTGCATAAATTAAAGTCACCTTATATATTAAAAATATTTATAAAATTTGTTTAAAGGACGAAAAAAAAAAATATTTAAATTATATACAGACGCCCCGCGTAGTTGCTCGCATGGATTCCGTTTCTCCTAACCCCATGGGAATTCAGAAGCCCGGCCTTACCCCTTGTCTATATTATAAAAGGAATCTCTGTGCAAAACTTCAGCTTTCTAGGTCCAAGGGTTTGGGCTAGGCGTTGATGACTGATGAGTGAGTGAGTGAGTCAAGACTTCTCTAAATAAATAATTGTCGATCTATTTAAAAAAAACTAGCACACTGAAATATAAAAAAACCGAATTAATAAGACTAGAATTCGCATGTCACCAGCTTATAGTTAGAGAGAGTATGAACTTGCCCAACTTGCAATCAGTGATGCGATGAACTATTTCTTTGCAATAAGCATTGTCGTTAAAAATGTATCGATTTTATCTGTCAAATTTAATAAAAACGTACTGCTACTACTTAGTAAATCGACCAACATAATTAAAATACTGGTAAAATCAACAAAACCCCATAAAAAACTAGAAGGGCCTCTCCTCCATCCTTATCCCGCACCACCGTCTCCAAATCGGATGTCTTACAAGGAAGTAGGAACCTACAGTCCAAACTTCGCGTCCTAGGTCTAGATCCAGCCGTTTGGTGTGGGCGTTAACAGATCAGTCAGTCAGCCAGTCACCTGGTTCTTTTTTGTATAGAAGATTGTAAATTATGTACAATAGAACATCATTATTCAAATGGGCCAGTTCATTTACGCTACGTAACCAATGAAGAATTTTTGACTGCTAATCGAAAAATAAAAAGTTAATTCTAATTAACACGTACGACCGCATTCACAAAAAAAAATCTCAATATTAACCACATAATGTAACAACCATTCAAAAAAAGTAAATGATTTAGTACCTTATTTTGCCAACGCCATCTATCGAGTTATTTGGAAGTATTATTTTTAATTAGCTTTTGAAAAAAACCTCAATCCTTTTAAAAATAAATAATAATAATAAAAGAAACACTCTTATACTCGCACATTCAACTTCAAAGCATAAGAATGTAAGAATTCGTCAAACAGATACACTGAGTCTCTCCATTATACCAATTTACACTTCAGGTACAAACTTTACTCATAGTGGGATTTTATGCAAATTCAACTCTCGCTGATATATTGAAATCTCAATGGAAAGTGTTAATGTTGAACAAATAATTTAGAAGCTCGGGATTTGTTGACACTTAACTACCCATACTTTCTATTGTAAACAAAAAGTAATCTGAATATTTAGGACGGCACATTGTTATTGAATACAAAACATTATACGTTAAAAACTTTATTTTAAATTATTTTGAGATTTTTTTAATGTACACAAATAACAATATTTTGTAAGTCCCTTTCATAGATGGTGCTAGTTGTATGAATACATTTAAAATGTTTGGAACATTGTTGGTACAAGTATTAACATAAGCTGATGTCAATAATAGATATTTTATATGACAAGGTACCTTATTATAACTAATAGGTCATTATGAATCCTTAATAATATGTAAAACCATTAGTTTTTTACGAGTATCCAGTTTTATTTAAGTTCAAGGTTTTTTAAAAGTGAATGTCCAATGAAATCGAAATCAATATTTATCTGGCACGCTGATTTGTTACAAATCGGTGGTGGAATTTTGCGCTCAGCTGTGTTATACCAATGTAATAACAAGTAAAGAATAATAAAAAATAATAACAAGTAAAGATAGCAGATTGTATAAGTACATTTGTACAATATATTTACTATAATCTTGAATTGATATTATAATTTAGTCCAATAAATGGTTGTTCATGAATTTCATTATTTGAACATGGTAAGGTAACTTACTTTTTAAATCATAATTCGTACTAAAGACTTCAACCAGAAACAAGGCCCAATAAAACAGTATACGAAATTTTTAAATATGATTTTGTTTTTTCCTCTAACTCGAAGCTATGCTTGATCAATATGGGAACACCGTTATTTACAAAGCATTTTTCAAATTAAAAAAATATATAATAGTGTACGGTTTTCCTCGCTTGCTAAAACTCCAGTATATGTTTAGCCAGTTCCATTATAGTCCCTCGAGATGTTGTATAGTACGCGTTGTGCACACTTGAGTAGGGCGAGTTCGACCTAAGTTAATTGTATCTGTACGGCATAATTAGACAGACACTGCAACCAGCCTTTATACCTATCAATATTCAACGACTATGCTCCAACAATTTATTTGACATCTATATTAAAACTTGAGTTATTTATTAAACTTAAAATAAACCCTATTTGCGGGTGTATTATATTATTATTTATCGACTAAAATGGGTTTATTAGTTATATTGCGCATTAACGTGACGCCCTCTCACAGACTTTTTATTCTGTCGTGAATAAAGTTATGTACTTATTTTAAATATATTCGTGACTTAATCTGTGTAGATATACTGAAATATTTGAGTTTATGTACATAAGTTATGTATATACATCTAATTTCAAAATATTTTTGTAACCATGGCGCATAGAAGTAATGAAATGACAGACAAAATCTTCATCTGCTGTAATGTATTGAAAGTCCTCTTTCACTTGTTCTTCTAATCAAAATTATTACATTACCTTATTTACCGGCGTGCTGTCTTAAGACAACATATAACCAAATAGACCGAAAAATTTCACCAAAAGATTTCGACAACGCATCATAATTTCAAAATCATCCAGATATTTGGGGAGTTTAGTTCTCGCTTTTAAATAATTTTGTTAATTTTCACTTGCTTTTTTTAGGGCTTGGTTTGGCAATTTACTGTTATGTAAGAATTAGTTTGAATGTGAAAAACAGCCAGACAGTGTTTCTAATTATATTGTTTTATATCTATTGTACTAACAACTAAAAGAGACAACATTTCTCATACAATTTGTTACCACGCGCGCGGCTCACCCAAAATTTTACTATATAACAGAACACAACTATCCCGTTAACAAAAATTGTCACTTAGCAAAGGGAAAGACAATCATAGAAGGAAAGTGCATGCGTGAGGGGAATATTGATAAGCCCGAGTGAGGGCGGGCGCGAGCGCGAGGTGTATGAGGCGGAGGCGCGACAGGAATGCGCCTCACGCGCGCGGTCGACGCCCGCGCAGCCGCCGCCGCCGCCGACCCAAGCCCTGCGCGTGCAATGTTGAAACTTCACAAGCACTGCAATGTGTCATACATATGATAAAACGATACCTTTTGTTTTTTCATGGCAGCCCAAAATTAATGTTTTGTTTTAATTTATGTATTCTTTTTAAGTACATATATACGTACTTAATTGTACGTTAAAGTGAGATGCCTCATATTAGATCTATAGTTATGAGAACGAAATACAAAAAAATTGCTACACGTACAGAAATTCATAGGAAATATACAACTGAGCCACGTAACTATTTAATGTATTTTAACAGGTTTTTAGCAAGTTTTTTTGTGTGGAAACCCATAGAATGTTTTATTACGCTCACGATTGTACCAAATATCACAGTGCTTCCTTGATTGAAACCGCAAGCAAGGGTTTTTTATTTCTGAGTATTACTATAAAGCCCAATCTGTTGAATTAAATCGCATTTCGAGGACGAAAGGGCACAACGGAATTCCAATAGCCCAGTTCTTATCTTCAGGACGCGAGGCGTAGTGACTCTCCTCATGCTTTGACTCTTACCATTAAGAACCCGCCCCGTATTTTTCGTCTGTTTGATGCGACGCATTATATTAATAATTATTCTTGTCATTGCTGCGATGTTTTTGTAAAAATCAGGGACATACGCCACTCCATATTGGGCATCTTAATAAAGATCTAAATTTTATTTCATTCAATTGTTTCTCTTTTGCGCGTTATTTTGATACTTAGATATTATGAATAACGATTCGGAGCGGGCTCGTAAGTAATAAAATAACTCGCAAAAGAGAAACAATTCAATCAAATAAATTCCAGACCTTTATTTATACGGCCAATATGAAGTGGTGTATGTCCCTAGTTTTTCCAAAAACATCGGGATAAAGGCCAGAGAAATATTTAACCTATTGTTTTTCATCAAAGTTGTCGTTGTCGCGGACCGGGCTCTTAATCGGAGATTTACATTATAAGGCATTATTGCTGTGGCCTCATTAGCTATTGAAATTTTGTAACATCGAGATATCCGTATCTGAGATTGACCTCTGCTTATACCCTATTATATAATATCCTGTTATTAATACCTCCAGTATTTGAGGTGACCCCAACTGGTTGCAACTACTAATACACTGTCAGTGTTTAATGATTTATTTTAACAAAGGTCAAGGTATAGAGTATGTCAAAGTAGCTTAAGTTCATCAGAAGGTTGTGGTACGACTTTAATATATCAATATATTTTTGTGTCAATGCATCAACAAATCACATCACGTAGCTACCTAAGAAGCTTTTTATTTATTATAGTCCTATGCCTGCGGCTCCGCCTGCGTTTTGTCAATCTCTGCCCCGTTTTCGGCTTGAGTGTTATTTTATAAACATATATAGCCTTTATGTTGATCAGTTAACGATAATAAAAAATGCATCCAAATCCGTTTAGTGGTTCTCGAGTTAAAACGGAACACACAGACAAGTTAAAAAAATGGCGGTTTTGGCTTCAAAACAATACTAATAACAAATTTCATTGAAAATTTCACAAAAATATTAAATGTACTAACATAACTTTTATATTATTTTATTGTTAGTAACTCTAAAGTTAGACATATCTCGCTAACTCACTAACTGTATAATCCATTAAACAACTCCGATAGTTCACACGCGTCAACCGGCGGGTTGTTCAGCATTCACGATTATTCCTATCTACACACACAATGCAAGTACATACTAGTTACTAGACATTCTATTGATAGTTCAGTTCACTCACGTCCCGTTTGTTTTTTGTATTCTTACGTTGTTTTACTTGCAAGAATTATGTATTGTTATATTTTATTATTCTTATTGGGAATTAAACAGATAAAACAATAATATACAGGCCGATTGGTAATTAGATGCAATCCTTTGAAGGGGTTGTAGAAGAGAACAATTGCAGTCGATTCGACTGTATAATGCCTTATGCAAAAGTGAACCATTTCTGAGATATTTTGAATTTAAGCTTTTTTTCTAAAGTAAACTTTAAAAAAATATATTTACAAAAACAGTCAATATTTTAGATTTTTGTGTTTCTTTCGCTTTGATAACATCCCAAACAATAAACAATAACCCTAAAATGCACATTACTGACGTAAACCCTGACACTGTGCTCCAAAACAATTGAAAACTCTTGAAAATCGCAATAGATTTACACAAAAAAGCTAGGTTAAAACAAAAAGTCTCTATACAATTTTCTGTGCGTATTTGCTTGAAAACATCCGCATTTTACTAGCTTTCAAATGAAGTACAAAAATCTTAAATTGATAGAGGAATGATAAAAATATAGCCAAAAGAGTAGGAGCAGGTAGAATATTAGAAACAAAACTTATGCATACAATATGTTAGTTTATAATCCATTGTTTTCTAATTTAACCGTTAACGATTTTTTTCTACCTGCTCCTATTGTTTTCTTTATATTTTTATCATTCCTCTGTCAATTTGAGATTTTTGTACCACATTCAAAAGCTAGTAAAATGCAGATGTTTTCAAGTTAATACGCACAGAAAATTGGGTAGATACTTTTTGTTTAAACCTAGCTTATTTGTGTAAATCTTTTGCGATTTTCAAGGGTTTTCAATTGTTTTGGAGCACAGTGTCAAGGTTTACGTCAATAATGTGCATTTTAGGGTTATTATTTATTGACTGGGATGTTATCAAAACAAAACAAATAAAAAAATTATAAAATATTTGCTGGTTTTTAAACATATTTTTTTAAAGTTTACTTTAGAAAAAAAACTTAAATTCAAAATATCTCAGAAATGGTTCACTTTGCATAAGGCATTATATAGTCAAATCAACTGCAATTGTTCTGTTCTACAACCCCTTCAAAGGATTGCATCTAATTACCAATCACCCTGTATAATACTCAATAATACAAATTAGTACATACAGTTATAAATTTAAAATAAGGCCACTTAATTGCAAAAATGAAACAAATTTCTGTTCGCCGTAATAAATGTTGAACTTAGATTTGTTTTATTTTAACCTGCAATTTAATTCCAGCTTAGTGCATTAACGCTTTAATTTATATATGATAAAATCTAGCTTAAAAACAAACACATTTTTTTTTTTTCAAAAATTCATATGCAATTCAAAAGTTTAGGTTCGTAGCAACGTAGCCGTAGCTACGCGTAGCACATCTACGAGAAACAAATGACATCAACGCGCTCCCGCCCTGTGTGCGTGACGCCTCAATGTCATAATAAGTATTAATTTTAAACTCTATTAACTCGAAATTTAAGGGTTACTTCAATAAGAGTATTATGAAATTTTATCGTATTTTAGATTGTTTATTAAATCAATATTTATAAAACTCAGACGGTAGATCCGGGTCAAAGAGAAGAACTTTTAATTTTGATTCTGGTGACACATTGCAAACTAATTTCGTGATGAAATGAACATTACTAATGGGCTTTTGTAACTAATACGTTATTTGCAGTAATATCATTATAGTCATTTTTATATTAATATTTACGAACCATTTAGGTAATTAAATCGACATTCCTCAATATTTTTTTGAGTAATCGAAAAATATGCTGATTTTTCCGCAATCTTTAGCATCAAATTAATTTTCTTAAGAAAGATTTACTACAATTTTTGCCATATTTGTAACCAATCGTTAAATATTTACTAAAGTTATGTTCGTCAACATTATTTACTTAGTTATAATATACCATAATCAAATTGCAATAAAATTAAATAAAATGTCAATGACTATAAAAATATAGTAATTGAAATTGAATTACATTGCATTATCCTCTAGGAAATCATTAATTTTGTAGTACCATTTGTCGATATATAAGAAATAATTATTTTTAAATTTCGTTAAATTTAGTTCTTTAATGTTCTTTGGGATTTTGTTGTATATCTATGGTCCCATCACAAAAAAACTCTTTTTCATAAGGGTCGTTTTAAACTTGTTAGACTACAACCTGTCTCGGTGTCTGAGTTGTCTATCATGTACTTGCGAAACTGTTCTAAAAAGATGTCTATTAGTTTTAATAAAAATACATACCTAGAAGATATAGAGACAGGGTAGTCAAGATTTTTAATGTTTTGAAAAAAGGTTGACAAGAATCAGTAATTTCATTATGTGCATATAATGAATGTATACGAGTACGTCCGCGGGTGTGTGTGTGTGAATGCGAATGTGTGCAGGAGTTCACAGTGCACGCCAAGTGCGGCGGCTCGTCTAGCCAGTTAGGTAATAAACATATATATAGCAACAACACTTGTTTCCTCGTCTTACGTGTCAACTCGTTCACACGCAGTCTGCATCTATTTCTTATTACCTATTATCAAATATTGCTAAACACTCCTAAAAAAATATTATAAACATAAATATACCTTTAGCTCTCCTGTTTGTAGGCAGTAAGTGCTGTGAGAATTTTTTTTTTGACCGTTCTACAGCTCTGTAACCAAGGAGCCCACGTGTTGCTGTTGTATAATAACCACATACACATGACTTACTTAGTGTTGACTAGAAACTGCTGCTGCTGCAATAACCGCAGAGAGGTTGCAACTTTCAATTATGAATTTTTTATATCAAAAAAGCTCTCCGACGTCTAATTAAAGTGTCTCAATCAAAGCTACTCGTAGCTTGTTTGCGGTTAGTAATTTTCCAATTTTGTCGGAACACAAAATCAAGGAAATTAGCTATTCGGTAACCTTTATATAGTTTCATCAGCCTCTGACACACAAAGACTAAATGGCAGGCATGATACGAAATTCGAAGTCACAGACGTAGAATAGAACAGCGACTGAAAAAGAGTCGTCCTTGTCGCTTGTCGTTTGCTCAAGCGCTGGCATTTCGACGCGCGCCTGTCAAAGGTCACGTGCGCTCACTCCACCTCTGACATTTCCATTTCAAATGACATTTCCATCCTAACACATGATTAAAAATCAGTAGGTAGATAAAATGCCAGGACAGGAAACGTAGATGATCTTATTATACCAAGCCAATTAATGTAGGTACCTATACATACAATAGTATCACTAGCCGTATTTGTCCAGTAAACTTGAAAATAGATTGTAAGTAGGAAATGGTATTTACATTCACGACCTTCTCTCGACCTGATCGGTGGTGATGATGACGACATGTTGGTTCACTTTTACTCTCTATCTATGTTGACCTAATCATCTTTTCAACTTATTTAGTCTAAAATTAAATTTAATAAAAAGTTAATATTATAATAATGTTTGTTCAAAACAGCACTAACGGAGGGGCACCGATGGCGCAGACAGGCTGATGACTCTTCAAAGAAAGAGGACAGTCTGGAGCAAGAGCTATGCAAGGACAAGGACGCGGGAGAGTGGTTCCGGCTGGTCGCTGGCGAGGGCGACAACTGCCGTGACGTCATCCAGTGTACTGCCTCCGTGAGTACCCCACCCCCTCCCGCACCACCCCCCTGCATATGTAATCTATCGGCCGAGCAAGGATTATCCCCTACTTCCTTCTTCATTTATCCTATACATTTCCAATCCAATTTCCAATGTTACTCTTACCGGTATTGATTTATTTAAAGACGTAGCATATTTAACGTGACTTCGTACCTAGAGGTTGTTAACTCTACTAGAATCTCAAGCAAAGGTTTACCTCAAACCGCAGTCAATTCTATTCGTGAGATATTAATATCTATATCTACTCCGCGAATTTCATTTTTGAAATCAGCATGCAGAACGAATAATTGAATTTGAAAAGTGCATGATAGCAGTCATTGAGCGGTACCTGCATTTGTTGGTTGTGTAATACCACTTATAATTGCCGCTGTTGTGATCCCTGCGTCTCCGTAACAATAGTCTTTACATAATGTGACTCTGATCAAATATAAGTGGCACATTCAATTACTCTGTTTACTCAGAAAGCACCGTCGGCGTCGCATCGTGCGAAGACTAAGAATTACAAACAATTAAAGCAGTTAATTTGTATAAATATTAACGGGACCACTTTGCCGTTTGAGAAGAATGCTTGATACCTCAAGGTGATCAGTGGAACGCAGTCTAACGCAACACTCACACACACTACCGCTATTTCAATAGATGGTTTGGTATTCTAATTAATACTAGAAATACTAGTATCTTGGAGATGTCGTACCTGTTACAAATACTGACATTTAAAATGTGATACAAATGCCAAAGTTCACGCATTAGAATATTATATAAAAACCAGTCCATTGTGAGATAAGCGGAAGATTAGACAATCATTGATTACATTTAGTTTTTATGACATTAATATTACAAAGCTTCCCTTTGCACCGTTTTTGGTATAAATTACAAATATACGTAAGTTTAAATAGACCAGTTTTATAAATGCAATACAGGAAACAGTTGACGCTGTTTACAAGAATGCAATGATTGGTCAGAGTAACGTGAGTGTCCTTGCTGTGACTCTCCATTCACATTATGGTTATTTATTTTTAACGGAGTCATACTTATTACTACTTTATTATTTATTACTATTATTATTTAACTTAACCTAAATAATAGCTGGGCCAAATCCAGCCTCGTCTGTGTTCACCCCAAATGTTTTTCTGTAATTCCACATTATCAGCTGCGCCTCGTAACGTATATATCATTCGTGTCTTATGTGGCAGTCGCATAAAAAACAATTGTACACAAAACCTATAGACTCCTTGGGTTTATTGTTCCACGGTAGTGGTTATAATTATAAGTTCATACGTGGGACGCACTATAAGTTTCCGGAATGAATATGAAAAAATACTATTAAAGGTACAAAATTAATTTATTGTTTTTCAAAATAATCTCCCTTGGCGTCTATGCACTTTTTCATTCGATCAAACCAGTTTTGAAAACTTTTGTGCCACTCCCCTGTGGTGACCTCTGAAACGTGTTTTTCATACTCCTCGACAGCCTCTTCTGGTGATGAAAATCGTTGACCGCGTAATTGGTTCTTAATTTTTGGGAACAGAAAAAAGTCACAAGGTGCCAGGTCGGGACTGTATGCAGGATGACTCATGAGTTCTACATTTTTCGTCTTCAAAAAGTCGTTTGTCTGTCTGGCCGTGTGAGAACTAGCATTGTCGTGGTGCAGGATGATACGGCGTTTACGGTTATTTTTACGGAGTTCGTCAATAACTTCCGGCAAACAAATGGTCGTGTACCAGTCACTATTCACGGTACGACGATTCTCTAAAGCAACAGTAGCCACGTGTCCAGTTTTATTAAAAAAAGAAGCAATCATCCGCTTAGATGCACTTTTCACGCGCGCCACTTTGGTTGGTTTCGGCTCATCTTGAAAGACCCATACGCTCGATTGCTGCTTTGTTTTGGGATCGTAGCAATAAATCCATGTTTCGTCACCTGTTATTATGTCCCACACCAAATTTGACGCACCTTCGTTGAATGTGGTAAGCATGGCACTGCACCAAGTGACGCGGTCCGTTTTTTGAGCCTCGGTCAAGTTGTGTGGGATCCACCGCGAGCACAGCTTTCTCACACCCAAATGTTTGTGTAGGATTGATTGTATTTGACTCATGTCTATTTCTAAGGATGCGCGAATTTCATGGTAGGTCACATGCCTGTCTGTTTCAATCATACGGCGCACAGCATCGATGTTTTTGTTGGTCACAGCGGTGGACGGCCGACCATCGCGAGATTCGTCACTGAGATTGATACGACCACGCTTGAATTCTGCAAACCAGCTATAAACAGTCGTCTTGCATGGTGCTTCATTGCCAAAAGCTGTTTCAAGCCGAGCGATGCTCTGTTGAGCTGTCAAATTACACTTAAAATCGTAGAAAATCATACTACGAAAATTTTCCCGAGTTAAATCCATGTTGATGCAGACACACAATTTTTTAAATGGCGCCACATGGTAAAAACAAAAGACAGTCAGATGAAACAAACTGCATTCTACAGCCAAAGAGTTCTATTTTCAAATGTTGCAATAAATTTTTAAATATTGTTTATGTAAGTGGCCAGTTCCGGAAACTTTTAGTGTTACCTATGTAGTATTGATACTACGGGTTATTCTTCCATCCATCCATCAGCCTGTTTCGTCCACTGCTGGACATAGGCCTTTCCAGGATTTCGCCACTCTTCGCGGTCCTCCTGGAAGAAATGACCATACTCACACACGCTGGGCAGGCGGGTTGGTGAGCGCGGTGCCGAAACCCTTGCACCAGTGACGCCGAGTTATCGGGTTATCTTTACAAAAGCATTATTTCTTAATACACCGTTTCTTTTTGTTAACTTTATTATTTCGACACACTAGTAAACTATAAGTAGTTTGGGGTGAATTAATTCAAAATATCACACTTTTCCAACTTATCCAATGATACGCTTTCGTGCAGTAACAATGTTATTGTTCGGCGCAGGGTATTCAAGCCATCCGTTGTCCGGCCGGTCTGTTCTTCGACATCGAGAAGCAAACGTGCGACTGGAAGGACGCAGTGAAGAACTGCAAGCTGAAGAACAAGGAGCGGAAGGTGAAGCCCCTGCTGTACACGGACGAGCCTCTCTGCCAGGACGGGTTCCTCGCCTGCGGAGACAGCAGCTGCATCGAGCGAGGGCTCTTCTGTAACGGCGAGAAGGACTGCGCCGACGGCTCCGACGAGAACTCTTGCGGTGAGCCTTACTGAAGTAGTACCTCTCTACACACTCTAGTTTCAGCTACTCGTAGTCATACGCAAGTGAACTTGAACGGGTAAGTTTACAATAAAGAACTGGCTCACGAACCGTGTCGAACTGCCAGCCCGAAATGCCAATCACTTGACCTAAAAAAACATCTCAATACCATGCCGCAATACATCTTGGTAGGCAAATGGGGTGTCTTATTTGCAATTCATTGAATATGTTAATATGCATTTGTACCTGAGTTATGTTAAGTATAATAAATATAAATAATAAGTAGCGCATCTTGAAAATGCTAATACTGGTCACTTTGGCAATGATTTAGTTTATGAAATATCTTAAGAAACAAAATTATATTACAATCGGCCTAGATCTACATCTTAGGAAGCAAACAGTATGCTTTATTGTCATGCAATCAGTAAAATTTTGGTCATGGTTATTAGAAGATCCTTAGATCTCAATAAGTAATAATTCGATGTAATAATATTAGCTTCGTGAACATAACCTCTTCCAAACCATCGCGGTGAAAGATCGCAAGGCGCGGTGCGGCGAAGTGAGGTGGTAACAGGACCGTGGCGTGATGCGGTGCCTGTCGCCGACAAAACCGACACCCGGCGACCGTGAACTGGACGCACCAGACCACAAAACATACTCGTAAAGCTTATTGGCATGTACGACATGCTCCAAAAATCAAGTGACTCGCCCATGTAAAGCAGTCTTTACAAAGACGATTATTTCAAACAGTAATTATGTGTAACTAAAGGCAGATACCTACCCAAATACTTTCTTGTTGCAAAATTTATAATGTGCTAGCAAAGCATTACATTAGATTTTAAATTGGAAAGGTTCCGAGCTCGTACTTTGATCCGTTCTGTGAGCAATATACTTGTAGATTATATTATGATAAAGCGTTTAATCGTACGAACATGTGCACGAAATCAAAAAGTGAAACCCGGACGAATGTCAGCTGTACCGACCGATTTGTGTAAGCGAAAGTACCCATACTGGTTCCGTATGTATGACGCTGCGAGCCTCGCTCGATACGCGTTAGAGCCGCCGCTGTCTCTGAACCGCGCCTCGATAAAACACTCGAATGATAAATAATCAGGTACCTACTATCTGTGACAAAGTAGCTACACGTATGTATATGCATATATATCTAGTCAACGCCGAAATAAACTTGAAATAGGAAAACTGTTGCATTGTTGCATAAATTATAAAACTACTTCGGCCTCGATATCTCTAACTCCAATAAAGTTAGGCTGTTAAGTGGTTCTATCAGTACTTTCACTTAACTTAAAAGCTTGTTAATTAACATCAAGTACGTAAGTTAGCCGTTTCAAAATCTTTAAAATCTTGTTACAGACATCGACAACGACCCCAACAGAGCACCGCCATGTGACACCTCGCAGTGTGTCCTGCCAGACTGTTTCTGTTCTGAAGACGGCACTGTCGTTCCTGGAGACCTGCCTTCCAAGGACGTACCCCAGATGATTACGATTACCTTCGATGATGCCATCAATAACAACAACATCGAGCTGTACAAGGAAATCTTCAATGGAAAGCGTAAGAACCCGAACGGTTGCGACATCAAGGCCACATACTTCATCTCGCACAAGTACACCAACTACTCAGCCGTGCAGGAGACTCATCGCAAGGGACACGAGATCGCTGTTCACTCCATCACGTACGTTCAATTACATTCTTATTAATCTACATTAGACTTCCTCCCTTAAAAGTTTCTAAATCAGAAAAAAACACACCCATTTCTTTGCAAATAGACTGTTCTATGAATGTAAAAATAACAATTTGTGTATTTTCACAGGCACAACGATGATGAACGCTTTTGGAGCAACGCTACCGTCGACGACTGGGGTAAGGAAATGGCTGGCATGAGGGTCATTATCGAGAAGTACGCGAACATTACGGATAACAGCGTCGTTGGCGTGCGCGCTCCTTACCTGCGTGTCGGTGGCAACAACCAGTTCACCATGATGGAGGAACAGGCTTTCTTGTATGACAGCACTATCACCGCGCCCCTCTCCAACCCGCCGCTATGGCCTTACACCATGTACTTCCGCATGCCACACCGCTGCCACGGCAACCTGCAGAGTTGCCCCACCAGAAGCCACGCTGTCTGGGAAATGGTCATGAACGAGCTCGATCGTAGGGAGGACCCCAGCAACGATGAGGACATCCCTGGTTGCGCCATGGTAGACTCTTGCTCCAACATCCTTACCGGAGATCAGTTTTACAACTTCTTGAACCACAATTTCGACCGTCACTACGACCAAAACCGGGCTCCGTTAGGTCTCTACTTCCACGCCGCATGGCTCAAGAACAATCCTGAGTTTTTGGACGCCTTCTTGTACTGGATCGATGAAGTTCTAGCCAACCATAATGATGTATACTTCGTCACGATGACTCAAGTGATTCAGTGGATCCAGAACCCACGTACAATCAGCGAAGCTAAAAACTTCGAGCCATGGAGGGAGAAGTGCTCCGTGGAAGGGACCCAGGCTTGCTGGGTACCACACTCGTGCAAGCTGACCTCCAAGGAGGTTCCCGGTGAGACCATCAACCTACAGACGTGCGTGAGGTGCCCCGCTAACTACCCTTGGTTAAACGACCCCACGGGCGACGGCCACTATTAGAAGCCTCGATCTCGCGCCTCACGCGCTCTTATTAGCTTTTTATTTTAAAGGAACTCAAGAATAACATATCCGAAGTGTACGAAAACTTTACATTTGGCAAAGATACAAAGATATGCTTCTTATGTTATTCCTGAAATCCCAATGTACCGGGTCATAATCCCGCTCGTAGTATAAGAACCTACCTACCTATATGTAATATAGACTCACATAAATATTTAATAGGCCTGTTTTATCCTTTATGTGATTTTGTAATGTATTAAGTCTGTTGGATAAATTAAAAAAATACGATACAAATAAAGAGACATTGTTGTTATTTTCCCAGTTACCCCGACCCCTCAATCTTAGCTAACTTTTAGTAATAGCTGTCTTAACTAATATCGATAAAATAAAGGGAAGATCTTGCACAATAGTCATAACATGAGTAAGAAGGATGTTACGTTAGCTCACACAAAAGACTAAAGCTAACTGGTTTTCCCTCCTAGCTAGGTCACACGTAGACTTTCAGAAAACCTCGCTGTGTATGCGCAACCTGCAAGCTTGGCATTTACAGACAAAGAGTCAAATACTAATGACTCATCGTTACAAGCTCTTATGAATTCAGGCAAACACTTGAAGGACAAACAAAATAAAAACAGTGTATGTACATACTCGCACATCAACAGTCTGTAGTCACAGAGTAGTCTGTAGTCTTTGGAGGGAAAACCTGTACTATGTACTGTTTAGTGTTCAATGAAAAAACTATCTTTCTTACTGTTTTGATTTTGATAATTGCATTGCAACATACGGCGAATGAAAAAAAAATGAAGAAGCATTTCTATGAAAATGTAATTCGAAAATGGCACCACCATTCAAAAGGGCATAATACTCTAGATAGGTCCGTACTCTGTGTCATGCGGCATGCGACACTGGGCAAGCTAGCCTAGCCGTGGTTGGTCGTCTAATAGACACAGTAAACGCTATTGGGGCCGTTGCTATACTAAACTCTGTGTTGAACACAGTTTATCGTTTGTTCGAAGACAACATCTAAAAAGACTTCGCTAAGACATAACCGACTTCATGCCGACTTCAGTATCGTCAAATGATGATACAATAATCATTATATCATGTTTTTTAGCGTTTTGGTTATCTGAATTTCAAAATAGATATTTATACTAGATTTTTCGGGATGCTGATTTATTGATATTTTTTTCTTATAATTTCGACTGAATAAGCAATCAATCAATAACCTCGAACGTTTCGACAGAATGCCTACACTATGTTGAGTTAATGATAATAATAGGTTGACTAACTAAGAAACAACCAAATTAAAAAATAATAATTTAGTTTTATTCGTAAAATTATTACATGCGAGTTTAAAGCGAGCGAAGGAAAAAAATATTAAAATTGCCAGATTATTTAGAAAAAGTAGATATTTTTAATATTAAGTAATTTTCACGCAATAACCTTTACCGGTACTCGCCCGTCGCGCGAGCACACGGCATGTTCTACTCCCTGCTCGCTGAAGCACCAAAGTGTGATATTGTTGTGGATGGAATGAGTTATCTGATGGATGTTTGTAGAGGAATGTTAGAGAGAAATATGAAAGTAAGTGCTTTAGTTTAAGAACATTTATTGTAATGGTTTAGATGTGAATCTGTTATATTACTTTAATTATTTGAATAAATGAATTTGAATTTAAATATGACTTACTGACTGAAAATTTATGGGGTGTCGAACTTTGTTTGCAAGTATTTTTATTATATTTACATTTTTAGGGTCATAGATGAAAAAAGTACAATTGTATTGTATCCATCCATCTATCCATCCATCAGCCTGTTTCGTAAACTGCTTGACATAGGCCTTTCCAGGATTTCGCTACTCTTAGCGGCCTCCTGGAAGAAATGCCCATACTCACACACGCTGGGCAGGCGGGTTAGTAAGCGCGGTGCCGAAACCCTTGCACCAGTGACGCCGCTGCAGGTCACTAGTCTGTTTTAAATAAGGCCCGGTGATTGGGGATGGATATACCGCCATCCATCGGTCCCAGGCAATGGTGGGCCGCCTGGTTTTGCCTTAGAGCTGTTCTCTTCCTTTCCCCCGAATAACTTCGGGAGGATTTGCGAGTAAGATGGTAGTACCTCCACAGTCGAGCCCGGCATCAGCTCTACCACCTATTTATATTGTATATACTTTGCTATCAACTCAACTTCGTCCCGTGTTACTATGAGTTTAGGCAGTTGCTAACGATTATCGATATCCAAACTCATGGTAGGCCTACTTTGTCTTTATGGGAAAAGTACAGAAAATACAATATTCTACTTATTTATTTTAGATTCATCTGATCATACTGAATAACTTTTGTTCTGTAACTGTTGAATTAACACAAAATTACACATGTTTCCTGTTCGAGATATTAGTCTTTTGTCTACCTAATTATTAGTGTATGTATGGAATGGAAACCCAGAATTTGACATTGTCTATTCCTAGCTTTTCTTCTCGCTGCCATGATAGCAATGTCCACAGTTCTCTTTTTTATGTGCTTGCCATTTTCATGGTTACTGATAGTTATTCTGTTATTGAGTTAAGTTCATAAATAAATATGAATTCCACAAGTTCACATCTGCGTATTCACTCTGGCGACACCCAGCTTCAAGATTTCCAAAGCAGACTGACAAAGGGAACTTAACAATTTACATTTAACGTTATTTCCGATACCATAAAACAAAAGTTGTTTGGTATATAATGATCAAGTGACTCTATAATATAATTTTGCATTACATTCAAAAACAAATTGATATATCTTGTTGGTTTTCATTCAATATTCTATTAATATTACGAGTATAAGCCTATAAACTACATGTATTGGGTCTTTCAATGGTTTTAGTTTTAATATGCTGAGTCAACTACTTATCTGATCAATGTAAAACTTGAACTCGTGTTTTTTCAGACCTTTGTCTTTCTGTTGTCAAGTCGGTTACCTAATTGGACACATTTCGCTCGATAGATTTTATTTTTGAAAATGATGCCTTTTTAAGTTATTATTTCGTTTTATGTCTAACTAAACGGCTTGAGTTTTATGTCTGAAATTACTGCTTTACCAGGAAAACATGGTTTATTTTCCGATGTCAGGTGAAAAAACTCCTACATCAAATACTTTTTGTAAAATCCAGGAAAACCTCGAAAATTCACTGATTTTGCGTGCCGGCAGCGCGTGAAGCGAGCGTTCTAATGTAGACTTTCTGACAACATACTGAAGTTCAAAACGGCTCAGTGAGATTATCGTGCACCAGGGGTAAGGCCTTAAGAAAAGTCTCCTGTCACCTATTGAAAAGTCAAATAAGTATTATTGAAAGCTTGAAAAACCGGTCAAGTGCGAGTAGAACTGAGGGTTTCGTGCCATTTAAATAAGACTTACATGAATAAATAGACATAGGTATAAGATTTGAAAAAAAAAAAAAAATTCTCAGTACCTACAAAATGTATGAAACAAAACTGCTTAGTTAAGTTTGTCGAGTATTCGGCTATGTAACTCTAAACCTATATTAAAAATCAATGTTTTCGGTATTTGTTGTTTAAAAACAGTATATTCCAAATTCCTAACTAGTTTCGTTTTTGAGATAGACCCCGTAACAAAAATGACTACTTTGATGGCCCCCCAATTCTTTATTTCTGGGGATAAAAAGAATTGCACTTTACTCAATCAATTCTAGATAAAGACATCCCAGAAGACGGTATAAGAAAAAAAATCGGCTTCTTTTTCACTTCCCCAAACATTGGCTCCTTTTTCATGGATGGGGACTCCCCCTAAAAATTTATTAAATTTTTAATTCAATATTCGGTTTTGGATCAACATTTTACACAACATATTAAAATCAGATCAACTTATTCCGTCTACAAGCCAGAAACCCGAAAGACGGAGAAACAGCAAAATAATATTAAATAGGGCTCCATCTTGCCCTTTGGGTGCGGAACCCTAAAAGTGAGGGTTAGAGTTAGAATTAATCACACACTCAAACAAACCGATCGATGTAGCTTTACAAAAAAAAAAGGCAGAACATATATTCATTTAACTTTCTTACATGCGAGTATTAAACTTATAGTACAAACATTATGTATGGTCCACAAGTCCACATTAATAAACACTATATCGTTTATTATTTAGTGATAATTAACAATACATTATAAAATAACAAATAAAAAAATCCGTCAAGTGCAAGTAGGACCCGCGGCCTGAGGGTTCTGTACCATTCAAACAAAACTGTAAAATTATATTACAACAACAACAACAACAACAACAACAACAATTTATTTATTTAAAGTTTTAGCATGGTTGAATCCTTATTACATATTTATGTAGGTACAAAATTATTAATTATGTATTTTTCTAGCGTAACTTAAGATAACGTAGCAAATATGAAAATTTTAATTGTGAGCTTCAGATTTAAAGAGGCCTACGGCTCCGCGAGCGTCGCCCAGCTAAGAAATATAATAAATAAAAATCTATCTATAAGAACGCAGAGTACACAAAAGAAACCACTACTACACAAAAGACAAGCCCACAAACACACAGAAAATTGTACCTATCTGCTGATCGGGGACACTCTTTACGTTGTTAAATAAAAAAAAAGTAAAAGCTGAACAAACCAATTTGACCTTATTGCAATTTGTACAGCAGAATGGTTTAAGTATTTGGTTATGGAACCCTAAAACTACATTAAGAATCGGCATTTTCAGTATTTGTTGTTCAGACACAGTTTACTCAACCTGAATTTTAAACCAACTGATTGGGGTATAATTTTGTTTTTGATGTATGGGTATGACAAAAAAAAAGAAGAGAATACGATAAGCGAAGTGGCCTCATTCTAAAACCAATGTGGCAGACTTGACAAGATGATTTATTATTTTCATACCAACCCCTTTGACATGTGTATAAAAAATATATTTGATGAAGAAAATATAAAAAGCTAAATAACGCTGTTCTAAATTCAACAAGGCGGTCGCGACAAGATGGTGATTTATTATTTCAATAACAGCCCCCCAACCCCCTTAAAATGGATATGAAAAAATGAGTTTTTTTTTTATTTGGATTGTGACAATGAGCTACGTTACGTTATTCTAAATCCAATATGGATGACTAAATTTCCTTAACCACCTCCTCCATGATATGGGGATGGTAATAAATAAAAATAATGCACTGACAATATATTTTTGTCATTAAAACAATAAATAAAAAACATTTATAAGCAATAAATAAAATAACTCTATATTGCCAAATTTTATTTAATACTAGCTTTTGCCCGCGGCTCCGCCCGCGTGTTATTTGGTTTAACGACATGCTTTTTTCCGGGATAAAAAGTAGCCTATGTGTTAAGTTAGGGTATACACTATATCCATTCTAAATTTCATCCAAATCCGTCCAGCCGTTTCAGCGTGAAAGAGTAAGAGACATACACACACACACACACACACCCACACACACACACACACACACACACACACACACACACACACACAAACTTTCGCATTTATAATATTAGTGTGATTTTAAGTTGAATTATTTGTTTTCCAAAAGCTTGTCGCGTGAAATGTTCATAAAAGAAGGTTCTGGTATCAATTAATTTCATTGGAGAGTGATTTATTGGTAAGTAAGTATTTGCCAAAGTATGTATTTATTTTTGTATAACACGCGCTACAAGCTTTTTGAAAAGAAATAAAGCGATATAAAAATATTGAATCGGTTCCAGCGATGTAAACTTATTTTATTCTTTAGTCCATAAAGCTTGTTTTTAAAAATATTTCTTACTTATATCTTTATTTTATTCGCTTTAGTGTAGGGTCTATGTAAAAGCTTGTTTTTAAAAAGATTTCTTATTTATTATTTTATTTATAAAAAACATATCGTCACGACATTAATCCCCGAGGCACCCAGAAGAGTTTCCTAAGTGTGAACTGTGAAATGAAAGTCATAATCAACACTTGGTACACCTGCTTTTTTATTTAGTTAATGCAAAGTATTATATAATAAAATACCAAACCTATTCGTATTCCGTCAGTCAAAGTTAGTTGAAACTTATAATTTTATAATAATCGTGCTAAGTGGATATGCAAGCCGATCGTTTTTATTGTTTATTGAACCAAAGGTGTTTCTTAAGTGCAATAGAACTCTTTAAAAATCTATAGAGTCATCAAATTTTATACAAATATTCAAAAAATTAAATTCTCTACCAAAGACCACTGAAAATAATAATAAGTTCACGCCGCACAGGTCAGAGGTGCAATTGTGTAAGACAATCGTCTTCAAATTGATTGTCATATGGCTATTGGGCTAATCAAATAAGCCCGTTTGACAATTGAAATCGTACATTTTAGCTGTCAAATGAATACGATTATCTTGTTTTGTTGTTGTCAACCAAAAACGTACGATTTCAATTTCAATTTGTCAAACGGGCTAATTAGCTTAGCTGAATGGCCATATGACAATCAATTTGAAGACAATTGTCTTACACAATTGCACCTCTTATATTCGTATTGGTTAATTATAATGACGTTCTTACGTGCAGTCTGCTGCAGCTGATGATATTGCAAGTCATATCTATATTATTTACTACGGTAAGTTTGGAAGATGTCGTATTGGTGATTATTGCTATCATCATACCTGTATTGATTTAATTTTCTTCTTAGCTATCACTCCTGAGTAAGACTTAATCAAAATAATTATTTTTAGAAATGTTAAAGTTCATTCAAACTTGTTGAATTAATCCAAACGGTAAAATGAAGTAAAATTTACCTAAAGACAGCGAAAATAATTAAAGTTAAAAAATATTGTACAAAATATTAACTTGGATATATTATGTCTTTTTTTATTCCATTGATTTTAAAATTAACTTGGGGTTTTGAAATGGCACGCATTAGGAACAATCTGAAAGCATAAAATATACATATATGTATACACGAGTAAAATATACATAATTATGCATATAAAACCAAGTTCACACAAGCAGCTCTTGGCTCTTCTGGAGTCATTAGCCTTTTGGGAACCTTCTTCAAAGTTCAAATAAATATCTGATTAATGCATGAAAAAAAAACATTGCAAGCATATCTTCGGTCGGATATTGACCACTACTTCATTGGATGACGTCAACGGACTCGTATTCACTTCAGTATTAAGATCGGCCTGGAAAGTTCTATAAGAATTGCCCTCAAAATTAACGCTTCTATGTATTACAAGAATCACTGCGTAGTAAATAGAAAACTTTAATATCCTACCTATACGTATATTCTATTTATACATAACTCACTATTTACAACAAACGCCTTTGGTTAAATAGGAAGTAAGTACGTAACGCATTTTCTCATTTCTATCTTGTTATCAAAGGTAAGCATCAAGCACAGCTGGTCTTGTAAACACCTACTAATTATGTGTGTTTTATTTCGCGAATGATTTTACAAGTATGTAATGTAGACAACAAAATTACGCAAGTAGTTTTTGTAAGAAACAATGATATGACGAAGCACGTATACAATAGGTGAGGTCGCCGGGCGCCTCCGACGCGACGCAGCCCGCCCTGCCATGGGCGTGCCGTGGGCGGATTGTTGCACATCAGCACTCGGCACATTCAATAAAATTGTGTGGATATAATATCAGCAAAGATTGCCAAACTTTCTTTTCAGTTTTGCAACAGGGCCGTGCGAATAAAGCTTTCCGAAATTAACTTCATTATTACCACTCTGTCTGAATAAATAGAGAGCGAGAATCGACGTGCATCGCTGTCTAAAATGTAGTTACTCGTAGATATGCGAATGCAATGGCGGACTGCTCTCGCGGTGTCTGCTAAGAGAGTGAAAGCAGTGAAAGTACTATTTGACATTAAACTATAAATACTGCCGCTGTGATCTCTTAGATTGAAGATGTCATCAAACTGCGTGTTTTATTTAATGATAAATTTTAAACAGTTACCTATCTTTTGTGGATTGCAAATTCAAGTCTAAATTATTTCTTACCTTTACGCACGAGATACATAATGTTGTGGCTATATCACACAATTGATAGTTTACACACCAAGAGGAGAGTTTAGCACCTAGAATAAACGAATAAATTAACGGAATTAAATTAATTAGCCGTCACTCTATTTAGTTTCAGACACTGAGAAAAATGTCTTTTTGCCTACATTATAAAATAGCATTATATAAGTTTAAAATACGGTGAATTGTTTTTAAATTCGGTGATAATTGAAATGAAAATGAAAATGAAAATGAAAATTTGTTTATTTTCTTCACTTACAAGTGTAGCTACATAGTTGATGGGGTATCCTTTTAAGTACATAAAATACCTGTGCCAGGATACCCCGCACTTCCATATCTAAGTTTTACAAAAATAAACGTGTCTTAATCTACAATTTTACAGTAATAATAATAATCATTATTAATACTATTACAAAAATTAAAACTTAAATTAAAACTTAAGCTAACCTAGTTATGCATGCAAATGTTAGTCTGAAGGTGTGAGAGAATATGTAAAATGTGGTAAATGGAGAGGTATGAATAAATGAGTCCCTAGCCCTACGACCGAAGTCTTGGGGTCAGTATTAGCTACTAGGGAGGGAGTGTATGTAACAATGTATTCTAGTTTAACATTTAGGGGGTGTGAGAAAGGGAGTGTTTGTGTGTATGTGCAAACATTTAAAAATATAGAATAAAATATATTTATATATATAAATTAAAATTAAAAGTTATTTGATTACTTGCAATAATTCCTCCACTTCAATATAATTTAAGTTTCTTAACCACGCAGTGACTGTATTTTTACAGTCATATAATTTAAGTGGGTAAATATTTAGTAACTTGTTAACCTTATTGTATACATAAACAGACTGTCGCTTGTATTGGTGACTTGCAAATGTTGTTTTAACACTATACATGTCTACTGTGTAACTTCTTCTTTTTATTTTATTATTAGATTTAAAGGGCATAAATTTATGTTTTTGCAAGAGTAGTTGAAGTATATATAGTTTTCTAACTGTAAGTACTTGAGTAATGGAGTAAAGTTCATCTGTAGGAAATCTAAAAGGCTTGAAATACATGACTTTTACTAAAGATCTCTGTCCTCGTTCAAGTGCCAAGAATTTTGTCTTACAAGCACCCCCCCAAATAGGTATGCAGTAGGTTAAAATTGACTGCCCTAAAGCTGTGTAAATTTGGACCAACAGTTTGTTCGACGCAACATGTCTCAGGTTTTTAAAGGTATAAATAAGTTTTCTTATTCGACTTGTGGTAACCTCTAGGTGTGGATGCCAAGATAGGCGTTGATCAATAACAACTCCAAGGTATTTAGTACTGGTTACTTTATGTATGAAGGGGCAGTCACATTGTTTTAGTGTGTAGTCGCATTTGTGAATTTTAAGGCTAAAGTTATTAGGTTGACTGCGGTTATTAATGGCGAAACATATATAGTTCGTTTTAGAGGTGTTAAGGGTAAGTAAGTTTTGTTTTAGCCAGGTAGAAACCTTAGCTAAGCCAGTTTGCGCCACATAATGAACTTTATCCCACGACTTTTCTGTAAAAAGCACTGCTGTGTCGTCAGCGTATGAGAAAATCTGTCCACTGTCAATCCTTAAGTTGCATAAGTCATTTATATAAATTAAAAATAGCGTAGGACCGAGAACACTTCCCTGTGGGACTCCAAAGGTCACTTGAAGGTCATCACTAATATATTCACCAATTTTGGTTCTTTGTTTCCGATTACTTAAGTAGTCTTTCATAAGACACAATGGAGTATTTCTGACACCAATCCTTTCCAGTTTTCGTATAAGAGTGGCGACAGAAACGGTGTCAAACGCCTTTTTTAGGTCAAGGAAGACAGTAAGGCATTTTGTTCCTTTATCCAGTTGTTCAACGATTTCTGATGTTAAATCCCTGACTGCGTCTTGAGTGGATTTTCCCTGTCTGAAGCCGTATTGGGAATTTGACAATATGTTATATTTGTCGAGGTACTTTGTCAGTCTATTGTTTATTAACTTTTCCAAAATTTTGGAAATAACCGGTAATATTGAGATTGGTCTAAAGTTGTTGACGTCATCTCTGTCCCCACTCTTATACACGGGGGTGATAATGGATTGTTTTAGCAGTGAGGGGAAGATTCCCTGAGAGAAGCAAAGATTAGCCAAGTGACAGATTACCGGGATAATGTGTGCTTTTGAAAGTTTTAGAAATTTTGTGGGGATGTTGTCATAGCCTGGCGCACTGTCTGATTTTAGGTTCATGAGGATATGGTTTACTTCAGTTTCATCAGTATCAATGAGTACGAAAGAAGTAGGTTGGGAATCAAATGTGAGAGCAGGAGGATTAGTTATAAGTGTAGGGTTTTTTGTCAAAATGTCTTCTGCCAGCTCACGTCCGATGTTGGCGTAAAAGCCATTGATTAGGTTTACTGATTGTTTAGGACACCTCGCACTATCAAGTAATTCTGTATTTGTCGTTTTAGATTGTTTCAGATTTGTAATATTTTTTATGTTATTCCATAGCAATTTAGGATTTTTAATAGATTTGGCCAACAGTGACTTCTCGTATGCGCGTTTTAACTTTTTTATTAAATTGTTACAGTAGTTGCGATATCGTTTATACGTAATTTTCAAGATTTCATCAAATGAGTTACTTTTTAATTTTTTTTGCATATTGTTTCTATTTCTTATGCAGCGAAGTATACCAGGAGTAATCCATGGTTTAATTGTTCGTTTAGATTTAGGAAGAGATTTTAATGTTGTATTTTCCTGTAGAGATTCAGTTATCTTTTGTATTAGTGATTCAACTACGGTATTCGGATTTTCATTAAAGAGGAGATCAGAAACTTTTTTGCTTATGAGGCTGTCAAGAGCTTTGTCAAAGTCTACATATGTTTTAGTTTTTGTGACTATGTTAACCATTTTTATTTTAGAAAAAGAAGAGAATACCATTTGATGATCTGTTACGGTAGTGTTAAATACCGCTAGGTTGGTGGAAATGTTATTCTTATTTACATTTAGCATAACGTGATCTAAGCAATTGTTCTTTCTTGTAGGGAGTGAATGTCCAGGTAAAAGACCATATGTGGTTAACATATTCAGGTAATTATGTCTATTTTTTTGTTCATGACTTTTGTCATCAGTTTTAGATATGATATTAATGTTTATATCTCCAGCAATAATGATATTGCTATGGTGTTTAATTGTAGCCAGATGCATGCTGAGTGACTCAATAAATTTTTGAGCATTTTTATTAGAGGGTGATCTGTAAATTCCTAGCATGACAATATTAAAAATCTCTAATTGCAAACAGGATGCATGTTCAATTTTAACTTCCTTGACTTTCGGTTTTAGATTGCTTTTAACAAAAATGACAACTCCATCATTTTGGTTTAAATGGTGAGATGTAGCGAATGCTGTGTATTTTTTTATTTGCGGGATGGGTTTATTACGGTCGAGTTGACATTCAGTCAGTATCAATATATCCGTCTCAAAATTTAATTTAGCTAAAGTAACCTCGAGATTACTGATATTTTTATAGATGCTTCTTATATTTTGAGTGATAATTGTTAAGTCTGTTTTGTTTATTTTTATATGTTGGTGAATGTCTTCGATATCGCATATTACAGAAGTTGCTGCTTCAACTTCGTCTATTTCTTTCAATCTTGATAATGTACTATTCATGTTTAGATTCCTTGGAGAAAATGAGTGTGTCTGCAAAAACATGAGTAAGGTTGGTATTGTAGATTAGGAGCGTTGAACTAAAGAACAATTCTGTATAGAGAGGTATAATGTTTGTGTGCGGGCGTGTATGGATGTATAGTGACAAAAGGTTTAAGGGAGTATGTGTGGGAAAGGGGTGTGTAATCGGTTTTGATAATAGGTAGTGTATAAGTTTGCAATTACTTAGTTCCGAATGATTAATTCGTAAGAGCTTAGAAAATAATTCAACAATTAAAATTACACTTATAAAGACTTCGAGCACAAAATTACGTTTCACAAGTGGCAAGTTTAGTCATTTTTCTTGCTGTAGTAAATGTTGAATGTGCATCTCATTTTTAATTAATATTATTGGGGAATTTTCATCTTTCCGAAGGTAAACTTTCCCGTATGAAGTCCAGCAAAATTTATAGGTTTTGGACTTAACAAGTTCCCTTCCGAGAAAATGCAGGCGGAACGATTTAGCAGTCAGATTATCTGTTATAAAGATTGGTGTGTCTTCGGAGGTTCGGAATCCTAGATGTTTCGCACAGATCTTATTCTTGTGTGTGATATTAAAAGTTTTACTCATCTTCAGGACATCGTTTTTCAGGAGGGTTGAAGAGGTCTCCACTATGATTGGTGTATTTTGGATTCCCTGTTTTTTACCCCGGACCCTGTATATGTCTTTGATATCTTTCTTTGAAAGTTCACAGCCAATGTTATTAGATAAACACGTGACCATTTCTATTAGGTCGTCTTTGTTCTCATTTTCTTTTTTAGGTACATTCTTCATTTCGAAACAGGCTTTTCTCATTCCCTTTTGCATGTCCTCAACTTTTTCTTCTAGTCCAGCAATATATTTTCGATCTTCCTGTGACTGAAATTCTAACTGCTCTATTTTCTTTTTGTATTCTTCATTTTGAGCAGACAAAAACGCAATTGAATTTTCAATGTTATTATTGGATCTTTGTATTTCCGCAAGGGTGGGCGCAATCTTTTTAAGTTCATCTCCTTGAGTGATCGTCATTTCAGAGAACAGCTCCTTCATTTCCTCCTTAAATTTTGAAAATTCGGTAATAAAATCTTCTTCTTCCCTTTTTCTTTTTATACGTGTGGAGACGAATGTAGACGGAGACGTCTGTGTGTTAATGTCTGTTTCAGATAATGATTTGTTCATGATTGAGAGGTAATGCTAATGCAATTTGTATTAACAATCAGTTTTGTCGACAAATTCTGTGCACACGCAATCGCCAAACGGTGAAAACAAAATAGTGGTATATAGGTAGGTAGGTAACTCACACGGACTGAGGCGTAGTTCCAAAGCAGCAAAGTTGGTGTCTACTTGATAGACGAGATATCCACGATGGGTCACGTTCGATGGGCACCGATCGATGATTTCAAACTAAAATGCTTTCCGTCCAGATAAGCTAGGCCTGTAGCGGCTGAGGGGTCACGAGTAATTGGTTCTATCGATGATTTAGTACTAATCAGCTTTCTGTCTAGTATAAATAGACCTGCAGTTTTTATAAGTTTTGTTGTAGATTACGTTAATCGACACGTCTGAACGGCTCAGCGATCCAAGAGGAAGATTGAATTTAAATTTCAATTAATTGGAAAATATTATGCTGTAATTAAAACGTTTGAGGAAATAATCGAGTTTTTAAGTTAAGTAACGCAATATTAAGATGACAGATCACCGTAAAATTGGTCACAGAAATTAAGATTATCATTTTGGTATTACATCATGCCTTCCCCATAAAAAAGGTCCGTCACACTATGGTATAACCCGGAGCAATAAAGAAAAGATTCTAAAATGGCGGCATGTACCTGTGATTTTATTGCTCAGTGATACAGACAGGATAAAAAGTTGTTTCTTTAATATTTTTTTTGTAATATTTTTGGTCTATATAGGATGAAATTTAATTAACTGACCAAATTCATACTGGAGACTCGGTTAGTGATTAAGAACTAGGTTCAGTAATCATTTCGGGCAATTTCAAAAAAAAAATTTTGACTTTCTTTCTGTTTGGACTAGTTTAAGTGCAATTCCTAGTGCAGGCACAATAAGCAAAAATTTTTTTTTCGAATTTCACCTGGATTGTCTTTAAACCTTGTTCCTGATGACTAACCAAGTCTCCAGTATGAATTTGGTCGGTTGATTTAAGTTCACCTAGTATAATATATTCGAAGTTAAGTGTGGGTTAACTATCCAATAAATTGTACAATATTATAGGTATTTTATTAATATTATTGCACGTATTTTGTGGAAATTTTTAACTGTCTACCTATTACGGCTGAGCATAATTTGGAATATTAATAACAGGCAAACATAACAAAAACAACAATACCTAACAAAAAACAACAAAAACGAGTGAAATTTAACAAGAAACAAGTAACAATGTGTTGGGAAACTAGACGCGTTGAGTAAGCTTGAGCGGCAAATCAAGACTATTTTTTTTGCATGCAGTACGCAGGTGTGCTACTGAAGACAGATATACTGTGCGAGTGAGAGGGGATGATAATGAGCGCCATTTTAGAATCTTTTCTTTATTGCTCCGGGTTATATATGTATGCTTAATGTCACCATAAAAGCTGTGACGAAGCGCATAATTCTATCTGCTTCCTACAAAGTCTTAGTGACAGTGCGTCATATTATAACGCTAGCAGCAGCAACAGCAGTTTCATCGTATTTTGTTGTGATGTCCGTATGCTCCCTACTTTACGTGAATCATCATAATTTTAGCTGAATTCACTTTATTTTATGATGAACAGTTCTCTCAGTGTATCAATTGAGTAGTACCGGCAGTTTTAGATTTGGTGGTTATATAATGAACCTCTTTAGCCTATATGTTGACCCAGGTCACCGTGATGATAATAAAGAAAACCGCATCCGAATCCGATGACTGGTTCTCGAGTTAAAACGGAATACAGATATATACAAAAACTCGAACATTTATGTAGTTTTGGCCCCAGTACACTACTAGTATCCAATTTCATTGAAAATTTCGCAAACATATCCAATCTTTCTCAGTTATAATATAATAGATATTTTTTGGGGTTAAAAAACGATAATATAACCATTCTTAAAATCCCGAAAAACAATCCCGACTTAGTTGCTGTTCCATTTGTGCCTGAAGTGCGGCGATAGGGCTCACCATCGATTACGTTCGGGACGTAATAATCGTCGGTGAAAAGTGGGTGTGCCAAGTGTGGACTTACATTTCAACAGTTCACACTTGGGAATACCTCTAACACCCCCTTGGGGATACATGTCGTGACGACATGTTTTTTTTGCTATTATGTAGGTTATAAATAATGTTTTATTTGTAAATAGGTAATAAAAGTTTACATGAGATGGGTAGGATAAAAAAATTCAGGCGATAATTTTAAGAGACAGATAAATTCAAACAAAATGTATTCTGCATATTACTTTTAGAAAAGAATTATTGCATACAAATATTTTTTTAATAAAGAATTTTGTAATTTATATTCTTCGAAAAATATCAGAAAAACAGAAAAACCGGTCAACTGTGAGTAGATCTAGCGCCCTGAGGGTTCTGTAGCATTCTAATTTTAACAAAAGTTACAAACTTAATTTTGTTCCATACATTTTCCTACAAAACGTAAAATTAAGTTGGTTTCATAATTAATTTTTACTAAATTGTAGTATTTGTTGTTTAAATACAGTATATAATACACAGACGTTAAAAATTTATAACTACCTATATGTAGTTTAATTTTTGAGATAGACCCCGTAACAAAAATAGTTTTAAACTGATAACTTTGGCGGCCACCCATTTCTTAATTCTTAAAGATAAACAATAATCACAATCCCACTAATATTATAAATGTGAAAGTTTGTGTGTGTGCGTGTGTGTATGTTTGTTACTCTTTCACGCTGAAACAGCTGGACCGATTTGGATGAAATTTACAATGGATATAGCCTATACCCTAACTTAACACATAGGCTACTTTTTATCCCGGAAAAAAGCATCTCGTTAAACCGAATAACACGTGGGCGGAGCCGCGGGCAATAGCTAGTAGAAAATAAATTTCCACTCTGCTCAGTAAGTTCTAGACAATGACACCTGCCTTACGAAGCACGGAGACCAAACACGGATTAATGTGCACCACGGGAATCGAACCCACGGCCTCTGGGAAGTCATAGAATAATTAATATATCCTACCGTTATTATTTCCTGCAGCAATAATAAAATATATAAGAAGAAAAATTCATATTATTTATATGCACATGTCACGTAGGAAGTGCATGTATACCACAGATACCAGGATATAAAATAAATAGCTGTAGAAATAGCTAAGTTTGTGGTAAGCGCATAGGTGTACTTAGACGAGTAGGTATGTATGCATTGTCGTAAGTGAAAGGTAATGTCTTGAAGAATCCTTGACTCGCGCCTACTTGCGGTGCCAATGTGCTCTTCTCGTGTGCATCAGCAAAAACTTTATGCTTGACTGATTGTTAGGCACCATTAATAATTATATTTTAAAGTTTCATTGAATACCACAAAGGAATTTACCTTGCAACGGATGGCCTTCAAGTGCTGTGAATATTTTCGTAAATGAGGATCCCTAAATACCAGATAAGGATGCACAGCGAAATCTGACACTAGAAAACCATTTAATAAAACTTGCTTAATTCAAAAGTTGTGTCCAAACGATTGCTTTATTTGTCTTCGTCAAAGATTTCCCCTTTTTTGCACATGACAAATTGTTTTAGAATATCAAGTAATGTGTGATCGAGGTCGGCCGGCGCCACAGCCGCCCGCCCCATGCCCGCCGCGGTACCGCGGCGTGGAGGGTGTGCGCGGGGCTCCCCGCTGCGCCGGCGCAGGTCACGCGGGCCGGTCCAGCGACTCGCCGCCGACTCCATTACATAACCTGATGGGGCACCCGGATATCACACAAGGCCAACCATCCTCCCAATCACACAATTAGTATTTCTGGTGGACCATATATAATAGATAATCTCTTATTTAACTAGAAGCTTAAAGATTTTCTACGGTGGAAGGAAAAAATCTAAACTAGTTGCTATTAATCAGCGCTATACTCGTAAAAAGTACCACATCTTCTGCTTATTATCTATCGGTATATAAGTTGTCATTAATTTATACAGTCAAATTCATACTGAGGACTCATGTCATGGCCGATGCCCTTTTGGGAAAATCCGTTTTTTTAGGGTTCCGTACCCAAAGGGTAACCAACGGGACCCTATTACTAAGACTCCGCTGTCCGTCCGTCCGTCTGTCACCAGGCTGTATCTCATGAACCGTGATAGTTAGACAGTTGAAATTTTCACAGATGGTGTATTTCAGCTGCCGCTATAACAACATTTATACTAAAACCGGCCAAGTGCGAGTCGGACCTGCGCACTCCCATACAACAGACATGATTTTTTTGCCGTTTTTATAAATAATGGTACGGAACCTCTCGTGGCGAGTCCGACTCGCACTTGGCCGGTTTTTTTCTTTCCTACAAACGCAAGCCTAGCCAAAGTCATAATTTTACTATTACATTTTTCGCTTATTAATATTGACCCGTAATACTGATTACTTACCAAGCCTCCACTGTAAATTTTGCTGTATAAACTAAGGTCACTCTGTATGTGTCTATAAGATAGACCGACGCTATGGATGTTCATTTATAACGACAGGACTACAACTTGGTACTGATGAAGTTTTTACCGTACCGGGAAGGTTTCCTAACGAAGTGTCATCTCATGTCGCTGTAAGTAACAAGGGCTGTGCAGGGCCAATTTTATATTCGCTCATAACGTCATGAAAGTCGTATGAAAAATGCAAATATTGCTACAGCGCAAGCAGACGTCGTAAAATCTTTGAGTTTTCTTGTATCTATGCGATGATAGATGATCCAAAATGACTGCAAAGGTATGGCAACTTGCAGACGATTACGTATGAGATCTTGTTTTTATTGAATCACTCATGAACACGACCCATCGAGAGAAAATATACCCGTGCTTATGTAACAGAAACGTATGCATGCCATGTCTGCAAAATAATCAGAGATGATGCTGCGTGGGAATTTCATAACCATTTTTCCGTGAACTGCTGACAGCTAACTATCATGTTAAATCTATTTAAATAAAAAAAAAGTTCCTCAAAGCTATGCGGAATCAACAAACAATCGTAAATCTATAAGTTTATTACAACACTAAAGCCGATTCTGAAGGCTTTAACTTTAGTTTTAGTGCTGTCAAAACTAAATTTTCTTCATTACAAGTTTTGTTTAGTGTTTGCAACAGAAGCTATATTACTTTAGAAAATTTAAGTTTTGACAACACTAAAACTAAAATTAAAGCCTTCAGAATCGACTTTACTAGTATGATTATTACAAAAACAAACTAGAAAGATATTACTAAACGAGTATGTTTATTACTAAACTATAGGACTTTATTCACAAAAGTTTGTAAATTCAATAGTAAATTGATAAATCTATTACTAAATAACTTTTATTATTCTTTTCTTGCATTAAAATAAGCGCGTAATAAATGTATATACTTTATCTTAGTACATTAAATAAACCATTTGATTTTTTATTTAGTAAGTTTGTCACAATCCACGGTCAAGAAAAAGGACTATTAACAAAGGTGTGTTGTTTATTTAGTTTGTAAATTCAATAGTAAATTGATAAATCTATTACTAAATAACTTTTATTATTCTTTTCTTACATTAAAATAAGCGCGTAATAAATGTATATACTTTATCTTAGTACATTAAATAAACCATTTGATTTTTTATTTAGTAAGTTTGTCACAATCCACGGTCAAGAAAAAGGACTATTAACAAAGGTGTGTTGTTTATTTATTTTCCACATACATTCAGCTTATCAACTTACTATTTAATGTTTTTAAATTAAGTACGTTTTTTATAATTTTTTTATATTATATTTCTGGATAAAACATGTGATACATGATATTTGGTGTAGAGAAAGCTTTTGGACTTGCAATAATTAAAGTACATTAAAAAAAGTAATTAAACATTTAAAACAGTCAAAAAAGAAGGCAGGTGATGGCATAAGTTTTAGAAAACTACACTTACATACTATTATATATACATATTATTATTGTCTATTTTAAATTGATCAGACTCTTTCGTTAAATTGATAATAGACGTGAAATATGTAAATTAGGATTACATTATGTATTTGTGATCTTCTTTCCACCTTTATTCGACATTGACATAAAATTAAACTGGTTTGCCATGAAGATACCGAAAGTGAATCTTAACAAAAAATATTTAATTTAATTTTGCATATTTTACATTGTAACTGTTACCACCAAATGATTCTGTTGTGAGCGTAGACACGAAACGACAGCGCATAGAAAATGTAGAAATAAACTAATTCGAAGAATTGACTCAGTCTTACCGTGTAAGGGTTTCGTTAATCCCTTCGATTGTGGAACCCAAAAGGTATGATTATAATTTCAGGTCAATGTCGTTGATGACCGAGAGAGACCGTCCGATGACCAGATATTGCAACTTCACGTTCGGTGAATAACTCCAAGAATAAGGAAAATGTACCCTAAACTCTCACAGGTTTATCTGCTCATATATTTCTTTGTACATGTTTTGTTATACATCTCAATGAGCCTTGGGGAAAGTACTTTAAATATTGGATATAGACAGACAACTTCGCTTGATGAAGACATCTGCTTAGCCTATACAAGTAGAAACGCATATATATATTTTTTTATTACCTACTTGAATCGGGAAAGTTCTAAAAAATTTACCGTGTTTTTTATAATACCGATTGGGAGAGCCACCGAGCCAGGAAGGGATCAATTGTTTCTAAGCAACGTGTATCTTAAATTTATGGAAAACCATGAAAGCTTACATTCAATTTAACATTCTGTTCAACAAAATAAATGAGGATTTTTAAATATCTTTCCATTCATCTAACATTACTCGCTTACAAGCCATATTACATTTAAACATAAATGAGGTTTTCATATTAACTAACTTGAAAAAAAACTGAATAATCCTAATAAATATTAATAATTAAAATGTTAAATTAATAAGTAAATAGGTAGAGCTTCAGTGAATCTCTGTTATACAAGCGTGTTGCTGGTGGTGATGGGTTATCGCAAAAAATATTGAAAAATATTTTGTTTGAAATTTCGATTGAATATAAACTTTCCTGGTTTTCATTTAATTTAAGACACTGTCTCGTTACTGCTATGTGATCGAGTGGTAGAGCGCTTGGTTGTTAACCTAGAGATCGCGGGTGCACCTCGCGGTGCAGATGAATTTGTGTTCGGTCTACGTGTAACAAAGTAACAGTTCACCACAATTTCGAATCCTTATAGCCCATAACGTTATTGCCATCATATTTAAAAATTGCATTTTTTAAATACTTATGAAATATCAAGGGGTTAAAATATTTCCAAATTCAAGGAAAAAAGTTATTATTTAAGAAAAATTATGTGAAAATGGGACGTATTGGGGCTTAAAAATTATTGATTAAATTGTACTCTTACGCAAGTCCGTAAGTTATATCTTTTAGTTTATAAAACAGAATAAGCTAACAGCAATTTTTTTTGTCGTCATTTTAAAACAATGAATGTTAAGGCGAAAATAGATAACAAGAGGTCGCAGGTTCGAATCCTGGCCAGAGGATTTTTTTTCAAATTCTTGTCTTAACATTTGTTTCTAATTTATCTTTTCTAGTTTGTAGTGCACTCTAATAATAATATTTAGTTTATCTTATTTTTTTAGTTTTTTCTGTGTTCGGAGGATGTTCTGAATTCAAAATTATGACATTTGTCTCTTGTAAAACCTATCAAAAAATGGTGTCTTATGTAAATAAATAATTTTATAGCAAAACAAAGAGGCTTCCAAAAATGTAAACGAGCAGAGGAAGTCTAAAATACAACACGTCAGATTCCAACACTGACAGTAGGATAGCGTATATAATTTTACAGAGATGGCAATAGATAGAACCCGTGTCGCGTCGCGACCACATGAATGCGTCTCGACTACGGAGACAGCGGGTTCAAATCCCGTAGGGGCACATTTGTATTCGGTCTGTGTGTTTCTGAAGGCTCGTTAAACTGTGCGTCCAATCTGCGCCCGAAGTACGGCGGTAGGGTTTACCACTTACCACGCTGGAACCTAATAATCGTCGGAGAAACGTGGGTCTACGACTGTAGAATGCACACACACACTCGAAAACACCTCTGATATCCCCTTGGTTATTCGTGTCGTAACGATGTATGTATTGCTTTTGGGCCAGTAGTTTTGGGGTTTCCGCGCCCAAAGGGCAAAACGGAGCCCTATTGATGTCGCTCTGCTGTCTGTCCGTCCGTCCGTAAGTATCTAGCTTGCAGACGGAAAGAGTTTCAGATCTGAAATTTAAACCGAATATTTGATTAAAAATTCAATTAAATTAATTTTCAGGGGGGTCCCAAACATGAAAAATTAATGGGTTTTTTTTCTTTCCGTTACTTCTTTATGTGGGATATCTTGTCTAGAACTCATTAAGTAGAGTACATACATTTATTTTTGAAATCTCCAAAATTAAAAAAAGAGGCCATCAATGTTGTAAATTTCAGACTATTTTTGTTACTGGGTCTATCACAACCAGTTAGGAATTTGGAAATTTCTTCATATTACTCTATTTAAATAACAAATACTGAAAACACCGATTTTTTTATAGGTTTAGGGACGAATACTCGTCCAACTTAACTTTGCAGTTTTGTTTCATGCATTTTGTAAGTACTATACGTAGGTATCTATTAACTTATTTAAATAATGCGGAACCCTCAGAGCGCGAGTTCTACTCGCTCATGACCGTTTTTAGGGTTCCGTAGTCCGACAAGGAATCCTTATACTTTCACCAAGTCTATCTGTCCGTCTGTCCGCGGCTTAGCTCAGAGACTATTAGTACTAGAAAGCTGTAATTTGGTATGGGTATCTATACAAATTAAACACGCCGAGAAAACTATTTTTTTTATGGGTTCCTACCTCCCATACACGTAAATTGTGGATGAATTGTTTCATCTCGTTTATCCCACAGTGTGGGGTATCGTTGGATATGTCGTTCAAAAACATTTTTGTTGTGTGAAAGCCGTTTTTTGATTTAGGGATCCGTTGGCGAAAAATGAAGCCCGTTCTTCTAAATGTATTGGACTAGAAGTTTGGCGCGATCTGTATTAGTAGACCAACTTATTAAATGTACTGGGCAACTACGGAACCCTACAATGCGCGTAGCCCGACACGCACTTGGCCGGTTTTATAACTATATCATGTTTCAGACAGGCAGATATTTGTACCTAAGATCGGACTAGCGGCAATATACAAAATTAGGAGTTTCCTTTTTGACATAACCCCAAATAAAAAAAAAACATTTAAAAAATATCCAAGTTCTTTTGTCATTTGTAACATTAAAGTCGTTTGTATTGTAATTAATTACGGAGATTAATTAATTAATTCCATGGAATCTTCAATTGCGAAATGATAAAAAAAGCCTTTTGTTCCGATCAGGATCGTTAGTTGCAGCAACGGCACCTACATGCTACGTAGTAATTAAAAGCTGCGAAGTGTAAAGTTGTGGTTTAAACCGATCGGAGACTCAGCGCGGACCACGCGTACAGACTCCGCGGTGTTTGTCGTCGGTCGGAGAGCCAGTCTCAAAGGTTATATAAATAGCTGAAGAGGGGCGAGACCGTGCTGCACTTTCTTGGCGGAGACCACCGCGCCCACCGCCAGTCCCTGCCGAGCGTCATGGCTCGCCACGCGTGCTTGTGTTTAGGAGTGCTGCTGCTCGCATGCCTAGGTGAGTCTTGCTGCTATCTACACACTTCTACTATTACTACATATTACACACACCTCTTACAACTGAAATTGTTGCAGTTTTATTTAGCAATTGATTTGCATGTCAAGTCATACTTAACGAAATTCTATTTAGTACACTTCCTTACGGTTTATTAATTTGATAGTTGTTTTTATTGCGCAAGTAAATAATATTACTCTTGCGCAGTTTAAAAATATTCCGGATACTCATTTAATTTAATCATTTAGTGCATGTAAATGTGAAATTGTTTGTGCAGCTTAGAAAGTTGTCATTTTAAATGTTAGTTCGAAAACTCTTACATCTAAAAGCTTATAAAATTAACTTGAAAATTATTGTTTTTTGCAACTTCATTTTAATTGGTCATTTAATATTTTCTTGTGTAATTTTGCAATATAATTTTGTACATTATATGTGTAAGCCTAGGCAACGCTGGGTGCTAAGCACAAGTTAGTGCACACAAATAATTTCCTAGGCAATAAATCGCTCTACGAAAAGACAAAGTGCGTAAAGTGAGGCTCGCTGGCCGGCTACGTGGCTCGCTTGTGTTGACCTCGATTTCTTTTATTAAAGTTTCGCCTTTCAGGGCCGACATTAAGCTATTTTCTGCTAAACTGACTAAATTGGATGGGCATTCAGTACAAAGATAACACGCATTTTTATAATTAGCACGTAAAACTTAAACCTCAACCAACATGGTTCTAGAACTTGTGCCGATGCTCGTGTCGCAATTTGTTAGATTATATTTAATCCAAGATATTGCTCAAATATCTAAAGCGGTAGATCAAAATTCCAAAATATATGCATGTCAGTCGCGGGGCCAGCAGTGAAACGGTACTGCATTCCTACAGCCGTAATGTTGTAATCGCTGCTTACGCTAAGCTGCGTTACCTAATGAACGTGTTAGGACCACAATACTTGTTAATATAATTGAGGCTGTTTGCTAATAGTGTGTCATTTCGTTATTTTGCAATTTACCACTGTGTTTTGAGCGTAAAAAATTGAGATTATGGGTTAAATAATGCAGGCAGGCTATACGTAGTTAGGAGGTGATTGAGAATTGTGTATTGTTGCAGTGAACGGTGAAGTGAGAGTGAAGCGGCAGGACGAGGACCAGCCCAGTGACGATGTGAACGCGGAACAGCTCTGTGAGGGACGTCCGGCGGACGAGTACTTCAGACTGACCACGGAGGGAGACTGCCGAGACGTCGTCAGGTCGGTCAGCCGCACATCCAGCTACCTACAACCACTACACCCACTCATTTCCGGTCCCGATCTTACACCTATACGTACCTACGTGTGACAAACGAGCTTCACTACCTTCATAAACCTATTTATTTTAAACAGATCCGACAGAGAAAACAAGTTGATTCAAACAAGTTTGCACCAGCTTAATTTATGGCAGTGAAAACATGGAAATACGTCGTCGAGATAACTAGTTGTCACGTCTTAATAAATAAAGGGATAAATCTTTAGTAAACAGGTTATTTTCAGAAGCAGCATTTAACGTATTAGCAAAAAATCTAAGTAGAAAGTATAGAAGGTGCCTCCTGAATTTGTTTGTTTCACATATTTACTTGTTATGCTTTTCAAAGTGTAATTGTTTACTGTACAGTTAAGTGTGTAGGTATAATAAAATTCAAAGCTACGCCTTTGGTATGCAAGACCTTGATATCCAGTCTGTAAGAGAGCGGAGCCACCACCGTACCGGCACCGATCGTGCCATGAATAACTATTAGTCATGGAGTAGGTACTTCTTTTAAAAATTCCATTTGGTGAGCAATAACACTAACATTTCACAAACAGGGAAAGTTCAACAATTCAACCTACAATAGTTTAGTGTGGTTCTCTCATCACACGTATTGCAGACATACCTCCACAATAACTGTGTGTGTGGTTTGTTATCAGCTGGTAGTAGGAACTGCAGCCGTAGCACGAGCAGTCTGCGTATCGGAGCGGGTACAGAGCATGCCCTCGGGCTCGAGGAGTGACCTAGTAGTGTAAAGCTTGGCTGTGTACAGGTGCGACAAGGGCGGTGAGAATGGCGTTACGCGGCTCGCCTCGGTGCGCTGCCCCGGCGGGCTTGGCTTCGATATCGACAGACAAACCTGTGACTGGAAAACACATGTTAAGAATTGCGATAAACTAGAAAGTAAGTTTTGCCACAAAAGGGAGTGGTCGTGCGGAGGGCTAAACTTCCGGCCTCCGGGCTCCAGGAACAGATATAAGAATAAATATCCAGTTAGCCTTCCGAGCGTCCACTTCCTGCCCGTATATTTTTAATTTTAATTGATCGTTTCTTGTCAACGCAGGTGCACTAGGTCAGGTCTTAAACAGATCACTTGCCCGTCTGGACTGGCTTTCGATCTCGATAAACAAACCTGCGACTGGAAGGGTAAAGTGACCAACTGTGACAAGCTCGAGAGTAAGTGCCGAAGTTATTCGCGCGTAGAGAGCAATCGGGCTTGGGTGAGAGGGGCGTGTCGCGCACGCGCACGCGCACGCGTGTAGTCGGTGTGCAGGCGGAGTAGTGCATGGGGTCCCGACCAGGCAGGGCCAAGTTCGGCCACCAGCTACGCATCAACAGCCTTCCTTACTGTCACATTCGTAACTACCCAGAATAATAGTCCTCCTCGTTAAAGCTGGTCAAGTGCGAGTAGGTCTAGCGCCGTATTCTCTGACATGTTTTTTTTAACAAATCTTAATTTTGCAGGTCTATTTCAAAACGAAAACTGCTAAGTTAAGTTGGTTACTAATTACTCATTCCATAATTACATTAAATTTCAATAGAGAAATTCCAAATTCTTAACAAGTTTTATTTTTGAGACGGACTGTCTAATGTAAATGTTTTTTTTTAGATAAAAAAGGATAAAAATATTTTTCTATGATAAGTTGTAGACAATTGGGTATCATTGTGCATGTGCACGCGCATGCCAGGGGGTAAGAAAAATTAAATTTCTATTTAGGCTCTTTTATCAGTACGGGATGGGAAACTTCCTGAAAAAAAATCAAATTGAATTTTGATTCAACATTCTACCCAAGTCAGCTAGAGACCTATGACACACGGACGGACAGACAGCACAGTAACATTAATAGGGCTTCGTTTTACCCTCAGTGTACGGAACCATAAAAACGATATGACGTGATGGAAGCGATGTTGATGCAATAGCTAATACCCTTATGCAATACTGCAATGAAACTAGCGAAGTGGGACAAAATATTCACCCATTTCTGAACACTTTGCCAGTTCGATTGAGGCAGAAAGTACTAGCACGTTGCACGCTGAGAGGCGTTGTATATAACCACAAAGCAATCAACACGACACACAGCACAAACCACGGTCAACTTCTTACTCAACACTAACTTCGCTAAGCTTCATTTTACTCACTATGAAAAAATATTTTCAAATTTAAAACGCTACTTTCACTAACACTTTCCTACACTGGTTATGGCACTAGTCGCCTTTGCACTATAACAATGGCTTGGTCTATTTTTTTAGAATTATTCTGTCTGTACTATACGTCAATCTCTTTCATGTCTTTTTTTACAAATAAATGTGAATATATATATTTTTTGTAAATATAAACTGTACGTTAGTAGTTTTATGATATTTTATGATGAAAATTGGTTGTGATTAATATTCAAATATACCTACGAGTGTATTATCATGTAAGTACGTAGTTGAATTTAAGAATAGATCCTATTAAAATTCGGTTTTACATTTATTCGTAAAACACCCAAATTAAAATTATCTTCATTGATAAAAACCATCTTAAAAATTCCAATACCTGCCCCAAAAGAACAAGATATTTCTGTAATTTTTATGCATTTATATTTATTTTTCTTTGCTACATTTAAACGTATTTCTTCTACTTCATATATGCATTCCATGAAGGATTCTATTCACTCCACAACATTCCTTCGTGTCATGTACCTAATAATTACTATTTGTGTTGTGTCATCCTCTTCATGCTTCGCTGCTGATTCTCGATCTTCCACAGCCCCTTTTCCTGACTCCTGACCTGACACATCAACAGAAGCACAATGCAAGATTATATACAAACTCCTCTCAATTGTAGCACGCAGGGATTCCAACACATCGAAAGATGTAAACTCGAACCCAGTTTAATATTCTAATGAGATCAATATTTTTTCAGAGCCACGCAAAATCTTACCGATTCTGAAAACTGATGAACCCATCTGCCCAGAGGGAAAACTTGCCTGTGGAAACGGAGATTGTATTGAAAAAGAATTATTCTGTAACGGAAAACCTGACTGCAAAGATGAATCCGACGAAAATGCATGCAGTGAGTATCATTTCTTGTCGAGCAAAAATTAAGTTCGAAGTAGGTGCTATCGGGAGAAAATCCGCAGACCCACTTTTTGCAATGGTGATAAGAGCTAAAAGTGGGCCTGCGTTAATTTTTTTTTATTGGTAATTACCTATGTCGTTTGTATTAGCTCTGACGATTTGTCAAAATGTATGACCCAAGTATAAAGCTACAAAAATACTGTTATTTTCAGCTGTCGACGTTGACCCTAACAGAGCGCCCGACTGTGATCCTAACCAGTGCACCCTGCCCGACTGCTTCTGTTCTGCTGACGGTACCCGTATCCCTGGCGGCATCGAGCCCAATCAAGTACCTCAGATGATCACAATCACCTTCAACGGGGCTGTCAACGTTGACAACATTGACTTGTATGAACAAATATTCAACGGTAACCGCCACAACCCCAATGGTTGCCAGGTCCGTGGTACCTTCTTCGTCTCCCACAAATACAGCAACTACGCAGCTGTTCAAGAACTGCACCGTAAGGGACACGAAATTTCAGTTTTCTCAATAACCCACAAAGATGATCCGAATTACTGGACGAGTGGAAGCTACGACGACTGGCTCGCTGAAATGGCTGGTGCTCGTCTAATCGTTGAACGTTTCGCTAACATCACTGACGCCTCCATCATCGGTGTCCGCGCGCCTTACTTGCGTGTTGGTGGTAATAAGCAGTTTGAAATGATGGCCGATCAATACTTCGTTTATGATGCATCCATCACTGCTCCGCTCAGCCGAGTGCCCATCTGGCCTTACACGCTTTACTTCCGTATGCCCCACAAGTGCAACGGCAACGCGCATAACTGTCCATCCAGAAGCCACCCAGTCTGGGAAATGGTGATGAACGAGCTGGACAGAAGAGATGACCCCACATTCGATGAATCGCTGCCTGGTTGCCACGTCGTAGACTCCTGTTCAAACATCCAGACCGGTGAACAGTTCGGGCGTCTCCTACGTCACAACTTCAACCGCCACTACAGTACCAACCGTGCCCCTCTCGGTCTTCACTTCCACGCTTCATGGCTCAAGTCCAAGAAAGAGTTCAGAGATGAACTGATTAAATTCATTGAAGAGATGTTGGAGCGCAATGATGTATACTTCACATCCCTGATTCAGGTCATCCAATGGATGCAGAATCCTACCGAGCTCACCTCTCTACGAGATTTCCAAGAATGGAAACAGGAGAAATGTGATGTGAAGGGTCAGCCCTTCTGCTCACTGCCAAACGCCTGCCCACTTACCACGCGCGAGCTGCCTGGAGAGACACTGCGACTATTCACATGTATGGAGTGCCCCAACAACTACCCGTGGATCCTGGATCCCACAGGAGAGGGCTTCAACGTCAAAAAGTGATCTCGTTAAGTTATTAAAAAAGACTGTATAAAATATGTAAATAATACTCAGTAATGATAATAATAAATACATCGAAATGGAGGCAGGGCAAATAATCGAGATCCTGTTAGGTGAACATACAGACGTTGAATATGTTGCTCTTTGTCTTAGACGCTGTTAAAATATATATATTAGTTTGTTGTTGACATTGCGACGATATCTGCCCAAGTATGACATTATTTTTTGAACTGCCTTATTTTTTACCACTTGGATAGGTAAATTCTGTTGTGTAGGTAATCATCTTTCAAAAACCTACAAATTTTAGATATTGGTCAATAAAATTAAGTTATACAAAGAAGTTACCATTGTTTTTTATTTCAACCCATTTTTGCTCGCATCACGACCTTACGACCCTTTTTATAACCGAGCTCCATACCATAAGGGCGCTTACAAATGTAAAACAGGTGCCTGCTACCGGTTAACCGGTATTCAGATCGGTACCGGGAAACAGTACGGCGCGAACGCAGGTAGACCAGGAGCTGTATTTTTGAATCACTCGCCGTGAATCATATATTCAGGCTCGAAAACAATTCAAGTGCGAAATTCAATTGGATTGGTCCAGATTTTACGTATTTTTGAATCAGTAGAAATCAATGAAACGGTTTTCGTTTTACGCAGAATAAATAAGAACCGGAAAGCAATATTTCTATGATTTTAAATACCGTTAATGAATGGAAGTGAACGGAAAGTAAATTAAAAAGTTATAATTTCAGTCTCTCATCGACGTTTTCGTTCTCACGTTGTTGTTTTCTTTTCTTCTGATTGTTTTCGTTTCTGTTGTCTATTTTTAGTTATATTTTAAGTTATATATCCTTTATTGTACACACATAGAAACTTAAACTCAGATTACAAAAAAAAAATGTGCTCAAAGGCGAGCTTACCTTTTCAAGAGATTTCCTCCAGCCAACCAATACTGTAGTGAAAGAATACACGAAATAGGTTGGCAGCAACCATACAAAAGGATTTTTACAACAGAACTTATACTACACAAATAAAAAATAAAAATGAAAATTATAGATATATATTATATACATATATAAATATAATGGATATGAATAAAGTATATAAATATGCATCAAAACAAAACTTGTCAATTCAATGTCAGTCATGCTGCATGCTCATAAATCATAAATCATAAATATTTATTTGTTCAACATAGGTAATAATTAAGATGTTAAATACATTGAGTCCTAGCTATGTCGCACCAAAAGGCATACAAAATCATTCGTATTACTAAAATTAAATAATTATTTACCGAATAAACAGAAAATATATGAAAATTACATTAAAATTAAAATTAACAAGCAACAATGATCTAATATGACCACTAGCCCTCCAACAATAATTTAAGTTTCCACTTGATTGTCTTGCAGGAACTCAGTCACGGTATAGTAGGCCTTACTCAGCGAGATCTTCATAAGAGAGGATTTAAAATTAAAAATATTTGGCGTGTCGCGAAGCGTATTAGGTAGTTTATTGTATATCTTAGGAGCCATCACTAAGAAACTCTTAGTTAAGATTTTCTTTTTTGTTGGAAAAGAAGCAATTAAATTCTGATATCTTTTACTTTTAAACTTTTCAAATAAATGGAGATTGCATTTGACAAATAGTGCCATTCCATATATATATAGGCATGGCATAGTTAATATTTTGTGTTTAATGAAGTGAGATTTGCAACTTACGGTCTTTCGAATATGTTTAATTGAACGTATACACCTTTTTTGCGCTTTAAAAACCATTTCCTTATCTGTGGAGTTACCCCAGAAAATGATACTATATCTAAGGGTAGAATCTACATACCCAAAGTAGGCATTTATAACGGTATTAATATTGACAACTTTGGCAAGCATATACAATGCATAGGAGAACTTGTTCAATTTTTTGCAAATTTAGGGTTTCCAGGATAGCTGGAGTAATATATATAATAATAATAATAATAATATCTATGAGTAATCCTAAAAATTTCGTCACACCAATTTCATCAATACTTTTGTTTGCATAAGAAATATCAAGTGAAGCCGGCTTTATCCTTTGTTTAAATTGCATTATCTTTGTTTTATCTAAATTATTCTTTAAGTTATTTGAATCAAGCCAGTCAATAATAGATTTTAAGGTATTATTTATTTCTACTTGCTGATCACAACGATTGTTAAAAATGACAGTGCTGTCATCAGCAAACATAACCATTGGATAGGGTGTAACTTGAGGGAGATCATTAATATAACTTATAAAAAGAAGGGGACCCAGCAGGCTACCTTGAGGCACTCCATATGATATTTGTCCACATTTTGATGAGTATGTATTTTCTAACTTTGTATGACGACAAATCTTTGTTACATTTGTTATTTGCTGCCTGTTGCTCATGTATGAAGCTAGTAAATTAGCAGCATTACCCCTTACTCCATAGGAGTTAAGTTTTTTCTTTAAAACGTCATGGTCAACATAATCAAAAGCCTTTGATAAATCCATATAAAGTGCTGTTACTGGAATGTTTTGGTCCATGCTCTGAATAATTTTAATCAAAAAGTCTGATATAGCCATATTTATAGATTTGTTTTGCCGGAAACCTTTTTGCTCCGGAACCAATATACAATTTTTTTCAAAAAAGTTTATTAGGTTTTTGTAAATCACCTTTTCAAAAATTTTTGACCATACTGAAAGAAGGGCAATTGGGCGATAAAAATCAATGTTTTCTTTATCGTCTTTTTGGAAAAGTTGTATTGTAATTGATAGTTTTAAAGTGGCTGGAAATATGCCGCTTTCAATACATTTGTTAATAATATTGCTAAGAATAGGTGATATTATATCGGCCACATGTTTTACTACCATTGTATTTATCTGATCATGTCCAGTACTATTTGTATTTTTAAGTGAATTAATTATTACAAAAATGTCATTAGCTGATGTGGGATTAATAAATATTGAATTAGTTATAGAGTTATGCAATGTCATGTTAATTTTACTTTTACCGATATGAGAATGTACTGAGTTAATAAAGTGGTAATTAAAAGCTTGTGCAATTTTACGTGGGTCATGTAAATTGTTATGTCTCTTACTTTAATTTTTCTTACTCACAGAAACTTAAAAAAATTAACCATTTGACAAAAAAATCACAAAATGATTATTTTATAGCCGTTGCTATAAAATAATCATTTTGTGATTTTTTTGTCAAATGGATAAATTTTTTAAGTTTCTGTGAGTAAGTTTTAAATTCATGTTTATTTTTTTAATTTTAAGAGATTCTGTAACGCCATAAGAGTGCTCGTTTTCGTTTGCAGCATCTCCGTATACATTTAGATATCCACTTAGTTTTCATAGTTGACTTGATTTTTACCCTGATAACTGGGAAACAGAGGTCATAAAATAGTTGAAACAAGTTAGAAAAGTTTTCAAAAGCTTTATTGGGATATTTCGTATGTCATTCTTGCATAGATTCTACTAGTAGAAATCAGGAAACGAGTGGGTCAGACCACACGTTGCAGAATTCACGGAATGAATTTTCAAAAATACTGATTTTAGGTTTTCGTATGCGAATCATGCGGATTCGTATGCGAATTGAAATTCGAATGATTCAAAAATACACTCCCAGGGGCCATAATATTATTTAACTTTAACGTCTATCTATCGCTATCGCTTTCAAATCGTAATTGACTAGAAACTGAACGTGACTTAATTTCTTGCCAATCACGATACCTTTGAAAGCTATAGATATAGACGTTAAGGCGCATAGGCACGCCACCGTTTTAGCACATAATTTGATAACCCGTTTCTCTGTTTTTTTTTTTTTTTTCGTTGTAAACCTAAGTATAAGACCTCTATCATCTTGATATTTTAAAAGGCACTATTTTGCCAAATTTTTAAATATTGATTTTGTTCTACAGACATCAACATCAAGCGTATTTACATACAAAATTCTTTTCTTGCCTTAAATTGTACCTTTACCAAAATTTTATATTTCAGCCATATAGTGACTTTGTAAATGCCTGTATTAAATTAAGCTTTAGTCTATAACAAAAAACAAAGTGAAACGGGTTATCAAATTTTGTGTTAAAACGGTGGCGTGCCCATGCGTGCGCCTTACCGAGGGGACAGATGAAAAAGTATAGAATGTTTTAGGTGGGTTGGCTACTTTTCATTGACCGGTAATTTATCAGGGTTGGGCTTTATAAATTTTCTAGTTTTGCTATGTCCTAACACGCTTTAGCACGCTCATCCACATTGAATTGGTCCGCGTGTAAAGGCGCTTACACGTTTAAAACAGGTGCCTGCTACCGGTTAACCGGGTGGCGTAAGTAAACCCAGTATCAATGTTGTGCGCTCTTCGGTAAACCAGGCATACGAATCTGTTTTAAGTCAGCACCTTGGTTACCTATATTGTATTATACGCAACAGTTTCGTTCCATAGACAGTTAAACAGACGTACTCAACAAGTTTCTATAGGCAGGCACTCGCTGAACCGCGACATGATTGTCCCATAAAAGAAAGTAGGTACCAGTGGCGAAGGGTCCATATAAAACGATTCCCATCGGCTTCTCCTTAGGAAATGACATAATGTGGTATTTTTTTATTCACTAAAATTTCTTTATTGATCTAAGGTAAATTACAAGTCAAAAGTGCATTGTGAATATCGTAATACAACAGTACAAAAAAAAAACGAAAACATTCGCCACTAAAAACGCTTGATGAAGCCGATTTCTCTTCTCAACGCCGGTTTATTTCTTTATATACAAAAAGCTTCCATACTAAGCATCTGTTACCTTCATTTCTAATATAGTTAATCCATCCATACGTCCTTCTCTTTTTAGCACGCATAAATATAGGTATGAACGTGCTGGTTTTTTCCGATTTAATTACAGAGATAGTGATTCGGGAATGTCAATACAACTGGTGAGTAGAAATCGCTTTTTTCGTCCTCGTGTTCAAGACGTTTGGTAGCTCAACGGTGAAGAGTCAAGATTGGGCTCCTTCGATCAAAGGGCTCAAAAGTTCCTCAGTTGGAATCTCGGTCGGGAACCACATGTGTTTTCTTTTTGTGTTTTATTTTGTATGTTTTTGTTAAATTTATTTTAGTTTAATATATCGTTCTATATTATTATCGTATCATATTATCGTTCTGGTGCTCCTTTTATTCACGTGTAAATAAATAATAGCGTCAAAAAAGCAACCCGCTAAAATGATAGCTCCTGACAAAAAAAAATGGGACCTTCTACGTACGGAAGAACCCCACTTTTTATAATTTTTTAATTTACTTTAGAGTACATACTAAAATCTGACTAAATTTAAAACTTGTATGTACGAGTATTACTGGCTTTAGTAAGAGCCAAAAGCGATAAGGTTTAATAATACAACTTTTTCGAGATTTCTTGTATGTTCTCTCTTTCCTTAAATTTTATTTCAGTTTCTTATTATTTGTCGTGGTAGAAGCCATAGAAACACACATTTTGTGAAAATTTCAACTTTCTACCTATTACGGTTGAGGCTGTAGACCCCTGTGACAGATGGACGGACAGATAGACAGACAGCGGAAGCTTAGTATAGAGTTCCGTTTGGTACCCTTCGGGTAAGGCAAAGTAAGGCAAGTTTTTGTCCGGCTTCCCTTTTTAAAATGTTCACCCTTCGCCACTGGTAGGTTCCAAGATTAGCAACAATCTGTATCGAAATTAGCGCGAGTAAGAAGGTAAAAAAATATTACAGCCGTTTTCGTGAAAACGCTTAATGTTCCGACTGTAGCGCAAATATAGAACCCTACTATGAATGTTAAATGTAAACTGAAAAATGTGTTAATATTTAATGAACAGAAAATCACTTGTACATTGGAGACCAAATCAAGCTATAAACTTGCAGTACGACATTAGCCCCTACATAGAAGAATATAAGATACATACAAAGTCCGAAGTGTCTAACTTGATGCGGTCTCCACTGTACTATTTCCACTTATTTACCTCCTCACCGATTTCGCCCTTTTCAAAGGCATTTTCGAAGCATTTATAGATCTTATTAAAAAACAAACACCCAATGAAACTCTTAGGTAATAGGTATTTGTTGTATTTTTTTTATTCGTATTTTTTTTGGGGTATGTTGCTCTATAATGGTGATGGTGATATAATAGTATATCATGCAACTAGTGTATAAAGGACGGATTTAAAGCGAGGGCCATAGATGAATCACGAGCAAGTAAAGAACTGAATCACGACCGTAGGGAGTGATTCATGATGATTGAAACACGAGCGTATCACCTACGTAGAATATTAAATAAACGAACCCTGTACATTGTTTACCATGCGCTTGCTGACTCAAAATACTTGAAAATATCAAAGCTAAATATAAGGGAGAGTATGAAAAATTGTTTACAGTTTGTGAAATTCTCCCAGTAAACCAGAAAGTTAAATATCTCATAGGTTTGGAAATTTACTACACTAAAGACTATAAAGTTCCTAAACCAAATAGACATTTCACTAGAGCAGTAAAAATTGGCAAACTATCACAGCCATCATCTAAAAACTATTATGGAGAGAGAACTCGGAAGTACCTAACTCCCAAGCTTTGTAATAAATATCCTCTCCTACTGGAAGAAAATAAGTTAAAAATTGGCACCCTAAAACATAAATTAAAAAATATATTGTTATCTTCCCTTACATAACTAGAACTTATTATATCTTACATAATGATTTCCTACAAATATGTACTATGTTTTAAGACTATATAGAATTAGATTTTAAGTACCTTCTCTTAATCAAATGTAAGAGCGTATCGCCAACAAACTGCTTAGCAGTGTAAAATTCTATTATAAAATAAAAAATAAAAAGTTTCATGTGTTAGAATCCTGAGCGACGCGAGTGATTCATGGCCCTCAATAAAAATCCGTACTTTATTCAAGAGTTGCATACTATACTTTATACCACGACTATGAGAAAAATAAATAATTTAAGCAAAAATAGACATTTAATGAAGAAAAAAGGAAAGTTACATAGATTAATTAAAATGCACATTAAAATTGGAACATTGTGCCCAAAGATTTATTTTCATTTTTCCATTTGCAAAACTCATCGTAGGCTTTGATGTAAGCGAGCCGTGATTTGTTGGGTTGCAATTTTCTACTGTATTCATCTCTTGAATGCATATTCAATCGATTTATTATAAAGTAACACTAATCTTTGTGTAAGTACTCGATACTTTTGTTTCGATACCAAGTACTTTTGTATCGAAATATCTTTTGTACTTACTTGGTATCGGAAAATAAATACTTGTATCGAATCGGATCGCGCAAGCGACACTAAATTCTAAATGAATGATCCTTACTGCGTTGACACCTGCACCACGCTCCCGAATAATTACCGAACGAATCGTTTTGAAACGAAACCTCGAGGTTTACGGATAGGTGTTGCAACACGGGTTCTTATTTAATCTCTGTCACACGCGTGGAAAATTGTATACGCTATCCTGGTGCCAGTGTTATAACGTATCTTAGCTATGGGCCGAGGCCATAAATGATAAATCTGGCGTCAATTCGATCGAATGCACCATCCCATCCACCATTGCAAAAAACTGCGCAGTTTGAGCTCGTGTCGTGCGTGTGTGCTTTTTAGGTGATAAATACCTATCTCCGTTTACCTTTCTCGTAAATATCAGTAATTACTCTTTTTTTGGAAACTTTCTATAAGCAGATTTTTTTTTTAACCTGTAGATGGTCCGTGCTTTTTAGGTAAGTACCGCGCAGTCCTTAAAACTGTTAAGATTGTAATGATGATAACTATATAAATTAACAATTTGACTATGTGTTGAAAAAATGTATCGATATGAGTAAGTATCGATACCTTTCAAATACTCAAATGAGTAGTATCGTAATACGATTTAAATACTACTCATTTGAGTAGGTATCGATACTTAGGTGGTATCGGACCATCCCTAGCGCCAATTCACTAATATTTTTTTTTCTGTAATTACAGCCAAGAATAGAGATGGGCACGGGTAAATTCCCATCGGGAAAATTCCCGGGTAAATTCCCGTTTGGGAAAATTCCCGGTGTTTATCGGGGTAAATTCCCAATTGGTGGGTATTTTCATTTTTCTCCACAAATTCTATGAAACTTACTGAAGGTGATAGAGGAAGTCACAGCCAACATTTTATTTCCTTACACTTAACTGCGAAAATATGCGCTTTGGAAACTACAGGCACTTGAAAATATTTAATTAAAAGATTAAGTAAAAGAACTATTTTTTTTTAGTGCTTAACTTTTGACGCTATTACAAACACCTTTTACTAATAAAGTTTTTCTGAAACAACTTTCTTTTTTACTTTCTGAGAAAAAAAATATTGAATTATTTTTTGTATGAAAAAAACAATGATTTTGTCAATTTCTTGAAAAATTCATATTTATTTAAAATGAAACTAACTGCAGGTGATAGAAGAAGTCACAGCCAATATTTTATGTCCTTACACTTAATTGCGAAAATCTACGCTTTGGGAACAACAGGCACTTGAAAATGTTTAATTAGAAGGTAAAAGAATCGACCAATTTTTTTTGTTTGACTCAACTTATCTATAAAATGGAAAACAAAATAACGCCCGTACGCAAGGTTCGAAACCAAAACGACGAATGACTCAAGCTCAAGGTGTATCGTAGCGCGGGGCGCGGGGCTGGATGGGGTTGCAGCAGGCGTGCCAAAAAAAACGGTTTACCGAGTCAGTGATGAATTATTTGTTCACTCGTCTGATCTGTAGAGTTATGCATAATAATACTAACGTATAGTATAAATTTAAATTAATTGATTTAAATCAGTGATTTAAATCGCGACAATGATTTAAATCAATATTTTTTACTGTGACCAAATCATCCAAAAATGTTTAAGGGACTTCCCCCGACATAAATGTTTTTGTTAATTTTATTAATAATTAAAATAAATCAATATTATGATCTGCTTTGTTAAATGATAAACTTACTTCCAAATATAAAAATGTCTGAGTCTTAACAAAAAAACGATTTAAATTAAATAAATTGTATTTTGTAATCGTTAGATATGTGTGTTAAGAAGATTGAAACCTTAGGTGTCGTCTTAAAAGACGACTGTAAGGTTTTTCAAGGATAAAGTATATTTCTATAAATTTTTTTTTTAACCTTAAAATGTAAAGAAGAATTTTCTGTCATTTAGCTACAATACTGCAAATCTACTTATTTACCATGATGGATAGCTTTTATTTCAAAATTTATTAAAACAAAATGTCAAAATGAAAACACCCGAATATTTACCCAAACGGGTGTTTTCACGGAAACTTTCCGGGAATTTACCCGCAATCGGGAATTTTCCCGGGTGGAAACCCATCTCTAGCCAAGAAAACAAAACAGTTTTTATTCTAATGCTAAACTCTTTGTCGCAAATATCGACCAATCAAATCTCGAGGAGTTAAGCACAAAGAGTTTGTATGTCGAGTATTCTTTGTGCAAGGAGTTTGTACCGAGTATTTTTTGTGCAAGGAGGTTGTATAAGCATTGAGATGGAGGTCGAATATATTGGTGTGTTCTAAATTCAAACACCAAAATAGTGATTAAAAGGCCTTTTTATTCACTGTTTTCAGTTTTAAAGTTAGACAATAAGGCCCCAGATTTGGCAAACAAGGCTTCGAAAAGTCCGAACTACAGCCCCCTGATTCTGTATCGTAAACTCAGTTGCCAAACCAAGTGGCTATCGTCTAAAACATACCTACATATCCGCTTATCTAAGGATAAGTTTGCACTTCAAATGACTTCACAATTCGTAAATAGTTCAATACCCAATAAAGGTTATTTTGGAAGTTCATTTTTTATCTGTTTTTGGTGAATAGCAACTATAGCTAGCAACCGAAACTGAGTTACATAATAGCCCCGCTGGTCCGAACCTATTCGCGATTAACCGCTGACAATAATAAATGCAGTACTAGATGCGCAAAACGGAAAACGCCTGACGTCTCATCTCGTCTGTCAGTAGGGATGTTAGGAAAGGTTTGAACAATCGAGTTTTACATAATCGATTTTTTAAATTTCAGTAATAATCTATTTTTGAAAAATTAATTTTTAAAAGAAAAATAATGGTTTTTTTTTAAATCGATTTTTATGAGATGAAATAAAAGCAAAAATAAATAGTTTTGGCTTTAATAATTACAAAGATCAAAAGCAAAAAACACCACAGGTTGCTGGGTTAAGAATGTAGGAACAACAGCATCGGCAACCTTTTTCCTAAAATACGACTCCTTGTTTTTCTTAGTATGTTGCCCGCTTTTGAGAAGAGCCTTTCTGCTGGAGCTGATGACGCCGGAATCAGAAGGTACTAACAGGCTAATTCTATTAGTTTTGGATACGCACTTGCATGGGATTGCCATAATTCTAAAGGGTCTTTTTTCAGATCAGCTAATGGCGCGGCAATATATAAGTCAAACTCACATGTCATGGAGTCTTCGGAACTATTCCTTGCAGAGACTTTAAGCTTTTGATGGGCTTGCTATATGTCACCTACATCAAAAGTAACGGACGACGAAGCTGTGTGTTCGCTTTATTCTAATTCACCAACCAAATCACGGGTTTCTTTATTGAAATACCTTTTGATGTACGTGATCGCCCAAATGATTTTTTTTAAATCTGGGATCCAAAAATGTAGCTATTGAAAATAAGTGAACTTTTTGTGTGCTATCAAAACGTTTCTTTATTTCATTTAATAGTGAATTTCTTAAATGAACTGCCAACTCATGTATTGAGTCTATGGAATCTAAATATTCTTTTAGGCATTTTACTACAAGTATTACCTTACTTCCGCTGACGTATTTTTCACTACTCATTTTGTCGCTTACTTTCTCAAAGGGTTTCAGAATTGGGTATTATTGTTTGCACTAAATTAGTACTTTTGGTGAATTTAGTCTTCTTGCTAGTTGAGTATATTTTTCTCCTACTTCATTGTTTGAGGAAAAAATCGATCAATAATCAGTTTATGGGAAAAAAAATCGGTCAAATATAATCATTTTTTTTTAAAATAATCGGTCATTCAAAAAATCGATTATTTTGTAACATCCCTATCTGTCAGTCAACAGTCAAGTCAAAGTCAAGCAAGTGTTCTATTCTTTGACTTTTTGTAAGTAAATAAAACACCGGACACCGGGACTCATTAAGGTAAAAGTGAAAACCTAAGATATTACAGTAATTGACAAGTGCTATTATCAATCCAAAACAAAGTTTTGAACTAAGAAAAAATGACACCAAAACTCATAGACAAATTCAAACAATTTGATGCCTACGCCAAAACTTTGGAGGACTTTAGAGTGAAAACTGCCACCGGAGCAACTAGTGAGTTATTCTTACAGTTTTTGTTATCCTTAGTAAATAGGACAGGTACCTCTTTCATGCTAAAATTTTTGTAGAGAATTCTGATTAATTAATGTGTTCTTTTCAGTTACTGTCGTTGGCGCGCTCATTATGACGTGGCTTTTTCTATCAGAACTGCACACATACATGTCTCCAAATATATCTGAGGAATTGTTCGTAGATACATCCAGAGGACACAAGTTACGCATAAACATAGACATTATTGTTCCAACTATATCTTGTCACTGTGAGTAAAAAACCAGGAGCTTGTTAAAAGTCCTCTCTTCGCTACTACCTACTAATACACCACATAATTAATTTTGTAGATCTAGTGTTGGATGCCATGGACACATCTGGAGAACAACATCTTCAAATGGAACACAACATTCATAAAAGAAGACTAGATTTAGATGGACTACCTATTGATGCACCACAAAAAGAAGAATTTATTACTACAACAGTGAGTTTGGGACCATCTTCCATTCGTATTAAGTTTTTTAGGCCTCCCTTATACCCCCTCCTCCCTTGGTGATATATTGGTGTTGATTTGGTGTAATACGACTTATTTGACAGGACTAAACTTAATTTAAGCATTCTGTCTTTTTCTTTCTGTATAAAAAAGACAAGGACAGGATGTTTAAAATAAGGTTAGTCCTGTCAAATAAGTTAAGTTGTGATGCACCAAATCGATATGAAAATATCAGATATTTTAAAATTTGTTTCAATAAAGAAATATCATAAAATTAGCTCCTGAAAACCATAATAATATTATTAAAATTGAGAATTTAGAAGGTATTTAGTGAACAAGCATAAAAGTTTTACATGGTTGCACAGTACAATTGGTAAAAAATATTTTACAGATCAAACAATTACAGGTCTAGTGAGAAATATTGCGACTTCAGCATTCGCAATATCTATGTATAATCGTATTTATTTAATGACGTCTTAGGACAACTTAAGACTAAATTTTATGGACTTATCAAAAACATAAGGATAAAACAAACGTAGCCGACAAAATACGAAGTCACAATATTTCTCACTATAGCTGTATATTACATACATATTTTCATTACACGAAAAAATTCATGTAATTTTCACAATTAGCCCCCCATTTGTGATTAATTGTGATGTTTTTCTGACCCCTCCCCTCTGTTCGAACGTCACATGATTAAAGGACAACCTTTCTGTTCATTATATAAAAGACAACCCCTTATATGAATCTTAACATATTCATAAAATACATGGCTCTTGTATCATGGCTGTTGATGTATTTTTCATCCATGAAATCATCAACTCTTTTGTGTTTTAGCCAAAACAAAATATAACAGAAGTAGCAACAATAACTTGTGGGAGCTGTTATGGTGCTGCATTAAATGAATCACAGTAAGTTATTTTATTACTTTTTTAAATTTGTGTATGACACTCCAGCAGATACAGATAATGGCAAAAATGGGTTATATTGATGTTTTTATGTTACCCATATGGGTTGCTAATCTTCAGAATATCATCTCATGCCTGTTGATAGTAATATGTGCTTCCAGTTGCATCACACGCTAGTGAGCAACTGGTGCTATGCAGCACATTCCACATGCACAACCTTTACCCATAAACTCCCAGCACCCCTTTGATACCTTTGCCACCTCATCCCCACCAACTGTGGCTTTCCAAGTTTGCCTTATATGAAATTGGAGACATAAGCATAATTTTATGTCTAACTCCCCAATTACCTACTTGATCAGTACTTCCAATCATAGACGAAATATTTTGTCAATACTCCAATGTAAAACTAGCCATGTGGTATTTCACAGATTATTATTACATAATTTGCCACTTTTATACAGAAGATGGTAAGGGGGTGTGAGAGATGCATGAGCTTGTTGCACTGAGTTTTAATAAAAAACAGTGCGAAATTCACAAATAGGTATTCTCTCCAAGTTAAACAAAACAGAAAGAATGGTTTGATTACTGATTGGAAGGGCAAAGGCCACACACCATATCTGAAAGCTATTTAAGTTGTGGTTAATTTATTTCTGTTAGATGTTGCAACACTTGTGATGAAGTTAAAGAAGCATATCGGACGAGAAGATGGGCTCTGCCTGATCTATCTACTATTGAGCAATGTAAAAATGATGGTTCAGTGGATCAAGTAGACAGAGCTATGAAAGAAGGATGTCAAATTTATGGATTCATGGAAGTAAATAGGGTAAGAATTAAAGTTTTATGCATGTACTAGCTTTTGCATGTGGCTTGGCTCATGTTGAATGTATCACCAGCTTCAAATTTTGATTTGATTTTATGTAATTAATAAATAGGCTATAATAGACCTAATAAAACAATAATAAGAAAACTGGTGAAACTTCTCAAAAAGATCAACTTATACTTCTAAATTTTGTTAATAGTAGTAGTCATAACATTTATACTTTTTCAGGTTGGAGGAAGTTTCCACATAGCTCCAGGAAAGAGCTTCACCATCAATCATGTCCATGTGCATGATGTGCAGCCATACTCCTCCTCCGCCTTCAACACCACACATATCATCAAACACCTTTCTTTTGGCTCGGATATTAAGAATTCCAACACTGCACCTTTAGACGGTGTTATTGGTTTAGATAAAGAAGGTTAGTATTATAATTTATTACCTGTATATATCGCTAAGACTTGTAAAAATATGCAAAGCTTCCAGTTTCATTGCTCTAAGGTCAGGATACACAAACTTCAGACACATAAATGTAATAAATAAAATTTAAAAAAAGTGAGTATATACCAAATATTTTATAATTAACAACTATATTATCAACTAAATTAAGGATATTTACAAACAAAATAATCAAATACAGAGTTTAACATCTTATTCCAGTACCAATAGCCATGAAAGTTCCAAAAGTGCCTCCACCTTGAATCATTACTTTGCCAACAGAATGGACCAATTCCCGTCCTCTTGCTCCATATCTGCAAACAATTTCATTTGTATTATGTACCGATTTTATAAAAGCAAGAAAGGATATTTGTCTGTACACAATCTGTACCTACATTCCTTGCTTGAGAAAAATTCCCAAAAATAATGCAATTCATGTTGTAATACACTACATGAATATCAATCAAACGATGAACCCTGGGTACGTAAACATACTAACCTCAAAGCAGTGAATCCGCCGAATAGGCCTCCACTAGCCATCCCCACGCAAAACCCAATCATGAACCCCATCTTCATTTTGTCGAAACAAGAGGGTCCTTGATTTTGATACATGCCACCAGGAACGGGCATTGTAAATATTGTAAGTTTCTATTTTAAGATTAATAAAAAAAATGACTAGGAAAACCTAGAAAATGCAATTTTTCTGATTTCTTTCTCTCCACCAATTAACAGACTGCAGTCTTCCAGTAACAGCTGACAGAACTGACAGCTATGACATAACAAATACACAGATTAAAGTTGAATAGCTAAAAAACATGCACGGTCCGATCCGACCAACCTACGTGTTCCGAATGGCGCTAACAGTGCTAAAACTGCCTTCAAACTATTCACGCCCATTAAGTCGTTCCGAATGGGAAATGGCGTCCATCACAGCTTATACTTAAAATCCATTCGGAACTTTTCAGATATGTTTTCTCAAATCTTTCATCTACATAGCATAGCTATCACTTTTTCGCTCAGAACCCATAATAGTAGAATCCATGGCCGAAAATAACAAGGCCTTTTTCGGTTTGCCTTCCAAAACTTACGTTTACTTTAATTCGAGTGTGAATGAGTGAGGAAGAGAGCTCATATGGCTACACTGAGATTATCAAATATTTAGCGCTTTGCTCTACGACATTTCATTTTATGAGCTTGTGTTTTCTTTCAGTATATGTCACTTGAAATATAAATATCCTTCATATAAAAATCATCAGGGGCCTTAGAACGAGGCACAAAAAGAGTGTCTTTTGAAAGAGTCTTTTACTGTCAAACTTGATTTTTAGTATACAAAAAATCTAATTTGACAGCTGAAGCCTCTTCCAAAAGTCACTCTTTTTGTATCTCGTTCTAAGGCCCCAGGTCGATATTTTGTTTTGAGGCCCTATGACCACAAATTTTTCGTGCGGCCGCAAGTGACCGCAAACGTTATAAATATTTTTAAGTAGAGGACTACTTGATTATTCATAGTCTGTCAAAAAATTGTTGAAATGAATATTAAAGAAACTATTTTTCTTTCGCCTGGTTACATCAAACAAACAAGTACACAATCTGTTAAATCAAGTTTACCGCGATGTTATTTCATGACTATATTACCTAAATTATCCTACTGGAACGTTTAAAGTTCATTATTCATTTCAACACTTTTTTGACAGACATATGCAAGCCAAATCCGCGACACTTTACAAAATTTTGAGAAAAAAAATGAAATCTGTTTTTCTCGATACAAAAAGAAAAGTTTTTTATTTTTATCTCGAAAACTATCACTTTAAAAATTTAACAATCAGTATTTGTCACTTGAAATATAAATATCCATCATTAAAAAAATCATCAGGTCGATATTTTGTATTGAGGCCCTAAGTCCATAAAATTTCAAATCGGGATCACTGTGCGGCGTTTGTATCTATGTATGAATGTTTGTTCGACGATAACTCGAGTATCGTAGATCGGAATAATTTAATTATTTTATTTTAATCCACAATAAAGTCACTCTCCCAACTAGTCCCTCCTTTATTTTAACTCTGACTGATAAAGATGCCATTAAAGCGTTAACTTCATTTTTAATTAAAAATAATATTTAAATATAAGCTATCACGATCTTATTTTTACATCTATCATGTAATTAATTATTTTTATTTAATAACAATATATACTTACGTATGTTTATCTTTTCACTTCATATTTACCGTTATCCTTAAATATCACTATCTAACTATTTAAATATTATTTTTATTTTATGTATTACCAGAGAGGTAATAATTCCTCCTTTAGTCCTTCTCCGTAACATTTTTTTTAATCACTTGACGCTGGCAAGACTGGCCTTTTTACAATGACCTTAGTTGCCATTTTAAAAAAAAACTCGAGTGTCGTTGATCGGAATGTCATGAATTTTGGCAGGCGAGTAAATAAAGCAAAAAGTCGGTCAGTACGAATCAGGCGAGCGCGAATTCAGTTCGGCAGCGTTGCCGGTACGGGTATTTTTACCCGACTTCGGTTAATTTCGGGTAATTTTGCGACAAACACAAAAATATTTTTTCTCCTATTAAATGGTATTGACTCCGTTGATACCCAAAACGAAATAATTTTGAGGCACATCATGCGTGAATTCGCAAAACTGAATTAATCTTATTTTTAATTATCTTTGTGTTAGGGGGTGTATGTGTGTGTGTGTTGAGTCCAATGAGGCAAAACGTGCAAAAGAGATACAGACTCTCATTAGAGGCCAAGAAAGAAGATTTTTTTCAAAATCACATCAAAGCGGCGTTGCCGGTGCGGTTATTTTTACTCGATTTCAGGTAATTTAGGCCCTAAGCGGGTTGTTGCAGGTAACTATGACTGCCGGGTAAAAAAACCTGTACCGTCAATAAAAAAAGCATCAAATATTTTATTTATTAAATCGTCTTGACGCAGCTACAGCGCATAATTGAACACATCTTATCTTTCTCTACTATTTGTGTGTGTGTGAGAATCATGATATAAGTGAGGTTAATCCGCACTAAATCGACGTGCAAAAGAGATGCCCACACAAATCATCAGCAGCACGATTATTTTGCTGTTTGTTCCGTTTTGTTTTGTGGTTTGCTCTGAAAAGTTATAAATACTATAAAACGTGAAAATTTTGAGAGAAAGGAACCTTCAAAATCAACTTATTTAATTATCAGATCATTGTTGATAAATTATTCTTTTTATTTATCAATTTTCACCAAAAAGGTCTGAATGTGAAGTAGAAAATTCTTTAAAAATTATTTTATTTGGCAACAACGACTTAAAATATCTTTACAGTACTCCCAAACTTATAATGCGCATACGGATCTTCGCCACTGCTCGGCAAAGTTCGTATTTCCCTACACTTTCTAGACAAGTCAGTAAGGTCCCACTGCTCGGCAAAGTTCGTATTTCCCTACACTTTCTAGACAAGTCAGTAAGGTCACGTGGTACGTCCGGTCACTCGGCTATAGATTTCTATCTGCATTATAACTTTGAGAGTACTGTTAATGTCAATTTTTTTCACTTTATCAATTAAAAACACTTTTAAAACAAAGAAATTCCTGTTAATTTTTAAAGAGGTATGGAAAATGTTAAAATAAAAACAAGGTACTTAATATTTTATTTCTTCTCTTGAAAAAAAATACATTCACAAAACGGGTAATTCGGGCAATTTCTGATTCGGTTTCGGACTTTTTCTAGTTTGACTACCGGCAACACTGCAGTTCGGGGTGAACTACTAACCGAGACGGAAAGTATTAAAAAACTGGTCAAGTGCGAGTCGGGCTCGCATACCTAGGGTTCCGTAATTCGACAGTTTTGGGAACAGTCAGAAAGAAGGTATTTAAAATCTTGCCCATAACTGTTTAGGATAATTTAAAAAAGAATTGATTGTACTGTACCACAAAAGAGACTCAAATATTTTTATTATGCTATCGTGAATTTCTCACCCGCTATATTTTTTCTGTAATCTTTACCTAATCCCAAATTGCCATTTTTTTCATATTTTTCGGTTCATTAGTTTCGGACTAAACGAGATAAAAAAAACTTTTGTTTTTGTATCGAGAAAAACACTTTTTTTTCTCAAAATGTTGTTATGTGTCGCGGGTTTGGCTTCCATATTATGAATAATCCATAAAATTTAAAATCGGGACCACTGTACGTCGTCTTGAGCTCTCCGAAGAGCATACCTTGTTTTCTTATACCATGGTAGGACCTATGTTCCAATCGAACCCCTTAAGCTCCCCTTCAAATATAATCATATTGACGATCCATCCATTTTCGCGAGAACGATAATCCGTGCTGCCCATATCGTATATCGCTCGCGAATTCGGATCATGGTATTTTTGAAATTAAAAATAATAAAATTACATTTTATTAACGTCGTATTGGGGTCTTACTCGCGATAACTAATAACATACCTTAATAGATATGTGCTTGACGTTTCGACGCCTCTGTAGGCTGTCGTGGTCACAAGCTAACTGACGAGAGTAGCAGCAAAAATGTCCTTGGCGAGCCGGCGGTAGGTAGCACATTATTTTTCTTTTTCCTACCCGCACTTTCTCTTTTGTTAATTAATTGTTTCTTTCGTCACACACGACACATAACACTAACAGTATCGAGGCAAATATTCGTCACTTGAAATATAAATATCCATCATATAAAAATCATCAGGTCGATATTTTGTCTTGAGGCCCTATGACCACAAATTTCTCGTGCGCCCGCAAGTGGCCGCAAACGTTATAAATATTTTTTAAGTAGAGGACCACTTGATTATTCATAATATGGAAGCCAAACCCGCGACACTTTACAACATTTTGAGAAAAAACAATTAAATGTGTTTTCTCCATAAAAAAAAAGTTTTTATTTTTATCTCGAAAACTATCACTTTTACAGAAATTTAACAATCAGTATTTGTCACTTGAAATATAAATATCCATCATATAAAAAAATCATCAGGTCGATATTTTGTCTTGAGGCCCTATGAGGGATCGTTCAACAATTACGTGATCATTTTTGGCCGTTTTTTTAACCCCCCCCCCCCTTATGTGATCACAACGTAATCTTTAGTTTTTACCCCCCCACCCCCCCCGCCTTGATTACGTAATCTTCGTCCGTGCTTAAAATTTTTGCTGTTTATTAGCACTGACACGTATGTCATGTTTCTATAGGTCTTAAATGACCTAAATTTGGGAAGAGGGTGTGTCATTTTGTCAAAATGCATAAGGTAAGAACTATAGTTATATCAATAAAATAGATACTTTCGTTAGTATTTATTGAAACGACGAAATAAAATCAACTCTTTCTCACTATTAGTGACTAACGTAATTTAAAGTTACGTTTAACAAGTTATTAATTAAGTGATTATTACATATTCTAGTGTTATTCTAAATCTACGTTTAACAGGAACAAATTAAACAGGAACGTAAATTGACGTTTGACAGGAACATGTACCTACACATTTTAATATTTATTTACATCAGTCATTTTTAAATAAAATTATTAAGAATAAGAATACAGACTATTCCTGGCTAAATGGAGACGCAGACCATTCAGCTACATCTTTGAAATTCGACTGACTTCCACAGCAGTGTGACCAGATAAAATTTTATGAAAAAACCGAAGCACCTCAAAAAAATGCTGAAATATACTTATTTGCAAAAGGGAAATATACCAGTAAAAATACTGATTTTCAAAGCAGGTTTTATGTATTAATCATCACGTCATTCATCTAACTAAAACATGTTAGATGAATGTATTTAGTATTTATATTTTTGTATTTAAAAGTGCCATTACAGGCTAAATCAGGGAACATCTGAACATCAATATTCAAGGGCACGACCGCTACAGTTTTGATAACTTTTTACCTAAAATATACCCAAAATACTTACTTCCTCCAATATACCTATAACAATACTGATGCTTGGAAAAGTCGGTAAAATATTCCGAAAAAGTATAAAAATACTGAATCTGGTCACACTGTTCCACAGTTTGTCTATAGCAGGGGAAATCCCGTTTCATCTATCTAATAGTAAGTGTTACCAGTAATAAACTTCAAAATTGGACGTAAATATTTAAATATAATTTATTTTCGGAAACGAAGCGCAGATGACGTAATCATGGATTCTTCCCCAACACAATAATCTGATGTATATACAAGCATCCGACCCCCCCCCCCCCCCTTCCGGTGATCACGTAATTGTTGAATGATCCCTGACCACAAATTTCTCGTGCGGCCGCAAGTGACCGCAATCGTTATAAATATTTTTAAGTATAGGACCACTTGATTATTCATAATATGAAAGCCAAAACCGCGACACTCAACAAAATTTTGAGAAAAAAAAACTCCATACCAAAAAAACGATTTTATTTTTATCTCGAAAACTATCACTTTTACAGAAATTTACCAATCAGTACTTGTCACTTGAAATATAAATATCCGTCATATAAAAAATCATCAGGTCGATATTTCGTCTTGAGGCCCTAAGTCCATAAAATTTAAAATCGGGACCACTGTACGTCGTCTTGAGCTCTCCGAAAAGCATACCTTGTTTTCTTATACCATGGAAGGACCTATGTTCCAATCGAACCCCTTAAGCTCCCCTTCAAATATAATCTCGTTTACAGAAAATTTTAATCACGTTGTCAACTTCAAAGAACTAAGACCCGATTTCACCATACTCTGTTAGTTATTTGACACCCCTGTTATATCATTTAACAGACTGTTAAAGTTAGTGAGTGTCCCACCATGCTATAATTTCATTACTGAGTTGTTAAACTTAATGACTGCTCTAGGGGTTCGTTAGATTGGTAACAGACGATTAGCTTACTGTCACACAGACCCACAGCTGTTGGGATCGGCCATGTTTGCTATTGCTGTCATGGCTACCGGCAACTGACCTATCTCGAAGACTCAACATTTTTGACACTTGAACCAGCAAAAGGAAATGTAAGCCGATCGCTATTGAATTCAACAGAATAAACGGCATTTCAAATCAGTCGCCTTACCAAACACGAAACTTATAATACGACTAGTGAAAATAGTGCCCGTGTGCGCAATAATGACAAAACAAATAATGACCTTTTGTTTTGGTTGGCTTAGAATGTGAGTGAACGATTTTTGAGTCAATCGCTTAATGTTTGATTTACTAATGTCTTGTTACATTTTCGACATGGGACCCACAAAATTAACAGATATATTAGTGTCCTTGTTAATTTTAATCCCTCATTAGGTAATGTCTGATTTATGAAATAACTAACAGGGTATGGTGAAATCAGGTCTTAATCTTTTAATCAGGTTAAATTACTTTGCTGAAAAAAATTGCCAAAACATCAGACATATAAATTTGTTGGATCATAATGTACCAGAATTTTTATTATTTATCACATTAACTGTTGTAAAAATAATACTTCCGTAAATTTTTCTGATTAATGTCGCTAGTTTTCACGATTTTTTGTATTAAATAAAGCATAATATCATTTAAAATTTCATGTTACAATAAACTATGATCCTTAACCAATCGAATTCTGCAATTATATTGACAATCCAATCATTTAATTAGACCGCAAAACATAATTATAATTACTCCAAATTCCAAAAAATTACGATCAGCAAAACGCGCAATATGGTGGAATGGCTCCTAAGAATCTTCAATCTACCTAATAATAATTTTAGTAATTTTTACGCAGCAGTGCATACTAAATCTATAATTCTTATTTCTTTTTCAGGTGCTGTCATGTTTCAATACTACATTAAGATCGTTCCTACAATGTATATAAAACTAGATAAAACAGTTTTAAACACTAACCAGTTCTCAGTCACAAGACACCAAAGACCAGTGTCTCATGTCAATTCCGAATCTGGGATGCCTGGTGCATTTTTCAGCTATGAACTGTCTCCACTTATGGTGAAATATACTGAAAAAGAAAGGTAAACAAAATAATTTAACCCATATTTGAATTTAATGTATGATAAATTAATATTCTGTCAATAGGTATAATACTTTTAAGAAATACCTGGGGTTAGTTTTCAAGTGAGTGTGGAAGGCCAAACCAGAAACTAAAATGAAACTTCGGCGGGTTTGTTGTCCAGCTAGAGAATATTGTCTTTTTTTTTTCAAAATTCGAATGATGCAGTTGTGGTTTTCATCAAAATCGGCCCCGAAACTCCTTTGAGCATTTTTCACTATTCCCATAAATAGCTTTGGATTTTGGTAGAAATGCCCACTTAAAAAACTAACCTTACAATGTGTAATTCATTATCACATAATGATCTGGGCATTAAACAGAAACACTTAATTTTCAGGTCTATTGGACATTTAATAACAAACATCTGCGCAATAGTTGGAGGTGTTTTTACCGTTGCTGGAATTCTCGACGCATTTTTATATCACTCACTGAATGCTTACCACAACAAAATGGTTTTAGGGAAGACAGGCTGAGTAATCCTATAAGGTTTTTAGATAAATGTTAAAGTCACTAATATTACACTTAGCATATTTTGTACAGAACTCTACATCACTCCCCTCAGCAAGCGCCATTATTGGGATATAGTTTTCCTTCTTTGGATTATATTGAGCTCTGCCAAGTTTTTCTAAAAATGTATGGCGCTGTTTCAATTTGAAATTACGACATTCCAATATTTGTGGGTATCTCAATATGATTGTATGGGGAATTTTCATGACATTGTGAATATAATTGAATCTCTCCAACAGAGATCTCTGATCTGAAACCAAATAAATAATTATTATTGTATATGAAGCATAATACAATACATTAATACCTCGGTTTACGCTACCTCACTTCATAGAGAGCAATCTTGTACATATTTAATTTTCCCTCCCGTGAAAAATTTAACGAAATTAATGTAGGTACCAGTGGTGCCATTCAATCAATAAAAACGTAGTTTTTTGGTTTCCAGGGTGACACTTTCGCAATTGTTCCCTAAAGCTGTGATGACGTCGGTTTTTTTTGGGTATGGACTTTTTTATTTTTTCGTTTCTAGTGTGAGATATCAATTTAAAGGGCCTGATGAGCTGTTTATAAAAATATACTACATCATTACATTTTAGCTACTTGTGCATCTAAAAAACAAAAAAGTAATTTACAGAATACAATGAGTTTGGTCTCCTCCAGGTACTAGGGAGTGTATTTTTGAATCGTTTGCATACGAAAACTTAAAATTAGTATTGTATTCGTATGCGAATCATGCTGATTCGTATGCGAATTGAAATTCGAATGATTCAAAAATACACTCCCTGGTAGGAAACAGCTGAAGGAATTTGTGTAATATATTCGTCAATTACTCGTACCCGCTATGTATTCAAATTAAGGATGTAACGTATAGTACTTTAGGCAATACGAATATCAAATTAATATTCGTCGAATACCAATAATAAACAATTGATTAAAATATACCTTTATTTTACCCTAATAATCAACAAGTTTTCATTTCTGTTCAGGTCAAAAAATAAAAAATCTATGGAGATATCTTTTTATTCTTATTCAAAAAACGTAAAAAAAAAATTTTCATTTTTTAGTATAGAGATATATTGTACTATCTCACTCTAACTCTTGTAAAATAGCGTTACTATGTATCTCACTCTGATTCATGCAATTTAATATCTATCACTCCTTTCTAAAAGGTTTCCGTGGCAGGCAGTTTGAACACTTGCTTCTAATTTCAATTAGTTTTTGTTAGTAAATACCTACCACTTAAGTTTAACAAGTGTTTTCGTTCGAATTTCTAAGTATTTAAATATTTTTAAGAGGTTTTTTTTTCATTACAAAAGCGTATCATATTAGTTATATTTTGGATTAGGATCAATAGTAGGGCTATTCATTATTGCGAAACGAAAATTATAATCTAGTAATATGGAATTGTGTAGCTGTGGCACTGAAAAGACTCGTCTAAGATGTCGAATTTTACGAAATTCATAAAAGTATCGATAGCTCGAAAACTATCGACTTTTTACTGAGGTCATATTTTGATATCCTGGACAGTCATGAGCTGGCCTATCAGCCCTCCAAGGGATAACGTTGACTTTTGGGACAAGCTGTATGCAAGTCCCTTAGCTTTTTACCTACTTTCTAAATAGCTAATGAAATTAGCGGGTTAGTATTTGGAAATGTTATGGATTAAAATCAACGACAATTTGCAAGTTTTTCGGCGTCAATCTGTTTATGTCCTCTGTTTGTACCTTGCCCTGCACGCCGTTGAAAATAGGCGTTCGGAAACAACAGTGGACGCTTTAATGGAGATATAAAAGTAGATTCTGATGTCCGTTCATTAATTAACACTTGCGTCAGGTTGCGACACTGACAGCAGGATAGCTTATACAATTTTCAAAGCGTGCGACAGAGATGGCATTAGAACCCGTGTCGAGACCCCGAATTTATGAACGCTTAAAGGCTTTAATTTTAGTTTTGGTGCTGTCAAAAGTTATTTTTTTGCAAAGTAATATAGCTTCCGCTGTAAACACTAATGAACCATTTTGGAATAAAGAAAATTTAGTTGTGACAGCACTAAAACTAAAATTAAAGCCTTCAGGGCTGCGTTCATAAATAGGGGGTCTCGACACGGGTTCTAATGCCATCTTTGTCGCACGCTTTGAAAATTGAATACGCTATCCTGCTGTCAGTGTCGGAACCTGACGAAAGTGTTAATTTATGAACGGCTGGCTATCTGAATCGGCTGTATGTATATTTGAGCTAATTTTTTAAGTGCTTCCTAAGCTCTTTGTGTCAACGCGTTGCGTTTCGTTTCAATCAACAAATTAATGAAATGAAACTACTATTCTACACTACACGAATAGACGTAATAATATTCGGTAAATACGAATATTCGTAAAAATTTAATATTCGGCGAATACGAACAATAATATTTATATTCGTTGCATGCCTAATTAAAATACATATTACAAAAATTCCTTCAGCTGTTTCCTGCCTTGGAGGAGCTCCAACTTAAGTGTGATTTAAAAGAAAACTTTTTTTTAATATAAGTTACTGTGTGATGTGTGTAATGGTGGAATATATTTTAACAGGCAGCTCATGAAGCCCTTTCATTTGATACCCCACACGGTAGGTTCCTGAAAAAATGTCCATACTTCCCTACAAAAATGTAATGACATCGACAGTTATACCCAACAATTACGAAATATAGACGTACAAAAAAGAGGACGCAGTCGCCACTAATAAACAACAAATAACTAAAGCATAGCAATGGCGACGGTTTACAAGTGTGTGAGTGGACTTACTATGAAAAATAGGCTGGGTTTGCTTTAGATACCATCTACCTTAATTCGGAGTATATACTAACCAATGCATTTGGGTTTAGGGGCTTTGATGTTTTTTTTGCCAGATACGCTTTTTTAATTTTTTCGACTTTCGAAAACGCTCTGAAAATCTGTTTTACCGATCACAAATTCGCCATTTTTATTACTCTAGTGATGCGAATGTGGTTCCATTAAGGTGTATATATATAATTTATGGTTACGGATTATTTTGACGTTTTGGGTAAAATAACAATAACTCTTTTCATAATTTGGGTAAATGGAGGGGTCTTTATTAGAGTCATAGTAAAAAAAAACATTCACCAAAAGTAAAAAATAGGTGCGACGACGAGCGAAGCGAGGAGGAGCGTGTTAGGGTGACACGTAAGATAATATAAGGAGCCGAGCGAAGCGAAGCGAGGCGACGACGTCCCTAGTTTTAACAGTACCTCAAATTTGATAAAAATGTATCTCCGGCAAGAAAAAGCGGCACAGGGGGCTCTCCTCCCCCCCCCCCCCCCCCCTTCCCCGCAAACCCCGTAAATCAGGTAGATGATTAATGTGTGCATGCCTGGCTCGTGCGTACACGAGAGTAGGCTTACTATAGGTGCTTCAGTTTTTGGTTAGCGAAATTCCTTCCGCTTTCTTTGTACTTCCATGTTACGAAAGTATCAGCATGGTAATCATAAAACTACATGTTTTTATTGATTGAATGGTACCACCACCGGTACCTTCTCTTCATTAGCTTACGCGAATTCACTATATTGATTGATCCATGAAACTACGTACTGCGTGCGACGACGAGTAGCGTGAGTTACCGTTACATAACTACGTTACAGGGTAACGTAAAGGTTACACTCAAACTAAATGGATGCTGATTGTTGCGACTGTCGGCACTTTTGTACCTACAACTTATTAATCTTAACATACATTGTTATGAAAAAAAAACACTTGTATTTGCGTTTTACATGTTACATGACATGTGTATGTATGAATTTACAAGTAGGCATTTTTCATTGATGAAATACATTATGTTCGAATTTTTCAAACCCTGATATACGCGAATTTCGTTTTACGGGATTTTCTCGGGAACACATCTCTCGAGTAAACCGAGGTATATAACTGTATGTATGTATGATGATATACTTCTAGAGATAAATTCATAAGCACTTACTCATTAGCCAGAGCTTAGGCTTTTTCAAAACCAATTGCTTAACTTCACTGCTATCAAATCCCATTTCTTCTTGAATAACAAAAGAGTTAGTTTTAATGTGATGCAGATTATAAGTGATGAGTTTTGGTTGTGACACTGTGAGAGACCTCATTTCTGCACCGTTCAGGCTAAAGTGTTCTTGAATAAAACCAAGTCTTTTATCAATTCTAAAAGTACTGAAAATAAAAAAACAAGTTGTTTTAATATGTATATAAAATGTAATGCCTAATGGTTTTAGGTTTTGTAACATTGCTATGATAAATAAAGGGAGCTGAGCTGAGACCATTTTAGTATCCATTTTTTTTATTACATGAAAAGACTAGTGTTTCTTTTTTCTTTAGGAAGATTGAAGATAATATGTGCATTTGCTATAACTAAAGAAAGCTGACCAATAACGCTAGTGACAAAATAATTTGATATTCAGTAAAGGATTCTGTGGAAGTCTAAGTAATGAAACTTTGAAAAATATGGGCTATAAATCAAGGTCCCAGCAAGATACTGTGACTCATAGATTTTCTTTCAGTCACAATCTTGTCAGAAATCTATTGTAAATAAAATAATCTTTGAAGTATCCAAAGCAAAAATAAATAATTCTACTGGTTATGTGCACTTTTTAAAAAGATGGTATAGCAGCCTCATGTGGTGCTAATCATGAGCAACAAATTCAAAGTCTCAAATATATAGATCAATAAATCCCTTTTATTACATTTGGTGTACCAAGTGTGGACTGTGACTTACATTTCATAGTTCACACTTAGGAAACATCTCTGATGCCCTTAGACCATCTAACATGGACTTGGCGCACGGATTCCCCTCTGCCAAAGTACATGAACAATCATTCGTCTCCATTTATAAAAACTAGTTCACCGCAATAGTTCGCCATTTTGCTATCGTCCCTGTCGCTAAACACATCTCAGTGAAAATGGTTGGTTGTGCAGTTTTTACATCTAAGCGGCGATCAGAAACATCAAATTTAACAAAAAACGGAGTTTCTTATCATACATATGTCATTTTCCACTCAAATGAACCACATTTTCAACACAAAATCAATTAGACATGAACAAGATTTGCGATGAAAATAACCACAAAATAGCGATAGGTGATATCATGGTACGAAGGCCAGTCGAAACCGCTTGACTAGTGATGCGACAATGAAGGAACAAATTAATGAATAAATTATTTTCTGAGGTACTGAGGTACAGACTTTAAAGGTTTCTGAGGTACGGACTTTTAAGGTTTCGTATTAACAAGGAACTTTTATAGTTTCGCTATATATATCCGTCCATCTGTCTGTCGGTCGGTTCCCGGCTTAGTTAAGACTCTTAGTACTAGAAAGTTGTAATTTGGCATGAGTATGCATGTTAATCATGGCTTGTCGGCGAAAATACCAAATTAATATTGCAGTTTTGATTCATACATTTTCTAGGTAATGATAATAATTTTTATCATACAGTTAGTTTAGAAGTTATGAAAGTGGTAAATAACGTATTTGGTACAATAATTTGATTATATTTTCCAATGAAATTACGCGACACCATTATAGTTATATTCATACAAAAGTTCACAACTAAGAAGTACCTGAGTATGGCCTAATCGTCATTAACAGCTGCGGCTGATTCATGCATCAACAGATGTCATAGATTTGTGTAGACAGTGCGAAATTCTAATACGAAGAAATTTGGACGAAAGTAAAAGAGTAAAACCAATAGTGACTACAACATACATCGTTTCAAAATCATTGAGCAGTTTTCAGGGTAAGGATATTTTTCCGAATATATCCAGGCACGTCTGTGACAATGATTTTGTAAATCACAATATGGAATTGGGACGATTATTTATGCAAAAGTATACAGATACGCGAATTGGATTTCTTATGAATAAAACAAGTCCACAGAAGTGTGTTAGTCACATATATTAGGTGACTTTAATTTATCCAGCTAAATTCTTACTGAAGACTCGGTAAGTGCTCAGTAACAAGGTTCGATGACCCTTTTTGTGATATTCTTAAATTATTCTTTTCGTGTTCCTTACAAACGTAAGCCCAACCCCGAGTGAATTACTATGGCATGCCAAAATTTTATGTTGCAAAATTACCAAAAAGTGTTATCGATCCGTGTTACTGATCACTTACTAAGCCTCCAGTATGAGTTTGGCTGCATATTAAAGTCACCTTATATAATAAACTGATCCATTTTAAAAACCAATAAAAATAATATCTCATTTTTCAGATCTTTCATTCCATAACCGAGCAAAATTAATATATATTAATATATGTTTAAATATTTCATTAACCATTTTGCAATACGCATTATCATTATCACTTTCATTTATTATTGAAACCATTCCTGCCAGCTTTTGTGAATCGACTATTATAGCTACAAGTACTAAAACAAAATTCGAAACAATATACTTATAAAGTCCTAACATATTATGTGAAAATAATACAAAGGCAGATTAACTGATCATAACATTCAACATGATTTCAGTCATTCCTAACTCGTCATTCATTTAATCGGTCTTCACATGCCCCCATCACTAGTTTTTTGCGCTAGTGTGCCATTGAACACTCGTGTAGTAACAGTAATTATTTATATGTGTTCTTGTTTCGCGTTTGTGTAACAGTATTTTATTACGTGTGCGTTCATAGAGACGTCTCAATTTTTCGCATAAGTGTGCGTGAGTGAGTAAATGTGTGATGTGCGTGTTTACCTCCACCCCCCGCGAAAAATGGCAGAATGAATTTAGTACTAGAAGTAGTGCTATACCACGTCCGTGTTAGATGGTCTAAGCTGATGCCCATCGGAAACTCATGTCATTAAAAATATGTTTTGTTGGCAGTAAGATAGGAACATAAAGGAAAGTAGTTCTTTTAGTGACAATAATGGAGCAGAAAAGTACACCTAGCAACTTAACTGCCTGTCCTGCTGACCTTCCATTTATATACCCTCAGTACAGTTTCTACAATCTACGAGCGCACGTGATCATTATTTGTAGTTGTAAACGTAAATACATAATTGCGTTAGTGTGTGTACCCGATGGAGCGGTCAGTAGCGAGCGAGCCATCGTTTGAGTCACTTGTGCATAGTGTTTTCACGCTGCTAATGTGCATAAGTACCATCAGCATGTCAAATCACACAGGTGAAGGAAAACGCAAAGTAATTCATAGCGAGGTAAGATTTTTTATTCATTTTAAAACTTATTAAAGGTAATTTTCACAGTTCGATAAAGTCCGGTTTGTGGAACGCGTTTGATATTTAAAAAATTTTCTCGAGAAAAGATATCGTGTCAAATTTTTTTTAAAACAAATGTTAAAAAACTATCAATTAAAAATAGTTATTTATTATTTTCAGGGACGCGCCATTATTGCTCGAGTGTATCACTTTCTTCAAGACGAGTATAATTTTATGAAAGCAAACAATGTGGATAATTGTGATTTAAGTCCTTTGGCTAATATACGGAAATGTACTGCTGAAGCTACAGGAGTCAGTGAACGCACTGTAAGTACAATTTTAAAAGAAGAAAAAGAGCTGCCATCTTCTTCTGCAGGTTTTACCTCACCTATGAAAAAACGAGAAATAATAAATTTGATTTAGACAACATGAACCTTGAAATTATTCGTACTACTGTGCAAAATTTTCATATTGTGGAAAGGCAACTACCAACATTGTCAAAACTGCGATCAGCTTTGAGAGAAAAGATTGGGTTTGATGGGTGCTTAAACACATTACGTTCAATACTAAAGAAATTAGGCTATAAATGGAAAAAAATTGGAAATAACAGAGAAGCGTTACAAGAAAGACATGAGATTCAACTTTGGCGTATCAACTTTTAAAAAAATATAATTTAATTATATATATATATATAACTTTAAAGGTGTTGACTTTTATTTATTTTGACCAATCCTCATAAATATAAAGAAGACCTTAAAATTAAAAAATTGGAAATATCCACAACTTCAATGAATAAATTTTTGTTTGCTAACTGTACGCACGGTCACTGTCACGCCTACATTGACGCGTAAACAGATTGGTCCCCCACACAACTAAAGGCGCCGTGCGCTTGTAGATTGCAAGTACTGTAGCCCCTTCTAAATTCAAAATTTGTAGCAAGGGCGATGAGTCCTGCACTGACTCCCCATGATCATAAGTATTGTGCACTTTTCAGTCAGCCGAGAGGCGAACAGCTTCAGCATACTGACACAAAAACTGGTCCAGTGAAGGGAAGTTCAAGCTCATTGTAGCCCCTTGTCGAAATTTCATTTTCATGATGTTGGCAGGATGAAATTTGTGTACAGTAAGAGTGAAATTGGAGAATACAGATACTTAAAAGTATAAAGTTACCTGAACATCAGCCAAAATGGATTCTTTGTAATTATTTGATCTATCTGTTTCTTTGTGAATTGTTTTGATAGCAAATAATTTATTCTCACTTGTAGATCTTCTAATGGTTCATTAAAAATCATTGGATTTTTTGTTATAAATGTACCAATTTGGGCAGGATCTACGTAATCCGTAATAAAAAACACATGGGCTTTTATGTCTTTTTCAAAATCTAATTTTAATATTTTCTCTGCAACAAATGGTTTCTTCTCTATTTTACTGAGATCCACTTTCAGGTCTACCAGTTTCTTCAATGTTTCTGACCTGTTCACATATGCTGCTATATTGAATGTTTTGGGAAACTGAGAGGTTACAAAAGATAAGTCACGCTCCTCTCTCACTAATGGATTCACATCTGTTAATAATTCATTTTGTAAAGCAGTCTCTTTGCACATTTTTCTCGTGAATTTAAAAATGTTATTATTAATGAACAAGCTAGTACGCCATAAATTTAATTTCACCAAGTTCGATGTCATTTTCGAGTTTAATTTAATCACAGAACAAGTTATACATTTACAGAATCCAATGTTTGTAAGGTAAGTAGGTAGGTACCTATTAAAACATAATTTTAAATAAATAATCGTACAATGTTGTATGTACCTTTTTTACAGTTTTATTATTGTGATTGTGACATTAAATTCTCTTTGCGTGGAAATCAGGGCTGCCAATGTGACTTCTTAAATTTCCCCAGATTCAAAATCTAAAACACTACTCTAAAGCGTTTCAAAACACTTGTCATTCGTTTAACCTTAGTTTCACTCGGGTAAATTTTTGAACGCTGTAGGCTTAGAAGGGGTGAAAGGGTGACAAATCACTTTTCTATAGAAACTTGAAGCCACATTTTAATTTTCATACGGTTTAGTGTTCCATCTATAAGTGATTCTGGTTCATAGTTTTCCATTAAACTAGGGTAATCATTTTCAACCTGTACCTATAGTTAAATTACTAAAATCTATAAAACACATTTAAAATTTAAGACGGGGTCTGAACGACTTTGCTGTAAAACCCGTGAACAAAAAAAAAAGATCATTTGTTCACAAAGTAGCCGTCGAGAGGAGTTTTTAGTAAAATCTAAAATACAATTAAATAAATGGCTAGAAGTTATAGTCCAGCTCGGGAAGCCGAACCTAAGTTTTCTGGCTAGTTTTAAACTTAGTCATACAGCTTTCTTTTGATAAAAGCCGTTTTATTAGCAAGATTTAGGATTAGGGTTAAGATGTCCTTTATTTGAGATCTGAAACAAGTTGAATAATATAAAAAACGATATCAAGCGTCAATTTGTTAACTCCGCCGAATGAAGTTTGGGGTTTTTTCTAGAAAACGTATCATTTTGGGGAAAAAAATATTTTGAATCTGGGGAAATTTAAAAAATCAGATCTGGCAACCCTGGTCTGATGTCTGTCTGTCAGTCTCATACAGCGTTCCGAATGGGGATAGCAGTGCTAAAACTACTCACGCCCATCAAGTAATTCCGAATGGGAAATGGCGTCCATCACTACTTAAACTTATGATCCATTCGGAACTCTTTTGTACATACACGACGTGGATGATTACACTTGTCAGTGACAAGTGTACACACAATTATAAATCTTAAAATTATACACAATTTTAAGAAATTTGATAACGATACGTGAATACCAACAAAGGGTATAATTTAACTACGTGTTGTGCAAGAGTTATCTGCCCCTCATTGAGAGCAATCATTACTTGTTGGTTTGTTCTTTCATCAAAAATCCTTTTTTCTGGGCTCGTAATTATTTGGTACTGTGAATGGATGGACCTAAGCCATGATGCGAACTAAAAACTCTGATCCATCGTTTAATATTAAACTCTTATACTAAGAATAACCCATTTTTGAAATTACCGCCGGCTGGCAGTCACTTTTGATAGATCACTCAAAGTGCTTACAGTACTGCCAACTTATCTGTTCAGTTGGATCATCCGCTGTCTCTTAATAATGAAACTCTTTTCTACCGTACTAGAAAGAGATGTGCAGATGATCGGCCTTAATGGTGTCATTCATGACGTCATAACAACCATTTTAATGCTATCGTTATCGGGCTAACGTTGACTCGGAATGACGATAGACGGGATATAAATGATGTAATTAATCGATTATGTTTTGAATCGGAACGCGCTGTGTCGTATAGATAGCAGCGTTGCCATTTGTACGGCAATTGCCGTATAGTACGACAATCGGGCTATAAAATGATTAAATGTACGGCATACGGCAGAGTAGTCATTACCGTAAGCTAAAATACGGCAATTCGGCAATGAACTCAGATAAAGCATCTGAGGCAATGAATGAGCGTTCTTCTTTTACCTTTTTGTGTCAAATTTCATGTTTATTAGATTCCTAGATGGCACTGTCTGACATACCCACCTACTTTATCAATAGAGGGAAAGACAATATTTGCAAAATTGCAAAATAAACCAAAAAACTACCTACTAACTAGCCATCAAAACAAGCTCAAAGGCCAAGACTTTATTAACTTGTGATAGAGACGATTCTTGGTTGGCTCATCGGCCCTTTTGTCTTGGACTTTGGTTTGCGACATGGACAACGCTATCTAGTGGAAAGCTGATATCTAGCTCATAAACTTAATCAAAACAAAGACCCGCAACCGGCTTTAAATGTTGCCGTATTGCCTAGCAGTACAGTCGCAAAAATCCATAGAAAATCTATTGTACCTACAAACTTAAACCAACCACCGCAATGGTAAAAAAAATTCAAAAGCCCTCAGTTGCATACGAAAATAGTGATTTGCATAATATGGAAAATATGTTAGAAAATCAATTATTATGTTAAAAATTGATTTTTTGAAAATGTACGGCAATTTTTGTTTAAATACGGCAATTTCGTCGGTGGAATACGGCAACCCAAAATATGACCAGCGGCAACACTGATAGATAGTCGTGTGCCGATCTGCCGACGTCATAATTTGACTAGAAAAAATGGTAAGAATACATAAAATTACAGCTATTTCGTTAAAAAGATGTACTAACAATTACCAGCATGTCTGCTTTATCACAAGCTCTTAAACAAACGAGATCAAAGTGTTGTTCTGCACCGTGCAAGTTGCACCATATGGTACCTTGTAGTATATTTTCCTGACCCTAGGTTGGAAAATCTAATAGCGATAAGGTATAGCTTTAGGTTACAGGTATTACATGGCCTTACCGTAGAATTAACCAGTTCATGATCTTATCTGCCATATTATGAAATCTAGTAAAACTAATGGGGCCACCTTTCTCCACTCTGATTCGCTCGGCTCCCGAATTTCTGATCACCAGCAACCTAACACTGAGCAGTTCCTTGTTTCCCTTGTTATTGCACCTATTTGCGGCTTTTTCTTGATGAACTTGATAAATTTCTCATTTCGTACTTCATGATCTAGCCACAACATGTATATCACCATTATATATGGTTACCAGTCACCACAGCCGCCTTTAACTCAAGACAGTGGTGCCAGATTTAGTATATTTTAGACCAATAAATTTTAGCACATTTACTGAAAATATTATTTATCTAAACCATGAATCTTTTAGTAGTTAATTAACTCCCTGACTGGTTTGCCTTTATGGCATTTTCAAAGGAATTATACTTAAACCTAAATTATATGTTGTTTACATGGAGGCCTTTGCCAAAAGGCACACAGAGACAAAAGACACAATGTGAAACATTGATTTCAATATGCATGAGAACCAGTGGTGGTCCGAGGGGGGGGGGGGGGTAACAGGGGCCATGACCCCCTCAAAATCATTCACGTCAATTCAAAAAATCCTATAAAACTTGATGGTTTATGAACATTTAAATCAAATTATTTATCTGCTACTAACGTTTAAGTCAATAATATTCAAAATAACATTATAAAAATAATTCAATGGGTGCATACCATGCAAAGACCGCCCAGCGTGGAAGTTAGTGGTGGCGGTCGCAAGCTACATAAAATTAATAGAGGTTTCCATTTGTTTTGTGACTGAGATTTTTAATTTTATTATAAAAGTTATTTATTTGTTTCACTGTTAAAATTGCCCTTTTAAACCGTACTTTAGCCAAGATGACCCCCCCAAAATCTTGAGCTGCGACCGCGTCTGATGAGAACCTCTCTGTAACAAAGGCTATTTTATTTTTATTTAGTTTATTGTATTTATTATAATTCCTTTGAAATTGCCATAAAGGTGAAACCGGTCAGAGAGTTAAAAATAAATTTGTGGAAATCGTACAAGTGATTTTGTGCTCTGTGATTTTGTGCTGCGAGAGGAACCAGAATTTTTCACAGTTGGTAATGTGTATTGTGTGACCAAAACTCATGGGAGGCCTACTATTACCAAATTGTTATTTATAAAGTTTGGCTAATATTAAATTGTACATTATTTCTATAATAATAATTTCTATCTCCAACTTTTCATTTAAAATGCGATTATGATATTAAGTTATAATTTTAAACCACCTAAGCAGAAACTAAAAAATTTTTGAAACTTTATAGCTTACAAGTTTATTTTAGTTATTCTTATCATGTTATGATAATTAATTTGTACAATACCTAGGCAACCAAGCTCTGCGCCAACAAACTACTTTGGAGATAAATATGAACATAACAAAAAAAAAAGAAAAATAAATACTATGTTCAGAAGAGTCACATTACAAAGACATTAAAATTTAAATAAATAGCTACTGTCACCAAATGGAAATATGGTGCAAACTAGCTCACACCCCTGTGCTACGAGTACCTCTTGTTATAATTGCCTACTTTCAAGTACCATGTGTACTTGCAGGTGAGAAAGTACTGCATCACTCTGCGGGTTTAAATTTAAATAAATAGCCTAGCTCACACCTGTGCTACATAGGACAAAAGGGTTCCATACCACCACACAATATGGGTATAGGACCTCAAAAACATGGCAAATAACAACAATAATGCACTAAATAAGGTGGAAAAGTAGTCGAACAGCACCAATTTAAAAATTCTTTCTTTTCCGCGTTCTGTAGATCCCCAGGAACATTACCTCCGAAAATAAGAAAATGATGAGGTTTGACCTCCAAGAAAGTAGCAATCATTTAAAAAATTATACAATTTGAAAAATTGCTTCATTGACCCCTGCATTGCCTCTGGACATGAGAAAGGGTTCAAAAATGTAGCTGTCGTAAAAAATATAGTTATTATTTCACCTTAGAAATGGATTCTAATTGTTTGGGTCGCTGATCGGGGTTCTAAAAAATCGGATTTTTATAATAAAAATACAAATATAATGAACAGAAAATCACTTGTACTATTCCACAAATTTATTAAATATTTATTTCCTGACCCGTTTCGCTTTTATGGCATTTTCAAAGGAATTATATAAATCTAAATTAAAATGTTTGCATCAGTAGAATCAATGGCACAATGTATATAATTCCTTTAAAAATGCTGTTAAGGCCAAACCGGTCAGGAAATAAATATTTAAATAATTTGTGGAATAGCACAAGTGATTTTCTGTTCATTATGTTTTCCACCAAGTGCCAACAATCAATAGTATCATCAAAAATAAAAATATCGTTTTTTTGTAAGTTATCCTATATAAGGTGACTTAAATTTATGCAGCCAAATTCTTACTGAAGTCTCGCCAAGAGCTCAGTAACAAGATCCGATGACCCTTTTTGTGTAATACGTAAATTATTCTTTTCATGTTCCTTACAAACGCAAGCCCAACCCCGAGTCAATCATTATGAAAAGTCAAGATTTTATTTTGATGTCCCATAGTAATTGACTCGGGGCTATGCTTGTGTTTGTAAGGAACACAAAAAGAATAATTTACGAATTTCACAAAAAGGGTCATCAAACTGAGCACTTACTGAGTCTTCAGTAAGAATTCGGCTGCATAAATTAAAGTCACCTTATATATAAAGTATTTTATATAGGTACAGGTGAACCATACAAATGCCCTTTGGAGGGAAAGTGCCCAGAACATTGAAGATAGCAAATTGAACTTAAAGTAACCTTTATTTTATTTCAGAAGTAAAGAAAAACTGCATTAAAAGAATTTTGAAAAATATACCTGCCTTAACTGGGAATCGAATAACACAAATGTGTAAAAATTTATCAAGTTTGATATTTGCTTGACCAATGTTTTTATTTTCAAGATTAATTAACGATTTTTTGATATTACATTTTACTGAGTGGAACCAAGCTGGTTTATTCCAAAATTAACAATTGAATCTGGCATCACTGACTTGAGTGCTCAATGTGGAGCAAAGAATGTAGTACTCTTCTACTGATTAGGAGGATAGGCATAAAACATAAAATAAGTTCTTAAACTTTAGTGTTAATAAAAGTGTTATTATTGTTTAATTCTAGGTAGAACTCCAAGTAACCATGGATACTTCTCTAACTGGCAGCCAAATCCGAAAAGCTTTCATTGACTTCTTTATTGACAAGAAGGGGCATAAATATGTCCACTCATCGTCTACAATACCACTGGATGACCCAACTTTACTGTTTGCAAATGCAGGAATGAATCAATTCAAGCCAATTTTCTTAGGATCTGTAGATCCAAATTCTGATATGGCTACCTGGGTTAGAGCTGTTAACACCCAGAAATGTATAAGAGCTGGTGGAAAGCACAATGACCTGGATGATGTTGGAAAGGATGTGTACCATCATACATTCTTTGAAATGATGGGTAACTGGTCTTTTGGAGATTACTTCAAGAAGGAAATCTGTAGTTGGGCATGGGAACTTTTAACTGATGTGTTCAAACTACCTGCTGATAGACTCTATGTTACATACTTTGGTGGTGATGCTGCTTCAGGTCTTGAACCAGATTTGGAATGCAAAAACATTTGGTTAGGTTTAGGGTTACAAGAAACTCATATTATACCAGGAAGTATGAAAGATAACTTTTGGGAAATGGGCGAAACTGGACCTTGTGGCCCTTGTTCAGAACTGCATTTTGATAGAATCGGAGGTAGGGAAGCAGCCCATCTTGTCAATATAGATGATCCTGATGTGTTGGAAATATGGAATCTGGTTTTTATTCAGTTTAATAGAGAGTCAGATGGATCACTTAAACCATTGCCTAAAAAACACATTGACTGTGGACTTGGTCTTGAAAGATTGGTTTCGGTTATTCAAAATAAAAGAGCAAATTATGACACAGATTTATTCATGCCAATCTTCAAAGCAATCGAAATAGGAACTGGGGTGAGACCATATTCAGGAAAAGTTGGTTCTGAAGATGTGGATGGAATTGATATGGCTTACAGAGTTTTAGCTGACCATGCTAGAACTTTGACTATTGCTTTGTCTGATGGTGGATGCCCTGACAATACAGGCAGAGGATATGTTTTGCGCAGAATTTTAAGAAGGGGTGTGCGATATGCCTCTGAAAAATTAAATGCCAAACCAGGATTTTTCGGGTCACTAGTTCATACCGTCGTGGAACTATTAGGGGATGTCTTTCCTGAAATTAAAAAAGATCCAAAAAGCATCATTCAGACTATAAACGAGGAAGAAATTCAATTCTTGAAAACTCTTTCTCGTGGAAGAAACTTGCTCAACAGAACTATTGAAAAGGTTGATGACTCAAAAGTCGTGCCAGGTGACGTTGCCTGGCGACTTTATGATACTTATGGATTTCCAATTGATTTGACACAGTTAATGTGCGAAGAAAATGGACTTACTATTGATATGGAAGCTTATGAAAAGGCAAAAAAGGAATCTCTATTGGCTTCTCAAGGCAAAACTGCAGGCCATGAAGATCTACTTGCATTAGATATTCATGCTATAAGTCACTTACAAGAAAAAGCTGTACCGGTGACTGATGACTCGCCTAAGTATGGTTACAAATCAGCAGTAAGTAAAGATGCAAAGTACGAATTTGCTCCATGCACTGGGATTGTTTTAGCTCTGCGAACAAACAAACAGTTTGTAGATGAAGTATCATCTGGCCAAGAATGTGGTGTTATCTTGGATCGCACTAGTTTCTACGCTGAACAAGGAGGACAGATATTTGACGAAGGTTATATGGTTAAAGTTGATGATGATAGTGTGGAATTTACAGTCAAAAATGTTCAAGTCAAAGGTGGTTACATCCTGCACACTGGCAAAGTAGAAGGTACTTTGAAAGTTGGTGATACTGTATCTTTACATATTGACACCGAGAGACGAAGGCTTATTATGAACAACCACACTGGCACTCATATACTAAACAACGTTTTGAGAAAAGTTCTAGGAAATGATTCTGATCAGCGCGGCTCTTTGGTAATGCCTGATCGCCTCAGATTTGACTTTACGAATAAAGGTCCCATGACAAGTAAACAAATCAAAGACGCTGAAGACGAAATAAGAAAAATAATTGAAAACAATAAAACCGTTTATGCTAAACACACCAGCTTGGCTCTTGCTAAGAAAATTAACGGTCTGAGAGCAATGTTCGACGAACATTATCCTGACCCAGTGCGGGTTGTATCAGTGGGCGTGCCTGTTGAAGAATTGGAACAGAACCCCGATAAACCTACCGGTTTCGACACATCCGTGGAGTTTTGTGGCGGATCCCATCTTCATCAGACTGGTCATATTGGCGACTACGTTATCGTTAGTGAAGAAGGAATTGCGAAAGGTATTCGAAGAATCGTGGCCTTAACAGGCCCTGAGGCGTCCAAAGCTTTGAACCGCCTAAGTGTATTAGAGAATGAAGTAAATAACATTGCCAACCTAATAAAAGAAAAAGGAGACAGTAATAACAAGGAAATCGTAAAAGCGATAGTAGATCTCACAAATGAAATATCTCATGCGCAAATATCCTACTGGAAAAAAGATGAACTCCGAACCATGCTCAAAAATTTGAAAAAGCAACTGGATGACAAGGAGAGGGCTGCAAAAGCTGCCGTTGTTAACGAAATAACCGAGAAAGCCAAGCAGATGTGCCTTGAACAAAAGGATTCTGAAGTGATTGTTTCAGAGCTCAAAGCCTATGGTAATACCAAAGCTTTGGATGGTGCTTTAAAACAAGTGAAACAATTGTGTCCAAAAACTGCGGCCATGTTCTTTACAGTTGATGATGAATTAAACAAGATTTATTGTTTGGCTGCAGTCCCCAAAAATGCGATAGAGAAAGGCTTACTGGCATCTGAATGGGTGCAATCTGTAAACCAGATCATGGGCGGTAAAGGTGGCGGCAAGGCCGAATCGGCACAGGCATCTGGAAATAACCCTAACGGTCTAGAAGATGCTATCGCAACAGCAAAAAAATTTGCGGCCTCCAAGTTGTCTTGAGTTTATTACCATTGTTTAAATTTTTCACTTTTACTACTATCTTAAATTTGTCCTAAGCTTGTATTTTTATTATACATGCACCTGAATCCTCATGTATGACTATGTATGTATATTTAATAAACTTATTAGTTATCTATTCGTGTTATTATTTTCTAATAAAAGAATAATTATGTTTACTAATCAATAAAAAAATACATACGTAGTTTTTAATGCAATTTATTGAACATTAAAGACCTTAGTTAAAAATACAGTTCAAATAAAATATATCTTATACAACTGACATAGTTCACTAGTGATATCTACATAATTATTTATATCATAAAACAAAATATTCATACAATTATTTGGTTGGTCTTTTATAACATGCATAAGCACCAATTCCATTGGTGCAATAATCCCGCATTTCATAGTGCAATTATTACGTATTATAATTTACATTATCAATAATATTTTAGTAGTAGTTTTCTCACTTTACTCTTGTCCGAAGCCCTCTGTCTCCTCGATCGCATAGTTCAGTTTCTCGCATAGTTGCTCGTAGCTCTTGTAAGGCGGCAGGTCTAGCCGGTTGAAGCACGTATGAGACCGAGGCAGCCACGTGTCTTTTCCGACCTAGCAAATATAAATCGGTATCAAAAGATGACTCATCCTAGTCGAACTTTATAAGGTTCCGTAATATTGAAGCATCATAGGTTATCATAACTCAAGAATCTCCTTGATCTATATGTAATAAATAAGCGACCAGCCATCGATAAGTGATGTCACACTGAAGTTTCGCTGTGGTTGGGGTTAAAAACCATTGGGCTGATTAACCCTTAAAGCATGATTTTTATTTCTCCTTAAATGAATTTGAATAACGAAAATTAGTCAACAAATATGGCAGAAAATATTTTCGTATTAAGAGGGTAAAATAGAGTAAATAAAAGAACAGTATTTTCTTCTAACTTTAGTACAAAAAATATTTTTGTTTATTTTCCATTTTGGTTTCTTGTTAGAAGAGTTATTTAAAATTACCCACTCACTAATATTTTTATTATTATTTAAAAATACCATTTGGTACTAGTTTACCCAAATCCATATTAAAAAAATTAAATCCCGAAGTTTTTTCCAGGATCTTATTTCAGATTCTCTTTGCTACAAAAATATAAAGTTAAGCAAATAACTCAATATAATTTTTTTTCGTTCCGTTCCATGCAATAACGCATAAATATATTTTTACATGTTTCGGTTAGACAGCAATTAAAATTATTGATACTCCTAGGCTCAGATTCAGAGTGCATTTTGAGTCTGAACTCAATCTTACAAACGTCACTCTAGTATGAGATCACGTCGCTTTTTGACGTTTGTAAGATTGAGTTCGGACTCAAAATGCACTCTTGAATCTCAGCCTTACGATCATATTTTGAAAAATATGTATTAAACGATGCGTCTTTGCATATATAGGTAGACTACTACCCTTTTGTCTGCGGTTTCACCCGCGCAATTGTAATTAAAGGGGTTACAAACTATAAGCAATGTTTAAATGAAGAGTCTAATCATTACAACCGTTAAAGAATTTTCCAAATCGGTCCAGAGGCGCGTTCATAAACTAGTGGTCGCGACACGGGTTCTATTACCATCTCTGTCGCACGCGTTGAAAATTATATACGCTATCCTCCTGTCAGTGTTGGAACCTGACGAAAGTGTTAATTAATGACCGGGGTTCTGTAGTGTCAGAGATTACCAGCGCGAGTGTAATTAATGGTCATATCTCTGGAAAACTGCCCGTCCGTAACAGACCTGGCCTATGTACATGTGAAGAGTCAAGCCGTTAAAAAAGTGAAAGAATTTTCAAAATCGGTTTAGTAGTTCCAGAGATTACCCCCCTTTAATACACACATAAGGCCTCCAGCCTCCAAGGACTACAGATGACCACTAAATCATACCCTGCTGGAAAATTTACACTGACGAATGGGTAATTTTAAATTGAAATGACGTATTTTGGTAGTATTGTATCATTGTGAGGACTAATTGATATACCGACACTGTTGGCTATACCCACACTGCCCTCATAAGGAGAACTGCAGCATCTACATAGTATGAAGTTCACACGCAGTTCTGCTTAAGAGGGCAGTACAGGGGGCCTGTAAACCGCACAAAGTAAAGCCGCATACCTTTTCTATACAAAACCGTTGTGGTCCATTAGACCCCATCAGCTCGGCGAACCCGCCGACGGGGACCCGGCACGTGCCCGTCACGAACTGCAGCAGCCGCGCTCGCTTCTCATTGTCCATTTGTCGAACAAACTGGAACACAAATAACCTTGTCACGAGGGGATTGCAGACAGTTGTAGTTAACGCGTACACTTACCGACTGAATTTATTCTTATTTTACGATACCGTTGTTATATCGAAATTACAGTGCGGTAGGGATCTAAATGAACGTGGCAATAAGCAGAACTAACGCCGTGCCTACGTGAAGAGCTACATTTCAATAGTTTCTTCATTTATATTTTCATTTAGATCCGTGTCGCATTGTAATTTTTTTTAACAACAATTTTCTCACGCTTGGCCCCCACCCCGCCTAGTGGAAAACGTCGATAGGACCTAAGATGAAGGGTGCTCTCCCGAAAACGGAGCGTGACAGCAGGCGAGACGTTAATCAGTATCTTTCCAGGAGCTCGCACAAAAATCTACGAAAGTCGGTGTACAAACTACACAACTGCCTGTGACCACTTCCCTCGTGACGTCAGGCTGAAACATGACGAGTCACTCAACGGCATGGTTTCGTCATAAGGGGGGTGGCAAAATACGACCAAAGCCTACCACGAGCAAATAGAACAGAATAAAGCTTTATTGGTGTCACACAACTTAAGTACAACATAGCAAAATAAACTAAACAAAACTGACATCCAAAAGGCCTAGGTAATAGGTACACACCTCGTCTCTGCATATGGGGCCAAGATCCAACCACCTTATGACCCTCAGTACTACAGAGACATAGATTGTTGTCATACCTGTCTATAATCCCTTAGTCGCCTTTTACGACATTCGCGATATGACATAGGTGACAATATTTTTAGATGGCGTTGCCACACGACACACTAATTTTGATTCGATATTAAATTCTTAACCCTTTATGGCTCTGGCCATACATTGAACACCTTATTTTAGCCCACTTTATGAAAAAAAAAACAATAAACCAATTTTAGTAGTACATTATTTTTATTTCAAAGTTGATGGATAAGTCAGATAAACTAAAAAAAAACGGCCAAGTGCGTGTCGGGCCACGCGCAATGTAGGGTTCCGTAGTTGCCTAGCACATTATAAGCTTAGCCTTTTACCTAGCTTCTAATAAAAGTTGGTACAGATCGCGCCAAACTTGTAGTCCCATACATTTAGAAGAACGGCCCATACATTGTCGTGTTTAGAGGGGACTAAAAGTTTGGTGCGACCTGTACTCCTAAACCTGCAAAGCCTACTTAGCTGTGATAGTTTTCCTTTTAAATTCATTATATAAGGTGACTTTAATTTATAGCGCCAAACTCCTATTGAAGACTCGGTAAGTACTCAGTAACAAGGTTTGATGACCCTTTTTGTGAAATTCGTAAATTATTCTTTTCGTGTTCCTTACAAACGCAAGCCCAGCCTCGAGTCAATTACTATGAGATGTCAAGTGATGTTATCGATACGTGTTACTGTTCACTTACCAAGCCTGCATTATGAGTTTGGCTGTATAAATAAAAGTCACCTTATATATTCTCTTGATTTCTTAATTTTAAACCAAATAAAGTAATTTAGTAAGTATCCGCCTAAAATTTTCTTTCAGGTAGGTACCTGGTGTACACAAAATGTGTATCCACAAATAACCGTTTAGCCGGCAGGGGGGGACACTTGACTCTAACAAAAATTAGCACTTTAAAACCTAACATTTCGCCAACGGATACCTAAATCTAAAAATGGTTTTCACACACTCATAATGTTTTTAAACGACCTATCCAACAGTACCCCACACTATGGCATATACGAGAAAAAAATTCATCCCCAATTTAAATGTATGGGAGCTACAATTTAAAAAAACGAGATTTTTTTTACCGTTTTATGGGCGTGATTAATATGTATATCCATACCAAATTACAGCTTTCTAGTACTAAGTCTCTGAGCTAAGCAGCGGACAGATAGACGGACATGGCGAAACATATACTATGAGGGTTCCTTGTCGGACTACGGAACCCTAAAAAGACTAAAGAAAAAAAAAAGAAAAGAACAACAAAAAAACAAAGAAAAAGAATAATATTTTATGTGTGATTTTTTTATTTTTTAAGTTATAAGTTATAATGAAAGTGTTTTTTTACATACATAAGCCCGTTTTCAAGGCCCTGTAAAGGGTGGTGTAAGTGCATTTTATTTCTTAGATTTCGAGATGAGATACGATGGTCTACACACGAGTAGACTGATGAAGCAAGACCTGCTAGGAGCTAGTAAATGTTCAATAAGGCCGGCCACTCACCTGCCAGAACCAGACGACCTGCTTGCTGGTGCGCGTGTAATGTCTGTAGATGGTGTTGCGCTGCCAGTCGTCCACGTCGACCTCCTGCATGCTGCACAGCATCAGCTCCAGTTCGAGATGAGATACGATGGTCTACACACGAGTAGACTGATGAAGCAAGACCTGCTAGGAGCTAGTAAATGTTCAATAAGGCCGGCCACTCACCTGCCAGAACCAGACGACCTGCTTGCTGGTGCGCGTGTAATGTCTGTAGATGGTGTTGCGCTGCCAGTCGTCCACGTCGACCTCCTGCATGCTGCACAGCATCAGCTCCAGTTCGAGATGAGATACGATGGTCTACACACGAGTAGACTGATGAAGCAAGACCTGCTAGGAGCTAGTAAATGTTCAATAAGGCCGGCCACTCACCTGCCAGAACCAGACGACCTGCTTGCTGGTGCGCGTGTAATGTCTGTAGATGGTGTTGCGCTGCCAGTCGTCCACGTCGACCTCCTGCTTGCCGCACAGCATGAGCTCCAGTTCGAGATGAGATACGATGGTCTACACACGAGTAGACTGATGAAGCAAGACCTGCTAGGAGCTAGTAAATGTTCAATAAGGCCGGCCACTAACCTGCCAGAACCAGACGACCTGCTTGCTGGTGCGCGTGTAATGTCTGTAGATGGTGTTGCGCTGCCAGTCGTCCACGTCGACCTCCTGCTTGCCACACAGCATGAGCTCCAGTTCGAGATGAGATACGATTACACACGAGTAGACCAGTGGCGTGCATCTCATATAGGCAAATACGCAATGCCTACCCTGGGCTTGGCTTAGCTAACTAGACCACTGTCTATTTAAAGTCGAAGCCAATTCTCTTATGGGTGTATCTGTAACTATACTCCCATAACGTCAGCGGCTCGCGCTAAGCACGCACACATTCTCACTAAAATACGCAACGCCTGTGCCACGTGACCACGTTGTCATGATTTCTTGCACTACTTGATACTAGATGGCGCCACACGTTTTTAAATAGTGGATTCGTGCGAGGTTTTTTACCAATGAGCTTGGACAAAAGAGAAAGACACCTGTGCGAGTTATATTTAATTCTCGTTGTAATACGTGCAAAGAACATAAGGACAGTTTTGTGCCTACCCTACTTAAAAATCCTATGCACGCCACTGGAGTAGACTGATGAAGCAAGACCTGCTAGGAGCTAGTAGATGTTCAATAAGGCCAGCCACTCACCTGCCAGAACCAGACGACCTGCTTGCTGGTGCGTGTGTAATGTCTGTAGATGGTGTTGCGCTGCCAGTCGTCCACGTCGACCTCCTGCATGCCGCACAGCATCAGCTCCAGTTCACGCTCGTCGAAGTACTTCAGCCATTCGAGGGGCACCACCTGGGCACACAAAATGTATTTTTTACTTCCGTTGAAGTCTAATTTGCGTTGTTCAGTGTGCGGTACGGGTTCCGTCATTTGGAAAGTTTGAAAATATATTATACCGGCGTCAATAGACTGCTACCTCTAAATGGAACCACATATTCTACCGATCATACTGAACCACTTTTCCCAAGAAACATACCCGCGCTACCCATTAGTTTGGGAAATAATACCCGCGCTAATTGAGTTCCAAACAAAAATGCGTGAACCGCGTTTTTTGAGGCACCGTCTTCCGTGAAACAGCTGTTCAGGCGCAGCGTTCTAGAAAAGACCTTCCTCTTACGAAATAAAGTCTTTTAAGTAACAGTTAAATATCTTCTTCGGAGATTTGCGTGTGTATTTTTCTTCAGAGATCTGTTCAGTATGATCTGTGGTTATGTGGTTTTATTTCAAAGTCGCAGTCTATTTACATCCTGTATATATCCGTTGATGTTTCCGTCTCGCAAGCAGATTAACAGCTGCATTGACGAACAAGGCAAATAATCCTGTAATTAACCTGCGGGTTAATTACACAATCGTTCAAGGCTCTTTCGTTTTGTTTTCATCAAACGACGAAAGAGACAAATGTGTACAAGTAAGAGAGACAAATAACAGGTATCCTGCTCACTCCCGTATGTAAGTTTGTTCCTTTTGTCGTTTGTCGAAGACGAGTCGAGTGAGCCCCGAACGGCTTTACTTCTAGAGCCGCTGGTTAAGTTAAATATCTTATGTTGCTTTTCTGCAGGGTACTTTTTTAGCAGAATTGCGTTATTTTATGGAAATAAAATAAAAGCGTTTTTAAGGTTGATGTGTAAAATAATTCATTACGTAATGCATAAAATAATACAACTTTGCTGAAAAAACCAAATTAGAACTAGGGTCGCAAAATGCCATAAAACACATTTTTTATTTAAGAATTGAGGACAATCATAAGTTTTGCATTTTGCACAGAGAACAAAAGAAATACTCTTAAAAAGAAAACGTTGGTATATGATCAGACTTTCCTACATTCATGCAACCACTATCTCTGAGGATGCCTAATTTTTATTCTAACATAAAACAGTTACAGTTGAACATTATCGCCGGCAAGGCAGCACATTTCAATAATGAAACTTTATAAATATGCGTGACTCATTGAAAGAAATCAATGTTTTACGGTTTTTTTATTTAATTCATTAATATTCGCGCTAACATACGCGATAATTTATGCGACTAACCTCATTGAATCCGTCGAGAAAAGCCGAAGTCTGTTCTTCTATGCCACGAGTCATTCGCCATTGCGTGACCAGTTGCAAATATTGTTCCTTATTAGCCTAAAACAAACATACACGTTAAATACAATACAAAACCAAGTTAAAAAGTTTAATACGTTTCTCTATTTCTGTGAGCCAGCGGGCCTATTATGTAACTTAGTGCCGGTTGCCATCTATGGTTGCTATTCACGAAAAACAGATAAAAAATGAACTTCCAAAATAACTTTTAATGGGTATTGAACTATTTACGAATTGTGACGTCATTTCAAGTACGAACGTATCCTTAGATAAGCGGATATGTATGTTTTTGACGATAGGCACTCGGTTTGGCAACTAATTTTACGATACAGAATCAGGGGGCTGGTAAAACCGGTAACAGATTTACAACAATTTTCCATGTCAATCTCGTTCAAGTCTGTATCCATAACAGCCTTCCCCTTCAAGGGGCATAACACTGTAAGGCGCATAGGCGTGCCACCGTTTTAGTACAGAATTTGATAACACGTTTCTCTATTGCTTTTCGTTATAGACTAAAGTTTGAGACCTCTAATACAGTTTAATACAGGCATTTACAAAGTCTCTATCTGGCTGAAATGTAAAATTTTGGTATAGGTACAATTTAAGGTAAGAAAACAACTTTGTATGTAAACCTGTCCAGCTTGACATTTTTAAAACAAAAACAATATTCAACATGTTGGCAAAATGATGCATTTTAAAAATCAGTACCAGATGATAGAGGTCTTATACTTTGGACTATAACGAAAAACAACCGAGAAACGAATTATCAAATTTTGTACTAAAACGATGGCGTGCCTATGCGCCTTACGGTGTTTGCTCAAAGATTCGTTCCCAAATGCATAACTATGATTGTTTTCATTATTTTTGAATAAAAAGTAATAAATAAATGTGATTTATGGCTCTACACGACAATTTTTTTAGCAGTCGTTATTATTTGCATTACTTTATAAAAGATCCTGCACAACAACTATAAACACGCTTCAAATTGTACATTTGGGAACCAATCGTGGAGCAAGCACCTTAACCCCACGTCATTGGCATACTAGGATTTGTAGCTGGGGGGCCCGGCCCCTGGTTCCAAGTTATCTACATATCTGTTCTCAACAACGAGATCACACAAAAACCCAATAAACAAGTCACATAACGCCTTAAACTGGATTAAGTATATTTTACCATCAATTTCACCTGTATTTCTGGGGGGCAGATGGGTTTCTCATGCCCCCCTGGCTCCTACCTAGTTACGTCTATGCCCCAAGGGTAAAGTGACACTGACCTCAGTAACTCTCTCCTTGTCGCCCTGCGGCTTCAGCTCGTGGTGTATCACTTGCCCGAGCACCTCAAAGTCGACACTGTACCACATCTCGAGTCCGCACTCGTCTATGTTATTGTCTCTGATCCAGACCAGCGAGTTGTAGAACTCCGGGTCTATCGACTCTATGTCCTTCATCGCTAGCTTCTTGTTCAACATTCTCTTGTAGAACGGCATCGTGAATCCTGAGTAAATAAACCTTCCGTGGTACAAAGCCATCGCGATGAAACGCCCGATGAATTTAAAGTACAACAGGTGATCGGGGTTGACGTAGCTGGCCGGGTTGATCTGTAGGCTGTAGTTGTTTTTGTTGGCGTACTCGAAGAGGCAGTACATTGGATTTAGCACCTCATGTGAAAGCAAAAAGAACCATTCTCGACTGACGCCGCCGTAATCGAGTCCTTCTTCTCCGCGGAATATTATGTACAGCCGTCTGCGGAGCTCGTACGCGGGCAGCCTCATTATCTGGAAATAAAATAATATTTTTATTATTTTTTCTCTGACAGATGACAATTTGGTGTTAGTGAGTGAATAAGTACACAAAACATTAAATATGTATTAATACGCTTCAAAAATTTATGTTTTTTTTTCAAAATATTGATGGGGCACCCCTTTATTTGCTTCCATATGTGATAAACTTATACTGTATATTTTTCAGAATTTTGAAGTGGTTTTAGGGGTCACTACCAGCCACGAAAGTATAGGTTTATAAGAGCCGGTAGAATTTAAGCTAGAGATGCAACGAATAGTGATTTGGCCGAATACCGAATATTCGGAGGCGCTTTAGGCCGAAGCGCCGAATATTTGGCGCCGAATATTCGTGGCCGAATATTTGGTGAGTGATCTGTGCATTTCGCTCGTACACTCGTACAGGTTACGACCTGTCCCGGTGCAGGGGCACACGGGGGCGACAGGGTGGCGGAAGAGAGCTCATTTTCGAGCACATGGTGCGTGTCACGGGCGCGCTGTGTTTGTGTTTTTTACTTTTATGATCGCAATTTGTGTTTGATTTTGTTAAATACAAGTTTTTTACAACAAACAATTGAAAATGTTTAACTTCAATAATCTGCCTCTGATTAATTATAAATATTAATAATACTTACGTAGTTATTTATATAGTAGATTGTAGTGAATAAAACAAGTTTTTCTGCCAACTTACCAAATATATACTTTCTAATTAAAATGCGTTTTTATTTTCATTATTAAGTAATTATTAAGTATTCGGTATTACCAAATAGTTGCCGAATATTCGTTGCATCTCTGATTTAAACTGTAAGTATATATTTAATTGCAATTCTCTACAAATAAAATGTGAAAAAATGCAACTTACATAGCTATAGGTGCATCAATATCTTTAAAGGTTCCTAAGATTGAATTAGAAAGTAAAAAAATTCTATCACGTATAGATTTCGAGTTACATCAAAATTAAGTTTTTTGAAGAAAAAAATAAGAAATATGACATATTGGTTAATATAAACGATATAGTAATACAGAATGCAAGAAAAATCGCCATTCGCAAAAAAATAAATAAACAACACATATACAATAGTTACATGTACATATCATTACCTAGAAAACAAACATCTTACACAAAAAAGATCTTGTTTTGTTTTTAACTGTGTAAAAAGACTTAAATTATTTTACAGCACTTCACTTAATTTGAGCTTTCCGTCATTTTCTTTCTGTATCGAATAATAAAATAAGTCCTGTCAAATAAGTTAAGTCGTGCGTGTTACACCGATTTAACACCAATATGTCATTTTCATATATTTTTTTTCAAAAATCTTGAAAGAATGAATGAATGAATTGACACTTTATTGTACACAAAATAAATAAAAAGACATTTTGAATCTTCATTTTGATGTAACTCGAAATCTACAGACCATCCACTATAAGAAGTCCCCTGGACCGCGTTCAGTTTGATCGCCCGCCGATCATGCCATCTATTTTGCACGCGTTGGTTTTGTATGTGCTATCCTGCTGTCAGTGATTAGCGGGCGATCAAACTGAACGCGGCCCAGGGGACTTCTTATAGTGAATGCTCTATATACGTGATAGAATTTTTTTACTTTCTAGTTCAATCTTAAGAACCTTCAAAGTCAAAGATATTGATGCACCTATCTATAGCCATGTCAGTTGTATTTTTTCAGTTTGTATTTAAAGAGTAGTGTTACTGAAAAAAAGAACATACGAGTAACTTATCGTTACGTGTTCCTTCATGTTAATAATTCGTTTTGTTTTTCAATTATGAGTAAAATAAATACTTAAACACTACACACAACCTTTTGTCAAATAAAGGCCCATCACATTTTGATACTGTTGGTATAAGTCAACGCAGGTAAAAAAAGCTCTGGGGCGTCAGTGGAAGGGATATGTTTGCGCATGGGGGTATAGTCGCGCACAAAAAGGCTTGAGTTTATTATTGTTTGATTATGTAAGTAAAATGTTTAATGTAGAATAACATCGGCAAAACAGCTATTTTTTAACAGATTAGAAATAAAAATATACTGTGAGTGTTGATTTGGTCCACAACTTACGTCACATGATGCTTTTTCCAAAAATAATGCATACAAAAACAAAATACTTCTACCAGATTCGTTCCTCATGCAACAGTAAACATTGTAAATGATTTTTCTTCCTTTTCTTGAAAACCCATCGTAACACAAATACATTTTTGCGCGTGACTGTATTTTGAGATCGACCGGACGTGGACACTGCGCCGTGAAGCGAAAGTCACCAATCGCGAGACAGCAAATCCACGCGCCAGGTACTTTCCCCGTCGCGGCCGCCCGCGCCGCACCTCATACCACCAATTTGGTCGGTAATTCGCTCACTGCGCACGTACGTCGCTCGGAGCTTTTTTTATCTGCGTTGATTTATAATAAGAATCGTAATGTTACCTGGTGATATGAATCCTCAAACAGCGTCTGTCTTGATAACGTGATTTTAATGTGACTCGGCAGGGCGTTGCTCTGGCACAGGTATCTAAATTGACTAAGTTTCCATCGGAATGAGCGCTCGTAGGCGCGGGGCACCCCGTACGCGCCCTGGGGCCCCTTGGGAGCCCCGGGCCGAGGGTCCTGGAATGTGGTAGTGCGAGTGTTGTGGTCCACGAAGTAGCGCGTGCCCTCCTCCGTGAAGCGGACCTCCCAGCCCGGGGGCAGGGCCTCCTCCATCGCACTCACTTCTTGACCCTAGAAAATAAATCGTGTTTGTTTGATAAATCAGTTCATCGATGACGAATTCTTCAAGATGTTACGAAAATGTATAACATGGATATGAGTTTCATGTAGCAACTATTCTTGCCTGCGCGATGCCCCCGCGACACACTTCCTAATCGAATCTCCCAGGATGGTCAACTGCGACTTTTACGCGTGAAATTTTAACGTGAAATTTAAGTCATTTTTTAAGGGCCCATAATACCTCAATTCGCAGTCCTGCTCTAACGCTTCTGCTTTTTAACTGTCTATCCTACTCTAATCAGATGCCGCGCACGAAATAACATCAGTTATTTTGAAATCGCGGCTACACTGATGGTTTTTCCATTTTTATGGAACAGTCTGCAGTTGCTTTATTCTGATATCAGTTATATTATGCAAAGTTTCAGATCTAATTTCAAGGATTTATTGAATGCTATCGGTTTATCGTACGGTTTGGAGGTAACTTTGTAATTTTTTTCTATCAAGAAAATTTAATGGAGTCAAGTTTTCACCACTGTGTTGACATAGCATTAGTCCCCCCAAAAAAAAAATGGTAAACCATATATCAATTTCAGAGTGATTGTTGCAGTATTTGTTGGAATAAAGCAGGATCATGCGAAACGAAGCGAGATATTATACACCCTTAAGGAAAACTGGTAACTACTCGTCCATATGAACAAATTTTACTATGAAGCCAACCCTGAACTGAAATCGTGAAAAATAAATCAGCTGTTTCATACATTTGGGTCGAGTAGGTATTTAACTTTTCTATGGAACAGCTGATATTATTTTCACGATTTCAGGGTTGGCTTCACAGTAAAAGTTGTTCACATGGACAAGTACTATCACCAGCGCAGAAGAGAGGCGGTAGCTTAGGTTGGAAGGTTAGGTATGGCGAGAACATAACCGCCAAACATAAACCTTCGTAGTTATTTTCTTTATGACCACCCAGAAATATGTTTTAAACCATAAGACTAGCCATTTAGTTAAGTGACTGATTTAACCAAATGCCGGCGACATATACACCAGCTGAAAAGAATGCCGAATTTAAAAAATAAATTATACTTCTATGTCATTGACCTCTCATAAACAACTAGGCTCACAATCTCGCTCAAAAAGTGTCCGCGATTTATTTTGTCACCGCTATGGGGTGACAAATTCGAATGACGATTTCGTACAACTGACATTGCATCTTATGTTAACGACATAACGTCTTAATTCGGTTGAAGATTTTTGCTACAATGCACGTTACAGGTTCGGACACTTTCTGACGAACTTTTCTTAGAGACTCTGTGTCTTGTTGTTTATGAGAGGTCAATGTTCTATGTGCTATTTTTGTCTGCTTTTTGGAATAAATATATCAATTTAAGAATTTTTCAATAATAAAAACTTTCGTGCTTTTAAATTTATTTTAAGTATAAGTATCTTAGTATTTACAAGAAGTGACTCTATTACGTTACGTTGCATGATCCTTGGATTCTTGTCAGACTTTAGGATGCGTTCAAGAAAAAATAATATGCCTCTATGAAAATGTGTGGTTATGACGTCACTGAAGGTGAAATGAAAGACATCGCTTTTTTCCATCTAAGAAAGGATATTCACGATTATTCTAAAGTCTACTAAAATCAGTTAAGGAAAGCTTTTCCTCGGAACTGTTTTCGAATCATAAATATTGTGATAAAAAGAAGAGGCCAAGTTATTTGATTAGGTTCCCGGGTGACGTCTCCTTCTCTTACCTACATAAAATTTGATCTATTTGCAGTTATATAAGTATTCTATCAATACCAAAAGAAAGTTTTGGGTAACAGGATGTAATTTAACGTAAACATAAATTCAGCCTTATTAAAATAAATAAAATTCGTAACACATTAATTTTACAATTATATGAAAAGGAAAATGATGAAGAAAAATTGTGTAAATCCCCCAAAAAAATGTATAGTACTAAGGCCAACTTAAACTTAACTTAAAGACTGGCGTTACGTGGAGTTGTTGAAATGTCAGTATGACTCCGCTACGATGTCCCTCCAAGTACAAACAAGACCGATACATCTTCAGCGCGGCTTGAGACAGGGAGATGTTATTTCTCCAAAACTGTCTACCGCCGCGCTGGAGGACGTCTTTAAAACACTAGATTGGACTGGACGAGGCATAAACGTAAACGGAGAGTACATTTCACATCTTCGCTTTGCCGATGACATCGTGATAATGCCGGAATCGCTGCAGGAACTGGAGGAAAAGGTGCGCGGCCTTAGCGATTCTTCGAGGCGAGTGGGCCTGCGGATGAATTTGGATAAGACTAAGGTCATGTCCAACTGTCACGTCATCCAAGGGCCACCAACCGTCGACAATGTCAGCATCGAAATTGTTCAAAAATATGTTTATCTGGGTCAAGTCATACAGCTGGATAAAAACAACTTCGACGCCGAGCTGACAGAAGAATATGCTTGGGTTGGGTAGCATTCGGAAAGTTGCGTCACATATTTACGTCGTCAATACCGCAGTGCTTAAAGGCTAAGATGTACAACCAGTGTGTCCTTCCTGTGATGACGTATGGCACTGAGACGTCGTCTCTACAAAGGGCCTGATCCACCGATTTAAGGTCGCTCAGCGAGCTATGGAGCGGGCTATGCTTGGGGTATCTCTGATGGATAGAATCCGAAATGAGGAGATCCGTCGGAGATCGAAAGTAACCGACATAGCCTGCAGAATCAGTAAGTTGAAGTGGCAGTGGGCAGGCCATATTTGTCGCTGACATGATGGCCGTTGGGGCCGAAAGGCTTTAGAATGGAGACCACGCACAGTGAAGCGTAGTGTAGGCTGACCTCGTGCCCGCTGGACCGACGACCTGAAGGACGTTGCGGGGGGCGGCTGGATGAGGAGGACGGAGGACCAACATGAGTGGCGAAATTTGGGAAAGGCCTATGTCCAGCAGAGGACGAACACGGGCTGATGGGTGGATGGATGGGACTAAGGCCAACCAACCAACACCAACACATTAAACCATATAAAAAAGGACATATTACAATAAAAAGTAGCTAACTTTTGGTACCTGAGGACCTGAGGTAAAGTTGCTCGGTGTGCAAGTGGGCCCAGTATGGTTGCGTGTATGTACCTGCGTGCGCGGATCCTCCCACTGCGTGGTCCGGTTCTTGTGGTTGACGTAGTAGACCCGTCCGTCGGGCTGCACGCGCCGCTCCCAGCCCGCCGGCAGCGCGCCCAGTCCGTCGTCGGCCGCCGTCGCGCCGCTCGTCGCGCTCGGCGCCGGCGTCGTCGGCACTGGCGCCGACACCGCCGCCACTGCGCCGCTTGAACCGCTGCCGCCTGCTGTGGATTGCGTTTACTTTTAAAAGACTGGCAACGTTTTTTCAGTAAAAAAAAAACAAAACACTAGTATGGTAAAGTTGACTTTGACAACAGTTTTGATGCATATAAAATAGTCCTTTACGAGCACTTGCATTGAAAAACGTAGTATGATATACGTGGATAAGGGCAACGTTTAAAACACTCAGGTTTAAACAAGAAGCGTGAAATGCTCCATACAGACTTTTACTAATCACGTTTACGACAAGCTACTGTCGAATATAACTTTAGGTTTTTAGCGTTTTCAAAGCCCAATATGTACCCCAACATAAGTTAAAGGTGGTGTGGCTGAGTCACTGAATTGCCTTAACATGTATGGATTATAGGTAGCAAGGCTTGCGATTTGTTTGACTTCATTACGCTGCAAATAAATGGTAGCGAGAACATAAAGTCAAAATAGGAGAGAGAGAGAGAATGCCACAGGCCATGCCATAAGCTGACAGCACCCTGATGACATGGGCACCGTCATGGGGGTGCAAGGGGGTGAATTGTTCATATGGACGAGTACTATCACCAGTTTTCGTTACCAAATTACTTAAATTTCATTATTGCATTGAATCATTATTACACGAATATTTTAGTGCATTATGTTACGAAGCCATCTTAGCCCGGGAGTTACCGTTGCAAATACAAAATTCGTAAATCATAAGCCGGCTGATATTGACATCGATCGTAGATCTCAAAAGTAATAGTACGCCGGCTGAAACTTTTCTCACAGATAGTTGACAACCTACTGAGCTGAAAAAAAATCGTCAGCTGTCGCACCCGCGGTGGGTGTGGATGCGAGAGGTTGCGAAAGTGGTAAAAAAAAACGAACGTATCCACGATGCAGCTGACGATTTTTTTTCAGCTCAGTATGTCAACTATCTGTGAGAAAAGTTTCAGCCGGCGTACAATTACTTTTTTTTTACCACTTTCGCAACCTTTCACACCCACACCCACCGCGGATGCGTCAGCTGACGATTTTTTTTCAGCTCAGTATTATGTCAACTATCTGTAAGAAAAGTTTCAGCCGGCGTACTATTCCTTTTTTTTACCACTTTCGCAGCCTCTCACATCCACACCCACCGCGGGTGCGCGGTGGGTCAGCTGACGCTTGGTTCTGTTATTAGCCATTCCAGATCTATTGAAAAAGATGGAAATCAATCGGCGTAAAATTACTTCTTCAAATGCAAACAAGTTCATGCGAGTAGCTGACGCATCTTCTCCTCCAGCTGACGATTTTTTTTAGCTTATTATGGCGTCAGCTATCTGTGAGAAAAGTTTCAGCCGGCGTACTATTAGTTTTTTTTACCACTTCCCCTGTCTCCCACAACCACAACCACCGCGGGTGCGTCAGCTGACGCTTGGTTCTGTTATTAGCCATTCCAGATCTATTGAAAAAGATGGAAATCAATCGGCTTAAAATCACTACCTAAAATGCAACGCTACCGCCCCCGGGCTATCTATCTAACATATTTCCTGGAGATGTTATCTGATTCTAGGACCAGGTTTCAACTCTTTCAACACAATCGGTCCAGTACATCCGACCAAGCCAATTAGACGAATAAACTAACCGATAATCGCCTTTAACAAGAGGTAATAAAGTATTCACGATTCGTCCAGTTGACTTGGTCACGTAGTATATTTAGTAACAAAGTTCATATTGTTACTGGAACCGGACACTGATCTAAATGTTTCAAAGAAGCATTTGTTTAGACTATACTTTGTATACTCTTTACCTAGAAATCGTTTGAAACAATTGCAAGATAAATATTTTGTCATGTTCGAGTGGCATTCACCAAAATATTCGGAAGGCAACAGCGACTCGATGATCTTTATTTGGATCGCGATATCACTATCTAAATTAGCATAACTTTTAATTCCTTATCGTATTTATACATACGTGACGACATTTCAATGTGATAAGAGTATTAAACACGTGCGCTGCATAAGTATGTTCCCAAACGTTCTCTTATTCTCTAAAAAGTATTAAACAAACGAGATTTATTGCATTACGTGACCATGTCATTTAATGTCAATTAGGCTTTTCTAGCAAAGTCGTGTTATTTCACGTATTACGTTGTAAATGATTGTGCACAACTGTAAACACGCCTTAAGTATATGGTGCACGATTATTAACAACGTTATAAGTTGTGCGTTTGGGAACGAGACCCGTCGCATCCACCTTGATTATGTATATAAGGTGGCTTTAATTTATGCAGCCAATTTCTTACTGAAGACTCGGCAAGTGCTCAGTAACAAGGTCCAATGACCCTTTTTGTGAAATTTGTTAATTATTCTTTTCTTGTTCCTTACAAACGCAAGCCCAGCCCCGAGTCAATTACTATGAGACGTCAAGTGATGTTATCGATACGTGTTACTGTTCACTTACCAAGCCTGCATTATGAGTTTGGCTGTATAAATAAAAGTCACCTTATATATTCTCTTGATTTCTTAATTTTAAGCCAAATAAAGTAATTTGGTAAGTATCCGCCTAAAATTTTCTTTCAGGTAGGTACCTGGTGTAAATCGACACGCATCTTTAAATGAATCCACACAATATAATAAATATTGATAAACTTTCTTGATGAATGAAAGTGACGAAAGGATTTTATGCTGCACAAGAGGAAGGTAAAGCTCGACCGGGCCGCCCTAGAAGGACGAATGCCGACCAAATAAGCGACATACTGAAAAAGGGCAAAGTGAAAAGTACCCGGAATAGAACAGCCTGTATGACTAGGTTGGTGGATGTAGAAGAAGCAAAAGAGGTGTGTCAGGATCGTAGCAGATGAAAATCTGTAGTCTCTGCCTACCCCTCTGGGAGACAGGCGTGAGTATATGTATGTATGTATGTAAACTTCATTTTTTGAGAAAATGTCCCGCTAAAATAAAAATGAAAATTAGCGCTTCTTTTTTGAAAACTTATTATCGGCAAGTACTATCATTTTTTTTTTCTTTTTTGCAGTGTTGTTTCTTTGGGAATTCAATTTGAGCAGTGAAGCATGTTATTTCGATTATATCATACTATAATACTGGGTGTATGCGATGAGTCCTGCTCTGACTCTCCGCCATCTTAAGTATTGTCCACTTCCCCCTATCAGTCAACCCAGGTCCATAAAATAGAGCCATACAGCTTCAACTTGCTGACACAAAATATGGTCCAGTGAAGGTGAAGCGAAGCTTGTTATTAGTTACATTGGGTATATATCCGCAGTCGCTGTAATTGCTGGAAGCTATATGCAGCTAGTACCTGGCGTTGGCGTGGCTTCAGCATCGGTCTCGTTGTGGGCGGCGCTGGGCGGGTGCGGGTACAGGAATCGCTGGTTGCCCTGCGCGACCACGTGCCTGCGCTCGCCGCGCCAGTGCTGGAAGCGCGCGAGGCGCTCCGTGTCCGGCCGCTGCCACGTCGTCGTCCGAGTGTTGTGGTCCACGTAGTAGACGCGCCCTCTGGTGTCACGTCGCACCTATACAACATTTCGTTTACATTCTGATGAACTCTCAGCCACCGGTCATAGTAAAAACAGAATAGTAGGATAACTCCCACGCCTCGCGACACTTAAAGCTACTGTTGCAGGGTTGTCCCTTACTCTTGGCTTTTCAGCGAAAGCGCGACTGCGCCGTGCGGGCTGCGAAGCGCAACCCCGACTTGTACGGGCATAAATGTTGCCGTTGTGTGCGTGCTGTGGTTCGTGCATTCTGGCACACAACATATTAGTCGCGCTCGGTACCATTAGGTGAAGATAGTCTACTATTCTTTTTTTACTATCCTCGGGGTAACGTCGGAGCTTTGGGCTGCGATCTGCGTGTATGGTACTACTCGTACAGTACGAGTCGTACTTGCTTCCAAACAAACAAATAAACCTGTAACACGAAGTTCTGCGGATAAACTTGGCTCTGTTTTCTAGCTTTTTGCCTTGGAAGTTTTTCTTACACAGGGCTGTTATCAATTAGATAAAGAATGAGTGTGATACCTCCCAGCCCGGCGGTAGTGGCTGCGGGCGCTCCCACGACGTGGAGCGCGTGTTGTGATCCACGTAGTACCTGCAATAGATACCGACATTTGTACACAATGTTAGGGTAATTCCAGGATACATGCCGCAGTGGGTAGTTGTCGCAATGTCAAAATGTCGCACTTCCCGAAAAGTGGACAAACCCGTGACACAATCATTTGAAAGCGCACCCCTTTCCCACCTCAATGCATCGGCGACGTCCCAGAGTCATGCACGTGGCTCCCGTAAAAAAATAAAACGTTCCGTGCCAATTTCTGTTTCACCCAAATAGTGTACCAAGTATCTTCTATATCTTTTAATATAAATAGTAAGTGTTTTGTTTTTATGTTATTATTGTTCAGTCTTGTATTGTTGGTACGTTTTTCATGATTTTGAGTGTTTATGTATTTTAGATTTTTTATTGAAAAAGGCATCTATCCTTTACAAAAAAGTAGATATTTTCTTATGGTTGTATCCCACTTAGTTTTTAATATATATTTTTACTAGCATCTAAATTATTTGCAAGATCGTGATGACACGTAAATATTAATGAAAATCTGTCGTTCAACAGTGAGCAGTTACCTGGAGTAAAGAAGATCTAACTGTAGCTATAGAAGAATTGAAGAAATTATGTGATGGGAGTTAATGAAATATAATGGACTTTCGGTACCCCTTCAAGAATACTCTAAAGATATTAAATTATAGTTTAATCTTGAAAATGTTGTATTTAAAAAAAATCCTTTTACCTATTTCATTAATGGGGTCTCAATACCACACCTGGGGTCCTGGAATAATCGCCTGGTCACACTTACGATTACACCTGTATAAATAATTAATCACTATGCTTCTTATTAAAAGAAAGACAGATGAAAATTGAAATGTTGGGCATCTATCCTGGACTTACCCTATATCTTAAGGCTAAGGTTGTGCTTATCCAAGCAACTTTGCTTAAGCCTGCCAAATAAGTTGTGTAACTAGGATAGTCCCTAAAGTAAAAAAACTAAATACGTTAGCCTACGAACTAAGTCGTATGCTTACCGTCGTCCATATACATCGTATCTCATCTCCCAGCCTGGCGGCAGCGGCTCCTCGGGCGCGGCGGCGGCAGCGTTACCGGCGGTGACCGGCGTGGGACCGGCATGCTCGGTCGGTGTCGGACCGGCGTGGTCCTGGTGCGAGGGACCGGCGCTCTCGCTGCCCGGCGGGACGACGCCGTTGCTGAGCGGCGGCGGGCCTGGCGGAGGCTGCACAAGACATTGAAGTGATTAGAACGAGACCGTACGTGCCTCTCTGTTATATTGCACAGATGAGACTAGATGGCTAGATAGAGACTTACTCTCAGTATGGATCGCAGCGGTCTCGTGGGCTCCGGGTTACGCAGGCGAATGCGGGCTCGAACTCCGTCGTTCAGAGGACTGCGAGAATTCGGCGCTTCGTTGTTGAGAGCCTCGCGCGCTTGACTGAGAATCGCGGGGTCGATCCGTAGCCCGTCCAACAGAACCACCAGTTCCGCTGCTCTTAGGTCCGAGTTCGATGAAGCGTTTTCTGAAGAGGCTGTTCTCAATATATCTGAAAACGGAGTTTTTGTCATAAGCTTTTACTACGTAAACGATACATAGAACTTTTAGAGAGAGACATACCTATAGTTAATTCTACATTTTCACACTTCCCGTTAAAATGTAGAAGAACTTTTAGAAAACTGATCCTTTTTTCACCGATAAGATTGTCTTTCCTAAAGCTATGGTGGTCTGCGAGTCGAAACAGCAATTGTGACTGTGGCGTTACCAGCACTGTAAAGTCTTCCTTCCATTTGGGATGTAAAGTATTTTTTATAACTTCGGTTTTTCTTGAAATTTTATCATCTATTATCACTTGCAAATATGGATTTGGTTTAAAAAGCCCCGAGTTCCTTATGCTCGCTGATTCAACTGAAATGGAAAAACAGATTACTGATTTTGTTTAAGAGCCCATAATACCTCAATTCGCAGTCCTGCTCTAACGCTTCTGCTTTTTACCTGTCTATCCTACTCTAATCAGATGCCGCGCACGCAAATACATCAGTTATTTTGAAATCGCGGCTACACTGATGGTTTTTTCATTTTTATGGAACAGTCTGCAGCTGCTTTATACTAATATCATCTATATTATGGAAAGTTTCAGATCTAATTTCAGGTATTCATTGAATGCTATCGGTTTATTGTACGGTTTGGAGGTAACATTGTATTTTTTTCTATCGAGAAAATTTCATGGAATCAAGTTTTCACATCAATATGAACATAGCATTAGTACTCAACTTTATCATACATCAATTTCAGAGTGATTGTTGCAGTATTTGTTGGTATAAAACAGGATCATGCAAAGCAAAGTGAGGTATTATACACCCTTATGGATGAAAAGCACGCCACGCCATTTTAAAACGTCTTGGTGTATTAATCAAACAGCACGCCTAGTATGTACTCTGGAGGTGACGGTCAGACCAGGGGCCTTATTGTCTAACTTCGACATCCATCGCAATAGCCTACAAACGCACCGTGATTGGCTAGAAATGACATCACATCACACATTTTTGGCCAATCAAGATGCTTTTGAAGGCCATAGCGATGGATATTGAAGTTAGACAATAAGCAAATAAGAATGGAAGCCGTACGTTTTGGGCTGTCAAATGAATACGACTTTCTAACACAATTCCACAACTGAGGGTCTACTCCGAAGTGGAAAAATTCGATCGAGTATCGTTCGGTCGGAGTTTGTCGTATATCCGTCTCTTTCACACTCTTAATGCGTGCGTCAGAGATGGACGTATGCCCAAACGATAAACGACCGACTGAATCTTTTTGGGAGTGCGGGGCCTGGTTCGGGAATATAGTATGCTGTGGGGAATAAATTAATTTAATTTATTCATTGCTGTTGAAATGAAATCCTGACAAAACCTTGTCCAAGTAATTGCACAAACATGAAACCTAATTTTATCTCTATAAAGTACCGAGTTTAGATAAGATACCTGTTAGACTTAGTTGATGGTATGCTGCCAGAGGAATGGGAGTTGTAAGGTTCTGTATGCTGTCAGTCATAGTGGAGGAGTATATCAGTTCATATTAGATCAGCTGCCACCACCCCTAATCCATGAAGAGCTGAAACAAATTTTTTTATATTTTAGTTTTAACTTTCAAAATCTTATCAAATAAACTAAAATATAAACACATTCTTCAAAATATAAGATTGTTTATTTCCTCTCTTCTGTTACATGTTTTATTTTATGGCAATTCAATGATAGATATTATTCATCTACCTTAAAACGAATATCAGATGTCGGAATAATTATTTGGTCAAACTATTTTTGGATTAAAAATGCAAAATTAGTTTTATTATTAACTAATTGTTTTACTGTAAATCCATCCATCCATCAGCCTGTTTCGTCCACTGCTGGACATAGGCCTTTCCAGAATTTCGCTACTCTTGACGGTTCTCCTGGAAGAAATGCCCATACTCACACACGCTGGGCAGGATAATTATAATAAATTATCATAACGTTTTGAGCTGTTCAGTATGTGTTATTTATAAGACTAGTAAGGATTTATTTACAGTAAGACCTTTAGTATTAAACCCTTACTATATAATATATATATAAATATACATATATATAAATAATTTCATTATTCAGGTACGTTCAGTTCAGTTCAGTTCAGTTCACGTTTCAGTTATGCTTAAAGATACCTATTCACTTGCAGCCGGTATCAAGTTTATTTATTGAAAAAATATATAAACGGAAAGAATTAAGCAAATACATGAAAAAGTCTGTTGGGTGTTGGTTGGCACTCTTATAAAAAACACTCACATACAATATACAAACAGTTTACACAATTTTATTGAATAATAAGATAGGAACTTTCATTTTGCAAACCTAAATTGCTCTACTTAGTTTATATGTTATACTTATGTACTACAAAATCCAATATCTTTACCTATAAAATAGACTAAAATAATTGTCAATTTAAACCATTTCAAAGATTTTCATTTACTTGTTGTAGGTTAAGCGTTTCAAGGTTTTAAAACGTTACAATTACGTGAAATAAGTCAATAAATCTCAATATTTTAAGGAAATTTTGTAATATTCATACATAAAGTATAAATCGAATAAAAAATATCTCTAAACGGAGCTCTACTGAGGCCCCTTAAATATAAGTTCCTTACTTAAGAAATTGCCCTTTTATTAAGAAAATTTCAAACAATATTTTTAAATTGGAAGTATACAGGATTAGTTTTTCAAGTGGGCGTGGATGGACAATTCCGAAACTATAGGGAATAGCGAAAAATGCTTACAAGAGTCTTCAGGCCGATTTTTGATGAAAACCAAAACTTCATCATTAGATTTTTGAAAAAAATGGTTTTAATTTCACACTTCAACGTTTCAACGACACCCCACACAATGAGATGGATGAGAAAAAAAATTCAAAGTGTTGTGTAATTTTTATCATAAGCTTCTTGATTTTCTTAATGACTTTATTTCGCCATCCTGCTGCAAAAACCAAACATCTCGAGCTTTTCTTTCAATAATTTACTCCAATTCTACACTATTTTTTACATGGAGCGAAAGTGCAAATCTTGTCATTTGCTTGGTTTTAGCACTGGATATCTCATAAACTAAGTGTTTTTTGTAAATAACTGGTTTTACCAGCAGGTAGCAAGTGAAAAAATGAGTCGATCTCTATATTGAACTCATTTTTTACCAAATTCGAGATAATTGGTTTTTGCAGCAAGACAGTGGTTTTGTATTTTACTTAATTACATTTACTGAAAAAAAAAACTGCACATTTTAATAAATATAGTTTTTTCTTGTCTCATAACATTAAAATGTATACTTCCGACTGTCGGCACTTGGTGAAACTTCGAAAACAATTTTTTTTTACGTATATCGTTTATGGCTTATCTTATTATCTAAGTTCCCTAAATCCCCTGAAAAAGGTCTCTTAAGGCGAGGTTATCCAGCGAAATCTGTCCTGCTCCAATGCTTTAGTTTTACACATGGTCATCCTGCTCAGCGGAAGCGCGCCGCTTAGAAAATTCCCGGTTTTGGGTGTTTTTATTTATTATTTTGGAATTAGAGGGATGGGTCTTTCATATGACGACCGTTTTATATTACATTTTTAAGACGTTTATAAGTTTTTTTGTGGAATAAAAGTACAAGAATTTGTGTATAATTTATTCAAGATGATATTCCACCAAGAACCATCAATCGAATCCATCCAATATAAGTTTTACTGTTCAAAACTTAACATAGCTCAAATGAAATGATAATTAGATCATAGTTCAGACCTATCTTTGCGATTTAAATGGATCGAGGAAAATGTAAGTAATTGTGTATCGAACGGCCGAAATATCAAGATCAAAGAGTAAAGGCTTAAAATTAATTTGAAAAGAGACAAAATCGGGATAGCCCCCCCTTAACCGAAATGGTCAGGAGTTATATTGTAAAACTAGCTTTTGCCCGCTGCTCCGCCCGCGTCGAAGAGATTTTCGTCTAAATAAGGAAAACAAAAGAATATGATTTTTTGAACGACAATATGCAACGGTCACCATGTTTTACCAAAGTGATAATAAATACCAATCAAATAAGCCCAAACTCAAAGGGTCCAGTGTTGTCCGTTGAGGAGATCCCGTACCTACCTTCCAGTCCCATCAGTAGACCCTGGTCACGATCTTTTACCAAAGTGCTAATAAAGACCAATCAAATAAGCCCAAACTTGAAGGGTCCGCTGTTGTCCGTTGAGGAGAACCCATAACCACCTTCCAGCTCCATCAACAGACCTTGGTCACCATGTTTTACCAAAGTGATAATAAATACCAATCAAATAAGCCCAAACTCAAAGGGTCCAGTGTTGTCCGTTGAGGAGATCCCGTACCTACCTTCCAGTCCCATCAGTAGACCCTGGTCACGATCTTTTACCAAAGTGCTAATAAAGACCAATCAAACAAGCCCAAACTTGAAGGGTCTGCTGTTGTCCGTTGAGGAGAACCCATAACCACCTTCCAGCTCCATCAACAGACCTTGGTCACCATGTTTTACCAAAGTGATAATAAATACCAACAAAATAAGCCTAAACTCGAAGGGTCTGCTGTTGTCCGTTGTGGAGATCCCGTACCCACCTTCCAGTCCCATCATCAGATCATGGTCACCATGTTTTACCAAAGTGCTAATGAAGACCAATTGAATAAGCCCAAACTCGAAGGGTCTGCTGTTGTCCGTTGACGAGAACCCATAACCACCTTCCAGCTCCATCAACAGACCTTGTTTACCATGTTTTACCAAAGTGATAATAAATACCAATCAAATAAGCCCAAACTCAAAGGGTCCAGTGTTGTCCGTTGAGGAGATCCCGTACCTACCTTCCAGTCCCATCAGTAGACCCTGGTCACGATCTTTTACCAAAGTGCTAATAAAGACCAATCAAATAAGCCCAAACTTGAAGGGTCTGCTGTTGTCCGTTGAGGAGAACCCATAACCACCTTCCAGCTCCATCAACAGACCTTGGTCACCATGTTTTACCAAAGTGATAATAAATACCAACAAAATAAGCCTAAACTCGAAGGGTCTGCTGTTGTCCGTTGTGGAGATCCCGTACCCACCTTCCAGTCCCATCATCAGATCACCATGTTTTACCAAAGTGCTAATGAAGACCAATTGAATAAGCCCAAACTCGAAGGGTCTGCTGTTATCCGTTGAGGAAATCCCATAATCACCTTCCAGTCCCATCATCAGACCCTGGTCACCATGTTTTACCATAGTGCTAACAAATACCAACAAAATAAGCCTAAACTCGAAGGGTCTGCTGTTGTCCATTGAGGATATTCCGTACCCACCTTCCAGTCCCATCATCAGACCATGGTCACCATGTTTTACCAAAGTACTAATAAATACCAATCAAATAAGTCCAAACTCGAAGTGTCTGCTGTTGTCCGTTGAGGAGATCCCGTACCCACCTTCCAGTCCCATCATCAGATCATGGTCACCATGTTTTACCAAAGTGCTAATGAAGACCAATTGAATAAGCCCAAACTCGAAGGGTCTGCTGTTATCCGTTGAGGAAATCCCATAATCACCTTCCAGTCCCATCATCAGACCATGGTAACCATATTTTACCAAAGTACTAATAAAGACCAATAAAATAAACCCAAACTCGAAGGGTCTGCTGTTGTCCGTTGAGGAGATCCCGTACCCACCTCCCATTCCCGTCATTTGATCCTGGTCACCATTTTCTACAAAAATACTCATCAATACCGATCAAATAAACTTAAACTTGAGAGGTGTCCTAAAAAAACATTTACCAGTGGATGATTGAAACCCCGACGATGAGACTATATATCTACGTACGACTACGAAAGGCGTACGTACCACATGATTAACTAAAAATCTTATTGAGTGCATAGAATTTTTATAGTCAGTTCAGTAGTTCTAGATATTACCCATTATATGCAAACAAACAAATATTTCTTCTTTATATAATAGTGTAGACAAACTTTACCGTGAGTTGATTTGAACCAGACTGCGTCAAATTCGATATTTTGAAACATGCAGCGCCATCTAGTGTATTAAAATAAAAACAATTTCAAAGCCAGCTTACAAACAATTTCAACGCCAGCTTACTGAACCTTTATCCAGGATAGCTTCCCAGAGATGGCGTTTTCTAAGCACTTGAAAATAAAAATATTTTAGTTACTGGTCTTTGCTCAGTCAAGAAATATAATTTCAACTTTAATATTTTTTTTACAAAAGGATATATTTTTTCTGAAAATAAAATAAAAGAATAAAAAATAAAAAGTGAAAACAAATTTTACCAGTCGGGGTTTGAACCCGCGACGATCGACTATGCTACGGTGGCGAACCTTCCATATGTCTCACTAAAATTCTCATTGCGCTGCTCCCTTTTGTCATAGCCTGATGATACATAGCTCTAAAACTTCCCGAAGAAATGCTTTATCTTTCAGTGAAAACTGCATCAAAATCCATTGATTGGTTCAATTCAAAAGTTATAAGCGAACAAACAGACAGACAGACATTGTATTTTATATACCTATAGAGATAAACCTCTGAAACTAGTACAAGTGTGTTTAATCATGATATAACATTATGATTTTAATTAATCAATAAACTTTTGTAAAAACAATACCAGTTTGATGGCTTTTATCTCACTAATTTTAATTTTAATACATCACTTGGTATAAATTAATGAACCTTGATAATGGTGTTTAACTAGGGTTGCCAACTTTTCTTCTAGATTCTAAGGGACACAAGATCAAAGAAGCTAGAAAAAACGGTATTATCCATTTTTACACCCAGGACAAACACAATGAAATAAATGATTTTAACAGTTTATTTTTAAAACTAATACTTGCAACTGACCTTGCATACCTATTTTTTGTCTCTACGAATTTTGTAAGAAAGATCACTAACATTATCTTTCCAAACAAAAGTGCCATTTAAAGGATCATGGCAGTTGGCGGCCCGCAATTTTTCCGTTTTAATGGTATGTTCAAGAAATCAAAGTATGTGCATTATACAAAGCGCAAAAAGTTGCATGGAAAAAATTGCATGATTTTTTTTAAGTCCAGGGGACAAAAAGTAAGTTTTTCTGAAAAAATGGTCTAAATAAATGGTCTTGAAGGTACAAATGACTGCCATCTTGAGAACTGTCGATGGCTAGAGTTCACGTCACCTGCAAGTCTTGCGACAAAGTCTTCATTGGCCCTGAAATATGAATCCACATGCCGTAATCCATCGGACTTCAGTGGTGGAGAGGACTCTATGATTGACCCATAGACTTAGGATGGATTGACCAATGAGTTTGCATTACTTATTTTTTACTTTATTGTTCCGATTCATGATTATAAAGTTTACATACTTAACATGCAGTTTAGCTGTGTAACTTTGTACAAGCTGAGTAACTTTATACAAAATCATGTATAGAGCATGTCACAAAAACGCAAATATCTCGTTTCTCCATACTTTCAGATATTAATGGTTTAGAGACAGCTTTTATTTCGGCAAAATTCTTTACATTCAATTTAATTTAATTTAATTTAATTTACTTATATGAAGATACTCTTTCCAGGTTGGGATATTAAATATGAAAGAAATGATATTGAAAATATTTTAACTATTGTTATTGGAAAATGACTTTATTGTTTTCATCAACTTATCTATTGAAAAAACAGTTATGTGATTTGAGTACTTATTGTGTGTAAGACAGGGCAAAATACGGGACAAGGTTGGAAAGCTACTTTTAACCTAACCCAATAATTTAAGTGATTAAAAAGGAATATTAACTGAGCTCAACATAATTATTAAATTTTTTTTTCATTTATTGGTTTAAAAGTTACAACTATTTAAAGTTTTCCATAAAATTTCAAGAAATAATGGTCACCTACAAAGAGGGGGCATAGTGGGATAGGTTTGGGGGCCATAAGGCCATGCATTCTGCTAACTTATCGCAGATGTGGTGCTTCACTGCATTCTCTTTGTAATATTATGTAATGTAGTTCCAGTTTTAAACATTTAAAATAATTGTAGCTAGACTATTTTCAAGTTAGTTCCTTAAGCTAACCATAACCAAAATAGGGTGCTGAATTGTTTGTCAGGAGCTACCATTTTAGCAGCTTCCTTGATGTTGCTATGATATCTATATTTTTGCTATTTACCATGTTTTAGGATTCCGTACCCATATTGTCCCTCCTACTACAGGTTTTTGTTAGGTTAAAAGGAGGGTCCAAAGTACTTGTAAAAATTACTTGTGTATAAAAAAATAAAATTATGTAGTGTGTGGTGCTGCGGAAGATAGAGTTGGCAAAATTATTTGTCATTAACAATTTAGATTCTACATATGCTCTCTTGAAAAAGTAATGTAGTTTACAGGAGGACAAATACAGAACTCTATTTCTTTTGTAAATTTTCATGGTTATGTTATTTAAATAGCAAAACTGATTACAGTACCCTTAAGATCCAGCAAAAACAAAACATCAATTTAATTTGAAAACCAATGAGAAAATCATCTGTGAATGAACACACATTAATTAAATACAAACTAAGTTAATAATAACAACTATACTGTATTTAATATCACAGGGAAAATAGTATCACTAATAATAATAACAACAACTAAAGAACAAAGTCTAGAAAACAAGACTAAATGTCCCATTAGTGGACAAGTGATTCTCATACAGATGGAACAATTAGCTTAAAAAGATGAAAATCATTTTGAAGAAGTTACTATTGGCGATTTTGAGATATTTTTACACAATCATGTGCAAAATAAACTGGTAGAAGGTCAAATAAAATTACCTTAAAGTGAAGGTCCCTGATAGTTTTGTTGATTGATTAGGACTTGGATTGTGTCTCGAAGGGACACTCTGACCAAACATTATTTAAAAAACATTTATTAATATTTAAGCCCATAAACCTGAAAAGACTGTAATCAAAGAGTTTCAGTTTATATTGCATGAGCATTTATTTGCAATAGGTAGGACAAGGACATTGATTAGTATTTATGAGGCAAAGTATAACTGATTGATAGCACAAGGCAAAAGGATCCTTGTGATTAAATAATTATCATTTCTGCTGCTTATCTCACTGAAACGAATGTACGCAAGAAATGGGCAATAACACTGATTCATAGCTATGCTATCAAACATTCAATCTAAAGAATATCAAGAAGATTATATTTACCAATTCACTTGTCCATGCAACCACTGGAATATCGTAAATACAACACACACACCATTTAACTAAATATGGCTACTCGATTTAGGAAAAAACAAGATTATTTATATACAAAAATCATACAACTCAATTTTGTTGGGCCATCCATCAACTAGAGCATGAGTGTTGCAATCCAAGTCCCAAAAAAAATTGCCTAAAATTGCCGATAAAAATGTATACTAGTTGAAATTAAATCAACCGACCAAATTCATACTGGAGACTTGGTTAATCATCAAGAACAAAGTTTAATGACTATCCAGGTGAAAACTAAAAATATTATTTTTTTTGCCCCAGGTATTGGCACTAGGAATTTTGTAAGCAAAGGGAGCAAAAAAAAAATATTTTTTGAAATTGCCCAAAAGTATTAATTACTGAACCTAGTTCTTGATCACTAACCGAGTCTCCAGTATGAATTTAGTCGGTTGATTTAATTTCGCCCTATTTATTAGAGTAGCTTAAAATCGCCTTATTGAAAGTGTAGCCTAATAAATAATATACCTACTTAGTTTCTATACTTACGTTAATCAAAATTGACTTTTTTTTATTATAATGAAATAGATACAACCAAAATTAATAAATAGTCTGCTGACCGAACACCCTCCCAAGACTTAAAAAAACTTAAAGTAAACAATAACTTTTTATTCCAATGCTTCAGTTGAAATTTCAATCAAGCTTGAAGCAAATTAAATTATGGAAGGACAATCCCTCTCGCCAAAATAACCCCGTGTGTGTCTTTCTCGCTTTCCTGATCCCAACGTCATTAAATACGTCTACAAAAAGAGCGTCCTTAAACCACCATAGGCTCTAAGCCGTTCGGAGCTCATTCGATTCATAATCGACAAACGACAAAAGGAACAAACTTAGGTGAGTGAGCAGGATACCTGTTATTTGTTAAGACTAATCTATGATTGTTGTCTTTGTACTGCCTGCCAAGTGTCAAGCGTGTGACAATACGATAGTAAAATTGGTGTTGTCATCACAACTAAATAAAAATCTGTTTAGCATCCAAAGCCGTTGAATCTTTTCGTTAATACTTCCCGTTCTCAACTTTAACATGGTAGCAGAGTAATAAAGTACAAAGAAGGTGCAAGATAGTTAAACTCCGGGTAAGACTGAAAAGTTGCAGCGAAATTTGTACCAGCCTGTCAAATCACCCGAGTCATCACCATGGATAAGGCGATTGCAGAGGCTTCCAAGGTACAAGTAGGGCTCCTGGATGGAAAAGACTATAAGCATTGGAAGTATCGAATTGAAACTGTGTGCAGGGGCATTCCCGGTGCGGTAGATATTATCGAAGGGAGATTGCGCAAGCCCGAACCACCAGCAGCAACGGCCGACAAGGATGAAAAGTCTAAGTATGAGAAAGAACTCGCAGATTTTTATACTAAAGACAGTACAGTACTAACGTTACTTACAACTAATATGACGAATGAAGTACTTGACCAGATAATGCGCTATAAGAGTGCTAAAGAGGTATGGGATGAGCTCGAACGCCTTTATTGCGGCAGCGCAGAAGACAAAAGTTACGATCTTTGTATAGAATTTTTCAATCACAAGAAAGATCCCGAGCATGATATTAAGAAGCATATTTCTGCTTTGAAAAATATTTGGCATGATCTAAATAGCCATTTAGAAACAAGTCTGCCAGATATACTGCTAATATGTAAAATTCTCGGCACTTTGCCGCATGAATTTTTTGCTTTTAAGTCAAGTTGGCTTCTTGTGAATAAGAAAGATAGAGCAATTGAGAATCTAACTGTTCAGCTAATATCCTTTGAGAAAGCCTTAATGAGCAAAGAAGATAGCACAAATCCTGAAGAAGTATTAGTCGTGAAAACAGAGAAGTTCAAGAAGAAAACTAAAGTTTTTAACTGCAACTACTGTGGTGAAGTTGGGCACCGAGTACGAAAATGCCTAAAGTGGATAAGAGATGGTCGACCACCGAAGCAGTCAACAAGTACAAATGTTAATCTGACCGTGTTAGCCCTTGAAGACAAGCTGCCCATTGATAAAACAAATTGGTACGTCGATAATGGTGCGACAACCCACGTGACAAATAGAGGCGACTTTTTTGAGAGCTTTGAGCACTTCAAAGGATCACATACAGTTACTGCTGCAAACGGGCAAGCCATAGAAGCCATAGGAATAGGCAACATTCGTGCTGAAGCCAATGTCAACGGTAAAGTTGAGCAAATTTTGCTGAAGGATGTTTGGTATGTTCCAAACATCAAGAGAAACTTGTTTTCAGTTCTTGCTACGCATGATATTTCGTCAAAGAGTACGTTTGAGTCTACGCCGAAGCAATGCGTACTAAAAATAGATGGAGTCACCAAAGTTATTGGGACAAGAGATATCAAGGGCGGGCTGTATAAGCTGGAGCTTAAATGCGTTGCGCCAAAGAGTCTAGAAGTCAACCAATTACTGACAAATCCTCTACAAGTGTACCATGAAAGGCTAGTACATCAGAACAAGCGACACGTTAAACAGGTGATCGAACAAGAGCTCGGATTAAAAGTGAATATGGAGCAATCGGATCTCTGTGAAGGCTGTGTTTATGGAAAAGCTCACAAGCAAAAATTCGGAACAAGGGTTAGAGCCACTAAACCAGGAGAACTAATCCACACCGATATTTGCGGACCATTTCCATACTCTATCGGGAAGAATCGATACTATATTCTATTCAAAGATGACTACACACGACATCGACATGTTTACTTTCTACGTCAAAAGTCTGAAGCAGCATCAAAGCTAAAGCTGTTCCTTGCTGAAGCTAAAGTTGCGGGACACGTTGTCAAAGAAGTTCTCAGCGATAACGGAGGTGAGTTTGTTGGCAGTGAATTTAGAAAGATTCTAAGAGAACATGGCATTACGCAAAGACTGACGATGCCCCACACACACGAGCAAGCTGGATGCGTAGAGCGGGAAAATCGCACAGTAGTAGAAGCAGCGCGCGCCATCATGCACGCACATGAGAAAATTCCTGATGGTCTGTGGGCAGAAATTGTAGGAGCAACTGTCTACGTTTTAAATCGAACTGGGCCGTCTAGCGTACAAAGCAAATCTCCTCACGAATTGTGGTACGGAAAGAAGCCATCAATAAAGCACCTACGGATTCTCGGCTGCACGTGCTATGCGCACATCCCGAAAGCTAATCGCAAAAAGCTACAGAAGAAAGCGGAAAAAGGGATTCTCATTGGGTACGAAGGAGATGAAGGCTATAGAATTTGGAGTGATAAAGTATTTAAACTAATTAGGTCCAGAGATGTGACGTTTGAGGAAATTCCACTCCTGGGAAACCCTGCAAAAGAAAGTTTACCAGAAAAGCCATCGAGTACTGACAATGGAATATTTCGCTATCAGCTACAAGGTCTCCATAGAGATACAGAAACGAGTAACGCCGATGACGAGAGAGAAATCGAGGCGAATGATGATGAGTTTATGGAAGAACCTTCGTTTTCAAGAGCACAAACAGATGAACAAGGTGCCATAAATGATAATTTTGAAATGGATCAAGGTAATTCAGAGGTTGAGTCTGCTCGCTCTGAGGAGGAAAATGGTGAGCGAATCGAAGAGCACGAAGAGCCTGCTGAAGATATTGATTTGTCTGAAAATGATATCGAAAGAGAAGGCCAAATGACTCTGCGAAATAGAGCTACTCTTTTACCCCCAAGCCGGTTCAAAGATTACATCATGGCGGCAGAAGGGCACATGATGACTGAACCGAAAACCTTCAAAGAGGCAATGTCTTGTAAGGACAGTGAGAAATGGCAAGAAGCCATTAATAGTGAGATTTCTTCGCTGAAAGATAACAAAACTTGGGAGTTAGTGGAACTACCGAAAGATCGAAAAGCCATTCCTTGTAAGTGGATATTCAAATTAAAGACAAACCCTGATGGTACAATTGATAAGTACAAGGCACGGCTAGTCATAAAGGGGTATTCACAAAAGAAGGATATAGACTTTCATGAAACTTTCAGTCCTGTGGCTAGGAGCAGCACTATTAGAGCAGTTCTGAGCGTTGCTGCTAAGGAGAAGCTCAAGCTAGCACAGTTCGACGTCTCTACTGCCTTCTTGTATGGCACGTTGGATGAAGAAATCTACATGAGGCCGCCAGAAGGTTATACCACTGATAAAAAGCTTGTATTCAAGTTAAAGAAAAGCCTATACGGGCTGAAGCAAGCACCCCTCTGTTGGAACAGATGCATAACCGACTACATTGTCAAGATCGGTTTTATGCAGAGTCAGTCTGATCCTTGCCTCTTTGTAAGAAAGCGAGGTATTAACAAAATAATCCTTGCATTATACGTCGACGATGGACTGATTGCATCAACGAACGAAAGAGAGGGAAAGTTTTTCCTAGAGGAAATGAGAGTGCGCTTCAAGATAACTGAGAAACCGGCAAGTTACTTTCTTGGGATGGAGATTAAAAGATACTCCGATGGATCCATTCTGCTTCATCAGAAGGCGTACACAGCACGCGTCTTAGAGAGGTTTGGCATGGACAAATGCAAACCAGTTGTGACACCGATTCTGAAAGCAGTTGATGTGAAAGAAGATGGAGATACTACGTCATCCTTTCCATATCGACAAGCGGTCGGTGCTCTTGCATATCTGATGACAGGCACAAGGCCAGACATAGCCTTTGCAGTCAGTGTTGCATCGCGTAACTTAGATAATCCTTCGAAAGAAGACGTCTTAACCGTCAAGAGGATTATGCGTTACCTTAAAGGGACGATTGATAACGGAATCGTCTACAAACCAGTTAAGGATCTCAACCTAGAATGCTACAGTGATGCTGATCACGGTGGTGATTTAAAGACTGGAAGATCGACCACAGGCATTTTATGCATGTATGCTGGGGGTGCAATAGCTTGGAATAGCAAAAGACAAAGTGTTGTCGCTATATCCTCCACAGAAGCTGAAATAATCGCTGCAAGTGAAACTGCTAGGGAAATCATTTGGTTGAGAAGAATATTGAAAGACATTACAGGTGAAGAATGTCCAGCATGTCTTTGTGTGGATAACGAATCTGCTATCAAGCTGGCAAAGAATCCACCAGAGTTCCATCAAAGAACTAAGCACATAAGACTTCGTTCGTTCTTCATAAGAGAATGTATTCAGGATGGAAGCATAACCATCTGCCATGTGCCAGGAGCCAGGCAGATTGCAGACATGCTCACCAAACCACTTTATGGGCCCAGAACAGAAATGCTGAAGAAGATGGCAGGCATCACAAACAGAGGTGGATGTTAAGACTAATCTATGATTGTTGTCTTTGTACTGCCTGCCAAGTGTCAAGCGTGTGACAATACGATAGTAAAATTGGTGTTGTCATCACAACTAAATAAAAATCTGTTTAGCATCCAAAGCCGTTGAATCTTTTCGTTAATACTTCCCGTTCTCAACTTTAACATTATTTGTCCCTCTTACTCATATACATTTTGTCTTTTTCGTCGTTTGACGAAGACGATTCGACGGCTTTACTTCTAGAGCCGCTGGTTTTCTTATTAGGGGGGAGGGATCAGATAAAAGCGGCACTGTTTTTTTTAAACCATCGTTGTTTTGGGGCGTGCCCTAGCCTTGTTTTGACATTGATTAAGTTCACCTCGCTCAACGTCTGCATTATGACTCGCGTTGAAGAGATCGGCGACAGTCGCCAATCACTATGTTTGCCGCCTCGACATCTTTCGGAATAACCTAAATGGCAAAAATTTCCTAACTTGGCAACACTGCATTTTGTCGTTCTTTTTAGCTCAAAAGGACACCGAATCCAGGGCCGTAAAACACATTAAAAAAAAAAAAAAAAAAAATCGTTCTTTTTATTTTTATTTTTTTTCCTTTCGTCCCTTTCAGGGACATGCAAAGGTATCTAGGACCATGATAGCCTTTTCTGTAACCATTTTTATTCCTTTATTGTTATTTTATAAATTTAGGCGAAAGCCTCGTCTGATACGATAATTTCTTCATTTTTAATACAATTGTCGTTCTTTTTATTTTAATTTATTTGTGCACAGATTATTCTCATCACATTTTGCCATTCATGTTCCGATATGACGGCCGGGTTCCGAATGGCGCTGACAGCACTAAAAGTACCATCGCATTAAGTCTGCGGTCTAGCCTCGGTTTCTCGAGTCCATTTTTGAACGCTCTAGGGTGATATTCGCATCCTCCGAGTGATTTTCGCTCGTTTCGAAACGAAACCAAATCAATAAACACACACACTCACTCGCCACTAGTGTTGTCAGCCGTCCCGATTTGCGCGGCACGTCCCGATTTTCGGGGGTCTGGGGACCCGTCCCGATTTTCGGGGGTCTGGGGACCCGTCCCGATTTACCCCTCATCGGGACGCCTAATGTCCCAATTTTTCACTGACTGATAAAAAATCATATTAAAAGTTTGAAACTGCTTGTTTTGTGCTCTGTTTTCATTTCATCTGTGGACGTGATCACACACACACTAAAGATTCCTTAAAGGGTGTCTATGATTTGTGCTATTACTAACTAAATAGGTACTGACTTTTTAGTACATAGGTTGGTACTGAAAATAATAGATCTATTATCAAAATAATAAATCAATCACTTTATATTATTTTGATATCAAAACTTTTATTCCTGGAATGAACTATTATAATAGTATACAAAAAGAAAAGTCCCGACTTACTAAGTGACTGACTCAAACCCCCGATCATTAACACTTTCGTCAAGTTCCAACACTAAAAACAGGATAGTGTATATAATTTCCAACGCGTGTGACAGAGATGGCATGAGAACCCGTTTCAAGACCCCTAATTTATGAACGCACCTCAGGAACGCCCAGCTCAAACTCTTGGACCTAGAAAGCTGATATTTTACAGAAAACCCCTATATAATGTTGACAAGAAATAAGGCCAGATTTTTCTAATAAAATAGGAAATGAAACTTTGTGTTGGAAATAAGTTTGTTTCATAGTTAAAAAAATTGTATTAACACTTTTGGTTAGAAATTAAGAAATATTACATTTCGGAAATGCGGCTCTGCCTTCGGCATCGCTAGACACTTTGCCAGAGGATCAATTCTGAGAACAAGAAATAGTTACGTCCGCGATTTGGCCTTTGAACTCGTGGAACATACTATTCTAGGGCAACAAATTAGTTATTAAAAATAACTATTTCAAAAAACGTGGCTCATCCTTTGGCCTGGCCAAAAACACGTTCCAGTATGATCAATTCAGAGAACAAGTATTGTTTCGTCCGGAATCGCGGCTTGGCATTCGACCTCGTCAAACATACAATACTAAGAGGTTGAATGACCTACCAAAAATTAACTAACTCACGGAAAGGCGGCTTGGCCTCTGGCCTCACCAAATACACTTTCCAAAAGATATCACAAAAACCAAACATACTCCATACCAGAGTCAGGTCAAGCACGTTACATAAAATTAAGGATCTGAAAAATATTTTCAGATTCGATAGAACTATACAAATTAAATTAACGTGGGCAAAGCCGCAGGCAAAAGCTAGTTAATAATATAATATAAGAACTAATGGAGTGCCATTTGTTTAATTTTACGTTAAACGCGTGTTTTGCCCACACACTACACAAAAAATTATATTGCAACACATTTTTGTTAATAAAAAACTAAAAATAAAATAAAAAGATAAAAAATCCGTAGTGAAACAATGTTTTGTTTAGACAACGACATTATGTTTTTATACCTATGTGTGTACATATACGTTATTGTGTACTTTGTAAGGCATAACACGTTGAAGACCCGCTTTAGACACATTTTGACCACTAAATATTTAAATAAACTTTGAATTATATAAACTTAGTTCTTTTTCGGCCGTTCCGATTTGAAAACCAAAATCCCGATTGTTTTATCATTCCGTCCCATATAAGGCACATTGGGCCTGGCAACACTATTCACCACGACCACACCACACACACCAACCAAATTAATTACCAAACACACACACTGACTGAACTGAGTAAGTAATGTTGAATTTGTAGAAAGAAATAGATTCGAAAATTGTTTTGTTTGTTGTGATGGGTGTTGGTTTATTCTCACGATTCGTAGCTATTCGTATTTATTGAATAAAATCCAAGTACTTTTAACCTACAATCTACTTAAGCACTTGTCACCTACAAGTTCCAAAATATACAACAGAAATATTAAAACTTTAGTGGTTGGTGTATTCTTTAAATTCCATCAAACTGAAAAAGATTTCGTATTACATAAATGGTTTCTCATTCGGAGCAGTAAAACGTTCAGCATGCTATAGATTTGGTCTTACCTTCAAACCGTAAAATTTTCCTTTGAATCAAATATTGTAAGACCTTGGATAACAACTTTGGTTACAAAGTTACATTTACAGCCTTCTTTCATTAGGTTTGACGTAACAGCCCACGTAAAATATACTTTTTACAGGTGATACACAAGTAATACTGTGATGAGTCCTGTGGAGAGTATTCCAATGGCTGTTTTAAACCATGTTGATGAATATGTTGAACTGCTTTATGATGACATTCCAGAAAAAATTAAAGGATCAGCTCTGATTCTACAACTTGCAAGAAATCCTGATAATTTGATTGAGCTATCAAGGAATGGTAAGTTTTTTTTATATGGTTGGAGTGTAGCAAAAGATGTGCAAGTGATCTGACTCAAAATATATTTTTCCTGTCGTTACTATTTTTATTAATGCAATGGTTAGAGTACATAAAAATAAATTCTTAATAGATCAGAGTGTCGATAAAGGGGTACAACCCAGGACTATTGATTTTTCTCTAAGACTAACTTTAGTCTAGTTATGGACCTTATTTATAGTGCGTTCCGAGTCAAGACATAATCAATTACCTACATCTCGTCTATCATCATTCCGAATCACAGATAGCCGTGCGGCGTGAGTAGTTTGATGGTACTTTTAGTGTTGTCAGCACCATTCGGAACCCGGCCTTAAATTGATGTAGGTGTGATTCTTAGAACAAAATTATAAAAAAAAAGAATATTCTTCATAAGTATTTTTATTATCCCAACATATTAATTACTTATAAAGAAAGCCTTTTTGCTCATATTGATTTTTCTCTACGACTTATATTTTTTTAATTACGCACCCATGACTGATGTAGATTTTTTGAAAAAGTCTAAAATAGGTACAAGGTGTGGTAGGTTCTTTGTTAACATACTACCTCAACTTTGCATGGCATTATGAATTTCATATTATCATCATACTTGTGGTCTTTTACTACAGGATTCCCTAAAGGACAACATTTACATACATTTTATTAAATGTCAACAGAAGTCCACAAAAAGCGATCTGCCCTAATCAAGCTTTTTGGTCTTGGCTTCGTTACTACATAACTGATCTATTACTATTACTATATCTTTGTAAAAATAGGAAATTCTTTAAAAAATCTGTCTGATCCCTTGCACAAACTTTGAAACAAAACTACATTTACTACAACATACCAGAATATCCATTACAATACAGTTTTATGGATCTGATTTGATTCTTGCATTACACAACAAATAACTGAGTTTGTCTTCACATGGTCTTGACCTCAAGGTTGCCAAAAGGTATCAGAGGAATTCACTTAACACATATGTACACTGGGTCAATCTATGCTGATTTAACCCGGTAGACCCCCGCCACCTTGTGGGGGATGCTGCTCTTACAGTTTCACAAGCCGTGCTTTAGCAAACATTTCGGCTTTAATTTACCTAACATCTCAAGTGTGGTATCATTTTCTGATAAACAAAAGATGAAGAATTCATTTTTAAAACAATCTATACACAGTTTCATAAATTTTTGTGAGTAAATAAAAATACTGCTCTAAAGAATATTTATCGAGCTTAAATAATATATATATACTTTATTTTTTATCAATGGTAATAATTAGTGAAATTATGTGGATACAGCATTATTAAATTTGTTATGTATTAGCTTTTGATTATTTTGTAGACTGGAGGTAGGTGACAAATAAATCAGTTTGTGACTTGAGCTTAACTTGGTTGTATTCTTTAAAATTAAAATAAAACATTAACATTGAAAACAAAAAACATTATACTGTAAATATTTTTCATAAAAAATTAGTTTCAAAGATAAGTTGGTTTGTAAACGCAATATATAAGTTGACTTTTATTTATGCAACCAAACTCATACTAGAGGCTTGGCAAGTGATCAGTAACACGGCTCGATAACACTTTTTGCTAATTTTGCAGAATAATTTCTTGACGTCCCATAGTTATTGACTCGGGCTGGGCTTGCATTTGTAAGGAACACGAAAAGAATAAATTCACGAATTTCACAAAAAGGGTAATTGATCCTTGTTACTGAGCACTTACCGAGTCTTCAGTAAGAATTTGGCTCGATAAATTAAGGTCACCTTATATAGAATACGGGAATATTATAAAATAAGGATGTTGTGGGTGGCAGCTGGATAAGGAGGGCGGAGGACCACCAAGGGTGGCGAAATCTAGAAAAGGCCAATGTCCTATAGACACAGGCAAATGGATGTATGGATGGATATGAAATACAAACTAACTGAATTATGCCACTGTGGTGGAAATTGTAGGTCAGGTGACGAGCAATAAAATATATAGTAACCGGGAGTCAGAGGTGTCACATAGACTGAAAAAAGAACTCTGAAAATGATCTCCATGAAGCCAAGATTAACAAATAAATTAATAATGTCCAGCCACAGTGCTCTCACTAACTACCTATATATTCTTGTTATTTGAATAAAAATAAAAAGACTGATTTAATAATTTTATTGTTTGTTTAATTTTCTTATTTCGGCTACCCATTTCGGCCGATAGGGGGCGTGGTATTTTTGCAAAACTTTGGGTGGGGCGCATTGGGTAAAAGACCCGACCTAGTCCGTTACATTATTTCAAGAGGCTTATGCAATAAATACAGTGTTACAATTAAGTAGTCAAAAATGTTTTGTGTATTTTTTGTAGATATTCACATTGTTTATTATACCTAAAAACTTTATCATTGAAAAATGCACATTATAACACTATTTAATTAAAATTATTATAAATATTATTTATTCTAAACAGTATAAAGATATAATTATAGTACTTGTATTATTTTAATTAATTAAAATATCGGTTTAGGTTGAATTTAATTTAATTGGTACTTGGTTTTTAATAATTTTACATATTTATTAGCTGAATGTAAACTAGTTTACTTCCGATTTAAGAATAAAGTGAGATACCGAGATAAATTCGTAGGTAAGTAAGTTTTTTATGATGCAAAGAATACAAAATCAGGTTATTCCACTGCGCTCCAAGAATGTACTCCACTGCGCTCCAAGTTTCTATTACATACCTATACATTATTTCAAAAATTATAAGTACCAAAATGGTTCCACAAGGGTCTGCTGTTGTCCGTTGAGGAGATCCCGTACCTACCTTCCAGTCCCATCATCAGACCCTGGTCACCATGTTTTACCAAAGTGCTAATAAAGACCAATAAAATAAGCCCAAACTCGAAGGGTCTGCTGTTATCCGTTGAGGCGATCCCGTACCCACCTCCCAGTCCCGTCATTAGATCCTGGTCATCATGCTCTACAAAAATACTCATCAATACCGATCAAATAAACTTAAACTTGAGAGGTCTCCTAAAAAAACGTTTACCAGTGGATGTTTGAAACCCCGACAATGAGACTACATACGACTACGCAAGGCGTACATACCACATGATAAACTAAAAATCTTATTGAGAGCTTATAAATTTTTTATAGTAAGTTCCGTAGTTCTAGACATTACACATTAGGTATATGCAAACAAACAAATCTTCTTTATATAAAAGTGTAGACAAACTTTAACGTGAGTTGATTTGAACCAGACTGCGTCAAATTCGATATTTTGAAACATGCAGCGCCATCTAGTGTATTAAAATAAAAACAATTTTAACGCCAGCTTACTGAGCCGTTATCCAGGATAGCTGCCCAGAGATGGCGTTTTCTAAGGACTTGAAAATAAAAATATTTTAATATTTTAGTTTTGGTCTTTGCTCAGTCAAGAAATATAATTTCAGCTTTAATATTTTTTACAAAAGGAAATATTTTTTCTGAAAATAAAATAATGGAATAAAAAATAAAAAGTGAAAACAAATTTTACTAATCGGGGTTTGAACCCGCAACGATCGACTGCGCTACGGCGGCGAACCTTCCATATGTCTCACAAAAATTTTCATCGAGCTGGTCCCTTTTGTCATAGCATGATGATACATAGCTTTAAACCTTCACGAAGAAATGCTTTATCTTTCAGTGAAAACTGCATCAAAATCCATTGAGTGGTTCTCAAGTTATAAGCGAACAAACAGACAGACAGACGTTGTATTTTATACTAGCTTTTGCCCGCGGCTCCGCCCGCCTCGGGGAGATTTTCGTGGAAATAAGGAAAACAAAAGAAAATTATTTTTTGAACGACAATATGCAACGATCACCATGTTTTACCAAAGTGCTAAGAAATACCAATCAAATAAGCCCAAACTCAAAGGGTCTGCTGTTGTCCGTTGAGGAGATCCCGTACCCACCTTCCAATCCCATCAGCAGACCCTGTCACCATGTTTTACCAAAGTGCTAATAAAGACCAATCAAATAAGGCCAAACTCGAAGGGTCTGTTGTTTTCCGTTGAGGAGATCCCGTACCCACCTTCCAGTCCTATCATCAGACCATGGTCACCATGTTTTACCAAAGTGCTAATAAAGACCAATCGAATAAGCCCAAACTCGAAGGGTCTGCTGTTATCCGTTGAGGAGATCCTATAACCACCTTCCAGTCCCATCTGCAGACCCTGATCACTATGTTTTATCAAAGTGCTAATAAATATCAACTAAATAAGCCTAAACTCGAAGGGTCTGCTATTGTCCGTTGAGGAGATCCCGTAGCCACCTCCTGGTCACCATGTTCTACAAAATACTCATCAATACCGATCAAATAACCTTAAACTTGAGAGGTCTCCTAAAAAAAACATATACCAGTGGATGATTGAAACCTCGACCATGAGACTACATACGACTACGCAAGGCGTACATACTAAAAATCTTATTGAGTGCTAAAAGAATTTTTATAGTCAGTTCAGTAGTTCTAAATATTACCCATTATATACAAACTATATCATAATCTTGATAATTTTCCATATAATAGTGTAGACAAACTATAACGTGAGTTGATTTGAACTAGACTGCGTCAAATCCGATATTTTGAATCATGCAGCGCCATCTAGTGTATTAAAATAAAAACCATTTCAACGCCAGCATACTGAGCCGTTATCCAGGATAGCTTCACAGAGATGGCGTTTTCTAAGGACTTCAAAATAAAAATATTTTAGTTATTGGTCTTTGCTCAGTTAAGAAATATAATTTCAGCTTTAATATTTTTTTTACAAAAGGATATCTTATTTCTGAAAATAAAATAAAGGAATAAAAAATAAAAAGTGAAAATAAATTTTACTAGTCGGGGTTTGAACCCGCGACGATCGACTACGCTAGGGCGGTGAACCTTCCGCATGTCTCACTAAAATTCTCATTGCGCTGCTCCCTTTTGTCATAGCGTGATGATACATAGCTTTAAACCTTCCCGAAGAAATGCTGCATTCAGTGAAAACTGCATCAAAATCCATTGAGTGGTTCTCAAGTTATAAGCGAATGAACAGACAGACAGACGTTGTATTTTATATGTATGTATAGATTTATTTATTTATGCGTCTTTATCTGTCTTTTGGCAAGAAGATTACCAGTCTCTAATTGAACTGAACACTACTCCTTTATTTTGGTTATTTATTATTATGTTGTTATACTGTTGATTAAATAATGTGCCTGTCGCTTATATAGCCAAATTCATACTAGAGACTCGGTCAGTGGTCAGGCAAGGTTCAATGACACTGCTTGCGAAATACGCAAAACTTTTTTTGTGCCTCTAAACTTGTTTAAGAACAACCTTGACTCGATTAGTGTATAAAGTTCAAATTTTATTTTGCGTATTTCACAGAAAAGGTCATTGAACCTTGGTCGATATCTCTTACCGAGTCTAAAGTATGATTTTGGCTAAATAAGGCGACATTTATTTATACAACCAAATTCATACTGTAGTGTAGGCTTGATAAGTGATTAACACTTTGCTAATTTCCCAAAATAGAAAAAACTCGGGGCTGGGCTTGCGTTTGTAGATAACAGGAGAATAATATATTTCGAATTTCCCAAAAAAGGTCATCGAACCTTGATACAGAACAGACTACTTACTGAGTCTTCAGTATGAATATGGCTGCATAAATAAATGTCACCTTGTGTAAACGAGAGACACCATAAATAAGACGACTTTTGTTTGTATAGCCAAATTCATACTGGAGACTCGGTATGTGGTCAGAACCAAGGTCTGATGACCCTGTCTTAAATTACGCAAAATAAAATTTAGACGTCCTCTACTAATTGAGTCGAGCGAGGTTGTTTGTTCTTGAACAAGTATAGAGGCACGAAATATATTTTTTGCATTTCGCTAACAGGGTCATTGAACCTTGGTCTTGATCACTTAGCGAGTCCAAAGTACGAGTTTGGCTGTTAAAAGGAAAGTCACCTTAATAGGTATGATATACATAGGTCAATACAAAGAAAATATGAAAAAATAAATACGATATCGTCTCCTTTAATAAAGTCGTCATCACATCCGTCGAAGAACATTATTTTTTCATGCTTTACTTGCATAAAACCATTCATAACCATTTCGTATAACACAACGGACTAGCGGACTGGCATGGACTTGTCCGAAAGCCATGGAGGTCCGATCTAGTCCATCGCCCGCGGACTAGCTCACGGTTGAATCAGTCCATTTAATGATTTAGGACTTTTTATAGATTTGCGGCTTATTGCAGACTTTTTTCGGTCCATGTGACACCTCTGCCGGGAGTGCGGCTTACAAAAAAAAATAATTTTATGTATTCAAAATCTATAATCTTTCTTACGCATTTTTTATACCTACCTATTACGTAATACCTTGCCCTTGTATTTTTTAAGCTTTGAACTCTTAAGGGAATCCGAACGAACGATGTTCAGATCTATATTCTATATCTATATTTATGTTTGTATTATTTTGTATTTCATATCTATCCACATATCCATTAGCCTGTGTCCATAGGATATAGGCCTTTTCTAGATTTTACCACCCAGCACTTTGCTAAAATATGGTGACCAGGGTCTGCTTGGGACTGGAAGGTGGGTACGGGATCTCCTCAGCGAGAGCAGCACCCACAGATAACCCCCTAGGGGGTTATCTGTGGCAGCACCCCTCCCCCCCTGCCACAAGGTGGCGGGGTCTACCGGGCTAAATCAGCGTAGACTGACCCAGTGTACATATGTGTATCTTCTCAACGGACAACAGCAGACCTTTTGAGTTTGGGCTTATAAGTTAATAATGCTGTAGCGACATAATTTCACTAATTATTACCATTGATAAAAAATATACGTTCAACTTAGCTTGCGTGATGGATTTTGAAAATACTTCGCTGCCCTCGCATAAAATGTTAGTTTTGTTTTAGGTAGATTTTCTATGGTAAGTACATATAAGGTGTATGTATTTTTTAATCTTGATAAATATTCTTTACAACAGTATTTTTATATACTCACGAAATTTTGTATTTTTAAGGATACTGAATGTTGAATGTAAAAAATACTTGTCCAATTTACATATTTTCTTCAATATTTTATAATTTTTGTATGAAACTGTGCATAAATTGTTTTAAAAATGAATTCCTAATCCTCCATTTATAAGAAAATTATACCACACTTGAGATTTTAGGTAAATTAAAGCCGATATGAATTTTTTGCTGAAGCGCGGTGGCGTGAAACTGCGAAAGCAGCACCCCTCCCCCCCCCCCCCCTGCCACAAGGTGGCAGGGGTCTACCGGGCTAAATCAGCGTAGATTGACCCAGTGTACATTTGTGCCAAGTGACATATGTGCCAAGTGAATTCCTTCGATACCATCTGGCGACCTCTCCATACATTGGGTGACAAGACAAACCTACCTTAAAGAGAATTTTGTGTTACAGAGGCCTTATTGAGTGCACTTTCAAGAGTCTTAAGAGAAGAATGGAAACGGAGTATTGAACTTAGTACTAACATTGTTTATACATTCTTTTGCTTCTCTACCTATAACGAATTTCATCCTGTTATAATACAGTACAAGATTGGGTCTCTCTGTATGGATGTCATTGATTATGAACTGAAAAGGTATGATCAGTGGAAAGAAAAAGTTGAGGGAAAAAAGCAGATTCTTACACCAGACAAAGTAAGATTTGATTAATATTTGCAATGGGTATAATTTACATTTTGTTTAGGAGGACGGAGGACCGACATTAGTGGCGAAATTTGGGAAAGGTCTATGTCCTAGGAGTGAGCGTTACGGAACGTAACGTGTTATTGAAACGAGTTATTTGCAAAATAACGGGTAACGTGTTTCGGGTGACAAATGAAAGAGGTTATTTTAGTAACGAGTTATTTTGTATTGTATGAAATCACTTCTTGAGTCTTTGCTAACTGTGAGAAACGTGGAAGAAGCAGGTAGGTATAACCTTTTTTTCAAACTGTTTGCCCTTTCGGTAATAAAATTTTATTGTATGCACGTGGGGCAAATTTCTAAATTCCTTTTTTAAGTACAGTTTGTAAAAACAATGAACAATAGATGCAGAAATCGTTAGGCTTAATATTCAGTGTTGCCGTCATTATTAAAAAAATATATAAACTTTATAACCAAGACCACGTATAGTTGCGAATTTGGAAGGTGTTTGATATATTGATATATTTTGATCTCCCGGACATTAATGTCATTTGTGAATAACTGACAATATGATAGTAGGTACATAAAATATTATTAACAGAAGAAACATAACTGAATCAATAATATTTACCTAAGTCTTAACTTTGTTAAAAGGTGTGAGTGTATATGCAGCATGTACTTACTTTTTACCTAGCTGCTGACAAGCAGGTGCTAACAATACTTTGTTTAAACATTAGTTTAGTTAAAATATAGTCTAGAGACGCCAAATTTAAATTTTGCAGTTTAAAAACCAAAATTATATTTTAGCATATTATACAAAACATCGAATAAACAATCAAAAAGGCAATATTACCCAAAAATATATATTTATGTAACTTAATATAAATATGTTGTGAAATATGCAAAACCTAGCTGATAACAGCTAAGATGGCAATACTTTTTTCTTTGCATTGTCCGTTATATGAACAAAGGAACCTTAAATTGAGTTTTTGCAGGACAATATGTTTGCAACCTTATTAGAATGTGATACCAATGGTTTTAGAATTATGAAATAGTTTAAGAGTTTATGGTGTTTACAAAAAAAACACAGTTTTAGGAAGTTTGAAAGAATAACAATTTGAAATGTTCCCACGCTTCCTATCAGCCATTTGGTAACTTTCAAATAAAATCATTGGATTTATTTTTACTAAGCCAGTTTGCAATAATGAAAAATCTTCGTTATAAAACTTCATTATGAAGATGGCACCCAATGATTATGAGTTTGCAAAAGATGTCTCAATATCAGGACTATTTGTACAATAAAAATTTGCATAGCTTTTTATTGCTTTCAATATTTTCATACAAAAAACATATTTATTAAATAATTTGCAAATAGTGTTATAAAAATGAATCGATGTAATACGACTGTTCTATGGGATTATTTCAAGAAGGATAATGCCATCAAAAAGGCAAAGAGTAATATTTGTGGCGATAGTTACATATAATTATAAAACTACAGCGGCTAATTTGATGGCACGTTTAAGATAGAAACATATTGATGTGCACCAAAGATGCGATTGTACCATGTTATTCTGTTTGTCTGTAACTAATTGAGTGTCAATAAATTAAATTAAATTTTCTACTAAAACGCTATTTGTATTTAGTACAAAAAAGACTATTCAACAATTTAAAAACTTATTGACTTACATATCTTATAGTTATACTGTATTGTAATTTAATACATGTTGTACCTATGTATGTAAAGTTAGTTGATATGAAAATTGCAACACTACGCCTAAAAATCTGCCTACCCAAAACTAAATACAATTTCGGTAAAAACCTGTGTTTAAATAACTACAAATTCAAATAACACATTTAAATAAAAGAAACGTAATTTTGAACCTGTTACCGAAAACGCCATCAAGGCGTGATGCTCAAATTCCGTCAACTTCAGTTTCCCTGGAGATAACGCGTTACTATAATAACTCGTTTTCAAAACAGTTATTTGCTATCAGTAACTTCTTTCGTTTCGTTACCGCAGAAACACGTTACGACTCACCCCTACTATGTCCAGCAGTGGACGAACACGGGCTGATGGATGGAGGGATGGATGGATGATAATTTACAACTGGGTTGTAGGATTTGGGGGAGAAAAAAATACTTATGTACCATAGACAAATAAAAAGGAGACGGAGTTGCCGCTAAGCAACAACTGAAGCATGGCAATGGTGGCGATTTAAAAGTGTGTGAGCATCTACTGAATCATAGCAATTAGCAGTGAATTTACTATGGAATTAGGTTTATTATGATGTGAATGTGTGTGTGCCGGCTCGTGCGTACATGCGAGTAGGCTTACTATGGGGGCTTCAGTTTTTGATTGGCGAATATCCTTTCGACTTTTTTGGACTATTTAACTGGTTCTGTTTCTAAGCAGAGCTAGGTTTCTTGATTGTCATAAAAAAACTAACCACGAAGGTTATGTACGTTCTGAGACTTACCATACCTAAGGGCTCGCTTCTGCACTGAAGGATTTATGGGTTGTTATATTTTTTTCTGCAAAGATTACCAGCTCAATTGTTGTCCAGTTATAGCTGGAAGCTTCTATAAATAAACTACTTGTCTCCTGGGGAGTTTGGTACTAGGGGGTAGTACCTCTACCCTTAGGTACCCCTCTCCCCTGACTCCCCAGCTCCTGCAACCCAGTTGTAAACACACACACACCCTTCACACTTTTGTTCGTACTTGGTGAAGTATCATCAACATGATAACATGTTTCCTTAATAAGTATCAAGTTTTTATCAATAAGGTAAGGTACAATCTAAGCATGCATTTGCGCACAACTCATCGTGATAAAGTTACAACTTTATTTAAGAATAATTACTGGATTGCGATAGCTGGCTGGTTGCGATTGCGTATAGCAAACCTGAGACAAGATTTTTTGTAGGTATATTTTGTATGAATTGGGTCATCTGTGAGCATTATGATCATGGTTAAGACTCTTATAATGGTTGTCTGGTTTTTGATAATTTTAAATTTAAATAAACTGAAAACCAGCTCATGGTTTTATACAAATCTGTGATCAAATCTTTCACCTTTAAGCAACAATATGAATTAAGGATTTTTTATTCATACTGACTATACCTTTAGCTTTAAAATAAAAATGTTGACCTAAATGTAATAAGGAAGGAACATTCTTGATAGATACCACTGGGAATAATGAACACCTAAATTTTTCATTTCTTTATGTAATAAATTATTTTTGTATACTTTTTTCAGAGTGAAGTTTCCAAGAGCAGAATTCCTGAACCTAAACGTAGACCTAAATCTGGTACCTGGGCAGTTGCCGATGTAAATATGCAGAAATCCCGCGCCCTAGTCTCTAGTTACCATGAAGATTTATGCAACGCATCAGATGATGGCTTCTCTAAAAATGATGAAGAGCAAATGAGAAGAAAACTAAAAACTTTGTCAAAGAGACAAGAGCAGTTGTTGAGAGTAGCATTCTACATGCTACTGAATATTGCTGACAATGTAAAGGTTGAAGAGAAAATGTATAAAAAAGATGTCGTCGGCTTGCTCATGGGTGCTATGGAAAGGCACTCTAACATTGATTTGCTTATCCTGATTGTATCATTCCTTCAAAAGCTATCTATTTTTGCTGAAAATAAAAATAGCATGGCTACTAGAGGAATCGTTGAAAAATTAGGAGTGTTACTGGATTCTCCTAATGCAGATTTGGTCAACGTCACATTAAAATTATTGTTTAATTTGACATTTGATACAAAACTCCGAAACAAAATGATCAAAATTGGATTATTGCCGAAAGTCATACAATTTACAAGTAAGTTCTGTAATATAATAACGAACAATTAATGCACATGACTTACAATATCCCAATATTGCATGAAACTTTACTTTCAGGTGATGATAAGCACATAAACTTAGCTATGAAAATTTTGTACCATCTGAGTATGGACGATCGAGTCAAATTGATGTTCACGCAATCAGATGTTAAACTGGTGAGAAAATATTGTCTATGAGTATTGTAAGAGTAAAGTTGTGTCTTCGTCTACATGGGCTCTATTTCACCTTTATCTTATTGCACCAATGTGTAAATAGCCTTTTGTTACAAAATGTAATTTTTACCCGCAGCCGCTTTTATTTGACTGCCATCAATCTCTTGTCGGTGGAGTAAGGTTCTCTCTTCTCCCTTTCTGCCATCCATTTAACCTTTCGGTCTGACACAACATTAACTTTTTTCCTCCTTTGGTCAAAGTAATTTCGTTGAGATCTTCCTTGTACGATATACTTTATAAATTCACAAAATTGACAAGTGATTTGAGTGCCTTATCATTTTCCCTTTTCACAAAAAATGTATTGTTCGACTCTCTTTGCCTCACAGTGCAACGATAAATCTTCCTCAAGAAGGTTATAGTGAAAAGAGCATCTAAATCCATGTATAAGTTTTTAGTTATGGCGAACATACCTTCAGTCAGACATATGTGAAGACGATTTAACCTAGTTTATTTCTACACTTCCCATACATGTATCCATCCACATAAAACCGAATATACACTCGAAGAATGAAACGAATAAATAAATACTTTTTATGCTGACTATTATTATTATAGGTAATGCAATATAAGAACCAACCACAAATTTAGATTCCTTTCTCTAATGACGCGGGTTTTGCATGATATTGTCGAATTTTTTTGATGTTTGTGCTGACTTTGTATGTTAAATAATACCAACGACTTGCCGTTTTAATTTAAGCTGCTTAAATTTCCTGTACACCTTTGTTTTGCCATGACGATCAATAAGACGCAGAGACAGACCTTAAAGATTGCTGGGGTTAACTTGAACTCACCAAGCGTTTCACATGGTCAATTGTATGTTGCTATATCGCGAGTCAGTTCTACAGCAATCTTATGAAAAAACGAAGAATTTCGTTTACATGGAGGCGCTGACACTGATACAGCTAAAAACCAAGCTCCTTTGTTTACCTTTTTTCCACGGAAATGTCTTATAAGTGGGCGGAGCCTCGGGCAAAAGCTAGTGTTAAATAAACTGTAAACTCGTGACAAGAGGACAAGTACAAAAAGTTGCGATTGCCGGCACTTGGTGTAACTTGGAGAATAACTTGATGAATGGTAGCATGGACTATGGTAGACATGTGTGATCGTTTCACCGTATATTGAAGGCTGTATATATGTATCATTCCAGTTGACGGACATGCTTCTCCTGAATGTAAACAGCGAGAGTGTGGGGGGCGCGGGAGGCGGCACGGACGTTCTGCTTGCACTGTGTGTGAACCTGGCGTGGTGCGAGCGCGCCGCAGCGCAGATGGCGGCCGAGGGGCGGCTGCGAGAGCTCCTCGAGCGCGCCTTCCGACACGGGAACACCACGCTCATGAAGCTCGTGAGGAATCTCTCGCACCACGAACAGAACAAGCCGCTTCTTGTGGTCAGTCGCTTGGCTTTTGCTCGTCTTATCCTGAACCAACTTACATCTCAAGTTACCTGATCCTAAACTGGTTTTAATAGAAGATTCATCTATTTTGTTTCCAGGTATTGAATGGAAACTTGATGTTTTCATCTTTTTCTTTTGCTAAATATTTGTATGTCCTACTGAAAGTCATACTACTCTTACTGCCCTTGTGGGGTTAAGTTATAGTTTGTAACGTCTAAAACTAAACTGAATTGTCTTATAGGTTAAATACAATTCTCGTTAACAGGAATACGTGGGCGACATCGCTGGCGCAGTGACCAGCGGCGCCGCGGGTGAAGAGTTCGTGGTGGAGTGCATCGGCACGCTCAGTAACATACTAAACCCGAGCAACATCGACATCCACGCCGTCGTCGAGCGGTACCAGCTCATACCCTGCATCATGAAGATACTGGACCCGGGTGAGCATCCTACTGGTTATATAAGTTCGTGGTGGAGTGCATCGGCACGCTCAGTAACATACTGAACCCGAGCAACATCGACATCCACGCCGTCGTCGAGCGGTACCAGCTCATACCCTGCATCATGAAGATACTGGACCCGGTTGAGCATCCTACTGGTTATATAAGTTCGTGGTGAAGTGCATCGGCACGTTCAGTAACATACTGAATCCGAGCAACATCGACATCCACGCCGTCGTCGAGCGGTACCAGCTCATACCCTGCATCATGAAGATACTGGACCCGGTTGAGCATCCTACTGGTTATATAAGTTCGTGGTGGAGTGCATCGGCACGCTCAGTAACATACTGAACCCGAGCAACATCGACATCCACGCCGTCGTCGAGCGGTACCAGCTCATACCCTGCATCATGAAGATACTGGACCCGGTTGAGCATCCTACTGGTTATATAAGTTCGTGGTGGAGTGCATCGGCACGCTCAGTAACATACTGAACCCGAGCAACATCGACATCCACGCCGTCGTCGAGCGGTACCAGCTCATACCCTGCATCATGAAGATACTGGACCCGGTTGAGGATCCTACTGGTTAGATAAGTTCGTGGTGGAGTGCATCGGCACGCTCAGTAACATACTGAACCCGAGCAACATCGACATCCACGCCGTCGTCGAGCGGTACCAGCTCATACCCTGCATCATGAAGATACTGGATCCGGGTGAGGATCCTACTGGTTAGATAAGTTCGTGGTGGAGTGCATCGGCACGCTCAGTAACATACTGAACCCGAGCAACATCGACATCCACGCCGTCGTCGAGCGGTACCAGCTCATACCCTGCATCATGAAGATACTGGACCCGGGTGAGGATCCTACTGGTTATACAAGTTCGTGGTGGAGTGCATCGGCACGCTCAGTAACATACTGAACCCGAGCAACATCGGTTGTCGAGTGGTACCAGCTCATACCCTGCATCATGAAGATACTGGACCCGGGTGAGGATCCTACTGGTTATACAAGTTCGTGGTGGAGTGCATCGGCACGCTCAGTAACATACTGAACCCGAGCAACATTGGTCGTCGAGTGGTACCAGCTCATACCCTGCATCAAGAAGATACTGGACCCGGGTGAGGATCCTACTGGTTATACAAGTTCGTGGTGGAGTGCATCGGCACGCTCAGTAACATACTGAACCCGAGCAACATCGGTCGTCGAGTGGTACCAGCTCATACCCTGCATCATGAAGATACTGGACCCGGGTGAGGATCCTACTGGTTATATAAGTTCGTGGTGGAGTGCATCGGCACGCTCAGTAACATACTGAACCCGAGCAACATCGACATCCACGCCGTCGTCGAGCGGTACCAGCTCATACCCTGCATCATGAAGATACTGGACCCGGTTGAGGATCCTACTGGTTAGATAAGTTCGTGGTGAAGTGCATCGGCACGCTCAGTAACATACTGAACCCGAGCAACATCGACATCCACGCCGTCGTCGAGCGGTACCAGCTCATACCTTGCATCATGAAGATACTGGACCCGGGTGAGGATCCTACTGATTAGATAAGTTCGTGGTGAAGTGCATCGGCACGCTCAGTAACATACTGAACCCGAGCAACATCGACATCCACGCCGTCGTCGTATGTCGTATTTTACAGAAAGGGTCATAAACCCTTGGTCTTGACCACTTACCGAGTCTCCAGTATGAATTTGGCTATATCAACCAAAGTCATCTAGATACAAAATTCGGCTTGGGCTTACAAACTTCAACTCGTCTCTAATAAACAGATCGGAATCGGGGTGTGAAAATACCTAAAGTTTGCAGCGGGACATAACATGGAGCAGTTACAAGTTTACAACCACTTAAGTTGAACCGGTTTTGAATTTTACCGGTTCATTTTCGTTTTTTTATTTTACATGTTCCTTCCCTTTTAAACACCGAACTATAAACATTTGCAAGCTGCTAATTACATTTTTAAATGAATTTTTGTTTTGTACTTTTCCGGTTCAAATTCGGTTTTTTAGTTCTACTTGTTTTTTATCGGTGAAACACAGAATTTTATATATCTGCTAAATGATAATGCGGTTTTAAATTAGAACTAAAAAACCGAATTTGAACCGGAAAAAAATTAATTTAAAACTGTATTAGCAGATTGCAAATGTTTATACTTCGGTGTTTCAAAGTTATAGAACATGTAAAACAAAAAAAAAACTATACTGAACCGGTAAAATTCAAAACCGGTTCAACTTAAGTGGTTGTAACAGCTCCATGTTATGTCCCGCTGCTAACTTTAGGTATTTTCACACACCCAATTCCGATCTCTGGTAATAAATAACCTACTTACCACCCTGACATAACAAAGTACTATAAATTATAATGTATTGTCGTCAGAGAGCACGGTAAGCGCGGAGCTGGCGCTGGAGGGCGCGATACTGGCGGGCGCGGTGGGCGCCGAGGCGCGGTGCGCGGCGGCGCTGGCGGCGGCGGGGGGAGGGGAGGCGCTGATCGCGGCGCTCCGAGCGAGGCAGGCCGACGACGAGCACGTGCTGCAGACCGTGTTCGCGTTCCGGCAGCTGCTGTCGCACCAGCCCAGCGCCGAATACCTCGTCTCCGGAACTGGTTACTGTTATCATCATTATTTACACTACACAATATACAAGTTGAAAATTAAACCCTTTAGCTATAGCAAAGGAAACTGTTCTACGCTCGAAATAAAAAATACATGTTTTGTTACTTTTGTCATGATTTATAATCATGATCAAAAATCAAACCGGTCGATTTAAAAAAAAAACGCTCCGTATAATTGCAAAATTTGCACCATCCGATAGTGTCGCTTGTAAGGATCAAATTCTGCGAAGTAATGTCAAACAGCAAACTATAGGAAAAGGCAATTTTTTATAAGTTTATTCATATTGTGTTTGTGTAATGTGTTAAAATCTGATGTACCCTCTTTTTCTAACTGCCTGGTGTGTAAGATTTTTTCTTTTTGGAAATAAATATATTTGTATTTGTATTGTAAAATATATTTGTATTTTCAAGTTTTCATACATTACATACATACCGTAATTATTCTTGGCCAATACACTATCTGAGCTCGACGATCGATTGTACCAATATGCATTGGAATCAATAATTGTGTGAAATTTAATACTGTGCAATCTTCGAGACGTCAAATTCGGAAATAATAGGCATGATTTCGAACAATTGATTAGTTAAGGTTTAATCAATGTAAAAGAAATTAATTCGTATTTTCTTAAAAAAAAGCCTTTTGTTTAGTTTGCCGTTTGACATTACTTTCCAGAATTTGATCCTTATAAGCGACACTATCGGATGGTGCAATAATACATAGCATGTTATTTTTTTAATTCGTGGGTTCTATTCTCGGCTAGGGAAATTATTATTTCAAAAATCTAATAATGCAGTTTTTGTTTTCATCAAAATTGGCCCCGGGACTCGTTTGAGCATTTTTCGCTATTCCCTATAGTTTCGGAATTGTCCATCCACGCACATTTGAAAAACTAATCCTGTATGAGTTGCTGATGACACCAAGATGTGTTTTGTAATTCACAGAAGCTCCAGCTTACTTGATCGACCTGATGCAAGACAAGAACATTGAAATTCGAAAAATGTGCGACTCCTGTCTCGACATTATAGCGCAAATGAAAAACGAGTGGGCTGAACGAATAAAGGTAAAAAAACACACTTAAATATGCGGGGTTTCTTTACAACAAAGCTCTTCTTACTGAAAATAATTTGTTGTAGAAAGAATAATGCGATGAATGGATGGACAGTGGAAGTACTGACCACTTACCGAGTCTCCAGTGTGAATTAGGCCATATAAACGAAAATCTCCCTACGAGTATGTAAATCAAAATAATGTGCAAACTTTATTAGGTTGTATGGTCACAGATCAGTATGGACTAGGAGGTCACGGGATTCTGCAGAACGATCATAAATACGGGTAGATTTATTTTTATGGGTTGAAGAGTGATCCCTGGGCCGCGTTCAGTTTGATCGCCCGCTCATCACTGACAGCAGGATAGCAGATACAAACTCAACGCGTGCAAATGAGATGTCATGATCGCCGGGCGTGAGCGGGCGATCAAACTGAACTCAGCCCTGATGTATATTATGTCTGTATCTCTGTCCGCAGTGGTTGCGAGAAATAGCTCATGAAAGAAGCTTTATCGTTCAGCAAAAAAAAACGGAAATGGTCTGTCTAAGTACATATACGAAGTATGGCATCTCCAAAGGTGGAACGAGTGAGTCTGTCTGCTCCCAGTGGTTGCATTTTTGAGAAATATGACATGAAAGAAAATATTTTTTGAGAAAAAGCAACGATTGCATTGAATTCAAACAAAATTTCTTTTTGTTCTCCCGCATAGTGGGAATGCAAAGGAAACTTAGCCCATACAGCCATGTACAACGTACAACAGATGACCTCAGACATGGCTGTATGGGCTAAGTTCCCTTGGCCTTCCCACAAAGCGAGAGAGGAAAACAAAAAAAATAATGTTTGAATCCATTGCAATCGTTGCTTTTTCTCAAAAAATATTTTCTTCATGCAATATTTCTCAAAAATGGACCACTGGGACCAGACAGATTCACTTGTTTAACCTTCGGATACGCCATGCTTCGTACATGTACTTAAAGTACGAGTTTTTATACTTGACCCAAAATTACCAGTCGCTAGGACCTATTGTCTCAACAACAATGTATAGGTATCGTGTGACTTTAGCACTGGTTTGGCTTAAGTATCTGACACACTTAAAACTCTTAATAGTCTAGCAATAGAGGTGATTTTGAAGAGCCTTTGTATCTTGAGCCTGGTTTTGTTGGTTCAAGTATAAAAACACATTCTATAGACATTCTATTTCCGTCATCGTTTTTTTTTTTTTTTTGCTGAACGATAAAGCCTCTTTCATTTCTCGAAGATGCAACCACTACGAACAGACATACAGACATAATCTACATCAGGGCATCACTCTATAACCCATAACAATAAATCTACCCGTATCCATGATCGTTCTGCAAAATCCCGTGCCTCCTAGATTAGTAGTTACATAACCGAGTATTCAAACATCTTATAATAATGCCGATTCTGAAGGTTTTAGTTTTAGTGCTGTCAAAACGAAATTTTCTTCATTCCAAAATAGTTCTTCAGTGTGAACAATAGAAGCTATATTAATTTGAAAAAAAAATAGGTTTTGAAAGCACTAAAACTAATGCCTACAGAATAGACTTTCAGGAGCGTATTCGCGGCCGGCTGCCGTCAATTTTAGGTATATCTACATTATCTTCGCATGCACATGGCAAACGCCACGCACACTTTGATGGATGCACAGTGAGTCCGCGCCGATACTTTTCGATGCGGCCACAAAACAGTTACCTTTAAGTAAAGGATATATGAATATAATTTGCAATATTCCGCTAAAAATTTGTTTAGCGGAATATTGCAAATTATATTCATATATCCTTTACTTAGTGATGGACTTCCGCAAGGTAACGCCTATTTCAATTAATCAAGTTACCTTTAAATTAATTATTATGTTTACCCTTAGACCATTTAACACGAGACCTGGCAAAGCGCGACTCTTAGTACTGGAATTATTCGTGCCGTTTTCCACGGGAGGGGAGGCAAACACGCACAGCACACATTTACTCATTCACGCACACTCCTGCGAAAAATTTATGTCACTAAATCAAAAGCTGCAACACAAACACAAAACGCGCACACAAGCTAACTTACATGAACAAATTGTTCATGTACTTCGGCAAAGGGGGATAAGTGCGCTTGCCTAGCCCCGTGTTATATGGTCTAAGTGTTTACCGGACGAATATGAGAAATATATGTCACAATTTTGGGTTGTTATCTGATTTTCTTGCGGCAGGTGGAGCGTTTCCGGTGCCACAACGGTCAGTGGTTGACAGTGGTAGAGACGCTGGGTGCGGCGGAGGGCGCGGGAGGTGCGGGGGCGGGTGGCGCGGGGGACGCGGGTGACGACCTCCCGCCCTACCTCTCCGCGGAGTACCTCACCACACACCGGCTCAACACTTCCGGTAACTTCACTCTTATAATATTTGTTGACTTCTTTAGACAGTGTAGGTTGTCATTAATTAATTTATGGCTCCGTTCTCATTCTAAACTAATTGGATAAAAACTATTGTCGACAGTTGTCGGCTTGTTGGTCATTTTATTAACATTTTTAGAGCCTATATGTTGACCAAGGTCGCTACGATGATGATACAGAAAACCCCATCAAAATCCGTCAAGCGGTTCTCGAGATAAAATGGAACACATAGACGGGAAAAAATTTAAAAATTGTAGTTTTGACCTCAGTACAATAATAATTACACATTTCATTAAAAATTTCGCAATAGTAGTTTCTGAAACTGGTACATAGAGGTTATTAAAAGATGAGTGTGAGTTTAAAAAACGAGGTGTAGGAGAGTTTTGAATAGTATCACACTAGTCTTTTAATACCTAGTTATGTATAGTTTCATACACTACTTTATCTAAAACTCATGTAACCTGTTTTTATAAGAGAAAATGAACATTTTATTAGACGCAATAAGATACTGCTATAATACAGCGTTTCCCTTAAGAAAGTACGTTGTGTTAGACAGTTATTTAAATGGAGCACAAAAGGTATAGAGACATCTAGGAAAAAACTCGACCAGTTAGAACTACTGCAAGACTTATCCACATGACGACCTCAAAAATAAAATTAAAATGTACAAAAAAACCTCAAGAAAAATCATGTTTACTGCAAAAAAAATTCAGTATGCGAGTAGGATAAAAAAAATCAATTAACAAAATTAAAGAAACGTGGAAGGATAAAAACGAGCAAACTAAAAAGAAAAAAAAAGTGCAAAAGCAGGAAATATGATTTGAGGAAATAAAAAACAAAAATGGTGAAATTATAACAGACCCTAAAGAAATAGCTACAATCTTTAATAAGTTTTTAGTAACATTGCAGAAGTTATTTCTAGTAATTTGACTGTTGATATTAAACAATGTGAACATTTTTTAAGTAACTCTAAGACACCCGAAAATAATATTGAATTTCATCCTATAAGCAGCAAAGAGATAAGATGTCACTATTACAACTAAAGGATAAAAAATCTGAAGATCTATACAACATGAACAGTGCAACGATTAAAGAGCTGGGGCTTGGAAATGAGTTATTTATCGAAAGTCTTTTAATTGTATTCAACTCGTGTTTGGAGGAAGGGGTATTCCCTGAAGCCTTTAAAACAGGAAAAGTAATTCCCCTTTTTAAAAAACGTGAAACCACGGATCCCGGTGACTACAGGCCGGTCTGTGTGTTACCAACTTTATCAAAGATCTTTGAATCCATAATTAAAAAGAGGATAGTAGAGCATTTTGAAAATAACAATCTGTTTACGCCCACACAGTTCGGCTTCCGCAAAGGACGGTCGACTGAAATGGCAATTAGGAGGGTTATTTATTCTGTGTTAGAAGCTATGGACGAATCACAGAAATGTTCTAGCATTTTCTGTGATTTAGCTTTCGACTGTCTACGCCACGATGTTCTTCTGTTGAAACTCAAGCGCTATGGGTTTCTAGCGAAAGAACTTGATCTCCTTGCTTCTTATCTAAAGGACAGAAACCAAACTGTTAGTATTAATGGCTCAATGTCTTGCAAACAAATCACGAACATAGGGGTTCCTCAGGGTTCAATTCTAGGACCGGTCCTTTTTTTGATATATGTAAATGACCTGCCACCTTCCTTGCCGCAGTGGGCTCTAACTACACTTTTTGCAGATGACACACATGTGGGTATCAAGGATAAAATTCAGATTATGGTCGACAGTAAAATTAGTGAAGTCATGTGTTTGCTAAAGTCATGGTTTGAAGTAAATGGAATTGTTTTGAATGAGGACAAAAGTAACGTTGTATCTTACCAAGCAAAAAATACTAATCAAACTTAATTAAAAGAAAACCAAACCACTTTTCTTGGTTACGTTGTAGATCCAAATATAAGCCATAAATTGCACATTGAAAAGTTATGCAAAAGACTTTCAAGTGCTAACTACGCATTATTGAAGCTCAAGCCACTGGTTGATAAATCAACATTGATCAACGTATATTATGCATACGTCCAGTCGATCCTAGGCTACTCGATCACAGTGTGGGGCAATGCAGCAGATATAAAACGGGTTCTTTTCTGCCAAAAGCATTCTATCCGGATTATTAACGGAGTTCATAAACGGACATCAGCTAGGAGATACTTCAAACTTACCAAAATAATGACCGTGATTTCCTTATATATATTTAGCTCATTACTAGAAATACACTCAAATAAAACTCTCTTTCCAAAAAACATTGATAAGCATAACCTCAACACTAGAAATAAAGAAAAGTTGTACATTCCGAAATCCAGGCTGAGTAAGACTCAAAAGCAAGGTACCCAACTAAAAATAAAAATGTATAATAAGCTCCCATGTCAAGTAACCCGATTACCAGTCCTGAAATTCAAAGCTGAAATAAATAAATATTTTGAAAATAATCCATTCTAGTCGGTTAAAGAATTTATGGTTAAACGTTTTTCAGAATGTTCATTTTCAATTTAGGTTATTTATACATTCTCTAATACCTTTTTTTAAATTTTTATTATTGTAATCAATTAAGACTAATGCTTATCATACGATATGTTTATGTTTTAGATTATTACATAGGTAACACTAAAAGTTTCCGGAACTGGCCACTTACATAAACAATATTTAAAAATTTATTGCAACATTTGAAAATAGAACTCTTTGGCTGTAGAATGCAGTTTGTTTCATCTGACTGTCTTTTGATTTTACCTTGTGGCGCCATTTAAAAAATTGTGTGTCTGCATCAACATAGATTTAACTCGGGAAAATTTTCGTAGTATGATTTTCTACGATTTTAAGTGTAATTTGACAGCTCAACAGAGCATCGCTCGGCTTGAAACAGCTTTTGGCAATGAAGCACCATGCAAGACGACTGTTTATAGCTGGTTTGCAGAATTCAAGCGTGGTCGTATCAATCTCAGTGACGAATCTCGCGATGGTCGGCCGTCCACCGCTGTGACCAACAAAAACATCGATGCTGTGCGCCGTATGATTGAAACAGACAGGCATGTGACCTACCATGAAATTCGCGCATCCTTAGAAATAGGCATGAGTCAAATACAATCAATCCTACACAAACATTTGGGTGTGAGAAAGCTGTGCTCGCGGTGGATCCCACACAACTTGACCGAGGCTCAAAAAACGGACCGCGTCACTTGGTGCAGTGCCATGCTTACCAGATTCAACGAAGGTGCGTCAAATTTGGTGTGGGACATAGTAACAGGTGACGAAACATGGATTTATTGCTACGATCCCAAAACAAAGCAGCAATCGAGCGTATGGGTCTTTCAAGATGAGCCGAAACCAACCAAAGTGGCGCGCGTGAAAAGTGCATCTAAGCGGATGATTGCTTCTTTTTTTAATAAAACTGGACACGTGGCTACTGTTGCTTTAGAGAATCGTCGTACCGTGAATAGTGACTGGTACACGACCATTTGTTTGCCGGAAGTTATTGACGAACTCCGTAAAAATAACCGTAAACGCCGTATCATCCTGCACCACGACAATGCTAGTTCTCACGCGGCCAGACAGACAAACGACTTTTTGAAGACGAAAAATGTAGAACTCATGAGTCATCCTGCATACAGTCCCGACCTGGCACCTTGTGACTTTTTTCTGTTCCCAAAAATTAAGAACCAATTACGCGGTCAACGATTTTCATCACCAGAAGAGGCTGTCGAGGAGTATGAAAAACACGTTTCAGAGGTCACCACAGGGGAGTGGCACAAAAGTTTTCAAAACTGGTTTGATCGAATGAAAAAGTGCATAGACGCCAAGGGAGATTATTTTGAAAAACAATAAATTAATTTTGTACCTTTAATAGTATTTTTTCATATTCATTCCGGAAACTTATAGTGCGTCCCACGTATAAGTTTAAGTGACAAGTGATGAATGAAGTGACCATTCACAATCGAATGCACATATTTATTTTTTTATTTACGGAAATTCTATTTCTTAAAGAATGTTTATATGACCTACCTTGTATAACGTAAGCTGTTATAATGTGGCCAATAAATGATGTCTATGTCTATGTCTATAATCTTGGTAAATTTTTCGTTAGGTGGAGTCAAATTATCATCACCATCACTGCTGTCAGTAATTTTAGGGCAAAATAATTCTTTTGACCCATAAAACCACAGTAAATAATAAATTTCTCAACATTCATCCATTGATAGACTGAGTCCAACGTCCATGCACCAGACCTAGCGCGCGTCGTCAGCCATAAACAGTCCTGGCCAAAAATAAAGTTGAACTGTAACCTGCTTAGTTAGGTCGCAATATTGCACAGACATATAATTATTACTAAGTAGCAGACCAAACATAAGGATTAAATGGCGGGGCAAGTTTCCATACAAAAAATAAGCTACATTTAGGCTTCATGGTACGAAGAAACGTATCAAAATGAGTTGGTTTGGCTGGTTCATGCTTGGAACATATTTGTTAATTCCTAAACTAATCTCCAGTACATATTTTGTTTGGAAACAACCAAAATTTATATTTAAAAGAGCCCGAAGTTCACGGAGATAAAGTTGCCACGCGTCGACTCTATGCGTATATTATTAATGTTAGGTCTGCTACTATATTATACGTCTGTGCAATATTGTTATTTGTACGTATTGGAGAATATTGTGTAAAAACCTCATTGGTATTTGATATTAAACCTCAGACATGGCTGTATGGGCTAAGTTTCCTTTGCCTTCCTGGTTAATATCACATGTACTGTAATTTCAGAAAAAGTTATTTTTTAGCATTATGTTGTTCGGAAACCTATACTAATAAACCTATAATTAATTATTTTTCTATCTTAGACACGTTCATGAATATTTTTTTTCATTGTGCAAGGAGTTTTGTGTTCATAATGAGGATTTTACGATATGAGGTTACATTATGTTACGTTATGACTTTTGATACAACTGAGCTGCGTGCGTTGGACATTACAGTCGATGTGGTATTGCAGCCCGAGCCAAAAGCGAGGGCGTAATGGAGCCGAGAGTGTAATGTCTAATGCTCACGCGTTTCATACCACGACTTGCGAGGAAAAATTATCAAATTTCATTGGCTTATTTTTCCACATGATCAAAACCACAGCTATTAATTGACAATTTTCTATGAAAAATGGCGGCAGAGTTTTTTTATGCGCCCGCATATGGAAATAGAGGCACTGACGCACCCGCCAAGCAGCCAAATATAAAAAAACTGAATATTTATGTATTTACAACGAAAATTAGAGTTCATTTGTTGATAAAAATAAATAATTTGATAAAATTAAATCATTATTTATTATATTTTAACTGAGACAGTTTATTTATTCGCAAAAACTTTACAATTTCTCAAGACATCACAACTCTTTGCTAAGATTTAAACAATACCGTAATGTAAAAAGCAGTAGTGCGATAATGTAAAGTAAAAAGCACCCGTGTTTATTAAGCTGCATTATGACCCTAAAAACGCTGCAATAAAGACAAAAGTTTTATTATTAGTAATAGAATTTATCGTGTCCCATGTACAAATTAACTGTCCTACTGTGAGGACATGTTTTTGTAATTAGACATAAGTAATAGTGTTCCACAATATTTCTTGTGCTTTTCTTGCAGCAATTGTTTTTGAGAAATCGTTTTAGAATTAGAAAGTCGAACGGTCAATTGACAATATTTCAAATTGTTTGCTAAGGCATTAAATAGTATTATCTAAAAGTATACTTTAAACGTTAAAATATGAAGAAATAATAATCTCGATTCCCATTTAAAAAACTTTTCATTCTAAAATGTCTTAAGTGCAAATGGTTGGACCTTTGCCCCATAGAGAAGTTTGCACTAATAAAACAAGTCACGTGTCAAACACAACATTTGTCAAAGAAAGACTTGTACCGTGTAACATGCTAGAATTATTTAGACCGAGAATGGTTAATTTTTGAATGGCCTTTAGACACTCGGTCTGGTTTCTATAAACGATTTTTATTTTTACTGTGGCAAAGGTTCCATTGCTTGCAGTCAACCATTGAACGAAATGAACGAACATTGTTTTGCAAATATATCCGAAAATAGCCGCAAATAATTTTTTTTTAAATGTTAGTTTGCAATTATGAACCAATAATCTCCATAAGGTGTTAGAATTTTTGGTGTCTTCTCAGATGACCGCTTGTGAATTGGTCACTTTGTTAGAGAAATAAATTAATTATTCAACAAAGATTCTCGCAAAGCAATAGTCTTAAGTATAAAATTGGGACATCCAGATATATATGTATTTTTTGTTATTGTGTATCGTGTTTTATAGTATTCACAACAAACTTAAGTATTTTGTTCTTGTTTTCCCGTTGCAGATTCTCAGACATCACTGAATGACGAGTCAGATAGCTTTTCTGGAGATGTCGACAACAGGTAACTCTCTTAATTTTTATATGGATTTGGCTATGTTTCCGGGATGTGTTGCATATACTTTGGGAATAACAAAGCCGGTACATCTAAACTTGGGACTACACAACTTCGGTTCTATTGTGACATTCGTTCTATTAAAACGGGCGCTTATACTAGATAGGAGCTAAGGGGCACGCTCCTCTAGAGTACCGTCTGCCCCCCCTTGAAATACAGGTGACACTGATCTAAAAAAGAGATGAGTTTTAAAGTACCAAAACGATGCCAAATTCACTACGAAATCTTAATATGAATATGCCTTTTAATCTCGGAAATGGTAAAAATCTCTTCTAAAACTTTTCTTACTTATGTGGAGCACAAAACTAATTAGCGTAAAACACGCGGTTCCTTGCCTTCCCCAATAGTTGGCCTGTTTCCCAAAAAAGGATCATCGAACCTTGATCAGTAGGAATGTGTTGCATAAATCAATAACAACAATTTTTTTTTGTATGTGCTGGTAACACCCTCCCCTTCCCCTTTTGCTACGCCCTTGCCCTGGCCCCAATGACCCAAGATTTCTTTTGTTACATGTATATGTCTTGGCCATATCGTAGATAATTTCATAATTTGCTCAACTCAGATATCATGAAATCTGTAAAAACTAAAGGGGTCGCTTCGCTCCGCCCGGCTCCCGAATTTATGATCACTAGCAACCTAACACGCTCCTCGTCATCGCAACTTTTTTTGACTTGTTTTTTTTTCGTTCTACCGTAAATTTCTTATTTCGTACGTGTAACACAATCGTATTTAGGGGCACGAAAGCGGCACGGCCGTACCATCCTTTTCTCGAAACTGTTCAGGCCATTTTCGACCCCCCTATAACTTCGTTGTGGATAAAACTAGAAGCCTGAATTTTCAGTAACCAAGCAGGCATTGTATAAACACGGTATATTTCATTCATTCATTTGACGGTTTAAAACGTACAATTTCGATTGTCAAACGACTATTCGGCTAAGCGAATAGACCGATTGACAATTGAAACCGTACGTTAATGGTGTCGATTCGGTGTAACACGACTTATTTGACAGGACTAACCTTATTTTAAGCGTCCTGTCCTTGTCTTTTCAGTATAGAAAGAAAAAGACAGAATGCTTAAATTAAGTTTAGTCCTGTCAAATAAGTTAAGTCGTGTTACACCGAATCGACATTATTGGCTGTCAAATGTCATACGATTTTCTTCCACAATTCCACAAAAGATCATGAAATTATCAATTCTATGATATGGCCACCACATATAGAAATCTACGTGCTTCCGGAGTCATATTGCCGGCAAATATATTACCAACCCGTGGTAGAATAAAAAGGGGGAGGGGGACGGAGTCGCCGCTAAACAAAAACTGAAGCATAGCAATAGCGACGGTTTACGAGTGTGTGAGTGGAATTAGGCTTACTATGATGTGAATGTGTGTGTCCCGGGCTCTTGCGTACACGCCGGTAGGCTTATGGGTGCTTCAGTTTTTGGTTAGCGAAACTCCTTTCGACTTTTTGTATTTCTATGTTACCAACCCTTATCTCATGCAATAAACTTGAAACTTATTTGTTTGCAGAGAAACACAAGACGGATTACTGCGCCCTCTTCAGGAAACATCAAATTCACTGTCTCACTCTTTGGATAGCGAATCTTTATTTGCAAGTGACCTCAATCTATATGCTTAAATTTCACAACTCGAGAAAAAAAATCTCATTATTTTAGTATTATGTATGAATTAATGTATGAACAGTGTTATCATTAAAACATGTATTAGCTCACGTTTAGTATAAATAAAAAATGCAATAAAATTGAAGTTTTAAATGAAGCCTTAGAATGGTTTACTTAAGGTGGTTAAACCGAATCTCGATGCAAAATGCACATCATAATATTGTTTTCCTTACTTTTGAATAAAAAGTATGCAAAAATTGCGTTTTAAAGCAATTAGCGGAAATTGATTAGTAATATTTAGGGTTTTACATTCAAATTCTATCATTTTATGATTTACATTTTTATAGCATGCGATTAACAAACTTAAAAGCGTATTTAACGTTGTAATCGAATGTAATCAAAATGTAAGGCGTAAAATAACATAATTTGAATGCGAGAACCCTACTGTTAGTAATCAATCTCATTTTTGCATACTTTTTATTAAAAAGTAAGGAAAACAATATTATGATGTGCATTTTGCATCGGGATTCGGTTTAACCAGATAAAAGACCAACAATTATGTTATAAAATATTGAAGAAAACTGATTAAGGCCAGCCTCTGGCAAATGGCCAGCATAGGACATGCTTTGTGGACTACCTATTTGAGACGGCATATTTGTATTTGGTTCATAAGTCCTTGCAAACTATCGGGTGAAATCCAGCGCTCGCGCGTCTTATATGGGAACGTAAAAGAACAAAAACCGCTTAGGTCCCTAACTACAGTGCTGACAATCCGATGAATTTTGACAATATGTAAAAATCTATTGATTGTTAATTAATATCTTAAGTGAACAATGAATGGATCGTCAGCTCATGGCTGGTTAGCGGCTGCGGATGTGGAAGGCTTAGTTTTGTTCTTCTTCACAATATAAAACTATTTTAATAACATTTTTGATAAGATATATGATAATATTTATATTAAGTCAGCTGCATTATGTGGGTGGAAAAGTCGTCGACTGTAGATATCTATATTGTCCTAATTTCAAAGTTCTTAACCCTTTCACATCCACACCCACCGTTACCCAGCCAGCCAGCTGACGGTCCATTCGTTGTTCACTCATGTCATAAGTCAATGAACATGAGCGAACAATCGATTTCACTTATTGTTAAAAATCTTCGGATCGTCAGTACTCTTGTACGCGGTTTCCCTATTACGAAAATCTAGCTGAGAAGATGGGCAATTGTAAAATTAAAGCGTTGCAGCTGGGCAGATTTCTTCGAATACCCTCACGTACTCGTAAGTACAAATTTAATGATAATAATAACTCACGTGAGCTACAATGCAATACAATGAGTGACATACAACAGTACATTTTGATTCTAGTCTATTGCGTAACTAGTACTTTTAGACAGTTAAGCTATTCCTAGGTTGCGTTCCAAATCACTTTTCAAGATTAAAATATTGCTCGCTGTCAGACAAAAGTAGCTCGATGCTGGTTCCAAAACATCTACTTTTAGGTTTTGGAACCAGCATCGAGCTACTTTTCTCCGACAGCGAGCAATATTTTAATCTTGAAAAAGTGATTTGGAACGCTACCCTAATAAAGAAGCTGACTTGAAAAATGACTTATGACTTTATGACAGTGTCTTTGAAGAATTTGTTGACCAATTTGTGCATCGGGTTTTTTTTATATTAATAAATAGCGTTTATTTCTTTTCAATGCAAGAGCACTTTTTATATATTTATTAGATTTGATCGTAATTTTGTCTATGATTTGATTGATGGTTCTAGTTCCACAGTGTTTACTTCTCCTCTGTCAGTTGACTGATGTAAACACATCAAATACCAAATGTTTCTTTAATTTGCCTGAAGATGTTTTTAAAAGAAACCGGTCGCTAACAGAGGAGAAACAAACACTGGTGGAGCCCACATCAAGCTAAACACTTTCAGTATAAGCTGACCTCTCATTAAATTTATATCACTGCGGTATAGAAAATCAGAAAAGTAAATCTGGACCTATACATATCGTTGCGGTATGGGAAAGCACAAGCGTAAATTCGCAGGTCATGTTGAGAACTGGATAGCTCAGTTGGTAGAGCAACCGCCCGGTAAGCGAGAGGTCCCGGGTTCGAATCCCGGTTCAGAGCTCCTCACGTCCAGATTTACTTTTCTGATTTTCTATACCGCAGTGATATAAATTTAATTTGTTATCTCCTTGCGATGGATAAATCGCCAAGTGTTTAAAAATATAGAAATTTATTTCTATCATAGTTTTGACCTCTCATTGTATAGGCTTCCCGTACAATGAGAGGTCAGCTTATACTCAATGTGTATAGCTTGATGTGGGCTCCACCAGTGTTTGTGATAAAAATATATCCAAAGCAATAGGAGCTGCATAGCTAGCACAGTTAATATTGTATCGACTGTCATCTTTTTCTAAACCTCTATCGTAAACCATGATTGTTTCCACTTAGCTAACATTGCAGGTAGAAAAATTCATTAGCGGTTAAATTAGAAAACAATGGATTATAAACTTACATTTTGTATGCATAAGATTTGTATCTAATATTTACCTAACGGTAAATGCTTTTTTTTTTCTAAATGAAATAAAAATCATTATCGGTTAAATTAGGAAACAATGTATTACAAACTTAATTTTGTATGCATAAGATTTGTTTCTAATATTCTACCTGCTCCTACTCTTTTGGCCATATTTTTATCATTCCTCTGTCAATTTAAGATTTTTGTACCTCATTCGAAAGCTAGTAAAATGCAGATGTTTTCAAGCGAATACGCACAGAAAATTGCATAGATAATTTTCGTTTTAACCTAGCTTTTTTGTGTAAATCTTTTGCGATTCAAGAGTTTTCACTTGTCTTGGAGCACAGTGTCAACCAAGGTTTACGTCAATAATGTGCATTTTAGGGTTATTGTTTAGTGGCTGGGATGTAATCAAAGCGAAACAAAATATTGGCTGGTTTTTTTAAATATATTTTTTAAAGGTTTACTTTTGAATAAAAGCTTAAATTCAAAATATAAAGCCATTATATAGTCGAATCGACTGCAATTGTTTTCTTCTACAACCCCTTCAAAGGATTGCATCTAAATTACCAATCCTTCTGTATATCTTATTGACCTATATTTGACCCGGTTACAGATCGATAGTGAATTATCGACTTAATCCCATCACTATTTATTTTTTTCAGTGACTGGCAACACTCCATTTGTCATGAGCCATAGCCTCCTATATTTGACAAGCCATGAACAGAGATATCTGGCAACGTCGCGCGTGGTCCGTCCGTTATTTGCGTTGAAAGGTCTAATCTAATGGTCATTTGCATTTGTCAGTCGTCCATCCAGTGTTTTGGTTACGACTTTATGAGTATTTGTTTTTAGTGAATCTGGTGGTAATTACTCACATTATTAGTAATTCCTCTAAAAAGTATTAACCCAGTATTCGTTTGCATATCAAGGTAAGAAAAAATACATAGCTGTGCTGTAATTTAGACCTGTTTGAGTGTATGGCGTATTAATTTAAGGTTATATTTATTTCAGAGATGCCTCGTCGCTGCTGCGTACCTGGATGTACATCCAATTATGACAGCACTGTACAGAAAACAGGGCTCATATCTACTTTTTCAATACCACGTGATGAAGAAATGCGCAAATCCTGGTTACAGGCCATACCCCGAAGCCATTGGACGCCGAGTCGAAGCTCCGTGGTTTGTTCGGAACATTTTTTCCCAGAAGACGTCATCAGATCAGAGAAAATCATAGATAATGAAGGAATAGTCAAAAACCAGGTTTTAAAAAATCCAAAATTAAGAGAAGGTGCCGTTCCTCACATATTTCCCAACTTGCCATCATACCTCACCCAACCAAGGGTGTCTCCACGGCCTGACCCGTCACTCCGACACCTCAAGGAACAAGAACGCCATGAAGATGCTACCCAAAAGTTCTTAAAAAGTGATGTGATTGAAACATATGAAGCTTTCAAATCAAATATCAGTGCATTAAGCAATGTTTGGGACTCAAAGATTTTGTCTGACGAGATATGTTTATTTCAGTTAGACTTTGCAAGTGAGGAAAATGATATTCTTTATGTGAAATGTAGTGTGATTGTGGACAGCAATTTAAAAGTAAAAGTGTTTTTAGGCAAGAATCTGTTGTCACCAAATGAACTTAGTTGGATTCTCCCGGATGGACTTACACTAAGTAGGTGGTCACAAATTGAAAATATCCTGTCTAGATATAAATATAATGAATGTCCTGCAAGCCCTACTTCACCAGATTTCTTCATAAATAAGGCTGTTTTTAATATTGAAGAAGCCTTCAAAGTAAGTGATGACGACAGAATCCAGTCTAAATTAAGTCTAATTAAAGACCAACTTGTCTTGTTAAACGCAAAAAAACGCCAATACACAATGTTAACTATATTGTTTGCATTGAGTATTTTTAACCAGTCAAGCTCTGCATATTACTTGCTACGGGACTATCTATTACTCCCTACCAAACGGTACTTGCAAACCATAACTTGCTCTCTGAATATAACACCTCACTCAACATCAGGTAATGATCACTATTTGTCACATATGGCTAAAACGTTGTGTAGTAAAGACAAATTTGTGAATTTAGTTATCGATGAAATATATATTAAAGGTGGCCTTAATTACAAAAGTTCCAATGTAACAGGTTATGCAATGAACGATCCTAATTGCTTAGCCACAACTGTACAGGTATTCATGATATCATCTGCTTTTGGACATTTTACCGAAATCGTTAAACTTTTGCCTGTTCAGTCCATGCTTGGAAAAGATTTAAAAGATGTTGTCCTTGATGTGATATCTTTTGTGCAAAGTAAAGGATTTAAAATATTGTCTATAATCACAGATAACAACAGGGTCAATCAGAATGTTTTTAATTCTTTGTCTTCAGAAATTTCCATGCCGAACCCTACTTTTCCAGGAGAAGTTATTTACATGCTGTATGATTTTGTTCACATATTTAAAAACATAAGGAACAATTGGTTAAACTTAAAAGATAATCTCAAATCCTTTGTTTATCCTGATTTTGAGACAGGTGACAAAAAAGTTGCCTGTTTTCAAAACTTGAGAGACTTTTATAAAGATGAAAGTAGTAACATCATACGTAAAGCTTTTAAATTAAATATGAAAAGTTTATTTCCGAATTCCCTTGAGAGACAAAATGTTACATTAGCAGATAATATTTTTCATTTTTCAACAATAGCTGCCCTTGAAACACAAGAAAAGTACAGCGGCACAGCATCTTTTTTAAAAATAATTCGGCAATGGTGGGATATCATTAATACAAAAAATATTCTCAAAGGCAAATTAAAACGAAATGAGTGGAGTAAACCAATTTATGGGATTGATGATGATAATTACCATTTTCTTATTAAATTTATTGAATGGCTAGACAACTGGGTTTCAATTCCAGGCTATGTAGGGTTAACGAGGGATACCAGGTTAGCATTAAAAAGAAGCACAACTGTCATTACACATATAATAAGGGATGCTTTGTCAACAATGGGGATGACATATATATTGATTGGGAAGTTTCAAAGTGACTGTTTGGAATTGAGATTTGGAAGGTACCGTTCCCTTTCTGGGTGTAACTACAATGTGTCTTATCAGCAAATTGTGGAGGCAGAAAAGAAAATAAGAGTAAAGCACATATTGAAATTGAAAGATGATTATAAAACTTTTAAAGACCTATCCCTTGACTTTAATTTTCAAGAAGAAACCAATTTCAAGGATTTCCTTTTTATTCTTGAAACAAATTATTTAGAAATTTTTGAGATTGATGATGAAGCAAAGATATATGCATGCGGATATGTAGCACACAAAGTAAATAAACATCTTTGTTGTGTACACTGCCAAAATAGTGTTGTGGAATCCAAGGGACAGAATTCTAATTCTGTTTACTATAACTCTCTTCAAAGAGGAGGCTTAATTTTACCATCGGACTCAGTTTGTGTGATATTTTATCATTTATGCAGCATTTTCGAGTTCATAATAAATGATAAAGTCCTTGAGTCAAAATTTTTAAATATGACTAACCATAAAGGTATACTTTATAGTATCACCAAAGCTAGCCTCGACTCGGATTTTTTTTCGGTATTTCTTTTAGATAAATGCAACTGTGGTAACACCTATGAAAAAACATTTAAAATGATTTTATCAACTATGTGCAATATAGTGCTGAATAATTTCACTAAAATGAAAAATAATTCTGTCGAGACGATTAAAGGTAAAAAGCGCAAACTGAATACTTTAATGAATCACTGATTATGTAAGGAATACGAATTTATTTGTTATGTAGCTAAGTACTCTAACTGTGTGTTTTAATAAATGTTGTATGATTTGCACATATTGGTTTTTCATTTTAAATTGTATTAAGGGTTTTTGATCTTAGCTGAATAGCAACTCCTATTTTAGTACTACCCCTATAGTGCTAGAAATATCATAATCATCATCACATCAGATTGAGCTTATCAAGTATAGGGCTGGCCCCAGCTGGCCGGACCACCAACTGACAGTTAAGAGACGTTGCCACACTTATGTTCATGGCTTGTAAATACAGAAGGCTATGCATGAGCGATTTTCCGACAGGCGGAAATCGAGAAAAAAAACTTAGTTCCAAATGTCTCAATAGATAGCGCTAATAAGCTTTCGGTTTTTTTTTTTAAATGGATTACCTACTCAGAAGAAGTACAAGCTCTATGATTACCTACCTAATATTTGGTCGCAAGTAGAGATGGGCGGTGGATAAAAACTCAGTTTTTATCAATTTTTGGATAAATACTCCTATTTTTCCGTTTCTATTATTTCTTTTCTATTATAAATACTTTTTCTATGGAAATTTGAAAAAAAACTGCAATCGCCATTGTAATAATATTCTTTAGGCATGCACGACGAAGAGCATAAGCTACATTATGCTCATGATTTGGTCATAAAATCTGACACAAGACATGAAAAATATAAATCTAATCATAAAAGGGGACGAACTATCGACGTTACGACATAATATCCGCTGAATTTTCAAAATAATATATCTAAAGTACTTTGATTGGACAGTTTCTTAGGCGTTTTTCGACCTTATTATTTCACATTCATGTTTTTTGGTTAAATTCAGCTTCCACGTAGTACTGAGTATATATTATGAGAATGAAAAAACAAAGGGGCTTAAAAATGTTAATAAGGGCGAAATTTGTTTGATACCTTAGATATGACGTCCTAGTAATCTAGACAGTTTCTAAGGTGTCAAACGAATTTCGACCTTATTGACATTGATGTTTTTTGTTATACAGGGTGTAAAAGCAAAGGCAAGAATCCTTTAAGGGTGTGTTAGTATTATCGGTAAAGATATTATTTTAAATACTGGGATCTCTAAATAAAGTACCAGTACCTCACAATAAGACGATTTTCTTTACTCAAAATACACTAATCGCGTGGACACCCTCACGGTCGCCGGCCCCTCGGATGAGGGGTGCGGGTTGCGGGGTACAATTAGGTGTGTGGAGAGGCCGGTGAGGTGCGAAGCCATAGCTTAGAAAAATGATGGAATTTTTGGTGAAAATTCAAGGTATATATTTTTTTCTCGTTATGACATCAGAATCGTGTATATTTTCATATCCTAAAGGGATTCTTGACTTTGCATTTACACTCTGTATACAGCTTTTTAAAGCATCCACTAAGTTTACTGAATGTATTAGAATGAAAAAACAAAAGGGTTGTATGATGTCTAAATGATTTGGATAGTTTCTAAGGTGTCATACGAATTTCGACCTTATTGACATTTATATTTTTTGTTATATTCAGCTTCCACGTAGTTAACTGAGTATATGAGAATGAAAAAACAAAGGGGTTTCAAATGTCAATAGGGGCGAAAATTGTTTGATACCTTAGAAATGATGTCTTAATGATTTGGACAGTTTCTAAGGTATCATACGAATTTCGACCTTATTGACTATATTTTTTGTTATATTCAGCTTCCACGTTTTACTGAGTATATGAGAATAAAAAAAACAAAGGGGTTTGAAACGTCAATAAGGGCGAAATTTGTTTGATAACTTAGAAATGATGTCCAAATGATTTGGACAGTTTCTAAGGTGTCATGGAAAAATCTGGTAGCTCTAGCTATATACGTTACCAAGATATAGCCGTGTGACCAAATTTTTTTTGTGCATATTTGGGTAGACCTCTAAAAAGCCCTTTTAAAAAAACACCAGGAAGATATGGATATGGATGAGAAAAAGATTTGACACTTGAAAAAGAAAGACAATTGTTTTTGGACCTTTGGGTCCAAGTTTGGGGGTTCCAATACCAACCGTCCCGGAGATATGACCTAAACAAAATTTTATTTTCAAACTTTTTTTTTGGAACCTCCTTTATTTCCGGATGTCTTATACTCGACCAGTAGGAATTTTTTCCCGTTCGAATATCTCAACGGGAACTAGATTTAGCGAAAAATGACAAAACTGTCAAAAGTTTTTTCCATGGATACTCGTCGCCAGCTCGGATAGACAGTAGAGGTTTCTTCCCGTTCAAATATCTCAACGGGAACAGAATTTAGCGAAAATGTCAAGAAATGTCAAAGGTTTTTCCATGAATACTCCTCGTAGGTTTACCTTTTGGTCTCGCCAGCTCAGCAAGACACCAGTAGGATTTTTTTCCCATAGAAATATCTCAACGGGGACAAGATATAGAGAAAATGTAAAAAAATATGAAAGTCAAAAATGTCAAAGCCCAAGTTAATTCTATGGACACACCTTGACTCCCGTGCTCTCCAGCTCGGCTAGACAGAAAAAAAAATTTCATACAGAAATCCCATACAAACGACTTCACTTTGAGCCCCCTAAGTCATGTCAAATGTCAAAAAATGACAAATGTCAGATTTTTCTGGAGGACAAATAATAGTCACCTACAACCCCCCACCCCCTGCATCATTTTAATGTCAGACCCCCCAACCAACTAATCTACCATGGCAATCAGTGAGTCGGTGACCGTTTTGTAGCTATATGTATTGTCAAAATAAGAATAAAGCATGGGCTGCATAAACCGTTATGGTTTTGACTTTAATAGGTTTTGATAGATTTTCATTGATTTTACAGTAATTTACTGGATTTTAGACAGGCAACACTGGTTATTCAATTCAGGGCTGCCAGGTATGAGACTTCTCGTACATTTAGGCGAATTTCAACTCATTCATGTACGAGGCAAACCAGGGTGTTCCTCGTACGCAAAAGTACGAAAATTTTCGGTTATAATGCTGTTCTATACAAAGCGATAATTAAGGTTAAACAAAAAATGTAATGTCATACATATCCTGCTGCAGCGACTACCTACCCTAATACGTGAATACTGTGAGCTCGCGCTGGCCCGATTCGCGCTTGACCCATTTGGCTCATGTTTGAACTTGAAAAATCTTTTTGCCTTATTTACTCGCCTGCCACATTTCATGACATTCCGATCAACGATACTTGAGTTATCGTCGAAAAAACATTCATACATACAAACGCCGGATTATTCTAGTAGACTCGGAGAACTCGTTCGCTTCGCTCGCTCGTTCAATAAAAAAATATTATCTAGCTACTTTTGTATTTTATTAAGTAATAACTAATAGTTCGCCCCGAACATTGAACTCGCGCTCGCCCGATTCGCGCTTGACCGATTTGGCTCATGTTCGAACACAAAAATTCTATTTGCCTAATTTACTCGCCTGCCAAAATTCATGACATTCCAATCAACAATACTCGAGTTATCGTCGAACAAACATTCATACATACATACATACAAACGCCGGATAGTTCCAGTAGACTCAGAGAACTCACTCGCTTCGCTGGCTCTTTAAAACCCCGGCCAAGTGCGTGTCAGGCCACGCGCAGTGTGGAGTACGTAGTTGCCCAGTACATTTTATAAGTTGGTCAACTAATACAGATCGCACCAAACTTCTAGTCCCATACATTTAGAAGAACGGCCTATACGGTCTTGTTTGTCGAGTTTAGAAGGGACCAAAACTTTATCGCTACCTGTACCTACTCGTAAACCTGTAAAGCCTACTTAGCTGTGATAGTTTTCCTTTTAAATTCTAATTCTGTGAATTTTTTCACATACCCTTAAACAACCGTTTAGCCGGAAGGGGGGGGGGGACACTTGACTCTAACAAAAATAGTACTTCAAAGCATAATATTTCGTAATTTATACATGCGATTATTATTAAGCGATATTCGCCAATGGATCCCTAAATCGAAAAATGGTTTTCACACACCCACAATGTTTTTGAATGACCTATCTAACGATACCTCACACTATGGGATAGATGGGGGAAAAAATCCCCAATTTACATGTATGGGAGGGTACCCATACAAAAATGTTTTCATGATTATATTTTAAAAGTCAAACCAAGTGATTATATTGTGTTTGAATCAAACTATACCTATCTGGCAGCCCTGATTCAGTCGGTTGGTTTGCTTAAAGGTCTTTGACACCAGCCCCCTGATTCTGTATCGTAAACTCAGTTGCCACGCCAAGTGCCTATCGTCTAAAACATACATATCCACTTATCTCAGGATAAGTTCGCACTTGAAATGACTTCACAATTCGTAAATAGTTCAATACCCATTAATAGTTATTTTGGAAGTTCATGTTTTATCTGTTTTTGGTGATTAGCAACTATAGCTAGCAACCGACACTGAGTTACATAATAGCCCCGCAGGCCATAAAATAAAATAAAAAAAAAGGTCGGTTTAAGATGGGTGTTGCCAGATGTACGGGGTTCCTCGTACAAATACGAGATTTGTGGTCTTTCGCAAGAGGACAGTCATTTACGATTTTTTTTACTTTTATCCAAATTTTATCATAATTTTCCATGTACGGCAACGTTTTGTAGAATATAACGATTCCAAAACCATTAAAAAAATCACTTTTGACACAATGGCATCCTGGTTACAGCAGAGAGTGCAAAAGAACCAAAGCGTGCATATTACACAAGGTTTCGACGCGTAAAATTTGTATTAAATGTACCAAGCAAAGAGATGTATTAGCCGTATGACTTCTACCTAGTGTAGTAGACCATATCGAGCTTTACAGCTCAATATACACTATGGCTGAGATTCAGAGTGCATTTTGAGTCCGAACCCAAGAGGAACTCATTCTTACAAACGTCACTCTACTATGAGATCATGTCACTTTTTGACGTTTGTAAGATTGAGTTCGGACTCAAAATGCACTCTGAATCTCATGAACCTGAACTCAATCTTACAAACGTCACTCTAGTATGAGATAACGTCGCTTTTTGACGTTTGTAAGATTGAGTTCAAAGTGCACTCTCAGCCTCAGCCTATCTGATCCTCTCTAAGCAGATCAACAGAATGAGACAGGGTGCTGTATCAAGCGCTATCGAGCTCGATATGGTTCGCTATGTTATACAAGCTGAAAAACTATACGGCAAGAAAAAAAACTGTCGATTGTGAAGATGTATTTTGAAACTATTTATATAACTATTTATATATATATAACTTAACATATTATTTGTTTGCTATTTTATTTATTTGCTAGCTTGCTAATATTTGTTTTATTCAGTTAAATATCCTGGATAAATAATTTTAAACTAATTTTGTTTATTTAACGAGCGAGCGAAGTTCTCCGAATCTACTTGAACAATCCGGCATTTGTATGTAGGTATTGTGTATAAATGAATGTTTGTTGGACGATAATTCGAGTATCGTTGATCGGAATGTCATGAAATTTGGCATGCGAGTAAATAAGGCAAAAAGAAACATTAGCCAAATCGGACAAGCGTGGATCAGGCGAGCGCGAGTTCACGGTTCGGGGCGTATTACTAGTTATTCTAACTTATAATTATAATACTTACACTTTAGCATACGAGGTTTGGTTTTTTCTTAGGTACCTACTTGGTAGGAGGAAAATTTTTCAACATCTGGCAACCCTTTGAGTAAAACACATTAAAAAAAAAAAAAAAAATCTCAAAGCAAAGACAATGTACATCATTGTTTTTTTTTGTTTTGTTTTTAGCTTCAGGGCCGCGTTCAGTTTGATCGCCCGCTCATACCCGGCGATCATGACATCTCTTTTGCACGCGTTGATTTTGTATATGCTATCCTGCTGTCAGTGATGAGCGGGCGATCAAACTGAACGCGGCCCAGGGCTAAGTTCAGTTTGATCGCCCGTTCACTCCCGGCGGTCATGTTCTCTTTTGCATGCGTTGCGTTGAGTTACCTAGTATATATGCTATCCTGCTGTCAGTGACGAGCGGGCGATCAAACTGAACGCGGCCCAGCACATCAATGATGACTTTTCTCAAGTTTTCTCTCAAAAGAGGAAATCTATTTATGTTGTCAAAGTATTGAGTGAGATATAAATAAGTCCCTAAATTGCATTCATACACTTCCAGCAAATATATCAAAACATTTAAAGTGTCATCATGATTCTAACTGCACGCATCTCCCCATTGCTTAGAAGCTTGCCCACCAAGGGTTGGACGGCTGTTACGATCCGCAGTATTGCAAACAAAATAGAAGATAAACCAACACACACGGGTCAAGTATGTGATAATAAAATAGTGTTCACTTTAATGTTTCATTTGCAATTCATTATACTCTTTAAATGTGTTGTATTAGTAACTGATATTGGTCTTATTAATTTTGTTCTTACATAATATCCCTTAGTAGAAGACAGCATTACAAACGACAGTTTTGATGGTGTTCAGTCAAAGACTAAACAGTTTGTATACTACTAGACAAGCTGTACTTACCGCATTGAGTAAGGGTAAATTTTCCAGAACTATTATGTGAGTAAGGGAGACAATAAGCCCACTGCGGGTGCAGGTTGAATAAGGCAAGTTTGGCTGCATGAGCATAATTTTGATAGGGAACAGTGTGTCTAGTAGTATTCACTTGAAGTCTTTTTATGCAGTAGATAGATAATTAAATTTTCTCCTTCCTAAACATTCCAGAAATGGGAGAATGATGACTACAGACTAGTGAGATTTACAAATGCTCCTAAGCAAGTGAATGAGCAGTGGGCTGTTAACTTGATTGCTGAAGTTCCTCCGAAAGAAGTAACTGAACGCATTGTCTGGTGTGATGGTGGAAGTGGGCCTGAAGGCCATCCTCGTGTTTTCATCAATTTGGTTTGTACCTTCTCACTTAATTATTTATGACCTTTTATTCTGAGCTATATAATAGTGTTATGTTGATATTTAATTATTATTTTGCATTGTAGGACAAACCTGGCGATCATTCTTGTGGCTACTGTGGACTTCGCTTCATTAAAAAGGATGTGCATCACCATTAATAAGAATATACATATTATGATTTACCAACTTAAAGCCCAAAAGGTCTTACTTGAGCAAAAACTCCTGAATGTAATATGAATATAGTGTAGTAGCTGTCTAGTAACTAAAAATAATAAATTTATTTTCGCTTTGTTACCTACTCTTTGATTTATTGATTAATTGCCTCCTGAAATTGATTGCTAATAGGCTTGTAGACAGGGTAAACAAAATATTATTCCATTTAGTCCGTCATTTAGATAATAAAAAAATATTGCACACATATTTTTTCATTTGTCAATCAAACAAAAAATGACAGAAATAAAGCGTCTCAAAGTTTGGGAGTGGAGGAAAATGACGTTACTTCTAAGTAAAATTGTTGTGACGTCACGCGGAACTGCAGCGGGCTATATCTTCATCATTTTTTGTTTAATTGAAAAAAGAAAAAAATACGTGTCCAACATTTTCTGATAATCTAACTGAACGACAAATAATAATTTTTTTGTCATCATGCCCATTGTTCACAATACCTAACACATTGTGCATCTGAACTGGGAAAAATTAGTTGGTAAACACCTTTGTAGAGGTAAAACATACCCATTTACATCACAACAAAAATGTTACTCTATTGTTAATCCCTGGGCTGTGGTATTGCATGAAAACTATGGAGTCAGTTCTGCTGTAGCAATGTTGGCAAAGTGTATTAAACTTGACACCAACTAAATTTTTCCATCAATTATCAACTTTTTCTTTTTGAAAATCATGCTTTTTTAAATGCTACACCTATTTACAGGATTTAAAAACCATAACTTGAAAAATTATTTAAATATATAATTTTGTATTTTTCTGAGTGTATCAATTTATAATTACTATAATAAATATATTCATTAACACAAAAAAAAAACATAAATATTTTATGTATGTGTATTTTATTATGTACTAAAACTTTAGTTATGTACTACATAATCATGTAATATAATCTTCAACAAAAAATATCTATTCTATACCAATTTTACAAATTTCTTTATATATCCTACTGTTGTGGTGGATATGTCGCTGCTATGTGGTTAGATCAGCTTCCTAACTGGACAGCTAGGTTGTTAGTAAAAAAACGACATCCAACTAAATGACTTATGGATGCTTAGCCCAAAAGTCAAACGCAACATTTAACAAGAGGGCTGAATAGGCTTAGCCTTTTGGTTAAATGGTATTCCTGGGTGGTCATAAAAAAAACCATGAAGGATAAATATGGTGGTCGCCATACCTAATCTAGTGCTGTAACTGGTGCTGCAAGACTTCCGAAAAACTAATTTTGACTGCGAACTTAGTCATTACCGTAGGGCTAGCTTTCGGGCAGCCAACACGTTGAGGTGTCGTAACTTATACAACCAGCAGGCTAGCCATTTAATTAGATGCCACCATTTAATTAACTACGTAGGCCTCCAATTAGGAGGCTGATTTAACCGTCAGGCTACAACAGATACATTAAAACAAAACACCAGTGTATGAACTTGCACTGGTATCTGTATATCTTGTTATCACAGTATTTAAGACTATAGAAAGTTTGTTTAAACATTGTCAGTATTTGAAGTTGTACTCTTGTTCATCAACTCCTGGCGTATCTCTCTGTTAGACTGTAATAGTTCCTTCAGCTTCTGGTGGATATCATCATTTTTTTGCTCCAAAAAATCCAGTGCTATGTTGAGTTCGTCTAGCTTGGAATCCAGCATATCATACTCTTGAAAAAGAAATACCCATTTTTATTGCTCTCTGAGAGAAATCTTGAGAATAAAGCTTACAAGTAGAACTAATAAAGTTTTAAAATAAGCAAAGTTACCTTCAGCAACGACGCCTTCACTTGCATTATCTACCTCCATGCCTTTTTTGGATGAAGTTTCATCATCACTGGTTTTGTTATCTTCGTGACCAGCCATTTGATTTACTTTTTTGCGAAATCAGAGGCTGCGGGATACCTATTCGGAGATCGTCACAATTTCACAATCACAAAAATAATCACAATATTTTAACCATAGACAAGATAAAAAAATGTCAAGTGATTATTTAGTGGTGTAAATAGACATCGATAGTAGACGGTTATCGATAGTAAACGAATTAAATTTATATCACTGCGGTATAGAAAATCAGAAGGTAAATCTGGACGTGAGGAGCTCTGAAGCGGGATTCGAACCGGGGGGAGTCACAGGCAAAAGTTAGTTAATAAATAAAAAGAGAAAATGATTTTAAAAGACTTCAAATCCAACTTTGAACACATCACTTGCGTTCATTTAAATCTTCATGTTCTTTGGTGCTTCAAGTTAAGCAACGCTCGTCTCGGTTATTTTAGGAATGGGTAACTGTAAAATTTAATTATCAAAAAGAAACACCTAGGTACTTTTTGACAAATCACAACAAACAGATTAAAACAAATTGATCATAGTAAATTTTTACCAAAAATTATTTTCCAATTTATTGTTTAGCATGTACTACTTAATCTGTAATACATTAAGATGGTCTCTAGTTTCATATAAAAACAGTGTAAAAGTAGTGAAAAACGTTAATACCCGAATAAATACCTGACGGGTTGTTTAAATGGGATATGGGTACCTTTTTAGAATATTCCCAAAATCGGGAATTTATCCGGGTGGAATTTATTTTCGTTTCTACCGTAGAATACGAAGATATTATAAGTAATATCATAGAGTGTTCCACAACATTTATTGGTACGAGGCAAAAATGTTAGAAGTTACAATTAGACAAAATATGAATACAACCTAAATTAATAGGGTTTTGCCTTCATACCTACATGTTCTACAATTTAAAGTGAAAAAAAATTCAAGAGATGATAGAGTATCCCTAGTAGACCACTATCCAACGAAAAATATTTTATTGGCGCAAACTTTTTTTTCACTTTTTCATACAAAGTTAGCTGATTGTATCAGTTTGAACTGGGAAGTGAAAAAAATATTTCTCAAAAATTTTTTTATTTCTTTTTGACGTGATCATCACTTATTGATCAGGGTTCGATTTCGTGTCAGTGCCATGCCATGACGGGTTAGTAAAATAGGGTTACCAGCTTTAAACATAAAGCCAATTTTATATAATTAGCTATTCACTTTTGCAGGCACATCGGAAAAAAGCGTTCACATTAAGTCGCCTGGAAAATGTTGTCAAAAACGTAAAAAACGGGAGCTCGACGATTTAGAACAAACGTCGTCGAGCTAGAACAAGAAATAAAAAATACTGTTTTAGTACAGAGATGCATGTATAGATATTCACACCATTAGATTATAAGTATTGTTTGCGAAATACAAATCAATAAATAAAATTGATATTTTTGTTTTTCATTTTATACATTTTATTTTCATTAAAAATTAGGTAGTCTAATTAATATATAAAAAAACACAGTTAAGTAAATATTGGGAATGTGTATACATGAGCCATTGGCAACATTATATGCAGTGCTACAATTTCCTAAGTCAGGGGACTTCTTATTGAATGGTCTGTACATCGCTAAAATCAATTACAAATGAATGAGGTAAATGGCTAATAATCCATGAGTGAAGCAAATGTCTGCATTCATTCGTATGACTTTTGTGGCTCATGCAACCGACGGAGGTGAGGCGATCCGTACGGTCCGAAATAGAATAACATCGCTAAAATCGATTACAAATGAATGAGGTGAATGGCAAATAATCCATGAGTAAAGAAAACTCTTCACTCATTCGTATGACGTTTGAAGCTCACGCGTCCAGCGTTGCCGGTGCGAGTATTTTTAGTCGATTTCGGGTAATTTGAGCCCTAAGCGGGTTTGTTGCGGGTAACCATGACTGTCGGGTAAAATACCCGTACCCTCAATTTTAAAAAAGCATGACATTTTTTTAAGTTAAATCGTCTTGACGCAGCCACAGTGCATAATGAACACATCCTATTTTTCTCAAGCATTTGTGTGTGTGTAAGAATCATGATATAAGTGAGGCTATTCCACACTAAAACGACGTGCAAAAGAATGCCCATACAAATCATCAGTAGAAAGCACGATTATTTTTCTGTTTGTACCGTTTTGTTTGGTGGCTTGCTCTGAAAAGTTATAAATATTATAAAACGTGAAAATTTTGATAGAAAGGAACCTTTCTAATCAACTTTGTTTAATTATAACCTCATTGTTGATACTTATTCTTTTTATTTGTCCATTTTCACCAAAATGGTCTGAATGTGAATGTTGAAAATTCTTCACTTATTATTTTATTTGGTAACGATGACTTTAAATATTAAACTCTACTTGAAATATCTTTTATTGTAATTTTTTTCGGCTTATCAATTAAAAACATTGTTAAAATAACATCCCTGTTAATTTTTAAAGAGGTATGGGAAATGTTAAAATAAAAACAAGGTAATATATTACTACTTCTCTTGAAAACAAAATTACATTAAAAAAACGGGTAATTCGAGTAATTTCTGATTCGATTTCGGACTTTTTCTAGTTAGACTACCGGCAACACTGCAGGCGTCGGAGGTGAGGCAATGAGAGCGTTGAACGGAATGAAATGTCAAAAATTATTTTCACTCCATAATTTCAGACAAAATTTTGAAAAGTCTTGTGGAACATCTCTAAATGGAAGAATTTATGTTTGTGAATGTGTTTGTGGGTTTCTGGGGTCAATAAAAAATATATAACGTATTGTATTCTGTGTTAAATTAAGAGGTTATGAGGTATCTTTTATAAAGCGGTCCGAATCATGAGCTATCTTTCACATAGTTTGCTAGCTCACAAATTACGGACCAGTCCTCGCTCACACTTGAAATTATTCATGGCTTTGAGCGATGTAATTCTATTTCGGACCATACGGGATGAGAGCGTTGAACGGAATGAAATGTCAAAAATGATTTTCACCATAATTTCAGACAACATTTTGAAAAGTCTTGGGGAAAAACACGTCGAAATGGAAGAATTTATAAAGTGTTTGTGGAGTAGGTAGATAAAAATGGCTATCGTTGCTATCAGAGTCGTTAGAGAACAGTGCTACAATCCCTTCTTGTTCCATCACGAATCACGGCACCGTATTACTGTTTAAGTTTATTACAGACTTTGACGAAATAAAATAAAATGAACAAAGTTCTACTGTGTTAAGTTAAGGGGTTGTGAGATACCTATCTTTTTTAATATTTTAGTATATATAACGGTGGAATAAAATATATTATAAACAATAAAATATGCTCAAGATATATTTCGGGCACTAGCTGGGCCCGGCATCAGTTGAGTATAAAAATATTGACATTGACATTTAAAAATAAAATATTATACAACACATCTGGCATAGACAAACTAACTAAGGAATCTTATGAATAATTAAATTTAAGACGGACAAACCTAAAATGTAAATAGTTAAATATATTTAAACTTACAGACAGACAAATATAGACATCATAGTTTTTTGTACATATTTAATTTTAAGAGAACTTACAGACAGACATACAAGAAATTAAATTTAATTATCCATAAGATTCCTTAGTTTGTATATGCCAGATGTGTTGTATATATTTTATTTTTAAATGTCAATGTCAATATTTTTATACTCAACTGATGCCGGGCCCAGCTAGGGCCCGAAATATATCTTGAGCATATTTTATTGTTTATAATATATTTTATTCCACCGTTATATATACTAAAATAACAAAAAACTTATAAGCTTTTACAGCACCTATATATTTTTAATGTATCTTTTTGAATGCGATCCCAATCATGAGCTATCTTTCACATCGTTAGCTAGCTCACAAATTACGGACCAGTCATCGCTCACACTTAAAATCATTCGTGGCTTTGAGCGATGTAATTCTTCTGTTTCGGACCGTACGGTCAGTCAGTCAGTCAGCCGCAGCGTTGCCAATCGTCTTAAAAGGGACGATTTTCGTCCTTTTTGGCAAGGAACCGTCCTTTTTTTGTCCCTTTTCATCCACTGTCTCTTTTCGGACTTGTCAGAATTTTCATGTCTAAACATGAAAACATACTAGTTTTGTCGTCGCGTTTTGTATAAATAAGCTGAAAAAACCTGAACTACGTAGTAAAAAAAAAGTTGATCAATATTATTAAAATATTAGTAAATAATCCTTTAATTTTAACTTTTATTTCACGCACTTGAAAAACATCCCTTTTCTCCCAAATTCGTCCCTTTTCAGACGGCTCGTCGCGTCATCAGGAATTTGAACTAATTTGAAGTGCATGCTGGTAACACTAGTCAGTCGCCATTGTTGTTTTTCAATATACTTTTGCTTATTACCCACTGTTACTTTATTATATCAAGGGAAGAGTTTTTCGTGAAAGTTATGAAAATATTGGTTCACAATCATTTATGATTTTAATTATATACTTGAGCAAGTTAAATCAACGACATACGCATTGCAGGTGATAGCTAATCATCGATTCCAACAAAGGTTTTGTATTAAATTGCTGTGTTGTCTATCTATTGAACAATAGGTGGTGATTCTAGGTGAGTTTTTCCGACTTTTGGTTCATAAGAAAATGGCTGAAATACGTCTGAAAGAATTGATATACTTCGTTGACTGTAGATCAGTATGGAATACAAACCTTATCCCTTGAACTTTTATCATCACATCAAGTACACCATAATTTGATATTAATAAATCCTCATGTTGTAAAGTTTACAAGACTTAAGTTAAACTCACATACTGCTTGAATTAACCGAAAGAATTTAAAAAGTATCCAGATTGAACATATTTCTCTATATCACCTAAACATTGCTTACTACATTTTAGGTTTTCTTCATTAACAAGAACAAGATGACTTCTGGACCGTACAACTACTCCTATATATTCAAGTACATCATCATTGGTGACATGGGAGTGGGGAAGTCATGCCTATTGCATCAGTTCACTGAAAAAAAATGTGAGATATTTTTTTTTCCCCAGTTTTAATTTAATAACTGTATTTGTTATCTTGGTTAACTGCTCAGGTCCAGCAACCAGTGATGATCTGCAGTGAAGCTCCTTTTCAATTTCTCTGACATATTCTGCAATTGTTATCGAAAATTTATAAAGAAACAGAATAGTAACAAAAATAATTCTTGAATGTGTTTACTTAAACAACAATTTAAGCATAGCTGAGTATTTGTTTTTTCAATTAACATACTTCTAAAAATCTTATTAATATGCCTTGGAGTCACAAGGTATAACAAGATTTTTTTGGCATCAATGCCTTTGTAACTGAAATAGAAAAGGACTTATACCGGGTGTAAATAGACTGCTACCATTAAATGAAACCACATACAAACCATTCTCTAAACTCTCCCATATGTTGGTGCATTAGGGTTCATGCATTTTTGTTTGGAACTCAATTATTTCCCAAACTAAGGGTGTCCGCTGTTATGATTCATGGGAAAAGTGGTTCAATAGGGTTGGCAGAATATGTGGTTTCATTTAATGGTAGCAGTCTATTTAGTAGGTATGCGAGTCAGACTTGCTTACCTAGGGATCTGTAATTCAACAGTTTTAGGAACAGTCAGGAAGAAGGTATTTAATACTTAAGTTGTTCTTTCAGAACATGTATATAATTGGTCTATTCTGAGGTCTTAGGAACATTTTATTCTGTTTCCAGTTATGGCTGATTGCCCTCACACTATTGGAGTTGAATTTGGAACCAGAATCATTGAGGTTGCAGGACAGAAAATAAAATTGCAGATTTGGGACACTGCAGGACAAGAGAGATTCAGAGCTGTCACCCGCTCTTACTACAGAGGAGCTGCAGGTGCACTCATGGTGTATGACATCACAAGAAGGTATTTATCTTCTGTATTACATCTTTTTTTTTCGAGATTTTGTTAACCTTGCCTTCTTATGTTTTGTTTACTGAAGCCATAGTGTCGGTTGGGCCATTTGCTTAAAGCAGAAATTCCAAGAGGTCGTTTTTAGGGTGCCAAACAGAACAGGATAGTGAAAAATCTATCACATCAAATGATAAAAACTCAAGAAATTTAAACCCAAGGGGCACGGCACGTCCATCCATATAGAGAAAAACCTTGAAAAAAAAACTGGTCAAGTGCGAGTCAGACTTGCATACCTAGGGATCTGTAATTCAACAGTTTTAGGAACAGTCAGGAAGAAGGTATTTAAAATCTTGCCCATAACTGTTTATGATAACTAAAAATAGAATTGATCGTACCACAAAAGAGAGACTCAAATATGTTTATACCGCACTTGAAATAGAACTCATGGATGAAAAATTTCATTTTGTTATTGTGAATTTATCACCTGCTATATTTTTCCTGTAATCTTTATGTAATCCCAAATTATCTTTAATGGTGCTAAAGTTATGAGGCTGTGACATATGGACTCGGACCGACAACAGATTCTCTTCATAAAGGTTCCTTTTACCTTCCAGGTACTATGGAACCCTAAAAATCATATTTTCAATTTTATTTGTTTTAACTTTACCTTAAAAACAGTAATACATACAAATTTGGTCAGGTTTTAGTACATAATCTAAAGTAAAACAACAAATAATCAAAATTTAGGTTCCATACTCAGAGGGTGCCAAATTGGCTACCATTTTAGTGTCTTGTTTTTTGTTGCCATTGTTGTTATTTACCATCAATATGGGGATATGGAACCCCTTGTCCTATCCTACTTTTCTAGATTTTCCTATAATTAGGCTAACTTATAAATCTTTGTAATATTTTTGATTTCTTGAAAACAAAACCGCCATTTAGGCTTTATAAAAATAATCAATTCCTGCCATTTAGAGACATCTTTTGTTTAAAAGTAAGGTTTATATCTTTGATATGACTTTTTTAGATCTGATCAAGCCTGCTTGGTTTTTATACAATGGTACTTGGAATTCATAATAGTGATTATTATGTCTCTGTTTGTTTTTGCAGGTCAACTTACAACCATTTAAGCAGTTGGCTTACGGATACCAGAAATTTGACTAACCCCAGTACTGTGATATTTTTAATTGGTAATAAGTCTGATTTAGACGCCCAGCGTGATGTTACATATGAAGAAGCTAAGCAGTTTGCTGATGAAAATGGATTAATGTTTGTTGAAGCCAGTGCTAAAACGTAAGTTTTGTTAGCTATACGAAGGTGTCAATTATTAATAATTTGTCGAAATAACACAACTCTTTTCTTACATTCAGGGGTCAAAATGTTGAAGAAGCTTTTTTGGAGACAGCTAAGAAAATTTATCAGAGCATTCAAGATGGAAGATTGGATCTAAACGCAGCAGAATCTGGTGTGCAGCACAAGCCGGCATCGCCTGGACGCCCCCTCGCCGCGCCCCCCGCCGCTCGCGACAACTGCGCCTGTTAACTGTCGCCACCACACACCACACAGAGAACCATACTTTATCAGTAAGATCTATTAGACTAATAATATATTTTTATTTCACGTTTGTCTTGACTAAATCCTGTTTCGCATTTGGTAAAGGCTAAGTAAATAATTACAGAACTTTAACCATACACCTACCTCGTCACGCGCATCTCGCCTTGAGCGTAACGTATTGAACTTGATTTATTGTGCTATCCAATACATACTCTCCTTGACAGTCTAAATACATTCCACAAATATTGGCATCACTATATCAGACATAGACAGACGAGTGTTTATCAGTATTTTCAAACCATATGAAATTTATGACAAATGGTGATAATTTGAACTAGGTAAATCATTGGATTATAGGGAAAAACAAGAAATCTGAACAAAAATATATAAATATGTAACAGGTACTTATTTTCGTTTAGTTGATATCGGTAAAAAGTAACACACAGTCATGTTGATTTATTCAGAAGAGACAAATATTGCATTTATTTAAATGGGGATCTTAGCCTTACCTGTCGCGGTTATTTAATACACACTCACTTGTGAGTTATTTCATTTGTTAGAACAACTACCTAAGACAAAGTAAAATTTATTGCTATTGGATCATATTACGGATATATTATTTTCATATCAAAGTGTGTAAACTTGATTATCTCTTAATTTTCTAAATGACTGCTTCATATTTCTGACACTATTTTTAAAGTATATTATTTTCCAATATCAAGTTACTAATTGTTGGTTTAATACTGAACTCAATTCGTACTTTATCTTACACATAACAATTAATTATCAGGTTTTATTTTAAATTATTTGAATGTACTTGTAAAACGTGTATATATAAACCATTCACACCATGTTTCCACCATCACCTGTCTGACATAAGCATCACTGACTCCTCTTTTTGTCTTCTTGGTACTAGATGTAGAAGTGTTATGTTATAGATGTATGTATATTTATTTTGTTAAGTCATCATTATATTAGGTAATAATATTATATAATTGTTTGGTCGTGCTGCGATGACAATTTGTGCTTGGCCTTGTACACGATTGTCGAATGACACGTCAGCGTCGCTGTTTTGTGCAGCGCTCAAGATAAATAACCTTTCATTTTGACAGTAAACTAATGCAGTAAATAATAATAAAAGCAGCGTGTATTAACCATTCATAAATTGGGTTTTAGATAAATAATGCTATCAGCCAGGGTTAGTATTTTATTTAAATTACTTTTTCAAAAATATAAAGACCAAATTTGAAGGTAGACCTACAGCAATGCAGACGAATTACTAAACATTTGATCAAATACTTAGATATCATAATAGTGCTACATTCGCCATTGGTATAGTTGCATGTCCACCATCTTGTACAAGGAAATACATTATGATAAATAACATTTCAACCATCAACAGAACTTACCAACTAATTTAAATTTAATCTGTCAGAATATACTTGATTGCATGAATCTCTCTTACATGCAAGATAAATGTGATGGCTGAAATGTTATTGTGTTTAAAAAGTACGCCAACACATAATTTACGTGGCAGTACTTTTGTACTTTATATTATGAATAAGGAAAATGAATAATATTGGAAAAATAAAAACAAATTCTGCAATCTATTGTTGTTATTATGAAGCAATACCTACTTTTGATACCCGAACTCAACTAATAAACATTCGTAGATTTAGGTACTTTGTATAGATTAAAAACTGCATGTGCGGGGCGATGGGGAAGAGTAGGTATGGAATTTAAAATGTCACCGATGATTATGCGACTGAGTCTAATAATTTAACAAAAGTATAAAGAGATACGAGTATTTATTAAAGCTAAGGTGTGCAGTTTGTATGTGCGTCATACGGAAATAAGATTATTATGTTAGTAAGTGAGGTTGTTAGATGAGGTTTGTAGTCTAGTCGATGTTCTTTGTACATTGCTAGAAAACACCTATACCATCACGACATGAATCCCCGAGGGGGTGGCAGGCAAGAGGTGTTTCCAAGTGTGGGCTGTGAAATGCAAGTCACAGTTCACTCTTGTCCACCCACGTTTCACTGAAAATTAGCATAATTCAGGCACATATATGGTCTCGCAGGTTGATCTGTCTTTAACCATTTCCAAAAATGGCTTCTTATTTATAACTTATTTTATAGCTTTCGACGCGTCGCTGTTGTCAAACTTGGACACCCTTAAATTTTCATGAAAATTACATGAACTCTGTCTTTACTGATGCTTATATCTCATGCTATCTCCCATTGCTTAATTCCTCAATCTTCAAGTATCAGTCGTTTCACTTTACCCACGGTTTCTTCGGTGACTGTTGAAATTGGTCGTCCACTACGAGGATAGTCTTCCAGGCTCTCGCACGGCCAGGGTGACCAGATTTAGCAAAATCCTGCGATTTTAGTAGGATAAGGCCCTTAATTTAAACTGTACATACAGTTTTGCAGGGCACTGCTTAAATGTATGAGATTGTTTCGTGGTTAATAATTTAAATAAATAAAATAAATTTAAGTGTAAGCAGGTCTTGGCAGGTTTTATTACATCCTGCTTAAAACGGACAAATTGTTTCAACCTGCAACAAAACCTGCTAAGCCCTAAATTAGGGGCCTTATCCTGCTAAAATCGCAGGATTCTGCTTAATCTGGTCACCCTGCTCACGCCCGTGTTTTAATTGCTTCGACCAAAACTTTACGACGAAATCGGAAGAGCATGAATCACAAAACACATGACACAGGGGAAAAACCCATTAATACCCATTAATCATGCGTTGTTTGATTAGCGTTGGTGAATTTCCCTCTTAAGAATTTAATGAGAGCACCTTGTTCAATTTTAAATAATATTTTTTTATTCTTCTACCATGATTTTTTTTTTCACCCTTTTGATTTCAATCTCTCGGTAGATAGTACTATATTCTTTGATTTCAATCACGAACCAAAGAGAAGGCTTAAATAAAAACTTTTAAATTGCGGTAATTTTAAAAAAGAATACAATAACCAGACGACGCTAAAGTGGCCAGTCCCATTTTTGCATTAAACTAAGGTAAGTCTGTCGAATTACGCCTAGACGCTAATTACGCCTATGATAAAAAAAACCTTATTCTAATATCGCCAAAATGAATCTTAATAGCTACGAACTAAGATTAACACGTCTAGTCGCAGTCCCGAACCCCGCCAGCGGCGTTCCCCACCCCGCGAGCCAGTAGCGCACCGACTTTCGGCGTGAGTGGTTCTTGTGACATTTTTACTAACACGTAGCACAATATTCGTGGAGTTTTTTTTTGTTAAAGGGTGAGTTTTGCACTCAAACCTAAGCGCAGTCGTTAAAATAACTATTTTCTCGTCAATAACCAGTTTGTACATTAACATTATGCAAACGGTTATTGATTTTATGTACAATCTTGTTAAAATGTATTACGACGGGTAATAACGCCTGGGCGGTATTACCCGTACCAAATACTACCTTAGGCGTATATATCCATCACGTAGGCGTATATAACCATCACATACGCGTATTTAACCATCATGTGTCGCATCTAAATGCTCGTGTTTATAATTTCATTTGTATAAGTCTGCAAGTAATTTATCTTATTCTTGGTAAAAATGTATAATTTTTCTGGTTTAAAACATGATAATTAGCCCCTTAAAATAATAATGTAACATCGTTTTTTAGGTAAAAATGTCAACTTCAAAGAAAAAACGCTGCCTTTGGACACAAGGTGATTTAGAAAAAGCAGTCACTGCTGTTCAAACAGGCAGGCTGTCCAGTTATAAAGCAGCTGACATGTATAAGATCCCAAGAAGGACATTGCGGGATTATGTTAAAAGTGGGAAATCTAAACAAGAATTAGGCAGAAAATCAGTATTAAGCAAAGAACGAGAGCAAGATTTTGTGAAACGAATTATTAGATTTGCGGATTTGGGAATCCCACTGACAGCCAAAATGATCCGAAAACAGGCATTTCTGTATTGTGAAAAGTATAACATCCCTAACAATTTTAATACGCAATTAAGACTTGCTGGACGAGACTGGCTTAAGCTATTTTTAAAAAGAAATCGCGTCGTGGCGAAACGCAAAGCCCAGTTTATGAATCAAGCAAGAGGTCAGAAGCTTAACAAAGCAATCGTTTCACACCATTTCAAAGAAGTTGAAAAACTGTACGACGAACTTGGGATCCATTATAATCCAGATAGACTGTATAATATGGACGAAAAGGGTTGTCAATTGACCATGCACAAACAACCCTATGTAATTGCCCAGAAAGGAGCAAAAAGAGTACACATACAAGCATCAGAACATGGCGAAAACGTTACCATCGTGGGTTGTGTAAATGCGGCGGGTAATCCCATACCTCCAATGATTATATTTAAAGGTGTTCGAAGGAAGCCTGAGCTGGAAGCCAATTTGCCTCCAGGTACAATAGTCAGAATGGCCCCGAAGGGCAGTATGACTTCGGAGCTATTTCTTGACTTCTTAAGACATTTTGGCAAACACAAGACTGCAGGAAACTGCCTGTTGATACTTGATGGGGCAAAGTGTCATTTGGATTATAGAATTGCAGAAGAAGCTGACTTGTTAGGCATCACTCTGTACTGCCTACCCTCAAATACCACGCATGAGTTGCAACCACTCGATAAAGCGTGTTACAAACCTTTTGAGAGTTACTGGGACCAAGAAGTGATGCAACATTTCTATGAAACACATGCTCAAAAATTGTCTCGTCCCGACTTCAACAAGATTTTGTCCAAAATTTGGTCTAAATGCATGTCACATGCTAATATCACAAGCGGTTTCCGCGAAACAGGACTATATCCATTTAATCCAGATATTTTGCCTGAAAAAGCTTTTGCACCCTCTGTTTTAACTGAAAAACAGGCACCTCTAAACGAAGACAGGAATGAACATATTATAGATGACAGTGAAGAATTGCCATGCCTATTAAATGTTCATCCAACAGCTCCAAAAGTTACGAACGAAGATTCGAATGAACCTTGTGACTCGTCTCCAATTATAGTCGACAGTGAAGAATTGCAACGTCTGTTGAATGTTTATCCATCAGCACCAGAAGTTACTCCACCGCGTTCACTAGTTACGGGTAGTCTTGCAAATAAACTTGTCTGCTATAGCTCGTCTTCAGATGACTACAACGATGAAGACGATACTTCTCACAATTATAAAATTACGCGTCTTGATCCAGAAATCACTCCACTGCGATCACTCGTTGAGGGCCCATATAAAAGTGGCTTGCAACCTGGACAAGTAACTCCACAGCGCTCAGTGGATGTGATTCCTTCAACAAGTGGCTTGCAGAAGTCTCGGTCAACAACGAGTCTCGAGTGTTTATTGACTGATACTTCTGACGATGAGGATGTGTCTGAAATGATGGCTAGATTCATCACAAGACCCCTCATTCAGCCATCTTTGCGTATTTATTCTGATACTGAAACAGATAATGATGGTGAGGATATACCGTTGGCTGAGTTATCTGAAAAATCCCAGTTTCATCAATTTATGCCCACACCAAACTATGCAATTACAAAAAAGAAATTCCATCGAAAGGCTTTGAATTACAAAGGCACAAGAATAACAAAAGATTTGTTTAACGATAACAAAAAGGCAAAAGAGAAGGAAAATTTGAAAATGAAACCTGAAAATGAAACTAAAAAAAATGACACAAATGCTATAAAAAGAAAAGTAGATGGTAAAACCAAAACTGAAAAAATAACCAAAAGTAATGACGTAAAAAAAACAGTAAAGAGAGGATATAGTATGACCATAACGGGAAAGGCTAAAAGAAAGGATCTTGGACATGAAACAAGAACGAAAAAGAATAAAACAAAAATAAGCCACAAGGGAAAAGAAAACAAAAGTGGTGTTGATCACTGGTTTTGCAACGCTTGCTATGAGGATCGTGTTGCTGATATGAGACCATGTGCTTATTGTATGAAATGGTATCACGAAGAATGTGTCGGTCTGACAAAAACAGACGTAGAAATATTTCAATGTCCTGGTAGCTGTAACTAAGGATTGTGATGGAAAGGTTAATTTTGAAGCACACATTTTGACGGAGTTTGATGATTCGTAAAAACTGTCATTAATTTGCATTTCTCCTATGAACCACGTACTTAATGCGGGCTCTCTTTATGCAAACCGTCCAACGCTCCGTTAAATAGTCTGCTTCAACTAAATAGGCGTTAATAACCCAACTGGGTTAAATAACGCCCAAGGCTGATTTGGTTTAAAAAAAATAAAAACATTAGATTACTTCTTTAGAGAAGCGTTAATTAGGTTTAAAAAAAAATCCGTTGAAAAAATACAATAATGTATGTTATTACCGTAGTAATATAGAGTTATTGTTATCTATTCATAGATCTTAAATAATTATTTCAATAATAAAAAAAACTCATAATTGTGATACGATCTCTAAGACTGATTATGTTCCTAATTAAAAATAACTACGAAAACACTCTAGTAGAAAGTTATGATAATAGATTTTACATAGGCGTAATTAAAACTCAGTAGTTTAATTTTGCCAAAACCACTGTGTTGCAATTTTGTAGTTATTTGTTGGTTGCTTAAAAACAGCGTTATTTTTTATTGTTTATTCCAAAGATTATTAAACAACCCTTTGATTTACACACTGTCTTTTTCTTTTTTATTATAATAATATGATAGAAATCAGTTTCAACCTTAAGTAGGCGTAATTCGACAGACTTACCTTATATGAAAGAGATAACATATCAGCCGCTCTTAGTAGGTATAAACTAGAGATGCAGCGAATAGTGATTTGGCCGAATATTCGGCGGAGCTTTAGGCCGAATATTTGGTGAGAGATCTCTGCATTTCGCGCGTACACTCGTACAGGTTACGTTACGACCTGTCACGGTGCGAGGGCACACGGGGGCGACGGGGTGGCGGAAGAATGCTCATTTTCGAGCACATCGTGCGTGTCACGAGCGTGCTGTGTTTATGTTTTATACTTTTGTGATCGCCATTTGTGTTTAACTTCAATAATCTGCCTCTGATTAATTTTAAATATTAATAATACTTAAGTTGTTATTTATATAGCAGATTGTAGTGAATAAAAACAAGTTTTTCTGCCAACTTACCAAATAATATACTTTCTGATTAAAATGTGTTTTTATTTTCATCATTAGTTATTCGGTATTCGGCCGAATATCGTCTACTATTCAGCCCAATATCGAATATTTAAAAAATGGGCGAATAGGCCGAATACCGAATAGTTGCCGAATATTCGTTGCAACTCTTGTTATAAACTTTTAGAACTCTCATGTAGATGACGTTATTTGGGCGCGTAAGTTTCACTCGGATTTTATCGGTTCTTCTAGTAAACTTTTAGATAAAAAACAACAAATCGCAGGTATTCATTTCATTGATTTATTAGAAAACAATATTTTGGAACCTGTAACACATACTTATACAAAACAGTAAAATGCTACAAAGTTTAGAGATCGAAAAATACGTTACATTCATATGATAATATACGATTAACAATACATTTTTATTACTCTTAATACTCTATTAATGTAAATAACAATCTTTAGAACATTTCGTATATCACAACCAGAATTTCGAACAGCGCGAGCCGGATTTGTAGTGGCAAGTAGAGAGCAGTCTACAACTTGGAGGGTGTAGCTTTTAATATGACGTCATGCATGTCCCTGAGCGAGTCCTCGAGCGCGGCGCGGTATTGGACGCAGCCGGTGCCGGGGTGCGAGTTGAAGGCGGAAGTAGCGAAGTTGACGTCATCGGGGCGCGGGTTGTAGCACGTCGCGTACCCGTCCGGCACAAGCGGCCCGTAGCACATGAACCCGTCGCACTTGCACGCCACCTGCGACACCACCAGCCAACTGAGCCCTCACAATGCAGAGAGCGAGGCGAGAATAGTGTTGGGTGACGCCACATAGATAACGGCTCTCCTAACTGGGCTTGGTGGAGCGTTGTAATGTGGTATAATCAGTAATTCGCTCGCCAACAACACACTATCATCTCGCCCCAACAACCTACGCTATAGTACATGAGCAGACTGGGACTTCATCAGGACGGTTCTGTTACAAGTGAAGGGGAAAACACCATGTTCCACATTTAGTCAATCTTGCTTACTCTTTCACGCGGTATGAATGGATTGGCCTCACTTAGTCCTAGCTAACCTAACGTATAGTTCCAGTCATATTCTTACGAATAATTAATTTTCTCGGATACAGAGTTACGACTTGGGTATTTATGATAAAAATGAGAATACTAGTTTATGCTATAGGTGCGCTGAGAAGACAATAGCTTACGAAGACGATTTGAAACGAGCGATAAGCGAGTGTTTTAAACGTTACGAGTAAGTTATTTTTCCTTACCCACGTGTATCATGCTACGTTTTTCAATGCAATCTGAGTAAATAAATGAAACATAATTAAAGAAATTAACAAACAAGAAATACTCCAAATGAACTTTGGGCGGGTTTTATTTTTCTTTGCACGCAAGTGACTTGACGGAAATAAGCTGCTTTCAGTTTGATGTGTTCGTAGCTCATTTATGTCAAGTCAAGTATGGTAAACGAGAAGACTGGCAACTTTTTTCAATAAATAAAAAAGCACTAGTGTGGTAAAGTTGACTTTGACAACAGTTTTCAATTCTAATGAAGATGTAAACTAACCTGACTTGTAGATATCCTCATGTGCGCACTTTTAACATATCCTGCATCTAAATACAGCTTGGGTACGTCGATACCATTTTCGAGCGCAATCAATTTCAAACCAAGAAGGTGTCTGTCCACTCCTAGTCCTTGCAGCGCCTGCAAGCAATATAGATGTGATAATTACACCGAGTATATGAAACCCACAGACGTATAATACAGTAGCAGATAGTGTTGCATCACTATCGATAGTTGACCTTGGAAAAAAGTAACAATATCGATAGTGCTATCGATAGCCCAAATTGAGTAATACTATCGATAATCGATAGTATCGATTATATGTTAGCAATCCTACTATCTATAGTATTATTTGCGTTAATCAACGAAACAATCGATTGTATCGATACTATTGAAAGTATCGATTGTTTTGGTCCGTCGATAGTCCATTAAGTTTCGATAGTATTAAGAACTTAAAAGGAACCCCTTAAATAGTACATAATCATATTATGTATTACATCGTGATTTGATCATTCACTTTTAAAATTTACAAGATAGACACGCACAATGATTAACAATTTTTTCAAACTAACCTTCGCTCGATCTTGGCTGGCAAGAGTTGCCAGATTACAGTTCTCAAAATCTTTCTCATTTTGTTACGAAACCAATTGAACTTTAATAAGACTTAAATGTTATTATGCTGACCACGTTGACAAACAAAGCTAGCTAAGTATTGCATTTTCATGGACTATCGATCGAGCAAAACAATCGATACTTTCAATAGTATCGATACAATCGATAGTTTAATTAATAAACGTAAATAATACTATCGATAGTATTGCTAACATATAATCGATACTATCGATAGCACAATCGATATTGTTACTTTTTTCCAAGGTCACGATAGTATCGATAGACTACCGATTTTCATGCAACACTAGTAGCAGACCTAACATTAATAATAAACGCATAGAGTGGACGCGTGGAAATTTTAGCTTAGCGAAGTGGGCTCTTTTAAATATTGCTTGTTTCCAAACAAAATATATAGGTACTAGAGATTAGTTTGGGAATTAACAAATATGTTCCAAGCATACCAAACAACCCATTTTTATACGTTTCTTCGTACCATGAAGCCTAAATGTAGCTTATTTTTTGTATGGAAACTTGCCACGCTATTTAATCCTTATGTTTGGTTTGCTACTTAGTAATAATTATATGTCTGTGATGAAACCACATTATAATCTACATACTTAACAACTTCTCCAAATAGACATAACCGAGCAAATGACAAAAAAATTATGTTTACATCCAAATACATACTAAAGACTCGGTAAGCGCTCAGAAACAAGGTTCGATGAGCATTTTTGTGAAATTCGTATTTTTTATATGTTTTCTACAAACAAGCCCAGCCCCGAGTCACTATGATGATATGGGAGGTCAACATTTTATTAAAAGTGTTATCGATTTGTGATACTAATCACATAACGAGCCTTCAGTATTCTGTAAACAGCAAATAGAAACGCAAATAAAAAAAATATACGAACTCGTCCGCACAACATTTACTACGGAGAGAACAAATTTTTCATTTTTATGCCTTCGCAAATTTTGTAAATTTGTTCAGTGTGATCAATTAAGTATGGTTTCATTAAAAGTTTCCATTCACGTCTATACCCCTCAATATGGGCGTTATGACACCTTCGTCATTACCTGTACAGTATAATGTTTATGAGCATTGATAGCTTTCTGCATGGCGGCCATCTTCTCTTTGGGGCTGGTCTGCGGGTTGAGCATGGTCCTGGCGAAGTCGACGGACTCGATGGAACAGGAGCGGATGGTCTCGGTGCGGCCTCCCGCGTACATCCGCGTCGCCGCCGACTCGTAGTGGGCACCAGGAATTTTGTGTAACCTAATATCATTTAAATATTTTATACAGTTCAATTTGATCACTGATACCGTCGGCGTCGCCTTAGAGTGAAAACATCGGATGGTCAAATTATACGAAAATAGTTTTATTATTTAATTAGAATGATAACCTCGTATTGCCAGTGGCGTAGCTATCGTAGGGCCGGGTAGTGCACCAGGGCCCCGGAGCTCAGGGGGAGGAAAGAAGGGGTGAGGGCCCGATTGCACCGGGGCCCACGCCACTGCGTATTGCATCATTTCCCTTTGATTGTGATGCATTTCTGTGACACGTCGCGACATCTATTGATATGTTGGAAAACCTCATATTGATTCGTACTGCTGAGTTTGGTGAGAACGAGGCAGTTTTTTGTTCCTCCTATACAATTCATCATAAGGCCCTTACGAGGTTTTCACTCTAAGACGACGATCGATACGTCCTTCTAGGGCGGCGATTGCTTACATGCATCATCGATTCGATAAATTTGACAGATAAACTCGATAAATTCTAAACGACAACTCTTATTGCTATGAAATAAGAGCTACATTTTTCTTTACCGAAGGGATTTCGAGTTTATAGCAAGTTCATACTTATACTTGGGACCCTGGTTGTAATTACCCCGGTGATGAGGTTTGTAGAGCTGCGAGGGACCTCACAAATTCAGGTGCTAAATGACAGGCAAGTAACGATGTGTCAAAAAAGTAGAAATTCTTGGAGAATGCGAGCGCATTTTAATTGAAGATTTTGGTAAAAAGTAGGCGTCGAATATTCTGTTACAGCCAATTGACAAGTACACAATCCCCCGTTAGGCCTATTCGACTCTTAGGCGAGGTGAGTTCCGTTTAAGAGTGGAGTTAAGTCCCGTAATTCTAATATCTTTTGGAATAGTTAGATGACATGACTAGAAAGTACTAGTACTTTAAACATTAGGGATAATTTTCAAAATAACGTAATGTTGGTATGTAAAAGAAATATTTGATACAGGCTTCAGTAGGATATAAACTGGTCTTAAATGCGTTATGGGTTTTAATATTGAGACCTGTAAAGTAAGAAGTAGGGATATATTCGTTTTTTTTTGTTTTGCCACTCCAGGGAAACTTCTACAATCTGTGCGAAGTAACATGTGAATACTATATACATTATAAACATTCTGATAATTTCGCACAGCACGGCAAAATACGGATCATAGTCAAAATATATATTTGAGAATACTACTTCGGGGGAAACTTCCGCAATTGTGCAAATTTAATTATACCTTTGATTCTGAGTTTACTTCATTCGCCACATATAAAAAAAAACATTTTTGTTAATGGAAGTTCAAAATCTTCAGTTACCTACGGGCGCGGAATGCCCGTGGCGACGCAGGGGCGAGGTAAGGGCGCGCGGGGAGTACCGGGCAGCCGAGCGCATATTTTACGAGCGGTGCGTTAGGTGGGCATCTACAATGGATTTTGAGGTGTATTGCATCATTTGCCAAGAAATTTTATTAAGTAGCAATGACACTGTTGACATAGTTCGTGAAAAAGTTAAATAATTTATTACACTTATTATGTCAGTATACAAATAGGTAGATTATATTCATAAATCAGGTAGTTGAAGGAATAGAGAATAACAAGAGAGTAGGTATCGATCATGAATAAAAATGGTGTTCTACTAGTGGCTCTCAAGGGCAGGTGTTTTGTTTTAAACAAATAGGTATGGTATGTCCTTTGGGTAACTCGGGCCAAAGTTGAGTAAATTAATTTATTACATTACATAGGGTGTATCTGTAAACGTGAGTTGAAGAACTTTTACAGAAATCGGTTTGACTTGAGCTTTGTCACACTAGGTAATACAATATTCCTCCCTACAGTAGTGCAACGCCTTACGTTAGGTACTTACGCTGTCATACGCAACACAAATATGAGAAATAAAAGAATCGTGATTATTACTATTCTAAGATAATAATTTATTATTCATTATACAGGCTGATTGGTAATTAGATGCAATCTTTTGAAGGGGTTGTAGAAGAGAACAATTGCAGTTGATTCGACTATATAACGCCCTAAGCAAAAGTGAACCATTTCTGAGATATTTTGAAATTAAGCTTTTTTTCTAAAGTAAACATTATAATATATATATTAAAAAAATCAGCCCATATTTTAGTTTTTTTTTATTTGTTTCGCTTTTATAACATCCCAGCCAATAAACAATAAGCCTAAAATGCACATTATTGACGTAAACCTTGACACTGTACAAACTCTTGAAAATCGCAAAAGATTTACACAAAAAAGCTAGATAAGCTACCGCCTCTCTTCTACCTGATTTAACCAAACACCTGATTTAACTAAATGCCTGTGACATTTACATCAATACTGTTCAGAATAAAACGCGTCATGATTATTTTATATTACATTTTGTATAAAGCAGCTTATATTATGTTATATGTTGTTGAATTTATGGGTAAGTGCATGCATACACTGAAGTATTACTATCTAATAAAATACTTAATTACGCTGACCACTTCTATTGGTATTTAAGTCTATGTAATTTAGCCCGCTTGCCACTTCTATCTGTTTATTAGTCTGTGGTTGTACGATATACCTACGTATATACCTACTCGTACAACCATTTTGTAAAATTAAGTATGTTCCGTGTGAAAATGCCCATAACTTTGAGATAAGTTCTAAAACTGCAGACATTTCCCCCGAAGTAGAATGTCAGATAAATATAAAAATACCTTTTCCGTATGACCCGGCCAAAGTTGCGAATCGGGCAATGAATGAAGACTATTTCTTAATCATATTGCCAATTTGCACAAACTACAGTCATTTCCCCCGAGTCACAATCGCACATTTGCAAAAAAAAGTAAAAATAGTAGTTCCGTAATTTGTATCCCAAACTGCACTTTTGGCAAACGTAGATCAGGGTACTCTAATTCGTATATCAAATTGCACCGACTACAGATAATTTTCCCTCGAAGTTATAAACAATAATAGCATTCACCCCTTTCCATCCCTTGCCTAAGGGATGGTTCTATTGTAAGTTACCATAGAGATAATTTATTAGTCATCTATCACATTTAAAAACTTTTAAGTTCGAGCAGTGACTTAATGCCACTCTTTTGTAAAATATGAGCTTATTTGCTTCGCCTATCTGCCAAGGCTACAAGCATATCAGCAGGCCATTCAATGGGCTAAGAAAGGATAGAGTTACGCGATAGACAGAGAGGCGCCCGTAGGTGAATAACATTTTAGCCACGCAGTGCTATGCATGCTGAATTGCATTGTAACGCCGCGTGGCGACAGTAGGTTTTTATTTTAGTGTTTTAGAAGAGTAGATCTTCTGTACGTAGTACTAATCGTTTCTTCTGTGATATCGGTAACCAGACCAGCTAGTCTAGCATAGCAAACCATATCGAGTTCGATAGCGCTTGATACAGTGTTCTGTCTCACTCTGTTGATCTACCTAAAGAGGGACAGACAGTGTATATCAGCTCGATATGGTCTACTATGCTACGTAGGTACCCAGGGCTGCCATCCGTCCCGATACATCGGGACCGTCACCGTTATTGAGTACTCTGCCCCGACGACGAAGTCCCGACAAACAATAAAATGTCCCGATATCTACGCAAATCGCACAATAAATGAAACGCCACCTTCAGCTCAAGCATTGCTTTAATACCGGTGAAATGATGAAATAATTTCTCTGCTGCCAAAAACTGTAAAGTCATATTACAGTGGCTGACTATACACTTGTACTGTTTCAGAAACTTTATAGATAATACCCAACTAATATAAAAATAAAATTCGTATGTGTTAAATGTTTATATATTCAAATAAATAAATGTATCTTGTTAAAATTGAGAATTTTTTACTCCCCATTTCAAAGCGTCCCGATGAGAACCTAGCAAAACATGGCAGCCCTAAACAAGTAATTAACGATTGTATTTATTTTGTACTTCATTTTATCTGATGTAATAGTATTGAGAATGTGAAGTGAGATTACTAAACATCAAGCTAAAAATGTGCAGAGCTCGACAGATTAAACAGGTTTTTCGGTCGAGAAGAATAAGAAGAGAAGACGAGAAGAACAATATTTGACACAGGTGGTAAGTTTTTCTTCAACTTCCATCCATCCATCCATCAGCCTGTTTCATCCACTGCTGGACATAGGCTTTTCCAGGATTTCGCCACTCTTGGCGGTCCTCCTGGAAGAAATGCCCATACTCACACACGCTGGGCAGGCGGGTTGGTGAGCGCAAACCCTTGCATCAGTGACGCCGCTGCCCGTCACCAGTCTGTTTTATATAAGGCTCGGCAATTGGGGATGGATATACCGCCATCCATCGGTCCCAGGCAATGGTGAGCCGCCTCGTTTTGCCTAAGAGCTGTTCTCTTACTCTCCCCCGAATAACTTCGGGAGGATTTGCGAGTAAGATGGTGGTACCTCCACAGTCGAGCCTGGCATTAGCTCTACCACCTATAACTTTATTCTTTTTATTCTTCAACATATTTGCAGGAAAAATTTTCTGAAGTCCACATGTTCTGCTGATCAAACTGAAGGAGAAAATATTTGAGTTTCCGTTAACATGAACTCAAGCACGGGGAAGCCGAGGATAGGTTTTAAGTAAAATACAAACCTATAGAAAGCGTATTGCATGGCCATCTGCAAGTAACTGTCGGGGCTTAGTTTCTGCGTTTTGATGAAGTTCTTCCCGTACTTGTCATAGGTGAAGCAGTTCAGCTCCAGGTCTGCCACTAACCTGCAAACATTTATAACTGCATTGCTTACTGACCAATATAATACTCAATGTCGTAGCTATGGTCGTTGGCCCTGTATTCCAAAACCTTATGTTTTTCCTTTACTAGACTATTTATCTTTTTATTTATTAGACTACGATATTATCTATATCGTATCTGTGAACGCAAATCTTTTCACACTGCATACTTCTTTTTTCTTTTGAAAGGAAATTCCAAATTTTGCTTCCCAAAACACCACCACGCCCGGATTTCTGCGTAGGCTCACAAGGCAAAGCCAAAAAAAACTTTAAATAATAATTATACCAGCGGACAAGAGGTCACAGTTATCACACTAATAATTATAAATGCGAAAGTTTGTGTGTGTGTGTATGTTTGTTACTCTTTCACGCTGAAACGGCTGAACGGATTTCGATGAAATTTAGAATGGATATAGCTTATACTTGGCCTATGTCCAGCAGTGGATGAACACGGGCTGATGGATGGGTGGATGGATAGCTTATACCCTAACTTAACATATAGGCTACATTTTATCCCGGAAAAAAGCATGCCGTTAAACCTTAAGCTTATCCACGGTCGTCCTAGATACCATCACAAAAGGAGTATACAAAACACTTTATTTCATGGGGGCCACATACTTCTCAAAGATTATCAGCCCATCTTCACACAAAACAATGATATAAAAGACCGTAAAAGCTATAAACAAAGATCCGTCATGAAGTCCATACTCAGCAAGAAAAAGACACTACCACCTATACAGAACACAATTAATTACATCACCGAGCCCGGTACTCCCAAAAAGATCGTCCATCTCTGACACACACACACATTAAAAGTGCGATAGAGATGGATATACGAGCGATCGGTATAATCGATCGAAGTTTTTCACTTGAGAGTAGCTCTTCAGCCTTCACCTTAGCAATTAGATACCTATAATATTAATTTAAACATTTATTCACCTGTCTAGATTATCTTGTGCTGTTTTGATCATACTTTCTACATTATTTACATTAAAATCCAATTTAACAGGCTGCTTCGGAGACGATGAAGGTGATTTTCCAACAGATTTACTTTGATCGCTGGAAAAAAGAAAAAGGTTTTTTTATTGACATGTGAATGAATATAGAAATAAATCAGTAAAGTTTTACTTAATTGGTCAGAAATGAATATGGGTAAGAAGGTACTACTCACATGAAGTTAATAATGAAATCCGTCATTACAGCAATAGGTTGTCCTTCAGCTGGCGAATGTTCGTATGTGAGTCCCGTTACACCGTCGGCTCCAACAATGAACTGAAATAAAAAAAATAAACAGAGCAATTATTAAACAAGACAGGTGTGAGGAAATCCAGGCATATATTATATAGAGTTGGTTTTTCATGTGAGCGTGGATGGCCAATCCTAAAACTATAGGGAATAGGGAAGAATGTTGAAAGGAGTTTGATGAAACCCAAAACTGCATAATTAGATTTTAGAAAAAATAATTAACCTAAGCGAAAATCGAACCCACCGATTTAAAAAAACAAGAACCCCTATATATTGATTGCATCTAAAGGGGCTATTTCGTAAAAATGGCACTTTTTGAAGTTTTATACCTGCTTTTCAGCTGAAGCCACTAATTTGATAAATCAGTATATAAATTTCGAAACCTTTTTCTAGTTTTGTTCAGTACAGAAACGCGATTGCGTAACTTTCGCTCGATAGAAATAATTGTTGAAATGAGGTCTTCTTCTACACTTTTTTTTCATAGTATGACAAACAAGAATGACATACAGACCTGAACGATATTTTATTGGATAAATTTTAACGATATCTAAATTTTCTCAGTTGGAAATTTTGATAGCCATTTTAGTTCATTTTAAAATTAATTTAAAATCGACATTTTGCTATTTTTTCGGGGCGTTCCGCATGGAGTAACAGTGACCTTTGCAAGCGCGACATATCCTCTTAAGTGGGTCAAATATTGGGAAGTAATGTCAAACGGCAAACTAAAAGAAATTTAATTTCAACTTGTTGTTTCATTGTTGAATTTCGGAGTCTTACATATTATACTAAACCACACTGTTAAAACTATTTCGGATTTAATTTGAAATTTAATAAGACAATACCAAAAAAATCGAATCCCCAACCCTTCGCCCCTCATTGTATACGCCCGTGAGTACAAGTACAAACCTGAATGGTCTTATCGAACCAGCGGTTGGCTCCGTTGCTGTCGGCGCCGCCACCGTGTATGGTCTGCGCGGCGGCGAGGTTCTGCCGAGCGTGCTTGTCTCCTCGCCACAGTCCCACCGCGCCGTCCAGGCAGAGCACCGCCAGGCTGCGCTCCACGTCCAAGAGGGACGCTCTGTTCTTCTTGTCTGGTAACAAATAGAAGGCTCACTGTTTCACTGTGCTACCACCAAATGAAACCGGTAGCATGTTTATATAGCATATCATATAGCCTATCGACATTAGCATAGTTAGGGTTTGTAGCTGAGAGCATGGCTCCATCTCAAGAGTATCTGTTCTCGTTTATATGATCGTAATGATATAAATAGCATAACCCTCCATACATCATACATTACACAACAAAACAAATAACGCCTTAAATTGGATAAAGCAACTTTTCACCTTAAGAAGCCTGTAGTCGGCGGCTTGAAGTCAGTCGCGCACGGGGTCGCTATGCTTGCTATTTCATTCTACATTCAACTTCGGATTTTAGAGCACTGACTGACTGTTATTGGTTGGCCCGAACGTTCATTTCCCGAGCTCGTACTTAACTAACCGAACACGGTGTGAGAGGCAAGCTAACGCGAGACAACATTCATGTTTTGGAAAAACTCGAGAATGGTTTTGGTGATTCCTATGATTTCAGGAGAAATATCCCAAAAATCGAAATGAAACAAACATAATATTTTTGATTAGTATAAAATATACTATGCTGAGAAACTAAAATCATTTGATTTGTTGTATCGCTTCTAGGACATTACGGTACATAAACATTCATCAAAATATGTGTAAAATCCAGGACTTTTATACGCTTGTAACTTTTGTATGTATTTGATTTTGATAAATGTTTTAGTTTCAAGTCATGGATATTGCATGGGATATGTTGAAAAAGAATAAATAATAAGCAAGTACTATAAATAAGGATAAGTATGATCAGCGAACTGCGCTAGTATGGGAGTTCGGGCGAATAGAGTCGTCTTAATGACGTGTTTCTGGAATACCACAAGGTACACTGGGAAAGGAAGGGGGCGTGCCCCCTGGCTCCTTCCTAGTTACGCCCAAGTCCACCGAGACTCCTAGTCTGTGGCCTGTGGCCAATGGTTTTTATGGCGTTCTCCACGAGCGTTGGATAGCTTTCATAGTCTGGACGAGGAGTCCACTGATGCGTCTACTTGCATTTCAACTCATATTTTGGCAGCAGAAGGTACCTGGATTTGAAGGGAAGATTTTTGTCTCGGAATACCACATTGTTCGTTATACCACGCAGGCACTCTAAGAAATGATTTGGTATTATAGGATGTTTAAATTTGTTGCTTCGTCAGCGCAGGCGGAGCAGTGGATAAAAGCCAGTGTTGCTATAAAACGTACTTTCTAATACCTTTTGTCAATAGTTGATATGCTTTTCCCCAAACATTTCTGTTTTCAGAAGTTAGAATACCAACAGGAGCTGTCGAAGGCTGCTGAGACAGATCTTTCACAATTTTCAGTTGTTGTGCGATTTGTTCTTCGTTTAAACGTTGACCGTCTTCTCCCCACAAGTCGACGTGAAATATCTGAAAATCAGATATGATCATCAAGTGGGGAAGTAGATGGGACATTCTTACTGTTTACCTTTATAGCTACTTTAGTGAGTATATCGGAAGTTTGAACTCCCGGCCCCCATCTACTCTACGCGCGCCAGCACCGAGAAATGTTTAGGAATGTTGTTGTTTATAAATTTGCCCGACCGTCGCTTCATTCCCACTGTCCTGGCGGGTCGAGATATCGAGAAATACATATAATAATATCTATTTTTTTTATTATAAAAACAATGTTAGTTATTTAATTAAATATTCGTTTAAACGACAATTCAACATTCCTTAAATTCCTGGAGCTTGCGCGCGTTCTATTAATGTTACAGTAAATATATCATGGGCAGGTTAGTTATGTCTAATATTACTATTAATATATTAGGTTGGGGAAAAACTCTTTTCGCAAATAGTATGTATGAACTTATAATAAAATCTCTTTGGCTATACCATTTGTATCTGGCTGGTTTTGGTATTATTAAAAAGTTTAAATTTTAAAAAAGATAATTCCAAATTCAAATTAGGTAAAATGTGTGATTTTCATTTGTTTTTCTTACTGTTAAGATGAGTGAATCTAATGAAGAAATTCGATACATTTTAAAATTTTACTACAAAAAAGGTAAAATGCTACGCAAGCCGCGAAAAATAATTGTGATGTTTATGGACCTAGTGCAGTGTCTGTGAGAGTAGCACAAATTTGGTTTAAGCGTTTTCAATCCGGAAATTTTGATGTCAAATATGCACCTCGCTCTGGGCGCCCTGTTACGGATAAAATGGATGCCATTTTTGAAAAAGTGAAGCAAGATCAGCATGTCAGTAGTTACGACGTAGCTGAAGGACTGAGGATTGACCACAAAACAGTTTTGGCGCATTTGAAAAAAGCTGGGTACACAAAAAAGCTCCATATTTGGGTGCCTCAATAGCTCACTGAAAGAAACTTAATTAACCGTGTACTCATTTGTGATTCTTTATTACGACGTAATGAAACCGAACCATTTTTGAAAAACCTGATAACTGGTGATGAAAAGTGGATCACGTACGACAAGAACGTGCGAAAAAGGTCGTGGTCAAAGGCTGGTCAGGCTTCACAGACTCTGGCAAAACCCGGGTTATCTCGCACCAAGGTAATGCTGTGTGTATAGTGGGATTGGAAGGCCATTATTCATTATGAGCTGTTACCGCCAGGCAAGACCATCGACTCTGAACTCTACTGCGAACAACTGATGAGATTAAAGCAAGAAGTTGAGAGAAAGCGGCCGGAATTAGTCAACAGAAGGGGTGTGGTTTTTCATCATGATAACGCTAGACCTCACACATCTTTAGCCACTCAGCAAAAATTGAAAGAGTTTGGCTGGGACGTATTAATGCATCCGTCGTGTAGTTCGGACCTTGCACCTTCAGATTTGTTTTCTATAGCAATGGGATCATGTCCCTACCTACAAGATGGCAGAAAGTTATCGAACAAAATGGCACCTACATACTTAAGTTAAATGTAAATAAACTTTATTAAAAAATGTTTTGAATTTTCATATAAAATGCGAAGAAACTTTTTCCCCAACCTATTATTTAGTAATTTTGCAGCCACACCACCATTACATAATGAAATAAATGGTAATTTATGTTGGTATTTATGCATCAATGTTGCATGCTTGCTATCGTTAAAGGATAATTTAATTAATCTTTCTCAGTTAATATAACATATGAAAGTTAGTAACGTGCAATATTACTATTCACTTGAACTCGTTTCACTGGTTTTATTTTGCAATTTATTCCCGACCGGTTTCGGTTGAGACACCATTCTCATATAATAATTATCTTTACTTTAGTAATTTTACAGCCACACCACACGCCACCATTGAATAATAAAATTAATGGTAATTTATATTCTTACGTGATTGTTATGCATCACTGTTACATGCTTGCTATCATTAAACGATAATTTATCTTTCGTTTCTCCCGGTATCCGGCAGGTGCCAAATATTTTTTTGTATTGTGACATGTCCAACGGACTTTTGCCCATCATTTCAACAGGAATGGCATTTCTAAAAACAAAATAATTAGTGTAAATTAACTTTAGGGTGGTTTCATGAATTAATAAGCAATGTCCATCCGGGTAATAGGTTTGAAAATGGATCACATTTTGTAATATGTTTTGGAAGAATGGACAGACAATCTGTTAGGTTACCTCATGGATGATTGATTAATTCAACTTAGAGAGGAAATGTTGATATTAAATACAAAACTTACTCGTCAATTAATGCTTTGTAATCGAGAGCGGCGACCAATGTTTTGGCAGCATAACTCAATTGTTCGCCTTCATTATTGAACTTTCTGAAAGGGAAGACCAGGCCAGGGCTCGAGAACACGACGACCGGGTCTCGGTACGCGAGGTAGGCGCTCGACAGCCACCAATCCTCGAGCCAGTTGATGTGCTCTTGAGCTCGTTTCTCCAGAAGAGCCTGAGAACAGTATTCTCTTTAAATATAAGGAGCCTTTCGTTTATATAGCCAAATTCATACTGGAGACTCGGTAAGTGGTCAGGACCAGGACAAATAAAAATTATACTTTTTATACTAATTGACTAGAGGTTGTTCTTGAGCATGTAGAGGCAGGCACGGACAATTTTTCTTTTTCGTGTTTTAACAAACAGGGTCATGGAACCTTGGTCTTCCCGAGTCTCCAATATGAATTTGGCTATATAAACGAAAGTCACCTTAATACTAAAAACACATGAAAAATAAGGTGATATATTTACATAGTCACAATCACTTACTAAGAGGATAGTCCCCGCAAAATGTATTGTTCCTTATTTGAAGAATCTCGCAATAATTACATTTAAAAAAATTTGTATCTTAGCTAAGAATATAAAGCACACTTTTAACGAAACGGAATTTCAAAAGTCATTCAAATATTGGGACATAAAAAACCAAAGATGGCTCTCAAAGTTTTAAGATTATTTGAGCAATTGATAAGATAATTGATAAGTTTTCTTGACATCGAAATGTTGAGCACCATCCATCCATCCATCAGCCTGTGTTCGTCCACTGCTGGACATAGGCCTTTCCCAAATTTCGCCATTCATGTCGGTCCTCCGTCCTCCTCATCCAGCCACCACCCACAACGTCCTTCAGGTCGTCGGTCCAGCGGGCCAGAGGTCGGCCTACACTACGCTTTGCTGTACGTGGTCTCCATTCTAAAGCCTTTCGGCCCCAACAGCCATCATGTCGGCGACAAAATTTGTATATATTAATATTTAATATGGCCTGCCCACTGCCACTTCAACTTACTGATTCTGCAGGCTATGTCGCACAGTATTTTTTTTGGCCTTGAAACGGACAACTCCTGTTTATGCATGAATCAAATAAAGCTGTTAATTCCTAATGCGAGAGTAAAACTCCCACGAATCTCACTATAATAGTTTCTAAGAAAATCTCGATCAAAGTTTCATGTCCCATATTTAGAAAAAATCAATGAAAAATTTTAGCGGCCAAACAATTGCAGATAATTTATTTGTTGGAACGTGATTTGAATTGTCTTACTTGTAGGTATATTATGAATGAGTCCTTTTTGGCTGCGCTAAGACTTACAGGTTCCGAGAAAATTGCCATTTAGTGAAATTCGTTTTTATTTTTTCTTGGCTTCATTATATTGAATTAGAGTCTGCAAATAGCTTTAAACCCTATACACAAATAAGGACTACAGCAACGAAAAAACACAGGCTCTAAATCCGCATAATCTCTGAAATATACATTTTTGAAATTTATGGTACAGTGAAATTTTATAGGACAGTTACGAAAATTTAAAGCTTAAAGAGCAAGTCAAGCTGGACAAGCTCACTCTAAATAAGACTCTCTAATTTTATTTCTTTAGGCCTTTAATCAATTCAAGCGCAAGACTTTTTGAAAAGAATACCTTTTGGGACGGACGATTTAGTAAGGGCCGGTGGAAGCTACTGGATGAAAGCAACCCAGGATTATTCTCGTTGGAGTTATATGGGGGAGGCCTTTATTCAGCAGTGGACGTCTTCCGGCTGAGTCAATGATTGTGTCTTTGCTTACATTCGGTAAGAATTTGTCAAATGATAGGTTATATGGTGTAATAAATAATAATAATCTAAATCTAAATTTAAATTCATAATTAGCATATTTGAATACTGCAGGATTCCTCTAAAGGCTTAAAATTAATTAATACGTAAACTGACTTTGTTGTTAAAGGTAATAGACAATATGAGACGGGTTGACTAAGATTTATTTTTTCTCGTGACATAAGTCTTATATTTTTTATGCCTTTACTTAAGTAGGTATAAAATAATTGTATATTTGTAATATGGTTTTGTAAGAAATATTTTTTGAAAAAAGGCATGTTTGCTAAGTTTCTTGCCTTTCTTCTTAGCAATACTAATCGGATGGTTAGGCATTATGTATATATAATATTTTTATTCCTATATTTCTCTACTCTATGCAGGTGTATAACTTTATTACATTTTAGTAGCCCAACCTTAATATTGTTTGTATGTTTTTCCCGTATTTATTTATCAACTTATTTGTTCATTGCATCATGTATATATAATATTTTTATTCCTAGATATCTCTATTTTACAATAACATTTTAGTAGCCCAACCTAAATATTTTTTGTATGTATTTCCCTTATTAGTATATATTTTATATATTTTAAAGATATATATATTGTGAAGATTAACTTTGACTTGTTGAAAGTATACTTTATGAAGGTATCTATTTTACAAAATAAATATTTGATTTGATATGGTGCAGGAAGCAGGGGCGGCTGGTTCAAAAGTGCACTCGTGCGCTGCACCACCAAATTATTCCATCAAATCACGATATGCAAGCAATGGATATCCATTTGCATAGTCTCAATATTAATAAACATCTTTGTCGTAAATTCATACTATAAATGTTATGGAAGTTTGAACCATAATACAAGTTACTTACTAAACTCATTTAGGTCGCAAAAAGCATCTCTCGGGCGCTATCCAGTTACGCACGGAGCTTGGGCTGGCTTTTGTATGAAATATGAACAAAACTCCTGGCGCGTGAAATACAAGATACTCAGTAGAAAATGTATGCCGGATTTTGCTCTAGCTCGTGTGGCTTGCACTTGGCAATGTCGCGCGTCAAAGAATCCTGCAGATATGTGAGTGACGAATCAGTGAATCAGTTCAGTGACCATTTGTTGTCGCGCGGTATCGGATTAATTAGGTAGTATTAATTAGGTGGGTCAAGCCCTGCTGAGGCAAAGGGGCACTACGAGTCTTTGACGGCTACATAGTGCCTCACCCCGTGTCCTCAAGATTAATATGTATTTGAGTGGTTTTAGCATTTGCCTAACGAGGGTGGACTCCTTCCCGCACCATATAACCTATCATTGGACAAATTCTTACAAAATATAAGCAGAGACACAATCATCATCGTCATCGACTCAGCCGGAAGACGTCCACTGCTGAATAAAAGCCTCCCCCATATGACTCCAACGGGAATAATCCTGGGCTGCTTTCATCCAGTGGCTTCCAGCGGCCCTTACTAAATCGTCCGTCCCAAAAGGTATTCTTTTCAAAAAGTCTTGCGCTTGAATTTATTAAAGGCCTCCATCCATCCATCCAGCAGCCTGTTTCGTCCACTGCTGGACATAGGCCTTTCCAGGATTTCGCCACTCTTGGCGGTCCTCCTGGAAGAAATGCCCATACTCACACACACTGGGCAGGCGGGTTGGTGAGCGCGGTGCCGAAAAAGGCCTAAAGAAATAAAATTAGAGAGTCTTATTTAGAGTGACTTAGAGCCTGTGTTTTTTCGTTGCTGTAGTCCTTATTTGTGGCTAGGGATAAAGCTAGTTGCAGACTCTTATTCAATAAAATAAGGCCAAAAAAAAAAGCGAAATTCACTAAATGGCCATTTTCTCGGAACCTGTAAGTCTTAGCGCAGCCAAAAAGGACTCATAATATACCTACAAGTAGGACAATTCAAATCATGATCCAACAAATAAATTATCTGCAATTGTTTGGCCGCTAAAATTTTTCATTGATTTTTTCTAAATATGGGTCATGAAACTTTGATCGAGATTTTCTTAGAAACTATTATAGTGAGATTCGTGGGAGTTTTACTCTCGCATTAGGAATTAACAACTTTATTTGATTAATCCATAAACAGGAGTTGTCCGTTTTAAGGCCAAAAAAAATACAGTGTGTCTGTTACTTTCGATCTCCAACGGATCTCCTCATTTCGGATTATATACACTAGAGATACCCCAAGCATAGCCCGCTCCATAGCTCGCTGAGCGACCTTAAATCAGTGGATCAGGTCCTTTGTAAGAGACCACGTCTCAGCACCATACGTCATTACAGGAAGGACGCACTGGTTGTACATCTTAGCCTTTAAGCACTGCGGTATTGGCGACGTAAATATGTGACGCAACTTTCCGAATGCTGCCCAACCCAAGCATATTCTTCTGTCGGCGTCGAAGTTGTTTTTATCCAGCTGTATAACTTGACCCAGATAAAGATATTTTGAACAACTTCGATGCTGACATTGTCGACGGTTAGTAACCGTTGTATGATGTGACAGTTGGACATGACCTTAGTTTTATCTAAATTCATCCGCAGGCCCACTTGTCTCGAAGAATCGCTAAGGCCACGCACCATTTCCTCCAGTTCCTGCAGCGATTCCGGCATTATCACGATGTCATCGGCAAAGCGAAGATGTGAAATGTACTCTCCGTTTACGTTTATGCCTCGTCCATTCCAGTCTAGTGTTTTGAAGACGTCCTCCAGCGCGGCGGTAAACAGTTTTGGGGAAATAACATCTCCTTGTCTCACGCCGCGCTGAAGATGTATCGGTCTTGTTTGTACACCCTGTACTTGGACGGACATCGTAGCGGAGTCATACAGACATTTCAGCATCTCCATGTAACGCCAGTCAACTTGGCATCGCTGCAAGGACTGCAGAACAGACCAAGTTTCGATGGAGTCGAAGGCTTTCTCGTAGTCCACAAACGCTAGACATAAAGGCTGATTATACGCTTGAGTTTAGATAGTTCAGAAAGGTTCTTTACCTACCTACACGCCAAACTGAGTTATGTCGCGAAGGCCCGATTTAGACATGGATGATAATAACTGAGTAATCATCACAGTGTAAAGGCTGTCAGACTCGTTATCTCCCTAATTTGCGTATCTGAGTGGACTCTGACTGATTCAGTGTCGGTATTCATCATCGTCTAAATGGGTCAGAACAGACAGCCATCGATGCTTCGCTTTTAGGAGTTGTCGTTTTTTGGACGGAATCCTGAAATAACTTATCTCGCTTCAGGCTTAAGGTGTAAGGAGATCCCATACCTGCAACTTTTGCCCAATTCCTCCATTAGATCCAAAATCCTTAACGAGCGTTGCAGTGACAGCAAATTCTTCGTCATTGAGATGGGGTCTGACAGTCATCAAGTACTTGGTTAACGTGTCTCCAAGTTTCGGTACAGGGAGTCGCGGCAAGTCTTGTTTAATTGTCCTGGGTGTCGCTGATGCATGGCAGCAGCTTACATGAAACGATGATGCATAAGTTTCCAAAGAAAAGGGCTTATGTCCACACTGAAAAAATAAATAGGATATACAATGTGAGGTATTGTAATAAACTAGTTTTTGCCTACCTTCAACGGCATGGACTCAAGTGTGTTGTTGATCACATGGGCCAACGCCAATATTGCAAACGGTATAGAGATATAGTTAACACTTAGCGCCATCAGACGAAAAAGGAAGTAGTTTAATTTCTCGTTTTTCCAAAAAACATTCCCTTGGTTACTATCAGTCATGGGTGCCAAGAGGGGGTGCATCCCTCTGTCTTGGAAAAAAATCATATGAATAAAAAAAAAGTCTGGAATAGCCAGGCTAAATTTACGTAACGTAAATTCATAAATGTATTTCCTTAAATTTGATCCTGTAAATAAGGATACAAAAGAAATATTATAACACAATATTGTACAATTAGATGCACCCCCTCGCCTAATTGATAATAACCCTGCCGGCGCCCATGCTTTCAGTACATTACAGTCTGTCAAAAAATTTTTGAAATGAATATTGAAGAAACTATTTTCTTTCGCCTGGTTACACCAAACTAACAAGTGCAAAATCTGTTAAATCGAGTTTACTACGTTGTGATTTCATGACTATATTACCTAAATTATCCCACTTGAACGTTTAAAGTTCAATATTCATTTCAACACTTTTTTGACAGACTATATGTTACACTCAAAGACAGAAAACGCTCATTGAGCGAAAAAACAGCTCACAACGCGTAGTAGTCACTGTAATACATCCATATCGCGAAATGTGTGTTATGGCTCGTATGAAAACGCTCACGACGCGTTGTGGCAATCACAGAAAGACCAAATACCGAAATTCGTGTCGTTGACATTCATGTTAAACTACCCCAACGCATTGTGGCAATGAATAAAAGCCATGACGAGCTCTAAGCACTGTAGAAATTGGTTCTAACGTTTCTGTCTGATGTTGGTAGAGGACTTGCAGCTCCCAGGAATGTTTCCTGTGTTGTTATGAGCATTAATCCATCAGGTCTGTATCAGATAGGAAACAAGGAAGGTTTATTTGACAGACTTTATGCACGTAATGAGTTATACTTTCTGAGACCAACTTTATTAACATTTGTGATGTACCCTCAACTTCGTTAACACTTCGCTCAGCGTCTATATTATCATCTGGAAGTCAGCAAGGATTTATAATGTGCCACTGCAAAAGATACTGTCTTGATAAAAAGTGTAAGTGTCGTTCAAAGAATATAAAATACAACTCAAAATACCACAGTAATAGTTCCTGTAAAGAATATTTATTTTTCACAACAAAAGTGATTTCTGATACAACACGGATCTGCTTTCAGGTCCGTGTGATACAAGTAATAAATTAAAGTACATTGTTGTTGTTTACTGGTAACCAATAAACATTCATGTTTGTGTTAAATATTTTCATTACTTTTGAGTAGATTATAAGTAGTTTACCAATGATTAATAATTTGTGTAGACTAATTGATTACTTAATAGTTGATTTTTAGGGCTCCGTACCTCAATAGAAAAAAATGGAGCCCTTATAGGATCACTTTGTTGTCCGTCTGTCTGTCAAGACCCTTTATCTCGGGAACGCGTGGAGGTATCGAGTTGAAATTAAAACTATATACTCAGGTCTACAGTCCCTTAAAGCTGTGAAAATATCAAACTTCCAAGTTAACGTGAAAAAAAGATACGGCCGTTTATGCCGCAAAAAACGTACATTTCGACACTCTCAAGGGAATCAAAATTTGGCAAGTAATACTGTCGTATACTACAAGTATAGGGAAAAATCTGAAACTAAACATTTGTAATTAAATCATAAGAAATACATAGGTAACACTAAAAGTTTCCGGAACTGGCCACTTACATAAACAATATTTAAAAATTTATTGCAACATTTGAAAATAGAACTCTTTGGCTGTAGAATGCAGTTTGTTTCATCTGACTGTCTTTTGTTTTTACCTTGTGGCGCCATTTAAAAAATTGTGTGTCTGCATCAACATGGATTTAACTCGGGAAAATTTTCGTAGTATGATTTTCTACGATTTTAAGTGTAATTTGACAGCTCAACAGAGCATCGCTCGGCTTGAAACAGCTTTTGGCAATGAAGCACCATGCAAGACGACTGTTTATAGCTGGTTTGCAGAATTCAAGCGTGGTCGTATCAATCTCAGTGACGAATCTCGCGATGGTCGGCCGTCCACCGCTGTGACCAACAAAAACATCGATGCTGTGCGCCGTATGATTGAAACAGACAGGCATGTGACCTACCATGAAATTCGCGCATCCTTAGAAATAGGCATGAGTCAAATACAATCAATCCTACACAAACATTTGGGTGTGAGAAAGCTGTGCTCGCGGTGGATCCCACACAACTTGACCGAGGCTCAAAAAACGGACCGCGTCACTTGGTGCAGTGCCATGCTTACCAGATTCAACGAAGGTGCGTCAAATTTGGTGTGGGACATAGTAACAGGTGACGAAACATGGATTTATTGCTACGATCCCAAAACAAAGCAGCAATCGAGCGTATGGGTCTTTCAAGATGAGCCGAAACCAACCAAAGTGGCGCGCGTGAAAAGTGCATCTAAGCGGATGATTGCTTCTTTTTTTAATAAAACTGGACACGTGGCTACTGTTGCTTTAGAGAATCGTCGTACCGTGAATAGGGACTGGTACACGACCATTTGTTTGCCGGAAGTTATTGACGAACTCCGTAAAAATAACCGTAAACGCCGTATCATCCTGCACCACGACAATGCTAGTTCTCACACGGCCAGACAGACAAACGACTTTTTGAAGACGAAAAATGTAGAACTCATGAGTCATCTTGCATACAGTCCCGACCTGGCACCTTGTGACTTTTTTCTGTTCCCAAAAATTAAGAACCAATTACGCGGTCAACGATTTTCATCACCAGAAGAGGCTGTCGAGGAGTATGAAAAACACGTTTCAGAGGTCACCACAGGGGAGTGGCACAAAAGTTTTCAAAACTGGTTTGATCGAATGAAAAAGTGCATAGACGCCAAGGGAGATTATTTTGAAAAACAATAAATTAATTTTGTACCTTTAATAGTATTTTTTCATATTCATTCCGGAAACTTATAGTGCGTCCCACGTATAGTCTTTAGCGGAGCCCTTGGTGAGCGAGTCCGACTCGCACTTGTTCGGTTTTTTAAATATAAAGTAATCCCAATAAATAACAATTGTTCTTTTATTTTAATGACACGATATTTTTATTACTTATATTTAATAATAACTAAAATATTGGAGAGGCCTAATGTCTAGCAGTGGACGAACACGGGCTGCTGGATGGATGGATAGATGAGAAATACGTAATGCAGCGGTTATTTACTTTTAGCAGCAGCAAGGGCATTAAATACATTGTCTATCTGGTACCTGTAACAGGATAAAAAATATTTTCTAAGGATATGTACCAAAAAGTTTCGAGACTAGTAGGACCCATATCGCAAAGCACTGTGCGTCGTAACGTAATCTAAATGGTTCCATACGCGTTATGGCTTTTCTTCAATGCCACAATGCGTTGTGGTCGTATAACATGACAGCCACGACACGAATTTCGCTATTTGGTCTTTATGTGATTGCCACAACGTGAGCGTTTTCATAAGAGCCGTAACACACATTTCGCGATATGGATTTTTTACAGTGACCACTACGCGTTGTGAGCAGTTTTTTCGCTCAATGAGCGTTTTCGGTCTTTGAGCGTAACACATATATGCCACGAAGAAGCGCCACGGGACTTTATTATTTAATGAAGTCATGTCATAACATGATACATAAAAAACCGGTCAAGTACGAGTAGGACTCGCGCCCTGGGGGTTCCGTACCATTTGAATAAGTTAAAAGATTTAAGGGCTTGTATTGGGTCTTTCAACGGTTTTTGTTTTAATATGCTGAGTTAACTACTTATCTGATCAATGTAAAACTTGACTACGTGTTTTTTCAGACCTTTGTCTTTCCGTTGTCAGGTCGGTTACCTAATTGGACACATTTCGCTCGGTTTATATCTAAACGGCTTGATTTTTATGTTTGAAATTACTGCTATAACAAGACAATATAGTTTATTTTCCGATGTCAAGTGGAAAAACTCCTACATCAAATACTTTTTCGTAAAATTCCGAAAAACCTCAAAAAATCACTGATTTTGCGTACCGCCAGCGCGCGAAGCGAGCATTCTAATGTAGACTTTCTGACAATATACTGAAGTTCAAAATCGCTCAGTAAGATTATCGTGCACCAGGTGTAAGGCCTTAAAGATTTGAGTAAAAATTTAAAACTTATCAGTAAGAAAATATCAAATATCACCTAGAAATGTATGAAACAATACTGCAAAATTAAGTTGGTCGAGTATTCGGATACGTTACCCTAAAACTATATAAAAAATTTTCGTTTTCAGTGTTTAGTAAATGGCACATAATATACAAAAAAAAAACAAATTCCTAACTTGTTGTTAAGTTTTTTAGATAGTATGATAATAATTGAGGAGTCTCCAAATGGTCCAAAATTGACAACTTTATTTTATTATTAACAGAGATAAAAAATAAAATGTATTTGTCCTCTTTTTAATAAGTTCTAGACAATAAAACCCCACAAGACGGGTAAGAAAAAAATAAATAATCAGGCTTCTTTTTCATGTACGGGACCCCCTAGCTCCTAAAAATGATTTTAATTTAATTTTTAATTCGATATCCGGTTTTGGGTAAAAATTTTACGTGAGATATCCAAATTTCAGACCTGTATCTCATTCCATCTGCAAGCTAGAGACCCGTGGCATATGGACAGACAGGACAGACAGCAGAGCAACATTAATAGGGCTCCGTTTTACCCTTTGGGCGTAGAATCCTAAAAACAACTAATTGTTATTTTTCTCTGGCCTTCCAGAATGTTTCCTGGCTTTTTTCAGATGCGGGAAATTTCTTGACTTACCCCGGTTTTTCAGAAACTAGCCAATATAAGCATCGCACGCATTTCTATACAACCCTTGTCGAGTTCGGCGGTCTAAGTTCTGCCTGTTGCCGACCGATGATATAGACTATTAGGGGTGTCCATTAATAAAATAACACCCAAGCCAAAAACGGGCCAGAGATTTAATAAACGCGGGAGAAGCCGCAGGTGAAATGCCAGTAGTCATCTAGCACAGTGGTTCTAAACCTGAGGTCCACAGACCACTGGTGGGTCCCTGGAAGCACACGAAGATGTCCACGAAGCCATCCGAAAAAATGGGGCAACAATGCAATTTCTTTCCCTAAGATTCGGGCAATTGCTAGCACTGGCTTTGAGTAGTACTGAACCAAGGATTCAGAAGTTAGTAAAGATTATGCAGTAACAAAAATCACATTAAGATAATATACCTATTTAGTTTATGTCTGGAGTAAGATAAAAAAATAAAATACTGTTGGCCTTGAATGATTGCATGCATGTTTTAACTAAAATTGATAGTTATACCTAGGTATATAAAACCCTTTATTCATGTACTTTTATGGTAAATTACTTCCAAAAAGTTGGTGGTCTATGGCAAGACAGAAATTTTTATTGATGAGGGACCATTTGATAAAAATTTTCATCACCAGAGATCAGAATTGGGTGTTGTGAAAATACCTAAGGTTTGCAGCTGTTACAACCACTTAATCAATCAATAGCAAAACTTTTAAACTTAAAACACAGATAATAAAAAAAACGTAAGCATTTTGCAGATACTTATGTAAAATTCTGTGTTTCACTGATAAAAACTGAACCGGTAAAATTCAAAACCGGTTCAATTTAAGTGGTTGTTTATGTACCGCTGCAAACTTAGATATTTTCACACACCCAATTCTGATCTCTGCTCATCAGAAAAAGGTTAAGAACCACCGATCTATCAGCTCATTCCATAGATAAACCTAATAATTTAAAAAGCTTACAAATTTATTCACAGCATGTCTAACATGGTTGCCACTTTAACACCATTTTGACAGTAAATGTATGGGATTTACTGTCAAATTGTGTTTAAGTACATTTTTTTTATTTGCTTATTTCATTTTTCCAAACTCTTCCATTCAACTGATGACGGCCCCATACCGTAGACCAAAATAAATTGAGTAGAAATATATTTTTATTGTTTTTAATATTAATAGTTACCCTAAAAAAGTAATAAAGCTTAAGAAAAGCAAAATATATATTTATTCGTAAATATTCAAAGCTTTTTAAGTAGGTATTTTTACAATTCAGATGAATAACTGCAAAATAACTGTGTGAGTTAAATTTCAAGTATGAAGTGGCTCCTCAAACATCAGGGACATAGGAAAACTAATACAAAATAAAACTTACCAAAGTTTGAACTGCACCACCTGCCCTTCGAATCATTTTATGTCTGTAAAAAATATTGAGTTTGTTAAAGTGTAGATGGAGCAAAGGGCAAAAGGTTATGTAGTAGCTATGTACTTTTGTTAAAAATGTTTCTGGGAAAAATAATTCGTAGATTTTACAGAAAGGAACTTTTTCATTCACTTACTAATGTTTGATTTATCTAATTTCAACAAATCAAATCAAGATTGAACCCACAAATATTTTAGAAAGTAAAAGTAAATGTAAATAGAATACATAATGGAATACGTTGCCGTTAGCGGCGCTCTAGTAATATAATAGTAAGATCGGATGTGGTGTGGTACCGTCAATATCCCTTAAGCTCCCCTATAAGAAGATACGTTGCCCCTATGATATTATAGTACTCTCGGATGCGGTGCTAGGTATTGAAAACAAGGATTTTTATTATTATTATTAAAAATTCTTTATTGCACAAAATAAGTGTACATAGGCGAGCTTAATGCTAGTTAGCATTTTCTTCCAGCTAATCTTTGGCGACGTGGAACTAGTCAGGGGTAGTTCTTCGATCAGAAAAACAGTTTTATGGAACCATTAACTAAAATGTTACAAAATAAATACATAAATAGGTAACTTATAAATACTTATAATCAAATACATATACTACCTATATATGCTAATATTAAATACACTAAGACATATTAATATATAAACACGAATTGTATTTATGAGAGGTTAAAACTCAATACTAATCAAAAAAAATTAAACATATATTTTTAAGAAACTTGATATACTTGACCTAATGGATTGTTCTGTAAGTCGAGGTAGTGCTGATACACCTTGTTCTTAAACGTAGACACCGATGAAGCCTGTCGTATATGAAGTGGAAGGTTATTCCAAAGACGAATTGCTGACACAGTAAAGGAGTTGGAATACATTCGAGTAGAATGTTCTGGAGTACGGAGAAGCAGTGCTTTACTTGGACGTAGAGGACGTCCAAGGGGCTCTAAGGGAATAAAACGATTTTTAAGATAGGGAGGAGAACAAGAGTAGTTCAAAATTCCATAAAGAAAGGTAAGGACATGGGTTTTTCTACGAAAACTGATATTAAGCCAACCTAATTCAGAGCGGGATTGTGAAATATGATCGTACTTTCGAATACCAAAGATGTAACGAATACAGAGATTCAGAAGACGGTCCAGTTTGTTTAATAACTCTACAGTTAAATCGGGAAAACAAACATCGGCATAGTCTAAAATGGGAAGCAGCAGAGAATTAACCAACGTAACCTTAGCGGAGTATGGTAAGAACTTTTGCAGGCGCTTTAAGGAATGCATCGATGCAAATATCTTTTTACTTACTTCAGCAACATGACGATCTCAGCTCATATTGTTCTGAATATGAAGGCCCAAGTTTTTTACCCCAGTGCAGTAATTTAACAAGATATCATGACATTTTACTTGAGGCAAAGTACTGATATCAAGCCTATCCACTAGCGCTCTGCTGCCCAATATCACAACCTGTGTTTTAGCTGGATTTATAAGAAGCCCGAATTGTTCCGTCCACTGATAAATAGAATCGAGATCTGATGACATTTTTTGTATGGTCAGCGGTAACAAATCATGTTTACAAGAAATATATAATTGCAGATCATCTGCGTAAAGATGAAAGGAGCTGAAGTTAATAACGGTAGCAAGAGTGTTGATAAAAATAGAGAACAGAAGAGGGGACAGTACACCACCTTGTGGGACTCCTGCTGTTATGTCACACCAGTCAGAGAGTCATTAGCACGTATACGTTGTTGGCGCCCAATAAGGTAGGAATAGAACCAAGCTATGGTAGAGTCGGATAAATTCAGAGAACGGATGATAGAGATAAGGATATCGTAATCAACACAGTTAAAAGCGTTGCTGAAGTCAAGGAGGGTCAAGAGAGTAAGTTGCTGTTCATCATTAGCTTTACGAAAGTCGTCAGTAATTTTAATGAGAGCAGAGCAAGTGCTGTGGCCAGGACGAAATCCCGACTGAAGAGGGTTAAAGAGATTGTTAGCATGAAGAAAGTTGAGGAGCTGACGATTTACTACACGTTCGAGCACCTTGGACAAGAAAGGAAGAATCGATATGGGGCGGTAGAGTTTGAATTCAGATGGATCAATAATTTTTGGAACAGGGACCATGTATGCCATTTTCCAAAGAGAAGGAAATGTATTTGAGGAGAGTGAAAAATTTATAATATGGCTAAGAGAAGGGAGAATGATTTTGAGAATAGGTAAAAGGAGATCACGACCCAAAACATCATGACCAACGGCTTTACTATGGATGGAGAGAATGATCTTTTCGATTACAAAATCAGAAACAGGTTCAAATGAAAAACTTTGAGATGTAGCAGGAGAGCCTGCAAGATGGCGTTGGATCGTCGAGTGCTTTAAAGAAGGGTCAATTATGTGTGGGGGTGAAGAGAAATGGTGGTTTAGACCATTTAGGTCAAGTGATGGGTTTAGTTCCTGGTGACATTTTCCATACCCCAATTTACGCAAGAATCGCCATAGATTATTTGGGGAACAATTTTCGATGGACGAATGGATGTGTTGGCGTTTAGCATTCCTGATCATTTGATTGCACTTGTTTCTCGCTACCTTAAACCTATTCCAGTTCTCATCCGTAGCAACCTTTTTATGCTTTCGTCGAAAACTATCCCTATACGCCATTGCTTTCCGAATGCCATCCGTAAGCCAAGGCGCAGGAGCATGTTTCATTTGGACCGGATGTATAGGGGCATGAATATCATATAAGTCAGTGACAAGTTTATTAAAAATGGCGACCTTTTCATCTACAGTGGTAAGATGCTCTAGCTCTAACCAATCTAATCTTTTCGCATCAGCAATGAGTTTGTCCTTGTTCATACCCGCAAAGATACGCTGGAAGAGGACTTTTGGTTTAACTTTTGGAATTTTTAATTTATAGGACACATAAATGAGATCATGATGGGAGAAACCCGAGGCTGTAAACTGCCCATGATAGGAAACACGATCAGGTTTAGATGTCAAGATAACATCCAGAAGAGTATGGGAGTCACCAACATGATGGGTAGCATTAAGTTTCAAGATGGAGAGGTTAGCAGAGATTGTTAAAGACAATAATTTTCGAGTGCGGTGGTAAAATTGTGAATTGGATTCACAGAGTAGATCCGTATTTAGGTCACCCATAATAATGGCATGTTCATAATTAGGAAGATGGGTAATAAGCAAACCTTCTAGCACATCAAAGTAATCTACTCTAGGATGGGGATATACGACACAAAGAAGAAATTTAACGGTTTGAAAGTCGAGTTCAATAAAAAGATGCTCCATAGAAGCAGTATATTCAGAAGGGGACGTGGAGATAATTTTATACTTGATATCAGAACGAAGATAGATAGCCACACCTCCACTACCCGCACCTGTACGGTCATTCCTGATAAGGACATAGCCTGGAATGGAGACTGAAGTAGATGGAATGGTAGGTTTCAAGAAGGATTCTGAGACTAATACCGCATGAATATCATTGTAATTACTTGAGAAAGTGGCAAGAAATTCAGAATGATGTCCAGGAATGCTTTGTGCATTAAGGTGACAGAAGTTTAAATTCTTTTTATAAGGAGCGAAGGTTGTATGAAGCAAATCACTGAGATGGATAGGTGCTACTGTGTCATTAAGTGCATCAGAAAAAGGGACATCATCAGAGTCAAGTGAAAGAAATAAGTCTGAGTTTTGTGAAAGAACCATTAAAATGTTATATATAGGTATATATAATACCTAAATAAATAAATAAAAAATACCGATATAAATTAAATATACAAATAAGAGGACGTTAAAAGTTTACTAACTTACGCTCAGGCCAACAAGAACCACATCACCGCCAGTTCACTAAAAGTAGAATGCAAAAGAATATAAAAAAATAAATTATGTAAGTAACATAACAAGCTTATCCCAAGTATAAAAACAAAACAAGAACTACATACCAAACCACATGAAAAACATAAAAACAATAATTTTGTGATTCAACCTTCAAACCATGCAACTTTATACTTATTTAAATACACGTATTGTTGATAATGTTTTAATGTTGCATCACTTGACAATGCGTTCTGAAGTGACTGACATCATGACAATACGCTTTGTTTACAAGCTAAACGCAAACGTCCCTGTGACAAATGGTATCAAGCAATCATGCAATCAAGCGCTGCAAGTTTCGATAGCACCAACATCTGTTAAACTTCCAGCGCTCGACAAAAAATCAACAAACAAAATAGTAATGGTGCCGGTTACATATGTACATAACATACATACCTACCTAGGTACTAGAAAAAAACCCAATGAAACAAAAATTTTCTGAAATGGCAGAGAAATTACAACATGACAATGTTTTGCAGTTGAAGAGGGGTGTATTCTTAAGTAAGTTAAATTGTTATGCTACTTATTTGCTTGAACTATTTACCCACTACAAAGATTTCCACAATCACTAAAGGTTCATTTCCTCTCTGTTCTAGCAGATCGTTCCTTCTTGGACTTGGCCTGCTCAGAGTCAGGAGGGTTTGTCAAAGAGACGTCCAGCAGCTGCTTCATCGAACTAAGTCGGAGTTTTTCACCATCCACAAGTTTCAAGTAAATGTTTCCATCCTGAGACCAGCATCGTTGGACCCCATAGAGGCGGCGGGCTTCATTGAAAATTTGCCTCTGGTGACCAGTCAGGAATTCAGCAATTGAGACTTCACTGCCCTTCAATCTGATTTTACACGTCCACACAGATGACTGAGTGGCAAAGTTAGAAAACTTAACAAGTATAGGCCGTGGATGACTCTCATCACGAGAAGGCCTCCCAAGACGATAGCAGGATTTTATAGCTGATTGTGGGAAATCCGATACCTTAAGTTGGTCTACAATTGTTTGAACAATTATAGTTTGCACATCCTCTGCTGAAGATTCCTTGATGCCTCGGAACAGTAGAAACTTCCGCTTGCCACGATTATCAATCTCATCTACCACTTGATTGAGGGACGTAATTTGTTCACGAATTAGATTAACAGCATCCTTCATTCAATCTCTAAAGAGATTGAACTCGCTCACAAGCTGGTCCATGCTTGGAGGTGAGCCCGCAACAGATGGAATGCGAGCTTCAAATGCTGCCATACTCTCCAGAAACTTCTTTTCCATATTGTTGATGGCTGTTTGAGGGTCGAAAGCAGTATCAACAGCAACTTTTGAGCCTTTTCCTTTGGGTGGTGCCATTGTGTGGGTTACTCAGCTGTGCAGTGTGGTGAGAGGTTATGTTGGTAAAGTGAAGTGATGTTGCTGGCCTGGCCTCACCACTTCTTTAAGCTGCAGTGTGGTTTTATTTGCATAAATGTAAGTTATTCCATTTATTTTAATAATAAATTTAAGAGCCACAAAATTTCGTGACTATTTATTTTAGTAGCTACCCCACGAAAAAAAATTTTGTGTAGGTATGGTATTATTTAGTATTATGAATTCTGTTAAAACTACGAGGGTCGCCTCACTTCGCTTGGCTCCCTTATCCATAAGTTTTCATTTCTATTAAGGGAAAAAAAATAAAACATGTATGGAGATATCTTTTTATTCTTATTCCGAAAAGCCTTTAAATTTTTTTTCCTTATAGTTATCTAGAGATATGTTGAAAAAAAACAATTTTAAGGATATAGGCTGAACATCTAGAATACATTTGCCTAGCAATAAATAAAAATACTAGCTGTCAATGTAAATGGATATATTATGCTCTATGGTCATGCCATTTCGTTTTTTTTAATACAATCAAAGTATAGGGCTACAAACTTATCTGACCCGGTGACGAGGACTGTCGTTTCTTGAATATAGAGGTCATTTTAGTTTGGCTAACAGGGTCAGAAAAGCTCGTTGGACTTTAGTTACTGGCATTGGTACGAAAGTCATTATGCCTATACAACCTGTACAAGGCTTTTGTTGAAAAGTCAAAGTTAAGAAAATCATTTAGGTATGTAAAAAACAAAATTTTGGAAACCAGATATATACAAGTCCCTTAGCTTTTTACCTACTTTCTAAATAGCTACTGAAATAAGCGGGTTAGTATTTTGAAATGTTATGGATTGTTTTACATGTTATCTTGGAGATGGTTTAGTTAGACCTCATTAGGCTTCCCATCTCGATTCACAAATAAATATTAGAATTATAAGTAGCAGAAATTGCTTTATGTAATCAAACAGGTAATATGTTGATTTATTCTTAAATAATCAAAGAAACTGATTTATATTTGAGATTTAATTAAAAAGGTATGCCAGGGTCGTGGCAGATGGGGATTTGTAGTCTCAGTCAGGTTTCCCGGGAGACTAGCGTAAAAGTATGTTTATTATTCAAGTTAATGTGCTCGAAATCGAGTTAGTTTATTATAATTTGGTTTAAATCATGGGGGAACCCTAATAAGCTTCAATCAATATGATCAATGTTCAGATCTAATTCATTAGCTAATGAAAACAGTATTCGCATAGTTGAATGCCGAACAACTGGCGAGAAGGTTTCATTATAATCTATTCCCTGAATTTGTGTAAACACTCTGGCAACCAATCTAGCTTTATATTTTTCAAACTTACCTGAAGCATCATGCTTTTTCTTGAAGACCCACTTGCTTTTAACCACATTTATATTAGGCGGCCGATCCACTAACTGCCACACCTGGTTAGCGATGAGCGAATCATATTCGCTTTGCATAGCAACTTGCCATTCATGGCTATCTGAGCCAGCCATGGCTTGCTGATAAGTCTGAGGTTCACTAAATGAATCATGCTCCGCCGCCATCGAAAAATCAGTAAAATAATGTTCGTACTTTGGGGGTGGCTTGGAACGGGTGCTACGAACCGGATGGAGAGCGACTGAATCAGACAACATAGGAATATCTTCCCCTCGAGCATATGCGTCGTCACGCGGCGTCTCCATGTTGCCTGCTGGTGACTCAATTAAGTCGACATCTTAGAGTATACATATGCTTATGTATACTCTAAGGTCGACATCGTTCTCGCGACTCCTGCGGCAATCAACCTCTCCACCTCAGATTTTTGCTTCAGTATGTATCCAAAACTCTTTCTAGTATAGTCATCAGTATATGTAACTAAGTACTTTGCACCTCCCCAGCTGGTCACGTGCATTGGACCTAACACGTCAGTATGTAATAAGCTCCAAGGGCTTGTTGGCACGCGAAGCTCCCTGCAAAGGATATGGCTTGGCAGCCATCTTCCCCTCAAGACAAGGGACGCAGCCTTTCAGATCTTGATTCGAGTTAAGTTTCACAGATCCCATGCCAATACACTTCAACTTATCACCATTAGCTAGTGTTATTTGGGACGAGTCTTTGTAGTTAGAAGTAAGTAATCCACTTTTTGTTGTTGCACATATGTGTAGAGCATCCACTATCGATGAACCAGCCATCATGTTGAACAGATAAAGCAGACGCGAAGAATTTAGAACTAACACTCTGGCCGGAACCATCTTTCTTTTTGTCTCTCTTGAGCTTAAAACACTCGGACTTCAGGTGTCCAGTCTTGCTGCAATACGAGCAGACAATCTTGCTTTTTCAACTGATTCGGTGTCCTTTAGAAAAATAGGCCACACTGTTATTGGTACTATTACCTTTTCCATTCTTTCTGGATTCTTCCTGAATAAGTCATGTTCGCACAAGTTCACTCGATAATTGACTTGTGAGACATGCTGTTTCTAGATTAGAGACTAGGGTATCGTAGTCTTGAGGCAGCCCACTAAAGAGGAGCTGCAACTTCCGCATCTTCAATGTTTTTGCCAATATCACTGAGCTGCTGGACGAGAGTCATTACTTCTTCTATATAATTTGTCATGCTCGAATGATGGCAAAAATCCACTCGATGCAGCTGGCGCAAGAGAAGCACCCTTCGGTGAAGCCCCTTATCTTCAAGCACATTTTTTAAGTTGTCCCACGCAGACTTTGAGCTAGACGCTAAATTCTAAATTCGTAGCGGGGGCGATGAGTCCTGCACTGACTCTCCGTGATCGTGAGTATTGTGCACTTCCCCCCGGTCAGTCAGCCCAGCCAGGACAGCTCCTTGAAGTAGAGCCGAACAGCTTCAGCATGCTGACACAAAAACTGGTCCAGTGAAGGGAAGGTGGAGTTCGTCGCGATCCCTGCTTTTCGTCTTATGTCTTCGGTTGCAGAGCAGTGGAGTAGCACATGTTCCACTGTCTCGTCCTCTAGAAGGCACCCTCTACATAGAGGGCTATCGGTGCCACCTGTAGTGAAAAGGTGCTTATTCAGGTTACAGTGTCCAGTTATGATACCTACCATTTCACGTAGATCGGACCTTTTTAATTTTAGTAAGTATCGTGTTACTTTACCATTTGACTGCGGTACCATTCTTCTTGATAGACGGCAGTCGTTTCGTTCCGCCCACTTTTTGTTGTGTATGGTCAGTGTGTGTTTTTTGAGTTCCCCTCTGATTGCTTCCGCCGATGGTCGACACAGGTTAATGCCATGTGCCGTTACTTCCATGTGGGATGCTAATTTAGCAAGAGAATCTGCTTGTTCGTTACCTTCATTTCCGTTGTGTGCCCTGGTCCAGTATATATTTACCTTGCACATCGTTGATAGGTTTTGTAGTTCCCCATGACAATCTACTATGATTTTGGATCTACTTACAGGTTTGCTTAGCGCTGTTAATGTAGCCATGCTGTCTGTAGTGATTGTGACCTCCTGTATGTCGAAAGGCCTACTTGTGCAAATTGCGGTCGCTGCCTTAGCTGCTAGGAGTATACTTGCCGTCTCGGTTTGAAACGCCGTTGTTAAGCTGTTGAGTGGAACTGCTTTACTGAGCCCTAGTTCCGGAGACACGTAGCTGCAACCAGCACTGCCATCCTTCCTTTTGGAGCCGTCAGTGTAAAAAGCCAGTACCTTTCGATTGGAGCTTGGTTCTCCCTGAGAGTGTATCTCGTATCTATGGTCCATTATGTAGGATTTCGGTATCCTATCCGTTCCTGTGACTGCCTCTGGTACAATCTCTAAAGCTCGTTCCAGGATTCGACAGTGATTGGTTTTTATATTGTTACCTTTCCATTGACCAGTGGACTTCACCCGAAGGGCTGCAACCATCGCCTCCTGCTGTATATGCAGATATGGCGGTGTGAGCCCTAGTAGGATGTCCAGTGCTGCGGAGGGTGTTGATCTCATGCATCCGCTAATCAGTGTACATGCCAGTCTTTGGAGTTGCTGTAGTTTGTTCTCGGCTGTAATTAACTCTGTTCTTGGCCACCACACCAATGCTCCATAAGTTAGTACCGGTCTTACCACTACTGTGTACAGCCATTTGCAGAGTTTGGGTGTAAGTCCCCAGTCCCTGCCCACTGCTCGCCTGCACTGCCATAGTGTGTTCGTTGCCTTTTTTATTATGTGTTCTACCTGCTTACCCCACAGTAACTTGTCGTCAAGCCAGACACCAAGGTATTTTACCTCCTTACTGAGAGCTAGCTGGGTACCAAATAATTTAGGAAGTTTTAGTTGACTTAACTTCTTCTTCTTGGTGAATAGAATAAGTTCAGTCTTCTGTGGATTTAGGGATAGGTTATGCTTGCCACACCAGTCCTCGACTTTCCGTAACGCCAACTGCATCTTACTGCACAGCGTTCCTTCGAAAAGTCCTGATATCATGATAACTAAGTCATCTGCATAACCTACCGTGCAAAAACCATCCTTGTTCAGTTCTATGAGGAGGTCATTGATAACAGCTACCCAGAGCAGTGGTGACAAGACTCCTCCTTGAGGGCATCCCTTTGTTACCTGGCAGCGTGTCCGCTCTGATGTTTCAATGTATGCAGCGCGCTTGCTCAGCATATTGGTGACCCATTTGATAACAAGCTCGTGTACACCGTGGTTTTCGAGCCCGTGCACTATGCTGGGGAACGTGGTTTTATCAAAGGCTCCTTCTATATCTATGAAGGTTGCAAGGCAGGATTGCTTCGCTTCTATAGCCATTTCTGCATTGTGTACCACCTGGTGTAACGCAGTTTCTGTAGACTTACCTGGTAGGTAGGCGTGCTGGTTCGGGTGAGGTGGCCGCTCTTTCAGCGGTCCTCCTCTAACGTATCTGTCACAGAGTCTCTCTAGTGTTTTAAGTAGAAATGGTGAGAGACTGATCGGTCTGTATGCTTTGGGTTGTGTGTAGTCGTCCTTGCCAGGCTTAGGGAGAAAGACTACTTTAACTTCCCTCCAGGAGACTGGGATATGTTTCCACGCCAAACAGCTCCTGAATATTACAACAAGGTGTTTTACGATGTGGTCTAGAGGCCATTGCAGTAAAGCGGGAAGGATACCGTCACCTCCTGGTGATTTGTATGGAAGGAATGTGTTTACCGCCCACTTAATTCTTTCCTCCGTAACTATGGATTCCGCTAGCTGCCAGTCCTCTTCCGAGGGGCATGGGGACGGCGAGTCCATCCATACAGAGTTATTGCTTACCTGACAACCCGGGAAGTGGGTTTCCAGTAGCAAAGCATGCTGTTCTTGTTCATTTGGTGTATAGCTGCCATCGGGTTTTTTCAGTGTCCCAAGCTTAGTGTGGTTATCACTCGCTAAGATTTTTCTCAGGCGTGAAGTTTCACTTTGTGTTTGAATGCTGCTGCAAAAATTGTTCCAGCTTTCGCTTTGTCTAAAACGTACCTCTTTGTTGAATGCTAGGCGTGCTTTCTTGTAGTCGTCCCAGTCATTGTCAAGCTTAGTGTTCATAGCTCTGTTGAAATGGTGTCGCATTTTCTTTCTTAACTTATGAAGTTTCTTGCTCCACCACCCATGTTTTTTCTCGTCAAACTTACCCTTTTCCTTGATTAGTGGGCATGGCGATTCGTAACTGTTGATAATGCACTTTGTGATGGCATTAACTTGTGTTTCTATCTCTTCCACAGTGAGTCTCTTGGATCCTGTAGGTTCAGGAAGTGTCTTTATGCCTTTCTCTACAAGTGTAGAGAATTTTGTTTTATTTGTTTTCCTCGGGTTTCTATATTTACGAGGTTCATGTCTTCCTACTTTTAGTTCGTACCTTAACCTTTTATGATCAGATCCAGATGTATCCTTGCTCGCAACATGCCATCCGCTGATGTATTCTGTTACTAAGTTTGTTGCTAACGTTAAGTCTATGATTGTTTGACTTCGTCTCGTTACAAAGGTTGGCTCAGAGCCCCTATTTAAGATGTTTAGTTCATGAGATAGAGCAAAGTCAAGGAAGTCCTTACCTCTCGTGTTTGTGTCTGGGCACCCCCAGACTGTGCAGTGGGCGTTTGCGTCGCATCCTATGATGAGCTGGGTCTTCTGTTGGGCGCAGTGTTTCGCCAGCGTCTCCATTTCAGGTCTTGGGATTTCTAGCTCCCCGTCAAGATATGCAGATGCCAAGTATAGTTCTTCAAGCTCCCCTCCCAGGCCCGTCCGTAGCTTGATGACTGTGAGGTCATCAGAGCACAAATGGGTTACGAGAGATGCTTTGTTGAGTGCTGGAACATAAATACACGTTCTAGTTTTTGATTGTAGGGGTGAGGTAAAGATAGTTCCCTTTAGATTTCCATAGCCACTCACCCTTCCCCGAGTTAAGTACGGTTCTTGGACAAGTGCTATGGTATTGGGTTCCTCTTCCAATGTCCTCCTTAGGGCGGCAAACCCAGTGACGCTGTGTTGAAGGTTGACTTGAAGTATGTTTATGCAGGAAGTGATTTTTGGTTCCCTATCTAAAACTTCTCCCATTTTGTGAGAGGAGGGGATTGTAGGTTTTGTAACAAATGACATGATATTCTTGTGTGAAAGCATGGCTATAAATCATGTGGTAGGTTTGGCTTTTGAGGTGTCTCCGAGCTAATCAGCCTCAGAGAGCAGCAAGTCGTCCTCTAACCGGGACATAGGGGACGAGGCGACGTCCAGACCTGATAACAGATCTAGGACTCTTTCCTCGTCCTCCATTGTCTTTCCGACCTGCGTGCTCTCGGGCATAACCGTGCTCTGAGTTGCACCATCCAGGTTGGGTGTGTCGGAAACTTTTGGGTTACCGTCGCCCCCTGACACCACTGTTGGCGTGTTGCCAATTGTAGCGTTGGAGCCAGACTTAGCACTTCCACGTGTTTCCGACCCCTTAGGCTGGTTGTCTTTGTCGCCCCTTAAATTGACATAGACTGTCGCCATTTTATAAAATAAACGACAGCTTATCTCTTTGAGCTTTTTGACTTCGGCCGGAGGAATACCCATCATAAGTGTGATGTTCTGTGTGTGGCCTTCTTTTTGCACCTCGGACGTAATGAGGCTCCACGAGTTCATGTCTAGATTCCTTTTGTTCATGGCAGCCAAGAAATCTTTGAGGAGTCGTGCGTCCCCCTCCATGAAGTCAGGAACCCAGACAATACCCCGTGTGTATTTGGGTATGAGGTTCTCCTGCACGAGGTAGTACCCCGGGCAACCTTCCCATAAACCTTTTAATTGGCCGACCTGAGATGTCAGCCATTCGAGGGTCTGGTCATCTTGACACAGAATTCTCAGACCCCCGCTTGCCAGACGAGGAAACACCTTAAGGCTGGCATCCACAGCGATTGCTCTCCCTGGGCTTCCATAAACTTGGCGAACACCAGGGATTCGAGGCTACGCCGCAGGACGCTGGCCCGGAGCTCGTCCATCTCGGACTGATCTTTTTGCAGTACTACCACTTTCAGATGGGTAGCGACTGCTGTCGCGTACGTGTCCGTATCGTTTCTTTCAGAAGAGTCAGCGCTTCTGGCACCCTCTGTAAGTCGGACCTTTTTTCCCGCAACGGTAGTGGTCGGAGAGGTAGTGTCCGTGCTGCGCTGTCTCTTCTGATTCCTGTTTATTGTGTGGTGTTGCTTGTTTGATGTTTGGGTGAAATGTGGTTGTGTATGTGTATTTTTAGGTGATGTGTCAGCCACCACCGTCGAGACCCGTTCACCTGTTGTCAGAGGTGTGACAGGTTGTAGCAGCCGATCATCGAGGGTGCCCTGATTGTCATCCATGGCTCTTTTGCCCTTGCCCTTACCTCTACCACCACGTTTCCCACCTTTTTTGATGGGAGGTGCGGCGGCAGTGGCAGTGGGCTTGGATGACAGGGCGGTCTCGTGGGCCACCACGTCCATAGCAACCGGGATCTCGACTGTAGCATCTGCACTTTTTTCCAGTGTTTTGTGTTGTGTGTGTGTATGTATTTTTGGTACGGACACCCCCAGACTTCGCGCCATCAGAGTGAGTTGATCAGGGCCCGCTTTCATTGCTGCGCGCCCTGATCCACCCTCTCCACTTGTAGCTGAGCACGTTGCCCTGGCTGCAGAAGGGTGCGGACATATTGAAACAGGGGTGATTTTATGGCAAGGCAAATGCACGCCAGCGCACGTTTATCACGCGCAGCGTCCGCATCGGTACCTTCTACACAACCCCACAATCCATCGAGGGTAAGTAGCATTTGTACACTAAATTTCCATGTATTATAATTGCTGGCGCCTTCTAACTTTTCTATTTGTGCGTTGGAGTCTGCACTACGGGGATGGACCCCGTGTTTTCACCATCACCTGTCATTTTTGTTACAAACGATACGCACCACCAAGTGCCAAGTCGAAATAATAAACTAGACCTTAACCTGTTGAAGAAACTCGACGAGCCACGAAGAGTTGGCAGAGCAGCAAGTGGCCAGCAGCCTGTCAGGGCTGGATTGGACCGACAGCACGGCAGAAGATAGAACCTCGTGGAATGGTGATGGGTGCAGCAGAAGTCAGAAATATAAAATGCCTCTTACAGGTTTAATGCACTCAGCATTTATTGTTATAATAAATGGGCATTAACATTTGTGATTACTCAAATAATTAAAAGTATAACAGGAAATATTCTTAACAATTTCATTTTTTTTTACACCATATGCTATTTTTGTGGCAAATTTCAAGTCTTTAACTCTAACGGTGCTAAAGTTATGAGGCTGTGACATACGAACAACGGAGTCTCACCATAAAGGTTCCTTTTACCTTTCAGGTACTACGGAACTCTAAAAATGTGAGTTGTCATTTGGACTTTCATTCACCTCTCATAAGCAACTAGACTCACAATCTCGCTCAAGTGTCCGCGATGCATCTTGTCACCGCTATGGCCTGACAAATTCGAATGAAGATTTTGCATATTATGTTAAGGACATACAGTCTTAATTTGGTTGAAGCATTTTTAATACTTTGCACGTCGCACGTACGGACACTTTCTGACCTCAGATATAAAGTACCATGTCTATGTAAAGGATATATGAATATAATTTGCAATATTCCGCTAAACAATTCTTGTCGTTTCAATTAACCATGTCTAAGTTTCTGACTAACTTTTCTTAGAGACTGTGTCTAGTTGTGTATATGAGAGGTTAATCAATGGATTAATCCATAAAAGTCTTATCAGATTGACCGAATCGTGTACGATTTAGTGCCAGGCTGTCCCCTCCCCTAACAAAACACTGGCTAGGCGGCTAGCGCGGTTGTTTCTGAGTGAACTAGACTACAATAAAATAAAACAAAACGTAATTGTAAGTCTCACATTTATTCATGATTTGTCACATTGATTGATTTTTATATTACAATTCACCATTCTTTAACATCAGCGCATTGCATGTAATAAATAATTTTATCACATTCAGTGTTTAATATACTTAAAAAACAAAAAAAAGGTCGTTTATAATAATAATAAAAAAAAACAGAAGTTCATCCACAAATTAGCTTTTTCTATGGAAACACTAGGTCAGAATCCTTAGCTTTAGAAATTATTCTTGTTCAAAATATTACATACATAAATATGCGTCACATTACACAAACTAAAATTCAAATACAAATATGCGCCAGTGGATTCCAAAACGGAGCCGATTTATGAGACCCTCGTTTGTACAATGCACTTTTAGTTACTAAGCAGGAATAAAATTATAAACGCGCATAGGACATATGTATAGTTGTCAGTAACGAGATTAAATTTTCTTACAAATTTCGGTCTCTAGGTAGGAACTACCTATCATTTACGTTTGTTGCTTTTCAGTAAAAATATGGAACCCTAATGTAATGACAATTACAAGTTTGCTACTTATGCATTTTCTGAAGTCCTAATTTTCAGAAAATATCGTTTAGACAATATTTTGCGTCCATGCTATGTTGAAGATGGTAAGTTAATGGTATGGTCACTTAAATCTTGGAAAACCATAGCTTTTTCTCATAGCGTCAAGATACATTTCTATTTATTATTAAATTATAAGAGAAGTTAAATATTTCATATTTTATTACACTTGCAGGAGATCAATTTAATCAAAACGCGTTCAGTACATTATAGTAAACGAATTTTGTAGGTAGTTAACACGTAATAAGAGTTTTTGTAACACGTGCACAGTCTTTTATAAAGTTCATTTTTATACGTGAATAATTAAAATAAGATTACCTTACGACTAAAATAATAAGATCATTATTTACTATATTAGCAGATACAACTGCAAAAGAAATACATGATTTTGTAGACGATTCCTAAAAATTAACAGCTCGATTATAAAAAAAGACTACTCGTGAAAACCCGGCGCGGTCTATATGCCCTCGATTTTACGTAAACTTTTTGGAGTATTTGTTGTTTTACAGGGCGTAAAAAACAATATGCTAAAATTCGACTGATACCACATGCCCCATTTTTGGTAGATGTTCAACCTTTACTTATGGACAGATTCATTCTGACCAGTTTCTTTTTATTAAACGTTTTATTCAGTATGAAAGTGATTTCAGTAAATATGAACATGAAAAATGATCTATTTACAGCTCAACATTGCGAGTAACACCATCCTCTTGCTAAGATCCCACCATTTCTCTTTATGGGACAGACTTGGGTCTTAAATGGTCCGGTCCATCGTGTTAACTCATCATTCAGATGGTGTCAAGTACTCGATTGTAAATTGTCTAAATTGCTACAATGCAAGTATATTTACGTGACAGTGTTATATCCTTGGTTTAATCGATTCATCAATATTTCTCTACCTGTTGTGGAACTAAGTTTGAAATTATGATTTTTTTCATTAAATTATAAATGTGTCGACTGTCCCTGATTTCTTTATAAATAGTTTTCAAAGAATACACCATGATTACGAAATCTCATTTAAGTTCATTGCGGAGTTGTATCAGTCGATTGCCTGTGAGCACTCGAGCGCAATTCACGTCTGGGACCAACACTAGCAGCACCCTCCTCTGAAGATTTCCTTCCTTTCTTTCCTCTTCCTCTCCGAGCCCCATCAATGGCGGTATTCTCTTCGCTGTGATTACTTTCATCCAAGTTGTCTCCTTCCTTATTTGTTTTATTGTTGGAACAATCAACAGCGCTTTGATAGTTATCATTGCCGGGTTGTACACTGGAGTCATCGTCACGAGAGGGCAAAAGCTTCGACATTGATTGCAGTTTTTCTTCTTTATCTGTATGCACCTCCAATGCTAATTTGTTAGACTCGAAGTCCGGTGGTTTACCTCCGGTTCTGATGACAGTCGATGGTGCTATTAAATCTTCAAGATCCATTTCTCCTGTATTAGTCGGTGTGTTCGTTTTATTATCCAGTTTGGGATTCATGTCAGAAGGTATGGATTCTTTAATTTTTTTGCTAACATTCGATTCATGCTGCAGTAGCGTCAAGTTTTCTGGTTCACTCGTCATCTCGTCGTGTGTACGTTTAAGACTTAATGGAATATTCGCGCTTACATCCTCGCCTTGTAGCGCGCGAGTGATGTATTCGGATGAATTTTTGCTCAACTTCTCAAAAATTTCCTTATCTTCCTTCGCTTTCTTTCCTTCGGCTGCGCTCACTAGGCTGGCACTAAGCGCTCCGGATGCCATCTGTTCTAATAACATTTTGCTTATATCGATGTCTTTCTTATCTCCTTTCAGAAGTTTCTCCTGCACGGCGGCAAACTCTGGAGGTATTTGCGATCTCAGGTGATCATAATGGGATTTTTTCCTTTCTAATTTAGATAGGTCGGTCGCTTCGTGGCCGTCACTATCCCGCTTTTGTTTTTCGGCTTTGAGCAGCGCGTCATAGTTGAATGTTTGCTTAGAGAGTGATTCCAGGAGGTAGGTTTCTGGCGGTAGGAATATGTTGGACATCTGACTGGAGGACTGCGTGGAAGTCTTCTGTTGGCGAGAGTGGGAGGCGGAGCTGGTGACGACGGTGGAGGACTTGGGCGCGGCGGTCGTCTTAGTGGCGGAGCGCGCGTGTGCCGTGTGCAGCGTGCTCGTGCCCGACGTGGCCGCCAGGCTGCCGCTCAGCAGTCCGAGTGCGTCGTACGCCGACCCCATGCCGCCGTGCATGCCGAACGGGTTCAAGCCGCTCAGTCCCAGCTGAGGATACAGCATGTTAGGGTTCGGGAACACGAATGGGAATTGCGAGTTACTGCTCGCCTTGGAACTGGAGGAGCCGCCCGCTTCAGACGGTTTACGAGATTTGTTCTTGCTATCCATCGAGGTGCCGGCCGCTCCGAGAGCGCTCATGTCCAGCGACGAGAGACCGGGCAGGCCGAGTCCCGCGAGATTAGCGAAAAGGTTTCCTCCTAGCAGGTTCGGCATGCTGTTGAACGAACTCAGCAATGGATTATTTTTTGGATCAAAGCTGCTGAGGCTCGAGAGCAACTTGGGATCGAAAGTGTTCAATAGTTTGGGATCGAACTGAGTCAAATTGGAGAGCGTGCTGGCGAGTGTCTTGGGGTCGAAGGCGCTAAGGCTGGCGAGCAGGGCAGGGTTGAGACCGGCGAGGTGCGAGGTCGAGGAGAGCACGTTGGTGGAGGCGGCGTCGAGCGAGGGCGGGCGGCCCTTCTTGCGCTCGCCCTGGCCGGCGGCGGACTGCATGGGCGAGTGCCTGGGCGCGCGCACGTCCTGCGGCAGCTTCACGTGCTCCTTGATGCCCTCGGTCCACTTGGGGTCGATGTCGTACATGGGATTCTCGGCGATCCACTGCGCGAGGTACTTGAGCTGCGGCGCCTTGTTGCCGAGGATGCGCTTGCCGGTGACGCGGTGCACGACGGGCACGTGCTCGTCGGGCGCGAGCCGCGGCGGCACCACGCTACTGCTGCGCCGCGTGCGGTCCGCGCTCGCCGCCGCCGCCTGCTCCGCGAGCCACTTGTTCACCTTCTGCTCGTGCGAGAAGGACTTGACGCCCGAGGAGGAGCCGCTCTTCTGCGCCTTGCTGTGGCTCGTCTGCTCGAGCGACTGCTGCAGGAACGAGGAGAGCTCCTTGGGCGTGGACTGCGGCGAGGGCACGTTGGTGACGGTCACGGAGAAGGGTTTCTGCGCGGCGGGGTGCGCGGGGGAGGCGCTCGGCGGGGCGACCGGGGTCACGCTCACGTTCGGCAGGATCGACGACTTGCCACGACTCAGCTCTAACGATCCGGAGCTCGAGCATGGCCCTTGTGTTTTAGCAGCGGACAGTCCAAGAACTATTTCGTCGAGCTTCTTTCGTTTTTTCTCTTTACCTACTATTTGCTCCTGGGCAGGCTGCAACAAAGGAAAGTGGTGTTAGTTTCTGTTTTATATTAAGATAGGCTTTTCCCGCGTCCCGCGAGTTTTACACTCAAATAAGAGAATACGGAACTATCCGTTTGTCTTTACGCTTGCCACTGTTGTGGACTTTTTTGCCGTTGGTCACAAGACAGTACCAAACTATTAACATTGACTTTGACGGGGACTTTTACTGAAAATCTAGCTAAGCGACAGGCTTCTTTTTCATTAAATATCCTATAGATTGACACACTCTGCACCTCCGAGGTTTGTTGCGCTTACGAAATAAGCCAATTAAATATAAACTTCTTTTGGGACCCCTTTCTTGTTGGGCCTCAACGGAGCCCTAAAAACAATGCCTAATATTATTATGTTAAAAGATCACTTACAACATTCTTCCTCTTCATGAGTTTACTAAGCGTATCATCGAGACGGCTCTTAGCAGGCGGCGTGGAGTCCTGCGGCGAGGGCGCAGCGGCGGGGGTGCGTCGGCCCATGGAGAAGTCCTGCGCCTCGCTGAGGTCGAGCGGCGCGGACAGGTCGACGGGCGCGGCGGCGGCGGGGGGCGCGGGCGGCGCGGCGGGCGAGGGGCGCTGGTGCGCGGGGGGCGGCGCGGGGGTGGACCGCCGCGAGCCGGAGTCACTGGAGGCGTCGTCACGCTCGTAGCCCCCGGCAGCCGGCTTGCCGTCGCGCGGGGCGGAGTGCGCGGCGCGGGGCGAGGACAGGAGCGCGTGCAGCTTGGCGCGCTCGGTCTCCACGTCGATGGCGATGTGTCGCTTCTGCCCGTGTTTGCGGTCGTCAGCGCCCGTCTTGTGTTCGCCGGCGGCGGCGGCGGTGGCCGGCCACTCGCAGTTCTGCACCGCGTGCGCGATGTGGTGCAGCCTGGTCTCGAGCGCGCGCTCCGTGAACCAGTGGTTCGGGGGCAGTGAGTCCTCGTTCCTCCCCAATTTCGCTAAAGTTTCCAACTCTGAGAGCGCATCGTTGTCCTCGTCTCTATCGCCAGCGTTGGAGGTGCGCTTGCTTCTCCGTCTCAAGGACATCCTCGGCTCATAAGTGGAATCTTCAGAGTTCTTAGTGTCGTCGTCCTCGTCGGAGGAGAGCTTCTGAGATTCGGGTTTGTTGGGTGTCTTCTGCGCGGCGTAGTGGGCGGTGGCGGCGTCGGCGAAGGGCAGCTTCGGGTCGCAGAAGAGCTTGTGGTAGGTGTCGCCGAGGCCGTGCTTGCAGACGCCGTGCACGAGCAGCTTGTCGTGGCGCGCGGGCTGCCACCAGGGCGGCGTGTCGGCGGAGCGTTCGCACAGCGCGAGGCGCGCATCTAGGGCTCCGTGCGGCGCCACCTCCTCGCGCAGCACGCGGAGCAGGTCGATCCTGCACACACAACATACATCTACCGTTCATTCTACAAGAAAACGTACTCAAGTTAGGAGAACCTTGACTTTTGGAGTACTTTTGCATTCACTGAAAAAAATGTCTTCAAACTTAATTACTTGACTTAAATATGAATTACATGTAATTTCATTGAGTTTTATTTTAATTTGGGCATGTGATTTCAGTATGATTAAATTTAAATTCAATCAAGTAAATTTTTTATTTTATTCTCATGTAGAGTATGTTGTACAGATAAAAACTGTGAACAAAACTTGTGAAATTTCATAGTTATAGGTCAACGGAAAATGCCCTATAAATTTTGATTCCTTGAGAAATATAAAATATACGTCGAATATACGTTTTGTGCGGCATAAACGGGCGTATTTTCTTTTTACGTTAACTTAGAAGTTTGATTTTTTCACTGTAGACTTGAATATATAGTTTTAATTTCAACTCCATACCTCCACGTGTTCCCGAGATAAAGGGTCTTGACAGATGGACGGACTGACGGACAGACCGACAACAAAGTGACCTTTTGAGGTACGGTACCCTAAAAACACAGTATTTCGGAACTGATGTTATTACATACCTCTCTAAAGTAGCGATAGCCCTCTCCTCGCCTATCGGCTCAGCTTTCAGGTCAGCCCTGGTCGGTAGCTCCGCTTCTCCCACCGACAAGCCGCATTGCCTCTTGCACATCGCCATGAAAGCTTTGAGGTAGTCCGTGAGCGCGTCATCGCTCTTCGAGTCTAATCGTGCTAGAGCTCTGAACCGTCCCCACCGGAGGCTCTTAGTGGTGGGATCGAATTCGACGCCGTACGAAGCGACGGTGCGCCGGAACGCCTCCTCGTCGGCGCGCGTCCATCGCCACTGCGACGCTTCGTCACGAGCGAACTGGTCTAGGCGTTCCCGCCGCTCCATCTGTGCACAAATTATAGATTCAATACGATCAGTATAAAATAACGTTTGTCAATCGTTGCACGATTATAAGTGTTAGCCACGTCGCGTCGTCGCCACAGACTGTCAGGGAGTTTTCAAGGATTAAAAATTAAAAAGTGCTGACTTACTATCAAGGAAAGCCAGTATAACAATTATGCGTGACAAAAAGGCCACGGCTCAGCGCGATGCCGCAAGTGCGTGTACATCTGGATAGCGCTGATATTCAGCCGTTTATGTTAAGGTACCTTGGCCTTTTGCTGCATCTTGAGTTCCTCTCGCTTGTAGTTGCGCTGGTAGGCGGTGATGAGCCGACGCAGGCGCGTGTTGAGGTCTTGCATCGAGGGCCACTGATGCGAGCCCACCGCGCTGCCATCACCCTCGTCGTCGGGGCGCGGGGAGGGCGCGGGGGAGGTGGCGCCGGCACCGCTCGACACTTCGTCGGTGCAGTCCTCGTCGCCGACGCCGGACCCGCGGACTTTACGCTCTTCGCTCCTGAAAAACACTTGTCGTTACAATAGACGTCCGAAGAATATTTAAAGTTTAATAATAGATCTTTACCTTTCAAATTGCTATTTTGTATGGAGAATTTGAAGAAAACTCAGTTTTCAGTACAGCGTTTTTCCATTTATTTTAGGAATGACAAATCCAAGTTTTATAAAACAAATTGTATATGAATGAGACAACTTTAAGCTAACAGAAACTATGATGAAATGTTTGAAAAGTTTCACCTGCTAATGGTTATTATATTACGAATCTTATCATGAAAACTTAAGACGAACTGTCTTTGAAGACTTAATTTTAGTAATACTGATGCGAATACTAATACTTAAATAACTGAAAATAAAAACAAGATTTAATACGGGGATATAAAAACCTTGAAATCAGCTGTCAAACAAAAAAACAAATAATGGAAATAGCTATTGATTTACAGGAATCATGAATCTGTTAGCTTTAAGTAAAGACGAGTAAAATTCAACTGACTTGATGTCCGTGCACTCAGCGTCGTCGGGCGGGCCCAGCTTGTCGACGAAGCAGAGCTGCGGGTCGGAGCGCATGGCGAGGTAGTTCTCGTAGCCGTGCACGTACGTGCCCACTAGCAGGGACACGTCGCACTCGCTGTCCCACCACAGTCGCGGCGGCGCGCTGTCCACGCCGCGCGGCACGCGCATGCCCAGCCCGCTGCACACACACGTTACACGTTACGGCGAATAGATACTCAAACTGCTGTATTGTACCTGTCTTTGAAGGCGTACTCCTCCTATACATGTGGTCTAAATACTTACAATATACCGGGTGTAAATAGAGTGCTACCATTAAATGAAACCACATACTCTATGGATCATACTGAACCACTTTTCCCAAGTAACATACCCGCGCTAACTATTAGTTTAGGAAATATTTGAGTTTCAAACAAACTCTAACGCAGCGACATAAGGGCGTTTTTTGAAACAGCGTCTTGCGTAAACCAGCTGTTACGGTGCAGCGTTCTAAAATAGACCTTGTTCCTACGAAATAAAGTATTTAAGTTACAGTTAAATATCTTTTCTTCAGAAAGTTGTTCAGTATAGTCAGTAGAACATGTGGTTTTATTTAAAGGTCGCACTCTATTTACACCCGGTATGTAAACTCATGAAGAGGAAGAATGTTGTAAGTGATCTTTTAACATAATAATATTAGGCATTGTTTTTAGGGCTCCGTTGAGGCCCAACAAGAAATATTATAATAGGCATAATAAAAAATAAATAGTAAGTCTAAATATTTTTTTTTGTGGTTACTTTTGACAAGATAGAAAGTTATCCAAAGTTTCCTGTGATTTACGCAAGAATTCCCATACTTCTTTCGAACGCCTGAAGCGATTTTGATTATTTCTGATCACTCTTTCACCAAATTATAGACAATAAATTGATAAATCTCTAAAATGTATGTTTACTTTTTTTTCATCACTCGTTTCCGTGTGAAAAGTATTATTTTGTCCTATTTTGCGCTATCCGGAGACGTAGCAATCGTCGTAACAGCCACTTCGCAATGCACGCTGATCCGTCCTTTCCGTTGATATGTGTTATAACATTACTTTATACATAAAGAAAGCATTGGTAACAGCAATAATAGTAAATACCTCGCATGTACTCCATTTTCTATTTGAGTGGCATAATCACCGATCACTTCGTGTTTGATGTAGTACATCATTCGTACTCGCAGCAATACTCTGAAATTAATAAAGAAACACACATATCTTGTAATAACAATACAAAATACAGCCTGGTGATAGACGGACAGCGGAACCTTAGTAATAGGGTCCTGTTGGTTACCCTTTGGGTACGGAACCCTAAAAACGATGACTTTAAATAAATAACTTAAAATACATAAACAGAACAAATTCTTCATCGTTAGCTTAGCTTAGCTTCATCGGAGCCGCGGGCAAAGGCTAGTAAATACTAATAATACAGTAGTTAAAAAAGTTTTTTGCATTTTTTTTTATTTAAACTTCTGTTTGTATTTTCAGTTTTAAATCGAAAACCACTCAATGGATTTGGATGCGGTTTTCATTATTAACATCGTAGGACCCTGGTTTAACATAATTATAATATAGATGGGCTATAAGGGTTATCATAAAATATTCGCCAAGCGGAAAACTGTCGATAATTGTTTTATTAAAAGACACGCGATGGTAGTCGCGGTCAAAACCAATAAGCCTGTATTAAACGTCAATTTAGAGGTCAGGTAGAAGACTCACTTATTGGCGTGTCTGAACAGATGCTTCTTGTAACTGCTTTCTAAGTAAGCTTCACAATCATATTTCTCTGCAGAACTCCAATGGTTTTGATCTTCCCATTTCTGAATGTCACTCAGTTTTGGTACATCCCTCGGTTTATTCTTTTTTTTCGCATTTCTTCCTCTGGGTACAGGATTATGTAGGCCACTGTGGTTTCTAGAAATAGTGACTTCGCCATTTTCACATGGTTCAATTAAATCCCAGATGAAGTTTCTTATCTTTTCGTCTCCTTTGTAATGTCGTAAACAATAGAGGACCTACAACAAAGGAACAAGTCTGAATTAACACATTTGCATCTTAAGATGATAAATAACTACCAAAATAAATAAATCAGTAGGCTTAGTAAAACTCAGCGAAAATCTTAAATTTCCTCGGTATTAGCATGGCAAGTCATCATTAGAAAATCTTTTTGCAATTACAAAGATACGTGCAAGCAAAACTTACAATTATTCGTGCACAATCTTCAATCACAGGGAGCGTCCATCCTTTTCTAAATTGATTCTTGTCGATTGTCTCATCCCATCGAGCCCACCTTATGAAAACAAAGAACAAACGATCAATGAAGTGAAATTAAGCTCTGGTAACTAAATAAAAACTTGTCTAAGAGACCAACCCAAAGGTAAGGAGTCCTCTTTCTATCTTGAAACATTCTGATCTGGTCCACGATCCATAGACAACTTCCTCATCCACAGGTACTCCTTCATGTCTGGGTATGTAATCATCGCTTGCATATTTTCTACCCTTTCTTCCAAGTTTGTCTTTCTTTCTTTTACTTCTAAGACTAATACCTGGAAAAAAGCAGAGTTAATAGAATGATTGACTGATTAATTATTGTATATGTGTCATCGCATAAAATATAAAAATAGTACCTTCTTCATCCTCATCTGAATCGGGAGTCTGTTCCATGTCCGACATCTCCATGGGCCCATCATCATGCCCATATCTTTTAATGACTGTCCGTTTTCTTGGTTCGGTAACAATTAAGTCTTCATCTTCCTTTTTCTCTGTGGTATCAATTTCGGCCTTCTTTGCCCATTTATTCCAAAAATCTGGATCTCTTATGTCTATATCCGATCTCTGATCTGCTGACGCAAAACTAGCTTTTGAAAATGTAGAACCTTTTTCAGATTCCATTTGAATGACTTGTGTCCTCCTAGCTAAGATCATTTCAATATCTTCCTCGCAAAACTTGTCACCAGCGTTATCCTCATCCATCACAGCTCCATAAGCTCCTTTTTTTAAAAGATCTTCGATTTCTTTCTTTGACATTTGCTTTACTCCAGTTTCTTTACCTTGTGTTGTATTCATACTTTGTAGAATCGCTTTATCTAATCCAAGTTTCAAGGAAGCTTTGTCAAACATTTCTCTTTCGTAACTGTTGCGACATATTAGCCTATAAATCTTAACCATCTTCTGTTGGCCAATCCGATGGCATCGAGCCTGGGCTTGCAAGTCATTTTGGGGGTTCCAATCACTATCATAAATAATCACGGTGTCTGCCGCTGTCAAGTTGATGCCCAAGCCCCCAGCTTTGGTACATAGCAAAAACACGAATCTATCAGAATCTGGTTTTGAAAACCTATCAATAGCTTCCTGGCGCAGATTTCCTCTTATCCTACCATCAATTCTCTCAAATGGATATTTTCTAAAAACCAGATAGTCTTCTAAAATATCCAAGCATCTAACCATTTGGCTAAATATTAGAACTCTGTGCCCGCCAGCTTTTAATTTTGGCAACAACTTATCCACTAGTACCATTTTTCCAGATGATTGAATCAGTGCTTTGTAATAAGCCTCTCTGTCTTCCCCGTGTTGCTGTTTGTAATCAAACTGTATTTGATCTTCAGCACCGTTCAACAAATATGGATGTATACAACACTTCCTTAATTCCATCATAGTGTTCATAAGATTTGGAATATTTGCAGCAGAAGAAGTCCCCTTTTGCAAAAAACTGAAATTTCTCTCCAATATAGCTCGATAATATTTTTTCTGTATGTTTGTTAGCTCAACTTCTATTATAGTTTCTTCTTTGGGCGCTAGACTTTTTTCAACATCCTCCTTTAATCTTCTCAGCATCATAGGTTTCAAAAGGGCTTGCAATTTTTGAACTTCAGATTCTGTCTTCAGTTGACCAAATTCATTCAAAAAAGCTTCATTGCTAGAAAACTGAGAGGGTTCCAAAAAGTTTAATAGAGAAAACAATTCGTTAACATTGTTTTGTAACGGAGTACCTGACAATAAAACTCTGTGTTCCAGATGAAGTTGTCGGAGCCCTTCTAATAGTTTGCAATTTCGATTTTTCAATCTATGGGCCTCATCTATAACACAAATCCTCCAATTGAAATTTTTCAATTCTTGAAAATCTGTCACAATTATCTCGAAAGTTGTTATCAAGACATTAAATTTAGTTATTTCTTTAATTGGTTCACCCTTATCATTTTTGTAGTAAAATTCATATTCTTGTATCATACTTTTGCTGTGTTGCGAACCATGGTACACAACGACATTCATGTCCGTCCAACCCTCAAATTCTCTTTGCCAATTTGGGATTGTCGATAAAGGAGCTATTATGAGATAAGGCCCTCTTATATCATACTCCCAAACAGAATTCACGAATGTTAAGCTTTGTATGGTCTTACCAAGTCCCATTTCATCTGCCAAAATACAGTTTCGATTGTTATGCCAAGAAAACAGTAACCAATTCAATCCTTCTAACTGATAAGGTCTTAAGGTATTTCCTCCTTTATAAAGGGGAGATTCTTTGAGCTGTACCCAACTATCCGCAGGAGGTCTCCTCTTAAACTTCCATTTATCTTTTGGTGGAATTTCAGAAAATATTTTAAATTGTTTTATTTTATCAACATCAACGTCTTCTTCTAATTCCCAAGTACAATCTTCATATTGTAAACTCTTCCATTTTACTAAATAGTGTTTAACAACTGAGTCATTCGCTGGATCAACAATTTCGGAAACATCCAATATTCTCTCCACCTCAATATAATCAGGATTAAAAGGTTCGTCATCTAATAGCTCAAAAATATTAGTTTGTTGAGCTTGTTTTTGTTTGAATCTTTTAATTTTCGAGAAAATACGTTTATCTCCTTTATACAATTCCTCCTCAGTTTTCCATTCGCAATGTAAATAGGAAAAATTTCTATATTTTACGTAATACTCCTCCACATCAACTATTATCTTTTTCTTGTTTTCATCAGTGATATCTGGTTCAACCTTAGTTTCTTCTTTTTTTATTTCTTCAACACCATCCATTTTTTTAAGCTCTTCCATTTCATCATTTTTGTCGTTTATCAAATCAATTTTTGGAGATTTACATGCAGGTTGGGCTTCCAACGGGCTTTCGTCTATTACCTTTTCTTCTTGTTCGGTTAAAGTTTCTTCAGGTTCAGTTTTTATTTCTGGAGGTATGGGCTCTGGTGGCGGCGGCGGCGGTGGCGGCGGCTCTATAATTACTCTTTTGCCCATTCGGGACGCTAATACATTTTGTACTATCATTGAATCTTCATCAGTTGTATTAACATACATATAGTTAGGTTTAGGCGTTAGATCGGGTCTATTTCCGTCCTTGATGTCCATTTGTAGTTCTTCGGGCTTGCATTCTTTATCGCGTTTTGGTGTTGACATCGCAGAAAACTCTTCATCAGACAAGCGCAACATCACATCGTCCGTATATTTTTTACGTTGAGTATTTCTGGCTGAGCGGCGTTTTAAGCTATCATCACCTTCAGCCGGCGGTGAAGGAGGAGGCGTGGACATCATATCATCCGGCTCTCCGTCAGAATCAGGAACGATACCTCCCCGTTTTTTCTTTTTTCCAGTAATAAGTTTTTTTGAAACTAGTTTCTTAGCACTCACCGCAGGACCACGCTTTTTGGATGACCTTTTCTTTATAGTCTGATTTAAAGAATCGTCGTCATCATCAATTATTTCCCGTTTAGCTTCAGCTTCTTCGAGCAAATCTTTAATAGCAATTTTTGATACAGGAATATCATCAAAATCAGTAACACCAGTTTCAGAGGTTTGCTCCGATACATTTTGTGTATTTTTTACTTCCATGCCCAAAAATTCATTTGCTTTTGTTTCTGAATTAATATCCTTGTCTATTAGTTCATTATTTGTTGTTGTGTCAGCGTACATTTCTGGGCCATCTTTTTTAGTATTCCTTTTTCGTTTTGGAGCATTTGGATCCTTCGGTTCCCTCTTTTTGCGTTCTTTAATTGGCTTATCACCAAGCTCTTTAGGTACTTTCGGGGTTCGTGGTTTGCGTTCTTTTCTTGGGCCTCTTTGCTTTTTTGTTTTATCGGTATTGCCATCTTCTAAAGACAGTATACTACTATCTAAATTTGTAGCATCTTCACCTAAATCAACATCCAATTCTGAATTATTTTGTATGCCCGTACCTGCAGTTACACAATCTTCAGACACAGGTAACTGATCAAGAGAAGGTATCATTGCAGTTATGTTTGGTTTTTCTTTCTTAGTTCTTGGTTTTCTTGGCTTAGCAGGGCCTTTACCACGGCCACGACCAGTGGTGCTGGTAACCTGCGGACTTTCAACCATTTTGGATCCATAGCTAGGATTTTGCAAAATACAGTTAGGGCCGCCGTTGCATTTTTCATTTGTTTCATGTTGTTGTAATAGAGCTAACCGTTCTTGCAAGCATCTCACCTTTTCTTGGTTCTCAGGTGATGGAGGTAAGCAATATATTTCTTGTATTTGTTGTTGAATCGCAGCTCTTTCTTGATGATGAGGAGCATACATTGGTGGCAAAGCATTATGAGGTATTGAGTTCGGACCAATCATCATCATGTTAGGATTTAAGTTATGTGCCATATTTGGGATCATATTAGGCTGCTGGTTGTTTTGTAAATTAGGAGCCATATTAGGGTGCATATTTTGAACTCCCATGGGAATTCCCATCTGAACATTAGTTAGATTTGGGGTTGAACCCGGTGGCATATTAGGAATACTGCTGGGAACATTTGAAATATTTTGTTGCACATTATTTTGCAAATTTGGCATTGTAGGCAAACATGGTGGCGGTGGATTATGAGCTGGTAGATTGGGTTGCATTGTATTTGTGATGCCTGTATGTGGCGGGCATGGAATCGATGAATTCACGTTACTTATTGAATGACTGGGCTGAACAGGAGATCGCACGTTATTTACACTTTGGCTTGTGATTGAGGGTCCAGAATGAGATGAATTTTGGAAATTTGCTTGTAGAGATTGGACTGAGTTTGGCTGCATACTGGGTGGTAGATTAGCTGCTAAACATGGAGCATTCCCTTGCGAAATTACATTAGGAATATTAGTCGCAACATTGTTTTGCAAACTAGAAAATCCTTGACTTCTGTTAACATTTATACTTGGTGCTGATTCAGGATCCACCATTGCTAATGATAAGTTGTGTGTACTTGGTGCATGCATTTGTTGGGAGCCGCTTATTGATGTATGAGCATTATTACCAACTGGAGTTGCAATACTGGGTAAAGTAACAGATGTCACTGTCTGTTGGGTCATTAATTGTTCTTTACTAAGGTTTTCGGTGGATTTTTCGGATGAGTATTGATTGGATTTTATTTTTTGTTCATTAGATTTGTCATTGATGCTCGTTTCATCTGTTTTTTCTGTTTTAGTAACACCTTCACCAGGTTTATCACTTTCACTCAGATTTAACTTGGTATGAGATTCAGAGTATTCTACAGAGGCACTGTTGCTTAGATTTGAGGTCATTACTGGATCACTTGGAGAATTGATAGAAGGATTATCCTTTGAGGATTTTCCTACATCTACTGGTTGTAGGAACTGGCTAGCGTCGTTTGCTTCAATGGTGTGAAGGCCCGAGGATCTGTCTTTTTCGAGTTGACTTTTATCAATACTTTTCGATTCAGGATTAGTCCCAATCTTTGGCGAATTTTTGTTAGTTTCGGAAGTCAACGTGGTAAGTATAGGGGATTCACTTGTTTTCCTTATTTGGTCAGTGTTATCCATCACTACATTACTTAAAGATGTTGGAACTTTATTTTGATTCCATTGCGGTGTATTAGTTACGTGTCCCATCGCTGGAGATGCTGGATTGCGTTGAAATGGGTATTCAGAACCGGCTGGCAAAACCATTTGTTCCAAAGCCTGCAATGTGTTTTGCGATCCAAAAGGCCCACCAGTTGCTGGTGGCCCCGTGGGACCCGGAGCTTGCACCGGGTTCCGAGAACCGTGCGGCGACGCGCTAGGGCCTTTCACAGGGGATATGACGGGACGAGGCGAAGATTGCGGTGGCGCTGGTTGCCTCGGAGACATCTGCGCTCTCGGCGAAACTTGAGGCGAAATCTGATGGAAGGGTGGCCGATACTGCGGACTTCCTGTCTCTAAGCCAGTAGGTTTAGGTGGATTATATTGATTCGCGACGTTAACATCAAGAGGATGTTGAATTTGATGAGGTTGATAATTCATTGGCACCGCATGGTGTGGTGATGCGTACGGCATCTGCGAAGGCGGCGGGTGAGAGGTGGCGGCGGAGGCGGGGGACGCAGGCGGCTGTCGCGCGTGGTGTAAAGGCGGCGCACCACCATGGTGCAAATGCAGGTTTGGGTGTCCGCCTCCGAGCCCACCCTGGTGACCCGCCATGTTCTGATGGGGCTGATGTTGCGGAATACTGCTGAGTGTCTGTTGACTATGTGGAATACCATATTGATGAGAGTTTACATCCATCTGCTGATGGTATGAGGGATGCTGATTAATTCTTGATGTAGTAGGTGGATGCATTTGTGTATAGCTGGGATAATTCTGTAAGAAATGATAGAGTATTGTCGTAGAAAATACATTTTTTTTTTAAATAACAATGAGTTATTTTTCATTATACAAGTGTAAATGCAAAATCAAGAATCCCTTTAGGGTATGAAAGTATACACGATTCTGATGTCATTACGAGAAAAAAATATATACCTTGAATTCACACCAAAAATTCCATCATATTTCTAAGCTATGGCTCACTGCCTCCCCACCCACCTAATTGCACCCCGCAACCCGCACCCCTCATCCGAGTGGCAAGCGATCAGTGAGGGTGTCCACGCGATTTGTGTATTTTGAGTAAAGTAAATCGCCTTATTGTGAGGTACTGGTACATTATTTAGAGATCCCAGTACTTAAAAAAATATCTTTATCATACTAACACACCCTTAAAGGATTCTTGCCTTTGCTTTTACACCCGGTATTTACCTGCTGTTGAGCGTAAACAGGTTGTGTTGGAGGTTGTGGAAAATGAGGCTGTCTCGGCAAATATGCACCATTTTGTGATTGAATTCCACCTATTCCGGGGCCCTGTTAAAAAAAAACAATATTTGTGAAATTAAAAATGCAGCTCAGTAAGACGGGAGAAAAAGCGCTCCTTAGGTGCTTTATCGGCGTGCGTGGACCAAATGGTCAGTTATACTATACGTGATGATACAAGTCGTTTTTCCATACAGGAAAACTGTATCAGTTCAATCTGACTAAATATTTCCATCTACAACGATGCTGACCACCTCTTTCTAATATTAAGCTTGAAAATTTGACTACAGCCAGGTTAACGCATAGACACATTAATACTATGGTTTGAATAATGATTTTTTCCTACACGGGAAAACTATATCAGTTTAATCTGATTACAGATTTACATCTACAACGGTCCGGACACACCTCTTGCTAATATTAAGCTTGAAAAAGTGATTACAGCCAGGTTTAAATGTTTTTTCCCATACGAAAAAACTGTATCAGTTTATTGTCTATCTTTCTCTCTGTTTGTATGTATGTATTTTTCGTTTTAACTCGACAATAACTACAGATTTGGATGAGGTTTTCTTTATTATCACCATAGTCACCTTCGACAATATCTCTACTAATAATAAAGTAGTAAAAAAGTCGTGTCTGTATTAATTAAACTGTATCAGTTTATTGTCTATCTTTCTCTCTGTTTGTATGTATGTATTTTTCGTTTTAACTCGATAATAACTACAGATTTGGATGAGGTTTTCTTTATTATCACCATAGTCACCTTCGACAATATCTCTACTAATAATAAAGTAGTAAAAAAGTCGTGTCTGTATTAATTAAACTGTATCAGTTTATTGTCTATCTTTCTCTCTGTTTGTATGTATGTATTTTTCGTTTTAACTCGATAATAACTACAGATTTGGATGAGGTTTTCTTTATTATCACCATAGTCACCTTCGACAATATCTCTACTAATAATAAAGTAGTAAAAAAGTCATGTCTGTATTAATTAAACTGTATCAGTTTATTGTCTATCTTTCTCTCTGTTTGTATGTATGTATTTTTCGTTTTAACTCGATAATAACTACAGATTTGGATGAGGTTTTCTTTATTATCACCATAGTCACCTTCGACAATATCTCTACTAATAATAAAGTAGTAAAAAAGTCGTGTCTGTATTAATTAAACTGTATCAGTTTATTGTCTATCTTTCTCTCTGTTTGTATGTATGTATTTTTCGTTTTAACTCGATAATAACTACAGATTTGGATGAGGTTTTCTTTATTATCACCATAGTCACCTTCGACAATATCTCTACTAATAATAAAGTAGTAAAAAAGTCGTGTCTGTATTAATTAAACTGTATCAGTTTATTGTCTATCTTTCTCTCTGTTTGTATGTATGTATTTTTCGTTTTAACTCGATAATAACTACAGATTTGGATGAGGTTTTCTTTATTATCACCATAGTCACCTTCGACAATATCTCTACTAATAATAAAGTAGTAAAAAAGTCGTGTCTGTATTAATTAAACTGTATCAGTTTATTGTCTATCTTTCTCTCTGTTCGTATGTATGTATTTTTCGTTTTAACTCGATAATAACTACAGATTTGGATGAGGTTTTCTTTATTATCACCATAGTCACCTTCGACAATATCTCTACTAATAATAAAGTCGTGTCTGTATTAATTAAACTGTATCAGTTTATTGTCTATCTTTCTCTCTGTTTGTATGTATGTATTTTTCGTTTTAACTCGATAATAACTACAGATTTGGATGAGGTTTTCTTTATTATCACCATAGTCACCTTCGACAATATCTCTACTAATAATAAAGTCGTGTCTGTATTAATTAAACTGTATCAGTTTATTGTCTATCTTTCTCTATGTTTGTATGTATGTATTTTTCGTTTTAACTCGAGAATCACTCAAAGGATTTGGATGAGGTTTTCTTTATTATCACCATAGTCACCTTCGACAATATCTCTACTAATAATAAAGTCGTGTCTGTATTAATTAAACTGTATCAGTTTATTGTCTATCTTTCTCTCTGTTTGTATGTATGTATTTTTCGTTTTAACTCGATAATAACTACAGATTTGGATGAGGTTTTCTTTATTATCACCATAGTCACCTTCGACAATATCTCTACTAATAATAAAGTCGTGTCTGTATTAATTAAACTGTATCAGTTTATTGTCTATCTTTCTCTCTGTTTGTATGTATGTATTTTTCGTTTTAACTCGATAATAACTACAGATTTGGATGAGGTTTTCTTTATTATCACCATAGTCACCTTCGACAATATCTCTACTAATAATAAAGTAGTAAAAAAGTCGTGTCTGTATTAATTAAACTGTATCAGTTTATTGTCTATCTTTCTCTCTGTTTGTATGTATGTATTTTTCGTTTTAACTCGATAATAACTACAGATTTGGATGAGGTTTTCTTTATTATCACCATAGTCACCTTCGACAATATCTCTACTAATAATAAAGTAGTAAAAAAGTCGTGTCTGTATTAATTAAACTTTTTCACGAAGTTTTAAATTAAATGGGTTGTTTGTATTGTACTGAGGCCGAAACCACAATTTTTAGAATTTTTGTGTCTGTCTATCTGTTCGTATGTATGTTTAACTCGAGAACCACTCAACGGATTTGGATGCGGTTCTTTCATTATCATCGTAGTTGGTCAACATAAAGGCTATTATTATAAGGAGTGTTCATAAAATAAGGCCCAAGACGAAAACGGGGCAGAGTTTGAATAAACACGAACGGAGCCGCGGGCAAAGGCCTGTATCAAATAAAGAAGCACTTTCTCGTAACGACACATTCTTCAGTTTCATTCAACGACCCGAACAGCATCCCCCCAGTTTAGTTGTGAGTCAGCACAAATGGGTGTTCACGAGCACTAGCATTGAAATAGTACATTTTGATGCTAGTGCGAAATGGTTGACACCTGGGACGAAAAATATCAACAATCTCGCATGTGTATCAAACGACGTTTTTTAATACACCTGGGAAAATTACGTGATAAAATAAAAGCAATTTTGTTGCAAATCACAACAGATACAAGTCGACAACCAGTAAGTAGAACAACAGTAATCAAAAGAACATCCAGTATACATTTAACTGAAAGCTATGGGCCTATAGAAGAGCAAACGAGAGATGGCACCTATGACAGCTGCGTTTAGTGAAAAAAATAAAAATCAAGTGCGACTAGCGACTTGAGTTAATAAAATATCGATTTATTTGACACGTCATACATCATAATAATACAAATGGCAAATGTGTATTTGCTTACATTAACAAAGCAGCCATAAAATCTAGGAAAGTGGTTTACAATTTTTTTATCATAAAAAGATATAGTTTGTAAACAGACGGAGCCGTACGATTAAGGAGAATAGAACCCGTTATTTATTGATTACAATTCAGCCACAAACATTCCTCATGATCCCTGTTTAAAAAAAAATAGAAACTTTTGCTATAGTCTTTATAAAATCGAAAAATGATGATAGAAACGAGTAGTAACAGCAACAATGAAGTATTAGTTTATTTTATTGACACTTACCCATAAACAATTATGAAACTTGGTAGGCATTTAAACGTCATAGGTGCCATCTCTCGGTGGCTCTAGTTTAGTAATTAATGAACTATACGGTTAAGTACCTGTTGTGGTGGATACTGATGCATTTTCTGTTGATGTTCGTATGAATGTCTGTACGTAGGGGTGATAGGTGAATATCTAGTCGGGCCTGGCCCGCCAGTCCAAACCCCCATGTCACCGATTCCTATAAAATTACATTTTGATAATGACAAAACTAATACAATAATCAAATTAATCAGTTTTACAAATACAAAATTGCATACCTGGATGTTCGGGCATCCCGTACATGGGGTCGGGACCGGGGTGGTACCCTGGGTACGAGTGCGAGGGGTGGCCATGGTGCGAAGGGTGCAGCGAGGCGTGCGGCGGCTGCGGGAGGCGAGGTCGCGGCGGGTATGCGCCGTACTCGTGGTACTCGGCCGCTGGTGGGCCTGCGCCGCCCGTCCCGCCCGCTTGGTTGTTATTTGTGATACCACTTCCGCTGCTACTAAATGTTCCCAATTTTTGAATCGAGCTTTCTTGAGCCACGTTACCTTGATTATATGGTTGTCTGTAACTATAATCATTTCGTTAGTAAAAACGTTTGAAGTGCTTTTTGTCATTTCCACATGTCCAACACGTTTATAAGTTACATTTTAAAGAGAAATGAAAGCAAGTGCAACTTAGTGTCATTAGATGGATGGTATTTTATCCCTGCGATGAAAGACACGATGTACTATCCGAAGTACGCAGTGAATTATGGTGGTGGTGAATTCATGGTTTGAGGTAACAATTCTCCTACGTTTCAGGTCCGCTCGCTCAAATAGATCGGATAATGGACGAATTTGTATGTGAAAACCTACTTATATGTTACTTTATGTCAAAACTGATATGCCTCATGATACCAATTTTAAACACAAATCCAAGCATGTATAAATTACATGAAACATGAAATAATCAAAAGATTAAAAAAAGCCAAATCAAAATGCTGATAAAAATCAAATAAAATATTTTATGGAGAACAGTTTTTTGAGGAATTGGGTCGCAGAGTACGATGCAGAAATTATTTAAACAAAGGGGCTGTCTTCCAAGATCCTAAGAGTGACTGGTTGAAAATTTCTCAATGCCGGCTCTCATGCGTGCACCAGGCCTAACATGCTATGAAGAAACCTTAAGAAACAGCCCGAAAAGTAACATTTATCGGCGAAATGATCATTAAATGAGTATCCCGTTAAAATTCACCGAGCCAATAAAGATGACCATGTATCCTTACGAGGAATTGGTACAAGAACTCCGACCGGGGAACAACGACGGATTGCCTGCTCACTACACATATAGAGTAAATGCTATTATATACTCACTGAAGCGTTGGGCAGAACACTTTAAACTTTGCTCAATGTTGATAGATCAGCCGATCTGATGAGCTAGACGAGCCCTTGTTGTTGACTGCCACCAGATAGAAGAACAAACGGGCAGTTGTTTTTGTGAGAAAATGTATTATTTGGTGTGACAACAGTTTGTTCATATTTGGGAGGAGTAACGAGTCCCAGATACCTGTGTTTCGCATCAAGGGCGGATCCAGGATTTATTTTTGGGTTGGGCACAAATATAGAGTGTCCCGCATAATATTGGACTATATATTTTAGTCCTACCGGTAGGCCAAAAATGCTGCAAATGTAGTTAAAAGCTCGACACACCTTTTTGACCAGCTGATGAATTCTTACACCATATTTTGAGTAATAACTTTGAATCACGAAAAGTACCTGGTAATTGAATAATCCGTAGAAACGTGTCTGAACATTTTGCTAAGAAAAGTCACCTTATATATATTTCGTAAGATATTTCATAAACCATCACATGAAAGAAATAAGGAACAGTTATTACCTGTCAAAAGACATCAACATCTTTGAAATCGGCACAGTATTAGTCAAAATATTGCGTAAAAACGAATCTATCCATCTGCCATCTTTGATAACGACCGACAGTTTCGTGTTCACTAGGGCACTAATGCTTCAATCGTCACCGGTCTATCTATGGTATTCTCGCTCATACTGTAAAGGACTAATTAAATGTCGCCCGATTGATATGCCGATGAAATGATGGATGGCTGAGGTCATGTACAAAATTAGAAAATTATTTATAGCATTTGACAATATAAAAAAATGCAAAACGTCACACCGAGAATGACCCCATCCAGCGGCTCATCCGATTAACCGCAATTACCAGAGGTGGTCATGCTTGACGTGGAACGCTGGACGTCATGTGGAGTGGACGGACGTTCATTTAGATAAATGGGCCGCTTCTTCGGTCCGTCATGATGGCAAATGCCGTGCCGGAACGTGGGCAATCGCTTTTACAGATTTTATTGCTACTGTAACTTATAAACGTGGTACATGTATGTAAAGAAACAAATTCTACTTACGCACTCTCTGTTGTATCCTTACTATCTCCAGTTACACTTGTCGACGTATTGCTTGAGAAACCATCTGTCCCTCCAAGGTCCGTGAGCCCTTCCAACATTCCGCTTCCATCATCACCGAATAAATTGTATGAGTCCATCACTCTAATAAGAGTGAATACGTATTATGGTGCCTTCAAAAAGTTGGAGACAACTAAATATGGCCATTGTGGTCTGGAAACAAGAAAAATGATAAAAGATTATCACATTATTTTAACTAATTCGCGACAGTTATTCAAAATGGACTAGTAAACACCGGCAAAGAGCGAGTCGAACACGCGCACAAAGATTTTGTACCACTGGTTGTGGTTATTCTAGGATTTCTTAAAATCGATGCAATATGGTTAAACTATATCTTTTTAACAATCAACTAATTTTATCTCCATTTTTGGAACCCACATTGTATTTTTACAATCTTTTTTAAAGGTTTCTCATTTGTGCTCAATTTTTGAATCGCTATTGTAGCCTACACTGCTATTATTAAGAAAAGGTGTTTGTGAGTTTGGATGTAGGAGATTATCCCAGGAACTAATGATCCTATTCTGAAAATTCTTTCACTAATAATAAGCTACATTGTCAGAGTGCTACAGGCAATAGTTTATTCCCTGGGGATGGGCAGTTCCTTAGGGACAAAGCCATTAATCAAATTAGCGTTAGCAATGTCTGGAATTACAGAACCGATTTTTTTTCCACTGTTGTCATGGTTAGACGCTTCACTTGGACATAGGTTATAGTTTCTTCCCAGGGAACAAGCAGTTCCCTAGGGGCATAGCCATTAATGAAATTCAAGCGGGTAATCTTTGGAACTACAAAACCGATTTTGAAAATTCTATTACAGTTGTAATAAATGGTTGGACTCTTCACTTGAACATAAAGACTAGCTTTTTCCCTGGGGGTGAGCATTTTGCCGTATCATTAGCCGCTATCTTGATTTCTGGTCTTCGGAGGCACCTTAGAGGGCAGATTTGTGTTTAGCTGGGTTGAATTAGAAAAAAAGCCCTAGTGTCAAAATGTCTTACGATTTGTTGTTATCAAAACACGAAAACACAATCAATATAAGGCAGAATAGAAAATAACACCGACACATCACTTACCTTTACGTAAGTAAGGGCAATGACTTTTTTCGCGCTGAGTTAGAAGCTTAATTTTTTTTAACAGCACTATGGGTAATAGTACTATACCGGGTGTAAATAGACTGCTACCATTAAATGAAACCACATATTCTACCGACCGATCCTACTGAACCCCTTTTCCCAAGAATCATACCCGCGGCCACCCTTAGTTTGGGAAATAATTGAATTCCGAAGAAAAATGCGTAAGCCCTAACGCACCGACATACGGGCGAGTATCGAGAGAGCGTCGTCCGTGAAACAGCTATTCCGGTGCAGCGTTCTAAAAAAGACCTTCCTCCTACGAGATAAAGTCTTTGAGTTACAGTTGAATAACTTTTGCGTTGTTCTCTGGATTTGTGTGTTGCCAGGTGATTTGAATTTAAGAAACTACACTTAATAACCTACCATTTAAAACTTACTTACATCCTTACTATCGCACTCTAACTCTTGTAAAATGGCGTTACTATCTATCTCACTCTGATTCATGCAATACAATATCTATCGCTCCTTTCTAAAAAGTTGCCGTGGCAGGCAGTTTAAACACCTGCTTTTAATTTCAATTAGTTTTTTTTAAATACCTACCACTTAAGTTTAACAAGTGTTATCATTCGAATTTCTAAGTATTTAAATATTTTAAGATGAGCTCCTTTTACAGTAGAATAGCAATATACTTTTTTCTAAAGTAAAACATGGTAATTGTTTTACTATTTAAGAAACTACACTAAATGACCTATTATTTAAAATTACTTACCAGTTAAGCGTAGCACATTTTTTTCACAGTATAAAGAGTCAAAGTTAGAAAATAAAAAATTTAAAACTTATAATTCGAACAAAAATGTTTTTTCTCATTAAAAACGCGCATCATATTAGTTTTATTTTGAACTAGGATCAATAGCAGAGCTATTCAAGATTGCGAAACAAAAATTTGAATCTTGAAATATGGAATTATGTAGCTGTGGCACTGAAAAGACTTCTCTAAGAAGTCGAATTTTACGAAATTCATAAAAGTATCGATAGCTCGAAAACTATCGACTTTTTACTGAGGTCATATTTTGATATTCTGGACAGTCATGAGCTGGCCTATCAGCCCTCCCAAGGGATAACGTTGACTTTTGGGATAGCCTGTATGTATAATAGGCAAATTATATATAGTCAAAAATAAATAGTAAGTTTAATTATTTTTTCTGTGGTTACTTTTGACAAGATTTTAGCTTTAGAAGCGATTTTGATCATTCTTTCACCAAATTAATGGTCTGCTATTTAGAAATCTCTAAAATGTATGTTTACTATTTTTTATCACTCGTTTCCGTGTGAAAAGTATTATTTTGTCCTATTTTGCTCTGTCAAGAAAGTAACGGGAAAAAATTATTATTATACAAATTGTTAGTTATTCATTAATGGTAGTTTATGAAACTGGTACATAAAAAGGTAATTAAAAACAACACGAGTGTTTTAATACTTGGTTCTGTATAGTTTCATACACTACTTTATCTAAACTCATGCCTACTAACAACTTGTTTCCATAATGTTGGTAAGTTTTTCATTAGCCATTTTTGATTTTTCTTGTAAAAGCTTGTTCTATAATTTCCGTCGCCGTTATTTTCAGAATGTCAGGTGGAGTCAAATATCATCAACGTCCCTGCTGCCGATAATTTTATTGCAAAATAATAATTTTGACCCATAAAACAACTTTCTCGAAAAATGGCGCAACAAACAGTTCATCCATTGCCAGAGTCCAACGCGCTGTAAGCTATAGACAATACCTGGCCGAAAATAATGTTTGTTTATTCTCGTTATTGTTTTCTACGTATTGGAGAACATTATATAAAATCCTCATTGGTATTTGATATTAAACCTGACATGGCTGTAAGGCCTAAGTTCCCTTTGCCTTCATCGTTAGTATCACATGTACTGTAATCTCAGAAAAAGTTTTTTTATAGCATTATGTTGTTCGGAGACAACTATGTACTATAATTTAATTTTTCAATTTTTTTAGAGACGTTCATGAAACATATTTTTCATTATGGCCAATAGTTTTGAGTTCGTAATGAGGATTTTATGATATGAGGTTAGATAAAATTTATTTTATCACCTTCAAAGTATGCCCCTTCGGTCGGAAACGATACACTTACGCCGAACGAATAATCCAATCATCAAAACATTTTTAAAGGCTTTTTCCGGAATTGAGTTGAGCTCTTGCCGCGAATTCTCCTTTTTGTCTTCTAACGAATGAAAACGGGTGCCACGAAGTGGTAATTAGAGTTTAGGAAAGAGAAAGAAGTCGGCTGGAGCCATATCTGGTGAATAAGGTGGTTGCTCGATGGTATTTGTTGAGTTTTTGGTCGGCAATTCGTTCACAATGATAGCCTTGTGCGAAGGCGCATTATCGTTTGTGGTGCAAAAACCAAGAATTTTCTTCCCACAGATCTGGCCTTTTTCGTCGAATATTCTCTCTTAAACGCCGCATACGCTCAAATAATATTATTTATTTACCGTTTGACCTTCCGGCAAGAATTCCGAGTGCACAACACCGCGATAGTCAACGAAAACACTCAACATGACTGAGTTTTGATCGACTTTGGCGTGGTTTTTTCGGTTTCGGTTCAGTTGGAATGCGCCGCTCCGAAGCTTGTTGACTAGTTTGCATGTCAAACTCGTAAACCGACGTCTAGTCACCAGTGATAATGCGTTTCATAAATGTTGGGTCGGAATTGACTCGTTCTAGCATGTCCTCAGCGACTCTTATGCGATCGAGTTTTTGAAGAAAATTCAGGTGTGTCGAGCGGCAACATGTTTCATACCCAAGTGATTATTTAAAATGGTACGATCGACTCGTGAGAAACAGAAAGTTCGGCGACTATCTCTTTCAAATTTGAATGAGGATTTTCAGTCACTATTTTCTTCACTTTTACGATATTAACTTCAGTTGCAGACGTTGACGGTCTACCAGAGCGAGGCAAATCTCCTATCATATCTCGACCGCTTTTGAACGCTTTGTACCACTCATAAGCACGTGTTTTTGACAAAGTCGATTCACCGTAAGCCTTTTGTAATATTTTCAGTGACTCCGAACACGAACAGAAAACAAAAATATTTTATTAGATGGGTTTTAACAATATCTAGATATCTACTTATTTTACAAAAAAGAAATAAAATAAAAAAACATTTTTGCGCTGGATCCGCCGGCGCAAAAATGTTCGGAGTGAGTGACAAAAATAAAATTCAAATAGCCTCCTTAAGGTTCCATAATACCTCAATTCGCAGTCCTGCTCTAGCGCTTCTGCTTTTTATCCGTCTATCCTACTCTAATCAGATGCCGCGCACGCAAAAACATCAGTTATTTTGAAATCGCGGCTACACTGATGGTTTTTTCATTTTTATGGAACAGTCTGCAGCTGCTTTATACTAATATCAGTTATATTATGCAAAGTTTCAATCTAATTTCAAGTATTCATTGAATGCTATCGGTTTATTGTACGGTTTGGAGGTAACTTTGTAATTTTTTTCTATCAAGAAAATTTAATGGAATCAAGTTTTCACAACAGCATGGACATAGCATTAGTCCTCAACTTTATCATATATTAATGTCAGAGTGATTGTTGTAGTATTTGTTGGTATAAAACAGGATCATGCGAAGCGAAGTGGGGTATCCATGCCACCTAAACGTGCCCCACCGTATTGCTGATTCATGACAGAAAATATTTGTTTAATGAGAAATAAATAATCACACAAGTTGTCGAAGAGTTGTATTACAACCTAATTAATTTGATTTTTGCATAGAATTCATAGCAAGCTAGAAAAAAAAATCTAAAGTCACTAAAAATCACGTAAAACTGCTCTTCGCGTATTTCCCATTGACGGTTTCCCAGATGATTTTGGAAACTGATATTCAGTCACCCGTAAGTTAAAGAGTATACAGAATGGTGTGATTGGTTTAATTTTGCCAAACAAAAATTGTAACTTGGTTTATTTATCCATCGAACATAATAATTCGGCATCGAAACGTGATTCTTTAGAGCGCGCGATGTTTCGGTTGTCGTAACAGCCACGGCTCAGAGCGCGCTATTTTAAACAATAATGAAACGTCACAGAGTTCAGTTCTACTTGACGCTAAATGAGGTGCTTAATGTTAGGGAGAACGGGTCCTTAAGAATTAACCAACAGGACCCTATTACTAAGACTCCGCTGTCCGTCCGTCCGGACGTCTGTCACCAGGCTGTATCTCATGAACCGTGATAGTTTGACAGTTGAAATTTTCACAGATGATGTATTTTCTGTTGTCGCTATAACAACAAATACTAAAAAACAGAATAAAATAAATATTAAAGGGGGCTCCCATACAACAAACGTGATTTTTTGCTCGTTTTTGCTCGATATTGATAACGGCAACAGGTAGACGCTTGAAATATTCACAGAATATTAAGTTAGGTACTAGGTGGTAGAGCTGATGCCGGGCTCGACTGTGGAGGTACCACCATCTTACTCGCAAATCCTCCCGAAGTTATTCGGGGGAGAGTAAGAGGACAGCTCTCAGGCAAAACCAGGCGGCCCACCATTGCCTGGGACCGATGGATGGCGGTATATCCATCCCCAATTGCCGGGCCTTATATAAAACAGACTGGTGTTGGGCAGCGGCATCACTGGTGCAAGGGTTTCGGCACCGCGCTCACCAACCCGCCTGCCCAGCGTGTGTGAGTATGGGTATTTCTTCCGGGAGGACCACCAAGAGTGGCAAAGTCCTGGAAAGGCCTATGTCCAGCAGTGGACGAAACAGGCTGATGGATGGATTAAGTTATAGGTGTATTAACTTTAAAAATTAATAATTAAATTTAAATGAAATTAATATTTAAGAGGGGCTCCCATACAACAGACATGATTTTTTTGTACCTGTAATAGGATAAAAAATATTTTCTAAGGATATGTACCAAAAAGTTTCGAGACTAGTAGGACCCATATCGCAAAGCACTGTGCGTCGTAACGTAATCTAAATGGTTCCATACGCGTTATGGCTTTTCTTCAATGCCACAATGCGTTGTGGTCGTATAACATGACAGCCACGACACGAATTTCGCTATTTGGTCTTTATGTGATTGCCACAACGTGAGCGTTTTCATAAGAGCCGCAACACAAGTTTCGCGATATGGATTTTTTACAGTGACCACTACGCGTTGTGAGCAGTTTCGAGACTAGTAGGACCCATATCGCAAAGCACTGTGCGTCGTAACGTAATCTAAATGGTTCCATACGCGTTATGGCTTTTCTTCAATGCCACAATGCGTTGTGGTCGTATAACATGACAGCCACGACACGAATTTCGCTATTTGGTCTTTATGTGATTGCCACAACGTGAGCGTTTTCATAAGAGCCGTAACACACGTTTCGCGATATGGATTTTTTACAGTGACCACTACGCGTTGTGAGCAGTTTCGAGACTAGTAGACCCATATCGCAAAGCACTGTGCGTCGTAACGTAATCTAAATGGTTCCATACGCGTTATGGCTTTTCTTCAATGCCACAATGCGTTGTGGTCGTATAACATGACAGCCACGACACGAATTTCGCTATTTGGTCTTTATGTGATTGCCACAACGTGAGCGTTTTCATAAGAGCCGTAACACACATTTCGCGATATGGATTTTTTACAGTGACCACTACGCGTTGTGAGCAGTTTTTTCGCTCAATGAGCGTTTTCGGTCTTTGAGCGTAACACATATATGCCACGAAGAAGCGCCACGGGACTTTATTATTTAATAAAGTCATGTCATGACATGATACATAAAAAACCGGTCAAGTACGAGTAGGACTCGCGCCCTGTGGGTTCCGTACCATTTAAATAAGTTAAAAGACTTAAGGGCTTGTATTGGGTCTTTCAACGGTTTTTGTTTTAATATGCTGAGTTAACTACTTATCTGATCAATGTAAAACTTGAACACGTATTTTTTCAAACCTTTGTCTTTCCGTTGTCAAGTCGGTTACCTAATTGGACACATTTTGCTCGATAGATTTTATTTTTGAAAATGATGCCTTTTTAAGTTATTATTTCGTTTTATGTCTAAAGGGCTTGAGTTATATGTCTGAAATTACTGCTATAACAAGAAAACATGGTTTATTTTCCGATGTCAGGTGGAAAAACTCCTACATCAAATACTTTTTCGTAAAATCCAGAAAAACCTCTAAAATTCACTGATTTTGCGTGCCGCCAGCGCGCGAAGCGAGCATTCTAATGTAGACTTTCTGACAACATACTGAAGATCAAAATCGCTCAGTAAGATTATCGTGCACCAGGGGTAAGGCCTTTAGTTGTTTGTTGGAAATGGTTCGGTTATAGATAAATTAGAATTATGGGCACGGGATCTCCAGAAATGGAAAACAACAGACCCTTCGAGTTTGGGCTTATTTGATTGTCTTAATCAGTACTTTGGTGAATGTGTCACAGTTTAACATAAGAGCAGATCGCAGCTATTTAGACGAACGTAACATCTCTCCAAAATCAACAGCAATCTTATGAAAAAACAAATAATTTCGTGTACACGAAGGCGCTGAACTAATATACTGATACAGTTAAAACTGTCTTCCTTGCTCTATTGCCGATTGAAAAACCAAGCTCCTTTGTTTACCTTATTTCCACGAAAATCGACTTATACGCGGGCGGAGCCGCGGGCAAAAGCTAGTTTAAAATATGATGTTACCCCCCAGAGTGATTGACCAAAAAGTTTAACGCTAATAAGTCTCCGTGTACGAGTTCCACTATGCTTTTATTAATTTGCGACTAGTTTCGTCTCTTAGACATCTTCTGGCTTGTTAAAATATGAACGGTCAAAATTGATAAGCATTAACAATAATTATGAAGGTAGGTAGATATAACAATAAAAATAGTTGAGGGTAAATGAGGATAACATGAATGTTGCGTTTTGATTTAGTAATTAATTTTATTAATTAATTTTATTAATTACTAAATCAAAACGCAACATATTAACTTTTATTAGCGTTGAAATGAAGTTCCATCAAGGAGTCAAACCTTACAGTATAAATTACAAAAAGTTAAAATAAAAGTTTCATTAAAATAATATTTTTCTAAACTGTTTTTATTTACCAAAATTAACACGATTCCTAATAAAAAAAATAATCGTGTATGCCTGTTGGTTTTAAATGACCATAAGTGTATAGCAGACAAAAAAAAACAACTTGATATATCCAATTTTTTCATGTTTTTTTGGGAAATATGATCAGTTGGTTATTTAGGGATATCTGTTCATTTAAACCCACTATTATTTTTGTACTAGGCCATAAAGGGATTTTAAAAATGTTTCAATTAAACATCAATTTAAAAATTATGTTACCTCCCCAGAGCCATTGACACAAAAGTTCAAAGTGATTAAACAAAAAGTTTATTAAAATAATGTTTGTTTTATTTTATTAACTACTAGCTCTTGCCCGCAGCTCTGCCCGCGATGAAGAGATTTTCGTAGAAATAAGGAAAACAATAGAATATGTATGTGCAACGGTCACCATGTTTTACCAAAGTGCTAGTAAAGAACAATCAAATAAGCCCAAACTCGAAGGGCCTGCTGTTGTCCGTTGCAGAGATCCCGTACCAACCTTCCAGTCCCATCATCAGAACCTGGTCTCCATGTTTTACCAAAGTGCTAATAAAGACCAATCAAATAAGCCCAAACTCGAAGGGTCTGCTGTTGTCCGTTGTAGAGATCCTGTACCCACCTTCCAGTTCCACCAGTAGACCCTGGTCACCATGTTTTGAACTTTTTTTCCGAGATCCGATTTTGATGAAATAAAAGTTATTATTCTATTCCAAATTAAGCTCTGTACAGCTGTGAAAACTACATGAAAATCCGTTTAGTAGTTTTAGAGATGTGCGAGAACAAACAGACAGACAGACAGAAAAGAATTCTAAAAATCATTGATTTGTGTTCTATTACTTTTCTTCAATGTAATGTACAGACACATGATTTTTACTGTTTTATTATACACATTAATTGATGATTGAAATTGATTGATGATGATGATTGACTTTTACTAACCAAAATAAAACATACTTCTTTAAGCCGTAAAAGAAAATTTTTGTTTTATTTTTGCCTGTTAGTACTAAATGACCATAATAAGTGGTAAAAAAACTTGACAGCGTGACTTTTTACTTAACCCCGATAATCAAATATTTTGTAGCAGAATAAAAAATGGTTATATGAAAACCATTCGAAATTATATTCATGTTTTATTTTTGCCTGTTGGCACTAAATGACCATAAATTTACTACGTAAGACGATTTGGGGAGGGAGGGGGTCCGAACAAATCCTATTTTTTCTTAAAAGGGGGTGGGGGGTCTAGATTGTTCCTACGTAAGATCACAAAAGTAAACAAAAATAATATTTTCATTTTATCAAATATTTTAGCTACTTTTTCTTTGCAGTTTTGACAGATACTTATCTTACATAAGATTTAAAGGGGGAGATGGAGTTCATAGTCTTATTTTTCTTAAATGGGGGGGGGGGGTCAGAATGTGGTAAAAATTGTCTTACGTAATAATTGAACCGCCCCTGTGTGCATAGCAATCAAAAACCAAGAAAAAAAAACTTGACAGGGTGACTTTTAACCTAACCCCGATTTTTTATTATTTAGTAGAAGAACAAAACATTATGATTTTTCTAAGTTAGAACCTACGGAAGATTTTTGTAAAATCCAAAGAAATCCCACTTCGACTAAACTTGTTCCATATGTGAATGGCTGATAACCATACACTTTATTTTCAAGTACTTAACATTTTTTATAATGTTTTTTCTTCTAATTTGAGTTGTTTTTAAATTTAAAATGTGTTGTAATAACGTTTCTTAATAACCTCGAAAATTATCGGGGTTTGTTTAAAAGTCACCGGTATATAAGGTGACTTTAATTTATGCAGCCAAACTCATACTGGAGGCTAGGTAAGTGATCAGTAACACAGATCGATGACCCTTTTTCAACCTAAACATTATATAAGTACCATTTTTGTTGCCTAAAAGAATAATAAAATAAAAAAAATATTGAGCAGTTAGGGGTTTGTAAACTTTGATAACACTTTTCAATAATTTGCCATAAGGATCTAGATTATTATTGTCTAAATATTTTCTCCAACAATACTCAATCTTCAAATTTTTTTAGTATTTGCTTTAGGGAATCTTTTTTTAACTCCATTGACTTTAATTTGAATAAAATTATTAAATCCCTAAAACAGCAACACTGGCTGTAAAAGTTATGTGCAAAGCAATCATAAAGAATAAAAGTTGAGGATATTTTAATTTTTTTTATTATGAAAGTTTTAAATTCCTAGGCCTGAAACTTTGTGAGATTGTTCAGGATAACGTAAAAAAAAATTGAAGAGTGTGCTACATGACCTCTATTTAAAAGACAAGCCCTAAAATCAAATACAGTTACAGATCGTCAGCTAGTTGAAACACTCTAAATTTCTATTTACTGAATCCTTGAGAATGGCAAAACTATCTTGGTATACATAATTTGTGGAAATGTACATGTACAAGTGTATTATTCAGTCAAGATCAAATACAGTAAATAAAAGGAATCAGTACATACTTTCTAATCAACCTTACATGGGGTCAATGACTGTTCTGTGCAGTTATTATAAAAATATATATTCTGAATTGATAACAATTTACATAGTTTCATAAACAGGAACACTTTCATAATATACGTAGTATACCTGCTTAGATGTGGTAACTATTCTGAAGCCTAAGCACTCCTTCACATAAATATGTAAGTATAGGTACAGCCAGAGAAAGTTCAATGAGGTCAACTTTGTTCTTCGTAATCGATGAAATGGCTATACCACTAAGGGGAAAAGCTATACGCTTATGATAATATTGGACACATACAGCGATACAACTTCTCCCTCAAAGTGGTACAGCTGATGAATTGCCGCAGTACGTTCTTTCGTCACGAAGAGCTTCCATGTTACGGTAGACTCCAAAAAATTGTAATAAAATAATAAAACTTACAAAAGAGGATATTGTATCTCAAGTAATTCCAAGATCGTTGATAATAAGTAACAAAAATTCACTTACCAATATCGCCACACAAGGCCGATCACAAAATGGACACCATAATCCAGGAAAGTAGGTGACGCCAAACGTAGAAAACGCCAAAGTCAATTAGGTTGTAATATAACTCCGGCTCTAGGAAAATGTTAAACTGAACAAATTTTAAGAGATTCACTGCGCGTATTAGTAAAATTTTCCCTTGCTCCTAATAACAATCAAGCAACGCCATCACTTCGTCCATTTTGTTTCTCCTCACACAGTCACAATAATCACCGTCAATCACGGCGCTGCTGGCGCTGCTGCTGCCGCTGAAGGCAGTGTTGCCATTTGTACGAAAAAAAAGCGTTACTTATGTCCAGTGGAGCCCGCATTAAGCTATTAACATTAAGTATAAGCTGACCTCTCATTGTACGGGAAGCCTATACGATGAGAGGTCAGCTTATACTGAAAAAGTTTAGCTTGATGTGGGCTCCACTGTACTCGGACCGTACCTATAGTGCGTTCCAATTCAAGCCGTAATCGATTACATCGCGTCTATCGTCATTCCGAATCACTGATGGCAGTACGGCGCGCGTGAGTAGTTTGATGGTACTTTTACTGTCAGCGCCATTCGGAACCCGGCCCTAAAATTCTAAATTCGTAGCGGGGGCGATGAGTCCTGCACTGACTCTCCGTGATCGTGAGTATTGTGCACTTCCCCCCGGTCAGTCAGCCCAGCCAGGACAGCTCCTTGAAGTAGAGCCGAACAGCTTCAGCATGCTGACATAAGAACTGGTCCAGTGAAGGGAAGGTGGAGCTCGTCGCTATCCCTGCTTTTCGTCTTGTATCTTCGGTTGCAGAGCAATAGAGCAGCACATGCTCCACTGTCTCTTCCTCTAAAAGGCAACCTCTGCATAGAGGGCTATCGGTACCACCTCTATTGAAAAGGTGCTTATTTAAGTTACAGTGTCCAGTTATGATACCTACCATGTCCCGCAGGTCGGACCGTTTTAATTTTAGTAAGTATCGGGTAACCTTACCGTTTGAATTCGGCATCATTAGTCGTGACAGTCTACAGTCTTTTCGTTCTGCCCATTTACTGTTGTGTACAGTCAGAGTGTGTTTCCGCAATTCTCCTCTGATAGCTTCTGCTGATGGTCGACACAAGTTGATACCCTGAGTCGTTACCTTCATATGAGATGCTAGTTTAGCAAGAGAGTCTGCTTGTTCGTTACCTGTATTTTCGTTGTGTGCTTTGGTCCAGCATAGCTTTACCTTGCACAAGGTTGACAGGTTTTGCAGTTGTGTATGGCAATCTGCAATAATTTTCGATCTACTTACAGGTTTGCTTAGTGCTGATAGTGTAGCCGCACTGTCTGTAGTTATTGTAACCTCTTCTATATCGCACGGTCTGCTTGTGCAAATCGCGATCGCAGCCTTAGCTGCTAGGAGTATACCTGCTGTCTCGGTTTGGAAAACCGTTGTTATCTTGTTGAGTGGGACTGATTTACCTAGCCCTAGTTCAGGTGAGACGTAGCTGCAACCAGCACCACCGTTCGTGTTTTTAGAGCCGTCAGTGTAAAAATTCAGTACCTTATGATTAGAGCTTGGCGCTTCTTGATAAAGTATCTCGTATCTTCTATCCATAACGTAGGTTTTTGGTGTTCTATCAGTCCCATTGGCTGCCTCCGGAACAACCTCTAAAGCTCGTTCAAGGATTTGGCAGTGATGGGTTTTTATATTGTTACCTTTCCATTGGCCAGTGGACTTCACCCGAAGGGCTGCGACCATCGCCTCCTGCTGGATGTGCAGGTGCGGCGGTGTGAGCCCCAGTAGTATGTCCAATGCTGCGGAGGGTGTCGATCTCATGCATCCGCTGATTAGTGTGCATGCTAGTCTTTGTAGTTGTTGCAGTTTGTTCTCAGTTGTTATTAACTTCGTTCTTGGCCACCACACCAAGGCTCCGTAAGTTAGAACCGGTCTTACCACTACTGTGTACAGCCATTTGCATAGTTTGGGTGTAAGTCCCCAGTCCCTGCCTACAGCTCTCCTACACTGCCATAGCGTATTGGTTGCTTTTTTTGTTATGTGGTCCACCTGCTTTCCCCACAGTAGTTTCTCATCAAGCCAAATCCCGCGGTATTTCACCTCCTTACTGAGAGTTAGCTGTGTGCCAAATAATGTGGGAAGTTTTAGTTGACTTAACTTTTTCTTTTTGGTGAATAAGATAAGTTCAGTTTTCTGTGGGTTTACGGATAGATTATGCTTACCACACCAGGTCTCGACTTTTCGCAACGCTGATTGCATCTTGCTGCACAGCGTTCCCTCAAAGAGACCCGATATCATAATGACCAAGTCATCTGCATAGCCTACCGTACAAAAACCATCCTTGTTTAGCTCTATGAGAAGGTCATTGATAACCGCTACCCAGAGCAGTGGTGACAGCACTCCTCCTTGAGGGCACCCCCTTGTCACCTGGCAGCGTGTACGCTCTGATGTTTCGATGTATGCGGCGCGTTTGCTAAGCATATTGGTGACCCATTTTATCACTAGCTCGTGTACACCGTGCTCCTCGAGCCCGTGAACTATGCTAGGGAATGTGGTTTTATCAAACGCACTCTCGATGTCGATGAAGGTTGCAAGGCAGGACTGCTTCGCCTCTATAGCTGTTTCTGCTTTGTGTACTACCTGATGCAAGGCAGTTTCTGTGGATTTGCCTGGTAGATAGGCATGCTGGTTCTGATGAGGTGGCCGCTCTTTTAGTGGTCCTTCTCGTACGTACCTGTCGCAAAGTCTTTCAAGAGTTTTGAGTAAAAACGGTGAGAGACTGATCGGTCTGTACGCCTTAGGTTGTGTATAGTCGTCCTTACCAGGCTTGGGGAGAAAGACTACTTTAACTTCCCTCCAGGAGGTGGGGATGCATTTCCAGGCAAGACTGCTCCTGAATATTTCCACAAGGTGTTTCATAATATATTCCAAGGACCATTGCATAAGAGCAGGGAAGATGCCGTCGCCTCCCGGTGATTTGTATGGAAGGAATGTACTTACCGCCCATTTGATTCTTTCCTCCGTGACTATGGACTCCGCTAGTTCCCAGTCCTCCTTCGAGGGGTATGGAGACGGCGAGTCCGTCCATACAGAGTTGTTATTTACCTGGCAGCCTGGGAAGTGGGTTTCCAGTAGGAGAGCGTGTTGCTCCTGCTCATTAGCTATATAATTGCCATCGGGTTTTTTCAATGTCCTGAGTTTCATGTGGTTATCGCCCGCTAAATTTTTTCTTAGCCGTGATGTTTCGCTTTGTGATTGAATGTTGTTACAGAAATTGCTCCAGCTTTCGCTTTGTTTAAAACGTACCTCTTTGTTGAACGCAAGGCGCGCCTTTTTGTAATCATCCCAGTCTTTGTCGAGCTTGGTATTCATGGCTCTGTTGAAGTGGTGTCGCATTTCCTTCCTTAATTTATTAAGTTTCTTGCTCCACCATCCATGTTTTTTCCCGTCAAAAGTACCATTTTCTATGATGAGTGGGCACGCCGACTCGTAGCTACTGGTAATACAATTTGTGATTGTTTTAACTTGTGTTTCCAACTCCTCCAGAGTGAGTCTATTCGATCCTGTAGGTTCAGGAAGTGTCTTTATACCTTCCTTAACAAGTGTGCAGAATTTCGTTTTGTTTGTTTTCCTCGGATTTCTATATTTCCGCTGTTCTTGTTTACCCACTTTTAATACATACCTTATTCGTCTGTGGTCAGATCCAGACGTCTCTTTGTTCGCAACATGCCAACCGCTAATAGATTCTGTCACTAGGTTTGTTGCTAATGTTAAGTCTATGATTGTTTGACTTCGTCTCGTTACAAAGGTAGGTTCAGAGCCCCTATTTAAAATGTTCAGTTCGTGAGATAAAGCAAAGTCAAGAAAGGCCTTACCACTCGTATTTGTATCCGGGCACCCCCAGACTGTGCAGTGGGCGTTTGCATCGCAGCCGATGATAAGCTGGATTTTGAGCTGCGCGCAGTGTTTCACCAACGTTTCCATCTCGGAGCTTGGAATTTGCAACTCCCCGTCGAGGTAAGCAGATGCCAGGTACAATTCTTCAAGGTCACCACCAAGGCCCGTACGTAGCTTGATTACGGTAAGGTCATCAGAGCACAAATGGGTTACGACGGATGCTTTGTATAGTGCTGGAACATACACGAAAGTTCTAGTTTTAAGTTGTAAAGGGGAAGTGAATACAGTACCCTTTAAGTTGCCAAAGCCGCTTACCTTTCCCCGGGTTAGATATGGTTCTTGGATGAGCGCTATGGTATCGGGTTGCTCCTCCAACGTTCTCCTCAAGGCGGCGAACCCCGTAACACTGTGTTGCAGGTTGACTTGGAGGATGTGGATAGAGCTAAAGTTTCCTATTTTCCCTATATTGCCCCGTGTGTCCTTATGTTGACGGGAGGTGGATGGTTTTGAGGCATCCAGGTTTATGTTATTTGGGTCTGGACGTTTTGCAGTGTCAATGCATGAGTTATTTTGCTTAGTTGACGCGTATATAAATATATGTTTTGTGGGGGTTGTGTTTCAGAGCTACATTTCAGCATCTGAGGCCAGCAAGTCCTCCTCGGGTAAAGGGGAGGAGGCCATCAGAAGACCTGATAACAGATCAACCACTCTCTGATCCTCCCCCAAGGTCCCCTTGACTGCGCTGGTCTCAGGCTTCTCGGTGCCCTGAGTTTCGTCTGCCACACCACATCCATCAGTTGTGGTAGGCTCCCTATTCCCCGTCGGTGCAGTACTGGGCTGATTGCCATCAGGTGCACTTGGGTCAAGTGGGCCCTTCTCTAGAGCCGTGGTTCTAGCTTGGTCACTCTTATCCCCTCGGAGACTTACATAAACTGTCGCTAGTTTGTAATACAAGCGGCAGCCTCGCTCCTTGAGTCTACGAAGTTCGGCCGGAGGAATACCGACCATGAGTGTGATGTTCTGCGTCCGGCCGACCTTCTGTACCTCTGAGGTGATAAGGGACCACGCGTCGATGTCTTGGTCCCTTTCGTTCATAGCCGCGAGGTAGTCCTTTAGGACCCCGGCATCTCCCTCACTGAAGTCAGGGACCCAAATTACTCCTCGCGTGTATTTGGGGATCAGGTTTTCCTGTATAACATAATAGCCAGGACAACCATCCCACAATCCTTTCAGCTGATCCACCTGTGATTTTATCCAGCCGAGGGACCGGTCATCATCACAGTGGATTCTCAGTCCTCCACTGGCGAGGCGAGGAAACACCTTGAAAAGCGGCATTATTATGGACCTGTCGCTATTACGCTTCAGAAACCATGCAAAGCTCAAGGATTCCAAGGCCCGTCTAAGGATGCACGCTCGCGCCTCGTCCATCTCCAGGTGATCGCTTTGGAGCACACTACTCTTAAATGGGCAGTAGCTGCGCTCGCATAGGTCAACCCGGCCCTAGTAGACCAACAGCGCGTTCCGAGTCAAAACATAATCGATTATAGTATCTTTCAGCTAAGAAATCCCGTCTGACACATCTAAAGAAAGTAAGGGTGTATGTTCATTGTAAATTACCGACATGCATGATACAACTACGAGTATGGTTTTTCAGTTCCAAATAATACTTTTAAAGTCTTAATCCAATACACAACATTTCAAAATTGTTTAATTATTACAATCAAATTAAAACCAATTTATTGCGTTCAATAATCCTTAGGTTTTAAAATAACATATTGATACATCATTTTATTTCACCGTTATGCACTAGGCCTATTTTTTCATCGTGACGAGACGAAGAATCGTTCAATTAATCGGTAAGCAGCCGATCAATTGATACGGCGAGTAAACGTTTATGAAAAAACGACGCATAAGTAACGAGACTCATTTCAGCCATTTCATTTATAGGGTTCCGTACCCAAACGGAGCCGATGATACCCTTTTACTAAGCCAACGATGACCACTGTCTTTATCTTTCCGTCTCACTAAAATTAGCACATTTACCCAGTTTTTAGTATGTATTCGAGATAGACGGCCTGCATTCTTTCTTTCATGAAAATTTTTAAGGTATGATTGTCATGTTGGCACCTGACTCGTTAAACCTGCAACATAACAGAGTATTTCTTTTCACAAAAGAACGCTTCTGTAAAAGTACGTAATGTATCAATGAATAAATACGAAAATGCCTTACTCTGTGGAAGTTCTTCATGGTAAAGAACATTTAATCATTATAGTTTTCAATTTTGAAATAGGTCGAAAGCTGTGAGCCTGAATTTTATTTTGAAATTATTTGAGTGAAATCGTTATTTATTGAATTTATTTTGTTATTAAAATGGTAAATACAACTAAAATGGGTTTGCTGCATAGACAAGCACGTGAGTTTGTTGAGCATCTACGAGACTATTTCGAACGGGAATCGCTAAATAACGGACCATTGTTACCACTATCTCAAGTGTGTGAACGAGTAACTGCTGCTCTTGGTCTCAGCCGAAAAACGGTCTCCCGTATTAGCAAGGAAAACTTTGGAAAAGAAACCACTGAGGAGAACAAATTAAAATCGCCGTCAAAGAAGAGGGTTAAAAGGCCAATCGTTACACACGTGGACAGTTTCGATGCTGATGCCATTAGAAACTTTATTTATGGTTACTACAGCAGGAACCAACTTCCAACTCTCCTTAAATTAATGCATACTTTACGAGAAGCTGGATTATTTCATGGCAGCACGACTTCCTTATGGAGAGTATTAAGAAAAATTGGCTTTAATTACAAAAAAAGTGATAAAAGAAAGATTTTGATGTAACGAGGAGACATCACTAGCTAGATGCAATTACCTACGCGCAGCAAAGCCTATCAATAATTGGGGTAATGTCATATTTTTCAATGAGACCTTGCTAAACACGAATCACACTGTTTGTGAAATATGGACGGATGACACTCCACAATCTTCAACAAAAGTACCCAGTGGTAAAGGGGAAAGGTTGATTATTTGTCACGCGGGTTCATCGAAGGGATTTGTTCCAAACGGTCTGCTTGCTTTCAAATCCAAGAAAACTTCTTTTACGACATCCATGAGAAGATTTAGAGTGACAATATTCTTTTTAGATGACGTTGCCACACGCCAAATAATTATGTAATTTTTAAGACATACGAGTACGTTGTGTTCTTTCTGAGTCACTGTTAGCGTGATAATATCTTTGAACTCCATATCTCAATAGTTTCCAATATTAGATGTTTTGATTCGATTCAAGTCGTCGATTCAAAGTGTCTCTTCACCAAAGCTCAGTTCTCAGAAGTGTCAGCCGGGACTTCTTAAATGAAAGATACTATACATGTTGCATCGCGTTTATCGTCATTCCGAGTCACTGTTAGCCCGATAACGATAGCCCTAAAATGGTTGTTATGACGTCATGAATGACATCATTAAGGCCGCTATGTTGTGCTATGATCACCCATGCTTCTGAGCGTTAGCACTGTGAGCGATTTATCAAAAGTGACAGCCGGCAGGCGGCAATTTCAAAAATAGGTTATTCTTAGTATAAGAGTTTTATATAAAATCATGAATCAAAGATTGTAGTTCGCTTAGTGGCCCTAAGTTTAAAGTACTAAGTATTGTACTAAGTTTGTTAGTATTCACATAACGTTAACAAAATACAAATTTGGTTAAAGGATAATTTTTCTGTCACTGACAAGTGTCTTCATCCATGTCGCGTCCAAAAGAGTTCCAAATGGATCATAAGTTTAAGCTGTGATGAAGGCCATTTCCCATTCCGAATGACTTGATGGGCGTGAGTAGTTTGATGGTAGTTTTATCAATGATATTGCCATTCGGAACGCTGTAGATATCGAGCTTTGACAGCTCGATATACAATGTCTGTCCCTCTTTATGTAGATCGACAGAGTGAGGCAGAACACTATTTATAGCGCTATCGAGCTCGATATGGTTTGCTATGCTAGACATCTCAGAGATATATAAATATATATAAATAATATTATTCAAATACAATAGACCGGCTTTCGGCTTGAAACGCCGTAAAAAATTCCGTACCCATTCGAATTTTATCAAAGACAATGTAGATGTCAAAAATATAAAATTTAAAAAGTAGAAGATTGACAAGTTGGCGTTATAGTTTGTTTGTTCCATATAGGGATGTCCCGATATCCATAAGGTATAGATCATTTAAGTATAGTCTGTCAAAAAGGTGTTGAAATGAAAATGAACTTTAATGGACTTTAAACGTTCAAGTAGTATAATTTAGGTAATATATGTATGAAATAACAACGCGATTAACTCGATATAACAGATTTTGTACTTGTTTGTTTGGTGTAACCAGGCGAAAGAAAAATAGTTTCTTCAATATTCATTTCATTTCAACAATTGTAGTACTCAAATAATTTTTCGATTTTTACTCATATGAGTACCTCTAAAGTATCGATACTTACTCATATCGACACTTTTTAGATTTTTTTCAGGGACAGTAAAAATAGGTTTTTTTTTCGGAGTAGTTGTTAAAAGTATGTAGAAATATTAAATGAATCATCTTTTATTAATTGCAAAATTATTTTAGACCCCGTTATCTTGTCGCAATGTCGTCACAAAACGGTAGATAGGGGATAAAATGGGTAAACCTTGGAGTTCGTGGTGTTTAGAAATATATTTTTTTCATAAATCTTGCTGCGGTCGGTTTATTTAACACGCCCCTGAAGCTTTATCATCACAAACATGAAGATATTTTTTTATTGTTTTTGTTTACTTTTTTATATCTTTATCTTTAAATATTGCTCAAAGGCGATGCGATAACCATAGATAAAGAATTTATTTGCAATTGCAAATCACACTGACATACAGTAGCAATCCATAGGTACCTAAAAGTGAACTTTTTGTTTACGAATCACACCAAAAAGACACCATACAAAAACAATTAAATTCATAAACGCATAATGAATAAGCACGCGGAAAATTATATCAAGAAAAGTTTAATATGGATCTATTAAAATGTATGATATCATCAAATATCCAATAAAATAAATTTGGAAACACCGAGTTTCGAGCTTTCACTGTAAAAAAATTGCGTGAATAATAAAAACGCAAAAACGATATTATTGTTACATTTACTATTCATACTATATTACTATGTTTACTATATAGGTTGAAATTAGATCAACCGACCAAATTCATACTGTAGACTCGGTTGGTGATTGGGATCTAGGTTCAGTTATCCTTTTGAATTTCGAAAAATATATTTTTTTGCTCCCTTACTGGTTGGACTAGTTTAAATAGAATTCTTAGTCTAGGCTGTAAGGAAACAAAAAAATATATACATATCGAATTCATAATAATGATAATAAATTATTTATTGCCAGACTTACGTCCAATAAAATTAAAATAACATTACAATTATATCACATGCATTACAATAAAACAAATAAAAATCAACCATTATGTACAGTGTGGTATTTTCTCCAAATAGGGTAATTGAAGCTTGTTTCTGTTCGCTAACCGAGTCTCCAGTATGAGTTTGGTCGGTGAATTTAATTTCACCTTGTATACTTGCACTTGTAATATAATATTTACCGACATTGGTATACATTTTGGGTATTCGGATTATCGAGGCCCTGCTGTATCTAAAAGAACATATCAATTTTCATATTTTAATATCGGGTCATTATTTTAATAAAGTTTATAACAGTGACATTTTGTCCTCTTACTACCCTTATGTGACGTCATTGCGACAAGATAACGGGGTCTAGTTATAATACTAAATAAAGAACTCTTGTTTCTGAACTTCTGTCCATATTTTCAATTTTGGTGGCGCCATTCGAAACCAAATACAAACCAACAACAAGAAAATAATGAAAATAAATTTAATTACATTACAACAATTAAAATAACAGTGTTACTGACAATAATAAATTAGTTTGAAGATACAAGTTGGTTTTTCTGAATTATATTTTATCGATAGTTACCGATACCTTAGGTTGAAAGTGGACATCACTTAAACGTCATCAACATAAATTCATAAACTATAAGTACCTAAAAGGCGACATCCGTCGTAGGTGATAATATGAGAGCCACCTACTAGTGGACAAAATTACATGGTGTACCCCGCTACCCCCTCGCACGCCTATTACGTCAGTTCTCGAAAGAAATGTTCATTGTAATTATTTGGTTGACTAGTAGGTGGCTCTCGAAACGTCAAAACACGTCGGTACGCTGTCAAAGCCCTAATAAAATGTTCCTAGGTCGATAAAATTATAGCTGTCAAAATTGTCTTCAGTGGGTATTGATCTCGCTACCCACTGTGACGTCACTTATGATGCTTAGAGAATCGGAAAGCTATCGTTTGACAGCTAAAGGTGCTGATTTTTGAAGTTGCAAAGATACGCAATAGGCCCGCTGCTCGAACGCAGCCAGCGCATCTCCCGGCGACAAAAATTGTATTCCTTTAAGCTGATTTTTTATTTTTAGAAATAAAAAGAAGTCACTCGGTGCTAGATCAGGGCTGTAAGGAGGGTGACCCAGGAGTTTGACTGGCGTGCTGTCCAGGAAGTCCCTCGTTTTGAGTGCAGTGTGCGCAGGTGCATTGTCGTAGTGGAGCAGTAGTCCGCGGAGCCCTGTGTTTTGTCGCTTGTTGCTAACAACAGAGAAAACTTCTGGCAAATATTTGGTAGTATACCATTCGGCATTAATGCTTCTTTGATCCCGTAAGGGAATTGATACCAAGTGGCCAGTCAAATTAAAAAAGCTAGCGATCAAAATCTTCCCCCCGCTTCTAGATCGCTTCACTTTGGTAGGCGTTGGTTCATTTTGAAACACCCAAACAGTCGACTGGCGCTTGATTTCTGGGTCGTATTGATAAATCCAGGTCTCATCACCTGTAACGATGTCGTAAACACGCCGAGACGAGCCTGCTTCAAATTTTTTTAGCATATCACGGCACCATTCCACCCGGGCCTGCTTCTGAGCATTGGTGAGGTTGTGCGGCACCCAGCGTGATACTATCCTCCTCACGCAAAGATGGCTGTGTAGAATCTCGTGAACGCTTCCCGATCCAATCTTCAATATGTTTTGAATCTCCTAATATGTAATTTACCTATTTTCTTGGATTAAAATTTTCACTGCCAGCGCGTTTTCTTCGGTAACAGCCGTCAAAGGGCGACCGCTTCTTTCTTCATCCCCCAAAGTTGGTCGACCGCGCTTGAACTCGTTATACCAACGATACACGGTTGCCTTGGAAGGGCCTTCATCCATGAATGCCATTTGAAGTCTATCGTACGATTCATCCGGTTTCAGGCGACACTTGAAATCGTAAAAAATCATAGCTTTAAAATGTTCTCGGCGCATATCCATATTTCAGCGAGACACAATACTTTGAATTAGCTCGCAAAAAATGTAGAGGGAAATCATGAGATTAGAACATACCTATTTTTACTTATAAATAATCATATTTTAGAAAAACATTATAAATGGCCAGTCTGGGAGACAAACTCAAAAGCTTTTCATAAAAAATCGTTCCTTTTCAGATGGCCCGTCGTCCGTTCACTGTACTCAGATAAAAAATAAATAACCTCGTAACGTCCAAAGGCCTTTTAAAAGGACTCAACTGTCTACTCGATACTGGCCCAAGACAGTTACCCAAATCATCTCATGGACGCCCAGGGTCCTTTTAAAAGGACTTCAATTCGAACGTATCATATAATATCAAGTTAAGCGCCAAATGATGAATGATAATTTGTACGGACTTTGTCCACACATTTTATTATCTTGACACAATTGATATTTCCTTATAACATAGTTAACTTAAGTCAAGGTTGCTTATACGGCATTCGCTGGTATTGAGGCCAATTTCTAGTGCTATACGGAAGACGAAGTCCAAAGAATACTGCCAGCGACACATAATTAAGCAAGGTCTAAATTCATGTACAAAAGTTAGTTGGTTTCGTGCCGCTCACGAACATTAACATAACAATTTATTATTAACATAACATTTATATTATATTAAACAATATTATTAACAAAACAATAATTCTTTCCACTATTATCCTGCCAAGACATCTGGACTCTTGGTAGCGTTCGGCCGTCGCGTGCGGATCACGAGTACTTTCTGTAAGGGTGAGCTAGTCCGATATTAGCCTCTACCCTTCCATATGGTCCTTCGAACCGGATGTAAATACTTCATCTTACATTTATTTTTCAGTTTAATTTTTTTATTTATTTTTTGTTGTTGGCAGCATGTACGGACTTTGTCCACACATTTTATTATCTTGACACAATTGATATTTCCTTATAACATAGTTAACTTAAGTCAAGGTTGCTTATACGGCATTCGCTGGTATTGAGGCCAATTTCTAGTGCTATACGGAAGACGAAGTCCAAAGAATACTGCCAGCGACACATAATTAAGCAAGGTCTAAATTCATGTACAAAAGTTAGTTGGTTTCGTGCCGCTCACGAACATTAACATAACAATTTATTAATAACATAACATTTATATTATATTAAACAATATTATTAACAAAACAATAATTCTTTCCACTATTATCCTGCCAAGACATCTGGACTCGTGGTAGCGTTCGGCCGTCGCGTGCGGATCACGAGTACTTTCTGTAAGGGTGAGCTAGTCCGATATTAGCCCCTACCCTTCCATAATTTTTAAACTATAATGGCAACACTCTAGCTATCAGTCATTGGCCAGTCAGACGTGGTAGAAGAGGCCACTGGCCAGTAAATCCATTATTTTTTTATCTTTGTACCAGATTTGGTTTTTATTATTACAAATGTCTTAGGAAACCTTAGTTTTTATTTTAACATAGATATTTGTTGCAAAACTTTAAAATATTGGCATGTTTTATCACAAATAACTTAGAGTACCTTTTAAAAGGTATACGGATACATATATATCTTAAGATTTTAAAAGGTATACGGGTAGATATAATATCTCAAGATTTTAAAAGGTATACTGGTAGATAGATAAATTAAGAAAAAATGGGCTGCTGCATTATATTTGTTTTTTTTTTGTAAAAATTTAATAAACTGACTACGATGATGTTGCCCAACGGGCCCACCTATTTTCATTTTTTTAAAAATTATTTACGCAGTATCCTATGAATAGCACTTGAAATTTAAGGTGTGATTTGGATGAGTTTGGTTTATACGTTATAAAATAATATGGACTATCGTCACAAAATGACAAATACAACGACATTGAGCAGCTTACTCAATTATTCATATTTTTTTATCGTAATGGGTCATGTCATAATTGGTTTTGGTCAATATATTTGAAAGTAGTTGCTTCTTTCGTAATTCGATTTTTTATTTATTTATTTATTTATTTATTTATTTATGATAGGAAAACAAACAGCTTTAAATCGAAAATTAACATAACATGGCAATGCAAGTTAGCCTATAGTTTTCACAATTTAATATAAATACAGTTGATTTGTGAACTGCCTAATAAATAAGAAAACACTCAGTGTAATGTAATATTATTATAATATACTTACTTGTTGTAAATAATATATTTAATATATATATATATATTTATATAATACAAAGCTGTATCTATACCTACGTAAAATATTAGTTTATTTGTGGTTGCACCTAAACCTTCTTCATGTCACTCTTAAAAAATAGATTTGCTGCGAGTCTCTTAAATGTGTCTGAGCTTGTGTGAAACAGGTCAATATCAATTTCATGACTTAACGTATTAAAACTCCGAGCTGCACGTATTGTATACGTATTTTGCCTGTAGTTAGTACGCACAGTGGGAACGTGTAATTTGCTCTGGTGACGAGGGTTGGCAGACCTGGGAACTTGTAAATTGATATAGCTTAAGAGTTCAGGGCAGTCTATATTTCCGTTAGCTATTTTTATGAGGTAGTCTACATCTGCAATATTGCGTCTGACGTCAAGTGGTAGCAGATGGTGTCTCTTGCATCGTGCCTCGTATGTAGCATCAGTTACTCCAGTTTTGTATTCCAGGTATCGGAGAAAACGTTTTTGTATCCCTTCAATTCTTGTGATGTATATGGCATACCTGGGATTCCAAACTTGGGAACAATATTCAAGTGTACTTCGAATGAACGAGCAATAAAGAATTTTTATAGCTTTTATGTTTCTAAAATGCTTGCACGATCTAATTATGAACCCTAGGTTTCTAGAAGCCCTATTAACTATGCTTTCAATATGTTTGTCGTACAGAAGTTTAGAGTCCTGTACGACACCTAAATCTCTAATTGAGTCTGTTCGTGGTAGAAGATGATTTTTAATGGCGTACGGAAAAATTGTCACAGATGATTTACGCGAGAACGACATGACATGGCACTTAGAAACATTGAGGTCGAGTTTGTTTAAGTGGCAATAATCCTCAAACCGCCGAAGGTCCTCTTGTAAGGCGACACAATCTTGATTATTTTGGATTGGCTTTAAAATTTTCATGTCGTCTGCAAAAAGAAGGATCCTCGCAGACCTGAAGTAGCCAGCTATATCGTTCATAAACAAAATAAATAGGAGTGGACCTAAGAGTGAGCCCTGTGGTACACCCGAGGGAACCGTGAGCCACTGTGAGCTATAGTTGTTTATCACAACCGACTGGGTCCTGTTTTTGACGTATGACTGGAACCATCGATAAAGATCTCCATGAATACCTGAAGAGTAAAGCCTCTCTATAAGCCGTACATGGTCTATGCGATCAAAAGCTTTACTATAGTCCGTGAATATTATATCTACTTGACTACCTTCTTCCATTCCAGCTGTAACATGCTCGTGAGTTAGGACAAGATTCGAAGTTGTTGATCGTTGTTTTAGAAAACCGTGCTGCTCTAACGAGAACGAACTCTTTAACGCTGCATAAGTCTGCTCATAAACTATCCTTTCCAATACCTTAGCAAATAAACATAGTTTCGAGATACCTCTATAGTTATCAACAAAATTTACATCTCCTTTTTTGTGGATTGGTGTTATGTACGCAGATTTCCATAAAATCGGCATAATACCTTCATTAACGGAACGTTTGAATAAAATAGATAAGGGCAAAACCAATGCTTCGGCACAATTTGTTATAAATACAGGAGAAATGTTGTCTGGACCTGCCCCTTTTTTAAGATCTAATGATTTTAACACCGTGAGTAAACGAGTTAGATTAATCTCTATACCTGAAATAAGATGAGTCTGGGGAACCTCGATGAGATTGACGTTACCGGTTGAGGGAGGCGAAAAGTTTTTTCCAAAAAAGTCGGAAAATGCTTCACAAATGTCCTTCCCAGAGTCCAACGAGCGACCTTCGTAATTCATGAGGGAGGGAATATTATTAGAACCTTTATTATTATTTTTTACATATGACCAAAAACTGGATGGGTCAGCAATAATATTATTTTCGATATTAGCCATATACTCGGTGAAGCAAATATTTTCAACAATTTTCGCTCTTTTCCTAAGTACCGAGAAAGAGTTGTAATCGGACAAATTATTGTATTTTTTATATTTGCGATGATATTTATCTTTTTCTTTTAATATTTTCAGTAGTGCATCCGAATACCATGGTGGTTTTGTGTGTTTTCTTTCTTTTTTAACGGGAACGAAATCTTTTATAATTTTATAAAGTGAATTATAAAAGAATGTAACAGCTTCTTCGAGGCTAAATTTATATAAATGCAGAATCCATGGTATTTCATTTAAATGGTTTATTATATGTTCATAGTTTGCTCTATGGTATATGTATCTAGTCCTAGCCTTATATGGAAGAAAAATCATATTATCAATGTGAAAGCCTACCTCCAATGCTCTGTGATGAGGATCTTCAGGAACAAGGGGATCGTCACACGGCGACACAATGCACGACGCATTTGAGAATATCAAGTCGAGAATGCGATTATTAATATTTTTAACCGCGTTGAATTGACTAAAGCTGCATTGGCCTATTGTATCAAAAAAATGTGTCTGAGAGTTTCCAATTAAACTAGATGGTTCATGATTTGTTTCCTGCCACGATACATTGGGAAGGTTAAAATCACCAATAATAAGGAAAATTTGATCTGGGTTCGAGGAATATATATCGAATAATTTGTCTGAGAAGTTCATAAGTTGTGTGGAAAACGCGTTGCCTGATTTCTCAGTACAAAGATAAATTATGCATAAATTTAAATGATACACTTTGTTGTGATCAGCCTTGAGCTTTAAGGATACCCACAAATCCTCTGCTGAAGATCTCCAGTCAATCTGTTCGGAAACTGAAAACTCCCGACGCACTGCAACAAGAACCCCACCGCCTCGAGTCTGTCCGGTTAAGTCGTAACGTCTGTCACGTCTAAAGATCGAATATCGGTCATCGAAGAGCTCGCTGTTCCTAACACCCTCCAAGAGCCACGATTCCGTGATTGCAATTACGTCATAGCCGCCTAGTAAAACATTTCTTTTAAATACGCCTACCTTACTACGCAAACCTCTTGCGTTTTGATAATACACGTTAAGATTCACTGTAGTAACTAAAACAATATATTTTTGTGTATTCAACAGTACAGAGTTCAAAGTTGACGTTGGCAGGAATAATTATCATTGAAACAAATTTCACCGACGTTGAGCCATCTGATACGAATGCGTAGATAATTAATTGCAGATCAAGCAGGCTCGACTCGCGGCCGTCGCCGCGCTGCCGCTGCCGCCGCCGCCGCCGTCCGGGCAACAAGGCATTCTCATTTAGTGTAGCTACGTTCACAGCGGTGACGTATTTTACATGGTCAGTGGTGACGTACAGCTTAGCTAGGTCACGGGTGTAACAACTATGAGTAGTAATAGGTATTGGAGTTGCAATAATGAGGACTGATTCGTGACCACTGCGCTGAGATAAAAGACAGTTACTACCCGCTTCTGTAATCGCTTTTAGTTCTGTAGTTCTATGCAATGAATAATTTGAGCTATTTTTATACAGGCTTTGGTAATGAGTTAAGAGAATTATAGGTATTGTTGATTTTGTAGTGCGATATGATACGAGATGTAGAAGATGTGTATATATAATGTTTAAATAGGAATGGAATATATATATAATGATAGGATATTTTAAATAAATACATGTTGTGTATGGGTTGTATTGATATTTGTTAATGACGTGTAAATAAGATAGTTGTACATATACTTTAATAATATGTTTTAAATGAGTGGATGCTGTGTATGTGTTATAGTAATAATATTTATTGATCGCTTGTGTAGGGATTACCCAATATATGAATATTGATACAACATAAATAATATACGTAATAAGGTGTATACAATAGTTATTTGTATTATTAATTTTCTTACTAAAATAAATACAGTGTCTATTTACTTGATTTTCAACAGATCTTCTTCTGCTTTGATGGTAAAAACAGCTGACGTTGGAGATTTTCGTGCTAAGATCTTGCAATGATGTACCCATACGAACTGAAAATCCACTTCACGTTGACGTTGTTTGGCTTTCGAAAGTAGGTTCTTGAAGTGTACAGTCAGGTGGTCGTTTATGTAGATTCTCGTTTTGTCACCTAGTCCAATCGTGCTTTGCGTTAAATCTTTATGCTGACGTGATGCGGCTATGAAATCTTCTTTCAGGTAACGATTAGTGAACGATAATATAATTGGTTTTATGGCATCTTTTTGTCTAGTTTGCACTCTTGTGATTATGTTGATGTCCTGTTTTGTAACGGGACATTTTATAACATCACCTATTTTCGCTGCCAGATCAAACAAGTTTTCATTCTTGTGGAAGGGCACATTTTTAATTTCCACATTGTTAGACCTGTTCCTTTGTTCACTCTCATGTAATTCACTTTGCATATTTTTTAGCGCAGCTTGTAGGGTAGGTATAACAGACGATACCTCTTGTATTGATCTTACATTATCTTCCAATCTTTCGATCCGTGCAGTAAATGAGCTGATCGTGTCGTGAGCCATCTCTAGTGACGTTTTCACATCACCAATCTCTTCTTTGATCGCCTTCAAGTCTTGAACAAGGACATCCAGATTGCCGAGCTTACTTAATATGTTGAGGAGCTGAGACTGCATAACGTCCAGTTTCTTGTTGGAGTCTGGGTCACTGTGCGATACTTCTGCAGCAGATGCATCCCGGTGAGCTGGAGATGGAGATGCAGCGAGATTTTTGCAGTAGGGGCAGCGCCAGAACGGTTTGTTTTTGCCTAATTTGCGATAGTTTGTTTCCGATATTCCAGCGCAGGCAAAATCGTACATTTGATGACACTGGCTACATAAGGCTCCCTCCGTCATATTTGACTTGCATTTCCCGCACTCGAGCATTTTTAATTCGTATAAAAACAGATTAACCTGTGACAGTTCGCAAATATCGCAACTGTATATTTGACGACGTTGTACAGATACGTGCACGCTTGTCGCTCTGTCTTTATGTGTCTTGTAATAAGGAAAGGCTACCTTACTGTACTAGTAGAATTGAGATTTGTTTATAAAAACGCATCTTTTGTAAATTGACGTCATAAGCCACTGGCGCCCGTAGGCCTAAATAAAGGTAGTTAAATTTGGCCTTCTTATGTTGCATAAAGCCTTTCTTTTGTGCTCAATAGTTTACAAAATAAACTTCATGTACGTAGGACCATCGTAAGATACAATTTTAAAGTTAAATTCTAGGGCTGGTACCATGTAAACCTTTAAAAAGGCCTTTGGGCTGTAAGCCCATTATTTCTGAAAAACGTCTGGGCGTTACGAGCATAAAAAAAGTTTGGCTGAAAGGACTTTTATCCAGGGCCGTAAAATTAATGAAAAAAACCACAGAAACACGCACGGTTTATTATGTTACCAGCATTGCCGGTACGGGTATTTTTACCCGATTTCAGGTAATTTAGGCACTAAAAGGGTATCTTGCGGGTAATCATGACTGCCGGGTAATTTCGGGTAATTTTGCCACAAACACCAAAATATTTTTTCTCCTATTAAATCGTATTGACTCAGTTGATGCCCAAAACGAAATAATTTTGAGGCATATCATGCGTGAATGCGCAAAACGGAATGAATCTTATCCTTATTTATTATGAGAGTGTGTGTGTCTGTTTGTGTATTGAGTCCAATGAGGCAAAACGTGCAAAAGAGATGCCCATATACTGACTCTCATTAGATAGGGCAAGCAAGAAGATTTTTTTCAACATCACATCAAAGCAGCGTTGGCGGTGGGGTTATTTTTGCTCGATTTCAGGTAATTTAGGCCCTAAGCGGGTTTGTTGCAGGTAACCATGACTGCCAGGTAAAAAACCTGTACTGTCAATAAAAAAAAAGTTTTTATTTTTTCTTAAATCGTCTTGACGCAGCTGCAGCACATAATTGAACACATCCTATCTTTCTCTACTATTTGTGTGTCTGTGTGAGAATCATGATATAAGTGAGGCTAATCCGCCCTAAAACTACGTGCAAAAGCGATGCATACACAAATCATCAGTACAAAGCACGATTATTTTGCTGGTTGTTCCGTTTTGCTTTATGGCTTGCTCTGAAAAGTTATAAAAACTATAAAACGTGCAAATTTCGAGAGAAAATAACCTTAAAAATCATCTTATTTAATCACTACATTTTGCCCGCGGCTCCGCCCGCGTCGAAGAGATTTTCGTGGAAATATGGAAAACAGAAGAATATGATATTTTGAACGACTGCATGCAACGGACACCATGTTTTACCAAAGTTCTAATAAATACCAATCAAATAAGCCCTATCTCAAAGGGTCTGCTGTTGTCCGTTGAGGAGATCCCGTACCCATCTCCCAGTCCCATCACCAGACCATCACCATGTTTTACCAAGTGCCAAGAAGTGTGTCAGGATCGTTGTAGATGGAAATCTGTAGTCAGATTAAAGTGATACAGTTTTCTCGTATGGGAAAAAATCAATCCATAAACCTGGCTGTAATCACTTTTTCAAGTTTAATATTAGCAAGAGTAGTAGAGTAGTCATTTTAAACTGATATAGTTTTCCGGTATGGGAAAAAATCATTACTTAAACCATAGTATTTAATGTATTTATGCTTAAACCTGGATGTAGTCACTTCAAGCTTAGTATTAGCAAGAAGTGTGTTAAGATCGTTGTCAATGGAAATCTTTAGTCAGATTAAACTGATACAGTTTCCTCGTATGGAAAAACAACCGGTTTTATCACGTATAACCAACGATTTGGTCAAGGCACGACGATAAAGCAGCTAAACAGCGTCTTTTCCCCCGACATGGTTCACAAATATTGAACTTTCTAACTGAAAACTTACTTTCATTAAAATAAAATATAACCTATGTTACTCAAAAATATTGTAGCTTTTTACAAAAGAAAGAATTTTTATAATCGGTTCAGTAGTTACAAAGTTTATCTCAAACATACAAACAAACAAATTTTTCCTCTTTATATAATAGTGTAGAAGTGAAGATAATTCATTGTTGATAAATTTTTCTTTTTAATGGTCCATTTTCACCAAAATCGAATATGAATGTTGAAAATTCTTAATTTATTATTTTATTTGGTAATGTTACGAGCTGGGGTTCGGGATAAATTAATTTCATGCCAATTTGCAACAAAAACCACTAACTGTCTTTATTTGTAATCACACACACTATTAAAACACAACTGAAACTAAATAACAACTGGACTTACTAACTGGACTTAACGAATTCACTGGACTGTCTAATTTGTCCGCACCATAATTTTAAAAATGTATCACCACTACTTACTAGAACCGTTACCGGATTATATTCGCTCTATACAGTCGCACTTCACTAGTCACTACTACAGTTGTCCTTTAGTTCACTAGAGTTTCCGCTTTGTCTCCTAGTTAACACTGAACTGACTCCGCCTGCCAATCGCTTCGCCTTTTGTATCTGTCGCGGGGTCACACTAGAAATATCGATGAACATTCTCGCACCGACATACAGGAGGAACCGCGAGTCGAATTCTCCAGTTATATATTTGTCCCGGTCTCTCCCCATACATCTGTCTCTTCCCGCGGTTGAATGGGAGGAACTGCGGCAAGGACGAATGTTAATCAGTCAGTCACGAACCTGACCTGAGCGCGGGCGCACGTCACTGTGTGTCCGATTTCCTACGAAATTATATACGCGTTTGTATGCAAATGACTCTGGTATGTCATAAGTACGAGTATTGTCGTCTCGTGTGCCGGTACTACGTAACAGTAACAACTTAAAATATTAAACTCCACTTTAAATATCTTTAATTGTAAATTTTTTACCATGTTAATTAAAAACACTTTTAAAACAAACACATTCCTGTTAAATTTTTAAAGAGGTATGGGAAATGTCAAAATGAAATCAAGGTATTTAACATTTAATTTTATTTCTTCTCTTGAAAAAAAACTACCTACATTCACAAAACGGGTAATTCGGGTAATTTCTGATTCGGTGTAGGACTTTTTCTACTTTGACTACCGGCAACACTGTATGTTACTCTATGCGCACCAGCGTTGTCGGTACGGGAATTTTTACCCGATTTCGGGTAATTTAGGCACTAAATCATGACTGCCGGGTAATTTCGGGTAATCTTGCGACAAACCCAAAAATATTTTTTCTCCTATTAAATCGTATTGACTCAGCTGATGCCCAAAACAAAATAATTTTGAGGCACATGCGTGAATGCGCAAAACGGAATGAATCTTATCCTTATTTATTATGAGAGTGTTTGTGTCTGTATGTGTATGGAGTCCAATGAGGCAAAACGTGCAAAAGAGATGCCCATATACTGACTCTCATTAGATAGGGCAAGCAAGAAGATTTTTTTCAACATCATATCATAGCTGCGTTGCCGGTGGGGTTATTTTTGCTCGATTTCAGGTAATTTAGGCTATTAAATTTAATATTAATATTTAGATATTAAACTTTACTTAAAATATCTTTAATTGTAATTTTTTTTCACCTTATAAATTAAAAACACTTTTAAACAAACACATTTCTGTTAATTTTTAAAGAGGTATAGGAAATGTTTAAATAAAAACAAGGTAGATACCTACTTTATATTTTATTTCTTCTCTGAAAAAAAAATATTCATTCCCAAAACGGGTAATTCGGGTAATTTCTGATTCGGTTTCGGACTTTTTCTAGTTCGACTACCGGCAACACTGATGCGCACCGACCGACAGAAAGAAACCCGAGCATTTTGTTTTGTTATTCCTTTTGTTCATTTCATTAGTTCCGTAAAGTTGAAATTAATGATTTGATTACCTATCTTTGTCTGTACCTACGTAGTATCGGAATTCTGTGACCAATAAACTGAAAATTATTACTATTTTTACATAGGATTTACTAATGGGAGTCATGATGAAACTAGTTGATCAAGTGGTCCGGAGCTTTAAAGTGGCTAAAGTGTTTAGAGAGAACACCGACAAAATTAACAGTATAGATTTTTCACCAAGTGGTGAAACATTGATATCATGCAGTGAAGATGACCAAATCGTAATATATGATTGTGAGAAAGGAACACAAATGATAACAGTGAATAGTAAAAAGTATGGTGTCGATTTAATACATTTTACCCATGCAAAAAACACGGCTATTCACAGTTCAACCAAAGTTGATGATACTATCAGATATTTATCACTCCATGACAATAAATACATAAGATACTTTCCAGGACACACCAAGAAAGTAGTAACGCTTTGCTTGTCGCCTGTTGAAGATACATTTTTATCTGGATCCTTGGACAAAACCTTACGACTCTGGGATTTACGATCACCAAATTGTCAAGGACTTATGAATCTATCAGGCCGTCCTGTTGCTGCTTATGATCCAGAAGGCCTTATATTTGCTGCTGGTGTTAATTCTGAGAGTATTAAGTTATATGACCTGAGATCATATGATAAAGGCCCCTTCGTAACATTCAAACTAAATCAAGAAAAAGAATGTGATTGGACTGGCCTTAAGTTCTCTCGAGATGGTAAAACAATGCTAATTAGCACCAATGGTTCCATAATCAGATTAGTAGATGCTTACCATGGCACTCCACTTCAAACATTCACTGGACATCTTAATAACAAAGGAATACCCATAGAAGCATCGTTTAGTCCAGATTCACAGTACATATTTAGTGGTTCCACAGATGGACGAGTTCATGTATGGAATGCTGACACTGGTTATAAAGTGTGTGTTTTAAATGGTGACCATCCTGCACCAATTCAGTGTGTTCAATTTAATCCGAAATTCATGATGTTAGCATCAGCATGCACAAACATGGCATTTTGGCTGCCAACTGTAGAAGATGTATAAATGCTACTACATAAGAGTATGTAAGTTTCATTTAGGATAGCAATATTTGTAGAATTTAACCTTCATTTTACTTTGAACAGGGATGGCATGCCTTTTAACACTGCCATTGTTTTATTTTTAATATAATACTTGCCCATACCATTGAGGTGTAGTTAAGGGGTACTGCGACAAAAAAGACTGGTTCCTTCATTTTTTAAAGTGGTTGAATCAGCTGACAAAATTTCAATAAAAAGGGTTTGCACAAACTCATCTCTTAATTTTGTTTGACTTTGAATTGTAAGACCATATAGATATACTGGGCGTAAGTAGACTGCTACCATTAAATGAAACCTACCGACCCTACTGAACCACTTTTCCCAAGAATCATACCCGCGGACACCCTTAGTTTAGGAAATAATTGAGTTCCAAACAAAAATGTGCAAACCCTAACGCACCGACATCCGGACGAGTTTAGAGTGAGCATTGTATGTGAAACTGAAGCTGTTTTAGCGTCTGAAGCTCTTCCGGAGCAACTTCCGAGCAGACTCAAAGTTTGGCGCGATCTGTATTAGTGTAGACCAACTCATAAAATGTACTGGGCAACTATGGAACCCTACTCTACGCGTGGCCTGACATGCACATGGCCGTTTTTTTTTTTTCATTTATCTGCACATGCTTTTTATCATTTTTTGTCATTTGAATTTACTGAGATGTAAAAAACTGTAACTTTTTTTTCATTGGACAAATTTTTACATAAGCTTAAAATATATATACCAGGTGTACAAGCAAAGTCAAGAATCCTTTAAGGGTGTGTTAGTAGGATCGGTAAAGATATTATTTTAAATACTGGGATCTCTAAATAAAGTACCAGTACCTCATAATAAGACGATTTTCTTTACTCAAAACACTAATCGCGTGGACACCCTCACGGTCGCAGGCCATTCGGATGAGGGGTGCAGGTTGCGGGGTGCAGTTAGGTGTGTGGGGAGGCTGGTGAGCTGCATAGCCATAGCTTAGAAAAATGATGGAATTGTTGGTGAAAATTAAAGGTACATTTTTTTTTCTCGTAATGACATCAGAATCGTGTATACTTTCATACCCTAAAGGGATTCTTGACTTTGCATTTATACCCTGTATACACCTAGTCGGTGCTTAAATTCTGTCACAAACAAAATTGGATATAAAAAGAAAACTAGTCATGATATTCAAACTAAGTTTTTTTTTAAATAAAGGTAATTTAATTAGCTTACATTATACATAAAATTTATTCAAAATTATTGCCACCATTTTTCACACAAGCCTTCAATCTCGCGGCCAATCATCAGTAGCAGCACGGACCATATTCATGTCGATATAGGCCACTGCTTTAATCAATGATGACTTTAGGCTGCTCAAATTTTTGTGAGGTTTAGAACAGACCTTCTCCTCCAATTCCTGCCAAATTTTGTAATCCAGTGGATTGAGGTCAGGGCTAGATGAGGGCCAATCTTGATGCCTTATTAGCTCGATATTCTGGCGCTCAAACCACCCCTGAGTTGTTTTGGCCTTATGAGCAGGTGCGGAGTCCTGTTAAAACACAAATGGCCGGCCTCCAAAGAGTGTCTGGGGCAGATCTTTTACTATGCGATCTAAAACCGTGTCTTGGTACACTTTTGCACTGGTTTTGACACCTTTTTCACAAAAATGCACTTCAGTAGGGCCATAGTAGGACACTCCCAACCAAATCATGACTGATGATGTATGATGGCCGTGCTGCACTCTAGGAATGGCATTTCCAGCGGCCGCAGAGCTGGTAGCGTACACCCTGTCATTTTGTTTGTTGTACTTCTCTTTGATATTAAAAATTTTCTCGTCTGTAAACAGGATATCGCGGTGTCTGTTTCTTCCGTACCGCTTTAGCAAAACTTTGCAATTTTTGGCTCTCACAGCTATCAGACGCGCGTTCAGAAGATGTCCACTCTTTTTTCGGTAAGCTTGTAGTCCCAGGTCTTCATTGAGTACTTTTTTTACGGTACTTCTGGTTAATCCCATCTCCAAAGCCATCAGTTTCTGCTTGCGGACGGGATTTCTTGCAATACGCGCCTTGATTGCTTTGATGATCCCTGGAGTCCAAACGGAACGAGGTCTGCCAGTTCTTTTCTCGTCATCGACACTAGAGGTTTCATTGTACCTCTTGAAGGTACGGTACACGAACCTCTTCGTGATTTTTAATTTTTGAAGCAAGTTGAATATCGTCTTCGGTGGATGGCCGCAACGATGCAATGCAATTACTGCTACTCGGTCCTCTTTACGAGTCCACTCCATCGTAAAAAATGAATGAATGTATTTGTGATTTGGCAGATTATTAATCAAAAAATATTTGAAAATCTAACACCATTTCATTTTTTTTTCTAGGTGTTTTATTTTTAAAATAAATGGCCAGTGACAGTATTTAAGAACCGACTATGTACATATATTTTATGAGTGACATCTCTTTTTAAGATATCACGATTATTCACGATAAAGATAAGTCTTGGGATAAAATATCAATGACATAAAATGATTTCGTTAAGTTTACACATTTTTTAAGACCAATTAAAAAAATATTTTTTTCCTGGGCCCCCTTGTTCACACCCTGAGAGAAAGTTTATAATTTTGCTGTGCAATTAATAGGTATTCTGTCTGTCACATGCAGGCGTCAACGCAGGTAAAAAGAACTACAAGCGATGTACCTGCGCAGTGAGCGAATTACCAACTAAATTAGTGGTATGAGTTGCGGTGCGGGCGGCCGCGACGCGACGGGGAAAGTAGCTGGCGCGTGGATTTGCTGTCTCGTGATTGGTGACTTTCGCTTCACGGCGCTGTGTCCACGTTCGGTCGATCTCAAAATACAGTCACGCGCAAAAATGTATTTGTGTTACGATGGGATTGCAGAAAAAATATTTACAATGTTTACTGTTGCATGAGGAACGAAGCTGGTAGAAGTATTTTGTTTTTGTATGCATTTTTTTTGAATAAGCATCATATAGGTATATAACATTCATGTGACGCAAGTTGTGGACCAAATCAACACCCAGAGTATATTTTTATTTCTAACCTGTTAAAAAATAGCGGTTATACCGATGTTATTCTACAATAAACATTTTACTTACATAATCAAACAATATTATACTCAAGCCTTTTTGTGCGCGACTATACCCCTATGCGCAAACATATCCCTTCCACTGACGCCCCAGAGCTCTTTTTACCTGCGTTGACTTATACCCCACGCGTGCGTGCCATCCCTGGTTAGATCAAAATGGACATATTTACTATCGATATTAGTTTAAGAAACGGTGACAACAAACTGAATGGTGTTAAAAATGAAATTAAACGTATAAGTATTGTCTGGTTATGCTTTATTTTTTACTCTGGAGCGACAGTAGGAGTACTGTTATCTTGAAAAAATTAATGCAGAATTTTTTATTGCGATAAATAAATCTTTTCAACACAGGAACTAGATTTATGAATGTAACTCTGATTGAGACATGTGTCACATACTAAAGCTTATTACAGTAAGTAGCCTCTCTGTGGATAAACAAGTGCACATTTAGTGATCATTATTTAGTGGTAGATATTTCGTCGCTCTCGTTACATACAGGCGTATATCACTTTTAGCAGTTTTTTAGGGAAGTAAATATTAAAAACCTAATTGATTTGCCCGATTGTGATACATTTTATGGTTTGCATGGTAAATGGAGCTTTGTCTATTATTATTATTAAGCCTTACTATGAGTTCTTCAATAAAGTTACGTCAATAATAAAAGAGACAAAAAATAACAATTGTATCTTCAACTAATTTTCAGATTTTTATGAGATACACCTGTATGTAACGAGGGTGACGATTTATGTACTAGCTCCTATTTCCATGGCAATTCGGGCAAAAAGTAAACGTGTGGTGCAATTATCCTACCCTTTACATATCAATGTAAACAGGCTACCTATGTATTTTCACTGTGAGTATACCATGCCGGTTTTTATTTCGCTTCAGATTTTACCACGTGGCATTCTATCAATGTTTTTTGTAACAAACAATAAATAAATACATTTAGGTACTTACTTAAATAATATTTTTTGTATTTCTTTAACGTACCTACCCATACCTACCTATTCTTGAGAAATTGTTAAAATTAGACGTAGATATGCAGAAATGTTCCAACCCACAAATCATAAAAAAATTAGTTAAGTATACCAAACGCATATTTTTTAGCCATATATTGATAAGCAATAATGAACTAGGCTTTAATGAATGTTTTTACGTCTTTACACAGCCTATGTTCCAACCCACATCTTAGAAAAAGCTTATTTTTTATTTTTCTTAAATGATCCAACTTGCTTTGAACACTTTTGTGTAAATTAATTTCACATACTTTATAACTTAAACTAATTAACTAAAGTAATTTAACCTGCATGGAACATTTTTGCAACTTCAGCAATATCAGCCACAATACTTAAGATATTGTAGTTGCCCTAAAATTGTAAAGCTAAAATGTTCCAAACCCCTTGGATTATTTTATTAATGATTAAACTATATAATATTTCTTATTCAGTGTTTATTTTTTTAGCTATTAGGCTATTACATCAGAATGAATGAAATAATGATAGTTATCGCATTTATTTCAAGTAATTTTTTCATATTTATTTAAACAGTTGTTGGCTTTATAGCCGCCGATCCCCAAGCCTCGAAAATCAATCCAATTAAAAAAATCATTTTGAGTGCAACGGCTATTTTATTTTAACTGCGGAAGACTAGTAATTTTTTTTCTGTACGTTTTAAATTGAAATATTTTATCAGTTATTATCACCAGGGATCGGATAGATATTATAGGTACCTAAAGTTGTAAAAATCCTTATAAAAGTTTGTAGGTGTGGAGTCGACTTCTTAAAATATTATTTGAATTTGTATAGTAAAAATTACGGAATTGCTTAAAACGTTACGATGATATACCGTAAATGTGTACTGTAATAGTGTATGTTATTCAGGAATTGTGTACAATAATGCGATTATCCGATCCCTAGCGATCACAAACATTAATAAATATAAAATTTTATGATAACTGTCTATTGGCCTCTCATAAACAACAAGACAAACAGTCTCTAAGAAAAGTTCGTCAGAAAGTGTCCGAACGTGCGACGGGCAATGTAGCAAAAATCTTCAACCAAATTAAGACGGTATGTCGTTGACATAAGATGCAATGTCAGTTGTACTAAATCGTCATTAGAATTTGTCACCCCATAGCGGTGACAAAATGCATCGCGGACACTTTTTGAGCGAGATTGTGAGTCTAGTTGTTTATGAGAGGTCAATGTAACTGTCCATTTTATTACTTTAATACAAACCAACGTTATTATGCAAAAATGAACCAGTCCTATTTACTTTATTACAAAATAACGTTATTATGCAGAAATGATCCAGTCCACATTCGAGATAAAAAAGTCTGTATTTAAAGGAATAAATTGTGTAAATTCTTATACTAAGAGTCCGAATATTTAGATTAAATTTATAATCAGACATTGGTGTAGTCAATTTATGGATTTATATATAATTGCATTATTTATTTAAGAAAAACAGTCAATTTTGCAAAACACAATTTGTATCGACAAGGCAAATAATCTGTTTAGCAAAAGTGATCAAAATAAATACTTTTTTTCGTAGTAAAAAATATACGTAATAATACACACTTTCATATCAAATTTACATTTAATTACCCAAATCTAAAAGTGTATTTCATCAGTTATTTCCTTCTTAACAAAAAAACGATAAAACAAAAAAAATGGTTCACTTTTGCTTAACAGATTATTTCCCTTGGTCATACAAAAGTGTGTTTTGCAAAATTGATCCACATATTGTTTTTCTTAAATAAATAATACAATTATTTATAAATCCATAAATGTACTTCACCAATAAAGCCGATTTTGAAGGTTTTAATTTTAATCTAAGAAATTTCCTAAAAAACCTAATTTTAAGTGACAGCACTATATTTTGCTATTCTTAAGGCAACACCAACTAAAATTAGCAAGTCTTTTAAATGCTCTTAAATCAAACTAATTCTTTTAAATTTAATCAAATGACAGCTCTAAAATGTGCCTTAAAATTACCAAAACAAGTTAAAATCACCAAGTTGAGTAAATTATGTCTGTCAAACTAAAATTTTAGTTTGACGTTTATAAAGTAGTGACTGGAAAATGGTTCTTCGTTTTAACCATACTTAAGTTTAATTTTATGTATGTATGTCAAACTAAAACTAAAGCCTTCAAAATCGACTTTAATATCTGGTAATAATTGTTATCTAAATATTGGGACCCTCCCAATAAAAATCAAAACAATACAGTCCCTTTAATACTGACTAGAACTTCAACTTCAATTATCTCGAAACTAGATTGATGTGGACTGGAACATTTCTGCATAACTACGTCCAATTCTTAGTCTATTGTGTTTTTTAAATTTATTTATTACCTTAAACAAAATACTGAACAACTTCTCAAAAACCGGTAATAAACGACTATTTGTTCTATTAAGCTAGGTATTTATTCGTTTCCCATAAAACATAAAATCAGTTTACCTACTTTGTCACGAACGGAGGCGCCCTCTACAAACGTCCTCGTCCCTTTTCTAACGCGCCATGTCCTTTGAATAACTTGATTCAAAGGCCGTGTCAGTACATAAGTAATGGGTCATTTGTGAGCATAATTAATAAAGTTTTAACCTTAATTAATAAAGTTAAGGTTATAAAACAATTAACAAAAAAACCAGATCAAAATATTTTGAAAATCAAAAGATATAGAGGTATTTCCAACCGCTATTTTGAATAGGCGCAGTGCCTTTACTAAACTGCCATGACGTCACATGGTCTTAATTGACTGACTCAGTCGGCCTCAGTTCATTACGTGCTGCAATAGTGAAAGAAGGACGTGGTATATTAATATTATGAAGTGCCTATGTAAGAGTACTAATTCTCGTACGGCACCCGAAAAACACTTTGTTCCTTTACCAAGAAACAAAGAAGTCAGATCGAAATGGTGCAAATTCATGAGAAGAGATAATTTATCACAGAATTCTTCCTTGTATTGCTGCGAGCGAGGACCATTTTGACGTAAATTTTACTTTAAAGCTTGACATATTTACATACTTTCATTGATGTAAATAATTTTCCCACAATCTTCATCTAAAGAAACTTGGAAAATGTCAGCAAATTTTCAAATTCGATTGAATCCTAGCTTTTTTAAGCTTTTTTTGTAAGCCACAGCAGCAAGAGGAAAAAACGGTCAAATAATATTATGGTGTTCAAAACAATATTTATAAAGTTATAATTATAACGCAATATATATGTTTGTGTATGTACCTATTTTATGTAAAGTTATATGGGGTCTGAACAGTGTCTTGTGGAACTAAAGGTCAAAGACCGCTACTACCACCGCATTGATTACGTTGCGTTGCCCAACTATTGCCCCGAGAAAAGCCTCTTTGGTTTATTGTAATAAAGACGGCTTTGCAATGAGACTTTGTTTTGCTTTTGGTAAATTTGCCCAGGTAGGGTTGGTAGGTGTCCGGCTTTACATGTTTTACTTTTTTCGGTCGTGTCCGGCCAATATTTACGGATTTTGTTAGGCTTTTTCTCAGTGTAAGTCAGTCGTCAGTTTGAATTTATCTACTTATAGACTACAGAACAATGATAATTTTAGGGTTTCGTACCCGAAGTGCGCCAAACGCAACCCTCTTACTAAGCCTCCGCTAGCTGTCTGTCTGTCCGCCTGTCACAGGGATCTACAGCTTCAATCGTAATAGGTAGAAAATTTAAATTTTAAAAGAATACGTGTTTGATAAAAAATAAAATTCAAAATGTTAAACCCAACCTCGTATTAACTATAGTGTTATCTGAGATGAATTGTTTGACAGCTTTTCCGCAGGTAGTAGATGGCGCTATGAGTAACGATGACGCTAAGGTTCATTGGTAAGATGATAGAGGGCACTAAGATCTTAAAGGCGGTCATTTGTTATGTACCATAAAGTTTTTAGGGTTCCGTACCCGTAATATGTGGTGGTACGGAACCCTTTGTGCGTCTAAATCGCACTTGGCCGAATTATTCGCTTCGTTAATATCTTAATTACAAAATGATGACAGGACTTATTGTTAATTGTAACTGTTTCTTTTTGTAACAAGTGTGATTCACATTAATAAACAATTAAAATACACTTATATACAATTTCACCTTGTATAATGGATGTTTCGATTGAAACTCCGTCACCAAGAAAATATATTCTTAGGTAGATTATCGGATTGGCCGCGGATAAAACCAGCCTCCATTTTAACACAGTTAATAAGTATGATTTTAATAAAATACATGGATATAGACAAAACATTAAAAATTCGCCTCACTCACACCCTAAGAGACTCTATTGGGATGTATGTACACCGGCACTTCATCAAACGAGGAACTAATCTCGACGCGCTCTGGTTAAAGCTAAATAACTTTTTATTTTTTATAGATATATTGTTTCTGTTTTGTACATCGTTTTCATAAAGCTTAATTATTGATTTATACAAACTTGAATTTGTTAAAAATACAACTCTCAGCGGGAGCGGAGCGAGGCGTCTCCCGTAGTTTTAACAGAAATCACTGCTTACGGTTCAATAATTTTTCTAGTTAAAGGACCACTTCCCTTTCCGAACTGTACATTGCAAATTGAAATTTAGTAGTTCTTGCTAACGAAGATATTCCACCAGCTAAATATGACTAGCGGTTAAATAATTTTAAAAATCAAAGGACCGCTAGCGGTACCGCAGCCATTTCCAAACATAAAACTGTTCAGTGCTTCCAACCGCGGGGAAATTCCCTGATTTGCAGGAAATTGAAGGAGAGAGTGCGAATGACAAAAATCGGGGAATTTCGAGGAACCCAGGGCCGCGTTCAGTTTGATCGCCCGCTCATCGCTGACAGCAGGATAGCATATACAAACTCAGCGCGTGCAAAAGAGATGTCATGATCGCCGGGCGTGAGCGGGCTATCAAACTGAACTCAGCCCGGACCAATTTTATCGGTGGGCTAAAACTATTTTATGTCGGGTAATACTTTCAACTAAAAAAATCACGTTCAGACTTGGCAGTTACAGCTCGACCCTACTAACATATTTTGATTGTAAACACTACTCAAATGCCTGCTCAACTGTCATTTGATTTGAATATGATTTTGTATTTTTGAACGCATCCATTTCTACATCAATAAGGTTTCATTTCGAAACAAGTGAAAATCACTCGGAGTGATGCGAATTTCACACTTCAAAATTTGACATGAGTTATGCGAGGGCCACGGGCAACGACGCTCCAAGCGAATCCACTCTGCGCTGCAAGCATCGGCGTCAAGTTCATACAATTTTGTATTATATACGATGAAATTAAATCAACCGACCAAATGCATACTGGAGATTCGGTTAGTGATCAGTTCAGAAACTAGGTTCAATAATCCCTTTGGCCAAATTAGAAATATATATGCCATCAAAAACAAAACTTGTAAAAAAAACCAAGTCTCGCAACTTAGTTTTTCTACCGTAAAAAGTTATGAGATCCATCCAAACGAACTGTTACCTGACAGTTGCACGGAAATGTTTTGAAACGCTTTGGAGTAATGCGAAAATCACACTGGGCCACCTGATTTGTACACCCGGTTTTTTTTTCTCTTTCTCCTATATAGATCTGTCTCTATCTAATAAACGAGTGTAATTTCGCACTATGATCGCACGTTTTGAAACGCTTCCAGTTCATTGTTTATTTCACGAACGTATATCTAAACTGGACACCGCAGTTTTTAAATGAAAACGAGCCGAGCGAGAGGCTCCAAAGTCGTAGTGTATCCCTTTCTAGTAGGGTGTCCACGCTTTATTTTAACAGATTTTGTCACACACCTAATATTAATAAAAATATTTTCTTTTAAATAATGCTTTTTTCCATGCAGATTTAAGGTACAGTGGGGCCCCTGATATGATGTTATGTTGGTAGCATTTTTATCACCCAATCCATAAAAATACAATTGTTTTCTTATCCAATCATATATTTCGACGGTTTAGACCGATTCAAAACAAATGACTGCGGACCCCTGCTTAAATAGTCTGAAATAGACGAAAAGGCCCATGACGGTGAGACCGATTCTGTAGAATGGTAAGGATTTATCCCAAAAATCTTAGGTGGTGATTCTGGTCATAAAACTGAATAACTTTTGTTATAAAGCATTGCTGAAATCCCAAAAAATGGCCTTCGGAATATCTTATTATCATTAATTCGTTAAATCTTAATTTCATATAATCACACCGACCGATCTGGGTCCGTCCAGGTTTATTTTCTAAAATAATAATAATATCGGTTATTTTATTACCCTCCCCGCATCAATCCGGACGTCACCATGCATCACGAACACCCTACTCTAACAATGAATAGAAATTTCGGAAAATAGAACATCTGTGGAAAGAAAAACCCGCCATAAGGATATCATTCTTGTTTACAACCTTTGACACAACAAAAACAAGAATTTTTACCGTGATTGTTACTTAAATTAATAAAAAATTACAAATAAAGAATATCGATCTACGCATCGGTAATTTTTCAATAAGCAACAAGCAGCCACATTGATTGATTTTCTTCTAATAATGTGACCACAAAGGGATGACAAAATACTACACACTTATATTATTTTTATTAATTTTTGAATTTGTATTCCGTATGTTACTTCATGATAGTAGATTTTTATTGTCATAGAATTACAAATTTTGATGTATTCTTACCGTGAACACATTAAAAACAAATGTATTCAAACTTTAAAAAAGCTACCGAAACTACCAAAGAAGATTTTATTTTGCGTTGGCAACTTGCGAGACAAGGACACATTACAACTTTGAAGCTATCTCACCCGGCTCGGTTTCCTACTTTCGCATGTGTTAAAATAAAATGCACCCTAGGCTTACTACATAGAAAGAATCTAAAGTATTGATAATTATATTGGAGTGCGCGATCCAATAAAAAATATGCATGTAATTTTTTTAATGCATATATCGTTATTCAATGGTCATGATAGGGCTAAGAATAAGATATTACAACTAAATCATCCACTTTTCATAGTTAAAAAATCAAAATATGTTTTATAATAATCTTCTACAATTGAAACGGCTGCCATTTTAGCGCGCATCAAGATAACGTCACATGATTCTGCTCTTGCTTGCGGTGTATGGCATCGACTGGTCATACTTGTAAAATATATTTGTTTTTTGTGGAATATTTAAGTGGAATGGCAAATGGAAAAGCATTTTTATTTTATCTACATGCTACCTTCAAAAATATTATTTTATTAAAAGTTACAGAAAGTTGTTTAAACCATTAAAGGATCCCTTATATTTGAAAATGTGATCAAAGAGTATGGCAGCATATTTGAGGTCTTTCAAAATTTAACACAGAATACAATACCTTATATATTTTTTTATCGACTCTACAGACCCACAAACACATTCTCAAATATAAATTTATCCATTTCGTGATGTTCCACAAGACTTTTCAAAATTTTGTCTGAAATTATGGTGTGAAAATCCTTTTTGACATTTCATTCCGTTCAGCGCTCACATCGCCTCACCTCCGACGCCACAAAAGTCATACGAATGAATGAAGACATTTGCTTCACTCATGGATTATTGGCCATTCACCTCATTCATTTGTAATCGATTTTAGCGATGTTATTCTATTTCGGACCATACGGCTCGTTTACAGCCTGCTTGAACGCAGCCAGCACATCTTCCGGCGATGAAAATTGTATTCTTATGAGCTGATTTTTTATTTTTGGAAATAAAAAGAAGTCACACGGTGCTAGATCAGGGCTGTAAGGAGGGTGACCCAGGAGTTTGACTGGCGTGTTGTCCAGGAAGTCTCTCGTTTTGAGTGCGGTGTGCGTGCATTGTCGTGGTGGAGCAGTAGCCCGCGGAGCCCTGTGTTTGGTCGCTTGTTGCTAACAACAGAGAAAACTTCTGGCAAATATTTGGTAGTATACCATTCGGCATTGATGCCTCTTTGATCCCGTAAGGGAATTCATACCAAGTGGCCAGTAAAATTAAAAAAGCTAGCGATAAAAATCTTCCCCCTACTCCTAGATCGCTTCACTTTGGTAGGCGTTGGTTCATTTTGAGACACCCAAACAGTCGACTGGCGCTTGGTTTCTGGGTCGTACTGATAAATCCAGGACTCGTCACCTGTAACGATGTCGTAAACACGCCGAGACGAGCCTGCTTCAAATTTGTTTAGCATATCACGGCATCATTCCATCCGGGCCTGCTTCTGAGCATCGGTGAGGTTGTGCGGCACCCAGCGTGATACTATCCTCCTCACGCGAAGATGGCTGTGTAGAATCTTGTGAACGCTTCCCGATCCAATCTTCAATATGTGTTGAATCTCCTGATGTGTAATTCTCCTATTGTCTTGGATTAAATTTTTCACTGCCAGCACGTTTTCTTCTGTAACAGCCGTCAAAGGGCGACCGTTTCATTCTTCATCCCCCAAAGTTGATCGACCGCGCTTGAATTCGTTATACCAACGATACACAGGGCGATACAGGGCCTTCATCCGTGAATGCCATTTGAAGTCTATCGTACGATTCATCCGGTTTCAGGCGACACTTGAAATCGTAAAAAATCATAGCTCTAAAATGTTCACGGTGCGGCGCAGATCCATATTTCAGCGAGCGAGACACAATACTTTGAAATAGCTCGTAAAAAATTTGGAGGAAAATTTTGAAATTAGAACATACCTACCTATTTTTACTTAAAAATAATTATATTTTCGAAAAACATTATAACTGGCCAGTCTCCCTAATATAAAAACTTTTTTTCGCAATACTTTCTGAGGGGCCTAGTATAATACAAAAAACACAATATATTACTTATTTAAACGACTTTCATATTCTCTATTGTATTACATATCCATGGTTTATTTAAAATTGTCGATAAATTAGGTGCGTAAGGTTTAGAATTTTCAATAAAGTTATGGTGAAGCAATTAAAAAGTGCAGCTACTGGTAAAAACAATTGTATGAAACGGTGTTTTTATTTCAAAAATATCATTTCGGGCAATTTGTGGGGAATGAATGAATGAATCAACAAGAAGGAGGGAATTTCGGGGAATTGATAACAAACTATACGGTCTGAAATAGAATTACATCGCTCAAACTGCGAGTGAGTCAGAGATAGCACACAATTTTTTTAGTAAGTGCGATAAGGACGGCATTAATTTGAATGAACTGTAAGATAGCTTACAATTAACCCGTACTCTGCTTTAGACCTGCTCTAAAATCTGCACGAAGTTGTGCAACATGGCGGTGATGGCGCGCACTTCGAGTACGACTTCAATCAAACGTGAAATTCTAAGTAAAATTACTCTACAGACGTTGATATTGTTATTGAAATTGAAAGCCGGATAACTATTGGATATTGTACACTGTATTTGAAAAACTCATGACTAATATTATGCCATATATTATTTAGCGAAAAATACAAAATCACCTGATATGCTACCTTCTATTTGTCATTTATTTTTTTGACTCTTGCGATAATCTAAGACAGATTTTCAAGTGTCTATAGTAAGGCCAATGAACTTACCTTTCTGAAAATATGGCACACTTACAATGCGTACAAGCAAAATAAACCGTAATATAGCATTATAATAAGGCATATTTTCGATAGTCATTCAGTCTCGATTCAATTTTTCTTTGCATGTGTGCGTAAATTTTATTGTCAATAGTCTGCTTAGTCAAGGATCCTAGCCACTACAAACAACGCTTGTATGCTTTGTCAAGGATGCTCGCAAATAGAAATGACGTTTGTATTTTTGTTTTTATTTCTGAATAATGCTGGCAAAACTTAATATATTTTAGCAATAAATAACTAAATCGTATTTTAAATTTTACGGGACCATAATAAAGAATTAATTTTTTGCATGTTGAATAACTTACTTTTTTTCGAGTAGTTGTTCAATTTTACCAATACTGTCGGTTGATATTTCTTGAAAATAATAAAATGTTACAGTTTATAACATAACATTAGTCTACATGTGTATATATATAATATGCCCATACCTACATATCTAATATTTTTATCATTGTTATTACCCAATCCAACCAAGTACAGCTAATATGTTTTCTAAATAGTATTGTAAAAAACGAAACAATAAGTTTTATAACAATATCAAGTTACGTCGTCAATTTTGAACACACTGTAGATAACAGCGCAGCAGCCATATTCTTCCGTGTACAGACAGTGTAGCCGCCATGTTGCTTTATGTCTATGTGCGCGTGTAGAATAGGCTAACTTCCTAAACATTTGAGTTTTTAGCAAAATACATTTGATTGTTATGTAAACTGGTATTTTGTAAAAAAAACTTCGTTAAATTCCCTTCAAAACGGTGTGCAATACTCATTTGATTCGGTAATAAAATGGGGTAAACTTGACCAACGTTTTCAAAGTAAAAGTAACGTGAACTACCAACTTGACTTCGAAAGTGAAAACCCGATGTTTTTGGGTAATGTGTGCGCTAATAATTACAAATTGTGTTCTTAGTAGAACAGAAAACAAGAATACATTAAAATTTACACAACTTTTTTATTATATTTCCTCTCAAAACGTCTTTCAATTCGGCAGTTACAACGAAGCACTGTGCTTTCAAAAGTGAATACCGGTCAACTGACAGCATGTATCAAATCAACAACGCTTGTCTACTGTCTATGGTTCTTTGATATTCTAGGTTTCCGTTTTATTCCATTTTAGACCTTAGTATAACGTAATAAAATTTAAAATTGAGTTTAAATCGACGAAAGTAGCCTTGTCAAGGATCTTTGACTAAGCAGTTAAAGGCGGGGGTTGCAAGGATCCTTGACTAAAAGACGAGAGGTTAATTCGGACCGCGGGGTAACACTGATGCGGGGAATAGAGAAATTTTTATTGGCAGCACTACATACTGCCACTGTTGCCAACTTAGCTACTTTATAGCTAGATCTAGCTATTTTTCGGTGTCGGACGGCTACAAATTACAAAAACTTGTAGCTAGATTTTTTAGCTACTTAAAAACTTGGAATATATTTTGTTAAGTAACAGACAAAACGTGAGTGAGAGTTCACCCTAAATTTCCTTTTAGGAAAAAGTCCGCTGTCAAAGTACTTATTATTAAACGGTAAAAACAAAAATGCCTTGATGCGTGACATATCTTTCGTGAAAAGAACTTTAAAAGCGAAACGTGGCGCTGTCTCTGTCTAAATATCCAAAGCAATAAGACGCGTGGCCTAACCAATGATCGCCTCTATCACAAGGGATTAAAGTCTTTGCCATTCGTCTGATTAGCTTGGATAATAAATATCTATGGTAGACTCGGTGGCGGCCACGACCCGGACGGACGACTGACTATATTGTTTGGCCATTGTAGCCAAACTTTGCTTTGACTATCTCTCTCTTTCATATCTCTTGTCACCTATTTCTCTTTATCCATCTCGCTCACCGGACCAGAGCTAACTACACTCTGATGCCATAATATATTATATTTTGGCATGTGGTTGGTGTTGGTTGACTAAAACCACAAAACAGCATTTTTTCAGTTGTATTAATCAATTTCTAACTGTGCTCTTAGTAATTTGTTGGGCTTTTCTTGTAATAAATAGGTAAAACCACGTTTGTTCGGTTCACCATCTTTAATGCAGAGAGAGTTTTCACATGCAGGGCGCCAGGTGGCGCTGGTTATTACAATTATGAAACACAGTACATAGTCTATTTACACAACATTCAACATCCCCCCTCAATTTTAGAACTTTAACTCTTATACAACTTTTCTCAAATAAAATGAAGAATTACAGTAATTATTATTTAGAGACATTGTTCTTAAAATTGCAAATATGTTGTTACAGGTGTTACATAGTATAACTTATTGAATAATTTTATTTATTTACTTTCTTATATTAATATAGTATAATTATAACAGTTGGTAACAGTTTTTAATAAAGTTTATGATACACTTAACACGCCTGTGTTTTATTGTAAGTTTAATTTATCCAGAAAATATAGATGCTTTGTTGAACATAGAGCTTTTGTAAATATATCAGAAAGATTTTCACCAGTTGGTACATAAAACAGTGATATTAATTTCTTATTTATTATATCTTTAATGAAATGAGCCTTAATGTCAATGTGCTTTGAGCGTTTACTGTTTTCATAGCTTTGAATCATCCGGATAGCACTTTGATTATCAATGAATAAAGTTGTTTGTATTGGTTTGTCACAAGTCAGGTCAATCAAAATACCTTTTCAATAAATTAATTCACTTACCGCTGCTGCTCCTGCTACATATTCAGTTTCTGCTGTAGAGAGAGCAACTGATGTCTGCTTCTTTGAATACCAATGAATAAGGTTACCACAGTAGAATATTGCACATCCACTGGTACTCTTACGGTCTGATTTGTCTGCAGCCCAGTCTGCGTCAGAGTATGCTAAGAGCTGTTTAGTATTATTGGACTTGAAGTATACTATACCTTTATCTGCTGTAGCTTTTAGGTAACGCAGAATTCTTTTGCCTGCTTTCCATAAGCTTGCTGTAGGTCTATCTAAAAATCTGCTTAAATAAGACACAGCATAAGAAATATCAGGACGACTGTTTGTAGAAATGAATAACAAACATCCTATAAGTTCCTTAAATGGGACATTTATAATTTCTTCATCATGTGAAGCGGTAAAGTGTGATTCCATTGGTGTGCTTACTCCTTTACATTCTTGCATGTTAAACTTTTCCAGTATTTTCTCTATCATTTTTGTCTGTTTAATTTCAATTTTATTCTTCTTTCTATTTATTTCCATTCCCAAATAATCCTTAACTTCTCCTAAATCTTTCACCTTAAATTCTTTTCTCATCTTCTCCAGTATCTCTTCCTCTTCTCCTAGAAGTAAAATGTCATCAACAAATATCAGTACCCATGTATTCTTGCTTTTGTAGAGACAAAAATCATATTTTGATTGCTGGAATCCATTCTTTGTTATAAAGTCATGGAATCTCAAGTTCCAACACTTTGGAGCTTCCTTTAATCCGTACAATGCTTTCTTTAATTTCAGTACATTTCCTTTCTTTACTTGTAATCCTTTTGGGCAGTTTATATATACTTCTTCCTCTAGTTATCCGTTCAAAAATGCTGTTGGTATGTCGAGTTGTTTTATCTTCAGGTTTTCTTGTACTGCATGGCTTAGCATTGTTCTTATTGTTGACATTCTTGCTACTGGTGAGTAGTATATTTGATCTTGTTCATTTTGCTGAAATCCTTTTGCCACAATTCTTGGCTTTTTGGTACCACTTGTTTTTCTTTGAATATCCACTTAGTATCTATAGCTTTCTTTCCTTCTGGCAATGTTGCTTCTTCCCAAGTTTCTAACTTCTTATGTGCATTTATTTCCTTATCAACTGCTTCTTTCCATTCTTGATTCTTTACTGCTTCTTCGAAATTTTGTGGTTCTCCTGACAGTAGGCAGTATGCTATATTTAGTTCATATTCATAATCATCGAGTTGTCTTGGTGGGTTTATTACCCTTCCTGATCGTGTTGTACACTTATTTCTTTCCAATTGTGGTCCAGTTGTGTCTTCAGTTGTTTCTTCTATTTCCTGATCATCTACTGACATCTGTTTTGTTTCTTCTGAACTTATTTTATCTTCCTTTTTCTTTTGTAGGTTCTTATTTAGTTTTGACTTCTCATTAGTCACTTTTCTTTCCTTCTCAATTTCTTATTTACCTTCGTTGTTTTCTATTTCATAGTTTTCAAATCTTATTTTTACTATTTCATCATTTTCTTCTTTTCTGTTCTCTTTATATTTTATTTGGGTTTCATCAAACCTTACATCTCTAGAAGTCACTATCTCATTTTCTTCTGGATCCCATAATCTGTACCCATTTAGTGTATAACCAACAAAGCTCATTTCTTTTCCTCTCTTTTCAAATTTGCCCTGTTTAGGTACTTGTACAACCCATGCTCTGGATCCAAACACTCTCAGTTTTGATAAACCACTTGTTCCATGCATAATCTCTGCTGGAGTTTTGAAATTAATCGTTTATGATGGACATCTATTTATCTGGTAGACAGCATATTTTACTGCTTCACCCCACAGAGTTTTTGGTAGTCCCGTTTCAATCATTTGTGTCCTCGCCTTATTGTAGATTGATCTATTCATTCGCTCAGCAATCCCGTTGGACTGTGGCGAGTATGGCTGAGTGAACTGCATTTCTATACCCATTCTGTTACAAAAGTTCTGAAGATTCTCATTTTTGAATTCAGCACCATTGTCACACCTTATTTTTCTTGTTTTGTTGCCAGTTTGTGTTTCTATGTTCCTTATGTAGTTAATTATATTTTGAGTTGCTTCGCTTTTCCTTCTTAATAAGTATGCTACACAGTAGTGGCTATAATCATCTATTATGGTATGAAAATATATCTCACCGTTCAATGTTGGCGTTACAACAGGTCCCGAGATATCCGTATGAAGAAGTTCGCCTATATATCTCGACTTTGGCTTTGATACAGGTTTGAATGGAAGCCGTGTTGACTTACCTTCCATACATGGTCCACATGGTGTGTTCGAGTAAGGCAGCTTCAATATGGCTAAGTGCTTCCTGTTTGCATGACCTAATCTCTTATGCCATAAATCATCATCAGTACTGCTGGACAAACATTCTTGAAATTTGAGTTCAAAATCTATCACATAAAGGCATCCTAGCATTTGACCAAAAAGCTCAGTTTCACAATTGTAAATACTGACAGAGTTATTGCTAAATTTGACATTTAACCCCTTATCAATTAATTTCTGCACCGATAACAAGTTGTGCGATAATCCATTTACAATAAGAGCATTTATCGTTATATTTATGTTATCATACTTAACCTCTAAATTTCCTTTCTGTTTGGCAACTAAATATTGTCCATTTGCCACGAAAATTCGTATTTCCTTGCTTAAGTTTTCAACATTAGACATAAGCTCTAAATAATTTAGTCACTTTTTACTAAATGTTCTGTTGCTCCGGAGTCAATGACAAAGCGAATTTCACTGGTTTTCACTTTTGAATTAGCATTGTTCACACTACATGCTGTAAATGACAGCTGATACTGACTTGTTTCTTCTTCATATGCTGCATGACCATGGTGCTGCTGACCTTGACCTCCGCCTCGACTTCTGCCTCTGCTATGACCTCTTCGTTGAAATGACTGTCCTCTTCTTTGGTATGTATGTCCTCGTCCTCGATTGTGATGCCATCCTCTTTGTTGCTGACATTCTGCAGCCTTGTGTCCAGTCCTTCCGCATGAATAACAGGTTAAAAATGATGCTGCTTCCTTCGGTTCACTTGTCGTTTGGTTCCTCAACTTGATTTCCGCATCCAGGAGCCTTGCCTTCGTAAATTCTAACGTTATTGGCTTATCTGTCGATAATGTTTCAATCGACGTTATGACATTTTCATAAATAGGCGGCATGGCTGAAATAAGTTGGCACACTTGATCTTCTTCTGAAATTTCACAGCCGATCGCTACTATGTCACTTACAGTGGCGTCAAATCTGCAGAAAAAGTCTTGGAGTCTTTCATTTTCATCACATCTTATAGTAATCAACTTTTTCTTCAAGTGTAGTCTGTTGAAAATGCTTTTTCTTTCAAAGGTTTCTTCCAATTGTAAAATCATTTCTTTAGCAGTTTTACATTTTTTCACTATCTCCAAGTGTTTATCACTTAAACACTGTACTATGCATGATCTCGCCTTAGCGTCGTCCCTTTTCACAATTTTGTCACGTAACGCGTCTTCTGTTGTGGAAGCGTCCTCCAAAATGTAACTGACGCCCTTTTCTTCAAGGATGAGTTTTAATCGAAATTTCCAATTACTGAAGTTGGAGTTTTGCGTCAACCTTGGTAATATTTCTTTATCTGCCATTTTTACTTATTATAGCGCAGTGGAAGCGTTTGTTGGGCTTTTATTGTAATAAATAGGTAAAACCACGTTTGTTCGGTTCACCATCTTTAATGCAGAGAGAGTTTTCACATGCAGGGCGCCAGGTGGCGCTGGTTATTACAATTATGAAACACAGTACATAGTCTATTTACACAACATTCAACATAATTTGCCTTAATTTGTCTCATTGCGTCCATTATTTATGAAAAAATGGATTTTCCTATGAAAAAAAAAATTGAAACATTTAGCTCCTTCTGATTACGAAAAACGGGTGATCTAGCAACTTTTCACGACAAATCTAGCTACTAGATATGGGTAGCAGTTGGCAACACTGCATACTGCTGATGTGGATTGTGGAATTGGAATATATTTTGTTTTGATTTATATCAATATCAGAACCTTGTGATTCAGCTTTACTTATGGCAATTTAATTAGGTTCTTCCTTTTAATACAGTTAAGAAGACATGATAAGTAAGGAATATGTATCGAATTTGTTTGTTTGCTTGTACTGAACAAAGAATCAGGAATATATAAACATTTCGAGGCTCCACGAATCATGGATCTAAGGACTTCAAAGTTAGCTCTTGCTCGTAAAAAGGTTGGTACAACGAACTTAAAGGTTTGTGGCCTTTCATTATCTTCGAGAGGTTTTCTAGCAGGATACAAAATTCCGGAGAACACTTATTTTTCACAAATACCGTGCTCTGGCTTATGACGTGACATTGGCGGAATTAAATGTATTAGAAATTAAACACAATAATTGAACCAAAAAACAAAAATGATAATAGTTACGTTGGCTCTCACGGATTTTGCTTAGACACTCGTCCCTATTTTCTTACGAAATGATTGCTCCTTTTACCCAGAACTAACTTTCACATAATATACTAAAAAGTCACCATCAGTCTCGGTATCCAGTGGATACACACTATATTTTATTAACACTGCGTAAAGGTAACAATAACATTGTAGTTAAAATGTATGGATTGTGAATATTAGATTAAACTTTCAATACATTATTAACTTTGTATTTGATTAACAACATAAATAAAATGAAAAATTTGTGTCTGTACATTGAATATTTTTGCGAAATTTTAAATGAAATGGGTTATTGGTACTGTACTGAGGGAGGTCAAACAATAATTTTTAGAATTTTTGTCTGTCTGTCTGTATGTTCTGTTTTAACTCTAGAACCACTCAACAGATTTGGATGCGGTTTTTTTATCATCATCGTAGTGACCCACACATAGGCTATAAGGAGTATTAATAAAATAATGCCCAAGCCGGAAACGGGGCAAAGATTGAATAAACATATTTATAACTCGAGAACCAATCAACGGATATAAATGTAGTTTTCTTTATTATCATTGTAGTTACCCTGGCCAACATATTGACTATAAGGGGTGTTTATAAAATAACAACTAAGCCGGAAACGGGGCAAAGATTGAATAAACGCTATTATAACTCGAGAAATAATCAATAGATTTGAATGCAGTTTTCTTTATTTTCATTGTCTGGTCAACACAATGTTATGTCATAGACTATAAGAGGTGTTCATAAAATAACGCCCGAGCCGAAAACAGGGCAAAGATTAAATAAACGCTTTTATAACTCGAGAACCACTCAACGCATTTGGATGCGGTTTTCTTTATTATCATTGTAGTTACCCTGGTCAACACATAGACCATAAGGATTGTTCATAAAATAATGTCCAAGCGGAAAACGGAGCAAAGATTCATTGAACGCGGGCGCAGCTCTTGGGATTAGACATTGTGCGTTCAACTAAAAAAAATACATGTGATATCTCACTAGACTAGACCCCCCTCCCCCTTGTGATATTTCGTGTTTGCGCGTTCAACTAAAAAAAATACAAGTGATATCTCACTAGACTAGACCCCCCTCCCCCTTGTGATATTTCGTGTTTTTTTCCGAACTCCCCCCCCTTTTGAGCCTCACGTGATTAATGGACGATCTCTAAGCAAAAGGAATATAATTTGAAGCCTGTCTGGCACATTCTTATAGAAGAATTGTTAAAAACTTAATTTAATACTTTATGAAATACATTACTTAATTGAATGGACCGAAGAAAGCCTTCTTTAATAGTACATTTTTTTTTAGCTTAAGGACCACCAAATTAAGAAGGTGTTTAAAGGTGATGTGCCTGAATTAAACATTCAAGATGATAATAGGCTTGAGCCTGGGGTAGAATTGGCCACAGATATTAATGTTAACACTGAAAATACAGTTAATGACAAAGATATTAAGATCGAAGATTCTATACAGGGTTCAGATGTATATAGTAAAGTTTCTTCTATAGAAACAGAAACAAAAATAACAGAAGTACTTATATCAAATAAACGAAATCTCGAGTCGCAAATACAGGAATTACATGCAAAAATTTTACAATTGGAAAACAGTTATGACACGGCCACATCGTACAATAATATTGCAAAACAGCAAATCACCAATTTAGAAACAGAATTAAGCACAATTAAAGAAAGATACATTGGTGTAAGTGATCAGCTTGCCCTGAGAGAAAACGTAATTGAAGAATACAAAGCAATAACATCTTCACTAACACAAGAAAGAAATAATTTATATGAGCAATTAGAATTTACTAAAACTGTTTTGACTGCCAAAGAAACAGAAAATGTGTCTCTTCATGGTCAACTTGCTAATATGCAAAATCTACTTGAGGCTAATCAGCTTCGTCTCCAGCAGCTCACAAATGGCTCTGTGAGTGCCAATGGTGGTAATGTGAAAACTGTTGACAGTAATGATGAGAAAGAATCTCTCATGCAGAAAATTTCTTGTTTAGAGCAACAACTTAAATCTGTGCAAAAAGAGCGAGACCAAATCAATTCACACTATGAACATTATGTCTCACAATTAAATGAAGAGCTAAAATTAGCTATACGAAAAAATGAAGATTTAACAAAGGAAACTAATGTTTTAGCTACACGAGAAAATGGCCTCATTGAACAAATAAGCAATATGGAAATTCAAATGCAAAATTTAAGGTGTAGCAGAGAAATTTTTAAAGATGAAAAAGTTAATGATTCTTGTACCAATGAACTCCAAACAAAATATGATGAACTGCAAGTAGGTTGAAAAAAAAGCCAAGATTTTTTATAGACCTAAATATATATGAATGTTTATAAAAATATGTATTTTTGAGATAAAATTTGGGTAGGTATGCCAATAGCGAATCTGTACTGTATGCTTTATTAATATAGTTAAGTAAAATTATAACATGTTTGTAACATATTGTCTTATACTTTATAGTATTTTGTCAGTACTAGGTACCAAGTATGAACATGCTATCGACTCGACATTGCTTCGATAAACAAAAATGTAGCTCTTATTTCATAGCAATAAGAGTTGTCGTTTAGAATTTATTGAGTTTATCTGTTAATCGAATCGATGCTTACGTAATTGCTATGCAGTTTCGTTATTAGCATAGGCAAATTTTCATCTCAAAAATATATGTATCTATATAAGTAATTTGCTGACAAATTAAAAAACTTAAGATATAAATACAACTATTTATTACATATTTTTATAATGTGATACAATAAATAACTAACAATTACTTCTTTATTCACTTCACCTTCTCATGTTTTATTCTAGGAGCAGCTACGATATTTACAGTTGCAGAATAAAGAAATAAATAAAAAATTAAAAGAAAGTGAACATGTAATTTCCGATAATGAAGAAAAAAACGATTTCAAACAGGATAATTACGATATGAACAACATTTGTATTTCGAAATTGAATGCAGATATAGAAAATGATAAAATAGCAGCTCAAAGGGCAACAGAGCAAAACAAGAAACTGAAAACCGATTTACAAGAACTTGAAGAAGCTTTTGTGAAAATGGTGAGAATCAACTAATTGTCTTTTCATGAAATATTTGAAACTTGGTAGGTTTTTAGTGTTCCGTAGTCAACAAGGAACCCTTATTGTTTCGCCATGTTCGTCCGTCTTTCTGTCTGCGGCTAGCTTAGATTTTATTAGTCACGCCGACAAAGTAGCAAAATAAAATAATAAAAAAAATACCGATTTATACACGTAAACTGGAGGTGAAATTCTTTATTGTGAAAACCATTTTTCGATTCAGGGATCTGTTTGCAAAATATTAGGCCTTAAAGTGCAAACTTTTGTTAGGGTCAAGTGTCCCCCCTCCCTGCCAGCTAAACGGTTGGTTATAAATTTTTTCGAAAAATTCACGGCGCTTTATATTATAACGAAGTTTAAAGGAAAGCTATCACAGCACAGCTATGTAAAAGTTAACGAGTAATGGTCGACCAAATGTGGGTCCCTTTTTAGACTTATTAACTGTTAAACCATTATGTTGTTCATAGTATAAATAAAACAAAAAGGCCCCTTCTCAGTCCGCAAATTGTGACGAGCAACTACGGAACCCTACACCATAGATACTTAACAGTATTATTCTAATACCTGCGCTATACTAGGTGACTTTTATTTATATGTACAGCCAAACTCATACTAGAGGCTTGGTAAGTGATCAGTAACACTTTTTGCTAATTTCGCAAAATAAAATCTTGGCGTCCCATAGTAATTGACTCGGGGCTGGGCTTGCATTTGTAAGGAACACGAAATTTACGAATTTCACAAAATGGGTAATCGAACCTTGATTGTACTGAGTCTTCAGTAAGAGTTTGGAAGCATAAATTAAAGTCACTTTATATATCAGTGCCCGACACAGTTGGCCGTTTTTTTAGAAACCTTTCTGAAAAATGTCTGTCCTTGGGTCCATTGTATTCTAGACGGTAATGCGAGTGATCCTATATACTCAGTTTTCCTGAAATAATTGTTTTTTTTTTGCGATCTGTAGCCATCTTCAGTGTGTTATATATAACTCCGAGACCCTTCCAACTGTGCAGCTTAGACTGTATTCGACCTCTCTTACAAAATGTGAAACTCACCATAATAGGTCTGATCTGAACCCAGAATCAACTCGGTCACTTTTCCATACCATTTTTTATGGACTAACAGACATGCAGCCTTTCCTAGAACTTGATTTTGTTTTTAGATTTCTCCTTTGATAAAAATTTTTCCATTATCTGCCTGCCGGTGTACTGAATATTGCAACCAAATCCCTGAAGTCCGTTCAGTTCAGAACTTGATATCTCAATAATCACCATACTAAATTTCTCTATGCTTAAATATGTGCATTACGGGTTGATAAATCAAGTAGTGGCCAAATTCACAAGTTCACGGTCAGTGAAGAATTTGATTTCATTCGACACCCGCGTTGAATGAAAGTGTGGATTCGAATGTCACCTTATTATTTATGAGACGCCGCTCTTTAACAGTTTGGGCTTTTAGTATTTCTCTTACGCTTATTTCCATAAATCAGTACAATTTTTCGTTGTATGCCCTAATCTGAACTCGTACACTATTACTTTTTCTCCGTCCATTAGAAATTGTAGATAGATGATACTTTATATATAGAGGGGAGAAGTGGCTGATATTCATAAAATAATAATAATATGATTTGTATTTTAAGTGTTTTTTAATAAAACTTTTTGTTTGAATATTTCAGAGCAATGATAAATTACAATTAACAGAAAAGTTAGATGCAGAAAAGTTTTTGAACAGAGAACTTACAATTAAATTGGCAGAAAATGTCGAAAAAGCTAAAGATATGCAAACAAAACTCAAAGCTAAAGATGAAGAAATGATACGATTGGTTACAAATTATCAAGACATTGAAAAGAAATTAGACCGATTAACAGAAAACCATATAAATTATATTAAAGAGAATAATAGTAATGAAGTTACTAATACGGTAATCACAGATGTCGATTCTGAAATGGAAAATCATCATTTGATCACTGAAGTTAGTTCGTTAAATGAGTATCATAATAATTGTACGACGGAGAAAACTGAATGTAATGCACATCCTACTGAAAGAATAAATGACTTGATCCCTAAAGAGGATGCTATGTTAAAGCTTCAAGAAAGATTCTTTAAAATTATGGGAGAAGTGGCCGATCTATCTGACGAAAAACACAGATTAGAGCATATTATCATGCAGCTACAAAACGAGACGGATACTATTTGCGAATATGTCGCGCTTTATCAGCAACAACGAAGCTTGCTTAAACTGAGAGATGAAGAAAGAAATGCACAGATTAAAATATTCAAATCTGAATGTGACCGAATGAGGTCTCAACTGAATGAACTCAGTGAAATAATTGTAAAAATAATCGAAGATAAAGAACTCTCCGCATATTTTGAAACAGAGTCGAGGCAGGATGATGTCACTAAAATGTTGAATATTCTAAGAAATATGAAAAACAATGTTTTGGTTAACACTCATAATCAATTTGCGGATATGAAAAATTTCTACCCTTGTGCCTGTTGTTCAGGAAATATAATTGATCTATGATAATTGAAGATAAAGGTAAAAATAAATGATAATATATACTTATTAAACCGACCGAACAGAAGCTGACTTAGTATGAATACCTAGTTATTTGACAATCTTTGATTTGTCTCAAAGATTTATGATGTATAAATATATAGTTCATATAATTATGTATAGTGAATCAAATCAGCGTCCAGACGTTTTTGATTTAGTACATACTGATATTCCATTTCTCTAAGTCCGTTTGTCTTTGGTTGTAGTAATGTCGTGTACAAATATGCGCATTTTGTGTGTGTGGCGCGTTTTGTAGCGCTCTCGAGGTTCCCACACTTCTTACCTACTACTACAATGTGAATGCGCCTTACAGTACTCCCAAAGTTATAATGCGCATAGAAATCTATAGCCGAGCGACCGGACGTACCACGTGATCTTACTGCTTGTATACAAAGTGTAGGGAAATACGAACTTTGCCGAGCAGTGGCGAAGATTCGTATGCGCTTTATAAGTTTGGGAGTACTAGTCAGTACTAAGTACAAACCATTCATCATAACTTGTCCCTTGGAGTCATGTTGGCATCACTGTTTGTCAGATTTTGTTATCATAGGTATTGTTGTCAGTCAGACTTTTCAAAATTATTTGATAAATTATGTATTATTATTGCCAAAGCCGTTGAACAAAAGTGCAAAAGAGATTGTGTTTAAGGTACGCCTTTTGTGAAAGAGAAAATGCAAACAATGTACCGTGATTCCTCTCGATCAGGTTCGATCTCGTGTCAGTGCCATGACGGGTTAGTAAACTAGTGTTAGCAGCTAAGCATTAAGCCAATTTTATGGGCAAATAATAATTAGCTATTCACTTTTGCAGGCATATCGGAAAAATCCGTTCACATTAAGTCGCCTGAAAAATATCGTCAAAAACGTAAAAAACGGGAGCTCGACGATTTAGAACGAACGTCGTCGAGCTAGAACAAGAAATAAAAAATACGGTTTTAGTACAGAGATACATGTTTAGATATTCATACCATTAGATCATATGTGTTGTTTGCGAAATACAATTCAATAAATAATTGATAATTTGGATTTTTTCATTCTGTACATTTTATTTTCATTAAAGAGTCGTCTAATTAGTATATAAAAAAACGCATTAAGTAAATATTAGGAATGTGTAGTAGGGTGAATGCTAACATTATATGCAGTGCTACTATTTCCTAAGCCAGGGGACTTCTTATAGTGAATGGTCTGTACGACTGTACGTTTCTAAGCTGTGTTTGACGCCCCCTTGACCAGGTGACGAGAAATTCTTGATCGACTCGACGCTTAGTATGACATAGACAATAGGAGAAAGTTCACACACCTCTACAACCATAGCCAGACGAACATCGCGAGATATCTGTACCTATAAAGCCAAGGCTCCATCTGCGTCTTACGCGTTTATTGAGACGATAATCAAAGCATTATGTAAATGTGGCGAGCATTTTAAAGCGTTAATTTAACGCGTTTTGTCCTTATTTCCAATTGCATACATGCATAATATTGATTACACTTATGCCATTATTGTTGCGCAGTCGGACATAGCTATTAACATCAAACGTTAATGCACATGGAGCAGTAGAATAAGAAAGTCGAAAAAGACTACCTAGGGCACGGGCGTCCGACAGCCGCCCCCCCCCCCCCCCCCCCTGGGAAAGGAATGGGACAGTAAAAAATATGATTTCGTAGCACGACTAAAGTACACATACAGCGGACATATGAGAGACAAGACCGATCGGAAGTTTTGTTTGCACAAAAGTATGTTTTTTATTTTTCAACTATAAATCCCGTTGATATTTGAAAGGTTGCCCCACCCTTGACTTTCGTCTTCCGACGCCCATGACCTCGGGCCTTTTGAATTGTTTTTTTTTTAATGCTTCGGTTCGACCGTACCGTAGCACTACTAAGTCTATATGTCGTCGGCAGACCGTACCATGATCTGCTTAGGAATATCGTATTTCCGTTAAACAAGGGGGGTTGCCTCCGTCCGCTCGACTCCCCGAATTTATTATTACAAGCAACCTAACACGCTCCTCGCTCCTATTTTTCATTTTTGGCGAAAGATTTTCGGTTTCATATTTTACGATCTGCCGATGACATTATCTAAGTACCTACCTGGAAAAACGATTTACACTTAAATAAGTTGTTAGTATCTGCAAAATTTTCGAACGTTATTCTCTGAAATGTTACTATAACCATGTATTCTTAATAAACCGACTATATTCACCGTAGTACACGCATTATTTTGATCCCTATCTTATCTACTAAGTAGATTTAATAAACGAAAAATCAATAAGCTCACAAGCTTTTGTTAAACTTCATTTGCCGAGGGCAACGACCTTAATGTCGAGGGGAGTAATGTTTAAAGGTTTAAGAACATGACCTCTCATAAACAACAAGACACACACAGTGTCTCTAAGAAAAGTTCATCAGAAAACGTCCGAACGTGCGACGTGCATAGTAGCAAAAATGCTGCAACCAAATTAAGACGTTATGGCGAGGAATTTGAGGTAATTTTGTAATTTTTTTCTATCGAGAAAATTTAATGGAGTCAAGTTTTCACAACAGCATTGACATAGCATTAGGCCTCAACTTTATCATATATTATATTAATTTCAGATTAATTGTTGCAGTATTTGTTGGTATAAAGCAGGATCATACGAAGCGAAGTGAGGCCCCAGTAAACAATCTAGTGGTCCGGTAGACGTCCTCGTCCCGTCACCTTGTTTTATAAGGTCATCGTATAAGTGACTTAAAGACGTCTTCAGGATGCGATTTGGGCCCAATTTATACGTCTCCCCATCGTATAACAGTCCTTTTTAGTCTGACTAGACGTATATACATCGTCGCTGTGTCCACTAGGCGTATAATGATACCTGCTACGATGTATATAAGCCTGCATAGCGGGTAATGGTCCGCAATGGGACCATTATAGAACGGGGTGGCTTATCGTATTAATATGCTAGCGTAGCTTAACCTAAAATTAAAACTTCTAGGTGACGGTGACGCTATTATCTAATAATAATCTCAGAGGCCATATTGATATTGAAAAAATAATATGAAAAGTTCGTAACAAGCGTATTTCTCAGCTGCAATCTATTGGGGAGTTAAGTTTATTAATAAATATGTGGTAGGTTTGAAACAATTTTTTCATAAGCTCCCAAAATTCTTTAGTATTATAATTTTTTAATTAAAATTATAATCTGTACCTACCGTGTTATATTATGCCCTTTAAGGTCTGACTTATAAATTGTCTGTTCAAAAATAATTCGTTCGCCATTGCAGTACACAGTGTTTTAAAACCCTTGAAATCGGACATTTCTAACTGAAGGCATAGGTCGATACTGACATGTGTTTTTAATACAAAACTGAAATTCACCCGTGTCTATTTTTTCTACTTATGGAAAAAAAAAACCAAAGTTGAAAATTTTTAATGTCCTTAAAAATGATTTTTTAAAATATCTCGTTGTTTTTCAAATGTCAATAGATTTTTGTGTAGCTACTTAAACGAGTGCGTCGATAGGCGGACTCAGGGAGCTTTTGAGCATATATGCGGCCTCAAATATAATGTCAATAAAAGTGTACTCATGCTATTAAGGCGGGGTCTAAATGTCCGACAGAGGTTCCACCAGTCAGGCTTAACGGCGTGCCCTTGGAGCCGGTAGAGCGCTTTAAATACTTGGGTAACGCCCGACCTGAAAGACGATGCTGATATCGAGCGAGAAATGAGGGCGTTGTGTGTGAGAGCGAATATGATAGCCCGCAGGTTTACTCGTAGCTCCAAGGGAGTGAAAATTTCTACAACGCTCTCCGCGTACAATATAATAACGCGCTCAGGATGCTGTTGCGCCTGCCTCGCTTTTGCAGCGCTTCGGGGATGTTTGCCGAGGCACGCATAGATTGTTTTTACTCCACCACTCTTAAGAGGGCGGCCTCGATAGCGGGCCAGACCAGCGGCAACAGCCTCCTAGCTTTAGTCTCCAACACGTCGTCGGTCCAACAAAAGAAATCCCCACCGTACCCCCAGGGGTATGAGCCAGTGGTACCGTGGGTCCGACACGGATCCAGCGGCACTGGGCAGCTTTGCATACACCCATGTAAAAAATAAAAATTTAAATTGATGTATTATTATTTTATTGTTTAATTTCTACTTAATATTGTTAATTTGATTTGTTTTGGCATTGTAACTTAATTTTACTAATTTAATTTTAATTTTATATGGACAAATATTGTAAATATTTTAGTCTGAAATAAAGATTTTGATTAAAGATTCATCGATATATTTTCGATTATGTAGTGTCAGTGCCTATGGGTTAGCGTTCCGATCCACGTATCACGTAGCAAAAATACATTATTATTTACTGAATCTTTTCTTCATTAAATTTAACAAATACACAGAGATTTTTGTTCCGATTTATAGAGGCATTATTTATTGTGTTTTTGCAATAATTATTTAAATTATTTCAAAAACCTATTACTTTCTTTTGTGCCTGGGTGTAGTAGTAGGTATGGTGTGAGTAGTATAGGAGAAACGGAAAATTATGAACTGTCACCCATATCATGATATCTCGGACAGCCTATAAAGTTGGTCATCCACTCTCTATGGTTTAATTCAAACTGTTGTGTTTGAGGAAATATGTATTCTTACAATTATTTTCCAATACACTTATAGGGTTGTTAATACAACTATTCAGAAGTTTATTGGGTTATAGTGTAGCTAAGCATAAGATAAAATACTTGGTCAAATTTTGTGCTTTGTTACATTATCTTAAGATTTAAGTTACGCCCGAGAGAAATTTCATTTTGTTTTTCAGTTTAAATTTCTTTTCTTCCAGAGTCTGATTTCTGCAATTTATTTGAACACAAATAAATAACATGGTTGTGGAGTTTTACTCTTGCACTCAAGACACATATCTGTATTGAGCCATGACTTCAGTAAAAATGTCCGATTACGAGGGTTTTAAAGCACTGTGCAGTAGAATTAGGGCTCATAAATTTTTTTAAAATCAGCCTCTATCTTATAATAATAAGATTCATAATAAGATTTAATGCAATGGTTTTCATTAGTTTTTCATTAGATTCATTTTACAAACAATTACCTACACATTCAAAATAGTGGAAGTTTTATAAAAGTCTATTTGAAAACGTTAACCGGTCTAGGTGACGTATAGCGGGCGTATAAGCTCTCTGGAGGACATTTGTAAGACGCAAACGTAACTCTTTACCTGCTTGTTTTATAATGATTAGCATCACGACGTATAGACGACCACTGAACGTATAAACGTGTTATAACCGACACAACCGTGACCGTTACACGCCAACGAGGCTTATAGACGGTGTTGTGAGGACTAGTTTATAAGTGTCTTATAATATAGACGAAAAGACGTCTTTAAGACATTATTATATGCCAAGAAACTCATAAAACTAAACAGACCGATTATGTACCACTATAAGACAAAATGTAAGCAACATTACTGTAATAAAACGTTTATAATATCAGTAGACGTACAGGCGCTTGGCTACATGACCAAATTGTTTGCTTCCATACACCCTTAAGCTTAAATATTTTTGGGTTAACACGAAATCGATAATTTTTCCACGACCAATATCCTAACAATGCTGATATGTTTGTGCCAAATTTGGAGCCAAATACTCGTACAAAAATCTAGGCCGCAGGAACAGTACTTTTCGAAATCCAGAACCGTCCGCTAGAAGGAAACTGTAAATCCAAAGATTATTAATCCTTATTCTTATTAATAGTAAATCCTTATTAATTTTTTAAATATTAATTCAAATTACATGTTCTTTTTGTGCTTGAATAATTTTATGTGGTATTTAGATAGTTTGGTGCACTCATTTTGGACCCAACTATGCTGGTTATGGGATTTCAGCCCGGGACCGCTGAACAGACATCTTTCTAGCGGACCTACATATTTTGCGGCGTACTTACCATTAGAACGGTAAAATATTATAAAATGAAGTTTTTTATCCAGACAGAATGCACAATTTTGGAGGAAAATACGAGTATCGGAACCAAGTCAATATCTGCTTTAGATTTTGAGTTACAGAACTTGGCCGCTGAATGAATCTGTCTAGCGGCACGTAAAGAAAACACTTTACTTCCACAGTTCCCTGCTGTGGCACCTAAATTTTCCTTTTACATACAGTGTTGGCAAATTAGGAGCTAAATCATGATATAAGTGAAAATCTTTTAGGAACGTATGGTCCGCCAAACCGACGAACACAACGAAAAATTAAGATGTAAGTCTTTTAGTTGATTAGAAAAAAACAAATTCTTTTATACATTTTTCATTTTATTTGGATTAAAAATAACTAAGATTAGCGGGCGGTTACTGCCTCAGGTACTATAGCAATAAACTAAGTCAAGTGGATTTATAGTCTTTGGCTTTAGCTAAACAAATAAATAAGACCTTTAAATTAAAGACCTGCCATATTATGACTAAGCTAATTTAAACACTTGTAGACTTGTAGAGGTAGTAACTAAGTCACTCTTCCTTATTCGGACTCACTGCTGTGTTCTCCGAGGTAGGCTGCAAAAAATTAAAATAAATAAGAATAATTTAATTGTCTTCAAAACGAAACACACAATTAAAAATTTTACAAAAATTATAACTTGAAAACAAAATGGTCAGGGCTCAGCAGGGTCCTGCTTGTGAATACACAAGCAAATCTCATACACTCCGCCAAATGAAATAAGTAAATTAGAGCTAGGTACGGTTTATAATGTAAGTATGCCTTATAATGTTAATAACGCTTTGCATGAGTTTGCATCTGGTGTTATTAATTACAGACGGTTAGTAGCAGACCAAACATTACTAAGTAGCAGACCAAACATAAGGATTAAATAGCGAGGCAAGTTTCCATACAAAAAATAAGTTACATTTAGGCTTCATGGTACGAAGAAACGTATAAAAATGGGTTGTTTTGGCTGGCTTATGCTTGGAACATATTTGTTAATTCCTAAACTTATCTCTAGTATATATTTTGTTTGGAAACAAGCAATATTTATATTTAGAAGAGCCCGAAGTTCAGAGCTAAAATTTCTACGCGTCGACTCTATGCGTTTATTATTAATGTTAGGTCTGCTACTATATTACACGTCTGTGGTTATTATAAAGATAATACCTGGCAACACCTCACTCTTATAGAAGAGACAAAAGAATAGCTCTGTGGCTCTAGAAGTAAAGCCATTCGACTCGTCTTCGTCAAACGTCGAAAGAGACAAGTGTATACAAGACAAAGACAAATAACAGGTATCCTGCTCACACACGTAAGCTTGTTCCTTTTGTCGTTTGTCGAAGAAGAGTTGAGTGAGCCCCGAACGGCTTTGCTTCTAGAGCCGCTGGTCTGGTTCACTTCCTGTCAAAAATGTCGGACCCACCGACTCGCTACATTTCTGTTATCCATTTTAATAAATAAAGTGCATGTACATTTTATGTGAATATATTATTGCTGTTGCCAGCGCCGCCATTTCGTACCCGCTCCATGCAATCGATCCACGCTACCTCTACATTATCGACAAATGAATGAATACCTGAATGTATTTATCGTAAACGACCACGCCGTACACGCAGCATACCGAGACTAGCATTTGTATGACGAGCCATACAACAACATTGGAGACTTGGGCTTGTCCAAATAGTTCTTTTCCATTCTTTATGCAAAGCATCGACTCCGTCACCATTATAGCACCATAAACCCAACATTGGGTGCCAACTCTTTTGCAGTTAGGGTCAGTCACATAAATGTAGTATTGCCTGAAAAGCAAAAAAGAATATTTTAATTGGTTTTTTTTTACGCAAAAGGGCACGAAATATAATATAGGCGATAAAGAATGTTCATAAAAAAACGCCAAAGCCGAAAACAGGGCAGATTTAATAAACGCGGGCGAGCAGCGGGCGAAAGGCTGCTACTAATAATAAAGTAGGTAGGTACTTAGTAAAAAGGCCGTGACTGTAAATAATTATTTTTTCAAAATTTTAAATGAAATGTGTTATTTATTATATTAGTATTGTACTGATGCCAAAACTACCATTTTTTTGATTTATGTCTGCCTGCATGTATTTTCTGTTTTAACTTGAGAACCACTCAACAGATTTGGATGCGGTTTTTTTCTTATTATCATCTTAGTGAACCTGATTAACATAGGCATGTTGATAAAATAACGCCTAATCCGAAAACGAGGCAGAGCCTAAAAACTATACCTAGCTAGCGAGCTACAAACGCGGGCGGAGCCGCGGGCAAAGGTTAGTACTTAATAAGGTAATTACGACTTTCACTTTCGATTTTACAAGTAGCTATTATTATTATTATTATTATTATTATTATTATTGTTTATACACAAGCAGCTGAAAGCTGATGTTGCGTATATCACTGCACTTTAGTCTTTAAAAAAATGTCTAATTTATTTTTGAATGAGTTCACTGTGGTTGCACTAATTACAGCTTCAGGTAGACTGTTCCACCCGGTAACCACACGGTTAGGCAGAAAGTGTCGACGGGGGTTGCTTGCACATTTTGATCCGACGATTTTAAGTGAGTGACCTCTGAGGTGCTGGTTTTTGTTCATTTTAAAAAGGCTGTCAAGTTCTTGAACATCATAGCACCCAGTCAGTATCTTATATGTCTCTATAAGGTCACCGCGTTGTCTGCGTTGTTGCAGCGTGGTAAGACCAAGTTCTTTCAATCGCTGTTCGTATGGCTTGTCATGTAAACCTACAACCATTTTTGTAGCTCTTCTTTGAACCTTCTCTAACATGACAATGTCTTTTTGAAAATAGGGACTCCAAATTTGAAAGCCATATTCAAGCAGTGGGCGTATATATGATTTATAGATTGTTAAAAATAAAGCCTTGTCGATGTAATTAAATGTTTTTCTTATCATATATGTTACAGAGTTAGCCTTCTTGGTTAGTTGAAGAACGTGAGCATCCCATTTCAGATTGTCTGTTATTGTGACTCCCAGATCTCTCTGTGTTGTAACTGTTTTTAGGGGTTCTGAGTCAACTGTGTATGGTAAATATGGGTTGTTTTTCCCAACATGTAAGACAGTACATTTCCCAGAATTTAAAGTTAGAAGCCAGTCTTTGGTCCACTGAGTTATCCGATTCAGATCATCTTGAATCATCTGGTGGGATATTAGCGGGTTTCCCATTATTTTGGTGTCATCAGCGAATAAGGACAATTCAGATCTTATAACGTCCTTTAGGTCCGTCAAAAATATTCCAAATAGGATTGGTCCTAATACAGGTCCTTGAGGAACACCGCCGTAAACATTGAAGTAGTTGGAAAGCTCTTCTCCTACTCTGACTTTGAATGTTCGTGCACTAAGGAAGTCCTCTATCCACAGAAGAAGTTTTCCCCGAATTCCAAAATGTTCTAACTTTGCAATTAATCGTTTTATGGGGACGCGGTCAAATGCTTTCTCATAATCTAGATAAATTATGTCTGTAGGTTCATGCTTATCCCAATTCTTTGTCCAAAAATTTACGCAAGACAACAGGTTAGTAACTATGGATCTTCGAGGCACAAATCCGTGTTGTTCAGCAATAATGATCTGTTCCTTGGACAAAAATTCTCTTATTTGTTTAGCAATAATTTTTTCCATTACTTTGCATGGTATGCATGTTAAGCAAACTGGTCGATAGTGAGCCGGGTCGAGCTTATCTCCTTTTTTGTAAATGGGGGTAACCATTGCCTCTTTCCAATCTTGCGGTAATTTCCCATCTTTAAAAGACAGACTCATGATGTGAGCAAGTTGCCCGCATACCACACGGTTACATCTTTTCAGTAGGATTGACGGTATTCCATCAGGGCCCATTGCTGTGTCATCATTCAGGGTATTCAATGCTCTTGCTACGGCTTCAGGTGTAAAGTCAATCTGCTCAAGTGAGTTTGCCACAGCGGGACTGCCAATGTTTGGTAAAGGTTGGTTGATAGGTTCTTTCACAAAGGACTTTTCAAACTGTTTGCCAAAAATATTAGCAACTTCTTTATTGTCAGTAGTTATTCTCTGAGTTAGGCTATCTCTTAATGCTGGTGGAATAGAAACTTTTGAGTTCAAATGTTGACGCATATATGCATAAAAGCATTTCGGACCAGCTCCAACAATAGTTCTTTCAAAATTAATTCTGGATTTTCTTACTTCTCCAATAATTTTATTGTTTAGCTTCCTATAATTCTCGTATGATTCTTTTGTTTTACATAATTGATACAATTTCCATTTCTGTAGCTTTTCTCGAGTCAGTTTTATTATCTGTGGTCCAATCCATGGTTTTTTTATATTTTTCTTTTTATTAGCTCTTGTAAGTGGTATGTTTCCTTTAATAACCTTATGAATGCCTGTCTTAAAGTCCATCCACGTCTTATCGGGATTAATATGGTGTATGGAATTTAAATTGTGTTCTAGTAGCCGGGAAGTTATAATTTCATAATTAGCACTGTAGAAGTTTCTTCGGTGTTTTTTCTCAACAATGTTGAGTATTTGGTCATTCTGGATTTGTAGTGTCCCAAAAAGGACCATGTGGTCACTTTTACCTATTTGAGGATAATGTATTATTTTAGTACACAAGTTGTCATCACTGCAAAGAATAAGATCAAGTAATGACTCTTCGTTATTTCGCTTTCTCGTTATTTCTGTCACCAACTGATGTAGATTAGTTTCAGTAATCATTTCTATAAAATTTTCATGAAGTGCATTATAACCATCTAATTTCTGTAATGGCCATTCAATGTCAGGGAGATTAAAATCTCCAGCAATTAGTAAATTCCCATTCTCTTCAGCAGCCTTTTTAATTGTTTCAATTAGCAACTTATCACTTTCTTTTAGGTCATAGTGGGTAGGGCGATAAACACCTCCAATAACAATTTCAAATTTACCATATGTTACGGATAATACTAGAAGATGTTATACAAAACTTCGGGGGTCGGTCGCCTCGCTCCGCTCCGCTTCGCTCGGCGTCCGATGTTTATTAACGTGTCAACCTAACATGCTGTACCTCGCTTCGCTCGTCGTCGCACCTATTTTTTACTTTTCTCGGACTACACCCAGCTTTACCCGTAACATCTACAATGCAGAAGGTGAGACTGTAGAATTGCGATTGTGTGCGTGCACACCACTGACATTGTGGAAAACAACTCTTATAGCAGTCCAGGCAAGGTCTGTTTTCAAAAAATTATGGTTTGACTTTTATCTTATTCTTCTTATGTTACGATGTTTCCATGATTTTTTAAAAATAGACCTTGCTACACTGCTATAAGAGACGTTTTCCACAATGTCAATGGTGTGCACGCACTAGCAGCGGATTAGCAAGAGTATATTTGGCAGGCCCCACACCTGTGCGCAAAAAATCCATTTATTGATATACCACCCACTGTCCGTCAAATAAATGTATTGAAGTGAAACACATAGGTTGTATAATTTATAATGTCTAAGAGGGTAAATTAAAATCTTACTCGTAAATTAATTATAAGTTGGGGAGATTATTATTGACCTTCCGCAATGTAAACGATCATATGTATCTTTTTCATAAATTAGTAATTTAATTTAGTTCTATCATCCCTTGACAATGCCGTAAGGCAAAAACGGTTGGAGATATTTAAGTTTATAGGAGTGGAGCAGTACAAGCGTTTTTATCAAGACGTAGGAGGTAACTTTATTGCTTAACTAAAATTTTAACAAAAAAAAAAATTCTACCAAATTCAAATGTAGACATTATTCCCGGCTTTGTCTCTTTGCAAACCCAATGTACACCATGAAAAATTTTAAATTCATTATACATAGGTAACACTAAAAGTTTCCGGAACTGGCCACTTACATAAACAATATTTAAAAATTTATTGCAACATTTGAAAATAGAACTCTTTGGCTGTAGAATGCAGTTTGTTTCATCTGACTGTCTTTTGTTTTTACCTTGTGGCGCCATTTAAAAAATTGTGTGTCTGCATCAACATGGATTTAACTCGGGAAAATTTTCGTAGTATGATTTTCTACGATTTTAAGTGTAATTGGACAGCTCAACAGAGCATCGCTCGGCTTGAAACAGCTTTTGGCAATGAAGCACCATGCAAGACGACTGTTTATAGCTGGTTTGCAGAATTCGAGCGTGGTCGTATCAATCTCAGTGACGAATCTCGCGATGGTCGGCCGTCCACCGCTGTGACCAACAAAAACATCGATGCTGTGCGCCGTATGATTGAAACAGACAGGCATGTGACCTACCATGAAATTCGCGCATCCTTAGAAATAGGCATGAGTCAAATACAATCAATCCTACACAAACATTTGGGTGTGAGAAAGCTGTGCTCGCGGTGGATCCCACACAACTTGACCGAGGCTCAAAAAACGGACCGCGTCACTTGGTGCAGTGCCATGCTTACCAGATTCAACGAAGGTGCGTCAAATTTGGTGTGGGACACAGTAACAGGTGACGAAACATGGATTTATTGCTACGATCCCAAAACAAAGCAGCAAACGAGCGTATGGGTCTTTCAAGATGAGCCGAAACCAACCAAAGTGGCGCGCGTGAAAAGTGCATCTAAGCGGATGATTGCTTCTTTTTTTAATAAAACTGGACACGTGGCTACTGTTGCTTTAGAGAATCGTCGTACCGTGAATAGTGACTGGTACACGACCATTTGTTTGCCGGAAGTTATTGACGAACTCCGTAAAAATAACCGTAAACGCCGTATCATCCTGCACCACGACAATGCTAGTTCTCACACGGCCAGACAGACAAACGACTTTTTGAAGACGAAAAATGTAGAACTCATGAGTCATCCTGCATACAGTCCCGACCTGGCACCTTGTGACTTTTTTCTGTTCCCAAAAATTAAGAACCAATTACGCGGTCAACGATTTTCATCACCAGAAGAGGCTGTCGAGGAGTATGAAAAACACGTTTCAGAGGTCACCACAGGGGAGTGGCACAAAAGTTTTCAAAACTGGTTTGATCGAATGAAAAAGTGCATAGACGCCAAGGGAGATTATTATGAAAAACAATAAATTAATTTTGTACCTTTAATAGTATTTTTTCATATTCATTCCGGAAACTTATAGTGCGTCCCACGTACAGGCTGTAAATGCAAAGTCAAGAATCCCTTTCGGGTATGAAAGTATACACGATTCTGATGTCATTATGAGAAAAAAAATATACCTTGAATTTTCACCAAAACTTCCATCATTTTTCTAAGCTATGGCTACGCAGCTCACCGGCCTCTCCACAAACCTAATTGCCCCCCGCAACCCGCACCCCTCATCCGAGTGGCCACGACCAGTGAGGGTGTCCATGCGATTAGTGTACTTTGAGTAAAGAAAATCGTCTTATTATGAGATACTGGTACTTTATTGAGCGATCCCAGTATTTAAAATAATATCTTTACCGATCATACTAACACACCTTTAAAGGATTCTTGCCTTTGCTTTTACACCCGGTATATAGATACTACTTCTGTAAATTTTTTCACATTTCTATAAAAAACCGTTTAGCCGGCAGGGGGGGACTTTTCACTTTAAAGCTTAATATTTCACCAACTTATGTGTTTTTTAGGGTTCCGTAGTCCGACAAGGAACCCTTATAGTTTCGCCATGTCTGTCTGTCCGTCTGTCCGCGGCTTAGCGCAGAGACTATTAGTACTAGAAAGCTGAAATTTGGCATGAATATAAATATTAATCACGCCGACAAAATGGTAAAACAAAATCTTGAAAAAAAATTTTTTTAAGGGTATCTCTCATACAAGTAAACTGGGGATGTTTTTTTTTCGTCTATTCCATAGTGTGGGGTATCGTTGGATAGGCCGTTTAAAAACATTATGGGTGTGTGTTCACAGAAGTAGTATATATAATGAATTTAAAAGGAAAACTATTACAGCTAAGTAGGCTCTACAGGTTTACGAGTACAGGTCGCGCCAAACTTTTGGCCCCCTATAATGTATGGGACCAGAAGTTTGGCGCGGTCTGTATTAGTAGACCAACTTATATTGTACCGGACAACTACGGAACCCTACATTGTGCGTGGCCCGACACGCACTTGGCCGGTTTTTTAATTTATCTTTTCTAGTTTGTAATGCACTCTAATAATAATAATTTAAAACATATTTTGGGATGAAGAAAATTTAATTTTGAAAGCATTAAATGCCTTCAGATTATCTGTCTGTCCGTCGGTATTTATACAACTGCCTAAATTAAATTGAACTATTGAGTCTGTAAGTTGGATCCGAGCCACGATCTGGACTGCGATTTAGTGTTATAACGATAATGATAATTGAGATGAGAGGGTTAAGGCTTTGAGTATTCAGAACCTAAATCCTCAAAGATGCAAATGTTCTGATAACAAGGGTGATGGATAGAATCAACGACCTTAATTGGGTCGTTGGATAGAATAAAATAAAAAAATCGGGGTGTACAAACGGGATTTAGAAGAGGTATGGGTTGCGTGGATCAGAAATTTTGTATACAAAGTATATCTGAAAATTGTCTGAAATAATCAGAAGGTATTTTGTGCGTTTGTACATTTAGAAAAGGCTTACGGTAGAGTGGTAAGTGATGACTTGTGGAAGACAGTTTGGCCGGAACCGTGGGTGAAATGTAACAGAAAGCATAATGGATAGACCACTAGACACGACCGTTCTTTATTAATGTGGGTGAAACTGACTACTGTAGCGATCCGTCAGAATATTATTATAGGGATAAAGAGAAAAAGAAATTTAATTAACTTTTTTTTGATAACTACTATATCACTAGTAAACTCATCTATTCATAGTCAATGCCAAAATGGCGCTTTGTTTACTTTGTCCACAAGTTAATATATAGGTAGAACCACACTATTGGTATTTATCACAACGATTCTTGATTCTTAAGACCCATTTCACAAAATAACGCTTTTTGTATAGCGTGCTTTTATGGATCATAATTTTCATGGAATTTGGAGTGATGGAAATCAATTTTTTTTCGTTCTAATTAAATGAATGAACAGTAAATGAAATTTCAGAACTTGATTGGGTAAAGATCAGATTATTCCGACATGAAATTTTGATTGTAATTATGCTTTACCCAGTCAGTACAAATAATTTGGCTATAGCACAAAGGGTTCTGTACCATCGTATAGCCTAACCCGGAACTACGGAACCCTAAAACATACATATCAATTGCGATTGTCGGCACTTGGTGAAACATCGTCAACATCTTAAAAAATACACTTGTACTGTTTCACTTGATTAACTTTATTAAACTACCGGTTTCGCCTTACGGCATCATCAGGTTATTATATCTTAATCACACCGGGTGTAAAAGCAAAGGCAAGAATCCTTTAAGGGTGTGTTAGTATGATAAGGCGAAGATATTATTTTAAATACTGGGATGTCTAAATAAAGTACCAGTACCTCATAACATAACTAAGACGATTTTCTTTACTCAAAATACACTAATCGCGTGGACACCCTCACTGGTCGCTGGCCACTCGGATGAGGGGTGCGGGTTGCGGGGTGCAATTAGGTGTGTGGTCAGGCCGGTGAGCTGCGTAGCCATAGCTTAGAAAAATGATGGAATTTTTGGTGAAAATTCAAGGTACATTTTTTTTCTCGTAATGACATCAGAATCGCGTATACTTTCATACCCTAAAGAGATTCTTGACTTTGCATTTACACCCTGTATATGTAACAGTTTTAATTGAAGATGGTAAATAATATAGATGCTATAGCAACATTAAGGCGACGCATTGGACATTTTGGCGACATGGATCTCCACTTTTCTCAGCAATAAAAAAAACATATGTAATTACCAATTTATATACTAGACTAGCTTTTGCCCGCGACTTCGTTCGCGTGGGTTTCGGATATAAATTCGAATCAGACTTCCCATAGTTTAATATCGCTATAAAATCTTTGCCCCGTTTTCGTCTTGGGCGTTATTTTATAAACACCCCTTGTAGTCTATGTGTTGACCATGGTAACTACGATGATAATAAAGAAAACCGCATGCAAATCCGTGGAGTGGTTCTCGAATTATAAATCGTTTATTCAATCTTTGCTCCGTTTTCAGCTTGGGCGTTATTTTATAAGCACCCCTTATAGGCTATGTGTTGACCAGGGTTACCATAATGATAATAAAGAAAACTGCATTCAAATCTGTTGATTGGATCTCGAGTTATGAAAGCATTTATTCAATCTTTGCACCGTTTCCGGCTTGGGCGTTATTTTTTGAACGCACCTTATAGCCTATGTGTTGACCAGGGTCACTACGATGATAGTTAAAAAAAACCGCATCCAAATCCGTTTGGTGGTTCTCGAGTTAAAACGGAACATACAGACAGATAGACAGACAGACAGACAGACAGAAATTCTAAAAATTGTTGTTTCGGCCTCAGTACAGTTACCCATTTCATTTAAAATTTCGCGAAAATATTCAAAGTATAGACACGACTTTCTTTCTACTTTATTATTAGTATATAGATTAAGCATTTCATTGACATCATTTTGCCCGAAGATTTAGATAAATTTTTATAGCAGAGAAGAAAATATTTAGAAAACCTCTCTTTAAAGCGGGAGCGCATGAAGCCACGAAAGTTTTTTATTTAAATTAGTCTACAAATAAACTTCAATATGGCCGATTGGATTTATTAAATTACTTATAGTTGTCATTTTAAATGAAAAATACTGTTTTGCCGCATACGACCTTACGGCATGAGCTAGTTCGTGGCGCATATTTGTATGGAGTAAGTCCCCCTCACTCCACTCTCCTAAGGCGCCGATTTGAAATGAAAAGCTTACCAATTCCTCGCCTTATGGCGACAAAAATAAGGCGCTTAAATGGTAGCGCCTGTTGTCAGACAATTCATAACCGTCTAAGTGCGAAACCCTTATTTTATTACTCATTGTTTTACTTTAGACTATGTACAACAATGTGGGCAAATTTTAAACTTGTATGTATTACCGTCTTTAAGATAGAACAAATAACGTTTTCATTACTAGTGCTCTGAGAGTAAGTCGTATATAACTCGAAATGCGGGTGGTAAATTCGATTTACCAACCTAAGGAGGTAAGTAAATTTGAAAATCAAACGAGTGTCCCTTACAGTCACTAACTACAGTAAATCACTCGTCTTTTTAAATGACAATGGAAAATATCTTTTCAGCTTATTTCCTTTTTATTTTGTTATTCTGTATTTTATTTATAATTATTATGGAAATATGTGACTTGCGTATATATATATATATACTTACATATATGTAAATATGCAAAATAAATTTTTATAAAGACGTTTATAAGTTAACACAGCAACTAAATTAGTTTTATTTTTAGCATAATCATACTAGCCAGTAAGACGCGATTGCACAAAAAAAAAGAAAAAGTAATTTAAAAATAAAATGGCGGCAGTAAAATTAAAATTATCTTGTTGAAAACGGTGTTGCAAACATAATTTCATAATTGAATAACGACATACATTTTCATTGATTGCAGGTCGAATTAATTTTTATATCCTGCAAAATGTGTTATTATAGGTATACTGGGTGAAATTAAATCAACCGACCAAATTCATACTGGAGACTCGGTTAGTCATCAGAAACAAGGTTTAATGACCCACCAGGTGAAATTCGAAAAAAAAATTTTTTTTGCCCCTTAGTGCCTGCTCTAGGAATTGTAGTCCAACCAGTAAGGGAGCAAAAAATGTGTTTTTCGAAATTGGCTAAAAGGATTACTGAACCTAGTTATTGATCACTAACCGAGTCTCCAGTATGAATTTGGTCGGTTGATTTAATTTCATTCTATATTAGTTATTTAGAGACCCTTGATAATAGCGTAAAACCGACACCGGTTGGGATAAATATAATTAAGTACTGTGAAACAAGTAGGTACAGGTGCAGTTAATCATCATGTCAGGTGCAATTGATCGCTTACCTCCCTTGTATAATAGTCTAATATAAAAATGCTATTTTCTCGAGGTTTATTCTATGGGGACCCCCCTTGGGTATATATTTTTATTATTTGTCGTGGCAGTGGCTATAGTTACACGTATCCTGTGAGAATTTCAACTGTCTACTTATTAAGGCTGAAGCTGTAGACCCCTGTGACAGATGGATAGACAGACATACAGACGGACAGCGGAGGCTTAATAATAGGGTTCCGTTCGGCACCCTTCGGGTACAGACCCTAAAAAACGTGGTGAACTGGCGAAATTACTCGGAAATATTGACGGAAATCTTTTTTTAATGCAAGTGCTGGTAAAGTTCTGTTTTATATGCGTCTAATCCGTTGTCAAAGTCAACTTTACCGCACGAGTGTTTAATGTTTTCATTTTTTTTTAGTTTTGTTCCCCTACATAGTGGGAAGGCAAATGGAACTTAGCTCATACAGCCATGTCTGAGGTATGTTTTATTTTTTTAATTTATCAAAAACAGTTGCCAGTCTTATCTTGTGTACCATAGATATACTTGACAGAAATGAGCTGGGTACATAGCATAGTAGACTATATTGAGCTTTGACAGCTCGATATACACAGTCCGTCCCTCTTTAGGTAGATCAAAAGAGTGAGACAGAGCACTGTATCAAGCGCCACCGAGCTCGATATGGTTTGCTATGCTAGACTAGTGTTTCAGTTTGATGCGTTCGTAGGCTGATGAAATGAAAACTGTTTTTATGAAATGAAAACTTTACAAATTGAAAATTCTGATGAAACTTAATCAACCATTTAGTGCCTGATTTTTACTTTTTAATTTTTTTTGATAATATATCAAGGGTTACTTTAATTTATACAGCCAAACTCTTATTAGAGGCTTGGTAAGTGATCAGTATCACGGATCGATAACAGGTTTTGCTAATTTCGCAAAATAAAATCTTTACGTCTCATCGTAAATGACTCGGGGCTGGGCTTGCGTTTGTAAGGAACACGAAAATAATTATTTACGAATTTCACAAAAAGGGTCATTGAATCTTGTTACTGAGCACTTACCGAGTCTACAGTAACAATTTGGCTGAATAAATTAAAGTCATCTTATACAGGTGTATAGGTGAAAAGAAGTATTTGGTGAAAATAAACTTCTTGGTAGGTAACCGCATTGAATCGCAATATGAATATGAACTTTTTGATTATAATGCTAAAAGACAAAAAGTTTGAAGTTCGCAAAATGATACTGGTCACTTGCATTCTCGGTACAATATTTAAGAAAAATACAATGTCATCGATCGGTCTTCCCTGTTAACAACATTCTTTGTTTGTATCTAAAGAATAGACAAATCGGGCAGCCATTTTTGTTTACATTATTATCTAGAATAAGCTGGTGGGAGTCGAATTAATGTTATGTAGGTATGACTGAAAGCAGCCTTCGAACGCATCAAACTGAAAGCAGCTTAATTCCGTCAAGTCGGCAACTTGCATGCAAAGAAAAAGAATTCCCGCCTAAAGTTCATTTGGAGTATTTATTTATTGTTTCTTTGTTTATTTAATTACATTTTATTTATTTACTCACAGTGTGCATTGAAAAACGTAGTATGATACTCGTGCGTAAGGGCAATAACTTACTCGTAACGTTTAAAACACTCGCTTATCCCTCGTGTTTCAAATCGTTCCTCGTACAAGCTAATCCCTCCTTTACGCTCTCGTAGCATAAACTACTATTATAACAGTTAATGTGATTAAAATAAATATTATGTGTCGACAAATTTACGTCTTTGATTTTTTTTTTATAGCAAAGTATTAAACTTGAATGAAAGATTTAGCTCTTTCAAGATGACAATGTGATTCTTTTTTCCTAAACGAAATGTGGTGTAGGAGATTGATCATTACAAATAAAGTAGTAATATTTGTAAATTTGATACATTAACTGTCAATACGAAAAAAAGGTATATGTTTGACAATTATTCAACGGTATAATAGTAGATTGTTATACAAGGGAGCTCGCTAGTGCGCCTAAATATCTTGGGTGGGATTAATCACTTACATCCGTGTGTAACACTCTACTTTTCATCACTAATGCGAGGAAATAAAAAAAACTTACAAAATTATGTTTGCAACGTTTTCAACAAGATAATTTTACTGCCGCCATTTTCTTGACATGAGACTTTCTTTTTTTTGTGCAATCGTGTCTTACTGCCCAGTGTTATTGTTTTAAAAATAAAACTAATTTAGTTACTGTTTAAACCCTTCAACGTCTTTTTAACATTTTATTTAGCATATTTACCTATTAACCCTACAAAATAAAAAGGAAACAGGCAGAAAATGAAATTTTCATTTACCGAAACAAGTGACTTACTTTCCTCACTGAGGAACTGGGACACTCATTCGATTTTCAAATTTACTTACCTCCCTAGGTTTGTAAATCAAATTTACCACCCGCATTTCGAGTTAAATACGACTTACTTTCAGAGCATTAGTGACAAAAAAGTCTTTCCTAAGATGGTAAATCAGGCGCAGGAAATTTTAGATTACTCGCATGATAATGTGAACCGGCTTTCAATAAGCAAACAACAAAATTGAAGTAGAATAGTCAATATAACTTGTATAAATTACAAAATACCTCACTCCAGAAACCCTGCCATAAACAGATTCCAAAAGAAGAAATTGTGTTAATGTTTCACTAACCTTACAGATGGAGCTACTATCACGCCAACGAGAAGCAGTCGCATAATAACTAGAGGATGGGACGGTGGCATCTCAAATATATGCTTCAGGAAGAACGTATTTAGCTCCGATATCTGCCAGAAGACCACCAGCTGGCTCAGAGCAAACAGTCTCATGTAGGTGCAAGTAGGATCGAGCCAGCGAACAGGAGTCCATTGAACCGGAGTAAACTGAAGTATTGCTCTTTTGATCTTTCCTGAAGTAGAGGAGATATCTCTGAAATAAAATAACTTGGATAAACGCAGCTGGACATCTATAGGTAACTAGTTTAGAAAATTATATAAAGAGGCTTCTGATGATGTAGCAAAATTCGTAATAGAGATTCAGTATGATCAAGAATGATTCAATGATCAGAACCAAGAATTATTCTTTTTGCGACAGACGAGAAATATTTAAAAATTATTATTTTCTAGCTATTTTCGTGTAGAGAATCAAAACACCTTGTTTTGTTATTTCCAAAGTTCAGTATTAAAGTAGTATTATCTTAAAAAATAAAGAAATGGGGGTCAAAGTTGTCAGTTTTAGAAAGGTTTTGTTGTTCTCTTTGTAGGTAAATGTACGTTAGGGTTCAGGCATTTTTGTTTGGAACTCAATTATTTCCTAAACTAAGGCTGTCCGCGGGTATGACTCTTGGGAAAAGTGGTTCAGTAGGGTCGGTAGAATATGTGGTTTCCTTTAACGGTCGCACTCTATTTACACCCGGTATTACATAAAGATAATAAATGAATACTCACCTTATACTGACCCATTTATATTCTCTCATTTCTAGGGCTTTGCATATCTTGAGGCCGCACCATATTCCAAGTCCGTTACAGACGAGTACATCCAACACAAGAGAGTCCCACCAACATTCCAAGAAGTTTGGCAGTAAATGTGCAAATGCTATTTCAGTTATTTCCCACATTACAGATATAGCCCAAAGTAAACCAGCATGTCTGAATAATATAGCTTTAAACATCCATCCCAAAAAATGACCCCAAGCAAACACATCGACATGTGACCAGACTTTTGCTATACTTATATCTGAGCAATTGACAGCATATTCCTGTGAACAAACGAAAATTTGGCCTTAGAAACTCACGGGTTGTTTTTTGCTATACAAGCTGTCGATTTGTTCCAAAACTTCTGTCCTGAGAGTGATTTATTTACACAATGCTCATTCAAAAACACTGCCCAAATAATATAATAATTGACTTTTTCGGCCTTTACCAGACTTCGTTTAGTTATACCTAACTTCGACGCACGAGACGGGCCCATTGAAATCAGTAATAATAATTGGACGCCCGAACCGCAGTCAACGGTGAAGGCTTTTTTTTCTACATGATTGAAAACGCACCCAACTAGCTTGTTTACGAAAAATGACGATGCACGAACCGACCCCAGATCGGCAGCGGATTTTCCCCTTTGAATGGCCAGGCTGATTCTCTGGCCAAGATACGCGCCAGCCTTCGGTTCCCCACAAACGTCGATCAGCCGTGCAGATAATTCTTTAAAATGGAGTTTTGCATCTGAAGGGTGCGGGGAAAGAACAGGGAATGTCCATCTGAGTACATTTCGAGAAAAACGCATGTAAACCTTTGAAAGTGTATACATATTTTTAATGATACCAGAAATACGATTGAAAGTTTACATACTTAAATAAATTGGTACTTAATATGAAATATATTTTCTTATATTTTCACTAATTTATTACTTTGAAAATACAAAAAAATAAAAATAGAATTTGTGATTGGTTCACTTTCAGGCCAATGAAAAATTGTCTTCCCGTTTGTTTTACATTGAGGCCCAATCGAAAAACCTATTTTTGATTGCCATCCCTTATTGTATTTCAGTTTTTTGTGATTGAAAACGAGACTTTAATAGAAAAACAATGTTTTGACAATAAAAAACACACAGTTGAAAAAATGTGACATTCCTTGTTCTTTCCCTGCACCCTTCATCTGGACCCCACGGCCCGAGGATCTCGACCCCGAAAGGCACAAATATGCAGTCCAAGCTAAGGGCTACATACTTGCGCCTCTTATTTCCCTCGGCCGCTGCCGCAGCCGCACCAGCCCTAACGGTAGTAACACCGGTGTGGGACGGTACTAGTGTGTCAACACATGTTGCATCTCACACCAATGCTCTGCCGTTCTTCCATGGGATTAATGTCATCCCATTGGGCCTCTTGCCATCGTCACGTGTTATGCCCTTCGGCTCTAGAATAGCCGGCACGTTGACGGTGGCAAGAGCCCGCCGGATGACATCATTTATACTGGCGTGGCGCGGCAGGCGGCCAGCACTACGCTGACAAGAAAGGCCGTGGTGTCCGAGCTGATCGACGCTTGTGCCACACCGGCAGCGATGTGGCTCGTTCGTCTTCCCGCCGAGTCTGAGGCTATGTAGACGGTACAGCGTGCAGCCAGAACCCGGACTCCCTTTCACCGGACGCCAGGACTGGAGGCGAGCTCGATCTGCAGGATCGGTCGCAGTGTCAAGTAAAGAACTTTGAACTTGTCTGCAGATCGGCTCGTCCCACTGTTTTTGTTTAGTCAAGTCAGTGGGCAGATTCTCACCAGGACAGGCTTGCACCCATGCATCCCTGGCATCCGACAAGCACGATGCCTCAACGACACCGAGTGACGGGAAAATTATAATACCGTAGAGGACATGCGTGCTAAGAACGGATGACAGGAGGGCTGGGAGTGCTACACTGGAAATTTTACCGAACCGGACCAGCACCGGTCGGTAAGTGAACAATTTACGATGGTAACAATTGGTTGCTGTAGAGTATAATCAATAATTTTTAGAAGTGTAGTAAATTTCCAAAGTAGGCAGCATCGTAGGACGTAGGTTAATTTGGGTACAAAAATGCAGAAACGGATAATAAAAAGTGCAATGTGAGGGTTAATTTTCGTTAAAAGGTCTGAAGTATGGAGAAATCTAGAGATCTGGTCGTTCACATATCCGGGCAGGGGCACCAAGGACGCAAGGGGCGCAATAACTCATTATCTAAAATTTTTATCTTAGGAGCTACGGCATTAAATTTTTCTATTATATTATTTCTTTCGAAACTCGAAATCGATTTGGATGATAATAATTCACATTTTGAGTTAAAGTTCTAAACTAATTTGGGCAAAATTTTGAATAATGTTTTCTAAGTCATTTAATACAGATGTTGAATCGCCTCCAATGGTGCCATCGTCGAAGTACCAAATATAAAAATTTTAATTTATATCTTTGATAGGGGGTCACCCTGCTGACAGCCGACTGCGGATTCCAGTAAGTAGTCTCTGTAGATTAATTTTGTTGGTCTGCTATAAAATTAAAAATTATTACATGAAAATATAAATTGTTATTTTTGACTTCTGTCAGGTAAACCACAAAAATAAGTTACATTGGCATTCTTCGTCGACGCAGAAGGGTGGCAACGAATGCCGATTAAAACCGATGTTTAAAACCGAAACGCACCAATTCAATAAAGATCTTGTTACCCTACATTATACGGATGAAAATCTAACAGCAGGTGAACTCATGAAATCTGTGCATTGCGTGGCAATGAAAAAGATTCACCATGTTGACTACAAGGGATTAAATCATCAGAAATTAAATAAAATGCAAGAAGGTCGTGTCTGTGCATTAAATATTTTCGCGAAATTTTGAATGAAATGGGTTATTAGATTTTTTGACTGTCTGTCGATAAGTACGTTCCGTTTTAACTCGAGAACCACTCGAGGTAGCTGCTGGGGGTGGATGCTTTGTTATTATTTTATTTATTATGATTTCAATCTCTAATAATAGTAGTACAATATTCCTTTATTAGTATTGTACCAATACTACCAATTTTAGAATTTTGTACCACTAAACGGATTTGGATGCGGTTTTTTTAATATCATCGTAGTGACCCTGGTCAACATACAGGCCATAAGGGGGGGTTCATAAAATAACGCCCAAGCCGAACGGGGCAGAGATTGATTAAACGCGGGCGGGGTCGCGAGTACAGGCTAGTGTCACTATAAAAATATGAAAGTGACTATAGCCGTTAGCGGCTACCTTAGTTTTAATTTTATTCGACCGCTAGGGATACGTTGCGACGACGAGCGAAGCTAGGAGGAGCGGTTAGGTTAACATGTCACGAGATGCAGAAAAAATAATTTTCCGAGCACTTTCCGATGACTTACGGTTCAATAATTTATACAATTAAAGGACCGCTTCCCTTTTCGAACTGAACATTGCAAATTGAACTTTATCAGTTCGTGCTAATATTTGGAAGATACAAGAAAGGGTGTTGAAGATTGTACGGGTTTTTTTTTATACTCGTATTCAAATTCCTAAAGGTGGTAGAGCTGATGCCGGGCTCGACTGTGGAGGTACCACCATCTAACTCGCAAATCCTCCCGAAGTTATTCAGGAGAGAGTAAGAGAACAGCTCTCAGGCAAAACCAGGCGGCCCACCATTGCCTGGGACCGATGGATGGCGGTATATCTGTCGCAGTCATCTGGTTGAATCTGCTATTCGATTGAATGACTAGTGCGTTCCTTGAATGACGAAATTCAATTGAATGACTAGGCCGAACGTTGATTGAACAAGCGTCACTCAACGTCCAACTAGTTAGCGGATTGTAACACAGCCCTATGAACAGAGCGGACGTAAAATCAGTCAGGTGATTCAAATTTAGTTCATTTTTTTTCCACTGCGGTGCTAGTAGTCACCAAAACAAATATGGCGTCAAACAGCTCGCATAGATAGAACTGTGTTTATATATTTTTCGATTAAATTTACTTTAAAGTGCGTTATTTGTAAATGAAACTGATCCTGTGATTTTAAGTATTTTTTTTTAAATCTAAACCCTCATTTCACTAGGTGTTTTGTTTTTTTTTTTTTTTTTTTTTTTTTCAGAATTCTTTATTAAATAAAAAACAAAAAGTAGCACACAACAAGACACTGTCAAGTAGGTACTTAAACTAATTTAGGAGTTACTCCGTAGGCTTATACGCCTCTTAAAGCTTATAACATGAGTATAATAGAATTTAACACATAATTAACTACATACAAAAAATCACAATACATTAATATATGAACCTTTTGTGAAGGTTTCAATTTGTGGCCACTAGGTGACAAAGACTTAATTTAACAACTTTTTGGTGTCCCAGAGACTCGTATATTTTAATAAATTACTTTTGAAATAATATGATCAATTTTCCATGTTTTTTACTTTTTTATACGAAGCAAAAATATGAGATTAAGTAGAGCATTGGAAATCATGCTACAATCTTTTATTATTTTAAGCTTAGCAGTTTATAAATCAGTATTTTTTTAACTCTCCCAAAATTCTCATGAGCATCCTACCTAATAAGCAAACCTAATCTTTATGGTCACCCTACATGGGACCCCACTATAGACGACCTAAAATTTTGGCGGCCAATGATGAAACTTACGGCAATCGACAGTAATATCGTAAGGTTAACTTTTAAGTTGCGAACTCATGGTCACCCTAACCAAACATTACAAATCCCATTCAACGACTTCGCTAAATGACGTTCAGTCAAGATGTTGAACGTTACATTCAACGACTTGACGTGTTGTCCTTTAGTCATTCAATTAAATGTCGTCATTCAATAGACGCGCTAGTCATTCAATCAAATAGCAGATTCAACCAGATGACTGCGACATATCCATCCCCAATTGCTGGGCCTTATATAAAACAGACTGGTGACGGGCAGCGGCGTCACTAGTGCAAGGGTTTCGGCACCGCGCTCACCAACCCGCCTGCCCAGCGTGTGTGAGTATGCGCATTTCTTCCAGGAGGACCGCCAAGAGTGGTGAAATCCTGGAAAGGCCTATGTCCAGCAGTGGACGAAACAGGCTGATGGATGGATGGATTCAAATTCCTGTATGCACAGTAAAATTGTAAAACATTAACGCGTTATGCACAATCTATCATGGATTGTATAAAAAGCGTAAGGAAATACGACCTTTGTCGAAAGAGCTATGCGCATTATTTAAACGGCACAACTGTACTTACAGTACAGGTTTTAAGTTTAAACAATATATTTCTAGAAATTAGGCAGTTTTTATTTTTTTTGTCTTAAATAATTAAATCAAGGTTGTTTTAGCTTCGAAGAGCAAAAGTACAGAAGAAATTGAAACATAATTTCAACATTTGAAACATTTAATTTCAACATTTATGAATACCAAATATCCTAACGTTGTGTTGTAACTGGTCACAGGCGTCATGACCCCACCCCCCCCCCCCCCCCCAAATCATCACATCAGCTTGAAAAATCCTCTATTACATGAAGGTTTACGAATATTTCAAACAAATTATTATCTGCCTACTAGCTTCTAATATGTGAAAAATGTTCAAAGTATCTCAAACGGTGCAAATCAAATTTGTAAAGCCCGCGAAATATACGTGCAAACGCAGACGTTGGTGGCGGCGGCGGCCGCATACCCCATAAAATTCATTGATTTTTCTATATTTGCTTAAACTGTTTTAGTTGGCTTCTTGAACAGTATTTGAGCCAAGATGACCCCCCCCCCCCCCCCCCCCCAAATTTTGAGCTGCGACCGCGCCTGCTTTTAAGTATTTAAAACTTGCAAGTTCTCATGGGGGGCCCAGTATATTACGCTTACTCCACTACAGGCAATATAACAGTACTGATATTGAAACAATAGGCAGGTTTCGCCCGACCAGTTTCACTGTATTCGTACAGTTTCTTTCAGGCGAAATCTGACTATAAAATCTGAGTAGCCGTTTCAATATCAGTATGAATCTAAACCACGAATCTTTTAGTAGTAAAATATAATAGTAGATATTATACCTAAACACAGTAGTACGAGTATAAAGCAAACTGCACCCGTAGTATGCTCTTACGTGTGCATCTCGTGGCGCCACTTGGCCTTTGTTTTAACAACAGAGGTGAGATTTATATCGCTTATTTCAACAGATGTACGCGTTATAAAGCGCGATAAACGAAGTCACACGTTATCATGCTACGACCGCAGGCAGGACTGCGACTTTTCAGTCTTGTAAAGGGTGTTTTTTTTAGAGGTATAGAACTTTAAAATGGAATAAAACAAAGATGATTTTTTTTATTGATATGAAATTTATTTTATTCGAAAGACAATCTTCTGGCATTATAATTTAAATATGACTTCTGGCATATGTCCGCCACGGCTGGCTCGGACGTAGTCTAATCTGGAGGTGCAATTTTCGATGACATTTTCCAACATTTGTGGCCGTATATCGGCAATAACTCGCCGAGTGTTGTCCTCCAAGTGGTCAATCGTTTCGGGCTTATCGGCGTAGACTTTTTTTGTTCATCAATTGAACAACCATGATGTGCAGGAGTTGTGGTTTCAACAAGACGGCGCAACATGTCACACAGTTCGTGCCACAATTAATTTATTGAAGGAAACGTTTGGTAACCGCATAGTTTCACGTTTCGGACCCGTGAATTGGCCTCCAAGATCGTGCGATTTAACGCACTTGACTATTTTCTGTGGGGATATGTGAAGTCGCAAGTCTACGCCGATAAGCCCGAAACGATTGACCACTTGCAGGACAACATTCGGCGAGTTATTGCCGATATACGGCCACAAATGTTGGAAAAAGTCATCGAAAATTGGACCTCCAGATTAGACTACGTCCGAGCCAGCCGTGGCGGACATATGCCAGAAGTCAGATTTGAATTATAATGCCAGAAGATTGTCTTTCGAATAAAATAAATTTCATATCAATAAAAAAAATCATCTTTGTTTTATTCCATTTTAAAGTTCTATACCTCTAAAAAAAACACACGTTATTTCTCAGTTTAAGTATAACAGGAAAATGTTATTAGCAGAGATCGTAATTGGGTGTGTGAAAATACCTAATGTTTGCAGCAGGACATAACATGGAGCTGTTACAACCACTTAAGTTGAACCGGTTTTAAATTTTACCGGTTCAGATTCGGTTTTTTTGTTTTATATGTTCCGTACCTTTGAAACACTGAACTATAAACATTTGCAAGCTGCTAATACAGTTTTAAATTAACTTTTTTTTTTAACTTTTCCGGTTTAAAAAGTACAAAACAAAAATTAATTTCAAACTGAATTCGCTGGTTGCAATTCCGACTTATTACTTATAGGGTAAATAAAAGCAAATTAAACTTACTTTGTCCATGTCAATATGGAAGTTCCGGAGGTTTGGGTCAACAAAATACATAATTTCATAAACTGAGGAATGACTCTGGAATAATAGAAAGAGGAGTGCCAGCAGATAGAGAACTGACATCCCAAATACAATCCGCCAAACTGCAGGATGTGGGCGTGTAAATGGGCCATTGGGAAAAGTTAAAACTGAAACTATGAGGAAAAAAAATATCACACAGCATATTCCTGCCCATATATTATCTTGAGTACTGGTTTCATCCCTGAAATAGAAAAAAAACCGGTCAAGTGCGAGTTAAACAAACCCGCCGAAGGTGTCGTATTATTATTTATTACGTTAAATAATCGTGCCATTTAAATTGTATTCCTGTTGAAATCACCGGGATAGTTTTCATATTTTAATTATAGTAAAACTCTTTGTTCTCAAGTATATTATTTTAATGTCAGGTCGCAAATGTTACATTTAGAAATAAAGGGAACTAAATAACACCTTTTCAAATGATATCGCATTTACTCTAATGTTTTTTGCACCGTTAAACTTCGTCCTTTTGATAAAACATAGCTTTGTCCCCATAACTAGTTGCATAGTTCATAATTATTCTAAATTTAAAGTTGATGGCTTTTGTTTGTTTAGGGGAAAAGTGACTTTTGAAGTACAGATGGATATAAACGCGAGTCATACGAGCTTCAAAATGAATTTCAGATTTTTGAGAAAGGTCTCTCATAACAATTTACTGTAAAAACTATGTTAACTATGTATATTGTTAGCATCAGTGTTGCAACAAGCGGAAGGGCATTCATTAGGTAGGACATTTCCCGACGAATAGTGGGGTGCGCAAGGAGAAGCCCGACACCACTCATAGCGAACGTCGATGTTATTTAGGGTTCCGTACCCGAAGGGTACCAAACGGGAACTTATCACTCCGCTGTCCGTCTGTCTGTCACAGGGGTCTACAGTTTCAGCCGTAATAGGTAGGCACTTGAAATGTTCACAGGATACGTGTAAGTCTGAACACTACCACGACAAATAATAAAAATGAAAAAAAAAATTACACCCAAGGGGAGGCCCCATACACTTAAACCTCGAAAAAATATCATTTTTTGAACGTTACTTAGTTCTATCTTAAGAACTGTTTGACATTCTAGTGCCTTATTTTTTGTCGCCTTATAGTTGCTATAGCATCTTTATTGTTGATATGTATGTTTTTAGGGTTCCGTAGCAGTATTGGGTGATGGTACGGAACCCTTTGAGCGCGAGTCCAACTCGCACATGGCCAAATTATTTTTGGGAGACGTAAATAATAAGACACCTAATATCACAAGTATTGTTTAAAGCCATGGTTTAATAAACATGGTCTATAATGCAGCAAGTCAGACATCTGCAACTGCTCTGGTGATGCTGGAAATGCTGCACAAAACTGCATGGACTCAGGGTTTGGAAAAATTGGATCTATTTAACTATGAAGGGGTGAATTTTTATTTGGTTTACAAATGTGAGTACAAGCAGTGAGGGAAGAGCTCAAACAAAATGTCTGAAAAAAATATTATTTTGACCAATATTCACTGAGGTAAATGGACATTTTATTATAATAACCTAAATCAGTAGAGAAAAGAATTGAAAATGGCAGCTGGTACTTGTACTTGCACTCCATTGAGATATACTCAGCATAAAAAGTTTTCTTTTAGTCTTTTTTTTTTTTTTAAATAAAAAGAAATTGTGTTATTTTAGGGGTTGGCACTGTTTGGAACCTTTAAAACAAAAAATAACTAAAAGTGTACTGTTTGGAACCTTTAAAACAAAAAATAACTAAAAGTGTAGATTTACTTCGTTTAACATTTGTGGAGTATAATCTTGAGAGAAAAATTCCTACCGATTTTTTTTCTGCATCCAGTACACAATAAATGTGTGACTAAAGATAGAGATACCGTGCTGGTGGGAGTGGATGATTATGGGAGCCATTTATGATTCCTTTCTTTGATAAATCTTAATATATCTTCGATTAATTTCGAAAGTAGGAAGCAAAATTTTTTATTTTTAAAATTTTTGTTGTGCAAAGTGTCATTATAGGACAATAATCCTAGAAACCATACCTAATTACAATAAAAATATTTAATATTTATAGCATCTTTCCACAAAAACAGATGAAGGCTGTCGAACCAAATCTCGGTGCAAAATGCACATCATAATATTGTTTTCCTTACCTTTGAATAAAAAGTTTGCAAAAATTTAGTTTTAAGGCAATTGGCGGAAATTTATTAGTAATAATTAAGTTTTCACATTTAAATCCCATCATTTTATGATTTACATTTTGGTTGCATTCGGTTAACAAACTTAAAGGCGTATTTATCGTTGTAATCGAATGTAAGGCATAAAATAATATAATTTTAATGCGAAAACCCTATAATTAGTAATAAATTTCCGCCAATTGCTTTAAAACGCAATTTTTGTATACTTTTTATTCAAAAGCAAGGAAAACAATGTTATGATGTGCATTTTGCACTGAGATTTGGTTCGACCACTTTAACTAAAAACTCTAAAATAAACAAAATAGAACAACATACGAGGAGGGATCAAAAAGTAGTAAGAATGAGATATAATAAAATGACTATTGATAACTTAATAATTTATTTTTCTACATAGTCTCCGAGTCTCTCTACGCACCGAGTCTTTTATCCCTTTCAAAAAAAAAGTTTTGTCCTGCAAAAAGCTCTCCATGGCATCCATCACCTCGTTATCGTCTTCGTACCTGTTTCCCCTCAAGTATTCTTTCAATTTGGGGAACAGATGAAAATCGCTAGGCGCCAGATCTGGTGAATGAAGGGAGTGGATAACCAATTCGAAGCCAGCTTGCTGAATGGCAGCCATTGCAACCGCCGAGCTGTGCGCGGGTGCGTTATCGTGACGAAACAGAACGCCCCTTCGAAGTTTCCCTCACCTTTTCTCTTTGATGGCATTCCTAAACTTGGGAATTAAAGCTGCATAATATTGGCCAGTAATAGTGGTTCCACGCTCCAGGTAATCAATCAACAATATCCCTCCTGAGTCCCAAAATATTGACCATAACCTTGCCAACCGATGCCACGGCACGAAACTTCTTCAGGGTCGGTGATGATGGCCGTTTCCATTGCGAAGATTGCTGTTTTGTCTCAGGATCAAAGTGATGGACCCATGTTTCGTCCATTGTTACGAAACGAGACAAGTTTTCAGAATCATTCGAAATGTTAAGTGGATTTTGTTTCTGACTGTCGGTTAACATTCTCGGCACCCATCTTGCGGAGACTTTTCTCATATTCAAAGATTGTTTCAATATGGATTGAATACTTCCATATGAAATGCCCGTTTCTTGAACTAAGTAACGGATGGTAACTCTTCGATCGCTCAATACAATTTTCTCGATTTTCACAATTTTTTTTGGGTGACTGACGTCGATGGACGGCCGCAACGATGTTCGTCTCCAGTACTCGTTCTCCCTACTCGAAATTGAGAAGCCCTTGCGACAGTGGAATACGGCGGAGCAGACTCTCCTAATGTTGTCTCTAAATCGCAGTGAATCTCTTGCGTAAACAGAGGTATTTAATAACGGCTCGCACTTCGTTTTTCTTCATTTTCGAGAACACGTTCCGACATAACGCAAACAAATGACTACATTCAGAAAAAAAAAACAGGAGAGAATAGAACATTTTTTTCTTTATTAATATTACAAAATATCTGAGCTATGCCTGCCAGTATTTATTTTTTTTCTTAACAAGAAGTATATGTCGTTCTCACTACTTTTTGATCCCCGCTAGTATTGTTGCTGAGTTCTGACACCCTATAACTGAGTTTTCATCATTATTTGCCCTCTAACTTCAGCATTCTGAATAAAATTGAAAACACTTGATATTTTGACACACAGAGCGTTGGGGATCTAGAGCAACAGATGAACCTACACCATGTAAGTCAAAATATTTCGTGTTTTTTAATTTATTGAAAATGTTGAAGTTTGGGGATAGATAATGATTCAATTGATATATGCAATGTTAAAACTTAAATTACAATATTTCGTAACAGAAACTAGGTAATAAAGTATATGATAATATGCAAAAAAAACTTCAAACTCAAGCTGCTTAAGAACAGAGACAAAGTACCCACACAGAGAAAGATACAAAGGCACTATTTCTGTCGTCACCTAATTTCAAATTCACATACATGGGCATATTCGCTTTAAATGGCGCAGGCTATTTTTCTGTTGTCACACTGAAAAAAACTGATGAAAAAATAGTAAGAAACATATTTTTTAAGAAGAAACTTATGATACAGAAAGAATGTGTATAAACCTGCATGGATTTGAAATTTAGCTCTCGAGAAAATGCAATTCCATTTTTATTTTAATTAAAAATGATTCGAAAATGTCTGAATTTGTACTGTCCCAAGGACAGACTGCCTCCTTACGTTCGATTCTTTGGAACATTTTCGTATGACAACTAACATTGAGATAATTTACTTAAAATTAGAGTGAGTTGACATCATAAATATTTAAAAACGGATTGGACTCACTTTTTTATCTGTGCAAGGAGGCACAGGTCGAGCTTTCGATGACATTATGACTCATCATCATCAGGACTCTTCGGGAGTACTTTTGCCCACGGCGGTCAGTCGAGTACTAAGCTTCCTCCCCTCTCTCGTCGCCGCTCGTCTTTCCGCTCTTCGGCTGCTTTCGGAGGTTTCCGGTATCGAAACCAGACTCGAACGGACATTTGAGAAACTTTTCACTACTACTTCCGGGTGACGTGTTTTACTAGGTCCAGTCACACAGACGGCACTGATAATGTCCTCAACCACTGTTGGCACTTTTTTGTCATACGAAGCGTCAAGCACAGGTTGCCAAGTTGGCGCCAGATGCCAACCACGGTCTCTATTGAAATTCGGATGCCTACCAATTTCGATTGCTTCCATCACCTTACGGGGAACAAAAAATTTCTCCTTAGCCAGTACGGTGGCTTTATCAAAACGAATATAGTGCCTAGTATCCGAATTTAAGGCGTGTTCAGCCACTGCCGAGCCGTTTATGTCCAGCTTTTTTATGCTTTGTATGTGCTCTTTCAGCCGTGTAGAAACATTCCGTTTTGTCTCACCTATGTAACTGTGCCCACAGTCACACGGTATTTTGTATACTCCTGGGGTGCTCAAAGGGTCTCTATCCTTATGAGATCTTAACATTTGTCGGATCTGCATCGGGGATCGGAAGATTGTTTTTATACAATATTTTCGATGCAGTAAGAAGCCGATCCTGTCTGTGATTCCTTTAACAAAGGGTAGATATATCGGAGCCCTATCTGCACCCTCTGGGCGAGTCACGGTTGACGGGTTCGCCAGGCGGTTAGAATGCCTCCAACTGTATGGCTCTCACGTGCTCTAGCTCAGCATCCACATACTGTGGGTCGCACAGGCGTAGCGCTCTGTTTATCAAGGTACGAGGCACCGAGGACAAGTGAGAAGGGTGATGGTGGGAATCCGCCTGAAGGTAACGGTCAGTGTGTGTAGGCTTCCTGTAAACGGTATGCTCCAGTTTACCATTCGGTGTACGTATCACCAGCACGTCCAAAAACGGCAACATTCCATCCTTCTCTTCCTCCGTGGTAAAAGAGACCTTTGGGTGTATCTGATTGATGAAATTAGTAAATTCTACCAATACATCTCTCTCAATCACTGCAAACACGTCATCCACATAGCGCCACCAGTAACGCGGTTTATTTATTGCACTCTGTAAGGCCTTTTTCTCAAACCATTCCATAAAAATGTTGGCCACTATGGGTGCTATCGGAGATCCCATGGCCACTCCGTCAACTTGCAAATAAAAATCGCCACGCCAGACTAAATAACCACTGTTGAGACATAGCTCTATCGCTCTCATGTACTCAGTAGGTACGTCAGTATCAATCAGCAAATCAGCAATGATGTCTAAAGATTCTGCCACTGGTACATTAGTGAAGAGTGACGTCACGTCAAAACTGACCATCAATTCGTCTTGTCGTAGTTGTATTCCTTCTACAAGTCGCACAAAGTGTTCAGTCTCTCACAAAACTCTCACTCTTGCCTGTGAACGGTAATAGGGTTTTGGCCATAAAACGTGAAAGATTGTAGGTAGGAGAGTTTATCTGGCTAACAATCGGTCTGAGAGGCCAATTTTGCTTGTGGATTTTTGGAAGTCCGTAAATTTTAGGTGAAGTTGGGTTCTGTGGACGCAAGTATTTGGTTTGTTCTCTATCAGGTAATGTTTGCAGTAGCTCATTAAAAGTACTCCCAAAGAGTCCTGATGATGATGAGTCATAATCTCATCGAAAGCTCGACCTGTGCCTCCTTGCACAGATAAAAAAATGAGTCCAATCCGTTTTTAAATATTTGAGATAATTTACTTTCATTGTTAGATACTTGTGTAAGCATTTGAAGTAAGTATTTCAAATCATTATTAAACAACTTATCTTACGAATTACCTAATTACTTAATTCTAATTAACCTACCAGACATATCTGGATAGTCATGCATGTTTTTCTATTAAAATGCCCATTTTCGGGTCAAATTTGTTTTTTAATGGCAGCCCCTTCTTCAAATGTCAAAGTAGGAAACGCCATTTTAAAGTTAGAAACAAAAGGAGTCCTGCTGGTGCGGCACACTCTCGTCACAAAAGTGTGGTCGAGAAAAATCTTTTGATGTTAGTACATAACATTTCTTTTTGTAATTACAAAGTTTGACTTTATTTCTTTTTGATGTGTGTAAAGCTTAAACACTGTTGAAAGAATATAAGTAGTATTCGAAAGGATTCTGATAATATTAGTATTTTAATTTAATTGACGAAAAACAAGCTACATATTCGTCACATCTTGTTAGAAACGTTTACTATAGGATGGACAAAATGTTACGAAACAGACATCTAAAGCTTAGTGTACACACGTTTAAGTAAACTGAATTGGACAGAGTGGTTATGTTGACTAATATGTTGATAAAAATTTTGGAAGTTAAGCGATAATAAGATTGTTAGTTTGCAAAATACTCAATTGTAACAAATAAATATTGTTAAACTACTTTAACATGTTTTATTATAATAAGTACATACTTTAGGGTGCATTTTTGTATTTAGGTAGTAAATATCGACATATACATATACTTACTTCACATTAAAAGAACTAATATTTGTAAAAGTATTACCCTACAGTGAACACTATTCCTAATAATTCTGTTTCGTCACATCAAATGTCCAATTAGTAACTGTCCCTAAATGTTTTAGCCTTATTTCCTTAGAAATCTTGGATCATTAAGCTAAATATTATTATTGATATAATATTATAAACAAAGAAAAATAAACTACCCACAGTATGATTTTATAACTCTTTGACTTATCGAAAATGGTATTCGAAAAATAAACCTTGCAATTGGACAATATGTTACAATATGGAATAAACTTTTGAATTTTATTTAAAAATAAATATCTGATGCCTAAGTATTAATATTTAATTTGATTAATTATTACACAAAAACTAGTTAGGGGCGATTTTATTATTTCGTTCAAAACAGGTGAATTTTTATCGCGGTTTGCTTTTTGTTACTAACAAGACAACTTCTTACCAATCTATTTCGAAAAACTAAATTAAAAGATAATTTATACAATTCTACATAGAACTTTTATATGAATCATGTAAATTATTTCTTTTTTTTTAATAATTCGTAGTTTTTTGTCATAAAAAAATGATATTTTAAAGGCTGTTAACAAAACTGGCACCATTTAAACTGAATATGCCCACATACCTGTATAGTATATATATTCATGAAAAATAACACAGGGCACCAACTGAAAAACCAGCAGCTATATGGTCCGATAACATTGCAAAGATAGCAGGCAAGCAGTACATGATACTGGCTTCACATAGCAAAAAGTGGTGCAGAACAGAATCCTAATGTTGACAACTCATTATATCCCAACAGCCAGAACTAGCAGCCAGACTACATCCTCGCTATATGAGGGGCTGTTTCTAGTATTTATACAGAATAAATAATTACATCGCTTTTATTAAAAATTAAAATAACCTAAAAATTGCATAATAAACTTGTTTATTACATACCTTACAAACGCTGTGTATATAACACCCGCAATAGACACAGCCAAAAGTGTTATAGTATGAGGTTTATAGAAGAATTCTAGAGATATATCATCGACAGGTCTTTCATTAATAGAACTAAATGCATCTTTATTCGATAAGGTTAAAGGACTTGAATAAGATCTTTTTGGTTGATTCATAGTTTATTAATTATTTTTAAGTAGTTTATTTTAGACTTTTATCAAGATCAATTCCCATTTAATAGAATTATGTACTGAATAAGTTTCAAGATAATTTAAATTCCATTTTGCTTCTAGTTAAACCACAGCCACAGATCAACAAATTATTTATAAATTTTTATTTTTTTAATTTTACCGGCACTGGATTATAGTCCTTTTGCCGTATCTTATTTTTTAAATGTGATCATAATGAATATTTACAATGGAATATAATATTCTTTTCACCTCCCTAGCTTGACAAGCGCGCCTTTGCTACTTAAATTGCTTAAATCAGTGAGCAAAAGTCAATTTTGGTCACATAGTGAGAAAAAGTGTTTTGAAAAATTAAGAGGCGGAGAAAACACGGAGAAAACTCTGTAGTCGCGTTCTTTCTGACTCGGACATTGGCTATGGTCATGACCACCATTACGTTCACCACGCTCATCGAAAGTCAGTTACACGAAAATTTATGTTTTTTGAATGAATTTCTATATTTTAAGGAAGAGTGAAGAAAGAATGAATGAAAGTAAAGTGACTCGACCGGGCCGCCCTACAAGGACGCATGCCGACCAACAATATACTGGAGATGGGCGAAATCACCCGGAATAGAAGAACTTGTATGATTAGATGGATGATTGATTGGATGTGGGAGAAGCAAAAGAGGTGTGTCAGGATCGTAACAGATAGAAATCGCAAGTTTATGACCACCCCTCTTCCCAGAGACAAGCGTGATTATGTAGTAAGTATGTTTGTAATTCTTCTTTTACATCCTGTAATTTCTCGCTAGTGAAGTGAAAAGTTGTATGTGCCCACGAGCAAGGTAATTTTGTTTCTTGTGCCTTTGAATCCCTCACACGCTCAGGATTCTAACTTAGAATCACGAGCAGAATCCTTCGCTTGCTCGCAACAAAAACTACCTTTGCTCTCTTGTTGCACAAATAACCATTTCTATTTAGTATCTCTTCTAGGTTCCGGGGAATATCTTCATCATTAATTTTATTCATTTCAGCAACCAACAAATTACCTCTACAGAGATAGGTACTACGTACACAGATCATTACAAGGTTTCGTTTCGAAACGAGCGGAAATCACTCGGAGTGATGCGTGCGGATTTCACCTTAGACCATTCAAAAATTCACACGAGCGAGTAACCGAACTGCTGTGGGTCTAGAAACAAAAACGAACACGGCTCATTCGTCTCGTTTTCGACAAACGACGAAAGGCAAAGAGCTACGCGAGTGAGGAAGATGACTGTAATCTGTCGCACTTACTTGTATCGGTTTGTCCCTTTCGGCGTTTGTCGAAAACGAGGCGAATGAAACGTTTTCGTTTTTGTTCCTAGACCCCCTGTTACCTGACAGTTGCACGGAAGTGTTTTGAAACGCTTTGGAGTAATGCTGGGACAACATTAATAACAAAACATCAAAGCGTGCCAAATACATCCTTGCACCTCTTATTGCTCACCTGGGGGCCTAGCACAGCAAATCATATCGAGCTTTAACCGCTCGATACAGAATGTCTATCCCTCTCGAGGGAGATCAACAAAGTGAAGAGAGAGCGAGAGCACTGTATCATGCGCTATCGAGCTCGATATGGTTTGCTATGCTTGACTAGCTGGGCAATCTTAGTATATCCGAAGGTGTCGTACCAGAATGTTTTAAAATTGCAAACGTTAGCCCCATTTACAAAACTGGAGTTACTCAAGATCCCTATAACTATAGGCTGTCCGAGACATCATGATATGGGTGACAGTTTGTAATTTTCCGTTTCACCTATACTACTCACACCATACTACATAAACCCAGGCACAAAAGAAAATAATAGGTTTTCGAAATAATGTAAATAATTATTGCAAAATTATATTAAGAGTCTATAACACCTCAGCTCGAATTCGAGTTTCACCCCCACTTCTCCGCGCCTCACTTCACTTTACGCAGACCGCTCGCTGCCGCGGCTCGCACACCTTTGACGCGACAACACGCGATTTTGTTAGGGTAACTACAACAATTTTCGGACAGGTATTTTAAGTTATGAAAATATCAAACCTTTTTTTATGTTATAGATAGGCCTAAGTTATTATTTGATAAAATATATGGCACATTTTATTTATTTCCATTGGTTAGTAAGTATTATGTAATAATAATAATAATTATGGATTATGTAATATTTTTTGGCCAAATAATTTTTCACTTCCGAGTACAAAGCGGTTTAATTAGCAGGCTACTTTTCAATGGGAAGGTTAAAAAAAGCTCATGCAAAAAGAATGTTTTCATTGGAATGTAGTCTATTGGTGATACTCTATCGCTTATTTTATTTTTTTCACCTTGACTCATAGGACCTTAAATATTAAAAAACTGTCAATTGGGAGTCAGGCATTCTGTTTATGATGACTAAAAAAAGAATTATTTGTCCCAAATAATTAAAAGTCGAGCCACGTACGGTTCCATAGTTCCCTAGATTTACATGAAACCAAAATATAGCCAAATGATATATCCAAATTCATACTGGATACTCATTAAGTGATCAGTATGCAGGTTCGATCACCTTTTTTGTGAAATTTGCCAATTTTTTTTCCGTTTTGCCTACAATCTCAAGCCCAGCACGAGTCAATTACTTTGGAAGGTCAACATTTTATTTTCGATATTACCAAAAAGTGTTACCGATTCGTGATACTGATTATTTACCAAGCCTCCAGTATGAATTTGGCTATGTCAATAAAAGTCAACTTATACATATGCATATCGTGGTTAAAATAGTTGATAAAGTATTATTAAGATTCCGTAATACCTAAAAAGGCCGTTAGGATTTTTGTGGTGTGGAGTTAGAAAACTGAACAAGGGCAAAGTCAAAGTCCCCAAAATAGAATAGCTTGTATAAATAGATTGATAGACGTGGAAGAATAGAAGTGTGTCAGGATCATGCCTAACTCTCTGAGAGAAAAGAGTGAGTATGTATGTAAACTATACATTGTTAAAATTAAACACACTGAAATAAACATTTATTTTATGTCGCTTAAATCTTTAATTGGCATATTTCGAACATGTCAGGGATCACATAATTCTGGCAACATGTATGATATATAAAAAATTTTAATTTTAGTTCCATTTGTTCCCAATATTGATCATCTCTCTGTATCATTTCAACTTTGATCTCTTTGTCGCATCCAGACCATACTCCGAAAATACATTGATGCCTACCGGTGATATGTAGTTGCCCCTGCACTTGTATGTACCACGGATGTTTTTTATTTACGAGTAATCCTATAATGGTTTTTCTCCAAAAGTTGACCTTTTTCTTATCCACAGCGTCTTCCAATGATGTTTTGTAGGCTGTGATTGGACACTTAATTTCAACGATGGTGTTGTCTCCTACAACTCCGTCTGGAGTTGCACCTAAGAAAGGCAACATTTTATCGATGAAAAGACCACAAGGCTCTGTTTCAATTTTCAATTGCGATGCTAGCTGTTCCATAGCAGAGTCATTTTCAAATTTTTTGGGCCTTTGGGGAAAATGACATGTCCTCAAACTTTGAACAAGAGTATTTATTAGCGTTAGTATCTTGTTTATTATTTTAAGAAGAAGTATTAAACTTCATGGATTTATTAAAAAAATACTTATTTCTTTTGAATTAATGCCAATTTTTATTGTTTTTTGAATTATTGACTTTTCTTCTTCATACAAAAAATATCTGTCCCCCATGCCTTCACAAGTTCAGGGGCCTTAGAACGAGGCACAAAAAGAATGTCTTTTGAAAGAGTCTCTTACTGTCAAACTTGATTTTTAGTATGCAAAAAATCAAATTTGACAGCTGAAGCCTCTTCCAAAAGTCACTAATTTTGTATCTCGTTCTAAGGCCCCAGACAGGATTTTCACAATTATTTCGAGTCTTTTAAATAATCATAGACCCCTAATATCTCTGTGACTAAGTTATATTTATCATATATTTAATAAAATATGCATATCTTTCAAAATAAATAAAATAGCAGCGGTTCTAAAGTCCCTTTCAATAGAATCCGGCAATAATGTAAACAAACCAATTATTTGACAGTTGTCTATGATCATACTGTTGTACCTATCTTTAATTCAAATGTTTAAATCATTTTAAAATCAATTCGAAACAATAAAAACACCAACTTTCCAAAGATAAATAAGACTTTGATGTAAAAAAAAATCAAATGAATTTTAACAAAACTATTTAAATTTTCGTCGTCCAGGAATTTTTATTAAATAACTATCATATAGAAGTTATATTTGGTGTCGAAATGATTGTAAAAACAATGTATGGTTCCTTGAAACGTGAATATGACCAGGATTGATATTCAAATGTAAGTAATTACGGAGAATCGTGTTTAAATTGGTTTGTTTACATTATTGCTGGATTCTATTGAAAGGGACTTTATACTTGTCCTGCTAAATTAACAATTTGGCTACAAACAGTTTTATAACGTTATTTCAAGATGATCCCTTATAAATTTTGAACGCAGCTTAGTGCTAATAATGTTGGCAGAACTAACTCAATTCTGATTGGCTGATAGTAAACTGTGATGGTGTATGTCAGCCTGAATTGTCATCCATTTTATTCGTGTATCCGTTTTTACAAGGCGTCACCAGTTTGTTAACGAAAAAAGAATATTGTGTTTTTTTGGGATACTTGTTATTTTTATGCAAGTGTGATTAAAGAGAGCTATTTATAAGACACTTTTCTTATAATCTTACGCTGTTTCCCACTTGTGCGTTCTGCTGTCCCCTGGAAAATCAATTTTTAGGTTACTTTTTACTTACAGTTTTGTAACGTTTCGTTACGTTATAAAACTGTTCTGTGTAAAGCTAGGTGCACATTTTGGATTTACCGACTACGTCAATAAAGACAGGTTGATGCTTTTCTAGGTTTTATCTCAGCAGCTAGCAGTCAGTTATAATATAAGACACGTTAATACACGTGGGTACGCTCAACTACATTAATTTGTAGTAAAGCTAAGGACCGTAAAAGCCGATTCTGAGGGCTTTAATTTTAGTTTTAGTGACGTCGAAATATAAAATTGTCTAAAGAATTTTAGCTTCTATTCCTTACAATTTTGCAATTAAGAAAATTTTGTTTTGACGGTACTAAAATTTAAATAAAAGCCTTCATAATCTGCTTTAATGTTAGCGAAAATAAATTACTAAATAAAAAAATGCCATTACAGAAAAAAAGCTAAATAAAAACATTAAATTTAATATTAATTAATTCATTAATAATAATAAGGTATAAATTATTCATAAATCGTGATACAAATATGTACAGAATAAGTTTTTATAAATCTATCGGAAAAAATGAAGCACTGAAGTTTACTACACCAAAACTTGAGGACGAGGACACTGTTACTTATAGACTTAGATTTGCTCCAAATAAATGAAAACCCAATCGAATATATGTTGATGAACGATGAAGATGACATTTATTTTGATTATGAAAACAATAATTGAGTAAATGTTTTGTCCTACCTATTTAAAGTTCCTATTAGATAGGTATAGCTTGGAAATGATTATTGTAACTGATTTTATTCCAAACCAAAATACTTTGGGTTTTCATTTATTTGGATTATTGCTTTAAACTTATCTTGTAGAAATTTTGATTGAGTCTTTTATTTTAATTTGAGCCTTTGAGGTTTGTATGCTTAGTAAAGATATAAAACTCGATTGAATAAACATGTTGTTTGATTTTGAAGAGTTGTTTTATTTGTGATAAGATAAGTCATGTTTTAGAAATTTATAAAAAATTTCGGCGGCGAACCGCTATATTGTAAACTAAGCTTAATAATTACAATTTGGTTACTTTGGTCCAATAAACAACGATTTTGTTACAACAGTTTTGTAACAACAGTTTGGTAACGGCCCAAAAAAATTGAAAATGACTCTGCAGTTGCTTCGTGGCCTATTCCATGTTTTAGGGACGGCACATGACTTAGATTTTTTGGGTAAATGAGGTTCCTGACCAGGTTTTTCACGTTTGTAGTTTCACGCCTATTCACCACTTTGGCGAAATTAGACGCTGCAGCGTCTTGATTCATAACCCCGGCGTGAAGAAAAATTTATGCGTATCAAGTACCTACATATTTTGTACTTTGGCTGCGATTGGGACATCCACCCTAAAAAACATGCAGAACAATCAAACTAGTTTACCTACGTTTATTAGGGAAATAAAAATTTGGTCTCGGTATTGCAGTAGGTACTTATTTTTTTACGTCGTTCATCCGTTTGACCGCCTCCTTACGATAATGCCAACTCTTCTTTTTCTTGTTACGTGAATTTCCCATAATTGCGTTTAGTCACAAAAAGCCTACTAAGAAATAATGAGATTTTAATTGATGTCGTTTGTTGCCTAAGATCGTGAGTTTAGTGAGCGCAGGCGACGCAGCCTCCCCGTATGAAAGCCGAAGCGGAACTGAATCGGGGGTTGGGCGGCAGGGCGGTCCAGGTTAGGCTGAGTACGACGCTCGATCATTTAGGTATTTTCTTTTTACGGTAAAGATAATGGTTTTTCCATTTTTATGATTCTGTCTGCAGCTGCTTTATACTAATATCAGTTATATTATGCAAAGTTTCAGACCTAATTTCGAGTATTCGTTGAATACTATCGGTTTATTGTACGGTTTGGAGGTAACTTTGTAATTTTTTTCTATCGAGAAAATTTTACGGAATCAAGTTTTCACCACTGGGTTGACATAGCATTAGCCCTCAACTTTATCATATATTAATTTCAGGGTGATTGTTGCAGTGTTTGTTGGTATAAAGCAGGATCATGCGAAGAGAATTGAGGTATTATAGGCCCTTAAATAATGCCTCTATAAATCGGAACAAAAATCTCAGTGTATTCGTTAAATTTAATGAAGAAAAGATTCAGTAAATAGTAATGTCTTTTTGCTACGTTATGCGTGGATCGGAACGCTAACCCATAGGTACTGACACTACATAATCGAAAATATATCGATGAATCGGTGCGGCCATCTTATGGGATCGCGTCAGTATGAGAGCATCTTGTATGCGGTTTGTGTTTTTGTTGCGGTTGCTTTACGTGCTATTTGTTTTGACGTCTGTTACAGTTTTTCTTGATTTTTTGTTTTGTTATTGGTGAAATTACGTGAAAAACGAAAAAAAAACTTTGAACTCTCAAGCTCTGGAATTATTGGTTCGTTTAATTTAACTAATTTAGTAATTAACAAAAAATAGTTTGGATAATCAAAGATCAATCAAATAAAAAATCGATTTGATAGCCCTTGTTAACGTTCTCGATACTTAAAAAAATCGATTATGTTTCGTTAGGGTACATCACTGTAACTGTCAACTTTGAACTGCCACCCATATCATGATATCTCGGACAGCCTATACCGTCCTATATCTCCTTTACGTAGTTTATCCAAAATACTTGAAAAAGTTGTGAAAAAAAGGCTCCTATCTTTTCTAGAAAAAGAAAAGATTCTGTCAGATTCACAGTTTGGGTTTCGACAAAATAAATCCACAGAAGATGCTGTCTCTCTTCTGCTAGTCTAGCATAGTAAATCATATCGAGCTTGATAGCGCTTGATATAGTGCTCTGTCTCACTCTGTTGATCTACATAAAGCGGGACAGCCAGTTTATATCGAGTTGTCAAAGCTCGATATGGTCTACCCTGCTGTCAATGTTAGACGCACGTCGTCAAAGTCCGGCGATCAAACTGATCGCAGTCCATTTCTACTACTATAGTTTTTTGTCTTTATAAGTCTGTCAAATATTATCTACAGCCCCAGGTGGGGCAGCACTTATACATTTCATATATAAACTGTAGGTAGTACAGACCTACAGACCATTCATCACAACTTGTCCCTTGGAGTGATGTTGGCATCACTGCTTGTCAAACTTTTGCTGTCATATAGTTGTCAGTCAAATTTTTCAAAATTATTTAATAAATTACGTATTAATATTGCCAAAGCCGTTGAACAATAGTGCGAAAGAGATTGTGTTGAAGATACGCTTTTTGTGAAAGAGAAAATGCAAACAATGCACCGTGATTCCTCTCGATCAGGTTCGATCTTGGGTCAGTGCCATTACTGGTTAGTAAAATAGGGTTACAGCTCTAAACACAAAGACAATTTTATGGGCAAATAATAAATAGCTATTTATTTACGTTTGCGGGCATATCGGGAAAAGGCGTTCACATTAAGTCACCCGGAAAAACTCGTTAAAAACGTAAAAAACGGGAGCTCGACGATTTGGAACAAACGTCGTCGAGCTGAAACAAGACATAAAAATAACATGTTAGTACTACAGAGATACAGTATAGATATTCTGTGTTCATACCATTAGATCATACGTATTGTTTGTGAAATACAAATCAATAAATAATTGATAATTTTGATTTTTCATTCTGCACATTTCATTTTCATTAAAGAGTAGTATAATTTATATATAAAAAAACGCAGTTAAGTAAATATTGGGAATGTGTAGTAGGTTAAATGCTACGTGAGCCATTGGTAACATTATATGCAGGTAGAGGGGACTTCTTATAGTGAATGGTCTCGTATCATTTTTATTAGTTTTCAGTGGTCAAGTGTGGCATCCAATGTGTGCAATTTTCATCTTCTTAGGTTCAGTCAGTCAGTTCCGGTCCCCGGGCGATGATAGATTAGTTAGTCAGACAGGAGATTTTTATTTGGTTTTTATTTATACACAGTTAAAACTTTAATATTTACACATTAATATTTCATATACAGGTTGTTTATTTGGACATTATAGGGCGTCACATGAATATTAATATACGTGATGCTTATCCCAAAAAACAGCATACAAACTAAATATACCAACTGAAGAAAAAGATATGCCGTTTCATTTGTCCTAAGAGTCTGTTGATAAATTGTCACTGCGCGCCGTGAAGCGCTAGTAACTTACCAACTGGCTGGCGGTCGCATCATCATTGGCCATGCACGAAGCATAGAAGTACACTAATAACCACTAGTTTGTATAATTCACATTTTCATTCATATTTTACGGGCTTAGGACCATTAAGTGCACCTAACGTGGTAAGAAGCAATATAAGGTAAAATCTAATAATAAAAAAAATCTTACTTTGTAAAAAACGCGTGGGTTAAACCGTACCCTAAGCTTACTTACCCCTTGTCAGATTTCTTTGGCGTATTTAAAAAGTTATTTAATCAACTTATTTACAACGATTCGATAAAAACTTTCGCAGTTCACACTAAGACACTTTTAATAAGTGTTCATTTTCAAAGTGTCCGCCACCCTGTCCGATACACAATCCAATACCTTGCCGCAAATTATCTTTTAGACGTAATTAAATAATTTCATTGTTACGTACGATTTCAAAGGCGTCCAATCAAACGTCCACGTCAATCGCTTGACGTAACACATCAACGCCTTCAATTTCTTTAGTTCCGTCCAAGTCTTCTACCAAGTATTTCCGCCCACATATTAAGTGAAAATCGTGTTTGGAACGAGTCCTTGACAGTCATATGCCGATTTTTACTAGCGTCATCACTTCGTTAGTCCCACCAATGTTCATTATGCACGTTAAATAACCCTATTCTGGTAAATAACGCCTCGTCGGTCCACAGAATGTTTTAGTTGAAATTTTCTTATAATCACTCACAAAATACTACACGGCGGCCGTAATCTGGAACCAAAAGATCCTGCACTCTTTGGAAGTGGAAGGGATGCATTTTGTTGTTCCTTAATAACTTCCACACGGTTGTGTGGTGAAGACCGAAATGACAACCTGCTTGTCGTGTACTTGCACACGGCTGTTGGTACAAATAGACAAGGATAGCCCCCCGGACATCCACTTGAAGTTCACTTTGACCTCTTCCTTGAACGTGGCGCGGTGTGTCAAATGTTCCCCACTCACGGATGGATTATCTTAAAACGTAACATGTTCATGCTGAGCCATTTTCCCCACTAAAAGAAGTCCGTTTGGGTTTTTTGTACGACTGCGAGATCGCGCGCGAAATTTTCAAAGCGAACACGTGCATACGTCACGAAAATTATTAATGACTGTGGGAGCCAGGGTTGCCAGATAGACAAGCTGTATGATCGCAGAAAATACGAACTCAGGTCGCCCAAAATCGCGCAAAATTACTTAGTATAGAAATTTACCAAAAGCGCATTATTAATTTAGTTTAAATCCATCCATCCATCAGCCCGTATTCGTCCACTGCTGGACATAGGCCTTTCCCAAATTTCACCACTCATGTCAGTCCTCCGTCCTCCTCATCCAGCCGCCCGCCCCCCGCAACGTCCTTCAGGTCGTTGGTCTAGCGGGCATGAGATCGGCCCACACGACGCTTTGCTGTACGTGGTCTCCATTTTAAAGCCCTTCGGCCCCAACGGCCAACATGTCGGCGACAAATATGGTCTGCCCACTGCCACTTCAACTTACTGATTCTGCAGGCTACGTCGGTTACTTTCGATCTCCGACGGATCTATTCGGATTCTATCCATCAGAGATACTCTAGTAGCCCAACCTTAATATTTTTTGTATTTATTTCCCGTTTTAATTTATGAACTTATTTCTTCATTGCATTATGTATATATAATATTTTTATTCCTAGATTCCTCTATTTTATGCAGGTGTATATTTTATTTCCCGTATTATTATATATTTTTTATATTCTAAAGATATATTAAAGTCGATTTTGAAGGCTTTAGTTTTAGTTTGACATACATAAAATTAAACTTAAGTATGGTTAAAACGAAGAGCTATTTTCAAGTCACCATTTTATAAACGTCAAACAAAAATTTTAGTTTGACAGCCATAATTTACTCAACTTAGTGATTTTAACTTGTTTTTTAATTTCAAGGCACATTTTAGAGCTGTCATTTGATTAAATAAAAAAAAATTGTTTGATTTAAGCATTTAAAAGACTTGCTAATTTTAGTTGGTGTGTCCTTCACAATAGCAAAATATAGTGCTGTCACTTAAAATTAGGCTTTTTAGTGAGTTTCTTAGATTAAAATTAAAACCTTCAAAATCGGCTTTATTATATTGTTAAAATTAACTTTGACTTGTAGAAAGTATACTTTATGTATCTATTTTGTAAAAATAAATAATTTGATTTGATTTGATTTGATTTGATACTCCAAGCATAGCCCGCTCCATAGCTCGCTGAGCGACCATAAATCGGTGGATCAGGCCCTTTGTAAGAGACCATGTCTCAGCGCCATGCGTCATCACAGGAAGGACGCACTGGTTCTACATAGTACTTAGCCTTTAAGCACTGCGGTATTGACTTTCTGAATGCTGCCCAACCCGAGCATATTCTTCTGTCAGCCTCGGTGTCGAAGTTGTTTTTATCCAGCTGTATGACTTGACTTAGATAAACATATTTTCGAACAACTTCGATGCTGACACTGTCGACCGTTAGTGGCCCTTGGATGACGTGACAGTTGGACATGACCTTAGTCTTATCCAAATTCGTCCACAGGCCCACTCGTCTGGAAGAATCGCTAAGACCACGCACTATTTCCTCCAGTTCCTGCAGCAATTCCGCCATTATCACGATATCATCTGCAAAGCGAAGATGTGAAATGTACACTCCGTTTACGTTTATGCCTCGTCCATTCCAGTCTAGTGTTTTAAAGACGTCCTCCAGCGCGGTGGTAAACAGTTTTGGAGAAATAACATCTCCCTGTCTCACGCTGCGCTGAAGATGTATCGGTCTTGTTTGTACACTCTGTACTTGGACGGACATCGTAGCGGAGTCAGACAGACACTTCAAGAACTCCACGTAACGCCAGTCAACTTGGCATCGCTGCATGGACTGCAGAACAGACCAAGTTTCGATAGAGTCGAAGGCTTTCTCGTAGTCCACATACGCTAGACATAAGGGCTGATTATACTCTTGAGTTTTCCATATAACCTGCCTTAGCGTGTGAGTGCGGTCCACGGTGCTGTAGCCTTTTCGAAACCCAGCCTGCTCTGGAGGTTGCAAGTCGTTGAATCGTTGGGCGAGACGATTCGTGATAACTCTTGAGAACAGCTTGTAGGTGTGGCTCAGGAGCACAATTGATCTATAGTTCTTAAGTAGGATTTTGTCCCCTTTTTTGAAGAACAAAATGAGCAGGCTCCTGCTTCACTCCTTTGGCGTAGTACCTGTACGAATGACGGCATTAGAGAGGTCTTGTGGCTGTCCGAGTATAGGGTAACCTCCAGCTTTTAGGAGTTCAGTTGTGATGCCGTCCTCGCCCGGCGCTTTGTTGTTTTTCGGCTGTTCAAGAGATCTCCTAATCTCACCCATTTCGACATCCGGGAGTTCATCGGTGTAGTGGCGGACCAGAGGTGCACGTTTGTCGTCTTCATCGCGAGCAGTTGAAGCGTGTGAAGAATATAGGAGCCCATAAAATTTCTTGATTTCGGCGAGGTTCTATGGCCCAGAGATAACGGTTCTATTGTCAGATGTCTTCAACTTCGCCAGATTGGTCCTTCCTAATTGCTGGGCAAAACTTTTGAGCCTGTGTTTCACTGGATCGCGTCTTCAATGACGCGAGTGATATGTTGGCGCAGGTCAAAATGAAATTTGCCTTTTAACGCGCTTCTTAAGAAGGGAGAAATCTGCGGAATCTGAAGACATTTCCCGTTATTTATTTTTTCAAATAGGTAATTTAAAATAAGTTTCTTATTTGTAATAGTTTTTTATAGCTGGACAATGTTGACAAAGCCATGCAATACAAAACTTTTAGCTCTAGAGGATAAGTATCCAGGGCCGTAAACAATGCACAGTAAACTCAAAAATAGTAATAATAAAAAAAGCTTAAATAGCCCAATATAGTCGCCCAAATACCGCAGAAAATATTTTTGGAGTCGCCCAAATTGCGATCATCGCAAAAACTTAAAAAAAGGTCGCAATTTTGTACGTCAAGTCGCCCAATTTGCGATATGTCGCCCAATCTGGCAACCCTGGTGGGAGCCAAAGAGTATAGTAACTAGTACAGGAAAAGAGAGCCATCTCGCGTAAAAAATGGGAACATATGATAAGTAGCGCCTCCTGTCTCTGAGAGGGCGGAACTAAATCTGCTATACATACTATAGATATCGCTATATGTAGGTACACCGGTTGTTGACGTGCTCAGAAAATTAAACCACATGCTCTACTGATTATACTGAACCACTTCCATACAAAAACATACAAACAACAAAAAGAAATTACTTCCCCATATAAAATTATCAGTAAGTTATTAAAAATTTGTTGGGGAAATAAATATTTTTTTAGTGTTGTTTCAAAAGTTTTTGTATGGAAATGGTTCAGTATAATCAGCAGAGCATGTGGTTTAATTTTCTGAGCACGTTATTAAAACACATACTAGGTACTTTAATTATTAAATATGTACTTTTTTGCTAATTTTAATTATGGTAGTATGCTAGCTTAATAAGGAAATATTTTCAATGTTGAATTATGTACTAAGTTCAGGCGTTATTTAAACTGTTTGGAAACATATAATCAATATAAATGAAACATGACTAAAGAATCAATAGTACTTTATTAATGCGTTTTAACTACTTTTAACATACAATTTTAAGCGCCTATTTTTTTTACAAAGTAAAAATTTAACATAAATAAGAAAATATTTTATGATAAAACCCCATTTTTGTAAGGCTTATGTTTAAGCAATCACCAGATATATTAAAATATAATGCCAAATAAATCGCTATAAACCGCTACAAATAGTAAGTAATTACCAGAATTTAATCTCCATTTTAATATGAAATTATAACCAATAAATTTATCTAAAAATAATCGCTGAACAACCCAGAAATAGTAAACAAGCACCAAAAATTTAACCGCATTATATTAAAATTTTCATCCAAATATGGTACATATTTTTATCCTATTAAAGTAAATTGATCTAGATAAATCATTGTTTACCCAAAAATTATAAATGAATTCCTAAAGTTTGACCTATTTTACCGTACAATGTTTACTAAAAAAAAAAACTTTAAAATGCTCGTCGTCGCTACCTATTTAAGGAATTTAATTTAACAGACTTCGGGCTTTGATCATAATATAGGTGCTTGCGTTATTTATACCATACCTAGTTATAGGTATGCATACATTTTAAGGCAAACCTAGTGATATATTTGGATAGTAATGAACAAAAATTTGCTTGTTAACATTTGGTGATTTAAATACTAATTGCTTTTGGGTTTTGAAAACATTTTGAAGTGCAGGCATGACTTTAATAGCTAGAAAGATTGTAAATGGTATCATACTTTTCTTACAGGTTTAATTTTTTTGTGCTTATTATACATATTTTAGGTAAGGCAGCTTAATAAATTTTTTTTGTGGTCCCACGCCGTTCATTTATATTTTAACTCTTTTTGTAATGTTTATGCTTATCATAATACAATTGAGCACATTTTTTCATTGGATCATTTCCTGCGTAAGATATTTTACCTAATAAAATGCGATTGACTGATCTACACCAACTGTATATTAAAATGTTTATAGTTGAATCAACAAAATATTTTTTTAAATCATCATTGTGGCGATCACAACAAGGTGGAAATCCAACAAATGATTCTATGATCATTTTGATGTTTTCCTTGACAAATGTTTTTTTGAGGTTTGTTTTCAGAAATGTTGTTGTGATTTCTTGAACTTCATTAAAACTGTTTGACAATTGATTGGATGGGTAGCACAGCCATTGTTTCTTTTTATTATATTCTTTGGCCCTTATATATTCATTTCCTGCATCCATTTTCTGTGACAATGCAGTTTCGACACACTTGACACGACTTTACTATTTTACTCAGGCATTTTGAAAAAACCCAGCCGCAGACATACCTTCGCTGTTGATGATCAGATGGATCGGCAACTATCACATCATTGTACAGAACGTCAACCATTTTTTCGGAGACTTCAACGTTACTTTCTGTTACCTTTTTGTCGTAAGATTCTTTTTCTTTGATAAAAAAGTCTAACGTTTGGAGACAGTTATTAAAATCTGCTTCGCAGTTCGCATTAATAGCCTGTACTGAGCTAAAATTATTTAATAAAGATGTTTTAAATGCACCTTCGAAAGCACGACAGTTTGGTGAAACATTTCTGACACCCAAACTTCTTATATTGCCAAAAAAAATTTCTACTGGGTCCTGATTCAAGTTCCTTGTAAGAAGGCAATCAAAACCTCACTTTTTATGTACAATGTTCCATATTTCTTGCACGCCTTCGATAGTTTTAATAAAATTTTTTAGGGATGGGGCAGATGTTTCAACTAAACGTATTTTATTGCCAACTTCTTTTTTTACAATAAATTTAACATTTTTTAAAAATTGTATGCCATCCTGCCACAATTTGTGATGTAAAGTGTTTTTCTTGACACCACCTCTATAAACTTTTCCATTTATTATATTAAAAGTACCTGCATAAATCTATCAAACAGCTTATCTAACAAAAGCACCACCGGAATGAGTTGACGGCATTCTTCTGGCAAATTTTTTCTAGCAGTTAAATGCTCAGTCGCAACGGCCACGCTATGGCTGAAAACTTGGGCTGCCATCTTTACCCGCATTTTCTTTATCTTCTCCGGGTTAACATGCTCTTCTGTCAGTTTATGAAGATACCTGTAAAGGATAAATTTATGATTACTGTTTGTATTGATGAACTTAGGCATTCACAAGACAAATGTGAACAAATTATAAATCTGTCAAGCTTAAGTTGAACAGGTTTCGACTTTCTATTTAGATTGCGGGGTGATCTGTTCGAAAATATACAAATGTGACGTCAGCAAACATTTTCGTTATTCGGCCCCTACCTAATATACATTCTGTACAAACATCTAAATTTCAGCTCAATCAATGGCCGTTCTCGATTAATGACACGAACAAAATATAGAAGCTTCGCCGTAAGATTTTCGGTCTTTGATAAAACTAAGAAAGGAGGGAATTTATTGTGACTTACCTCAGCTCTCCATAGATTTTGTCTGCTTCATATAACATTTGAAAATACTCCCACTTTATTATTTTGGTTTTGTTTTGATCACCAAAATCTGTATATTTTAAGTCTTTAGTAAGTAGGTTATTACGTAAACCCTTAAGCAGGTGAGGCACATCATATAGAGGAATAATGTTCTGTGAGTCAACCTCATATATATCTTTGCGCCATTCTTTACCTTTCCTCAAATATTTTGCCTTTGTGTCTTCAACTAGGCTATTAATTGCACTTACGTTAGTTGCCCCTTGATCGCATACAGAACATATTATTTTTAAACCAGTTTTATTCACATGTGTTATGATATGAGTTATAATTTCTTTTAATTCATTTTTGTGTAGACTTTGTGTAAAGTAGTAAGCTACTGGCTGCTTAAAATTCATTTTTATTACTTTAACCATAAAAACGAGTGCATGATTGGCTATCTTAATTTCTTCACCATGTGTTGTAAAGCCTTTTAATTCATCATTAGCAGCATCATATTGAATGTTCGGTGTGAGGGACATTTCATCAAATATTAATGTGCAGAGGCGGTCTTCCACGTTCATCTGACGAACTGTGTCTACCAAGTTTTCAAAGATGATTTTATTTGGGCCAGGAGATATCTTAATTTCTCTTAGGAGATTTCGTAATGATTTTGATGATGGCAACTTAAACCATGTGTACAAAAGACTGTACAGTCTAGGGCTCTTTTTAAAAAATGACAATGCCATTATTTTTTCTTCTAAAGTATAGCCTCTCCCCTTTGGGGCCTTTAGGCCTTGTCTGTATTGCATCCCAGTAAAAATTTTTCCTGCCAAAGTCATGTTTTTAGTGACTCTATTAAATGCCTGTCTAGAAGCTAATTTTTCAGCATTAGTAAGACGGGTTTTGTAGTTTTTTGCTTTGTGTATCGTTTTATTCAATTGTCTTTTTAATTTTCTGTTTTCTTTCTGAGAAGCTTTGTAATTCTTTAGTAAAAATTCTCGTGAATTTCTTTGGTGACCTGTAAACACCAACATAAAATATTACAAACAAAACTCCTTGAACATCACACCTGACCATGCACATGTGTGTCAGGAGAAGAATAAGGATACATTTTATTAAGAGACAATTGGTTAAGGGGGTAACTTTTTACCTCGGTACAAAATGCACATTATAATATTGTTTTCCTTACTTTTGAATAAAAGGTATGCAAAAAATGCGTTTTAAAGCAATTTGCGGAAGTAGTTTGTTAGTAATAAAGTCTTCACAAAAAATTTATGTAGTTTAATGTATTAAATTTTGTTTGCATTATATTAACAAACTTTAAAGCGTGTTTACAGTTGTAATGTAATGCATTCAAAATGTAACGGATAAAATGGAATAGTTTTCATGTGATCACCTAACTATTAACAAGCAGTTTGAGCAAATTGCTATAAAACACATTTATTGCATTCATTTTATTCAAAAGTAATGAAAACAATATTATGACGTGCATTTTAGACCAAATTCCCCTGTTACCCCCTCAAGGATGTGATGGAAACAACAAGAATCAACTTTTATACAAAAAAAAGAAAAAAAAATCACCTTGGACAGTAGCTCGGGATGTCGAAGGCAGGTTGTTTGCCTCTTGTTCCAAACGGGCTTGAAGTGCTAAAAATGAAATAATTAGGTCATTTACGAAAATCTTCTCGTTGCATTTGCTCCACTGGCATGATTCGAATTCGGGTATCAAAAGTCTGCGTCCTATCGACTGCCCTACCATTGGTTGTAGTTTTGCTGCGGCAAAATAAACTGTCAGCAACCTTCAGCAGGACGCACGGGATCTCTGAATCTCAGGTAATTTTTAACTTATACCAGGGTGTCATTGTATTTTGTAATGTTAATGGTTTAATCAATAAAATATTAACATACAAAATGAGGTACCTACCATCGGTAGAATGCTGTTTCTGGTCACTGTCAACATCTACTTTGGGTCCAGGTTCATGGTCAGGTATCCACATCCTTGGCATTGAATTTCTTTGGTAACCTGTAAACACCAATATAAATATATGACGAATGAATAGGTAAATAATTTTTGATACCCTTTGGATTCACTTAGGATGTGATAGAAACAACAAAAAGGACTTGTTTGTTTTAGCTCAACCTATTATTCTCAACGTATGCTAACATAAAAAACAGATGTAGGAACAAACTTTCAGCGTTAAGTGATTTACGGGTATAATTGACAAAACTTACTATTATAAACTTAAAGAGAATAATGAAAAATTCATTAAAACAGTTTCATTCTTCGTATTAAAGGTAAATAATCATTTGTCTGCATTGTGTTTCCTTGTCTTCCTAACTAGTCAAACCACTTTAAGAGTAGGTGTACCGCGAAGTTTTTTTAGCATAACATGGGTGCAGCGGTTAAAAAAGTTTGGGAACCCCTGATATAAATATTGAACAGTGTTTTCACCTTCAAAATAAATCAGTTATCTGCTAGATAAGATTTTAAATTTACACGGTCATTATTATAAGTCGGTACGGACGGGACTCACCATGTTTATTTTTTATAATACAAGTATAGTATAAAAACAAACATGGTGAGTCTAGTACTCCTAATAAAGTTATTTGCTGTCAGTAGAAAATTTAAGATCTACCTTGATCTGTAGAATGCTGTTTTTGGGCACTGTCACCATCTACATTGAGTCTAGGTTCATGGTCAGGTATCCACATCCTTGGCAGGGAGTAGTTATGCTCCAGTTGCAGTGAAATTCCATAAGATGAAACTACACCTGTAAAAATAAAAATGCAAGTCAAGTGGGAAATAAAAGAAAGAAAGGCAGAAATTCTCAGTGGATACAGGTATGAACATACACAGTATATCAAGGAGTGGCTTGTTTTACAACATATAGGTACTAACAAGCACTGCTGTTTTATCCTTATCTCGCGTTTTCATCATTAAGGACACCGCCTCGACGATCTGAATTAGAATACGGATGTGAACTGTACTTCTCTGGCGTACACTTTAAATTGTGATAAACATGGACCTACCGCTCAAATGAAGACATGGAACTGCACAATTCGATAATCGATGATTCATCACTTTGTGTTCGGGCTTGAAGTGGTAGTCGCAGATCTTCTTATTATTATAAATTTTCAAGGGATCACGTTCTGTTATCTTGTTTCCAACAATCGCCAACCAAGCCTTGAATTGCTCAGGCCGTCTCTCGGGGTGAGGGAATCGATGCATGTAAGCACCTGCAAACATATAATACATATTCAAGTTTGCAATTAACTGGGCGAAATCCAATCTGATAAATAATTAGTAAGAATAATTGGTATGCAGATGATGAAGTAGCACCGAGACTCACGCAAAACCACAACTTAATCATTTACTCATAAAATAGTTCATTAATTCTTGTGACTTACCTAATTCACTGCAACCAAAAATACAATATTTTCTCTTCATTTTAATTATCACACTTGGAAAATAATTTCAGAAAATTTTCAAAACCAGAGTATAGGTAACTGAAAGACGACGTTCCTTTCAATGCACTTTTCTATCAAATAAAATTATTGTATGCCTAGATTTAGGACGAAATAAAAAATTATACAAAACAACAATAGTTCTAATGCAAAATAATAAATTTACTTCCTTACTTTGGTTATAATAAATCCATTTATTTATAGTAGTTATTTATTAATAAAAAGAATATGCGTAGAATGAAACTTTTTTCCCAATGTAGCGATCCCAAATTGGCCATCTAGTGTATCTTTTATGAACTTTTATGTAAGTAAATAGTCTGTTGCACAATATACAGAGCTCGCCACTTTCCGTACATTAAAAGTCTTGTTCACGTCTTGTTCTATGTTTCAGTCCCCTGGTGGGAGCGCCGCGCTCGCGTCACTACCCATCCCCCTTGCGCTTGCGCACCCTTCCGCTACCCCATATACCTACGTTGAAGGTCGTCCTTCACCACGAAAACGTCTCGTAATAACGACTGTCGCTTATATCGCCGCACGCACAGAGTTTTGTGATACGAGGCTCACAGCTGTTTTGATTCGGTAACGCGGCTTATCTATCAATGAAAATAATAAGCGGGTTGCAATTTGTATTGAGCTTAGTGTTTATTTTTTTCAAAGCTCGCCGAGCTTAAATTACCTATGTTTTGCCGGCCGGCACACCGTGCTGTAAGCAGTTAATGAAGTAGTGTGACAATAATAACAGAAAATCGAGGACATATTTTGGAAAAAAAAAGTTTTTTTAGTAAATATTTTTTTCGTCATCAGTATCGTGTATATAACCTACCCTGTGACGGAATCGACTGACCAAATCAACAACCTGTATATTCATTCTATTTATAATCATAACACACTCTCGGTGGAATTCGTGCACTCCTCTGCAGGTGACGGCAGAATAACAGCGTCGCGGATTTTGGTTTGCGACATATGCTGAGTCGAAGGCTTTTCTCTTTGCCACGACACACATACCACCAGAATGAATTAACTTTATAATATATTGTTTTTTATTTATTGTAGATGTATACAGATATATATAAAAACACAAAAAAAATTCAAGATATATTATAAAATCAAGATATATCAGTTTAAGTTTAGCTCTTGCTGAGTGAACATCTTAGTGTCGGTCGCTCCTAGTTTTTGCTTTAAAAGCATAGTTTAAAGTCGCATAATGGACCTTAAAATTGCGTAACTATTAAGCCTAAAGTACCATTGAAGTGATTGCAGTGTATCCTATCCATAAAGTTACGTATTGATTGGAGTTTTCAAGTAAATATAAGTGAAGTCACGCTTATAAATTCTAAAACATCGAAGCCATTGTGTCCACGCTGCAAATAATATCGGTCCAAAGGACATTGGCCCGGTGTCACTCACTTGACCGCCGTGCGTGCATCGTTCCGTCTCTGTCGCGCAGGTGCTCTCTCAACTTACATCGCTGCTCGGAACTGTGTGACGACGCTTACTAAGAACAATACTTGCGCGATATGATATCTTAATTACGACTTGTTGCTAAGTACAGTTTGGAGTAATGGAGAGAGTGTCAGGATTGCGCGCAGTTGCCTCAGGTTTGATTCCTTAAAGTTTTTTTTTTTGATTCCTTAAAGGAAAAAAGTTTTTTTTTTTTAGTCAATAAAAAATTTGCCACTGGCCATTGGCGGAACTAATGTGCGGAGACACATTATAGGAAGCCAGATAAAACGGCTTTGATTTGAATTCTTCATTATGTCAAATATGCAGAAAAAATTACTAAGATCACGAGTTGGGAAAGTCGGCACTTCAAGTGATGACGAGTCCATAGTACACCACCACAAAGAATGTCTACAGAAGATAAATAATAGTGATAAGAAGATAAGTTTACTAAAGATGGAGACTGAAAATCTAAAAGATAGAATTAAACAACTAATCGGGAATGAAACAAAGGAGGCGGATGAAAAAGAGATATTAATACAGGAAAATAATGATTTAAAAAGGCAACTTAGTGAAGAAAGAGACAAAAATTCCAACTTGCAGACAGAATTATCTGATTGCTTTACAAAAAGTCTATTATCACCCAAAAACATAATAGGATCATCAAACATTGAAAGTATGTAAATTATCACGCCATTGAAAAAGAAAATTTAAAAAATCGAACATGAAATCTTAGCACTTACCCTAAAAATCCAAGACCTGGAAACTGAAAATGAACGATTGTGTGAGACAATAGCTACCTATTCATTTGACCAAGTAAATGAAATACAAAGTGACAACAAGAAATTTGAAAATGAATGTAAGGTTCTAAATAAGAAAATTAAAAAAATTACAATCTGCCTAAGTAGGACACTAAAGGAGAAAAATGAAATATTAAACAAATTAAATGCAATGAAACTCAAGGAAGTAAGTTTAAGCAAGATACAACAAACGACACTGATTTTAAAGAAAAAAATACAATGTATACAAACTACAAATGAAAAGCCTACCATTGAAGATGATCGTACAAATAATACTTTTAATATAGACTCCTGTAGAGATAAGGAAATGGAAAACTCTAAATGTATGAATAAACTAAATAAACCGAAACTACTTCTTCTATCTGACTTACATGGCACAGAATTAACATTTACACTATCAAAATTGAGAAATAATGATTACGATTTCACCGCTGACATAATTCACCTCGGAACGACGGCTAGAACTTTACAGAATATAGAAATAAAAACAAAGGGCTTCACTGATAAAGACTGTGTTGTTATTATATGTGGTTATTATATGTGGTAAGCGACTTTAGTGTTAACAATATAAACTACGTGATTGACTGCTTTTCTATCTCTTTAGTAAAGTTAACGCACACAAATGTTGTTTTATGCAACATACCCTGTAGCATTGCAACTAATTCAGAGAACTTTAATAATTTTATTTGCGAACTTAATTCTCAACTAAATGATTTAGGTAAAAAATTCAAGAATGTAAAGTATCAGGTAATTGATAACAACTTAGAAACAAAGGATTTCCATAGTAACGGATTTAAGCTAAAACAAAGTGGAAAATTTAAGGTTGCACGTTCACTTAACCAATGTCTAAAAACCATCAATGTACAATTTTATAATAGTCTTAATTTTTTAGGGAAACGATAAATCATGACAAACTATCTGTATTACATTTAAACATTAATCGTTTAAGAAAAAAAATGTTAAGCTTAGAAGCCTTTATTGAACTGGAGCTCAATAAAATACCCTCCATTATCTGCATAACAGAAACGTGGTTGGAGCCATGTGAACATGAAGTACTTAATTTACCTGGGTACACCATAGCATCTCATTCCTTTAGATAGATAGACTAAAGGTGGTGGTATCATCATATTTGTCAAAAATGAACTAATGCCTAGAGTTAAAATAGTAAATGTTGATAAATATAATATAGAAAACCTATTTGAAGTTTGTGCTATCTCGAATCTTCTACCAAATGCTCCTAAAATTCAAATTATTACTGTTTATAGAAACGGGAAAGAGAACAAACTCAATAATGTTAACTTATTTCTCGATAAATTGGAAACATTTTTAGATAATACCAAATGTCCGCACATAGTTTTAAACGGTGATTTTAACATAGATCTTCAAGACGAAGCTAACAGTAAAAGGAAAGATTTTTTACAAATACTACTAGAACATAACCTACGCCCTACGATATATAAAGCAACGAGAGTAACGAGAAAATCAAAAACTACGATAGACAATATTATTACTGACTGCGATTATGACACTGCAGATGTAATTCCGTGTTCGTTTTCAGACCATGATGCCCAGTTAGTTGTTTTTCCTTACACTGTCACTAAACGTAAAAATGTTGAACTTTATAAGAATATAAGAATATTCTCACGCAAGTCGATGTTAAGCTATAGACAAGAATTGCTTAATTTGAACTGGAAAAGAGTCTACGAACTATCCGGTTGTGAAAATAAGCTGCAAAAATTTTATGAAATTATTAACAAACTTACTGATAAGCATTTTCCTTTAAAAAAAGTTATTATTAAGACGCAACAGAACAAATGGATAACAAAAGGAATCAAGATTTTATGTAAAAAGAAAAGAAACATGCTTTTAGCCCTACGACGAAACCAATCCAGTTCATCAATTAATACATACTATAAATCATTAAATACTATCCTTAAAAAAACTCTAGTAACAGCTAAATCTCTTCATGTCAAAAGAACTGTAAAAAACTCTAAATGTAAATCAAAAGCCATTTGAAAAATGATTAATGAAAACACAGGAAAAGAGAAAAAAGAAATAGCACCAACATTTAAAATAAAATATAATAATGAACTTATCATCAACTCTAAAGAAATAAGTAATATTTTTTACAACTTTTACATAAATGCTGGTAAAATTGAAGTTGATAACAGTATCGAGCCTTACGTATACAAAAAAATACAATGAGTTTCAGATAAATAATAATAGTTCAATATTTCTTAAATCTATCACTGAAATAGAATTAATTGAAATTGTGGGCCAACTAAAAACCTTTTTGCGGACCAGATGGTCCTGGAACGAAAATACTTAAAGCCAATATTGATATTCTGTGCGTCCCACTTCAATATATCTTCAACACTTGCATAGCAGAATCAATTTTCCCTGAATTAATAAAACGCGCGAAAGTAATTCCTGTGCTCAAGAAAGGAAGCAGATTGGAAGTGGACAAGTACAGGCCTATTTCACTTATTTCCATCCTGGCTAAGATCTTTGAAAAATGTCTTTACTCCAGACTTGAACATCATTTGAACAAAAATAATTTCTTAACACCACAGCAGTTTGGTTTTCGCTGTGACAGGAATACCACAACAGCAATGTGTAAATTAGTAACTGTGATGTTAGTAGTGCTCAACAGTAAAAATAAATGTGTAGATATATTCTGCGATTTAACAAAAGCCTTTGACCATGGAATGCTAACTGAAAAAATTGAGTATTATGGTATACGAGGATCAGCTCTGGACTTTTTTAAATCGTATCTATCTAATGTGTTAGCAATATGTTCAAATTAATATCGGTGAAAACTATGATATTTCAGAAGAGAAGCAAATAGAAAGAGGTGTTCCGCAGGGATCGGTCTTAGGACCCCTTTTGTTTATAGTTTTTATTAATGACTTACCACAACGCGGACAAGATGGAACAGCATATCTATATGCCGATGACACCAGTATTGTATTAAGCGCACCTTCCTACGAAGAACTTAACACTAAAGTTAAAAAGTGCTGGGCTAATCTAAGTGAATAGTTTAATGCAAATAAATTAAAAATTAATGTCGATAAAAGCTTGTATATTCATTACAAACGACATACAAATAGTCCTGATTTTGAATTTAACTTGCCAATAGCTAAAACAGAATCTATAAAGTTCTTAGGTGTAAAGATGGATAATTTACTTAATTGGAAACCTCATATAGAAATGGTAAAAAAAAGACTTGCAAGTGCATGCTATTCTCAGAAAAACTTAGCTAATATAACTAAGTGTGACACATTAAAAATGGTCTATTTTGCATACTTTGAAAGTATAATTATTTAGATACGGTCTCGAGGTTTGGGACAATTGCGTGGACATTGAAAGTATATTAAAACTTCTAAAAAAAGCTGTTAGAATTATCGATGGTGCAAAATATGACGAACACTGTAAACCTAGAGGTTCATCAAACATAAAATACTGTTCACTGTACATATATCTCACATGCAGCTATGTTTATAAAAACCATAAAAATCACAAGACTGTTGGTGATATTCAAGGACATTTTTAAGGAACAATAATAAATTAACTTCTTCTTTTCCAAATTATAATACCTTTAATAGGAGTTTCGTTTATTCCGGCATCAAAAATAACCTGAGCGAAAATATTGTAGAAAGCAAACATCTCCAAAGTTTCCAAAGAAAACTAAAGCTTTACTTATTGGACAAACCGTACTATAAATTAATTGAATTTTTTGAGCAGTAAAGTAGACATTATTATATTTGACTAATTGTTCCTATTGTAACATACATTCAGACATATTTTAAAATTAATATTATATTATTATATAATTGTATGCATTTTCTTTTTCATTGTAATTTTGATATAGGGACATTTTTACCAATTAAATAATAAATTAACATAATTATATAATAATGAAATACTAATTATAACTCGGTATATACCTATGACAACTCGCGCGCCATTCTCTTCCCGCGCCCCGCACCTACCCGGTAACGGTCGGTCCCGCGGGACGCGATCAGTGTGCGACAAGCCGCCTCGCGTGCGGACATTTGTATTGTACGATATCTGTTTCTGTGTACCTCACATTGTGTCATTTGTGCCTGTGTGCGATATATATACTTACTGGTGTTCATTATACGAAAACTGTAGAAAAGAACGGTGTACTCATTTCCGAACCCTACATTTGGCTGCCCAACGTGTGTTGTGAAGTGATATGCCCCGGAAAAAACAACCACAACAATTGAACATGTCGTCACCGGAACCTGAGTCTGGTAACAACATTACCATGACCTCGGAAGTCCTGCAAGAACTAGTGGCCTCACTTCAACGGTCACAAACAGAATTCTGTCAAAGACTTTTAGCAGACGCCCGCTCTTCCACACCGAGAGCGTGTGAAACCACAGTTTCGGAGTCCGCCGTCTTGTCCGCACTCGCCACAAATGCAAATTTTGCTCAGTGCACGGCCCGCTATGGCGGTCGCACCGAAGAGTCGCTCGAGGCGTTTATTGACAGCGTGGAAGTTTACAAGTCATGTGTAAATATTTCCGTTGAAAACGCCACAAAAGGTTTATCCATGCTGTTGACCAGCGTTGCCGCCGTGTGGTGGCAGGGAGTCAGAGAAGAAGTACGTGACTGGAAGGACGCTATACAGAGATTACGGGGCGCATTCGGTGAGCGCCGTCCCCCGTACCGCATTTATACGGAGCTGTTTTCAATGAGACAGGGTGAAGAAAACATTGAGATCTTCGTGTCAAAAGCACGCGCTACTCTGTCATGCTTGCCGCCAGATGACCTGTCTGAAAAAGTGAAGTTGGACATAGTGTACGGCCTCCTCGACACCCGCGTAAGAAGAAGACTCGATCGGGACACGCTGACGTCATTCGACGAGTTGCTGCGTAAGGCGCGAAGCATCGAGGATGCGCTGAGGGAACCCCAAGCGCCCCCCGCCCCCCCGGCCACCCGCGCACTGCGTCAAACAAACATGCCATTTCAGCGCGCGATCCAACTGCCGCCGACGTCATGGCAACAGCCGGCCCGCCACGTCGCGCCCGCGCCCCCCGACCCCCGTCAGCCGGTTTCATCTGCGAACGTGCCACCACCCGCGCCGTCCGTGTCACGGCCAGGCGTACCCCCCGCAAGTCGCCACGCCGAGCTAACCCCCGCCACCGCCGCCGTTGCTACCAGCTCTACGTCGACGAACCGCAACACTCGCCCCAAGTGTAGCTATTATAAAAATTTCGGCCACACCAGTGAGCAGTGTCAGAAACTCCGAAATCGTCGGTCGAACACTTTCGTAACGACGCCGCAGCCGTCATCAATAACGTGTTACGGGTGTGGGACGCCGCGCGCCGGGAGTCGTTCGGTCTCAATGTGCAAACTGTAGAGAGGTATCCTTTTCAACCGCCGACATAAATAATCAGGTGAGCCCACTCCAAACTAACATAAATAATCAAGTGACCCCACTCAAGTATAGTTTAAACGCGAAAAATTTTAAGAGTCTCGTTGCACATAATGATAGCAGTGATAGCAACAAGTCACCGTCAGATTCTGTTAACCCTTTGACTACGAGCACCGATCGGTGTTTTGTTAATTCTTCGACATCGAACATCGACGAGTGTTTTGTTGATTCTTTGACATCGAACGCTGATAGGTATTTTGTTAACCCGTCGTATGCAAACACCGGCCAGTGTTTCGTTAACCCGTTGGCAGCAAACACCGGTGAGTTTTTTGTTAACCCTTTGTCTGCAAACACCGACGAATATTTTGTTAACCCGTTGCCTGACACCGATGAATGTTTTGCTAACCCGTCGTATGCAAACACCGGCCAGTGTTTCGTTAACCCTTTGTCTGCAAACACGGATGAATGTTTTGTTAACCCTTTGACCGCGGGTACCGGAAATTTTTTTCTTAACCCGTCGAGTGTAACCGACGGTGAATGTAGGTTTGACCCGTTGAATAATCATGTTCCCTCAACTGATTTACTCAAATTTAAGAATACGGTTCCCACCTTGGATTTGAATAATAAAAATGAAACCGTGCTTGAAAGCCGTGATGAGAACTCCGGTTTAATCGGTAGGGAGACTGTGCCTAATCCTCCTCAGTGTATTGCTTTATGCAAGCCCAACGTATCACAACCTAATAATTTACGGCCTGTGTTGTACATAGAGGTATTGGGTCTCCGTGGTTTGTCTTTAATTGACACAGCCGCAAAAAGATGCGTTGCTGGCTCCCAGCTCTTTGTTTTGCTTAAAAAGAAAAATAATAAATTCCAAAGGCAATGCATGAACGTTAAGCTTGCTGATGGAACTTCACAATCACGCATTGTGCTAATTACCCGGGTTGACGTAAAGGTTAATCATCGGCTTATACCAACGGAGTTCGTTATTTTACCTGAAGCCGATGCAAGCCAAACTCTTTTGGGAATCGATTTCCTAAAAGCAGCTGGTATTCAAATCGACTTTAGCAAATCAACCTGGCGCTTTTCAGATGGCAATATGACTTACCCTCTAGAGTACGAGGACCATACAGCGGTTGCCGCAGTCACTTCGTGTTCCACACCTGTCTCACTGCGCGAGGACGAAGGTACTTTACTTACCAGTGAACAGTGCGTGCTGCTTAGTTAGTTTCTTCAGGACAACGAAGCAATCTTCAGACCAGGGGGAGATCCAACACCTTTCGCCGAACATTTCATTGATACAGGTGAACACTTACCAATTTCTGTACCTCCGTACCGGCTAACACCTGCAAAGAAAGAGATCATGAAAGCTGAAATTGACAAAATGTTAGAAGACGGGATAATTGAAGAATGTGAGTCAGCCTGGACTTCGCCTGCCCTCTTATTTCCGAAGAAGAACAATCAGGTGAGGTTTTGTGTTGACTACCGTAAACTAAACAGCGTTACGAAAACTGACCATTACCCTCTCCCGGTCATCGATGAACTCCTCCAGTCGACAAAAAGGAATTGTGTCATCAGCACTATTGACCTCAAATCTAGTTACTGGCACGTAAGCGTCGCACCAGCCGACAGAGACAAAACAGCGTTCATTTCGCCCCTAGGGACTTACCGTTTCACTCGCATGCCGTTCGGGTTGAAAAACGCACCGGCTACTTTCCAACGCTTGATGGACCGCTTCAGATCTGGTGCTTGTTTTAGCGATACCATCATTCTGGCTTATCTAAATGACCTCCTCGTGATTTCTGATGATTTTGAGAAGCATATGGATGACCTGCGCATAGTGTTTGACCGACTACGTCAATTTGGTTTGTGTCCTAACCGGGAAAAATGTATGTTTGCCTGCAAAGAGGTAAAGTACTTAGGGCACTTAATTACTCCCGAAGGTATTAAGCGTGACCATTCGAAGGTTGAAGCCATCACAGAAATGAAGGAACCAAGCAATTTAAAACATCTCAGAACTTTCCTTCAGACAGCATCCTGGTTCCGGAAATTTATCCCTAACTTCTCCCAAGTTGCTCAACCTCTTACGTTGCTTACCAATAAAAACCAACCTTGGTGCTGGGGGGAGCCGCAGAAAGCTGCATTCAACGAATTGAAGGTGAGACTTGCTTCAGCACCAATTTTAATACAGGCTGATTTTAGCAAAACGTTTGTGCTGCGAACGGACGCGAGTGCATACGCCGTGGGAGCAGCCTTGATGCAAGGAGAAGGAAACGACGAACGCCCTATCGAATATGCGAGCCGCCTCTTGACGCCAGCGGAACGTCGTTACAGCACAACGGATCGCGAAGCTCTTGCCGTTGTTTGGGCTGCAGAAAAGTTCCGTGCATACATTGACGGTCATTCCGTGTGTGTCAAGAGCGATCTTCAACCACTCAAGTGGCTTATGACTTTAAAGTCGCCTAGTGGTCGTCTCACTCGCTGGGCTTTGAAACTACAGAGCTACGACATCAGACACGAATACGAGCCTGGTAAGTCTAATGTTCTAGCCGATACTCTTAGCCGTCCAATGTGCGATGGAAATTCTAAGGACGATTGCGGCGTGTGCTCTGTCACTATTGACGTTCCTCACGTTAGCGCTGCTGATCTTCGTTCATCGCAGCTTTAAGATGCAGAGGTATTGAAAATTATCAAAGACCTGCAACAGCCGGATCCCCTAGCGTCAAACAGGTGGTTAGAACGAGGATACTTACTTAGTCAAGGCGTACTATATCGCTTCGACCCTGATTCCGATTCCGAGGAGCCGCAGCTGGTCGTCCCAGATTCTATGAAAGAATCCGTGTTAAAGGAATTTCACGACGCACCGACCGCAGGCCACCAAGGTGTAGAACGAACCTTGCAAAGGATCAAGGGTAAGTATTTTTTCACAGGTATGCGGAAATACGCCACGGACTGCTTAAATAACTGCGTCGATTGCCAGAGGTATAAAAGCTCCAACCAGAAGCCTGCTGGCCTTTTGCAAACTCCCGTGCTCAACCAACGAAATGAGGTACTGGCTATAGACCTTTTCGGTCCTCTTCCTGAAGGTAAAGACGGTGAGAAATGGATCTTACTGGTTGAGGATACTGCCACCCGCTGGGTTAAATTATTTCCCCTCAAAGACGCAAACGCAGAAACTTGTGCACCAGTACTCATTGAAGAATACTTTTTAAGGTACGGTTTACCACGCAGAATTATATCAGACAATGGTGTACAATTTGTCTCGGCTGTCATGCAACAGTGCATGCACCTCTTGGGTATCAAACAAAACCTTATACCTCTTTATCACCCCGAAGCAAATCCAGCGGAAAGAAAGAACCGTGACCTCAAGACACAACTTTCTATCCTCGTACAGACAGAACATCGCTCTTGGCCACAGTTTCTGTCTCACATTAGATTTTCTATGAACAGTGCTACTTGTACTACTACTGGCCACACTCCTGCATATCTTACGTTTGCTAGGGAAATTCGAACTCTGTTTGATGCCAATCATGACCTACGTAGTATTCTTTCGAAAGACACTTTTGTACCACAAGCTACTCCATACTTGGAGAAGTTTTTGCTTACTTTAAAGGACATCAAGGATCGTGCAGAGAGTCAACAGGATGCTAGGAAGGATTTTGCGGATAGCGGTCGTCGCCCGTCTGTCTCGCACGCCGAGGGAGACCGAATACTTCTGACAACACATGCCCTCAGTAACGCTGCTAAGGGGTTAACAAAAAAGTTCATGCCCTTACGCGATGGTCCTTATGTCATTCGTAAAATCGTTAGCCCTACCACTTACGAAGTTGAGGACTCTGACGGTCAACTTTTAGGAAAGTTTCATGCCAGGGACATAACACCTTGCATAGGCCAAAGTGTTGGTGAGTCTGTTCCGATCCAACCTCGAAGACGTCGGGGTCGACCTCGTAAACCGTGTGACTGTTGTTAATCAGTGTTGTCATTATATAAGTATATAGATATCTTTTTTTTTGTTTTTTCCTTTTTCCCTTGATTGTTATTGTTGTCCCAAGTCACCATCGGGACGATTTTATGACTTGGAGGGGGAGTATATAACGCGGTATATACCTATGACAACTCGCGCGCCATTCTCTTCCCGCGCCCCGCACCTACCCGGTAACGGTCGGTCCCGCGGGACGCGATCAGTGTGCGACAAGCCGCCTCGCGTGCGGACATTTGTATTGTACGATATCTGTTTCTGTGTACCTCACATTGTGTCATTTGTGCCTGTGTGCGATATATATACTTACTGGTGTTCATTATACGAAAACTGTAGAAAAGAACGGTGTACTCATTTCCGAACCCTACATAATCTATTTATTTGTAAGATGTTTAATGTATTTTAAAATGATTTGTATACCACTTTTGGTGTTATCTTGCAAATAAACGATATAAATATGAATATGAATATTTGAAAAATATGTCAAAATTATTAAAATATATCTTGAATTGATTTTTTCTGTGTTTTTCAAGTATATCTGTATACATCTAGAATAAATAAAAAATAATAAAAGCTTCAAGGAGCCAAATATATATTTATTAAAAACTTTATAATATAATAATATGTATTCTGTGTTTAGTTATATGTTAAAGCCTTAGAAGTTAGTTTGTTAAATTCATTTTGTATCGTTACTTTTTTTATTGTTTGTATGTTTATGTTGTGTTTTGAGAATAAATGTTTTATCTATCTATCAATCATCAAGGATAGAATATCATAACATGTCCCCTAAAGCCTGAAGTCATGTTGGCATCACTGCTTGTCAAATTTTTGCTGTGATGTTGTTTGTCAGTCAAATTTTTCAAAATTATTTAATAAATTACGTATTATTATTGCCAAAGCCGTTGAACAATAGTGCAAAAGAGATTGTGTTGAAGGTACGCCTTTTGTAAAAGAGAAAATGCAAACAATGCACCGTGATTCCTCCCGATCAGCATAGCTAGCACAGTTAATATTGTATCGACTGTCATCTTTTTCTAAACCTCTATCGTAAACCATGATTGTTTCCACTTAGCTAACATTGTACTTGGGAAAAAACGAGATAGAGATGCTGATACAGTCTGTATCTACTTTATCGCGTTCACAGAACTGTTTGTCGATGAATCGAAAGAAAAATCGATTTTTTGAATGAACGAAACCTCTTCCTGATAAACGACTAATTTAAAGAGTCTTTGTTGCCCTTTGGAAGGCATGTAAAAACGAGAGTTTTGGAAATGGCAGGACAGCATCAATAATCCGGTGTAATTTTTGTTAGAAGTGACTAAACTGCCGTTAGCGGCTCCCTTAGTTTTAATTATATTCGACCGCTAGGGATAGGTTGCGCGCGTGCGACGACGAGAGAAGCGAGAAGGAGCGGTTAGATTGACATGTAAGTATATATAAGGGAGCCGAGCGAAGCGGAGCGGAGCGAGGCGACCCCCGTAGTTTTTAACAGAATTCACGAGAAGCAGAAAACATCATTTCCCGAGCATTTTCCCATGACTTACGGTTCAATAATTCAATAAATTAAAGGACCGCTTCCCTTTCCGAACCCTACATTGCAAATTGAACTGTATTAGTTCGTGCTAAGGAAGATATTCCAACAGCTAAATGATGACTCACGGTCCAATAGTTTTAAAAGGGCCGCTAGCGAACCTTTAGTCACTTCCATTTGTTTACTTTTCAATTTTCATGCATTATAACCTCTCAAAAAAGTAAATGTGAAATGAAAGATATTTAATGGTGGGTACCATTAAATATCTTTGGTGAAAGTCATTTTAAAATTCTTATTATTTGACTATTTCTCAAGTGTAAAGTTGAATTTTTCGAATAGGTATATAATATCGAAAACTTAGATTCTAAGATTAATAATAGCGAGTCGGGTCGGTTTTAGAAAAAGAAATAGGTACATACACGAATTTATTTTATAGATCCAGAAAGAGAATCACGGAGGCCCAACAAAGAATTTTGGTAGATTTACATATAGCTTAAAATAAAAATGAGTTGCTTTAGTCGCACAACATTATAAGGCCTAGCCATTTTGTGGTTTTTGGTCTGTGAATCGGTTAGTCGATCAAAACTCCACAAACGTATGATATAATCCACACATTTTCCACAACAAAACAATATTCACGCTCTATCGAACTCTATCACCACCTCCTTGGGTCGGTGATACAGCTTTCCTCGAAAAACGTCCAAAAGTAGAAAGAAAAGTGTGGCAATGTTAGCTAAAGAAGAAAGAAAAAATTAAAAAAAAAAAAAGGTTTCTTTCGATCTGTCAAAATAGAAAGACTTGCTTATTTCTTGGTACAATGTTAGCTAAATAGAAAGGACGATAAGATTGGCTGCCATCTTGGAATAACTGTCAAAATCGAAGAGATACAGGCTCTATCGAGCTCATATCGACTGCTATGCTAGCTACGCTGGTTCGACCTCGTGTCAGTGCTATGATGGGTTGGTAAAATAGGGATACCAGCTTTAAACATAAAGTCAATTTTATGGGCAAATAATAATTAGCTATTCACTTACTTTTGCTGGCATATCGGAAAAAGGCGTTCACATTAAGTCACCCGGAATGAATTGTCAAAAACGTAAAAAACGGGAGCTCGATTACTTAGAACAAACAAGAAATACCATTTTTGTACAGAGATACATGTATAGATATTCATACTATTAGTCATACGTATTGTTTGCAAAATACAAATCAATAAATAATTGATAATTTTTATTTTTTCATTCTGTACATTTTATTTTCAATAAAGAGTAGTCTAATTAATGTATAAAAAAACGCAGTTATGTAAACATTATGAATGTGTAGTAGGGTGAATGCTATGTGAGCTATTGGCAATATTATATGCAGTGCTACCACTTCCTAAGCCAGGGGACTTCGTATAGTGAATGATCTGTCTGTAGTAATCGGCTTGCCATTTTCATACAGTACAGCAGGGCAGCGTTTTGGGTTCCTTAGTCTGAGGTAGCGTTAAAGCTTATGTTGCCATCTCTTCCGCACGCGTTCAATTTTAGATGCTATCAGTGTTAGGCGGACATCGTCTGACGATCAAACTGAACACAGCAAAAAGACCTTGGACGGACGGTATTATATAGTACTCTGTGGACGGACGTCAGCCAAATGAAAATCAAACAAATGTCAAGTTGACAGTTTCTTTCTTTTGACACCGGATTTTGTGGTTGTGCGTTTGTGAAAAATCCAAAATGGTAAATTTAATCTAATATCTTTAAATATGTTATCCATCGAGTATTCATAGCAATTCAATTGATGTTTATTTGAATATTTTATGTCTGTACTGTAAATAAAAAGCTATATTTCCCCTATGACAACCTTTCCTCCGTAGGTTATTATGATTTCTTCTCAGGTTATATTTTTCTATAAATTTTCCTCCGCGCGCAACGCTACACCAGTCTGGCTGTTTCTCTACCTATTTCATTTTTCTTAAAATAATAACGATATATATTTTATTAACCATTCGCAAATAACATAATTAATTCTTTTATCTGTTCTAGAAAGAAAACAATTTGTTTATTCAACGTACAGAAACGATGTTTTTATTTATTTCAGGGGAAAGTCAAATGTTCGGAATTACGGACAAAAGACAAAAAAGAGCTCTTCAAACAGCTTGAAGAGCTCAAAACAGAGTTGACTAACCTTCGAGTGGCAAAAGTAACTGGAGGAGCAGCTTCCAAGTTGTCTAAGATGTAAGTATTAATTGAACATGAATGCAATGCTTACCTACTATTTCAAAGTGTAGGTTTATAAATTCTACATATTTCTAATTCATTTTGTTCTATTGGTTCAATTATTTAACAAAAGAAACTCTTAACCTACAAATAATAAAATGTGTTCCAGTAATTCCAAGACTATTCTAATTAGAGTTGGGGCCTGGCCCCAGCAACAAACCTCCAAACCTTTCTAAAATGATGATTTGGTCCTTAAATTACGCCCAATATTTCAAAATAATATGTAATTTTTATTTATTATTCAACAACGTTCAGTAGATATTTTCATTTATTAACTGTAATAATTAAGAGGCAAATTATGTCACAAGAAAACAAGCACTTCTGCACGATTGTGATCAAGTCGGTTTCTTTTAGGGTTTTGTACCTCAAAAGGAAAAATCCATACCCATAAAAATCCATATAGGATCACTTAGTTGTCCATCCGTCTTTCTGTCCGTCGATCCATCCGTCCGTCGGTCATCGTCAAGAGCCTTTATCTTGGGAACATGTGTAGGTATCGAGATGAAATTAAAACCATATACTAAATAAAACTTCTAAATTAACGTAAAAAAAGGATACCACTGTTTATGCCTCAAGAAACTTATATTTCAACATTCTCAATCAGGGAATCAATTGTGTCAGGGTCATTTTAGATGTAATTCTGTAGTCAGATTAAACTGATATACCTATAGTTTTCTTGGGAAAAAATCATTACTTAAACCACAGTATTTAATGTATCTATGCTTAAACCTGGCTGTAGTCACTTTTTCAAGCTTAATATTAGCAAGAGGTGTGTTAGGATCGTTGTAGATGGAAATCTTTAGTCAGATTAAACTGATACAGTTTCCTCATTTGGAAAAACAACCAGTTTTATCATGTTTAACTATTTGGTCGAGGCACGCCGATAAAGCAGCTAAGCAGCGTTTTTTCTCCCGACATGGTTCACAAATATTTAATTTTCAAACTGAAAACTTATTTTCATTTCTGTTAAGGTAAAAAAATATAAAAGCTGTGGAGATTTTTATTCTTCTGAAAACCGTTTAAATATATTTTTTTTTTGTAATTTTTTGCATCTTATTGACTAATTTTACTGTACAATTTTACCCACAACTGGTTTCAGATTTTTATTATTTTGTATTTTTCTTTTTGTATCGACTTTGAAAACTACATCAAAATCTGTTAAGCAGTTCCCTAGTTCTAAGCAGTCATACTTTTACATGTCCCATTTTAGAGATGACTTGTGTCCTAATACAGTTTCTACTAATTCTTTACAGACGTGTAGTAAGGAAAGCTATTGCTCGAGTCTACATTGTATATCACCAGAAAATGAAGGTGAACCTACGTAACCACTACAGGAACAAGAAATACAAGCCTCTGGATCTGAGACCCAAGAAGACTCGCGCCATGCGTAAAGCACTTAGCAGCCATGAAGCTAAGATTAAGACGAGAAAAGAGATCAGGAAGAAGTCACTCTTCCCACCTAGAGTGTATGCTCTTAAGGCTTGAAAATAAAACAGTACATTTAAAAACATATTTCTTTGTTTTATTTATTTCTTTATTGATCATGGAAATATTTACATCTTACCTATATTATACATTACGAAAAAAAATTCAGACATTTCTTAAAACACTGGAGGTTTAAAGTTCTTCATGTTTCATTTTCTTTCGTTGAGGGTATGACCAAAATTCTGATGGTAAACCTCTTACATCACGTTCTCGTTTTACAAAGGCAGTATAAGATGATACACAGTTTCCAATGAAATAGTTAGCCTGACCCAGTATTGCCAAATCAAGGTGAGGGTTGGAAGCCAACAGTTTGATAACTTTTATATTTAGGTTTTTTAGTGCTGTTGTTAAATCACCTATCATGTGATTAGAGTCCGATGCAACGAAAATATATTTTATATCATTAACTTTTTTTGCAGCACGTTTTACTTGCCTGAAAATAATGAAATGTTAATTTTGCAAGTCAAAATTATCACACAAATATCATTTCGAAAAAAATGTTTCTTACTTGATGATTGCTGAATTCTCAGGTAAACACATCGACACAGTCAGTGGGCCTCTTTCATTTTTATATCCAACACATTGAGGAGAAGCAAAGAGCATAGGACTATCTTTTACATGTTGACATGCTTTTACCCAGTCTTGTCCATTTCGTAAATGGATTCCTAGAAATGCACCACCACTCATGTTGTTCTTGATAAAATGTTTACTCTTATTAATAATATCATTATTCCATTGTAAATACTTATGAAGACCTCGGTTTTCTTTTTGAACAGGAAAACTAGCTGGTGCACCTGTAATGGACAGAATTCTCTTACACTTTAAAAGTTGGTGAGATTATGAATTTATGATGTTTACATATCCTAACATGCAAAAGAGCACTTTAGAATAAATAAAACCCCATCCCAAACTATTAAATAGTGAAAATGTTCATCCAGTTAAAGCAACTAGTAAAATAAATCTTCACTACCTGTGAAAGCTAAGACTGGCCATTCAGTTATTGGGTATTTTTCAGCCCATTTCTGCATCATGCCCAGATTGTGAGCATCATAGTGTAATGGTCCATAAAATTCTGAATCATTAAAAGAAATGTTGAATGTATCCCAAAATGGGCCAAAAGGATTGCCAGATTTTGCATTACAGCTGTTGGTTATCTCTCCACTTCTCTTTGTGTAGCAAAAGGAAATCCTTTTACTAGCAGGCCAAACTTTGCTTGCTGTATCCTTCATGAATGTTTCCAATGTAACAACATCATGATAGTCTTTTAACCTATCTAGTCTAAAGTAAGAATCAAATGGAACTTGAATAGATCGTACTTCACCATATCTGTATTCAACCCACGGTGGAAGAATCAGGGTTCGGTTGAGACTTTTACTGAAAGCTAGCACACCTAAAAAATGATCAGCCTGGTTTCCAAAACGACCTGGAATTAATAAATAAAATTTTGATTTGGCTGAATAATACATCTTGTACTGTTTCACTAATTTGATTTGTTAAATATAAGCTAATACTGTTATTAAACACAAGAAACATGCAAGAAATAAGTTTATACCCATGCAAGGACAGTACGTTATGTACCCAACATCAAAATCTGCAGTATTCACGAAACTAATGGATAAAACAATTACACAAAATGATAACATTCTAATTAGATTATGGTACATAAATATGTACCTATTTTAAATTCACTTTTATTTATTTACAAAGAAATGAAAGAGCCGGGAGCCAGTATGCTCAGTGGGGGAGTGGGGCCGGCCGCCAGTGTTGCCGGTAATCAAACTAGAAAACGTCCGAAACCGAATCAGAAATTACCCGAATTACCTGTTTTGTGAATGTATTTTTTTTTCAAGAGAAGAAACAAAATATTAAATACCTTGTTTTAATTTTAAGATTTGCTATACCTCTTCAAAATCAACAGGAATGTGTTTCTTTTAAAAGTGTTTTTAATTGATAAGGTGAAAAAAAATACAATTAAAGATGTTTTAAGTAGAGTTTCATATCTTAAGTGGTTGTTACCAAATAAAATAATTTATAAAAAAAAATCCTACATTAACATTCAGACCATTCAAACAAAACGGAACAAACAGCAAAATAATGGTGCTTTCTACGGATGATTTGTGTGGGCATCCCTTTTGCACGTCGTTTTAGTGCGGATTAGCCGCACTTCAATTATAACCCTCACACACACACAAATGGTAGAGAAAGATGGGTTGTGTTCAATTATGCGCTGTAGCTGCGTCAAAACTATTTAAAATATATATATTTCATGCTTTTTTAGTGACGGTACAGGTTTTTTAGCCGGCAGTTATGGTTACCAATCCACTTAGGGCCTAAATTACCTTAAATAGAGTTAAAATAACCGCACTGGCAACGCTGCTTTGATGTGGTGTTGAAAAAATTCTCCTTTCTTGCCCTACCTAATGAGAGTCTGTATATGGGCATCCCTTTTGCACGTTTTACCTCATCGGACTCAACCATAGAGAGAAAAATCCAGACTCAACACACACACACCCTCACACAAGATAAGGGTAAGACTCATTCCGTTTTGCGCATTCACGCATGATGTGCCTCAAAATTATTTCGTTTTGGGCATCAACTGAGTCAACACGATATAATAGAAGAAAAAATATGTTTGTGTTTGTCGCATAATTACCCGAAATTATCCAGCAGTCATGATTACTCGCAAGATACCCGCTTAGTGCCTAAATTACCCGAAATCGGGTAAAAATAGTCGTACCGGCAACGCTGCCGGCCGACTCCGGCGCGGCGCGGCATGTCCGAAAAGGAACGAAATTCGCGGTGAAGGAACGCAAATCAAAAATATTATACCTATAAAAAATATATCTATTCATTTAGAATCGATATTTGTAGTATTGGTTGGGTGTAGATAAGGGGGCACTATGGGAAAAAAGACTTAGAAAATTTTCGCTTGGCTTATCGACACTCTGACCGTAGTATTTTGTAGTAAATTAAGTTAGTTGGTCAGTGTCATGCAGGCGGCAAACATTTAATATTTTTTTTGCCGGTTTTGCAGTCTATAAATGTATATTTTTATAAAGGATAACCTTGCAGGTTCATGTTTTTTGTCATTCTTTTTTGACTTTATGCCATCAGTAAATATAGTACACACATCATAGACATAGAACGAGACGTACATAGATAGAGAAAGTCGTTTATAAATTAACAATTTCGTCTGGTTCTGACACTGACAGCAGCATAGCGCAGGTATGCAATTTACGCTATTATTAAAGAGGAAAGATTTGTTTGTTTGTATGTTTGAGGTAAACTTTGGGAGTACTGAACCGATTCTAAAAATTCTTTCTTTTGTAAAAAGCAACACAATTGTTAATCTACATCTACATCTACACTTCTACACTATTATATAAAGAGGAAAGATTTGTTTGTTTGTTTGTTTGTATGTTTGAGGTAATACTTGGAACTACTGATTCTATTCTAAAAATTCTTTCTTTTGTAAAAAGCTTCACTGTTTCTGAGTAACATAGGCTATATTTAATGTTAATACAACGATCCTGACACACCTCTTGCTAATATTAAGCTTGGAAAAGTTACCCGATTCCAAAAATGTTTTCTTTTGTAAAAGGCTACACTATTGATGGTTAACATAGACCATATTTAATTTTAATAAAACGATCCTGACACACCTCTTGATCATATTAAGCTTGGAAAAGTTACCCGATTCCAAAAATGTTTTCTTTTGTTAAAGGCTACACTATTGATGAGTAACAAAGGCCATATTTAATTTAATACAACGATCCTGACACACCTCTTGCTTTTGTATGTTTGAGGTAATCTTTGGAACTACTGAACTGATTCTAAAAATTATTTCTTTTGTAAAAAGCTTCACTGTTTCTCAGTAACATAGGCTAGATTTAATGTTAATACAACGATCCTGACACACCTCTTGCTAATATTAAGCTTGGAAAAGTTACCCGATTCCAAAAATGTTTTCTTATATAAAAGGCTACACTATTGATGAGTAACATAGACCATATTTAATTTTAATACAACGATCCTGACACACCTCTTGCTTTTGTTTGTTTGAGGTAATCTTTGGAACTACTGAACCGATTCTAAAAATTATTTCTTTTGTAAAAATCTACACTATTTTTGAGTAACATAGGCCATATTTAATTTTAATACAATGATCCTGACACACCTCTTGCTAATATTAAGCTTGGAAAAGTTACCCGATTCCAAAAATGTTTTCTTTTGTAAAAGGCTACACTACTGATGAGTAACAAAGGCCATATTTAATTTTAATACAACGATCCTGACACACCTCTTGCTTTTGTATGTTTGAGGTAATCTTTGGAACTACTGAACCGATTCTAAAAATTGTTTCTTTTGTAAAAAGCTTCACTGTTTTTGAGTAACATAGGCTATATTTAATGTTAATACAACGATCTTGACACACCTCTTGCTAATATTAAGCTTGGAAAAGTTACCCGATTCCAAAAATGTTTTCTTTTGTAAAAGGCTACACTATTGATGAGTAACATAGGCTATATTTAATTTTAATACAACGATCCTGACACACCTCTTGCTTTTGTATGTTTGAGGTAATCTTTGGAACTACTGAACTGATTCTAAAAATTATATCTTTTGTAAAAAGCTACGCAATTGCTGAGTAACATAGGCTATATTTTATTAAAATAAAAGTAAGTTTTCAGTTTAAAAATTCATTATTTGTGAACCATGTCGGGGAAAAAACGCTGCTTAGCTGCTTTATCGGCGTACCCTGACCAAATGGTTAGTTATACGTGATAAAACCGGTTGTTTTTCCATATGAGGAAACTGTATCAGTTTAATCTGACTAAAGATTTTCATCTACAACGATCCCGACACACCTCTTGCCAATATTAAGCTTGAAAAATTGACTACAGCCTGGTTTAAACATAGATACATCAAATACTGTGGTTTAAGTAATGATTTCTTCCCATATGGCAAAACTATATCAGTTTAATCTGACTACACAGATTTACATCTATAACGACCCGGACACACCTCTTGATAATATTTAGCTTAAAAAGTGATTAAAGCCAAAAATATGTATTGATTTTTTCCCATACGAGGAAACTGTATCAGTTTAATCTGACTAAAGATTTCCATCTACAACGATCCTGACACACTTCTTGGCACTTTGCTTAAACATAATAACCAGAGTCTGATGATAAGACTGGAAGATGGGTACGAGATCTCCTCAGCGGACAACAGCAGACCCTTCGAGTTTGGGCTTATTGATTGGTATTTATTAGCACTTTGGTAAAACATGGTAACCAGGGTATGATGATTGGACTGGAAGATGGGTACGGAATCTCCTCAATGGACAACAGCAGACCCTTCGAGTTTGGGCTTATTTGATTGGTCTTTATTAGCACTTTGGTAAAACATAGTAACCAGGGTATGATGATTGGACTGGAAGATGGGTACGGAATCTCCTCAATGGACAACAGCAGACCCTTCGAGTTTGGGCTTATTTGATTGGTCTTTATTAGCACTTTGGTAAAACATGGTAACCAGGGTATGATGATGGGACTGGAAGGTGGGTACGGGATCTTCTCAACGGACAACAGCAGACCCGTTGAGTCTGTGCTTATTTGATTGGTATTTATTAGCACTTTGGTAAAACATTGTGATCGTTTCATATTGTCGTTCAAAAAATCATATTCTTTTGTTTTCCTTATTTCCACGAAAATCTCTTCGACGCGAGCGGAGCCGCGGGCAAAAGCTAGTATTATATAAATAGGAATGATTTGTTTGTATGTTTGAGGTAAACTTTGGAACTACTGAACCGATACTAAAAATTATTTCTTTTATAAAAAGCTACACTATTGTTGAGTAACATAGGCTATATTTTATTTTAATCAAAATAAGTTTTCAGTTTGAAAATTTAATATTTGTGAACCATGTCGGGAGAAAAAACGCTGCTTAGCTGCTTTATCGGCGTTCCTTGACCAAATAGTTAGTTATACGTGATGAAACCGGTTGTTTTTCCATACAAAGAAACTGTATCAGTTTAATCTGACTAAAGATTTCCATCTACAACGATCCTGACACACCTCTTGCTAATACGAGGGTGCATTTTTATATTCGCGGAATGGGTAGGTAATTAATAAATGAGGGTACTTTCCTTAGTCGTAACTGGTTAAGTAGCTCATTATTAGTATAAATATAATGTTTTGTTTTAATCGGGCCATTACTATTTGAATTATCGTCGATCAAACAACTCAGTTGGGAAGAACATTGTGAAAAATTGAGAAAATCGAGCACCGCGCTGTCATAAAGTTCCTTACCAAGCAAGGTAAATCGGTTCAAACCATACTAAAAGAGATGTCATCCGTTTACGGGGAGTCTTGCCCCGGTAAAATCATGATTTATAAGTGGCATACCCATTTTAATAAAGGCAGGGCCTCACTTGAAGATGATCCTCGGCCAGGACGGTCGATCGAGGTGACCACTCCGGAAAATGTTGATAGATTATAAAGATAAAGGTGTGTCCATAACCGGAGAATACTACGCTTCAATCATAGAGCGATTAAAGGAAGCAATCAAGGCAAAAAGAAGGGGAAAATTAACCAAAGGTGTCCTCCTTCTGCACGACAACGCGCCTGTGCACAAGAGCCGTGTTGCGTTGGCTTCCCTGCATAAGGTGGGCTTCGATATTTTGGTTCATCCACCATACAGTCCTGACCTGGCTCCCAGTGATTATTATCTCTTTCCAAAAATGAAAAAAGAACTTCGGGGGAAGAAGTTATCAAGCGATGAAGAAGTGAAGGAAGCAGTTTCAGCTTATTTTTCAGACAAAGAAAAAACATTTTTTTTCGAGGGTACACATAAGCTAATTGAAAGATCTGAAAAATGTATTAGGGTTGCAGATGAATATATTGAAAAGGAAAAATAAACTTGTATTTTTATTTCCACGTCTTACCCCCGATTCCGCGAACTTAAAAACGCCCCCTAGTATTAAGCTTGAAAAAGTAACTACAGCCAGGTTTAAGCATAGATACATGAAATACTATGGCTTAAGTAATGATTTGTTCCCATACGGGAAAACTATATCAGTTTAATTTGACCACAGATTTACATCTACAACGATCCGGACACACCTCTTGCTAATATTTAGCTTGAAAAAGTGATTACAGCCAGGTTTATGTATTGATTTTTTCCCACACGAGAAAGCTATATGAGTTTAATCTGACTACAGATTTCCATCTACAACGATCCTGACACACTTCTTGGCACTTTGGTAAAACATGGTGACCAGGGTCTGATGATGGGACTGGAAGATGGGTACGGAATCTCCTCAACGGACAACAGCAGACCTTTCGAGTTTGGGCTTATTTGATTGGTCTTTATTAGCACTTTGGTAAAACATGGTGACCAGGGTCTGATAATGGGACTGGAAGATGGGTACGGGATCTCCTCAACGGACAACAGCAGACCTTTCGATTTTGGGCTTATTTGATTGGTCTTTATTAGCACTTTGGTATAACATGTCGACCAGGGTCTGATGATGGGACTGAAAGATGGGTACAGGATCTCCTCAACGGACAACAGCAGACCCTTCGAGTTTGTGCTCATTTGATTGGTCTTTATCAGCACTTTGGTAAAATATGGAGACCAGGGTCTGATGATGGGACTGGAAGATGGGTACAGGATCTTCTCAACGGACAACAGCAGACTCTTCGAGTTTGGGCTTATTTGGTTGGTACTTATTAGCACTTTGGTATAACATGGTGACCAGGGTCTGAAGATAGGACTGAAAGATGGGTACAGGATCTCCTCAACGGACAACAGCAGACCCTTCGAGTTTAGGCCTATTTGATTGGTCTTTATTAGCGCTTTGCTTAAACATGGTGTCCGTTGCATACAGTCGTTCAAAAAATCAAATTATTTTGTTTTCCTTATTTCCACGAAAATCTTTTCGACGTGGGCGGAGCCGCGGGCAAAAGCTAGTAATTTATAAAATTAAAGGACCGCGTCCTTTTCCGAACTGTACATTGCAAATTAAACTTAATTACTTCATGCTAAGGAAGATATTCCAACAGCTAAATATGACTTGTGGTTCAATCATTTTAAAAATAAAAGGACCGCTTGCGGTACCGTAGTCACTCTATATCTTTGGTAGTCACTTCCAAGGGAGCCTTGCTGTCAGTCAACCAGCTGCGTTCAAAAATTGCAAAACCCGAGTTGTTCTACCAGTAGGTACCACAGATGTATAATTAGTAATAATTATATTTGTGGTAGGTACATATACATTATATCTGAGAAATGTACATAGACATAGAACAAGGGTAGATACCAGTTTTTATTACAACTTCTTCAGATAGACAGACAATAAAGAACGGAAATAACGCACGAAAGAAGGGAACGCATGACCGTGAAATAGAATTGTTTTTTTTGCATATCGTGAATTCTGTTTAAACTACGGGGGTCGCCTGGCTCCGCTCCGCTTCGCTCGGCTCCTTAATATGTACTTACATGTCAACCTAACCGCTCATCCTTGCTTCGCTCGTCGTCGCAACCTATCCCTATCGGTCGAATAAAATTAAAAATATGGAAGCCGCTAACGGCTATTTAGACACTTCCTTTTTTTAAAATAAAGTACAGAAAATGCATGTGGCCAGTAACATTGTATTTTTTAAAATAATGTACAAAGAATGCAAGTGGCCAGTATCATTTTGGGAACTCGTTCATTATGGGCGGCTTGCACCAAAATTTTAAATCTTGATTTTATCGCTAAATCAGGTTTACGATCTGTCAGTCAATACATTTCTGTCAAATTAAACTCAGCTGAAGTCCTCAATCTAGATTTAAATATTGGTGCAATTCGGCCAAAATATTTTTTTCTTTTGGCATTATAATCAAAACTTTCATATTCATAATACGATTAAATGAGGTTACCTACCAAGAAGTTTATCGTAACCAAATTCTAGTATCCTTCTTGTTACATATATAAATATATATGTTTAAAAAACTAAGTAAAAATCAGGCGCGAATTGGTTGATTAAGTTTCATCAGAATTTTCAATTTGTAAAGTTACTACTTACTCAATATGTCGTCTAAACAGTATTCATTTCATTTCATCAAATTGAACGCAGCCTACGATCGCAACAATCGGAAAACAGCTCATTTCTGTTAAGTCTATCTCTTGTACACAAGATAAGTATAGACTGGCAACTGTTTTCGATAAATTAAAACATAAAACACACCTCAGACATGGCTGTATGAGCTAAGTTCCATATCCCTTCTCACTATGTAGGTGAGGGCAAAGACATTGTATAAACACAAGCAAGACTGTGCACTGTCCAATTTTTGCTAAACTAATCTAGATTTTATTTTCTTATAAATAAGGTTGTAATAATTATGATACCTTTTTCAAGCGAAAAACGAGCCGGGCGAGATAACTGTCGCTATTCGTGTATCCTTGTCTAGCAAGTTGCCAGTGTATATATTATGCCTCAGCTAGACTATGCTCCTCGCGTTGCTCCTCGCTTTGCTCATCGCGCTGCGCTGCCGCGATGTTGCCCTAGCCAGCCACACGCTGCTCTATTCGCCTCACTCATCACCACACTCCTCGCCATGCGCCGCATTCCAGCTTTCGCCTTCACGCGGTAAACATCGACGACAAAATGGATGCCGACATTGCAGCTGCAATTTCTTATTATAGGAAATTATTCAGACTGTGCCTTTCAATAAATACGAATAGCGAAAACGTCAAACACAACGTACCTACCTTGTTAGTAAACTCAAGACCAAAATGTTCATTTGTAAAATAGATATGTACATAAAGTGTACGTTTTACAGTTCATATCTAATCTTTATAAAAACAATATTATATGATGAAACAAATATAATATGGGAAATGTAAAAAAAATATATTTAGGTATATTTAAGTTGGGCTAATATAATATTACATATATTTTAATGAATAAATAAGTTGATAAGTAAACTAAATAGTCCATAAATAAATATAATGCCCAACCAATTGATATTTTGTAACAATCGTGACTTGTGTTTCAATTTATGGTTTTTATTTTTGGGGTCTCAAATTGCTGGGTCAGCACGTAACAGGTCAATAAATTTTAGTATATTTTCATTAGACCATTCGTTCGCCGACTTCGATGGCGGCATGACTGAAAACATACAAAAATCTCGTACGTGCTTTCCGTAAGAGCGCTCGACTGGGACTGACGACAGCGAGAGTATGTGGCTGGCTACTCGTCTTCATATTGCCGGCCCTTTGAATCGCGCACAAAAACCGACAATAAAGGGAGCGATGGGCATGACGAGGAGCAGCGCGAGCGGCAGGACGATTTACGCAGCCACACGACGTCCCTGCCCACTTCCCTCACTATTTCCCTCGCTCATCGTCGAGTGTGTGGCTGAAGTGATATATGTATACAATATACTTTTAAAGTGTTGTTGAATTTCTAACGTGTTAGAAAGGGACCAACGAGTGCCAACACCCATTGAACTCGACTTGTTTTTCTTATCGTAGTGCATAGTCTTGTTATCTATACAATGTCTTTGGATAAAGCACTAGTGCGGTAAAGTTGACTTTGACAACAGATTAGACGCATCTGTGACTGACTCCTAAAAGGACTTGTTTTTAATACGAAGACGTGGCTTAAAGGTTTTTGTAACCAGGCCATAAAATCCAAAAAAAAAGTAACTGACTGGTAGTGCGTTCCGAGTCAAGACATAGTCGATAAAATTTTACATCGCATCTATCGTCAGTTCCGATTCGAGATAGCCGTGCGGCGTGAGTAGCTAAGTCATTGACATCTTATAATATTATTCTAATACACTAGACCGGCTTTATAGATGTCGAAAATATAAAATTAAAAAGTAGAAGATTGACAAGTTGGCGTTAGTTTGTTAACATGTTCCGTATAAGGATGTTCCGATATTTTGTTTACGAATCACACCAAAAAGACACCATCCATCCATCCATCAGCCTGTTTCGTCCACTGCTGGACATAAGCCTTTCCAGGATTTTGCCACTTTTGGGGGTCCTCCTGGAAGAAATGCCCATATTCACACACGCTGGGCAGACGGGTTCGTAAACGCGGTGCCGAAACCCTTGCACCAGCGACGCGGCTGCCAGTCACCAGTATGTTTTATATAATATACCGCCATCCATCGGTCCCAGGCAATGGTGGGCCGCCTGGTTTTGCCTGAGAGCTGTTCGCTTACTCTCCCCCGAATAACTTCGACACCACACAAAAACAACTAAATTCATAAACGCATAATGGATAAGCAAGCGGAAAATTAAATCAAGAACTGTTTGATATGGATCTATTAAAATGTATGATTTCATCAAATATCCAATAAAGTAAATTTGAAAACAACGAGTTTCAAGCTTTAATTATAAAAAAATTGCGCGAATAGTAAGTACGCAAATACAGGAAATGTACTACTGCCTTCAGAATCTAAACTACAATTGCAGTATTTACCACAACAATATTATGATTACATTTACTTTACATACTATATTACATTAGTACCACAAAAATAAGTTACATCGATGTACCTACGCAGTAGGCAATTTTGAAAGGAGCGAATTTTTATAGGCCGGTTACAAGGCAGCACGTTTGCGCGGGTAAATTCCTCATCGATCATTGGTCGAATTTATTTGCACCATTTTGACGTCCGCCATTGCTTAGCGAAGTGTCACTTGTCATTCGTTCAAACGCTGAGATTACGTGTTAGTACACTTGAGGACAAAATTAAGTGCGTCATTTGTCGATATATTTTTCAAAATGTCTTCGCTTGAAACAAGACCACCTTTGAAAGGTCAATCTAGGCAAATTGTCTACATGTACGGCAGTTTAAAATCAAAATCAAAATATTTATTTTTGCAAAATAGATACATTAAGTATACTTTCTACAAGTCAAAGTTAATTTACACAATATAATATGTCTTTAGAATATAAAAAAATATATATATATAATAATACGGGAAATAAAATATACACCTGCATTAATAAATGATAGTCGTAAGTTAAATAAATAAAAAATAAATAAAATAGGGGAATCTAGGAATAAAAATATATATACATAATACAATGAAGAAATAATAAAAAAGGGAAATACATACAAAAAATATTAAGGGTGGGCTACTAAAATGTAATAAAGTTATACACTTGCATAAAATATAGAAATATAGGAATAAAAATATTGTATATACATAATGCCTAACCATCCGCACCATTCGATTAGTATTGCTAAGAAGAAGGGCAAGAAACTTAGCAAACATTCCTTTTTTCAAAATAAAACATATGATACAAAATCATATACATACCTACTCAAGTAAAGGCATAAAAAAATATAAGACTGCGGGAATTAGTCACGAGAAAAAAAAAATATCTTAGTCAACCCGTCTCATATTGTCTATTACCTTTAACAAAGTAAGTTTACATATTAATTAATTTTAAGCCTTTAGAGGAATCGTACAGTATTAAAATATGCTAATTATTAATTACAATATTGAATAAGATTATTATTATTTATTACACCATGCTTCATTATCATCCAAATAATCATTGATTTTATAATAAGCTTTCTTAAGTAGTCCCTGCTTAATATATAGTTTAAACTTATTTTCAGGCAAACTAAGGACCTCCTCTGGAAGCTTATTGTAAAATCTTATACCATGTCCTACAAAAGAGGTACCTACTTTGGCAAGTCTTAATTTTGGAAAAGCTAGTTTATGTTTGTTTCTGGTTTCAACAGAGTGGTGCACACCAAGCCTCGGGAAATTATCAATTTTTTTCTGACATATCTAATAACTTGATAAATAAATTCACATGGGACCGTAAATATATTAATTTCTTTGAACTTTTCTCTTAATGAATCTCGGTACTTCATGTTATAAATAGACCGAATTGCTCTCTTTTGCAAGACAAAGACTGCTTCTATATCCGCGGCTCTACCCCACAACATTATGCCATATGACATAATGCTGTGAAAATAACTGAAATACACTAATCTAGCAGTATCTTCATCAGTAATCTGCCTTATGCGTCTAACAGCGTATGCGGCTGAACTAAGTCTACCACAGAGAGCTTCTATGTGGGGACCCCACTGAAGACGAGAGTCTATAGTAATACCTAAAAACTTAGTTTCGTTAACTAACTCCAGCTTGGACCCCCGCAAAAATAAACTGACATCTACTTGAATTACATTTGGTAAAGTAAACTTTATACATTTCGTCTTTTTTGCATTTAGAACTAAATTATTTGCAGTGAACCAATCAAGAATCAGAGAGAGGGTTGAATTCGCGTCATCAAGTATATCATTATGTCGATTCACTTTAAAAATAAGTGACGTGTCATCTGCGAATAGAACTATCTCAGATAAGTCTGTAACTAAGTAAGGAAGGTCATTTATGTATATTAAAAACAATAGGGGCCCCAATATGGAGCCCTGCGGAACACCCATTTTGACTAATGCTCCAGATGACTTTACTCCATTAATGTCTACCTTTTGAAATCGGTCACTAAGGTATGACTTAAATAACGCCAAAGATTTACCCTTAACTCCATAGTGATCTAATTTACATAAAAGTGTTTCATGATTAACGCAATCAAAAGCTTTTGAGAGGTCACAAAATACACCGAACGCATCCTGCTTTGCTTCCCAAGCGTCAAATATGTGCTTGACTAAAGCAACTCCTGCATCAGTGGTTGACCTCCCTTTAGTGAATCCATATTGTTCACTGTGAAACAACTTATTTAAGTTAAAATGAGATAACAATTGACTAAAAACAATTTTTTCGAAAATCTTACTAAATACTGGTAAAACTGAGACCGGTCTATAGTTGGAAGGGTCTTCATTGTCGCCTGATTTAAAAAGAGGGATCAATTTACTCAACTTCATTAAATCAGGAAAGACACCATCATCTACACATTTATTAAAGATTAAAGCTAAATATGGAGCTATTAAATCAATGATACAGCTTACAACTTTAACAGATAGGCCCCATAAGTCCTCGGTTTTTTTAAAGTTAAGAGATTTAAATGCTTTAATGACAGTTTGTGAATTAATATGCTTTAACGCAAATACAGAATGGCACTGAGGCACGTGATCACTCAAAAGATCCTGTGCAAGTCTTGGACTTGAATTTAAGCCTTTAGTTGTCAAGGAAGGAATGTCAGTAAAGAATTGTTCAAAGGCCTTCGCAACTTCTTTATCTCCTGTAAAAACTTCATTGTTAATGTTCAATTTTAGTTCATTATTCCGTTTGTTACTCTTCCCAGTTTCAGTATTTATGATTTTCCATACTGCTTTTACTTTGTTATCGGCCATTTTAAGTTTTTTATTCAGAAATATACTTTTTGCTTTTAAACACACTAATTTGAAAGTACGTGAGTATATTTTCAAATGTTCAATAAATTCAATATTATTATTGTAGGATTTTATGTCGTACAATTCGTATAAATGATTTCGGCTTTTGTAAATACCTGGCGTTGCCCAGTCACTAAAAGTGATTTTATTACTGCTAGAAACTTTCCGCAATGTAAACGTATTTTCAAATTCTTTGGAAACTATGTTAAACAGGTCTGCAAAGAGAGCATTTGGATCATCTTGGAGAAGATTAAAATGTGGTAATTTAAGTTCTAAGTTTGCTTGAAAACATTCCAGTCTGTGAGTTGTAACAGGCCTGTAAAATGCTTTTTTGGGCAATTGTTTCACACTTTGTATGAAAGTTACAGTTTGGCCACTGTGATCAGACTGCAAGCGGTTAATAACTTTATTGTCTGAGTAGTCACAATCACAGAATATATTATCAAGACAAGTTGCTGTATTTTGGGTAATTCTAGTTGGTTCTAAGAACACATTAGACAAATTAAATGATTTGAATAACTGAATTAATTTCGTGGTCATAACCGACTTTTCTAGTATATCTACGTTAAAATCTCCACAGACGATAATTTTTTTCTTCGTATCAAATAATAACTTTAGCACTTCTTCCATTGTTTTTTCAAAAATATTGTAATCTTGTCCCGAGGGTCGGTAGACACAAAGAATTATATATTTACTCATTTCTATACAAGCCAATTCTACTTGGTGTTCAACAGAAAGTTTTACAATGTCTTTTCTTTCTTTTGACTTTATATTATTCTTGACTAGAATCATGGAACCACCTTTTTCTATAGTTAATCTGTTATAGCAGCTAAGGACACTAAAATTATTAACATTAAATTGAATATTATGTTCCGGTAAATGGTGCTCAGTTAAACACAAAATATCTGTTTTTGATTCCTCTAGGAACAACTCTATTGAAAGTATTTTGCCGAGGAAGCCGCCTTGTATGTTTTGATGTACTAGTTTATATACAGAAGGCTTTCCCGTTGTCGTTAAATCTAAAAAGGATTTGGTACAATTTTGTTAGTACTTGTACTAACTTTGTCAATAGGGACAAAACTATGAAAAGAATTATTATTACAAATACCATCAATTATGACTGGTATTGAAAAAAATCCTGTTACACACATTGTAACAGATTCATTACGTGGTAAAATGCTAGCTAACTTAGTAGCCATTTGTTTTTTATAAAAATTTGGAAGGTATAGAGTACCATTTGTCAAAACAAAATCTCGAATGTACGAATTCGTGTCAAAATATTCTATTTTGTCACTGTGACTAACTGAAAATTTGTGCATGCAAATATTTAAATTATATAAATTATTTTTTTGTGACCCCGTTAGTGATTCTGAGTAAGGGAATTCACAGAGTATGATTTTATGAACACTAAGTTTTAACATAAATTCAAAGTATTTTAATAGGTTACTTTGTGTTACATCAATACTATCTCCTAATAATAGAATAATTGTAGTATTTACATTGCTGTTGAATTTCATTTTCATAATATGTTCCAAAATTTGAATGAATGATGCACCTGGCATGCAAATATTAATGACATTTTGCATCATATTGTTTCCTAACAAAAGTCCTAAGTTTTTGCCAATTTTATCAGAAAAAACAATGGTGTGGTGTTCCTTGGACTCCGAGGACTCATGCGCATCGACTGAAAGTTGCGTAGAGGGCCGAGGAGAAGAGTTCGGCATTTTTGGCGCGTCAGACGTAGATGAAGGTGCTGACAAGGGCTCTGCTGCAGGAGTGGATGAGGGTTCAGCTTCTTGTTTTGATTCTCTACGAAGGCGAGCAGAGCGGTGACGTTGCCGTCGACGGGCAGCTTTACTCTTGGGTTGAGGTGTGGAGTCCAGTGGTGGTCTGGGGCTCTGAGATGGTGAGGAGCTTATAGAGATCCGAGGATCCCGAGAGGCCTGTACAGGCTGAGTGTCCGGGCAAGCAGGAGTTGCCGGTGGCCCGCACATCAGGCAGCCAGTGTGAATGCAGCTGGCTTCTTTGTTGGACAGGGATGTATGTATTTATGCAAAATTAAGGAATATCAATGGGTCAATATAATACGATTCCTGTCGGCTTGTTTAGGAAATTGCATCTTTACTACATTTATTTATTCCGTACTCTTCGCTTTGTCATACATTTCCATAAATCTTGATACGACAAATACACTTGGCTAACAAGGAGTTACAAAGTACAAAAAAAAAAGGTTTTCCTTGGTTACTTTTCTGGGTAAGGCAATTTTTTTGTCCGGTTTCTCTTTTTGAAATGTTCTCCCTTCGCCATTGAGGAATATTAATATTTACCTTCAATTAAGTAGTGTATTAAGTCATCCTAAGGTGTTACATTGATTCATGTGATTTATGTAATTATGATATACTCATACCACACACACATACACACCCTAAAATACTTCCTCTCACACAAACACACACACCCTAGCAAACATATTTCCTTAAATTATAGTAATAGTATTTTTTTGATCAGGGTAACTACAATATGCTTAAGAAAACTACATCGAAATCCGTTGAGTGGTTCTCGAGTTAAAACGGAACATACATACAGACAGACAGTCAAACATTCTAAAAATCGAATAACCCATTACATGCAAAATTTCGCGAAAATATTTAGTGCTTATGAATGAATGAATGAATATATTTATTTATTTCAAGAATAACTTAAATCTAAATACATCCCACAAAACCAAGTAGGAATTTGGTTTGTCTGTGGGGAGGGAGTCGCACTTCTTTTTCGTAGGTAGGTACATTAACAATAAATAATAACATTGTTATTTTAATCTATGTTTACATATTTTGTAGAAGGTAAGTTTTATATAATTTTGCAAATTTATTTTTATTTTGTTCAGATCTTATACGAACAGGCATTTCATTATATAACATTGGAATTTTGCGTTTAAGCAATCTGCCGCCAAAGTAGTTATTCACTTTTACTGTTTCATATTTACCCTGAGCAGTTGCTCTCGTGTTGAGTTACACGACCTTCTTGCATTTTATTTAATTTCTGATGATTTAATGGCTTGTAGTCAACATGGTCAATCTTTTTCATTGCCACGCTATGTACAGATTTCATAGGCGAGATAGCATAAGTTCACCTGCTGTTAGATTTCTATACGTATATGGAGTGCAACAAGGTCTTTATTGAATTGGTGCATTTTCATTTTTAATCATCGGTTTTAATCGGTATTTGTTGCCACCCTTCTCCGTGGACGAAGAATGCCGATGTAACTTATTTTTGTGGTTTACCTGTACTATGTAATATTACCATGTTTACTGCATATATAGACTGAAATTAAATCAACCCACCAAATTCATACTAAAGACCCGGTTAGTGATCAAGATCTAGGTTCAGTAATCCTTTTGGCCATATTTAAAAAATATATTATTTGCTCCCTTACTGGTTGGACTAGTTTAAGTAGAAATCCTAGTCTAGGCTCCAAAGAAGCAAAAAAAATAATTATCGAATTGCATTAAAAGGGTAATTGAAGCTTGTTTCTGTTCACTAACCGAGTCTCCAATATGAATTTTTTCAGTTAATTTAATTTCATCTTGTATACATGTATTAATAATATAATATTTGCCAAAATTGGTATATATTTTGGGTGTTCGGATTATCAAGGTCCTACTCTATATAAAAGGCCATTTAAATTTTCATATTTTATATCGGATCATAATTTTAATAAAGTTTATAACAGTGACATATTGTTCTCTTTTTACCCTTTTGTGACGTCATTGCGACATGATAACGGGGTCTAGATAATATACTAAATAAAGAACTCTTGTTTCTGAACTTCTGTCCATATTTTAAATTTTGGTGGCGCCATTCGAAACCAAATACAAACCAGTAATGGAAATAAATTTAACTACTTTACAACAATTAATTTAACAGTGTTACTGATAATACAATAGCTTGATTTCTCTGAATTATATTTTATCGATAGTTACCGATACCTAACGTTGAAATAGCCCATCACTTAAACGTCATCATCATAAATTCATAACATAAACTTTAAGTACCAAAAAGGCGACATCCATCGTATGAAATATATGTGAGCCACCTATTCGTTGACAAAATTACATGGTGTACCCCGCTACTCCCTTGCACCCCTATTACGTCTGTTCTCGAAAGAAATGTTCATTGTAATCATTTGGTTGACTAGTAGGTGGCTCTCGAAACGACAAAATCACGTCGGTATGTACGCTGTCAAAGCCCAGAACAACTATCCGGGCCGGGTTCCGAATGGCGCTGACAGCATTAAAAGTACCATCAAACTACTCACGCCGCGCCGTACGGCCATCAGTGATTCGGCATGACGATAGACGCGCTGTAATCGATTATGTCTTGAATCGGAACGCACTACAGATTCAGTGAGTTGGGGCCGCGTTCAGTTTGATCGCCCGCTCATCACTGACAGCAGGGCTGTGTTCAGTTTGATCGCCCGCTCACGCCCGGCGATCATGACATCTCTTTTGCACGCGTTGATTTTGTGTATGCTATCCTGCTGTCGGTGATGAGGGGCGATCAAACTGAACGCGGCCCAGGATAGAATAATTCAAAATCAACGCGTGCAAAAGAGATGGCATGATCGCCGGGCGTCGGCGGGCGATCAAACTGAACTCAGCCTTGAGTAGTTTAGTGCTCACTGTCACTGTCAGCCTTTATATGAAGCGCTGCCAATTGGCGGGTAATTAACCGCATTGCGGGTAATTTGACGATAAATTGAGAAGGCGGGTAATTTAGCGGTTATATGTTGTCTTGAGGGTAAAAGCGGGTATTTTGTATTGTAGACAATTTTAATCCAAAAAAATGTTGGCTGTTTGGAAGTTAAGTCAATGCCAGTATTTCTAGAATATGAAACAATTTATAGTGTCTAGATAGTGAGGGATTTACCTCCTAAATGCATACGCTATTACCACAGGTATTGAATGTATTGAAGGTCTGTAGCTATTGGTCATTTTAATTTTCTCCATCACGCGTCGTACTGCTAAAATCCATTGCTCTGATTATTAGAAAGTCTATCAAACAAACGTCTGTTTTATAGGTTGAGCTAATCACCTAGGCGAGTGAGTGTTTTATTCGATTTTAAATCATAAAAAAGTTTAAAAGTGGCTAAAAAGAACGAAAAAAAGTGATTGCGACATTTCAACCTAATGGTGAATGCTAAAAACAAAACTGTGGTAGGTAAATAAGTTAGCTTAGGCAAAACTATTAATATTTCATTACGTTTCAAAATTATTTGTGTCGATTATAATAGAACGCGGCTATGAAGTTAATCCTGACACATTGCGCAACTATGAAGTTTCTGAATAATGACAATGTCAACCACATAGGAAAAAATTACATAATTACTTATTGCGTGTGACAGAATAGTGAGTGGCAATAATATCACAGACAATATATCGATACACGTTAAAAAGTTCGTATAGCTAAAAATATTGTTATGTTTTATGATGATGTGCATTATTGTAAATAAAACGTAAAATTAGATATATTAGTAATATTCTCCTTCAGTTAATTATAAATATTAATGAATAAATGAGTTTGTTTCTTTATTACTAACCTCTGGGAATTGAACTCTTTTTACCTAGAGAAAACTTTTTGAATTTGAATGTAAAGTACAATATTTCCTGTCAATTAATTCAATGACACGTCAATAGGTATGATAAAACAATTTTAAGTATTGCCTTGATCGCTTTTCCAAAGGTTGATACTTTTGATTGTGCTAAACTTGTGCATGTTTTTGGCTATTAATACCTAGTGCCATCCCCCATCTCACCCATTGACCAAGGGGCAGATTGAAGCAAGGGCTTGAACTTGGAATTTGAAATGCTTACTACTTGGAATTGTTAAAATGCCAAAACGATCGAAGAAATTCGTTCTTAACAGTCAGTCTCGTGAGCTTATCATACGTGTTCGTGACTTTTTTGAACGAGAAGCTCAAAACGGCGGACCGATATTGCCCGTGACATCGGTGTTGGATCGAGTTGCAGATGCTCTCGATATCAGCAAAAAAACTATTATAAAAATCACGAAAGAAAAATTGGGTGAGACTGGCATCGAAGATAATGTTCTATATTCTCCCAACAAGAGAAAAAGAGCGAAGCTTACCGATGTAGATAATTTTGACGTTGACGCCATCCGCAGGCATATTTACAATTATTATTTACGTAAAGAGTACCCAACGTTGTCGAATTTAGTGCAGACATTAAAGGAAACTGGATTATTTTCCGGATCAAAAAAGTCATTGTCAAAGGTTTTGAAAAACATTGGATTCCGATATAAACAATGCAACAAACGAAAGGTGCTAATGGAAAGATCGGATATTGCCATGAAAAGGACTGATTTTTTACGCGAGGCGAAAGCTATAGATGATTGGGATAATGTAGTTTTTTTGGACGAAACGTGGCTAAATGCGAATCACACAGTTGGTCGCTCGTGGACGGACGATACGGCGGCATCGGCATCCAAAGTCCCCTCCGGAAAAGGAGCCAGACTAATTATTTGTCATGCTGGCAACGCCTGTGGTTTTATAGACAACTGTTTATAGGCCTTTGCGTCTAAAACCACAGGTGATTACCATGAAGAAATGGATGGTGAGAAGTTTACCCAATGGTTCACTAATATGCTGACTAGCCTTTCTGAGCCATCAGTTATTATTATGGATAATGCACCTTATCACTCCATGTTAGTTGATAAGCCACCTTCAAACTCTGAGAAAAAAGCCCATCTGGTTGCATGGCTTCAAAAAAAAGGTGTAGACGCAAGTATGTCTATGTTGAAAGGAGATTTGATTAGATTGATGAATATTCACAGATCGAGAGTAAAACGATACGTCATTGATGAACTAGCACTGCAACATGGGCACCGAGTACTTCGTTTACCGCCGTATCATTGCGAGTATAACGCCATCGAATTGATATGGGCACAGATCAAAGGACATGCGGCACGCCATAATACTGAACCTCCATTTTCCACAGCGAAAATGATGAAATTGTTAGAAGAAGCGTGCAATCACGTAACCAAAAATAATTGGAAAATGGTAGTGAATAAAACTAAAGCCAAAATATGGGACGATTGCAACAGAGACATTAAAGTGGATAATATTTTAGATAATGACTTTGAGTTAGTTATTAATACAAACGATTCCAGTAGTGATAATGGTGATGGTGCTTCGGAAAGTGATACATAATAAAGTAAAGAATATAAATATTATCTCTACCATAGAAGTATTAAGTAATTAAACTACTTCTATGATCTCTACCTAGATGTTTTTTTTTTCACTTTCTTCATATACTTACATCTGATAACTGCATTCGACTTTACTCACACTTGACGAATTTTATCGATACAGTGATCGAACGTATAACAACCCTAGAGGCATGTGTCAGGATTGACTTCATAGCCGCGTTCTATTATAGGTACAAAAAATTGGTTTTATTTTATGGCCAAAAAAAAATACCCTTTTTGCGGGTATTTTGTGTTTGAAGTACCCGTCTTCGGGTATTTTTGTGACTCGTTGCGGGTAATCTGACGATTCATTCATGTCTGGCAGCCCTGTTTATATGATCTGTGCTGTCAGCGCCATTTGGAACCCGGCCTGTGTGCTGTAAAATTTCATACAATATTTCACGTGGTTTCACAATTTTAAACTATTTACTATGCGAATTTAGCTATTTACATTACAATACAGAACATGAATGAAAAGGGAAGAGAAAGCTGTTTAAAGGCTTCTGAGTATTGGTCAAAAATTCCCGCTACAATTGATGGAGTTTTGGGTGGTTTTGGGTTTATCTCTGATATAGATATTCAAGGATCAAATCTATTTCTTAAATCTCTACTCGCTTCACGTAACTCGCCACCCACTACATTGGCTTTAGACTGTGGAGCAGGAATTGGCAGAATAACGAAATTTTTATTAATTCCACACTTTGAAAGTGTAGATGTTGTTGAACCAGATGAAAAATTTATAGAAAACATTAAAACCTTTATTGGGTTTGACCATTCGAGACTGGGTTCCTTGTATAGATTTCGCCTTCAAGAATTCAACCCTGAAAAGAAATATGATGTCATATGGAATCAGTGGGTTTTGGGACACTTGGATGATGAAGATTTGGTGTTGCACCTAGTTCGATGCAGGTACGTTTTGTCAGAGACAGCATATTAGAATATTTAAATGTGGTGAGCAAATGAAAATTAGGGGGTACTGTGATAAGCCAGTAAATCACACAGCGTTTGTATAACATTTATGTACCATGTATTGTATATAATATAGGGTTTTGTGTCATTTTATATTAAAAAACTTAATATAAAAATAACATTTATTTCAAAAATTACATCCTCAACAGTTAGATAGGTATAATTATGTTCACACCTCCAATAAAAAAAACTTACCCTCCTAACTACCTCACTCAAGAAAAGGAGACATGTAAAGGAGATATGTTATCTCTTGGAGGTCTGTTAGGCCAGCTCATGGCCATATCAAAATATGATTTCAGTAAAAAGTCGATAGTTTTTGAGTTATCAATACTTTTATGAATTTCTAGAAATTTAACACCTTAGATTTGTGTTGTTATTTGGCACTGCCACAGCATAATTCCATATTCCAAGATTCTAATTATTGTTTCGCAATTCAGAATAGCCCTGCTATTGATCCTAGTCCAAAATCAAACTACCTAATATGATAAATCTATGTACCTAGCTAATGAAAAAAATACATTTTTGTTTGAAAAAATGTATATTGCTATTCTACACTAAAAGGAGCTCATCTTTAAAATATTTCAATACCTACTTAGAAATTCGAATGAAAACACTTGTAAGTGGTAGGTATTTACAAACAAAAACTAATTCAAATTAGAAGCAGGTGTTCAAACTGCCTTCCAGGGCAACTTTTCAGAAAGGAGCAATATATATTGTATTGCATGAAATAAAGTAAGATATATAGTAACGCCATTTTACAAGAGAGTGAGATAGTAACACTAAGTAAGACAAAGATAGATAGTGACAAAATATGCCATAGATTTTTTTATTTTATTTGTCCGTGTACTACGCTAGGTACTTCATTTGCTGTGCATAATTACAATGCACAAACAAAAGGAATTTTGCTTTGTTCTCTGTATTTGTGTGTTGCTGGGTGATTTGAATTTAAGAAACTACACTAAATTAGCTACCATTTAAAACTTACTTACAGCCTTACTGTCTCACCCTAACTCTTGTAAAATGGCATTACTATCTATTTCACTATGATTCACAAATACAAACTTTCTAAAAAGTTGCCATGGCAGCCAGTTTGAACACCTGCTTCTAATTTCAATTAGTTTTTGTTTGTAAATACCTACTACTTAAGTTTAACAAGTGTTTTCATTTGAATTTCTAAGTCTACACTATTATACAGAGTGGCCGGGGAAGAGACGTCCAAAATTTTTTTTTTTGTTTGTTTTACTTTAAGGGGTATACGAATCACCCCCATGTATGTTCCGTGATTTTTAGTAGTTTAAGAGATATGATTATTTTAAATGATTTTTATAATAATTTTCACCTGACATTAGTTTTAAATTTTTAGTTTATCTATGCTTAAACCTGGCTGTAGTTACTTTTTCAAGCTTAATATTAGCAAGAGGTGTGTCAGGATCGTTGTTGATTTAGTCAGATTAAACTGATACAGTTTCCTCGTATGGAAAAACAACCGGTTTAATCACGTATAACTAACCATTTGGTCAAGGAACGCCGATAAAACAGCTAAGCAGCGTTTTTTCTCCCGACATGGTTCATAAATATTGAATTTTCAAACTGAAAACTTACTTTTATTAAAATAAAATATAGCCTATGTTACTCAGCAATAGTATAGCTTTTTATAAAAGAAAGAATTTTTAGAATCGGTTCAGTAGTTCCAAAGTTTACCTCAAACATACAAACAAACAAACAAATCTTTCCTCTTTATATAATAGTGTAGATAGTGTAGATGTAGATAAAGTCTTCACAAAAAATTTACGTACTTTAATGAATTACATTTTGTTTGCATTACATTAACAAACTTAAAAGCGTGTTTACAGATGTAATGTAATGCAGCTAAAATGTAACGCATCAAATTGAATAATTTTCATGTGAGCACCTAACTATTAACAAGCAGTTTGCGCGAATTGCTATAAAACGCATTTATTGCAAACTTTTTATTCAAAAGTAGGGAAAACAATATTATAATGTGCATTTTGCACCGAGATCCTCCGTTACCACCTTAATACTATGGTCTAAGTAATGATTTTTTCCCATACGGGAAAACTATATCAGTTTAATCTGACTACACATTTACATCTACAACAATCTGGACACACTTCTTGCAAATATTTAGCTTGAAGAAGCTAAAGTTACAGCCAGGTTTTATTAATGATTTTTTACCATACGAGAAAACTGTATCAGTTTAATCTGACTATAGATTTCCATCTACAACGATCCGGACACACCTCTTACAAATTTTTTACCGACTTCAAAAAAGAGAAGGTCTCAATTTGACTGTATTTTCATTATAGTTTTTTTTTTGGTATATTACTCCATCAATCTGTCATTTCTTTTTTTGTTTGGTAGGTTGTGCTTCCAAGTAGTTGATTTTGTCTTGATATAATGATGGTCTTCAGAGATAAGCAGTGGAACTCCTCAATGGATGACAGCATATCATTTGATATTGAGGCAAACGCTTTGTACCAGGATGCTGATTACAGGGTGTTATTTGAAAATTGTCATGAACTCATCTGACCTTCAATCCTGATCTCATCACCATAGAACTCTTCAATATTATGTTAGTGTACGTATTGCAGTATATTATGTGAAATTTATCATTATACCACCTGACCTTCAATCCTGACCTCATCACCATAGAACTCTTCAATATTATGTTAGTGTGCGTATTGCAGTATATTACGTGAAATTTATCATTATACCACCTGACCTTCGATCCTGGCCTCATTACCATAGAAATCTTCAATAGATGAGAGTACATAACTCGAGGTTTCGACAATAACCTTATGGTTAGTAGATATGCTTATTGCAGGATATTATGTGAAATTTGTCATTATACCACCTGACCTTCAATCCTGGCCTCATCATAATCACCATAGAACTTCAAACAGACGACAGCACAAAACTTGAGATTGCGGCAATAACTTTGTCTTCCTGTGCTCATTGCAGGATATAACTCAAAAAATGCCATAATGCCACCTCAACTTCAATCCTGACCTTATCACCATGGAACTCTTCAACGGATGACACCACATAATTTAAGTTTGTGGCAATCACTATGTGTTAGTGTGCTGATTGTTGAGTATTACTTGAAAATTGAAATAACGCCTCCTGAATCCTGAATCGAATCTGAAAGTCTTCAATGGATGACAGCACACTATTCGCGATGGCAAGAATTGCTTTATGTCAGGGTGCTGATTGTTTGTAGAATACTATATGTATCATACTATAAAATGGTTTAAGAGACCAATACTTGCTTTCAGTCAAATTAATTGATTAAACAATATCTTTTCAATGTAAATGAAATACTTAAATATGAGCTTTAATTTGTCGGGCAATATGTACATATTTTAATTTTTAATCATTTTATTAAATTAGATAAAATTACATTTAAATCCAATTTCAATTCAATTTTACAATTTAATGATATTTTTTAACATTGTCATAATATCACCTTGACCTGAGTTGATCTTTGTTTCATATGAACAACGCGATTATAACAAGTATGTTGCCACAACACGATCCTCTGGTACACGACGCCATCTTGCGGTTCCTAATTGTAAGACTGTGTCGTATTCATATTCCCCTCTCTGCCGAATGATCAATGGCCTGAACTTAGTTCTCAACTATTCGTCTGACTCTTGACATCTTTCATGATCCATGCAGCAAAATTTTGAGAGTTTGCTCTGATTATTGCGAACGTATATAATAATATATATAATAATAGTTGTGTTTAAATATTTATTGTTATATTTTAATTTTAACTGTAATACTGTTCATTAATTACTGTGATAGGTATAACCGTTGTAATTAATTAGTTAAATATTTAAATAATAACTACCCGTATTTCACAATTCAACCCGTGATTATAATCGATACGACATGAATTCCCGACATGGTGTCAGAGGTCGTTTTAACTCGAGAATCACTCAAAGGATTTGGATGAGGTTTTCTTTATTATCACCATAGTCACCTTCGACAATATCTCTACTAATAATAAAGTAGTAAAAAAGTCGTGTCTGTATTAATTAACTACAGATTTGGATGAGGTTTTCTTTATTATCACCATAGTCACCTTCGACAATATCTCTACTAATAATAAAGTAGTAAAAAAGTCGTGTCTGTATTAATTAACTACAGATTTGGATGAGGTTTTCTTTATTATCACCATAGTCACCTTCGACAATATCTCTACTAATAATAAAGTAGTAAAAAAGTCGTGTCTGTATTAATTAACTACAGATTTGGATGAGGTTTTCTTTATTATCACCATAGTCACCTTCGACAATATCTCTACTAATAATAAAGTAGTAAAAAAGTCGTGTCTGTATTAATTAACTACAGATTTGGATGAGGTTTTCTTTATTATCACCATAGTCACCTTCGACAATATCTCTACTAATAATAAAGTAGTAAAAAAGTCGTGTCTGTATTAATTAACTACAGATTTGGATGAGGTTTTCTTTATTATCACCATAGTCACCTTCGACAATATCTCTACTAATAATAAAGTAGTAAAAAAGTCGTGTCTGTATTAATTAACTACAGATTTGGATGAGGTTTTCTTTATTATCACCATAGTCACCTTCGACAATATCTCTACTAATAATAAAGTAGTAAAAAAGTCGTGTCTGTATTAATTAACTACAGATTTGGATGAGGTTTTCTTTATTATCACCATAGTCACCTTCGACAATATCTCTACTAATAATAAAGTAGTAAAAAAGTCGTGTCTGTATTAATTAACTACAGATTTGGATGAGGTTTTCTTTATTATCACCATAGTCACCTTCGACAATATCTCTGCTACTTAATAATAAAGTAGTAAAAAAGTCGTTTAGGTATTAATTTAATTTTTTCGCGAAATTTTAAATTTATTATTTGTGTTTTACTGAGGCCAAAACCACAATTTTTAGAATTTTCGTGTCTGTCTGTTTGTATTATGTTCCGTTTTAACTCGAGAACTACTCAATGGATTTTTTTATTTGAAATTCGGAAATTGCCGTTTTTTCTATCGTCGTCGTAGTGATTTTGGTCAATATATATTTATAAAATAAGGCCTAAGCCGAAAATGAGGCAGAGTTGGAATTAACGCGGGTGGCGTCGCGGGCTAACGCTAGTATTTAAATATTTTTAAGATGAGCTCCTTTTACAGTAGAATAGCAATATACTTTTTTTTAAGGACCCATAATACCTCAATTCGCAGTCCTGCTCTAACGCTTCTGCTTTTTAATTGTCTATCCTACTCTAATCAGATGCCGCTCACGCAAAAACATCAGTTATTTTGAAATCGCGGCTACACTGATGGTTTTTTCATTTTATGGAACAGTCTGCAGCTGCTTCATACTAATATCAGTTAAATTATGCAAAGTTTCAGATCTAATTTCAAGTATTCATTGAATGTTGTCGGTTTATTGTACGGTTTGGAGGTAACATTGTAACTTTTTTTCTATCAAGAGAATTTAATGGAATCGAGTTTTCACAACAGCATGGACATAGCATTAGTCCTCAACTTTATCATATATTAATTTCAGAGTGATTGTTGTAGTATTTGTTGGTATAAAACAGGATCATGCGAAGCGAAGTGAGGTATTATACACCCTTAAGTAAAATGTAGCAATTGTTTTACTATTTAAGAAACTACACTAAATGACCTATTGTTTAAAATTACTTGCCAGGACGGCTATTCCGGTATTATTTCCCACTCGTAATATCAGTCAATAGAAATTTGTTTTAAGGTTGATAAATGTTATGCGATGGAAAGTAGAGTGACTAAACCACATCAAATAGAAGCTATAGGATATAAGGAATGCTCTCTATAAGTTTTCAATAAAAAAAAACAATTCATATCCATACAAAGTCAGTTTTAAAATCACCCACAATCTGCCTTAGATAATTTTGCGCACTTGCCAAAATTGAGGGCCAGCTTAGCATAGTAAATTTTTTTCACAGTATGAAGAGTCAAAGTCAGCAAATAACAAATTTCAAATTCATAATTCGATCAAATATGTTTTTTTTCATAACAAAGGTGTATCAGGATCATATTCGTTTGATTTTGGACTAGGATCATTAGCAGGCTATTCAGGATTACGAAACAAAAAATTTTATCTTGTAATATGGAATTGTGTAGCTGTGGCACTGGAAAGAATGATGTTGAATTATACAAAATTCATAAAAGTATCGATAACTCGAAATCTATCAACTTTTTACTGAAGGTCATATTTTGATATTTCAGTTTAGACAGTTAGGAGCTGGCCTTTCAGCCAGCGATAATATCGCTGCTTTCAGCCTCCCAAGTTGAGTTTTGGGATATCCTGTATGTACCGGGTGTCAATAGACCGCTTCCATTGAATGGAACAACATATTCTACCGATCATACTGAACCACTTTTCCCAAGAAACAAACAAAAATGCGTGAACCATAGCACACCGATATTAAATAAGGTTCCTACAAAAAAGTGGAAAATATTTAAGAATGAATGAATGAATGAATATATTTATTTATTTCAAGAATAACTTAAATCTAAATACATCCCACAAAACCAAGTAGGAATTTGGTTTGTCTGTGGGGAGGGAGTCGCACTTCTTTTTCGTAGGTAGGTACATTAACAATAAATAATAACATTGTTATTTTAATCTATGTTTACATATTTTGTAGAAGGTAAGTTTTATATAATTTTGCAAATTTATTTTTATTTTGTTCAGATCTTATACGAACAGGCATTTCATTATATAACATTGGAATTTTGCGTTTAAGCAATCTGCCGCCAAAGTAGTTATTCACTTTTACTGTTTCATATTTACCCTGAGCAGTTGCTCTCGTGTTGAGCCCATGCTGTTTAGGTATCTTATGATCTGGGGTGCCATGGCCATTTACTGCAATTATGTATTTATATTTTAATGAAGCCGGTAGTATTTTACATAATGAGTACAATATTTTGATATTATTTTTGTGTTTTTTCCTAACATTTTTACTGACTAGGAATTTTAAGAATTTTATTTGTATATTTTCAATCTTATCCATGTATGTTTTAAATATAGATCCATAGCAGTCCACACCATAAGATATAATTGAGTCAACCAACGACATATATATAGTTTTTAGCACAGAAATTGGTACTTTGTAACTAAGATGTTTGAATTTAAATAACAATATGCGTAGCTTATTTAATATCCTTTCTATGTGTTTAGTCCAGCCCATATTTTCATCGATGCACATTCCTAGGTATGTAACACATGGAACTTGCTTTATTGTTTTACATTTACAATTAGATAAGTTATTATGGAAACAGTTAAAGTCGTGGGCAACCAGTTGACATGAAGAGTCCGGGGTACAAGAGTACGGAGACCGGATAACAAGGAGGTTAGTTTTTTCGGCATTGAGTACGATTCCGTTATCGTGCGACCATCGCACTACGTTGTCGATATCCTCCTGCACGAGACGCGACACCTCGCCCATGTCGCGGCCGGCCCGCAGCGTGCACAGGTCGTCCGCGAACATGTACGCTGAGCAATGGCGGACCACGTTGCACATGCTGTTCACGTGCATCAGGTAACACAGCGGGCCACAGCCGGAGCCCTGCGCCACCCCGCGCCGCGCCGCCCACTGCTGCGGTCCGCTGTGCTCCTCGCCCACTCTCACCCGGTACGAGCGGTCCGTCAAGTACTGGCGGTACCAGCTATTAAGCGGTCCGCTGATCCCGCACTCCGCCATCGCCCCAAGCAGCGTCTCGTGCCGTAGGGTATCGAAGGCCTTTTTAAAGTCGAAAAATACAGCAACAACAAATTTTTTATCGTTGAGATAACTATTAACTTCGTCCGTAAATTTTACAAGTAATGTTGATGTACTTTTATCCTTCTGAAAAGAAAGAGGTGAAAAATTATACCTAATAGACTACTTTCCAACAAGAAAAAAAAATTTGCGCGATTTTTTTAACCTTTCCATGTAAATTAAGTCGGCTGATTGAACCACTTTGTACTGGGAAGTGAAAAATTATTTAAACGAAATTTTTTTAATTTCTTTTGGAATGTGTTCAATCTGTAACGATACATAATCTACCCTAGAATTATTTTCACGTATTATTGTTGGACCTTATATATTAAATTTATGTGTAACTAAAACTTTCAGAAATGCGCTAAGCGAGAATGGCCTCATTGTCGTTAAAGAGAATGTGACGTCATCCGGGAAAATAGAAAAAGATGATACAGATTCGTCAGTCACAAGACCGTTAAGACAGTTCCTACAAATATTCAAGAAAGCAAGATTAAAGAGGATCAAACAGTGCAAGCAGACAAATTTCCCTGAAGGTATATATCCTGTTTATATGTTCGCTCTTGTTCCCAGTGACACAGACCCTCCTTCTACTCGACAAGCCACATCACATGAAGTGGCCTCAACCTGCAGAAAGTAGGTAATTGAATACAGTGTTTGGTTTATTTCATAAATACTGTACATATTAAATCTATGTAAAACTGTTCATTAAGTTGTTTTTATTCTTTAACTAGCCTTTGCTCATAGCTCCGCCCGCGTTCATTTAACCTCTGCCCCGTTTTCTACTTGGGCGTTATTTTATCCCCCTAGGCTTTATGCATAAATGTTGGCCAGGGTTATTAAGATGGTCATAAAAGTAATAAAGAAAACCGCATTCAAATCTGTTGAGTGTTCTCGAGTTAAAACGGAACATACATACAGAGAGACAGACGAAAATTCTAAAAATTGTAGTTTTTGCTGCAGTACCTACTATACTAATAAGTAACACATTTAAAATAAATTAAAATGGTCCATTTGCAGACACGACTTTTTTACTACTTCATTAGGGAGTGTCCATTAACCATGTAGTTTCAATTTGTCCTATTTGGACCCCCCACTCCCCACGTAGCCTTCCGTAGCTTTTTCCTAGAGTATGGCAACCACTAACCTCTCATAAATAACACACAGTCTCTAAGAAAAGTTTGTCAGAAAGTGTCCGTCCGTGCGACGTGCAAAGTAGCAAAAATGCTTCAACCAAATTAAGACGTTATGTCGTTAACATAAGATGCAATGTCAGTTGTACGAAATCGTCATTTGATTTTGTCACCCCATAGCGGTGACGAAATTCATCGCGGACACTTTTTGAGCGAGATTGTGAGTCTTGTTGTTTATGAGAGGTCAATGATGGCAACGTAGTTTTTATATATTTTTTACTATCGTTGAAATGTTTGGGAATATATTAATAACGACCAATTGTTTTAAATGAAACACAGTTTTAATACTATATTTAACTTTATAGATTGAGCTGAAGAACAGCACAAAATTATCCCCCTTGTTGTGGAAGATACAATACTATGCATGCACCACGGCGGCACCACGAAGGGAACATAACATTGGTGTATTACGTTATGTGTAATCAATGTGAATAGTAATTTATTTGTACTAGTACCTATTTTAGGTGCATTTTGGTCTAATGTAGGGAATAAAGTAATAAAAGGAATAAAGTTCATTCCGTCTTTGCCCCGTTTTCGGCTTGGGAGTCATTTTATGAACACCCTTATAGCCTATGTGTTGACCAAGGTCACTACTATGACGATAAAAAAACGCATCCAAATCTGTTGAGTGCTTCTAGAGTTACGGAACATACACACAGACAGACACACAAAAATTCTAATGGTTTTGGCCTTAGTACAATACTAATAATGATAACCCATTTCATTTAAAATTTTGCAAAAATATTCAACCTACAGACACGACTTTTTACGACTTTATTATTAGTAGATAGCTAAGGTTAACAATTACTTGAACTTTGACTGTTTGATAAAAAAGGTTTATAAGAAAAAAAGCAATGTTTAAATTTCGAGAAAATGTATCTTTATTATAAAAGGCTCTGAACTCTTATTTTTATTGCATATAATAGCCATGCTTTCACGCCTTAAGAAAAATGATTGTTATCCCCTGCATATGAGTAACCTCATTAATACAACCTCGGTAAGTTTATACAATAAATATTATAGGTATGTAGAAACTGCAAGACAGCATCTATCTCAGCACTTCATACCTCCTTATAGCCTCAGTATTTACATTAAAGTTATTGGCTTTAATATAGTTTCGAATATGTTCTCGGTCATTTTCAGTTAACAATGACCAACTCTCTAGCTCTACCAATAATTGTAACGACATGCAGCTTTCCATTATTCGCTCAACTGATATCATAGTCAGACAATCTGATTGCATAATGCGTAATTCTTTCAAGTGAATCAGAGGATTTTTATCTAATAAGTTTAATACAAAGTCATCTGTCAGTTGAACAGCGGTTCCAACGTGAATAAATTCAACATTTATACAATTACCAAGAACGAACAACAATTGATCGTCTGTGCAAGTTGCCACACAGGTGAATCTCTTTAAATTCCTAAAGGGCAATAATTCTAATTTCTTTGTAAAAAGCGATGTGTGCTGTATTAAAGTACAATTATATAAAGTAAGACTCTCTAACAGTGGACACATTTGACTTATGTACATTAAAGCATTTAAATCTATTTGATCTACGTGTTCTAAATGTAAATTAATTATATTGCAACCTTTCACTTCTAGAACTTGCTTAATCTGGTCGGCATAGAAATCACATGAAAGAAATTTTAGTTCACACAAATCTCTTAAACCTATTAGTACAGTGAGGTCTCCTTGCAAATTGTTGCGGTTATGGAACACGGTCATGCTTCTAATGTTTGGACACATATCTACAGCGAGCTGAAGATGCGTCTGCGGAGCATACCGACTAACATAAGTTGTTAGTTTTAATGGTCGGGCTTCAGAGTTTGTTAAATCAATGTATTCCAAAACTCTGCCGATCTCGTCACATCTTCCAATATCTTGCAGATTTTTGGAGTTCAATAGCAATTTGGCATACCCTTCTAGTGTGACAAACGTCCGGTACAATTGAATGCTTCTTAAAGCTGTTAGTTGCGTTATGATGTCAATGCTATCGTTAGTGATTGACTTGGAACAAGACACGTCCAACTTTTCTAACAGTTTGCAATTTGCAACTATGCATTGAAGTATACCATCAGTACAGTCGTAGTTTAAAGACAAGTGCTTAAGGCGATGTAACTCCTTCAGAGAGTGAATTACTGAAACTTCCATGTCGGATGTTTTCCAGCCACCAGACAGTGAGCCTAAGTTTAAGTATTCCAGACCGGTCAGCATGTGAAGTTTAGAATAGAATATAGATCGCATGATTTTCGGAATTGTATCAATTGAAAGAACAGTTAAGTTATTCGTAAAAACGACTTCTATCATACTGACTGCTATGTTCATTTGGCTCACGAATTTTCCCATAGATACGCGAAATCCTAGAGCCTGTTGAATTTTTTCCAATAGTTGGGATAAGGCTCTCAAAGCTTCCGAAGTGAGTGAGTTGTAAAGCATCCACGGCACATTGTATTCTAGGTATATTCTTATGTTGTTCACGAGTTGTGTAAGAGTCAACTGGGCCCCGGATATGTCTCGTTGCGCCAGGTCTCCCAGGGGCTGCATCTGCTGCTCCGCTTGTTGAGCCACCCAGTCTCCGAGCCTGCAGAGCGCCATGCCCTCTAGCGTCTGCGGCTGCTTAAACCTGAGCATTACACCAACGATCTGCAAAAACATTATCAACCTACTTTATTGTATTTGCTATTAATTTACTATTGGTAGATCCTAGAAAAATGTTAGAAGGATAGACTGTAGTTTATATTTTGATATAGCTTTTGCCCGCGGCTCTGCCCGCGTGTTATTCGGTTTAACGACATGCTTTTTTCCAGGATAAAAAGTAGCCTATGTGTTAAGTTAGAGTATAAGCTATATCCATTCTAAATTTCATCCAAATCCGTTCAGCCGTTTCAGCGTGAAAGAGTAACAAACATACACGCACAACACACACACACACACACCCTTTCGCATTTATAATATTAGTGTGAAGTGTGATTCAGTTTGCAAAAAATGCAAACGTTTTTCGATTGAAAAATGATTTCTATTGGTACGATTTGATTACAAAATATGATGTAATGTACCTAGTCGGTGCTTAAATTCTGTCACAAACAAAATTGGCTATAAAATGAAAACTAGTCATGATATTCAAAAAAGGTTTTTTTTTTTAAAAAAGGTAATTTAATTAGCTTACATTAAACACAAAATTTATTCAAAATGATTGCCACCATTTTTCAAACAAGCCTTCAATCTTCGCGGCCAATCATCAATAGCAGCACGGACCATATTCATGTCGATATCGGCCACTGCTTTAATCAATGATGACTTTAGGCTGCTCAAATTTTTGTGAGGTTTAGAACAGACCTTCTCCTCCAATTCCTGCCAAATTTTGTAATCCAGTGGATTGAGGTCAGGGCTAGATGAGGGCCATTCTTGATGCCTTATTAGCTCGATATTCTGGCACTCGAACCACTCCTGAGTTGTTTTGGCCTTATGAGCAGGTGCGGAGTCCTGTTGAAACACAAATGGCCGTCCTCCAAAGAGTGTCTGGGGCAGATCTTTTACTATGCGATCTAAAACCGTGTCTTGGTACACTTTTTCACTGGTTTTGACACCTTTTTCACAAAAATGCACTTAGTAGGGCCATAGTAGGACACTCCCAACCAAATCATGACTGATGATGGATGATGGCCGTGCTGCACTCTAGGAATGGCATTTCCAGCGGCTGCAGAGCTGGTAGCGTACACCCTGTCATTTTGTTTGTTGTACTTGTCTTCGATATTAAAAATTTTCTCGTCTGTAAACAGGATATCGCGGTGTCTGTTTCTTGCGTACCGCTTTAGCAAAACTTTGCATTTTTTGGCTCTCATAGCTATCAGACGCGCGTTCAGAAGATGTCCACTCTTTTTCGGTAAGCTCGTAGTCCCACGTCTTCATTGAGTACTTTTTTACGGTACTTCTGGTTAATCCCATCTCCAAAGCCATCAGTTTCTGCTTGCGGACGGGATTTCTTGCAATACGCGCCTTGATTGCTTTGATGATCCCTGGAGTCCTAACGGAACGAGGTCTGCCAGTTCTTTTCTCGTCATCGACACTAGAGGTTTCATTGTACCTCTTGATGGTACGGTACACGAACCTCTTCGTGATTTTTAATTTTTGAATCAAGTTGAATATCGTCTTCGGTGGATGGCCGCAATGATGCAATGCAATTACTGCTACTCGGTCCTCTTTGCGAGTCCACTCCATCGTAAAAAATGAATGAATGTAATTGTGATTTGGCAGATTATTAATCAAAAAATATCTGAAAATCGAACACCATTTCATTTTTTTCTAGGTGTTCTATTTTTAAAATAAATGGCCAGTGACAGTATTTAAGAACCGACTAGGTATACTAATAATAAAGTAGTAAAAAAGTCGTGTTTGTTTGTACACCGTATACTAAATATTTATGCGAAATTTTAAATGAAATTGGTTATTAATATTGTAATGAGAATAAACCTAATTTTTTTGTCTGTTGTCTGTATGTATGTACCGTTTTAATTCGAGAACCACTGAACGGATTTTGATGCGATTTTTTTAGTATAATCATAGTGGCCCTGATCAACACATATGCTGTAATAACCGCCAAGCCGAAAATTGTCGATAGTAGTTTTATAATACATTGATTGCAAGACACTTCCACGCGAGCGAAGCTGCGGGCTAAAGCTAGTTTATTATAAAGATTTATTTATATTTACTCCCTTATATTTCGATAAAGACACAAGGGGTTGTCTCCGAAACTCATAGACCGAAAGTTATGAGAAAAGTCACGCTAGCAGACAAGTATGCGTAAACATTACAGGATTTTTTTTTTAATAAAGGAAAAATACATTAAACTTATTTAAGCTTTCAAAAGTCGAAAGAATCAATGAATGTATGGATAACTTTATTGCACAAAAAAAGAAGACAGTTATAAACATATAAAGAACATACACAAGGCAAGGGCGGACTTATTCCTATAAGAAATTTCTTCCAGTCACCCAAACAATTGACTAAGATGATGATGATACAATGCGGAACTCGGAACCCACGACGCGTTTGTGCGACTCGCACTGACCGGTATAAATCAAATAACATATATATTTTTATTTATAATTATATATTTTTATATATATTCCAAATTTTTAGTGGTAGAACTAGATGGACTACACATTCATATTCTTATTCGTATCCAATTTGTCATACCAAGCAGTAGAACAGAATGAATTTTTTTGTCCATTCTGTTCTACGGTAGAACAAATAGTAGAACTAGATGGACAAATCCTTATATGACCAGATATATACCTATTTATTTCGACAATTGTCGGCATGAGTGGAATAAAAATGAAAATAAATTATAATATTACTTATGCGATAAAATGTTCAAATGATGTAGATGATTGACATACCATCCGGTATATCTGGTCACATAACGTGTTTTTTGTAAATATATAATTATAAAATTGACCGGTATAAATATAATACGTGAGTACCTACCTACTTGCCTAAACACTCGGTGCGCTTGCGACAAGATAGAATGGACAATTGTAATTCAGAAGAGGCTACTAGGAATGAGAACCTCACTTCGATGAAAACTGAACGTACATAACATCACTTACACAATTCTCGCATTTATACCGGCATGACTCAAATTTATTTATTTTCATTGCGTTGAGTGACATTGCTGGGTACTTACATGAAATCTAAACTAACCCGGAAAGTATCAAACGTATTATTTAAGCTTGTCTTCTGAAAAACGACGAGGAAACAAACTCAAGACACAAGCAAGACGCATTTAGGTAATATGTCTTGAGATATGTAGTGTTTTTCGGGTTGTTTATTTTTAGATGCGTGCGATGCGGAGCGATGGTGACGAAACTCCGGGGGAGGCAAACATAGAGCATACATAGAGATACCTACATTATTGTATAGTTACAATTAGAAGTACTTACTTACATTTGTAATCCAAAAATTTCTTTCTTACGAACCTACAATCATATATACTCGTATAGAATACATACCTCAACTAACAGTGAAGAATTAAAGAAGCAGACCTGCTTTAAACCATACTGATTCTTAGTTAATGAGAACTGTGAATTTCTTAAATGTCCGAAGCAACACATATTATAGCGACGACAGCGCCATCGTAAATGAACATAACGCCCTCGTGAGCCTTCAGTATGTGCCTTACAAGCTGGTTAGATCAAATAGTTACAAAAATATTCGGTGGAAAAGTATACCTGGAATGTATGTAGGAAAAATTCAGCGGTCTAGGTAAGCACCTCGGTAGCGTGCTTGTCTTGATAACAAGAGGTCGCAGGTTCGAATCATAGCCCGAGGTTTTTTTTCTAATTATTGTCTTTAAATTTGTTTCTAATTTATCTTTTCTAGTTTGTACCTAATGCACTCTAATAATAATACTGATTCAGTTTAGATGCTATCCTCGTACATATACAAGATGTTTATTTAGACGGGTCAACCGCGATGTATTTTTATTACCTTTTGTTTGAGAAAGGGCACCCGACGTTTCGAGGTTCTCAAACAAAAGGTAATACATACATCGCGGCGAGAGTTTAAAGTTCTATATACAAGGTGACGTTGTACAGTGTAGACCACATCAAGCTATACACTTGCAGTACGGCATTAGCTCCTACAGAGAAGAATATAAGATAGGTACAAAGTCCGAATTGTCTAACTTGATGCGGTCTCCATTGTACAAACAAAATAATAAGGTTGGATGGCACTAGAATGAAATCTTCTTGAGGTTGAAACTAGTCTATCAACATTATTATTACTTGTCTTCTCTCTATTCAATGTCAACGAGTAAATCCTGAAAAAAAATGTGCAAAATAAAACGGAACCTATGTGTTATCTCAATCAATCCATCATAAAACCTACATCTCACTTCTTATTCCATATCCGTGGATCGTAACCGCGCTCTGCTACGAAGAAATATAACAGGTTCTGTGCCCCACAAGAAGACGAGAATAGGGTAAACAATGGATTTTTCAACAAAAATTGATATTGGGAAACTTGAGGAAGGCACAGAAGGTGCCTTAGGTGCTGTCCAATGAAAACTTCCAATTCTTGCTGCGGAAGGAGGGGACGCTGCGACTAGTGCCTATAACGCCGCAATATCAAAGTATAGGGGGACTGAAAGCGGCGCTCTGCTGATGCTAACCACCAATATGACAGAGGAAACACTACAAAAAGTAATGAGGTACAGAACGGCAAACGAGGTTTGGCAAGAGCTCCACAGACTTTTTGATAGACAGACAGATGATAGAGCCTATAATTTGTGTCTAGAATTCTTTGGACTGCAACAAAGAGGACGATATACATATATCCTTATATATATCGACGATATACAGATATTTATGGAACGATTTAAAAGTTGAAGTATCAAAAATTGACGCAACGGACACGCTTGATGATTGATTCTTTAATTTAAAATCGAGCTGGCTAATGCTGAAACATTCCGAAAGGACTATCGATAGGTTGATGAGTCACCTCTGCACATTTGATATTTGGGCAGTCAAGAGAACTCACAAGACTTATCATTAGTGACTACGCCCTTAAGGTCGTTGCTACGCCCCTACATGGACGAAATACGCAAAAGAACGATGACCATTTGATATGCAACTATTGTTCTGGAAAAGGACATAGAGTACGCAAGTGTAAGAAGTAGATGCTTTTTGCAAAGGGAATACAAACATCGGAGTGTATCAGCTCTCCAGCTGCTGTTGCTCTTTCCCTTGTTCCAAACGGTTTTCTATGTGACTTTCCATATATGCAGCCTTCACACTTTACTTTTTCTGGACTTAGTTGAATGCGTGACTCACGCTTTACCACGCGAATGACATGTCTCTTGTCTTAATGAGCAAACCGCTCATTGTATAGCTCCATGCAGCATATTCGAGCCTGTCGCAGCATTGACTTCTATTATAATTTGCTTTGTTGGAATGACTGTCTTCATATCCAACTTGTACAGTCTACCATGTGGGACTCTTCTGCCAACAACCCTAGTCGTGCCTGCTATGTCTAGTTTACACTCTCTAGTCGTCGACATAAAGATGCTGTTCTGCATCCTATCTTGCGCTGCTAATGGTGAAAATAGATTTTTTGTTAGCGATGGTACTAACCACACATCGTTAAGGGTTATTTTCTCCTTGTGTTCACCGACATTTGATTCAACCACTACGGAACCCTTTCCCAACGCAGGTATGAGTTCCGTCTGCCGTTGCTACGGTGTGATCCGAGACAAATTCATGAAAAGCGTTGAAAACATTTCTCCTTACTGCAATGTGCGTTGTTGCTCCATTGTAAACATACCAGTTTTCTCGGTCTTGGATTTGACTGATTGAGCATGCATTTTTCCGCCCGCGTGTTGTTCGGTTTAACGACATGCTTTTTTCCGGGATAAAAAGTAGTCCATGTTAGGGTACAAGCTATATCCATTCTAAATTTCATCCAAATCCGTCCAGCCGTTTCAGCGTGAAAGAGTAACAAACAACCACACATGCACACACACTCTCTCACACACACCCTCACACACACAAACACACAGAAACTTTCGCATTTATAATATTAGTGTGATTCAGTTATTTTATTGAAAACGAAAAACACGAAGTATGACAAGTTGCAGAGTTCAGCGATTCCATAAAGGGGCTTTGTCAACACGTCAGCAAGCTGCCGAGTTGCTGGCACTTTGCACACATCGATGACACCATCTGCAACACATTCTCTTACAAAGATTTGTTTGCTGATGGAATTCATATGGTGGGTTCTTGATTGCAGACTCATTGTCAATTTATAGGGACGTTGGACATTCCTCATCCACAATGTCTTTTAAGATACTCTTCAGCCATATGATCCCGCGTGCAGTTTCATTATGTTTCAAGGAATCAACTTTGCTCCTTATGGCTTCTTGCCATTTGGTCCGATCTTCTCTTGACATTGCTTCTTTGAAAGTTTTTGGTTTACCAGCAGGTGCATTTAATGTCACATTACAAACGTTATCTTTGAATCGACTTGGTGGTCTGAGATTGGTCCGACCTCTTAGAGCCTTTTGACCTTCACGTTCAATTTCATTTGCTGACAGGTCACATTTATCCTCGTGTTCCGTTTCCTCATCTCAAAATTCAACAGTGTTTCGTTCTGCTTGGACATCTTGTTCTTTATGGACATCACGCTCTACATAAACTTACTGCTCATCGACTATATAATAGTGTGATGTCGAAACCATTGGTTCATTTGTAGAATCTTGTATGTCTTGAGAACAATCCCGCTGTACCGTCATTTATTGCAATGTCTCTTCTTGGAGATCTGGTAGCTCATACCGAAGTATTCTGTTGGTTGAGGTTGAAGGTTGAGAATTATGAGGGACGTCATCTTTGAAAATGTGTCCTAGTAACGGTGTCTCTTCAAATGTCACATCTCTGGATCTTATCAAGTTGTGATTGACTTTATCCCAAATCCTATAGCCTTCATCTCCATCATAGCCAATCAATATTCCTTTTTGAGCTTTCTTGTCTAGCTTTTTGCGGTTTTATTTAGGAATATGGGCGTAGCATTTGCAACCAATGATTCTCAGATGCTTGGTACCAGGTTTCTTTCCGTACCATAACTCATAGGGTGATTTCCCTTTTACACTTGTCGGGCCAGTACGATTTAGGATGTACGCCACAGTGTTTATGAGTTCTGCCCAAAGACCTTGAGGTATCTCCTCGTGAGCATGCATCATTGCTCGTGGTGCTTCTACTACCGTCCGATTTTCTCTTTCAACGCAGCCAGCCTGTTCGTGAGTGTGGGGCATCGTCAGTCTCTGCTTTATGCCATGCTCGCACAAGATTTTTCGAAATTGTTCACTGTCGAATTCTCCTCTATTATCATTCAGAATTTCCTTTACAGTATGTCCAGCTACTTTGACTTCAGCTAGCATTTGTTTGAGCTTTGTCGGTGCTTCAGATTTCTGTTTCAGAAAATATATGTATCGATAACGAGTAAAGTCATCTTTGAACATGAGGAAATATCGAAACTTCTTCATCGAGTATGCAAAAGGTCCGCATATGTCAGTATGAATTAGCTCTCCAGGTAGAGTTGCTCTAATCTTTGTACCGAACTTTTGTCTATGGGCCTTTCCATACACAGCCTTCACATAGATCTGTTTGAGTGTCCTCCACTTTTATTCCAAACCCATTTTGGATGAGCTGTTTTACGTGTCTCTTATTCTGGTGAGCGAGCTTCTCATGATAAACTTGTAGTGGATTAGTCATTACCAGGTTAACTTCTGGTTTTGGTGACAGGCAAGTTAGTTTCAGTTTATAAATACCACCATTTCTCTGCCTAGTTCCAGTTAACCTAATGATTCCATCAACTTTTAACGTACACTTGTTTTTTGTTGACTCGAAAACACCGTTGTACGTGTGGTCATGTGCAGCAAGAACAGAAAAAATATTCATCTTTATATTTGGGACGTACCAAACATCTTTGAGTAAAATTTGCTCATGTTTTCCACAGATATCAGCTTCCGCACAGATATTTCCCATCCCTAATGCTTCTATGGTTTGACCATTTGCCGTTATTACTGTGTGTTGGCCTTTAAAGTATTCAAAACTCATGAAAAGGTCACCTCTATTTCTTTACATGGCTTGTCGCACCATTGTCTACGAACCAGCAATATTTTTATGCGACTTTGATACTATTAAGAGCCAATACTTGAAGGGTTACACTGACTGAGGTCGCCTCTTAAGTGGCCTTCCATCAGAAATCCATTTCTTGCATTGTTTTACACGATGTCCGCCTAGTCTGCAATATTTGCATTTAAATTCTTTTTCTTGCTTCTTTTTTCCTTTTGCAGTTTTTACAAATAATACCTCACTGGTGCTCTCGTTCTCATTTGCATTCTTTAAGGATTTTTCGTGGATATATAGCTGGGTAGTCAGATTATCTACAGTACTGTCTTTCTTAGTCATTAGTAGCCAGCTTGATTTAAAAGCGAAGAATTCTGTCGGTAAAGTGACCAAAATCTTGCAGATCAGTAATATGTCTGGTAATTTTGAATCTAACTGGCCGTTCAATTCGTGCCAGATATTCTTTAACGCAGAAATATGAGTCGCCATACAATGTTCTGGTTCTTTCTTATAACTGAAGAATCGTAGACATAGATCATAGCTTTTATCTTCACTACTTTCTCCTAGACATATGTTGCTTATTTTATCCAGAACAATATAAAACCAGTATACATACTGTGTTCCCCGTCGTTCTGTTTAGGTTTAAACTGTATAGAGCGACGTGTGACCATTGATATAAAAAAAGGTAGATCTCAGATGAAATCCGATAGGTAGATGCATACGGTACGTTCTTATATCGTCAACTGAAAAATTGACCTCTTTTTTAAACACACGCCACCGAATGACAGAGATAGAACGATGAGCTTCGACAGTGGAGCGAGCGAGAAAAGCTACACAAAACAGGCCCATTGGGCCTATATTTGCAGTGCCGCGAGCGAGAAACGGGGTACCGCATCTATACTTTTATTTTATCTAAGCGTGTTACACGAAGAATTTGTACATCCAGCTTGCTTATTTTTACGATATTTTATTTATTTATCAGTTTTCTGATGTTTTATTCCCTTTATTCAAAACAAGAATAGTTGCTTAATTCAGAAAGTAAATAGGTTGAATGAATGAATGAATGAATGAATGAATATATTTATTTATTTCAAGAATAACTTAAATCTAAATACATCCCACAAAACCAAGTAGGAATTTGGTTTGTCTGTGGGGAGGGAGTCGCACTTCTTTTTCGTAGGTAGGTACATTAACAATAAATAATAACATTGTTATTTTAATCTATGTTTACATATTTTGTAGAAGGTAAGTTTTATATAATTTTGCAAATTTATTTTTATTTTGTTCAGATCTTATACGAACAGGCATTTCATTATATAACATTGGAATTTTGCGTTTAAGCAATCTGCCGCCAAAGTAGTTATTCACTTTTACTGTTTCATATTTACCCTGAGCAGTTGCTCTCGTGTTGAGCCCATGCTGTTTAGGTATCTTATGATCTGGGGTGCCATGGCCATTTACTGCAATTATGTATTTATATTTTAATGAAGCCGGTAGTATTTTACATAATGAGTACAATATTTTGATATTATTTTTGTGTTTTTTCCTAACATTTTTACTGACTAGGAATTTTAAGAATTTTATTTGTATATTTTCAATCTTATCCATGTATGTTTTAAATATAGATCCATAGCAGTCCACACCATAAGATATAATTGAGTCAACCAACGACATATATATAGTTTTTAGCACAGAAATTGGTACTTTGTAACTAAGATGTTTGAATTTAAATAACAATATGCGTAGCTTATTTAATATCCTTTCTATGTGTTTAGTCCAGCCCATATTTTCATCGATGCACATTCCTAGGTATGTAACACATGGAACTTGCTTTATTGTTTTACATTTACAATTAGATAAGTTATTATGGAAACAGTTAAAGTCGTGGGCAACCAGTTGACATGAAGAGTCCGGGGTACAAGAGTACGGAGACCGGATAACAAGGAGGTTAGTTTTTTCGGCATTGAGTACGATTCCGTTATCGTGCGACCATCGCACTACGTTGTCGATATCCTCCTGCACGAGACGCGACACCTCGCCCATGTCGCGGCCGGCCCGCAGCGTGCACAGGTCGTCCGCGAACATGTACGCTGAGCAATGGCGGACCACGTTGCACATGCTGTTCACGTGCATCAGGTAACACAGCGGGCCACAGCCGGAGCCCTGCGCCACCCCGCGCCGCGCCGCCCACTGCTGCGGTCCGCTGTGCTCCTCGCCCACTCTCACCCGGTACGAGCGGTCCGTCAAGTACTGGCGGTACCAGCTATTAAGCGGTCCGCTGATCCCGCACTCCGCCATCGCCCCAAGCAGCGTCTCGTGCCGTAGGGTATCGAAGGCCTTTTTAAAGTCGAAAAATACAGCAACAACAAATTTTTTATCGTTGAGATAACTATTAACTTCGTCCGTAAATTTTACAAGTAATGTTGATGTACTTTTATCCTTCTGAAAACCGTGCTGGCAATCGTTTATAACTGCATGTTCATTAAGGAATCTATTTTGTTGATTAACTATACATTTTTCTATGATTTTTTCTATACTGGATAAGATAGCTATAGGTCTGTAGTTAGCATAATTTTTATGATCACCTTTTTTATAAATAGGTCGCATTATGGCTTCTTTTAGTTTTTGAGGAAACTTCGAATTTTTTATACATAAATTAATTAAGTGAGCTATGACTGGGCTTATTTGTTCACTTATATATCTTAGGTCCCTCATACGTATACCATCTGACCCTGGCGATTTCTTATCACTCATTTTCTTTATGACTTTTTGGACCTCCTTGCTATTCACCGTTCTCCATCTCATCGACATACAAGCCTCATTTCGATAGTCAGCACGGTTTAAGAAAGTTTCGTTACAATTCAAATTTCGTTACAAAGGTTCTTTTTTACAAGTGCAGAGAAGAACATAGGTACAATAATTTTTTGGGAAACGCTCTGTCGCGTTTAACAGCATTGCATCGGAGCCGCGATGGATTGTGCAGCGGGTTGCAAAGTTATAGACGATCATTTCACATGACTTTGACGAGCATCGATGAGCAGCGCAACGCAAATAATTTTCGCTGCTCTCTGCAACGTACAGATAGCGCGCGAGTTCATGTCCTTCCTGAGGAATGCGGTAGTGCTGTGACCTGATCATTTATGGTAACTACCGACTTTGTCAACAGCTGTCAATTTGATTTATTTTGAATCAAGGTAAGTTTGCAAATTATGAAATAAAATAAATGTGATAATGATAAGTAATTCACCTATTTTTAAAAATAAATGTGCTATTTTTGTCTGCTTTTTGGAATCAATAGACTACTTTAGGAATTTGATTTGAATAATATATATTTTTGTGCTTTAAAACCGATGTTATAAGTATTTTAGTATTTACAAGAAATGACGTCATCTCATTAGGTTGGATCACTATTCGCATCACTCCGACAGAAACCCACTCATTTTGAAACGGAACCCAATCAGTCAAAGTGACAGACACATCAGTATCAGAGATTCCAACAGCAACAATAATTTTAAAATTTCGACCACGGTATTTCTTTTTTCAAAACTTCGATTCTGTCTGATAGAACTAGAGAATATAGATACCTACCCAGCTAGGGTGAGTTCGAACAAAAATCATAAATCTACATTTAACACCTAAATCAGGTTCATGATCCGACAGCTAATACATTTCTGTTAAAATAAACTAGCTTTAAATACCTATTCGTGCAATGACCTCTGTCTAATATAAATAATTATTAGTAATAAATAATAATTTAATGAGTAATTCTTATATAAATAGGTTTCAAATTTGACCCTAAACTCTTATTATTTTTTGATAGTGATTATTATTATTATTTGTTAGTTCTAGAATTCTGATAATTATTGGTAAAATACCTATTAAAACAGGGTTTTTTGATGAAGTTGGCAACATTTACAATTTGCAGTCTTTCGAAAGCGTTCAAGATAAAAATACGTATTAGGATGCGTTCAATGCAAATGGAAATGTATGATGATGACGTCACTGAAGATCAAGTTAATGTCATCGCTTTTTTTTCATTTATAATAAAGTCTTTAAGTTACAGTTGAATAACTTCTTCTCTGAAGATTTGCGCGGAAATTTTTCTTCAGAAAGTTGTTTAGAACATCGTAGTCCGTAGAATATGTGGTTTTATTTGAGGCGCTGAGCGCAATAGTGGTGTAACCCACATTTATCATTTTGAGGGTATTTTTACATATTTTATCACAAAAAAAAACAAAATGATAAATGTGTGTTACACCACTATTGAGCTCAGCATCTCGAGATGCTGGTAAAACGCAGTAGTAGTGTAACTTACATTTATTCTTTCGAGATTTTTTATTATTAATGTATCAAAATAAATAACAAAAAGATACATGTGGATGGGTTACATTTTTTTTGCGCTCAGCGTCTCTTTAATGGTCGCACTCTATTTACACCCGGTATAGTAGCAGACCTAACATTAATAATAAACGCATAGAGTTGACGCGTGGCAATTTTAGCTCAGTGAAGAACTTCAGGCTCTTTTAAATATAAATATTGCTTTTTTCCAAACAAAATATATACTAGAGATTAGTTTAGGAATTAACAAACATTATATTCCAAGCGTAAGCCAGCCAAATCAACCCATTTTTATACGTTTCTTCGTACCATGAAGCCTAAATGTAGCTTATTTTTCGTATGGAAACTTGCCACGCTATTTAATCCTTATTTTTGGTCTGCTACTTAGTAATAATTATATGTCTGTGTTTAACACACAACCATCGCAAATATCAAGAATAGGTTATTCTTAATATAAAAATTGAATAATAAACGATGAATCAAAGTTTTTAGTTCGCCTCGTGGACCTAAGTCTATAGTGTATAATTACGAGCCCAGAAAAAAGGTTTTTTGACGAAAGGAAAAACCAACACGTAATGATTGCTCTCAATGAGGGGCAAATAACTCTCGCACAACATGTAGTTAAAGTATACGCCCTTTGTTGGTATTCGCGTAACGTTATCAAATTTCATAAAATCGTGTTTATTGTTAATTTTTCTGTCACTGACAAGTCTCATCATCCACGTCGTCGTGTCCAAAAGAGTTCCAACTGGATCATAAGTTTAAGCAGTGATGGACACCATTTCCCATTCGGAATGACTTGATGGGCGTGAGTAGTTTTAGCACTGCTATCCCCATTCGGAACGCTGTAGTAAATGTGACAATTGACAGCTGATTGAATATTTTAATTTGGGTTGCGTTCCAAATCACTTTTCAAGATTAAAATATTGCTCGCTGTCAGACAAAAGTAGCTCGATGCTGGTTCCAAAACATCTACTTTTAGGTTTTGGAACCGGCATCGAGCTACTTTTCTCCGACAGCGAGCAATATTTTAATCTTGAAAAAGTGATTTGGAACGCTACCTTGTATTCATTTTATTTCATTCGTTCAGATTTTCAGTACCGTACCTGTGTTGTTTTCAACTTTTCATTTTATTTGTGTATGTAGCAGTTTCATAATAAATAACAAAAGAGAAATATATTGTAAGTACTAAACGTTTTTGAAAAAGAGTAAAGTAACAAGCGTACAAACACATTATGTAGCATAGTGATTGATACAGCTGAATGTGAATTTGTCTTACTTCTATTAAACAATCTCCTGTAATAATGCCGTTGCCATTACCAATTCCGCCGTGTGCTAAGAGGGACGGTATTATTGGATTGGGTTGTGAGCGGTTTGAGTATGCAAGCAGTATGGCTACAACATTACTTGTGCCGGTCAAAACAGAACGTGATTTTCTGGAGCACTCTATGTACGAAGATGATCCAAATGCAAACACACAACTGCCAAGTGAGGTTGGTTGTCAACCCCGTTGGGGTCCCCGACATAAAGGAGCTCAGGAACTTGCTGAACTTTACAGCCCTGGTAAGGCAATTTTATTATGACTTTAAAAATATAACTATAAACTAAGGCTTTCAAAATACAATAGAGATAATAAGATAACTATTTATTTTGACAGGAAAACGGGTTCAGGAGTGGGTGTGTGTGGTTGTTTGTTGCACTCTGTGCATGTGTGCAGGAGTGCTGATGTGCAAGCACATCTGTGCTGATGCATACTTGATATTAGCCGCTCTTGCTGGTGTGCTTACAGCTGACTTTGCTTCTGGTGTTGTGCATTGGGCTGCAGACACATGGGGAGCGGTGGACCTTCCTATTATAGGAAAAGTAATTACTTTCTTATACTCTAACTGAAGTCCTACATTATTTTAATGGCTTCTTTCATCTGCATTTAGAACAAATTAACACTATTATTAAATTACAAAATAACAACACAATGTCCAATAAATTTGGATACACTTTTATAATTTCTTGAAAATTATTAATTAATACTGAATGTGAAAGAAAGTATACTTTACTGAAAGGATACTTAAAACTTGTGAAACAACAAAACAAATATTTTGGTACTTATGGCATCACCATTATCTTTCTTTCTGAACCAAACTTAAATATTTCTCAAACCCATCACATGCAGTATGCACAGCATCCATTTGCATTTCATCCCAAACATGATCAATAACCTTTGTGAAATGTTCCAGATTTGGGATCTTCTGTTATGTCATATATCTAATCTTTTGTATAAAAAGAAAGTCCTCACCACTCTCTGACTGACTCATCAACGCCCAGCCCAAACCCTTAGACCTAGTAAGGTGAAATTTTGCACAGAGATTTCCTTTATAAGAGCAAGGTTGAATTTTTCGAAATTCAACCTGTATGATAGGGGATGAAAGTTTGTATTGGGAAATAAAAATAAGTATTTATAGTAGTGAAAACCATAAAAATGGCATTAAGCCTTTTAGTTAGAAATTAAGAATAATGTCAATCAGCATTTTTGGGAAATCATCCTCTAAGGGGGTAAAATAGTTGATATATATAAGTTTGTACGGGAAATTTTTTCGTTACATACAAGCATAAAAACTGTTTGTACACTTTATGGTTTGAAATAGGGAATAACATGTTTTAAGCGGTTTTGGAAAATCATCTTCTAAAAAATAAATAGGGGTTGAAAATTTGTATGGGAACATTGTTTGTTAAAACTAGAAAATGGGGATGGGTAGTTCCCTAGGGACATAGCCATTAATTAAATTTGTGCAGGTAATCTCTGGAACCTTTTTTAGGGTTCTGTACCTCAAGAGAAAAAAAATGGAGCCCTTATAGGATCACTTTGTTGTTCGTCTGTCTGTCTGTCTATTAAGACCCTTTATCTCGGGAATGCGTGGAGGTATTGAGCTGAAATTAAAACCATACTCAGGTCTACAGTCCCTTGAAGCTGCGAAAAATGAAACGCCTTGAACTTTAGGCTTTTTATAACAGTGCCACCCAAGCTGTCCAAAATATAGTGGGTTGTGGATTTCCTAGAAATATATGTACAAATGCTGCTAATTTTTCAACTACCTACTTGTACTTTTTGGTCTAAATCTCTTCCTTACTATTTTTACACTCGTGAATACAAAATACCGTTTGAACCAGAAAGGTTTAAAGTCTGAAAAATTCCAACTTTGAGAAACTGTGTAAGATTTTCTTCTCGAAATTGCTATGATGGATTGAAAATAAGTATACCAAGAAAAAGTGTATACCAACTTATTGGACTATTTGGACAGTGTTTTTCACAATGCTAATAAAATTATTAAAATTAAATACAAATGGATTTTGCATGTACAGTTTCCAGCATGATATTACAAAAAAACCGGCCAAGTGGGCATCGGGCCACGCGCAGTGTAGGGTTCCGTAGATTTTTAAGTAGGGTAGGCACAAAACTGTAAATTTGGAATTTATCCCATGCAAGATTATGTTTCATTTTGCATACAAAAAAATGCAGTAGGTAATAAAAATATTATTAACAACACAATTTTACCTTATTTTTATCTTAGCGCCACAGCCACAACCATTCCATTAATCAGTTAGTCACATCACACACACACTTAGCATAGTTTCTTCATCCCGTCAACCAAGAAAAGTTCTCGTAATATTTTGCGTTGAATTGCCTTTGCCTACTTGTTTTAAAAACAATTTTGGCGTACAGCGGCCCTTTTGGATGATGTTAACTTTTTCCACACAATAAAGCCGAGAAAAACGCACACTTCACTACACTTAATTAACGCAAGAATAATTTTCCATTTCACTTGATAATATAAGAGAAACAGCAAAAGATATTAATTCATTATAAAAGACGCGCACGCGATTTGTTTACAAACAAAACAATGGCCGCCCGCCAAATAATTTCCAATACAAAAGTGAGAAAAAGAAGAAATTGCCTAAAATCAGGGATACGTTAACCGGGTTTGAAAGTTAAGCATATCATCCGGTTAACCCTTGATAGGGTATAACCCAGGCACAAGCTTAACTCAATTATAGGGTTACCCTGGGTTTGAAAGCTAAGCCTATCATAGGGTTATATAAGGTTGTATAGGGATACACTTTCAGATTATTCGGGGTTACATTAAGTTTTTGATAGGGTTACAGGGTTACCCTTAGCAATTTTAATAGGGTTTGCTTACCTTAATTTGAATAGGGTTTGCTTACCTTAATTTTAATAGGGTTTCCTTACCTTAATTTGAATAGGGTTTGCTTACCACTTACGGATAGGGGAACAATAAACATAGGGTTTCATGCAGAAACACTTTGTAAAACCCCCATGGTTACCCTATCATAGGGTGACTAAAATGGTCCCTGCTAAAAATACAATATGGGTAGCAAATTGTAGATATTAAAGAGCTGATTATAAAATATGTACTTTTAGTACAATTTACTGGCACCAATTGGATGCTTACGTCATTACAACTACGTAGTTTCGGCTGTGCGTTGATAGATGAGTCAGTCAGGTTTGCCTTTTATATATTCAGAAGATATATTTCATTATATTTCGCGACAGACGGGAGTGCGGGCCATTTCATACTGACATGTGTACTCACTACTCGCTCGCACTCCCGCCATGTCGCGTTCTATACCTACCTAGCTAGCTATACATAACATTAAAACAAGGCGCTAAAATGGTACCACCTGACAGACAATTTGAAATTTGAGTTTAGAGTAGGTACTCTCGTATGTACTCGTACAATAATGTTTGCAGAAACTTATATGTATTACCGTCTTTAACATAGAGCTAAACAAATAACGTTGAAAAATGCAATTTTATCGAGGTTTAATTTTTTTTTCACATTTATTATAATAATTATTTGTCGTGGTAGGCCATGGTAACATGCATTCTGTGAAAATTTCAACTTTCTGCCTATTACGGCTGTGGTCTGTGTGTAGACCCCCGTGGCAGACGGACGGACGGACAGACAGACAGACAGATAGACAGCGGAGGCTTAGTAATAGGGTCCCGTTTGGCACACTTCGGTTAGGGTACCCTAAAAATGAATTTCTTCTTCCACGTTTACAAGAAAGTGACACCACACTCGAGTTTGTGGGCAAATTGAAGCCGATATGAATATTTGTCTGAATAGCCCGGGAGGTACCGTTGCAAATACAAAAGTCATAGTAAGCCGGCTGATATTGACATCGATCGTAGATCTCACATGACTGATATGTGAATCGACCGTCAGCTGCTCAAGTAGCGGTGGGTTTGGGTGTTAGAGGACGCGGAAGTGGTTAAAAAAAATTGTGATAGTACGCCGGCTGAACGCTTGGTTTTGTTATTAGCCATTCCAGATATACTGAAAAAGATGGAAATCAATCGGCTTAAAATCACTACCTAAAATGCAACGCTACTGCCCGGGCTAGAAGCACCGTTGCCGCGGCGTGAAATTCTAAGTGCATCCCCCCGCCCTTCGCGGGGGTGGCTGGCTGATGGCTTAGTTAGACTGAACCAGTGTACATCTGTGCCAAGTGGATGTATCCTTTACCAGATGGCTACCGTGAGGGCAAGACAAACCTAGCTAGGTGTATGAAAGAAAAAGATAAAAAAAATGTCATTTAAAAACTGATTATTTATTGTTTTGTACACCATAGAATTGGCTAATATATAGTTTTCACAATTAGACTAGTAATTTACCCCTACTAAGCTGATCTAATTTAAGAAAATAAGGTTCCCAAAGGTTTTAGACGAAAACATTCCTCTCTCCCATACACGTAAATTGGGGATGATTTTTTTTCTTGTCTATCACATAGTGTTTGGTATCGTTGGATAGGTCGTTTTAAAACATTATGGGTATATCAGAACCATTTTTCGATTTAGGGATCCGTTGGCGCAATATCAAGCTTTAAAGTGCTAATTTTTGTTAGAGTCAAGTGCCCCCCCTGCCGGCTAAGCGGTCGTTTATAGGTATGTGAAAAAATTCACAGAAGTACATAGTATATATAATGAAGTTAAAAGAAAAACTATCACAGCTGAGTAGGCTTTACAGGTTTTATGGGCCGTTCTTCTAAATGTATTGGACTAGAGGTTTGGCGCGATCTGTATTAGTAGACCAACTTATAAAATGTACTGGGCAACTACAGAACCCTACACATACGCGTGGCCCGACACGCACTTGACCAGTTTTATTAAATCACTCAATTTGGACATGAAAGGTAGGAGTAGATGCTAGTTTCAAAACTTAAAAATAATGTTTTATCAATGGAACAAGTTAAATACGTTTCAACGAACCTCGATGGAATTTGTAAATGATACTCTACAACCTGGTTATAATCAAAACATTTTTTGTTTTATCCTGCCTTGAATATTTTTAAACAACTCTAGATAGAAAATCAAGGTAGGAAGACCTTTTTTAAAACTTTGACAAATTGATTTGCCCAAACAGGGCTAAATAAAAATGTTTCAGGAAACTCCAAGGTTATTATTAGACGCATTCTAAGGAGCCATCAGAAAATATAGGTTTGCAGTTGTTTTAATGGAATTATTGAATACATTTTTATCTATCTCTGCACGAATTTTCAGTTTTGTAGGTCATTCTGATATTTCGAGGTGTGACAGACAGATTAAACAAATTATAAAAGGTTTCTTTTATCTTTTGTATTTAAGTCGCTCCAAAAATGAGGACATAAATACAGCACCTTTCAAGAAAGATTAAGAAAAACTATTGAATTTGTGTACTATATCTCACCATCAAAGGAACAATACTTGTACGTAAAAAAAAGCACATCATACGAACGAACCACCAAAATAATAAGGCGCAAGACAGCTATAACATGATTGGGGCAAGGACTAGGGAGGGAGTACCAAAGATATGCCTAAATAGTTAATTGTTTTCGTTGAGCTCGAGTTAGAACTTATTTTAAATAACTACTTAAAGTATAAAAATCATTTTTAAACTGTGGTATTGGCATGTTCTAACTTTTATTAGATAAGAAAAGTACCTACTCGTATGCAATACATTGATATAACAAAAGGTAGATAGGTACGGAACGTTCTTATAATCGTCAACTGAAAAAATTACCTTTTTTAAACGAGCGCCGCCGAATGACAGAGATAGAGCGACGAGCGAGACAATCTAGGTACACAAAACAGGCCCATTGATTGGGCCTATATTCGCAGTGCCGCGCGCGAGAAGCGAGGTACCGCATCTACGTTTTGTTTTATCTAAGCTCGTATGTCAGTAAATTTTAGCGCTCTAGACAAAATAATACACCAGCTTGTGCATTTAATAGATTCGGTGAACGAAAAAAACCTAGGAGCCTGAATAGCCATAATAGCTCTAAAAAAACTGTTCGAGTGCGACTAGGACTGAGATTCAGAGTGCATTTTGAGTCCGAACTCAATCTTACAAACGTCGCTCCAGAATGAGATCACGTCACTTTTTGACGTTTGTAAGATTGAGTTCGGACTCAAAATGCACTCTGAATCTCAGCCCTAGTCGCACTCGAACAGTTTTTTTAGAGCTATTATGGCTATTCAGGCTCCTAGGTTTTTTTCGTTCACCGAATCTAATAAATGCACAAGCCTAGAACTCATGCACTGAGGGTTCCGTACTTATCGATTAAAACACAAACTTATTCCAGGCGACCAACTTGACACTTTCTCTCTATTAAATAAATTTATTCTATCGTTCAACTTTTGAACATTTAAGTCGGTAAGTAATTTTCCGATTATTTCCTACACGTGCTATAAGATAAGACCTAAATTGTGAATAGAATTTCAAGTTTCTGAGTCGATTGGAAGTTGTTTTACGGTGAGTCAATTAATATGAAATTGATTACGTATACATACCTACACCTTTAGTTTGGAGAAAATCTGTAGATTACGCTATTTTACTTAAGCTTAATTTTGCTGGTCACTTATCGCATCAAAACCTCCACCGAGTGAATCTGTTATGGACCCAGTGATAAATTGGGCATTATACATAATGCCCGGTCATTATGAAAAATGCCCAATATGAGAGTGCAATTTGAATAATCAAATTGACCGGGCATTATAAATATTATCCGTCACCTTTTGGGCAAAGTAACACAAACATAACAAATTACTATTTTTTTTATTTGTATTGTCATTTAACTCAAAATAAACTAAATGTTAAGCAATTTAAATAATCAGACTCATTATTTGGATTAATTAGCAAGGACATCTACATTAAGAATCCACTCGTTTTTGCATTTAAAACTTAAGGAAAGTCATATTAAAAATATAGGTAACACAAAACATATAAAAATTGAAACTAAAATTTCACAACATATCTTTGTATTATAGAAGTTTTGACATATTATTATAAAACATAAAATAAACTAAAGTTTAAGCAATCAGGCTCATTATTTGGCATAATTAGCATCTAATTGTTTTCTGCACTTTAAACTTAATAAAAGTCAAATTCCCTCCCGCTAAATATAGTAATTTGTCACGTAGCAATATAATAATGACCGTGCAATGTGATAAATGATGAAATTTAGATAGTAATTAATCACTTAGCCCGATAGAGCTAAACAATATTAATAATGCTCACACATTATGAATAATGCCCGCATTAATTACTTGGTCCATAACAAATCGACTGCCGGTTGGTTTGTGCGGCTTGTTACCAATTTCCTCCAAGAAGGTCGGTATTTAATGCCCCCACATAAAATTATTAAATAAATTACTTCCCGTTCTCCTCCATGCGTCATCACAAGGTACAGTCGGTGACACAAACACAAGTCCTAAATGGATATTTAATTTATAGTAAGTAGGTATTGGTACCTAATAGACTGTGGAAGCTAGTGGATTTGTTTCATATTATTTCTTCAAGTATCATAATTTGTCTGTTACAAGTTTCCAAAGACAATAATAGTGGGAGGAAGGAAGTATAATAGAGCGCGATCTATTGTTTTAGTGTTGTTAAGACCTTACTGGTCACTTAGGGTTAAGTATGTTATCATTATCAGAGAAACCGGCTCAAACAATAAATGCGTTCAACATGCCTTTTTGGCAATCGCCAAATGATGGATTTACTAGTCAAGTTTAGTCAGCTTGTTGGTTTTGTGCGAATAAAAAAGATTCCCATGACTCCAGATACATGGAGTTCTGTTTAGAAAACAGGTGTTCCAAATGTCATGTCATACCAATTTGTCGGCAGTTTTTTCGGCTTTTTGGTTTCATACTAAGTTAATACCAGTTTTATTTATTACAATTTAACTACCTGACTGTACTCAGTAGTCGTGGAGGAAAACGGAACTCAAAAACAATATTTTTAAATAATAATAAACCCCATTCAGGACATCGGGAACTGATGTATGGCATTTTCATCTTTTCGAAACATAGGATTGGAGGAATTCGGGCATAACCCGTTTGTACGACCAACCCAATTCTCTATCACTGTAGGTCAATCCTTTTTTTCTGCTGTGTGAATGCGCTAATTGGTTGAAATTACTTGTTTACCTATCAGATGTTACATTGTAAAATCTTTGGTGACATTTTAGAATGACAAATTGTGTTTTTTTCGTTGACCTTTTATATGTAAGTACAGGTCTAGTGAGAAATATTGCGACTTCGGCATTCGCGAAATCTATGAATAATCGTATTTATTTAACGACGTCTTATGACAACTTAATAGGTACCTACTAAATTTTATGGACATGCCGAAAAGATAAGGATAAAACTAACACGAAATCGCAATTTTTCTCACTATAGCTGTAGGTATTGTATATTGCATGCTAGAGTCATCGGCACAATCAGCTAGGTATAGCTCTTAACGCATTAATTCTCGCTACAACATATTTTATTTTTCATTGAGCAACACCCTTTTTAGAACATATTATTTTATCAATTTCAGAATTTCCTTAGACCTTTCCGTGAGCACCACATAGACCCTACATCAATTACGCGACATGATTTTATAGAAACAAATGGTGACAATTTTGCTATAACTATCCCAGTATTAGCACGAATTGTGTGGCAGCTTCTGTCTTATGATAATGAAACCATTCTTGAACATTTTCACTGGATTGCTTACTGGTATCTGTGCTGTATATTTGTGGCCATGACAAATCAGGTGAGAAAATTATTTCATTTGCTATCACTAGTTAATAATTATATTGTTTTGTCAGGCTGCAGAGGCAACAGATTGCCTTTGATTCTGAAACCAGAAATAACTGCCGTTACAATTAATGTATAATTATGCATTTTCTTAAGAATATTTTATGAACCTTTATTTTTGTGGTATACCTACTTGGAAGCTTTTAATTTCTGAAATCACGATATTGGTATTAAAAATCAGTCGTGTGCTAGTTGGATTCACACCCCGAAAGTTTTAAAAGCATGTAATTTTTCATGTTTCTTCTTTATATCATTTCAACTTATTAGATATTTTTTTCCTGTAGTCATTATTTAAATTACGTATGTATTACGGATATCGTTTCATAAGATCCATTAATTTCGGATATAAGTGTAATAAAAAACTAACGGTACATTTTTCTGTCGCTTTATCGAAATCTATGCAAGTAAATATAGCATCTCTAGATAATATCATAAAAAAACATAAATATAAATCTTTTTAGATACAAACTTTTTTTAAGCCATGCACTGAAACGAAAGAAACGAGATTCGATCGCTGAAACTAATTTAATATGTTATGCTGAATTATTTGTTTTTTTAAAAAGCTGTCGCGCGGCCTATATCATCTGTATAATGAAATTAATTGGTAGCTGCCTACTTTTATGAAAATTTCAGGAAAATAGATAAAAAAGAATTTCATTAAATATTAAATGGGTTCAGCGATCCAAACTTATTTTTTCGTTATTTGTAGTACATGGCCTAAATAAAACCTTGTTTTTAAAAATGATTTTTGTTTATTAATTTTTTGTACAAATAACGTCAGACGTACACTTTAGTGTTGAGGTAAAAAAATTACACGTGTTTATTATATTTTGAAACATACATAATTTATATTTCAAATATATTTTTCTTCATTAGTATGATATATCTAGTTAGTTCATTGATATATCCCGAGGTACATATCGCTGCGTATTCACAAGTGAACCCGGATGTAATAATATTGCTCACTAAGTGTGATTCATTTATTGGACAATTTACAGTTTGTTACAGTCAACCCTTGAAGTTGCTAAGCACTTTTTGATCTTGCCTTCAAATCAATAAGGTTCAAACTTGTTGCTTCTTTACACAACAATATACTATTTATCTTGAAGGATAAGGATCCATCTATCATAATCTTACATATTATCTGACACCAGATAATCGATATCTTATTACCTGCTTTTCTTTTCAACAAGACATTTTTGCAATTTTTAAAACGACATAAATAAATAGTTCAAATGTTTTCAGATCCACAAATGGTCGCACACGTATTTCGGCCTCCCCGCGTGGGTTGTGATGCTGCAGGAGTGGCACGTGGTGCTCCCGCGCCGCCACCATCGCATCCACCACGTCGCGCCGCACGAGACTTACTTCTGCATCACCACCGGCTGGCTGAACTGGCCGCTCGAGATCATTCGCTTCTGGTCCACACTGGAAACGGTTATAGAAGCCCTAACAGGCTGCAGGCCGCGTGCCGACGACATGAAATGGGCTCAAAAACGCTTATAGAACATGGATACTGTTAAGAATTTTATTGAACACATCTCATCCACATTTCTTCAATATTGTATTGGATATTACACTTATCACGGCTCTAGCAATTTTACCATTGTATGTGTGTTTGTTCGCAGCTAGTGTGTATGTGTAGTGGTTGAGAGGAGGGTTCGCTTAATGTCGGGTCAGGTAATGAGCAATACGTACATATAGACGTGTTTGTCTGGGCCGCGAGGGGACCAAACTATGAGTTTGTGATTTATTTATAGTACCTACTTAGTTAGTGCTTGTAAATACAGGGTGCCATTTAATATTAAACTACATATATATGTATGTAATTAATAACCCAAACTTTAAGAGTACCTAGGTTTAGTCTATTTCAATGAAAAAAGTATAGGTATGGAGATAGGGCAGTACCTATGGGAAAATATCTGAATAATGAGGGATAGAGAAACTCCATCTCTAATAGTTTGTCCCAATTCAATGCGCCACCCTGTTGTACATCGACATAAAACTAGACATCATTCTGTATATCTGTCGTGGGCGTGTCGTAGAATTGGGCATATCATATCATGAACTATGAAACCGAAAGTCTTAACAAAAAAGTCAAAAATAGATGCGTCGACGAGCGGTGCGAGGCGACCGACCCCTGTAGTTTTAACAGAATTATGATATGCTCAATTCTACTGTATGCCTAAGAAATATCGACGTAGAACATCTGTATATTCACACAAAAACAGCAACGCCGCCCGTACCATGGGCGGTTACGTCCACAGAAACGAGTACATTGCGAACGTTTTATAAAATATTTTTTATCAAATGCTTTTTCGGTGTACAACAACAGTCTTGATATTTTACGGTTAAGGTGTTTATTAGATACCAGAACATCTCTAAAAGTTTGGTTTATTTATTAAATTTCACCTTTACGTCAAAGAGTCTAAGGCGCGACAATAAAGCATTGAGTGCCTGATGGATATTAGAAAATATTTTACATTGTCTTGGGATATATCATAGAATATGCTTTTGCGAGCTTGACCTTATATATACAAATTATTTTGTTTATCATAATAATAGTATTTATATTTACCACAAGTGCATTGCTAGTTTGTATGATGGATGATAATAATAATAGATAAAAATGGATGCCGATAAATAAATATCTTGGTAGGTTTCTACCTATAAGTTTAATAGTTAAATAAGACATGGGAACTATGTTGTTTGAAACTTGATGCGGTGTGATATCTGCTCGATGCATCTTTAGGGCTCCGTTCATTAGCGCAACTAGGATTGTAGTTGTAGCTGGGCCATCAACAGTTATCTGTTCTTGATTATGTGATCTTAGGTAATAAGATAAATTGAGATAACCCTACCAGTGGCGAAGGGTGAACATTTTAAAAAGGGAAGCTGGACATAAAAGTCATCTTACTCAGAAAAGCAACATAGGCAAATATGAAAAAATTGTACTTATCAACACCCTGTCAGCCAAGTATATATGGAAATGTTTGACAAAGCGAAGAGCACGGAGTAAAGAAATGTAGTATAATATAGATGCCATTTCCTAAAAGGAAGCCGATGGGAATCGTGTTATATGAACCCTTCGCCACTGAACCTACATACAATGAGAAACAAGACAAAGTTGGATAAAGCATCTTTTTACATCAATGACACGTATTCTGGGGTCTCGTAAACGGTACCTAGTTACGCCAATGTGCCGCTCCGCTCCTATCCATAAAAGGAAAACCAGAACCCTAATAACATCACTCTCGAGTCCGGCTTTCTGTCACAGAGATTTTCTCGAAAGCTATGCAAATTTGGCACAATATGATAAGTCATGAAGAAGAAGAAATTCAAAGATTAGAAAAAATAATGTATTGGGTCAATAGGTTAGGTCCAAAGAAAAAAGTTTTAATTAATACTTATATCGTGTGAGGTCATTTGAAAGAGCTCTAAGGATTGTAAAAATATTATTTTCGTGATATAGCTCGAAAGTTGCTTGAAATGACCGTTCGACCCTGTTCTCCTAGGTTTCTAAAGCTAAAATTTTGATTTTATGACAGTGTAGGTATTGTTTTCTTTTTTGGAGATTTCTAATACTTTGACCTTGGTTGACCCTCGAGACTGAATTCCTTATCAGTAAGGCTGTTCATTTATTTTTTAACCCCCAGGAATCCTATGTATGGAATAATAAGACATTTTTGGACCCCGTACCCGTAAGACATAGCCTGGACACCCCTCTACCCCATGTAAAAAAAAGAGATTTGGTGTGACCTTCACCCCTCCTAAGATACGTTATAAATGAACAGCCCTCTTATTATCTAATTTCAATATCTATCGCTATAGCCATCAAAAGTGTCGTGATTGGTTAAGAGGATATGTCGCGCTTGCAACGGTCACTGTTACTCCACGCGGAACGCCCCGCAGTGCGAGAGGGACGGATTCCGCAAAAAATAGCAAAACGTTGGTTTTAAATTAATATAAAATGAACTAAAATAGCTATCAAAATTTCCGACTGAGAAAATTTAGATATCGTTAAAATCTATCGAATAAAATATCGTTCAGGTCTGTATGTCATTCTTGTTTGTCATACTATGAAAAAAAGTGTAGAAGAAGACCTCATTTCAATAATTATTTATATCGAGCGAAGGTTACGCAATCGCGTTTCTGTACTGAACAAAACTAGAAAAAGGTTCCGAAATTTATATACTGATTTATCAAATTAGTGGCTTCATCTGAAAAGCAGGTATACAACTTCAAAAAGTGCCTTTTTTATCGAAATAGCCCCTTAAACATGAATTGTGATGTAATTTCTAGCCAATCACGGTGCGTTTGAAGGCGACTGCGATGGATGTCGAAGTTAGACAATAAGGCCCCAGCTCTAAGAGGATCGCACAAGAATAATTTTCATGATGTTTTTTTTAAATCTATGTATGCAGAACAAGTTTACTCCAAAAGTTGGGGTTAGTCTCCTGGGTATGTTTTCTAGTAGCTAGGTATAACGGTTCTGCTAGCTGCCCCATCTCGACTTTCCATTTCCAACCTGCACGTATACAAAACATTGTACCTACACTACATCCATCCATCAGCCCGTTTCGTCCACTGCTGGACATAGGCCTTTCCAGGATTTCGCCACTCTTGGCGATCCTCCTGGAAGAAATGCCATACTCAAACGCTGGGCAGGCGAGTTGGTGAGCGCGGTGCCGAACCCATTGCACCAGTGACGCCGCTGCCCGTCACCAGTCTATTATATGTAGGCCCGGCAATTGGGGATGGATATACCGCCATCCATCGGTCCCAGGCAATGGTGGGCCGCCTGGTTTTGCCTGAGAACTGTTCTCTTACTCTCCCCCGAATAACTTCGGGAGGATTTGCGAGTAAGATGGTGGTACCTCCACAGTCGAGCGTGGCATCAGCTCTACCACATAAAGTACCTAGATATATCATTTATATTATTATGACGAACTGTTCTAATATAAAGATTAGAAGGATGGTCCTTGCACAAGTGTTGTCTTCATTAAACCTTTTAGGGTTCTGTAATCATACTACTCGGTTTTTTTTAAATCTAATTTTAAATTTTAAACATAAACAACTCCTATTTATAGGCCTACAAACGAAAAATTTCATCGACCGGCCTAATAATCGAACATAAAATATTAAATCAGTTTCTGCGATCTAAACTTATTTTATTCGTTTAAGTCCATGGGGAGTAAATAAAAGGTTGTTAAAAAAATGTTTTTTATTTCTTAATTTATTTTGTGCTTTTTTTTTAGTACCGTCACAGTATAGGTAGGTAATTATACTATGGTACCGTCGTTTTGTTGGACAAAACCATTCATGCAACCATGTCAAGAGGACGATAAAAGAAATTGAGTAGGTACGCCTTATTTAGAATGACGTAACGCAGGGGTTCCCAATCTTTTTCAGCCCGCGGCGCAGTTTCGAATTTAGTAAGTATTTTGTCACGGCGCGGCGCGGTGCCCTACCCTAGCTAGCTATTTGAAAAAGACACAGTCGCAAGAAATAGGTATCTACAATAATAGTAGTTCGGTTAGGTAGATAGGAATACAAATTAAAATATCTACAATATGAAATTGAGTTTTATTATAAAATAATTGAAACAACAAGAATGACTGAAGAAAAACAAAAATAAAATGCGATAGTTACCTACTCAGTAAAATCAATGTGATTTTTTTAAAATTCTTTATTAATCCCAAATAACAAAAACTTAACTATGTAGCCACTAACGAAAACCAGTAGGTTTATCTGTAGTGGCGGCGAAATATTTGTGGTTTTGCATAATGATTGACTCACGGCGCCTCTCTTTACTTTCTACGGCGCACCAGTCCGCCGCGGCGCACACTTTGGGAACCTTTGACGTATTGCCTCCCTTTCATTTGATACCAATGTTATGCAGGTGGTTAATAAATTGATTAAGTCGGCCATACTGTATGTAGAATGACGTCACTAAGCTAATCGTGCTAAGTTACCAAAATCAAATGTGTCGGCAAAATTTCAGCTCAATCGGTGGGTGAACCGGTTTAAAATTCATTTGCAAGATTTAACCGCGAACTACTAACAGAATTAGCACATTTATCACACAAGTGAAGTTAAAAAAAAGCGAGGAACATGTAAAATCTCTTACTAAAAACTATTTTTTTGTTGCCTTAGTTTTCGGCCTCGCGGTCATTTTAAATTGTTCTCATCTTTGCAATATTAAACTTTTATGATTGTTTTTTATCGGGTTATCATCCCACAATATTTATATACATAATTGCAGGTGGTTTAACAAGTCTCATGGTTATTTTTTAGATACGAAAGAATTTCCTTGTTGAAGTCGAAAAGTCGATTGCTTTTACAAACAAGTTGTACTAGAACACGGTACTAAATCTACGTCGAGCGAATTATATTTGTACTCCTATTATAACGTGACATTTTGGTAGGGGGCTCCCGATCTAGCTACCGCTAACAATAATAGGGATAAATAACCACAAGGTCCCATTCCACTAGTTTTGGAGCGGAATCCTAAAATATTTGGAAATCTTGAAACCGAAATAAAATTTTATTAGCATAAGTCAGGTAGTATGACAAAGAAATGGGAGATTTCAAGAAATTCCAGTCAAAATATAGGACGTATGTGTTTAGTTCTCCGTTTTTTAAGTTACGACATGAAATATACTTCTTCTTTGGACTATTTATCTTTGATCATCATGGAAAAGGTTTTTTTTACTTTTATTCATATAACTTTTAGGTACCTAGCTATTTTATTACCGTGACTGTTGTCATATATGTCATATAATAATTGTAAGGTGTGTGGCTTGCTACAAGACAATTGGACCTGCCTATGAATATTTGATGTTATTGCGTCAGAAAATATACAGGTTGCGTTGGAAATACAAGTAAAATATAAAAACGTTACCTATACTAAATGGAGTTTAAAACGAGGGGATGGCCAGAGGAGCTGGCTCTATGGGAACTGTGGGGCCTTGTCTAACTTGAACATCAATGGCTTTCAAATGTATGGTGCGTCCCTGACCCAAATTAGCAACTCGATTTGTGTCGGTACAAATATCGACGGAAAATACATTGAAATAACGTTTATATCAGCGCGCACTGAAAAGTGGCTGTTACGACGATCTCTGCGTCTCCAAATAGCACAAAATAGGCGAAAATTGTATTTAAATTTCATTCTAGTTCTTTCGCCACTCTTGGCGGTCCTCCTGGAAGAAATGCCCATACTCACACACGCTGGGCAGGCGGGTTTGTGAGCGCGGTGCCGAAACCCTTGCACCAGTGACGCCGCTGCCAGTCACCAGTCTGATTTATATAAGGCACAGCAATTGGGGATGGATATACCGCCATCCATCGGTCCCAGGCAATGGTGGGCCCCCTGGTTTTTTTGCCTGAGAGCTGTCCTCTTACTCTCCCCCGAATAACTTCGGGAGGATTTCCGAGTAAGATGGTGGTACCTCCACAGTCGAGCCCGGCATTAGCTCTACCACCTAGTTTCAAATGTAATTATCCAAAATTGAAAGTCGAATAAAAAACCTACCTAGGTAGGCTACCTACTTGCTTATTTATTTTAAAATTTACAAAATACTTTTGACGAGGTTGTGATGGCATAGTCACTTTAATATCGCTGATTGCCTTCTAGTGAGATATATAAACAAAACAATTTAGTTTTAAACACACGAAATATATTCAAAATATTCTATACTAATGTCTATTAGCATAGCATAGATTATTAATTTGAAGCAACGTCAACGGCGTATTGTGTTGTCAATGAGCTGTGGTCTTAACTAGGAAAAATAATAATTTCATTATTCTGAATTCTGAGTATGCTGTAGATAATAAAATGCCTAGTCTTCAAAGTCGATCCTTAAGAGCCATTTCATAAAATTACGCTTTTTGTATGGCGCACATTTATGGTTAGTAATTTTATTGGAATTTGGAGTAAGGTTAATTTTGTTTTTCGGTCTAATTAAATGAAAGGATATATTTTCAATAAACATGCAAAATTCGATTGGTTTTAACACATGTTATTCTGAAATGAATTTCTTTATGTATTAAGTATGTTATTAATTGTATATTATACTTTTTATTTTAAAAAATCATGGTACACTGGCCTCATTAATCGGGAAAGTCTGGATAGTTAAGTATGTGACGAATTATAAATATTCCAGTACATTATGTGTCAACAAATTTATAGATATGTCTGATGTTTTCGCAATTTTTAAAGTTATTGTATTTTAATAAAAAGATTAGCTCTTAAAAGTTGACAATGTGGTTATTTTTACGTAAATCAGGCGTGGGAGATTGAACTATAATTTTTTTTTGGTATTTATAAATGTGATACAATAACTGTCAATACGAAAGATTGCTCTATTTTTAACATGTAGATCGGTATTCAATAGTGTAAAAGTCTTTCCTAAGTGAGATAGTGAATTAACCGCTCGCGCTGGTAGGTAATTTAAGATTACTCGCATGAATACGTGAAATGGTTCTTAAACACTGATCACGAATATAATATTTTATATGTCGTGTATTAGAATCTACTGCATATAATTGTGTTTTGTAATCTTATGTGAACGTTTCATGAATTTCATGTTTCATTTCATCTGATGTGAAATTTATACAAACTGTCCGCCAGATATCAGATTCTTTAAATTTTCACGTTCTTTATCAGTAAGACGATCGAATGTGACATTTTTTTTTGTGAACTAGCTTTTGCCCTCGGCTTCGTCCGCGTGGAGTTCGGCTCACCCCTAAGGGGGCGAATTTTCAAAAATCCTTTCTTAGCGGATGCCTACGTCATTACAACTATTTGTATTCCAAATTTCAGCGAAATCCGTTCAGTAATTTCGGCTGTTCGTTGATACATGAGTCTGTCAGGTTTGCCTTTTATATTTTCAGAGATGTTATTACAATTTTTCCACAATTACTATATTTTTTAGGAAATCTGTAAAAGCAGAAGTAAAATACTCCAAAAGTTAGAATTAGTCTCCTAGGTACATATGTTTTCTTGCAGCTTTAACAGTTCTGATAGCTGCCCATATTACCACATTTATTTCGAAATGTTTCTTTGCAAAACATGGCCCTTACTAACAACACTCATTTCTGTGTCTCTGTTGCCCCAACTTTAGAATGAGTACTTTCAGAAACTGATATTTTTAAATGTCATGTTTTAATTTTTTCCTTAGATTATAAAGAGTGTTATTATTGATGGCAATTATTTATTATTAATCTAAATTACTTTTTTCATTATTTTTTCCATAATCAAACTAAGATTACCCAACTTTCGCATGGCCTTGCATAACGAAATACAAAAAGAAAAATACCTTTTTCAACCCAGCCTGTGGGAATACCTACACTGAAGTAAAAAGGAACAAACAAAATGATGCTCAAATATATTGATTTTATTTTCTTTGAGCTTGTTTTGACTGGCTCTACTTAGACTGCTTTAACAATCTACCAATAAGTTATATTGGGTCAGTTTATATTGGTATTCTGGTGATAAGGACCAATGCCATAAGCGTTTTAAGAATTTATATTATTGTCTACTTTGCAATATTGGTAACACTGCAATATTTATAATGAGTAGGTTACATATAAATTTACATGTGCAATTTTATTACACACAAATATAATTTGAAAGGGTAAGAAGTTAACTAAGTCAAAGAATATAAATTGAGTTTTGTATATTAACGCAATGCTTTTGTATATTTTCACTAGCTATGTATTTAAATGTGATACCTAATTATTAAGTAATATAATTTTTATGGTTGTGTATTATTTGTTGTGAGCCCTTTTTTGCCTGCGACTTAGGCCGCGCTGAAAAAATATTACAACCGCTTTTAGTTTTACGTCCCAGGGTGATGGGTGGTGAGCCCTATCGTCGATGCAGGTTTCCTAAGGATATTTTTCTTCACCGTTCAGTATTAGGTAAGAATATAATACCACAGACATTTATAATTATATGATAAATTCCGAAAACCTCATTGGTGTGGACCCCCCCGGATCGAACCTGGGTCTCAAGATTGAGAGGTCAGCGTTCTAGCGCCGCTATTACAATGGTAAAAGCTTAGCTCCTTTTAGGAACAGAGTATCTAATTAATAGCTGAATATCGAATTAAAATCAGCTTAGATTTTCTCTAGTAAATTAAAGACAACAGAGAGCTATAATTTTAAATGTAGACAGAGATTTAAGAGGCTATGCAAATTTAATTTTTGTCACTCACTCCAAGCGAAAAAACGCAAAAAATATGTTTTTTAATTTTATTAAAAAATCAAAAATAGCTTGCAGAATTTCAAATATCTACATATTGTTAAAACCCATCGAATAAAATATGTTTGAGTTCTGTACATGATCCCTTTTCGTCAAACGAGGAGAAAAAGTGCGTTTAAAGACCTCATTTCAATAATAATTTCTATGGAGGAAAATTTATCCAAACGTAGATATTTTGCTAAATCAAAACCCTAAAAAATATCAATCATCTTTGAATGGAACTACTGCGAATAGGTCTAATTTTGGTATTCACAGTAGTTCCATTCGTAGCAATCAATAATGCGTAATGGAACATCAGCGAATAATTTTTTTGGAAAATTCGCAGTAGTTCCATCATGGAACTCGGCAATGGAACTAGAGCGAACGAAGGAGATTATGTACCTAGTCAAAATGCATATACTAAAAATTTATTACAATTTTCCGTGTACTTTATAGAAACAAAGCATCCATGTATTTTTAACAAAGCCTCTTAATTCTCTAACTAAAGCAACATCACCAAGAAAACCATTCATTGATTATAGTGATAATTGTAGTCAACACCGTTACGTTATTTATTAATTGCGTCTGAAAAAGATAGGCCACGTTACCGCTGACCGCCTCAAACTCACTTTTAGGAAAAGGCATACGAACAATTGACCATTTATTCAACTAATCCTGAAAAGAAATCAGAGGCATTCCTTACATTACTAGAAGGCAAATTGTTGCTCAAGTCCCGCTTTTTATTCTGTTTCTGGTCAACGTCGATGATGTTCTCGATCGTTTCGAAGTAGGATATGTTCCAGAATTTGACATCGTTATCGTGCGAGCAGGAGGCAATGAGCTGCCCGTCGTGGCTGATGTCGAGTCGCTCGACAGGTAATCGATGCTGACCCACGATGCCTAATTGCCGCTGTGGGAACATGTGGGCTGCGCGCAGCATGCCGTCCTCGCCCGACGTCACCACTATGTTCTCTGTAATCGGTACCATGCATGCGATGGAGTGCTTATTGCCGACGTACTCGTCACTGTGTAATCCGAACTCTTTCCAATTGAACAAGTACAACTTCCCTTTCGACGAACCTGCTAGGAGTTTCGTCTCTGAACGGAAAAGTCCCAGGCACGTCAACTCGGAGTCGTAGTCTTCGGAAGTTGTGTAGATTTTGCTAAAAAATAAATATATATATCATAGGCAAGTATAGATATACGGTTAAATAATATCTAATAGCCAGCGAAACTCAAAACATAGGTAGTACTGGTACTAGTAGTACTCTCATACAAATTGACCATATAAGTCTAACAGTTCAGGGGGGTAATTCCGGAGAATCAATCGAATCGAGATTTCTAGAACTCGATCTAAAAACTTATGGAGTTCGACTGATAAAATGGGTTTTCACGATCGAGAAAGCTAATTCGATAGACTGAGAATATTCTGAGTCTGCCTAATTACCCTTCTCGATCGTAAAAACCCATTTTATCAGTCGAACTCCATAAGTTTTTAGATCGAGTTCTAGAAATCTCGATTCGATTGATTCTCCGGAATTACCCCCCTGACCTCTTTGCGGTCTTCGTTACGATTCACAAATATAAGATCTGATGTTGGGTGAAAGCATAATGTATGTGACCACACGTCTATCTTGTAAAGAAAGGTTACGTTTTACTATATAGAGAAGTTTTAAATATGATCAGTGCAGTTGCTGATGTTCGATGACAATTTTGTCTTTCTTGTCCGAATGATTCGAATGGTTAAGAGAAATTCACAAGATGAAACAGTATAGTTTTTATTCACAATGGTATTATAATAAGCTTTAAACCATAAATATACTAATTAACTTGAAATTTATCGTAAATTTACATCAAGGACGACGTCATCATACCTAAAACACTTTCAGAACAGCTAATCCTTATTTCTAAATGTAGCAAATTGGAATCTTATTAAAATAGTAAATCAAAACTCAGTTAGCAATAACCAAGAAAGTAGTAGCAAGAAAAAACTTACATACAAATTTATTAATAGTCACAAATAATATGAACCTTGTATTAAAACGCATTTGATTCATTGTTCAAGATCGGTAGAGTACATGACAACAGAACACCTGACACCTGCGTGCAGGGTTATTACATCGTTGTCGTGGTTCAAAGCCAAAAGAAATTAGACTATAGTTCAATGCATACTAGGTTGGGTTTTAAAAAAAGGAAGTTGAGGCGTTTTAGCAACGCCGAAGCGTTTAAACTACAATTGTCGCCGATGTCGCCGGAGCCGCCGATACCGCCGGAGCCGCCGATGCCCGTTAAGTGTCCTATGATCAAACAGGCTGATCATAAGAAAATAGGTGCTTGAAATGTCCTATGATTACACGTGTGATCATAAGAGGTTTCTTTCTCATTGGTGGAGACTGTTTTACCCACTTTTTTAGCAAAAATTGCATGTGATTGGTCACAGTATGGCCAACATTTTAAAATAAATAGTTTTCGGTTGGATGTGATTGGTTTGAAGAAAAAACTTCAACTTCTTCTGTAGGACTGAAAGGTATAAAGTAAAATAAAAGGTTCCCTCATAATGCATAAAGTCATGATTTAAGTATATGTTCCTCTCCTGTAAAGTAAATAACTATGATAGTTAAATTCTTACATAATAATATATCTTCATTCAACTTTACAAAAGATTAGAGCTTTTTTCAGTAAATGCATCTTGGAAGCCTCATAAGTTGCGTGTTACTAATTTATCATGAAATGATATTATTGTCCAGCATCGAACACAAGGTTAAGCCCATCTGGTTTTCTTGCCCTTCTTTCCAGAATGGTTGTAATCAAATGGCCTGCCCACAAAATTTTGTCCCACAAAATTAGTACTTATTATGATGTACAATACATTCAAATATTCAAGTACATTTATTTACTTCATCTCCTACATCTTTCAGGGGGATCTGACGGTCAGGTGTCGAGATTCACTGGGCCGGCGGGAAGGTGCCGTTTCCCTTATCAAATGAAAAAAAACATTAAATCTTTTAGCATCCTGGCTATGCCAGATTCTCTAATATGTCATATTGAGATTTTAAAATAATCCATTCCGTAATATTCTGTATACCTAGAATATACCTTCAAACCCTTTATATATGTGCTACAATATAGAATACAGTATCTTGCATAAACAACCGAAATTCTTTACTGAGTATTATTTTATTAATTAAATACAGAGAGATAACAGATACTTTGTTTTAGCGAACCTTAATTTGCTTGAGAAAACTATCTTTCAATGTCTTATAAATTACAGCTCTTATTAAAAGTAATTTCATTTATAAGTTATCTGGTACAATTAAAATACATAAGTTAAATAAAGTTATTGGGGTTTCTATAGTTTAACAGATCTTCAATTTCGGATTATTAATTTACGAGTTGTTGTTATTGTTCCTGGTTTATCAATTTTATCATACATAGCAATCACTAGCAACTAATAGGTACATAAGATAGACACTTTACTGTGGTTTCATTACAGTTGAATTATGTTAGGTAAATAATAGTTTTAACTGCATCGAGTACCTAACAAGTTGAGATAGGTTATATAGGTAGTATATATATTTAGAGTCATGTTAGGTAGTTCATTCCAAGTTTCTCTAAAAAGAATTAGGGTTACAATGAAACGGTTCACAAAGTTGGGTTCTGCGGTAGACACTAGACGATCACTTGGCCAAAACATAAATCAAAACATTCCTATTATCTGAGGTATCTTTTTGGAGATAGGTAGGTAATAACTAAATATAGTTAGGGTTCTGTAGGACTAGGGTTTAGGTTAACATGGACAGTAGGTTAGTAGGAAGTGGTTTTTTAAAGGGTCCAGTACAAGTCGTCTGGTTTACCTACTATGAGAAGGCGAAAATTTTTTTGGAGAATTTTGCATAGTCCCCATAGAAAAAGTTCTTCATACAGACGAGTACCTACTACTACCTATGTTTTGAGTTTCGCTGACTATTGTATAAATACCTAAGGGTTTATTTGATCGAAGACCTAAGTACCCAAAAATAACCACAATGCAGAGTTATACTCAGAGTGGCTTACATTACATAGAAGATAACTAAGATAGTATTATTCAGACGCGCGTTGATTGTGGCTAAGTAATTTAGAAGGCAATTTAGATTTTCAGAGGCGAATAATGCTATTAAAAAGAAGTCTGTTTAATTACATGCCTTTTATTGTGTTCATATGTACAATACAGTGGCGTAGCTTGCCCTAGACGGGCCCTGTATCGAAATTTTTTGGGGGGGCCATAGAAGGGTAAAGATTTTTCTCTTTATGTACTTTATTTAGTAGACAGTTTTCCGGCATCCTTTTTAGGGTTCCGTAGTCCGACAAGGAACCCTTAGAGTTTCAAAATATTTTATGTTAATCGCAACTTTACCACCTGAACAAAAAGACTCAAATTTGAACGGCAACGCATTCCAGATAGTAAGTACTTTTTGAAATTGAAAGCGGCAGCAAGGTACAGGTGTGATACAGGCTGAAACGATTTAATATTTTTACATAATTTTATATGCATGTTATTAAGAAAAACAGTATTTAAGTTTAAAAAAGTGCATTTGTCTCTTTGAAACCTTAATTTAACACACATTTGTTGTTTATTCAATAACTATGTTTACTTATACTTATATAATTCCAATAAAACCAGTAAGTACCCACAAATACAAATTAAAAATTGTATGTCCGCAATCTACGGTAAGTATTGAAGTTACATTTAAAATTACATACATTACATTTTCGTACCTCTTATTCCCGCTAAATCAAAGATACACAGCCGGGGTCGTTATCGAACACACTTTTCACAAAAATCCAAATAGTAAGCAATCAAAATCCTATAAACGTAGGCCAGGCTCAAATTTATGAAATATCCAGAATAAAACACAGAAAAGTATACGATATTAAGATCCGAAAGCCATCTGAAAGCGTTGGCGACTTGGCGTTCAAATTTGAGCCTTTTTGTTTAGGTGTTAAAGTTGCTATTAACATAAAATATTTATATTTCTCTTGAGACGATTCGGACATTTTAAAAAATCCTACTATCGTGCGTATATCACGATTTTTATATAGTAGTCAGATTTCGCCTGACTAGTTTCACTGTATTCGTACAGTTTCTTCGGAGGCAAACATGGTTAGTGAAACTAGTCAGGCGAAATCTGACTATATCAAAATCGTGAGAAGACGTTTCAATAGCATTATGAATCTAAGCCACAAATCTTTTAGTAGTAAAATATCATGCATTTCGGTAAAGTTTAAAAAATTGACGGTATCGAAAATTTTCAAGAGTATGGCATACCCTAGGAAAAAAATGTATAACCCGTCTAACACAAGAAGGCCAATGTCAAATACTTTATTAGCTTTTGATAGGGGCGATTATTGGTTAGCTAATTTACCTATTTGTCTAGAACGCGTAATACTAATAATAACGCGCGAAACAGCAGATCGGAGGTTTTTAGCTAATACTGGAATATTTTGTAGGGAAAAAAATAATGGATTTAAGTAGAAAACCTTTATATTTCTATTACCTATTTTATGAAAAAAAAAAATCGAATTGATCTCTTCAACGCTTTCTTGAAACGAACGTTTGAATGCCAAAAAAAGAGGGTGGAAAAAATATTTTTTTTTGACAAAAGTATAAATTTTAGTACATTGTTTATAAGTAGATCACCTAAATAAAAGATCAATAAATCAAATATACAAGGTGAAATTCAATCAACCGACCAAATTTACACTGGAGACTTGGTTAGTGATCAAGAACAAAGTTCAACAACCCTTCAGGTGAAATTCGAAAAAAAATTTTTTTTTGCTCCGTATTGCCTGCACTAGGAATTGTACTTAAACTAGTCCAACCAGTACGGGAGCAAAAAAATGTTTTTTTTTTAATTTGGCTAAAAGGATTACTGAACCTTGTACCCGATCACTAACCGAGTCTCCAGTATGAATTTGGTCGGTTGATTGAATTTCACCCTATATTTTTTCCAATATTAAGATAGTCCTACTTTCGTCAAAAGAACCCTCGAAAATCTGGCTTTTTTCATATTCTGCCCTAAATAAACAATTTGTTTAGGTATACGGTTACGAACGGCGCGCCTATTTTAATGGACATGACCTCATTTTGAGGTATTCCTCGAAGCGCTACCATTTTCAAGCGCACCTAATGAAACGCAACTAAACTATTCCCCGAACCGCATCTTTTAGTTGCGCTAACAAAATAGGGAAGAGGATGAAGGAAACGTAATATTTGCGATATCGACAGAACTTTTGAAACTCATTTTGATAATTTATATTTAGTAGAGGGGTGCCAAACACCCGCCGGTTACGTAGTAATCTGTGCATGTGTCATACTTGATAGTAATAGTTTTGACTAAAAGTACCAGGGGCCTTATCGACTAACCTTAACTGCAATCGCCTACCTATGAATTTGACATTTGAAGGATATTGACGAACTTCACACCGCAATTATTCAACATGAGCTGTCACTTCTAGCCATTGTGATTGTGATCGCAATTTCGAGTGAACGATATCACAATTTTGACATGAAATTGGTATCGTGTATCCAAATCACAAATTTTTAATAACATCTTTGAAAGCTGTCGGAAATGTCAAATGAAAGATTTCACAAATAGGCTGCCTCTTTCAACAGTTTTAAGGCAAATTTGTAATAATTACGTAACTATTATGCATTTTTTATGTAACTAGAGCATGCCCGCGACTTCGTCCATGAGAATTTGGGGTATAAACAGACCATTGTACATGTTCGGAAGGCATAAAAGTTTACACCTCATTACACACCACTGAGGGGTGAATTTCGATAAACGCTTTCTTAGCGCACCTCTACATATAATAATAGGTACTTAATAATAAAACCGGACAAGTGCTAGTCGGACTCGACCACCGAGGGTTCCGTACAAATTAGTAAAAGTTTTAAAAAATCTACAAAAAGATTTGGCCGCCCGTACAATTATGACCATTATGATAATACAGTTGCTTAACCTCGATGATTTTTTTATGATTTAATTACAAATGTACTTACAGTTTTAAGAATTTTTCCTATTTTTACCAAATTTCATAGTTCTAGGTCAACGAGAAATACCATATAAATTTTGATTCCCTTGAGAGTGTCAAAATATACGTCTTTTGCGGCATAAACGGCCGTATCTTTTTTTTTACGTTAACTTGGAAGTTTGATTTTTTCACAACTTCAAGGGACTGTAGACTTGAGTATATGGTTTTAATTTCAACTCGATACCTCTACGCGTTTCCGAGATAAAGGGTCTTGACAAACAGACGGACAACAAAGTGACACAGTTTTATTTCTTTTTAGGTACGGATATTACTAAAGCATGGAGATGGTCATAAATTAAAAACAGATTTTCTATTCTTTGACTCCTTACTCTTCCCGTAATTTTAACGCAACAAAAAGATATAACTACTATATAATAGTCAATACGGCGCCCGGAAGGGTTGTCCACTTTTCTTGAATCCATAGAGAATCCAGAGATATTCATAGTGATGAACCCTTTCGGGTAACCTTATCGATGTTTATTATTAATCTGTAGATAACTCGCTTATACTCACGGAGTATATAATTTTTGCAAATTCTAAAAAATTAATCGTGCATTAGGCTTGTTATCGAATATTTTCAGTTATTACCCATCCCTATTCAAAATTTGATCATTGGTGCGCTCAAGGAATAAAATTATAATATTTTTAATTTATTTCGTTAGCGCAACTAAAAGGTGCGGTTCGAGGAATAGTTTAGTTGCGTTTCATTAGGTGCGCTTGAAAATGGTATCGCTTCGAGGAATACCTCCAATTTTTGAGTCGGGACGGTGCGTGGGGTGATAATTTGTATTAGATGTATGTATGGCTTTAAATGTTAATATGGCTTGAACTGTAGACAATAGTGAATGGGCAGAAAACAGGCGTAATCTGATCTTTACGTAATTATGATTTTAAGTTACATACCTTCCTTTCAAGTCAATAGTAGTAAGTACACCATCCCCACCCGCACATACTAAATACTTCTGCGACTCATTTGTTATCATATCAGAAACATTTTCTTCACCAATTTTTAAGCTGAGTATTGGATCTGGCTTTCTCATATCCCATAGTTTTACAGTTCCCTCATCATCGCCTGAAAGCAGGATAAATTATTATCAGTTGTAGAAATTGAACACAAAACACTTATTCTACAAGATGTGGACATTCGTCATACAATTTTATATCTAAACTAAACTAGCTTTTGCCCGCGGCTCCACCCGCGTCGAAGAGATTTTCGTGAAAATAAGGAAAACAAAAGAATATATTTTTTTAAACGACTATATGCAACGGACACCATGTTTAACCAAGGTGCTAATAAAGACCAATCAAATAAGTCCAAACTCGAAGAGTCTGCTTTTGTCCGTTGAGGAGATCCCGTACCCATCTTCTAGTCCCATCACCAGTTCCTGATCACCATGTTTTACCAAAGTGCTAATAAAGACAAATCAAATAAGTCCAAACTCGAAGGGTTTGCTGTTGTCCGTTGAGGAGATCCCGTACCCACCTTCCAGTTCCATCATCAGACCCAGGTCACCATGTTTTACCAAAGTGCTAATAAAGACCAATCAAATAAGCCCAAACTCGAAGGGTCTGCTGTTGTCCATTGAGGAGATTCCGTACCCATCTTCCAGTCCAATCATCATACCCTGGTTACCATGTTTTACCAAAGTGCTAATAAATACCAATCAGTAAGCCCAAACTCAAAGGGTCTGCTGTTGTCCGTTGAAGAGATCCCGTAACCACCTTCCAGTCCCATCAGCAGACCTTGGTCACCATGTTTTACCAAAGTGCTAATAAATACCAATCAGTAAGCCCAAACTCAAAGGGTCTGCTGTTGTCCGTTGAAGAGATCCCGTAACCACCTTCCAGTCCCATCAGCAGACCTTGGTCACCATGTTTTACCAAAGTGCTAATAAATACCAATCAGTAAGCCCAAACTCAAAGGGTCTGCTGTTGTCCGTTGAAGAGATCCCGTAACCACCTTCTAGTCCCATCAGCAGACCTTGGTCACCATGTTTTACCAAAGTGCTAATAAATTCCAATCAGTAAGCCCAAACTCGAAGGGTCTGCTGTTGTCCGTTGAGGAGATCCCGTACCCATCTTCCAGTCCAATCATCAGACCCTGGTTACTATGTTTTAGCAAAGTGCCAAGAAGTGTGCCAGGATCGTTGTAGATGGAAATCTGTAGTCAGATAAGATTAAACTGATACAGTTTTCTCATATGGGAAAAAATCAATACATAAACCTGGCTTTAATCACTTTTTAAGCTAAATATTAGCAAGAGGTGTATCCGGGTCGTTGTAGATGGAAAACTGTACTCAGATTAAACTGACTAGTTTTGCCTATGGCAAGAAATCATTACTTAAACCACAATATTTGATGTATCTATGCTTAAACCTGGCTGTAGTCAATTTTTCAAGCTTAATATTAGCAAGAGGTGTGTCAGGATCGTTGTAGATGGAAATCTTTAGTCAGATTAAATTGATACAGTTTCCTCGTATGGAAAAACAACCGGTTTTATCACGTTTAACTGACCATTTGGTTAGGGCACGCCGATAAAGCAGCTAAGCAGCGTTTTTTCTCCCGACATGGTTCACAAATACTGAATTTTCAAACTGAAAACTTACTTTTATTTAAATAAAATATACCCTATGTTACTCAGCAATTGTATAGCTTTTTACAAAAGAAAGAATTTTTAGAATCGGTTCAGTAGTTCCAAAGTTTACTTCAAACATACAAATCTTTCCTCTTTATAAATAGTGTAGATATAAGCACGGACCTGAAAGGTGACTTTCTTTTCTTTTGTATAAATTTGACTATATAAACGAAAATCATCTTACAATTCAAAGCGAAAAAAAATTATGAGATGGTAGAGTAGCCCAATAAACAACAATCCAACGAAAAAATTTTTTGCCCGATCTTTTTTTATTTATAGAAATTTATTCAGCTGATTAAACCACTTTGTACTGGGAAATTTATATAACCAAACATTTTTTTTTTCTCGAATGTGGTCAGTTAACTACTTATTTTCACGTATTATTGTAAGACCTTATATAACAGAGTAAAACTGCATAATCTGGTTAAAGGCTTGATTTTGGTCTTAGAACAATTCAAGAAAAACCCATTACCACTGCGAACTTTTTAAATCAAGGTTAGCTGATCAAATTATGAAAAATGTTTGTATCGAAAATTTTATAAAAGAACAGCGTAAAAAATCATTTTTTATTGGAATATGATTGCTGGAGGAATTACAGAAGAAGCTCTATGAAAATAATGCAAAATTTAATCAAGCTTACAGTCCAAGGAACCTTACGAATATAGGTACATTATTTAGACCCGATTTCACCATACTCTGTTAGTTATTTGACACCCCTGTTATATCATTTAACAGACTGTTAAAGTTAGTGAGTGTCTCACCATGCTATAATTTCCTTAATGAGTTGTTAAACTTAATGACTGCTCTAGGGGTTCGTTAGATTGGTAACAGACGATTAGCTTACTGTCACACAGACCAACAGGTGTCGGGATCGGCCATGTTTGCTATTGTTTACATTGTTGTCATGGCTACCGGCAACTGACTTATCTCGAAGACTCAACATTTTTGAAATTTGAACCAGCAAAACGAAATGTAAGCCGATCGCTATTGAATTCAACAGAATAAACGGCATTTCAAATCAGCGGCATTTCAAATTAGTCGCCTTACCAAACACGTAACTAGTGAAAATAGTGCCCGTGTGCGCAATAATGACAAAACAAATAATGACCTTTTGTTTTGGTTGGCTTAGAATGTGAGTGAATGATTTTTGATTCATTCGCTTAATGTTTGATTTTCTAATGTCTAGTTACATTTTCGACATGGGACACACAAAATTAACAGAAATGTTAGTGTCCTTGTTAATTTTAATCCCTCATTAGGTAATGTCTGATTTATGAAATTACTAACAGGGTATGGTGAAATTATAGTACTATTAGTTTGATTGTCAACTTACCTGTAACTATCTTGTTGTTGTCAAGGGATTTGAGGCAGTATACTGGCTCATCGTGGGCATTTTCTATACATGTTTTTAATTTTCCTGTCTCCACATCTGATGCCGTAATCGTCTTGTCCTGCAAAATATTAATTGCATCTTCTTTGAATATACGAGAGTATGAAATTGCACACAAAAATTGTTGCCAGTAAAAAAATACTAACAGCATTTTATCCAAGTAGCACAAAAGACAGTGCAGTAGCAGTAGCTAGCAATATAGCTAACTATACCGCTCTTGTATTGCTGATCTGGATACCAGTTATACGGCCTTCAGTTAACAAGGCTGTACAATAGCAGAATGGTGACATTTCAATACCAATATAAGAGGTAATCGTGGTGCAAAAGCTGAGTAACAATGCATTTTGAATAGAGCATTATGCAAAATATAAGAAGTGATGATAAAAGCATATCAAATTAGACGATTTGTATATACTTATACAGCTTTAAGCACCCTAATATTCTATATGTGTAACACATTATTTCTTTTGCTTAAGATGTTAACACTAAATCTCCTAAAATGCCAGCATTATAATCAGTATAAGCGTAACGTAGACCTTTAAGCAGTGATGACATTCTTAAACAGCTTTCTGAATAAAAGCGTTTATAACACCAATAGTTACATAATAGGTCTCTTTAACACTTTTGTACATACATTTTACTAAGCTAAGCTTTTATTATCTTTATCAGCTATAAGGTTAAGTGTGAACCTGTGAGTAATAAGTAATAACTGGATAAAATAGCTTGGTTCTCTTTGAAAATTGTTAGCCTCCAAGTGTGATTGTTAAATAATTTTGCATTTCAGTACCTTGGCAGTAGAATAGAGTGTCGTACCACTGGAGTCAAACTCAATATCCCTACAGGCTTTAAGATGTAGTTCAAAAGTATTTAGAAGTTTTGTTTCTTCATTATTATACTCGTATAGGAGCACATCACCTAATATATTTCCCAGAGCAATCAAATTTTTTGCAGGATTAAATGAAATATCAACAATGAAGTCTTCAGAGGTGATTGTGGGGGGATGATCCCTGCATTTGTTCTTCTCAGCTTTGATAGCCTTTACAACTTCATCATCCTCATCATCATCAGCTGTATTATTGATGTCTTCAGTATTATTCCCTTCAATGCTGTCATCGTCATCAACTTCATTCTCTAAAATTATAATAAAAGAGTGGTTTGAGTACTTGATAGCTAACCCGGAAATCACGGATAAAATCCTGTGGGGTCACATTACTGCATGTGCTTCGGGGGGACGTTAAGCTGTGGGTTCATCATGCTGGGACGTTATAATCGTCGGTTAAACGTGGTTGTATGAGAGTGGACTTTCACAGTCTGCTCTCGAAAATACCTCTGAAAAACCCGTCGGGGATTCATGTCATGACAACGTTTTTATCCCAGGAGAACATTCAAGGATCAAGTGATAGAAAAAGTAAATGGTGTGTCGTATCAAGAAGTTAAAGAGAAGGCGGAGTGCAGAAGTGAATGAAGAAGACTTCACCGAAAAGTGCACAGCTCTTAAGTAATAGAAGAAGACCTTTAAAGGAAAAAACCGGTCAAGTGCGAGTAGGACTTGCTCCTTGAAGGTTCCGTACTATTCAATTAAATTAATAGAATAAAATTTACAAAATTATCATTACCTAGAAAGTGTATGTAATAAACCTGAAAAATTAAGTTGGTTGAGTATTCGCGTAGGTAACCCTAAACCTAGACTTTTAAATCGGCATTTTCAGTATTTGGTGCTTAAAAGGAACATAATATACAGAGAATTCCAAATTCCCCAATACCCATTTTAGTTTTTGAAATAGATCCCGTAACATATTTAGACCATTTGGTCTACAACTGACAACTTAAAATGGCCCCCTTTTCTTTATTTTTAGAGATTAAAAGAAAAATTGTACTCTGCTCAATTAGGTCTACACAATGACACCTCAGGCGGGTAAGAAAAAAAAATTGTTCAAAAACTACATTACATTGGCATGGGGGAAAGTGGGAGGACGTTCCCCCTGCCACTCCTGGGCGAAGGTAACAGATATCAAAAAGAAAAAAAAAACTAGGTTATGATTTTCTAAAAAAAACATCTAAAAATCTAGGTATACAATCCTAAGGGGGAAGTCAATTGGGGTTGGCCCCCTTATCCCACCCCTTTTGCAGTCAATTACATATATTATCATATTCTCTAATTAAACTTGCCGTAAGGATAATTGAATAGCCAAAAATAGTAGAAAAATACATTTTTTAATGAAGCATGCCGGTCTTCGCCGAATTGACCTTACTTCATTATCTGCACTCCAACCCATCTAGTTCTGAGGACATAAAACTTAAGTTTCTTACCACTTGCTAAATCCTGATCCATAGAATCATCGTCACTGATACTACCATCACTATCATCTGAAGAATCTTTGTCAAAATCGCGGAATTGGTTAGTCATATTGATAAACTATTATTTACTGGGAGCAAAGTAAGAAATCTAGATATTATAAGTATTTATTTGATCCCAAGATACAAATCTTGATTTTAATAATTTTATAACCTCAAACTAATCAAAACAAAATAAATAGTGATTAGTTCACAAATAGAGATTTATTCACAGATGAATTAAATTAGTAGTAAACTAGTTACATTACATACAACCTAACCTATCCTATCAAAAGAGATTTAATCTTTTTAGAGTATAACACTGAGGAGCATGGATTAAAATAAACAAGGAAGTGACTAAAGGGCCGCGAGCGGTCCTTTGATTTTTAAAATTATTTAACCGTATGTCATTATTTAGCTGTTGGAATATCTTCCTTAGCACGAACTAATAAAGTTCAATTTGCAATGTTCCGTTCGGAAAGGGAAGTGGGTCTTTAATTTTATTAATTATTGAACCGTAAGTCATCGGTAAGTGCTCGGAAAATGTTTTTTTCTGCATATCGTAAATTCTGTTAAAACTACGGGGGAAAAACTAAGGAAGCTGCTAACGGCTATTTAGTCGCTTTCAATCAATAAGAGGGTTTCATTTCGAAACGAGCGAATTTTCCTCGAAGTGATGCGAATTTCACCCCGCAGCGTTCAAAAATGGATACGAGTGAAATACGAGTAAACGAAAAATAAATAAAGCAAAATACTTAGGATGTTTTTGTAGGCTTGCGAACTGATTTTTCAAAATAACTTTGTATTCATTTGAAGAAGATGCTATTTCACTCACATTTTTTGCAAGTATGCACCCAAGTAGAATATTTTTGTTTTTTTAATTTAACATATTTTGATTGCCTTTGCCCGCGGTTCCGCCCGCTTTTATTATATATTTGCCCCGTTTTCGGCTTGGTTGGATTTAATTTTATGAACACCCTTACTTATAGCCTATGTGTTGACCAGCGCAGCGTCACTAGGGTGATATAGAACAGCCACCACTCATGGTGAAAAAAATAACTTCAAAATATTTTCTCATGACCTAATTCTTCTCTCAGTTCGATTTCTTTTAAAATCATGGAACACTTCTGGAAATCCAGCACCACCATTAAAGGCAAACACCTATTCAACATCCAATCTTCAATTAAATTAAAGCCTTGGTTCTCTAAAACTAAATTCAGTAAGAAAATCACCTCCATAATATCAAGGTTACGTTTAGGTCACTGTTGTTCCCAAGTTCACCTTGCAAGAATAAAGATTCGAGAAAACTCCCTTTGCGAATGTGGTCTTGAAGATGGGACAATAGATCATATTTTGTTTAATTGCCCTTTAAATAACTCTCCTCCGTTATTAGAACTTTTAATCCACAATAAAGTCACTCTCCCAACTACTCCCTCCTTTATTTTATCTCTGAATGATAAAGATGCCATTAAAGCGTTAACTTCATTTTTAATTAAAAATAAGATTTCTATTTAAGCTATCACGATATTATTTTTATATCTATCATGTACTTAATTATTTTTATTTAATCACAATATATACATACTTACGTATGTTTTTTTTTCACTTCATATGTATTTACCGTTATCCTTAAATAGCACTATCTAACTATATATACGTATTTTTTATTTTTATTTTCTGTATTACCAGAGAGGTAATAATTCCTCCTTTAGTCCTTCTCCGTAACCTTTTTTTAATCACTTGACGCTGGCAAAACTGGCCTTTTTACAAAGACCGTAGTTGCAATATTAAAAAAAAAAAAAATTTAGGTAATTTATGAATGACAATGAAAAAAAAATTAGTCTGGTTTCCCTTCAAAACGTATATAGATGAGACAATGAAAAAAGGTAGCGAGTGGTCATTCGCAAATGACGTAACACATATTGGTAGGAGGAGGGGGGGGTCCAACCAGCAGACATACCAACTTATCTGTGAACTGAAGGGTGTCGTTAGTGGCGTTGTAGTATTGCCATATTCGGTCGAAATATTGCCGAAGTCGGTTAATACCTTATTGGTAAGAAAATATGTTTCTTAAATAAAAAAGTGTATGCAAAACAATGTAGGTATTTTATTTTTGTAAACCTATCTGAATTCTGGTTTACAGTATGTATGGTCATCTTGTATGGGCCTAACTCCAGGAATATAATTTTGAAGGTCAGAAGATGTTCCAGGCCTAGGATCATCAGTATTACTCTCTAGATCACTTTCAGTGTCACTGTCACTGCAAATTTACAATAAAAGGTTGATCTAAATACTTCCACTCTTCAACTGTAATGGAATTAAAAGCTTCCGTTACTAAGCGGGGAATATCTGCTGACTTATGTTCAATGTTTACCTCTGCAACTTTACGTTTCATGGTACTCCAAATAAGCTCAATCGGGTTCAAGTCACAATGGTACGGTGGCAGGCGTAAACACCATGTGTCCATTTTCACGCAGCATCGAGTCTACTTCGTAAACAGGATCAGCTTTGTTTCGCTTTACGACTTCCAAAAGCTGTGGTTTAGTCATTTATTCTGTGTATTCATACCCATTCCTTGTGAGCCAATCTTTAATTTCTATTTTCAATGTGTTAGTATTTGGGCACTTATTTAAACGAATGCTATGATATGGAGCATTGTCCATAATAATAAGTGATGGCTCCGTTAAATTGGGGAGCAGCTTTTCAGACAGCCATTTTTTAAAATTGACGTTATTCATTTCATCGTGGTAGTCGCCACTTTTAGTGTTCGATTTAAATATTAATAGTGCATTCTTAACAAAACCAGTGTTCCCTCCGGAGTGAACAATAATATATCTCTGTCCTTTCGATACAGGTTCCAATACTCCTCCAATGCCGTCGCTTTGCCAACATTTGCCACATGTGTGGGAGGAATGTATAAATGTCTCATCTAAGTATATGACGGGCAGAGGATTGGGAGAATTGTAATTTTTTTTAAATCTCCTGCAAATACTTTGCTCTCCAAGCTGTAATTTCATTACGCTCCATAAGGACTTTTCTATTAGTTTGTGTTTTTCTAAAACGAAGCCCTAACTTTTTCAGTAACTTGCGAAGGGATTCACGTTGTCCAGGATAATTTATTTCCTCTTTTAACACCTTTAGCAACTTAGCAACGGTAGGTACTTCCTTTTTAACAGAATATATTTCATGAATTTTTCTCCGGATAACAATAAAACCTGTTTTACGTGTTCTACTTTTTCCAGGAGTCACGATTTTACTGTGACATGCTTCTGCTACTTTTCCTTCTTTAACAATTTTGGAAATCAATCCTTCACTTACACCTGAAACATATTTATATATATAAAAAGACAATAATTCGCCGGCAAGCTGAAATATTTAAGTAATCGAAAACATGCACATATTATAATATTTGAATATATATATGAAAATACTCGTCGTGTCAATGTAAAATATATTTCGACCACTCGATGTGGTCGGCATCAGTTACATAAGAGAAATATTTACAATAATATAACATAAAAGGAAAAAAATATAAATAATGTTAAAAAGTAATTTTTGATTTTGGATTGTGTATATATATTAAATATTAAAACAAAGAGACAAGAAGTCATTTATAATTTTACACATAACAATAGCAACACTTACCTGCGGCAGCAGATATTCGTTTATAAACTTGATGAAATGGAATTATCGGGGCTTTTTGCCGTGCTTCCTCTTCAAAAAATGCTTTTAAGTTTAGAATAATATTCCTTGTATCACTTTTTAAAGCTTTCGGCATAGTGTACGCTGAAAAAACCCAAAATTTTAATAAATATCACGGAATATTCGAACTCGATCACAGCCGTTAGTCGAATGGCGTTCCCAAGATGGCGGCCGTAGTTCTGAATTCTGCCATTTCACAGTTAACTTGGTAGCGCTGTACGTTCCTGTTAACTGTTACGTGGAGAGGGTGGGGGTGAAAAATTCGAGAATTATACGCTACTTCATAATAAACTTTAGTATTTGTTGTCTTAGAACGATGCAGTTTGGAGGGTATGTTCCTTTGGGAAAGTTGTTCAGTATTATCAGCTGAGTAGGTACATAACATGTGATAATGAAAAAAAATATGAAATTTTCTCAAAATGAATTATTTCCTATTTATATAGAGTGTATTTACGTAACTCAATCAGGCCTTAAAACAGTTTCGGGTTCAAATGTAGGACCTTATATAAAATATGATGAATGAAAGTTTTACTTAGAGTCAATTTTTCTGTAGAATGTTGCATGAACGATTTTAATATAACATGTTTTGACTGCTGAGTTTGTTTATAAAGAACTAGTAACGTTCTTCTTAATTAGCTCAGAACAAGTCAATTGACTAACATAACCATCCTTTTCAGAAGAATTAAAACTTCATGTTGTTGGAATAAGGTACAAAATTTCCCAAAAAGATCGGGATCGCCGCCGTTGTGTGTCAGGCAGGATCTTTCATTTCGTTCGTCGAGTATCGTTCCATCGCATCGTTCGCTTCGTTCGGACTATTCTGTCGCCGTACGGTCTGAAATAGAATAACATCGCTAAAATCTATTACAAATGAATGAGGTGAATGGCAAATAATCCATGAGTGAAGCTAATGTCTTCATTCATTCGTATGACTTTTGTGGCTGGCTCACGCGTCGGAGGTAGGGTTGCCAACTCTCAAAGGAACCAATCCGGGAGATTTGAATAAATCGGTGGGGCGTTGAAGGGAAGTCGGTACATTAGTTGTTAATTTTTATTTTTTTTATTTATATTTCGATTGCTTACTAAATCATTTTTTTAATGGTCTTGTAGTCTTTGATTTCTTTCCCATCTAATCAGTTCTTTCAGTGATAAAATTATCACTGTTTGGTATTCGGGGTCTTCAAAATTATGCCACTTTTGTAAATAATTCAAACAGCATGTGAAAAACTTATTGACTTAGTTATACATATCATTTTTCGAGGTTCATCAAAATGCTTTAATAAATCCATTGGGGCGACTATTGCGCGCGCGATTTATTTAGTTTGATTTTTAGAAAGTCGGGAGAAATTAGTACATTCCGGGAGCTCGGGAGGCAGAACAATATTCCGGGAGTCTCCCGGGCATTCCGGGAGGGTTGGGAACCCTAGTCGGAGGTGAGGCGATGAGAGCGTTTAACGGAATGAAATGTCAAAAATGATTTCCACTCCATATTTTCAGACAGAATTTTGAAAAGTGTTGTTGAACATCTTGAAATGGAAGAATTTATATTTGTGAATGTGTTTGTGGGTTTGTGGAGTCGATAAAAAATATATAACGTATTGTATTCTGTGTTAAATTAAGAGGTTATGAGGTATTTTAAAGCGGTCCGAATCATGAGCTATCTTTCACATCGTTTGCTAGCTCAGAAATTACGGACCAGTCCTAGCAAACACTTGAAAATATCATTCATGGCTTTCAGCGATGTAATTCTATTTCGGACCGTACGGCTAGACGACCGACAGTTTTCGTTCGTTCGATCGAGACCTATGCTCAATTGCTCAGTGGATCGAGACGGCACGACTACTCACGACAGACAGACACAGACAGCTAGGTTGCGTTCCAAATCACTTTTCGAGATTAAAATATTGCTCGCTGTCAGACAAAAGTAGCTCGATGCTGGTTCCAAAACATCTACTTTTAGGTTTTGGAACCGGCATCGAGCTACTTTTCTCCGACAGCGAGCAATATTTTAATCTTGAAAAAGTGATTTGGAACGCTACCCTAGTTACTATACTCTTTGACAGACAGTTCGTTTTGTGTCTTTACTCGAGTCGAGTGTATTTGTGAAGCGACCAAAATACTCTCATTTTTATTGTATTTATTTAGTAAACAGAGGAAAACTGTAAAGAGAATATATAATATTGGTGACGCGATTGTGCAAAAAATTCGCCTTTGTTTCAACACGGACAAAACTATCTGTGTTTCTGCACATATGCAAAACAAAGTTCTTCTAGGTAAGTTATAGACAACCTTTCTTTCTTTATTTTATCCAATTATTCTTGGATTTTGCCCCCTTATCGACCCTCTGTCTGACCCATCCTCTACCTCTATTACAGGTTACAGGGCTGGCAATTTCAAGAGAGCACCTTTGGTTGGTAGCCTCTCATTTATAAAATGAGAAAACTCTCAAAAGGTTTTAATTTTGTGAAATTTATCATGTTATTAGCAGTGAACATAACATAACCGTTTGTTCTTTAATCAAAACAAAAATCATGGTTAGTTAGGCACTAATTGCTAACACAGTCAACTTCTACCTACCAAGGATCAGTACAATACAATATAATATTCTTCATTGCATAAGAAAAAAAAAAACGGAGATAAAAATATTTACAATAGATACATAGTAGGGTACAATTGGTGGTCTTATTACTAGAAGTGATCTCTTCCAGACAACCTTTGAATATAAGAACTCTGTAAAAAAAGAAAATTGTGTAAATGAGGTGCACAAAATAAACTATATACAGTCCTAAAATAAAATAAAAAAAACCGGTCAAGTGCGAGTCAGACTCGCATACCTACCTAGGGTTCCGTAATTCAACAGTTTTGGGAACAGTCAGGAAAAAAGTATTTAAAATCTTGCCCATAACTGTTTATGTTAACTTAAAAAAGAATTGATTGTACCACAAAAGAGAGACACAAATATTTTTATACCATACTCGAAATAAAACTCAAGGATGAAAAATTACGTTTTGTCATTTTATTATCATGAATTTCTCAACTGTTATATTTTTCCTGTAATCTTTATATAATCCCAAATCACCATGGTTTTTTTTATTTTTTTCGGTCCACCAGTTTTGCTGATAAGGGGGGGACATGCATTTTTTTGTGCTTTTTCAAAGATTTCTCGAAATTGGTGACAGTAAATATAGCTAAAGTAATCAGTAATCAATTATAATTTTTATAATCAGCTCTTCAATATCTACAATTTGATATTGTATTGTATTTTTGACAGCATATTGTGTATGCAAGTGAATGCTATTTTTGTAGCAAATTTCAAATCTTTCCCTTTAACGGTGCCAAAGTTATGAGGCTATGACATACAGACGGACGGACAACGGAGTCTCACCATGAAGGTTCCTGTTACCTTTCAGGTACTGCGGAACCCTAAAAAGCAATTTAATTAAGATGCAAATAAATAATATAAATCTATGTATTGTATAAACAATACAAGTATGTATATGTAAATATGATATATTATATTTTTTACATAAGTTATATATTTTGTTTAAATAAATTGGTATATATTAAATAGGGACAAATAGAAACACATAAACCTTCAAAATCAAAATATAATACTGTTTGACAAGTGTTTTGAATTAAGTACTGTAATGATAGTACTTCTTATATTGTGAAAGGAAGGGCATTCCACAGATGTACAGCTTCAACACAACAGTAAATATTATATGGTATGTAGGTACATTAATTTTATATTTTTAAGCTGTAAAAATATTTATTTATTTTATTCTATAAAGCATTAAATTTTATACTGAGATCTGAGAATCTTTTATATTCTTATGAGTTCCAAGAGCAGGTATCAATATTTTATTTGACATTTGTATTACTATAGGCTGTCCGAGATATCATGATATGGGTGGCAGTTCAAAGTTGACAGTTACAGTGATGTACCCTAACGAAATATAATCGATTTTTTTTAGTATCGAGAAAGTTAACAAGGGCTATCTTTGATCTTTGATTATCCAAACTATTTTTTGTTAATTACTAAATTAATTAAATTAAACGAACCAATAACTCCAGAGCTTGAGAGTTCAAAGATTTTATTTTTGTTTTTCTCGGAATTTCACTAATAACAAAACAAAAAATAAACAAAATCTGTAACAAACGTCAAAACAAATAGCAGGTAAAGCAACCGCAACGAAAACACAAACCATATACAAGATGTACTCATACTGACGCCATCCTATATGATGGCCGCACCAATTCATCAATATATTTTCGATTATGTAGTGTCAGTGCCTATGGGTTAGCATTCCGATCCACATATCACGTAGCAAAATTACATGATTATTTACTGAACCTTTTCTTCGTTAAATTTAACAAATACACAGAGATTTTTGTTCCGATTTATAGAGGCATTATTTATTGTGTTTTTGCAATAATTATTTAAATTATTTCAAAAACCTATTATTTTCTTTTGTGCCTGGGTGTAGTAGTATGGTGTGAGTAGTATAGGAGAAACGGAAAATTATGAACTGTCACCCATATCATGATAACTCGGACAGCCTATAAAGTTGGTCATCCACTCTCTATGGTTTAATTCAAACTGTTTTTCCACTACACTTATAGGGTTGTTAATACAACTATTCAGAAGTTTATTGGGTTGTAGTGTAGCTAAGCATAAGATAAAATACTTCACCTGGGCAACAGATTAACATGTACGTTTGTTTAAAAAATAAAAATTTAAAAAAGCGCATTTAGTTCTAGTTATAACTTAAGTCTTATTTATACAAGTGAAAAAAAAAAATTTTTAAGTAACATGCTAGTTTTCAACATACCTACCCTCATTCGAGATATAAACAAAAAAGTATCCACTTAAAAATTTGCTACTATGTATGGGTATGAGATTATAATATAAAAACATTATCATAGTATGATATTATATTATGATTATCATATGATAATGTTTTGACATCATCTCTTTTTAAGGGGCATATAAATACTAAATTAGCACGTAGATATATATTGCCAAGTGGCTGCTAGACAATCTCTGCATCTCTGATAGTGCAAAATAGGATAAAATAATCATTTTCACATGGACACAATTGTTCAATTGAAATATCCTGTGCTACATCAGTTCCATCGGCTTTCTAGTTTACCTATCTTCAATTAAAGACATTTATAATTTCATCAAGTGCTGTTTTTTAGGGTTCCATAGTACCTAAAAGGTACAAAAGGAACCTTTATGGTGAGACTCTGTTAAGATTTGAAATTGGCCACATAAATAGCCTTAATTTGCCTGCATAATACGGTATAAAAAAAAAATTGTACAAAGTATAAAAGAGAAAAGTAAAAAAATATTATAAAAATACAATATGGGTATCAAATTGAAGATATTAAAACTGATTATAAAAATATATACTTTTACTATATATTTACTGGCCAGGGGAGGGTGACAGGTTTTCAAAATGTAAAAAAAATAGCCACAAAGAAATACTCAAGCGTGTCAGATATTAATAGTGTATGCGCCCCACGTGTTTCTGATAACGGAAAAATATTAATCTGCTGGTTTGCATGGTGGAGGTGGCCGTAAGAAGGGAAGGGGTAGAAAATAGGAAAAAAGAATATTCGAGGGCGTCAGTCATTGAGAGGGAGGGGATGTTAAGTGAACCCTCTAGTGGCTCCCATTCAAAAGACATGGCCGATTTTTGAAAAAGCAAAAAAACAATCGTGACCTTGAAATACTCGGAAGCGCGTCAGATTATAATACAGGCGCTTCATCGTGATGTCCTTGTCGTCCTGACCTATAATCTGACAATTATGTGGAGGAATTTCTTTAAACTAACGGTTTGATTTTTTTTTTTAAGTTATTTAATGTAATAAATTAAAGTTTTAAATATATATGTATACAGGTAAAATTATATCCTGTATGTAGACAAAAATAGTATAATGAGAAAAATAGTATTATGTCGTATTGTATCCTACTTTGGGGTAGAGGTGCTGACAAAGAAGCTGTATTCATTCTTCAAAATCAGGAAATGGGCATTGAATGAAAATTCAAATGAAAATTCGGCACCTAGCGGCGGAACATTTCATAATTTAATATCATACTATGGGGACGTGTGCTCTGTGATAAGGACGGTGCGGGAGAGTGAGAGATAGAGAAAGAGTGAGAAGGGCAGAGTGGCCCGAAGTGGGAACATAGTTCTCAGCGACTGCATGCTCGGTTTGTGCAAATCGGCAGATTATGCTATTTTCGTGATTCGTGGCTAATGTACTTCAGAATAAAAAAAAATTAACCGCGCTCGAGAATGTCCAAGTGACGTTTTTTTTTGCAACTTTGTGACTCTAGGAGCGTTCAAGTATTACGTTACGCAATTTTTGGAGATTTTTGACCCCCCTCCCTGCCATGTAACGCGCTGTAACGTTTTTCTGTGCCCTCCCCTTTAAGTGGTCATTGAAAATATGAAATTGTCCATAATGTATGAAATTTTGAGAAAAAAAACGTTTTCAAAAATGCGTGAGAGAATCTATCTTACGTAACGCTTATTCTATGGTAACACGTAGTTCAAACCTCCCTCCCGCCCCTGTAACGCATCGAAAGTAACGTTCTACCAGACCCCCCCTCCCCCTAAATTCGTTTACGTAATAAAGTTCGCGCTAAAATTTTCATTTTCTTTGAGAAGTGGTCTACTTAAGATACTCCATCATCTGTTGATTTTTTTTCACTTGGAATTGAAGGACCTTATACAGGGTGTAATCGTAAGTGTGACCAGGCGATTATTCCGTAATTATTACAGTTATCAGAAAAATTTAAACTGATATCGAAAGTACGTTACCTAATCAGTAAAATGACATCAATAACTTTTTTTAAATCAAACGAAAAGTATCCAAAATTTTGACATTAAACACTCCCATACATTTAGTATGAGATTAGTAGAAAGGTTTTAGTTTCCTCATTTAAAGTGGAATAGTACTCATTTTATGATTACGTATGATATGGTAATAATGATTTTCAAGTAGATACACGTGTAGATTATTAAACACAATACAAAAATTAAAAAAAAAGGATACTCTTCGGTGTTCGTTCTAAATTCAAAACCTTTATCGCGGGTTGTCATTCGCGCAAATTGTTAATAATCGTGATTGTTTCATTTATTTATTGAAAAATGGCCTCCGGACCACTAGTGCCATTGAACAGTACCATCAATGGTACTAGTGGGCTTCCAATAGAGAGAAAGAGGGATATGTTAAAAATGCATAGACATCTTATAATATTATTAAAATGTGTTTAATGTAAAACATTTGGATACTTCTCGTTTGATTTAAAAAAAAGTTATTCATGTGATTTTACTCATTAGGTACCTAACGTACTTTCAATAACAGTTTAAAATTTTTTGATATCTGTAATAGTTACGGAATAATCGCCTGGTCACACTTAACATTGCGTCCTGTTATCTATTCTACATATATAAAGTAGTAAAAAAGTCGTATCTGTATATTGAATATTTTCGGGAAATTTTAAGTGAATTGGGTTATGGTACTGTACTGAGGCCGACACAACAATTTTTTGAATTTTTGTCTGTCTGTATGTTCCGTTTTAACTCGAGAACCACTCAACTGATTTGAATGCGTTTTTTTTTACTATCATCGTCGTGACCCTGGTCAACACATAGGCTATAAGGGGCGTTCATAAAATAACGCCCAAGCCGGTAACGGGGCCTTCTTTTTATAACTCGAAAACCACTGAACGGATTTGGATGCGGTTTTTTTATGATTATTTTAGGAACCCGGTCAACACTTCAGTTATAAGGGCTGTTCATAAAATAACGCCCAAGCCGAAAACGGGGCAAAGATTGAATAAACGCTTAAACTCTGAAACCACTCAACGGGTTTGGATGTAATTTTTCATTTTATTATCATTGTAGTGACCCTGGTCAACACATAAGCTATAGGGGTTTTTCATAAAATAACACCCAAGCCGAAAACGGGAAAAAGATTCAATGAACGCGGGCGAAGCTGCGGGCTAAGGCTAGTACCTATATAGAGGGCTTAGGTATGGTAAAACGATAACAGGGCAGTACTATGCCAATTTATTGGATGAATTTGACGGTCTATTGAAGAACAAACGACCCCATTTAAAAAGGAAAAATGTACTGTTTCATCACGACAAGCAACGCCGCAGCTCATTCGTTCAAAGTTGTGATGGCTGAACTAACACAGTTACGCTACGAACTATTGCCACCCCCCCCCCCCCCCCGTATTCTCCAGATTTGGCCCCATGCGATTTCTTTTTGTTTCCCAAACTAAAAAAATGGCTCGGTGGTAAGCGATTTGGATCAAATGACGAAGTCATTGCCGCCACAGAGGCCTATTTGAACTACTCTCCGAAATCATACTTTTTGAATGATTTATTGAAGCTTTAATATAGGTGGAACAAATGTATACAGTTAAAAGGTGACTATGTGGAAAAATAAATGCATACCTACTTATATACAAAAACAACAGTTTTTTTTCATAAACGGGTACTTATCAAACAGCCCTGTAATAATCATAACCGCGGCTAGTGGCTTCCACGCTTCTCGTCCGTCACAGAAAGGCGGCCACTTTCTTCCAGGCAACCTTTGGGTCTTACTGCCATTTCGCAGGTATACACACGAACCACGTCTTATTTAACTTACGAAAATTGTATCAATCAGTATGTGTTATACATATATGAATGAATTAATGAATTTATTTATTTCAGGCCAATGACCCACTAAGATTTATATACAATTATTATTATTATAGTATAAAAATTAAAATAATCTTTATATAAATCTAATTCTATAAAAAAATAATGGATTAAGTAATTTATTGATTAAAGAAAGAACTTGAGTGCAGCAGTGTGTGCCGTACATTAATTCAAGTTAATCCTCTGTTAAGCTTGATGTTGTGATTTTCTGTTTTGTTATTGACAGTATTTATAGTGAATGAGAGATAACAATTTTATATACGGATTAACTTTAACTAGCAACAAAATAAGAAAAGCTCATAAGACAGAGAGTGAGTGGGCTTTAAGAAAATCCGTTGTTGGTATTCAAGAAGTAGAAGGTACCGGAAAGGAAAAAAAGTAGGACTATCTACAAAAAGAAATGAGATGCCATCAAAAACAAAACTTGTAAGAAAAACAAGTATCGCAACTTAGTTCTTCTACCGTAAAAAGTTGTGAGATCCATGTAATACCAAGTCGGTTAATTTATTCACGCTTGCAAAAAGTCACTGTTACTCAATGTGGAACGACCCGCAGTGGGAGAGGGACGGTATCCGAAAAAAAATTGCAAAATGTCGGTTTTAAATTAATATAAAATTAACTAAAATAGTTATCAAAATTTCAAACTGACAAAATTTAGATATTGTTAAAGTCTTTTTACAAGTTTTATTTTTGATGGCATCATTTCTATGTAATGGGATGGGAATCCGTTTTGATTCCTCGATAAGAGCGCGCTTGAGGGAATCCAGGTTTGGGTCAATCCTCGCTGCGAATGAAGCCTTGCAAATTGGTTTCTAGCCAGCGGTAGACTTGGCCTTATGGGATGGTGCAGAGTCCAGCTGGAAAACCTAGTATTTTTTGGCGAAAAGCGTAGTACCTACTTAACGGTCTTACAACGGCTTCCAAGATGTCGCTTTGATAGTTTTGTGCCTTCACTTTGACCCCTTCCTGGCAAAAGTGAATGGAAGTAACCCCCACGTAGGAATCACCCCACCAAACCATCACCCTTGCCGAGTGATGAGAGCGCTGAACATTGTATTGCGTGTTGAAGGCTGGACCTCCTTCGAACTTCTGGCGTAGACTTTATCGTTCTGCCGGTTAAACTTTTCTTCAACTGTGAATATCTTCTCATCGGCGAAAAGGTTATTTTTCAGATCGTGTCTCTTCAAAAGTTTGCGACATCGTTCCACTCGCATTCTACGAAGACGCTCGTTAAGATAATGCACTTTTCGTCGACCGTATCATGTTTAAGTATTCTATTCACCGATATTCGCGAAATGTTAGTTAGAAGAGCCAATTTCTTCTGGGTCCGGTGAGGATTTCGATGGATTCCCAATTTCATGTTGGTGCAGTCCTTACGGACCACGGGCGGCCACATCTTGCACGGTCTTCCACAGAGTGGGTCTCTTTATAACCTCTTTATGGTATTATAGACGAAGTTCCGGCATCATTTCTATGTAATGGGATGGGAATCCGTTTTGATTCCTCGATAAGAGCGCGCTTGAGGGAATCCAGGTTTGGGTCAATCCTCGCTGCGAATGAAGCCTTGCAAATTGGTTTCTAGCCAGCGGTAGACTTGGCCTTATGGGATGGTGCAGAGTCCAGCTGGACTTCCTTGAAGATCTCTATGGGTTTATTGCCAGCTTTAAGAAATTACGCTCGCACGAAAATCTTTAGTTGGCGCTATTTCAACAAAAAATGTAAATATCAATTCAAAAATTACAAACCATGGAGCTCGGGTCTAGTATAAAATTTACCAAAAAAGTGTCCTTATAGTGAAGTGTCAAAATATTAAGAAACAAAACATTTTAATTTGAATCGTGTGTCATTGCTGCACGGCTTAATTTTGATTGACGTGTGATTGACACCTTTTTTTAATTTTCAATGGTTTTGACGTTTTGACTCTCTTTTGGTTCGGACACGCTTGAGCACAGACCGGATGTCCATTTGGTAGTACGTCAATGATTTGAAATTGGAAATTTAATAAGTTTGAACCAGACTGCCAGTGTTATTTTTTTTATAGAGCCTCGGACCTGACCTGAAGCAGAGCATTGAAAAACAAGGAAAAACAGCTCAAAACTTGAATACACGAGGTAGATATTCCACCGCACAGTTCTTGAAACTTTCCAATAGTTATTTGATATGCAAGGCTGGAAAGTTAATTTTTGGCGCGAGTACCTTGTATTGAAACCTGAGCAAGTGAAGGATTCCAGTTTGGAATATTTTTCTATGTGTACATAATTTTTCGTTTTTATTGTGGCTTTAAGCATCGAGTAAATACTCCAAAGTGTGCTTGATTTTCTTGTTTCAGATAGTTCAATGAAGTATGATAGCATTATTGTCTCCGAAAACGTTTTCTCGCCTTTGGAATGGCTCCATGCATTGAACAAATCGTACGCTTTTTTATGTATTTTTCCCGCGATTTTTCCGGAAGAAAACTCAACTCGGCATTATGTACCGCCTGCACTTATTCTGCAGGTGTTGAATTTATATCTTCGTCGCTGCTAGCCTCGCTCATAATTTATGATTTCTTTCGATTTTATCAAAAACAAACCAAAATAATGTAAGGAAAGTGAACTGAATAAAGAGAAAGAAAATTTTAAAGTTTTTGTTTTTAATCAAATTTTCTTGCTGGCAAGTGCAATTATTCTTTAAATGAGGCTGGCGCATGACATGAAATAAGTATTTGCATTTCAGTGGACTGGCTGCAGAGAATATAAACTATTACGAAATCAATGAAGTTCTATTTTATGTAAGTATAGTCGCCGTCAATAGAATTTGTGGACTATGTAAACAAAGTGCCATGTTGTCTTTGTCTATGAATAGGTGAACTATCTAGAGATGGGTAAGTATGTGATTAAAATATGTTAGGTGCTTAATTAATTTTCTTTATTTGATTCATCGCTAAAATATTCTGATGAATCGCTAGTCAAATCGCCCACGTTAATTACAAATGATTCCGTCACATCGTCGGTGGCCGTATCTATTATCCCATCCAGTTCTTTCATTTTTTCTTCTACTTTTAGGTCATGAGCTACACATTTCGCTTACTGTTCTGGCCCGATCCGCGCCAAACCTTGGTCCAACAAAATCTTCACATCGTCCATTTTGAATGTTTTGTTGTTCCTTCCGTAACCGTAACCTTTTACTTGCGCTCATATCAACTCTATCGGGTTAAGCTCGCAATGATATGGTGGAAGGCGCAAAACTCACATTTTTCGATGCCGCCAACTCATCTACATACATTTTTTTATATTTTTGCTTGTCTACTTTAGCGATGAGATTCGCTTTGATTTCGGTTTCTTGAAATTTGATTTCTTTTTCGCGCAACCAGTTTTGGATAGCCTCCTTCCGCCAACTCATGTTGGGCGCCTTTTCGATTTGACGCGAATGATATGGGGCATTGTCCATTACTATGACGATAAAATCAGTAAGAGAAGCCAAGTCGTTAGAATATCGAAAACACAAAAGATTTTAGAGCAACGCCGGAAGATCACACAGCTCTCGATAGAATCACACACACGTTTATGTCAAAGATTATGAAGTAACGCTGTCAAAAAAAATGACGGAATGAAATAGCATCACGAATAAAATAGGTTTATATTCAAATAGATTCGTACATCACTAATTTTCAAAAGACAATACAGATTCGATGAGAAAAAAATATGACAGCAATCTCGACGCAGTACAGAAGACTATTGATTCTATTATTTTCCGTAATTAACTGGTGATTATTGAATATTTCATGATGAAATACAGCGAATGGCAGGTGGGACTTGATGCTTCATGATTTGGAATAATGTTCAGTGAGACTCCGTGACAGAACCTAGAGAAAAATTGAGAAAACGGTTTGTTTACATAGTCCACAATTTCTATTGACGGCGACTTTAATATGTAATATTATTGTACGAAACCTTTATTGAATAAAAATATTCGAATTTTAAAAACACTTTCCCCGCTAGTAGATAAAGTTTTTCACCCAGATTTAGAATGATAAACAACGCCTTTCCGAGCTTGTGAGGTGAAATAGTTATTTGTTATGCAAGGCTGGAAAGTAAATTTTTGGCGCGAGTACCTTGTATTGAAACCTCAGCGTAGCGAAAGGTACGAAACGCTAAATAACATTGCTGCTGAGCGAAACACACAACTTTTCACCTCACTAAAGCGAGGAAAATGTTAGGTGCAAGAAAAACGTACGCTTTTATGTATTTTTCGCGCGATTTTTCTGGAAGAAAACTCAACTCGGCATTATGTACCGCTTGCACTAATTCTGCAGGTGTTAAATCTGCTAGCCTCGCTCGTATTTTATGATTTCTTTCGATTTTACCAAAAAACAAACCAAAATAATGGAAGGAAAGTGAATTGAATAAAGTCAAGGAAATTTTAAAGTTTTGTTTTTAATCAAATTTTCTCGCTAACCAGTTCGATTATTCTTTGAATGAAGCTAGCGTAAATAAGTATAATCGAAGATCAAGAAAAATCTTTGTTCATTTAATTTCATTGCATTGCAGTCCATGCAAAGTGTTGCATAAAGCGAGCGCGCGTTGTTCGGATCTCGTTTTCGTTTCGCCGAGGAAGTTTCGAGTGCGGCGGGTGGGCGCGGTGCGGGCGGCATACAGGCGGCGCGACGCATCGGCGGCGCGGCGACGACCGAAGCGCGCACGTGCGTTGTACACGTGATCGCATGACCTCCCTCGGCGCTATCTGTCGACTATACTACATCGATCGTGAAGGCGGCTTTTGTTTATGGACGCTCACTCACGTGTTTCTCGGTGTATTATCCGCGTGTTCGGTATAACATGACGTATGATTAAGTTTTGTTTATGTTGATACCGGCGCGGCAGTCACTGCTGGCGGCGCGGCGGCACAGTAGACAATCTGTCGATGGCCCTTTGCCACCACCCCGCCTGTCTTTAGCTGGCCTCCGCTGTCCGTCCGTCCGTCTGTTACAGGGATCTACACTTCAACTGTAATAGGTAGCCAGTTGAAATTTACACAGAATACGTCTTACTATTTAACCTATATCGAAGTAAATTAATAAAAAAAATATATAGTACACAATATTCGAGAATTTAGTGTTAAATGGTCCAAAGCTGAGATTCAGGAGTCCGAACTCAATCTTACAAACGTCACTCTAGTATGGGATCACGTCGCTTTTTGACGTTTGTAAGATTGAGTTCGGACTTAAAATGCAATGCAATCTGAATCTCAGCCTAAGACAAGTTCCTATACTTACTACAAAAATCCTCAAAAATGTATAATTTTTTACCGTTAATTGTTTCAGCTCCATCTTAAAGACGTTACATAGTTTTTATTGTACATATTCTAAATTAAAAAAACAAATACCGTCAATTGTCGTCTCATCGCCTACTTACCTAATTTTCGCCTAAATTTCAATAAGTGTAAATTCTAGCCACAATATTGGTGCAAGTTGCAAATAAACTACCATACATTGTACCTTTGTTATTACTGGCAACATATTTGCACGATTTTTGCAGCTAAATTTATGCCTTTGATGACTAGTCCATTTGAAACCGTCGTCGGTGAGGTGAGAAGTTTTTGCGTAAATAACGAGCAAACGGTAGAAATATCATTGGAGGTACAGCAGTCACTATGTTGCTGCCAAACCTCGCCTACCCTTAGGGTTGTCACATTTGATAGCAGTTTTTTTATTCTAGCTGTGTTAAATAATAAACATATCGTTACGACTTGAATCCACGAAGGGGTGTCGGGAGTGTTTCAAGTGTGAACGCCTATCGCCATTTTTTGAGCATAAGTGGTTAGTAGCCAAGCGGGTGTCAGAGTAGTTAAGGCCGAAACACAGCCCCCTGACACAGCTTAAGGAACATCATCTTTAGATAAATGCCCAGAACTAATGCTTTACCTGCTACCCGAGGCACGGATGGGCCCAGCGGCCCAATTACCTTATCTTATGCAGCGTGTATGCAGGGATGCTGAACGACAAATATGTCATTTTCGTAGGCAAAGTCTGGCATATACATTTTATTGTTACTTATGATATGAAGCACTCCCTACGCCCTTAAATAAAAAAAAATTAAGTTAACTTTATTCAGCACTGTGCTATGAAATTGGACACGTAAGGAGTGCTTTATCTGGTGCTTAGAAAATAAATAAAAAATGTAACATCATGTTTCGCCTACGAAAATGACATGTTTGACGTTCAGCAGCACTGCATACGCGCTACAATAGAATACCTACGGTAATTGGGCCACAGATGTAAATGGACTAATGGCCACCCATCCAAGGACCCGCCTATAGTGTTAATTTTCATTGTAAGTTCCATATGGTACCATATCACTTACAATTATTACCAATCCTTAGGACTGATAATGTAATTATTTGGCCACTTTGGTTACTGTTTAGTTTGTATAGTTGGTTATTTTTATTTCCTTCAAACAAAACTCTTTTCTATCTTATCATAGAGAACGGAATATTTTTGAAAACTCTAGACGATTCATCATGTTTGTATGAAAATAGCGAGAGATCCCTACCTATTTTCACCTGCCACCTCAAACTTAGAAAATGTATAACAATTTTAAATACACATTAAAGTATTTAATGATAGACTGTACAATAATTCAAGTAAATTCCAGCCACAGAGGCTTTGATATGCAGGAGTTACGTAGCATAGGCGAACTCAGGCGAAATTGCTACACTTCGCCTACTAACTTTATGGTCGCATTTTCAACCAAAATCCACTTAAATTATGATTGTTTTTCGGCTGGAGTGTAGCCAAGTCCTAATACAGTAGTTTTTAAATCAGTGTTGCCAAAATAAGTCTTCAATTTTAGCGCCAAGTTCAAAAATGTGTCAAAACCCAGGCGAAGTTCGGGCGATTGATGGTACCTAATAAAAATTAAGGTTCTTTATTCGGAGGGTGCCGAACTGCTAGTCAGGCACTACCATTTAAGCGCCTTGTATTTTGTCACCTTGATGTTGCTTTGGCACCTACATATTTTATGTATATATTGATGGTTGTTATTTAGTGTAACGTTTTTAGGGTTCTGTACCCGTATTGTGTGGTGGTACGGAACCCATTGTGTACGAGTCAAATTATTTATCTGCTGAGCTGGGATGTACAAGGGTGCATCCTTACAATGTCAGATTGAGCACTTTACTTTGCATCAATCAGACAGAACTTTTTTTAATAGCGCGCCTTCGGCTTCTTTTACGACAAGCGGGAAACCCGCGCTAAACGAGAGTTTTTAGGTTTCCGTACCCGAAAGGTGCTAAACGGGACCCTATTACTAAGCCTCCGCGCTGTCTGTCTGTCCGTCTATCACAGGGGTCTACAGCTTCAGCCGTAACAGGTAGAAAGTTGAAATTTTCACAAAATACTTGTTACCATGGGCTTTACCACGACAAATAAAAATACCGAAAAAAAAAATGTAACCCAAGGGGGGTCCCCATCAACGAGTTATAGATACTTCGTCGTAGGTCCCCAATAGTCCCATACAATAAACCTCGAAAAAATAGCAATCTGGACGTTTTGCCTACCAAGTCGTTTTACAATCTAGCTAGACCAATATCGTCGCTCTCGTTGCATACAGGCGTATCACACTTTTAGCAGTTTTGTAGGAAAGTAGATTTGCCCGATTGTAATACATTTTATAGTTTGCATGGTAAATAGAGCTTTGTTTGTCTATTATTAAATCTTATTATGAGCTCTTCAATAAAGTTAAGTCAATGATAAAAAGAGACCAAAAATAACAATTGTATCTTGAACTTATTTACAGATTTTTATGAGTTACGCCTGTATGTAACGAGGGTGACGATATGAACCCAACCCATTTTTCAGCTATCTTAATAAAACTGAAAACCATGTACTTACTTAATTTATCTAGTTTTGTTTTGTTGTAATATTTATTTAAAAGTCTAGGATATACTTTGTTTTTACACACAAAACAACAAAAATAGATGATTTTTTTTTCGGAAATAAATTGTTTGTATTTGTAATCAGCAATTCATTTGCTGATTCGATTTCTGGCTGAGTCAAGCGACTTTTCAAAAAAAAGTTCGAGTAGAGTTTTGAATGAATGAATGAATAGACACTTTATTGTACACACGAAATAAAATTAAATAATAAAACGTAAAGAATACACAGTATTGCACAAAGGCGGGCTTATTACTAAGAGCAATTTCTTCCAACCAACCTTTGGGTGGTGAAGAAATAATTATTAATAAAATATACAGGTGGGACAAACAAATAAATATTTGATAAGGAAAACAATAACCAATAAAGTGAATCTACATAACTAAATCTACATCTTACTATTACTTATTAGTTTTACTTGTTTAAAAATATAAACGAACGTTTCCCATGAGTAAATTAGCGTGCTTTCCCTCTATCGACTGCTTTTTTCCACCCCCTTGCTTACACTTTATATATCGACATAAAACCAATCAAGGGATCGCGATAAAACTTTCGTAGCGGGATAGATTGCGACTTGGACTAACGCATAGGCTAAATTTCATCCCCGTAAATCAGGCAGTACAAATAAAATAGGTATTTATCTCAGGAAAAAACCTATTATAAAACTGTAAATATTATTTGCGGTTCGCTAATTATTTTTATATAAACATTGACCTCTCATCAAACAACAAGACACAGTCTCTAAGAAAAGTTCGTCAGAAAGTGTCTGAACGTGCGACGAGCAAAGTAGCAAAAATCTTCAACCAAATTAAGACGTTATGTCGTTCACATAAGATGCAATGTCAGTTGAACGAAATCGTCATTCGATTTTGTCACCCCATAGCGGTGACAAAATTCATCGCGGAAACTAAACTTTTTGAACGAGATTGTGAGTCTAGTTGTTTAATGGGAGGTCAATGGATATAAAAGAAGATCCTAATTGAACCCGTCTAAATGAAACTCGAATAATTCTTCGTTATTTATTTCAGTGTCAAGATGGAGTGGATACACCGGAGCCCTCAGTTACATAGCACATTCGGCAGCCTTGGCACTCTTCATGGAGATGGATATCACATAAATGAGAATTGCAATGGTAAGACTTGCCGCAAAGGGTTCACGACCAAGCAAAGCTTTTCTAAACGATGGTCCCGATTTTGACAACGACCAATCCATGCGCCAAAGAGCCTTGTCGCACTGTATGTTGAATAAAAGCCGTATTTATTTAGATTATATTTTTTCCAGCTGCTTTGGAGACCATTTTGAAAAATATTTTGACGGAAGATAAATATCTACGGACTTTTCGACGAAGCATAAGTTTTGGCCAAAATATACCAAAAGACATCATACCGCTGCTGATCAACACAAAAAATGATAACACGATAGAGCTGGTAATAGAGATCCTTGTGAATCTGACAATTCCAATAGAATGTCTGTTGTCCGTGGATGCTCTCTCCAAAACTGATTTTGGAAGACATACGATCTTTGAAATTAACAATTTACTTTCTGCTTCCAAAGATTCTTTTACTGATCCTCGTGTTACCAAAGTGATTATAGAATTTCTGAAGAAAAATATTGATTTCGAACAAACAGTAGAGTTAACACCAGAACAATGCAAAAATATTGGCAAGGGTCTGTTGCTCCTACGGAACATCTTGCATATACCAGAAGAGGCCGTTGGTACACCTGTCAATCACACTGTGCAAAACCAAATTATATGGCACATCTTCAGTCAAAGTATTGATAAGATTCTTATTAAACTGATGACGATACCGGAAGCGGTAAGTAGAAACAGACGGAAATTGTAAAGCTTACGAGTTATGTAATGTTATTCGTTTGTTTTATTTGTGAATTTGTTGTGAGCATTGGAATAAAAGAGCTGTGGTTTGTTTTTTGTATTGTATGTCGCTTGCAGACGCACTGGAGCGTGACGATGGTCCAGCTGATCGCTCTGCTGTACAAGGACCAGCACGCGGTCACCTTGCACAAGCTCCTCAACCTGTGGATGGAGACCACTCTGTCCGAGACCTCCGAGGACAACGAGAGCAACACGTCTCCGCCTGATAGAGGTTCGCATTCATACTACACATACTCTCTCAAAGATATCCACCGGCTATCTCGGGTTCGGATCTCAGTTAAGATATAGATAGATCTTCAAATTCAGACTTACTTTTCCTATAGGTTTCTATACGTGAAAACATGTGAATTTAATTCCACAACAGTGTATCCTTCACGTACTTAGACCATACAATAATCAAGTTTTTGGAAAATATTGATCTATTTTTGTATGGAAATCCAGATGGGACCCACAATTTTATGATTTTGATTTACATACAAAAATAGATACACGAGTCTACAAAGGTTACTTATCATTACAGCTGAGTTCCCAGTATCAATTCGGCTGTGAAATAAATGGATTTCACGTGGTCTATCGACGTAAGCAGGAAGTTGCTGAGCATTTCCCTTTAGTAGCGGTCTGTATGAGTGGGTGTGACGCAGGGAGCAACTGAACCCGGCGTGGGCGAGGGGGAGTTGTCACGTTTTACCTGGTCGGTCACGAGGTACAGCCCACTTGGACTTTATACTTATTGGGTTACATAATCACCATAATCATAATCATCTCGAGTTGTTAGTTATGGACTTTTCTTCCAACAATAACTTCGGGAATTGTTCGAATCAAAGGCGAAAACTGCTGCTAAAAAACTTGGTGTCCTATTTAACGCAGTGGAGCGACTTCTGTCTTTGTTCGGTCGTGCGTGCATGTATACAGCCATCTTTGGGACAGCTTTACCAAGTATCAGCTAGCGGCCCTAGATTCCAGTGTCGCGCAATAAGACTCGTTGGCGATGAATCGGCTATGTGTTAAATATCAAAGCCTCGAACACGTCGAAAAACTGCATGCCTCTCGGTTGTTTATATGTATTCAAGCCCTATCAAAAACCAGCTATCCCTATAAATTATTCGTTCCAAAATGAAAAAATTGAAAATGTTACAACTTACCCTCTTCTAGGCATTACTATTGACTCCGGCATAAATTGGAAAGGTCACTTGGAAAGGATAAAAACAAAACTTTCTAGATTTACTTATGCATTGTACGAGCTAAAAAAATGTACTAATCTAAAGATCGCTATGACCGCCTATTATGCATATGCACACGCCAGGCTTCAATATGGTATCGTTTTATGGGGTAATAGTACCAATACTATAGATCTTTTCCGTCTCCAGAAGAGATGTGTTAGAATTATAGTCAACATAAACTCAATGGAAAGCTGTAGGCAATATTTTAAAAAACATAAAATTCTAACTTTAACTTGTATATATATTCTTGAAGTAAGCATATTCGTTAAAGAAAACTTTCAACTCTTCCCAATATACTCTCGGGCAGGAAATTTAAGACCACATAGTAGGTTAGCCCCTCCTCTTACAAAATTGAAAATTGTATCTTCCGGTCCATTTTCAATGTGTACAAAAGTCTACAATAATATCCCTAAGGAAATGAGAGACATGAGCGATATTAAAAAATTTAAAAAATGTTTAAAAGAGTATCTGTCTGAAAAATGTTTTTACACGCTGCAGGAGTTTTTTGATGTTAAATAAATGCAAATAGCAATAAATAAATGTAATAGTGTAAATAGCTTAAAATGTAGAATAACCCATTCAGATAATTAAGTACCTAATAATTTATATGAGACACGTTTTGGTAAATTGCAGATACTACTAATAATATACCCAAAAATTGTAATAAGATAAAAATTTCACTAATAATATACTGAATCACTAGTTACAATTCAATTTGTTTAAAACAATAATATTATTTTAAAATTTTAATTCAATAGTATGACAATATATTATGGAAAAGTTATCTACTAATATCAAGCTGTACACAATTTAACATTAGGAACGTATTTAGTTGTAAGTAAACCTTTGCTATGCCCTTGCAGGGCGCTATAATGTTTTTTTTCCACACCTGTACTACCTCTGTTAATACTATGTACTTACATTATAGCACGCAATACATATTTTGAATCTTGAATCTTGAAAAAACCACCGGAATAGTCGACGTGCAGCAAAGTTTCACACATATGTTGTCAATATTCCGACAGCTCGAACGCACCGTTTCAAATCTTCGTTCATTATCCGTACAGCTGATGTGGAACTCCCTTACAGCGTCCGCATTTGCGGGTAGCTATAACCCGGATTCCTTTAAAAGAAGAGTAAATAGGTACCTTCTGGGCGCTTTATCCAAGGTCCCATCAACGCACAATATCAGGCGTGTGGTGCCCAAGCGTAAACCCATTGAAAATAGTAAAAAAATAGTAAGAGGTACTGGTGTGTCGGTGATGTTTAGCAATACTTTTAATACCACATTTTTTCCTGTTAATCGTACGGGTTACGTTTACCTTAGTTTCAGATAAACAGCTTTAAAAAGTAAAAATATCACTGTCATAGGCCCAGATAAATTTATATTGCCAAACTCTTGGTATATACATATAGAAAATATAACCCCGGTTCCTTCTGACACAGACTGTGAAGATTCGTCGCCGATGCTGACTTCGGACCCCACATCAGACTCGTCCGACAACGGCGCCGCCGCCAGGAAAAGAAACGAAACTCCAAAAACTGAGGACAAGAACTGGATTGTACCATCGCCTATGAAGCAATACCCCGAGTCGTTGACTCAGGTACAGCCCCACAGTGGCGACACGGTAGCCCTGCCACCTCCTCCTCCGCCGCCGTCGCTGCTGCCACCGCCGCCGCTACCGCCAGCACCGCCGCCGGCTCAACCAAACCAAGATAGCGCAGAAAAGACAATGCAAACTACAGAAGTTAGTTTGAAGAGGAAACATGAAGATGTGAGTTTTAATCCTCGCGTGTGGCTTTATCTCGTGTCTTTTTATCATCAAATTTCAGAAGAAATACGATGTTTACTGTTTATTAATTAAGATTCCCTACAGCAGTTTTGTATAGCTATTTTAGGTGGTAGAGCTGATGCCGGGCTCGAAATCATCCCGAAGTTATTCGGGGGAGAGTAAGAGGACAGCTCTCAGGCAAAACCAGGCGGCCCACCATTGCCTCGGACCGATGGATGGCGGTATATCCGTCCCCAATTGCCGGGCCTTATATAAAACAGACTAGTGACGGGCAGCGGCGTCACTGGTGCAAGGGTTTCGGCACCGCGCTCATCAACCCGCCTGCCCAGCGTGTGTGAGTATAGGCATTTCTTCCAGGAGGACCGCCAAGAGTGGCGAAATCTTGGAAAGGCCTATGTCCAGCAGTGGACGAAACAGGCTGATGGATGGATGGATGGGATTTTGTCCTGTATTACCTGGTATGGCAAGCAAAATCTGGTTTCCAATGAGAACCGCACTAGATTTTTGTGAATTGTTTGTTCAACCTAAGTGTTCGGCAGTCGACTCGGTGTCCCGAGTGTCAACTGAAAAGCCCATCACCACCACCTCTCATCGATGGGTATCGCGTCCGTTGTGTATCTTTTACCAGTACTTGAACACCTTAGCAGCGATATTTTCTTATTTTCTAACCATTAAATCGTTTTCAGAGCAAAGCGAGCTCTGGATATGAAGATTGCCAGTCAGAAGCGAGCTCGCAAGCTCAGTTTTCTTGCGAGGAGAAGAGCGTTGTCGCCCCCTCGGATATCGGGTATGGAACCCAAGCGGAGAAGCAGGAGTCCGTCTCTACCTCCAGCAACGAGGATGAGCCAAAAAAGAAGCCGGTACACCAGAAACCTCAGCACCCTCTGCAGAAGCCCAACACCAAGATCCGCATCGGTGCCTGCCAGCAGGACAGGAAAAGGAAGAAGATTGTCAAACGAGCTAGAGTTATCGCCCCGTTAGTATTTAATCTAAACTTAAAATCTCGCTTTTTAAGGTCGTTGCTCGGGTCTCTTTCCCAAACGTACAACGTATACCTAGAAAAGCCTAATTGACATTAAAATATCGTCGCGCATTGCCATAAATCACATTTATTTTATACTTTATATTCAAAAATAAGGTAAATAAGCATAAGTTGTACGTTTGGGAACGAGAATCCTAGACACCACCTTAACTTTAAATTATTTACTTATATTCTTGTTAGGAATAAAAACTGGAAACTTCATGTTGAATAACATTTTTGTTCAGTACAGGGAAATCCGAGGTTATCAATCTACAATTTAGACCGTTGAATAGGGAGATACGTAATACTTCAGTAACCTTCGAACGAAGTGAACCTTAACCTTCACTTCGTACCGATTTTATTAAATTTTCTTAGTATTTACAATATTACGTAATGGAAAATTCGTATTCCTCCTGTAGTTCCCGCGTAACTCTGTACATAGCCTACTTGCTGAGTTTCGGTGCAGTCGGTTCGACTGTTTTAAAGTTACGTATGCAATAAAAGACAAGTACAATACAACCGGACATTGGTTAACTATTGGTCATAAGTAAGGAGGCCTCTTACTTAAACTTTGGTTTGAGAAAAAATGACCCAATCTTAGCGCCGCATTCCATACTCAAAATGTTCAAATATAAATTCGTGGGTAAAATCCATTTCATTGTTCCAGTATCAACGTTCACGGGCTCTCACGCAAGAACCCGACAGACGACGACATTTCCAACATTCTAAAGGAATTTACCGTCGACTTCCTCCTGAAAGGTTACAACTCCCTAGTCACAACGCTATACAGCCAGATCCTGACCAATGTTCAGCTGGAGATCGACACGTCGCACTTCTTCTGGTTGGTGACCTACTTTTTGAAGTTCGCCTCTCAGATAGAGCTGGACCTGGAGCACATCAGCTCGGTGCTGTCATTTGACATCGTCGTCTACTTGACCGCTGAGGGCGTCAACTTGTGCGAACAGTTCGAGATGAGTGTCAAACTCGATGGCAGCGATTTGAAGCCGAATATGAGGAGACTGCATTTGGTAAGATTCACTTTTCTTTCACGAATTAACGCTCTAACTCTCATTTAATTCAATTAATTAATAAAACTCACGCGTAGAGATTTTTAACTAAGAAAAATCTCAGCTTTAAGTAAAATACCATTCCGTTACGGGAATACAGACACGATCCTGAAGAAAAAGCGATAACTGTAAAAACCTCTATTTTTATTTGAGCGAGTCTTAAAAATCACTCTTTTTGCTTTAATTTTCTAATAACGTACAATTAATATTAATGGATTTAGTAGTCAAATTATGCATTGTGTAACTTGATTTTAGCAAAAAGTTATTTTATTTGTCTTCCCGGTAGTTGAAAGAAAAGCAGATGTGATGCATAATACAGATAAATGACGTTTATTATTTATTTTGCGTTTTGAGAGCCCGAGTTAGTAATAAATCCCTTTGCACTGTCGTCCAGGTGGTCACCGCTATCCGGGAGTTGATTCAGTCCATCGAGACATACAAGAGACTGTCGCTGTTCTCGAGTGAGAACACGGACGCACTCACACAGCTACAGATCAAAGTGTGCGAGATGGAGGAACTCAAGTCGCTGATGGTGCTGCTTCTGAGACACTACAACCCGGACTACCACAACAAACAGTATTTACAGGTAATTATATTTTCTCATTTATCCAGAAAACCCAGGACCGGCAGGATTCCAACCGGTAGTACGAGTACGTATTTGCTATCGACTCGACATCGATTCGATAAAAAAAAATGCAACTCTTATTTCTTTGCAATAAGGGTTCCCACTTGGAATTTTTCGATGTCTTTCGAGTCCGGCGTCCTGCCAATGCTTTTTTGTGCGGTATGATTAATAGATCATGTGATTTTATTAATTTAACTAGCCTTTGCCCGCGGCTTCGCCCGCGTTTATTCAATCTTTGCCCCATTTTGGACGTTATTTTATGAACACTCCTTGATAGCTTATGTGTTGACCAGGATCATTATACCGGCTGTAAATATAGTGCTACTACCATTTAATTAAAATAACATATTCTACGGATCATACTGAACCACTTTTCTCATGAAACATACCCGCGCTAAACATTAGTTTAGGAAATATTTGAGTTTCAAACAAAAATGCGTAAACTCTAACGCACCGACATAAGGGCGCTTTTTGGAACGGCGTCCGTAAAATAGCTGTTACGGCGCAGCATTCCAAAATAGACCGTCTTCCTACGAAATAAAGTCTTAGTTACAGTTGAATATCTTTTTCTCTAAAGTTTTGCGCGGGCATTTTTCTTCAAAAAGTTGTTTAATATGAACAATAGAGTATGTGGTTTTATTTAAAGGTCGCACTCTATTTACAGCCTGTATAATAATCAAACACCGCATCCAAATTCGTTGAGTGGTTCTTGAGTTAAAAGCGTTTATTTAATCTTTGTCCCGTTTTCGGCTTGGGCGTTATTTTACGAACACCCCTTTTATCCTATGTGTTATCCAGGGTCACTACGATGATAATAAAGAAACCGCATCCAAATCTGTTGAGTGGTTCTCGAGTTAAAACGGAACATACATAAAGACAATTTTTTTAATAATATTATGGTTTTGGCCCAGTAGATACAATACAAATAAAGTAATAACCCATTTCATTTAAAATTGCGCGAAAATATTTAATGTACAGACAGACACAATCTTTTTACTACTTTATTATTAGTATATATTCCTTTCCTCTTTACAGACCATTCATCATAACTTGTCCCCTGAAGTCATTATTTATAAAATTATGTCTTGTTATTGCCAAAGCCGTTGAAAAATTGTGCAAAAGAGATTGTGTTGAAGGTACATCTTTTGTGAAAGAGAAAACGCAAACAATGCACCGTGATTCCTCTCGATCAGGTTCGATCTCGTGTCAGTGCCATGATTAGTAAAATAGGGATACCAGCTTTAAACATAAAGCCAATTTTATTTGCAAATTAATAATTAGCTATTCAATTACTTTTGCGGGCATATCAGAAAAAAAAATTCACCTGCAAAAATCGTCAAAAACGTGAAAAAACGGGAGCTCGACGATTTAGAACAAACGTCGTCGAGCTAGAACAAGAAATAAAAAATACCGTTTTAGTACAGAGATATATGTATAGATATTCATACCATTAGATCACACGTATTGCTTGCGAAATACAAATCAATAAATAATTGATAATTTTGATTTTTTCATTCTGTACATATTATTTTCGTTAAAGAGTAGTCTAATTAATATATAAAAAAACGTAGTTGAGTAAATATTATGAATGTGTAGTAGGGTGAATGCTACGTGAGCCATTGGCAACATTATATGCAGTGCTACCATTTCCTAAGCCAGGGGACTTCTTATAGTGAATGGTCTGTACATAGTGTCACGTGTCATTTTTGTTTGTTTGTTTCAGGACCTTATAGTCACAAACCATATTTTGCTGTTGTTCGCGGACAATACACTGAAGATGCCAGACTACAAGGGGAACACAAACTTAGTCGACCATATACAACAGTAAGTTCCAGATTGTGTTGTTGGTTGTAATTTTTTTAAATACAAATTCACCTCTATTTTGTGCACGATTTAAAGTTTTCAATAAAAGTTTTGCACGTGTTAAGAAGAAACGTGAGCGTAGCGTACTCGTGACTACGTAATTTAAAAATGTTTGCTTTTTCTTACTAGTTTCATTGGTTTCGTTAAGTTTTCTTCAGAGCCGGGAAAATATTCTTGCTTGTTTAAATGTCATTTTAGATGGTATATTTGAAATAGCTTTATGTACGTAAATTCTTGTTTTTTTGGCAATCCAATTTTACGTCAATCTCTGTTGCCGTCGCAGGTTTGCAACACCAGAAATTATGTATCAGTATGGGCTGCTGTTGGAAGACTATGCAGAGAATGGCGAATTTGTGAATGATTGTATTTTCACTTTAATGCATCACATCGGGGGAGAGCTGGGAACCTTGATCGCATTGTTTCAACCATCGATTTTGAAAACTTTTACGTCGATTTGGAAGTCAGAGTTTGAAATCTGTGATGTAAGTTCATGTGATTAAAGATTCATTTTGTAATACATTTATAAGTGCCGTAAAGTGATAAAATAGATTCCGTATGTACGTACGTGGAGAAACTACTCTAAAAATACACGGCTTACTACATTATGAAGTAAATTACAAGATTAAAATGCATACAAACTATACAATGTCTATAAAAAACCGGCTAAGTGCGTGTCGGGCTACGCGCAGTGTAAATAGTGTTCCGTAGAGTTTGCCCAGTACATTTTACAAGTTGGTCTACTGATACAGATCGCGCCAAACTTCTAGTCCGCTCGGAAGTTGCTCTTCCGAAGAACGGCCCATACGTTGTCGTGTTTAGAGGGGACTAAAAGTTTGGCGCGACCTGTACTCGTAAACCTGTAAAGCCTACTTAGCTGTGATAGTTTTTCTTTTAACTTCATCATATATTCTTCTGTGAATATTTTTTACATATTCATAAACAACCGTTTAGCCAGCAGGGGGGAGGGGACACTTGACTCTAACAAACATGAGCACTTTAAAGCTTAATATTTCGCCAATGGAACCCTAAATCGAAAAATGGTTTTCACACACCCACAATATTTTTGAACGGCCTATCAAACGATACTCCACACTATAAGATAGACGAGAAAAAAAAATCGAAATCCTACGCTTACGTAACCTTACAAAAAAAAAAAACAGAATTTAGTTTACCATGTTGTCGGCGTGATTCATATGTATATCCATGCCGAATTATATCTTTCTAGTACTAATAGTCTCTGAGCTAAGCCGCGGACAGACGGACATGGCGAAACTATAAGCATTCCTTATCGGACTACGGAACCCTAAAAAATTTAAAACAGTTTGTTTAATTAAAAAGAAACGGGGTTTGCTTTAGTTTTAATGTGCTTTCAGGACTGGTCGGATTTGATAGAATACGTGATTAACACGTTTATAAAGAAGCCGCACATGTTGATAAGCTGCTTGGACACTGACAGCTTGGAAGATGAGGATTTGTTCGATAAACAGATTTCAGTCGTCAATAACAAAGCGGACAGTCATGATAGCGAAGTCAACAGAGGAATACACCCAAATAATGTATCCAGTAATACCCCCAATGACAGGTACATGCAAAACTATACATAAAAAAGTAAACAAAAAATTAAGCTTATTTTAAAAGATTTAGTTTTAAGTTTAATCAAAACAATTTTTGACATCATAAAAGCTAAATTACCTTGCAAGAATTTTAGCTTTGACAGCCCAAAACTAAAGCCTTCAAAATCAGCTTCATTGTATTTTTATATGGAATACAAACATCAGACATTAAGGAATGTTGTTTTTGGTTTTAACTCTAAAAATAAAAGATTCCCTTGTCTTAATAATTGTGGTTTGTTGATTCCTCTCTAACGGGAATTAGCCTAATAAGTATTTGGATAAAACGTAATTTAACCTTTGTGTGGCTTTTCTTTATGTAATGTAAATATGTAACCCTAAAACTAAATTTAGTCATAAACCAAAACAATTTCTAATGATTCTAGGTGGACAGAAAGTGAACTTTTATCTCTGAGTTGGAACTACATCAACTGTAAGACATCAAAGGATGTGGTCGGAGACATCGTCCGCCTGTTGAATGAAGACGGAACCACCAAGACCAGAGATTCCGTCATTAGAGAACTGTATAGACAGAACATGATCACTAAAGAAAATCACGACAGCTGGCTCAAGTGTGAAACCGATAGAAACTCTAGATTCAGCGGTCATCAACCTAAAGAGACCAGGGAGGACGAAATCAAAAAACTTTGTGATCAACTCATCAAGGATGAAAAAATCAAATTCCTGAAGTGGTTGCAAAAGGTTTTGCTCGACACGTGCTTGGCGAAAATCTATCTAGAAAAGATGACTTCCAACGCGGCCATAGACTCGATGAGATCCGCCGGGGAGAAGAAGATAATGAACTTTGAGGTGTTCAAGAAGAAACAAAACGACATGCCGCTGCTCTCGGCCGTCGCATACATCAGTCTGCGTAAGTGTACACTCAACAATTACAAAGCTCTCTATACAGGTTGAAAATGAACCCCTACCTTTATTGAAATCTATGAATCAGAATCACTAGAACACAAAATCGTAAAAAAAGGTTTTTTTAAATATTTTTTTTGATTAACATATTTCGAATGAATGGCCAGGCTACGCGACGTGACATGTGCCTGACAATAGACCGTACATATTCCCGGTGGTAAATAATGCACATTAGGCTATGTAGCTTCGGCTTCGTAGAACGTCGCCTCTGTCACTGGAGTAGTAGTGCTTCTTTTAATATGAATCATGACAAAAGGAACGAAACATATATTTTTTATTTCGAACATAGAACAGTTTCCTTCGTTATAGCTAGGGAGTGCATTTTCAACCGTTATATCTATACTAATAATAATAAATGTCGTATCTAAAGAGAAAATTTTTTCAAAATTTTAGAATTTTCGTTTGTATTTCTGTCTGTATGCTCCGAGAACTACTCGACAAATTTGGATGCGGTTTTCTTTATTATCATCGCATTGACCCTGATCAACATTATAAACTATATGGGATGTTGATAAAATAACGCCCAAGTCGAAAACGGGGCAGATATTGAATAAACGCGGGCGGAGCTACGGGCGAATGGATAGTTACTAATACAACTTGTCAAATTAACAACAATACGTGCTTCGAGAACTTATCGCCGAACGTTATTATATCTCATGTTTATTAGTCTTTGTCACATGTAAATGAATGACATAACGCAGAAACACTATACAGCCACATCCAATAACTTACTCTAGCTAGAGTCACATTTAGATACCCGTGTAGGTAGAGTCACGTGTAGATAGGGTTGCCAACCATCCGGACTTTGTCCGGCTTTTTAACTTTTCCAGATTTTTTACATTGATGGACAAATATTATAATATTTAGTTTCAGCATTTAATTACTTCAAAATAAAGTGTTAAATTTGTCTTTAATAGAACTAAATAGTCCAACTCCGCACGATTCTCTTTCCACGCCCGCTATCCCTTTAGAACGTGCGTTGCGCGTGGGATTTATTATGACAACTCCTCGTTTTTGGCTTTTTTCTTTTTTAACTTTTTATGTGTAAACGTAATGTCATTTAGTTTCGTTATTGGCGTAATCAAAATTTTTAATTTCAAAAATTCTTTATTGTTAACTTAACTTGTACCGAGGTAAAAAGTTACCCCCTTAAATTGTATTTTAGGAACTGATTGCGATGTGAAATGTTTCAGTTTTGGACAAGTCAGTGCCCTTAGTGACATGGAACTCTGAACAAGTAACGATCTGCAAAGACCTGAAGTTCCTACAATTGCTGCACAGGCTAGGGTTCCACATGCCTGTCGACACCGGCAAACTGTTTATAAGAATACCGCACTTCTGGTCCGCTGACTTCCTCTACGAAATGGCTGGAAGGATTCTACCTATCGACACAAGCACAAAAGGTAATAATAAAAGTACATAGTTGTTTCAAGACTGAAAAAAGAGAACAATATAATACAATAGAAGATGGGACATATATCTCATCTGTCCTGTAAGCGTCAAAAGGTCTAAATAAACCTAATTATATTAGTGGAATAAAAAGTACTAGAATTTGTGTATAATTTATTGAAGATGATATTCCACCGAGAACCATTAATCGAATCCATCCATAATTAATTATGTGATTTTTGTTAAGGGCTCGTTCTGTTTTATATAAGTCGTATTCCAATGAAACATTATTACTTGGGTATTAAAAAATATTAAAAATAAATAAGTAATGTTTTATGGTGTTGTTTTACAGATATAAACAAAAATGACTTGGATTTGATAGCTACATCAGACAATTTTTATCAAGTACAAGAACAGAACCATCTCGCCACCATGGTCAACTTCACCCCCAAGTAAGTAAAAAAGATAAAATATCAATTACTTTTACACCTGAGCCCGATGACTGTTCGACTCAAGAAACGGGATGCATTTTTTTTATTAACACATTAATGACACATTTCGGTAACATTTAATAAAACTTGCCTGCTTGGAAGAACATGTGCCTGCCACAAGTACGGAGATAGACTCACCCCTTATCACGTTGGGACGAAATACTATGCATATTTATCTGATCCATTTATTATTTGCCCCGAACATTATCGATGTCATTATGGCAATGACATAAATAAACTAAAATCTGAGATCGTGGTTTTGAAACAACTTTACATTCTGTCTGAGAGAGCATAAACGTCAGATGAGTTGTAATGTTTCGAACGCCTCTGTGTTCTAATGTTTCTATCGCCTGTGTGTTCTAATTCTTCTATCGCCTCTGTGTTCTAATTCTTCTAACGCCTTTGTGGTCTAACGTTTCTAACGCCTCTGTGGTGTAATCTTTTGAACGCCTCTGTGTTCTAATTCTTCGAATGCCTCTGTGGTTTAATGTTTCTAACGCCTCTGTGTTCTAATTCTTCTAATGCCTCTGTGGTTTAATGTTTCTAATGCCTCTGTGGTTTAATGTTTGTGACTTGCATTTAAAAGTCCATACTCGTAAACACTTTTTACACTCCCTCAGGGATTAAGCCCCCTTTAACTTCAGTATCTATCGCTATCGCTTTCTAAGGCGTTGTGATTGCGATGAAAGTTAAAGATAGACAATAAGGCCCTCAGCCGCGGCGATGTATTAATTTGTATACAAATGTAAATAATCGTGTTTCAGGCCTGACATAGCATTCGAGGCAGCGAGCGGAGCCGGCCCCGTCGAGGAGCCCAGTTCCAGCTGTTGGTTCGACATCGTGCAGAGGTCGCAAGAACTCAAACTGAGACTCAGTGCTCAAATGTAAGAGTTGGCACTATATCGTTTGTTTAACCTTTTCTATAATAATGAAATGCAACGTTTTATAACGTTAAGAAAATTAGTTTTGAGTTGCCAGTACACGTGGCATACACACGCATATGCATGTCTCCGTTTTATTACTATATTTAATAACCCGTTTCTCTGTTGTTTTTTGTTATAGACTACAGTTTGAGACCTTTATAGTTTAATATAGGCATTTACAAAGCCACTATCGGGCTGAAATGTAAAATTTTGGTATAGGTACAATTTAAGGCAAGAAAACAACTATCATGTAAATGTGTCCAGCTGGGAATCTTTAAAACAAAATCATTCAAAATTTACGAAAAATTGTGCCGTTTTAAATATCAGTACCAGATCAAAGAGGTTATAGACGAAAGACAACTGAGAAAAGGATTTTATCTTTTGTACTAAAACGGTGGCGTGCCAATGCGGAATAAAGCGGGTAGAAGAAAGCATCAAAATGGCATGATGACTAAAAAATTTCCATTAGTCCGTCAGTTAGATTATCAGAAAATATTGGACACGTATTTTTTCTTTTTTCAATTAAACAAAAAAATATGAAGATATAGCCCGCTGAAGTTCCGCGTGACGTCACATCTAGGTACAATTTTACTTAGAAGTGACGTCATTTTCCCCCACTCCCAAACTTAGACGCGCTTTATCTCTGTCATTTTTTGTTTGATTGACAAAAAAAAATACGTGTCCAATATTTTTTGATAATCTAAATGACGGACTAAATAGAATAATATTTTGTTTACCCTGTCTACAAGCCTATTGATGTCACTTTCATATTTATTAAGCAAAATTCAAGCATACTAAAATCACAAAAAACATATGTTGATTTTTTCACGCGTTTTACCGACACTGTTAAAGTTACATCTTCGTATAGGTCTTTAACTTCCATGCGACGATGCCGATGTCGGCTGATGAAAATTGCCATTGGGCTGATATAGTGTCCACGACTAACGCATAATGTAACCCTTGTAGGCCTTGTGGCGAGGCAGGTAGCAGCGCATGGTCGCCGCCGGTGGTCACGACGACGACGCCGAGCGGCGTGCTCGCGCCGGTGATGAGCGTCGCGCAGGTCCCCTCGATGCCGGCGCCGGCGCGGCCCTCCATGTGCTGCGACGATGACGACAATAACAGGTTACTGGCTTGCACTTGTTCTCAGGCGCCCGACACACAGCGAGCGGTCTAGAGTTCTGCGTTCACTGTAATCTATACGATGGTTTGGAGCTCAAAGCACAGACCGCGGCGGAAAAAAAATCACGCGTTCTGATTTCTTAGAATGCTGAACTATAGTCCGCTCACTGTCTACCCGAAAATTGTAATAATGAACTGGAACTCTTTTGGTATAACTCGTGTGTCCGTCCGTCGGTCTGACTGTTTGTTGTCAGAACCACTTTTATTCGGGACGAATATAGCTAATAACGGAAAATTTTGAATAGTTATTTACCTTACATCACATAGTTATTTAGCTTAAATTACATCATTTTAGCTTATCAATTCCTCACATCTTTCAAAAATCTTTGTGGATACAGACAGACTTATGACTATGCATGGAGATGAAAACGATGAATTTGAGGCATAATTTCAATATAATGACTGATATATCTATTTTACTGATATATTCTGTCTATTTTCTCAAATATCGGCTACGTTGCTTAATAAGATTGCTTTGATTGAATCCATTGACCTCTCATAAACAACTAGACTCACAATCTCGTTCAAAAAGTTTAGTGTCCGCGATGAATTTCGTCACCGCTATGGGGTGACAAAATCGAATGACGCTTTCGTGCAACTGACATTGCATCTTATGTTAACGACATAACGTCTTAATTTGGTTGAAGATTTTTGCTACGTTGCTCGTCGCACGTTCGGACACTTTCTGACGAACTTTTCTTAAAGACTGTGTCTTGTTGTTTTATGAGAGGTCAATGATTGAATCCCATTCATTTTGATATGTGGTGGCCATATCGTAGAATCGATAATTTCACATTGAGGAGGAGCGTGTAAGGTTGCTTGTGATCATAAATTCGGAAGCCGAGCGAAGCGGCCCAGAGCGAGGCGACCACTACTGTTTTTACGATATTTGAGCGGATCATAAAATGATCAACTCTACGATATGGCTACGACAGTTGAGTTTATTTATTCGGTCCACCAAAAGAATTACACAAATAAAGTGACACTAAAAATTAACAGAGCCTTTGTTCTCTTAAGCAACTAAATTAAAGGTAGAATCATCACATAATTGATGAATGACTGATACTGACGTACCTACACATTTTTTTTTCGGTATCTCAAGCAAGACTAACAAGTAACATTAAATCAATAGTGAGTGCAACACGGCCTCGGTGGCATCGAACCTGACGCGCATGTACGTGTCCGAAGAAGACGAGAAGTCTGAAGTCGCGATGGACCAGACGCCGCCGGACGCCTGCTACACCCGCGGGAAACGAACCAGGGACATGATCACGCATACCATACTACTTAGCCATCAAGTTACTAATTCATAGACCGCATTCTGGTTGGCATCATCTACTAATATTTGTAGGACACTTGTATGATGCCGGAACATTGCCTTTCTGGAGAATTCGTTTTATGATCGGATTCAAATGCTGTTAGGACTTTGTCGTGCTGGTCACACTTATTAGAGAAACTTTGAAATTGTTGCGCGCACCAGTTCCATGCACAAAATGTGACTCCTCCCTAAATGCCATGATTTTTTTATACTTATAGTAAGTTAAATATCATACTAAACAACTTTCTCGATTACATATAGCCGCGCAAAAGATTTTATTTTATAATTTTTCCTTACTACAAAGGTATTAATACCTTATATACATTTTGTGGCAAGTAAATTTCTTTGCACATGTATGATTCGGAAAAGTGTTTTCGTTGTAGAAAATGTAATTACAGGGAATAAAATAAACAAACAAATAATTGGTCAGCTTATTATAAAATAAAGTTAACTTGCTGATAAGAGCTTATGGGGGCATCCCCTCAAAACAAAAGATGGATCCACGTCTCCCAACACGATGAACCAGAGAGCCTATCAGCAATTGAACTGCACCAGATTTCTAAAATTTGATGTTTTATAGTAAATTAAAATCTTAATTCTAATTTAGTACCTAGACAATAATGGATTTGTTTCTATATTTTATAAATGTTGAAGCTGTTCGGGAGCCGTTACTTGTATGTTGTATTATTACAATGTAGACATTGCCAACTAGGGTGCCTATTTGTGCGCGTTTAAATGTAGCTTTTATTCGTCTCATATAATGCGACTTAGAAATATCAATTGCTAGCCCTTTATTTTGTAAGTTGAAACAATTCGTGGAAATAACTATTTAATTTTAATTAAAAATAAATGATTTTTCAAAAAATATCAATTATCTTAACAGAATCGTAATCGTATCAAATAATCCTTACCTTTATCGTGAATGCCGGACCCCTTCATTTCTAGTTATAATCGAATATAAACACGTCCATTTTTTTCAAACCACGAAGTAAATTGTTCACAGAAAAAATTTCACATCCATGGTTTGCTTGATTAGAAAGAGAGACGAATAAACATCTGCCTACTTTAATATTAAGTGTATTTAAATGGTTATAATTAGTTTTGATATCTGTAATTGGACCACATTGGACATTTATATTTGAACGCTCTAAAATAGTTACCCGTCACAGACCACTGATGAACAATTAATGAAGACACTCGCCTAGATTATACTTTTATTACTTACAGAGCTGGTATAAATAATATTGTGATTATAGTTTTTGTTGTTGGCGCTGTGGGTAGGATAATCTAACTAACCTACTTAAATCTGTTAATTCGCGTGACAGTGGCTTTCAAATACTAGTAAAACTCTGTAAAGCGTACGTCATACACTGTGTGCAGACAGACCATTCACTATAAGAAGTCCCCTGGCTTAGGAAATGGTAGCACTGCATATAATGTTGCCAATGGCTCACGTAGCATTCACCCTACTACACATTCATAATATTTACTTAACTGCGTTTTTTTTTTATATATTAATTAGACTACTCTTTAACGAAAAAAAAAATGTACAGAATGAAAAATTCAAAATTATCAATTATTTATTGATTTGCACTTCGCAAACAATACGTATGATCTAATGGTATAAATATCTATACATTTATTTCTGTACTAAAACGGTATTTTTTATTTCTTGTTCTTGCTCGACGACGTTTGTTCTAAATCGTCGAGCTCCCATTTTTTTACGTTTTTGACGATTTTTTCCAGGCGACTTAATTTGAACGGTTTTTTCCGATATGCCTGTAAAAGTAAGTGAATAGCTAATTTTTATTTGCCCATAAAATTGTTTAAAGCTGGTATCCCTATTTTACTAACCCGTCATGGCACTGACACGATATCGAACCTGATCGAGAGAAATCACGGTGCATTGTTTGGCGTACCTTCAATACAATCTCTTTTGCACTATTGTTCAACGGCTTTGGCAATAATAATACATAATTTATCAAATAATTTTGACAAAACTGACTGACAACAATATGACAGCAAAAGCTTGACAAGCAGTGATGCCAACATGAATCCAAGGGACAAGTTATGATGAATGGTCTGTACCGGTTCTGTTTATATACACCAAAATGGCGCACCCACGCCCACGTGAATATCCTAAATATTTTGAAAATTCTTCTGGAGTATTGAATGAAGTGTTTGATTACTTCAGGTTTTTAGTCTTTTCTCATTTGTGTAAATGGATGAGCGCCCAAGATCTATGCGCGGTGGTGTTTCTCGGGTTGAATTGATCAAATACTTGTGGAGAATTGTACATAGGCATGTCTATGTGTTATATAATAAACGATCAATTCATCGCTGTTCATCGTTAGTTTAATTATCTCATAGTTTTATCGTGTTTTAAGGGTAAATAAATATAGAATACTAGCTGTTGAGGATGTTTTTTTTACCACTTAGCATTGCACCGTTTTTCCCGACCAAGTAGTATCCTGAACCTCTAGTTTTAAAATCAAGTATCTTATAATTATAAGATTGAAATAGTAGGTATTCTGAGTTCTTTACTTTGATTTTGCGTGAATTAAGTAATGTTCATTTCAGTCCGAAATACAATTTTTGAGCTTTCGATTACTGGCAAGGCCTTCGTTACCAACCAAAATATAATTTTGCTCCGATTTAAATATCTAGGAAACAGTATAAAGGAAAAGCCGCATTTTCTACCGTAGACCCTTTATGACTCAATATCTACTTAACTGTTAAATAAAAAAATTAAAATAAATTTTGTATTTGAATTAGTACTTGTTTTTGGTCGAAAGAGTATTCTGATTTAAAAAAGGTCTCTGTCTGGCAAATCCGAAGCCCGGTTTTTGAGCGATACAGTAATCTGATTCCTTTAATTGGTAAACAGTATTAAAATTTTGAGACTTTTTTAAGTTTTACCCTAAAAGTATGTCGAAGTAAATGTTTATGAGTAGGAGATATAACGTGTTATTTTAAAACGAATATCCCAGGATCGAATTTATAAAAATGCTAAAAGTACATTGTTGTATCAGGGTGATAATAAGTAAGATATTTTATTAGAAATGGGTTGACGTTTGTAAGTCCGAGCCGTAGGCGAGGGTTTACCATCGTAACAAGTTTGTGTATGATCATAACGTATTTCAATAAATCTGAGAGAAAGTTTACGAAAAAAAAAGACTGGTGAACAAAAACAAATTAATTGACTACGCAAGTAAGTACCTAACAAAATTATTAGGGAAAGATACTCGAACTTTCCACATTTAAAACCTAATTAAATTAGTCATCAAATAAAACACTTCAAATTGAGAAAATTAATACTGTTATAATAATAAATAATATACGTACGCTGAGTTGCACGAAAACGCCGCTAATTTTCCGTTAGCTAACGTTAGATTAAGTAATCTCATGATTAAATTTAAAGCTGTTGTTCGAAATGTTTTTACCTACCTTTAAATGATAATTAAGTGTTCCCCGATATAAAAATAAAATTAATCTGTACACAGAATAGAACGGCTTTAAACTTGAATGATTGACATGAACGATATTTTTATAACCCGCATTATTTCTAATTTTGATGTGGCGCCACTGAATGTAAATGACTTTTATGGCGTTGGTATTAGAAGCTAATTTAGCAATAGTTCGTAAATTTGCCACTGATATAGAACATACGAGCTCCCTGTAACATCTCCAACTGCCATACTATCAAAAACATAAACAAACATAGCATTCTTTGTATTCTTCCTAAAGAAAATAATATATTTTTGCATAACGATCGAAGCAATATATAATAAGCAATATCTTCTTTATCATGATATCCTCTTGGTCTTGGTTCTTTATCTGGGCAATGATGTATCCGACATGTTCTACGATCATAGTAAACATAAGTATGCAGCTAATGGGAAGATTTACACAGAATATTAGTCCCCATTTCCATTTTTAGGTTAGGTAGGTATAATAATAGTTCATCAAGTAGGCAGGGTACTTAACCGGAGACCCTGAGGATACTGGTCGAAGATCTATTATGATCTTGGTATGCTCTCCAGTTGGTGCCAAGAACAAATATAATGGTCCATTCACAGATCTTCTAAATTTTCGTATTTCGACTGCGTGTTCATAAATACTTATACTAATATGTTAATCGGTTATACCAAACTTGAATAGTATTCATATTATAGTATATATGTATATATCGTCACGACATGAATCCCCGAGGGGGTGTCAGAGGTGTTACGAGTGTGAACTGTGAAATGAAAGTCACAGTCCACACTCGGCACACCCGCGTTTCACCGACGATTATTACATCCCAACGTGATGGGTGGTGAGCCCCATCGCCGTTCTTCGGGCACAAATAACGCTTTTTAGGGCATGCAAGTTTCCTCACGGTGCTTGTTTTCCTTCACCGTTCAGCAAGTGGTAAGTGCGCATAAATTCCGAAAAACTCATCGGTGGATACTGCATTCCCGGCCCGGGATCAAACCTACATCTCAAAGATTTAATACAATCGTCTGCAATCACTCGTTTCTGCTATAATTTTTTTATAAAAATCAACAAATCTTCTTGAATAACCACGAAGGACCGCGCTGTCTATCGGTACAAACGATAAACTTTGATCAAAAACAGCTGTGACATGGCAGCCATCTTCCCATTTAGCGGGATAGGTACTGGATAGTTCCCACTTAAATTTTAATTGAATCAAGTGTCAAATGAGGCATTAACGGAGATGAAATTTTGTTCGAACAACGTAATTTCGAAGATAGTCATGAGTTTGACAGGTTTTTATTTAAATTAAGAAAGGTTGCTTAAATAATTACATTGGAGGTTTCGTGCAACAGAAAATCATGATTCTCGTGATTAAATTAGTTTAATCTGTACTTAAATTTAAAAATTAGTTTAGAACAACTTAGCGTTAGTCACTTTTTCAAATTTAATATTTAAAATTAATTGGGTTTTCTACGTATAAAGTTGATATACGAAATTCTGGACTTGTAGAAACAAAAAATAAGCCATGTAAAAGTACAATTTTTGAGCTAAAATATTGAAAAATTTATTACATTGAAGAAAATATTGACCTTCTCACAAATTTGGGCTGGGTGTTAATGAGTCAGTCAGTCAGGATGATTACCTACTTTACATGTATGTATCTGTCGGGGCATACATATACATATAAAGTAATATAGAATTGACCATTTCATGATCAGATCAGCCATATCATGAAATCTTTTAAAACTAAAGGGATTATAATTACCAGCAAATTGTCGTCGTTGCACCTATTTTTGACTCTTTGTTTGATAATGATAAGAATATCCTAAGTTTATTATTTCATACTTCACGATATGGCCACGACATACATAATAAGATTATTAATATTTAATAAAACAATTTTGTGAAGATCCATTTTGTATTAATTACTTACATAATAACTGCAAAATTAACAATATTACACAGTTTCCTACACATATAGCAACATTAGCTTTGGTTGTTAGTACATTTTCTACTCAGAATCACGTTAACGTTTTTGCGTTATACAAATGACACACTATAAATTAACATTCATCTGTTCATTCACACAACGCACACAATCAGGTACACACAATAGGCCACTGTTAATATTAACGATAGTGGTAGCCGTCGCCTCCGCCGCCGCCTGCTTTATGTTGGCTGAGGTACTCTTCGATGGCTTTGTCGTAGCTCTTCGCCTCTAAGGAACCGCCGTCGCTACTACCAGGATGGTAGCCGTAGTAAGCGTTGGGCTGACCGTCGTAAGAGCCTCCGTGACCGTCGGACGGATGCTCATCGACGCTCGCGCCGAAGCCGCCGTTACCTCCATCGAACGAGTGTGCGTCACCCATGCTCAAGTGACTGAACTGTTCTTCGGGATGATCACTTTCGTGAACATTGTATACTGGAGAATCATGCGCGCCTTGGTAGGAGCTGGCGCCTTCGTTGGCCACCTTGTGCGAGGGCAAAGGCGCCGGATGAGGCACCTCGACGATCTGCGGCACGGGGACCGGGTACGGCTTCGATATATGCACAGGGTATGGCACCTTCTCGATTACCTTTACCGGGTAAGGCACCGGCACCTTAACCGCCACGGTCTTTGTTATTTTTATCACTTTCACTGGGGTCTCCGGTATTTCCACGTGCTGACCGAGGACTGTCAATTTTGTCTCGTACTCATCCACGGGAATGGTGTGGGAATGTGAAGCTATGCTGCTGTAGGCGTAGCATAATAATATTATTAATTTCTGAAAAAAAAAAAATAGTTTATTAAACTTAAGCGACAACAAACTTTTTGTATCGCTTACGAAACGAATATTTGCGTCCTAAATTGTGTATTATTGAACTATTAGTGCTCTACATTTACTTATTTTTTTTGTCTCAGACCCAATAGAGTGTAAAAAGCAGGCTATGATGTATTTATGCAATGGTTATATCACGCCTGTAAACAAATAATAAGTACAAAAGTTACTGACCGCTGTTTCCATAGTGGCGTGGTAAGTGGACCTCCACTAGAAGGTGTATTTACAAAACTGTCGAGTCACAAAAGTATCAAGAGGTTTATATAGTGCCCTCTCGCAACGATCGCCGACGGGCCGAGATTTGTGACTTTCTTTCAGCGGTTACCGGCGAGTGGGTATCTGTGGTCAATCGGTCGGTGGCAGCGCGGCGTGGTGTAATCAAATCACAGGCCAATTTGCCTGATATCTTTTAGCATCTACATTATGGTGTTACGTCTGATTAACTTCTAGCATGTTTTAGTTTTAGGGGAAAACACTTAATTTGTTTAATACGAGATTTTGTTGAGGTCAATACTACTATTAGGACGTATCTAAAATTTGGTTCTGGGGCACACCAAACTATCGCAATAAATTGCGGATAAAAAAGCATAGCCCCCATATTCGTAAAATTGTTACATAATCTCGTAGCTCTTAAATTTTTTAGTTTTCAGACTTGTCTGGTTTATCCGTGCAAATATTACTGTATAGGTTTCAAATACCTAAGTCAAGTATCGATCGTTATGTTGTCTTGTGTATCATAAGCATACCTATGCATTTTGAGGGAGTCCGGACTTCGGACCCTCCTCTTGGAGACGTGTCTGATTTCTCCGAAATGAAAAATGTCAATGACGTAACTAATAACTACCCTGCAAAATTGAAAATACTTAAGAGCCATTTTACCAAATTGTGCTCTTTGTATGGAGCGTCTTTGTGGATCGCAATTTTCTTGGAATTTGGAGTGCTGTTAATTATGTTTTACAGTCAAATCGGTGAATGAATGGATTGTCAATATAGTTGCAGAATTCGATTGTGACATGAAATTTTATTTGTGATCAGATCATGCTTTATTTAATACAAAAATCGTGGTAAATCGGCGACATTATTCAGAAAAAAGGACGGAAGTATTATTTTTTTCAACAGTAAATGTGATAAATAATAAAAAATCTGTTACATTATGTTCCAATAAATTTATATACTATAGGTAGGTATCCGATCTGATGACATGGCAATTTTTTTTTGGACATTATTTGCTTGAATGTAAGGTTTAGCTCTTTGAAGTTGACAATGTGATTATTTTGCTGTAAACGAGGTGTAGGTAGGAGATTAATCACGTCAAACAATTTGAAGTAATATCTGCAAATGTGATACATTAATGTTCAATGCTAAATATTGGTATATGTTTAACAACAGTACCTATTAGTTTATTTATTATCAGTTTAACAACAAATTCAACAGTATTAAAGTACTTATTTCAAGATGGTAAATTAGCACTCGCTGTAAATTTTTTATTTTCGCATGAAAATATAAGCGGCCTCTTAAAGGTAAAAGTTCTTCAAAGTAGATCGGATTGCAAGGTGCATCGTATCACTGATCGTATGTTACGTAATTTGCAAGAGTGAATGTTTTGTGCTTGACTTTATTCTACATTGTTTTTTTTGGTCTTATTATTTATCGCAGGCTATTATTTATACAGCCACTGAAATAAATGAAATAATGAGTTTATTACGGGTGACTTCTGATGATCTATCCGCGATGAAGAGAGATTCTACATTTGCATTAGGTGTTTCAAGTAGCTAGGTAGGTATCATAGGGTATATTCAAACCCACTGTTCGCTTTGACTGTGTTGTGTTGAGTCGTGATAGGGACAAAAGTTGGGTCTGCGCCACCATACCCGATAGAGACTTAATTCTTGTGTACTCTGCATGGAAAACAACACCTTACGATTAGGGCTGCCACCTCACCGGGTTTGACCCGGAGTACCCGGGTTTGCATGGTGCAATCCGGGCTCCGGGTTTGACATCGATATCTCCTGGTCAGACCGTGCGGTGACAGGAAAAAAACATCGTGACAGCTGCCGAGTTGCACCCAATTATAAGAAAAGATTGAAAGTCGACTGCATGATGAGGTTTACGGCGCCAAAATAATAACACCTTTTGTTTATAATTGTTTGGCAAATGTTGTGTATACCTGTTAGTGGCACATGTATCAGAATATCTGTATAAATGTTAGTTCCTTTTAAATAATTAATATGTGTGCTGTTGGTGTACCTTGTTTAAATAAATAAATAAATCAATAAAAATAATGAAAAACATGAAGTTTTTGAGGCGTTCTGAACTGGATCAATTAAAAAAAGAAGCCCACGATATTTGAAGAAGAACTCTTTAATATGTAGGTATATACAGAAATATTATGATTATGAGGATTCTGTATTTAAAATCTTTTCCAAATTCTATCTTACAAGTTCAGTAAGTTACGAAGATGCAGTGAAGCTGTCGAATCACTTGGTTAAAAAAAGGTGGGCGAAGATAGACTCTATGACGAAATCCATAAATTAAACCAAGTACTTATATCCTCAGGTCGTGCAATCCAATAATTCAACATTGTCTGTTGATTTACGATGGGTTCAGTTGTTCAAAACCTCAATATTCACCGAACTGCCAAAAATATTTTTTTCAATCCCTTTATGCAATGCGTTTGTTGAAGGCAGAGTTAATGGTAAAGATTAATAACAATATGAATTGCTAAGAATTTTTGAAGTTTTTGAAAAAACCTGAGCATGAAATGAAATGAATACTTTATTTTTGCAAAGTAGGTACATAAATACACTTATCGCACGTTAGAGCAATAAAATATGTTGAAGAATCCCTCAAAAATTAAAAATATTGTTTTAAACAAGCTGGTCCAAGTCAGCCTAGCCTAGGTAGGTCATTTAAATGTAATAAAATACATTACTTACTATGAATAAATATATGATTCATACTTAAAAAAACACATATTTTTGGTTAAAAAAGTAAAATCTCCGGGTCTACGTTTTTTTAAAGGTGGCAGCCCTCCAGGCCTACATACGAAATCACGGACCTGAATTCAGATCCGTGATACTAAACGGGCAAACAAACGCACCGGGGCGGCGCGGCGGCGGCGGCGGCGGCGTTTCGTTATACACGAGTGACCGCAGCCCTATGATATAATTATTTATACCGAAATGATATAATTATACATGCTCTTTTGATCATTACAACTTTTCTGAAGTTCCATAGGTACCCTTGCATTATTTTACTTAGTGGGTACCTAGTGTAACTTTTAATGGAAAAGGGCCAAGTGTTCCGTACCACCACACAAAACGGGCAAGGAACCATGAAAACATGATAAATAACAACAATAAAGATGCCATAGCAACATCACGGCGTCCAAAAAAGCCGCTAAAATTATAGCGCCTGTCAAATAATTATTATTATTATTTGTTCTTTTACTTTACGATACGAAGGAAATTGTACTGCTTTTCACTCACTATACGACGAAAATTTATAGAAAATGCTTCATAGACTAGACGTCATTTAAGAAAAAGAGCTTCCGTTACGAGTCTAGAAGCAAACCATATAACTTTTGGGTAACAGGTGTTTATTAGCTAATTCGATCCCGCTGAATCCGTTAATGCTTGTCGCCCACCCCCAATCCTGGCCGGAAGTGAGATAATTAAGATTACAGTGATTAATCGGAATTCGACATATTTTTGGCATCCTTTGGTGTATAAACATGAAACAAATCGTCAAATTATATCTTTTAGAGGGCAATAAAAACATACAGATACACGAAAATAGTATTTAGACGGAAGACGTATTTTTTTTTCGGTAAGTACATAAGCCGGAATATGTGGAAAAGTGGTGGAACAGCACCGATTTGGAAAATTCCTTCTTACGTGTGTTCCCTAGATCTTCAGAAAAATTTATCAGCATTGACCCCTGCATTACCTCCAAAAGGGGGTTTGACCCCCCAAAATGACCTAAATGTGGAAAAGTGTTGGAACAGCACTGATTTGAAAAATTGCTTCTTACGTGTGTTCCCTAGACCTCCAGTAACATACATCAGCATTGACACCTGCATTACCTAGTTCAAAAAATGAGAAAGTGAGAAGGTTTGACCCCCCAAAATGACCCAAAAAGTAGCTGTCATTTAAAAACGTATACAGTTTGAAATATGCCTTGTTCCGGTAACCCCTAGATCTCCAAGAACATTTGGCATCATGGCATATTGAATTACTCAATTTGGACCTCCAGTTCATGATTAACGACCCAATAAAGACCCTAGAGCCCATTTTCGAGGCGAAATAATATTATAATAATTTGTTTTGAGACTTTTTGAGGCATATTGAGGGGTCAAACTCCTCTTACTTCCTCTAACCTTCTAACCTAACCTACCGGCTCACTTCTGCGCTGCATTTGATGTGCAATAAATTATTATCCGTTTCTTTTGATCTCATTTACCGTTTACCGGGCAGTAGGGCTGCCAGCCAACTTGTTATGGATTTAATTTATTTAAGTTACAAAGTTCACAAAACCCCCATAAATAATAGGCTAAATTTTCTCAATAAAGACTGGTAGGTACATAATGCTTTTGTGGAACGCGTTTTTCGTTAATAAAAAAATTATGGACAGACGATAGAAACTGCTTATCAGTCAAAAAGGTAAAGTCTTGTAACAGTTCAGACCTCTTTGCGGTCTTCGTTACGATTCACAAATAAGTTATGATGATGGGCGAGAACAAAATTTATATAATCACACGGCTATCTTGTAAATAAGTGTGCATTTTACTATATACATAAGTTTTAAATATGATCGGTGCAGTTGCTGATGTTCGATGACAATTATTGTCTTTCTTGTCCGAATGATTCGAAGGGTTAAGAGAAATTCACAAGATGAAACAGCATAGTTTTTATTCACAATGGTATTCTAAACCATAAAGATACAAATTAACTTGAAATTTATCGTAAATTTACATCAAGGACGACGTCACCATACCTAAAACACTTTCAGAATATCTAGTCCTTATTTCTAAATGTATCAAGTTGGAATCTTATTAAAATAATAAATGAAAACTCAATTAGCAATAACTGAGAAAGAAGTAGCAAGAAATACCTCAAACAGTTACAAATTATTAATAGTCACAAATAATATGAACCTTGTATTCAAACCATTAGATTCATTGTTCAAGATCGGTAGAGTACATGAAAACAGAACACCTGACACCTGCGTGCAAGGTTATTACATCGGTGTCGTGGTTCGAAGCCAATAGAAATTGGACTTTACCTCAATGCACATTAGGTTGGGCTTTAAATAGGAAGTTGAGGCGTGTCGTGTTTGTCGTCGGTGTCGTGTTTGTCGTCGGTGTCGTCTTTGTCGTCGGTGTCGTGTTTGTCGTCTGTGTCGTGTTTGTCGTCGGTGTCGTCTTTGTCGTCGGTGTCGTGTTTGTCGTCTGTGTCGTGTTTGTCGTCTGTGTCGTGTTTGTCGTCTGTGTCGTGTTTGTCGTCGGTGTCGTGTTTGTCGTCGGTGTCGTGTTTGTCGTCTGTGTCGTGTTTGTCGTCTGTGTCGTGTTTGTCGTCGATTCAATTGGTATATAAGCACCTACAATATTTTATGGGGGATTTCATTCATTCAGTTTTATTCCTTCGTCAAGTACACGTCTCGAAAAAGTGTTGTTCCGCAGTATTATTTTAAATTAGGGAAAGTATTCGAAGTTATTGTGGGTTGGGACGCGTGTTAGATTTCAGTGAAATGTATTTACGTTTCGTAGCTAGTTTGGGGTTGAAAGGGGGGTAGCATGAGGCTTTCTCCCGTAATTCCCAGAATGAGGAAGGACGAAGTGCTCCGGAATTGCTTAGGATCATCGAGGATAGGGATACGGGTCGCGAGTGTTATCTTTTCCAGCATTCTCACCTCTCTCTGGGTCAAGATTCCCTAGGCACCGCCCCATAAGGGTTACCCCTGTGATCCTGCTTGTGGTACAGAGAGAAAACCCCCCGCCGTACGCATTGCACCAAGCGTACAACCCTTTTTCCTTCCCCATCCGCTTATGGTCTTAGGTCTCTGGCCATAAGTATCCTTGTTATGTATATGTGTAGTATATTTCACGACCGTATTAGGCTTAGGGCTAGGCGAGTTTTAGGGTATAGGTACTCAAGAGAATTAACTCATCTCGCTTCTGTACCAAATAGGTTAGGAACAATCTCATTGCACTTCGAGATTGCTACATGCGCAATTAAATTAAATGTGAGATATAATCTCTAGTTTTGAAAATACTTACACACTTACCAGTATAGGGACATCTGATGTAGGGCACGATAAATAGGTCAGTGTTTGATAGGTTGGGAATACTAAGTTTTAATGGAAACCGTCAGGGAAAAGCTGTTAGTGATGAATCTTCCTAAAGATTTAAGATGTAGGGACGTCAGGGCTCGTTCGGCTTGAGGATCTCCAATAACTTGGGGATAAATTATATTTTAGGTCTGGATTAGTTATTGTTAGATAATTTAGGGTTATTCCATATATTCATCCATCCATCATTGGATTCTGTAGTATAAAAAAAGGGTTTCTAATTTCTCTTAACCCTAAGAGTTAAATTAATATATTTTGGTAAAGATATTCCGTTTGAAAGTCAAAATATTGAGATAATATTTGACTGTAAAAGAGACTATAAATGGAAGGCTTTCTGAAAGTTTTGAACTTACATACCTACCAAACTTCAAAATCAGAGCTAATAAGCAACTGATAGTTTAAGCCTATAAAAGCCATAACTTTTACCACAGAACTAAAATACAGTTATTACAAAGAATCTACATGAGTAAAAGAATAATTTCAATTTATAAATAATTTACTTATTCTCTTAAATATTGAGATGGCTGAAGGATGTATTTGTTTGTACTAGTAAGGGAAAAATAAACCCTTCTGAAAGGCAAAAGCTAGCCACTGGTTGTTTCTATATACCTTACCGGAGTAGAACAACTGTTTTCAACAACTGGTATTAAATAGATACAACTTCTTGAACTAAAAATAAAGTTCTATTACACCAAAAAGATTATATTTGGAAGTATTGAAATTATTCAATTTGGAGTCTATGTAGAATTCACTCTTTACTTACTAAAAATGGCTGAAGGTCTGAAAGGTATAAAATAAAATAAAAGATTCCCTCATAATGCATAAAGTCATGATTTAGATGTTCCTCTCTTATAAAGTAAATTAACTATGATAGTTACATTCATACATAATAGGGTTCATTCAACTTTACAAAAGCTTAAAGCAGAAAATGCATCCCGGAAGCCTTTAAAGTGGCGTGTTACTAATTTATCATAAAATGATATTATTGTCCAGCATCAAACCCAAAGTTAGGCCCATCTGGTTTTCTTGCCCTTCTTTCCAGATTGGTTGTAATCGAACGGGCAGGATTTTGTCCCACAAAATTAGTACTTATATATGTACAATACACTCAAATATTCGAGTACATTTATGTACTTTATCTCCTATACCTTTCAGGAGGATTCATTAGTCCGGTGACGGAATCCACTGGGACGGCGGTGGAGGGGCTGTTTTCCCAATCAAATAAAAAAAAAAAAAACATTTTATAGAACCATGTACTGATTCTCATTTAGCAGCAACAGATCAACTGTTTTCCTGATATAAGAATAATGTATTTACAGAGACCAAAATACTCTACAACTACTCTGTTTCAATAATTATACTCCATCGAAGTTTATTATGACCTTATCTACTATTAATGTAGATCACAGTTCCAATTTACAATCAACTAAGATTTCTTGCTAAGCAGTAGGTACATTTATTAGAGTAGCATAAAGTAACATTGAATTTTACCAAACTTTTATTATTATGAGAAGAAGCCTTGCAACTATTTAATAGATCAGTTTTGTTACTATTATTAAAAGGAAAGTCACATCCTTAAATATCTAGTACATAAAATAATATAAATCTCATAAGGTTTTCTGCAGTCTTACAGAACCCTAATTCTAAACAGCCAATTTATAACTTATGTAATCATCCATTTGTACATAATGGGGAACTAAGCCAAAACTATACCCTCGCCTTGTTGTGAACTCTTTACAACTAAATTAACACTAATTTGCTTAGGTTAACGGGAGATCTAGAACTTGGGATTCTTAGAATATTTGTCAGGGTCAGGTTAGGTCAGTCTCATCCCTTACTACTCTAAAAGAACTAGGGTTACTAACTGAGGTGCATAACGTAAGGTCCTGTCCACCATTAGCGATCACATTTGGCCAAGTTACTGATCAAAACATCTATATATCGTATATAGGAGTCTAGGAGATAATAGGTTATAGGTTTAATTAGGTGGGAGGTAGATGGTACAGTCTGAGTTAATTGTGAAGATAAATCTTAATATGAGGTATCAAGCATTTATGTGCCTACTGGTAAGACCTAGAACAAACAACATGATTAGAAGTTTTTTCGAATGCTCCGGGCCGACCAATTTGGAAAGTTGGCAGCCGTATGCTCTCCTAGAAGCATGGACTTATTTTAATGAGTAATAAGTCCGCCTAGAAGTCCACTCAGATAGCGGCGCGTGCCGTCAAAGAATGCCAACAACACCGCGTCTGCACGCGGCGGCAGCGCTTACAAAAAAATAAGAAACGAGCCGAAGCCAAGGAAAAATTACGGTAGGCGTAATTGAACATCGGAGCACGTCAGCCAATCAGTTAGTCTCTGGTTACTTTCACGTGGTCTTGTGTTTATTGTTGCAGAGACGCGGCTAAATCTGGATCGTGATCGGAATTTCGTTTTATTCATAAATTGATAAATTATTTCGAGCGGCTTTGAACATTTATTTGGATTGTAATTTGGAACTAGAGGATAGCTTATATTTTTTAATAATAACCTATTTTCTAATAATAAATGTCTATTAAATTAAATATTAATATGGTATGTAAAATGAGTGGCACACTTAAAAAGTTGATGACAATAAAATAAAACTCAAACGCATTAACATGGCGATGCACCTGTTCCCTCTGTCTGTAATGCTCTTCGTGTAGGTATGTGGTTACAAAAGAACCAGCGCCAGCGCAGAAAACGGTCTGACACGTGCATGATGCTCTGTAAAAGCCGGACTCTGCTTAAATACCCATTTGATACTTATTATTGACTTTGGAAATTTTTAGCTTAAATAATTGATAAAAAACAGTGCTTTAACTAACTACAAATGCTGTTTCTATAGTAGGTATCGGTGTATATAATTGTCGGTAAAAACTTTGAAATTAATGTTTTAATCACGTTCGTAGGTCTTAGGAAGCCTGAAAAGTTGTCAACACTACAATGTATCTCGAAACAATCTTCATGGGGCTGGCACCTGTTACGGCCACCTGCAATGCTCCCTATGCATATGATTTCAAATGACTGTGCCAAAATGCTGGTCTCTCTGCAAATATGCTTAGCGATATTTTTCCGATTAGGTATTTTTAAGCTTTAAAGTATAAAATCTGAAACCAGCTAACTGCGCGTTTAACTCACGCACAAAAGGTTCCGTACTACCATTCACTATACGTACGGAACTCTAAAATCATTTTCGTAAATAACAATTACATAGCAATATCAAAAAACAAGAAACAAGGCGCTAAAACGGTACCGCCTATTCGGCCACATTTGAGCACGGAATATCATTAAAGTATCTGTTTTTCATATTACATCATAGAGTATGTACATATATGTATGTAGGTATCATATCTTTGACCAATTTTTCAACTTGTATGTATAACCGAGATGCTATGATATAACAAAAAATGATGATTTATTTTTTCGAGTAAGTACTCCCGTGTATAAATTTCTTGTTTTTTTTAGTTTTTGCCGTGATAGAGGCTATAGCAACACGTATTCTGTAAATATTTCAACTAGCAACCTATTACAACTGAAGTTGTAGACCCCTGTGACACACGGATACCGGAGCTTTAGTAATAGGGTCTCTTTGGCACTTTTTAGGTACGGAACCCTAAAAAAAATGCTTTTACCAACTACAGATGCAGCTTTTATTATTTTTTTTCTATACATTTTCCTTGAAACTCCATAAATTTATGTTTAAGTCACGTTTATAAGCTTAGGGAAGCAGAAAATATGTTGCTTTCAAGATCTTGGGGGCCATCTTAAATATCTTCCTTTTCGCCGGGATCTCGAGTGGGCGACAAGCATTATCGGATTCAGCGGGGTCGAATTAGCTAAAAAACACCTGTTACCCAAAAGTTATATTATCTGCTTCTAGAAAATAAATTATCAAAAAAATATCTTATCTATCAGAGCAGAAACTTACAGCTCATGAACATTTAAGTTTTTCTATTGTTCCGTAGGTACGTGTTTTTTGGGGTTCATGAAAGGAGCGTCCTCGAACGGTGTAAACTGAGATATAACCACTAATCACTCCACTAAGGCACACCCTGAAAGTTAGATTGAGACCAAACTGACAAATTCTTTCATTTCAATTGGCTTCGCCCGTGCTCCTGTCACCATTCTTATGAAGAAAACATACCGCCAAGGGAATTGTCGCGTTCCGGCATGAGAAGCCGTACCGGGAGAATGCTTACAGGCAGTTGTATAGTATCAGCATGGATGAATGGTACTGAAATGGTATCAGTAATTTGTACGTCACAGACTTCCGTACATTTTGCAGAAGGCCCTGGACAGACTGAAAAAGGCCTCGCCTGCTCTCACACCCCCACTTCCTGGGCGAGCGCACTTCATTAAAGCTTTGCCACGCAGCCCTGTGATTCTGTATCGTAAAATCGGTTGCCAAATCGAGTGCTTATCATCGAAAACATACATATCTGCTTATCTAAGGAAACGTTCGAACTTGAAATGACGTCATAATTCATAATTACTTGACTTCATAAAGAAAACAATGCTTGCTTTTCATAAATATGTAGTTTTTTAAAAATTTATTACTTTAAAAGTAAACAGTATCAAATTAAATACTGTCATTAATAGGTAGTGAAGTAAATAAAATACCATTTTGTAAATTAAATAATAAATGTGTTTATTATAATTAGGTATTTATTTAAATAATAGCATTCTAAAATTAATTTACCAAAAATATCACAGTGAAATCTAAGTAGTTTCGGAACCAAAAGCTGGTGATAATACTCATCCATATGACCAACTTTTACTGTGGATCCCAAATTCAAATTACGAAAAACAAAGTCAGCTGTCCCATAGAAAAGTTCAGTACCTGCTCAATCAAAATGTATTAAATAGCAATACTATGTCTATGTCTCGTTTGGCTCTACATATAGCACGAAACAAATATGTCTATAGTAAGATTGTTTGTATTGGATTGGATTATTTGTATGCACAAGTTTATTAATTTATTACCAGTTAGTCATTTCCAAAACCAATTAAACTTCACAGTAATGTTCTATACAAAAACACATATTTTTCATAACATAAATGAATAAAAATTGCCTGCTTAGTTGCAAAACAGAAAATATTTCATCAACTCAGTATTCAGTCTACTGACAATTGATTCAGGTATTACTTAAATTAGTAAGTAAAGATTTAAAAAAATTTGTGTTTTTAGTATTTAAAGCAAAAGGGCATTTAATGAAAATGTTTGCATAGCAGATTATGAAAAACTATTTTATACAGTTAATAATAATACTATATTGCTGTATGATTTACATTTTATACTCTCATTCTGTCAGAGAGCACTCTAATAATGGAACCGGTGCCTCCAACTGCAAAAGCCTTCTCATGCCACAGGAGCAGGTGCCCGCTGGACCCCTCCGAGGGATATTCAAACCCTCTGTAGATGTATTTCATGAGGACATCAACGTCATCTCTTGACAGATTTCCAACAGCTTCTTCAATTTGTCCAGATTTGATGGCGAGAAGAACTTTCAAGGTGAGGGTCAGGGCATTGTCCTGTAAAAATTGTTATTTGACATTATAGCCTTATTTGATATTATTACAAAATTATGGTAACAATACTTTTTGTATTATGAAAGCAAGGATCCTGATGTTAAACAATTGATTATCTAGGTAGCGTTCCAAATCACTTTTCAAGATTAAAATATTGCTCACTGTCAGACAAAAGTAGCTCGATGCTGGTTTCAAAAGATCTACTTTTATGTTTTGGAACTAGCATTGAGCTACTTTTGTCTGATAGCAAGCAATATTTTAATCTTGAAAAAGTGATTTGGAACGCTACCTTAATTGTTATTTTTTGTAAACACCCTATGAGTCAAACTAACCACCAATCAATCAGTGTTTCACTGGATGAGTCATCAAGTCAAGGCATAATTCTAAGCACTTAAACAATATTTTTAGCACAATTTCTAAGTGTTCAAGCAAAGCTGCGATTTATAATTAAATTGAATTTATCAAAAACTCTTACTTTCTCTTGTTGATTGGCAGATCCTAATGGAGCATTGTTCAGTACGAGCTTCAGTGCTTCTACGTACTTTCCTGTGCTTCTGCTTAAGGAAACAGTGTGATTCATATATGGAACATGTACCTTATTGCTAAGCTAGGATATAAAAACAAATTTTAATTGAAAAGGATATTGATTGAGTAGATTGCAGACTTCTCCCTCATCCGGTCCTGTAGGTATTGATTGTTCGGCTTCATCTTCCTTGAAATTATCTTCGTTGTACAGATCAATATCTATTTTACGGAATGCTGAACTTGATGTATTTTTTGCCATTTTTCAAGTTTAATATATTTAATTCTAAACAAAAAAATGTAATTTGTGTAAACTATGTAAACCTAAACTTTCCGTCAGTGTTGCCGGTAGTCAAACTAGAAAAAGTCCGAAACCGGATCAGAAATTACCCGAATTACCCGTTTTATGAATGTAAATTTTTTTTTCAAGTGAAGAAATTAAATACCTTGTTTTTATTTTAACATTTCCCATACCTCTTTAAAAATTAACAGGAATGTGTTTGTTTTAAAAGTGTTTTTAATTGATAAGGTGAAAAAAATTTCAATTAAAGATATTTTAAGTAGAGTTTAATATCTTAAGTCGTTGTTACCAAATAAAATAATTACTAAAGAATTTTATACATTCACATTCAGACAATTTTGGTGAAAATGGGCAAATAAAAAGAATAATTTATCAACAATGAACTCATTATTAAAAAAGTTGATTTTAAAGGATCTTTTCCCTCAAAATTTTCACGTTTTATAGTATGTATAACTTTTCAGAGCAAGCCACAAAACAAAACGGAACAAAAAGCAAAATAATCGTGCTCTCTACTGATAATTTGTGTGTACATCTCTTTTGCACGTCTTTTTAGTGCGGATTAGCCTCACATAAATCGTGATTCTCACACACACACAAATAGAGAAAGATAGGATATGTTCAATTGTGCGCTGTAGCTGCGTCAAGATGATTTAATAAAAAAAAAATTTCATGCTTTATTTTATTGACGGTACAGGTTTTTTTACCCGGCAGTCATGGTTAGCTGCAACAAACCCCCTTAGGGCCTAAATTACCTGAAATTGAGTAAAAATAACCGCACCGGCAACGTCGCTTTGATGTGATGTTGAAAAAAAAACTTCTTGCTTGCCCTATCTAATGAAAGTCTGTATATAGGGCATCTCTTTTGCACGTTTTGCCTCATCGGGCTCAACACACACCCTCACACAAAATAGGGATAAGATTCATTCCGTTTTGCGCATTCACGCATGATGTGCCTTAAAATTATTTCGTTTTGGGCATCTGAGTCAATATGATTTAATGGGAGAAAAAATATTTCTGTGTTTGTCGCAAAATTACCCGAAATTACCCGGCTGTCATGATTACCCGCAAATTACCCGCTCAATGCCTAAATTACCCGAAATCGGGTAAAAATACCCGTACCGGCAACGCTGCTTTCCGTATAAATTTGCGTATGTCAAAAGTTTAACTGACTTTTTTTTTTTTTCCTTTCGTCCCTTTCAGGGACAGGCAAAGGTATCTAGGACCATGATAGCCTTTTCTGTAACCATTTTTATTCCTTTATTGTTATTATAATTTTAGGCGAAAGCCTCGTCTGATAGACTTTTTTTTTTCCTTTCGTCCCTTTCAGGGATAGGCAAAGGTATCTAGGACCATGATAGCCTTTTCTGTATTTTTTTTTGTTTTTTCATTTTGTTCCATTTTAGGACAGGCAAAGGTATCGCCTTTACTCATTCTCATAGATGGGCGGAAACGTAAATTTTTGAACATAACTTTTTTATTTTATGTTTTTTTTTTAAGTTTTATCCACTGACCTCTATAATATACCGGGTTTAAATAGAGTGCGACCATTAAATGAAACCACATATTCTACCGACCCTACTGAACCACTTTTCCCAAGAGTCATACCCGCGGACAGCCTTAGTTTAGGAAATAATTGAGTTCCAAACAAAAACGCGTAAACCCTAACGCACCGACATACGGGCGAGGTTAGAAAGAGCGTTGACTTCAAACAGCTGCAGGTTTCACGGACGACCCTCTCTCTAAACTCGCCCGTATGTCGGTGCGTTAGGGTTCACGCATTTTTGTTTGGATTTCAATTATTTCTTAAACTAAGGGTGTCCGCGGGTATGACTCTTGTGAAAAGTGGTTCAGTAGGGTCGGTAGATTCCGAGGTAGTAGTACATTTCCTGTTTTTGCGTACTTACTATTCACCCAATTTTTTTTATAATAAAAGCTCGAAACTCGGTATTTTCTTTATTTTATCGGATAAAGCTTTTACCCGCGGCTCCACCCGCGTGTTTTTTGCTTTAACGACATGATTTTTTCTGGGATAAAAAGTAGCCTATGTCTTAAGCTATATCCATTCTAAATTTCATTTGAATCCGTCGAGCCGTTTCAGCGTGAAAGAGTAACAAACATACACACACACACGCACGCACACACAAACTTTCGCATTTAAAATATTAGTGTGATGTGATGAGATGATATCATACATTTTAATAGATCCGTATTAAACTTTTGTTGATTTAATTTTCCACTTGCTTATTCATTATGCGTTTATGAATTTACTTGTTTTTGTATGGTGTCTTTTTGGTGGGATTCGTAAACAAAAAGTTCACTTTTAGCTATGGATTGCTACTGTATGTTAGTGTGATTTCCAGTTGCAAATAAATTCTTTATCTATGGTTATGGCATCGCCTATGACCAATATTTCAAGATATAGATATAAAAAGTAAACAAAAACATTTAAAAAAATATCTTCATGTTTGTGATCATAAAGCCTCAACGGCCAGTTAAATAAACATTACACAGCGAGATTTATCAAACAACAATTATTTCAAAACACTACAAACTCCAAGGTGTACCCATTTTGTCCCCTATCTAGGTATCGTTTTGTGACGTCATTGCGACAAGATAACGGGGTCTAAAATAATTTTGCAATTAATAAAAGATGATTTATTTAATACTTCTACTTACTTTTAACAACTACTCCGAAAAAAAAAACTATTTTAACTGTCACATAAAAAAATCTTAAAAGTGTCGATATGAGTAAGTAAAGATACTTTAGACTACTAAACTTTAGACTCTAAAGTATCTATACTTACTCATATCGACACTTTTTAGATTTAGATCATGGAATAGTTAAAATAGTTTTTTTTTCGGAGTTTAGAGGTACTCATATGAGTATTATTGAAAAATTATTTGACTACTACTACTACATATATGGGTAAGTATCGATAGCTCGTGGGTACCTATCGGAACATCCCTATACGGAACATGTAAACAAACGAACGCCAACTTGTTAATCTTCTTTAATTTTATATTTTTGACATCTATATTGTCTTTGATAAAATTCGAATGGGTACGTAATTTTTGACGGCGCGGCGTTTCAAGCCGAAAGCCGGTCTAGTGCTCAGACTGAGGAACTTGTGTATTAGAAAATCAAAAAATCAAAGCCGTTTTATCTGGCTTCCTATAATGTGTCTCCGCACATAAGTTCCGACAATATCTAGTTTTAAGTGAATAGACTTTGGCTTGAAGTTTTCAAGTTAAAATTTGGTTAACTTGAGTTCTCAAGCGGTAACCTACAACAAAATACAAAAAAAATTACTAAGTAAGTGTTAGATGGTCTAAGGATTGTGGTCATCATTAAAACGACACTAGCGCTCGGCGAATTTCATGGAAACTATGTGGTGTTCACAGACTGTCTTATCGAAATACTAGTAATATATAACCTGTGACTGCTGTCATGTCAAACAAAACAATAGGGTTTCAATTCGAAACGAGCGAATGAAGTGTTTTGAAACGCTTCGGAGTAATGCGAAAATTACACTGTGCGCCACCTGATTTGTGCACCAGATTTTTCTTTCTCTTTCTACTATATAGCTCTGTCTCTTTCTAATAAACGAGTGAAATTTCGCATTATGATCGCACGATTGGAAACGCTTCATAGGGAATGAAAAGAAATCGTGTCGTTTTGTTTCTGTGAATATTTTATTATTGTATTTATCGAATATCTGGTGGATTGGATTTTTGATTTGTTGACACGATGACAATGGGCGATGAACTACCTGTAACTTCTTTGGTTTTACCAGTCCTCATACGCCCTGTTCTAACTCAAGTATGTAATTGGGTAACTGAAGGTTCTCATTTCTGATGTCGCAAACATTTACGTATAAATTACCACGTAGATATTTTACTAATTTGCTTTTTTATCTTAGCGATATGATCACTTTTTTGTCTTATGTACAAATAGGAGGTATAGATTTATAGTCCCTGTTTATGTCATATTTACATATTTTTCCTTTGTACCTGTTTTAGTTGGAGAAGTATGATCTGGGTGCGTCACAGACACTTCGAGCAGCCCTCACAAAAGCAGAGAGTGCAGTCCCCGGACTGAACTATGACCTTGTGGCGGGAATCATTCGGCGAGCTGACATTCCAGTGAACATGAATGAGAGCCTTCTGCGACTACAAGGTTCTCTCACTGAGACTGAATGTAAGTACATCTCTTCTTGTTGAAGTTAAGGGTGTATATTACCTAACTTCGCTTCGCATGATCCTGTTTTATATCAACAAATACTGCAACAATCACTCTAAAATTAATATATGATAAAGTTGAGGACTAAATTAAATTTCTTGATAGACAAAAATTACAAAGTTACCTCCAAACCGTACAATAAACTGATAGCATTCAATGAATACTTGAAATTAGATCTGAAACTTTGCATAATACGAGGGTGGGTCAATAAGTCCGTGACTTTTTGGATGAAACACAGGTTTTTGGATAAAAAACATTTTCTTTTTAAACATAGTTTCCTTTGAGCTCTATATACTTTGTCCAACGTTTCTCCAACTTTTTCATCCCTTTCAAAAAATAAAATTTGTCGAGGTCATCAAAATAGATATTTGTCTGTGAGATAATTCATCGTTGGGGTCAAATCTTTTTACGCCGAGCCATTTCATATGGTTTGGAAACAAGAAATAGTCACTCGGGGCTAAATCCAGAGTATAGGGTGGATGTGGGAGCAATTCGTAGCCTAATTCATGGATTTTTGACATGGGAACCAAGGTTGTTTTTTTTTTCAAATCCTCATTTAATCTACTCAATAAAGTTGGCATAATATTCGCCATTGATTGTTTTACCCTTTTGAAGGTAGTCAATTTGGATTATACTGCGTGCATCCCCAAAAAACGGTCACCATGGCTTTATTGGCTGAAAAACCCACCTTGGCCTTCCTTGGCGCTGATTCACCCCGAGAAACCCACTGTTTTAACTGCTGTTTGGCCTCTAGTGTATTGTGGTGGATCCACGTTTCAACCACGGTTACGAAACAGCGCAAAAATTCGTCCATATTGCGGTTGAACAATGCCAAAAATTCCTGCGAAATTGTCACCCGATTGCGTTTGTGGTCGATCATAAGCAAGTAGTCTGATAACAATGGCTGTTAAACACAAACTAATTGACGCAGGTTGTTCAAATTTTGACTGGAGTCAACTGATAGATGCCTGTTGAGAGGAGCAGTATAGGTCTTTCAGTTAAGAGGCAGGAAATTCAAAAAGTCACGGACTTATTGACCCACCCTCGTATAACTGATATTAGTATAAAGCAGCAGCAGACTGTTCCATAAAAATGAAAAAACCATCAGTGTACTTGCGATTTCAAAATAACTGATGTTTTTGCTTCTTCTGCGGCATCTGATTAAAGTAGGATAAAAAGTTAAAAAGCAGAAGCATTTGAGCAGGACTGTGAATTGAGATATTATGGGCCGTTAACTCATCTACTATTATCGGTTGCAACTGCATCTCTTTGTCTATTATTTTTCCATTTTACAGGTTAATCCTATTTGTCTTAGATAGTGATACATTAACTGCTCAAGACTGCAGCTTACTTTCTTATTTCAATATGATATTATTCATTATTTTGAAATATTTTTCAGGTGCTGACCTAAGACTGAATAGAACAGAAGAAGCATTCCAAGAGCTCAACAAAAAATCATCTTCCCTTAAGAAAATTTTGAGTCGCATTCCTGATGAAATTACAGATAGAAAGACATTCCTTGAAACAATCAAGTAAGTTTATGTACCCTACTTTCCTGTAGATGGGACATGGGCGTCGGAAGGGGGGGGCAGCTGCCCCCCCTGAAAACGGAATGGGACAGTAAAAAATAGGATTTTGTAGCACAACTAAAGTACACATACAGCAGACATATGAGAGACAAGACCGGTCGGTAGTTTTTGTTTGCACAAAAGTACGTATTTTTATTTTTTTATCTATAAATCCCGTTGATATTTGAAAGGTTGCCCCACCCTTGACTTTCGTCTTCCGACGCCCATGAGATGGGGTAATGTAGGCCAAAATTATTGAATGATTTTTAAAGTAGATTTATTGAGCAAGAAATATTTTATTTTATGTTTGTTAGAACCGTTAAATTACCGTTTAATTTTGTGCCCTTTTTAACAAAGTATTTACTATCAAAAAGGCTCAAGTGTTTTATTTAGTAGATTTTATTTAATTGACATGAAAATTTGTAATAACAATAAAATCTTTCTGAACATTATTTAAGCCTTTTTAATGCTATTAGGGAAATAGCGTCAGCTATAAAGAAGTTGCTGGATGCAGTGAACGAGGTGTCAACATACACACCAAGGCCCGGAAAGCAGGTGCTGGAGCAGCGCAAGAGAGAGTTTGTCAAATACTCCAAGAGATTCTCCAACACTCTGAAGGAGTACTTCAAAGAAGGCCAGTGAGTATCAATTTACTATAGACTACTAAAAACTAAAATAACTAGGAAAAGTGGTGCCTTCAAAAAGGGAGTAAACTGTTAGTTGACTCATTATTACATACAAATAGAACTCATGGTCATTTTTCAACAGTATAGAAGCTTATGTGTGGATGATTGATGAAGACTATAAAAGAGGTTTATAAATACATTTTTTGTAGGAATCTAAAGTAGCTGATCTGATCCTAATAAAGAACACTGTATGACAGATTTAATTACCCTAGAATCTGTCTAGATGACCTTTTACAACCTACCAGTTTCTTATAACAAAAAGAGGGTTTATGAAATAAATATACATATAAATGTACCATGAATAACAATCTCTGGTAAATATCGATATACATACAAATTAAATATGGGAATATGGGGTAGGTTCTAAAAGGTCAGCTCAAGCTAGTTGTTAGGTCAGCAAGGTAGTTTGGGTACATCTTATCAACAGAAGCTATATTACTTTGAAAAAAAAAAGTTTTGACAGCACTAAAACTAAAGCCTTCAGAATCGACTTTATAGTAAGTATATTTTTATTAAACATTATGTGTGGTAAATTCCACAAAGTGCCTACAATCACAAACATCAACTATGCACCATAGATAAATTATATCTATCTAAGATTATTATCACTGTCCCAATTTGAAATCTGTTTTAAAGGCCCTATACATGGGCATAGCTTTCTCATGGGATACAAAATAGCAAAATAAATTACGAATTTTACAACAAGAGTTGGTCATTAAATCTTGATACTGAACACTTATCGAGTCTTCAGTATGAAATCGGCTGCATAAATGAATGTCACCTTTTATTTTATGGCATGGATAATCCGTAACGGATACAAAATGTAAATATAAAGTGAATATTTCTTTGTATGCATATGCTAAAGGGGTGGTCGGACCCCCTAAAGCCCCCCTTATATGTATACTCCCATGGCCATACATACCTACTGAGGAAACACAGGAAATAAGTCAAAACTGACATTTGATGAATGTAAAATATAATATTCTGATAAGATTCTGATAAGAATATTATACAGTTCTCATCGAAAAAATCGAAACACTACAAAGACTTTCTTTCTGGCGACAAATAACCAAAAAAGGGGATTAATTCTTGAAAAAAAAATGAATTTGAATATGGAACGTTAGTATTTGAAACCTTGTACTACCTACTGTTGTAGGTACGACATAGACATTTTAATTTTTTCCGTATAATACAAAAAAATCTAATAATCCATTAAAAACACAAACTTGAGACGTGTTTCGATTTTTTTGATGAGAAGTGTGTATCTACGGTTTTATTAATTTTGGGTTCACAATCTTTTGAGGTCAGTTTCTTTATGAATCTGATGCTTATTTCGCATTCAAGACAAGAATTAGAACAATAGCGAAGACTTTATTGCCTCTTGACAGAGGCGATTATTGGTTTCCCTATTGTTTTAACTATCTTGGACATTATAGTACATTACAATCCAATTCGTTTTATCAGTTTGATGCTATTCGTTTTTTTAGTTCTGTTAGTCAATCATCCATGCTGTTCACGAAAATGTTAACGTTTTATTCATGCTCAAACAGCATTAAACCTGATTTCCTAATCAACTCAATTTTACTCTCTAAATTTCTATTGATTTTCATTTTCTTCAGTCATATAAGCCTACTTTTTAAACAATTATGCTTATCTAGATGAATTATGCTATACCCATTGGGTATATATATATAGCCCAACAATGGGCTGATATATAAAAAAAAAACATTTTCGTGATCAAAACTTGGTTCTTGTCTACACAGTTTGCCTAGTATAGAGTTGCTAAATCTTATTGATATAAATGTTGGTGTTATAAATTCAATTCTTATTCATTCTTTCCTATTAATTTATTCGAATCATTCTGAACAATCTTATTTATTTTCTCGTGTATTACAGGAATAGGAGTTCTGATTTTTTCTGGAGTACACAGAAACCACATTCCAGTAAAAAATACAAATCGGGTGCCGTTATATTAAACTTCTTTGGCCCAAGTGAACTTGGTACATATTAATACCTATGATCACTAAATATTTAGGTTGTTTCTCCTTTTTAAAAGCCGAAGTTGTAGTAAAAACGCGAAGTATTCCCGGGCATTGAAGACTTCGGGTGCTCACTCGTATAGTAAATATGACTTTTTTATGGGGAAAATCAGTCTAAATACTTATTTAAAGGTATAAAAAATACTAATCTTTATCACTTTGTGGTTCCATAGTATAGAAGTAGCAAAAAGTATTTTATTTTCAGGGCGAATGCAGTGTTCGTGAGTGCGTTGTACTTGATTCATCAGACCAACCAGATTCTCTACACCGTGAAGAACAAGTCAGAATAGTGCTAAAATAACAGTAGTACCTACTAACGAAATTAAAGTATTCAAATTTTTATTCTATTGTTTAATATCTAAATACATAACTATATTTCTGTCTAATTTTTAATTTTATAGCATAATTATACTTTAACTATTAAACGATTAATTATTCTCTGCCATTAAAAAAAAGTTTTCAAGAGTGTTATAAGTATATACGGGACCGGGAATGTTTCGAAGACAACATGGCCACAAAGGTTGGTAAGTATAACGGCATTATTAGGCACGTGTATAATCAAAGCAAAAACATGATGTGTTTAAAACCTTTCAGGCCCCTGTACCATTACGAGAATGTTTGTAAAATAAACTTTTCATAGTGCGGAGCAGACATCTTCACGAAATTTTGAATATGTTAAAATCATAGCGATGTAGTTCACGAAATTACAATACCAGAGTAAGGAATTGAGATGCGGCTATACAGGGTGTAAATAGAGTGCGACCATTAAATAAAACCACATACTCTACTGATCACACTGAACAACTATTCGAAAAATAAACCCGCGCAAATCTTCAGAGAAAAAGATATTCAACTGTAACTCAAATACTTTATCTCGTAGGTGGAAGGTCTATTTTAGAACGCTTCGCCGGAACAGCTGTTTCACGGACGACACTCTCTCGACACTCGCCCGTATGTCGGTGCGTTAGAGTTCACGCATTTTTGTTTGGAACTCTATTATTTCCCAAACTAAGGGTGGCCGCGGTGATGATTCTTGGGAAAAGTGTAATTTAATGGTAGCAGTCTATTTACACCCGGTATACAGCTGTATCTGCGACGCGCTCTAAATTTAAATAGTTCTACTGATCATACTGAATAAGGATAATTATCAATTTTCAAATTTCGAATGTTCTAGAATGATGACATTTCAAGAGTCGTAAGATAAAAGTTGTTCAGTATTCTCACAAGAACATTTAAGTTTTGTACCACTTACACTTAGTTACACCTTGTGTGGATTCGCAGTATTTATTTTGGCGGTCGAAATCAATCAATGATGTTAATTAATGTTAATTTTTTGATTTTATATGATACGTATACGTATTTTGTAAACGATTGTAACGGCTATGACGTCTAAGTAAGCTAAGTAGCCTGTCATTCTGATGTTCGTACATTTTAACAGCTAGGGTTATTCTCCTATAAAAATATCTAAATACTAACAAGTTTTATGTTGGTGTCCGTCATCTAGAACTATTTTTCTTCTAGTTGCTAGACCATGTAAGTAGTGGATTGTGTTATCTTCGCCTAAAAGCAAAAATTTCGTTTAGCGACTAATAAAAAAAAATATGAACAAATATCCAGGGTGAAAATTTCAAGTAGGACTCCAGTGGTCGCACTTATTATTACAGAAATAGTACAGGGTTCTTGCCTTGGAACCATTCCTTCGATTTTAATGGTATTGATGAAAAATTTTATGGTTAGCAAGCGAAGTGATGTTTCTCAAAAATCACTATTTGGGTCGAATGTCTTTATTTCCCATAAGGATGAATCATTTCACTCACAGAGACAATACCTGTGAAATAGCCTCAAGTCTAAAATAATCTTTACGAAAGTTTTTCATACATTTACTATAAAATCAAATCTATCTAATCAGCTAATCACCAATTAATCGTGCCCCAATACTTCGCCTGGATTTTGACACATTTTGTAACACTGATATAAAAGTATGATGTTTTTTTTAAATAAGACGGCGTAAAAAAGAAATCTACTTAACTGTGGCTATGAATACAGAATATTAACACTTTAAATTTCCCTACGTAAATGACTAAAACATGGTCTTAAATGTACTAGGCGATGTTCAGGTATTTTCTCCAAACTTCACCTACCTGTATTTCCAGCGAAAATACAAAACGGATATAGAATCATTTTTAGTCATACTTTTAACAATAGATGTATGGGGCAAACGAAAGTAAACATTATTATCTGGCGCAGTAGAGTCTTATTTCTTTGAAAAATCATCTATGCTAGGCGAGGTTTAGTAATAGTATGAAGTGTTCTCCATACTTAAGCTATAATTTTGATAGGGCTGCCAAAACATGATTTGTAAATAATGTTGATAACTTTATTAATAAAATAAGATGCAATGTTTTTACGAACAAAAGACGTTTAAAATTAATAGAAATTTATGTTTTTCAAAATTGTGGTTTTATTCCTGCATTAGTATTAAAAACAAATATTTGACTCACATTCACAGGGGTGCGTAAAAAAAGGTTTTTGACATATTTTAATGTCTACTACTCTTCAAGTATGGTAAATTTTTTTTTTCTGATGTTGAGAGATAATTAACACGGATTTTCCAAAGGAAACACCTGCCTAACACATTTTGTGTAAATTTACAATTATTTCAAATTAGGCGAGGATATGGTTCGCAGGCGAAGACCGGGGGCACGACGTATGGATGACGTTTGTGCTAGAGAGGAATAAAGCGGTGACTGAATGCTAGGTAATACTTTTCACTTTCACAAGGTAAAATATGGAGATGAAAAAAGAGAAATAAATGTCTTTAAGAAACATGATTGTGTCTTAAAAGAAAACTTTCACTGTCTAACATGAATGTTTAATTTATGTGGGCCATCATCAGGGCCATTGAATCTTAGGTTGCTAAGAAAAGGTTCCCTCTTAAAATTTCCACTCATTCATTACCATTCCTTTATTTTTTCGTTTTAGTTGGTAATTTATTTAAATATTGCATAGATTCGATTGATGGTTCTTGGTGGAATATCAATAAATAATTTAATTTTAATTTGTATAATTATTATACACAAATTCTTTTAAGTACTTTTTATTCCACAAATATATATAAAATATAATATTTGTGGAATAAAAAGTACAAGAATTTGTGTATAAAATTTATTGTAATTTATTTAGTTCGTAAAACCTTGTGAAACACTAGAAAGTAAACTCCACTGATACAGTAAACCATATAATTAACAGGTATGGGTTAATATTATTTATTATATCTACTAACTAACCATTTCTTTATTATTCTGTAGACATACCTGTAGATAGGGTCGACGTATTGTAAATCAAAGATTGTGTTATCTATATGAGATCTCTAGATATGTTTCGTACCATTTAAAATAATAAATACTTTATTAGGAAAACATGTTTTCATTTTAGAACACAACTTACCAGTGTTTGCGTATTTTTTATCCTTGTATTTATACTTATAAATATCATGACATAACTTCCATGCTGCCAATTTTAATATATTTATTTATATACATTGTACCTCATAGACAATGTACGAGGTCTGGCTGGTAGTCTTGTAAATAAAAGATTCGAGGTCGAATTAAAGATAAACTACATAATAAAAAGGCGTGACAATAGTGATATTATTAGTAAGCATTCGGTTTCACTCTGAGCCCCGAGAAGTGCGTATATATTTTTTTCACAATGGGACAATATAATTTGACCTCTGACCTAAGCAAGAATGTTTCTGGCAATGGTTCTCATTAATTTAGTTTGAACGTAACGCGGTTTTGTATGAAATCTGATAACCGCCCCTAGCGGTCAGTAGCGGAACTTATCAGAATTCCATACAAAACCGCGTTACGTTCAAACTAAACGTAACCGTAATGTTTTCATGCTAAGGCTACTGGTTATTTTTCTAAAACAGAACGAGAGTAGTGGAGTAAAATGGCTGATGTATCAGCAAAAGAGAATATAACATACTACCACAGTTTAAGAATCCTTTGTAGCTCGTAGACAATGTACGAGGTCTGGCTGGCTGATGTATCAGCCAAAGAGAATACATTATACTACCACAGCTTAAGAATCTTACACTGTGATACTACGTTATCAGCTTCAAACTTTAAACTCGTGCCATGTGTGTATTTTTCCCAGCGTCCTAACACTAATATTGTAAACTTACTTGCCAAATTTATTCTTCCAGCCATTTTTAGGGTTCCGTAGTCCGACAAGGACATGTCCGATTGTCCGTCTGTCCGCGGCTTAGTTCAGGGACTATTAGTACTAGAAAGCTGTAATTTGGCATGGGTATACATATTAATCAGGCCAACAAAATGGTAAAATAAAATCACGAACAATTTTTTTTAATAGTACACATAAATTGGGGATGATTTTTTTTTCTTGTCAATCCCATAGTGTGATATATGTCGTTAGATAGGTCGTTTAAAAAAATTATTGGTGTGTGAAAACCATTTTTCGATTTAGGGATCCGTTGGTGAAATATTAAACTTTAAAGTGCAAATTTTATTAGAGTCGAGCGTCCCGCCCCCTGCCGGCTAAACGGTGGTTTATGAATATGTGTAAAAATTCACCGAAGTAGTATACCTATAGGTATATAATGAAGTTAAAAGGAAAACTATCACAGCTAAGTAGGCTTTACAGGTTTAAGAGTACCTACAGGTCGCGCCAAACTTTTAGTCCCCTCTAAACACGACAATGTCTGGCCCGTTCCTCTAAATGTATGGGACTAGAAGTTTAGCGTGATTTGTATCTATTAGTAGACCAACTAATAAAATGTACCGGGCAACTACGGAACCCTACACAGCGCGTGGCCCGACACGGACTTGGCCGGTTTTTGATATTTACAGCAGACGGACGGACATCAAGGCTTCATTATAAGGGAATAAGATGTTTTTAACGGCACCCAAAGAAGGGCTAAATTGACGGCCGGAGTTACGGGTATTTACCAGTTTTATTGTTTGCTATTGTATTTACCAGTTTCTTAGATTCGGGTATCTGATGTAGTGATAGATCACAATGAAAGCAGTTCGTGGGAACTAGGAAGCCGCGGGCTACTTGACAAATACACCTTTCGCTGGTGTCTCTGAGAGTGCACGGTCGATAAGCAGTTTTCGTGACCGCGTTCGGTTCGTCAAGAAGCCTGCCCTGTGATTCGTCTCGTCGTGCGACAGCAGACAATGGCCGGTCGTGCCCTGTCGCCTGCGCTTGCGCCGCTGCCCTCGCGGCCGGTGCTGCGCCCGCGCCGCGTGACACTTGACACGGGAACTCTCGCCCCGAGCGACCTCCGCATATTTCCGCGTACATCTTTTTTCATCTCAGTGAGGGGTCCACGTTTCAAATTGACCCGTCGATGTAAAAACGACCGCATAAAATTCGTCGTAAAATGGAATATCCTCGCGCCCGTGAAGAGAAATGCCTCATATTTAATTCAACAATTTGGACGATGTAGTGAACTAACATTTCTCTTCGTTCCTTCTGTTTTGTGTATGATTAATAAATAAGGATTTGCAATGGAAATTGGATAGTTCCTGTGTCAAATTTCAAACTATTGTTTAATTATCCTAAATGAAATAATAATCTAAGCTTGTTATTGGGTCGCGCGTTAATTTGGGTCAGGCTTGCAGAGTGTAGGCAGGCGTCGTCAGGTCCCACTTACTCTCTCTTTGAAACTTTACCACTACAATGGCTCACTTTCTTTCCGGGTTGATTCCAAATGTTATTATGACACCGCATCTTAACAATGAGTCAATCATACAGATCAGTTAAAATATTCATAGCTTTGCAGCGGAGGCGTAATCGATTTTAACTTGTGTACGTCTCTTAGTGCGGCGCCGAATAGATGAAAGTGTGCGATATGTTCTGCGACTAATCACATTGTACCTAGTGATTCTCCGAGTGGTCTAAGGCACTGCGTTCAGGTCGCAGTCCACTTCTGTAGGCGTGGGTTCGTATCCCAATTCTGATTTCAGAAACCAAAAGTGAAACTAGAAAGAATTATTAGCAAGTACTTTTTAAAACATAAGAAAAACAATCATATGTTGTGCGTTAAGGAACGAATTCTTAAAAACAATTTGTTTGACAAGTGATATACATATATATAGCATTACATTGCCAATGTGTAGATACAGCATCTCTAACATGAATGACCATATCGAGCTCATAGCACTTGACACAGTGCTCTGTCTCACTCTGTTGATCTAAATAAGGAAGGACAGACAGTGGTATATCAAGCTGTCAAAGCTCAATTTAGTCTACCATGCTAAGTATCCAGGTATCGGCAGTCCTTAGGTAAGGTACCTTACTTTTGTACTTTTGAATTGTTTATTCACTTATCAATAAAAACTATACAACAGACAGACACTTGACCCGTCAAAACAGCGGATTATTCAGCGTGTGTTAGATTAGCATCTATTTATCGACACAGTAGGTGCCAGAGTCGGCATTACATATTCTTCAGACCCCCCCGCCCCGTCCGCCTCGACCCCCGAGGGCCCTGATCTCGGCAGATGCTTCATCTTTATTGTATCACGCATAATTTTGATGGTCATTTGTAGTCGGGTTGCTATACCATCAAAGTTTTCGTCCGCACATCTGTCTGCTGAAAGATGGAAATTTTTCAACAGACGTAAATATTTAGAGGAATCGTCTAAGTTTGTTATAAATGGGTGCTGATTTATACTCCTATTTCGTTTTTTTCTAACAGTCCTGACTCTTTAAGGAAGTGGAATCATTGAAAATGTCTGTAAATAATAAAATGCAATGTCTATTTACGTTCACCACTTTAGGACGGCTTGATTTTAGGTAAAAGTCTTACAAAGAGACACATTCGTAAGGGGTTGGGGGTTAGGGGGAAGAGCTAACCCCCCCATAAAGTTTCACATCTCGCAAATGGTAAGTTTTTTAATTAATGTCCAACATAATTAGACACTTGATGCTAAGAACATTGTTTTGAGACCATGGTCTAATAAAAGTGGACTATATAAGGGTACATATATACCGAGTGTTTTTTTTTTTGAATTTATTTTACGGCCTTGGATACGAGTGTGTAATCGTTAAGTGTGACCAGCCGATTATTCCGTAACTATAACAGATATCAAAAAAATGTAAACTGATATCGAAAGTACGTTACCTAATCAGTAAAATGACATCAATAACTTTTTGAAAATCAAACGAGAAGTATTCAAAATTTTGACTTTAGACACTCCCATACATTTAATTTAGTACCTATGAGATTAACAAGGATGTCACTTCGAACATTCTGCTTTGAATACAAAATTTTGCACTTACTAAGAAATAAATATTATTAAAGATAGTTTTATTACTTTGTTTGGTTAATAAACAGTTTCCTTTAATATCAGTACTAAGCTAAAATAACCTTTTAAAATAAGGAAACTACAACCTTTCTACTGCTAATCTCATACTAAATGTATGGGAGTGTTTAATGTCAAAATTTTGAATACTTTTCGTTTGATTTTCAAACAGTTATTGATGTCATTTTACTGATTAGGTAACGTACTTTCGATATCAGTTTAAATTTTTTTGATATCTGTAATAGTTACGGAATAATCGGCTGGTCACACTTAACGATTACATCCTGTATAATTATGTAGGTATATTTGAGGGGGGGAGAGATCCCCCCGCATAGGGAACGTTTTTGAAATGCATACCTACTTTTTTATCTTATTTTGAGGTTATATTTTTAGTTCAGAGGTTACTTTTTGACATAAAAAGAACTGGAAAAAAATCAAAACAAATAGTCTCCGGCGTAACTTAAGGCTGCATATAGTCAGTTTGAGCACCTCATTTTGCATCAATAAGAACTGAACTCTACGATGTTTCCTTTTAGTTTAAAATAGCGCGCTGCCAGCCATGGCTGTTACTACCACCAAGAAACACGCGCCCACAAAAATCGGTGTTTTTATTTAATAACTCTGTTTCAAGATGAAAATTTTTAAATATTCTAAGACGAGCTGACGATGTCATTTGTTAACTTATTTTTAATACAAATTTCAAGGCTGTATGATTTGAGGAAGACCCTTTAACAGTTGAAAAACATGAATTTTAGAGATAACTTCATATTTTTTTTGGAGCTTCTTTTTTCTAAAATGAATCTATCAGTCCTGTAGTCAACTGCTTATATTATTTTTACTACAATGATTAACCAAGTTACACAATGTGATATGTTCATTTGAAGTTGTGCATCTAGCCTCATACGGACCCTTAAATCCTAAGATAATGTAACAAAGCACAAAATGTGAACAATTAATAAACAGGTATACAAAAAGCTATTGACATAACAGGTATACAAAAAGACATTTGAATAATATCGAGATTACATATTTTTAATTTTTAGGGACAGTAAAAATGTCCATCTTTGAGATTTGTTTCTCCATGACTAGAAACGGGCCAAGTGGGAGTTTTACTAGCTCTTGCAATAAAGACACATCTCTGTATCGACCCATGACTTGAGTTAGAAATGCCCGATTTCAAGGGTTTTTACAACACTGCACTGCTATCTAGTGGCCTAAACCTTTACTTTGCTTGGACTTGGAGAATACGCCCCTGATGTTGGCTGACCTACAAGCTTTCATCAGCTATCCACACAAAGGATCCGGAGGGGATAGTGTTCTGACCGACGCTACAGTGAGTCACCACAGACACGAAAAATACCTGACAGTAAGGCTAGATAGACTTTTAAACGACTTCAAAAAAGGAAGAGGTTCTCAATTCGCCAGTTTTTTTTTATGTTACTCGATGGGCCATGGCTCTGGCAAATCTTAAACGATTTGAAAAATTTTTTTGCTTGGAATGGTTTGCTTTCAGGTAGGTCCCACCCATTTTAGTTAGGTCGTGATCTGTTGGTGGTCTTCAGGAACAGCCTGCAGAACTCTTCAACGGATGACAGCATTCACTCGATATTGAGGAACATATCTCCGGCATATCTTAATCAATTTGAATTTTTTTATTTATTTGAAAGAGTGTGCTTCCAGGAAGGTCCCATTTAAGTTTGGTCGTGATCTGATGATGGTCTTCAGAGATAGACAGTGGCTTTCCTCAATGCATGACAGCATATCACTCGATATTGCGACAAACGCTTTGTTCCAAGATGCTGATTGCAGGGTGTAAATTGAAAATTGACATAATAAGTTGGGGAAAAACTCTTTTCGCAAATAGTATGTATGAACTTATAATAAAATCTCTTTGGCTATACCATTTGTATCTGACTGGTTTTGGTATTATTAAAAAGTTTAAATTTTGAAAAACATAATTCCAAATTCAAATTAGGTAAAATGTGTGATTTTCATTTGTTTTTCATACTGTTAAGATGAGTGAATCTAATGAAGAAATTCGATACATTTTAAAATTTTACTACACAAAAGCTAAAAATGCAACGCAAGCCGCGAAAAAAATTTGTGATGTTTATGGACCTAGTGCAGTGTCTGTGAGAGTAGCACAAATTTGGTTTAAGCGTTTTCAATCCGGAAATTTTGATGTCAAAGATGCACCTCGCTCTGGGCGCCCTGTTACGGATAAAATGGATGCCATTTTTGAAAGAGTGGACCAAGATCGGCATGTCAGTAGTTTCGATGTAGCTAAAGAGCTGGGGATTCAAAAAAAACAGTTTTGGCGCGTTTTAAAAAAGCTGGGTTCACAAAAAAGCTCGATATTTGGGTGCCTCATGAGCTCACTGAAAGAAACTTAATGAACCGTGTACTCATTTGTGATTCTTTATTACGACGTAATGAAACCGAACCATTTATGAAAAACCTGATAACTGGTGATGAAAAGTGGATCACGTACGACAAGAACGTGCGAAAAAGATCGTGGTTAGGCTTCACAGACTCTGGTGAAACCCGGGTTATCTTGCAACAAGGTACTGCTGTGTGTATGGTGGGATTGGAAGGGCGTTATTCATTATGAGCTGTTACCGCCAGGCAGGACCATCGATTCTGATCTCAACTGCGAACAACTGATGAGATTAAAGCAAGAAGTTGAGAGAAAGCGGCCGGAATTAGTCAACAGAAGGGGTGTGGTTTTCATCATGATTATTCTAGACCTCACACATCTTTAGCCACTCAGCAAAAATTAAGAGAGTTTGGCTAGGACGTATTAATGCATCCGCCGTATAGTCCTGACCTTGCACCTTCAGATTTCCACTTGTTTTGGTCTCTTCAGAATTATTTAGACAGTGTCATGTTAACATCACGAGAGGACTGCCAAAACCACTTGTCGCGGTTTTTTGATCAGAAGCCCCAGAATTTCTATAGCAATGGAATCATGTCCCCCTCTTACAAAATGGCAGAAAGTTATCGAAAAAAATGGCACCTACATACTTTAGTTAAATGTAAATAAACTTTATGAAAAATTTTTTGAATTTTCATATAAAATGCGAAGAAACTTTTTCCTCAACCTAAATATCCACTTGACCTTCGATCCTGGCCGTAATGAGGAACTCCTAAACGGATGACAGTAAATTATTCGAGATTTCGGAAATCATTTTTTATCAGTTTGTTCGTTGCAGGAAATTAATTGAAAATTGTCACTATGATACCTAACCTTCGATCCTGGCCTCATCACCATAGAACTCCTAAGCGGATGACAGTAAATTATTCGAGATTTCGGGAATCACTTTTTATCATTGTGTTCGTTGCAGGAAATTACTTGAAAATTGTCATTATGCTACCTAACCTTCGATCCTGGCCTTTTCACCATAGAACTCCTCAACGGATGACAGCACATAACACGAGATTTCGGCAATCATTTTGTATGAGTGTGCTGATTCCAGTGTATTACTTGAAAATTGACAATATGCCCACCGGCCTTCGATCCTGGCCTCATCACCATAGAACTCCTAAACGGATGACAGTAAATTATTCGAGATTTCGGGAATCACTTTTTATCATTGTGTTCGTTGCAGGAAATTACTTGAAAATTGTCATTATGCTACCTCACCTTCGATCCTGGCCTCATCACCATAGAACTCCTCAACGGATGACAGCACATAACACGAGATTTCGGCAATCACTTTGTATGAGTGTGCTGATTCCAGTGTATTACTTGAAAATTGACAATATGCCCACTGGCCTTCGATCCTGGCCTCATCACCATAGAACTCCTCAACGAATGACAGCACATAACTCTAAATGACGGCAATCGCTTTGTGTTGGTGTGCTCATTGCAGGATATTACTTGAAAATTGTAATTATGCCACGAACCCTTTGAATTTGAAACTCCTCAAACTAGGAGTACTCACTGTAGTCTACCCATTTTCACAATTTAACCCGTCAACACTAAAAAGCGTCAAATAAATAAAATTTTAACCAAAAAATAAATAAATACCGATGGTACCAAAATAACACTTTTCCCGACTTCTTTCTTCCTGAAACATATGTCATCTAGAAGTCGGCGCATTCCCCATAGTATAGAACACAAAAACCAATATGAGAGCGCCGACTTCTAGAGAACATGTGTTTCGGTCAATAAATAATTATTTTGAACTTTTTAGTTAAGGCGCATAGGCACGCCACCGTTTTAGTACAAAATTTGATAACCCGTTTCTCTGTTGTTTTTCGTTATAGACTAAAGGTATAGACCTCAATAGTTCAATACAGGCATTTACAAAGTCGCTATGTGGCTGAAATGTTAAATTTTGATATAGGTACAATCTGAGGCAAGAAAACAACTTTGTATGTAAATCTATCCAGCTTAATATCTTTAAAACAAAATTAATATTCAAAATTTTCGCAAAATGGTGCCTTTTAAAATACCAGCACCAGATGATGGAGGTCATATAGTTTGGTCTATTACGAAAAACAACTGAGAAACTAATATAAATAATAAACTAAATATTACTAAAGTTATTTTTTAAAGGCCTGAAATGAACAGATTTATTATTATTAATTTAATCTTACACCCGAGCGCGGTGGACTGCTAAATTTTGGTAAATTGATTCAATATTTACTGTGTTTAAGTTTTATTCTGAGCAAAAATGTCAGACAATAATGGTCGAATGATATTGAGCAACGAAAATGATGAACCATTCTATAACAGCGAAATAAAAAAAAACTTACGACAAATACCAAGCTTTTATGGATTTCAAAATAAGTAGATAATTATTGTATGAGTTTAGATAAAGTAGTGTATGAAACTGTACATATCGAAGTTTTAAAACACTCGTATGATACTATTGAAAAACTCGCCTACGCCTTGTTTTTTAAACTCACACTCGTGTTTTAATTAGCTTTTTATGTACCGGTTGCATAAACAACGCGCAAATAAAACATACATTGATTGAAAGAAACTTCCACGCGAGCAAAGCCGCGGGCAAAAGCTAGTAGTAAATGGAAATAGAGCTAAGGGGTTACCATTTTTCACACATAAAAATTACCACGACATACATCCCCGGGGAGGTGCCGCAAGTTCCGATTGCAGACAACACTTGTACACCGTCCTTTCACCGACGATTTTTACGTCCCAACGTGAGAGGGGGTGAGCCTTATTACCGTATTTCGGCACAAATATACGCGGTTTACATCAGAGTTTTTTCTTCCTTACTATTTTTTAGGATTAGATTTAGTAGGATTTTTCAAAGTGACATTTAAATTTCTTAATGCTTTTTTCATTGTTAAACTTGACCCTCTCATTGTATTTCCAGCAAAAAGTTCTATGCACGCCACAGATAAAAGATGAGTCAAACATGCTATGAAATTATAAAAGGAATAAAAATAAATTAAAATAAAATATTAGACAATTTTATTTACGTAATCTGCAATTTGCTTTTGAAGGTTTTAATTAAAGAAAGGCCATATTGACGGTTTATGGAATAGTAGAGCCTATAAAACGGTGAGTATGGTAAATCAGAAGGTATACAGTAGCGCAGACCGTGTGAAACCCTGTGTACGGACTAGAAATGCAGTGCAGTTCAAACCCCAAGACCAAGTTTAAGATTTAAACGGATAAGTTCAACCTATACAATAAGAACTGTCAATAGGTAGCTCATCCATCATGCGTGCGTTCGTACAGTGGAAGCCACATCAAGCTATACACATTGAGTATAAGCCGACCTCTCATTGTACGGGAAGCCTATACAATGAGAGGTCAGCTTATACTGAAAGTGTTTAGCTTGATGTGGGCTCCACTGTACAACAGCAGGTAAACGTTACCACAGTCTAGGTAACAAGTTAAAACAGTAGTTTAACTAGGCGGTGTCCTTGAAATCAATACTTACGGCCGCTCGGTGCCTAAACACGTGCTAGGGCTGCCAAATGACAGTTTACGTATTTGATAATGCTATATTATTATTATAAAACTTGTATTTAAGCAACCCTACAATGCACAACATACACTGTAATTTCGTGCCATAATTTACGAATATGTGCGGGAGCGTCACAGTGACAACGTGCGTGCGTAACTGCGGTGCGACCACGACTGTCGTAAACCGAGTTGTACCGAGTTTAGGGGGAGGGGGGGGGGGGTTCGGTTTGGCCCGTTTGTATGGAGATAGAATACTATTTGTTATTTATACTATGACGTTACTTACAAAGCTTGCAACTCACATTGATTGGTATATAATATACTGTTTAGCTAAGAAACTCTTCCTCTTTGGTCGTGAAATGTAAATTAATTTAATAATACGTATATTTCAATTTATATTCAGGATTCGTCCAGAGTTTATCTATTCCTGGCACGTCTTCGAAATAGTTCAATAAAAAATGCTTTGTTTTTGCAACGGGGGAGTGAGATTGATGTGCAACAATTACGGGATGCTCCCAAACTATGAATTTCGATGTGTTGCATCGACAAGAAGCTTTTTGTCATGTCTGCTATGCTAATATGTGTCTGGAAACACATCTAAAGAGAACGGAGATATATGGTATCGCTTTATATTTGATGGTCTGGAAGGAAGCAATACATTTATCTACTGAAATCTGAACTCCAGACAAAATACATTTGTCTACTGAAATCGAGAAAATGTGTAAATCTGGCAAACATCTAACTGTACACATTTCATTTTATCAGATCGTCTGAATAATACCTACTTCAAATCAATTTTATGTATCTTTAATACCATTTGAGCACAATAATAAAATTAAAACATAGATATAAACAAAACTTGCTTCTATTTACAATTCAATGTCAACACTTCTCTACGTAAGGTGACTTTCGTTTTTATAGCCAAATTAATACTGGAGACTCGGTATGCGGTTACGACCAAGGTTCGATAACCCTGTTTATGAAATATGAAAAATATTTTTTGTGCCTCTATACTTGTTCAAAAATAACCTTTGCGTTTTCCATAGAAATGGTCATTGAACCTTGGTCCTGACTATTTACTGAGGCCCCAGTATGAATTTGATAAAAAAAAATATTTTCTTTGAGAGCTTCTTTTATTTAATTTTATAAAAATTAATAATTATAATATAACTGTTGATGGTTGTGATTGTCGGCACTTGGTGGTACTTATTATACATCTTTGTTAAATAAGACACTTGTATTTGTTCTATTAATTAATTCTGTGGGCAAGTACAAGTGTCTTATTTAACAAAGATGTATAATATAGCTGTACAATAAAATAAAATGTATATACTGAACTGATGCCGGGTCCATATCGGACCCGAAATATATCTTGAGGTTGTTATTATTTGTCTATGTAATTTATATACATTTTATTTAATTGTACAGTTTTAACAGTATAAATTTGGCTATTTAAACGAAGGTAACCATATATTAAAATCAATACGAGTAGGTTATATTATAAATAACTAGGTAAAAATTGAGTATTCATAAATATAAACAGTCTCCATTAATTTTACAAAAGTGAGGTAAATGTTGTAAGTACGTCCTATTTATAAAAAAGTTTTACATTCTCAAAGCGATTGTATCAAATAACTAACGAGTGGGTGCATCTAAATAACGGGCTCAGTAACATAATGTTATTATTATAATACCTAGTTAATCACTCCAATGAAATCACTTGTCAGCAGCGACAATGGGTGCGTTGTGCAATATTGCGGTTCCCATGGGCGCGGCGCGGACGCAGCGCTCAGGGCCAGGGCCGGATTCCCACCCTCTCGTGAAGAGGGCTGCCAGTGCAGGCTGCAGTGATGCCGGGACACTCGTCACTGGACCTATTAGCGACGGAACGGGTGATTCCGGGTTGCAGTGGTATTACACTCACTGTATCCCTCATGTTTGACCTTACAAATATTTTACTTTGGGTTATTTTCTACGAATCTATAAAATGGGAGATGACGGCAATATAAACGAAAGATGTTCCTGTCTCTTTGAAGTTATAGGAATAAATTTTTATATTTTTTTTTTTTAGAAAATCAGAAAAGTATATCTGGACGTGAGGAGCTCTGAAACGGGACTCGAACCCGGGACCTCTCGCTTACCGGGCGGTTGCTCTACCACTGAGCTATCCAGATTTACTTTTCTGATTTTCTATAGCGCAATGATATAGAATTTAATTTGTTATCTCCTTGCGATGGATAAATCGCCAAGTGTTTGAATATGTACAAATTTATTTCTATCGTAGTTTTATATTTGATTGACATTTATGTCGAAGATGTGAAAGAGGTGTGTTCGGATCATAGCAGCTGAATGTGTGCAGTCTTTGGTTACCTTTAGTCAAAACAGGTGTATGTGTATTATGTCGCCTTACTGACGTATCAAAAGGTACAAAAACAAGTGACAAAATATAATATATAAAAATTACAAATTTAATCCAGACAAAGACTAAGAAACAAAAAACTGGTCAAGTGCTAGTTGCACTCGCGGAGGGTTCCGCATCAATTAAATAAGCTAAAAAACTTGAATCATTTACACAAAAATTACAAAATGATGTAACTAAACTGTAAAATTAAATTGGTCCGTAGGTTAACCTAAAACTACAATATTAATTGGCGTTAAAGTATATGGAATATTATATACAGAAAATAAAAAAATCCTAACAACCTACTTCAATTTTTTGAGATAAACTCCGTAACAAAAATGCCATAAAACCACAATAAAATTGACAACTTTGACGGTCCCCCACATAGAGAAAATAACCAAATTTTACACACAGAGAAAATAACATTTTTTATTTCACATAGAGAAATTAACCAAATTTTCTCTATGGCCCTCATTTCTTTATATTTGAAGATAAAAAAAGGACATCTGGGCTCTTCTCTTCTGAAGCCGGGTACTATACGTCTATGTGCCAAAATGTCCACTGGGTTCAATGAGCTCTAGACGATTACACTCCTAGGGCAGAAAAATCGTTTTTTTCGGCTCCTTTTTGAAGAACATGGGATCCTGCCTAAAAATAATTTAATTGATTTTTTATTTTAATTTTCGCTTTTGGGCCTACATTCAACACATATCTAGTGCCCAAATTTCAGATCTGTAACTCGAGACATAAAGATAGCAGAGTGACATTGATGGGCTCGGTTTTGCCTATTGGGTGAGGAACCGTAAAAACAAAATGCGTAGTCAAATACTAGATATAGAATGAGCTATACTAGGTATAGAATGAGCAAAAATATGCAGTACCGCGGCGTAGCAGGTTTAAAAAGCGCGTAGCGATCACGATATCTACGACGTAGCAAAAGGCTTGGAATTTATTTGTTTTAAAGCATATCATTTTTTCAAAAATATGTTTATCTGGGTCAAGTCATACAGCTGGATAAAAACAACTTCGACGCCGAGGCTGACAGAAGAATGTGCTTGGGTTGGGCAGCATTTGGAAAGTTGCGTCACATATTTACGTCATCAATACCGCAGTGCTTAAAGGCTAAGATGTACAACCAGTGCGTCCTTCCTGTGATGACGTATGGCGCTGAGACGTGGTCTCTTACAAAGGGCCTGATCCACCGATTTAAGGTCGCTCAGCGAGCTATGGAGCGGGCTATGCTTGAGGTATCTCTGATAGATAGATTCCAAAATGAGGAGATCCGTCGGAGATCGAAAGTAACCGACATAGCCTGCAGAATCAGTAAGCTGAAGTGGCAGTGGGCAGGCCATATTTGTCGCCGACATGATGGCCGTTGGGGCCGAAAGGCTTTAAAATGGAGACCACGTACAGCAAAGCGTAGTGTAGGCTGACCTCGTGCCCGCTGGACCGAAAACCTGAAGGACGTTGCGGGGGGCGGCTGCATGAGGAGGACGGAGGACCGACATGAGTGGCGAAATTTGGAAAAGGTCTAGCAGTAGACGAACACGGGCTGATGGATTGATGGATATCTACTAATAATTTTATATAATAGGCTTCATCCGTAGAAGGTAGAAATTTTAAAATTTCACAGAATGCGTGTTACTATGGCCTCTATCACGACAAATTATAATAAATAAATAAATTTAAAATTAACAAAGTTTAACAATAAACCTCGTGTTACATCTTTTAAACCTGTGACTTGGCAATAAATAAATGATGATGCCTACATTAACCATCTGAGATGACTGTGTGATAGCTTTTACCGAAGTAATGATGGCGCTAAGAGGTGCTTGTCAATCTTTTTGCACCGAGGTTCATTAGTAAGATGATAGATGCTGCTAAGATTTTAAAAGCGGTAATTTTTCATGTTCCATAATGTTTTTAGGGTTCCGTACCCGTAATGTGGTGGCACGGAACCCTATGTGAGCGAGTTCGACTCGCACACGGCCATATTATTTATAGTTTTGTATTATACTAGATCTATGGTTTCGTCAAGAAATAGGAATCACGAAGCTTTAGTGTGTGTCAGTCTGTCTGTCGGGTGTCAATGGCTGGGCTACGTCTTTTCTTGCAAAATCATATTATTTTGGCAAATAAGGCGTATTTTCATGCAGATAATCTACGTTGTTGAAACCAGTACCACGTTAGGTGTACAGATTGTTTAAGCGATTGAAAGCTGTTCCTTCGTGTAGTGAGTCTTTTCTTGCCACAAGTTAATCAGCGTGATCAGAATTTATTTATAAAAAATCTAGCCTTCTATTTGAAACCAGTTACCTACATCACTTTAGTAAGAACACAATAAAGACCATAAACAAAGTGAAATGTGGAATTTTATTAAAAAGGGGTCTAATTCTAACTTCCGAGAGGAGGGTGGCCCTTTCGGCTGGTAGAGCACGACCCTCGGCCGAGCGGCATCTGCTTCGTGTCGTGGGAGTTCGGCACCAGCTCGCGTCAACAATAACACACAAATCAACCCACTAGCCACTCTCACACCCCTCAGAATAGGGGCCCTATGGAAGCTGTGGGAACCAGCCATTCAATTAATAATATCACTCGCGAAATCCCATCCGAATCTAAACAAACTCGAGGGCGACGGGTGGGATAATGTCTAGAGCAGCAATTGATGCACACTGACCGGAAACTGGCATCGTTTGTGTTCGAATAAATTAATTTAAGTATTTTGCGACGCGGTACTTCAGGAGAAGGGCGTGGGTTACAAACTGTTTCAATATTATAAACTATATTCAAACACGAAAACCCAAAGTATTTCTAAGCTCCTTTAGTCTTCTCTTTAGTCTCTTTAGTCTTTTTAAGATTAGTAAAGGGTCATTTTCTTTCTTTGTAATCTTTTCTAAATACATCTACCTCTGCTACTGTTGTTATTTTATTACTTATGAGTTATGTTATGACACTCTACGCCATCTTTATATTTATAATATATTTATAGATATACATGTACAAGTACATATAATATGTATTTCAAAGTATTTAAGTATTAGTATATTATTAAATTAAATTGTTATTTCTTTTATGTACACCACCTTCGCGTTTTGTCTTCTTGACCTCATTTCCACCCAAATAAGTGGAAGCAATCGCTTTAAACGATAAGGCCGCCAATTGTAAACTACTGTGTATGTTTTCTACTGTAAGTTTTCTTTTTAAATCGTGCACAATAAAGAGTATTCGTCTTGTCTTGTCTTGTCTTTTACCATATACATAAAAATTACTGAAGTAACTTAGCAAGCAGTTATCTTACGAAAAGTTAAGAATTTTCGATCTCTCAATTTCTTTAAAAATATCCGTTTTTATGGTTCCGTATCTAAAGGGTGCCAAACGGGACCCTACTAGTAAGCCTTCACTGTCTTTCTGTCCCTTCGTCTGTCACAGGGGTCTACAGCTTCAACCGTAATATACCGTAGTGTTTACATTCTCTTTGCCGTAATAGGTAGACAGTTGAAATTTTACAGAATTCGTTTAACTGTTGCCTCTACAAAGACAAATAATATAAACTTTTAACAAATAAATAATAACCGACTTCAAATTTTATAGCAGACATCCACTAAAAAGTTTAAAATAAGTAATTAATATACTGATCGATGGTACCAAAATAACACTTTTGCCGACTTCTTTTATAGTATCTGTGTTTGTTAAATTCGTTTTAATCGGTTTCAAAATATAGGAAATGAAACGCTATTTTCGTAAAACTCTACCTAAAAAAATATTGGAAGGTTAAAAGTATGTTTATAACGCCATAGTACACCTAATCAAATTATACTATAATATTCCTTTTTTAGTATCTGTGTGTGTTAAATTCGCTTAAATCGGTTTCAAAATATGGGAAATGAAACTCTATTTTCGTAAAACTCTACATGAAAAAATATTGGAAGGTTAAAGTATGTTTATAACGCCATAGTACATCTAATAAGATTCTATATCTAATATACTATAATATTACTTTTTTAGTATCTGTGGGTGTTAAATTTGATTTAATCGGTTTCAAAATATAGGAAATGAAACGCTATTTTCGTAAAACTCTACATGAAAAAATATTGGAAGGTTAAAGTATGTTTATAACGCCATAGTACATCTAATAAGATTCTCATTAAAGTATACTATAATATTACTTTTTTAGTATCTGTGTGTGTAAAATTCTTTTTAATCGGTTTCAAAATATAGGAAATGAAACGCTATTTTCGTAAAACTCTACATGAAAAAATATTGGAAGGTTGAAGTATGTTTATAAAGCCATAGTACATCTAATACGATTGTCATTAAAGTATACTATAATATTACTTTTTTAGTATCTGTGTGTGTAAAATTCTTTTTAATCGGTTTCAAAATATAGGAAATGAAACGCTATTTTCGTAAAACTCTACATGAAAAAATATTGGAAGGTTAAAGTATGTTTATAACGCCATAGTACATCTTATAAGATTCTTATTAGATTGTAATATAATATTAATTCTTATTAAAAGAAGAATATCCTGATTGTTCCTGACAAATACACGTGTTACACAATGGACGATGTACCTATGTACTCGTATTTGTGGTAGACAAGGTGCGGTGGCCACCTGACGTCGCATCGGTCGCCGCTGCGTGACGCGATGTGATCAGATCTACTAACCGAGGGTTGTGGGTCACGGGCTGCTTCTTCATTATCTAATGACAATGCAATGACGATGCGTACCTCATAATAAATACCATCACAGGGATACACAAAACTTACAGAACAAATTGGTAATTTTCAGAAGATCGTGTACCATCTTAGTTATCTTCTGGAAGTTACCGTTGTTATAAAAGGATGATTAACCAACTTAGTTGCGTTGTTATTTCACAATCCACTTGAAAGGGATGGCCCGTCAGTATCATCACTGACGAACGTGTATCCGAGGGAAGGGTCACGGACCATAAGTTTTTCGATTACATGACGCGCGTGTCGAGCCCCGAGCCAACTGTCGCAGTCGCGTGCCACCTTAATAAGCTCTTAATGAAATTAACGAGTGTGCCCAGTGCCATATTGGCGGGGATGACCAACAACAACATAACAATTACAAGTTCGTCTGTCGCTCGACACGGTACGCTACCTTCCGCTGTTATCGAATAAATTACACTTAATATAACCTGCATGTGGAATGCGCCGCCCCTATAAATGGAAACGAATTACTAAATTGAAGCAGCCAATTTAAAAGCTTTTACGAAATATGTACTTATATTGTTTTACCATTCTAAGTGAATGATTTAGGATCACCGTCAGTTTTTCATGCAATAAAATATAAAAGCCAGTTCTAACAGATTTGTTTTGAGCGGAAAATTCTCATATCACATCTGATATCTTTCTGTACTAATATCATTCATAAGTGAGGAAGAGATATTAGTGGGTTTGTGGATTTGGATGTAGGGGGTAATCTCCGGAGCTACTGATTCGATTTTGAAAATTCTTTCACTAATAAGAAACTAAATTATCCCTGAGTGCTATATAGTGTGTTCCCTGGGGACAAATATTAATTAAATTCAAGCTGGTGATCTCTGGAACTATTAAACCGATGTTGAAAATCTTTCACTGTTGTATCGGTTAGATTAGACTCTTTAATTGGACACACGATACAGTTTGTTTGGGCAGGTCCCTAAAGATTTTTGGTCTGAAAAATATAAACATATTTAAAAAGACTACCCAAAAACGAAATTAACGCCCAAAAGCGAGTAAACTATGTATATATGCACTCGTATATTTAATAAAAGATGTGGATCCGGTGAATAACTCTTTAACTCGATGAGGCCCAAAATGAGATTTTTTACCATTTTGCTCCGTTTTTTTCTTTCTACAAAATGGTCTAACTAGAGTTTTGCTATCTTTAAAACACCGTAGATAGACATAGGTTTTCGTAGATTTTTTTGCGTTGCACAATGGTTTAAAAAGAGTTAGCCGCATACTGAAATATCACATTTTGTTAACTTTAATTAATGGTTTTTGCGTTTCTATTTTTTGTTTATTACACGTTTACTACATATGGCTAAAGGTTGACTTGACTTAAATCATAATGCATTTAACAATGCATAATTTTTTTGGTGCTAAATTGTTTAATTCAGCTTCTGAATGATATATCTCTCAGATGATATGATTTCCAGGGGTTAAACGGATACATACTAATAGAACTTAATGTTATCTACAAGGTCCTTTGATTTTGTGTACGAAATGTGAATGGTTTACAATAGTGCATTATGTTATGATACAAGTGAGCTGCGTTGGACATTACAGTCGAGGCGGGATTGCCGTAATGGAGCCGAGAGTGTAATGTCTAATGCTCACGCGTTTCATACGTTTTTCAACACACTTGCGAGGAAAAATAATAAAATTTCACCGTCTTTTTTTTCCACATAATCGAAACCACAGCTGTGAACTGACAATTTTCTTTGAAAAATGGCGCCGGAGATTTTGTTTTTTGCGCAGATGGAAATAGAGGCACTGACGCATCCGCCAAACAGCCAAATATTGCCAAGCAGCCAAATATTAAATATTAACAAACTGAATATTTTTGTATTTTCAACAAAAATTCGAGTTAATTTGTTGATAAAAATAAATAATTTGATAAACTCAAATGATTATTTATTATATGTTAACTGAGACAGTTTATTTATTCACAAAAACTTTACTATTTCTCAAGACATCAAAACTCTTTACTAAGATTTAAAAAAAACTGTAATGTAAAAAGCACTAGTACGATAATGTAAAGTAAAAAGCACGAACGCTGCAATAAGGGCCACTTGTTGAAAAACATGTTATTTTTTGTGGAAAAAATATTGTTTTTCGGCTCTCCTGTTAAGTTAGGTTTATTGAGTTACATCGTTTTTCACCGGAGGCACAAATAGTATAGTATTCGACGGTAAACTCTATGTAAGGAGCTACATTTAAAAAGTAAAGTTCCTAGACCCCGATATAAATAAAAGTGAAAAGAAGGGGAGAGCCATGAACCATCACTAGACCGATAACGTCATATGGTTCGAATCGAAGTTGACGTTGCGAAATCGCGGGTCAACAAGCATTGAACAAGGCGTAGCTTTATTCGTTGCACTTGAGCCCGCCTATCTGTTGTGGAAGATTACGAGTGATATGTAGATGCGGAGACCACGTGGGATCTTAGCAATAAAGGTCTCCTTTGTAAACAGAATCAAGGGATTCACACATCGGTCGTTGTTTACCTATGGCCTGCTTAATGTCCCCAGGTCGAGCCCTTCATGTGTTCAGCTTGAAGACGTAAACACGTGCGACGTGAACAAACACATGTGCGAACATGTTGGGACTGTTCGGAATCGGCTTCTTTTACTGATTAGATAACGTGACACGACACTTTAACGCAATTAGCACGGGCGATTGAGTGATGGACTGATTTCATTTTATGAGTTTTTTTTTTACCTTTGTATCAGCTTTATGAAAAGTGGGTATGATTAAACTTTTCCATTTTATACAACCTGTTTGTTCATGTATCTTGTATACTAAAGTAACCTAAGCAAAATAATTTCCAAATATGTGCGACGGGTAGGGTTCCCAACCCTCCCGGAATGCCCGGGAGACTCCCGGAATATTGTTCTGCCTCCCGAGCTCCCGAAATGTACTAATTTCTCCCGACTTTCTAAAAATCAAACTAAATAAATCGCGCGCGCAATAGTCGCCCCAATGGATTTATTAAAGCATTTTGATGAACCTCGAAAAATGATATGTATAACTAAGTCAATAAGTTTTTCACATGCTGTTTGAATTATTTACAAAAGTGGCATAATTTTGAAGACCCCGAATACCAAACAGTGACAATTTTATCACTGAAAGAACTGATTAGATGGGAAGGAATTCAAAGACTACAAGACCATTAAAAAAATGATTTAGTAAGCAACCGAAATATAAATAAAAAAAATAAAAATTAACAACTAATGTACTGACTGTCCTTCAACGCCCCACCGATTTATTCAAATCTCCCGGATTGGCTCCTTTGAGAGTTGGCAACCCTAGCGACGGGCTACGTTGTTTTCATGGTTCCGTACCCGAAGGGCAACACGGAGTCCTATTAATATCGCTCTGCTGTTCTGTCCGTCCGTATGTCAGCTTGCAGACGGAATGAGGTACAAATCTAAAATTTGGATGTTATGTACCCGAAAAATTTTATTGAAAATTTAATCAAATTAAACCATACATACAAAAAGAACAAAAAAATATTATTTTTTCTTGGTATGTTCTTGGGGGCTGTCCATTTATTACGTCATCGATTTTGCCGATTTTCGACCGCCCCCCCCCCTCCCGCTACAATCATCCTATCATCATTATTCAAAATAACGCACCTTCTCACAAAACTGAACAACTGTTCAACTTGTTGAACAAAATCAACAATGTTGTTTAAACAATTTTTTTTTCTGGCTAGACCACCCATTATTGCCACCTATGTTCATGATATTACCGTCATCCGCAGACCAGACTCCCCCCCTCTAATTTCAAATGACGTAATATTTATATGGACGGCCCCTTGTCTAGAAGAACTCATTGAGTGGAGTTCAATTTTATTCGAAAACTAAACTAGTAAGGAATTTGGAATTCCGTATATGATATTGAATATTTTAACAAGAAATACTGAAAACACCGGTTTTTAATATAGGTTTAGGGATACGGACCCGAATACTCGACCAACTTAATTCGGCAGATTTGTGTCATACATTATTTAGGTAATGATAAGAATGTTACAGAACCCTCAGGGCGCGAGTCCTTCTAGCACTTGACAGGTTTTTCATACTCGTATGTGTATGTAGGCAAATAACAGTTATTTAAAAACATCAGTTTTAAATAACATTCAGCTTCTTAGTGTATTAAACTTTGTTTATTTTGAACATTTTATTGATTAACTTTGTTTTTGCTTATAGCACTTTGTAAATGAACAATATCTCTTTATTTATCTCGATTTAGAAACTTTTTATTTAGGTTGAACTTTGTGTACTTGTGTATACCATGAATGAATCTCTTTGTACGCTTTGTCCAGCTCTTTTCTAATATTCTTTAATTTTGTTGATAAGACACGTGTGCATGCGTCCTACTTCCCTGCTAAAGGTGAGTCCACACCGCCCCACACCAAGCACTCACATGAATTATGATTGTCGTAAAAATCTTCAAGCTCTCGTATTCGAAATTTGAATGAGCGTTTAAGCGGACACGCGTTTCCTGTCGTCATCATTGTGAATTTGGTGGAGTTCGTTGAACTTACTTTCAAATAATCTTCAAGGAGTGTAAATACAAACTGAGTAGAGTATATTCCAAATTTTAACTAGTCAAATTTTCTCAATTTTGTCACTCACTCACTGACTGACTGACCGATCATCAAAAATCTAAGGCACTTCTAGCAGACATAGAAGCTCCAATTTTGGAATACAATTATTGTTTAGTGAATAAATCAAGGAAAAACTAAAATATTTTGCAATTTCGGTCCAGTGCTCTAGATACACCAACTGCATAAATAACTTTGTAATCCCATATAAATATAACTAAATAATCCAATTGAATGTAATATGTATTACTTGTGAGATACATTGTGTTTTCATGCGATGGCCAAGTCAATATATTTATTTAAAACATGAAATTTTTTAAATATTGATACGGTCACTATAAGATGTTGTTAGGTTAGCTAATTATGTAATAACTTAAGACAGAAGGTCCCTTAAGTAGGGACTGAATAAATTAACCGACTTGGATGTAACATGGATCTCACAACTTTTTACGGTAGAAGAACTAAGTTGCGAAACTTGTTTTTTTTACAAGTTTAGTTTTTGATGGCATGTAACTTTTTATTGAACATTTTCTTATAAGAATCGGGTGTTAATACTCGTATTGACTTCATAGAATGTGAAACACCTTGTTGTTCACTGCATTAGGAAGGAGGGTAGGTATATAGGTACGGTAATCTCGGAATGACGTGTCTCTACACGTGCAGGTGGAAGAATTCGGTTGGGGCTGGAGACTTATATTTAGCTGTGACGACGGGGGTTCCACTAAGTATAAAAATATCGTTTAGTTAGAGAACGTATACACCCTTATCTATCTATACGAATAAAGAAAGTGCTTACTCGTTGACTTGGGATAGACTTATTACTAGTTATCTACTTATTACTACTTTAAACTACTCAAACTACTCACTTTCCCTCTATTTACATTTTCGAAGTAGCTCTCTTTGTCAAAAATAATACTAATCAATTTTTTAAAAACTCACAATTCCATGATTTGACTTTGAGATACGGGAATGATATTCGTCCTATTCCCTGTAAAACCGCAATGCTCAGGAAAAGTATCTTAGGAACTGCTTCAGATATATCAGTATAAAGTCTCTGTATGGGGAAACCTTTAAGCACACTTTGAAAAAAAAATGCTTCTTGAAAAATGTTATCATAGGTTAGATGATTTTTTAAATGACAGTTTGTAATTTCTTGGAGTACCTATTTTTATGATAATAGTAATGATTGCATGACGTTCTTGATGTGACAATAATGTCACATGTTTTGTGACATTTAATTATTTGATTTATTATTATAATATTTTTTATGCATGCAATTGGGACTTTTTTGTAAAAATTTAAGTTTGTTGTGATATAAGTATCTTTATTAATTATTTTTGTAAAAACATGTACATTTGTGCGCTCTTCTGAGTCAAAGGTAAAGATCGTTTGTTAAATATTCTAAGGCCTACAATATGTAATATTACACGTTTACAAATAAATAAATTGATTACTGATTACTAGTTAGTTAGTTAAATTGATTTGATTAGTGCTAAAAGTGAACTGCGGAGTTGTCAATCGTCTGTATTTGTTGGAATTCGATAAAATGAAATGTGTCCCACCCAACAGATCTAACACTTAACGAGTCTCCAGTATGAATTTGGCTATGTAAACGATAGTCAGATGTTCTAGAGGGCAAAATTTAATTTGTATATTTTCCGGAAGGAGTAGTAATTAAATATTATAGTATAATACTGGGCCTTACAGAACATATTCAGATCATAATATATACAGATAAAAAATAATGGGCCCTATATTTTAGCCTTCAGATTTATTTAATTATATTTTAGATTATTATTTATTTGTGGGTAGGTACATTTATTTTTAATAGTATTATATTCATTTTTAGATAATTAGACCGCTTAAGTTATTAGTATTATTAATAAAAAATAGAGTTTATAATGTGCCCCCCGAGAAATAGATAAAAATATGCAATAATTTTTCAAGTAATTTTTTCAGAAATCCTATTGTGTACATATTTTTTACGAACAATGGGCTTGGTCATTATCGCGCCAGATGAAAAGCATCGATTGGATCTAGGATGAAGGGCGCTCGCCCAGAAACTGTCAGAGTGACAGCACAGCCTTTCCTAGTTGCCTTTGACCACTTCTCGCTAGATTATTGTAACCAGCGATTTAAGCACGAACCTAGTCCATACTCTATGTATGACTGACTCGGAAGAACTTTTACAGATCTTATTCTATTTACCAGTTAATATATTTTTCATATTTTATTTATTTTATTTTCTATACACCAACATGTTACACTACATAGAACTAGATTTATCGATTTCCTTATTGTACGCCCGTGTTTATACAATTCCGACACCATGAGAAGCGACCCACCTGCCTTCAAAATTTGATCCATACTTATTTCTAGAGCCCCGTTCACATTGCCGTGATTATTTATCAAACACAATCGGAAACTGGTTTATAATCAATTCGATGTTTAATATGCACTAGATACTTTTATTTAAAATCTAATCTGGTTTCGATGGGTAACCGTTGCTATGATTTATATTACCTTCAAAACGGTACTTGCTTATTGTGTTCGCGATATCTTTTAATGCAGTTTATCGACGTGATGAATTAAATACACTGTTTATCATGTACGAAGTTATAAATATTCATTATTAAAATGTGTTTATTTTTCGACGTTATTTTCGTTATTGACGTTATTTAATAAGGGAAATTTATGCTTCTATTTGGTGAAAAAGGTGGCCAAGTGCGACTGGACCTTGAGAAATCCATACTGTTATTTAGACAAGTTGTAAAGTTGATATGGGGCATAAATGGCAGCTACCAAAAGAAAACTTAATTAAGAGACTAACCCTTACTTATAGAGTATTTTACTTCTCATTCACAATATTTTTTTTATTCACTGTTATCGAAACACGGAATATTGCACATAAAAACTTTTTCGTCCCATTTCTTTTGCTGATCATGATAAGGAACATAATTCTCTAGTAGGTCAACCGAGGTCAGGGTATTAGAGCTTCCATAAAACGCAAAATACAATTCCCATACTAAGTGTACTAAATTTATTATACAGGCATTAAGGCAGGCGTTTTCACACGGGCAAAGTTGTGGGTAAAAACTAGTATCATAAAAGGGAGATACGCAGTCTAGCGAAAATAAAAATAAGCTCCTTGTTACTATTTAATTATTACTAACACTATAACACTTCTATGCTATATAGGGTGAAATTAAATCAACCGACCAAATTCATACTGAAGACTCGGTTAGTGATAAAGAACTAGGTTCAGTAATCCTTTTGGCCAATTTCGAAAAATAATTTCTTTTGCTCCCTTACGGGTTGGACTAGTTTAAGTACAATTCCTAGTGCAGGCACTATGGGGCAAAAAATATTTTTTTTCGAATTTCACCTGGAGGGTCATTAAACCTTGCTCCTGATGACTCACCGAGTCTCCTGTATGAATTTATTCGATTGACTTAATTTCACCTAGTATAGAGAAGACCTTTCTTAGTGCCAAATTTCAGGGTTATACACCTTTAGGTTTTAGGGTGAGACAATTTAAATGAAATAAGACTTTTAAAAGGCTGTGTTTTGTTTTTGCATTGTGTTACAACTCAGGAGCCCGAGTAATTTACAATACTAAATTTCAACTTGGGAAAAGGATCTTGACAGACAGATATACGGAAAACAAAGTAATCTTATTTGTATGATTAAATATTCCTTTTTAAGTATTTATGAATTACGGAACCCTACAAAGGAGATCCTAGTCTCCGTTGTAAGTAAATAATTAATAACAAATAGAAGCTTGACGTAATAGAGTGCCTTACGGAATATGGTAAGCAGTAGCGGCGGATGTATTCAGTGATTTCGACTAGTTTTGTGACAAGACGACTCCGCCACCGGTCCACCATCGTCGCCCTCCGGATGTGAGGACTTCAAATAGGTACAGTATTTACTCAGTCGCGGCACATAGCCACGTGCGCCCCATACATACGCGGTCCAGGTAAAGGGGCCCGTACAGCTGTCTCCCCAGTTGCTTTTAGACCACGCCCGGTGCCTTATGCAATGCTTTGCTTCACAATAGCCCAGAATCAGCCGTTTGATTTTAATTAAGATTCATTGCCGTTTAGTTTTTTAGAGTTTCGAAATGCTTGAAGGATCTCTAAAAAAAAGCTCAGCTGAAAGGCATGCATTTTTACAGTACACAGTATGACTCATACTTTAATTTTAGTAAGGTACCCTAAGAGTTTAGGTTGTATACCAACCGTATTTAAAATTTATAATACACTAGTTTTTGCCCGCGGCTCCGCCCGCGTGTTGTTCGGTTTAACGGCATGCTTTTTTCCGGGATGAAAAGTAGCTTATGTGTTAAGTTAGGGTATAGGCTATATCTATTCTAAATTTCATCTAAATCCGTTCAGCCGTTTCACCATGAAAGTGTAACAAACATACACACACACAAACACATCCTAACTTTTTATAGTATTAGTGTTATTAGTTTGATAGATGAATGGCGAAATAATTCATCTGTTCGATGAATTGAAGGGACGTTGAAATATTTAAAAAGTTTATTATCAATATTAAGAAAAAAATAGTTAAAAAATCGGTTTTCTCACAAATTTTGAATGAAGTAGGTTCTGAAGCCAAAACTATAATTTTTAGAATTTTTGTCTTTCTGTCTGTATGTATGTTCCATTTTAACTAGAGAACCCCTCAACGCATTTGTATGCGGTTTTCTATATTATCGTCGTAGGGAACCTGATCAATATAGGCTGTATGGAGTGTTGATAACATAACGTCCACGCCGAAAACGAGGCAGAGATTGAATGAAGCGCCCGCGCAGCCGTGAGCGAAAAGATAAATAAATATAAAAATGCATGCAATTGCTATTAAACATACTAAAAACACGCAGAACTTACAAAAAGTCATGCATAACTCTACTTATTTTCTGAAATACAAAGTTTTATTCAACCGACTTGATTTTTGACGCCATTGTTAGCAAAGCTCGTAAAATAATACGTTTTTTGCGCGCACAAACGGTTCAGCCGTGTGTCATGCAACCCGGGCCAGGTGAACGCGAATTTCTTTGAAAGTGAGACCGTCTCTCGCGCATCAACCTGCAGCGGCATTGTTCGCAGAAGAATGCGCTGGTTCTTGACGCAGCTGTCTGCGCGGGCGCAGGCGCGGCGGCGACCGATGAGATTACGGCAATATTGTGTTTGTGCAACTGCCATTTTCATGCACCCCAAGAAGATTAGCTTATAGGAAAAAACACCGTAACAGATAGGTAATCATAGTGCCCGTCAGGCGTTGCATCACCTGTTGAGCTTTTAGTTTGCTACGAGACATTGCTAAGGTTTGCTGAAAGATTGTGTAGACCTTACATGCACCAAATACCATGATTATGCGACTCCTAACCGAGTCGAAGCTATATTTTAGAAAAGTACATTGTTTTTGTTACAAAATACCTACTTTATTTTGTCAGACGTCTGTTCGCCTAATGTTATTTACAAAAGTCCAAGTAATATCCAAAACTAAAAGAGGTAGATACCTTAGGTACGTAGTAAGTAATTAATAAAAATACCTTTCTTAGAAGTCGAAAAATTCCAACCACTTGTCACGATCCTATCAAGTCTTACAAATTCGGCAGCCTCTGATATTGTTGTTTCTCTCTCATCCTTACATGACGTTCTGGTGTCTGAGCGAGACAAGATGATCCTTTTCATGTCCAACGTAGAATAAACTATTTTCATTGAACTTTATAAAGGGACCGTGAAAGATGAATGAAGCTCGTCATTATTTTATTTTACGACACTTTTTGCATTTATCTGCAGAATGGTTCATTTATCTTACAATTCTTGTATAAAATCGAGCTACCTGTTCTTTTAGGGTTCCGTATACAGAAATACTAAAAATACTCGTTATGGTATATCAAATGTTTTCGTCTGTCTGTATGTCACATATACTTCCAATGAGAAAAAGCTTTAAATTTTATAGTCATGTCCACATTTAGCTAAGGGCTTATTGTTCCACAAATATTTTGTAAAATGTGAGTTTGCAATAACAGTGAGTGTTAAATGGCACAAAAAAAGAAAATAAGAATCTTCAAAAATAGTTTACTATATGCAAATACATAATTTTAATGGTATTGTAATAGCTTCAAGCTTCAAAATAATATCGATATTTCATTGGCGCCAAGCTCAACTTAGAACCTTCGATCATCGAAGCCTAGAACATCAAAAACGCCAGCCAGATATTCGAAGATTCGTTTGAAAAAATATGGAATCCCCTTAAATTGAAAAAAAATACATATTATATGATTTGTTGATCTTTTAGTAAGTGTACGTACTAATAACAAATGTATAAAGATAAAATATTATGAAAAATATATCCCTATGTTTTTTTGTTTTAAAATGTTCCTAACAAGAACGCAGTAACGAGATTGGCTTGTTCTTTTTCTTCATATCATAGATAGTTGATAAAAATGAAGTGAACCTATTCCAATCCCATTTATTATCAATCACATATAAAGTATATAAAGTATTAGCTCAAAACCCTCCAATCCTATTTCGCTTCGTGATTATTATTATTATCCGTCAAAGACAAATAGGCCAATTCGCCAACCAATAATCGCCTATATCAAAAGATAACTTGAAATTGGCCTTATTGTTTTAGACAGCTTGTAAGATATTTTCATAGCCTGTGCCATACCCTTCGAACCCTCGGTGCGCGAATGTTTACCCTTGCCCTGTAGTTTTTGTTTTATGTGCTAATATCTGCTTACTCATAATTATTTTAAGGTAGCTGTTACAACTTAAAGGTTTAAATACTTACCCACTTGGCTATAAACTTTCTTCTATTTGTACCGAGGCTCAATTACAAAAGGTATGTAACCTCGCTGTCATTTCAAAAAGTCGTATGTAAAAATAAGAAGTTTTCATGAAACATAAAACTCATTTTCTTTAAAATTTTATTTTATTTGCTACATATTCCAATATAATCACATAACACTAATATTATAATTGCGAAAGATTGTGCGTGTGTGTGTGTATATGCTTGTTACTCTTTCACGCTGAAATGGCTGGACGGATTTGGATGAAATTTAGAATGGATATGCTTGTACCCCAACTTAACACATAGGCTACTTTTAATCCCGGAAAAAAGTATGTCGTTAAGCCGAATAACACGCGGGCGGAGCCGCGGGCAAAAGCTAGTAAGTTTATTAAGGTTCATTCATACGCACAAGAAGAAGAATCACTCCCAAAAATAGGAACACAACAGCGAAAAAAAAAATTTTTTTTTGAACATCGACTTTTTGAAATCTCAGCGACGGTATGTCGATCTTGCTGATTGTAGAGTTGCTAAAAATTCAAATAAAAAGTTGTATCAAAATCGGCATGACGGTTTGGAAATTTCCAACACTTCACGAAAATGTGTCTTTGCTTGAAACCAAATACAGGCTGTGCTGATTTGTCCGCAACTTCCGCTAAAATGAGATATTAATTTATATAGATAATGCTTATTTCAAAAACAGTTCGAAAAATAACTCAAAAATTGGAGACAAAGTTATTTCCTTAAATTTTCTGGATGTACATAAGTATATGTTCTAGGTGGTAGAGCTGATGCCGGGCTCGACTGTGGAGGTACCGCCATCTTACTCGCAAATCCTCCCGAAGTTATTTGGGGGAGAGTAAGAGAACAGCTCTCAGGCAAAACCAGGCGGCCCACCATTGCCTGGGACCGATGGATGGCGGTATATCCATCCCCAATTGCCGAGCCTTATATAAAACAGACTGGTGACGGGCAACGGCATCACTGGTGCAAGGGTTTCGGCAACGCGCTCACCAACCCGCCTGCCCAGCGTGTGTGAGTATGGGCATTTCTACCAGGAGGACCACCAAGATTGGCGCAATCCTGGAAAGGCCTTTGTTCGGCAGTGGACGAAACAGGCTGATGGATGGATGGATGGAAGTATATGTATGTAGTGGACTTATAGTACTATGTGACGGCCGGCGCATCTTCATTACACCCGCACCTACCACCCCGCACCCCCGTTTAAGACTATCCTGCACGCACTATGGCAGAATTCCACAGACAAATAATTTAAAGTCTCGCGCACCGATGGTTCGGTTCTTAAATAGTACTTCTGTAAATTCCGTTTTTTTTATTAAAAACTAGCTTTGCCCGCAGCTCCGCCCGCGTGTTATTCGGTTTAACGACATGCTTTTTTCCGGGATAAAAAGTAACCTATGTGTTAAGTTGGGGTATAAGCTATAACCATTCTAAATTTTATTTAAACCCGTTCAGCTGTTTCAGCGTGAAAGAGTAACAAACATACACACACGCACACGCACAAACTTTCGCATTTATAATATTAGTAGGATAGGATAGTTTAATCGTCTAAAAACACAAAAGAAAAAATATGATGATGGCCCATTAACTAGGAGCGGAAATGTAAGTTTTATAAATAACTGAGTATTTTATGTTAAATTGATAGTTTTATCCCTCTTAGAAAAAACTGGCTTTGACAGACAGATACACGGAAGGAAACACGAGCAGATCATAACGGTTCCTTTTTCCCAACTTTGAACAGGTGCGGAACGGAAAATTTAAAGTTGCTATAAATCTTAGAATCATGAAAGCTATAAATAAAAATAATACACCTATCTAAGTGTAGAACGAGACACATATAGAATTTTACGGACTGTTTTAAAATTTTATGAAAATACCGCTGGTAAACAGCTGATGGCTATCTGGGGGCACGGGAAGCGGCACGGCCGTACTATCCTTTTCTCGAAACAGTTCAGGCCATTTTCGACCCCCTATAACTTCGTTGTGGATAAAACTAGAAGCCTGAATTTTCAGTAACTTTCAGTGTATAAACACGGTATATTTCAAATTCCATTCAATTTGAACCAGTAGATTAAGAATTATAACTAGTCAAAGTTTCTCAATTTTGTCACTCACTCACTGACTGACTGACCGATCATCAAAACTCTAAGGCACTTCTAGCAGACATAGAAGCTTCAAATTTGGAATACAAATAGTGTTTAGTGTATAAATTAAGGAAAAACAAAAATATTTTGCAATTTCAGTCCAGTGTTTTAGTTTTTTAATTTAGATTTCCCATATAAATATATAGGATTATAAAGTTATTTACATTTGTAAGTAGAAGGTACCGGAAAGGAAAAAAGTAGAATTATTTACAAAAAGAAATGAGATGCCATCAAAAACAAAACTTGCAAAAAAACCAAGTCTCGCATCATAGTTCTTCTACCGTAAAAAGATGCGAGATCCATGTAAATCCAAGTCGGTTAATTTATTCAGTCCCTACTTAAGGGACCTTCTGTCTTAAGTTATTATTACATAATTAGCTAACCTAACAACATCTTGAAATGACCATATCAATATTATTTTTTTATTTTATTTTAAATAAATAGATTGACTTGGCAACGGCATACTGTAGAAGAACATGATGCGAGATTTGTTTTTTTTACAAGTTTTGTTTTTGATGGTACCTATTTGTTTTAACAAAGTTTAAGTACTAACTTTTAGTAAGGAACAACTGCAGGAGTGCATTACAAACTGGAAAAGATAAATTAGAAACAAATGTAAAGACAAGAATTAAAAAAAAATATCAATATGTCAATTAACTTACCAAGTATACAATAAGAGTTCACTGATCCAAATTTCTCGTATTGACCTGCAGGTTGTTGCGCAAACGTCTAGATTAGTCTGAGATAAGACAAACCGCGACTCAGACCCGGGCCCTGAACTCTGCTAACCTAATTGACAAGCGGCGCCCGCGCACCGCTCGCCGCCCGCGCACCGCTCGCCGCCCCGCTCACATCATCGATCAAACTGACCACCTTACAATTGAATTACGAAATCCATATCGCTGCAGATACAGGTATCCAATCAAATATCCATTCCGTGACAGAACCTGCGAGTGCAAGCAAGCGATCGGTATGTGCGAGATGAAGGTTTCTGGATCACGATAACCTATGGTTCGGCTGTCGATCTCATTTTATTTAAACACATTGCAGTGCATACGCCAAGAATTTAACCCGAGCCCTATAGCCAGTCACAACTTACAAGGCTAACATTGCTGCAGCTCGAATTTTCGCTAGTATCTTTGGTACAGGTTTACTCGACTGTTTTGATTGGCAGTGATTGGCAGAATCCTTTTTAACGATGTGAACTTTATGTGTCTAGACAGTTATGATGACGCTCCTCACTCACCTCGTGTTACCTACGTGGTGGACCTGTATAGAAAATGTATAAATAAATTAGCCCTTGCTCGCGGTTCCGCACGATTATTCAATCTTTGCCCCGTTTTCGGTTGTAAGTTATTTCATTAACACAACTTATATCCTATGTGTTGACCAGTTACTATGATGATAATAAAAAAAAACATCCAAATCCGTTGAGTGATTCTCGAGTTAAAATGGAACAGACACGCAGACAGACAGACAAAATTCTAAAAATTGTTGTTTCGGCCTCAGTACAATACCAATAACAATTGTATTTAAAACTTCGCGAAAATATTCAATGTACATACAGAAGCGACTTTTTTACTATTTTATTAATAGTATAGATTTTGAAACTGTTTCACTTTTAATTGGACTAACTCAACCGAAATACCGTATCTATTGGTGTTTACTTCGATCAGCTTTTCAGGAGAGCTTACAATCGCATTGTTCGTTGAGCCAATTATCTATCAGTACCAGAATGACAATAATTTAAATTAACGGCTTATCGGCATCAGTAACTGGCGAGCAGGCTGGACTGGTCGGCAAGCGGGAGAGTTTCCGCAATTTTGATCCGATTGCAAACAATGGAACAAGTGGCACGGGCCAGTACGGCGCCGGCGGCTTTAATAATTTACAACTAGTTATTAGTGAAGCGAGACCCGGCCCTGGTGCCAGGTGACTGGTCTGGTCTGGATTGTGTCAAGTTTTCATGAGGAACTGTGACCACCGACGGGTGCTGGTTGTCTAGCAGGTTCGTTTACAGGCTGTCTGTACTAACTGAGATTGATTGATGAGATCACGTGCTTTGTGGTGACGAGAACACGCCAAAAGTAAATTTAATGTATTTTTCAAGTGCTTACTGAAAAAGTAAAAGCTTCGTATACTGCATATTAGAATTATAAAAATATGGAAGTTTTAGATAACTGCTTTTTACAAAAAAGTGCACGACCGCGAAAGGGTAGGTTTATGTTGAAAGATATGCCTATGTTCTATATTACTATATTGCATAATGGTTGAATCTTCTTCTCGAATTGGAATTGTAATACTTACCTATTCAAGATACCTAGGTATATAGCATATACTGTATGGGTACATAATAGTATATACGTACTGTATTAATCTAAATCAAAAGTACCCGGAGGAATAGAATGTGGACGAGGCGAAAGAGGTGTGTCAGGATCGTAGCAGATGGAAATCTGTAGTTTCTACCTACCCTTCTGTGATACAGGCGTCATAATGTAACTCCACCAATATTCTTCATTTTATACATGAAACAAACGAATGCCCCCTAGAGGGAAAGTGCGGAACCTCAATTTTATTTTTTATTTAAAGAAAAAGGATTTTGGAAAATTATCTGCGTTTTTCCTGCGTCTTTTCCGTACTTCTAACAATATAACTTTTTTGGATACGAGTTTCATTATTTAAATGTTAAATGTCATGGTCTTCCTTTAATTTACGAATGTTACTTCAAAGAATTTGGTTCTAATGCGTGACCTTTAGATGGGTATCATAAAAATACAGTTGTTTTTTTGCACATTTGTCCGGTTCGATTCCCAGTTCATGCGGGTGATTTTTTGAAATTCTTGAATGCAGATTTCCTTAACTTTAAAAAAATAAAGGTTTCTTTAAGTAAAATTTGCTATCTTTAATATTTAAGGTACTTACTCTCCAGGGGGCATTCGTTTGGTTCAGCCTGTATATTTCACATACCTAGAGTAATGTATATGGAGAAATATAATAAATTTAAAATCAATACTGCGATAGGAAAAGCGTTCTAAGAAGAATAATTACAATAATATCCACGTAGTTCCAATTATGCCATTAAATTGAAAGTCTAAATCCAAGGTGCAATTGTATAAGACGCCTGGGGCGCCGGTCTCGATATCCAGTTATTGGAGGCAGACAGGTAGAGCGGAGCGGGGTGCAGCAGCTAGTCGCACGAGGACAGAGGAACAATCGGCAGCCGGCGCCTGCCGATCCAATCTCCGCCGCCGCACACTGAGCTGCGAGAGGACCAAGATATAAGAGAAGGCGACCAAGGGAATTAAGTGATACACGAAAGTACATCCTAATCTTGTTTACAAGAGATTTTATAGTAACATGCGTTTTATATTTATATCTATCTATAACGTAAGAACTACGCTCTTGTCGTGGAGTAACCGCGATTCTTCTCTTTTTTCTGCTGATGATTCGACCTCTTGATACGACGTAACATTTACTTTCTCCTTCACTTTATTACAGCAAAATATATTGAAATTCTTGTAAATGGAGGAATGCTTAATAACCTGCAATGCCTGCTCTACCCAGAGTAGCGTGTATCTAACAAATTTACATATTACACGATGCTTGATATACAAAATTCAAGAGAGTAGTCAGACGATTTAGTAGGTTTGATCAAAAGTTCAATCACCGCCGGAAAAAGTACTTAATTAGCTAATTAGACTTACAAGTATGTGTAAAATACACTTGCGTGACCATAAAGTGAGACTTAAGAAATCTGCATTCTCCTAAAAATATTTCTGTCCGCAGTTGGACGCAATTTCTCTTTATGTTTGAATTAACATAAAAAACAAAGATTAAACCTGTTTGGATAGTAACAAAATTTTGAGAAATATTGTTGCTAAAAATTAAATTTACAAATAGTTAATTATGTGCAAAAACGAATTTCAAACTTTCGTCCTACACATAAAATGTAATATTATTCCTATTTACAGTACTTTTATTTTTGAGCAAAGTCCTTCAGTTATTGAGTTATTTCTACCTAAACTCACTCTATTTTCACTGTTTTCACAGAACAAGGGTAGGATTTTCGGAAAAAAGAGCCCCTCGCCCTGCAGTTGAAGGCTTGAGGTATCTATCTCTGTTCAAAACATCAGAAGAAGTTCGATGTATTTTTTGGAAAATTTACCGAATCGCCATAAAACAGCAAATTATTCAACATTTCGACCCTGGCTGAAAATGGTTCATTATAAAAACTAATATTTAACAGTAATTTTTTCCTTTTTCTGAGAACTCATTCTGCATACAAATTGTCTTTTGCCGAAAATACCTACTACGAAGTAAGAAATTTGTTACGAATATTGGATGGATTCGATTGATGGTTCTTGTTGGAATATCATCTTCAGTAAATTATACACAAATTCTTGTACTTTTTATTCCACATATATTTATTTTTATTCTTACTTAGGCTACCGGTTTCGAATTACATAATAATTCATAAATTGTTGGCCCGATGATGTGTAATACAAAACCGGTAGCCTAAGTAAGAATAAAAATAAATATATGTGGAATAAAAGTACAAGAAGTTGTGTATAATTTATTGAACTTTGCTACGTTTCACAAACCTACTTCGCTTTGTAGCTTCACATTCATTTTATTGTTCTCAAGTGATTATATTAATATTATTTTAGACTAAAAACTAATTGTACATGTACCATGTCATCATCGGAAAAACCACTTCATGTAAAACCATTGGGAAACACTACGAAAAGCTAATTGCAGATGACGTCAAAATAAAAAAAAATATATAAAAAAATACAATACAAAAAAAAAAATTTCTTTTAATTTCTATATAAAAAAATTTTTTTCTTAAGTAAAATATACAAGATACATGAATTTTTCGGCTTAAATTGTAATAGCAAAACACTTTTTACAATTCGAAAGATCCTTAACCCATTTAATGGATCAGAAGTACGGTCGTGCGTGCCTATTGTAAATCAATATATTACACTCCATGTATATTTCACAAAGACATTGAATAGGATATACAATATTTTACAGTATATAGATATTTAATATACAAATATAGCAATATTTTCCAGGCAACCTTTGGGTGAAAAACAAGGTGAAAAAAATGTAGAGAGGAGCGTATAAATGTAAAGAAATAAAATACTAGAGGAAACTGTTATCGAGAATGGCCAATCATTATATTATTTAGGATACAAAGAAAAGGTTTATCTTTGCTTAGAACACTATGACCAACCTATAATTTTCATAATGATATCTATAGCTCTATAATAAATAAATAAATAAAGGCATTTAATAATGTAATTTAAATATTATTTTTTTATACATTGTAGGCACAGTAGATGACCTGTCTTATCCCTTAAATCGACTTTTTTCCAGACTTTTTTTATATAATGCAAGATGTTGGATCGCTTCTAATTTAAACATTATCCCCTTTCATTCTATCCTTTCAGTGTTGCTTTACTTACAATTGTTTCGCTCACGCAATACATTCATAAATAACGTCATTAGATATTATTTGTTCGTGACAGCAGAATAACTAGCCGAAGATGTCGGTTAACTAGGATTAACAGTACTGTCCTCTAATTTAAACCGAGATCCGTTCCGCTGACAGTTGTAAACGGGTCTTAATGAATGGTAGGTACTGTTTGTTTTAGATAATAGGTAGTTTAGTAACCCAAATAGTTGTCTGTCTGAATCACAGGCCATTTGTCCCCAAGCATCGAATCGTAGACGTTTAGTTAATTGAATGGCATTAGTTGTTGCAATGTGCTTGCGACTATCGACAGATACGGCCTGTAAACACGTCGTCCGTATCGCAACAATCTATTTATAATCACTGGCCGGCGAGACCACTGTGTGTTAAATGTCTGATATTTACGGGCACGAGACGCTGGCCCTAGTGATGGCGGAGTTGCAGAGGTCTCAAAGACTTATCGATAAAGATTTCTTTGAGGTAGTTCTTCTCTTCTAGTTCCTCTCTCTTTTTAGAGTTCCGCGATAAAAGGGCAAAACGGAGCCCTATTAATATCGCTCTGCTGTCTGTCTGTCCGTATGTCGCCGGTCTCTAGCTTGCGGAAGGAATAAGGTACAGATCTGAAATTTGGATATGTTATGTAAAATGTTGACCCTTAATTGGATATTGAATTAATTATTTTTTTCTTACCCCGGTACGTGGGGCGTCGTTGTCTAGATCTCAATAAGTAGAGCACAAAAACATTTTTTACTTTATTATCCCAAAAAAAAAAAGAAATGGGTGGCCATCAAAGTTGTAAATTTTAGGCCATTTGAGTTACCGTTACTCAAATTACAAACAAAAAAAATACAAACTTATCAGTACCTACAAAATGTATGACACAAAACTGCAAAATTGGTTGGTCAAGTAAGTAAGTTACGGAGTCTATCTCAAAAATTAAACTAGTCAGGAATTTTCATTTTTCTGTAAATTATGTACTATATACCCTATTTAAATCATCAAATACTGACAACGCCGATTGTTAATATAGCTTTAGAATTATGTACCCGAATACTCGACCAACTTAATTTTGCAGTTTTGTGTCATACATTTTGTAGGTACTGATAAGTTTGTAATTTTTATAAAAATAATTTAAATCTATTAACTTATTAATATTGCAAATAACTGCAGAATCAGTAAGCTGAAGTGGCAGTGGGCAGGCCATATTTGTCGCCAACATGATGGCCGTTGGGGCCGAAAGGCTGTAGAATGGAGACCACGTGCAGCAAAGCGTAGTGTAGGCAGTATTACGTCTTCATAGAAACGGCCCAAACGACGCGCTTCTAATTTCCATAAACTACGGTATACAGCAGCTTTACGGCAGTCGCGAGTGCGCCGCAGTTATGTACGGACGAGTGCAGTGTTAGACGCCCTCGCACATTTTTTTACGTGAATTATCCGAAATTAGCAATTATATTGTTCAATATATGGATGTTTAGATTCATCTATATTGGAACTAAGTATACTAATTGCAATCACTTTTGAAATAAGAAATAAAACCTAAGTAAAAATTATTCATATTAAAGCCTTCTAAATATACAACAATATTTCATGAAAAGATAAAACGACAATCTAATGTAGCATTATCAAATGTAACCTATTAAAGACAGTCAGTGGGAAGCCCTAGTGCGTGTTTACGTACCAAGCGGGCGTATATAATTATTTCAAGGACATTGCCGAGACAAAATACTGTTTACTTTAATTATATTGTGGTACCAGTAGCCATTAGAAAATAAATATAAGTAACTGTTGCTGTAATGACAGTAACTCCGCCGTTGCCGACAAAATAAGAGATTTCACTTTTTTCATTTCTAAAAAATCCATCGATATCTGTCGACTGATAATAGCAAGGCCTAGTGGTAGAGCGATTAGCGCACCCAAGCTGGCGCCTGCGCACGTGCGCGGGTGAGTAAGCCTGCGCGCGCACCGGCCCGACCGGACACTCGCAAACAAACCATTTACTACATAACCATGATAATTAGGTTACCCTTCTTTACAATAATCACTCCTATTTCTAGCAAGTATAAAGTCCGTAAGGGTTCTAAATTTTCTAGTCGGTCAATGCTAGTCGCGACGCACAGATCATACGAGTTGCCAACTAATTGAACATTTTGGAAGATAAACAAATGAATTATTATTTGTTTTTGACATACATTTACCACCAGTAAATAGTAAGCTGTAAGAAAATCTGTTGCTTTATTAGTGTCGGTACCGTAAACGCGTTTATTTAGTCTAAAAACAGAGGAAGGAAGCTTTTTTAATATTAGACTTTTGTTAGGTTTTTATTTAGGATCATACTCGTATATGATTCTAATATTACGTTATTCGGCTTGTTGGTTAACTGATAAGTGAACTATAAATTCGATTTTTAAATAAATCAATAGATAAGCAGATACCTAATCATAAAAGTGGATTTATTAATTTCTAGTTTCTAAATACACGCAACAAGAGTAACTTTCCAATCTTCTGTTCCGGGTAAATTATTTCCCACATTACCTTTATTCATTTGAACGAGTTCTATTTACAAAGACTCATACTAACCCTTGAAAATTAAACAACATTAGAACATCCCTTTGTTTGCGTCGCCCCTGGTAAAGCTGCTAGTGTGCATCACGCATTGATACACCATACTGTGAGACACTATACCCATGAACAGGAAACATAGTAAAGTAGGCTTTAGATCTATGAATATAAGAAATATCAAGGCGCAAAGGTAGGTTGGTAGGGTGGTACCTGCGCTAGCGCATTCGTAACGCTCGTCACATCACTGTTCGCGACCACCCCTTCGTGCTCAGTTCACCCACATACAATTAATTTTCATTAACAGATAACCATTTATATCCAATAATGAGTTAAAGATGATTCTCTGATATTAGTCTGTGTTGTTTTTATACAATCTAACCAATGAAGATATCATTTGTAAACCGTTTTTTGAAACAACAATTTTAATGTTACAACGTCCGTTAGTTTAATTGATGTGTAAAATATAGTTTTTGACTTCAAATCCAAGAAGCTTCTCACGGTACGGTTTTTTCGATAATGAATAGTTGAATAAATTGTCCCCATTATTATGAAATCGTATCAACCGTTATTTTATACTGGCAACCCTTATTCCACTCCTAGATTAAAGAGTTACGTAATCCAACAAAATGGTTCCGTTATTGTAGGTTCACAATGTAATGTGTAAATGTAACCTGTTATTAGCATTGATCCCGTCATTACGGGACAATCAAACGTTTGAATAACAAATACCTCAATGTAAATATTCTCAGGGAGTCAGAGTTTCGGTTTCTAATTTTAATTGCTTCATTTCAGTCTCGCAGGGGATGCTGATCGGTGATCGAAGATTTGAGGTGGTTCAAGGTGCAATTAATTGTAATGCTCGCTTTACCCTTTGTTGTGCCGTCGCGCGATTTGAACAGCTTGTATATGTGAATTAGTTTCTAAAGCATAAAGGAACTTATTAACGTTATTGTATGTGAGGCTTTTTCAACAATTCTTTTTTTGCTTCATTGAATTCTGTTTGAGATTATTCGTTATAAAAATAACGATTTACAAATATAAGATTTCAGTTTTAAAACCGATATTAATTATCAATTGGCAACACGAATTGTTTTTCTAATTTTGTATGACATAACGTCGTCTAATCGATCATACGACTGAAAAAACCGGTCAAGTGCGAATAAAGTTATTTATTATATAAACTTAAATAATTTGAACAAAAATTGCAAATATACCATGTATGAAAGAAAACCGCAAAATTAAGTTGGTCGATTTGCAATCACATTTTGATTGTGGAAAGGAACATGTTCGGTTTGACAATAACAAAAATATTCGCTTCCTCGCGTTCCAAATTGCTGAAAAGTATAGCATTCCGCATTAAAAAGTTTGGTTTTATTCTTTCATGAGACGCAACCCACAACTAAGCTTGCGGCAACCAGAAGCAACAGGATGGAAGGATTTATCCGCAAAAACGTCTACGCATTTTTTGACCTTCTTGAAAATATTATAGACAAGTATAAATTTGGCCCTACCCATATTTTTAACGTCGACGAAACGGGAATTTCTACGGTGCAAAAGAAACCTCAAAAGATCGCGGGTGAAAAAGGAAAAAAGCAGTTAGGTTGAACCAATAGCGGGGAACGCGGAACAAACACCACAGCTGTATGTTATGTAAGTGCATCTGGACAGTTTGTTCCACCTATGATTATATTCAAGAGAATAAGAATGAGCGATCTCTTGAAGGAAGGTGCACCTCCTGAAAGCATAGTCACTGTATCTGAATCAGGCTACATTAACTCTGAATTGTTTGTCCAGTGGCTGGAGCTGTTCATATTAAGAGTGAAGCCAACAAAAGACAATATAGTTTTACTATTGCTTGACGGTTATACAACCCACACGAAGAATACAGAAGCTCTTCATCTGGCTAGATAAAATGGCATCATCATTCTTCAACTCCCAGTGCATACTACACATCGACTACAGCCACTTGACGTGTCCTTTTTTGGCCCATTAAGCACACATTACATTAATGCTACAGAGGTCTGGCTAAAGACGAACTATGTGAAACACGTCACTCAGTTTCAAGTAGCTGCTTGATTCAATAAATCATACAAGCGGGCTGCAACCATAGAGAATGCTATCAGTGGTTTCGAATCCTCTGGGGTTTGGCCTGTTGATAGATACGCTATCCCTGAACGGGCTTATGCACCATCTGATGCTCTTAATAATTCTGCTGCCAACTCACATACGGCAAATGCTCCAAGCTTATCTACAGAGATTACTGATAGACTTCTGTCCCTGGCCAAGATTATGCACCATCTAATGCTGTTAATAATTCTGCTGACACCTTAGATTCAGATCCAAGTGTATCTAAACTGAATACTGATTCAAATAGTCTTGGCCTGTCGACAAGTCAAAATAGACCACCAACAAGCAAAATTGCTGTTTCATTTGGTGATGTGAATATTACCCAAGAGAAAAATAAATCAAACCTAGTTTCTCCTTTACAGGTGAGGGAAACATTAATTATTTTGTCCCCACTGCCATTTAACACGAGAGACAAAAAGCGCACCGCTCAAAAAGCAACCGTTATAACATCTAGTCCATACAAAATAATTTAGAAGAATCTGCTCTAAAAAGAAAGGAAAAAGGAAAAACATCAGTTGTTAAGACAAAAAAAACAAATATCTGTAGGGTGAAGAATGAGAAAGGAAAAAATGCTAAAGGAAAGATTATTAAGAAGAAAAGATTATCCTCCGATAGTGAAAACTCTGAAGTATTGGTACTTGACGATGAAACTGACGATTCAGGTGACGAAAATACATGCGATTTATGTAATGGAAACTATTTCGACAAATCTGGACTCAAGGTAGATTGGATACAGTGAGTTAGGTGCCACAAATGGGTCCACGAAACATGCACTCGCAATCCGGATATTTGCGACACCTGTCTCAATTGATAATTATTATTAATATTACATTTCTATACATAATTGATTAATTACATTTAAAAATAATTACTAATACTCCAAGTTCATAGTTGATTACATAAAAAATTATTTAACATAAAAAAATGGTTTTCTTTAAATATCACCTATTTTTGGTATAACATCTGCTTCATAGTATGATCTAAATTGTACCGTTAACAGATCACAGCAAAAAAAAAATTACATGGTTACCTTTCATACACTAATTCAGATCAAAGGGATGTTGTAGCCAAGAAACCATACTTTTTAGTGCACTTTACTTTAAGTAAATTGAGTAGATATTGTAGGAGATACCGATATTTCGAAAATGGTACAATTTACTCGACCCTCCCCTACTTTCTACCAGTCAAATTTAATCATAACAATATATATCTTTAGAATAAAAAAATATATACCTATAATAATACGGAAATACATAGAGAAATCTAGGAATAAAAATATATTTATGCAATGAACAAATAAGTTGATAAATAAATACGGGAAACACATACAAAAAATATTTAGGTTGGGCTACTAAAATGTAATCAAGTTATACACCTGCATAAAATAGAGAAATAAAGGAATAAAAATAGTATATATATATATATATACTATTTTTATTCCTTTATTTCTCTATATATATACTATTTTTATTCCTTTATTTCTCTATTTTATGCAGGTGTATAACTTGATTACATTTTAGTAGCCCAACCTAAATATTTTTTGTATGTGTTTCCCGTATTTATTTATCAACTTATTTGTTCATTGCATAAATATATTTATAAATATATACTATTTTTATTCCTTTATTTCTCTATATATATACTATTTTTATTCCTTTATTTCTCTATTTTATGCAGGTGTATAACTTGATTACATTTTAGTAGCCCAACCTAAATATTTTTTGTATGTGTTTCCCGTATTTATTTATCAACTTATTTGTTCATTGCATAAATATATTTTTATTCCTAGATTTCTCTATTTATTTCCGTATTATTATAGGTATATATTTTTTTATTAATTATTTTATTAATATATATATATATATATTAATAAAATAATAAAAATATATAATTTATATAATAAAAATATTATATTTATATATATCAACAAAGACCTCACTAGCAACGTGTTAGAAATCGGTAGTGTCTCTACTCGGGTGGCATATCTTGTTCTTAGACTTAAGTCTTGTTAACAAGAGATATTCTCTTAAAGTCATTCAAGTGTATGCCCCCACGTCGAGCGACTCTGATGATGTAGTCGAGGCCGTCTATGATGACATATTAAAGGCCAGACATAACACCACCAAGACACATTTTACCGTTGTTATGGGGGACTTCAACGCCTAAGTGGGAGTACAAGAGTGTGGTGAATCGGTAATCGGACCACACGGTTATGGCTGCAGAAATCCTCGGGGCCAGATGCTGGTTAGCTTCCTTGAGAGCCAAGGTCTGTATTTGATGAACTCATTCTTCAAAAAGAAGCCTCAAAGGAAGTGGACCTGGCGAAGCCCTGATGGTAAGACTAAAAATGAGATAGACTTCATCATGACGGATCAAAAGCACATAATCCAAGATGTATCTGTGATCAACAGGTTTTGTACCGGTAGCGATCACCGACTTGTGCGATGCATCTTGAATATCGACTTACAGCTTGAGAGAAATCGTCTGATGAAGCCTACGCTCCGCCCTTCTCTGCGCCAAACCGCTGTGGAATCCGAAAAGTTCCAAATGGAACTTCAGAACCGATTTGCTCTGTTGAAAACCACTGAGGACGTTGACCAGCTTGCTAACAATTTCACGAATGTCGTGCGCGAGGTAGGCAGGGCTTATTTTTAAGCCGGAGCGAAGGACTAAGGAGTCCAAAATTTCGAGTGGAACTCTGGACCTGATGAGGCAGAGCCGGGAAATGTCTTCAGATTCTGCAGATTACTCCCTTCTTAACAAGCGCGTTAAAAGGCAAATTCGTTTTGACCTGCGCCAACATAACACTCGCGTCACTGAAGACGCGATCAAGCGAAACAAAGGCTCAAAAGTTTTTGCCCAGCAGTTAGGAAGGGCCAATCTGTCGAAGCTGAAGACATCTCTAGTTGCACCTCTAGTCCGCCACTACACCGACGAACTCCCGGATGTCGAAATGGGTGAGATTAGGATAGCTCTTGAACAGCTGAAAAACAATAAGGCGCCGGGCGAGGACGGCATCACAACTCCTGAAAGCTGGAGGTTACCCTATACTCGGACAGCTACATGACCTCTTTAATGCCGTTATTCGTACAGGTACTACGCCAAAGGAGTGGAGCAGGAGCCTGGTCATTTTGTTCTTCAAAAAAGGGGACAAAATCCTACTAAAGAACTATAGACCAATCGCACTCCTGAGCCACACCTACAAGCTGTTCTCAAGAGTTATCACGAATTGTCTCACTCAACGATTCAACGACTTCCAACCTCCAGAGCAGGCTGGGTTTCGAAAAGGCTACAGCACCGTGGACCACATTCACACGCTAAGGCAGGTTATACAGAAAACCCAAGAGTATAATCAGCCTTTATGTTTAGCGTTTGTGGACTACGAGAAAGCCTTCGACTCCATCGAAACTTGGTCTGTTCTGCAGTCCTTGCAGCGATGCCAAGTTGACTGGCGTTACGTGGAGATGTTGAAATGTCTGTATGACTCCGCTACGATGTCCGTCCAAGTACAGGGTGTACAAACAAGACCGATACATATTCAGCGCGGCGTGAGACAAGGAGATGTTATTTCCCCAAAACTGTTTACCGCCGCGCTGGAGGACGTCTTTAAAACACTAGACTGGAATGGACGAGGCATAAACGTAAACGGAGAGTACATTTCACATCTTCGCTTTGCCGATGACATCGTGATAATGGCGGAATCACTGCAGGAACTGGAGGTAATGGTGCGCGGCCTTAGCGATTCTTCGAGACGAGCGGGCCTGCGGATGAATTTGGAGAAGACTAAGGTCATGTCCAACTGTCACGTCATCCAAGGGCCACTAACCGTCGACAATGTCAGCATCGAAGTTGTTCAGAAATATGTTTATTTGGGTCAAGTCATACAGCTGGATAAAAACAACTTCGACGCCGAGGCTGACAGAAGAATATGCTTGGGTTGGGCAGCATTCGGAAAGTTGCGTCACATATTTACGTCGTCAATACCGCATTGCTTAAAGGCTAAGATGTTCAACCAGTGCGTCCTTCCTGTGAAGACGTATGGCGCTGAGACGTGGTCTCTTAGAAAGGGCCTGATCCACTGATTTAAGGTCGCTCAGCGAGCTATGGAGCGGGCTATGCTTTGGGTATCTCTGATGGATAGAATCCGAAACGAACAGATCCATCGGAGATCGAAAGTAACCGACAAAGCCTGCAGAATCAGTAAGTTGAAGTGGCAGTGGGCAGGCCATATTTGTCGCCGAGATGATGGCCGTTGGGGCCGAAAGGCTCTGGAATGGAGACCACGTACAGCAAAGCGTAGTGTAGGCCGACCTCGTGCCCGCTGGACCGACGACCTGAATGACGTTGCGGGGGCGGCTGGATGAGGAGGACGGAGGACCGACATGAGTGGCGAAATTTGGGAAAGGCCTATGTCCAGCAGTGGACGAACACGGGCTGATGGATGGATGGATGGATATAAATATATTACAATCTTTAAGAGCCAAAACCAATAACGTTTAAATAATGCAACTTTTTCGAGGTTTCTTGTATGTCTGAATTAGGTATATCTTGATTCTTTAAAATATTTTATTATTTGTCGTGGTAGAGGCCATAGTAACACGTATTTTATGATAATATCAACCAAAATTCTATCTATTACGGTTGAAGCTGTAGACCACTGACAGACAGATAGAGGCTTAGTAATAGGGTCCCATTTGGCAGCCTTGGGGTACGGAACCATAAAAACAATCCAGTACGCGTGCCAGAGCATTCCGTACCGTAATCTCAAATAAGTGAGTAAGTAGACTTGAGTAATTCGAACAAAAAATTTGAAACAAACTGCAAAGTTAAATTGGTCAAGTTCACATAGCATGGAAAATTTTGGAACTTTTCGCATTTATTCCTTAATCTGTGCCCAAAAACCTCTTTTCACATCAAAGTTTATTGTAGGTCATCGGGAAGTAGGTACCCTATTCAGCAGTGGCGAAGGGTCCATATAACACGATTCCCATCGGCTTGTTTAGGCTTGGCATCCATACTACATTTCTTTATTCCGTGCTCTTCGCTTTGTCAAACATTTCTATAAATCTCAATACGACAAATACACTCGGCTTTTTTATCTTTTCCTTGGTTCCTTTTCTGAGTAAGGCTATTTAAGGCTTCGCCACTGGTATTCAGTTTATGATCAATTGATCCTTAGAGTAATTTATTAGGTACTTGGACGAATAAACCTCATTAGGTATACTTAATACATTACTCTAAGAATTGATCGGTCAGACAGTGGGATTTATATTTGTTCATGTTATATGATAATATCAGGTAATTTTATATGTTTATTAGCATCTAGTATAATATGGATTAGTTAGTATTTACATTCAATTTTGCCATGATGGATGGCAATAGCCTTAACATCTTCCCCATTGCCAAAGGTTAGTGGGCAGAAAGTATTTTTATCTTGTGCAATAAATAATTTTTTATTGCGTTAATCTGGAAACCTGAATGTTTTTTAGCAGTGCGAGGTTATACGAAGTGCAAACATGCACTGATCCTTAGTTCCTCCTCAGTCAGTTAACCTTTAGAAGCACTTTAGGTCGGAGCCGGCAGCACACATGATGTCGTGTCGTCAATCGCGATAATCGGAGAGAGAGAGGCGACGACTCGACGCCCGTAAATAAAAGATAGAAAGTGGTATCGCGGGCCCAGAATAGATTCAAAGGGCTGCTGCAGGCTGCAAGCAGGTACGATATGCATTCCTCCGCGCATGCGCCTAGTTAAGGTTCCTTTTACACGCACCGGACTAAAACAGCTTTTATTTTTCTTGCCTCTTTTAGAGACACCTACACGGTGTTTGTGAAAACGTTATTAATTAAACAGATTGGTAAAAGCACATTTCACAAAATGAAAATTTTTACTACAGGTGGTACAATAATTACGTCTTAAACTTCAAAGTTTTTTTCTTTCATTTATTTCAGTTTATTATTTCGTTGGTGAAATATTAAGGTTGGAACTGCTCATTTTTGTTAGAGTCAAGTGCCCCCCCTCTTGCCGGCTAAACGGTTGTTTATAGATGGGTATGTGAAAAAATTCACAGAAGTAGTATATAATGAATTTAAAAGGCAAATTATCACAGCTAAGTAGGCTTTACAGGTTTACGAGTACAGGTCGTGCCAAACTTTTAGCCCCCTCTAAACACGACAATGTATGGGCCGTTCTTCTAAATGTATTGGACTAGAAGTTTGGCGCGATCTGTATTAGTAGACCAACTTATAAAATGTACCGGGCAACTACGGAACTCTACACTACGCTTGGTACGACACGCACTTGGCCGGTTTTTTTAGTTATTTGTCGCCAGATATAAATACTCGGTAGTGTTTCAATTTTTTGATGAAAACTATATAATAATATTATGGAATTTCTCGTAATCAATCAATATGAAATACGACTTCGAAGCCATCATTGTGCAACGATCCCTTAATTTCCGTTCTCTAGAATAATGAAAATAATATAAGTAACTGAATTATATTCTTTTCAAAATTAGTAATTTATCATGAAGTGTTATGAAACTTATTATTAGTAATATGTAACAGAACAGAATACGCTTTAAATTGGGCATTCCTGAAGAACCATACTAGTAATAATAAAAAGTAGTGAAGTCTTAAGTTTATCGAACTACATATAGAGTATTATTTGCTCGACTGTACTTGCGTGGACTCACACTTGTTTCCATTGTGTTCGCAGATCCTACTGACTGTTGTCTTGATATTGAGCTCCTCACCAGGTACAAAAACTATCCCTAAAAGCTTCTCAAATATTAATAAAATGTCACTGTTCGTTTTGTCTGTATTCTTCAGCTGTTTCATCAGAGTTAGACATACAAGGTGACTTATGTTTATTTTATATAGCAAAACTCGCACTGGAGACCCGGTAAGTGGTCAGGACCAAGGGGTACAATGACCCTTTCAGTGAAATATGCAAAATAAAATTTAGACTTCCTATACCTAAATGAATCGAGGTTATTCTTGAACAAGGCACAAAAAATATTCTTTGCATTTCGCATCTCGTCTCCAGTATGAATTTGGCTATATAAACGAAAGTCACCTTATGCACATATTTTCAAGGTACATACAGGCAGGCCAGCAATTCGAAAAGAGGTACACATAGGTATATCTTCTAGTAAACAAGAGTAATTTAAAATTCCCCCAAATGTTACCTACACCTGACTGAAGAATATTGAAACTAGGTTGTTGTACTGACATAGTAGGAGTACAGACTGCTGGAGCTACGGATCGCTTTGTGATTTTAGACGTTTACCTGAGTTCTGTTTCATAATATTGTCTCGGGTAGTGTAAAACTCACTTGAGCTGATATAAGTGCGGTGTCGTCGGTGTTGAAGTGAATCTTCAGGCGGGGCGGCGGCGCAAGCGCGGGCGGCTTGCGCTGATAAAGCGCGCGCAAGTTAGCGCTAAGTGAAGCCCGATAGCGGCGCAGCCTGACGAGTCAATTGCGCCCACGCACCTTTACCAAGATTTCTTCCTTGTGTTTACATGAAACCAGGCTAACGAAGAAGCTTAACATAAAATATTTTCTACTCTAAGAATAATTCTTTTCATCTGAAACATTGTCAGCATGAACAGTTAAACTGAGAATTATTCAAGTAGTTATCCCTCGTAGTAGAGTCTTAACAGTTAATTGCATGTTTGAAACAACAAAAATGCTTTTCTACCCGTATTGAGCACACAAAAGAGAAATGCACGCGCGATAGCATGTAAAATGCGCTTATGGCGCAGGTAAAGAAGCCGCCAGAGGCGCGTAGGAGCACTAACTAATGCAGTGTTGTTGTAGCGGGATACCAGCCTGGCGGATAACTCACCGCCGCCGCCGTGCGCGTGCGCCGCGCCGCTACTCCACCAGAATTACAATGGATAAGCCTTATTGACGTTACTTAAAAGGTCTCATTTAAAAGCCTCGCCAATCACCTCCGTACCAGAACGGAAAACAGGATTATACTATCTTCCGTGATAATTAAACGCGGCCGGCATTGGAAAAACAATGGCACTGCTTCTTTTCAATTACTATAAGCGTATATAATTCAATTTAATTTTACTATGACCCTCGCCTTATGTAAAATAGAATAAAAGACGTTGACGTATAAAAGACCACAAGGCGTCGACACGGATTGCTTCACAGAACAGTTATAGGTAAAGTATTGTGCTGAAACAAGTACGAAATCATTAATTGAAAACGGATTGCATCGCGGCGTGTGGCAACCGCAAGGAGAGGCACAATTATCTCGTCACCGAGATCAATCAAACCATATCGCCTTATGTGGGTCATTAATTACTATAAACAGTAATTACTTTAATTATTCTCGGCAGCTTTGTGTGAAGTCGTGGAGTGGTCGTGCGACGCGAAGGTCGCTAAGATTCTATTATGAGAGAGGATTCAGAAAGGCGCTTATTCTGCTCCTGTCAAGAGCCTTTACTATCAAGGATTGTTGCAAAATTATAATTATTGGACTTTTCGCTTTGTTTCTGACACCCTGTAATTAGTGGTTTAGTTGAATTTGCTTAATAATGACTATGTATTTCTCAAAAATGTATATATTCACTTTAATACTGTTAAGACTCGTAATTTTAACTATCGAGAAAACAATAATAGATCGCAGTTCCGATTTCAGGTTGGATCCACCTTACAGTCTGTAAGTTTATAATCTGTAAGTTACAGATAGATCTTCATTATTTTTCAAACGACATATTGCGGTCCACACTATTATATTAAGTAAAATTATTATTATTATAAAATAAATTATTATTTGGACGATAATGGCATGGTATTATAATAATACTGGTATTTTTCATATACTACTTTGTATAATTTTCCCAATTTTTGGTTCCTCTAAGGACTTAACGTTACTTAATTGATAGTTAGGCTGTCTGTAAAAGGTAATAGATTAAAAATTTATAACACGGGGGGACAGGTAGACAAAAAATATTTTTTACTCGTATGGTTCATGTCATGTGACATAATTTTCTTCTTGTTTGTATTTTTTTCCCCTTTACTTAACTGATGTATGAATAAATATGTATTTTATTCTTTTTGAGTCTTGTTATTTATGTTGAAGCAATTAATAATGAAAAAATTAAATATATTTTATGTACCCTATATATTTAAAATGTGAATACTAAACATCAGGACACTCTAGAAGACCAGTCTGTGCGACACCTCGATGAAGGAGAACTCAGTTCAGGAACACTGGTTGAGTTCTAGTCCATCGAAAGCTCAACCTGTATGGGACAGGTACTCTGTGGGCTGCATCAAAATTAGACAAATGTTTCAAGCAAATCTATCTGTTTTTTAACCCGTATAAAGTCATCTCACGTTTACCTATACATTCTGTCTTATATGCCGGGCTCTATTTGAAACCATAAGTTCAAGAATTTTCTATTCAATAAAAAAAAACATGTTATACAATAAAACGTTTGAAGATAACACGTTCTACCAACATTAAATAGCCTCCGTTGGCGCTTATAAAGCCTTTTAATTTTTTACTACTTCGGTTTTTATTTTAACACGTAAACGCTAAATTGCTACCTTTTCCGTAATTTGCGGTTTATCGTTGTGGATAGAATAACAAGGTGTGAACTTTTGATGTTGCATATTATAACAGGTTTTTAAAGGTTTCTGATGTGGTGATTTATGTTTATTCTTTACCGTTACTTTATATCCTCCATTATAAAATAATATACTTGAGTACCTGCCAAGCCTACTTTAGTGGATTTTTAGAGTTATATAGTCCGACAAGGAACCCTTATAGTTTTGCCATGTCCGTCTGTCCGCGGCTTAGCTCAAAGACTATTAGTTCTAGAAAGCTGTAATTTGGCACGGGTATACATACTTATACAAATTAATCACGCAGACAAAATATCTTGAAAAAATTATTAAACTGGGGATGAATTTTTTTTTTCCGTTGGTGAAATATTAAACTTAAAAGTGCTAATTTTTGTTAGAGTCAAGTAAGTGTCCACCCCCCTGCCAGCTAAACGGATTTATTTATGAGCACAATCGTGTCGCTTACCTCCATTACATAAAGTAAAATAATTTAAGAACGATCGCCGCTGGCAGATAAACCGATTAGGTTTCCGACAGCGGCTATATAGCACAACATGTTATTTAAGAAAACGATAAATAAATAAACAAAAAAAAAAAAAAATGAATATGTGAAAAAATTCACAGAAGTTGTATATATAATGAAGTTAAAAGGAAAACTATTACAGCTAAATAGGCTTTACAGGTTTATGAGTACAGGTCACGCCAAACTTTTAGTTCCCTCTAAACAAGACAATGTATGGGCCGTTCTTCGGGAGAGCAACTTCCGAGCGGACTAGAAGTTTGGCGCGATCTGTACTAGTAGACCTACTTATAAAAGGTTAGCAGGAAGAAAATGTTAACTAGCATTAAGCTCGTCTATGTACACTTCTTTTGTGCAATAAAGAATTTTTAATAATAATAATAAAATGTACAGGGCAACTACGGAACCTTACACGGGGCGTAGCCCGACACGCACCTGGCCGGTTTTTTTAACTTGATGAGAAAGGTAATTAATGTTAGTTATTTAGCTGAAAACTATAGTTATGGTGTTTGTCTGACCTTGAACAGTCCGTCAGTAGAGAGTACCTAACTCATCTTATAATTACCATAACCACACAGAACGCATCACATGAGAGCTCGCTCGCTAATAACCATGGCATGTCTGTTCGGTGGTCACGGGGCTGTCGGCTCCGAGGCCCGGGTCGCGTGCTGGTCGGAGCACCCTGTCAGGTGATCCCGCGGCATGACTCAACTGTTTCACTAACGAACCGCTGCGCCTGCGCCGACTGGGGTTACCATTATAACACTTCTAAAGTTTCATTAAATAAAGTTTTACTGTTAATCTGAAACTGTTACTTACATTTAAAAACATGCTTCTAAACCATGGTCTTCTTGCTTGCTACGCCGCCGTAGCAAATAAAGTTTCCTACGTAATTAAATAATTTTGCATTCTTTTACAATTTATTTTTGCATGTGAACTTATAGGAAAGTTGCAACTATGTGCAGATTATAGACAGATATTCTTTCTCATGAAGTCCGTTTGGCTATGGCTGTAGTAGTGAAGACGTGGCGGATAAAGCACGTTTTGTGTACGTAGCGCGTTTTGTAGCGCTCCCGAACATACGTATGTACACTAGAAAACCATACCATAGCTAAACGCACATCGTGAGATAAAATATCAGTACTGTAAAAGGAAATACTGAAATAATAAAAATTGCAAAGAACTGGCAACACTGGACGATATGGCGCGTGCTTCATTGTGCCTTATTATCTTTCATTATCTCTAGCCCGGTTGGACGTATTCTATAACGCGTGAGGCAATATCACTCGCATAAAACAATAGGTGGGCATTTAATCATGCTAATGCTTACCGCAACTCCTTGTATTGATCGCACGATTAATTTGCGCAATGCTGACTGTATGGAGGCGACTCTTGCGCATGTGTAACATAATGAACTTATACACAGATCAGTTTTATGTCAAACTTTACTTAAAATCTTCAATAGTAGGCCCTGCTGGATATGGTGAGATAGTGATATTCTTTAAAGAAGATTATTTCATGTAAAACTAATTTTCCCAGGGATTATTTCCTATTATTCAAGTTACGAACTAACTTTATTCTAAAACACAACTATCTACTCAGCTTATCCTTAATCTGAGCTTCCTTAAAAGTCCACATGCACCTAACTAGTCTTGCCATAACTAGCCGAGACTGCAGGTGAATAATAAGTCCGATGATTCAGCTTTTAAAAGCTGTTGTTGACGCACGAGTATATATACATCTATTTCTTTTGTTTGTATGATAAAGCTGTATAAGTATTGCCAAAATGTCGTAAGCAATAATATTATATACAACAAGTATTCGGTCATATGTTACTAATAGTTTAAAAAACGTATCGAGTGGAATAGTATTTGTTATTTCCATCGAGCGTTAGTTTGGAGCGCGTGCGCAAATGAGAACTCTATTGCGCGTGAATAATAACAAATCACTTCACGCGTACTAAGAATTAATAAATAAAAAAAGTTAAAGTATTCTTGCTTGCATTAAGTTGCGAGTTAGCTGCGAAGATACATATTTTACTTAAGATTTACACACACATAGGTACTCGTATACGACGTGTTTTAACCTGCCAGTATTTTTAACACGTTGAAATATAAAGCTATTTGCAACTAAATAAAAAATAAAATTGTGGTGGTTGAAAGAAAACATATTAGGCTGTTTTATCTTTTTAGTCTAAGGAAATGTAATAATGAGCCTGGGTTACTTACCAAGCCACTAAGATATCTACTTTTGTTTTTTGTAAAAATCTTCAAATTGGGCAAAGTAATGCGTGTAAGGCATATAAAATGCAATTAATATATCTAATTAAATATATACGATATATAAATATATATTCTGTGTAAAAACTACCGGGAATTGTTCAATAAAACCAAAAAAGTAATTTATTCGTCAAAATTTATTTTGTTGCCTTCAAAATTTGTTCTACAAATGCTTCCATAGTAAAATCGCAGAACACTTAAAACAACGAAATACAAAAATAGCAGCTGTAATTACAATGAGTGACATACAGCGCTCAAAGTTCGCGCGGTAACTTAGTACAGTGCTACCAACTTCTAGGAAAAAAATATATCGATATGTTTAACGCGCGTTCTGTAATTTATGAATTCCTGGTACTTTTTACACAGAGTAGTACATAGTATTGGCGAGGAATCAAAGCGAGTAATGTAATTCACGTGTATATGTTCCCTCGGGTAGGTTCGGGATAATAAGTTGCCTGTGAATGAAACAAGATGCAGGTGAATATAAATCACCAGATGATTCAGCTAAACGCTGTGGGTCCAATATATTATTAGGATTCAGTTTAGTGGGTGCGATACTTATCGACAGTGATTATGTTTCATTAGCGGCGCGCGCTATCCGGCCAAGTGCCGACGGGACGATCCATCAAGGTGCTAAGTAGAACCGTTCAGGATACGATCGGGACGAGATAGGTTCGGTTTGCTCCAGTTTGATCCGAGTGTTGTGTTTCACAGATTTCAGCTACTCGTTCTAGATAAAGATAAACAAACGTAAATTACGTTTACTTCGTTTCTCATTTTAGAAATTATCTTAATTCAGAGAGGTTTTTAATTGTAATTTCAAGTTTCAAACACACAGCATGGCTAGAGCTATTTCACTAGTTATAAAACCGGCCAAGTGCATGTTGGGCCACGTACATTCCGTAGTTGAACCATTCCGTAGTTGAACCGTACATTTTATAAGTTGGTCTACTAATACAGATCGTGCCAAACTTCTAATCCCATACATTTAGAATAACGGCTCATAAATTGTCGTGTTCAGAGGGGACTGAGAGATTGGCGTGACCTGTACTCGTAAACCTGTAAAGCCTTCTTAGCTGTGATAGTTTTCCTTTTAAATGCATTATATATATTTTTCCACATATCTATTAACAACCGTATAGCCGGCAGGGACGACGACGACGCTTGACTATAACAAAAATTAGCACTTTAAAGCTAAATATTTCGCCAACGGATCCCTAAATCTAAAGATGATTTTCACACACCCTTAATGTTTTTGAACGACCTATCCAACAATACCCCTACTGTGGGATAGACGAGACGAAAAAAATTCATCCCCAATTTACGTGTATGGGAGATACCATAAAAAAACGGCGTTATCGGCGTGATTAACAATGTATACTCATACCAAATTACAGCTTTCTAGTACTAATAGTCTCTGAGGTAAGCCACGGACAGATGGACGGACAGACGGACATGGCGAAACTGTAAGGGGTTCCTTGTCGGACTACGGAACCCTAAAAACACTCATACAATTTTTACTTTGTTGGATTAAACGTTTTAGAAAAATCCCTAGAATCAAACATTAGAATCGCATCGTATAGGAAAAGGCCCAAATATTATAATGTGTATTTATTAGATGGCGGCGCGGCGGCGGCGGCGGCGGCGCGAGCTGTCCGTCATAACACCTGCCGCCGATATCCAATCATAACTTATGAGCTGTTAGCATTCATTGCGCAACCACCACTACGCTTATACAGGAGGTTTCATGCTTTATTATTCCAATATTTTAATAATTTTCCTCTGTGGGTACTAGTATAGATACTGCGTTTCTTGCTACGTGGGCGTCTACGCTAGCGTAGGCATACACGCTACGCACGCCCGCCCGCTCTACACAGCTACGTAGCGTAGCATCTGTAAGTTGCTGCGTAAAAGAAAATGTAGCTACTATAAAATAGTGCTAGTTTATGTCGCGAGACGAAATCGATTGAATTGTAATTTTGTATTTGATTTTAAGAACAAAAACAAAAGTTATAAAAGTATTGAAGAAACTTTGGATTTATATATTTGTTTAAGTTATATCGTATAAGTTCCGTCATTTAAGATTTATGTAAGGTGACTTTAATTTATACAGCTAAATCTTACTGTAGACTCGGTAAGTGCTCAGTAACAAAGTTTGATGACCCTTTTTGTGAAATTCGTAAATTATTCTTTTCGTGTTCCTACCAAACGTTAGCCCAGCCCCGAGTCAATTACTATAGGACTTCAAGATTTTATTTTGCGAAATTAGCAAAAGTGTTAGATATCGATCTGTATTACTGATCACTTACCAAGCCTCCAGTATGAGTTTGGCTGTATAAATAAAAGCCTTATATATTTGTTTAAGTTATATCGTATAAATTTCGTCATTTATTTAATGGCTCCTTATTTAGCTTTAACTTTTAGTAAATATATAGTTACAGATATTTTATTTCAGGTAACTAGGCTCATAACAATAAATACCTTATATATATATATATCATATTTATTTTACATTAACACTTCCTAATACTTGAAGTGCTGCTCGCTTGTGGAAGTGGGGGGTTGTCTGCTAACCTTCCAGAAAATCTCCGAAATACGAAACACCATCGGCCAGTATATAATTAATTTATGCAGCAGAGTTCACGCTGGTGGCTTGCTAAGTGATACGTATCACGGATTGATAACACTTGTCGCTAATATCGCAAAATAAAATGTTGACCGCAATGCTGACCGCTCATAGCAATTGACCCGGGGATGGGCTTGCGTTTGTATGTAGGTGACACGAATAAAAAAAGATTGTCGAATCTTGGTACTAAGCATTTATCGAGTCTTCAGTATGAATTTGGCTTTATACATTAATGTCAACTTGTAGGTATATTTATTTTCAACTTTTAAGTAAATACTGCTGTTACATTTGAATTCGGATACTAGTTTTTGTTAAAATTACTGTACTAGATTTTCTCAATTTTTTGTTGAAGGGTTGAAGGGTTAAATTGTGAAATATGGGTAAGTCTTGTCAACGCACTGTTCATATGAAACGAAAGTTCAGTGGAAATTATGATAATGCTTAAGTAACATCCTGTTAAATGCACCCTGACAAAAAGCGATTGCCGCAATCTCAAGTTATGTTCTGTTATCCGTTGTCCTTAATCCATTGTCTATAGTGTTGAGGCCAGGATCGAAGGTCGGTTCGGTATACTGACATTTTCAAGTAATGCCCACCATCAGCATCCTATCACAACGTGATTGCCTCAATCTCGAGTTATGTGCTGTCTTCCGTTGAGGAGTTCTATGGTGACGAAGCCAGGATCGAAGGTCAGCTTTAATATAGCCGAAATGAGAACATCCTACTTTTTTAAAGTCGTTTAAAAAGTGATAGACTACATAATAGGACATGTGTGCAAAGTATATGAGCTATATTTTTATCGTTTTAAGGAATATTTTTTTACTATACAGGTTGAATAAGCTATAACTTTATTCAAAATAAAAAATACAGAGACGACGACGCTCTACGAAGCCGAAGCATACATAACCTTATGTGCATTATTTACCGCCAGGATTATGTACGACATTTTGTCAGTCACATGTTCGGTCGCGTAGGTTGGCCATTTATTCGAATTCAAAAAAAGAAAAGGAACCTTTTTTATCGTTTTTGTGTTCTATTTGTGATTCTGATTCATAGATTTTAATAAAGCTAAGGGCTTTAGTTTAAACTTGTATAATTAAACAAATTTGGCCTTATTGTATAGGTAATTATGTCTTTTGTTTTATATCTATTTACTACTGGCCAAAAATTGGTACTATAATATGATTAGCCAATTATAACGCTGAAAAATCGTTGCTATAATGAATATTATATTATCCTTGTTCTTGTAAATAGGTAGTAGTACATATACGTACCTAAAATTATCAATCGGTGTAAGTATTAATGTTGTTTTGTAAACAGTACCAAAATTACTCGTGTTATATATTTTTGTAAAATTTATTACGTTGGTACACAATTATCTTTTATTTCTGTAGCATTCTGTATAATGGGGTCGATCGATTCAATCATTATACTTATTGATGTGATGATGATATATTAGTTTCATCAAACACACATTTAGTTCACCTTTGTGTGCGATATTATATTCTTTTGCTTTATTTTGACCTGTTAGCTCTAGGGTTCCGCGATCTAATCCTTAGTAATGAAATTTAAACCATACCTAATTGTTATTTTGTACCTACCATGTTAGCTAGCTTATAAAGTATTAAGTATGTTTATGCCTACAAATCATGATTTTGTCCTGTAACTTCATGTCTTGTCCGTATGGTATGCAAGCAAAGCAACAACGTTGTCTGGTTAGCCAATAAGTGGTAGGAAAAGTAACCCTGCTGATTTAGATGATAATGTCAGTTGAATCAATGGGCTATTGGCATTGCACTCGTGTGTCTTGTAGCGCTCTGGGGCGCAGCGCTGCGTGACCTGCGCCTGCGCCGATGACGTCACGCGGCGGCGCCACCGACCGATACTGTGACATTTGAAAGCGTCGCTGAAAAAGTTATTGGACCACTATTATCAACCTGGTCTTTCATGATCCACCCCATTAAACCCTCGGAGTTGCTAGTCACGATCCGAAGATTAATATTTTGTATGCGATGTCGCCGAGATTAGAGATTGACTGGACGTCGCATTTTCACAACGTCGATACGTACACGTTGGTACTGACACAAAGGAGGCTAAGTTCGGGCTCACGATGTCGCTGCTCAACTTTCGAGTGGGGCCGTCGATTAAGAATCACTTGCGACAACACCGGATTGATCGATGTAGCCCTTGGCATTTGCAAGATATAACTGTACACTTACTATAACAAATAGATGGCACACATAGTTAGCGGGTTACTTGTTCAATCGACACATGCTCAAACTGATTAAGGCATAATGACACCAATTAGTTGAGGCTCGTGTATATCTAAACTTCAGGCGTGTTGACGAACGTAAGTGAGGTAATAATAAGTGGCCAAGTCTTTTAATTAAACCGAATTACGCTAATGCGTGGGCATAAACGGCATAATCAAGACAGGTAGCGCAACAATCTCGGAAACGTAACCGCGTGGAATTCGCCGGGTGTCCTTTTATCCAGATGCCTTTTAAATCGGCGTGGAGCATAGGTATGTTTTTTGTTGCGGCAACAACCGTAAAACGAGTAGCCTCTTCGTAATAACCTTAGCATGAGAACGGGTTAAGAAGGCGACCGCACGTGGATAGTCGCCGTGACCGGCGGCACATCAAAGCAAACACTCGTTTGAGCCAATTGTGCGTGCCTGCGCGTGCGCGCAGCTAAGTAACAACGTGTTATTATACGGTTATAGGGCGCACCCCTACGCTCATCGCTGGCCGCCCTCACAGCCTTAGGCCTCGACCCTCAGCTCTCATTCCCGAAACAATAAAAAATAACCATCTGTTGAACCGCAATCGGGATAACGCCTGCTGGGTCAGTAATTGACCGCCGAAAATACTCCAATCTAAATTTACTTTTTACCTATGGAACCATTAAGGAGTGAGTAAACATGTTGGCACAATAGTCGAATGGTTTTACGGAGTCTATTTCTAGAAACCGGATCTCTTGAAGTAGATGTAGATCTGGTTGTCCACTTTTAGTGTGTACCTAGTTAACCTAACCTTGAACTGCATATACATAAACTGTCCATACTTCAAGTAATAGACCCATAAACATAAACTGTCCATACTTCAAGTAATTTATATACCTACCTATTCGTATCAGTATAGCGCTTAGGAAAACTGCTTGCGACACTGATAAGTGTTTTTGTAAATTAACTTCAAGTACAATACATATAATGGCTAGATAACAAATTAGTTAAGCTAAAATAGTTTTAATGACTTTTGCATTAATTAATACCACCCAGTTCTCCTTTCTAACGAAACTCAAATAGGAACGTTTATTTTTTTTTATATTTCAAACCAAAAAAAAGTTCATCGGGAGTCATTTATTCGTAAATGTTTAAACTTAATTTAAGTTTTTATGGCACCGTATCATCATCAGACGGAACACGCGCCCTTTCCCAAAAGAACTCTTTCCGCTCGTCAAAGTTTATTAAAATTATTAATAGCGTAATTTAAATCAATTTCCCTCACAACGGTAACCCTTTAGCGTCGGGGTGTTACAGGCATTATATCAGGTATAATGGTGTGTAATCGCGCCCTGCATCTCGGCCTCGCTCGCACCACCTGTGTTCCAAGGTGAGTTTTGTTTCACTTCATCAGAAAGGGTTATGAACCGTATAAATTATTATGAAATAGCTTCCTGCACTGATTTAATTACTAGGATTAAATATAGCTGATAAAAAGTCAACTCAATGATTATGTAAGGTGACTTTCGTTTATATAGCCAAATTCATACTGGAGACTCCGTTACGCAAAATAAAATTTATACTTTAGAGTTGAGGTAGTTCTTGAACAAGTATAGAGGCAAAAAAAACTTTTTCATATTTCGCAAAATGAGTCGTTGAACCTTGGTCCTGGCCACTTACCGAGTCTCCAGTATGAATTTGGCTGTATAAACGAAAATAACCTTCTATAAAAGGATTAAAAACATTTTAACGACAAAAATCGTTGTAGTCGAGTGTGTTCTATATTGTATTATTTTGTTTTCCTGTACCAAATGTGTCGTGAAGGAGCGTGTGAAAGAAGCAGTCGAGTCGGGCGACTAGCAGTCTGTTCTTCCTTGTCACGTTTTAGGAAATGCCTTATAAAGTAATTTAAATCAGGTGGTCAACAGTCGGAGACCTCACCACGTGCTCTATACAGTATAATAGTTATGGCCTTTTGGGTCCATTGTTGTTCCGGTTGGCAGTAAAGTATGGAGCGAGTGCCGCGGCTGGCTCGCAGGTGGCGCGCGCGCAGTCTCAGATCCTTGTTCTTGCTAAATGAGTGCCGATTGTTTGCATTTTACGGTTATTACCTTTTACAACAAATACATTTCTTTAACTATTTGTTTGAGTACAGCCACAACACCAGATGTTGCGGACTCTTCGTAATTTCTTTGTCTAAAATAGCTTTCTGTGTTTGTCCTTTAATTTTTATTACATTGGAAAATAATTCCAGAGTTTAAATACTTATTATAAGGCGTTCAATGTAGAAAAACTGCACTGTGGTAAATTTCGAAACAAACACTGGATCCATAAACAATAATGGGAAGATGACACAGTAACATCAGGCGATCTCTGTAGTCGTCGACTATTACGTAGATAAACTATTAATTATTCGGGGACCATCAATCATCGTGAGGTCAAAGCTATCGCGGAAACAATCTCTTAGCAGTTTTTATGTTTCTGTGTTAGTTTAACATTAAGTATGGATGTGTAACGGGCGACGTTGGTGGGCGCCGCATCGATCGACGCGGCGCACGCGCAATATCCGATTATTTCGACGGACTATTTATAATGCGTCTGATCGCGGCGCGTACGCGGACGATGGAATCAGCTCCTTTGTCATTGGAGCAACCTGCTGGTCTCGTTCGATCACAATGTACAGTATAACGGACCACCTGATTAACCACCACTCGCCCGTGAGCTATGCAGATATGCCGCCGCGCCGATCGTATTCATTTCAGATGATAGATTACTGTATACTACTTATTATTACCAATACAGGTTAGTGAACCTTGGACTTATAGTAAGATTGAGAACAATTAAGCAGCGTCACTGCGACCTACTGTGGGAACTACACATTTGAGAGCAATACTTGATTTTTTGTGTAACCATTACGTTTCTCTTCCTCTGTGTTTTTATGTGAGTGTCGGTCTCCGGGTGGAGCAGGTGCAGGGAGTAGAGTTTCACACGAAAGAGGAAATCACATGATATGTTAATATCCAGTTCCGACACTTGTCAGCTCGAGGTCAATAATGTGTTTGCATTTTTACCCTTCGTCGTTTATCTACTTAGGGGAATTAAATAAATTATGAGAGAATAATATTTTAATATTAAATCAATTATAAATGACTAGCTTTTGCCCGCAGCTTCACCTGCGTTGAATTAGTTTTTGTTCGGTCAATATTTTTCAGTCCTGATCCAATCGGTTTCGTAAGTATAGCGTTAAAGAGTGACGCATCACTTTTCTATAGAAACTTGACACTCCATTGCCATCCCATGCTTTATGGGATAAAAAGTAGCCTATGTCCTATTCCTGGTCTAGAACTACATTCATGTAAAATTTCAGCCCAATCGGTTTGGTAGATACGGCGTGAAAGAGTAACAAACATCCATCTATCCATCCATCATATACATCATACATCCAAACTTTCGCATTTATAATATTAAGTGGGATGTTTTTGGTCAAAAATAATTAGCTAAATATACCTACATTTTCGCAAATCATATTTATCTTAACGCAGTTTTGTTATGTAATGAGATTCTCTACTTTCGTAGCATTTCGTAGCACATCTATTCGCTTTCAAACTCATAGAATTCGAATGTATTATATTGTGCGTTTCTGTTTTGGCGGACACCTGTTTGCAATAGGCAATACAATTTTAGTCCTCATGACAGATTTAAAACTGATGATAAATAGGAATAAAAGAGGGGCACCTTTCGCAACATCCGCTCTTAGTTCTCACGGAGACAGGTAGCTGCTTCCGTCGAATCCTTTATATCGCGCGGATCACAATAAAATCTATCTAACTGTATCATCCAGGTACTCAACAATTATGGTAAGAGATGCTCCACTAACAAGTTACCCTAGTGTGAATGACTCGGAAACAAGTATTTATAAGGAGTTTAAGATGCGTTTACATATTCCCACGATAGATTGGACTACGTTTTTTTGGCCGAAACACCAAATTTTTTCAAGTCCTTTTTTACACTGTCCCAGAGTTTTAGTTTTATGGTAATGACTCATTTTGATTCACAAAAAGCCGTTGCGTAGACTGCAAAGTTTTTTTACGCGAGCTTTTTTTGCATAACTTTTTGTGCATTACTTATGCATGCCTTTTTTTAGAGCAAGTTTAAGAAATGTCTTTACATATCTATAGTATAGACTGAATAAGAATTACTTTTCTTAAGAATGTTAATCTTTTATGATTTAAATATGTTTTAGTTGCATGCAAAGTGGTTGCATATGCAATATTTTAGCATAAATAATGCAGGAAGTGAGTTCGCAGGTTCGCTTCAATCGGAACAGGATCTGTGAGAATGTAACAAGTTGCGGACGTCGAGGGGCCGCCTCGATCCGGCCCTGCTCTCTACTCAGGGCGCTATGGATTGGCCGCAGTTGTAAGTCATTTCAAAATATTGTACAAAAATAATGTTTAAATATTAATTGCTTATGGTAACAATGCACGGTTTCGGAAATAATATTTTTTATACTAAACCAAAAAAAAATTACTTTTTGCTAAGGTTATCTATAATATTACAGGGTTTATAGGGGGTCAGGACCCAACATCCGCGACCTTATCTGTGCATTATTCAAGTCCAGAAATTGTTGATTTGTACCTATTTGAAATAGCTTTCTATAATGCTCTAAAGTATATGTATGTCAGCGTAAAATTGTAAAATCCGGTTTTAATTTCATTAGATTAGGTTTGGTCAATTTATAAACTACCTAACAAAAACCTACCGTTAAATTATAATCTCACTACTTAAATTATTAACTATCGGATCGTACAATCTTTTAAGGTGACATATATTGTGTTATTGTATTGGATTTGTGTTGCAAAAATTTAAATACATCAAATATATACTTGACTTAGTATATCAATCCAAGTGGCCAATCCATATGGCACATATCTAGAGCGGCGAGTATAGTGTCGGCACCGGCAGCACTCGAACCCCTCATCTCCTGATGTATTGTTTGTCGAGAGAACAGGACGACCCAGCCAGCAGCCAGCCCGCTTCCCAAACGTATCGTGAGAAAACCCGAATGTGCTCCGCATTCATTAATGCCCCGACAGAAATCAATAAATATCGTATTACGCACCGCTAGCCATCGCTCACAGATCGTGGGCAAGGTGCACTCAGACCTTCGGGGTATCGGGGTCATGTGAACCACTAAAGATTCTATTCAATGGTCCAGCCAACTTCTGAACTAAAGGATTTTCGTAGAGGGTCACCGCGGGAAAGATTTAAGGTGTATTGTTTGTCATATACATTTGGTTCCTGTGTGAACTTGAGTGGGATAAGATCAATAGAATAGTTACCGTCGATGATCCAACCTAATTCTCATCCATAGATCCTCAAAGGGTCACTGTTTGTGCAGTTAATACTTTTGATAATAGCAAAATAAACAGACGACGTTATTGCTATAATACTGTTACTACAATGGAAACAAAATCTCAAGTACAATTTGGGCACCGAAGAATTCGTCCGAAGTTGTTTTGGAATTTTCTTTCTGTACCTGCGGTAAAAACATAAATATAAATTTAAGTAATATGCAAGTCCGTCAGAACTAAGTTTTACAAAATTGGTAATACTATCGCGTTTTACTTAACCGACACATCTGACTTTTATCTGCGATTAACAATTCTGTGAAATATCGTAAACATTTAGAGCGTAAAAGTCTTTGTTGGAGATTATTATTTGTTACAACAATGGCTTCGTTGTGTTTATTATTGTGAGGGACCACAGGTTGTAAATATGGCAACTATTAACGACGCTCGATGATAATTTTGCAGTAACAAAGGCTAGACAAGACATGCAATACGTTTGAATTATTCGTCGTGAAAGAGATGGAGCGGCGCACTCCGGCGCAGTGGCGGCGGCGCTTGCGCAACACGCCAATCGGATCTGTCTCCAAAATATGGAGACACTATAATCCAGCTCAAGTTTAATGTTTCTATTCCTTACCAATTGGGTATGATAAAACGTGACAAAAGACATTATCGATGTAAGTTAGGGCAGTGGATTGCGGAATCGAGGGGCGGCCTCGCAGCGGTGCCGCTCGCCCGGCCTGACTCATGCCCATGGATTCCTGTTTACAATTCCTACCACTGTACTACCACCATAACATTATGCGCAAACGATCTGCCAACGCATTGTCTTTGAACTTACTGTTTTGTGATAAATGTTAACGTTGATTTAGGGTCATAATTCGTCACACAGCCAGGTATAGGTTGAGGTACATTAGCAGACCGCACCTTCTCACTCACTCACCCATTTATAAGAGCGAAAAGTAGGTCAGTAGAATTTACAACAGTAGTGCTATAAAAAATAATATTATAGTGAATACAATTACATACAATAACTTATATCGAGGCAAGAAATGACAGAACATCATTTGGTAATTATACTGTACTTGGACTCTACAGTATACTCGTAGAGTTGTTTATGAGCTTGTGAATTTGGATGTTTGTGGGTAATCACCGGAGCTACCGATCCGATTCTAAAAATCGTTCAATTTATAAGAAGCTACATTATTTCTGAGTACTGATGCTGTAGTGTGTACCCTGGGACAAAGCCATTAATAAAATTCGTGCGGGTAATCTCTAGAACTACTGTACACCGATTTTGAAAATTCTTCTATTGTTGTATTGGTTGGTTCTTCTTACCTGAATATAGGCTATAGTTTGCAGTTTCCTAGGGACATAACTATTAATTAGATTCGCGCGGGCAATCTCTGTAACTAATTAATCTTTTATTAGTATTATTATTGTAATGGTTAGACTCTACAATTGAACATAAGATAGTTTTATGGACAGTTCCCTAGGGACAAAGTCATTAATAACTACAAAATCAATATAAAAAAATAGTATTGTAATGGATAGATCTTGACTTCGGGAAAAGCTAGAGCTTATTCCCTGGGTATGGAAAGTTCCCGAGAGACAAGGCTATTAATTAAATTCGTGCTGGTAGTCTTTGGAACTACGGAACCGATTTTTGAATTCTTTTACTGTTGTAAATGTTAATAGACATACGCTATCGTTTACATACATACACTTCGACATACGCTATCGTATTTTCCCTAGGGATGGACATTAGTAGGACTACCCAAAACAAAATTAACGCCGGTGAAGCCGCGGGCAAAAGCTAGTTTTAAATAATACTGGGTTCTTTGTTCTTTTGAAGAAAACTGTTTTCCGTAGGTTTGTAAATTTAATTCTAGTACATTGTTGAATTTTATCACAAAATGAGCAGCTTCAGCACCCGAAAAGCGATTTACAATCTTGGAAATACATTCAGAAAACCCTTTTGAGATTAGAACCTATGCGAACTATGCGCGAGGTATAATTAATGTAGCCTTTATATTAGATTGTGCCTACATTGTACATTACAGTCGTAACATTAGCTATCACAATCTAATAACAACTGAACATACACATGACATCGTTATTAAAATAATTACATTAACTTTGCCATATACGCTTAGGAGGTCTATGGGTACCTTATTAGAGTATGAGTTTTGAACATGGTTCTAAAGCATAAAAATAATTTATGTTGTTAGAGCAACTGACCGTAAGTGGAGCGGCGCTGGCCAGGCGGACATTTGGACCGCAAGTCTCGGCCCGCGGGCCACGGTTGTGTTATGGCCCATGGGCCACACTGAGTTTATAGTGATCTTGATTAATATTTATGATTCAATTCTTTGTCCGACTCGTGAAATACATACGCCTCGTCCGAGTGATAAATAACTCTTTAGTATTGGTCCAATTCGCGACGCATCACAGTGACTTGTGCATTTCTAGGATCGTTAAAATCAATATGTATGGGCGTCGGAATGAATGGCCAATAAATAATGCAAATTTTATATAGAGTCGCAATCAAATATTTGTCAGATATCATATATTTTGCTCGTAAATATTTAGTTTGTGAATATCTACCAAAGTTACTTATTGTTTTCGGACCTATCTATTCGCTAACTTGCGAAAATATCGAGCCTTTTATAAAGATAGAAAAGAAAGACCCATATTCAATAGTTAAGTTTTAAGAGGCTCATGATGAAGATGATGGTAGCATTTGATAAGAGAGTTGCTATAAGGTAATCCTGTGGTAGACACCACACCAGCGACATTGTTTCTCGGAGACAACTTTCTCGGCTATGAAATGTTTGAACTTTAAGTATAATCTGACGGGCACGAAGAACTCGCGACGTTATTGTCAATCCCACTCCGACTTAAACATGAGATGCGAATAATTAATTATTAACCGAATACTTATGCTAATTCCTGCCACGTGCGACCGTTAGAAAGTCGCCTACAAAAACTAGTCAAGTGCGACACTGATCATCTTAGAGATGGACCGTGATCATTTAAAACTGATAGCACGTCAACAAATCAACATCACTTCTGGAATTTGATGTGTCCAATGATAATTAAATTATGTGGAGCATTTCATATCCAAGTAATAAAATTAATGTTTCATTCAATTTAATAAAGTTTTTGTGAATAAGATGGAATAGAGCCCTCAAGAATGGATCTGGATTGAGCAGCGGTTTCGATTTGCGGTCCCCCCATTGCACATCTACAAAATCCGCCTTCCTTTCCAAACTGATTGATCCAGGATGCCAGGTAGACCTCCATGTCCAAAAAATTACTTAATAAGCGGGATACAAAGTTTGTTTTTCAGAAGATTTCATTTTAAGCAGTGCTAAGGTAATATCGATGCGAGAGTTCTCTGCGTGGCTCAGAAAATATTTCTTTTAAATGAATTTTCAAAATAACTAGGTACCTTGCTTGCAAACTGTTGCCGAATTTGCCCGACTGCCTGTGGTATACCTACATACGAGATATACTCGTACAGTAAGGTCTCGAGGGTCTTAGCTTGAACTGAGAGAGGTGCTAGAGATTGTTCAGGTGATAGCGAGAGAGGCCGAGGAGGCGCAGCACGGAAGGCCGAGCCCGGCGCGTCGTTCGCCACAAACAAACGCTCCCGTTTGACAGATACGATCTGCGCTGCGCCCGCGCCGCTGTCAGCGCACCGCTCTATTGTGACAGCCATGAACTGTGCCAGAAAGAAAAGTAATTACAGTTAACCGGTTGCCACTTCCAGTTCACTGACTACATTATTAGGAGGAACTACTGAATCCGAACCGAACAATCGAATCGTGATCCAAGTGACCTTAATTTGTACGTTTAATTAATTAAGACACCGACCGGCACCAGACGTGGTGTGTGAGACGGGCTAAGGTGTATTGGAGACACAAATGGATTCTGCACCAAATAACAAACTAAAATAGGAATACAGAAAAGAAACAACATCTTTAAATCCGCTCATAAACTCTGCTATATAAGTCCATCGTCTGTTCACAGTAGCGAAATTATGTAAAACATGTCTTTGTCTTTGCGAAACTTCTCAAGTTACACTTCCTAATATGTTTTGACAAGAAATTAGTTTAGTTTTATTTTATTGTTTGTAGCATAATTTATGTGACTTTGTATGACATAAACCTCAGAATCTGTAAAATATTTAGATATACCAACAGATAATTTGGAATTTGAAGGACAAAACATACCTTTTGAAATAGATCAAAACGGGATCCTTCTGTAATGGGAAGTTATTATAAGGAATTTATTATTTCTTTCAACGTATATGATAAGATTGATAAGATGATAACATGAAAAAAATCTAAATTAAAATTACCTATCAATATGAATGATACTCCTAAAATTATAATAAACTTACCTACAAATAATAAACCTGTTCTAAATTTGTCACCTGCGGCATGATGCCCAGAACGCTAGCCACAATACCCTGGCCGAGGAATACGCCAGCCTTCTGATTACCCGATGTGTCCACTACTGTAAATACATGCAAGATCTCAGTACTCCTACTAAGGTCGTTGCCTACTACGGACTAGGAGTAGGTAGAGAGATAGCAATCTCCCCACTGAGCTCGGTCGTGTCAGGAAAGTGACCGATGATGAAAGGAGAGCGCGTCGTGATCCGCGGTGCTCCCAAATCGATCGCTAAACACAAGACTATCGCTTATCGACCCAACTGGAATTTTAATTCCGTATAATGCCTTACTTGTGTAACCTAATACCTACAACCTGTATTCAGTTTCGATGGCTGCGCAAAAAAAATGTTCTAATGTCGACAGCGACATTCATGAAATGTTTTCATCGGAATTTGTAGTAGGTATTACTTGTAATTGTAAAAAGTTTGTTACCGTTTATCACGGTGTTTACCTTTTTAATGGGAGAGGTTTTCACCCAAGCGATGCGCATTTTTAAGCTTATTATTGCACCAGATGTACTTCGAATTACATAAAGAAATCACAATTTCTTCAAAATTTTCAAGGATTTTATTGTACACTAGCCTTTGCCTGCTTTCGCCCGCGTTAAGTGAATCTTTGCCCTGTTTTCGGCTTGGGCGTTATTTTATGAACACCCCCTATAGCTTATGTGTTGACCGGGGTCACTATATACTATAATGATAATAAAACAAAAAACCACATCCAAACCCGTTGAGTAGTTCAAGAGTTAAATCATTTATTCAATCTTTGCTCCGTTTTCAGCCGTGGCGTTATTTTATGAACACCCCTTATAGCCTATGTGTTGACCGGGTCACTACGATGATAATAAAAACACCGCATCCAAATCCGTTCTGTGGTTCTCGAGTTATAAAATCGTTCAACCTTTGCCCCGTTTCCGGCTTGGGCGTTACTTTATGAACAACCCTTATAGCTTATGTGTTGAATATGGTTACTACAATGATAATAAAAAAAACGCATCCAAATTCGTTGAGTGGTTCTTAAGTTACTAAGTCTTATTTTACTAACATCCCATAGAGCCTATGTGTTGACCAGGGTCACTACGATGATAACAGACAAAAATTCTAAAAATTGTTGTTTTGGCCTCAGTACAGTACCAATAACCCATTTCATTTAAATTTTCGCGAAAATCTTTAATGTACAGACACGACTTTTTTACTACTTTATTATCAGTATATATAGGTAGATCTAGATTTATCATAATATATAATATCTTTAGACCTCCAGAAATAAGAGCTTTGAATTGCTAAATCCTGTTTAGTATCTGCTGATGCCATCTACTGTAATAAGTAATTAATTTTAAGTTTGTTTGAGCACTATGTTACTACACTTAGCAAAATGTCAGGTTTAGCAAATATTGTCGACAAAGAATATCAATTAATACCAGGATGGTATGAATGGTATAATTGAATGCGTAACCTGCGGCATTATATCAGACCGTGACGACCGATGATTGATTATCCGAGATGTTCTCGGACACAATGCAGCGAGATCTGATTCCGTCTTCACCGGTCACGTCACCGACATGTCGTCCACTCCGGCCACATTCCGACCGGCACGCACGTTCGATTGACCTAAATATCTCCTCGTGCATAGGCGATACCAAAAAAGAGTTAAAGGGTAAAGCAATATTGTGTCAGAGGGTTGTTCGCGCACGGTCAACGCATTTACATTCCTCACGACTCCGGGTTCGGCGTGTCGGGTCGGGTCGGGTCGAAGGATTTAAAATTTCGTGACAAAAAATTCGAGAAACATTTCATGTATCCACGAATACTTTCCTTTGTCGCCCGTATTATGGAGAATGAATAAGTAATTATTATAATTTTCAGAAGTTTTCACAGAATCCGGCTTGCGCAACAAAGTGAAGCATGTCACGAGTTCTCGAGTCATGAAAGGGCGTCCCGAGTGCTCCAGCCAGTAATCAGATCAGGAGCCAAGGTAAACAAATAGCTGGAAGTGGATGAGTGAAGAGGCGTGCGGAGGGTCAGGAGTGAGGGACGGGGACGGGGTATTGCAGCGTGCAACGCTCGCAGGGCAGATTAGTGCAGCGTCGTGCACTTCAATGACTACTGGACGTGGTGGTGCATGTAGATCTACGGGTGACCAGACATGGCTTTCTGGGTGCATTCATTTTCAGGACTACTCTATTGACGAGTGAGGTGATCACAGCTTCTTACAAAAAACTCAAGTTTAATGTAGACGGTGACATAGAATAGGTATATAATATATCTACTGCGGACTTTCTGACGCTTTCGAAATATGTTTACTGTTTACATCGGTATAAATTATGTACATCTAAATTTGTCAAAATAAAATAAGTTTTTAGGCACGTAAAGGTTCGGGTTGGATGGAATCCCAGCCAGGTGAGATTTTTGTTTTCTCAGATTTAGATTTCCGATTGATTTCACATCTTGTTACGCATTCTCAACGATCTCACAAGTTGATTCGAAATTCAGTTTGTTTGCTTTATAGGAATTACGACAGAGATGTCTGAGAGACAAAAGTATAGCTGTAAATATGGATGATTTGCATTTGAGAAAGGTTTAGGAGTTTTTGAATTTTGTCACATCTATGGCTCATAGAATACCGTGCTCACTTAGCTCGGATAGTTAAACGTTACGTCAAGCATTGTCTCAATATGTCTGCAGATAGATAAGTGAGCGATTAGCCTCCGGACTGATCGCTCGATCAATCGACTAATTTGTTTGGCAATCCGGTGACCAACAACGTCAGATATCTGCTTTGTACGTGGCTATACTAATGTCAACAAAACACTAAACACAAGGGGAAAAACGTTTACAAGTAATGTAAAAATTACTTTTGATTTTTATCTTTAATGTATGTATATTGTTACAAATATTTTTTTAATTTTTATTGCTACATATATAATTTATAACGTACATATTTCACTGTAGGTAATTATCACAGTTGCTTTAGTGTATGGCTAATTTACGAATTAATTTAATCATCACAAGTGTATCTTCAATTCTTTACCATAACAGGCTGAATAAAAAAAAAGATCACGCTCACCCAATAGGTCCAGTTTTGATTATTTGAAAAAAGATTTCGTCTCAATCATCTGAAATGAAAATATGAATAAAATAAAAGTGATAAAAAATATGCTCCAGGTGAGGCTCGAACTCACAACCCCGGCATTGCTCACGAACACTGTCTTATAAGTACCGTGCGCTAACCAATTGCGCCACTGGAGCGACGAGCGAGGACGCGAAATAGAGGTACACGCACTGCGAGGCCCTCCCGCCCCGCTATCCGCTGATCTACCTCTGACGCCTTCGCCTCTAATATGATGATATCACCACGTTTACGCAATAAATTATTCAAATAACCGTTTGATGTTTGTTTGTATGTTGTGTATCATTAAATTAGTGTACTTTACTTATCTGTATCCGTTTTATTTGTTCGTTTTTTGACCTACTTTTTATTGCTTAGGAAATTAATATGATATTAAACCAACTAAGTATAAAGGATTTAGCGACCTTTTGTAAGCTGTATTGAATTTGTATTACGATTTGAAAGATTTACAGGGTGCTGTGATTCAGAGGCTTTCCAATTTCCATTTCCGTTCTGTGTAGAGCGGGTAGGCTGACGGCCGCGGCGGCTCTAGGCGTTCGATTAATAACCAGCGGAGCTAAATGATATGTTAATGGGTTATCGAGAGTTATGTCCGCGGCCCGCCTCGCCGTCCCGACTCACTGCACGTGCTGCCTGCTTCTAGCTGCCTGGTGCCTGGTGGTGCTCGCTCGCCGCCCACGGACCGCCCCGCTACTGACTACTATCTATTCAATATTGGCATCTCGGTCTTGGAGATACCTGGATTACATACTATTTACTCATTCAAATTGTCACTCCATAAAAATCATGTGCTTTTATGAATTTTTATGTTTTTTATGAGTAAAAAACCGAGCAAAAGATTGTGGAGATCGCACAGTTAAGGTTGCGTCAGTAGGTACCAATACTAGAGCGAGCAACAATAGACTAAATTGAACTTTTGTATTTTGGCGACTATACACTGTCAAAATACCAGCAGTTTTCCGGTAATGTATGATGATTGATGTGATGACTCAATAACTACTTACCTTATTAAATCAAAATTTTAGCTTTAGAAGGCCTAGGGGCCGTTCAAGTATTACGTAAGCAGATTTATTACAATTATTTACCCCCCATCCCCCTTGTCAGCAAAAGTAAGCAAAGCTCTTACTCCCTCCCCCCATGCTTACGTAAACATTTTTCAATTATAAATATTTTTTTCTTTATATTATAATGTTATAATTATAATTTAAAAAATAAGAAAATAGATTTAGGATACAGATTAGATTTTACTGATACAGTATTCAACATAGAGTAAGGGGCAAAAATATACCGATGACGTAATCATCATCTAGACTCCCCTACCCCCCATGTCATCGAAAATAAGCAAAACAAAGACCCCCCCCATAGTGCTTATTATTACTTAAACGGCCCCCTAGGTAATTTCTAGCAAATTTTGTGCCATTAAGATTTAAGAGCATTGGTCGAAAAATTATTAAAAAAGGTTTTTTTGGAATCCTTGGCTGATATGGATAGGTACATTTTTTTTTCTCATCTATGGGCCAAGCTGACCGCCCATTTTAATTTAAAATATATTTTTTCTATTCGTTTGCTGGCCATATAGGTATTTGCGTGTCATCAATACCTATATACCTATAATTATGCCAAATTTCAAATTATTACATTACATCGTTTTCGAGAAAAACCTTTGTAATAGAGAGACGGACGGACACGAGAGTGATCTATATACATGTATGTTTAAACTTTTAAGATAGAGCCCTAAAATTAATTAAAAATTATACAAATAAAAAAGCGATTTCGTAACACTAAGAAAGTACCCTACCTAAAATCTGTAAGATTATTACTTTGAATCATTCGGCTATCTCTAAGACCTACAGCACTGCATCTGTAATCAATACAAACACACCCTTTCTTCTAAATTAATTACAAAGTATGCGCAAATTACAGCTCCTCATCTGAGGGCGTTTAACTGAACTCTATGTTTACCTAAGAAGATTTATACCGTTCAGCTCTGAGGGCCACACCGGTAACCTCTCATTTCATTATGAAACATAGTCAACCCTTTAAATAACCATAAAGTGACCCTAAATGTCAATTAAATTACAGATAAGGGCCAGGTAAGAGGTGGTTATAGTAACAGTTGGATCGTTGGACGGGGTAATGGTATCGGGCGCCGACGCCGGGGTTACTAGAACTTCTAGTGCCAAACAGAAACTTGGGTTATTAGGACAAACGAAAGGTTTTGGTATTTTATTTTAGATGTTCTGTTTGTTAAATATATAAGGTCCTACAATAATAAGTGAAAATAATTCTAGCGTAGATCATGTATCGTTCACTGATCAAATTCCAGAAGAAGAAATTGATTCATAAAAAAATTAAATACCTACTCAGCCAAAACGTATGAATCAACTGAAACTTTTACACGATTTCAGTATTTTTGGATAGAATACCCCGTTTTAAGGAAAAAGTTTATCGTCATAACACCTAATATAGGGTTAAATTAAATCAACCGACTAAATTCATACTGAAGACTCGGTTAGTGATCAAGAACTAGGCTCACTAATCGTTTAGGCCAATTTCGAAAACTAAATTTTTTTGCTCCCTTACTGGTTGGACTAGTTTAAATACAATTCCTAGTGCAGGAACTATGGGGCAAAAAAAATTCTTTTCGAATTTCACCTGGAGGGTCATTAAACCTTCTTCCAGATGACTAACCGAGTCTCCAGTATGAATTTGGTCGGATGATTTAATTTCACCTAGTATAAGGTGATATAGTCTCTGGCAACCCAGTACCGTCCGCGATACAGCAGCGTGGCGGCGCGGCGAGGTGACTGATCGGCCCGATTGCCGGACAATTGGCCTTAATGAAAGTAATTAACACGACGCGATCTTTGGACGTCGATAGCGACTGCCGCCGCCGCTGCCGCCGGACTGCGCAAGCGCACAGCTTATTGCCGACACCACAATGTGCGCCTAAATCAACCTACACACTCGCATTAATTACACAATAAATCTCCACATTTCATTCGATGCGGAATACAAAATCTTTAATGATGGACTAAATCGAAGCGATTCAGTCTGTGAGAAAGTTCGATCTCTCCAACCTCCATGATTCCGGTAAGAAGGATTGTCATGGGCTAAATTAGGTTCTGTAATTCTGTATAGACATTTAATCTTATGTATCAGGAGAAGTTTCATGATCAGCTGTTTGCTGTACACCTGAGTTTAAGAAGAGTCGATTACAATATTACACAACTTTTTGCAGAAAGAAATACATCAGCGTCCTGCGAAGTACAATAGCCATCACCTGATGCAGGTAGAGAAATTGTTGAAGGTGCATTCATTAGAACCAAATCTATATATTCGGTAGCATCGTGTGAACTAGTCTTGGCGTAGTGTGAGAATGTTCCACGGAATAGCTAGAGAATCAAGGTAATCCTTGAAATGTCACTTGTCAACAATATCAATATGTTTTGATAGATAAAATATGTTCCCGTAACCTTCATTCATGTTTCCAGTAAGTATATAGGACTTATGAATCGAGGTTAGTTTTGCATCTATCTTTCATGGGGACAGTAAATAACGAACAAATTCATCGATAAGATGCTACAAAGCTAACAGTGCGACTTGCTGGCATGTTTGTGTTAGATAGCCTTTATGGATATCTGTGAATTGGTAAACTACAAAAAATGGTTTACTGATGCATCCAAGGTTAGCTGATATTTACAGGAGATAGTCTTAAATAAACTAGGCGAATGATTAAATTTAACTTGTGAATTACATAAATCTCAAGTAATCGTTGATAAACCTGGCTACAGATTATTTTAGACATGATTGTTCTTGTGTAAACAACACTCGAGCGAGTGAAGCCTCAGACCTAAACGCTTAACCTTTCATCACTTAGCGTACCGAGGACCTATATTTCGTACCTTAATTTTAATTCTCTTTTTTCATATACAAGCATCGGTTTATGAGCGAGGACCTTGACTGCACTGGTCATTGTTTCTCTATCACACTTAGTAATTTTGTGCGCGAGTGAACACATGCGCTAGACCCCGCTACTTTCGCCGAGAGCTCATAACTCGTTGCGCGACTTGTACCAACGTTTTGTCGTCCCATATAATTTAGCTATAGACAGCATTATTTTAAAATTTTAGGCTATCTGGAACTAATCTGGACTGGGTTAGTCGATCTTGGTCTATAAGGAGTACCAAGGTAGAGTTGTAAATTATAAAATGTATTATATACAATTAAAGTAGATACTCTATTATCCACACATAATTGCTTAGAAACAAATACGTGTAATAAAGTTCACCACTAGTCTGATCAAAATTATGGCAGCAATAAATTATTTATAAATATCTTTAAAAGTTGCACAAACAATGCATTACTCGTACCTACGAATGTACAAAATTCAAAATTTATTGGAATGGAATTCCAGTCAGCAGGTAGCAATCATTATGCGAACCAATTCATTCAACTGAATTGCATGTCGAAAGAATGTCCATTCTACCTATAGAAAACTGGTTTAAGTCGTGAATCTATCATGGATAATAGAATTCAGTAGTACAAGTAGGTAGATATTGTTTTACCACGACCACTTATTAGAATGTAAGCATGTGAGTACATGATTTATTAAGTTATTAAGAACAAACACTATTATTTCCTTTATACATTATTGTTGAATAATAACAAGGTTATGTTAGGTAATGGCGGAAAGGATAAAAACCTTCAGTATAGCAGGTTTTTGCAAAGGAGTCTGAGGCGTTCTCAAATTTAGTATACAGGATTGGTTTTCCAAGTGTGCGTGGATGGACAACTCCAAAACTATTAGGAAATAGCGAAAAATATTGAAAGGAGTCTCGGGGCTGATTTTTATTAAAATCAAAACTGCATGATGAGATTTTCGAAAAAAATCATTTCCCATCGAACAATGTATAAAACTGATTTACAAAAAACAAATCACGCTTTATTATTGTGTACCATCCATTGACGTACTACCAATATGTCAATGGTACCATCCCATAATGGAGTCGATTCGGTGTAACACGACTCAACTTATTTGACAGGACTAAACTTAATTTAAGCATTCTGTCTTTTTCTTTCTGTATCGAAAAGACAAGGGCAGGACGCTTCAAAAATGTCCTGTCAAATAAGTTAAGCGGCGTGTTACGTGTTACACCGAAACGACACCAATGTCGGTTATAAGGATCAAATTCTGGGAAATAAACACGTACGGAATAACCAAAAGAAATTGCTTATTTTAAAGAAAATGCTCCTTATTTTTACTCCATTAATTAAACCTCAATTATTTGAAATGATGCCCATTGTTTTCAATACGCAATATCCAAATATTTCAAGGTCTTGAGGATTGTATTGCATGTGACATCACAAGATTATTGATTCCAATACATATTGGTACAGTCAAAGACACGTCAAGTTGTACACCCGCAGTACGACATTAGTCTTTAAAGTGAAGGATGTACTCGTAAGATAGGCGGTACAAAGTTCAATGTGTAGGTAAAGTATAGCTTAGATGTGCTCTTGACTGTACAATCGTCGAGTATAAGTTTAGCAATTATTTCAATGATGCTATACTATTTGTATAGTTACGGTACGAGTAATGTATGAACATTTTAAAATATTACTCAGCTTAATAGAAAAAAAAACATTTATATATTCTTTGTAAACGACACATTATCGAATGGTGCAATAATCAGACATAGTACAATTTCAATCGTTTACATTGAAACATATATATTGTTAGTGTAATTAGTGTTTTTCAAATGCTATTTAAAAACCATAAGCAATAATTTTGCGAGAGTATACAGCCGTAACCCAGCAGCACTGAATAAAACTACCCAATATGTAAAAAAAATGTGCTCAAGATAGCTCTAGAGTTCGTCATCATCATATTTAAAGTCTTTATCTGTTATTAAACTGGACATACGTCATTTCAATGAATTCCGTTAAATATTTACAGTGTTTTTTAATCTATAATCAATAATTCTTGGCTAGGGAAATTATATTTTCAAAAATATAACGATGCAAATTTGGTTTTCATTAAAATTGCCTTCCGTACTCCTTTGAGCATTTTTCGCTAATCTCCATAATTTTGGTTCTGGTTATCCATATCCAGGCCCACTTGAAAAACTCACCCTGTATCTACTTAATCAGGCAAAACAATTTATATATTTTCTTAATCTTTTATGAAATTTATATTTTTTTATTATCGCGGGCCTGACGTGTTAACTCAAACTACGCACTACGCACTACGCAACTACGTAACACTACGCAATTACGTAACACTACGCAACTACGTAAAACTACGCAAAACATGATTTATTATGTATTACCAACCACCTGCAGCGTTATTTTGTTTTTAGAATATTTTTTTGTTTTTAGTATATTCACTATGTGAAAATTCGTCCTCTTTTTGCGTGTCGATTCGTCCCCTTCGTCTTGACAATGGATTTTATACCTAGGTTTCTATTTATTTTATATAAGAGTACTATCAGTCACAAAAGTTAAAAGGAATATATTCACTATACAAAAAACTTATTTTACTACTCTTTTGAAAATATTTTCTTGATTATAAATTGTAAGAACTTTTGAACTTTGTTTTAGTTTATAGACTTTGTAATTGGAACATTTTCTTTTTTTAAATTTATTCTAGGTAGAATGATTATTGTAGCATTTTTATTTTTATTATTGTGTGAATATTTTTAAGTATACGTAAATTGAAGTTATATAAAGCATTGATATTTAATAAACAGAATTGTGATGGCCAATTTACTTTATTTTGTTCTGATTTCACTTTTCACTCTCATTGTACTATCGAAAAGAACTACCATTTTTAAGTACCTAACGGTTATGTATGTTTATGAGTTGAGGGACAAATTTACTCTGCTTGAGACAAGAGGGAGGAATTTTACCAAAAATAGAAGACAGGACGAATCCTTGAGGACGAATATTCCCCAACCCCTTAGAACGGCAGTATACAAGGAGCATCACAGCATAGCCAATAATATAATAATACTAAATTAAAACCTCATTGATCAGAGAATATTATTATTCACCAGCACACACCAGCATTTATCCGAAAAGTCGAGGTTGTTGTCTTGTGACATATGATTATCAAGAATGCTCTGCATCAGCACCGCGGTTCACCAATGCGAATCAGGGAAATTTGTGACGTAACAGCAACCAAAATAGTTAGAATAATTAGTTAAATTAGCAATAATTCTATACCTATTCTATCGTTGGGTGAGATCTTTCTTCAATTGAATGTTATTGAAAGAAGGTCAAACAAAGTTTGTAACCTCGCCTAGTTAACCGCTAATGATTGGTTGCAATAATAAGTTCATAATTGCGTCTGCCTATTGAGACCATATTTTATTATTATCAATAAGTTTTATAAGTTCTATTTACCGCGCTAAATAATAGCATTCCGAGTTGAAGCATGAATGAACTCGGGCATCATTCACAAAGGAATTGGACCTTGTTTTGTTTATTTAGACCGATGAAAAACCGCACCGAGAGGCTCAGGTGTGCACCTGTCGACGAAGAGGGCGCCTCGAGACCCGTGGGACCCTTCAGGTATACTGTTCTGCAAAAACCTTTGCATTGTTGTTGGTGCGCGTTTAGAAATTGAACATTTCTTGTTGGCACCTCTATTACTCGTACTAATGTCATTTCGAAGTTTTGGGCGCTCAGTTTCACCTTCTGTTCACATTCAAATTCAAAATTATTTATTTCTCCAACACAGGTTCAGCAGATGCCATGTATAATTTTTAAAAGATTATACACCATGATGTGCCATATTTGGCGTACAAATATTTAGATAATACAATATACATACAAACTAAAATACTTACTACTAAAGAAATACTGCCAAACAAGATCCAAAATGCATGCATCATTGAAAGTCCAGTCAATAATCCGTCGCCCATTAGGATAAACCTAAAAAAATACATACGGTCAACAAAAGAGATAGGTAACTAGACCCAAAACAAACACTTTGATCCTAAAACCCACTGGAGTATGATTGATGAGACAAATAATACATAATCAATAGTGCAAAATGTGTGCAATATATTGTGTATGCACTGACCAATTGTTCCTCATATCATCTACCACTCAAAGTGCGCTGGGCCAGGTTACCTGCTGTGTCTTTGTTGACTGTACATTATTTCTACTTTCTGTACATAATATATAAGTTAGAGTAAACTGCTCATTAGAGTGAAAATGTCACGAAATAAATTTGTCCGTTGTCTCTGTGTAAGAGAATGGAGATCTTGACAAGATTTTTATTTTTATTCCATATAAGGGCGAAACAAATATAACGAAAGCACGAAACACTTTATGTGTAGGCAGAAGCCCACTCAGATGTGTACTCAGAGTTTCAATTTTTGTCCATATCTGGCGGACGGACGGACGGTGCTGAGCCGCCGCGCCGCGTTCAGCTGATATGCTAAGAACGTGCAGATCGCAGGCGCAGTGCGCGCGCAGCCCGTGGGCGTGAACATCGCACCTCGCACCGAGCACGGCGCCGGGCGCACCCTACTACTGGCTAGATTTATTACGCTCAGCTAGCTCGTCCGTATCCTGCATCACAAGCCACGCAGCTCGGCCGCACGATCAACAACCTCAGTCCTCGCTCCACGAGCTAAATCTCCGGCCCTTCTCAATTCGTACAAAAGAAAATACTTTATCTTTAAGATTTTTTTATTGCACGAAGCGTAAATATTCTCTTTACGCCACAATGGAATAATCGGGTATGTGTGATTTAGTGCGTTGTTGATTTTATCCACATTCCGCGCCGTTGTACAATACGCGCGGCGAGTGCGCCCAGTGCGAAATTCCATTAAACTTTTTGAAAGCGTATAAAGGAAGATTTTGGAAAAAATCCTCGCTGCTCTCGAACAGGTTATTGTTAAGGCATAAAAGAAGAACAATGGCACTGGTGTTTCCAGTTAACCATGACAAACTGCGCTGTTTACCTGTGCTCTGTGAATTATTATTATTATTGTGGCTTTGGCATAATACGTATTCGTTTAAGGCAACCAGGCTAAACAACAACATATTGAATGTAGGTCGAGCAGGTTTCAAGAACTAGGTCTTGAATTCAGTCTCAGATGGGGTTATTAGGGCAATTCCACTGTAACTCATGTTACTTTTTACTCCAGTTTACGATATAATGAAATATGTCAATAATTTGATTATATAACTTATCCTCCTAATGTAAATATTAACTCTCGAATAACCAAGAAATGTGTTAGAGCAATTTTCTTTAAACTTGATACATTTTCTTGGGTTCTATATTGACAAAACTTTTTGTAACTCACGTTACATTCGGCGATATAGCTTGTGAGACTAGTATGAATTGAAGCAAAACTCTGTTCGGCTTGAAGTAAAAAATTGCCTTAATTAAATACGGTTTTATTATTGACTAACAAGTTTATTCATTATCAATTTCTTGCTCTCCATGCAGTTTTAATTTTTTTGCATAATTAATTTTTGGTCACTCAGATTAAATAGATCTTGTAACTCTTGTTTTACTTTCACGACTTTTATAGTAATTTTCGAACATCAAATCTCCCGCTCTGACGGGTCGAAAAAGAAACGTTTCTTTTTGTGTATGTTGTCATACTTATATTTAAAAAACCGGCCAAGTGCGTGTCGGGCCACGCGCAATGTAGGGTTCCGTCGTTGCCCGGTACATATAAGTTGGTCTATTAATACAGACCGCGCCAAACTTCTGGTCCCGTACATTATAGGGGGCCAAAAGTTTGGCGCGACCTGTACTCGTAAACCTGTAAAGCCTACTTAGCTGTGATAGTTTTCCTTTTTTGGGGGGGACGCTCCACACTCTAACTAAAATTTTCACTTTAAAGCTTAATATTTCGCCAACGGATCCCTAAATTTAAAAATGGTTTTCATACACCCACAATGTTTTTGAACGGCCTACGGCCTATCCAACGATACCCCACACTATGAGATAGACGAGAAAAAAATCATCCCCAGTTTACGTGTATGAGAGGTACCTAGTCTCTGCGCTAAGCCGCGGACAGACGGGCATAGCGAAACTATAAGGGTTCCTTGTCGGACTACGGAACCCTAAAAACTATATTTGCAGATCGAATCGTGCCCATGTAGATAATTTCATTTTTAGCTCTTTATGTCGTATTTCAATGGAATTGCCCAATAGAATATCTTCAGATTGTTCGGTCGCATATTTGAAGTGAAGAAACACACGCACAAATATACCTATAAATAGCTCGAGTTGCAGTTAAACTAAAGTTGAGCTAAAATAGTGATCAAGTTTTTACATACATACATACATACATATACTCACGCCTGTCTCCCAGAGGGGTAGGCAGAGACTACAGATTTCCATCTGCTACGATCCTGACACACCTCTTTTGCTTCTTCTACATCCATCAACTTAGTCATACAGGCTCTTCTATTCCGGGTACTTTTCACTTTTTACATACAAGGTTGCTTTACTTAATATAATATAACAACATTATTATAGATTACAGCAAACAAAAATAGAATTGAGCTAAAATAGTGACTGCCAATTTTTTTTATGCTTCACATAAGTATGTGGGGGATATAGTATTTACGTGGATTTCCTTGAATTACGAAAATAAAACTCAATAAGAAATTAAATAGTATATTATGCAATTAGTGAATAAAGGACGGATATAAAGCGTGGGCCATAGATGAGTCACGAGCAAGTAAAGGATTCTAACGACTGAATCCCGACCGTAGGGAGTGATTCATGATGATTGAAACACGAGCGTAGCGAGTGATTCAAGTGTTAGAATCCTGAGCGACGCGAGTGATTCATGGCCCTCAATATAAATCCGTACTTTATACAAGAGTTCCATACTATACTTTATACCATGACTACGAGAAAAAGAAATAATTTAAGCGAAAATAGACATTTAATGAAGAAAAAAGGAAAGTTAAATTAATTAAAATGCACATTAAAATTGAAACATTGTGACTAAAGCTTGATTTTCATTTTTCCATTTGCAAAACTCATCGTAGGCTTTGATGTAAACGAGCCGTGATTTGTTGGGAAGCAATTTTTTACTGTATCGGCCGCCCTCTCTTTCATAAACTCAGGTGCATATTCAATCGATTTATTATAAAGTAACACTAATCTTTGTTTTCGTTCAACTTACAGTATTCAAAATGGCGCCAATTCACTAATATACCTATATATATTTTTTTCAGTAATTGCAGCCAAGAACACAAAACAGTTTTTATTCTAATGCTAAACTCCTTGTCGCAAATATCGACCAATGAAATCTCGAGGAGTTATTTGCACAAAGAGTTTGTATGTCGAGTATTCTTTGCGCAAGGAGTTTGTATCGCGTATTTTTTGCGCAAGGAGGTTGTATAAGCACTGAGATGGAGGTCGAATATATATTGGTGTGTTCTAAATTCAAACACCAAAATAGTGATTAAAAGGCCTTTTTATTCACAGTTGTCAGTGAACAAAATAAGCTTTTTAGAGTGGGAATAGTATAAAATAAATTTTTAAGATCGTTTATAGTAAAAAAAAGCCGGTCAAGTGCGAGTCAGGTTCAGGGACAGTTTTTCAAATTTTGCCCTTAACTGTTTACGATAATTATAAAAAGAATCGATTGTAGCACAAAACAGAGACTCAAATATTTTTATACCGTACTCGAAATAAAACTAGTGGATGAAAAATTTAATTTTGTCATTTTGCTATCCTGAATTTCTCACACGCTATATTTTTCCTGTAATCTTTACGTAATCCCAAATTACCATGATTTTTTAAATATTTTTCGGTTCATTCGTTTCGGAAATGACGGGAAGGGCCAACATTTTTTGTGGTTTTTCGAAATCGGTGCCAGTAAATACAGTAAAAGTATATATTTTTTTATATTTATTATTATTTCTTTGTTATTGTTTTCCCGTAATTGACCAGTTATGGCCTATCTATAATCGTAATTTTTTTCGGTCCACCAGTTTCGGAAATAAGGGGGGGGTAAAAGTACCTATATATATTTTTATAATCAGTTCTTTAACATCTACAATTTGATACCCATATTGTATTTATAAGATATTTTTTTATTTTTCTCGCTGTTGTATTGGAAATATTTAGAGCAATTAAAATTTTTGTTTTTACGCCATATTGTGTAAGCAAATAAATGCAATTTTTCTAGCAAATTTCAAGTCTTTAACGGTGCTAAATTAATGAGGCTGTAACATACGGACGGACGGACAACGGAGTCTCACCATAAAGGTTCCTTTTACCTTTCAGGAACTACGGAACCCGAAAAAAGATACACACAAAATATTTTTACAGTTAGCCCTAACTAGGCGTAAATAAGTAATTTATTTAATATGTAAGTATTATAACTATTCTACATTTTAAAATTGTAAACTTAGCCGTCTCGAAGAAAAGTCGTTTAGATAAACAGACATACGAGTACGATGAGAATTTTATTTTCTAATTTTCGAGTATGGAACCTTAAAATTCTATAATAAATAGAAATTCCAGGAAATTACCGCATATCTAAACTTGTTTCTATTTAGGGTTCCGTACCCAAAGGGCAAAACGGAGCCCTTATAATGTCAATCTGCTATCTGTCCTTCTGTCCGCCCGTATGTCAAGGGTCTCTAGCTTGTAGACGAATGAACTTGCAGATCTGAAATTTGTATATGTTGTATAGAACTTTGACCCAAAACCGAATTATTTATTTATTTATTATTTTTCAGGGGGTTTCATACCAGGAGAAAAAAAATTTTTTTTCTTAACCTGACATTTGGGGCAATTAAGTTGTCTATAGAGGTTATTGAGTGGAGCACAAATATTTTTTTCTATCTTCAAAAATAAAGAAATGGGGCCACCGAAGCTGACAGTTTTAGATCATGTTCAATCTCAAAAACTAAACTAGTTGGAATTTGGATTTTTGTGAATATACATGCTTATACTGTATTTAAATGACTAATACTGAATTTTATTTATAGTTCTATTTTATCTCCATTCATCCATCCATCAGCCTGTTTCGTCCACTGCTGGACATAGGTCTTTCCAGGATTTTGCCACTTTTGGTGGTCCTCCTGGAAGAAATGCCCATACTCACACACGCTGAGCAGGCGGGTTGGAGAGCGCGGTGCCGAAACCCATGCACTAGTGACGCCGCTGCCCGTCACTAGTCTGTTTTATATAAAGCCTGGCAATTGAGGATGGATATACCACCATCCATCGGTCCCAGGCAATCAGGCCGCCTGGTTTTGCCTGAGAGCTGTTATCTTACTCTCCCCCGAATAACTTTGGGAGGATTTGCGAGTAAGATGGTGGTACCTCCACAGTCGAGCCCGGCATCGCTCTACCACCTTAACCAATTTTATCTATTGTATTGTAATTTATTGTCATTTTTATAAATTGATTTTTTATTGGTAGTTCTACCCACTTGAGGGGGAAATTTTTTACCTCGGTACAAAATGCACATGATAATATTGTTTTCCTTACGTTTGAATAAAAAGTATGCAATGAATGTGTTTTAAAGCAACTTGCGGAAATAGTTTATTAATAATAAAGTCTTCACAAAAAATTTACGTACTTTAATGTATTACATTTTGTTTGCATTACATTCACAAACTTAAAAGTGTGTTTACAGTTGTAGTGTAATGCAGCTAAAATGTAACGCATAAAATTTAATAATTTTCATGTGATCGATCACCTAACTATTAACAAGCAGTTTGCGCGAATTGCTGTAAAACACATTTATTGCAAACTTTTTATTCAAAAGTAAGGAAAACAATATTATGATGTGCATTTTGCACCGAGATCCTCCGTTACCACCTTAATAATAAACAAATTTTTATTCGATTTTATGGATACAAATAGAAGAAAAATCTTTTTGTACGGCATCATAATCTGATCCTCTTTCCCTAAGTAAATCAATTTTCTTTATTTTAATAAGGGGTATATTTATTATTAATTATTATATTAACCCGTAAGCTATACATCAGGTTGGTATATAAATTATTGATACCATATAATAAAGCCTTCAACATTGTGGAAAAGTAAATCAGAAAATATGATTTTCTCTTTCGGTGCATATAAAATACAATCACAAAGACCATACGAATACCTAATCGAAAGTATAGTACATAAAGTATAGGTGATCGGCATTTTATCACGCGGTTCGCGATAGCCGAACGCGGATCGTGATCGTGCTGCGATACTGCGATATCGAGTATGTGAGTTACTCGGATAGGGCACGTCCGACGAGCCGCGCTCTCTGCTTCACCTCGGCCTTCCTTCCTCGAGATAACGGCAACCTGCCGCCCTCTATCAGTTTATCCGGTCACTGAAATATGGAAAAAAGCTAACTGAAAAAACTGAACCTTGAATATTGTCGACTTCCTTCCGCTGTGTAATAGATAAGACTGTGTAAATCAACAACATTTCACAAATACGCCGTACCTCATAGTAGAAGTATAGATTTCCTTTTATTAGAGAATACCTTTCACCTGTACAATGCTGTATTTCGAAATCTTATCGTAAAACATTGTAATGGCCATGTTTTCTCCGCAAACAAACAAATGCTCAAGTCACAAATTGCCGTCCACCTTATTAATAGCGGCTGCCAGTCGCCCTGGCAGATATTGACAATGACATTGGCACTCGGCTACGAGCGTCCGACCACCGGCCTCCGTTCGTTCACAATATATCTCCGTGCTCCACTTGCGAGTGTGAAAGTGTGTTTACATAAGATGTTGGGAGAGATGTACATAAATACAGCGAAGGTCACGTGGAGTGGTCCGTGGCGCAACTTCCGGCCGCGTGGCGGGCACGTGTGCCTCGTGCAGGATGCGCCGCCGCCGTGCGCCCGCGCACCCCCGTACATACCTTCTCACTCCACCCTTCCTACTCGCGAAACTCCCGCTAAGGGAGTGTCAATATTCCCATGACTATCTATTCACAAATGAATGTCATCATCAATATTTTTTATGGCTTATGGAAACTCTATGCTGTATGTTCATTTAACCCCTATAATTTGTGCTGTGGATCGGGGTGGTAAAAATCTTAATAGCAATGCAAACTACACAAATGCAAATGCATACAAATGCTACACATGCCTTTCCACTCTGTCTCATGCAAGTAATATTAAAAGTCTGCTTCATAAAAATATTATAAATCCAGCGAACGAAAAAAACGTATATACGCGTTGCTAGCAAATTGTAATTCGAAGGTGGTACCGGACACCCAAAAGCGCAAAAGGCTCATGTCATGCAAAATTGGACCAGCCGCCGACACATAGTAACAGTGAACTGCACACAGGAGGCGACGCTGTCTAAACATATGTATATAGGTTGAAAATGAACCCTCTAGCTTTACTGAACTCTATCAACCAGAATCACTAATAGAACACAAAACCGTAAAAAAAATATATTTTTTATTTTATTGGTTTTCTAATTTCGAAAAAATTGCCTACCTACGCGATGCGACAGGTGACTGACAATAGACGGTACATATTCCCGGCGGTAAATAATGCACATACGCTATATACACATAGGTTTTGTAGGGTGGCGTCTCTGTCACCAGAGTATTAGTGCTTCTTTGGCGGTCGATATCTTTTTAAAAATTATGAATCATGGAGCATGACAAAAGTAACAAAACATTTATTTTTAATTTCGAACATAGAACAGTTTCCTTTGTTATAGCTAGAGGGTTGCCTCCTCCGGTATTTCCAGCAAAGTTTTCATAAGGTAATTTTTCAGCGTTATATAATCAGACTCCTATGTTTTTTTTAGTTCGCTGTCATTACAGTATACAAATAAAACATTATTACTAAACACTGGGAATTAAATGAGGCATAAGACGTAGTGTGGTGTGTTTTAGAAATAATAATGCTTAAAATAATAAATTGTTAAAGAGTACCTAACAAATATTAATTACCATCTAGAATTTAAAAGCCACGCTCTTGTTGGTGGAATCACTGTCACTCTTTTCTTATTTCCGCCATTAAAATATAATCTTTCAGTGAGTACGACAATACTTTAGTTAGGTTAAACGGTCCAAGGATGTTTAGCCCATACTTGAACGTTTAACCAGAGGGCTGAACGGCGCTTAGCCTTTAGACAAAAAGTATTATGAAATTTATTTTTCTTAGAATACTCACACAAGGGTAAATGCAGGTATTACAACTTAGAAGAAGGGCCAGTGTGAAGAGATGGGTTAAAATTAAAAATACTTACTAGGCTGGGATTAATCTCGGCTAGAGAATCAGTCTGGTCATACAACATAGAACGACGAGGGTGCCAGCCTGCGGTACTCTCCCGCGCGACGACGGTTTCTTTAGTTTTTATTATTTTGTAGGTATATTTAGTTTTTATTTTAAATATTTTTTGATAATTACACACGAAATAATACATTAAATTTTATTATTTTTCGTCGGAAAAGTTATATTTAAAATCTTACCCATCACTGTTTATCAAACTATACTAAAAATAATTAATTAAGGGTTGGATAATTTATCAAATTATGTTATTAAACACATCAGGGATATCATAGCGACTCCTTTTACCTACGTATGTAATCTTTGCTTGGAACATGGTTGTTTTCCAGAAGCTTTTAAAAAGTCACTGATTCATCCTATACATAAAGGGGGAAACAGAGACAGTGTCAAACAATACCGACCAATTTCAATACTACCAATATTATCAAAAATTCTAGAAAGAATAATAAATGTTAGACTGAGTAATTACTTAGAAAAAAACAAAATACTATCTTGTAATCAATTTGGTTTTCGATCAAACAAATCTACTGAAAATGCAGTTAACACACTTACACATTACTTAATATCTAATATGGATCAGAAAAACGTCTGCATAGGCGTTTTCTTGGATTTGGCCAAAGCATTTGACACTGTTTCTTTTCCCATCCCTCTGTCAAAATTAGACAGAATGGGTATAAGGGGTGTAGCTCTAAAATTAATTTCAGAATATCTCTCAGGTCAAACTCAATGTGTAAAAATCGGGAACTATTGTAGCACAGAAATGCCTGTGACATTTGGTGTGCCACAGGGCAGTATTCTTGGACCTACCCTTTTTTTAGCTTACATTAACGATCTCTGTGACATGAATCTGGGTAAAAATACAGGCATTGTCACCTATGCTGATGATACAGCTCTGTTATTCTCAGGTAAAACTTGGGAAGATACGAAATCAAGTGCGGAGTCAGGAACACGGCTTGTCCTAGGATGGCTGCAAAGAAATCTTCTTACCTTAAACGTAGAAAAAACCAAATACCTCACCTTTACTTTAACAAACTACAAACAACCTCCAAGTGATTTTTCAATTATATCCCATTCATGTAATATACCATCTTTCCAAGGTCCTGTCACTTGCACCTGCGCCCCTCTGCAAAGAGTGCATGATATCAAATACCTAGGTATCGTCATAGATCAACACTTAACTTGGGAAAAACAGATAGTAACACTGTCGGGAAGAATAAGACGTCTCATTTTTGTTTTCAAAAATCTTCGACATGCTGCTGATCCAAAAGTGCTCCAAATGACATATTTTGCTCTATGTCAGTCATTGCTAACTTATTGCTGCACAGCGTGGGGTGGTGCGGCAAAATCTTTTATGCTCTCCTTAGAAGTAGCTCAGAGAGCGGTTTTGAAAGTTATTCACTTTAAGCCTATCTTGTTCCCTACCAAGCAGCTGTACTCTCTGATCAATGTTCTAACTGTGAGACAGATTTATGTACTTTCGCTATGTATTGCGCAACATTCTAGTTCCATTGGCCGAGCCCCTGTCAACGAAAATAGTCGAAGAAAACACAAAGTTTTTATTTCAACACAATGTAAAACTTCAAAATCACAAAATGACCGCTATTTTCGGGGCCCTTATGTTTATAATAAAATAAATGAAATTCTTTCAGTTAACAGCTTAAGTAAATACAAATGTAAACAAATCCTAACCGCTTGGCTTCTAAGTTTAAATTATGATCAAACAGAAGATTTACTTACCATACCTAAATAGTTCTCAGTTGTTTTACTTTGTTTTTACTTTGTTGCTTTGTTTTTGTTTTGTTTTGTTTTTGTTTTTGTAGTTGATTCTTTAGTTGCTCTGCGCAATGTTCTTCTAGGGTTGATTTCCTTCATACGTCTTGTTATTAAAATTATTATTTCCTTAATTTATTAAATCTGTACTTTATTAATGTATAAATATATATTACATAATAAATATTTATCCAAGTTTATTATCTAATGTATTACAATAATTAATATATATTATATATATATATTTATTACCAAAATTTTAGTTATATATAACTTATTCAGTTACTCGTCTACACACGAACACGATCGCTTCGATTATTCATTTATTTATTTTTCTAACCGCGCCGCGATGAAAGAGGCTGGTCCATATAGAACAGGTTTTTATACTTATTTTATGGGCCAGAGCTCGGTTATTTAGCACAGCCATTTTAAAATGTAGAATAAATTTTTCCCTCGTTTTTCTAAATTTTTCATCTTGTTTATAACAATGTTTTAGTTTTATTTTAAGTTTGATAAGTACTTAACATCACTATTATTAGGTAACTCTATAGTTATTATAATTTAGATTGTTTGTTTTTGGTTTTTTGGCTTATGGCATTAATAAATAAATTTGTTTGTTTGTTTGTTTGTTTAATAAATTAGTGAAAAAGTCGCGTCTCTATATTGAATATTTTTGCGACATTTTAATTGAAATGTGTTATCAATTTTGCTCTTAGACCAAAATTAATAATAATAATTTTAGATTTTTTTCTGTCTGTTCCGTTTAAACTCGAGAAGCATATCCAAATTAGTAAAATCAAATTGGTCGAATATTTGGGTACGGAACCCTAAAACTACAGTATAAATCGGCATATTCAGTATTGGTTGTTTATATTCGTCGCATAATAAAAAAATCTAAATTCCTATTTATTTTAGAGATAGACGGTCTATTTTTGGTCTACAACTGACAACTTTGACGACCAGACATTGCAATATTTTCGAAAAACAAAATAATATATTCATGTATTTTTGCCCTACTTAATATTAATTATAAACAATGATGACATGCCAGGCCAGAATAAGAAAGAAAAAAAGTTTTTTTGCTACTTTTTCATGTTTTATGAAATTTAATTTTTTATTTAATATTCGGTTTTGGATCAACATTCTAGACAAAATATCTAAATTTCTTGTCTGTAAATCATTCCTTCTATTTGGGTACGGAACCCGGAAAATACCTCTAAATCGCGAGTGTTCTGAGCGGCCCGCTTCCTCTGAGCAGATAGAAAAGTGAAAAAAGAAAGCGTTGGAGCGTTACTTATTATCAGATATTTTATTATATTAACAAAAAAATTGTTTTCTTAAATTTTCTAACTGCTATATTTGTCCTGTAATCTTTACGTAAAAATTACCGTGAGTAATTTTTCGGGTGGTAGTACATTTAGATTTTTCTAAATCGATGCAAAATAACTACAATATATATTGTTACAATCAGCTCCTTAATACTTACAATTTGATATCCGTCTTCTATTTTACAAAAACATCTTATAGTTTTCCTATAATTTTCACGAAATATCCTATAATTGAGAATCCACCAGTTTTAGTGATGGCGGGGACATACAATATTTTGTGGAAATCGGTGCAAGCAGATATGGCCTTTAATTTGGTATCCATCCATCCATATAGTGTTTTTGCCATATACGCTTTTTACTTTTTTTTTCTTTCTCATTGGTATTGGTTGTTTTTTTATCCCTATAGTTTTCCTATAATTTTAATGTAATCGAGAATTTTCTTACATTTTCCGAAGATAATGCTATTTTTGATACTCACGATAATGGTTCCTTTTTACACTTTATAGGTACGGAATCTTAAAAATTTATAAAATCGCAAAATCTGTATTAACCATTATCTTGCAGGTAACGTTTCCTCTTCGTTGTCATATGATTTATATTAAAAGACCTGTACGAATGCACGAAGATATTCTATTTTGTTTACGAGAGAGATAGCCGTAAAACATGAAAATTTACAATTGAAAATCTGTTACGAAAGCGCAACATAAGAAGGAATAATTCTTTACCAATGTGATATACGGCGACACTCATAAAAGCGAGGAAAAAATTAATTCCTGAGCCTCTTAAGTTATTGGCACAAAAAGGGAAAATTTAAGAGGTGCCAAGTCAGACAATGCGGAGTGGCGTTAATCTTGCCGCGATCAATAAACTCTCTGATTACACATTCATGGAATACTTCGTTCTCGTCCTTATCGCGATGTGTTCTCTTTTCGAACATTTTCGATGTCCTACTGATGCCGTTTTCGTTTTGCCTGCTGATACAGCCCTATTTTTTTAAGCCATTGTTTATGATTGGCAATTTATTTTAGTCTTTGAAATTTTATAATACATTCCCTTAATATACAATATGCTTCACTACTAGACACTCCACATAGTAAATTACCATGTTACCATAGTAATTTAAATGAATCATGTTTTAGAAGACGTTTTTCTAGCTGGTCCCAGATAAATTCAATCGCAATTAACCAAGTCTTTCATGATTTACGCTGTGGACACATAGGTAGGACATATAAGTAAGTCTCGCTTTTAATGGTTTTTTTAACGGCTTTTTTTGATTAAACAAATGGTCGATTCTATGTATTTTTTCATGTTGGTATCAGAGGTTTTTTACGACATCGGTTGTCATTTTATCAGTGTATCAGTGTATGTACAATTCGTTTTTACTGGACTTTCTAATATTTGGCTAGCCAGACGACACTATCTCGTCGATTGGGAGTCTACCTACCTGCTCTCGAGATTCGTTTAATCTGAAAACCATTCGTTTACAGAGTGAATCGAAGGCCAGAGTTATCAGGACTTATCAAAGGTGTTATTTGTTCTTCGATCCCTATTTGCAGAATAAGGAAACATGCTGTGAATGGATAAATATCATCATTCGTATTTGGTTAATGTTTGAGGCATATGGGTCAGAGGGATTGGGGAGCCAACTGATCTTTGAAAAAAATTGGGCCAGCTGACCAGTTGATATAAGTTTTATTAATTGTTAACGGGAGGTTGAGGTGACACGGTGCGTGGGCGAGTCGAAATGGTGCATCTGTCAGGTACCATCTGCGATCTGTTACTGGTTGCAGTTCATACCTCCAGCACAGTATAGCTAACAACAGTAGTTCAACTAGGCGGTGTCCTTGAAAACAATGTTGTGCATTGTATGTCAATTGGCAGCCCTAGGACGTGTTTAGGCGCCGAGCGGCCGTTGGTTTTGATTTCAAGGACACCGCCTAGTTGAACTACTGTTATTACCTATACTGTGCTGGAGTTATGAACTACTGTATTGCCAGAACCGGTTCGTCAAAAGTAACGCAAGGAAAACCAAAAAGTAAAAATTTCGAACCAAAAGTAACAATATCTTCCCATCTTTTTTGTGTATTGGGATTATCTTTTGGAAGCTATTCTAAAAAACATTTCTGGATCCTTGGTTGGTTTTTGGTTGGTCTGAAAAAATATAATTTATAATGTCCAAGAGACATACCTTCGTAATTTATGCCTTTTCATTCAATAATTTGTAAATATAATAGTGTAGGTAGTTTTGGTTTATAAAATCGTAAAATATTATCAAAAAAATCAATATAACTCATACCAATGTGGCACCTCCTGGGAAATGATCTAAGCGCTGATTTTGTAGATTACAATCATCATAAATATTTTGTGTGGTTAAATTTTACAATTTTAATTAATAAATGAAATTAAATAATTTTACATATCTTAGAGACACTCGGTTTCACCAACATTACAAAGTAAAAGAGATGCGTTCATGATTAATATTTATATTTTGGCTGGATAATTTTTTTTCAACCTGCAAAAAGTAACAAAAAAGTAAAAATTTTAGTCAAGTAGGTTACAAAAATGTCACACAGAGGGGTCAAAAGTAACAAAGTTTGTTACTAAAGTTCCGAAATGGCAACACTTGATACTCTGTAATTTCATGCCATAATTTAGGAAAATGCGCGGGGACGTCACAGAGACAACATGCGTAAAGTCGTTTGCAATAGAATCCAACAATCATGTAAACAAATATGGCGGACTGACATTGACAGCGTATTGTTTATGCCCATAGTGATGTCATAGTGTTCTAATTTAATTTTAATTAAATTTATTTTTCTAATTATTTTAATTTTAAGTCATAGACTATGGCCCATAGTAGGATAGGTACTAAAATAAAACTGACTAAATAGATTAAATATATAAGCCATAGACTATAAAATAAAACTGATTATATATAAAAAAAGTGTTTATTAAAACAAATTTAAATCTTCGTCTTCGTCATCATCACTATCAGAAGTGTCGCCGGTGACCGTAATTATAAATGGAACCACTGTGTCATCGCTTGCCGTGTCTAAAATGCCGTCGAGCTTTTTCATTTCTTCCTCTTCCTTTAGGACGTGACTTACGCATTTCGACCATTGTTCGGCTCCGATTCTCGCCAACCCTTCGTTCAATAAAGTTTTTATTTCCGCCATTTTAAAAGATTTGTTATTTCTCCCAACATACGACTTAACCTGTGCCCAAATGAGCTCAATTGGGTTGAGTTCGCAGTGGTAGGGAGGAAGGCGAAGCACAGTTATTCCTTTCGATGCGGCGAGCTCGTCAACGTATTTTGTAACATAATTTTTTTTATCAAATTTTGTGAGTAACTGTGCTTTTATTTCACTTGTTTCAAAATTTTGTTTTGTGCTTGTTTTTGACCGGCGGCGGCGGAGCAGTCCCCGACGAACCTGGCTGCGGCTCGCTCATTATAACCTTAAAACAAATATAATTTTACACACATACATTTCAGTAATTGTGATCTATTCAAATAATTAGTTACGAGGGCAATACAATATTAAAGTGCGTCTAATAGATTTCCGTTGTAGGTAATAGATCTAAATCATTCTTACCTCCTGATTACTCCTTGAGAAAAAATACCAATCGTATGCTATATCAAAGTCCGTGATGCCGTGCAAAGGTCGTCGTTCCAAGAAAAATATGTCCAGCCAAATCGTAAAGCAAAACAAAAGTCCAAAATGAGAATGCAAAGTCGTAGAAATCGGAAACAGAAAACGGAAACAGAAAACACTAATGCACAGCGAACCCACAGAACAGTGAATGACTGTGAATGACGATTCTAACAAAGTGGCCACCTGTCAATTTTTAAAAACTAACCATTATTTTTATGGCTTAGGATACAATCCGTTTTGGTTAATTATATTAAGCTCTTGAAAAAAAAATTTTATTGTATACAAATAATATTAAATTAAAATAATTTATTAAATTAAAAATAAAAGATAACTTCAGATTACGAACAACACTAACTTTTCAATGACTTATAGAGTTCGATGAGTAAAAAACTAAGATGACAGCTTGTCAAATACTTCGAAATTTTTACGTTGCAAATGTTTTAACAAATTTAACTTATAAATACAAGTTAAATCGTGTTGAAGATAATGTGAAAACAATGGTGCGTTCGTTGAAATCAGACTATGTTCATAATTGATCGTCAAATGTATGTGATTACGGAGTAATCGTGACAATTTGGTTTGTTTACATGATTGTTGGATTCTATTGCAAACGACTTTACGTAACTGCGGTGCGGCCGCGACTGTCGTCGTAAACTGAGTTCAACCATGTTTTGGCGGTGGTTCGTTTCGGCCCGCTTGTATGGAGATAGAATACTATTTGTTACTTATACTTATATTATCTGTGCTTATACTATGCCTCCAGTGACTAGTGACGAGAGTCTTTTCCTCAGTTCACATACATATGCATGGCTAAGTACAGAAAGTAGTTCTTTTTGAAGAACGGAATAACTTCTACGAAAGTTCGTGATTGATGATGCAATATCTGTGAGGGTAAAGATATCGTAAAAAACAATAGAACTTGTTAATATTAAACTAACGTCCTAACTAACTAATGTATGTATTCTGTTCTAAAGTTCAAAGATCAACGAGTCGTATCTACGAATGTAGCGTCGTGTACGTTTTGTTGCGCATCGAACCCAAAAAGGAAGCCTGGCACCGATAAGAAAGATATGAAGTTTCAACATTATAAAAGCCTACTCATAAATATGTGAATGTAGTAAATAAGCCTTTCTTCAGATGCGCGACCACGGAGGTTGTCACTGGCGGCGCGGCGGCGGCGGCGGTGGCGGCTGTGAGATGACGATCTCACGAATCTCACGATACAATGTTCCACAGTTTGACAAACATGTCGCTCTATACAACAAAATTCCATGACACATCTCAACTCTTCATCATTCATCCGAGCCGGGTCACCAAATAAATTATAATCTCTTATGGTATTTGAAATCGTTTTATTACTTCACAATGGTCTGCTAACGTCCATTGATTTTGATATCCGTCACGGAAATGCTTTTATTGAAATGCTGTGATAATGATTTAGTCTAGGTTTTATCAGATTACTTCGATGTGGGTGCCAGTTATCAGTTATATATCAAATCTGGGGTCAAATTTTATAGTAATGAGAATTTTATACAGAACATTATGTAAAAAGTACAGTAATCTGTCATCTTAAAACATCGAGGTAACTGCAAAAAATATACCTCCTACGTAGTCTATATGTGGGCAAAAAACAACAAAGCCTACCACAGAACAACACCGATATGGCCAACCAATTGAAGATTTCCCAACACACACCTGCTCTCCTTTCAGAGTTCCAAACAGCAAGTACAATGAGTGCTATTCAAATGTTAAACAAAAATGGCGTTCGATAGACAGCAGCTATATTGAATTAAGATGAAGGCGGAACAATGGTTACCTACATCGATATCAGAGCCTACTTTCTTTAAGAGAAAGACAACATGGTTCTTTCTCGAGGGACGCTGACAAGCGACACAAAGAGGAGCGCCCGAGGTGGATGGTGCACAAAGGTCAACTCGAGCGAGGCAGCAGATCACCTTACGGCCGCGGCGTCTGTAGGCCGCCGCTCCGTGGTGCGTCGCGTCGTGAGGCGGCTCGTCCCAGAGTACACTTTTGTGACTCGACGAGCATTATCGCGCGATCTGGGAGCGGAGATGCTCCTCATAATGCGTCCAGATAAACCCGCTTTGTATCGTGTACTCTCTATAACAAGAAGAATACGCCATGAAAGGAGCGCACAACGCAACAGGTACATGCCCCCGCGATTATCTTCTAGTGTAGGTGACGTGCGGTCGCGTCTTTTCAATTCCTTTACAATTTAGACGGCCATTATGTGCGAGCAGCGCTTTCTAATAGTAGTTCTAGTAGTAAAACCTGATACTTATCTATATTTTATCCTCCTTTTGTGTATCAGTGGATGCCTGTCTTGCCTACTAACTATTCGTTCGTTACATTCTTGTTATCTTTGATTGGGTCATCGGCAACTGAAATCTATTTATTTAGTATATTAGGTATTAAATATATATTTATCTTGGTCCTGAACGGTAGGTAAACAGACGTATGAATCAAGCTTGTTGTGACTTGGCGCATGCGCCACAATGCGCTAAGCAGCAATGAATTAAACAATCACAGCTGACTCATAATACCGGTTAGCTATAAAGACAACAGAATTATCTTTGTCTAGTTTGTTTCGTAGACAAAACGCCATGTTACTACGATAGCATTACTCAAAAGGCCTTAAGTTTATTATGCGACTGTGGCGAAAGCTAAAGGAGGTTACAGTTTGTCATCTTATTGCAGATCAGGTTTCAGAGCTCTATCACGAATCAATAACTATTGATGGGATCTCGGACAATTGATCTGCATTACGATATTACAGTCTATACCGAGAACATGAGCTATAATACCTTGCTCGTATACTATAATACCGATGCAGTATACCTCTAAAGTAATGGATTTATTTATTCGAGGCAGGTAGGTTAACAAAGGGTTTGAAGATTTTGTTTGGATTTATCCAAGACTACGTCTGAAGACCGCTAAGGAACCGTGATTATTTGTCATAATCCCTTGAGTAAACACAACTAAGAAAGCATAGCAAATTGCTCAAAATGAAGAACCCCTGCATTGTGGTCGTGCGAATGATACCGGTGTGGTGCTGCGCAATGCGGGGCGATGGAGCGGGCCACCCAGCGCGCGCGCACTAACAAAGCTAAAGGCTACGTGAACGCAGTCCATGAGATCTGTGTATCAACCCTAATATGTTATCTACCTACTCGAGTTCATACCGGCCACTCGCACAAGCTACTAAATGTATGACACGCCGAGGTTTGATACTATTTAGTGCGGCCTTCTTTACAGTAACCGGATTCACCGCATAAACTTGCATGTATGTAAGCATAGGTAATGCAGCATCGTATGGTAAATTATGACAAGAGTATACTGAAATATCAAAATGGGAGCCTATAATCGCTACACGCGATGCAGTATCTTCTACACGTGCAGAATTTATTTGATAGCTCGCGCTACGGGAGCTCTGGACATGATGCGGAGACTGTGTAGAGCTGTGTCTCAATTAGTGAACGACGCACCCGATAATAGTATACGCTTACAGATACCATGTCAAACTTATAAAACTCTAGCGAGGTACATCGTATACTTAGTATGGGTGTTGGATATTCCGTTAGTGTGTGGTCAGATTGTTCATATATCATGATCGGCTGTAGGACCCACGTACCTAGTGATTGAAGGTGACACACTAACAGGATAGGGTTGCGTACACACTTGTAGCTGCCAAGTCATTGTGCGCCGACTTAGCGACTTGACCAGCCCGACCGACTTGGCCGAGCGAGTCACTACTTGTGTGGTTCAATTAAATCAAAGGAGAAATGGCACGCTTGCGCATAGCTCCCGGGGGCGCGGCCTGCACTGCGTTACTACTCAAGTACTTCACATTCTACCTACTTTATGTTCGAGTCCGTATGTCTGCCTCGAGCTGATCATATGTCTTTAACAAGTGCAGCATCTTTATAATAAAATCTCCTTTGAACCGGGTTTGTAGTTACAAACGAGGTTTCTGAAATCAAATCGATAATGGTTATAATTTTTTTAATAATATATAAAATGCAGTGCAATGCAATAAGTAACGCGGTAATGCAGAGCGTATCATCAATTTTGCCGTTTCATCGGAGCATCATTGATTGCGCAACAACTCACGCGCAGGCTCGACGGCGGCCACTGTGCAAATCGGTTCAATTATGCAAGTGGCCCGATTAGAAAATGAGCAGATGGCCCGAGCGATATTACCTACAAATTGGTTTCATTGTGTAATCTTTAGCGGAAATGATGTCACCGTTCCCCTTTTTATCGTCTTCGCTTTTCTGCTAGATCATTTTATCTTGGGAATTTTGTACAAACAGTACGTCTTTCAACATATTCAGTGGAAATTCGGTTCATATTTTATTTCCATATCTACAAATCACGTACCGAAGAAGAGGAAATTACACCTTAAAAGTTTAGAAGTAAGAAACGTTAAAAAAAAGCCTAATGACGGAAGAAGGGAGGTCACGAACATGTGGTTCCGATATTTGTGAGATTCGTGAAGGGGAGCGCATGGCGAGGTCGTTGTCCTGAGGGCTGAGACGGAGGGTCGTCTGAGAATGTCACCGGAGGGAGAGGGTGCTCCCGAAAAGATTCACAGGTGAGAAGGGAGTCTAGGGAAAGGGGATGCGTCCGCGCAGCGAGAGGAACTCCTTTGTGTCAACTAACTTAGCTAGTTATTGTGACTCTTCTAATAAAATGTTGTACCTAGAAACGATTTAAGTATTTAGAACACGATAACGCAATTTCATAATCAACAATTAAAGTTAAACATTAATTTCACGCCAAATTTTTGATTTCGCATTGATGGTATAACTGATCTGGATTTGAATACTTATTTTATAACATCTAAATCCGAGTCACCGCTCGCTAGTACCCGACTTTCTCTCGATCCTACTGTTTTATGATCCCGATATGAATTTCAGTTTATTGTGACTTGTTATTGATATTATAGTTTGATGTCTGGCTATCTGCAAGAGGCATGGGCAGTAAAATAAACAATAAACAGATAGGTGTGAGCAACCTTGTTCCTGATACTATCGAGACGCATTGATTTCCTCGAATAGCACTTACCGATGATTTTATGCGTTGCAGTCTCACGCAGGTTTGAAGAACACTGAGCTGAGCTATCCTCCGGAGCTGTGTATGATTTGAAGACGTACATATCTCAGCGGAAGCGGTGCTCCAAGGTGCACTGAGGAGTGACACAAGTGGTCGCCCTCCTCGGTCGGTCGCGGCCGCGCCCGGCTCGTCTCATGCGAGCTTCATAATCTCCGCTTCACTGCTCTTTATAATCGGCGTGTATTGTATTCGCGTCCATTATATTGTCAGATGCTCTTCTGATAAATTTAGTCGCCGCCGAGCAATATCTTGTTTGATTGAGCGGAACAGGATACTCGAGTTTCTAGGGAGGTGATGCTTGATTGCGATATGTTTACGGGTTCCGCAAGATATTCTAGTGATCGCAATTATGTACCTACCTACGAGACCCCCTTCTTGTTTGTTTACGTTCTGTTTTCTAAATTGTGATATGATCACTCGAATGTCAATCCGTGTCCATTGAAACTTCTCAGTGTTTCAGAAATAGATCTCTGAGCGGTTGCACGGGCGCAGTCTATTGCGGTGGGTGGAGGGTGGTGCGGGGGGGTTCAGTTTATCAGCAGCGCGTCGCAGGCGCAGTTTGCGCGGAGATAGCTGAGGGTGACAGTAATTGACAGGTCGGTGGGTACAGGACACTTGACGCACGTGCGAGAGCGGACCCACTGAACAGGATGTCTTTAAATAGACTAAATGCCTTTGTGAAGGCATGCCCTCCGAAGGGTGGCGGCATCCGGCGCGATCGCGCACACGATTCGATTCTAAAGAGGAAACTTATAAATAACTTCTTCAATTATTCTGAACCATTGGACTATGAAAACGAATTGCTTAGCAGCGCCTGAGTCACTCGTTCTGAACCAGGAGCCTTTGCGTCACATCGCTACTGGCCCCTTATCATCCGTCATCTCGCAGACATGCTGGTTCACGGAATGTTTATTGTTTAATCGTTAATTTGATTTCTTGTCGAATTGTTGTTGTAGCAGCTGTGGTTTCGGAGCTTTCATGTTTACCTATTGCAAGGTAGCCATCAAATACATAATATATATATCTACAATTCTACATAATATGCTGTCGGCACATCATAGAATATGGTTATCATCATCACGATATGCCTATATAGACACTCTGCTTCGCTTGGCTTCTTTTCCCTTACGTGTGAACCTAACACGCTCCTCTTCGTTTCGCTCGTCGTCGCACCTATTTTTTGACTTTTTGTTGAAACACTTTTGTTTTCATGGTTTTCATACTTCAGGAATTTGCCCGCGACATCTATAAACGAATACCCTGACGGGCTGACTGTTCGATCAACGACTAAGTATATAAGATGACATTGATTTATAAAGCCAAATTCATACTGGAGATTTGGCAAGTGATCTGTATCACGGATCTATATTACTAATTTCGCAAAGTGAAATATTGACCTCCCATAATAACTGACTAGAGGCGAGGCTTGCGTTTGTAGAGAACACGAAAAAATAATTCAAGTACGAATTATATAAAAAGGGTAATCGAGTATTGATACTGAGCATTTACCGAGTTTTCAGTATGAATTTGGCTGCATAAATTAATGTCACCTACTCACCTTGTACAGCGGCGCGACCTAGGAATATGAAATTTAGACAGTAAGTAACTTTTGTTTGTTTGTTTGTTCAGAAAGGATTTTTCTAAAATCAATAGTTAATGAGGTAAAGTATGCGATGAATGTTTGTATAGTAATTCGTTATTTTTGTAGTTTAAACACAGAATAAATTTAAGTTGCTTAATCCACGAATTTGGTTGGAAATAAGGAATGCTCAATTATTATTCTTTGGAAAATCATCCCTTATTATTTGGAAAATCATCCCTTAAAGGCGAAGAAAGTCTTAACGGAAAATTCGTTACTAAGGCTTGCTTGGAAATTTGGAAGGAATTCTTTCAGAGTTTTGGAAAATGATCCCGAAGAGGATAAAATTACGGGATGAATTTTTTTATTGAAAATGCGTTAGTTTTGTGGTTAAAACCATGAAAATTCATAGTGCCTCTTAGCCGAATATGAAGGATGATGATTTAGGGTTTTTGGAAAATTATCACCTAAGGGGGTAAAATAGGGGGTGAAAGTTTGTATGGCAAATTAGTATTTTATTTGCGTTATTTTGTAGTTTTAAACATGACAATTTAATAATTAATCTTTTTGTTTTAGAATGATGTGTCTCAGCGTTTTTGGGAAATCATCCCCTAGTGATAGTGGGATAGAAGATAGTTTGTTTCGGAATTCTGTCGGGGATGAAATTTTCTAACCATTCATTAGAACAAAGAGATGATGAGAAGAAAAGCCACTGAAATGGAACATTGGAAAAAGCAGCTATTTGTGATTCTAGATCTAATATATTATGAGAATTATTTGCAGTGATTCAATCACGTGATTCAATTTAGTTGTCCAATCTCTGGGAGAAATAGTTTATATTCGAAAGGTGCGGACAACAGCTACTACTTATATATTTCAATAAAATAATTTTATGGTTTCGATCATATAGTGGCAGCATTGTGGTTTCTTCCAGGAGGACCGCCAAGAGTGGCAAAATCCTGGAAAGGCCTATGTCCAGCAGTGGACGAAACAGGCTGATGTATGGATGTATGGATCATAGTGTACCCGAATTATGAGTTGTACCATATCGTCACGACACGAATCCCCGAGAGGGTCTCGAATGTGTTTCCAAGTGCGAACCGTAAAATAGAAGCATAGTCCACACTTGGTACCGACCACTTTACACCGGCGATTATTTATTACATCCCAAACGTGATGAGTGGTGAGCCCTAATATAGCCGTATTTCGGACACAAATGTACAAATAGCAAAATGTGCCTTCCAAGCACGCAGACGGAATAAAAATTAATTTTCGCCACGGGTGTTGAACCCACGATCTCTGAGTTAGCAGGCGCGCACTCTAATGCAGTGAGTTGAAAATATAGAAAATTTCTGTAAGGTAAAATGCAATCAAACGAATGCTTGTAAAAGTGATTCATGATTCGATAGAATCTTTTTGTAAGTTCACTTTTGTGTTTTCTTATTCATAACACATCTATCTACTTTGTACATGTAATGAGCTCTCCTGCTTGAAGGATGAACGGCGCAGTAAAATCCGGATCTCAAGAAGAATAGGCTTCAGATGTGAGTGGGTCGAGTACAGGCGACATGAAAAGTGGTAGTGTTTAGCTAACTACACCAATTTAAATTAGTAAGTAAAATTATATCTATTTGCTATCTAGTTATCTATACACAATATTATTTTTATACATAGGCGAATTTTTTTAAACGATGACCTTTATTTTTATTAAAATGTTGATAGTTGTGATTGTCGGCACTTGGTGGAACTTATTAAACGACTTTTTTAAATAAAACGCTTGTACTTATCCACAGAATTGTAATTAATCTTCAATTGTTGGAACTTATTAGACGTCTTTTTTAAATAAAACACTTATACTTGTCCACAGAATTGTAATTAATCTTCAATGCACCCGACCGGTTTCGCTTATAAGCATTATCTAGGGCTTTATAACATGAAATAACTTAAATAATATTTACATTATTTGACATTTATCGCACGTACTAACCATGTAAATATTATTTAAGTTATTTTATGTTATAAAGCCCTAGATTGTGCATTGAAGATTAATTCTAATTCTGTGGACAAGAACAAATGTTTTATTTAACAAAGATGTCTTATGTTTATTATTGTTCTGCAAAAAATAATTGCAAAACTGTTCGGCATAAAAGTATTTTCTTAAGGCGCAAAGGCACGCCACCGTTTTAGTACTTGTCCACCGAATATTTTTATTTTTATAAGGCACATACCGAACGTTATGTCACGCCTTGTTTTTAGGAAAATTTGTTTCTAATTGAACTTTCTACATTGTAATGCACTCTAATAATAATATTACATTTATTTATTTATAGGAGTATTATTATGTTAAATGGATTATAATTGAGCAAGAACATATTTTCAAGTCGAGTGTACAAACAAATAGTAATACGTAGATGGTCGGTGCACGTGTGATCTGAATCAGTCCCCTCGCCAGGGTCTACCGGAGCGTCTTACCTGTGCTCAAACAAGTGTTTCCGGTCGGTCAGGGGCTGCGTATCCGGTTCGATTGCACAATCAATCCTCAGATCTGTTTGACGACCAGTTGGTACTTGAATAACCCTTATATCTTTTTTCTATACCTACCAGATATTTTGTTATTGCATGCGTGTTTTCACGCAGAAAGGAAGCAGGAGTAATGTACGAACAGAGAGAATAGAATAAAAATAATAAAGTAGTTGAATAAAATTACTTATAATGCGCAATTTAACATTTTTGGTCACAAATTTTTGCAGTATTTAATGAAAAGCAATTTTCGGCAAATTACGAATTAAGCTAAAAAAAAACAATAAAACATTTTCTTTTGTGCGGCATTTAACCGGGGTTAATGTTCACTTGATACTCCAAAATTGTTGAAATTTTATTACAATTTAATACGCAACAATGTAAAGTTTGGACTGGTCGTGCAACGAGTCGTATGAGTCATGCGAGTGTTGAATGTTGAAGCTCAATACAACAGTTTTTACAAATTGAATGGGTGAGCATACAGTCGGGCCCTGGGGCGTTCTTTCAGTGAAGGTACAGTCAGATAGGTCGGTATAAAACAACTTCCATCCTTTCAAATATAAATGTGTAAGTATATTGTTATTTGAATGTATTATTGTTCCACGATTGGAGTGGGATTCAAAAGTACCGTTTGCATAATAGTAGAAATGAATTTATTATTTAGGTACTTGAACCCATCTAAAATAATAATGAAATTTTTGCGTTTTATGTACTTTACTCGCTGATGTTTTTAAAAGTTAATTGATCAATTATATTGCTTCTCCAAAATATGAAATGATCGCTGATTTAGTTGTCTGAACTGTTTGCTGAATCTATTGTCAACTGTTTTATATTATAAATGAAAGCTTAAGCTTAAAGTTCAATTAAAACCGCAATGTACAAAAGATGTGGATATACGAGTACATACATATAGAGATTATAATGATTGATAATTGTTACACACAGACAGAACTAATTACAAAGTTTACGAGAGTATGCACAGAGCTTACAAATTTTAAATTATAAATATATGTTGCTTATACGGCGCAGACTTTTTAGGTGGTAGAGCTGATGCCGGGCTCGACTGTGGAGGTACCACCACCTTACTCGGAAATCCTCCCGAAGTTATTCGGGAGAGAGTAAGAGCACAGCTCTCAGGCAAAAAAACCAGGTGGCACACCATTGCCTGGGACCGATGGATGGCGGTATATCCATCCCCAATTGCCGGGCCTTATATAAATCAGACTGGTGACGGGCAGCGGCGTGACTGGTGCAAGGGTTTCGGCACCGCGCTCACCAACCCGCCTGCCCAGCGTGTGTGAGTATGGGCATTTCTTCCAGGAGGACCGCCAAGAATGGCGAAATCCTGGAAAGGCCTATGTCCAGCAGTGGACGAAACAGGCTGATGGATGGATGGACGGTGCAGACACTCGCTAAGAAAGGGTTTTGTGATACAGGAAGTTTAATGTTGTAACTCCTTCAGCGCAAGCGGAGCCGTACAATAATGCTAGTTTTATATTATATGTAACATATTGTACTATCAGTTAAAATTTAATTTGCAGCTGAATCTCAAAGTTTTACTTTAATTTAGCTCAGCAAACATCACCTACCGAGTACTTGAGCAGTATAGAAGAAAAGAAGGTAGCTAACCCACCGTGCCTCCGCTAGGCGGTACCATTGAAAGTGTTCACAATGTAGCAAGTCCCGCAGGTGGTGGCGAGAACGCGCACCCCCCCACCCCCCGCACCCCCACACCCCTCGCCTCGCGGCCCGCGACTCAATAGCGTTGATTAGACCTCCATTCAGACACTCTATGTGTACCTTACCTGGCGAACCTGTTCTCGATTCGATCAGATTGCTGAAAATATCGAGTAAAGCTGCTGAGTTGTAGTTTAATTATCTTTGTTTATAAACTGCTTCGAATAATACATTGCTTGAAAAACACCAAACACTGAAACTGAAATATTATTTCATAGATATCCGCGTAGGTACTTTTTTGGTTATTGATTTGAAATATGGGTGTTAAACTTTAGGAACCATTGTGACGTCAGTTGTTCTCAAATTTAAATAACTAATTAACATAGTCCTGAGACATTTATGTCACACCGTGTGGTTGATACTGAAAAACCTTGTCACACTAAATATCACAATAAGTAAATGTAACTAAATATAATATCCAACCATCCATACATCAGCCCGTCTTCGTCCAAGCCTTTTCCAGATTTTGCCACTCTCGGGGGTCCTCGGGCACGAGGTTGGCCTACGCTAAGTTTTGCTGTAAGTGTCCATTCTAACGCCTTTCAGCCCTAACGGCCATCATGTCAGCGACAAATATTGCCTGTCCATTATCACTTCAACTTACTGATTCTGCAGGCTATGTCGGTCACTTTCGATCTCCGACGGATCTCCTCATTTCGGATTCTATCCATCAGAGATACCCCAAGCATAGCCCGCTCCAAACTAAATATAACCAAAATATCAAGCAGTAAATGTATCAGAAAGTTCATAGTGAGTCAGACATAATTCAATTTCTCTGTTCGTACGTATCATTAAGTACGTATAAATAAACCTAGATTTCCGTCCACACGCTTAAACTAAAGAGACTCCGATCCTATTTTTATGAGTGAAATAAACATCGCACTACTCTTTACTACGAAGTCCTCCAATTCATATGAATTCAATTTATAAACAAGAAGAGGATGACAGCGCGGAGTGGCGCATCAATCAGAGAGACAAGTCCGAGTCAAGTGGAGCTGGGTATAGGTAGGTGGTAGGTGCGCGCGCGCAGTCGCTCCCGCTCCCGTGTACGACAGGACCATTGTCTTGCATATCATTAAGGCCATTATATTTGCTTGCTCAAGCGTGCCTTTATCGTTTGTTATTATAGCATCGATCAGAGCCTGACATCTTTATAATGATTTTCAATAATCATTGTTTTAAGGTTCCTGAGCATTAAGAACAATAGCAACAATCATGATACCAAATATTGAACTTGGACTTATAATTTGCTTAAATTATATTGAAAGTCTAAATTGGACCTCACAAATTGGAGATTGGCCATTGTTGCACGCTGTTTACATGCCACAGTTGGCTTGATTCGAGTTTGTTAAACTCTGACAAGTGACGTTGTTTATTAAAATTAAGCTTAGGTCTAACTATTTGTTTGTAGCTTGTAGGTATGTGTTTGTTATAATGAAAAAAACACGACCAGAAAATGTATTACGTAATGGAAAAAAATTTCAAGTGATGCAATATGTTCTGATTCCAGAAATTTGAATCTTAGGAAAATTACAGAAACGTACATTGGCAACGATTTTTGTGACTGACGCCGCTAAATATGACCTGTTTGTCACGTTCAAATAAACCTCCGACCGCATGATTCGAGCAGGTCAATGTCATACATTATTATGTAATACAAACATCTCATTCATCACCGTTAGCACAATTCAATTATGAAATATATTGCGGCACACAACAATAGCTAATGAGAATTAGAATAACTAATTACCTATGCGTATTGTAATTGCGAGTAATCGGATGTTCATAAATCGGGTTACCCTTTATGTTCCCAATCTCCTCTTCTCAACCTGTGACATTTATCGTCAGGTTAAAAGTCCGACTCCTCGTCAAATCACGAATTTAAGTTCAAGACACGTCAACGTGATTTACCTTTCTTTGGCACTTAAATATCGACGGCTATTAAACGGAACGAGATTTCGTCGGAGAAGAGTGCCCGTAAAAGTTTCGCAAGAGTGGGCCGTAACCCATTTCGGTTATAAGTTGCCGTGACGGGCGACGGGCGCGGGTGAGCTTACACGGCGCGGCACGAAGAGAAAATAGGGAGACGGCCATCACCGAAAACAACAATGAGGTACTGTTACCATAATGACACTTTACGATCGCAAACATCGAGTTCGCAGGGCAACGCGGGCATGTCGCGGCCGCCCAGGCACGATGCTCTCTGCAGCGCATTGTTTCCGCATTAAAGAGAACACATTCAGAGCGACCGAGGACGGCTGACTTTGATGCCTTTCGGACAAAGGCAATATGCAGCAGTCGACGGTTTCGGAGCGACCTCCAGTGACATGCAGTTCGATTCTTAGAACTCGATATGAGAGCGCCACTTCCCTTTCCTGGTGCTGCGGTGCAATATCACGCGTGCATATTGCATTGCACAATGGATAACGGCCACTCATCGTATTTAGCAAAGAGATTACGAGTTGACATCAACAACGAAATTTTCAGTTCAGGCTGGATATTTTGTAGCCGAGAAGCCGAAAATTGGTAAAAATAATCGTCTTCACGAACCACCTTTGTTATGGAGCCAATCCTGAAATCATGAAAAAGAAATCTGCCATTCCTTAGAAAATGTACGAGGTTACTTGTCTAAAATGTTTATCGAACAACAGATTTTTTTTGGGATTTTCGATTTTGCTTCATAGTAAAAGTTGACCAAGTTGACGAGTTCTATCACCAGCTCTATCGGTTTTTCAGCAAATGTAAATCCAACCTGTATATGTAGATAGAGCTTTTAAAAAGTGGTTGAGTCTGGATGATTTTCTGACTCTCTCTGTAATCGATCTCTCGGAATTTTAATAAAGACATTACAACAACGGAAAAAAGATGTGAAATTTAAACGGTCTAACCGCAACATAAAGTTTACAAAAATATTTTCAGGTCAACGCTGATTTTTTTTGTGAATGTCAACCGCATTTTTATATTTTGCAAAGTTCTTAAAGCTACCGTAACCCAGCTCACGTCTGCTATTACGAGTATGTGCAGGGAGATGAAGTTGTAAGTAAATGTACAGATAGCCACAAAATTGGGCGATTACTCTTTAGTCTTATCAAACGATAATAGCTGCAACTCAACTGAAGACATCAACTTTCTTTTATGTGGTAGCTTTATTTTTGTAACTTTCTTCGCTTAATGTACTTGTGGTAACTAGTTTTCAGAAGCTCTTTTCGAAAGAAATGTTTCACAAAGTTTCCGAGTGTGGTAAATGTGAAATTTTGAAGGAACATAGCTTCATGTTGCAATGAGAGGCCACAGCCCAAGCTCAGTGGGCGGTCTATCGCTTGACGCGTCTCGACATCGCTTACATGAGGACCACAGCTCACGCACGCGATCGCTGACTCTAAGAAAATGACGTTGTTCAGATTTAGTACATGCACGTTGCGCGCGCGCCGGTGCGCGGTGAGTGCTAGACCTCCGTGCTCTGTGCCGTGCCGGTCCTCGTGTGGTCCACTGGGCAATTGATAGCAGCTACTGATCCTATAAACAATGAACGTGTCATATACGTCTACATACTAGATTTATTATTTATTAATCTCAGCAGAACTAGGCTTCTATGCTCTTGATAAAGGTGTAGAAAAATAAAAAAACAATGATTAAAAGTAAAGGTGGTTTACAATAGGCGAACTATGGACATAAATCAAATGATAATAGAGTGCAACGTACCATCATCATAGGAGCCGTTGGTGGCGCGTGGGCCAGGTGCACAATCTCGGCAGTTGTGTCGCGGCGCACGCGCACCCTCGCTGCGCTTTTAATAAATTTCAATACACACAAAAAAGGATCTATCAAAAGATGGTGACGTCGTATATAACCGGTGTTCGGGTGCAAGTATGCAGCGCCAGCGCAGATCCTCGCCTCGCCCTCCGCTAGCTGCCTGTTGTTGGGTGTGCAAACAAGTTCTGATTAAATGAAAAGGTGTCCCGGAATGGGTGTGCCCCGTTTTATTCAAATTAATTACGTTTTATTTGAAACTTAGCCATGCGCCATTCAAATTACTATTACAAAGCGGATGTTTCAAATAAATACTTAAGCTACAAATTTAAAGAACTAGATGGTATTATGAAGATATTGTGTCAGATCAAGAAGTCAAAGTATTGGATCTAAATTTAATCACATAAAACCATAAAGATTTACGTGCCGTATGCGAAGTGATCTAAATACACTTATGATAAAATCTGATGAATGAGGACTAAAAGGAACTTGTCACCAATATTTTACAAGTATAATATTAAAAATATGATAATGTAAACATTTAATCAGTTAGCTTTGATAAATGTAGAATTGTATGATAAACACATAAGTGGTATAAATCGTCTTGCAACTTAAAGTTACACCTAATAAATCAGAGTTTATTTTGGTACATACTTGTTGTTAAGCTTGAAGTTAAACTTAATTTTTCCTTATATTTTGATGAACCATTTACATTGGTGGTTAGGAAAATATGCTTACATATCACATTCTTCAAACCATTAGAGTTCATGACTGAAAGACCAACATTACGATGTGGAGGAAACAAATTGCGCACCAAAACGTTCTCGGTTCAATTTTATTGCTCCCTTGAATGAAGAGGTGAACCAAATAGAATCCGTAGGGATTATATAGTTTGATAACATATTTACCAGTATGTATAGGTAGAGAGAGATAGAATAATGGCGTAACCGTTACATGTCATTCACGGTTGTGTTAATCCCTGGTCGGTCTCGACGCGATCACTTGCTGTAGCCTGCAGCTGCGCTTGCACACCCCAGCCAGCTCAGACCCTTCCTTCCTTACAATAACACCTATAAATAGATGACGATAAACGTAAGAAAAAATATAGAAATAACGGCGAGATTTATAGAAAAACTATACTGTGGGAAACGATTCAGTTTCGTTTCCCTGGTTCGAACATTATGAAGAAATGCTTTAAGTTGGATACGGTGTCTGGTCTCTTGTCGTGTGCATTAAAAGTTCGCATAGAATTTAAATTTTACGCAATCGATGAGAACATTTTTTATACCAGGAAAGCTATCCAATTTTTTTTTTCCAGATATTCCTATAAGTCCGTAATGGTTAGTGAACAGTTATTTAAGTGGTAATGTAGCTGATTTTTAAGGCTTTAGTTTAAAGCTCAACGCAGTCGAAACTAAAATGTATTGATTGCAATATAGTACTTTTACATGGACATAATAAAAGCTAAATTGCTTTGCAAGAATTTTAGTTTTGACAGCTCTAAAAATAAATCCGAAATTAGCTACAAAAAATTTAGTTATTATTAAACTACGAGTATATAATAATGAATTAATTATTCACAAAAGTGTGGAGATCTCCGCATGAGATGTGAGTCCCACCGATAAAAAAATACTAGTGTATTTTAAATCGCCTAGCTGACATTAATTTTCATGTTATATCTATACTCATATCGTGAAATCCTGATTATGGCCTCAAAAATTGTGCATAATGACAAATTTTATTTACGAACGTCTTTAATATGGAACGAAACATTTTAATGTTTGATTAACAAGATAATGCTCACACTATTGTAAAATCCTGATTATGAACTCGAAAATTTTGTGCATAATGACAAATTTTATTTACGAACGTCTTTAATATGGAACGAAACATTTTAATGTTTCATTAACAAGATAATGCTCACACTATTGTAAAATCCTGATTATGAACTCGAAAATTTTGTGCATAATGACAAATTTTATTTACGAACGTCTTTAATATGGAACGAAACATTTTAATGTTTGATTAACAAGATAATGCTCACACTATTGTAAAATCCTGATTATGAACTCGAAAATTTTGTGCATAATGACAAATTTTATTTACGAACGTCTTTAATATGGAACGAAACATTTTAATGTTTCATTAACAAGATAATGCTCACACTATTGTAAAATCCTGATTATGAACTCGAAAATTTTGTGCATAATGACAAATTTTATTTACGAACGTCTTTAATATGGAACGAAACATTTTAATGTTTCATTAACAAGATAATGCTCACACTATTGTAAAATCCTGATTATGAACTCGAAAATTTTGTGCATAATGACAAATTTTATTTACGAACGTCTTTAATATGGAACGAAACATTTTAATGTTTCATTAACAAGATAATGCTCACACTATTGTAAAATCCTGATTGTGAACTCGAAAATTTTGTGCATAATGACATTTTTTCACGCACGTCTCTAATATGAAAAAGAAATATATAAGTATAGTTTTTTTTTCTGCTATTGCTAGGAAGGCACAGAAAACTTTGCCCACACAGTCATCTCTGAGGTTTTAATATCTATTATGCGACTTGCAGCGTTATGTTGAACTACTAAACGCACTTGATACTTTCAATACAGACATTCGAGTTTGAAACAACTTTACGGTATCTAATCAATCATATGAGTATTCATTTCTGTTATGAACATGGAGTATGTATTGAACGTATGAAGACCAATTCCTGCGATTTGTCTTAAAATTAAATTTTTAACCGTTGGGCTCAGGATGGATTAGGCGGTTTCAAATAAACGTTATATTGAAAATTAACATGAAATCAATCTATGGATGTACTTATATATTATGATAATACTCAGAACTAAACTTAAGATTAGCCGGCTAATTAAAATATACTGATATTGAAACGGCTACTCAAGATTTTAATAGTCAGAATAGTTTCACAGTATTCGTACAATTTCTTCGGAGTCAAACGGGGAACCACCGCGTAGCCAAGTTAGCTTCCGAAGAAACGGTACGAATACAGTGAAACGTCAGTGGAAATCTGACTATTAAAATCGTGAGTAGCCGTTTCAATATCAAAATGAATCTATACCACGGATCTTTTAGTAATTAAAATATATTTTTTTACATACATTTTATACTTCAATACACAATGTACGTGAACTTGTAATCTCTTTGAAAATATATCACTAACAAAAGACATCAACGTGCGCTCGTAGAATGTATCTGATACGGGTAATGCTAGAAAATGGGTAGAACTGGGTAAAATTTGTATTTAATTTTATATTTTATTTGGAAAACCAAAAGCGATTAATTACACGATGACACATCACAATAGCTTGATACATAAACAAGGCCAAAGACAGGTTTTAACTTTAAATATCTAACGGATTTGCAACATTATTTGTAAATATGTTTAAATTTGTTTTAACAACTACAATGTGTGTTGAGAATTTTCGGAAATATGTTTGAGGGGCAATTTAGTTTCAGATTTGAATGTAGTTTTTGAGGTGGGGCAAATCTCCGTCCTTAAATAACTGGTTATATGTGTTCAAGAGTCTGGTAAAGACTAATTTTCAGCATAATTAGTTAAATGCCTAAGCTCTTTGAGTAAAATCCGAAACTACGGCGTTTACCCGTGTAAATGCTGGTTGGGTAATGTTACGTGTTGTGCTATTTTTGTCACAATAAAGGGATCGCCGCACTCCGCTCTGCTCCTGAATCTATAATCCCCAGCCACCTCGTCACCGCACCAATATTTGATTTACCTATTCGATTTTTAGAGTTCCTTAGTACCTGAAGGGAAAAGGAACCTTTATGGTGAGACTCCGTTGTCCGTCCGTCCGTATGTCACACATTCCTAACTTTAGCACTGTTTAGGATAAATGCTTGAAATTTGCTACAAAAATAGCATTATTTTGCCTACATAAAGTAGTGTAAAATAATTTTTGAAACATTTTAAATTGTTCAAAATATTTCCAATAAAAAAGTGAGAATTTTTTTTATTCTAGAAATACAATAAAGGTATCAAATTGTAGATGTTAAAGAGCTGATTATTAAAATATATACTTTTACTATATTTACTAGCACCGATTTCGAGAAATCTTTGAAAATTCACAAAAAATGCATGTCCCCCTCTTATTTCCGAAACTGGTGGACCGAAAAAAATGACGATTATAGACCATAACTAGCCAATTACAGGAAAACTATAGCGATTAAAAAAAAGTTGATAACAAATGAGATATATAGAAAAAATGTAAAATAAATAAAAAACTAAAATTATAAGAAATACAATATGGGTATGAAATTCTAGATATTAAAGAGCTGATTATAAAAATATATACTTTAACTATATTCACTGGCTATTTCGAGAAATTTTTGAAACTAATGAACCGAAAAATAAAAAAAAATCATGGTAATTTGGGATAACGTAAAGATTACAGGAAAAATATAGCGGGTGAGAAATCCACGGTACCAAAATGACGAAATTAAAATTTCCATACATGAGCTTTATTTCATTTATTATTATTTATATTTCATTAGCTATTATTTTTCATCACAGACGTATAATATATAGTAGCAGACCTAACATTAATAATAAACGCATAGAGTCGAAGCGTGGCAATTTTAGCTCAGTGAACTCCAGGCTCTTTTAAATATAAATATGGCTTGTTTCCAAACAAAATATATACTAGAGATTAGTTTAGGAATTAACAAATATGTTCCAAGCATAATCCATCCAAAACAACCCATTTTTACACGTTTCTTCGTACCATGAAGCCTAAATGTAGCTTATTTTTTGTATGGAAACTTGCCACGCTATTTAATCCTTATGTTTGGTCTGCTACTTAGTAATAATTAATTCTGTGTCTGTGGTTATCATAATCATCCTAGGTGGTAGAGCTGATGCCGGGTTCGACTGTGGAGGTACCACCATCTTACTCGCAAATCCTCCCGAAATTATTCAGGAGAGAGTAAGAGAACAGCTCTTAGGCAAAACCAGGCGGCCCACCATTGCCTGGGACCGATGGATGGCGGTTTATCCATCCCCAATTGCCGGGCCTTATATTAAACAGACTGGTGACGGGCAGACGGCGTAACAGGTGCGAGGGTTTCGGCACCGCGCTCACCAACCCGCCTGCCCAGCGTGTGTGAGTATGGGCATTTCTTCCAGGAGGACCGCCAAGAGTGGCGAAATCTTGGAAAGGCTTATGTCCAGCAGTGGACGAAACTGGGTGATGGATGGATGAATGGATATCCAGTGAAATCTGTCTTGCTCCGACGCTTTTATTTTACACTTTTCTATCCTGCTCAGTGGAAGCGGGCCGCTCAGAAAACTAGCCATTTCGAGGTATTTTTATTTATTATTTTGGAATTAAGTCAAGCAGTTCAAATACCTAGGTCACTGAGCCGACGAAGAACTATCTGATGATGTAGATATAGAGAGGGAACGCAGGGCGTTGGCGCTGACGTGTAACATGTTGGTCCGTAGGTTTGCGCGATGCACAAAAAACGTCAAGATAACCTTATTTAAGGCATTTTGCCAATCTTTTTATACCTGCAGCCTGTGGACCAACTTTACACAAATATGGCCCTGCGTGTCCAATATAACAACGCATTCAGGATGCTGTTGGGATTGCCTCGATTCTGCAGTGCTTCGGGGATGTTCACTGAATCTTCTAGAGACGGCTTTCATGTGATAATTCGTAAGAGGGTGGCATCCCTGTTGTGCAGGGTTAGGGGTAACTCTAGCAGCCTCCTGAAAGTGTTTGCCGAGAGGACGAACAGTCCCATCTTGCGTCACTGGGTGTCGTTGCATACCACTTGAACAGGCAGTGGCACAAGATTTAGTTAGGTTAAGTTAAATTATTTATATCATAATTGTAATACTATCATAGTTTTTAAGACCTTGTTACTAACACTATGCACACTGTGGACCTGAAAAAAAGATAACATTATTATTATTATTATACAAAGCGGCACGGCCGTACCATCATTTTCTCGAAACAGTTCAGGCCATTTTCGACCACCTATAACTTCGTTGTAGATAAAACTAGAAGCTTGAATTTTCATTAACCAAGCCGGCATTGCATAAACACAGTATAGTTCAAATTTCATAATTTGAACCAGTAGTTTAGGAATTGTAGCTAGTCAAAGTCTCTCAATTTTGTCACTCACTCACTGACTGACTGACCGATCATCAAAACTCTAAGGCACTTCTAGTAGACATAGAAGCTTCAAATTTGGAATACAATTAGTGTTTAGTGTATAAATCAAGGGAAAACTAAAATATTTTCCAATTTCGATCCAGTTTTTTAGATACACTAACTGCATAAATAACATTGTAATCCCATATAAATATATGGCCAAGTCAATATATTTATTTAAAGCATAAAATATTTTTAATATTGATATGGTCACTGTAAGATGTTGTTAGGTTAGCTAATTATGTAATAACTTTAGACAGAAGGTCCCTTAAGTAGGGACTGAATAAATTATCTTCGACACAACAACTTCGATCACAACTTTTTACGGTAGAAGAACTAAGTGGCGGGACTTGTTTTTTTTTACAAGTTTTGTTTTTGATGGCATACATTATACTGGTTTAAAAATATAACCTCAAATACATAGCAAACAATTTTTTTGTTATTTTCAGTTTTATATAAAGTGACTTTCGTTTATATAGCCAAATTCATACTGGAGACTCGGTAAATGGTCAGGACCTAGGTTCAATTATCCTTTCTGTGAAATACGCAAAACAAAATTTAGACTTCCTATACTAATTGAGTCGAGGCTGTTCTGTTCTTAGGGGCACAAAATATTTTTCGTATTTCGCAATCGAGTCTCCAGTATGAATTTTGCTATATACACGAAAGTCACCTTAAATAGATAATGGAAACTGTATTAGGCATAATATTATAAATAATTATTAAGGTAAATCTAAAATTAAGGCTGATTTATCTTGAACCGTCCAAATGATGTTGATATTATAAAAGTTTACAACTTATGCCAAATTTTAATCCAAAGTCTAAATTTTGGTAAATTACTATCTAGTATTAATATACTACATAAATTAGTAGGTAGTAGATAAAAAATGTTAATTATTAATAATAGTTTGTGTGTTATTTCACTATTTGGAGTTATTAAATGACTTGGAAGCGGCCTACACGACATGTAGCCCTCGCGAGTTTCTCGAGAATTTTAGAGTTTATACTAATGTTAAAATCTAACACTGACAAGCGTTTAGTATAAGACCTAGGTGTATACGGCAAACTACGAATTTTCGGACTCTACGCAAATAGCTTGGATAGTAACGTAACCAAGGTATACATAGTTTTACTCATCTATCATAAACCGTGTCATATCTACACTTCGTAGACCTATAGTATCGATGGAATCATAAACACAGAATAAGACAAGAATGTTCTTACTCTGTTGATAGACTCAATACGTGGTTATCTTATGTAGGTATAATTGGATGAAGATACCTTTCTAAATTATTTTTACATTTTATATCTAAATGAGAAAAGGAATTTTCAAAACCGGTCAAGTGCGAATAGAACTCACTGAGTGCCATTCAAATAAGTTAATAGACTTAACTGATTTGAATGAAAATTACAAATTTATGAATGGTATGAAAATGTATGAAACAAATCTGCTAATTTAAGTTGGTCGACTATTACTCGTTAACTTGTAAAGCCTACTTAGCTGTGATAGTTTTCCTTTTAACTTCGTTATACCGGGTTAAATCGTAATTTAAGTGTGACCAGCCGATTATTCCGTAACTATTACAGGTATAAAAAAAATCAAACTGATATTGAAAGTACATTAACTTTTTAAAAATCAAACGAGAAGTATCCAAAATTTTGACACTAAACACTCCCATACATTTAGTATGAGATTAATATAATAGGACGTCACTTCGAACATCTGCTTTGAATACAAAATTGCATTATTATTTTATTTATTATTAAAGATAGTTTTATTACTTTGTTATGTTAATAAACAGTTTCCTTTAATATCAGTACTAAGCTAAAATAACCTTCTAAAATAAGGAATCTAAAACCTTACTACTAATCTCATACTAAATGTATGGGAGTGTTTAATGTCAACATTTTGGATACTTCTCGTTTGATTTTCAAAAAGTTATTGATGTCATTTTACTGATTAGGTAACGTACTTTCGATATCAGTTTAATTTTTTTTTGATATCTGTAATAGTTACCGAATAATCGCCTGGTCACACTTAACGATTACACCTTGTATATGCTACTGCCGTGAATGTTTTCACAAATTGAAATAAAACCATTTAGCTGCCAGGGGGGACACTTGACTCTAATAGAAATTTGCACTGTAAAGCTTAATATTTCGCAAACGGATCCCTGAATCAAAAAATGGTTATCACTTACCCACAATATTTTTGAAAGATCTATCCAACGACACCCCACACAAAGGGGTAGACGAGAAAAAAATATTCATACCCTCAAAAGATATTTTCTCAACATTTTATTTTACCACTTTGTCGGCGTGATTAATACATTATACCTATGCCAAATTGCATCTAGAACGTACTAAGAGTCTCTGAGCTAAGCTACGGACAGACAGACAGACGGACGGCCAGATAGAAAGACGGACATGTCAAAATTATAATGCTTCCTTATTGACTACGGAACCCTAAAAATGCATCTCCTCTGAACAGGCAACTTATATATGAGAGTCAGCACTCTGAACGTCTCTTCCCGTTGGAGACGCATGTGGTAGTGGTGTCACAATTATTAATTTATCATACACCAGTAAACAACACAAAGCTCGTTATTCTGGTATGTATTTATCACATAGGTATGGTATTATTTATAGAATCTATATCGGTGTTTCACGGCGGCGGCGGGGTCGCAGCAGAGATGGCGCGAAGGGAGGCTGGTGAGCAGATCGGAGTTTGGAGGGGTGAAAGGTGGCGGCCGAGGCACCGGCCGCGTAGCGTGTGCCGAAATCTCAGCTGTTGCTGCCTGCCACGATACAGGATGCTCTTTTTACCTTGTAAATATCTTTACATTTTACTTTGTTACGTTACTTTGTTAAAAGGCTCAATTAGATTAAACTATCATTAAAAGCAACCTCGTTTATTAAATGTGATTTGTTACTGATGTTTGTTTAGTGACTTTTTTAATTACTAAAGTAAATCATAAAAGTTTACAAAATATTTATCTAAAATAATTAATAGACCGAACAGAATAAAAGTTTTCCGTACATTTTCCGTTTTAATTCAATATATTTTAAATCGTAGTTCATACAACGCACATATAAGCTACGTAGATATGTACTTACATTTATATCATAGAATCCGTATGACTCTATAGACAAAGTAATCCTGTTTTGAAATAAGTCACTAAAAATAATCATAAACATCCTATATCACATTGAACCGTCCGTATTAAAGTGTTTATAAAAGCTCTGAATAGGCCTCGTGTGCTTTATATAGAAAAATCTACAGCTACGCCATTATTCAAAATTAAACTACTCACCTACCTGCAAACTACCCCTCAGCTTCAAAACGGTGTAAGTGAACAATAAATCACTAGAAAATTATATCCTTATGACGGCTAATGTAACCTGAGCAGTCATATATTTTCAGCCTTACGCTGAAGCAATAGAGGCGTCCTTGATTTTTTACTTATACGTTACAGAGTAAACTTCATGTAACGCATCCTTTATTTACAAAATGTCGAAGCAACATGAAAAGTAACCGTACATACGACCTTTATAATACGGTGCGTTCTGAACAATGAATGGGGGAGAAACTAATCGGGCGATACAGAACTGAAAGGTCCTACAATAATGTTGTTGGTAGGTGAAGCTCAGGGGCTGAGATGGTAGTTAGGACGTTTTGTGTTCAAGGAGCGGCGAGGTGCAGATGTGCGATTCGGGTACAGACATGTGATTCTGCACGCGTCGCCAGCTGCCGGCATAGCTGCACTGATTCAATGCCGGGTCAGGGCAACTCGTGGGTGCCTCAGCTTTGTGTAACATGTAGAGGTAGGTACGATCACTACAATGATACTAATGCGCACATATGATAACAAAGCCCCGTTCAGGTGCGCCATCGGTTTCATGGTCGATAATAATAATTATTGGTGGATGTTGATATGGGATTGTTATGGCTGTGTGCTTCAGACTGGTTCTGATAATATGTTTCATTGCAGAAATTGACATTTTCTGTGAAATATTTAAACTAATCATTCCGGGAAATCTACTTTATCTTGAGGTTATACGGCGAGCCACTAGGGTTACCATTTCGAAATTTGAAAAGACGAACGTTTAGGTGAAAATGGAATAGTACGCCCTGGGGCACTGAACTAGTAAAATTGATTCTTAAAAGAAGGTTAATAGTTTGTGTTTGAACTAGAAATTAATTATTATATGGTGAGATGAGACTGATTACCTGTTGAACACATTGGACTTTGTACCTGTCTTATATCCTTCACTATAAAGACTAATGTCGTACTGCAAGTTTATAACGTGATGTGTTCTTCAGTGTACAACAAACATAAGTTTTAAAACAAAACTGAAGACTCATTAAATTCTTATGTTTGTTTTTATGTAATTTAGTACGTCAATTAAACATTAAATTCAAAATTTTACCATCTAAGTGAAAAATCTGGAAAATTAAAAAGCTGGAAAGAGAGGCGAAAGTCCGGACATGTCTGGACAAATCCGGACCGATGGTAACCCTACGCGCGACGCGTGTGGTGTTACAGAGTATGAAACAAAACTTGCAAATGCTAACATTCCTGTCTCATTCGTTATCATGTCAGTATGGACTTCCGCTGTTTAAATTATTTTTTCCTTGCGTGAGGTCACGTCTATTATCATTATCAACATGTTTAACAAACACCTACCTACTTGGACACATAAATAAATTGTTGACGTTTAGTAAATTACTAGTAATAATAACAAATGTAACACAGATTTGGTGAAAGGGACTATAATATATGCAAGGAATTAACCGCCAATTGTGTGACATTGAGAGCGAGCTGCGTATCGCGCACCACCTGCCCGGGCGCCCCTGTCCATCGCTATTTCCGCCATAGCGCACGTCCCCCTGCGCCGGCGCAGCTCGTGCCGCGACCGTTACGCACGCGCCCCCCCCCCCCCTCAGCCCAGCGCGCACCTGGCAGGCACAGCCGCCCGCAATACACCCGATAACATGAGCATTTTGACGACATACATGTTACACCCATCATCTGCGGTTAAATTACGTATTTTATTATTCACTTAATTCTTTTTGAACTAGGTATTTGGCAAATTGCTAGGCAGTTCCGAAAACGGCATGTATGTATATCTAAACGTGGAAAAAGTATTGAAAAGGAAATAATTAAGTGCAATATTTCAATATTACATTTATTTCAATTTACATTTATTTCAATTTACATTTATTTTATTCATATTTTTTAATTTAATTTAGTTAAACTGTACAACTTATAAAATAAACAGAGTACAATATTTTATTTCAATATTACAACATTTCACATACGATAAAATAAATGTATATAAACTTCAATAGCTTGTTCTTTGGTTTTTGTTTTTTATTATATTATACACAAAAGATACTTTAAAAAAATTCCAGATATATTTCGGACCTTACTTTGTTATATCAACTGATGCCGGGCCCAGTAGGGTCCGAAATATATCTTGAATTTTATTTAAAATATCTTTTGTGTATAGGGTATACTATAATATAATAAAAAACAAAAATAAAAGAACATTTCACATACCTAATAGAAATAATAATGTTAACCAAAATAACCCACTGTATCGAATGTGTCGTGAAGTGAATACAACAATATCGCAGAGGATTGTGATATATTCTTTGATAGCCCTAATTGCTTCAAACGTAAATTAATTTTGTTATTAGACTAAGCCTGCTTGTTTATAAGCGTAATAATATATATAAACGTACATATATTTAGTTAAATTATTTATTTATATAATTATTTCGTATATATCCCCTGTCTGGTAACTTTGATTATGCTTAAAATGGTAATTCTAATATCTGTTATTTTGAATTTTTTGTACGGTTATTATCTAATTATGAACATTACTTCTTATGTGATTGTCAAATAGTTATGTGAATGCTTTGTTTATGATTTGTTACTGTACCATTTAGAGAAAATAAAATATATTAAGATGAAGCTCAGCTCCGTTTTAAATTTCTACCCTGTATTGAGGTACAAAAAAAATATTCTTAAATGAGTAGAAGCAGATAAAGAAAAAAACATGAAAAAAAAAAACGGTCCAGTATATAATACTTCAATAGGTCATCAGATAAAGGCTTATTGTACGGACACCATACGGATGGTACAGGCTACCTATTGGCAATTTTTTACGGGTACGCCATTTAAATCGTTTACAAAATAGGGAGCTTAAACCGCAGTCGTGTACCTAGATATTATAATGTGTATGTTTTACAGACTGAGGCACCTCTCAGTCTAGCACTTGATGTCATTCAGGTCAAGCGGTTGGTATTATCTGTATTACAAAACGGGTGACTAGTCTCATTTGAAATTTTAAACGCTGACGTATCCCGACGGTTTAGTTTTACAACACGGGTCATACTCTAACGTGACGGATGAGCTCATAACGTCCGTAAGGTTAGCTAACTCCATCCATCCATCAGCCCGTGTTCGTCCACTGCTGGACATAGGCCTTTCCCAAATTTCGCCACTCATGTCGGTCTTCCGTCCTCCTCATCCAGCCGCCCCCCGCAACGTCCTTCAGGTCGTCGGTCCAGCGGGCACGAGGTCGTCCTACACTACGCTTTGCTGTACGTGGTCTCCATTCGAAAGCCTTTCGGCCCCAACGGCCATCATGTCGGCGATAAATAAGGCCTGCCCACTGCCACTTCAACTTACTGATTCTGCAGGCTATGTCGGTTACTTTAGATCTCCGACGGATCTCCTCATTTCGGATTCTATCCATCAGAGATACCCCAAGCATAGCCCGCTCCATAGCTCGCTGAGCGACCTTAAACCGGTGGATCAGACCCTTTGTAAGAGACCACGTATCAGCACCATACGTCATCACAGGAAGGACGCACTGGTTGAACACCTTAGCCTTTAAGCACTGCGGTATTGACGACGTAAATATGTGACGCAACTTTCCGAATGCTGCCCAACCCAAGCATATTCTTCTGTCAGCCTCGGCGTCGAAGTTGTTTTTATCCAGCTGTATGACTTGACCCAGATAAACAAATTTTTGAACAACTTCGATGCTGACATTGTCGACGGTTATTGGCCCTTGGATGACGTGACAGTTGGACATGACCTTAGTCTTATCCAAATTCATCCGCAGGCTAACTCTAATTAGCTAACTAATCTCCATTTAATTGTGCCAGCTCAATGAGAGTAATCTCGATTAATTTTTGCACATGATTTCGATGAAATTCTAGAACACAGTAAAACTTTAAGCTCTGTTTTGAAATGTATACTTTAAATGTATCATTCTACAATTCAAAGTGAAAAAAATTAACAAATTATAGTGTCCCTAATAGACCACTTCCCAATGAAAAATAAATTTTTCACGCGAACTTTTATTCACGAAAAAGCGCGCTATTTCATATATAAGGTGATTTAAATTTATGCAACCAAATTCTTACTGAAGACTCAGTAAATGCTCTGTAACAAGGTTCGACACGACCCTTTTTGTGAAATTCGTAAATTATTCTTTTCGTGTTCATTACAAATGCAAGCCCCGAGTCAATTACTACGGGACGTCAAGATTTTATTTTGCGAAATCGGCAAAAAGTATTATCGATCCGTGTTCCCGATCCCGAGCCTCCAGTATGAGTTTGGCTGTATAAATTAAAGTCATCTTATATAGTCAGCTGCTTGAACCACTTTTTACGGTGAAATTAAAAAATTATTTGATCTAAATTTTTTTTTCTTCTTTAATGTGATCAGTTAACGATACATGATCTACCCCAGAATTATTTTCACTTATTATTGTAGGACCATAAATAGTATTTGGTTCGTTAAGTCTATTCAAAATAGTAATTAGCTAACCTAACAACATATTATAGTGACCATATCGATATTAAAAATATTTTATGTTCTAAATAAATAGATTGACTCGGTCATCGCATGAAAACACAATTTGTTTAGCTCGTTTGGCGGGGGGCACTACCGTGCCCCCAGATGTATCTCACAAGTAATACATATTATATTTGATTAGATTTTTTTTTTTTTTTTTTAATTTATTAACTTTACATTAAATATTTAAATGGACCAGTGATGCTGTAAGATCACATGTGATCTATCCCAGCATCACAATACGTTATACAGAGAAATTAGCAAATAACCAGTGTGCTAACTAAAGTACAAAAACTTTAACACCTATTTAATTTACTCAAATAAACCAACATAAGCAATAAAATTATACAATAACCATAAAATTGTGCAAACTAAGGTACAAAATCTTTACATTTATTTAATTTACTCAAATAAACCAACCTATGCAATAAATTAGTATACAAAGAATTTAGCCAATAACTAGTGTGCTAACTAAGGTACTAAAAACTTAAGCACTTGTCACTCAAATAAACCAACTTAAGCAATAAATTATACAAAGAATTTAGCCAATATTCAGTGCGCTAACTAAGGTACAAAAACTTTAACACTTATTTAATTTACCTAAATAAACCACCTTACGCAATAAAGATCAAGAGCATTAAAATAGGTATAACCACGAATCAGCGCTACTAGGTACTCAGCGTTTGACAGACGAAATCACGCAGGCTTTTTCTCTCTCTGTGTAACAGAAGGTTTTTCTGTCTTTGTGTAACCAAAGTAGCCAATATTGGTCTTCCTTCCGTGGCAACAAAATAATCATTGTGGCGCATAGCGAGCACACACAGAGAAAAATAAATAAATGAATAAAACGCAATCAGTCAATTATGCTACAATATACTTACCACAGAAACCGTGATGATATCGCTCACTTTAACTTTTTCATAACTACTATACAGTATTTGATTTTAGTTTTTTAGATTACAACTTTTCAATAAAGTATTCTTTTAAAACCTCTTTTATATTTTTGTCCTGAATTTTACTTTTGATGGTAATTGGTAGATTGTTTATAACGCGTGGTATTAGGTACTGTGACGTTCTTTTTCCGTAATAATTATTATAAGCACTTGTGACCAATTTTTTACTTGTGACATTTCTCGTAGCAATGGGGTGTTCAACAAGATGTAGAATTTCCTTGCGGAAAAATTGTTCCATTAACAGATTCATACAAAATTTATCATGAATTGGCACTATCTTACAATAGTTGAATACTGACCTACCCTCATCTTTCAGTTTGATATACTCTTTAGGTGGGACTATAGTTTTTAGCATACGTTTTTGCAAGTTTTTAATTGGATCTATATATGTTTTGAACGTTCTTCCGTAGCTACTCAGCCCATATGAGATTAAACTTTCAGCCGAGCCATTATTGAGTGCGATTGCCAAGTCAATCTATTTATTTAAAACATACAACATTTTTAATATTGATATGGTCACTATAATATGTTGAATTATGAAATAACTTAAGACAGAAGGTCCCTTATGTAGGGACTGAATAAATTAATCGACTTGGATTTACATGGATCTCACAACTTTTTACGGTAGAAGAACTAAGTTGCGAGACTTGTTTTTTTTACAAGTTTTGTTTTTGATGGCCTCATTTATTTTTGTAGATACTACCTATTTTTTTTTCATTTCCGGTACCTTCTACTTACAACTGAAAATGTTACTTTGTAATCCTATATATTTATATGAAATTATAAAGTTATTTATGCAGTTGGTGTATCTAGAGCACTGGACGGAAATTGAAAAATATTTTAGTTTTTCCTTGATTTATACATTAAACACTAATTTGAAGCTTCTATGTCTACTAGAAGTGCCTTAGAGTTTTGATGATCGGTCAGTCAGTCAGTGAAAGAGTGACAAAATTGAGAAACTTTGACTAGTTATATTTCTTAAACGACTGATTCAGATTGAATGAAATTTGAAATATACCGTATTTATACAATGCCTGCATGGTTACCAAAAATTCAGGCTTCTAGTTTTATCCACAACGAAGTTTCGAAACGGGTCGAAAATGGCCTGAACTGCTTCGAGAAAAGGATGGTACGGCGTGCCGCTTATTAGCTCGACTTGGCGGGGGCACTGCCGTGCCCCCAGATCACACAAATATTGAAGTAGTCAGTCATATTTTGTTCTATAGGTGTTAGATTACCAAGATTTTTATTATATATACATGCGATTGTCGGCACTTGGTGAAACTGGACACATCTTGAATTAAATTCACTTGTAGTATTCACTATTATTTTGTTAACATTATCATTGTTTACGTCATTTGTGAGATTAGTACAAGAGAATTTAATACGTATAAAAAAAGATTCCATCAGTTATTTATACTAATGGCTACTTTGCATTATATGTAACAAATACTTACTAAATAATAATTTCAAATGTAGTCACACTGTAATCGTTATTCATATAATGTATTCGTGCGCTTCGGGTGCGTAGCGAGAAAAGTATGTATTCATAGTTCTTGCTGCGCGTCGTAGCAAATATTGGCCGTGATTTGCTTCGATATTTGATCGAAGGTGATGTGGCATAAGACTAGTCTTCTTAATCCAGCTGTCAGAGAGTGGGTGGTGGTTAGGTTTTTGTGAGCACGTAGAATTAAATAGATTGTAAATAACATGAATTAAAAAAATATATATTAATTGACTTGCTCGTTTTTAATTTGTAGTTTCTTGTGATAAAATAACTTTTAAATCAGGGTTTCTTAAACTGTTGTCCACGGCCACTCAGTTTACTCTTGACATATTATTATACTGAGTCCAAAAAACGGTATACTTTTTATTAACTTAATACTATTTAATGAGGTATTAATGTAAACTAAACAATCAAAATGAGTTTTAATATTATGCTTTATCTTCATTTCCTAAAAATTTCTTACACAGGGGTTCGTGGAATCTTTGAAATTCTAAAAGCGGTCCGTGGCTACAAAAAGTTTAAGAACCACTGATTTAAATGGAAAATGGAATATATTACGGCTCCTATCCTGGGTCCAGCGTCAGTAAAATGGGGAATAAAATGCAAAGCTATTTACAAGTAGCGCTGATATCGCTTGACCGAAAAGAAATTATGTTTTTCATAACAACCATCGTATTTGGTACTGTTCCCCTAGCTAGATAACGTACTATCCATTTGAATCTGTGAGTAGTGTGTTCCGCCCCCTGTATAAGTTATCTAGGGGCAGCCATGGTAAAGAAAGAGTTTACTCAATTGTATATCTCAAATTCTATTATTTTAAGTTGTAAAAATTATGTGTAAGTGAAATTGTAAGACGTGAAACAATTTTTCTTTCGGGAATTACAGTTTACTAACATTATTGTAAGGCCTTGAAAATCCATCTTTATAGTAAGTAGTTATAAAAGTTCAAATGTAAAATGATCGGAAAAAGTTAAATATATTTTAATTTCAGCATGTGAGCTTTCTTTTAAATAGATTAAATAGCATTTTTTTTTGTTTGATAAACACTTGTACTTGTCCACTTATTTATATTAATTTCCCTTACCGGTTTCGCTTTCGTACAATTATTGTACGTACGTACAATTATTGTACGTAAACAACCAAACAAACCTTTGATAATGCTTTAACAGCGAAACCGGTAAGGGAAATTAATATAAATAAGTGGACAAGTACAAGTGTTTATCAAACAAAAAATGTTTCAAAAGTTCTACCAAGTGCCAAAAATCACGAGCATCAACTCCAGATTAAATAGCATTTAATATCAAATATCGGCGACTTCACAAGCAACTTGTGAAAATGTTCTCGAAGAATATGAAATGTGTCAGGGTTAATTCGAGGTTATCCAGCGAAATCTGTCCTGCTCCAACGCTTTCGTTTGACACATGGTCATCCTGCTCAGCGGGAGCGCGCCGCTCAGAAAACTCGCGGTTCTGAGGTGTTTTTATTTATTATTTTGGAATTAGAGGGATGGGTTTTTAAAATGACGGCAGTTTTACTTGACATTTTTAAGACGTTTATTTATTGTCCAAAGTTCAAAATGAAAGCTGAAATGAAACGATATTTAGATCGTAGTTTAGACCTATCCTTGCGATTTAATCGGATCGAGGAAAGTGTAAGCAATAGTATATCGAACAGCCGAAATATCAAGATAAAAGATAAAAGAGTGAAATAAAACATATATTTCTTACAAGTATTTATCATCGCTATTTATTGGTTTAAAATTAATTTGAAAAGAGACAAAATCGGGATAACCCCCTCTTAAGGGGTAGAATATGAAATGTGTCAGGGATATAGATCTGTCCCTTTAAAAGTGTAAGTATTACAAAAAGTAGGTAACTGTATAATCAAGTTTATTACTGCATAAAATAAAATAAAAAAACAGCTCTGCACTGACCTCAATAACACTAATCAACCATAAATTGTGATTTTGCAGAAAAGCAAACACATACCAAATAACTTGTTGTTTACCGTCTCCCATTTCCGCTGATTCGTCAGCTCCGCATACATAAGGGAGTCATTTGTCTGTTTACACTTCCCAAGCGTATATGAGATAATGATTTCATTAATGAAGTTGTAGGCAATTAGATAATTATATTTGTATACTATCGCATTTCGATTATTCCATCCATCCATCAGCCTGTTTCGTCCACTGCTGGACATAGGCCTTTCCAGGATTTCGCCATGCTTGGCGGTCCTCCTGGAAGAAATGCCCATACTCACACACGCTGGGCAGGCGGGTTGGTGAGCGCGGTGCCGAAACCCTTGAACCAGTGACGCCGCTGCCCGTCACCAGTCTGATTTACATAAGGCCCGGCAATTGGGGATGGCTATACCGCCATACATCGGTCCCAGGCAATGGTGGGCCGCCTGGTTTTTTTGCCTGAGAGCTGTCTCTTACTCTCCCCCGAATAACTTCGGGAGGATTTCCGAGTAAGATGGTGGTACCTCCACAGTCGAGCCCGGCATTAGCTCTACCACCTTACAATAAGCGAAAATGTCGATGCAATGGGAATCATTATTGCTGACTGTCGATCTTTGCGGTTAGTCACGGTGGTACTGAATGTGATCGGGCTATTGATGTCTGTTGCACGTCGGTCCTTTGACACATTCGCTGGCTGAGTCACGAGGAGAGTTCCGCCGCCAGGCCTCGTCATCATGATGCTGATGATCAAGGTACACGATTGTGCAGACCGTGCGGTTCATAAAGCGGCCCTTGTTATCGCGGGTACTTTACTGCGTCATCCATGTTACATGCTAGTAGATTCCTGGTTCTTGACATCTAGAATATTTCAAAGACCGCCTCTGTGGTATAGTGGTACTCAACTACCTATTCGGAGGACGCGGGGTCAAATCCCGAAGGGGCCCACCAGACCTGTTCGGTCTGCAGGTTTTGGAAGGCACGTTAAACTGTCGGTTTGTATAATATCGTGGGCGTACGAGTGTGGATTATGACTTATATTTCTAAATACCTCTAACACCACCTCGGGGATTCATGAGAGACAATTTTTCTTTTATTCATTTTGCAATAAATGAAACCAATGTTTGGTCGTTCAAAAGATGCAATTTCATTGTTTTTTGTACAAACTACAATCAGAATGTGGACATTTCACAAATAATATTCTAAAGAATATCCAGATCCAGTTTTGCATGGCATTGTTGAAAACTTAGCACATTGTTGTCGAGACCTAAATGTGACCATGATTTGGGACTGTACTCGCATCTGTGAGAAAATCTAAATAACCCACGGAACGGGATCGGTGCGACCTGTGAGAATTAACACTGGTCGGTCACATTAAAAAAATATAACAAAGAACTTATGGACGTTATATTTCCGCGTGGGGAAGGGGTTGCGAACTTGTCTCGTTTGGTTCCGTTTGATACACAAGCACAAGGAAGCTCCTTTGTCTGTCAGAAACTGGTTCTTGTGGACCTTTACGGTTAGAAACTCCTCAATAGATTATTATTATTACCACTTGCAATTTTATATAGCTCTCACGATTACTTTCGGTTGTAAACACAACTTTGAAGACTCCTTACCAGTTTCATTGATTTATCATTCTCAAATATCCCGAGGTCTAGTTATTGCAGTGCGTTTAATGAATCCAGGTGATGTGATATCAATAATAACATATCAGCCTGCAATGAACGATGGAGGTGTTCGATTGACACGTTCGCATGACATACGAGGTGTCGATTTATTACCGAGCTGGTTTATTAATGACCCGGCACTTGCGCCGCGAGGCTCCCGACCGATAGCATCTGGTCATTGCAATCCACCGCTCGATGACTAATAGTTAGCCTGATGTGTGATGGATGACACTTATCGCCTAAATGGTAATGCATGCGTAACCATTCTCATATACATTTCTTTGTCTCTGTCACCTCTCAGAAGTAAGAAATTGGAATATCTGGGTCATGTGCCTTACGTGGCAATGTTATTAGAACACGTAATGTATTTGGAGTAGACATTGGCCCATTGTGTGGAAGAGTGGCCTATGTACGATGGTATAATGACATGTAGTAGGAAGACGAAACCGCTACAGGAAGGAGGGCAAGGTCAGCTGAGACCGTACGGAACAGACGTGTTGCGAGCTGTTCTTGATGGTGTGTCATCCAAGTTTGTATAAAAATTAAAAATTAATTGAATAGGTTCCGATTGCATTGATCGCTGTTACTCCATGCGGAAAGACCCTCAGTGCGAAAGGGACGAATTCTGGAAGAAAATGAAAATGACGACTCTTATCACTAGTTTTATCAAATATCTGATCGTTTCAGGGTTAAATAAAGTTTATACAGAATTTGAATTCATAAATAATACATATAATATGATTTTGCTCAAATAATGTTAAAACTCACCATGAAAACTTTTTTTGGAGTCATCTTTTTTATGATTCAACGTTGGAATGACGTCTGAAGATTCTGTTTTGATTGCATTAAATTCTTGACAGAAGTTCATTTTTTTTTTCAAATATCTATGATTGCTAGATTCTTCAAACAATAAAGAATAAATTATGGTTTTTCGGAACCTATCCTCTAAAACTTAGGTACCAACTGTCATCTTTGTACTTCAGTTACCTAAATAACATAAATGCTGTTATAAAAAAGCAACTGTTTCATTTTGTTTTTATCATAATTTACCATTTCCTGTCTACAAAAATTCACGAGTCAGTTACAAAAATTTCAAGCCATAGTGTGCAATACTCGTACTACATAATCGTTTTGCTTAATTTTTTAATTCTTAATAATGATTGAATCAACAAATATTTGGCGGATTGGTTCATAAACAGCAAGTGTATAGTTAGGCGTTAATTAAGTTATTACATTAATGTCTTGTAATCTAATAGGTTTATTTGAAAAGTTTCTTTATTTACTGATTTATGTTTACGGAACCGAAAAAATTTCTTACCATCATCACAAGATACCAAAACTATGACAACAGTCGTCGCAAAATGCAAAAAGCACTCTTGGTTCAAAGGTGTTTAACCTCTAGAGATGCGCAAAAAATGGAGCACGTTTAGTTTGGTTCAACTGAGAGTTCGCTCGGAGTAGAGAGCAAAGCAGAAGCTCAGCGGCGAGCGGCGCATATAGCACCGGGTGCGCCAGCGCAGGTGCCGGCCCCCGCCCCGCGCGCCCGCCGCGCCGCCATTGGCCAGAGCCGCAGCGCCCGGCGCCGATTGGGCACGGCGCACGTGCGGAGCCTATCCGCCGCCACCTGGCCCGTACTGACGGGGAGCGCTTATAAGCCGGGGCCTTCCCTCGCCGCACCATTCCGACCTCCGGACGTTGACGAGAGAACACGTTCTTTTGCGACCCTTGTTTGTACTCGCTACTTCGAGCCGCAGTGCGATGTTTGGACTGTTACACCGATTTCAGTGATTGTGATTTACGATTTTAAGAACATTTTAAAGACTATCTTTTGGACATTCAAGTGATTGTTTTGACGGTGCAAGATGCTCGTGGAGGAATCGCAGACTTCTCGCGCTCTGATGTCGCAGAAGTACGGTCACTGTCCGCTGAAGAAGCGGCCGGTGCTGGTGCGGGAGGAGCGGCCAGCGACACCGCCCACCACTCCACCGCATCCCGCCCACCTCGCCACTATGCTGCGATACACTACCTTTAGCTGTACGTATTTTCAGATTTATTTTCAAAATTTTTGTTTGATTACCCTCAGTTTCTTCTAAGTTTTATATTATCGCTTTCTATATTTTAATTTGGTGGTTTCTCTTTTATTTCTTTTTAGTACTTACCAGTCGAGATTATTTTTGTAATATTTTAGTAATTTAAATATAATCTTTAAACCAAAAAGCTTTTTTTAAATCAAAACAATTCGTTGGTTTAAAATAAAAAATATTGATAAAAAAGTAAAATTTGGCTTATCCATATATTAATGTCCATTTTGTTTTGTTAACAGACGACACAGAAAATGAAGAGCCACAGAACTTGAGCACGAAGCCCGAGGATCTGTCTAGAACCGGCAACTACCCGAGCAAGGCGTCGTCGCCGGTGGGCGGCGCGGCCGTGAAGGCGGAGCCCCGCGAGTGGCAGCAACTGGAGTACGTGGCCGCGTGTCGCGCTCGCCTGGAGCCCGCGCCTCACCCCGAGCCGCTCCGTCCTGCACCACACTACGCTTACCTGCCGACCCTGTACTCGCCCTACTGCAGCCCTCTCGAGGACCTGTATCAGCCTCCTCCGGCCGTCTCTCCCCCGACACACGCGCATCTCTACGCACGCTACTCACCGGCCTCGCCACCCACCTCCGTCTCGCCGCCGCCCTGCCCCGAGGACCTGCGCTCCCCCGGCTCCGTCTCCTCGGACTCTGGCGTGTCGGTGTCGGGACAGCGGAGACCCCGCTACCAGTGCCCCGACTGCGCCAAGTCTTACTCCACACACTCCGGCCTCTCGAAGCACCAGCAGTATCATTGTGCGGCAGCAGAGGGCAGTCTCGCCAGGAAGTCCTTTAGCTGCAAGTACTGCGCTAAAGTGTACACGTCTTTGGGTGCTCTCAAGATGCACATCCGCACTCACACGCTGCCGTGCAAGTGCCACCTCTGTGGCAAAGCGTTCTCCCGACCTTGGTTGCTGCAGGGACACATCAGGACCCACACGGGCGAGAAGCCATTCTCTTGCCATCACTGCCGACGTGCCTTCGCCGACAGATCCAACCTGAGAGCACATCTGCAGACGCACTCTGACGTGAAGAAGTACTCGTGCTCAGGTTGTGGCAAGACGTTCTCGCGCATGTCTCTGCTAAGCAAGCACGTGGAGGGCGGCTGTGGCACGGGCAGCCCGGTGTCTCCCTACGAGTACCGGCCGGAGGCTCTGCAGCCGTCCCCTCAACACCACCACCAACACCAGCCCCTGGCACCCGCGCCCATCCACGCTTACTGAACAACACTGACACCCACCCAGCGTCGATCTCCATACTAGCTGCATCTACAGCTAACTAACACTCGCAACGATCTATCTAATTTCTAGGATAAGTTTAAATTATTTTTGTACATTTTCATAAAACTGCGTGCATAGGTACTATGTTACGGATAGGTAAAACTCGTGTGTTTTCTCTGAAGGGACCAATGTACATTTTGCCTTTTAGACGCTAAGTTATTTTAAGTAGTAATTAAGTATTTTGTCGCATAAACTGCGACTTCGCTAGTCATGTGGCATTTGCCGAGTGTCATACACTTGTTAATAATATATTACCTACCTATATCGTATATGTAAGCCATGTACAAAGTGCCTTGATTATAAATGATTTAATATATTCTCTGAAAAAGTTAAAATATTACAGTATGTGACGCTGTTATTTTGATAAAAGATTATGAGAGGCTGCTTTTCTAAGCCAATGCTGTAATTCGTTCCTTTGTGTTACCTCCGTGAAATAAAAAATTAAAACATTTTATACGTGAAAATATACTTTTTAATACCAAAAACCCTCCCAAAACAAATGTAGAAAAGTTTAGTTTTATTTGAAGAGTACACGAAGCTTAATATTTATTACATTGAAAGTATTTTTGATTTATTAAAGAATATATTATAAGCTCAGTAAGTAATATTTTATTTTAAAAAATCGCAAGTATACTGAATTTTACATAAAATTTCAACCATTACTGAGAAAACAATTATTCTTATATAACATAATAGTGAATAAATAAGTATATTCACGAGAAACGGTAAATGTTAGTAACGAAAATTATGTTTTATAATTACATCTTTTTTTTATCCTAAGTCAATTTTGTTACTCTTTCTAAAACAGTAAAACAACTTAAAATATTCTAAAACCAGCAGAAGACCAGGCTTTGGGGAGAACTTCCAAAAGTTTCTACCAAAGACAAAAATATAAATTAGATGTACTCACTTTAATCTTACTTCTCATTATACCAGTAAAGTGGCAAGAGGCACGATCGTGCCGGAAGTCTATAGTAAATCAATTCTTATTGAGAGTGGAGCACTTGATAAACTTTCTTTATTTATTTCGTAAAATATTTACCAAATACTGGAATTTTTACTTTCACTTAATAAGTGCTTGCTTGAAAATATTTAGCTATCTCGGAATAAGGAGTTCTAAGCTATAAGACAAACATGTTTTTGAGGGTTCTGTAGTCAACAAGGAACCCTTATAGTTTCGCCATGTCCGTCCTTCTGTCTGTCTGTCTGTCCCCACCTTAGCTCAGAGACTCTTAGTACTAAAAAGCTGTAATTTAGCACGAGTATACATAATTATAAATCACGCCAACAAAGTAGTAAGATAAAATGGTAAATTTTTTTTGTGGAGATGATTTTTTTTCCTCTATCCCGTAGTGTGGGGTGTCGGTGGATAGGTCATTCAAAAATATTGCGGTTGTGTGAAAACTATTATTCGATTCAGGGATCCGTTTGCGAAATAAAAAAGTGCTTTAAAGTGAAAATTTTTGTTAGAGTTAACCCCCTCCCTGCCAACTAAAAGATTATTTTTGGATATGTGAAAAAATTTACAGCAGTAGAATATATATAACGAAGTTAAAAGAAAAACTATCACAGCAAAGTAGGCTTTACAAGTCTAGTGAGTAATAGTCGACCAACTTAATTTTCAGTTTTGTTTAGTACATTTTTAGACATTTCATAAGTTTGCTACCTTTATTTATGTCTATTAACTTATTTGAATAGTACGGAACGTCCCACTCGCACTTGACCGATTTTTTTGATCATGTATATGTGAAGACAGATAAAAGAAGAATTATAAAAGTTTACAGTATCTAAGACGATATGTTGAAGAGGGGTTAAAATACATCAAAAGCACCCGAAATTAATGTGAATGATTGATTGATAAATGTGGTGGAAGAAGCAAGAGTTAATCTAAAAATGTATCTCTCATGATTATATAAGACTGAGAACTGGAGCCTCTTCCTGGTACATTGGTATTGACAAGTAAATACCTTGTGTAAGACACAATCCAATAAGGTATTATAATAATAAACATACGTTCGCGTACAATTTTTATAACTGAAATTTTTCATGTAACTTTGTTTTAATCATATGAGCTATTTTTTATCAATTAGTACAAAATGTAAGTGCCATGACTTACAGTAGTAAGACGACTTACAGTAAGAACGTAAAGTTCTGTTGTGAGTTAGTTGCTAGGGTCCCAATTTGCGACTAATCATTTGGCGGTTTATCTCGAACAATAGAGTGCAGCCGGACCGAGTAGGTCCCGTTCCACTAAGGCGAGTTCAACTCAATTATTCTATTGAGACTGAATGGGAATTAATACTACATGAAATAATGATTTCTTACTAGAATATTTTATGCTACGTGGATTGGTTGGTTTTATTGTTCTTAGAAGCTTTTTTTCTCTTTCGGCTTATAAATAATATTTGATGATTCAGACATTTTTTATAAAAATTTATGCATTTATACTTTGTAGAAATTAGCTAAAATAAAACTATTATATCTTAGAAAAAGGGTGTCAAATTGCTTTTGTCTTTGCTTCTGGATAAAAGTTTTCCGGAGAATTTAGATTTAAAAAAAGTAGCTTGTGAAAAAGAATGAACTAATTTCACATGATTTTTTTATCTTTGTAATGTGATCTTTAAATACCACAGAACATGGGTAAATAATGTAAGTATAACACTCTGTATTATAATATTTACTGTGATATCGAATCTTGTGAATATATAAAAGGCAAACCTGACTGACTCTATCACATCTGTCTATCTATCGCACATGCCGAAACTACTGAACGGATTTCACTGAAATTTGGCATACAGATGTAATGACGTAGGCATCCGCTAAGAAAGGATTTTTGAAAATTCGCCCCCTAAAGGGCTTACCCGAACTACACGCGGACGAAGTCGCGGGCAAAAGCTAGTGTACTTATAATTATAAAACGGCAGTTTCCAAAACGTGATTTCAGTTCTCATTGCGGCTGCGTAATGGTGATAATCGTACAAAAAGATGCGCGTGACCGTGTGTACCTACACCACAATACTGACCTGCTCCATAATGATATCCAAACAAATATGGACATCCACATTTAAGTGTAAAAAGTTTTGTCAAAATATCTGACCAAAATAAGTTAGCACCGTATCGTATGTGGAAATGCCTTTACAAAGTGGGCGCCACGCCGCCGCTGCCGCCATCGCCGCCGGTCACCCGGCCACGAGGTCACAGGCTGCAGCTCATATTGTACCATCCTGGAGCAACGCTATGTAGGCTATTGTGTACACCACTGTAACTACTGGCTGGTGCATAGAGATTGGCCACGATTGACCCGCACCAGGTTGCCGTTCTAGTTGGAGAACTGATTCAATTTCTGGCCATGTATAAATTTGATTGTTTTTAGAAAGCTATTATTTGTTTTTTTAAAAGGTTACAACATTAATCACGTGGAATGTAAATACAAAAATAAAATGAAAATATTACTTTGATGTCAATCATCGGATCATCAATCATTGATGATCACTTTAATGAGTGGAACTTGTAATGTTTTTAACGAGACAGATAAAAGAGAAAAAGAAAATTTATGGAATGGATACAAGGAATACCTCATTGGACATTTTTTTATTACTTTTAAAGTTCTTAAGTGGAAGGCTTAGTGGTTGTATGTTCTAACTAGAACTAAAATGGAAAAACGGATTGTTGTTCGTAAGTCAAGCACTTGTAAGCTTACTAGAATACAAAGAAACCATATGGCTGGAAATAAAACAAACCTTGAAATATACTTGCAGTCCTTGCCAGTCGTACTAAGACGGTTTTCACAACTGTTTGTATTGTATTTGATTTTACTAATTCTATTGAAATTGACATTAGGTAATCAGTATTAGTTAAGGCGACGCCACGAAATTTTGGCGACATGGATCACCATTTTTCTCAGCAATAAAAACATGTAATTACCATTTTATATACTAGACTAGATTAAGCATTTCATTGACAAAGTTTGTCAATGCCTCGCCTTAACATTTCGCTTTTACAAATTTAAGAAAACAAACATGCTTCTTTTGTGCAAGTGTTTCCTTTCTAAATATGTTATCCATTTTCTTATAGGTATATAAAGCCTTCGAAAAACTCATCAACCTGTAAGCTTCATAACATCTCGTTAAGCAATACACCGATAAGAATTAAAATCTAAATTCAAGTTGTCTAATCATTATAATCAGTGAGTAATATGATTACCACGTCATTTGCAGGCCGAGAGTTGTCCAATGTGATCGTAATCGTAGCCGTTAACCTCCGACCCTGAACTGACGGCAAGTGCGCCGCGCCGTTCAGTCATCCGACGGGTTCTTCATCTTACGACCAAGTTCGGCCCAAGGCTCGAAAGCATAATAACCAACAATGTCTTCTCTGTCTAAGTACCGCTGACCTGTGTTAAGTCATCATATAAACCTTTAAAAAATCCATATAAACAATAGAAGCTTCATCGGTATCAAAGTCATCATTTATTGTTTTTATTTGGATAATTTACAATACCAGAAAAAAAATTAGTTATAATATAACCTAAATTTAATATTTTAGTACTTTATTTCATTTCGGTTTATTTATGTGTTATGTAATCATCCTCTAAAACAAGTTTCTTGTTTTTATTTTGACGAAGGAATGGACAATGTCAGTCCACAGTTTCTTTTCAAGATACATCGTCTTCACACTTCTCAAACTGCCAAAATAACTGTCATTTTGTTCACATAATGCTCAAAGTGTCCGATATGTTAGCAACAATTGATACTTAAAATATTCCCGCCATTTTTGTATCCAGATAATTATTAAAACAATGTTTGCCTTCTAACTTTCTCTCAGGTTTTCATCTCATTCGTAATTTTTTTTTATTTATTTATTATTTTATTTATTTATTATAATCAACTAAAACTAACATTACAGAATTACCTATTGCGTTAGTTTAGTAATTCTAAATTCTCACATAATAATAGAAATATGTAATTAAATTACCAAATATAAATCCCAGATAACTTAATTACTACTTAACCTAGTACATATAATTAATATGGCCCCCGCGAACTCGTTCAACGTACAAGAAAATACATCAACGTGTCCAACGGTCGCGTTAAGCGAGCGTAGTGCTCGCGTTAGCGGAGCTTGTAGCAACAAGTTGGTGCGCGCGCGCGGCACCTTCAGCAACGGTGGCCGCCGCCTCCGCGACACATACTCTTCGGGCACGCACAGCTGCAACTCCCGAAGGAGGCTCGGGTTGTGCACTTTTCCACGTAGCACTTTAAACAAGTACGTGGCGGTGGACGCTTCCCTCCTCACTTCCAATTTGTAATATCCTACCATGCCAAGAACAAACAAAGTCGGATATAACAATGGAAATCCAGGATGAACACCGTATATTTTTTTATATAAGAATCGTATGAATTTATTCTGAATGCGCTCTAACATTATTATATACTTCGCTTCGTGTGGAGACCAAATCAAAGCACTGCTTTCCAGATGACTTTTTACTAGGGCTTCATATAGGGCACGTAGTGCGGATATATTGTTGAAGCTGTTCGATTGCCTCAGGATAAAACCTAAATTGCGAAATGCTTTCTTACATACATCGACAATGTGTTCTTTAAAAGTTAGATTGGCGGTGAATCGCACGCCTAAATCCTTGGTCTAAATGGTCTCAGATTTGATAGAGTAGCAATATGTCTGTAGGGATGCTCCCATATTCCTTTTTCCATTGTTAGTATGTTTGCTTAGCCCCCACCCGCAGATGCTGGTAGGCATCTCTTTATTGAAGTAATTCCTTCCCATACCAAGATTCTTCTAGGCGTGTATTATCCTCCCTCGTTGACTATAAACTACTTGTCCTTTTTTGATAACCTTCTTCAATATATATGTCCCGTCCTATAATTACACCATTATTATGAGTGATTTCAACACCTTGTAAATTATGGTCTTTCTTATTTAAGATCCACTGTCTGTTACTTCCAACAACTTATACATTCTCCCTTCAAACTCTTTTTCCCAATTCTCGACACTCTATTCTTGAACTTATTATGGTCTCATCATCAGTACATGTCGTCAAGCACAGTCAATGCACGCCTGATGATTTTGCTTATCATGATTTTCTATTTCTTGTATATCAAATCCGCGCCTCCAAGCCAAATTCATAACTTTATTGGAATGAAGTTTGGTGAGCTCAAAGAAGATGCTCGTAGTATGGACTGGTCTGCGATTCAAATAGTAGCTAACGTAAATGAACAAATAGCTCTATTTAACTCATTCCTAATACAGCTCTACGATATTCATGCTCCAGTTAGACCCATTGCTGACTGAAAAAATAAAAGTCATTATGGGAAAGAAAGTGCTTACCAAGAGAAATAAAAAAAAATCTTACCGATAGGAACAAAGAAAAGTATTATTTAGAAAATTTCAAGGTCTTTGGGTGTTGGTAAATCACTTCAAAATATACACAAGCCTCATTAAAGTTGAATACTCTAAACCAACAGGTTTCTTCTTCGTCCACCTTTGATGTCGTTACGTAAAGTATAACATCTTCTACTAGTATTACAACACCCGACCATCCACCTTGTCGTTTTAGTCATTTTACCGACTGTGATGATAAGAAACAAACCAGTGAATGGCTTCGGATGTGACTGTATTATCGGAAATAAGATTATTTATTTATTTATCCTTCTTAAAAGCTAGCACTCAAAACGATAGCGTTAAACAAAAACAATTTTTATCATTGCATCCTCACTCCCATAATCACTAATATCAATGGTAATCCGTTTCATCGGGTATCTTTCCAAGGTTTCCTGGTTTCCTTGTTTCAAAATATTACTGAATAATTTTCTTTCGTCGTAAATTATAAATGTTTATTTAAGCCATTTTCCTCAGCTACTATTATTTATTTACTTTTGTTACATTATTTGTACGGTTATATGTATATGACATGTTTACAGTATTATAAGTATTTGTGTGCCCAATGTTACACTTATGATATAAATTTAGATTGGATTTTTATTATGTATTTAATTATTAGTTATTTTGTACATCGCCTTCGGTTTTGTTTCAACAATTTTTTTTCCACCGAAAGGTTTCTGGAAGAAAACGCTATAAAAGGCTCCATAATAAAATCTGTTCATACAGACGGGTACTCTTTAGATTTTTGCTATTCAGCAACTAAAAATCCACTTCGCTTCATTTTTTTATGGTTTTTATTGAAACTTATAACGATTATGTTGACGGAACCCATAAATTGTGTACAACGTATACTTGACGGAATTTATATTTTGATGTAGTAAGGTTCAAATGTACTGGTATGAGTTGGAATAAGTCAAAAATCTGCTCATTGAGAAATCTCTCTTTAATGCCTTTCCAAACTAAATACTTGAAATCGAAGGCATTGTCGTGCTTGTGATTTACCTTTTGTTTATGTAACGCTATTTTTTTTTCGCTGTTTCCTATTCTTGTCTCGTTTCCCTTTTTAATTGTAGAATTTGTTAAAGTAAAGATATATGTGTAATAGGCATAAGTTCTTGTAAAGAGACTTATATAACATTTGTTGCTGTTAAAAGACAATAGATATAATTTATAGTGACGTCTACAAAAGTAAATAATGAGACGAAAAACAATAATAAAATTAATGAACGTTGATTACGATACGCTTTCTATTTCTAAACTAGTACTTATTTATCTTCTTCATGAAGTAAATTTAATGTATTTCTTTATAAGTACTGGTCTAGGAGTGATAGTTGTTAAAACTAAAGACTACCTATAACTAAATAGCTTTGCAAGTGTAACCGTTACATAAATAATTACATTTACGCATATATTGTAAACTGGCATTAAATTAATAGATTAATGGATGTCTTAACCGAAGTTTATCTCCTTATTTACACAGGCACTACCATCATTTTTAATGTTGAATTGTATGGTCCTACCCGTGTCTAACTAAAGCCTTAATAAATTAATGGAACCATTATTAATTATCTAATAAATGTATTTAAATCCTATTCGAAATCAATAGGAGAATTTATTTCGGATTTATGAATAAAATATAATCTCTCTCTGTCCTTGAACTTAATTGAAGGACTGTTCTGGAAGAACGGAAATTCAGCATGACTCGCCGTTTCTATTCGTTTCAATGACGAATGAAATCACGATCTGTGTCTCAATTTAAAATTTAGTGGATCTCATGCAGATGGTGCAAGTACAATAGAAGACTCAAAAGCAATGCAACGAGAAAACATCCACATCAGCCTACACGAGTGCCAATTAGTGACAGTGCGGCAGCGCACGCGCCGCGCAGCTCGCACGTGATTGGTTGCCACCATCCGCCGCCGACCACCGCACACAACAACCAATCCACTGCAATCTCATTAATTAATTCTGTTCCTATTTGCATCGTGATTATCTAATCGGAGATCAACGCGCGATACGGCGGTACCAATTAGAGTTCACACCTAATAGTCTAATGGAACTTTGAACTTTTCTATCAGGCACCGACGATCGCTTTACCGATAACGTGAACTAATTTCGACACTAATTCGGCCTCGTTTCTTGACTTGTTATTGTTAAATTTAATTAAAATATACCTCTCTTTCTTCATTAAGGAGAACATGCATGCAGAAATAACTTTATTGTAAGTGTTGATTGTACGTTTAAGCAACCGGATACTTAATGCAGGTAGCAACGATGTGCTTGCGAAAACTACGCACGCACTATGTATACCTACGTGTTTCATTCCAATAACAAGTTGAAGTATAGGAATCAAAGGTGTGAATCTAGATGTAGATCCGGCTAGATTTAGGGCTGGCGGCGGCAATGGCCCGAGTCGAGTCGACGATAAGCATGATTTGTTACGTCGGCGCGTGCGCACAAATAAACGTGGCTCCACGCGCCTCTCGATAAATTACCTATAACCCACTCTTGATATGACAACGATACAATTTATACTCTCCGGATATTTGTACACACTTTGCTTATCGTACTCATTCTATACGGACAAGGCAGATGGTTACGATTCTATTGCTATACTCAGTTTTGTTCATATCTAACTGTGCGTAATCAATACTTTGACAAAGTTTTAAGCCCTAGTTTCAGTAACATTACTGGGTACTGTGATTGTCTACACAAATTTAATAGTATCATTAAAACACGACATAAAAACTACTTTTAGTGAAATTCAATACTCAGTGAACAATGAAGTAATTTCCATTGATAAGTGCTGAACGCTAAATTGTATGTAACATAGTGTAATAATGCTAATTGGAAGGTGTAAACATAAACACAGCTACAACTCGAGGTAGGCTAATGCTAACAAACGTCTCGTGCAGCCTATTATTGCTAATCACGTACTAACTCACGCACGACGCATGCGCTACATGCCTGCTTTACCTCTATTGTTATCTGGAAACTTAATAACATTTCCTCTCCAGTACATATTAATATAGGTGTATGTTTGTATAAACATTTTTGATTGAAATGGACTTGTAATTGTCACAAACATAAACTTTTCTCTGAACATTCTCTAAAGTTTAAAGTCTATCAGGTAGCACAGGTATTTAAGTAACAAGGTTTTTTAAATTCATGTAATATCATAACCATAAGGTTATACCTTTCTATGACGAATTATAAAATCAGCTTAGATATAAATATTAGTCTTATAATACTTTATTTATCACTGGGTAGGGGTCAGTGGCGAAGGGTCTATATAACACGATTCCTATCGGCTTGTTTAGGGAATGGCATCCATACTACATTTCTTTATTCTGTGCTCTTCGCTTTGTCAAACATTTGCATAAATCTCAATATTTTTTCAGTAAGGCAAATTTTTTGTCCGGTTTTCCTTTTTAAAATGTTCACCCTTCGCCACTGGTAGGGGTTAGTGTGGTTTGCAAGGGTCTCAATAGCAACATATTTGAATATAATAGCACCTAGATATGCTGATGCAAATAGTAAGAGAACATACTCTCCCCCGAATAACTTCGGGAGGATTTACGAGTAAGATGGTGGTACCTCCACAGTCGAGCGTGGCATCAGCTCTACCACCTATTTGCATCAGCAAAACCAGGCGGCCCACACTTGCCTGGGACCGATGGATGGCGGTTTATCCATCCCCAATTGCCGAGCCTTATATAAAACAGACTGGTGATGGGCAGCGGCGTCACTGGTGCAAGGGTTTCGGCACTGCGCTCACCAACCCGCCTGCCCAGCGTGTGTGAGTATGGGCATTTCTTCCAGGAGGACCCCCAAGAGTGGCGAAATCCTGGAAAGACCTATGTCCAGCAGTGGACGAAACAGGCTGATGGATGGATGCTGATACATGAATTAAACAGACGATGAAGTCTCAATGGAAATGTTTATACACATAAAAACATTTGCCATATTTGTATTTATCAGTTAATATCTTCATCTTGCAAACTTCAGAACCATAATATAGTAAGTATTATAACTAACGATTATAAACGAATAAATAAGTATGCATCTGTCTGTCGGACCTAAAGAGCAGACATAGATATTCTGAGATCTAAACTCAGAGTGGAAAACTAATCGTAGAATTACGATGATTTCACTTCTTTCTTGGGTTGAGTCGATAAATACGGAACCATCTGTTTATTGTACGACTGCTATTGTCAGGAAGGTGTGTGGGCGCAGTTTCGCGCTTCAGTGACGATGTTCGAAAGTTTATTTACTTTTAGAGTTTAGTAACTTGGAGCTAAACAGCTCTCATCTTTAGTTACTATCCTATAAATATTATCATGCACTATGATTTATTTTTTTAAATAGCTGGTTAATTACAAGTACGCATACCATTTGGGGCCATAGCCTTCTCTCTGATGAGAAGCCTATAATTGATGAAGAACAATTTAAAAAAGAGTTTCTGAATGAATTGTGTCCAAAATGTAGAGTTTTATCATAGTATAAATAAGAAACCTATTACCTGTAACCTGTTACCTATACTATACTGTGGTTTTATTGAGCGTTACCTAATCCGAGCAAAATCGCGCCGCTGCTAGACTTGATGCATGGCGTATCAACACGTCAGCGTCGCAGTCGGCTATACATATAGCACAGACGTATACTTAGTAATAATTATATGTCTGTGACATATATAGGTAGGTGCGGTACTGGATTTACAATATGTTTTATATACTTGTACTGCAGAATGACAACTGGGTCTATCATATTGGAAAAATTAAAACTTTGTAAAAATATTACTTTTACGGGTCCTAGTAGATTTTTTTATTGTACTGAAACCTGAAACTTTTAAATCACTATAAAATAGACAAAAAGAAAGTAATTTTATACTGATCGATCAGTCAGATCAGTCGTACTGAACGATAGTACCAAGATAACACTTTTGCCGACTTCTTTCTGTGAAATTATTTTAAACCTTTTAGTGAATGTCTGCTATAATACATATTTGAAGTCGGTTATGATTTTCTTGTAAAAAGGTTATTTATTGCAGGCTTTTTAGTGGTTAGTTAGTTTAATAATATCCTGAAATAATAAGCACACTAACACAAAGCCATTGCCGCAATTTAGAGTTATGTGCTGTCATCCATTGAGGAGCTCTATGGTAATGAGGCCAGGATCGAAGTTCAGGTGGGCTTACTATCAATTTTCAGGTAAAATCCTGGAATCAGCACACTCACACAAAGTAATTGCTGGAATCTCGTGTTATGTACTGTCACCCGTTGAAGAGTTTTATTGTGACGAGGCCAAGATCGAAGGTCAGGTAGCATATTGACAATTTTCAAGTAATATATTGCAATGATTACACTTATTCTGATTCACGAAATCTCGAGTTATTTATTGTCATCCGTTTAGAAGTTCTATGGTGATGAGGCCAGGATCGCAGGTTAAGTGGGAATATGATAATTTTCAAAAAATATCCTACAATCAGCATCCTGGTACAAAGCGTTTGCCGCAAAATCGAGTGATATGCTTTCATCTATTGAGAAGTTCCACTGCCTGAAGACCATCATCAGATCACGAACAAACTAAAATGGGATATACCTAGAAGCAAACTCTGAAAAAAAAACAAATCGGTTAAGATATAGTAGAGTTATGGAGTAATATGTATAACCAAAAAAAAACGGTCGAATTGAGAACCTTCTCCTTTTTTGAAGCCGGTTAAAAACACTGACTGCGACACATACATATCATCATCATCATCATCTACATGTAGTATCTCCAAAAAGTTTCTGTTTTCCTCTTTCAACTTGTACAGACTTCACCTTTCAACTCTTCTATACTCTTATGTCATTTATTTAATTTTATTTTATTCGACTGATGACGACTCCACTGAAGGAGTCGAAATATTTCGTTAATTTTTGTATTTTTTTAGTAACTGTGTTTTAAATATAATAAAAGTACAAAAAAAACAGTCGAATTGAGAACCTCCTCCTTTTTTGAAGCCGGTTAAAAACACTGACTGCGACACATACATATCATCGTCATCTTCATCGTCATCATCATCAATAACATTGCCATCTGGTTAAAATATTACCAAAAAGATTTTGTTTTCCTCCTTTAATTTCAACAGTCACCCTTTTTATTTATTTTTACTTTTTATCTATGATATTAAATTAATTTTACTTTTCATTCGACTGACGACGACTCCATTGAAAGAGTCGAAATATATCTTTTTTTTTTCTTTTTTACGTTCACTATCAAGTCAAAAGTAGACACATACTTATTGACATTATACAATTCTGATAACTCATCGTGCTTGTATCCAATAAACACAATAATGGTTGCTTTACCTACATAGTTATTATCTTAGTATTAGTTTTTTATGTTACTTCTTTAATTATACCTAATAAGGACCTACTTAATATGCATAATATAGATAGATCGGCGTCCTCGCGTTGTCGGGGAGCGTTTTTATCATCTGCATACAAAAGACATCAACGGGAGTGCAATTCTCTAATGCATGTAGCACTAGAGAACGTAATATAATGAAAATGCACAATTTTATGTTCATTACATTCTATATTTGACATGTTTAATCTTAAAATAGCTAAGGATAAACTAAGGCACGTTTCAAATACAATATTTCATTTTATTAAAATTATTTCATAATTGAATTCCAAATCCGGATAGCCTTTAAAATAAAAAGGTATTGAAGTTAGACTTTGTAGTTTTAAATGGAGTTTTAATGTCCATTTAAAGCTTACAATAAGGTCCTAAAAAGGCGTCAATGACTTCATTAGACGGAAGTATAAGTGTTAACGGTTGGCAGTAAGCGTGTTAAATAAGATCAAGTACTATCATTGCCTCGGAATCTTGACGCCAGGGCAATATCATAATATTTATGATTATGATAGTTGTTTCCCAGTTGTCTTTAACCAAACGGTGTAGTTCAAATATGGAAAACTAATTTCCAAGCTACATTAAACTCCGAATTATTAACTTCATTTTGTTTATTTTCTGTGATCCACACCCAAGGAGCATCTAGTGTAAATGTAAACTTCAAGCAAATGTAAACTCGTATTACTTATGGTTTTCTAATTAAGTAAAATTATACTAAAATTAAAATGCATTCTAAAAAAACATAACTAAATAATATAAAGATAAAAGTTAAATTAAATAAAATACTTTATTTAAGTCGTCGCGCTGTCACCGGGCACCGCTGTACCCAAGACACTGGCCGCATTACCTCGTTGGATAGCAATGGTTTATTAAACTTATAGTTTACATTTGGCCTTAATGCTATTCAGGACCAAGATTAAATGACTCTGTAACATACGAAAAAAAATGTTGGGGTTATAAAGAACAACCTCGAATTTGGCGATATAAGCGAAAGTCACCTAATATACACATTGTCAATAAACTTGCATTACCATAAATATTTGACACAGTTAACACTAAGGTACATGCTTACCGGTTATATATACCACTTTTAAAAATATATTTCCCAACTTAGTAGCGATTGACTCCGGACACCAGAAGTCTTATTTAAAATGCTGCTTAATGTCATAATTTAGAGAAAACGTGATCTAATTTCTGTTTTAAAGGTTGTAGGTACTTACTGGCTGTACTACTACTAAAACTAAGATGCTCTAGTCAGTATTGTATACACAATCAAACTGTCAGCACCCTTATTTTATATAACCATTATACAGCTTTTGCACCATTGTTACCATAAATTGCCAATGTAATGCTAGTATTCTGCTACTGTGCAGCTTTGTGAACTGAAGACTGTATAATATGAGCCAAACGAAGCAGTATCAAAGCAGTATAGCTAGCTATACTACTCTTATACTGCTTGCTTGTACACCTTATAGTATAAGTCAGTGTACAGGTTTTTGTACTACTTGGGCAGCAGATGTATAGAACGTTCAAAACTGAAAATTTATATTGATATAGGCTTTAAAAAAATTATCCTGGAGTAAAATTATTATTATTAAAAAGACATCCGGGCGAATCAATATGATGCTGCTGTTTTTTCTAGCCCTAAATATCATTAAATTAATGATTTCATTAAAGAACTACCACGAACTGGTTAAAAAAAGAGTTTTGTCTCTTTTAAGTCCTCTTCTAATCCTTGCAAAAATGCATCACCTAATACAAAAGCAACAGCTAGAAAAACACAGCAAAAGTGTTATAGAAAGTGTTGTGGGTAATCACCAGCGCGCCGTACTCGTCGTACCGAGCGCTGCACTCCGCGTCGACAACGCTCGGATCATTAGCATTGTATTAATTACATTCATCTGTCACCACCTGGATATTATACGAGCGAGAGAGCTGCGGAGCCTAATTCTGTGCAAACACGCCTGCCAGTGGTTGATGACAAAGTTTAACCTTACACTTATTGAATTAGACATGAAACAAGCTCAACGTGAGGTTTAAAAATACAGCTAAATGTCCGCTAGCAGATAGACTTAGACCTTAGACTTCGTATTTCCGTCGTAGGTAGAACTTTGTGTTGAAATTCACATCTATTATCCGCCGAAGATATATCACAGGCAATTTCGCAAATGTGCAAATTCTAATTCTTAATATTCTATATAAAATAAATAAAACTACATTAGGAACTTACTAAATGACCATAACTATTAGGCCAATGGCAAAAGCCCTTGATATATGCGATTATTGGCTAGCTGGCTCATTGATCTATATAATTGTTTTAGTCCATTAATTCGTTGCTTTTAGGCCACAGGAAGGATGGCGAAGAAAATGTTTGATAATTTTTTGATTTTGATTATCCATCACCTATGTGGTATAATTGTGCTACGATATATATTCGGTAAATTTATTCTAAATGAATAAAAATTGGTTTCTAACAATGTTTGTTTACTACGTAAGTTTTTAATGTTTTCATAAAATGCCCTAACTTGAAAACATTTAAGTGTATACCGATTACAATAATATTGTAACACCGCTTTTCTGCGCTGTGATTGGTGCAATTCACTGTTACACCGTTGATATAACCAACAGCGACTAATATTTCTTCTTTTCCTTTAAACTAGACATCTCTGACATGCAGCCTCAAATATACCATATACCTTCAAAAAGGGTAAGTCCATAAATTCCTAACAACTAGACTGAACTGCTAAGACCTTGTCTCGACAATTGGGAACAAATGAAAAAAAACCTGCGGTTTCTATTTCTCATTTTTCAAGAAATTGTTAGCTGAAGTGATTATAAATAATGTCAACCGAAGCCGATATGATCAACATAGATAAAGTATTGTGGCCAACTGAATATATTCGTAATCAGCCATTAGCCATGCAGCCTATTATAAAACGAAGCGAAGCACTTGGTCCTCAATACGTCAGAGTTACACAAAGTACCATTAAGTACAAGTATTAATTCTATTTATAAATTTTGATAACAAAAGTAAACACGAATTACAAACCACGCTGTAGTAAACCACAGACGCATCCTGGATATTACTAATAATTTTGCCTAGCGGCTGGCGGAGCGATTTGTTCCACACTTGCAATAATTGGAAACACAAATGTACCCGCGAGTAGTATCTGCCGCGAGTCGCATTGTTTCCTCGAGCGGAGAGCGAGGGCGTTAATACAATAATCCTCTGCCGGTAAAAATTAACCGCTGCATAACGGGACCGGGCGTAGGCGATGCACCTCGCGGTGCTGCACCGACCCGGGCATAAGCGCGCGCGAAGTTATGTTTGTCACGTGCTACAGAAATATACATGTAGTTGCTTGGTTATAGATACCTACGTATATACAATCGAACATCATAAGTTTGAAAACGATAGCTATCGATATTGAGGTTATTGATACTAGGGCCCTGGGAAAAATCTGTAACTGAGCCTAATTGCCAGATCGTACCCTTTTACTTCTCAAAAACCTGTACAAACGAGGAAGTAGAAACCTCTGTATTGACCGGATTTTAAGTAGTTGAAAGGCTGAAAACTAGAGAATGCACTCGTCTATACGAATTCAGTAAATAAATAAAAACTTTATTATGGAGTTAACCCACAAATCTTAAACCATTTTACTGATGACGTGAAAATTCTCCACAAGCGGTCTCTTAAACTCTCGCTTAGCCACGTTTCTGCATAAATGTATGGTCAAATCGAAAATACTTTAAGGCTAAGTAGATCCAATTGCAAAAAGAAAGAGATAAACATTTTGAAAAAGTGCGTGTCCAAATAGTACGGTGATTCAAGAGATTTGTATAATGCTGTAAATAAAATGCTCAATCAAAAAAACGCTCTGCTATGTTTTAGATAGATTGTTATTTAGTTCTTAGTTTGGAGGAGCTACTGTTTTAAAAATACAACCCTCACTTTGCATTTTTTTTGATACAACGAATTTTTTTCTCTATCACATTTTGCGCCCTGTCATTGTCCTGGAAAGGCCTTCTTTATAACATGTATTTTTTTCAGAAACCAATCGATTGAAATTTGGGAAAAAAACGGTTTTAAAAACTTCTCTTATACTAACTACGTCGTCATCATCTTAACTATAATATTTAATAGTTAATTGTAATATTTTTCCAAAATATTAGTATTGAGCTGTCGATGTACCACACGCTAAGAGCTTATTGCTTGCGTACCAGACCTCATGCTGCGCCTTGCCCGATGACCCGTCAACCTTCGATTAAAATGAATTCATACCTCTTAAAGGATGACATGAAATATCTTCAAAGATACCTGCGACACGAAAACAAGCTTTGACGAATTAAGAAATCGTAAAGAAGTCGGCGATGACTCGTTCATATTTCTGGGGATTCATTATACTTTTGTATTTTAATGGTATTGTTCATTTTTATTCATAACTTTTAATCAGGTTAGTGTGCAGCCAAAGTTACGACAACAGGTTAATTTAATTAATTTAAATCGGTTAAGTACTTCGGAACAAGAACCTTACTCATTCGGCCATCCGGTACTCGGGTTAATAAAATATTATATTTCACTTGTTAATGTCTCTTGGTGAAGAGAGGCGAAATTATAAAAAAATAATTAATTTGGATTAACCGATACCGTTCACTAAAGATGAGATCGTTGCACGTGCGTGTTTACAAGGAGAAATCAGCACGACGTACACTCTCGTCATTAAGAGCCATTCGTTAAGACCTACCGGCACTAAAATCTGTAACAAGCAACGTAATAAACAATGAATAAGGTGCAATAATAGCAGGTGAAATCGCGACAGGTCCGGGTCCCGGGTCGTCGTCCGAAATTATAAATAAAATACGAGGACCGTGAGTTGGTTGTCGTGTCGTGTCGAGTCGCCCCCGCGTCGGTACCTGCGCCCGCGCACTCTCGCCCGCGCGACCCGCCGCGACCCGCGACCCAGCCACCGAAACATTTTATTTCGCTCTTTTACACACTTTTATAGTAAAAAGACCATTACTATAAACCCGAGTTATAGACATTTTATTGTATGTAACATTATATTTTTACAACGTAACGTAAATATGCCAGCCAATAACTTCCTTATTTGGTATTCGAATGAATAAAACGGATTTCAAAGATAACAATGTTGTCCATTTTTCGTCGAAATGAACAACACCTAAACTTGCATATATAATGTTGGAAGCAATTAAGTGGGCATACTCTTCCCCATTTTGGTTGCATGGTGGTTGTTAACAAACTAATTTCATTGTCTTATCTACGGTCTAAGTCCAACTGTCGTGTGCACATGACGGTTAGACGATGTTAGTGAATACAGTAAAAAGTTAGTAATGTCGTGACATGAGGATAGGGGTAGAGGGTGGAGGTTGCTGAAGCGTGCCCGCTGCCCGCCGCGCCGCCGCCGTCGCACGCGCACAGCACGCGTCAAACATAACCATTCAGTTCATAACAATTGACGTTTTTATTCAACAATCAACCGTTGAGCTTACACAAGTTATCCAACGAACTCTATATACGCGTATGCGCTGCAAGATATAATTATGTGTTGCGTAATCCCCTTTTGCACGGACTGCGATAACCTTTGCATGAAAGAAGATGCGTAGGCGATCTAGTTGCTCGGTCACCACTGGGGCCACACAGAGCGGCGATACTTGAATTTCTATTATAGGATCTTTTTACAACTGTGTTTTATTAACTGATTTATTGACCGATAGCGGTTACAAAACGCCGTAGTCATTACTACGCATTCAACTACCTGTCGTTTTCTCTATCAAATCGATTATGTTTCCCGATATGGACACGTTATACAGGTGGAATTAACAGCTTTAGGGTTGCCCGCATATTTTTTATTGGTGTTAGAATAAAAACAAATGCCTGTATATTTTTATTCTACGAGTGTTTTATAGGACACGTTATAACCAAGTTTTTTTTTGTTTGCGTAATTTTTCAATTACTTGTCCACTTATCGTTTTCTAATTTGTTTGCCATTAGTCTTAAGAAGATGACCAGTAGATTTTTTGCATATGACAACCATTTGATGAAATTTCATAGGTTGAAGCTCTACAAAAAGATCCAGACTTTAAAAGAAGTCTTAAATATTCAAAAATTCAGTGATCTCTTTATTGTACAAAAAGTTAATTTAATATAATGACGTTTTTTTTATTATTGACACCTATATAGCATTTAGCTTATTAGACCAAATTTGTTATTTTGCCGCGATTTCGTAAAAATGGATTTTAAATATAAACAACTTCTCCCCAAGATTTGCTACACCAACCCGTTCAAAAAGGTTCATATAGGGCATGGAGGAAGATAGGGACGTCAAAATGACACATAAAGATCAATACAAACTCTATTGGAAATATGTGAAATGACGTTTGATGTGTAGCAACTTGACCAACGAGTTTAATGAACGCACTTCTGGAGAATGATTTTCAAAAAACTCTGATACACGTCATACTTAATTTTCAGCCAAAAGGCTTAATACCATTACCAATTTCCATGATTTGAACTACAAAAATAACGAACTCTTATGGGTCAATTTTTGAAAAAGCCTTTCTTAGCGGATGTCTAGGTCGTAAAAGTAATTTGGTTTCGTTACGCATGCGCGTTTCGAGTGACCCAAGAGTTGGAGCGCATAGAAAGAATCAGCCTCACTAAATTCAGCGAGTTTATGCCCCGCCAATATCTTGGGTTATCTGCCCCGTCGCGTGGTAGCGATGACCTAGACAAAATATTTCATTTGGTTTAATGGTTTATATAATATTTGAGTGTCTGGGACTTTTTTGAACCAAAAAAGTTACCTAATTATAAAAACAAAATACTTATTATATAAACATAAAACCTATCTAAAAAATTAAAATTGGTGTATTGTTTTATGATTTTAATATTCATCCTCTTAATAAAGAATGTGGGTTTTTAATTGTAATTATAGATTAGGTTTGATGGATGTTGTCTTTTTATCTAATAACTATTGTTTGTGTTTTTGTCAAAATTTCATGTTCCCAGGCTTAACCGTTTGGTCTAAGCGTTGATAGATCAGTCAAGGCAGTCAGGTTATTCTTTAACATATTAACAAATTTAGCTCAATCGTTCTATTGGTTTGTGCTTCGGACAAAGAGAATGGAACTGTAACAACACCTAAATGATATAATTCCCCGTCAGTAGGTATCGGCATGCAGAGTTCCGACAGTGTCCCCTGCTGGTGGACCGGTGCGAGGTGGTGTGGACGTCAGGTGCTCGCCACGCTCGAGCGGCGCCGCTGGTGACCTGCTGCTGCTGGTTACGGTTCACCTCTACTTCCTTAGCAACAACAAAGTGACCACACTCTTATCTTTGACATCAGCATAGCTAACATGGACGAAAATAATAGATAAATGTTCTCTCTCTAAGAAACGTTTGACCAATGGAAACGCAGGTAACGACTCGATTTGCGTGTCCATTGGTCAAGTTTCTTCGAGAGACAAAATTTCTCTATTCGGTCATCTGTGCTAGCTATACTGTTGTGGATCTGTTCAGTTCAGTCGGTTCCGTTTACTATACAAGACTGACATTGTTGGGATCAGGTAGAAAGGTAAAATTTGTTTTTGTTTTTGTAACGAGTATTCAGGCGACGAAGACATCAAAATTATCTTCAGGATACGATATCGCTAACAGAACGTCCATCCATCCATCCATCAGCCTGTTCCGTCCACTGCCTTTCCAAGATTGCGCCACTCTTGGCGGTCCTCCTGGAAGAAATGCCCCAGGCAATAGTGGGCCGCCTGGTTTTGCCTGAGAGCTGTCCTCTTACTCTCCCCGAATAACTTGCTTGGGGACTTGCGAGTAAGACGGTGGTACCTCCACAGTCGAGCCCGGCATCAGCTCTACCACCTACCAGAACGTCCAATGAAAGGTTTTTGTTTGTAAATCGAAATCTAATCTAATTGCACCGAACACCGTCGTCGTCGCCCAAAAGGGACGGTATTTGAGAAGTATTCCTATTCCCTACTAATATATAAAAGTGAAAGTTTGTTATCTAAGATCTCTAAAACTGCTTGATGAATCGACTTGAAACTTCCATTATTTTATAGAGCATGGCATCTCTTTTGATGTCTAGAACACAATGTAAAAAACTGGTAAAGTATGTACAGTACAGTACAAGTATATGTAATGTCCCCATTTGAGTTTCTTGCCGTTCTTCTCGATGTGGTAGCTGCACAGAAAACCATTTTTTTCTTTTGGAATGTCATCATCAGTCGGTACATGATCTACCCTAGAATTATTTTCACTTATTATTGTAGGACCTTATAGAGTTAACTGTAATCTAAAGAAGTTTTTTAGCTGATTGAACCACTTTGTAATGGAAAGTGAAAAAATTATTCGAAACACATTTTTTTTCTTTTGGAATGTCATCATCAGTTATCGGTACATGATCTACCCTAGAATTATTTTCACTTATTATGGTAGGACCTTATAGAGTTAACTGTAATCTAAAGAAGCTTTTTATGCTTTACTAAAAATAAAGTGTTATTCTGAGTATGCATGGAGTATAATAATAATAATAATAGTCTAGTTATTAATTTTAATTATAGCAAAGTCCCAGTGTCTACATTTCTTCACGAATTTCTGAACACACACGGCATGAGTAGCGAAATAAGTCGTGGGCCAGTATATCTATTTCGTATCTAGTTTCAGAATTCGCATGAGGTTTTCCTATGTGAATTTTTTTCAGTCTTGAGAAGATGTCTTTGATTTTATTACATCCAAAAGGTGGATATTAACTTGAAAATTCAAAAGGTAACACAGTAAAGTCAGCTGGAGCATTAGTTAAAATGGATGTCCCACAGAGCTCCATATTGGGGCCTTTATTGTTCTTAATATACATGAATGACCTTCCTTATTTAGTTAAAGACTTATCTGAGATAGTGCTATTCGCTGACGACACGTCACTTATTTTTAAAGTTAATAGACATAAAGATATCCTTGATAATGCGAATGTAACTCTATCTATGATTCTTGATTGGTTTACTGCAAATAATTTGGTTTTGAATGGGAAAAAGACAAAATGTATAAAATTCACATTACCAAATGTAATTCATGTAAATGCTGATCTACTTTTGCAGGGGTTCAAGCTAGAGTTAGTCAACAAAACTAAGTTTTTATGCATTAGGTACTCTCGTCTTAGTGGAGTACCCACATAGAAGGCCTCTGTGGTAGACTAACGCTGTTAGACGGATGAGGCAAATTACTGATGAGGATAATGCTAGATTGGTGTACTTTAGTTATTTTCACAGCATTATGTCATATGGTATGTTGCTGTGGGGTAGAGCTGCGGATATAAACGCAGTCTTTATTTTGCTGGAGGGAGCAATTCGGGCTATTTATAATATGAAGCACCGAGTTTCATTAAGAGAAAAATTCAAAGAAATTAATATTTTAACAGTTCCTTGTGAATTTATTTACCAAGTTATTAAATAAAAAATATCGATATTTACCCGAGGCTCGGTGATCATCACTGTATAGACACTAGGAAGAAACATAAACTGGCTTTTCCAAAAAATTTACATGCAAAAGTAGGCACCTCTTTTGTGGGCCATAGTATAAGATTTTACAATAAACTTCCAAAGGAGGTCCTTGGTTTTTTTTTTACGAATGAGCTTAAATTTTTATTTAATTATAAATAAACAACTAATTATATTACAAACAGAAACTTAATAAACTAACTAAAAAAATACTAAATTATCTTAATAAAAAAAATAAAAAAAAACAAAATACATACCTATATAAACAGATGAAAAATTCCCACAAATAATAAACCTCGTCTAAACCGCTGTTCCGCGGCAAGGAGTTCAGTATGCTGGCGACATTCCCGCGTTGAATTGCTAAACTTATTCGTTGGCCCAGAAATATGCCAGCCCGTGGGTCACCCAGTTTTCCAGAAAATAAGTTTAAATTATATATTAAGCAGGGACCTTTGAAAAAAGCATATTATAAAATCATTAGACGATAGTGACGCGTGGTGTCATGAGAATCTTGGCCATAATACTATTGTTCGTTTATTTTCTGATTTGTGTTTTTTTCAAATCGTTTGTTTTATGTAGACCAATATTTTATATTGTTTTTTTTATTAATATTTTGATATTTCTTTTTACTGTATAAAAAGTGATAAACTATATGAGACAGGTAGATGATGTTTTGCTTTTGTATCTTAACTTACTACCTCTGAGTTACTACCTCATTAGACAAGTAGACTAAGATGTATTTTTTTCCTCATGGCACAATTTCCTTCCTTTATTAATTGCATTATGTATAATAATAGTCTTATTCCAATAAGTCTTTATTTTATGCATTTGTATTTGCATAATCAACCCAACTTAAATATATATTTTTTAAATATATTTCCGGTATTATATTTGTTTCATCATTGTTCTTAAAGATTAGATAATGACATGTAAAACGCATACTTTAATGTATCCATTTTACAAATAAATTAAATTGAATTGAATCTTATTAATAGCCTCTCATGTGTCCTGCTGTCGGTTAAAGACCTCAACTTCCTTAATCCAGATTTTAATTTATACAGGGTGAATTTTTGAAACGGGACAGTAAGGGCAGGTACCTTAACCGTTATCGTGACAGGAAAACGCTTCCAGGAGACTATCCATAAATTTCAAGATATTCTGAACTACATTTACAGATTTTGGAAAAGAGTACATTTAAAGTACGTGATCTCTACTTATTTTTCCTCTTAGCCATCTGCAAAAGGTAATTCTTCGAACATTGTCACCTGGATGTAATGCTTGAACTATGCGCCCTTGTCGATAGGGTTTATAACCGTGTTTTTTAAATGTCTTTAATACAAGTGACTGGGAAACACCCACTTCAAGAGCGACATATCTGGACGACATCTCTAAATCAGATTCCACATAGGTTAAAATAGCAATCTCCGTGTCTATGATCAGTACACGAGGCTGCCGCACTAACTTCTTTTTGAATGAAACATTCTTTGAGATTCTTCAAAAGGTTTCTTGATGGTACTTGTCGCAATGGATACTTATTCTTATACCACACCAATGCAGACTCCGTGTTCCTTTTATTTACAAAATACGCTTCAATTAAGTCCAAACATTTGCGATTTAAAGACATTTTTTAACAAGAAGTACATGAATTACAACTAACAATCCAGATAATTTTCTCAGCACAAACATAAGAATGACCTGAAATAACCCAAAAATTCGAATCGAATTCGAAGTTTGTAATTATAACTTTTTTTTACTTACCTACCTACCTTTTCAGCCAGTATTCTTAATAGCGGATTATGGCGGATCTACCCATAAAAAACAGTTTGGCAAATTTAGAGGTTTGACTCTTTTTCCGAAATGTATGGGAAAAGTTTTTTGCGATTTCTGAGATTTCTAGTACTCAAACCTCAGTCGGTCCAGTAGAGACTTTTGATCCTTATAAGAAACAGGATCGATTGGCATCAAAAAAGTTTTTGTTTAAAATGACCATTTTCTTGCTGACTGTACATTTTTTACAAATCTGTAAATGCAGTTCAGAATATCTTAAAAATTTATGGATAGTCTCCTAGAAGCGTTTTCCTGTAACTATAACGGTTAAGGTACCCGCCCTTACTGTCCCGTCTCAAAAATTCATCCTGTATAGACCGATTCAAAATGGAAAATTTCAAAATATTTTTTATTGTCTATACAACGCGAAATGTAAGTGACTTTGGAAACGAAAACTGGTGATAGTACTAGTCCATATGAACAACTTTTACTATGAAGCAAACCCAGAAATCGTGATAAAAATAATCTGCTGTTTCATACATTTAGGTCGAGTAGGTATTTAACTTTTCTATGGAGCAGCTGATATTTTTTTTGCTATTTTATGGTTGTTTCTATGTTTATCACCAGTTTTCGTTTCCAAAATCACTCAAATATCGCGTTGTATGTATACTGTGTGCCAACCTCGAGACGCTTCGGGTTTGTTTGTACATGTAAATCTTTTAATATTTTCCTAGCATAAAGCTAGTTTCAGACTACGCTATACTATTGTGCTATATACGTGGACGCACTATAAGTTTCCGGAATGAATATGAAAAAATACTATTAAAGGTACAAAATTAATTTATTGTTTTTCAAAATAATCTCCCTTGGCGTCTATGCACTTTTTCATTCGATCAAACCAGTTTTGAAAACTTTTGTGCCACTCCCCTGTGGTGACCTCTGAAACGTGATTTTCATACTCCTCGACAGCCTCTTCTGGTGATGAAAATCGTTGACCGCGTAATTGGTTCTTAATTTTTGGGAACAGAAAAAAGTCACAAGGTGCCAGGTCGGGACTGTATGCAGTATGACTCAAGAGTTCTACATTTTTCGTCTTCAAAAAGTCGTTTGTCTGTCTGGCCGTGTGAGAACTAGCATTGTCGTGGTGCAGGATGATACGGCGTTTACGGTTATTTTTAGGGAGTTCGTCAATAACTTCCGGCAAACAAATGGTCGTGTACCAGTCACTATTCACGGTACGACGATTCTCTAAAGCAACAGTAGCCACGTGTCCAGTTTTATTAAAAAAAGAAGCAATCATCCGCTTAGATGCACTTTTCACGCGCGCCACTTTGGTTGGTTTCGGCTCATCTTGAAAGACCCATACGCTCGATTGCTGCTTTGTTTTGGGATCGTAGCAATAAATCCATGTTTCGTCACCTGTTACTATGTCCCACACCAAATTTGACGCGCCTTCGTTGAATCTGGTAAGCATGGCACTGCACCAAGTGACGCGGTCCGTTTTTTGACCCTCGGTCAAGTTGTGTGGGATCCACAGCGAGCACAGCTTTCTCACACCCAAATGTTTGTGTAGGATTGATTGTATTTGACTCATGCCTATTTCTAAGGATGCGCGAATTTCATGGTAGGTCACATGCCTGTCTGTTTCAATCATACGGCGCACAGCATCGATGTTTTTGTTGGTCACAGCGGTGGACGGCCGACCATCGCCAGATTCGTCACTGAGATTGAATTCTGCAAACCAGCTATAAACAGTCGTCTTGCATGGTGCTTCATTGCCAAAAGCTGTTTCAAGCCGAGCGATGCTCTGTTGAGCTGTCAAATTACACTTAAAATCGTAGAAAATCATACTACGAAAATTTTCCCGAGTTAAATCCATGTTGATGCAGACACACAATTTTTTAAATGGCGCCACAAGGTAAAAACTAAAGACAGTCAGATGAAACAAACTGCATTCTACAGCCAAAGAGTTCTATTTTCAAATGTTGCAATAAATTTTTAAATATTGTTAATGTAAGTGGCCAGTTCCGGAAACTTTTAGTGTTACCTATGTAGTAAGCGTGTAGTAATATATAGTACAGTACAGTGTGAACGTGTCCATAACAATGTATGGTGCGCGATAATGCTGTGCTATGAGCTATATACTATAAGCTATCAATATTATAGCGTAGTCTGAAAGCCGCTTAAGATTCCGAGTCTCAACATAGAATAACTAGATTTTTGGAAATACTATTGATATACTATTAACATCGATATATCAGTTGGCGGCTATAACTTCTGAAATGCATCAGTAACTTATTACTAATGCATTTCAGAATTGATTATTATTGATGCAGCTCGAAGTGAGAGTTGGCGTCGTCCAGCAGGGCTGTCTCCACGGTCGGCAGGTCGCGGCGGCAAGTGCAGGGTGCTGCTGACACGGTTGACTCGTGTTGGCGGTTGGCCCGCGCACGCGCCGCGCGACAGGTGCCGGTTACGCGCCGTTACTCGCACATCCCTACACCCGTATAGTTACGCTACTTGCCTATTCTAATCGTGTACTTCGTGCCACTTGTTTCTCCAAATGTCCAGGGGGCCTAGCACAGTGGATCATATCGAGCTTTAACCGCTCGATACTGAATGTCTATCCCTCTCGAGGGAGATCAAGAGTGAGAGAAAGGACTGAATCACGCGCTATCGAGCTCGATATGGTTTGCTAGAATAGCAGATAGTCGTATAATCGTACCTTACAGCACTGTCAAGTATTTTGATCTTTAAACTTATCATTCGGTTAAAAGGGCATTTGTACGTAAGTAAATCAGATCAAACGTGATCTGTCGGTTACAATGCAACTTCACAAGTGCATTAGCGTTTTTTAAGAGATACCGACGACTTTTTAGGGTTCCGAAAAGACACGCAAAATATCAGTGCCACATTTGGGGTGGGATTATGTAATGATTGTAGCCTTACCCCCGTGGTAGGGAAGGTATATACAAAGATTACGAGATGGAAATCATTCATTCAATTCATAATCAATTTGTTACCTAATAATTAGAATAGGTGGTAGAGCTGATGTCGGGCTCGACTGTGGAGTTACCACCATCTTACTCACAAACCCTCCCGAAGTTATTCGGGGGAGAGTAAGAGAACAGCTCTCAGGCAAAACCAGGCGGCCCACCATTACCTGGGACCGATGGATGCCGGTATATCCATCCCCAATTGCCGAGCCTTATATAAAACAGGGTGGTGACGGGCAGCGGCGTCACTGGTGCAAGGGTTTTGGCACCGCGCTCACCAACCCGCCTGCCCAGCGTATGTGAGTATGGGCATTTCTTCCAGGAGGACCGCCAAGAGTGGGGAAATCCTGGAAAGGCCTACTAAAGCAGTGGACGAAACAGGCTGATGGATGGATGGATGGATTTTGCGAATTCTTAGATAAAGAAAGAAAGAAAAAAAAGAAAGAAATTTGATTGGTCAAATAGATTTGGTCAAACTCGGTATAGATAAGTTAAGATTATTTGTTCGTTATACATGCATACATAGAAACAAGAGTAATCGTTAGGTGTTTGTCACACGACTGAAGTTAATCTTCAAACTTTCATCATCTCGAGGAACCCTTGTAAGAAAAGGCTGCTGATCCAACTTTACCGAAGCAGTTAAATGCTAATTCCGTCAATGAGAGCTGACGAGACCGGGAGCCGGACTCGTGCTCATGCGCAGTCCCCGAGTACCTCGACCTCACGCACCAGCAATTTACAGCTTTATCACCCGTCATTATTGTTAATAACACACCGCACCGCGACAACGCATTAGCCGCATCAAAATTCCCGATGAATATTCTTAATTATGTTGCAACCCTACGTGTTCGAAATTGAAAACGCTGTAAAATAACCTCATTTCACCGTAGCGCTATAACTATACAGCAATGATTTTCCAATTTCCAGAAAATAACTATAAATCACACATCGAATCAGTCACAAGATCGTTTCCCAGAAGATTTCATCTCGTATGAATTACTGTCTGTCCATCTCCAGATTAAGATCCGTCCTGTTTGCAGAGATTTTAAATTCCTCGGAGTCAAAAAACTTTTTAAAACTCATTACATCACCGTTATGGGTCGATAAGAGCGTGAAATTTCAGTAATTGGTAATTTGGTACAATCTTGAACAGCATTCTGCTCGTGTAGACAGATAAAACTGCAATACCATGTGCTCTTTGGATCATAAGAAGTATTATACTTTCGATAATAACTACTACACGATCGAATGTATCCTTCCTACCTACCTTCCTTACTTGTAAGTTGTGATATTTGAAAGTTTTATTCAAATGAAAACGACATTTGGATACGTGTTGGTAAAATCGGCGACATATATAAGGTGACTTTAATTTATACACTCAAACTCATACAGGAGTCTTGGTAAGTGATCACTGACACGGATCGATAACACTTTTTGCTAATATCGCAAAATAAAATCTTGACGTCCTATAGTAATTGACTCGGGGCTGGGCTTGCGTTTGTAAGGAACACGAAAATAATAATTTACGAATTTCACAAAAAGGGTTATCGAACCTTGTTATTGAGCACTTACTGAGTCTACAGTAAGAATTTGGCTGCATAAATTAAAAGATACGGTAACTTTTGTAAAGAGAGCCAGAAATAAATTCTTACTACTTATTATTCTAAATTAGCCCGACGACTTATTACTCACGCACGAGATAGGTAACTTACGTAGCTTGTTTTATCACGAACGTCAATAAATATATGCCACAAACAGAATTATATAAAATAATTTAGCCAGGTGCGAGTCGGACTGGCGCACAATACTTTTACGGAACCCTAAAAACATACATTAATGTTGCTACGGACAGCATCTATTTGTTGATATGTCGACTTAATAGGTGACAACAAACAAGTCGCTAAAATGGTAGCGCCTGACAAACAATTCGGCACCCTTATTACTGTCTTTAAGGTAGAGCTAAAACAAATGACGTTAATAAAATCCATTTTTTCGAGGTTTTTTGTATGAAAACCACTCTTGGAGTGAACAGACATCGTAGCAAGGACCCGGACCTTCTAATAAATGACCAGACCTGCTTATCCACTTCCCCATTATTGAATTACTTTTAAACCAGATTTAATGTTACACCATTTCACTTAAGATTATTTTAGTTTAATACGTCAGTTTTAGGACATTTAATAAGTTGACTTCGAAACATAGCCAAGTTTTGTTATTACATCATTTTTATCACTGTATTTCGTTATCCAATTTATAAGTTGACATTAGTATTTTATTTTATTTTATTTTATTTCACTTGAATTTAATTTAATTTTGACATTTTAAATGAACATTCCACCGTTTATTAATGACCACTAAAAATTAATTACTAAATCAAAACGCAACATTCATGTTATACTGATTTACCCTCAACTATTTTTATTGTTATATCTACCTACCTTCATAATTATTGTTAATGCTTATCAATTTTGACCGTTCATATTTTAACAAGCCAGAAGATGTCTAAGAGATGAAACTAGTCGCAAATCAATAAAAACATAGTGGAACTCGTACACGGAGACTTTTATTAGCGTTGAAATGAAGTTCCATCAAGGAGTCACACCTTACAGTATAAATCATTTAATAATGTTTAAGCAGTTTTGTTCAAGAAAAAGCTAGCCAATACGAGATATCGCCATGAACCTTCATTAATCGGTAAGATAGGAACAACTAGAGGAGAGGACACCTAAAAGGGATCTGCTGTAAGTGTGTGAGTGTAAGAAACCATTGACGTCTCGTGTCACTGTACATTATTCAAAAACGACCAACATTTTACATCGCTAATAATTAAATAAGTAACCTTGTAACATTTAAGTCAGAAAAAGCTCTCAAAAGTCTTTCCAAAGATGAAGATACATCGTGTTTGTCACAGTGGCATCGGCATTCTGAGGGCGATCACTGGCATATGCGAGTATGTCAGAGTCCATTACTTCATAATCAATCATCTACACGTCCAAGTTTCAATCCGGTCGCTTCGGACGGGGCTTTCGTCGCGGGTGCGCGGGCGCAATGAATATCGCAGATAAGACTACCGATAACATCCGACCAGCTCCGACGACGGAACGACGCGCTTTAAAAGGTATTTCCATTATGATTCATTCCTTTGGATCACTTAGCCAGTGAATTGGGAGAATTTAACACAGTTGTCATGTTCTTTATACAAGTAATTTTCAAGAACTCGCTCAATAACACGAATTGATATTTTGGTGATCTGATAACGAATCGAGATCATGAGCTTTCGATTTAAACTCACGATATGTTTTGTCTGGACGAAACCGATTTTAATATTTAAATGGGAGTTTCCAATATTGAAGACGTAAAGAAATGTTTCAAAAGGAAAAAGGTTTGAAAGGAAACCCCCAACACCATCATTTGCTGTCTTAGCCGCCGGCTAGCATCCAGACAGAAAACGTCTTCATCGCACAACTTTATAACTTACCTTCCTTACACCGCACTAATGAAAAATGTAATAAATATTATCATGAACACCTTTTCATACATTGAGAATATTCTCTTCAGTCATACTGATTGACTTGTCTTGTACGCTACTGACTACACCACACATCTATAGGTAGATACTTAAATATACATAGAGATAGGATCATACCTTATTATTAAAGCTCTCCACATAATTAAGTAAGTATTTTGCTTCTATCCTAGGCGAAGCGCGTCTCACGCCCTATAATCGTACATTGTTGCCACCTTTTGCAAACATTTTCTTTGAATCCATTGACCTCTCATAAAGAACTAGACACACAGTCTCTTGAAAAGTTCGTCAGAAAGTGTCCGAACGTGCGACGTACATAGTAGCAAAAATATTCAACCAAATTAAAACGTTATGTCGTTAACATAAGATGCAATGTCAGTTGTATACAATCGTTATTCCAATTTGTCACGCCACAGTGGAGACAAAATGAATCGCGGACACTTTTTGAGCGAGATTGTGAGTCTTGTGGTTTATGAGACGTCAATGTTTGAATCCCATTGCTTAAGTTAAGATCTATGCCACTTCTTTCACTTATTGGGATCGAATGACGTCATAAGAATGTTACGGTGCAAAGAATTCACTCAGAATTTAATTCACTCCAAAGTTTACTTCACTGGTGTAAGTTGTTATTTGCCTTAATGTATCTTACAGTGCACACGCTTTATTTAGCATGCCTTGTCATATTGCATATCTTTGCCATTGTTTATTACATGAAACCCGTCTCATTACCAGATAATTTCATGGCAGTCACAGGCTGAAATTGGTAAAAAGTCAGGGTCAGATTTTGATGCCATACAAGAAGATTTGTCCTCGTAGCAGTAATGTGGTAAAAGCCGTAACATAAATACATCCCTAGGGATATAGAACTACCGTAACATAGTTATACAACATAAATTTTGTAACTACCTTACTAGGGATATAACTATAACACGGTAATAAACAGTAATAAAATCATACTACTAGTACGAAGTAATACTATATATTCTCTGCTACTAGATTGATATGAAATGATTGTCGAAGCGGGGTGCAGGGTGGGGAACTTTTTATTTTTACAATCATGTTGTCGATTTTAAGGGGGTAACTTTTTACCTGAGTACAAAATGCACATCATAATATTGTTTTCCTTACTTATTAATAAAAAGTATGCAATAAATGTGTTTTAAAGTAACTTGCGGAAATAGTTTATTATTAATAAAGTCCTCACCAAAAAAATACGTACTTTAATTGCAATTTTGTTTGCATTACATACATTAATAAACTTAAAAGCGTGTTTATAGTTGTAATGTAGTGCAGCTAAAATGTAACGCATAAAATTGGATAATTTTCATGTGATCACCTAACTATTAACAAGCAGTTTGCGCGAATTGCTATAAAACACATTTATTGCAACATTTTTTTTCAAAAGTAAGGAAAACAATATTATGATGTGCATTTTGCACCGAGATCCTCTGTTACCACCTTAAGGAAAAATAAAAAAAAAAACATAAAAACATTTATTGATGAAATACATGCAAACATAAAAACATCTTTATAAGATTACACAATAACTTATTTACAGTTAATTCAATCAGACAAGATGTACAAAGCTTATTAGTACCCTATACTAGACTTTTTAGGTCCGTACCATAGGGCACCATCAACCTTGGAGCAAATAGTTGTGTGTGTCAAGGCTGCGTGAGTGTAGTGTTGGTGGGCGTAATTTGTGAGTAAATGATTATTTTGAAGTGCATTAAAAAAGTATTCTTATTTATCGAGTGATATTAGTGGTGAGTGTAATGCAGTTTTAGGACTAAGTTGACGTGTTTAACATGGTTAAATGAAGTTATTATTGTCGTTTACTATAAATATGACTAAAATATGATATAGTAATAAAAGACAAGGACATAGTTTGTTAGTGGTTCAAAAAATAATAATAATAAAGAAGGTTATAGTAAATGAATAAAACGAGAATAAACCAAATTTTAGGGATTAACTTTTAAGACAAAACAACTATCTACTTTATAATTTGGAGGAGGTTTTCGCAAGAGTTATAGTCAAGGGTAAGCAGGTGTTGTAAAAGGGTCTTTTTCAGGGTTGTTCCTTTAAGTTTTGTGAGACGAAGAGTTTTATTTAATTTGTTGTGTATGTATGGGGCCAAGAAAACTTTATGTCGTTGGCCAAAAGATGTCTTCATGAGGGGAACTTCCCACTCGCCAGCTCTTCTGTTTGACCTTTCATTATTGTGTTTTAGAACTGAGATATTACTTGGCTTAGTGATTATCTCCATGATAAAAAGTTTTCTGACGGTCAAGAGTTTGGTTTCCTGGAATAATTGAGTAGTGTCATAAGTAAACGGTTTCTGAAGCATCACTTTCAATACCATTCTTTGAGCTCGTTCTAAAGCGATGAAATGGCTTTTAGCTGCTCCACCCCAGGATGTTATGCAGTAGTTTAATAAGCTCTGGCACAGGGCAAAGTACAATACTCTTAATAGATTCCTCCCCATCAGATTCCTGGCTTTTTTGAAGAAGTACATTAACTTTCTCACTCTACCTGAAAGTTGGGCAATGTGAGGTGCCCAATTTAAATGTTCGTCGATGTTAACTCCAAGATAGCGCATGTAGTTAACTCTTTGGAGTTCTTGACAGGGACAGGTAATTTGGTAACATGTCGATTGACATTCATGGGCTTTTATGACAAGATTCTTTGGAGGCTCTGAGTGACGCGTTATTATGAAGCTGATATATTTAGTCTTCTGAGTATTCAAGGTAAGCAAGTTGTGGTTTAACCATTCCTTTACTAAAGAAAGCCCTTTATTTGCCTTTGAATAAGTGCTCTCCCAGGAATCGTCCGCAAACAGGAGTACAGTGTCATCTGCAAAACAAATGGTTTTACCGTTCGTTTCAAGCTGTGCTAAGGGATCAATGTACACGAGAAACAGGGTCGGCCCGAGAACGCTGCCCTGGGGAACACCAAACTCAATGTTTGATTCTGTGCTTGTATTACCAGAGATTTTTACAACTTGTTTCCTGCCCAGCAGATAACTTTCGAACCATTTTAGAGTCAGTCCTCTGATGCCAATTCCTTCTAGTTTTTTTAAAAGTATTGGTAGAGACACTGTGTCGAACGCTTTAGCGAGATCTAGAAACACCCCAACACAGTGTCTACCCTGATCAAGGTGATTATTAACAAATTCTGTTAAACTGTCAACGGCATGACCTGTAGATTTTTTTGTTTGGAATCCATATTGATTATTGGATATTAGTGAGTTTTTAACAAGAAAATCTGTAACACGTACTTTAATTATTTTCTCCAGGACTTTGGACATCGAGGGTAGCAAGGTTATGGGGCGGTAGTTAGAAATGTCTGTTTCTGGGCCATTCTTAAAAATTGGACAAACAACACCTTTTTTAAAGGATGTGGGATAGGTACCACTGCCTATACTAAGATTAATAATGTGAGTCAGGGGGATGACAATGTGGACTATGGTTTTTTTCAGAAACTCGTTGTTAATGCCGTCCCAACCTGGGGCCCTTCCTGATTTTAGTTTAGTTACGATTCGTTTCACCTCAGTTTCATCTGTGGGCAGTAGAAAAAGTGAGTTTCCAAGAGGGCCACTTTTACTTTTAGTCGTATCCGATTGAAGAAGCTCGTCTTCTGTTTTATTAATTTTGCCAAGTATAGTTGCACTCAAGTCTTTACCGATGTTTGCGAAGTAACTATTGTAACTATTTAGATTGCTTGTTTGGAGTTTTGTTGTTTTTTTTTGGTTTGTGGTGTCAGTTGCTTCCTTTATAATGTTCCAGGTACGCTTTAGGTTAAATTTATTGTCTAATAGCTTTTGCCCGTAATATATGTCTCGAGCTACCTTGGTTGCATGTTTGCATACGTTACGATACCGGTTGTATTTTGTTTTCAGGTCAAAGTTGTTGGGGTTTTTTCTCACTTCTATATGCATTTTGTCTCGTTTAATAATACATTTCAGGAGGGATTCAGTAATCCATGGAGCTAATGTAAGTAGTCTGTGAGAACATTTACGAATTTTTGTATTTTCTTTTAAAATAGTTTGCAATTTTAATACAAGTAAATCAGTCGCTACATTGACGTCTGTTTCGTTAAGTATATCGGTCCAGTCAGAATTGTGAAGGTGGTTGTTGATTGATTGATAATCGATTGTAACTTTTTCTGTTGATGGTTTAATACGTTTTTGTCTCTTGCCATGTAGGCAGGTCAATACTAGTTTATGGTCTGTAGTGGCACAATTACAGGAAAGTGTACAAGTTTGATTTTTTGTTTTCGCGATGACATGGTCTAAGCATGCTTTAAGTCTGGTTGGAATGCGAGACGTAGCAAATAACCCGTGCAGAGCAAGAAGCCCCTCGTACGTAGCTGCTCTCTCGTCGGTACCATCGTCCGCAATATTGATATTTATATCTCCAATTAAAAAAACGTTGTTTATTTTTTTTGCCTTGTCGAGTTCAATGGAAAGGGAAGATATGAATTTGGTAATATTCTTCTCCGATGGGGATCGGTATATACACAAAATAATTGTGTCATTGTTAATTTTTAGATTCAATGCATTTGCATCTTCAATTTTGATTTCTTCCACTGTTGCTTCTAAGTAATTCTTTACGTATATAGCGACTCCATCGCTATGGAACTTGTGAACTGTCGATGTGTACAGCTTATATCCTTGAATATATCTAGGTGTATAGGAATTAGTGTGTAGCCAACACTCGGTCAAAACTATTATGTCTATTGGTATATCAATTCGTTTAAGTAAGCCAAGAAAGTCGTCAAAATTTTCTTTTATGCTTCGTATATTAAAGTTTATGATTTTAAGACCATCGTGCTCTTTAATGTATTTTTTACACTCCTCTACTAATTGAACTTCGTAGTTAACAAATGGTTGCAACTTGTCCACCTCATTGTTCAAAAACGTTATGTCATTCTTGTTCATACAGTAGATAGCAATAAGTATTTGGGTTTGGATAGGATTTATGAATGTAGTAAGTAACTAATGTTACGGTAATAGGTGTGTTAACGTTTACGTGTACAAAAGAAAGTTTAGTTTTATCCTAATTAGTTATTTTAGCTAATATAAAGACAATATAAAATAAAAATGAAAAAAAAAAAAAAAAACTAGAACACTTGATGCAATTAAAATAAATAAAATAAAAAAAAAACGTAAAAACAAAAAGAACTAACACAATTAACGCAGGAAAAACGAAAGTTTCTTATTAAAGGTTAAAGGCTGAAATACTTAATGCGGCAAAAAATACAAGGAAGTGTTCTAATTGTTAATTGGTAACGTTTATGAAGAAACTTCGGTAGTAGGCACTTTCTCCGCACGAGAGTTGCTGAAAACTCGTTCGAGGTCTGTCTCGCTCAGTATTCTTTCAACTTGGGAATTATCGGTTCTACGAACAAGGATCTCTCCCGCGCGCGTCCAGCACCACTTGAAGTTGTTACTTGCTTTCAGCTCTCTTGCCTTGCGGAAAAGGAACCGTCTCCTCTTTGTGAGTCTCTCGTTTACGAAAATCAGGTTATCTTCTTTAAAGTCCAAATCTGAGCTTTTAATGCCACGACGAGATCTGGCTGCTTTTATTACTTCGTCTTTTTTAATTTTTCGAGTAAGACCAATGACTGTGATTCTTGGGGCTGAGGTGTCAGTTCTTTTCCTTCCAACACGTCTGACAGAATCAATATCTCTTTCGTCAATTTTAACTCCAATCTTTGTTCCAATGATCCTGGCTATGTGGATCAAATTTTCTGTGTTTTTTTCCGGAATGCCAGAAATTTCTACTTCCCTGCTTATGCTTTCTTGTTCTCGAAATTCGATCTGTTCTTCAAGTGTATCGATACGCTCACGAAGTTCCAGCTCTATTCCTGCTAGTGAATCAACTCTCTGTTCCAGGCTACCGACACGGTTGTTAAACTCCTTTATCTCATCTCTACATCCTTGTATTTCTTCTCTGGCCTTCTTTAACTCTTCCTTAAACTCCCTAAACTCCGACGTCAATTTAGATATGGAGAATGTAAGTTCTTCGAAGTTTTTGTTTATGTTAACTGTATGGGTTGGGTTGGGCGTAGGAACCTTGCTCTCTTTACCACCAGGGGCCTCAGCTGTCCCGGATTTTACAGGTGTTCCGTCTTCCTTGCGAATCTTAGCCGCGCAGGATGGGCATATGTATTTTCTAGTGACTGTACCAGCTTGAGTAATACAGTTTCTGTGGAATGTTTTGTTGCAGTTTTGTGCAGTGCACTTAACTGCTCCTTCGCTGTTGATAGCCAAGTTGCAGCATGCGCACAGAGCTGACTTGGGATTCATTTGGAGAACAGTATTATTTTGTTGATCACAACTGATTCCTCGAGATACCGACGTTAGATAGGGGGACCACGGAGAAAATTTCAAGTTCGGCAGACAAAAAAAAAAAAAAAAATTGCAAAAAGATATTCGGTGTCTGGGAATCGATCTCGGGGTTTCTGGTTGACACTAATCCTGATCTCTGCTACTAACCATTAGGCTATTTGTGTGTTGTGACAGAGTGCGAAATTTTCGCTCTGTTGTTGGGGAATGATGTAGGGAAATAAGTGACTGGAGGTGGGTAGATAATGATGTTTGTATCTTGCACAAGCACCCACTATATTTTTCACTTTTTAATTAATTCTCTCACTATCTATAATACTGGTTTTTAGCGAACTTAAGTCGTAATTCACTGCGATTCAGTCGGTGTAGTGTAAGTTCATAAGTATATTTCAATTATTTTAATAAAACACTTCATAAGTGACGAGTAAACTATTTTTAAATCACAAAAAAGCGAGGAGCACTTTTTGCCTTGTACACGACCATCGTGACCAATGAAATTTAAATATGAAAACTGATTGTGTTTTATGAATGTTTATTCCTTTAATTACTATACACTTATAACATTGTTGTTAAAGATATAGGTATTGTGACAATTTTGTAAAATACTAATGATAGATTCATTATTATTATTTATTTATTTATTTATTTTGTTTTTATTAGTAGGATTAGCCTACCTTTTATTTAAAATGAGTAATAGTTGTACAAATTAAACAAAATATTATAATACATTGATTTATTTCATCCTTCGGTTGTTTCATAACAATTAAACAAGATTGGTTTAGTAGATATCTAGTTTTATGGTAATTAAATATTATACTCGCTTTCTCTCTTTTCCCGGAATACTTACCCCGAAATTGACAACTAAGCGAATTTAGTCTCTTCTCCTCTTCATACCGTTAGGTAAATTTAAGTTTTAATAGAGGTATTTATTTTATTATTTGCTGTTTAAGGACTCTTACATAAGTGAATTTCGTTTATATAGCCAAATTCATACTGGAGAATCGGTAAGTTGCCCAGACAAAGGTTTAGTGACCTTGTTAGTGAAATATGTTATTTTTTGTGTCCCTATAGTTGTCCATTCAAGAACAACGTCGGCTCCATTTGCATAAGTCCACATTTCATTTTGCGTAAAGGGAAACAGAAATACATAAAAAATACATCCATCAATTTCGGGTCACTAACGTGTTTAATAAATACAACAAAGTACTCAGAAATCTTGAATTTAGGCTCAATACGTCCCACTTACACATACATTTTTCAAAATAACCACTTTTTTCTTGTATTTGAAAACATTAAGCCCGTGGTAGTTCATAAATATTTGAAAATGTAGTAACTTCGTATGTACATGGGATAGCAATTAAATCGCGGTAAAAAGTTATATATATTGTCTAGCCTTAACGTCTACCAGGCTATTTCTAATAAAATCCAGGATAATCCGTAACTTACGAGTAAATTTGACGTAAAACGAACATGCAAACTGATTTTCTTTATTATTTGGGTTATATTCTATACATATAGTAAGAAAGTAATAAGGATTCTTTGTTCTGTCTGCGATCTCCCATGCTACAGGTTATATTTGCATCTGTCAGCCGCAGAACGTAGAATAGGGCATATCACAATCTGCCCAGGCATATCGAATTTATTTTAAAACTAGGGGAGTCAGTCACCTCGCTTCGCTCGGATCCTCAAATTTATTTTCACAAGCAACCTAACACGCTGCTCCTAGCTCTGCTCGTCGTAGCACCTATTTTTCACTTCTTCTTCTGGCGTGCCCGGTTTGCGCACCTAGTCTCTCGTTTGGACCTTTGAGCGTAGAAATAGGGGGACCAGCTATTCTAGCCAGCCAGCTCACGCCTGAATCCCAAGAGGCAGCCTAGGTCACCACAGGACTGGCGGAGTGACCCCGGTTCTCCGAGGATCTTAGCCCGTTGTGTGCCTACGTAGTCTATTGTCACATGGGTAGGCGTTTCTTCGGCCTTCATGCAGGCTCTGCAGAGAGGGCTGTCCGTTAGAACTATAATATAGAAATATCTATTAAGCAGTGTCCCGTAATTAGCCCTGTCATCATGCGAAGGTTGGTCCTATTAAGACGTAGCAGTGTCTTTGTCAGACGACGGTCCACGGTGGGTAAAACCTCTTTGGCATGTCTACGGGTTGCTATGCTTGAGTAGGTCGAGAGCTGGTTCTCTCACGCAGCCATGTCTATTTTTCACTTTTGGTGAAAGATTTTCGGTTTCATACTTTACGATATGCCCAACTCTACGATCTGCCCACGATACTTCTACTAGGTCTGAAGTTGACTTGGCCAGGCTTTAATTGAGATCAGTTATCAGTTTTTATTTTATTTCTTTTATGTGCTACTGGTACAGTTTTGGTTGCTTATATCTTAGAAACGTGATACTTAATAAAGTTTTCTCAAAGAATGTTTATTCTTTGTATTGATATCGGCAATCGATTATGATAATAAATATAGGTGGCTACAGTAAAAAAATGGGAATATCAACGAGCCCAAAATCTTCAAACCCCTTTATTTGCAAATTTAAACCTTATTAATTGTTCTTGATTTTTTTTTACCCAATTAAAAGTTAAATGTTTTAAATATACTGCGAAGCTCATACAATCGTTTCTGTCAATGTAAAACAACAACGTGCAATGAACTGCTCCCTGGGCTCAACAAAACCAAATTAATTTTAGAGTTCTTCCGCAATTCAACAAGTCACGACACTTGACACGACAATAGGATCGATATTTATAGCCACGAGTACCTCATAAAAGGAGAAAAAATATTGTCAGTTCGGTAAACTCTTGAACGAGTGTCAAAGAAAATACTTTTATTGACATTGTTATTATGTCCGCGCGCAAGGTAGCTGCGCGCGTGCGATGTATGGGGAGACCACTCCTGACTCGAGTGTTTTCATTCCTTTTTATAGTATTTTATTAATAGCAGTGTTAATTTATCAAAGAGCTTTGAAAAAAAACACGCCTTTTTATCGCAACAGTCAAATTTCTTACAACCTTATTTCAAGTTATTCTTTATGCTCTTTTAACCTAACCGGAAGAGATAAATATATATTAAACCGATGAACCAAAAGTAATAAACTAATAACCATCATCATAGAATCACCATGATCTGAACCTGTATATACATATCTACACCACTAGCGTCGAACAGTTCACACACGAATTTTTCCTAACCTTCTCATCACGAATCTCAACCCTTATACGGCAGTGAGGCAACAAAAACCTGTCACAGGGTACAGAATGATATAAATGGATCCCTGTATAGCCGTCTAATGGAATGGACGGGACGGGCGTGATCGCCATTTACGTGCGCTCGCGCATGCGGGCACAGGTGTCGCCCGCGCCGACCTTTGTCGAGTGCGGGTTTACTAACCCTTGACGACTAAATATGATTTTAGTCGGTGGAATTCCTAAATACAAACCTTCCTATAATTATTGAATATTACAAATTTTATATCATTCATATTCGGATCTATCTACAAACTTTATCCATATTTTTTAAATAGTGAGTCCATCAATCAAGATCATAGAGATCACCGATAGTTTTGTTTTTATAAAGCACTATGGTTGCTAAATAGAAATACGCCTCACAATGATAAGGAACAGCAGCGCGCCCGCATCGCCGCACGCGCAGGTAGAAGACGCGTGCTGTCCACCTGTGACCAGTGACCACCGACATCTAAACAGACGCACACAAAAAATATGTGCGATTGCCCCAACAGCTGTTACTGATTAACACTTAAATGCTCACGCAGAAAAACACGATTATAATCTGTTAGCCCTTCTGGCCTTTTAACCTTTATCTTAATTTGACACAAAAACAAAACGGCAAATGGAACGATCCTGTTCGCACAACTGCATTGAAATAAAACAAGTGTTTGACGACTGTAAGCATCAATACTTTTACTCGTATTGTTCCAACGAGCAGTCGATCGATCAAGGTGGTATGTGAGGCTGAATCGGTACAGAGTGTTACAATGTGAAATGTTGTCTGAAGCCGATTAGTAATGGAAACTATCCATTAATGAGCGACATGAGACAACTGCTATCGTCGGCTATAAGTCAGCCGAGCATTAGTGAGCTGGGAACTAATTGCGGAGGCGGGCTCCTTCCCGGCTATTGCTAAAGCAATTAATACTCGCAGCGTGATCCAGCGGGCACCGTTGTTCTCCTCTTCAGGAGAAATTACAGATCATTGTAACAATTTAACATTATCATCTTTTAACTCTCCCGCCAGCTCGAGATTTATGGAGATGTCGCTAACATCTTCCTCTTGAAGCACAAATCATAATTTCTATTTTCATCGTCCCATCAAAACTATATGATTGGACTAATATCTATTTACAGTGGCGTCGATCTTCATAAAGTTTACGGCTACTGAGTATTAGGTACCGTACTAAATCAACGTAAGTGTTAAATAACTTTTGATGCAGTGTATATAAAAAAGTCAACGTGAATACGATATTAAACACCTTCCTGTTGCGCGCGCGCAGCGTGAGCCCTGTTCTAATTTATAAAACAGTTTATAAGATAAAAGAAGGAACAGGAACTAAGGTGATGACTAGAGAGGTGAGATGACTTGACACGTTTATACAATTAAAACAGGTTCGTATGTCCGATTTTTTCAACTCGCTTGTTATTGGATTGTTTGTCCGTTTACGATTCCAGTATGTTTTTGCGCGTATAAAAAATTACTGCGCCATATGGGGTCTCCGATCTTTTATATGAGACTGTTTTAATGAAGAACGCAACATATGGCCAATTAATTTCTGCGAGCCTATACGCTAAATGAGCACACTTGGAACGAATTCTCTGATGCTTATGAAAGGTGTAATGAATTTCTAGATTGGAAGGTGCGGAGGGTTTTAATTTTGGAAAGATACAATTTATGAGATGTCAGTACATAATAATATTAAACACAATGAGCACGCATTTTATCGCGAACGTTTCGCTAATAAATTCGGATTCCAAATCTCCAAATATGCGAATGCAATGACAACCTGCGAACCATTAATCACGGTAAGTAACGTTCGCAAATCAATTACGTCTTTCCGGAGAGAGCTTTCAGGAAAGTTCTTTTGGTGCAGTAAAGATAAATGAGATTTATTAAAGCTTTACCATTACAATCCCAGATTAATCAGATTTGTTATTCAATTTCGTCGACATTCAAAAGTGCAAGGATTGTGCGTGGTAAGTCACAACCTGCTCGAAGCTGGTTTCTCGGCGCGAACGCAAACGGCGACCATCTGGTGGGCGAGAAGTTTTTTTATTTTCCAAACGTGTCGTCTTGAATTCTTGTTTTTTGCACTGGCTGGCGCTCGCTTCTTTTCCTTTTTGCGTAGCCGAGTTTTGCAGTTAACAGGTGGCTGGCAGGTGAGACCTGAGATTTTAACTTGCATCAGGTCAACCTCAGCGCGAAAAGTCACGCATGTGTGCACACGCAACGATTTTTTTCAATTTAAAATTGTTTATAATATTTGTAGGTGTATTGCAGTCGGATCAATTAAGATAAACGTTATTAAGACATCTTCAATCCAACTTGATTTCTTTCCTTCGATCACCTTGACTCCGCCCGCCATGTTCGATGTTGACCAAATTCATAAATAAACCTCATTGCGGTCAGGATTTCTCGCAATCTTCATGTCAACTCAACCCACTCAAAATATGCAAACGTTCACAAAGGGAATATCTATCACGGGCTTGTCGCCGTTCTTATGTGAGTTGACTGAAAAGATAAAAGGCTCTTAAATATTTAAGCAAGTTCTGCAATCTAACAGGATACCTCGTAGATGTTAATCCAATTTCTCTGGTTATCTATGATCTCATATTTTATCAGAATTTAGTTGTACCTGGTTAGCACGAGAAGGTGTTTCGTAAGCCGTTACAAACGCTATTACTTAGTAACAGGCAAACAAGTGATTTAATAAACATTCATTGCTCGACATTTATCATCGCGAGTGATTTTTGGCTCAACAGGTATTAGCGGAGGCTTATGTGAAAGCTTGAAAAATAGTGGCTATTACTGAGAGCGATGTCAATAGACGGACCTGCACCGTTAGCCTGGAGATCACGACACGAACACGCCGGATTATTCGAGCACAAAGCGACCCGGAGTCGTACGACCGAGCGACGGACACAATCACTCATCGGCTGGCGTTTGTCATACCGCTAGGGTCTGCATACGATGAAAGTTTTCAAGACAGATATAAGGTGACTTTCGTTTATACAGCCAAATTCATACTGGAGACTCTGTAAGTGGTCAGGACTAAGGTTCAAAGAAGTAACTTGCAAGCGATTAACTATTGCAACCTGAAAAAGGTACCATTTTGTAGTAGACGTTTGCTTGTTTGTTCGTTTATACTTGTATCTCGAATAAAACAGAAAAAAAATGTAAGTACTAACTTATAATTTTTTTTTGTTCTTGCTATTATTGTGTTTGATGAGTAAATAACATTTGCTTTGCAAAACTTACTTATAGGGTTGACAAAAATAAAGATATTGAAGATTTTTCCTACTTAAGGATTACTTGAAGAATTGTTTCTAATTTGGCTCCATCAAAAAAATTATAATAAAAATTTAAAATGTTTGAATTAATGCAGCAAAAGAAAGAAGTCGGTTCTGTCGACTTCTTGGATTATATATTTTTAGACCAATTAGGTTTTTTAATCGATTTTATTATGTAAAGATATTTTTTTTCGAATATTTAATTGTTTTAAGGCATGTATAAAAATAATACCAGAACCTACTTACATATTACAGAACTGTTGCGATCGTGCCAATTTGTGCTTTTACATGAAAAAAATTGTCTAGTTTGTGTTTCGAGACAATTGTGATTGACATTAAAAGAAAGATGTCTAGTGAGTCCTGAACTTTTATTTTAAATATAGGTAGTTAGTTGGTTATTCTTGTAAAAAGATTCGTAGAAAAATTGTGCGTTGCTTAAAAATAATGGTAACCCTATGAACTCTGGTAAAGAGAGCACAGTAAGAGCACCGGGTCGATCACGACAGGGTTGGTGTCATTTTAAGGACTAGACTGCGATTTAAAAAAAAATTCCCTCAAAAAAAGGTTCGAGACAGGTTGGCGAGTATAGTTATAGTACGGAATTATTTATTACCATCATTGGAATAATTATTTGGCTAAAAAAGATTCACACATTACAAAATAATTGTAAAATGTAAACTGCTTGTTTTTGGGTCCCTTTGTTGACCCTAAAAAACTAGATCAATCAATACTCATCATCGTTGAAATGTTCCCTGCCCATCACGACCAATACGACAGCGCTTTGTCACAGCTAGTTCCGATTTGTTACTGCTATAAGCTCTACTCCCATTGACAACCATGCGTAAATATCTCATCTATACAAATTGTTATATTGTCAATTCATACGTTTACTCTTGTCTAGCAATATGTTTTCCTCTCGTTGTTACACAATCTACTTTCTCACCTTAACTTTTTGAAGTGAAATACTTCTTTGTTAGTAGGTTATTTGAGGGCCTATATTTTAACCTAGTAGAAGATACCGAAGTAGCGAATTTTATTTCTGCTGTAGTCCAATACCTACTTTTTTATTAATTGGTTGAATATGGTTTAGATTCGCGTTGATTTGAACTGTGGCTAAAAGGAAGCACTACTAGTATGAATGAATAGCCGAATTTTAGTTAGTTTAAATAGAAAATTTCGTCAAGCTAAATACTATTATTACTAACTCTATAAATTATTTTATTAATAAACTAACCATAACTGATGTAAATTTAATTTGATCAAGCAACTTCATCATTTACATGGATAAGACAGACTAAATTATTTGAGTGCGGTCTTTAAAATGTTTTGGTCGTTTATTAGCAACAGTAACAGCAGTTATAACCGGTGTCTGAAGAAAGTATAGACCACGCATTGCAATTGACTGAGTTTTTATTGTAATAATTTCAGAAACTTTCTACGAAAGGATCCGCCATTCGACAGTCCAGCGAGGAGGCTGTAAAAATCATTCAGCCATAAAATGAAATATAGGTTAAGTCAGTTTCTCTCAAAAATTCATTCGGAGTACCGTAATCTCGTCCTTTTATTTCGTAATTTCTTCTTACCACCAATTTTGAGCAGTCGTTTAACATTTTAGGGCTCGTTTTATGATCTTGTGCTGATGAACATCCTGTTTTATTTCTCGTTTCAACTGAGATGGCTCACCTTATTGTCGTGCTTCGTATTGTTGTTGCTGCCTCTTGCATCAACTCACTCCCTCCTAACAAGTTATTTGTTGTATTCACATTGGATACGTACGATGATATTATAGAAAGCCTAGTCTTTCTATATTCAAGAAACATGTAGGTATAACATAATGTCCTTTAATTTGGACGTTAGAATAAAGGCCTGTGAGAACAATGCCAAAGGCTTTGTTAGAGTTTTCGCGGGCGGCTCGGGTATTGTCGGGGCGGTCCGGGAGCCGTGCGCCCACGCAACTTCCAGCGCCTTGTCCATGTCAACGGTACAACGTTCTGCCGCTTAAATATCTTACTTTCACAATTGTAATAAGCTAACGTCAAGAACTCATCATGTCGAATAACAATAAGCCACGCGGTACGTTTGGGCGTTTCGTTTAACTATTCCATACTTAAAGGTTTTGTAGAATCTGTATTCATCACTTAGCTAGGTTGAAATTGAACGGTAAAGAAACCTACATTTATTTACTATGACGTGTCATCCTTTCGCTTTATATCAGGGCTTTTACAATGTTGTTCATTTTGAGCTTACTGAGTCATTCTCATTTCGTACATTATTTATGGTACTGAAACTGTGGATACAAAAAATTAAATTATTTTTTTGCCAATATGCATCGTCATTTACTGATGAAATTGATAAAATGTGGTAGATATTATGACTAGATATACCGTTGTCTTAACGATAACAAATCAATTTGCATCTACCTCCTGTCAATAACATTTGACATCTCGTTGGAATGTACCATCTCTATCTTTCGGAGGCTGTCATCATCAGATCGTCGCCCTCGTCTCTCTGTCGCCCAGATATGCATGTACACAGTCATCTATTTATGTATATGCATATAGAGTTAAACTTTCGTTTTGATCCGAACAATGGCGTCGACTTCGCGGGAGTTTGTCAAGTTAACAGGACAAGCCGTGAATTATAATAGTGTGAAAGTTCAAGAGATTAAAACTTTAATCGACTTTCTATGTTACAACACTCTAAGCTTTTTAAATGTCACAATTCATTGAACTTTTGCAAATGAGGCAGACATTGAGAGCAATCAAAGTGCAGTGTGCACCTACATTCGTCATGCTGGCGAACTAAAGCTCGGTCTTTCTTTTGTAAGTATCTACTGAATATGCTGATGCGAGTAGGTCTTTGTGTTCGAACCTACTCAAGGAACGTACACAGGTGATTATAAACAACAGCCCGGAGACGTCTGCGACAAGAGGGGCGGGCGGCGGGGAACGAGACGGCTCCCCGATACGCCCGCTTCCTCCGAAGAACAAGTGACTGAACTAATGAAGCTCGCTCATCTAAATATTCATGAGCCGCCCCAGCCCGTGCGTGCTCGCACCCAAAACTGGAAGCTTTACCGTCATAGAACACCTACAAAAGGGATACGAGGATATGCATTCATACCAAACAAAGCGATACGCGTGAGGAGACAGATACAACCGCTTCTTAATTGCCCATCCGGAGATCTCGAGATGCAACTTTGTACCAACTAAAGCGTTGGCTGGCCATTTCCATTTTGACATTACACTAATGACTGAACAATGATGAAGCGTAGTGTTTATTGTAGATTGCAGATCGGCTCCGAGGTCGCGTGGTGCGCCAGCGACATGAATGGCTCATAAACACCGTGATTTACTGAACACACCTGAGATTTGTGGCGTATTAATCCACTGTCGCTGACCGGAAGAAACCACGAGCTCGCAAGTTTATAGAGCTTTAGATATAGAGCAGATATATTGTGAAGTTCAGAGAAAGCTCGCCCAAACCTCAGTGCCGTTTGGGAAAAGCTCATTCACAAAATGTGTAGTTTGGCAAAAACTGTGTGTACAGGCTGTTAGGAAAAGTAATTCGATCCTTCAACCACGTATAAGTATAACACATTAAGAAATTATTTTTTTTGTGTACTTAATTATTTTTGGGTGTAAATTCCTTCCAATATATCCCACAAAAAAAAATGCTTGACATAAACCATTCTGGCAGCTGTTATTTACACAATTAATACACAATCAACTTGTTAGTAAATTCAAAGTTTGTAGTTATAGGTCCCTAATCATCACATCAGACACATTTTTTTTGGTATGTTTTACACTGTTACTATGTTTGTGTATGATTTCTGTGTTATTTGTGAAATAATACTATTTTTATTTATTCTTTCTGTGAAAAACGCAAAATAAAAGACTTCTAATTGAGCCGAGGTGGTTCTTGAACAAGTATAGGGCCACAAAAAAAAACATTTTCCCTAAATTTTCTTACTTTACAGTAAAATTACGCAACTTTACACATTACTCGCAACTTGATACAAGCAACATTAAATTTGTTTGTTTTCGGTGTAGTTGAAAGAAAACCAGAGTTATAACCACATGTGACGTGATTTGCCTGGGCTTTATACAAACGCTCGACGAAATAACAAATCCCTTTCAACTCGATATAATAATCTACTGCAACAACCTTTATTCCTTATAGAAATATAATAAAACCTTTGAGGTTCACTATGTGTATGGGTACATATTAAAATACGGTATCGCACGCAAAAGTTGTAAAAACAACGTTAAAACATGGGTGGCAGCGCTCCGGCGGGAGATATAAAACCTCTTGTCTTTATTATCTCAATGAAAAACTAATGTAAAACATACACAAAGAAAATAATATTTATGGCTCTGATTTATGAGAAAAATATATTATTGTTTATGTCGTATTTTGGTGTAAGGTGTATCGTAAACTGTGAGCGTGTCGTATCGTATCAGACAAGGAAATAGTAATTATTGTTCACAAATTGCCTCAGTTAAATAACTTACTCATATTCTCAGATTTCTATGAGATGCACACATTTACCAAAAATGTAACTTTCTCAGCAGGAGATTTTTTATTTATTATGTTCTTGAAAACTAGGCAACTCTAACGTGTTTTTGAGTACACAATGAACAATTCGCTTGGTGTAATGTAAAGTTTTATTTGAAAATGTAAATATAGCAACAATAAGTACCGACACGCGTTTCTCGCTACAGCGGAATGAAATAGCTTGCATTAATTTTATAGAGGGCAAGCCGCAAATCAACGATCGTAAGCGTACAATGTATGTACAGTCACCACAAATGTGTTTTAAGGATAGATATACACTTTTATACTCACAGGAAGTGTTTGTATAAAAAATATTAAAGTAAAAAATAAAACATACATTTTCCTCGACTCAAATAGCAGAGGAAGTTTACATATTATGTACCGAATTTCACAAAAAGGGTAATTGAACCTTGAAATGATTGAAACCTGACCACATATCGAGTCTCCAGTATAAATTTAGCTATATAAACGAAAGTCACGTTACATACAAGGTGACATTTATTTATGCAGCCAAATTCACACTGGAGAGTTATTAATCACTTATTAGTTTCACGGATGCGTAATCTGAAAATAAAATTTTGTTTTTGCAAACTATCTATCGAATAGCAGGATAATAATTTTAGATTTTCCCAAAAAGGTCGAACCTTGATACAGACTACGTACTGAGTTCTCCTTATGAATTTAGCTACGTAAATAACTGTCAACTTCTATACAGGTTGAAAATGAACCAACCCACTAGCTTTATTGAAATCTATGAATCAGAATCACTAATATAACACAATCTCACAAATTTTGAATGTACAGCCAAACTAAGCGACGCAACAAGTAACTGAAAATAGATGGTACATATTCCCGGCGGTAAATAATGCACATAGGCTGGTACACATAGGTTTCGTAGAGCGTCGTCTCTATCACCGCGCTGAAGTATTAGTGCTACCTTTGACGGTCTTTATCTTTATTTTTAATTATTAATCATTACAAAAGAAAAAAAAAAAATTATTTCGAACCGAAAAGTTTACTTTGATATAGTTAGGAGGTTCATTTTCAAACTGTATGTAAGGTCCTACAATAATAAGTTAAAATAATTCTAGGGTAGATCATGTATCGTTACCTGATCAAATTCCAGAAGGATTAGCCCTAATATTTTTTCACTCCTTAGTACAGCTGACTCAACTTCTATGGAAAGGCGAAAAAAAAAGTTCACGCAAAAAAATTTTTTTCTCTTAATTTTTTTTCACTTTGAATTGTAGAACCTTATATAAGGTTATAGAATGTCCCTAATAGACCACTTTCCAAAGAAAAATGATTTTTTGCGCGAATTTTTCTTTGACCATTTTCCACCATAAATATTTTTTTGCGCAAGCTTTTTTTTACTTTTCCATAGAAATTTTGTCAGCTGATTTAATCACTTTATACTAGGAAGGAAAAATATTATATAGCCACAAAATGTTTTTTTCCTTCTTGGATGTGATAATTGATCAATCTACCTTGAATAAATTTCACTTATTATCGTAGGACCTTATATGTCCCTGAATATACCGGATATTTCATACATACGTAACTTAGTTTTAAGCTATCCAAGGAGGAGTCAATTTAAGAAGATCTGGACAGAACGAGGTGGTCACGACAATTAAGTTTACATATAGCGTGTTGTCTCTTGGAAGCTAAAATAAATATGTGCTTAAGGATTCCCAAAATGGCAAATAAGAAATGCTTCCTTGTAGCTATAGGCGACAGTACAGCGGGCGCGCGCCGTCCATCGTGCGAGGCACCTCGCGCGACAATACCCTGCGACTTGCAACATTTTTATACGACCCCATCAATTTGCTAGCAGACTTTCCTTCGCCGTTCGCCACATAATTAATTGAACAAGTGCACTTCTAAATTTTATCCAGACAGATTTACCACACTAGCGCTCAATAAATTGTCAATAAAGTGTGTACAGTTCTGTTCAATCAAGGATGCTTAAATGGTCATACTATTGCAGTGTGTTGATTGGATGTATAATGGATAAAGAAAGGCTTTATAATATTTATAATATTGTAACATAAAACTTCTTAAATCGTAAATATTGTTTCAATCAGGATTATTTACGTGCTGGGGATGTCATCTATTTATTTAAACAAGCATGCAGAAGAGCTTGCGAAACCTTGTGCATATGTAACGCATCGTCACTTGTTTATTACACAAGAAGCTTACGTTAAATATCAATGGATGCGTCCTTTTATCTCTTCCGAGAACTTACATTTTTCATGCACATAAATTAATATACATATTTTCTCTTATGACGGACTGTGATCGATCGGTTTTGTTTCAAAACAGCGTACTTTACCAAGATATTAAATTATACCCTTTTAAAATGCACGGTTCTCTCGCAAGTACAACATGCAAAATGTGGAAGGAATGCTATAACAATTCAGTTTTGTAACTGACATGTGATTGAAAATACCAACAGTGAAGGTCCGTGGAAGTGGAGTTCGTTAGGTTTGAGGTCTGCCGATGGCTTCGTTCGATATTTGAATATTTGTTAGTTATTCAAAAATATTCGCCCTCGATATTGTGGTCTCGGCGTGAGCTATTATTGCGCTGTAGAGGAATTCCGCCGCAGCTAACCGCTGATTGACATCTATTTGGGTTTTTAGCTTTAGAGGGGAATAAGCCACTCTTTATTGTGTGAATTTGTTCAAAGATATTGCACCCAATAAAGGGAACAAATTAAAGCTTTACAGTACCAAGTGGACATTTGTAGTGTAGCGCGCCAATTATCTTACCTCAGTTAAGATGTTCCACAATTAACGAAAGTGAAACCTACAATAGTAAATGCGCCATCAATAAATTACCATTTAATGGTATTGGATTCAGATACAAATACACAATTAAACCTACTTATGTAAACGTATATTTCTTCGTTCGCACATTGAATTTGCATTTAATGGCCGCGCCACGGCTACCGCAACAACAATATTCTTGGTTCAGTTTATTAGTTCCGTATATCTGTGTCTGTCGTCTGCGGTGTGAGCAAGCGAGCTGGCGTCCGCTGTCTCAATAGATAACATTGTCGCCATTAACATGATAGAGGGATGATTTTTATGTCGGTCAGCGCGCATTAAGTGTGCGACCGCCATGTTTATCGAGCCGTAGATTCAGATCAGCCGCCATTAGCGGGGCTGCGCCTGCGACGTCGCCGATGAGAAATCGTTCACGCAGTGCCATTACTGACTATAATGTAAAGTAAAGACGATTATCTAAATTCAAAGAAAGATTAATTCGTTCGAGTGGAGCGTCGACTAACAGCCGCTTTGAGTGGGTCTCTACTCTCTACGGACTTTTGCTTGTATGCTGCTACGTCGTGGTTGGTTCTGCATCTGCGATTTTGTAGATCTAGGTTAAGGGGAGGTTATCCCGATTTCCTCTCTTTTCAAATTAATTTTAAGCCAATAAATAGCGAAGATAAAATTTTGTAAAAAATATGTGTTTTCACTCTTTGTTCTTGATATTTCGGCCGTTTACACGAATACTTACATTTTCCTCGATACATTTAAATGGTAAATATAGGTCTGAACTATGATCTAATGAGAGAGGCAACGTAGCCAGCATTCTGGGTACCCTACCGAGGGGCAGCGATTTGGACCCAGTTTTTTATCTATAACTTTTAGTTTTATTTAGGTATATTTTAGATTATTATTTATTTGTAAGTATTTAGTTTATTTAAGTTTTTATTATAAGATGTATATTAGAAGATGATAACTTTAAATAAAACAAATACTTATCTCCATTATCATTTCATTTGAGTTATGTTTTGAACAGTAAAACTTATACTAAAATAAACGTCTTAAAAATGTAATATAATACGGCCGTCATATAAAAAACCCATCCCTCTAATTCCAAAATAATTAAAAAAACACCTCAAAACCGAGAATTTTCTAAGCGGCGCTCCTCCGCTGAGCAGGATGACCATGTGTAAAACTAAAGCGTTGGAGCAGGACAGGTTTCGCCGGATAACCTCGCCTTAAGCTATTTTTATCAAAATGGCAAAAATTATTCAAAGACAAATTGACTTTTGAGTATGTATACGTAAGCATTATAATGTACAGTTTAAGGACTACTTACATGCTGATAACGTTCCATTTGTAGATAACGTTATTGCAACATTCCACCTCGTCCCGGAGAAAGCTCGTTGTTAGCCGCGAACTCGACACGTGTCGGTAGTCAGAAGGATAATTAGTATAGGGTTTCGATGCGGTCGCAAACAACGGTCCATACCTGATTACCTGCAGTCAGTGCGCCTGTCCTGCCCTGGATGCTGTTACAGCGGCCCACCACCGCGGCTCAACCGGAACGAAACCCAACCCTATAGTACGAGAGCTGGTGAGAATCAAAATAGAGTACATTAGGCAACCCCAGCTTTCTCTCTCTCAGTTATAATTCTTAGTAATTTGAGCAAGAAAATATAAGAATGGCTGAAAGTATTTTGGTCCGAGAGCTACATCCATAAAAAAACATTTTGGTGACGGAAATTTTAACCAGACTGGTGTGTTTAAGAAAACTGGTGTGTTAAAAGAGCCACCTCGATTAACTAGACGGGTATGTACTTTTCAAAATTTCAAGTTACAATTATGAAACTTCATTTTTAGGGTTATTTACTCAATGGGCAAAACAGAGCTCAGTCTGCTATCCGTCTGTCTTGTCCATCGTTCCGTCTCTATCATAGAAGGATTTAGCTATTTCCCTTATCGTTACCAAATTTGTTGTGACCTCCTATGATAAACTGACGTGAAACGAGTGTGTATGACGGATTTACCAATATTCCATATATAAATTATTTGATTTAATATTATTTGATTCCAATTGGTCAATTATTAATACCAACCAACGAGTATAGCCCAGTTTTATTTTGTTTTTTTACTAAGAAACCTGAACTTGACTCCTTTTTTATGGTCATCAGCTCTCATACTACCGGCCCGCTACCAGGAACGCTTACACGTCTTTTAGAACGGTAATCTGTGTGATTGTTTAAATATGTTTTAATGAAAATACTTATTTAGTTTTCTGTTGCTTACTAAAGGTTACTGTTACTATTTACAGTAGCCACCACAACAAAACGAAACCGATTATACATCAAGTAGCCGCTAGCATGTAATATGCAAACTGAAAGCAATTCATTATGATAATTTGTACTGATCGTTTGTTACCATTTGAAAAATTAATGATGCCTCGAATGGTTCTCTTGTTATCGATGGAACTTCTTTTGTACTAAAACAGAACGAGCGGCCGTGTATCGTGTTAAGTAACAGAATTGGCTAAGTCACGTTGAAGTTTATCGATTCAGCATCGCAAAAATTGCGTAAGCTCAAAACGATTCATGTTTGGCTCGAAGCGAAGATGCGATGTGCCATGGTTACTTTGCTCGGTGCGGTAACTAAGCCTCATTAACTTATTTCCTAATGAAAAATTATAACAAGCTTTTTATCTCATTTGCACTGCAACAATTAACAAAAGGTTAACGACGTTATAATGTTATAAACATTGCTAAAGATTTTAATCGGCACCTCTTAAAAGCTTGTGTCTTTTCTAATAGCTTTATAACAGTGCAAAACACAAGTGGAAACAAGAGCAATAAAAGTATTTTGTTATATCGAAAACGTTTTGGAACCATTATTTGGTTACAGTTAGGTTGTGCTCCATTACAAACTAAGCAAAGTTAAAAACCACCATGGAGACTTCCTTAATGTTGAAACTATTTTGCTTTTTAACTGTTTAATTCGTCTATTGTCAAAATATAGTTTGATTGTAAGCATACAAGCACTCCCCCACGTTCACATTCGTCCACAATTAAAGTGAAACGTCAATAACATAGTGTCTTTATTCTATCATCATATTTGTCTCAATCATAGTGTCTTCTTGGCAGGGGCTAATCAAATAAAATTGTCGCCAATCGATCGTGTGACTATGAAAAAATACCATAAAAATATTTCCTAAAATATATGTTTTTTTCATTAACTTTAACAATATTATTACTAACTTGTTGCATAAAAATGCTACAATCAGTCATGAGTTTGTTTTTTCAGATGCCTCATTTTCGACTCCATGGCTATCCGCTTTCCAATTCCCACATAGTCGGAGGTCCGCACTCCACTAAGTATAGAAGAAATCGAAGGTGGATCGCAGTAAATCGTGGGAAGATCTATATTGTAGCCGTTGGAAGGGTCGGCGCGTGTTGTTCCATTACAGCAACGTCTTACTTAACTGTTCCACTGCCTTGTTCCACCTGTTCTACTGTGATAGGATTCCGCAATAATATGGGTTACCGAACAACCTACCTTAGAAAAAACATTTATACTGGACAACATGAACAAAGGAGGATGTCTAGTTAACGGTTTACAACTTTCTGACCATCAAAAGTCAAGAGAAACTTTCTCAGAAATAACGCATCAGATTTTTTTCTAGACTTTTAACAATTTAGACAGGAATTCAGGACGTCTGGCTTGATACGGAATAGTGGCTTCACGGAAGCTGATCTTTAAACAAAAGGATAAAAAAACGGAAGATTTACTATGGAAGGCGTTCATACTGTTAAATAAGCCGAAATATCAATCGGTCTGCGGCTTCTTTGAACTGACATTCCCGGAATATTTACTCGTAAAACAAAACTGTTTTATGTGGAACCTGTATTAATGAGCGATTCTGGTAAATTATTTGCTATATTTCTTCAATTTAATTAGTTTTAGTTGCGGCAGCTTCAATTCGAGTCTGCTGTGGCGGTGATCGTTTGGAAACACGATTCTTTGTTTATAACTTCTAAGAAAAGCCGAACAGGCAACGTGTTTACACCTAGGCAATTAAGTATTAATAAAAGCCTTCGCGACCCAATTACTTACAAAATACAAGGTTTGTGTCTCATCAAAAAACATACGTGAAAATATGTTGAAAATACACAAGCGAAAATCATAAACTAGAGTTGCTATATAGTAGCATATACCTGCCAGGGAGATCATGATTCTCATTAAACAGACCCTTAGTTCAACGGAGGCGAAGTAACAATCAATTTAGATCCCGGAATAAAAGACACAGTATGGAAATGAAGTGAACAGTAGAGTCGATTGGAACTAGATCGTGTGTCGGCGGCGGTCGGGAGGCTTCGGGGCATGATCATCGGTCGATGTGCGCACGCGCACGACCGGCGCAGCCTCCGGCGCAGACAGCCTCCATGATAAACCAATATCCTATATCACTACAAGATGGAGCACGAAACATTAACGAGCATAAAAATTCGGTACAATGATGTCATCATCATCATCATACATCCTTCTGTTCCGAGCACCAACCTACATTCTCGTTCAACAGCATTGTTAATAATATTTAAGTAAAATACTAAATGTGTGGGGTGGGTACTACTCACCACTCCTAGTAATCTAAAAACACTGAAGGTTTCCCACAAAACAATTTCTCTACAACCACTCCTAGCTTAAGTATGGGCTTTCTATAAATCGACAATTTTAAAACAATATTTCTATAGTGAAAGTGGTGTTTAAAAAGCAAAAAGTTCAACTAAATAATTTCACACACGTGCCATACGTTTTATTAGTAGAAAACAAAGGTGATCGGCACTACGCAATCGCATGTTGATAACATTTTAATATTTATACGTTGATATTTAAATATGTCAATAACTCGTTAGTTCCCACATTTGGATAGTAAATTATGATTAAGATAACATCTTGCTTTAGTTTCTTCGAACTCCAAGTATTTATTGATTGGGATTCTTATTAATTTAATGATACATTAGGCAACAAGTAGGTAGCTACTTATATTTTAAATTAGTATTAGTAAATTATTTAATTAAGAAAAGTCAACAATTTCGTTGGATATTTAATTATGATGTGCAAAATCTATTTATTGTCAAAGCAATCTCGCGTGGCATGTGGTAACATTATAATAGGTGAAGATTACAAAATTTTGTGAAGAGAGCTAAACAAAGTTTGGCAAATTGTCATTATACAAATAGGCAAAAGGCAAGTACAATACATTGTGATGAAACATAATTGCCTATTTCATCTAGCTGTCCATCTAAGGTGTCCGAATGTAATTACCAAAAGTCAAAACGGTCCCGCCCACGAGTGCTCTCACGCGCGTGACGTCACCCCTGACAACCTGCTCACAGAACTAAATTACGGCACTTCACTCACTTGAGCCTTTAGTGAACTGTTATTTCACTATTACCATTATTATTGGGTTATAATGGCTCTTTTTGTTGGTCCCAACAACAAATACACAGGCTTTATGTAGCAACGGAATCATCTTCCATCCATAAGTGCTTATTTGGGGCGTAGTTGTGTTCTTTACAATTGTAAATGTAGCGTGCACGTATTTTTAAGTATCAATTTAGTTAGTAGGTATTGACGGAGAGTGCAGTTCGATTCCCAGGAGCCGGTCTCACATAAAACAAATGTTCCGGGTATTCCGGATGGACGGAGATGTGGGTACGAGGCACTAACTCCGCCCGAGTGACAAGACAATAATTGCACGGGGCCACCGGCCGACGCTCCGCGTATATCTCGCGGGACAAATTTACGTTCCTCTGATGAGAGCGGGACAATCCACTCTGTAATCGTATTTGCTGGCTCAGGAATCTAGACTGGAACCATAATTGACGAGCCGATGTCATATTATGCCCGATTTATCTAGCCGGTCGGAAAGGACGCCGAGATCGTTTCTAGCAAGTGCATCCCTTTAGTTCTACGAATAGGTGTCAAGTATAGCAATGTCTATCCTTGAAATACTACAAACAAAATTTGTTACATAGTTTTTTTATTCAATAAATTAAAGAGCGAATATTCTTTAATATATTTACATAAATAAAACAGAAATTAATAATTAAATGAATAAAATTTATATAAACTAACGTAAAAACTAAAAATAAATAATATGATTTAGATATTATTAAATAATGATATGTATCTTGGCATCTATATAAACGATTGATTCCTTACTCAAACACAGATAGCATCAGTGAATGTAGGAACGAGATGAAAAAATATTAAAGCGTTAAGTAACCTTAATTTTACATTCTTGGTCTCTTAACTTGCCATCAATTACGAGTGAGCATTTAATCGGATAATGATGACAGATAATCATCTCGTGACCGTTAAAAATACTTTAAGCACTTTAAAACAGTAATGGCTGACATCAGTCTTTATTAGACAAGTTAGAAGAAGAGGCGAAATTATCTATTGTTTTAAATCGAAAGGTACGTGCACAACTGCACACAAAATTACCTGACAAGAAATTCGATATTTGAAACTACAAGAAGGACATAAAATAACCCAAATAGTGCTTAGCTGTAAAAAATAATAACGTATAAAAACAAAAAGAGGCCTTTTGAAATGGAATTAAACAACAGTACTATAATTTGTTGTCAAGATCGGATTCAACACCGAATATTTCTGATAATAATAACCATAACACTAAAGGTCGACTAATGGCAGTCCAAAAAAACATGGACCGTTTACTTTCTAGATCACAGCTTAAAACGTCACGACATTGTCTCCGTTGAAAAGTAGATCGTATCACCGCACCAGTCCAGTGCAGCGGCGAGCTGCGGCGGTGGTAGCGGTAGCGGCGCGTCGGCGGCGGCGGCGGTGAGGAGTCGATGGCATGCCAGAATCGAGAACCGAGCTACTGTTCCAATTTGATAATCTTGGCTGAAACCTATGCATAGAAAATAAAACATACTAAACACATTGTATGTATTGTATGAACATAATGTATCGTGAAGGTCACTTGAAGAATTTTAATAAGGATATTATAACTTACTTCGATTTTCAAAAATTATTGATTGGGCTAAAAAATCACCGTTTCAGTGTAACAAATTAGAAAAATCGCAAGAAACAGTTTTTCCACTTATCGTGGACAAAATATAGTGCTACGTAATGAAATAGATGATAAAAGTATATATTTCAATTCTTCCTAGTACCGTTCCATTGTTTATTTCTCATTGAGGAAATGTATGTTTGGAATTCAGTGTTATAGTTTGAATTTTGTCTATAGTGTGTTTTGTATTTACATGCTTGATATTGCTTAATAAACTCTTGAAATGAAATTTTCATAATTTTTTTATTTTTTCAAGTGGTATGCTCTATTTCATAAAATAACATAAGAATCTATCCGTAGCTTGCTACGTGATGCGTCGTAGCACTGTCGTAGCATTGCGTAAACTGAGTTATACGCCTTTAATTGTACTACCTGGATATAACAATGTATACATCTAGTAATAGAACCTGGATGCACTATTTGCCACGGTCAATGAACATCCAAACGACCTTCAGAAACTATATATCAATAGTTCTAAGTATATTAATAAGATAAAAAACTTCCTTGTCAAAGGTTCAACTACAAAAAAATATATAAATATCGTAGAAGCAAAATGTAAGAAACATAAATAAGCATATACGAGTGCCACCACTACAGATAAACCTACTGGTTTTCGTTAGTGGCTACATAGTTATGTTTTTGTTACTTGTGTATTGAATTAAATTATATTATATTAATTTATTTAAAGAATTGAAAAAGAAAACTTCTATAGTACCTGCGCAGTGAGTAAAAATGGCATATTACATTTTTATAAAGGGTTATATATAATAAATGCTATAAAATATTTTTTTTATAAATAAGATAGTTATACGGCACCAATTTATAAAAATAAATCATGATTTTGGAGTGCAACAAACTAACAGCACAATTTTACCATGAGACAAATTTTGGTCTACTTCTTTACGATTGTTAATAACCCGGCCTGTCCACTATTTATCATAGCAGGTAGATCGATAAATTCGTGTTATTTATTGTTTGTACAAGTGTCCAGCCTGAGGCGAGCGGAGAGGAACGACCCTCCCGAGCCGCTCGGCGTGTCGGCGGCGGCGGCGGCGGCGTCGCGTCGCGTCCTCGGCGACAAGTGGACATAATCACTAATTGAATCAGCAGCCAGTCACTACGGTGCTTCCATTTATTTGTTAACCTTTAAACGTCTCTTGTAGGATACATCTCACTATCTAATTTTATAATTCCGTAGCCAATGCGTAGGCGAGGTAAAAACTATGGAGTGAGATAAATGTTGAGAAATAACCTACTAAAAAAGTAAGATTGTTACAACTTGGAAGTTATGTGTGATTTGTAGCGTTCTTATTGGCTTGGCCAGCGAAACACGCCACTTTGATTCCCGAATCATAGAGATATACGTATAAATAAGGTGACGTTTATCTATACAGTCAATCTGAAGGCTTGGTAAGTGATCAGTAACACGACACGGATCGATAACACTATTTGCTAATTTCGCAAAATAAAATCTTGCCGTCCCATAGTAATTGACTCGGGGCTGGGCTTGTGTTTGTAAGGAACAAGAAAATAATAATTTACGAATTTTACAAAAAGGGTCACTGAACCTTGTTACTGAGCACTTGTGGCAGCATAAATTAAAGTCACCTATATATAAAATAGCGCGCTTTTTTGTGAAAAACTAAACACAGTCCCATTACTACGCGATCAAACGAAATTATTTTCGGTTAAAGCTAAGGCGGTTGCCTCTCTCCGCTACGCTTCGCTATCGGCTACCCAAATTTATTTACATATAAACCTGACATGCTCCTCTTATTTGCTGAAAGACTTTCGTGATTGTTTTAATTTTGCTTTTTTGTGAATAATCTGCTTTTTCTGCTTTATTACGGATATACATATAAATCAAGGAAACCTGCAAACCATAAGAGAGATGTAAGTATTGCGTCCCAAATATGTCGATAGAGCTGCACTCCAAAACACCTCTGAGACTGGACCTCGAGTATATGTCGCCGGCAGATCGTAGAGTGGGGCATATCATGATCAGCCCAGGCATATCGTATTTCTGTTAAAACTAGGGGGTCGCCTCGCTCTGCTCCGCTTCGCTCGGCTTCCTAAATTTATGATCACAAGTAACCTAACACGCTACTCCTGGCTCCGCTCGTCGTCAAACCTATTTTTCACTTTTGATGAAAGATTTTCGGTTCCATACTTTACGATCTGCCGATTACATACGTGTCTTTTGCCCGTAAACTGTGGCAACAAAATTCAACAGTCCACGAGTGAGGATAATAGTACATTACTGTTAAGACCAGGAAGTAATTCTTGGACGAGGTAGATGAGCACTTTTATATACTCGGGGGCAGGATTCATTCATTCAGGATCATTTTATTTTTGAGAAAAGCACTATACTTGGTCGAAGCAAGTATAATGCTTTTCTCAAAAGTAAAATGAGACATTTTCATGTTTTTCATGATAATGAGTTATATCAAATAAAATAAACTTAATAAGTTATATTTAAAGTTACTTGCTCATATTAGGGCAATTAGTCATGTTTATTGTTATTGATTTCTTCAGCAAAGCATTAGTGGAGTATCATCTATATCAGAGCCCTCTTCTGAACTCATTTTGTAATTTATTTGCCCAAAACACTTTCAACTAATATATAAAGCAACATAAATTCCCGCTTTTACGCAACTTTTTTTTATTATTGCCTGCTGGGCAAAGGTATTTTATCGCTATGCGGCCTTCTTCATGGATAACGCCATCTTCTACGACTAGCCTACTATATGTATATAAATGACTATGTGCGTAGGGAACTGCCCTTCCCCAGGGAACAAACTATAGCCTATGTCCAAGTGAAGAATCTACCATTTCAACAGAGAATGGATTTTCAAAATCGGTTTTGTACATCCAATAGTAATGCGCGCGAATTTAATTTATCTAAGTATGTCCCTAAAAACTGCACATCAACAGGGAACAAAGAATTTTTGACATCTGTTCAGTAGTTCTAGCTGCATACAAACAAACAAACAAACATATTTTTTCCCCTATATGAGTGTAGACTAGGTAGACGAATCTTTCTACTTTACGATCGTAACAATATGCCTATTGGAAGTTAACCGCACTTTCAGCTATATGTTTTTATTTTGCAAGTAAAGTTTAAAGATTTTTTACGGTGGAAACCGATGGGAAAATGTCGATGTTGAACATATGTTGAGCTCTCCAGGACTGAAACGTTTCGCCATAAAATATTATTTTTATACAGATTAGATTTGACGTGTAAAACGTATACTTTATGTATCTATTTTACAAAAAAACATTTTGAATCTTTTGAATCTTTGGACGTTATAACTCTGGTACATACTTGTAACTCGGATCAATACTGAGTTGTAAAAATTAACGAGCTATAATCAATCAAACACGTAACTCTTTGTTCATAACAGAACATCTTTTGTCTAAGTGTACCATATCGAGACGATAATGTATACACGCAAGTATTCGTTACCGGCCTCTGATAATAATTATTAGCTGACAAATCTTCACTTAATGGAACCGTTAATCGTGTTTTGTTGCAGTGAAAACATTTATTTCGTCATTTGCATACAATGGCCGGCCCGAAATATTCGAGTGTTAACGCTTCACGAGCGTTTATGAAAGTTCCCATTCTTAGTACGCTTTTTGTTCATATAAAAATATATATTCTATAGGCAAGTAGAGGTGTAGAGAGATTTCAATCATATGTGTAATTTATTTTTGTAATATAAAATATGTTTTATATGTACTCATATACTACTCATGTAATAAGAATGTCTTAGCTAAAATATAACAAATAGCAGGTGATTAAAGAAGACATGTATTGTAGTGGCAAAGAGACAGATAACCTATACGTACATAATTAGCTACGGAGCTCATATATCTGTGGCCAAACGACGCTAGTGAACAATCAGAATTTCTGATTTCTGACCCACTCACATTTAGAGCCGCCATTAATTCATACAAAAAGCGAACCGTAATTAAATCGACCATTGTGGTTGCCTACATGTGTATGCAAATGTGGTTTTTATGTTAACCCGGTTGAGCTACCTCTGTGTGGCAACGACTTTTTTGAAAAATATTTTTGTGTTATGTACATTCATACCCGAGCGCGTTGATGTCTTTTGTAATACATTGTATTGGTTACTATTATATGAGTAATGTCAGACTGTATATATACTGCAGTGGCGGAGTGTCCATATAACACGATTCCCATCGGCTTGTTTGAGAAATGGCATCCAAACTACATTTCTTTATTCCGTTCTCAATTCAACAAATACACTTGACTGACAGGGAGTTGCAAGGAATATATTTTTTATGTTTTCCTTGGTTGCTTTTCTGAGTAAGGCGACTTTTTTGTCCGGCTTCCCTTTTTAAATGTGCACCCTTCGCCACTGATATACTGTATATAATATATATATACTGTTTATCAATTTGAACACAACTTTTTTGCAAATAATGGCAAAGCTTCTTTCAGCAGCCATTTTCTCATGTGGCTGAATAAGCTGATGAAACTACCTGCATTACTACTTGCCATATTTGACATCTGTCAAAAGTTCGTCTCAATTTTACTGCTTTAACTTGCTTAACCCATTATTACATACCCGATATTGACATTAAAATTTTGTATGTTTGTATTTTAGGTATTTTGACTTTTGAATTTGTGTTTGTAAATCATTTGATTCTACTTAGAATATTTTTACGCCAGATTCTGTCTGAATTTGGTGGGATTCCCCAAATTCGAAGACAAATAATTATTACTTATTTACTTACCCATATAGTGTGCCAAAGGGTAACAGACAAAAGTCATAAAATTCGAAGACAAATACAACAAAAGAACAATGAAGAATCCGTTTCCACAGCAACGTACCTTTAAGTCTGAGGACGTTAAAGCGTTCGATCTCGCGATGGCCGATAAACATATTTCGGCATTGCTCTCTCGGCGTAGATGGAGTGAGGTAACGGCGCTTTTCCCCATTGTACACGCAATTGTTTTAAACTATTAATTGTTCAGATAGTGCCACCGACACAATGCACCGACTGACTAACAAAACAATGAAACCGGAAAAATCTTTTGCGCCAAATGTATGGTGATTGCTGGTGACCTCTTAAATGGAGAAAGAAGATAGAAGATGGACGGCGGACACGTGTCGACGCTGCCACTCACCTGTTATGAACATTTGAAGAGTAAATTAGTGGAGGAGTGAGACTAATTTTAAGAGTATCGTTAGGTGATACATATGATAAATTAAACGACTAGCTGATTTAAGATTATGTGGGAATATTTTAACAAAAGATGTACAAATGTTTAAGATCAGCGATTAGGTAGGTAACAAGAGAAGAATAGATTGGTAAGTATAAACGTGAAGGGATACAAAGGATAGTTTAGGTTTTTGTTTTAGTTTAAAAGTTCAATACATCAGAATAATCACACTATCACAGTTCACACTAATATTATAAATGCGAATGTTTGTGCGAGGGTGTGTGTGTGCGTGTGTGTGTATGTTTGTTAGTCTTTCACCCTGAAATGTCTGAACGGATTTGGGTTAAATTTAGAATGGATATAGCTTATACCCTAACTTAACACATAGGCTACTTTTTATCCCGGAAAAATCCTGTCGTTAAACCGAATAACACGCGGGCGGAGCCGCGGGTAAAAGCTAGTATATTATATAATAAATTAAAACATCGCTTTTATAAAATAAACAAGGTGTTAAAATGATAACTTTTTTCCTTTAAACGGGGTATTCTGCCCATTAATATGAACAACTTTTATTAAAACAAACAAAACCGGACAAGTGCGAGTCGAACTCGCCCACTGAGAGCTCCGTTAAAGACTATTTTTTTGATAATTTACTTACAAATATTTTTCCCTTTACTGTAGTATAAGATGGAATTACTTGCCAAATTTCATAGTTCTAGGTCAACGGAAAATACTCTATAAATTTTGATTCCCTTGAGAGTGTCAAAATATACGTTTATTGCGGCATAAACGGCCGTGGCTTTTTTACGTTAACTTAGAAGTTTAAATTTTTCACAGCTTTGAAAAAATTGCTGTTTAAAGCAATAAGCAGAAATTGATTAGTAATAATTAGGGTTTTACATTCAAATTCTATTATTTTATGATTTGCATTTTGATTGCATTTGATTAACAAACTTAAAGGCGTATTTAACGTTGTAATCAAATGTAATCAAAATGTAAGGCATAAAATAACATAATTTTAATGCGAGAACCCTACTGTTAATAATCAATTTTCGCGAATTGCTTTCAAACGCAATTTTCGCTTACTTTTTATTCAAAAGCAAGGAAAACAATATTATGATGTGCATTTTGCACAGGGATTCGGTTTAACCACCTTAAACAAATGATCTCATTTAATGGGTAGAATAACCCATTTTAAGAGAAAAGGTTATGATAGCAACAGCCCGTATATAGGATAGCGCTTTTTAATGGTGGGGTATAGGGAAAATTTAAACTTTATCAGTAACTAGCTTTTGCCCGCGGCTCCGCCCGCGTGTTGTTCGGTTTAACAACATGCTTTTTTCCGGGATAAAAAGTAGCCTATGTGTTAAGTTGGGGTATAAGCTATATCCAATCTCAATTTCATCCAAATCCGTCCAGCTGTTTCAGCGTGAAAGAGTAACAAACATACACACATACACACACACACACAAACTTTCGAATTTATAATATTAGTGTGATAGAAATTTACTACCGGTTTCATCGATTTATCGACATCTTCAGGCGATAAAAACATTATTATAATTTTATTTCAGTATGACATCATAGTAATTTTTACAATTTACTTGCAAAGACGAAACGTTAACTAGACATTCTACCTACGTTCTTTTCTTTTTATTTTTCTGTTTTTAGTCATCGAACATGTAATTTTATAATTAACGTATATAATTGTATTTAATGTTTCTCCTTATTGCTTTCGCCTGAAGATGTCGATAAGTTGATGAAACCGGTAGCGTGATCATTCTTAATAAGTAAATACTAGTGGAACAACGTACAAGTAATTTCCATGCTTTTCTATTATTGTGAAAATGTTCCATCAAGAAGTGACAACATACAGAAACAATCATACTGGAGGTTTGGTAAGTGATCAGAAACACGGATCGATAACACTTTTTGCTAATTTCTTTTTAATTTCTTTTTGAATAAATATATATTTATTCAATAGGATTTGGTTTAACTGCCTATCTTATTGATGAGTTGACAACTCGTGAAGTGAAGTGAAGGCACTTTCATAGACAATGTATTCTCTCATTTTTCATCTAAGTACTCTTAGATGAGAAGAAATCATCTAACACAGAAATCGGAATCTTCTTTTGCGGGAAGTTATTTTTTTATGCCTAACGGAATGTTTTTTGCCACTGATTTCTGGAAATGTCAAGTCAGCAAATCACATTATCGAAATGAGCAGATAAATTTAAATAATATAAAAAATCGAGTAAATAAAGCTGAAGCGGAAATAGCCAGGAATAACAGGAGTACAAAGTTAATACTTTTATATCGTAACTATCTATAAATTCGTTTACAAAATCACGTTCACGAAATGTGTATGTGTGAGTAGTGTCTGTGTGTTGAGTGTTCTCGTTGAGTTACCTCTAGGACTTGCATTTGCAACTTATGTTAATGTCTTTTACTTGGAAATCGAGCTAGCAAAAAATAATAGAGGCACCAAAAATATTTTTCGTATTTAGCAAACAGGGTCATTGAACCTTGGTCCTGACCACTTACCGAGTCTCCAGTTTGAATTTGGCTATATAAACGAAAGTCACCTTGTAAAATTAAAAAATTACACTGTCATGATAACTAATTAATACTTTTGCAAATTTGTAATTCTAATAGGTACAATATTATTTTAAACACACAAATTGTTATAATTAAATTTTTTACAGGTATTTGTAGCTGATCATAAGAAAGTATAATGTGTGTTTCTGTGATGTGAATTGACTCGTAAATAATGTAGCTGATTTTGTAGGCTTTAATTTTAGTTTTAATTTTAATTTAAGCTTTTAATATGTCCATATACTACCCGGTCACATTATCTCGAGACCTGGCGTCGATGACGTCACGTCGCGTCGGCGCTCAGATATGGTGCGCAAAACAAGCATCCTCTAGTAGGATATTATTATAAACAATAAGATTTCCAACAAAACAAATATTGTGTTAATTAATTTAATGTAGGTAATATTATTATAATGATATGATTAAAATGATGAAAAATAAATGAAACAATCTTGGTTAAGTGGGTACAAGAAGTGTTTATTACACAAAACTACAGACTAAAAATCTTCTTCAGAATATATGATTGGCTCGATGCCAGTCATCGTCTCATTATCGCTATCGCTATCGCTGATCTCACTGTCCGAACTCTCTTCGCCTAGGGATATAATTATTTCACGAACATTTTCTTCTTCAAGGTGGTCTTTCTCCCAATACTCCTGTTGTAATCTTTCAACGTGGTTTACTTCTTTTTTCCAGTCGGAAGGTGTGATGGAATTAATCGCATCTCTTGTTAATCTTTCTATTTCTTTTTCTGACTGGCTAACATTTTTGTCTGCCACCCTTTGCTTCACTAGATTCCAGATATATTCAATCGGATTTAAGTCACAGTCTTCTCTTTCATTAATTCGTCGACGACGTATTTTTTTAGACGCTTTGTCCTTAAAATTATCGGGTACAATTATTTTTTCGTCATATTCTCGTCAAACGGAACGTTATTGTCACGCAACCAGTTTTGCATAACAGATTTGAGTGATGCGCTCGTGGGTGCCTTTATTGATTGAGTTGAATGGTAAGGTGCATTGTTGGAATGTTTAAAAATATACCACGAAAACAAGTCGACGCGTATCGGCAACGAAAGTGCTAACCATACTGACGCGCCGTGGCGAGCGCGGGGAGGTGAAAGGAGAACGGGGCGGGTGGTTCGCATTTCAGCGAGGTCCCGAGATAATGTGACCGGGTTGTAAGTACTATATTGCAAACAATAAATTTTAGTTTTGTCAGCATGAAACTTAAAACTAAAGCCTTCAAAATCAGCTACGTTATTTATATTCACATCCCAGAAACACACACTATACGTTTTTATATTTTAAGTTATGTTAAGTCCATTGTTACCTGGAATTGTATAAAACCCTGAAATAAAACTTGCAACCTGCGTTGATGTCTTTTGCTTGAGCATCAAGTTGTGACAGAATGCGCGTGTGCACGTTTGGAAACGAGTGAATTTCACTCGGAGTGATGCGAATTTCACCCTAGAGCGTTAAAAAATTGACCCAAGTTAAACCGAGGGTAACCGAACTGTTACCTGACAGTTGCACGAAAGTGTTTTGAAACGCTTCGGAGTAATGCGAAAATCACACTGGGCCACCTGATTGGTGCAACCAGATTTTGTTTCTCTTGCTCCTATATAGATCTGTCTCTACTAAACTTTAAACTTTCGCGATTTTCACACATTATGAACTTTGTATTGGGGTCTTACTCGCGATAACTAACAACATACCTTAAGAGATATGTGCCTACAGAGGCGTCGAAACGTCAAGCACATATCTATTAAGGTATGTTGTTAGTTATCGCGAGTAAGACCCCAATACAAAGTTAATAAGATCTGTCTCTTTCTAATAAACGAGTGAAATTTCACACTATGATCGCACGTTCTGAAACGCTTCCTTATTGTGTAGCGTAGTGAGAGAGACGTCAACTCGCGACGTGACGGGAGTCACCGGACTGATGTGAGTATTTGCACTCAAATTTATCTCTCGTCATCACCACCACTCACATGAATTGAACAATGTGTACGAGTATTTTTATTACATATTTTTTAAGTAAAAACTTTGAGGTTTTGTTAATTTTGTATAGACATTCTTGCAGGTACTGGCGCCATAATCGTGGCATATGAAATGAAATAATGATTTGGAAACGTTTGGAACGGTTATTCCCACTTTCCTTGCCTTTTTGTAATTCGTAATGCCTGTAAAACCCTTAACGTTGATGTCTTTTATTTTAAAGTTGTGACAGAATGTGCAAAGTAGCGAGAAAGTCATCAAAAAGCGATGCGACGCGATTCTTGATCTTATCTCGCATTGCTGGTTTCATCGGAAATCGTTAATTGATTTTCTTAATACTGTATGACAGTCTACAAACAAAACAAATAACAAACAGTACATGTAATAAAACATTTTTTATTTTACGGAAAACAGTTCTAAGTTTTATAATTTACTATTATTTATTTTCACATACGTCCGATAAACAGACAATAATGTGAAAGCTGCTCCCAGAATCACAAGACATACCCCACATACTCCCAAAACATAATCGAACACAATATAAAAATATACCTAAATGGGATTAACTTTCTAATTTGAAGAGCAGAGCAATATCGGCGCAGGCAGGTACAATACTAGTCCAGTTATAGTATCAGAGTGCGCGCGCGCCGCGATCTCGGAGCCCCGGGGTCACTGCTCTGACCCTCGGCCGCGTGGGCGCGCCCGTTTCCGTCGCGAAACCAGGGGGTGAGGCCCTGCAGGGTCGATGCAGTTGGACTCATTCACAAACCCTTAATGTACCTTGAATTTATTTTACTTACAGAATCCTTTTGCGCCCCCCCTAAGGCTATAAACAAATTATCTTTTATCATCCACTTTAGATAAGTATATATAGATCATCTTTTTATTAGGAGGAAATTAAAGTCTTATGAATTACTGTAGTTATTAATACTTTTACTAAAACTATCTTTTTTTGTTACAAGTTAATAATGGATTGTTCATCACTAATGCTCTGAAAGTAAGTCCTATATAACTCGAAATGCGGGAGGTAAATTCGATTTACCTACCTAGGGAGGTAAGTAAATTTGAAAATCAAACGAGTGTCCCTTACAGTCACTAACTACACTGGTGGACAAAAAAATCGACTCAAGCATTGTTGTCCTACATTCAAGGGAATAACCCAATCATACAAACATAAACATATGAAATATATATATCATTTTAAAGGTATAGGCCTCCACCTTTGAATAAATGCATTTTGGTTTAAAAGTATTCGCTATACAGGACGTGAAATTCATTTACCGTATTTGAACAGTTTTTACCTCGTACAGATACGTACGCGTATCTGTACGAGGTAAATCCTCCCGTTAAAAGGACGTGCAATAATTTTTTTTCCTCACTTGCTTGACAATTTCAACTTTTTTAACACCTACCCTAATTACCCAGTGATTACGTCATTCGAAAATGGACACCACGCCATTAGAGGCCACTCAAGTGCTTGCCCTATTGCGATTGGGGCGGAACCAACGAAGCGTGGCTGCAGAATCACACCTAAGCCAATCAGCTGTCTCCAGAGTCTTCAGACGCTTCGTGGAGACCGGCGGCGTCATTCGTAGGCCAGGGTCTGGCAGAACAAGATGCACTTCTGAGCAAGATGACCGCTTCATCGTTTTAAGTTCTTAAAGAAATCGTCACATGACCGCAGTTGAGATCCAACAAGAACTCAGACAAGTACGAGATCGGGCTGTAAGTCGGCGAACGATCGCTAGAAGACTAAAGAAAGCTAACCTGACACCAAAAAGACCAGCAACCGGGCCCCAACTGACCACAGCTCATCGGAAAGCGCGACTTCAATTTGCCCGAGAACATGTAAACTGGACCTTGGAACAATGGCGCTCCATTTTGTTCTCTGACGAGTCCCGAATGTGCTTGCATGGCAACGACGGAAGAGCACGGGTCTACAGGAGGCCTGGGGAACGCTATGCGCAGTGCTGCATCACTGAAACCGTTGCCTACGGAGGAGGTTCTGTCATGGTGTGGGCAGGTATTTCGTTGGATGCAAAGACCGACTTGGTTTTTGTGAATGACGGGACTGGCAGGGGTAGTTTAACCGCTCACCGGTATATTGAAGATATTCTACAGCAACATGTCGTGCCCTATGCAGGATTTATCGGCGATAGCTTCGTGTTAATGCACGATAATGCGAGGCCACATGTTGCTGCAACGGTGCGGCAATATCTAACCGAGGTGGGGATACCCACATTGGACTGGCCAGTGCGAAGCCCCGACCTTAATCCCATTGAGCACATGTGGGATGAGGTTAAGAGAAGAGTAAGAAAGCGGAATCCAGCTCCTGCGTCACTCAGTGACTTGAAGATTGCGATGATAGAAGAATGGGATGCCATTCCACAGACAGCAGTCAAAAAACTTATCAGGTCAATGAAGAACCGGCTGCAAGCAGTTATAAGGGCTAGAGGGGGGAACACGAAGTACTAAAGTTAAACTTAATTAGGGAATAAATGAATGATTTTGTAAAAGAAGGTTTTTTTTTTCAATTTTTCGCTATTTGATTATTTCAATATTTACTAACTCATCACTTTAAAAAAAATTACAGCCTTTATAGCAAATACTTTAAGACAAAATGCATTTAATCAAAGGGGGAAGCCTATATCTTTAAAATGATTTACGGATTATGTAAGTTTACGCTTGTATGATTGGGTTATTTCCTTAAATGTAGAACAACAATGCTTGAGTCGATTTTTTTGTCCACCAGTGTATGTAGTCAATCACTCGTCTCGCCAAATGACAATGGAAAATATTTGTTCTGCCTATTTCCTTTTTATTTTGTTGTTCTGTATTTTATTTATATAGTATTATGTAAAAATGTGACTTAGGTATATAGGTAAATATGCTAAATAAAATCTTGAAAAGACGATTAAGGGTACGTTCAAGGAGACGCGGCGCGTCAGGCGGCGCGGCGCGGTGCGCGCTCCATACATCGGTGTATGTTTGTGTTTCCGGCGGCTTGCTACGCGCACCGCGCCGCCTGACGCGCCGCGTCTCCTTGCTCGTCGCTTAAGAGCTAACACAGCAATTAAATTAGTTTTATTTTTAAAACAATCACACTGGCCAGTAAGACACGATTGCACAAAAAAAAAAAAAAGTCACATGAAAATAAAATGGCGGTGGTAAAGTACCTTGTTGAAAACGTTGCAAACATAATTTCATAATTGATTAACGACATATTTCATTGGTTACACGTCGAATTAATTTTTATATGCTGCAAAATGTGTTATTTTATTATAGATAGACCCTTGATAATAGTGTAAAACGGAATAATTACTGTGCAACAAGTACAGGTGTACTTCATGTTATAATTTTGTAAGTATTTTTATTTCCTCGCATTATTGATGAAATACACACGGGTGTAAGAGATCGCTTCCCTCTTCCCTCTAATAAAAATCGACTATTATTCGTTCAAGTTTAAAAATAATAGACAATAATATAATTAATCTATAAATATTATACATTCGTATTGAAACAACACATTTCAAACATTTCTCAGTACTTACTATAATTATTTGACAAGCATTTTTTTTACGTACGAGAAGGTAAAGCTGTGAGGTCCAGTGAGTCAAGGAACAAACAAAATCATTGCACACGCAGCCGGGCTAATCTGCGACACTACATTACAGACTACTCTGTGTGGACTTGTCGATTATGGATTCTTTATTTGTATTACAATTGCAAAATACTAGTTTGTTTGTTTACCTCGTAGCTGTTATTATGTAAATTTTAAACTCATAAGTCAAACCAATAAACAAAAATTCTCAAAAATAAAAAAGGCAAATGGTAACAGGTTAACGGTGGCCTGCTTACTAATTTAAACGAAAAAGAAAAATCTTTTTAAAAACTACAAAAGCCGATGCTAAATATATTTCACTTCCATAAAAACTTATTTAAAGATGCTTTTGACACTTCGTTTGTATTATGGAAAGTGCATAATTTTTTTAATTCCCTAAATAAGTTAAAAAAATTATTAGTCCCTTCTTTCTAAATTATGATTCAATGAGATATACATAAGTTATATTATTTTAGGTTAGTTTTACCCTTTTAATTTAGGTAAGTTTTATTTATAATTTATATCATTTAATTAAATATAATGTTTGTAAAGTGATAAGTTAACATTTACAACTTATTTATTACAGACCAACAAATGTCTTTGACATAAATCGCCATTTTTGTACAAATTTCCAAGTATATTACTATTTTGATGATTTTAAGTTACAACCCATTTTTTTCGTATTTTCAAGTAAATACTAAGGCTATATGAATCACACACACATTCACATTTTCTTTACGACATGAACCTGAAACTGGGTTTGTATTGTATTAAACTTTGTAATCTTGGTTATTACCATAGACTTAGTTACCGTATTTGTGCTGCAGTACTTGAGCTACGAAGCCATGACACTGCTATCTCTAGGATAACTATAATAACTATATAACACCACATACACTCATACACACACCCTAACATCACACTTATGCATATACACAATACATCTTCTCCCTCATACATAAACATATACACACACACATCTCCCCCCCCCCACACCCTTACACTTTTACTAATACCCTGCATGCTGTAAATATGTATATATCTTAATTAATTAAAGTTATATAAACATTGTTCTCTTTCCGAATTAATCGAATATTTTAGTTAGAATACATAATAATTCTAGTGTCAGAATTGATATTGTAATCACTTTATTTTGTAAAGTCTACATTAAATCGTTAAATTGCTAAATTAAGTCAACATAGGGGAAAAGCTGACACCTAAATTTCAAGATTTTTTTTCTTAGCTTTGGTGTCAGTGCAACACTTGATCTTGATGTATCTTTTTAGCCTATAACTTTGTATTTTGATTTCTTGTAATTATACCTGTTTTTGTGAAAATAAAGAATTTATTTCTATTATATTATATATGTGTACCAATAAATACACTGCTACGTTTAAATTAAACCAATACTCTACTGATCATACTAAATAACAACTTAAACTAAGGAACATACCCGCGCAAATGTAAGTAAAATATCACTTGTTCTTACAAAATTTACACTAGGCTCATAAAACTTTGTATGAAGATGAGAACAATTGTTAGGGTTCCGTACCCGAAGGGTGCCAAACGGGACCCTATTAGGGGCTGTTCATTTAAGACAATTCTAACCTCTTTCTGTCCACCCCTCCCCCCTACGTAAGAAAAAATAAGACTTGGATGAACCCCCTCCCCCCTTTCAGTCTTACGTAAGATAAGTATCTATCAAAATTGCAAAGAAATAGTAGAAAAATATAAAAACGCGTTGGTTTATGTCATAAAAAAGTTACTTTTTAATATGAATCGGTTACACATGTTTTACTCAAAATGTAATGAATCAGAATTGAAAAAATAATTTGGCTTATTTTTGTAATCTTACATAAGGGCAATCTAGATCCCCTCCCCCCATGTAAGAAAAAATAAGACTCCCTCCCTAAATCTTCTTACGTAATAAATGAACAGCCCCTTACTAAGCCTTCACTGTCTGTCTGACTGTCCGTCCGTCTGTCATAGGGGTTACAGGTACAGCTTCAACCGTAATAGGTAGTCAGTTGAAATTTTCGCAAACTACGTGTTACTATAGCCTCTATCACGACAAACAATAAAAATTAAAAAATATGTATATACCCAAGGGAGGTCCCTTTACAATAAACCTCGTATTTACCATAGCGCCATCTGAGTTGACTTGTTGGACAGCTTCTACCGAGGTTCATTATCATGATAGATGGCGCTAACAATTAAAGTAGCTTGTCAACCTTTTTGTAACATAATGTTGTTAGGGGTCCGTACCCGTAACATGTGGTGATACGGAAGCCTTTACGCGCGAGTCCGACTCGCACTTGGCCAAATTATTTTCATTTGTGCGGGTACGTTTCCGTGGGAAAGTTGTTCATTATGGTCAGTAAAATATGTGGTTACATTAGAAGATACCAGATTACAATCGTAATAAGTATTTTATATTACGTTAAAGGTACAGCTATGAAATTAACTATCTTTTTTTTAATGTATTGATAGTATACACCATTGTACGAGTATAATATCATTTTTAACAGTCTTTTTAAACCGTCTTTTGTTTTGTGCAATAATTGTATAGTTTCGAAAAACCTTAAATATAAAAAACAAATAAGTTCACACAAGGGAAACCGATTTTTTATTTTTATCTCGTTACTATATTATTAAGTATTAAAAAATAATAGGCGAAAAGTTCACTTTATTATAAATTGAGTCCATGATTTTCTCTCCTGATTTTGGACGTTGACAAGGGAATCAAATATATGTCAGCAAATATTTCGTCACACAAAACAGCTGTAGAACAAGCAGCAGACTAATAAATATGTGATAGGTATCTGTGATATCTTATGCTTTCCTTGTCGTGCGCATGAAAGGTTCAGTCCACGAAACTCCACATAAAATGTGACGTTGATAATTTCTGCTAGTGTACAAGGCATGCCCAATTTAGCTCAATAAGTACCAGGTACATTTTATTCTCGAAGACCTTATTATGCTGGAGACGGACGCACTGCAGGGTAGACGGACATTTCAGCTCTGATGCTTTCGGGTTTTACATATTTACGGAACTCTATATGAACAGACGTACAACACCCACCCAGAGAGCCTCTTGAAGCTACAAACATGAAAAAAACATAAGCATAACGAATTCATAGGTGAATGAAACGTTGAATGAACAGATTATATCACGGAATATCATCATCTCTCTATCACCATGAATGAATGATGCATATAATAAATCATAATTCAATTGATTCGATAATGACTGAATATTATTTCCAAACGAAAGGTCAGATACAAACAAAAACAATTTAAATTAAATCTGATGCAAGAAAGCAATGTTAATCCAACAACCCGATTAATGATACGAACGTTTAAATTAACTTTCGTAATTAGAAACAGCAATAAGGCAGAGCAGCACAAATTACACCTGCCAGCTAATTGTGAGCGGGTGAACTCCACACCAACTATGGTTCTCACTCGTCATTTTTAAGCCAACCGTGTTAAAATTTTATTTATTACTTCCATCTGTCACCCCCGTAATGACGGAGGAGATCTGCCCAGCGCAGTGAAACCGTATTTCGTTTCAAATCAATTAGCCTGTTTGAGAAACTACACCTTAATGACCTTAAGAAAGGTCCGTCAAGTTTACCGTAGGACTAATGCATGTGTTCCGTCAGTGAATGTGGCCAGTATCACTAAAATACGCTTCTTAGATAAATTATATATGTACCTTTAAATTTTTTATATTTTTAACCGTGGCTTAATCAAAGATTTTCTTGATTTTTCTCAGAAACACAATATAATTGTTTAGCTACGTGACAAGTTTTTGCCCCAAACCCAAATAGCCGTCTTCAAATTATAAAATAAATGCATATTGTTATAATTAGCTTTTAATGATGTATGTTACTTTTGAGAATAATTAAACAAAAAATTAATGTTTTCGAAATATATTTCGGCCCACTTTCGCACATTTTATGTCACATAATATAATTTAATTTATTCTACCGGCCCCAAAGTGGGTCGAAATATATTTCAACAATATTTTTAGGGTCCTATCCTAAAAATACAAAATGGGTATCAAATTGTAGATATTAAAGAGCTGATTATAAAAATATATACTTTTACTATATTTACAGTCACCAATTCTGAGAGATCTTTGAAAGACCACAAAAAAATGCATGTCCCCGCCCCCCATTCTCATCGATTCCCCCCCCCCCTATTTCAGAAACTGGTGGAACGAAAAATTAAAAAAAAATACCTTTTTTAGGCCATAACTAACAAATTACAGGAAAAATATTACAAAAAGTTGATAACAAGTGAGAAATAAATAAAAAAAATATTTTATAAAAATACAACATGGGTATCAAATTTTAAATTTTAGATATTAAAGAGCTGATTATAAAATATATACTTTTACTATATTTACTGGCACTGATTTCGAGGAATCTTTGAAAAAACACAAAAAAATGCATGTCCCCCTTTATTTCTGAAACTAATGAACCGAAAAATATGAAAAAGATGATGGTAATTTGGGATTACGTAAAGATTACAGGAAAAATATAGCGGGTGAGAAATTCACGATAACAAAATGACAAAATTAAATTTTTCACTCTCGAGTTTTATTTCGAGTACGGTAGAAAAATATTTGAGTCTATCTTTTATGGTACAATCAATTCTTTTCTAAGTTATCATAACCAGTTATGGGCAATATTTTAAATACCTTCTTCCTGACTGTTCCCAAACCTGTCGAATTACGGAACCCTAGGTATGCGAGTCTGACTCACACTTGACCGATTTTTTAATGTATTTAATTATTTCTAAATTATGGCTTAACTATAACGATATTCATTTTTTCAGGAAACCCATATGATTATTCTCTACTCTCCGCAGTTGGTCATAAACTCAGGACGCGCAAAAATCTGTTACGAACTGTGATCCGCGTAAAGCACGGCATTACATCAATATTTTCCTTTAAGCCTCAGTTCTGATCTTGATTTATTCGTGTGCAGTATTAACTTGCAGTATTATTAACAAGTTGTAAATCATCGATCAGAATTAAGACCGCGGTGAATCAACTGCTGGCGGTTTGCTGAGAGATTTAAACTGCTGCGTTCAGCTGGAGGGTGCATGCGACCGTCTTGAGCCCAATCCGACTTGAAGCAGCTTATTTAGACATTTCCGGGACGAAAATTACTAGAATGGTTTGTAAATTTAATTGCAAACATTTTGCTTACACCGTTGCTGTAAGCGCTTCTCTTAAAAAATCACATGCTGAGATTCAGTCATGAGCTGTCAAAAGCGGAAACTAATAAACACGGTCAAATTGATTGAACAAAGGGTAACAACTTTACTCGTAACACAGATTCAGATTCGTTTACGAACTTGTCTATGATAAATAAGCTGATAACACATACCATATCGTTACGACATGAATCCCCGAGGGATTGTAAGAGTTGTTCCCGAGTGTAAACTGTGAAATGCAAGTCACAGTACACACTTGCTACGTCCGCTTTTCACCGACGATTAATACGTACTATAAAGTGATGGGTGGTGAGCCTTATTATTCTTATAAGAATATAATAGACCGCTTCTGTAGCCGAGTGGTAGAGCGCTCGCCTGCTAACCAAGAGGTCATGTTTGTGTTCGCTTTGATAGCGATAAGGCTCACCACCCATCACTTTATAGTACGTATTAATCGTCGGTGAAAAGCGGATGTGGTAAGTGTGTGACTTGCATTTCACAGTTCACACTCGGGAACAACTCTTACGATTCCTCGGGGATTCATGTCGTAACGATATGGTATGTGTTATCAACTTATTTATCATAGACAAAGTTCGTAAAAGAGAATTTTGTAATATACTTTTGGAGCTACATGTTACAGTCTTTTATTTATATAAGGTGACTTTAATTTATGCAGCCAAACTCATACTGGAGGCTTGGTAAGTGATCAGTAACACGGATCGATGACCTTTTTTTGTGAAATTCGTAAATTATTCCTTTCGTGTTCCTTACAAACTCATTCCCAGCCCCGAGTTAATTACTATGTGACGTCAAGATTTTATTTTGCGAAATTAGCAAAAAGTGTTATCGATCCGTGTTACTGATCCAAGCTTCCAGCATGAGTTTGGCTGTATAAATTACAGTCACCTTATATAAATCTTACCAGCTAAAGAACAATCAGTCAAATATGCCCAAAAAAAGAATATCCGAGTAAGTCCACAAAATAATGACGTAATGGAAACACAGGAAAAGGACATCAAAACTGAATACATGCAATTATGTCAGAATTCATACATCTGCAAATAAAATGCACTTTCATACTCGTATCATGTTACATTTGTTGTTATTATGTAAGATGCTGTGCCCCATACGATCGATTGTTTACTGCTGTACGTTGTGTGTTTTTCACGTCCACCTACTGCTAACTTTGCAATGTAAATCATGTTTCGTAAAATATACAATATGAAAGCTTAGTCTGTTTAGAGTATAGGTAGTTCTACTTATAATAAATATATATAATTTAGCTATATAAAGCCTTTAGTTTCCTTTAACTTGTATTAATAATAAAAAAATATTAATTTTCGAAATATATTTCGGCCCACTATGGGGCCGGCATCAGTTCTACTTATATAACGAAACTAAACTTTAATTCTGCAGTCTTCCAAATATACATTCTTAATTTTTCAGTGTTACGTCTTATATCGGAAACCCTTTTAGCAAATCCTGGGTATAGTCTATTGTTAGAAAATTTCAAATGGATTTCGGAAAGAACAAAAACATTGAACGTCCAATTTTGAAAGTGAAGTGTCAAATGATGATATTGAGTCATAATCACATCAACAGCTCGACCTGTGCCTCCTTCCTTGCAAAGTAAAAAAGTGAGCCCTGTCTATTAATAAAACATTTATCATTTGATTCAATGATAGAACGCCCGGGGTCTAGCTAGAAGGATTTTGAGACCTTCTGGGAGGACGTAAGTTTTTTCGACCATAGTTCCCTTGTCTTTTGCAGTTCATGGTTCAAATTTGCATTAAAAGATACAGTATTTCTTTCTCTTTTGTAGAAAAGAAAAAACTGTTGCTAAGCGTTACCTGCCTTTAGTCCGCAAGCGTTGGCGCTCGGGCATTAACGGAGACAGCGTGACGTGGCCATTTAGGGTCAAGGTCATCGTACTGCCAGAAGGACCAATTAACTTTCATACAAACACTCACTGCCAGCAGGACTAACACTTCCGGCAGGACGCTTCGCACAAACAACCCGTCCTTCCAGAAGAGCTTCCAGCAGGATAAACCGTCGGGCGATCTGTCATTAAGGGGGTAGCTTTTTACCTCGATACAAAATGCACATCATAATATTGTTTTCCTTACTTTTGAATAAAAAGAATACAATAAATGTGTTTTAAAGAAACTTGCGGAAATAGTAAACTAATAATAAAGTCTTCACAAAAAAATACGTACCTTAATGTATTACATTTTGTTTGCATTACATTAACAAACTTAAAAGCATGTTTACAGTTGTAATGTAATGCAGCTGAAATGTAACACATAAAATTGAATAATTTTCATGTGGTCACCTAACTATTAACAAGCAGTTTGCGCGAATTGATATAAAACGCATTTATTGCATAATTTTTATTCAAAAGTAAGGAAAACAATATTAAGATGTGCATTTTGCACCGAGATCCTCCGTTACCACCTTAAGTTAATAATTGTCAGAATCATCGACACATAGATTTCATCTTAATAAATTTTTACAACTCTAAAATGCACTAATACAACAATGATATATGACGGGCACAGGAAAAGAAAGAGCACATCAACAATAAGCCTGATTTGAGAAAAAGGTCATTTAAAGTAAAGTAAAGTAAAGTAAAGTAAAAATTTATTTGCATAAACATGCGTTGTAAGTACAGGTCTTATTGTATCTTAATATTAGAAACAGCACATTTTACCATATTATATAGTATGCAAATATTTATTCTTAAAAAAAAAAAACTAACATGCAACAATATAAGCTAATTTACCTCATATGTATTGTATTTACGTTATTAATTATTATACTGTACGTATATACATATTATGAAATTTGCACAATATGAAAGTAAACATCCTAATATAAGTATATACATTTTAATTATTTAAATATTCTTTGATATCATAAAAACATTTATCTTGGAGCCATGTATGTAATTTCCTTTTTAGGATTTTTATTGGCAAGCTTTTGAATTCTTGTGGCAATGTATTGAAAATTTTGATCGCCATGCAAGAAACATTCTTTTGAAATATGTTTAATTTACATTTTGGCATATAAAGATTATCTTTATGCCTTGTCTGCTTTTCATAAGCATCTGTATTTTATAAAAAACAATTTTGATGTTGTGCCACAAACAAACAAATTTCTTTAATATACATGCACGGCAGAGGTAGAATCTTTAATTTTTTAAAAAGAGGTTTACAGCTATCTCTGTACCAAGCGCCACAGATTGCTCATATGCACTTTTTCTGGACCTTAAATGCCTTTTCAACCTCTACAGAGTTCCCCCACATAATTAAGCCATAGTTGAGGACTGAAGAGACGTACCCATGGTAGGCGGTAATCGCTGCTGTTTGAGATATTGTATTTCTTAGGCGCCTCAAAGCAAACACAAATTTATCGAGTTTATTGCAAACAGCTTTAATATGTTGTTTCCAATTTAGATTTTTGTCCAACGTTACACCTAAAAATACCGTATAATCAACTTCATTTACTTTTTCATTATTGTGTTCGATATTTAATTTGAAATGTTGCTCTTGGTATGTTCTAAATTGCATAAAATTGGTTTTACTTAAATTAATTTTGAGTTTATTGTTCTGTAACCATTGTATAACTTGAGCCAGTGTATCATTAACATTTTTTTCAAACGAATCTTTTTGCTCGCACTTTATAATAAGCGAGGTGTCATCCGCAAATAGTAAACACTCATGTATAGTAGCGTTCGGTAAATCATTAATGTATAGGAGAAACAGAAGTGGACCTAATATGCTACCTTGTGGAACGCCACTTCCATTTAACCTATAGTCTATAGTATATACCTATAGTTAAGGAATCGCCCATTTTGCCGTACAATATCCCTGTAAGACTGTTTTTCTCTTTATTTAATATAATTGTTTTTCTCTTTATGTAGGATTGCAACAAAGTAAGCACCTTCTTGGCAGTTTTTATTTTGTTACCTTAAGGTGGTTGCTCGAGGATTCTTTCACAAAAGCACACCTTATAATTGTTTTTTTTATTTCTGAATAAAAAGTATTAAATAAATGTGGTTTATGTTATGATGTGACACTACACGATGATAGCAGAATGTCAATTTGGCTTTTCTAGCAAAATTGTGTTGTTTTATGCATTCTTCTGTAAAGGATCCTGCACAACAACTACCAATCCTTGTTTACCAGTAAAACATATTTTCGAATTCACGTGCATTTTTTGGATTTAAATTTTTTTGTAACGATATTTAAGCAAAACAAATTACAACATATTTAATTTTTCTGCTTCCTCGGTTAAATACGAACCTTTTTTAATTACCCTATACCTATAATGGATCCCATGTTCATGTTTGGTCTTCTGTTATCTATACCAACTAATAAAGTTTTCTAAAACTGCACATCCAAAAAATATTTATTATAAATTTTATAGCAGCTGTAACTCAGACGGTAGGACGCTGGCCTCTGAATCTTGAGACCCAGGTTCGATCCCCGGTCGGGCAATGCACCAATGAGTTTTTCGGAATTTATGTGCATAGTATTTAACTTACAACTTGCTGAACGGTGAAGGAAAACATCGTGAGGAAACCTGTATGCCCTAATAAGCGTGTACTTGTACCCGAAGTAGGGGGCGATACGGGCTCATCATCTTGGGCCGTAAAAATCGTTGGTGAAACGCGGGTATTTTTAGTGTGGACCGTGACTTGCATTTCACAGTTCACACTTGTGAACACTTCTGACACCCCTCCGGCGATTCATGTCATGACGATATGCTTTATTTTATAACTTTCCATTTTTTGTTTAATAAATAATATATGATTATTTAAAAAGCTCTTATTGTGTATTTTATAAACATTACAAAAATAATAAATACGAAAACAATTGCTCAAGATATATTTCGGGCCCTATTTCCATTTTTAGGTTATTTAAAGATTTTGAAGAAAACTAGAAATAACTTCGCTAACACTCGTAAATAAATAAATATATCCTGGTCGACAAAGACTACAGGTACCCCCCGATCAGATAAGATCTAGTCACGCCACTTTTGATTCTCTACGCCCATCTCCTATTTGGTCCTTCTTCAGTATGTCACTGATTTCGTCAACTTACTTCTTCCTAGGGCGACCCGTTCGGGTTCTACCTTCCAATCATGCATTACAAATTATTTATGGCTAGTAATAAATGGGCATCTCTTCCCAATGATGATGTACACAAAAAATAAACGGCCCCCAGTCCCCGGCAGCCCCACTATTCCCGATTACGGTGGCGGTCGTGGTAACGGTGGGGCAGGGGGTGCTAAGAGTCTCCGGTTGAGTGGCCACCAACACCGACGACTTTTTTTGGCGACGTATAATACACGGACGTTACGGGAAGACAGACACCTCGCTGAGCTCGAGTCAGAGTTAGGTAGAATCAACTGGCATATTCTGGGGCTATCGGAAGTCCGACGAGCAGGTGAGGATACCATAACCCTAGAGTCAGGACACCTGCTCTACTATCGAGAGGGCGATCAATTGTCTGTCGGTGGAGTTGGCATGCTGGTCAACAAAGACCTCACTAGCAACGTGTTAGAAATCGGTAGTGTCTCTACTCGGGTGGCATATCTTGTTCTTAGACTTAACAAGAGATATTCTCTTAAAGTCATTCAAGTGTATGCCCCCACGTCGAGCGACTCTGATGATGTAGTCGAGGCCGTCTATGATGACATATCAAAGGCCAGACATAACACCACCAAGACACATTTTACCGTTGTTATGGGGGACTTCAACGCCAAAGTGGGAGTACAAGAGTGTGGTGAATCGGTAATCGGACCACACGGTTATGGCTGCAGAAACCCTCGGGGCCAGATGCTGGTTAGCTTCCTTGAAAGCCAGGGGCTCTATTTGATGAATTCATTCTTCAAAAAGAAGCCTCAAAGGAAGTGGACCTGGCGAAGCCCTGATGGTAAGACTAAAAATGAGATAGACTTCATAATGACGGATCAAAAGCACATAATTCAAGATGTATCCGTGATCAACAGGTTTTGTACCAGTAGCGATCACCGACTTGTCCGAAGCATCTTGAATATCGACTTACAGCTTGAGAGAAACCGTCTGATGAAGCCTACGCTCCGCCCTTCTCTGCGCCAAACCGCTGTGGGATCCGAAAAGTTCCAAATGGAACTTCAGAACCGATTTGCCCTGTTGGAAACCACTGAGGACGTTGACCAGCTTACTAACAATTTCACGAATGTCGTGCGCGAGGTAGGCAGGGCTTATTTTAAGCCGGAGCGAAAGACTAAGGAGTCCAAAATTTCGAGTGGAACTCTAGACCTGATGAGGCAGAGACGGGAAATGTCTTCAGATTCTGCAGATTACTCCCTTCTTAACAAGCGCGTTAAAAGGCAAATTCGTTTTGACCTGCGCCAACATAACACTCGCGTCATTGAAGACGCGATCAAGCGAAACAAAGGCTCAAAAGTTTTTGCCCAGCAGTTAGGAAGGACTAATCTGACGAAGCTGAAGACATCTGACAATAGAACCGTTACCTCTAGGCCGGATATCCTCGCCGAAATCGAGAAATTTTATGGGCTCCTATATTCTTCACACGCTCCCAAGCCAACTGCTCGCGATAAAGACGACAAACGTGCACCTCTAGTCCGCCACTACACCGATGAACTCCCGAATGTCGAAATGGGTGAGATTAGGATAGCTCTTGAACAGCTGAAAAACAATAAGGCGCCGGGCGAGGACGGCATCACAACTGAACTCCTGAAAGCTGGAGGTTACCCTATACTCGGACAGCTACAGGACCTCTTTAATGCCGTTATTCGTACAGGTACTACGCCAAAAGAGTGGAGCAGGAGCTTGGTCATTTTGTTCTTCAAAAAAGGGGACAAAATCCTACTAAAGAACTATAGACCAATCGCACTCCTAAGCCACACCTACAAGCTGTTCTCAAGAGTTATCACGAATCGTCTCGCTCAACGATTCGACGACTTCCAACCTCCAGAGCAGGCTGGGTTTCGAAAAGGCTACAGCACCGTGGACCACATTCACACGCTAAGGCAGGTTATACAGAAAACCCAAGAGTATAATCAGCCTTTATGTCTAGCGTTTGTGGACTACGAGAAAGCCTTCGACTCCATCGAAACTTGGTCTGTTCTGCAGTCCTTGCAGCGATGCCAAGTTGACTGGCGTTACGTGGAGATGTTGAAATGTCTGTATGACTCCGCTACGATGTCCGTCCAAGTACAGGGTGTACAAACAAGACCGATACATCTTCAGCGCGGCGTGAGACAGGGAGATGTTATTTCCCCAAAACTATTTACCGCCGCGCTGGAGGACGTCTTTAAAACACTAGACTGGAATGGACGAGGCATAAACGTAAACGGAGAGTACATTTCACATCTTCGTTTTGCCGATGACATCGTGATAATGGCAGAATCGCTGCAGGAACTGGAGGTAATGGTGCGCGGCCTTAGCGATTCTTCGAGACGAGTGGGCCTGCGGATGAATTTGGAGAAGACTAAGGTCATGTCCAACTGTCACGTCATCCAAGGGCCACTAACCGTCGACAATGTCAGCATCGAAGCTGTTCAGAAATATGTTTATCTGGGTCAAGTCATACAGCTGGATAAAAACAACTTCGACGCCGAGGCTGACAGAAGACTATGCTTGGGTTGGGCAGCATTCGGAAAGTTGCGTCACATATTTACGTCGTCAATACCGCAGTGCTTAAAGGCTAAGATGTTCAACCAGTGCGTCCTTCCTGTGATGACGTATGGCGCTGAGACGTGGTCTCTTACAAAGGGCCTGATCCACCGATTTAAGGTCGCTCAGCGAGCTATGGAGCGGGCTATGCTTGGGGTATCTCTGATGGATAGAATCCGAAACGAGGAGATCCGTCGGAGATCGAAAGTAACCGACATAGCCTGCAGAATCAGTAAGTTGAAGTGGCAGTGGGCAGGCCATATTTGTCGCCGAGATGATGGCCGTTGGGGCCGAAAGGCTCTAGAATGGAGACCACGTACAGCAAAGCGTAGTGTATTCCGACCTCGTGCCCGCTGGACCGACGACCTGAAGGACGTTGCGGGGGGCGGCTGGATGAGGAGGACGGAGGACCGACATGAGTGGCGAAATTTGGGAAAGGCCTATGTCCAGCAGTGGACGAACACGGGCTGATGGATGGATGGATGGAGTAATAAAAGCTCCGAAAACTAAAAAAATGAGGATATTCAATTTATGAATGTAACTGCTTTAAATACTAAGTTACCGAAAACTTATGTGTTAATAAATAAACTACCAACTACCAAAAACTACCGAATGAAATACTGAAAATTCCGAAAACTTAGTACATCAAAAAGCTGACGTAGTACTATTTTACTAGTTGAAAATACATTTCAGCGAATACTATTGTCAGCTCTTTTGTCGTAGATCTCCGAATAAAAATTCAAAGTTTCCTGACCATATATCATCAATTCTGTTAAATTTTAAAGGGTCGCCTCGCTCCTCCTATATGTATTTACATGTCAACCTAACACGATCCTCTTCGCTACGCTCGTCGTCGCACCTATTTTTTGACCCAGCAGAACATTTTGTTTCGTTAACTTAGTATTTCTTTCGGAAGTTCAGTAATTTATTCGGAGAGGATTATTATTTCAACCAGGTGGTTGTAAGGAATTTTAGTTAGCTATTTTTTATAATTTTTTTGGTAGATGTTACACAGATAAATTTGCATATTTTTCGGTAACTAATTTTACCGCTGCTTAGATAGTATTAAAGTGTGCAGCAATAATAAGTGTAATTTGTTTTTCGGAGGCTTTATTACTATCCATTATTTATTGGCGTTTCCATATAGTCTATCAATAAAAAAAATTGTAGCGCAAAACAATATCTAGACGTAAAGCTGATAAATTTACAAAAAAGTTACTGCTGTAAACAAGAAAGATCCCACGCGTCCTACTCGCATGCTAACGATCGTGATGCTGAAAAACAGGAAAACTTGAACAAAAATATGGCGTTGTTAGCCGAGTTACATTGTTTTATTCTAGAATCAATAAAATACACCGGAAGCACGCTTTTGCTGTCCCTGTTGTAGTAACAAGTAAAATATTTGCCTTAAGGCGACTCTATTCGCCCGAACTCCCATACTAGCGCAGTTCGCTGATCATATTACCGCTTATTATTTTTTCTTTTTCAACATATCCTATACAATATCCATGACGTGAAACTAAAAAAACATTTATCAAAATAAAATACCTAGTCAGTTCTTAAGTACTGTCACTGGCCATTTATTAAAAAAATAGAACACCTAGAAAAAAAAATGAAATGGTGTTCGATTTTCAGATATTTCTTGATTAATAATCTGCCAAATCACAATTACATTCATTCATTTTTTACGATGGAGTGGACTCGCAAAGAGGACCGAGTAGCAGTAATTGCATTCCATCGTTGCGGCCATCCACCGAAGACGATATTCAACTTGCTTCAAAAATTAAAAATCACTAAGAGGTTCGTGTACCGTACCATCAAGAGGTATAATGAAACCTCTAGTGTCGATGACGAGAAAAGAACTGGCAGACCTCGTTCCGTTAGGACTCTAGGGGTCATCAAAGCAATCAAGGCGCGTATTGAAAGAAATCCCGTCCGGAAGCAGAAACTGATGGCTTTGGAGATGGGATTAACCAGAAGTACCGTAAAAAAGTACTCAATGAAGACCTGGGACTACGAGCTTACCGAAAAAAGAGTGGTCATCTTCTGAACGCGCGTCTGATAGCTATGAGAGCCAAAAAATGCAAAGTTTTGCTAAAGCGGTACGCAAGAAACAGACACCGCGATATCCTGTTTACAGACGAGAAAATTTTTAATATCGAAGAAAAGCACAACAAACAAAATGACAGGGTGTACGCTACCAGCTCTGCGGCCGCTGGAAATGCCATTCCTAGAGTGCAGCACGGCCATCATCCATCATCAGTCATGATTTGGTTGGGAGTGTCCTACTATGGCCCTACTGAAGTGCATTTTTGTGAAAAAGGTGTCAAAACCAGTGCAAAAGTGTACCAAGACACGGTTTTAGATCGCATAGTAAAAGATCTGCCCCAGACACTCTTTGGAGGACGGACATTTGTGTTTCAACAGGACTCCGCACCTGCTCATAAGGCCAAAACAACTCAGGAGTGGTTCGAGCGCCAGAATATCGAGCTAATAAGGCATCAAGATTGGCCCTCATCTGGCCCTGACCTCAATCCACTGGATTACAAAATTTGGCAGGAATTGGAGGAGAAGGTCTGTTCTAAACCTCACAAAAATTTGAGCAGCCTAAAGTCATCATTGATTAAAGCAGTGGCCGATATCGACATGAATATGGTCCGTGCTGCTATTGATGATTGGCCGCGAAGATTGAAGGCTTGTGTGAAAAATGGTGGCAATCATTTTGAATAAATTTTGGGTTCAATGTAAGCTAATTAAATTACCTTTTAAAAAAAAAACTTTTTTTGAATATCATGACTAGTTTTCATTTTATAGACAATTTTGTTTGTGACAGAATTTAAGCACCGACTAGGTACATACAAAAGTTACAAGCGTATAAAAGTCCTGGATTTGACACATATTTTGATGAATGTTTATGTACCGTAGTGTCCTAGAAGCGATACAACAAATCAAATAATGGAGTTGATGCTCGTGATTGTTGGCACTTGGTGGAACTTTTGAAACATTTTTTGTTTGATAAACACTTGTACTTGTCCACTTATTTATATTAATTTCCCTTACCGGTTTCGCTGTTAAAGCATTATCAAAGATAACTATCATTAACAACCAAACAAACCTTTGATAATGCTTTAACAGCGAAACCGGTAAGGGAAATTAATATAAATAAGTGGACAAGTACAAGTGTTTATCAAACAAAAAATATATCAAACAAAAAATCAAATAATTTTAGTTTCACAGCATAGTATATTTTATACTACTCAAAAATATGTTTGTTTCATTTTGATTTTTGGGATATATCTCCTGAAATCATAGGACCCACCAAAACGAATCTCGAGTTTTTTCAAAACATGAATGTTGTCTCGCGTTAGCTTGCCTCTCACACCGTGCTGGGTTAGTTCCGTACGAGCTCGGCAAATGAACGTTCGGGCCAACCAATAACAGTCAATCAGTGCTCTATAATCCGAAGTTGAATGTAGAATGAAGTAGCAAGCTTAGCGACCGACCCCGTGCGCGACTGACTTCATGCCGCCGACTACAGGCTTCTTAAGTGAAACTGTATGCTCAAGCTAGTTTATAGCTCAGGGAATCGTGTCAATAGAGTGAATATCGAGTGTAATACTACGTTCGAATGTAATCAGCAATGATTTACTTGTCTCGGATCTGGCGGCGCGGGGCGAGTGGCGGGGCGGTGCGGAGCGGTGGCGGGTAGGTGCGCGAGGATCCCGCGCGATAATGAACCACCTCGTGTGCACGACTCCTCGCGCTTGCGCACTCACACCTACCTAATGCACTATCCTCGCTGAATCGTGCCACACACCATCGCCAATCGCCATATACAACACCCTCTCAGGTTTGGTAAAGGCAACCTTGAAAGGAACGTTATACAGACGGCAGTACGCTATTCACTCCTTTAAGTAACTTAGAGTTGCAATACCTGCCATTTTTAATTATAATTCAGCTCTTAAAGATTTTAGAGCTTACTAGTAACCAGCTAAAGTAAAAATATTTTTTTGTCATTACATTACTTATGGAAATTACCAACACAATCGACAACATTACAAATTAATAACTGGTACAAAACTAAAAACCATTTCGAGATATTGGTCTTCTGAGCATCATATATTTTGTTCAGGATTAAATCATTATCAAATAAAGAGATTTAAAAAAAATTCAAAAGTTGGTAAACACAGGATTTTAAAAACAATTACCTTTGCTTTCAAGTTCATTCCGTATAAAAAAAAATTCACTGTCATGTCATTTTGACTGTTGACATTGACAGCGAACATAACTTCAAACTTTTTTTTTTAAATAATCCCTTGTCAATGAACATCGAGTTTGAATCCTCAGTTGCGACTTACGTTCTTTTAGAATGAGTGAATAAAAAAATTAAAATAAGCATTAAAAACACACAATAAAACATAATAAAAAATACTTAAGCTTTATTTTTACGCGGACTTTCAATATAAATATTGAAAACAAATGGTTACCTGAAATGAAATGATTTCGATTGTGTAAAAGTCATCGCATAAACAGCTCAAGCACAATAAGAAATTCTTCCATACAAAACAGTTTTCGTGTGATATAAATACGACTTGATGTGGGCACATTGTCCCTCACGACGACGCGGAGGTAAAGGATTAAAATACACCTTACCTCCACGCAGCTTACCTGTTTGTCGTCCAGGACAAAGTCGCTGCGAAAATGCACGCCATTTGTGAACAAGACAGGATCTCGGGTTTCTTAAACTGGCACCTCCCACGTGGTGCCTTGTGCCCTTAACCTTTAGGATAGCCGTAGCGCACTTTATGCCCCTTATAATGCGCTCTGCTTACCGTCCCAACCGACATATACGGATGTGACCATGCTGCCCTTTGACTACATTTAGGGACAGTCTCACCATACAATTAAGGAAAATTCACTGATTTAGACAACGCCAGGTGAGTAAAGGAAAATAATATAACAGCTATAGATATTAAGTGTTATATCAGTAAATAAATCTGCCTGCAAAATTATATCCTCTATATAGGTATTAATTTAATGAATTTATAGCGTAATCGCAGCTAGCGATTGACAGTTTACTATTAACCATTATTTACGTTCTCTTAATGGGTAGATTGTTGACAAATTATGTGTAATCTAACAAGCCAACAGTGCAATAAACACCACATCGAGCATAAGTGCGTACAATTTGAATGTAGTTAAGTTCTAAACCACCGCGGTATCGAGGTTCGAGCCACAATTCGCGGCGGCGCAGGCGCACCTGCGACCCGAGTAGAGCCTGCGACTCGCCGCCGCCACCGCCCGCCGACGCACTTTCAAAAAAGGCTAACTTACCTCTATAAGGCAATACAATCCATTTGTAACATGGCCTAAATATCAGGTTTAACCTTATGAACAGGAAGAGAAATTGTAAAGGGAAATATAAACAAGCGAGGAACAAAATGAAAATGGTCATCGCAAATTGTACGTACATCGGCGCACCAGTAAGCCACGGTCAGAGTGGCCGTGATTTTATACGACCGCACAGGAAATCCACAAAGATTGTTCTTGTGACAAGTGAGATTAACAATCGCACAGATATGGAATATTTTATTTAGCCGTGGCGAGTCTCCCACGCCATTGGATTCAATTATAGAGGAAAGGCAGATAGGTCGGCGGGCGAGTGGTCCGCTCGTGACCTGTAAATTGGAACAGTCCGTCGCTGGCCCTTGTCGCACCCCGCCCGCGACGACGACGCGGCCTCTGTGCTGTCCCTTCTGTCTGCTGCACACACAACACACATTGTAACGGCACCGAAATCAACATCTCTACACAACAACAACTACTCTGATTGGGAAGCAGAATACGAAGATCGAGGAACAGTCAAAAATGATTAATGAGCAAACAAAGGTCATCGAAGAACTTTCCTTCAGAGTAAATTCTTCCGGGGTACTTTTGGGTGCAACATCGTACGCAGATAAGAGTAAGGCTAGAGCTCCGTCAGCGAAGGAAATACGTGAAGCAACTACACGAAACAGCGCGGCTGATACTTGCACTGAACGTACCCGAAAAGCGAAAGAGAGAGAACCTAACCAGGCATCAAGTCAGAGCAAGGAGATGAATGTAGTCGTACAACCATCATCGATTGTTGGTGCTGTTGTTGTAAACGAGGAGAGTGAGTCAACTGCCGTTAACAACAAAACCATTCATAAGGATTGGACAATAGTAAAAAATAAGAAGTCCGGAAAGAACACACAGTTGAAAGAAGTGCAAAAAGGTGGCAACGCTGAGCTGAGTACTCTAAAAGCAATTGTGAGTGAACGTAAAAATAACCTGCACGTTTGGTACTTGAGTCCCGAAACTACCGAAGTAATGATAGCTGAACACGTAAAAGCTGTGTGTGGTAATGAAGATATAATAGTAGAAAAGATTAAGCATAAGCAAAAGCGGAATTATGCTTCTTTTCGAATTGGAATTCCTGAAAAGGACTATGAAAAAGTTTGTCATAAGGATGCTTGGCCAGTAAATGCTGAATTCAGTGAATGGGTCTGGTTTCGGAGACCAACAAATAACTCGTACTCCGGAAGACATCAGTATTGAAGTATACTATCAAAACACTCGTGGTCTACGGACTAAGTTGAATACTTTTTATAAAGGTATAGCTTCAGCTTCGGCGGACCTATATGCGATAACAGAGACAGGTCTTAATGATTCCACGCATGATGGAGAGCTGGTTCCTCGCGGCTATAGCTTGCTGAGATGCGACAGGATGGACGGCCGTAAGCACGGCGGTGCCATGCTGGTGGCAGCCCCGGGCTTCGAGCTGAGGCGAATAACTCTTCCCGAGGATGGTGATTTGTCGAAGGCGGCGTTTGAAATAATATGCGCTACAGTTCACCATCGGAATAAATGTTTATTTATGTGCAGCGTCGTGTATATTCCCCCTAAAAGTACAGATAAGGAATACTTACATATGTTTCACATAATAGAACAACTTAGTATTTCATATGAACATGTTCTGATATTAGGTGATTTTAACATGAGTTCAACATCGGTTATAATACAAAATTATTATGAGTATTTTGTTACTTTTTGTGGATTCAGTCAGCGTAACTTTATCCCGAACTGTAATAATCGGCAATTAGATCTGGTGTTTACAACTTTCGCGGAAAGCAAAGTGAGTGTCGAACTCGAGTCGGAGGCGCTCGTGAGTGTGGACGCACAACACCCGCCGCTAAGCGTGAGTGTACGATGTGAGAGAGGACTCACGCGCTGCCCGCCCCCCCTCTCCGCGCAAACGTCTCTCATAGACAGTGATACTCGGCCGCTGTGGAACTTTAACAAGGCGGACTTTAAATATTTGTATGCCACTTTGGCTACAGTAAATTGGGATCCATTGTATGAACTTAATAATGCTGATGACGCTTTAAATCTATTTTATAATATTGTCAATTCTGTTATCGATAATTGCACTCCCAGAAAAAAAAGTAGGGCCGTGGATCCTCGATACTGTTATCCAGAATGGTACACGGCTGACTTGATACGTGACATTAAGGAAAAAGCTATTTTACATAAAACCTATAAAAAAAGTAAATCTAGATGTGATTATGAACTGTTCTCTCGTTGCAGGGCGCTAGTTAAATCTAAGATAACCGCAACTTACGATGAGTATCAAAATAGGGTTCAATCGAGACTCGCGGATGATCCGAGTTCATTTTGGAACTTTATAAAGTCAAAACGCGAGAAACGTAGTAACTACAGTCGTATTAAAAAAAATGGCAATATGTTAGCGGACGATGAATGTGCACAGGAGTTTGCATCCTACTTCCATTCGGTGTATAGTTCCACCCCGCCTCAATTGGACGCGCGCGCGGCGGCGCGGGTGGCGGACGGTGGAGGAGGAGGCGCGCGCGTGCATGTGCCGCAGCTCACGCTGGAAGATGTGCGCCACGCGCTCACTCGCCTCAAGCCCAAGCGCTCTGCCGGACCTGATGGGGTACCACCCTACCTGGTAAAGGATGCTCGCAGGGTACTAGATGAGCCGTTACTGCATATTTTTAATTTATGTCTTTCAGAATGCGCTTATCCCGATGCATGGAAGGTCACAAAAGTCATACCAGTGCCAAAAGGTGGCTCGGGGTCAGACGTGGGTGATTTCAGGCCGGTGGCGATACTGTCAACGTTCGCGAAGGTCTTCGAGTCTAGTCTGCAGAGGTCAATTTACTTACAGATGCGCTCTCAACTCTCGGACGCGCAACATGGGTTTAGACCGGGCCGCAGCACCACCACTAACTTACTGTGCTTCATGTCGCACGTGGTGCCGTCGCTGGACGCAAGGGGGCAGGTCGACGTTGCTTACTTTGATTTCAGGAAGGCGTTCGATACTGTCGATAATGACGTGCTTCTTGAGAAATTTGCTGGCGTCGGCTTCACTCCGCGCCTTCTTGAGTTCTTTAGTAGCTACTTGAGAAACAGGCGCCAATACGTGCAGTATGCTGGACATGCTTCAAACACGTATTGCACATATTCGGGTGTTAGCCAAGGAAGTAACCTCGGACCTCTGGAATTTAGTATAATGATAAACGACCTTCCGAACGTGGTCAAGGATGCCGTCTGCTTGTTATTCGCGGATGACCTCAAGTTGCTTTGCACCGTTAAGGATGACGCAGATTGCGCGGCATTGCAGCGTGACATAGATCGTGTCGTGGAATGGAGTCGCAGGAATAAGCTGTACTTCAACGTATCGAAGTGTGCGACAATGACGTATACCCGCTTGCATGCACCACGTTACTATTGTTACGAAGTAGACGGGACAGCAATGCCTCGCGTATCGGAGGTACGCGATCTTGGGGTACGCATGACGCATGATTTAAACTTTCGTAATCACATCGAAGACTTGTGTAAGAAAGCTTTTAAAAAGTTAGGATTCATTTTGCGGCAGGCTCAGTGTTTTAAAAATATCGAGGCTGTAAAAGCCCTTTTTAATGCTCTTGTTCGGAGCCGAATCGAAACGAGTGCAATTATTTGGAATCCACATGAAGCTAAATATAACTACATGCTGGAGAAAATTTTAAATAAATTTATAAGGTTTGTGTATTTTAAATTATATGGAGTTTACCCTTTCTTTCCACTTATGTATCCAACCCTATTTATTTTGGGTATGGTTGGATACAGTAAGCTTGAAGTGAGAAGAAACCTGGCGCTAGTAGTCTATTTCTTCAAACTTATTCGTGGAAAACAAGATAATCCACAGGTGTTACTGTCGATAGGGCTGTTTGTGCCGAATAATTACCAAAGAGCAAGAACCCACAAGCTGTTCTATGAGCCTATCGTGCGGACAAATATGCTGAAGGAGGCACCAGTTACGACAGCTATCCGATTTTTGAATAAAATTGATCAGGAGACAGATATTGACGTTTTTTACTGTTCGCTGACTGACTTTACAAGAGTAGCAATGTGTTTGTTATGTAAATAGGTTAAGTAGATGATATGTAATAAGTGATTTAGTTAATATTTTTTATGTAGCTTATATTTTCATGTCTGTTAAGATCATAGGTTTTCAGATTCTTCTTTTTTAATTTTTAACAATATTGCTTTAGGTTAACCTGTCATAATATTGTTTAGTTATTAGTAAATAAAATAAAAAAAAAAAAATAAAAACACATACCACTTCTCACGCACCTCCAATTTATAAGCCGCGAGACACATGTTGTAGGTACTCGACTCGCTCCTTTTGGAGACAAGAGCTTTTATAATATAAAAGAAGCTTCTACGGCTGAGTATTTCTTTGTGCCTATCTATTCTATACGTACATATGTGTGTGTAACTGTGTATATTTATTGTAATGCGCTTTCATCGTTTCCTCGGCTGGCACAATCTGCTACTAACAAACGCTTATACCGGCTTTTGAGCCTAACAAAGTGGTCTAGGCGGTACGTTTATTAAACTACACTAGTGAGTTAATAAAGTGGGTTAAGTTAGTAAGCTACCGGGCGCGTTAACAGGTGTGCGCGCCCTGTTCGGGCCACCGCACGAGAGTTTACAGACAATGGCCGGTGCAAGTAAGCGGGATATACTCTACGGATTAGAAGGGCTACTAGATACTTTACTACCACCGCAAGTACCTCAACTACTTGTGTATGCAGCGTTTACGGCATGTAGCCTTCTGCACCAATTCGTTATCCATTTGTTTCTCGCGAAGCCCTATTCAAGTATCTTGCCTATTTTGTGCATCCTGGTATATAATCTGTAACGCGTGATGCAAATGAGTAATTCTTTTCTCAAAACCCCGCTTCTGTTGTTCTCTTTTCCTTGAAACATTGACGTGGGGCTATCGGATGATCTTAATGTCTGAGTGTCAATTAACCATACTAATCCTAACTTAGTGTCAGCAGATAGCATCTTACCTTTAGCATGCCCATAATTATGAAGTCTCGTGAGGTCATTATACAGAAGCGTGTGATACACAAACTCGTATACTCAAACTGGCCATTATTGTGCACTTGCGGCCGGGTCAATGAGAGGAACATAAAATAAAGCTCAGGTACTAGTTTCTGCGATCTAGTACTGATTAAATTTTATTTGTTAATATCAATAAATTACGCATCGGATCATTCATCATATTTGTTTTTATCTACTTAATTCAGAAAAAAAGATTTTTTTGCAAATTTTCGTTATCCCTTATTAACCTACTTTTTTGTATTTCCAAAGGAGCTCCTTCTAAAATAGGTGGTCATAAAGAAAGAGTGTTAGATTTTGATGCCATGCCACACAAAAAGATTTATCGTCTCATTTGTACGCTAATGCACAAAATCAAAAAAAAAACTATTGCCCGATCTATATTTCCTATTCGTCTTGAAATTTCTGAGAATCTACATATTTAAAAAATACAACTAAGTACCCAGAAATCTTGTGTTTTAAGCTCCAAAACGTCCCATAATCACATGAGATAGATAAGAAAATCTTTTTCTTGAAAAATGCAGTAGTTTGGTATGTATAGAGGAAAGCAATAAAACCGAAATTGCGGTAAAACTGTCTTAAATATATGTATTGTATATTCCTATAGATAAGGTGACTTTAATTTATGCAGCTAAATTCTTACTGAAGACTCGATAAGTGATCAGTTTTGTCAGTCAATCAGGTTCGATGACCCTTTTTATGATTTTCTTAATTATTCTTTTCGTGTTTCTTACAGACGCAAGCAGAGTCAATTACTATGAGACGTCAACATTTTATTTTGCGAAATTAGCAAAAATGGTTATCGATCTGTGTTACTGATCATTTACCAAGCCTCCAGTATGAGTTTGGCTGGATAAATTGAAGTCACCTTATATAATTGTATACATATCCTATTTGTCTAGTTTATTTAATTACGGAAACGCAGTCGTATGCTGCTGTAATTAAGGTTTTACGAAGTATTCCTCATCGTTAAGAATTATGATTGTTATAATTGTAGGTCCTGCTGTTTAGCGCGCATGTTTGAAAGCTCATTTCTTAAGTACGCTAATTACTCATACTTGTAAGTTTATTACACAAGAACGCGGCAGGTCTTTGCACAGGAGTGGACGCAAATTGCGAGTTCCTACATGTATACGGAAATGTTAAAGAATAAAGCAAATACTAAACAATATTGCAATTACCTACCACACATGAATCCACAAGTTTTCATTTCTGTTAAGGTAAAAAAAATGAAACATGTATGGATATATCTTTTTATTCTTATTCCGAAAGGCGTTTTAATAAATTTTTTTATTACTTAATTCTAGAGATATGTTGAAAAAAAAAAACAAATTTCGAGGATATCGGCTGAACAGCTAGAATACATTTGCCTAGCAATAAAGAAAAATACTAGCTGTCAACGTCAAGTGTCAATGACATTTGATATATTAAGCTCTATGGTCATGCCATTTCGTTTTTTTTTTAATACAATCAAAGTAGTTACTGGCATTGGTACGAAAGTAATTATGCCTACAAGGCTTTTGTTGAAAAGTCAAAGTTTAAAAAAATCATGTGAGTATGTAAAATTCAAAATTTTGGGAAAGGGATATATCCATCCCTTAGCTTTTTACCTACTTTCTAAATAGCTAATGAAATTAGCGGGTTAGTATTTTGAAATGTTATGGATTTTTTTCTATTGGCCAAGTTTCCAATTTATCTACACTTCAGTTTCTCCAACAGTACATATGTATACGAAGATAAATCTTCCTAAGTAAGTATAAAAGTAACTAAAATGTCACAAGCTAAAGAGTTATCGACTTACATAAATAAATTGGTTAATTTGTGTTTACCACAAAGTTGGCAAGTGCCATGTATTAGTAAGGTTCCACTAAAACCACAAACTACTAAAGCAATAACCAAACACAAACAAGGTGCAACTAACAACATTGCCGTACAAAGTATACAGTAACTAGGTAACAACGGAATAATAGCTTACAAATTGGGATACACTTTCACTTGTACTAGAGAGTTATACCTACTGTTATTTATTGCGACAATATTTGTTTGTTTTTAAAGATACATGTAAAGTGAAAACACACAATTAAATCTTCTCAAGATATATTTCGGGCCCTACCTGGGCTCGGCATCAGTTGAGTATCTGGTAGGACCCGAAATATATTTTGAGAAGATTCGTGTCCTTATTTATATTTTAAATTTCATGTATCTTTAAAATCGAACTTTAGAGCTTTTACCTTCTACAGCATATGTTATATGTATAAGGTGACTTTAATTTATGCAGCCAAACTCATACTGGAGGCTTGGTAAGTGATCAATAACACGGATCGATAACACTTTTTGCCAATTTCGCAAAATAAAATCTTGACGCACCATAGTAATTGACTCGGGGCTGAGCTTGCGTTTGTAAGGAACACGAAAAGAATAATTAACGAATTTCACCAAAACGAAGCTTGATACAAAACACTTACCGAGTCTTCAGTAAGAATTTGGCTGGATAAATTAAAGTAATGTATATATATTTTTTTATATAAAGTTTATAACTTGTGAATAAACGATGCAAATCTCTAAACCCTAGTTCTGGTATCACAAATCATGAAAGTGTTACCAACACTAACCACATTTACGAAATACTTGACTGCTGTGTTACGAAGCTCATACGCAAAGGTAATTTACGCACACATCGTATTTTCTTGGATTTCTAAATGAAAACTGGTATAGCTGTAATAGTGATCCAGGACCTAGATGGTCCCGTAGGCAAGTCTTTCTTTTTTCAGGATTTTTTCACGTTTTCATAGTAAGTAATTTTGCCTCGGGGCGTCATTTATACCTGTTTTGATTTTTTCATATTTTTTAACCTACCATGGTACTTACTTCCGATGAGAAAACTTCATGAACCGATTCTACTAATAAATGTATAACATTGATAAAAAAATCAAAAATACTCTTAAATTGGTCGAAGCTTAAGACGCCAAATTCGAGTTTATCGAGTAAAAAAATAATAAATTATTTCCGTAAAACAAACGCCAAATGACTCATCATAACCAAAATCAACGAACGCAAGATATTGAAAATATATATAAATCCATTTAAGTTGACTTTCGTTTATATAACCAAATTCATACTGGAGACTCAGTAAGTGGTCAGGGCTAAGGTTCAATTAAATACCCTTGCTGTGAAATACGCAAAATAAAATGTAGACGTCCAATACTACTTGAGTTGTTCTTGAGCAAGTAGGTATAGAATTTATTTTTTGTATTTCGCAAACAGAGTCGTTATAACTTGATCCTGACCACTTACCGAGTCTCGAAAGTCACTTTATAAGTATTATATATTTTGTATATGTTTTTTTTTCGCCGACCCCTCCTAACGATTTTTTGCAAGGGAAGAACATAATTTCCCTGCAACAAAATGAAAACACACCAGGAGACGAAAGTCCACCCGAGTTAAAGTAATTTTCTTCAGACAGAAAATAAGCATTTCTGAAAAAAATTAACGCCCTAGGGAAACTTTCCTGCAGAATTATATAAGGTGACTTTTGTTTTTATAGCCGAATTCATACTGGAGACTCGGTAAGTGGTCAGGACCAAAGTTCAATGACCGTGTTTGTGAATTACGAAAACTATTTTTTGTACCTTCATACTAGTTCAAGAACAACCTCTACTAATCGAGTACAGGAAGTCTAAATTTTATTTTGCGTATTTCACAGAACTTAGAGCCTGATCACTTACCGAGTCTCCAGTACCTATGAATTTGGCTACATACACGAAATTCAGTCATAGTGAAGTCATAGTCGACACGAAAATCAATCAAATATAGGGTGAAATTAAATCAATCGATCAAATTCATACCAGAGACTCGGTTAGTGATCAAGAACTAGGTTCAGTAATCCTTTTGGGCAATATCGAAAAAACATTTTTTTTGCTCCCTTACTGGTATTTTTTTCGAATTTCCCCTGGAGGGTCATTAAACCTTGTTCCTGATGACTAGCCGAGTCTCCACTATGAATTTGGTCGGTTGATTTAATTTCACCTAGTATTTGGAGCAGCGACACTTTTTTTCCGATTTAGCTCTCAGTTATTCATGAATACTAGTTTGTACTATCTATCACCAGTTTTTGTATCAAAATTAATAGAATTTCAAAGTTACTTAAAATTTTCAATTTCAATTCGATCGCTTAGGAAGAAACTGACATAAAAAAGGTCTCGCGTAAACGCAGGCTGCCGTCGCGTGCGCAGCGGCAATTACGCGCATTACGACGCACTTGTGAAAACTAAGGTAGCACAGCGGAAAATTGTGTAGCCCTACTGGGTTTATGTTTTAATAAATATTGAAATATGTACAACTTCAACAAGTTGTTTTACCAATCACTTTCAACAGATTACTAAATCAAAACCAGTGAAAGTTCGCCTTGAAACGCGACGTACTAAATTAAGTTCTTAATTTCTAAATAAATATAAACATTAATAATAAATTTTAATGTAAAATATTTTTTTTTAATTACATAGGATTACCGTTTTCCTTTTTTTATGTATTCCTTATCTTTTTACGGTTTGCTGGAAGAAATCTCTCACAGAGATAAGCTCGCCGCTCTGTACACTAATTTTAATTTTTAACTTGTGTGATTTCGTATTTTTGTGTACGTAAATGAATGAATAAAATTACACGTTATTTTGTATTTTTTATATACTTAGAGGTATGTATGACCTGTCTTGAAGTTAGCAAGCTGAGAAGGGCACTCCTAGCCCCGCTTCTAATATTTTTACTACCATAATTATTGTAGTTATTTCTTAAGATACCTACAAGTAACTTGTCACTAATTAAAGCTTATTTCGCAATTATCAATTTAAAAATTTGTACACAAGTATATCTGTTAAAGATAATATTGAACCTTGCATTATTTTAAGGGCGTCAAGTTTTAAGTTTAAGATTTCTAGCCCAAGAATACAGGTCACCACGGATGTTATTAAACGAAGTTCTGTTTGCTTTAACGAAAAATAAACGCCGTGAAAACCATGATGAAAAAGGCGTTAAAAATGCTAAATTGTTAAATTAAATACTATGCATTATACGAATAGTCAATTGCTAAATTGTAATAGAAGAGGCTGAAGCAGTAACTGAATGCAAAACTGGGACCGGTAAGAAAATAAACAAAAGGGCTGTCTCATGCTGACAGGTGACAGAGCTGATGCTGGGCTCGACTGTGGAGGTACCACCATCTTACTCGCAAATCCTCCCGAAGTTATTCGGAGGAGATTAAGAGAACAGCTCTTAGGCAAAACCAGGCGGCCCACCATTGCCTGGGACCGATGGATGGCGGTATATCTGTTGTGACCAGATCATCGAATAGAACATTTCATGAAATAGTCGACCATTTCATGAAATGATCGCATTTCAAGAAATAGTCAACTGTCACTGACCAGATCATTAAATATTCAACGTTTAACGATTTGGTCAGCGACGTTTGACTATTTAATGAAATGCGATAATTTCATGAAATGGTCGCCTATTTCATGAAATGTTCGACATTGCCTCGCTCCGCTCAATTTCGCTTGGCTCCTGAATTTACATTCACAAGCAATCTAACACGCTCCTCCTCGCTTCGCTCGTCGTCGCACCTACTTTTGCCACGGAAAAACCATAAATCGCATCGCACAAACAATAACAATGCACCATCAGCGCCGCTAGTGTTGAATAAATGTAACTATTTTACGATACGATCATACGACGTTTGACCAGATCATGAAATGGTTTTGTGTTAGTTGATTATATCGTCAAAAGATTCATTGATTTGGTCAATCCATATCATGAAATGGTCAACAAACAATGTAATATTTCATGCATTGCGACTATTTCATGAAATGGTCGACCATTTCATGAAATTTTCAATTCTATGATCTGGTCACCACATATCCATCCCCAATTGCCGGGCCTTATATAAAACAGACTGGTGACGGGTAGCGGCGTCACTGGTGCATCGGCTTCGGCACGACGCTCACCAACCCGCCTGCCCAGCGTGAGTATGGGCATTTCTTTCAGGAGGACCGCCAAGAGTGGCAAAATCCTGCAAAAGCCTATGTCCAGCAGTGGACGAAACAGGCTGATGGATGGATGGTGTCTCATGCACGACTGTAGCGGATGAAAATCACCGTCTGCCTCCCTGTGCACTTATAAAATTACTAAACAAGTCAGGTTATAAAATAATTTATATGTTTCTAACGCAACAAAAAGCATCATAATTACAATTCCCGAGAAAAAAATTAAATGGCGACTTAGTATGAAGAATGCACGTGTGCCTCATCAAGACGAATAATTGTAGAAGAAATAGCACCGAGCCACTCCCGACGAAGCTCGCTAAACGTGATAACTGCCGCCATCACACTGCGTCTCCGACCACAAAACATATTGCATTATTTATATTGTGTCAACATGTCTGTCGGCCACGGATATCATTCGGAATCGTGCTGCTGACGCATTAAGTGACTCCCAAAAAAGAAAATAATCATTATATCCCTTCCACTTGCAGGCATGACTCCAATCAATTCATCTCATATCGTTGTCATATCTGCAAGACAATATCAAGTAGACACTTGCGCCCAACAAAGGAAATTAGTTATGCTCACGAGCCTATTAAACCAGCCTCGTCACCGTAGAAAATGCTCGCTAAGCGTTCCTTGCATAATGAGCCCTCTATGTCTTAATTATGTTATCATTCAATGACGAGGTACCGAATGGGTCGTATTCATAAATATTCAAATTAGGAACACGTTTATCAGAGCCGTCAAGTTGTTCGCGGAAAGCGGCAGGCGTGGTCGAAGGCGCGAGCGCACGTATTAAGCGAGGGCATTGTTCCCAAAGACAGATCCGACTGAAGGAGACACGATCCACATCATACTTACTGCACCATTCACCGGGACAAGCTGACTGTCTACACTACAAGCCGTTTATGTTCACTGAAGTCAACAGCTCACCCCCGAAACCATTTATCTCAACTCGTATATTATTAACATAAAGGATGTTTCCTTTAGTAAACCATCAGAAAATAATCAATATCTCGCTTCTCGATGAAATTGAGAGCAGAGATCAAAATAATTGAAGGTAAGTATTACTCAAAAGTCAGTGCTTACAGCGAATATTGTCAAAATCAGGAACCATAAATTACTGAACCCAAACTTCGAATAATAAATGAATCGACGCAATAAAAAATTATTCACATCGTCAGCTTTCCCTTAATACTCGTGTCATACATATTAAAATATATGGATTTTGCCTTAAGCCCATTACTTTCTGAAAGGAAACCTTTGCATCACTATTATATCACAACGTTTCATTGAGCGGACGATGATTGAGTGATTAATATGATGGTTAATTTAGGGTTCACAGATTTCGATTAAACCCAATGCAAATCTTCGTTATCCATAATCATAATTTATTCGTAGGATCGATGAGGGCAACGTGAACTCAAATAACACAGAATCTACACAAGATTGTAACTTATGAAACAGTTGCGTACCAGCTATCAATCAACAATCTCTGCTGCATTGCACAAAAAGACATTGTTTCAACCCTATATTGTTGGTCTTTTTCCGGAGTCGAGTCTTGTGATTAATAACATATAAGTACCTGACAAATGTTTAGATTTCACGATCTTAACGTGCCCGTCCAGTAATTGAAAATAGTAACGGTGTGATTTATGCAAATCGATCCTTTGACGTTCAATTTAAACTGTGAGGCACGTTGCGCCGCCGGCCCCTGTGAGCCGAGTCTGAGCTCCATTAGTGGCGCTTCGCAGGACACGCGCACGCGCATGCTCTGGCCGCCTTTGACATCATCCAAAATATTATAACTATCGACATTATGTTCATTTAATTAATTATATTTTAGAAAAGCATCCTGTATTTACAATATAAGGTGACTTTAATTTATACAGCCAAACTCATGCATGAGAGGCTTGGTTAGTGATCAGTAACACGGATCGATAACACTTTTTGCTAATTTCGCAAAATAAAATCTTTACGTTCCATAGTAATTGACTTGCGGCTGGGCTTGCGTTTGTACCGAACACAAAAAGAATAATTTACGAATTTCACAAAACGGGTTATCAAACTTGTTACTGAGCACTTACTGAGTCTTCAGTAAGAGTTTGGCTGCATAAATTAAAGTATCCTTATATATAGTAAACTTTAAACTTTCGCGATTTTCACACATTATTGCATTTTTGCGGCTACTCTCGTCAGTTAGCTTGTGACCACGACAGCCTACAGAGGCGTCGAAACGTCAAGCACATATCTATTAAGGTATGTTGGTAGTTATCGCGAGTAAGACCCCAATTAAAAGTTAATAATCCTTATATATGTCCAAATATACCTTAAAACTATTGGAGTCAGTTTGTCCTATTTCACTGTTTGAGATTTTTTTTCATGTTATCATTAAGATATGTTTTTTCAAGTTTTTTTACACGAGTTCTCTACAACAACTACCCTTTCCTTTTCGCACGCATCATCATTACACACCTAAATATATTATAAAAGTATTTAAGTAAATTAATTATTGAGATTCTATAAAAAACTGTTGTTTCCTTTTCGTATCCCTATATCCTCACAGTTTTATGAGACCGTATGTTATATAATACAAAATCAAAAGTAAAACGCTTCTTTGGAAGTTATAAAGGCAATCATCCGGACATTGTCAACTGTTGTACCAATAGACCATAGAAATAAAATCGCGAAGACGCCTGCCGCCTGTCAAAACGAACGATTGTTGATGTTGTGTCGCAATCAACTGAGACACGCCAAGTCTATCTATCTATCCGCATGCTTGTTTGAGGCAAACATCGGGACTGGATGCGAGATACGATCAAATCAATCAAACATCGCAAGCTCCATAGAACTACGAGAACCCACTATACCGGTAGCCGAACCGGTAGTGCTCTCTTAGATGAAGTTTATCGTTTACTTGGTTTGCTACGGTTCACTTCTCTCTACATTTGAATGAAAATATAAATATGTTAAAGAGTACTAGAGCCCATTATCTTAGGAATTATCGGTCGACGCAAACGTAATCCACAGACATTGATAAAGCAATTTAGAAACGGGGTCCAGTCAGACTAGACTAGGTTAGTCCGGTAAACAACTCGTACTGCGAGAATTAAGCTGCACCTTAACAGAATGATTCATCTCGACACGCGCCCCGATTGAAAGTCCTCAGCTGCACGAGCCTCGATCAAGACACTAAAACCACCTGACAAAGAACAATAAATCGACTTTATACCTCCAGACACATCTTGCGGTAACGATTTCCACTCGAGAAATGAAAACACTCGGATAATGACGAAAGAAAACAGGTACGAGTACCTATCAGCAACAAAGCACCTTAGTTTCGAGCGCGTGGACAAAGGTTGAGTGCCATCAAGTGGCTGAGCTCATGTCAGGTCGTTTGAAACCATTCTTTTACAGCACCCACGCTAGCCAGCTAGACCTCCCCTTTGCATAAGTATGCCCTTGTAGAATTGTAGTCGAGGTTTTTCTCACAAAAACCGAAATAAATATGAGTGTTATTTTATTAATATTACATCATAAATTATAACTATAATTGCAATTCCTTTGAGATCGTTAACTGACGATATTTAACAGCACGACGACTCACTCGGTAGGTAGATTTAACATAAATTAAATCTATGAATAGGTGACATTTAGCAGTGAATATTGCACATTATTTGATGCTCTATCAACAAAGTTTAGCAGCCGCTGTATTGGCTTCATATTCATTGAATAAAGGTAGTTTCGAAAACTAATAGTTAATAACCTTGTAGTTTAATTGAGTGCTATATTGAGACGATAACGTATGTTTGTTTGGGATGTCAATGCCTTGACACCTAGAGTTGATTCACTGATGAAGTGATGGTGATGATTAGATTATTTATTTATGGACCTGTCCTAACTCAGCACATACCTACCTATATATACCAGATGATTACAAACAATGTTGGTAATAACATTGCAAAGCGGACTGATAGTTGCATCAGTCATATTACGTATCATCGAAAAAATTGCTGACCCAATTTTCATTCCTATTAATTCGATTGTAATAAGGGATATAAAATAATACTCTAACTACACACAAAGTAGAGATCGAAGCTATTTATTTTAGCTTGTCAGCCAATTTGATACTTGATACTGTTGATTATTTATTTTAAAAAGTACGTATAGTGTATGTGAAACAAAGTGTACGAGTAACGCAGATATCTGTAGAAAAAGAAACTCTTCATGTCTACACCCACAAAAATTCATAAAATATTTACTTAATCTGACTTCTACGGTGAATTATAAGTGTTTTTCAGGGATGCCAGATTAATTTCCACCTCCATGACTATCAGATCAATGTTTCTATCTGTTCGTGGATTAGACTGAGACAGTAGATGGACGGACACCTACGCCTCGCTATAAATGTTTTCGTTTTTAACGGAACCCTAATAAACGAAACAGGTACCGATATAATATAGGCATTCGCAAGTCAATCAATCTATAGGCCAGTTAACAACACAATAGATGTCCCTACAATAGGTCACTCGCAAGCAACCGATAACGCATGCAAGTAGACTTCACTTGGACACATTGACAGGAGCCCCGTTTAGAAATAGAAGTACTGTCGCAAGCGCAGCTTCACGGCTCTAATGTCTTCAATGAGCCTCATTTGGGAGCGTTAACCAACGTTACGGTGACAAGTTCTAGGCTAAACGTCAATCTATCTGAAGTTATTATTGCATTATTTGACATGAACTTTCCGCAGAGATCGATTCGATCTTCCTTTCCATTGTCAATGTCGATACATTGTAATAAGCACCAACTCTCGTTACATTCCAGTTCAACCATCTAGGTAAATATTCTAAATCATCTAGTACGGGTACAATTTCTAAACATTAATGTTACCTGACCTGAGTCGGAGCTCGGCTCGAGCTCTAACAAATTGTTCACTAATTGAGGTAAAAGCTGAGCGTGCGCGGCGGGGTGTGCGTAGAGGTGACAGTGACGCTGGCAGACGCGGTATGAGTTACCGAGGTAGAGAGTGGAGCTGAGCTGGACATCTTGCGGTTTGGTTGGGCGTGTGTCACACACTTGCGTCCGCCACCACCCGCCACCCGCTCGGCTGGATCGTGTCGCCGCTATCGCTTTCACGTCGAGCTTATCGCCCCAATGATAATCTGCATAGTGCGAACCGTTATTGAAAGCCACGGTACTAGTTTGTGCGTGAAGGCTACAATAGCGGCACTTTAATCTGATATTTATTGACCGAGAGATCGAATGAAGCGGTGTTATGAGGTGACCCAAATGTTGAGCTGATATTTTAATGCGTTGGTGCTGTATGAATGGAGTGACGTCACGAGTAATATGTTAAAGCAGGTGATTATCCGAGGCCCAAAATTAGCTTACATAGACAGAATGAAATGTCACAAGTACAAGTAACTGGAGGTGGATTTATTTATTCGATTGATAGCACAACAATAAATTAAAATACAAAGTACGTGAAGAGTTGCTGGAGGTTTGTATTGGGTGTTATTAAAATAAATTGCCAATTTTGAGTTACAAACATCGTGAAATTAAAAAAGAGTCGCTCTCGGGTTGGGCGTGGGTTGGTGGCAGGCCGGCGCAGGCACAAGCGCGGTGGTAGGATGCGCGCGCGCCGCGTATCAATGATCAATTTTGGTTCCGGCGAGATTATCTTTTGATCGGAGCAATTTCTCTTGGCTCTTGTTCCTGATAAGATCGGAAGAACAGCGGTTTGCATCGTTCTGCATAATTATAAACCTGGGATTTAATCCGAGCATGCTTCATGCGAGTTGCTTTCCGAGTATCCAAGGATATATGGATGTCTACGAGTATGTACGTAGAAATTACCAGGAAAAGGCATCCAGGACATTTGTTTGGTCCGTCCGTGTCAGCGAACTCCAAAGAGTTTCTTGTTTCGTTTCCGAGCTGGCAATCGAAGATAAACCACGAGCGATACACCTAAATAATAAAAACGGGAACGCTGATCTCAAGAGGCGGTTAGAGAGCGAGGGCAATCAGAAACAATTTTCTATTACTATTTCTCGTTGGACATATTCCGACAACAAACACGATCGTCCCGAGAGCCGTGGGAATGCCCCAGTCGAGTAACGGACGGACGGACAAATGATGTTGGTCGATCTATTGCCTGTAATTGATGACGACTATTGTACGCTTTTGAAAGAGCCACAATTGTTTGTCTTCGTTCTGTTGCCTTCTGTTTGTCTGCTCCTCAATTGGCGCTGCCATTATGCGATTAAACACACGGAGAGATTAATTTCTTTTCGTAGACGGCATTCTCAGGTGCCGTTAATCCACTTGATACGAGTAAATAAACATTTAGATCATTGTGGATGATATGCAGATTGAGAAAGAAAAACAATTTTACGATTAACTTCTTTTTGCTTCGGAATGAGTGAGTAATTCACATAGTACTGCGTAACATGCATGTACAGTCGGCAAGACAAATTTCTGCGACTGCGCAGACAGTTACCTTATACACTTAAGCTCCGTTTTCGACCAACTTAAGTGATAAAAAATTATCTCTGGCTCACTTTATCAAAGTTCCATGGAATTGTTGATGGTTGTGATTGTCGGCACTTGGTGGACCTTATTATACATCTTGTTAAATAAGACACTTGTACTTGTCCACAGGATTATAATTTAACTTAATACACCCGACCGGTTTCGCTTATAAGCATTATCTAGGGCTTTATAACATAAAAATAACTTAAATAATATTTACATGTTTAATACGTGCGATAAATGTCAAATAATATCCGGGGGTAATTTAATAATAAATAAAATGACAGATAACAAGTAAAGATGGATTTTTATATGCAACGTTGTTTGATATTAGTATGGAAAGCTACATTTTTACTTCAACAATCAAATCTGAGTGTGATAATGGAGTTGGTTAAAAAAATGATGTCACATTGCAAATTTACCCCAGATTGTGGGAATTTATTTATATTCTTACAAGTATAAGGTATGTAATAAATAGTCAATAAATTCCATGGAATTACTTATCTTTCTTACATTGAAGCCTAAAACATTTGCCTCAAAAGTGCGGTAGAAACCTGAACATTTTCTTTGAGAAATATTCACCAAGAAATCACGTGACTTGCTACGAGTATTGATGGTGCGGTGCACACCTAGTGCACAATGTCTGTGCGCAACGAATATAATATAATGTATATATAGATAGGTATACAGACGCAAATGAGGCGTAGGCAGATGATGCCAGACAGTCAGTCAATAGACATTCTGCACTTTCCTCTAGACTGGGTTCAATGGGGATAAAATATTATTGTGCTTCTTGACAGAGCCGGAGCCACAGTACAAAACAAAGCTTTATGATTTCGCATCTTGCTGTGCAATGCGTGGAAAAGCGAGACTTGTGTCTTTCAATCATAGGTACAAGGTAGGATCAATTCTTCAGGTTTTAGAATAATCAGAAGTAGTAAGGTGTTGATAAAATTTATTAGTGCGCACTAAAATAGGCCGAGGCAACTAGCGCGCATGTAATTACAGCGCCACGAGCTTGTCTGACCCTATAAGCCTAACTAAAATGACCTCTATATTCAAGAAGCGACAGTCCTCGTCACCGGGTCAGATAAGTTTGCTGCACTATACATCGAAACTGCCACTAAGTTATAAAATCCCAATTTTCTGTTACCTACATTTGTGGAAATAAGAAAGAGGCGTCCATGATAAACGACGTGCAGTAAGTGTACAGCGCCACGAGCTTGTCTGACCCTATAAGCCAAACTAAAATGACCTCTATATTCAAGAAGCGACAGTCCTCGTCACCGGGTCAGATAAGTTTGCTGCACTATACGATAGAATCCTTTCATTCGGATTATAGATGCCTTCATTGAAGAGTAAACAGTGCGGGGATGGTAGTCGATAAATATAGAAAATGTCGGTGGGCGCCGGCGCCTGCGATAGCTATCTGCGACATGAATCAGCGTCGTCGCCCGGCGACCACCGGCGAGCTGCCACCGCGAGCGCGCCTCCAGCTACCAACACTATTATACCACTTACCTAACTGATACGACACTGCGAAGGAGAAACATCATTGTGGTACCCGTCAACTGCGTAAATAAACTTACGACCGCGGCGCAACATGGTGCATTGGCGTCAAACGTTTTAGTGTACCTACATGCTGGCACGTTGCGATGCGATGGGGAAGTAAAGCAAAATTGTAAATAATTTGGCCAAGTGCGAGTCGGACTCGCGCACAAAGATTATGGTAAATAACAACGATATACATGCCAAACCAACAACGAGCCTACACAAAAACAAGGAATGTTTGCTAAGTTTCTTGCCCTTCTTCTTAGCAATACTAATCGAATGGTGCGGATGGTTAGGCATTATTTTTATTTATGGTTTATTTAGTCAATTTTTCAACACATTTGTTCATTGCATTATGTATATATAATACTTTTATTCCTAGATTCCTCTATTTTATGCAGGTGTTTATTTTATTTCCCGTATTATTATATTTTTTTTTATATTCTAAAGATATATATTGTTAAGATTAACTTTGACTTGTAGAAAGTATACTTTATATATCTATTTTGCAAAATAAATATTTTGATTTGTTTTGAAAAGTTGCTAAAATGAATGATGATGAATGTCTGCGTACGGAACCCTATTTTTTATTTAACTTTAGAGTATGTCCTACAATATGACTGAATTTAAAACTTTTACGTTTATACCGTCTTTACGTAAGAGCCAAAACCAATAACGGTTGAATAATTAAACTTTTTCAAGGTTTCTTGTATAGGGACACCCCTTAAATTGTTTAAATAACAAATGTTTTATTGTGTACTAGCTTTTGCCCGCGTGTTATACGGTTTAACGACATACTTTATTTCTCGATAAAAAGTAGCCTATATCCATTCTAAATTTCATCCAAATCCGTCCAGCCGTTTCAGCCTGAAAGAGTAACAAACATACACACACACACACACACTGACACCTGCTCATAAGGCCAAAACAACTCAGGAGTGGTTCGAGCGCCAGAACATCGAGCTAATAAGGCATCAAGATTGGCCCTCCTCTAGCCCTGACCTCAATCCACTGGATTACAAAATTTGGCAGGAATTGGAGGAAGAAGGTCTGTTCTAAACCTCACAAAAATTTGAGCAGCCTAAAGTCATCATTGATTAAAGCAGTGGCCGATATCGACATGAATATGGTTCGTGCTGCTATTGATGATTGGCCGCGAAGTTGAAGGCTTGTGTGAAAAATGGTGGCAATCGTTTTGAATAAATTTTGTGTTTAATGTAAGCTAATTAAATTACCTTTTTTAAAAAAAAACGTTTTTAGAATATCATGACTAGTTTCCATTTTATAGCCAATTTTGTTTGTGACAGAATTTAAGCACCGACTAGGTATATTTTAATCACTTAATTTGTTAAAATTGTAATAATGTATTTTTTTTTAGGTGCTTACCGTAAATTTGGTTGGAAAAACAAAGAACGTCTTCTTTTCACTTGTTCATTGGATTTTTTTCTAATCTGTGTAAAAGTGAACATCACTACTAGTCAATATGGTCACACAGATTAAAATGTGCAGACGCCATTAGAAAAAACGAATGATCGTTTTGTTGAAAAGTTTTTTATAAAAAAGTAGGTTTATATGCATTTTATCGTGACCAAAATTGTATTCTACATGAAGATCGAAGTGTCTAGAATCTATGTATGTGAAGTTTTGTAATAAGAGGTGTGTAAAATATCGGTAATTTTCATCCCAAACGGTTTGTTTACCTCATTTTTCCATCCGAATCTAATAATTAATTGAATCTAATAAGTAATTTTTTCATCAGCCCGTGTTCGTCCACTGCTGGACATAGGCCTTTCCCAAATTTCGCCACTCATGTCGGTCCTCCGTCCTCCTCATCCAGCCGCCCCCCGCAACGCCCTTCAGGTCGTCGGTCCAGCGGGCACGAGGTCGGCCTACACTACGCGTTGCTGTACGTGGTCTCCATTCCAGAGCCTTTCGGCCCCAACGGCCATCATCTCGGCGACAAATATGGCCTGCCCACTGCCACTTCAACTTACTGATTCTGCAGGCTATGTCGGTTACTTTCGATCTCCGACGGATCTCCTCGGTTCGGATTCTATCCATCAGAGATACCCCAAGCATAGCCCGCTCCATAGCTCGCTGAGCGACCTTAAATCGGTGGATCAGGCCCTTTGTAAGAGACCACGTCTCAGCGCCATACGTCATCACAGGAAGGACGCACTTTCTGAACAACTTCGATGCTAACATTGTCGACGGTTAGTGGCCCTTGGATGACGTGACAGTTGGACATGACCTTAGTCTTCTCCAAATTCATCCGCAGGCCCACTCGTCTCGAAGAATCGCTAAGGCCGCGCACCATTACCTCCAGTTTCTGCAGCGATTCCGCCATTATCACGATGTCATCGGCAAAGCGAAGATGTGAAATGTACTCTCCGTTTACGTTTATGCCTCGTCCATTCCAGTCTAGTGTTTTAAAGACGTCCTCCAGCGCGGCGGTAAACAGTTTTGGGGAAATAACATCTCCCTGTCTCACGCCGCGCTGAAGATTTATCGGTCTTGTTTGTACCCTGTACCCCTCTGTTGTTACCCTGTACTTGGACGGACATCGTACCGGAGTCATACAGACATTTCAACATCTCCACGTAACGCCAGCTATAAGCTATATCTATTCTAAATTTCATCCAAATCTGTTCAGCCGTTTCAGCGTGAAAGAGTAACAAACATACACACACACACACACAAACTTTCGCATTTATAATATTAGTAGGATAGGATAGGATTAAGTATTTTGTGAAAATTTCAACTTTCTACCTATTACGGTTGAGGCTGTAGACCCCTGTTATAGACGGACGGACAGACAGACAGCGGAGGCTTAGTAATAGGGGTGCCGTTTGGCACCGTTTTGAACCTTTACAGATGGTTTCTGTATGTACATTAAGGAGATGATAAGTATATCTACACACACGTTGTTTTTTCATATATTTGGTTCCATAAAGTTTGGTCCAAGAAACAAAAAAAATATTTTATTTAGTTATTTATGTCCAACAAAGTCGCAATGCGACGCACACTTTTAATAGTAAGTAAGAATGATTTCACAGGCTTCAGAATAACAAAATAAATAATTATAGGTAAATAAATAAAGAATAATAACATAATAATTAATGAAAAATATAAAGATAAGAAAGAACAAATCTTAATAAAACAAGTCTGTTAATTATTATTTTTTATTTCATCATTAAAAAATATCACAATTTATTAGATCATTACATCCTTAAAACAAGCATAGCTGACCTTAGTTCTAAACAATATAAACTAAAACATACTTTTACATTAATACCACCGTTTAACAGCCATAAAACAAAGACTTTATGCGATAATCACAGTCGGATTTAAACTTACTGATTTTAATTGTAAAACAGCGTGAAATTATTTCAATTAGCTGTTTGACTTTTATTTCGCGATACGATCTTGTTACAAGAAAAAGTTATGGCTGTTAAGCCCGCGGCCGCTTGTTGGGCAGCCATTAATTCCCCTCTGTAAATATTGCCTCCATATTATGCGATTTCTTTTACAGTTACCGATCCTCCTCCTCACCTCTTTTTGATTCGCATCGAACAAACAAACATTACGAGTATTTAAATTTTATTCATATAAATGCAATTATTTTAAATAACACTTTGAACAAATGAGAAATTCGCTGCATCCATTAGTAATTAATATTAATTCGTCACCAAGGACATTATTCTCATTACATAAAATATAACAAAACACAGATGTAGGATAATTAAAAATAATAATTTCTTCTTTTTTATTATTGCTAATTTTACAAATTGATGTAAACGCTAAAATTATTTTTTTTAGAATAGCTAACTTACAAGTGTTGGTTATTTAGTTACCTATTAAATTAAATTACTTATAACACAATAAAAACAACTTATCTTGCGTAAAATAATAACAAGGTAGAAAAGACTGAAACTTCTGCCACAGCCTGTACATTACAATGTCAATAATTTAGTTTACGACGAAGCTCATATTTTTCCGATCTCATGAGCAATTTATCCGAATATCGCAAGGTGTAATTACGGAATGGAAGTAAGGTACGCGGACCTCGGTGTTACAATTAAACTAGCGGTGCATTCGCAAAACAATAAATAAAACAGATTAAATCAAGAACGTTCATCGCCTTTTTCGAGAAACGTGCCTGTGTAATAGCGACCCTCGACTACAATAACGACAGCCGAAATCTCATGTTATATTTTGTGGTAATGCGCTGGGCCGTGTATTTATGGCGCAGCAAAACAATAACTAAATGGAGTTTATAACACCTTTTTGAGGAGCACTCTGATTGAATCTCGAAATTGCGATGAAATGTGATGTTCCTTTTGGTGAAAATATATACGAGTACCTTCGTATTAAATCTTCACTCTCAACCCAATTACGAGTCTGAGAACATAATCATCATCATTGACTAAAAACAATGATAACTCGCTCACGTTACGCGGGTATTCATTCATAGTTTTCCCAGGACTCCGTCTTCAATACGATAGTTCTGATACATCAAGTTCTGAGTTAAGCGAACCGTTAAATAAACCGAAGCTACTATTTGAGGCGAAAACAAATGCCATAAACATTTACGAGTAAAAACAACTCCCAAGGTATTTACTGCAGCAAGTTACCCATAAAATCAAAGATTATTTCATATGATAATCAACTGCTAATAAGATCAACAGCAAATTCAGAAAAAGACGACTAGGCTAGACAATAAAAAAGCTAAAGCGAGGAAGAACCTGCGAACTCTCGCCTGAGCTCCACGTAATACAACTGTGGTTTGTTTTTTTTTTGTACGGGGTAGAGCTCACTCACCTACCCATTCTCCTTCCGATGTTGAACGGCATGGAATGTCATAGTTTGACACCGGGTTTTTTTAGACTAATTTGACCCTGCTGAACACGATTTTCCCGGTGTCAGACAAATTCCTCCCCCTTTTTTATTGAAAACATGTCCCTCGGCACGGTTTTTTCCGTTTTAAACAAAAACTATTAGACTTAGTAGTAAACTAAATTCTCTACCACACGGTATTAATTTTATTTTGATAGGTCTTATAGTTATTGAGTAGGATCTTCCCAAATTCACATTTTTTTATTTTATTTTGAATATTTTCTTTATTTATGCTATATCTATAGGGAATTGGCAGAATGTGGAACAAAATGGTGTGTGGAATAATTTATTAATTCTGATATATTTACCTACAAAACAAGACCTCGTTGACAGTAGTACGAGTTTTCGTTCACCTTCTACTTTTGAAAGTGTTCTAGATAGTGAACAATTTTCTCAAAGAAATATAGGTCAACTTCCGATAAAATATTTCATATTTTAGTGAAAAAAAAAACATTTTTCGAAAAGAAAAACTTTAAAGTATAGAAAATGAAAAGTTACAGATGATGATTTAAAAAAAGAGTAAAAAGTTAGAGAAGAGAATGAGTACAGCCGCCGCCGCCGCCCGAGGCTACAGCAGTGAAAATTCGTCAAGCAGCAGTGAGGATCCTACTTCGTCCAACTCAGATTACGATGCTTTTGTGGAAGATATACAACGAATCCCATGGAAAGTGGTTAGAACCTCTGTCAAGGGTTGTACTATAGGTACTTCAACGACATTGCAAACCTCTGTCAAGGACTGTACTATTATGTATTTCTACGACTTCCAAACCTCTTTCAAGAACTGTACTGTAGGTATTTTTACTTATAGGTGCATCCACGACACGTAGAAAATACCACTAGGCTGATAAAAACAGCGGTATCTTTTCATTCCTGTCAAGGAGGATCAAGGTTTAAATTTTTCCTTTCTCCTTTCTAGATTATACCGAGGCAGTGGTCCATCATGGTGTCATGTATGTTAGCTTCTAGCTTTGCTTTGTCTAATGTGTATCAACTTTACCTGTGACACTTTGGTACAAGCATGGTACAAGATGGTGGACCTATTAATAAAACAAGTTGTACTATGAAAATACCTTTTATTTAAAACATAACATGGCGCTGCAGACAAATTAAACAGATTAGAAAATGGAAGAAGTTGGAGAAGATTTAGCTCCTGGAAGGCAGAGTCCCCAAATACACCAACAAAAAGATGGCGTGGATGGTTGAAACCACCTTCAAATCTTTAAGATTTGACGGCAGAAGGCTTCAAGAGGTGGCGTAGACGATTTAAAATGTACAGAATGGCTGTAGGAGCGGACCAACTGAACGAGGAACGACAAATTGCTCTATTGTTACACTGCATGGGGGACGAGTGCCAGGACATATTTGACACGTTCGATTTACCGGAGGAGAAAACGTACAAAATTGTACTAGAAGAATTTCAGAGGTATTTTATTCCCCAAGTAAATGAAACGTTGAATGCACATATATTCTTAACCCGAGACAGGGGTCCTAATGAAGATTTTAACTCCTTCATAACCGATTTAAGAAAACTGAGCACTGACTGCAACTTTGGGGATCAAAGAGACAGAATGATAAGAGATAGAATAATAGCTGGAATAAACGACGCGCGACTTAAGCATAGACTACTTAGAGAATCCGGACTAACATAGGAGAAAACGGTACAGATGTGCAAGGCGGCCGAGCTAGCAAGTGAAAGACTCAAACAAATGGAGGAAAATAGCAAGAAGATTGAGGTTGTAACACAAGACAGCAAGTCAAAACAAGGAAGGGAATCCGTCCAACGAGCGGAGAGAGATAAATAAATCTAATAGGCGTCCCACTGATAACTATCCATGAAAGGAATATTTTCAAAATCAGCGGAAGAATCAAAATACCAACATTAGGAATGAATGTTATTGCTGTGGTCAAGGACGTCTACGGGACAGGCGCTCTGCGTATGGGAAAAATGTACCGTGTGTGGTAGATTTGGGCATTTTGCAAAGAAGTGTCGAACCGGTAACATACAAATGGTGCAGATAGAAGAACAAGAGGAAGAAATTGAATTTGGTAAGTCGAATAAGAACATTTGTTATTTACAAATAAATTCTATTGGAAAATTTTGGTTTGAACAAGTACACTTTGTGAAACAAAATAAAAGTTTTGAATTTAAGTTAGATTCGGGGGCTCAGTGTAATGTTATTCCAAAATCAGTGTGTGATAATTTGGGATTAAAAAAGTCAAATTGACTAACTACAATGGGGATAGGATAACAACTTTAGGGGAAATAGATGTAAACTGTAAGATTGGAAATATAGAAACAATTATAAACTTTCAGGTTAGTAAAGGAAATTTTGTGCCTATCCTGGGATTACCTACCTTGGAGTCATGCAAACTAATTAAGAGGACACAAATATGTGATGAAAAAATCAATCATATAAATGCTGAAGACAAGAGTGGGATATTTCAGCGATATGCAGATTGTTTCAAAGGAATAGGTAAGATTAGGGATTTTGAATATAAAATAGAGTTGAAAGAAGGATCACAAGGCAAAATAGAACCTTGTAGACATGCTCATTTTAAAATAATGATAAAATTAAAAGATGAGTCAAAAAGTCTTGAATCGCAAGGAATTATTTCCAAAGTAGAAAAGCCTACTGAATTTGTCAGTTCTTTAGTTATGACTAGGAAACCTGATGGGTCACTGCGAGTTTGCTTGGATCCACAATACCTCAATACTCAAATTAAAAGAGAACAGATCATGATTCCTACAGTTGAAGAGATAACTGCAAAGTGAAATGGGAGTACCTTGTTTAGTACTTGTGATGCCCATAAAGGATTTTGGCAAATCCTTTTGTCATCTAGTAGTAGAGAGCTAACTGTCCCTATGGTTGTAGCAGCTCTATGACAATCTTTCTGTCAAGCCTATCCTGTCACGAGTTTTATTAAAGAAAATATGTTGTTATAATTTCTGTAATGTTTTAAATAAAAGGCATTGTTTATCAAATGATATATTTATATTTCACACCCAATAAATGGTAGCAGAGCGTGGTTCCTTTCTTCGACCAACATGCCTCTGTAGTGTGACCTTTTTTATTGCAGTGTTAACAGACGACGACCTTCCTCTTTTGCTTAGCATAAAATGCTTCGGACCTTGATGAGGTGTCATTCGGTTCTGTTTGCTTTCTGGCATCGTTTTCTTCTAAAATTTTTATTTGTAATTCTTCTGGACCAGGCAGCACATCCCGTGACTCAATAGCGATGCGAAAGTTTTCATAATTCGCTGGTAGGCTATAGAGCATCATGATACTCAATAGTTCCGGGTGGATTTTAACGTCCATGTCCTCCAGTTTTCCGACGACATCCATAAAATTATTTAAATGGTCGCGGATATCCTCTTCGGAACTCATTTTCTTTAGAACCAGTTGTTTCAACAGCGTAGCTTTCCTCGCCGGACCAGTGCTCTGATGAATGGATTTAAGTTTATCCCATATCTCTTTTGACGTTTTATAACCTATTATTTGTTTTAATTCCGTCGGTGAGATGAGAGAATAAGTTCCGATCTAGCTTGTATGTCCAATTTTTCGAACTTACATTTTTCTTCGGCGCTTGATGTTGGCGATAATTTCGTTTCGCCGCTAACGTAATCCCATAGTTCGGTTTTTATTAATACGGCCTAGGCTTGTAAACACCAGCATAGCTAGCATAGCAGTCGATATGAGCTCGATAGAGCCTGTATCTCTTCGATTTTGACAGTTATTCCAAGATGGCAGCCAATCTTATCGTCCTATCTATTTAGCTAACATTGTACCAAGAAATAAGCAAGTCTTTCTATTTTGACAGATCGAAAGAAACCTTTTTTTTTTTTAATTTTTTCTTTCTTCTTTAGCTAACATTGCCACACTTTTCTTTCTACTTTTTGACGTTTTTGGAGGAAAGCTGTATCACCGACCCAAGGAGGTGGTGATAGAGTTCGATAGAGCGTGAACATTGTTTTGTTGTGGAAAATGTGTGGATTAAATCATACGTTTGTGGAGTTTTGATCGACTAACCGGTTAACAGACCAAAAACCACAAAATGGCTAGGCCTTATAATGTTGTGCGACTAAAGCAACTCATTTTTATTTTAAGCTATATGTAAATCTACCAAAATTCTTTGTTGGGCCTCCGTGATTCTCTTTCTGGATCTATAAAATAAATTCGTGTATGTACCTATTTCTTTTTCTAAAACCGACCCGACTCGCTATTATTCGATCTTAGAATCTAAGTTTTCGATATTATATACCTATTCGAAAAATTCATCTTTACACTTGAGAAATAGTCAAATAATAAGAATATTAGAATGACTTTCACCAAAGATATTTAATGGTACCTACCATTAAATATCTTTCATTTCACATTTACTTTTTTGAGAGGTTATAATGCATGAAAATAGAAAAGTAAACAATAATGGAAGTGAATAAAGGTTCGCTAGCGGCCCTTTTAAAATTATTGGACCGTGAGTCATCATTTAGCTGTTGGAATATCTTCCTTAGCACGAACTTATACAGTTCAATTTGCAATGTAGGGTTTGGAAAGGGAAGCGGTCCTTTAATTTAATGAATTATTGAACCGTAAGTCATGGGAAAATGCTCGGGAAATGATGTTTTCTGCTTGTCGTGAATTCTGTTAAAAACTACGGAGGCCGCCTTGCTCCGCTCCGCTTCGCTCGGCTCCCTAATATATACTTACCATGTCAACCTAACCGCTCCTCCTCGCTTCGCTCGTCGTCGCACGCGCGCAACCTATCCCTAGCGGTCGAATATAATTAAAACTAAGGAAGCCGCTAACGGCTATTTAGTCACTTCTAACAAAAATTACACCGGATTATTGATGCTGTCCTGCCATTTCCAAAACTCTCATTTTTACATGCCTTCTAAAGTGCAACAAAGACTCTTTAAATTAGTCGTTTATCAGGAAGAGGTTTCGTTCATTCAAAAAATCGATTTTTCTTTCGATTCATCGACAAACAGTTCTGTGAACGCGATAAAGTAGATACAGACTGTATCAGCATCTCTATCTCGTTTTTTCCCAAGTACAATGTTAGCTAAGTAGAAACAATCATGGTTTACGATAGAGGTTTAGAAAAAGATGACAGTCGATACAATATTAACTGTGCTAGCTATGCAGGTGTCGTAATTATTTCTATTTAACGTTTCTATCGAGCGGTATGTCGAAGACGCCATTTTTATGTTATTTTTATTTATTTTATTTCACTTAGCATGGTGTCTCATCTTCAGCCCACCAATGAAAACTATCCAGTGGCTCTGGATATTCTCACTCGACGATACGAGAACCGTCGTGTTCGCATCGATTGATTTGTGGACATAATTTTGGGCCTACCACAAATCGACATCCGCTCAAATATACGCGTGTTGTTTCTCACTCCGCTCATATCATAGCTGAAACTGCTGATCAAGACCAAACTTCATTTGAAGAAGATGAAGGGGCTGAGAGTGATGGATACCAAACTCCACACGAAATAAATGAGAGAACATCACAAAGACTCACAAGAAATAGAAAGAAACCTGCATGGTTAAAGACTACCACTTACAAGATGATATGGAAGAAGAAAGCTTGCTCGCGTCAGATATGTTATACTTGTCTGAACAAAATGGAACAGAACATGACTGGCACGACGCAATCAAAGCTGAAATACGAGCACATATAAAGAACGAGACGTGGAAAATCACAAAGAAAACCACTGGCATGAAGCTCATCGACTACAAGCTTGTTCTTAAAACAAAAACTGGACCGGATAATACGGAAACAAAGAAGGCAAGACTTGTTGCTCGGGGATTCACCCAAAGACCTGGAATAGACTATAATGAGACTATCGCGCCTGTGGCCAAGCTCCATCAGAACCACCGTTGGAATGTCTGTCGAAGAAAGCATGAAATTAAAGCAGATGGATGTCACGACAGCGTATCTGAACGGCGACATAGAGGAACACATCACTATGAAGGTACCTGAAAACCTGGAAATTAAATCATTTAAATGTAAAGCAACGAATACGCCTATAGAACCAGGCCTATCACTTAAAGCTGACAAAAGTCCGAAATATAAAGAATTGCCATATAAAAACCTTATTGGAACACTTATGTATCTAGCAGTAGCTACGAGACCCGATATTATGTTCGCATTCAGATATGATATATAAGTAACAAAGATATATAAGTGAACAAATAAGCCCGGTCATAGCTCACTTAATTAATTTATGTATAAAAAATACGAAGTTTCCTCAAAAACTAAAAGAAGCCATAGTGCGACCTATTTATAAAAAAGGTGATCATAAAAATTATGCTAACTACAGACCTATAGCTATCTTATCCAGTATAGAAAAAATCATAGAAAAATGTATAGTTAATCAACAAAATAGATTCCTTAATGAACATGCAGTTATAAACGATTGCCAGCACGGTTTTCAGAAGGATAAAAGTACATCAACATTACTTGTAAAATTTACCGACGAAGTTAATAGTTATCTCAACGATAAAAAATTTGTTGTTGCTGTATTTTTCGACTTTAAAAAGGCCTTCGATACCCTACGGCACGAGACGCTGCTTGGGGCGATGGCGGAGTGCGGGATCAGCGGACCGCTTAATAGCTGGTACCGCCAGTACTTGACGGACCGCTCGTACCGGGTGAGAGTGGGCGAGGAGCACAGCGGACCGCAGCAGTGGGCGGCGCGGCGCGGGGTGGCGCAGGGCTCCGGCTGTGGCCCGCTGTGTTACCTGATGCACGTGAACAGCATGTGCAACGTGGTCCGCCATTGCTCAGCGTACATGTTCGCGGACGACCTGTGCACGCTGCGGGCCGGCCGCGACATGGGCGAGGTGTCGCGTCTCGTGCAGGAGGATATCGACAACGTAGTGCGATGGTCGCACGATAACGGAATCGTACTCAATGCCGAAAAAACTAACCTCCTTGTTATCCGGTCTCCGTACTCTTGTACCCCGGATTCTTCATGTCAACTGGTTGCCCACGACTTTAACTGTTTCCATAATAACTTATCTAATTGTAAATGTAAAACAATAAAGCAAGTTCCATGTGTTACATACCTAGGAATGTGCATCGATGAAAATATGGGCTGGACTAAACACATAGAAAGGATATTAAATAAGCTACGCATATTGTTATTTAAATTCAAACATCTTAGTTACAAAGTACCAATTTCTGTGCTAAAAACTATATATATGTCGTTGGTTGACTCAATTATATCTTATGGTGTGGACTGCTATGGATCTATATTTAAAACATACATGGATAAGATTGAAAATATACAAATAAAATTCTTAAAATTCCTAGTCAGTAAAAATGTTAGGAAAAAACACAAAAATAATATTAAAATATTGTACTCATTATGTAAAATACTACCGGCTTCATTAAAATATAAATACATAATTGCAGTAAATGGCCATGGCACCCCAGATCATAAGATACCTAAACAGCATGGGCTCAACACGAGAGCAACTGCTCAGGGTAAATATGAAACAGTAAAAGTGAATAACTACTTTGGCGGCAGATTGCTTAAACGCAAAATTCCAATGTTATATAATGAAATGCCTGTTCGTATAAGATCTGAACAAAATAAAAATAAATTTGCAAAATTATATAAAACTTACCTTCTACAAAACATGTAAACATAGATTAAAATAACAATGTTATTATTTATTGTTAATGTACCTACCTACTTATAACTTAGTAAGTGACTAATTATAGAAAAAGAAGTGCGACTCCCTCCCCACAGACAAACCAAATTCCTACTTGGTTTTGTGGGATGTATTTAGATTTAAGTTATTCTTGAAATAAATAAATATATTCATTCATTCATTCATTCATCTCTCGCAATTCAATGATAGTTACAACGCTGAACACTTCAAGAGTGCCAAACATGTGTTAAGATACCTAAAGGGCACATCTTATATCGGACTAACTTTTAAAAGAACCGAACAGGAATTGTACGGCATGGCAGACGCAGACTGGGGCGCCTGCAAATTAGGCCGTAAGTCTTTCTCCGGGTACTGTTTCATGTATGCAGGAGGCTGTATCAGCTGTTCATCGAGAAAACAAAAGAGTGTAGCTCTTTCAACAGCCGAGGCTGAGTATTGTGCGTGTACTGAGGCAGCAAAAGAAGCCATACACCTGAAATTGCTATATAAAGATTTGGGGATTCATCTAGATTGCGTTCAGATCTTAAATGACAATCAAGCCGCATTGAAGCTCAGCCAAAACCCTATAGTTTCATCAAAATCCAAGCACATCGATTTGAAGATGCACTATATAAGGAACTGCGTTCAGAATAAACAAATATGCTTGGAATATTTGGAGACAAAGAAGATGGCGGCTGATTTATTGACGAAGGGCCTACCAGGGCCAAGGCTCAAGGAGCTGATGATTCACTTCGGGCTAGCATAGAGTCGCGAGGAGGAGTGTTGGTATAGCGCAGCGTCTGTGGTTGTAGCAGCTCTATGACAATCTTTCTGTCAAGCCTATCCTGTCACGAGTTTTATTGAAGAAAATATGTTGTCATAATTTCTGTAATGTTTTGAATAAAAGGCATTGTTTATCAAATGATATATTTATATTTCACACCCAACACTAACAACATTTAATACTCCTTTTGGTAGGTACCATTTTAATAGATTACCTTTTGGACTGAGTTCGAGTCCTGAGATTATTCATAGGACTTTTTCAAAAATATTTAATGACATAGAAGGAGTAGAGATTTACATAGATGACATTTTGATACATTCAAAAACAGAAGCAGAGCATGATTTAATCATAGAAAAAGTTATGGAAATGGCAAAATAATATGGAGTAAAATGTAATAAAAAGAAATTTCAGTTTAAACAGACAGAAGTTAAGTATCTAGGACATATATTGTCAAAAGAAGGGATTAAAGTAGATAAAGACATAACTAAAGCAATAATTGACACGAAAGAACCAGTAAACCAGAAAGAGCTGTTAAGATTTCTAGGTATGATTAATTATGTATCAAAATTCATACCTAATCTTTCGGAGGTAACTGCTCCATTGCGTCAATTAATTAAAAAAGATGTTCTTTTTATTTGGTCACAATCTCAGCAAAAAGCCTATGAATTGTTAAAAAAGTTATTATGTGAACCTCCAGTGTTAGTCAGCATATTGTGAAATAGATCGAAAAATTGTATTGAGTGTCGATGCATCGGGGGATGGTTTGGGTGCAGTAATATTACAGGATAACAGACAAGTTGCATATGGATCATATGTAGCTATGACTCACACTGAAAAACTGTACAGTCAGATTGAAAAAGAAAGTTTAGCTATTTTATTTGGGTGTACAAAATATCATCAATATCTGTATGGACAAAATTTTGTAGTTGAAACTGATCACAAACCATTAGTGTCAATTTTTGCCAAGCCTCTAAACAAATGTCCAGCCCGTTTACAAAAAATAAGGCTGGCTTTACAGTCATACAATTTTGAGGTAACATAAAAGCCTGGAAAAGAATTACTGGTAGCAGATAACTTGAGTAGGTCCAATTTAAATGACTCGTCTAAGTCTTATGATCTAGACATTGAAGCACATGTAGCAATGGTAATACAAAGTCATAAAATATCAGATAATAAATTACAAGAATTTGTTGATCAAACCGTCAAAGATAAAGAATTAATGGCAGTTAAAATATATATAAAATGGGTGGCCAAATAACAGGAACGAGGTAGATATTGATGCCAAACTATATTACAGTTATAGAGATGAGTTGACAGGAAGCAATGGTGAGCAATAGAGGTGGTAGAGCTGATTCCGAGCTCGACTGTGGAGGTACCACCATCTTACTCGCAAATCCTCCCGAAATTATTCGGGGGAGAGTAAGAGAACAGCTCTCAGGCAAAACCAGACGGCCCACCATTGCCTGGGACCGATGGATGGCGGTATATCCATCCCTAATTGCCAGGCCTTAAAACAGACTAGTGACGGGCAGCGGCGTCACTGGTGCAAGGGTTTCGGCACCACGCTCACCGACCCGCCTGCCCAGCGTGTGTGAGTATGGGCATTTCTTCCAGGGGGACCGCCAAGAGTGGTGAAATCCTGGAAAGGCCTATGTCCAGCAGTGGACGAAACAGGCTGATGGATGGAATGGTATGATATTCAATGGCACACAAATAGTAGTACCAAAGAATTTAAGAAAAGATATAATGAATAGAATTCACTATGCACACTTAGGCAATGAAAAATGCAAAGCTTTAGCTAGGAAATCAGTATTCTGGCCTAATATGGCAAAAGAAATAGAAGATGTTATTCAAAATTGTGATGCATGTAAATGTTTTCAAAAAAACACACGCACACAGAAAGGAACCTTAATGCTTTTAAAAGAAGTACCAAATGGTCCATGGGATGTTCTCTCAGTAGAGATATTTTTTTTACATGGCAAACCTCATGTGTAGGTTTACTCATAACACATGGGGACCCACCACAGTGTCCTGATCAACAAGAAACTGCAGATATACCTTCCATGGAAATGGGAGCCGAAGCTATTGTGGATCCTGAGCCATCGTTGGCACCAGATGTTTTAGAGGCTCTTGGTTCAGCAGAGCCCAAGGAGCCCCAATATGGAGAAAAACTTCACAACGAGATAGCTCTAAGGTGGGAAAAGGTCCTGAAAGAAGGCCTCGATAAGGAAGATAAGGAGGCATTTGAAAAGAAATTCAATACCTCAGAAAATATGACTATTCTAATTACCTTAAATAGGGAAGTTTTGGCCGCAATTCCGGATGCAGATAAGAAAAGGGTCAAACAGATGGAGGGGCGACAGAGGTCATTGATAGCTGCAATCTCAGGCCTTTCCTTATTAATGAACAAGATTCTTGAAAACCAAGATAATGAATCCATCAAGATGGTAAATGTACTTGCCAAACTTCTATGTGATCTTCATCACAAAGAGACAAAGGATAAAAGATTTCTAATTTTGGGACATGTAAATCAGAATTTACGACGATGCCTCCAAGAGACAATTGCTACATTCCTATTATTTGGAGGTAACCTCTTAGAAGATATAAAGACTGGTAAAGCAGTCTTGAAGACGAGTCAGGATTTCAAACAAGCAACAAAGAATAAGGTTTCTTTAAACTACAAAGAACCTCGAGCGTACCAGCCAACGGGGGTGAAAAGCAAGCAAATCCCAGCAGCAGCTACTCCAAAATAGAAACGCAGCAGCGGGCGTCAACAATATCAACAACGCAAGCCACATTACATGAAGACATCTCCGAGGAAGCACTACAAGTAAGAAGAATCAGGTACTTCCTAAAAAACTGGACTTATTTGTGTAACTCTGATGATAGGGTTTTACCCTAGGTTAAGGGGTGCCACATTCCTTTTATCTCTAAACCATTTCAGAACAAATTCTCACCTAGCAAAAACCTATCACGTCTTGTACATAATGTGATGAGCAAGGAAATAGCTAGATTAGTTTTCTTGGGAGCAATCGAAGAGTGCCAGCATATGGTAACAATTTGTTTCTAGTATATTTGCCATTTAAAAACAAAATGGGACAAAAGCAAGGAACCTGGACCTTTTCTGATACACCTGGACGGATGTACCACTTCAGCAAATCTTACCAGCTCACTGCCGCCGCCAATCCAGAGTTACTGAGCGCGGATGCGGCCGGCATAACACTACGCGTCAACGAAGGCACCAATCTGACTGCCGAGCAGAGGTTCCCGCTGAATGCTTTGCTGATCGAGAAGGCAGACAGGTTTGCGACAGAGAGCCCACCGACTGATTTTGCGGTGCATCACATAAAAGTGACAGAAAGGAGCCTATAGCTTCGCCGCCATACGGTTTATCCACCAAGAGGAAGGAGGCTTTAGAACAGGAGTTGCAGAAGCTGCTAACAGCTATTGCCATTGAAGAGTGCGAGTCGCCTTTGGCAGCGAATGTAGTCCTGGTGCCAAAGAAAGACGGGGCATTGCGGCTATGTGTAGACTACCGCAAGCTCAATGCTGTAACAGAACCGGACCGTTACCCGCTGCCTAGGATGGAAGACGTCCTTCACGCTGCTAAGACAACAAACTTCATGAGCACCTGCGATTTGAGCTCCGGTTACTTCCAGATGACTTTAACGAGCGAAGATCGAGACAAGCGGCCTTTGTGACACCACTAGGAACGTACAGATTCAAAAGAATGCCAATGGGTCTACGAAATTCTAGGGCTACTTTCTAGAGACTAATTGATCGATTCAAATCTAATCTCCCAGGAGTGACAATTCTGGCCTATTAAGATGACCTGGCGGTGCTGTCAGGGTCTTTTCAAAGCCACTTCCAAGCCGTGTTTATCTCTGAGATAATGCAGCAGGCCTGTCATGTGTTCGTCATCAGTCACTCACTCACGCTATATCATCCAGAGGCCAATCCGGTGGAGCGCCAAAATCGCGACCTCAAACGATTGACCATACAAATACATGAAAAAAATCAAAAGCCAATTTGGAAAAAGAAATGTTCGAAATCATGTACTCTAGGGTGGGCAGTTGCTATCCTGGCGTCAAAGAAATAATGATTTTCCAAAGTGACATTTAAATTTTTTCATATTTTTTTATTGTCAAACTTGACCTTCTCATTGCATTCCCAGCAAAAAGTTCAATGCACGCCTCTGGTGTGGCGTCAGTGGCTAGCCCAACCACCTATGTGCTTTGCCACGTAGATAATAACGAGACCATAGGAAAATACCACATCTCGCAGCTTACTCCCTTCGTTAGTTGTGTACAACCACCGCTCCAGCCGAAGCGCAAGAGAGGGAGACCCAAAAAGGTTACTACTCCGAACGCGAGGGCGCTTAGTTCGGACTAGAGGGGGGGGATGTAAGACTTGTTCTAATAAATACCAATATAATAGTTTAGCATAGAACTTGCTGCATAGCAACGCGGGTCTCTATTCCCCCGCGCTTCTTGTACCGCCCCTCAACTGCAGTCAACCGTTGTCTGCGCCGCCCGCCGGGAACTCAGTCGAGCCGAAGCAAATTGATGTACGCACACGCATCGACCCTCGGTAGTGCGACCATAAACCTTTTTGTATTGAACCCGCAAATAAAACCCCGTTTTTCTATCACTGAGTATCCCTTATATGTTAAATTATAAAAATATAAATGTTCTACTTTGATTGCATACTTGCAAAAAATGTGAATGAAATTGCATCATTTGAAAAATCATCTCTCAAGCCTACAAAAACATCCAAAACCATCTCGCCAACCAGCTTTAAGGGAAAATGCGTCTGTGGTTACAATAGACGAAAGTTTTTTCCAAGTATACAATATCAAACTACTGAATAGTTAGGTACATGTTATGCGGGGGCTGCATTAACAACTGGCGGACATGCTATTTCTCCCTGCCACAGCAGACATGATGAGCTTGTTATTACCTCCTTTAGACATTGAAACATTGCCTGCCTGACAACTATGCAGCCCCAGAGCTAGTTGTCAGCTACATCATAATAATATAGGAACAACCCATCAGGATACATGACATGACTGATGTGGAAAAAGGCCAGACTGTGGCCAAACACAAAACCGGGAGTTAAGACGGTCCCCTGTATCATTGGGGTAACAATTGATACCATAGGATTGTATTATCACATCAGTTTACTTTTTCGCAATGGAAAAGAAGATATTGTTGAGAGAAAAGGCCTTGAATATCCTAGAATATTGTAAGTGATCAATAAATTCTTCTTCAAAACTATGTACATAAATAACACTGGTCAACAAGTTTTCTGCACAGAAACGATATTTTGAAATTCTTGCAGAAAACTGTGTGCTGAATCCAAATCTGAACTCAGATTTTTTCTATCAGGTCTCAGTTTTGTGAAATCAACTTCAAGTATTGAAATTTACCGTTTCTTTAATGCTTCTGAACATTTTTTTTACTTATTACAAATGTATTTTATATATTTATTTTTCATAATTACAAGTCCTTAATCAATACTTATTAAGGTGAAAATAACATAATTCGCGATTGAACCTTATTTTTCAAAATAAATAATATTTTGTGAGAGCTTGTTCGGTCCATACATTTCATACCAAGTTTTTACTATGAAAGATTGGGTGTGATTGTTTTGAGACATTTAATCGAAAACTAGGCTTGGTTACGTGAATCTTTTTATCATATTATTAAAAAGAACCACTAAGAAGAAGTATTATTGAAAATTAAAGCCGAAAAACTAATTGTGCTAAGCGTAAAGCCCCACCAGAAGTAGTAAAAACACGCGATTTTTCAAAATTTAGTCTGTCTTAGACAAATATTACGACGTGATAGAGAAAATCTGAGTTTATATTCGGATTCAGCATACAAATTTCTATAATAATTTCAATAAATCGTTTCTGTTACAGAAAATTTCTACAATTTTGTTGACGAGTGTAATTAGCCATTAATATTTGCTAACCCTTTTTTCATCAAGACTTTAGTCATGCTACTACTTTGTTATGCTTGTACGTTTAGGTTGGAAGCTAGTTTATCAACATAGTGAGTGGGAAGTATACCCAGCTTTTCATAACAGCAACTAGGCAACCACTACTATGGTACTTGTTATAGGGAAGTCGCTGAGTCCTGATGACATTTCATAACATAAAATCTAGTGCACAGTCTAGAGCTCTGCGGTCGCTGTAATTTATGCAATGACTTGGGTCTTTCTTTACACTTCGACATGTATCGTAATCGCCTTCAAAAGCGCCGTGATTGGCTAGAAATTAAATTACCCGTCATTTTTCATTAACATTAGAGGGTCTCCATTGAACCTCTTGACATTAAGTAAACGGCTAAATAAATATCACTCGTGAATTAAATCAAAAGTTGACACGAACCTGTCTAAAATAATGTCCATTAACCTTGACCTTGGATCTTTCAGATGAAAACTGAGCTTCGTCGTAAACGTTGCTTTACCTAAACAGCCATACAATCTAAAATCACTAGACAAATGAGCATTAAAAATTATTTACTGAGATAATTTCATTAGTATACAGAAGGTAAATTGGCCAGTGGAAATTGCTCGTACATGAGTTATACTCACAAATGGCATTCCTCGGTTCAATATTGACCAAGAAATGTTTTTATTTTTTAGCCATAACGGCCGCCATGTATACAATGTTTATATTTTTTCTTCGTTTCACATTTTTTATGTAAATGTAGATAAGTGTAATAATTAAAAAATAATATTTAACCACAATACGTTACTCGTCAAAGACCTAAGGATTTATGTTGTTCGAGCAAAGTTTATTCTTTCAACGGGAAATGTAGCTAGTTGTAAAACATTTCAAAATTTAAGTACAAAGCATTGATACTCCTTGAAAAATTAAGAGTAATTGTTAAGTAATCACAAATAATAACATTAAATGTTATTATATACAAAATTTTGTTTATGTTGGGTAGTTCTACTTCGGCTTTTGATCCTATTTTTTTTTCAAGGTTTTACCAAAGTTTTATTATTTAAAAACGCTGAAGGCCAAAGATTCCAATACAGATGAAAATTAGCCTATTTAGAGAAGTTCAAGTTACTTGAATAAAATGTGGTATTGCTAGCATGTCATGATATTCATGTCGGCGGCCATGCAGCTTAAATAACAAATCGCAAAATAATGCAAGAATACTGGCACAGCCGCTCATCAAAATCGCTTCACCTCTCCTTTCCTTTTTGCCGTCCAAGGAAACAAGAAACCTCGTTTACATACAAAGAGATCACATACAAATCTCCAACATTTACTGAGCCAGGGCCAGTTTAATATTTTACAGTGCATGCGACAACTTTTTTATATTATTCTGTTTTAAATATTATTATTAGAGTGCATTACAAACTAGAAAAGATAAATTAGAAAAAAATGTAAGGACAAGAATTTGAAAAAATTCTTCGGGCCAGGATTCGAACCTGCGACCTCTTGTTATCAAGACAAGCGCGCGCGCTTGGCCCGAAGAATTTTTTCAATTTCTTGTCTTTACATTTGTTTCTAATTTATCTTTTCTAGTTTGTAATGCACTCTAATAATAATATTTAGAGTATTCCAAAGCGATGGGTTTCGCAATAAAAACATAATCTTATTCTGATTTGTTAAAAATGTTGTGTATGTTTGTGTTTTCTTTGTATTTTTGTACTATTTTTAACTGTCTCGTTTCATGTACTGTATATATTAATAAACGTTTCTCTTCTTTCTTCTTCTTCAAATCAAACAGAAAACAACACCTTAAATTGGATAAAGCATCTTTCTACATTAATGAAACCAGTATTTCCGGGGAGGGGGGCAGAGGGTACTCCGGGGCCCCCTGGCCCCTACCTAGTTACGCTTATGGTAAAGAGACGTTCACCCGGTCAGAGTTCCTCGTGCGCGGTGGCCAGCCGCGACGCCTCCACGTAGTTCCGGAAGTCTTGCCGCCTCCGCACGTGCGCGGCGCACTCGCCCACCAGTCGGAGGAACTCCTCAACGTCGAACGAGTAGTTGGTGAACTTGGCGTGACCTCCGCCGTCCGGACCACGACCCTGGAAAAAAATGATGTGTGATGTATTTCTAGCCAATCACGGTGCGTTTGAAGGCGAGTGCAATGGATGTCTAAGTTAGACAATAAGGCCCCAGCTCTACTTTTTACAATTTACATCCTTTTTAACAGACATCAAAAAAGGAGGAATTATCAATTCGACTGTATTTTTTATTAGGTTGGGAAAAAAGTTTCTTCGCATTTTATATGAAAATTCAAAACATTTTTTAATAAAGTTTATTTAACTAAAGTATGCAGGTGCCATTTTGTTCGATAACTTTCTGCCATCGTGTAGGTAGGAACATGATCCCATTGCTATAGAAATTCTGGGGCTTCTGATCAAAAAACCGCGACAAGTGGTTTTGGCAGTCCTCTCGTGATGTTAACCCGACACTGCCTAAAGAATTCTGAAGAGACCGAAACAAGTGGAAATCTGAAGGTGCAAGGTCAGGACTATACGGCGGATGCATTAATACGTCCCAGCCATACTCGTTAAATTTTTGCTGAGTGGCTAAAGATGTGTCTGTTGACTAATTCCGGCCGCTTTCTCTCAACTTCTTGCTTTAATCTCATCAGTTGTTCGCAGTAGAGTTCAGAATCGATGGTCCTGCCTGGCGGTAACAGCTCATAATAAATAATGTCCTTCCAATCCCACCATACACACAGCATTACCTTGGTGCGAGATCACCCGGGTTTCGCCAGAGTCTGTGAAGCCTGACCAGCCTTTTACCACGACCTTTTTCGCACGTTCTTGTCGTACGTGATCCACTTTTCATCACCAGTTATCAGGTTTTTCGAAAATGGTTCGGTTTCATTACGTCGTAATAAAGAATCACAAATGAGTACACGGTTCATTAAGTTTCTTTCAGTGAGCTCATGAGGCAACCAAATATCGAGCTTTTTTGTGTACCCAGCTTTTTTCAAATGCGCCAAAACTGTTTTGTGGTCAATCCCCAGTTCTTCAGCTACATCGTAACTACTGATGTGCCGATCTTGCTCCACTCTTTCAAAAATGGCATCCATTTTATCCGTAACAGAGCGCCTAGAGAGAGGTGCATCTTTGACATCAAAATTTCCGGATTGAAAACGCTTAAACCAAATTTGTGCTACTCTCACGGACACTGCACTAGGTCCATAAACATCACAAATTTTTTCGCGGCTTGCGTTGCATTTTTTGTAGTAAAATTTTAAAATGTATCGAATTTCTTCATTAGATTCACTCATCTTTTAACAGTTATAAAAACAAATGAAAATCTCACATTTTACCTAATTTGAATTTATCTTTTTTAAAATTAAAACTTTTTAATAATACCAAAACCAGCCAGATACAATTTTTTTTTTTTTGTATAGCCAAATAGATTTTATTATAAGTTCATACATACTATTTGCGAAAAGAGTTTTTCCCCAACCTATTATATGGGTATGAACTACCCAAGCATTCCTTTTTCTATTCTTATCACTTTCTATATCATCATCTAAAAATGTGACGTGATAAGAATAGAAAAGAATCATTTAAACATACCGGATGAAAGGAGACTGACAAATGCGCACGAGGTTGAAATTAATGTTGAATGGGCTACCCCGGATGTACAGAAGAATTAATTAAAGAGCAACCGGATTAGACGAGCTTGTCGATAGATGTACTCCATACTCAACATTTATTGCCATTAATACTGTTACAATTAAAAGATCAAAGTGTAGATCAGCATACCTCATCCTGCTGAATTAATTTCTCCTTGTTTTCCCAAGTGACGTACTTCACGCCTCGTAGTCTGGCAAGATCGGAGTAGCAGTTCGGATCTTCACAGTTATATCTACGAACCAGATAAATAGAAAAATATAAATGAATCTTCGAGACATAAATCCCAAGGATCAAGGTGTCAGAAAGGTTTGAAAGAGTTAAAACGGATGTTATGATTCAGTAACTTAAAATTCTTCAAAATTAATTAATTTTTATTAGAAGATGAAAATATCAGAGATGAAAAAAAACTAACACTTCAAAAACAGCAGCCCAATCGGGCAAGAAAAGCAAATGCGTCAACCCAGCTCCGTGCATTCCAATAAAAATATCGGTATTTCTGGTAATTTCCAACTGTTTGGTGAATGGGACTGTTCTGTCATACACAACTCTATTCACTTCATAATCTTTCACTTGAAGTAGAGCTTCCACTATCTCTTTCTCATTCAGGATAGATCTGTAAACTGTGCCTCTTGAGAGGAGAGTTACTCTGATTTTATCGTTGCGTCTGATGTGCAGCTTTACGTCTAGCGAGTGTAGGATATGCTTGGAAAACGCATGGAATAAGCCACTTCTCTCACAGCCATATATCTGGAATTATTTAAATGATATATATTTATAGTTAAAGTTATAAAAGTGAAAATTTACGAAATAACTCAAAAAATCATTAACTAAAATAAAAGTCTTATGTGTTAGGCCAACATGAACGTTTCTGCTCCCACATTTGCAAAAATTTTAAAATTTTGACCTCGTTATTAATATGTAATGTTCGTCTACTGCTGGACATAGGTTTTACCAAGATTTCACCACTCTTGGCGGTCTTCCTGAAAGAACTACCCAAACTCACATAGGCTGGGCAAGCGGCTTGGTGAGCATAGTGCAGAAACCCTCGCACCAGTGACGCCGCTGTCCGTCACCAGTCTATTTTACATAAGGCTCGGCCATTGTAGATGAATACACCACCATCAATCAGTCCCAAGCATGATGGGCCACCTGATTGAGCTCGTTTCTGCTCTTACTCTTCCTAGAATAACGTCGGAAGGTTTGTGATCAAGATGGTAGTACCTCCACGGTTGAGTCCGGCATCAACACTAACAGCTATTAAATATTATCCTACAAGGTTTGTGATCAAGATGGTAGTACCTCCACGGTTGAGTCCGGCATCAACACTAACAGCTATTAAATATTATCCTACAAGGTTTGTGATCAAGATGGTAGTACCTCCACGGTTGAGTCCGGCATCAACACTAACAGCTATTAAATATTATCCTACAAGGTTTGTGATCAAGATGGTAGTACCTCCACGGTTGAGTCCAGCATCAACACTAACAGCTATTAAATATTATCCTACAAGGTTTGTGATCAAGATGGTAGTACCTCCACGGTTGAGTCCGGCATCAACACTAACAGCTATTAAATATTATCCTACAAGGTTTGTGATCAAGATGGTAGTACCTCCACGGTTGAGTCCGGCATCAACACTAACAGCTATTAAATATTATCCTACAAGGTTTGTGATCAAGATGGTAGTACCTCCACGGTTGAGTCCGGCATCAACACTATATTAAATATTATCCTACAAGGTTTGTGATCAAGATGGTAGTACCTCCACGGTTGAGTCCAGCATCAACACTAACAGCTATTAAATATTATCCTACAAGGTTTGTGATCAAGATGGTAGTACCTCCACGGTTGAGTCCGGCATCAACACTAACAGCAATTAAATATTATCCTACAAGGTTTGTGATCAAGATGGTAGTACCTCCACGGTTGAGTCCGGCATCAACACTAACAGCTATTAAATATTATCCTACAAGGTTTGTGATCAAGATGGTAGTACCTCCACGGTTGAGTCCGGCATCAACACTAACAGATATTAAATATTATCCTACAAGGTTTGTGATCAAGATGGTAGTACCTCCACGGTTGAGTCCGGCATCAACACTAACAGCTATTAAATATTATCCTACAAGGTTTGCGATCAAGATGGTAGTACCTCCACGGTTGAGTCCGGCATCAACACTAACAGCTATTAAATATTATCCTACAAGGTTTGTGATCAAGATGGTAGTACCTCCACGGTTGAGTCCGGCATCAACACTAACAGCTATTAAATATTATCCTACAAGGTTTGTGATCAAGATGGTAGTACCTCCACGGTTGAGTCCGGCATCAACACTAACAGCTATTAAATATTATCCTACACCAAGACGGAGCGCTGTCAACATTGACGTGAAGCCAGTTTCGTAAACATGTGTGCACTTAGTGAGTGTTGCCGCCAAGTAAAAACTGAGACAGATTGCGCATGTGTGAGTTTCAAACCGTGTACGAACACGGGACTGTCTCACTTTTGGCCTGCTTCACCCGTTACATAGAGTAAACTACGTCTTGACTTTTTATTTGGTCTGAGACACCAATATGTTTCTGGCCAATCAGTGCATTAGTTACCAAAGATATACGTTTCTTGACGAAAATAATAAACTACTTACCACGGGCGTATTGTAGTACAGCCCAAAAATCATTCTGGGTAGCAGAGGAAAGACAACGTTTTTGAAACACACAACCTTCCCTCTGAACTTCTTCAGGTCCCAGACGGGGTTGCTGGTGAACGCCTTGAAAGTGTCCTTGAATACCGAATCATAAGTGAAAGTCTCCCACACAAGAATGTGGTTATCTTTGGAGAACGTGGTGGGGTGTGTAGAGTTCACGTGGAGGGACGCGTACAGGTTGAAGAAATCACAGAAATGATGGTACATGTTCACACCTGAAAAATAAACAGTTATGATTAAAACTATGATAGAAATAAACTGTTTTTGACGCTTGGCTATTTGTACATCAAATAAACACAGACAGTACAATAAAACAAAGAACAAATAATCCGAAAATTAATATTTCTTTACATAAAAAATCTACTTATCTAATATGTCCATCGAAATGTACACATGGAAATATTATCTCAGTAGAAAACGTTATTAAAACGTGACCCCACATTTTGAAGGTTGTGTGTGCTTTGTGGTAAACTACAGACGCTTAGCATACAACAACAAATGCACTATAATTCGTCAGCAAAAATCACGTGATGCTACCCCCCCCCATCTCTGTATGCTTCGCAAAATAGGTTTTAAAGGTAAACTTACATGTTACTACTTAAACTTTTTTTCAAGGTTGTATACCATCAACACCGCGATTTCAATCCAAACAACAATCAACAAGTAAGCAAGAGTATCGCCATCCTCTACAAACACGAAGTGTGTGAACGAAACAAGATAACTAAGTCGAATGACGCTCTAACCAAAGGCGCTCGAATCGCCCTGATTATTCGTCAAGATAGTCTACGGCGGCGGCACCACACAATTTAGATTTTTTTGTTCTTTTTATTGTATGTATCGTAATACGGACAAAAATGCTATTACCAGCTATGAACTCATGTGTTCCATTTAAAATTATTCTTAGGTTATTTATTTGATTTGTTTGCAGTTTTTATCTTTTCGCGATTAATCGACAAATTTGAAAAACTATGTCAAGTTTCATATTTACGCATAGAAAGTTATACCATCACGCTTGGAATGTTTCGTGGAGTTGCTTATACACCATTTGACAATACAACTAGGCATATTATGGCTTTTTTACAACGTTATATGTAAAGTACCACGCGCGGTTGTCACGAGACTGCGGCTCTTAAATCTAAGCACATGCCCACCGTGGCACTGATTTAGTGGCGTCAATTTTCAAGCGCATTTATAGTTCCAATTGTATATTGTTCGATGAATATGTCAAATAAAAATCAACAAAAATTACTTCAATATTATGACCAATTTCAAAACAAAATAATCAATAAACACAGTCACAAAGCAATCAGAAAATGTGAGAAGCAGCATCAGTCATAAAATAAGATATCAGTATAGCTACCCCAAAAAGAAACAATAATTAGTGTCTCAAACAAAATAATCAATAAACACAGTCACAAGGCACAAAGCAATCAGAAAATGTAAGAAGCAGCATCATTCATAAAATAAGACATCAGTCTACCCAAAAAAGAGACAAAAATTAGTGTCTCAAACAACCCCCGGCGAAACTTTCATCATAACTTCTGCTTAGTTTAGAGATTTAATACTCAGGGAGTAAATGCGGTGAAATCAATCAATACTTATAATAAAACAGTAGAAACCGCCGCTAAAAAGTAATAGAAATAGAAAGGGGGTGACTAAAGAAGAGTAATAGAACAAAAATCAACGATTTAATACTCAGGGAGTATATGCGGTGAAATCAATCAATACTTATAATAAAACAGTAGAAACCGCCGCTGAAAAGTAATAGAAATAGAAAGGGGGTGACTAAAGCAGAGTAATAGAACACAAATCAACGATTTTTAGGATTCTTTTCTCTCTGTCTGTCTGTTTGTTCACGCACATTTCTAAAGCTACTAAACCGATTTTCATGTGGTTTTCACAGCTGTTCAGAGCTTAATGTGGAATAGAATATAGGCTTTATTTCATTAAAGTCGGATCTCGAAAAAAAGTTATCGTAATTTAAAGATTTTTGGAATTTACTCTTCTACTAGTAGTAATTAGAAGTTATGGTACGGGGTCTCCTCAACGGATCGGATACAGAGTTCGAGTTTGGGCTTATTTGATTGGTCTTTATTAGCACTTTGGTAAAACATGGTGGGTCTGATAATGGGACTGGAAGATGGGTACGGGATCTCCTCAACGGACAGCAGCAGACCCTTCGAGTTTGGGCTTATTTGATTGTTACTTATTAGCACTTTGGTAAAACATGGTGACTAGTCTGACTAGGGTCTGGTGATGGGACTGGAAGGTGGGTACGGGATCTCCTCGACGGACAGCAGCAGACCCTTTGAGTTTGGGCTTATTTGATTGTTATTTATTAGCACTTTGGTAAAACATGGTGACTAGGGTCTGGTGATGGGACTGAAAGGTGGGTACGGGATCTCCTCAGCGGACAGCAGCAGACCCTTCGAGTTTGGGCTTATTTGATTGGTATTTATTAGCACTTTGGTAAAACATGGTGACTAGTCAGACTAGGGTCTGGTGATGGGACTGGAAGGTGGGTACGGGATCTCCTCAACGGACAGCAGCAGACCCTTCGAGTTTGGGCTTATTTGATTGTTATTTATTAGCACTTTGGTAAAACATGGTGACTAGGGTCTGGTGATGGGACTGGAAGGTGGGTACGGGATCTCCTCAACGGACAGCAGCAGACCCTACGAGTTTGGGCTTATTTGATTGTTATTTATTAGCACTTTGGTAAAACATGGTGACTAGTCTGACTAGGGTCTGGTGATGGGACTGGAAGGTGGGTACGGGATCTCCTCAACGGACAGCAGCAGACCCTTCGAGTTTGGGCTTATTTGATTGGTATTTATTAGCACTTTGGTAAAACATGGTGACCAGGGTCTGCTGATGGGACTGGAGGGTAGGTACGGGATCTCCTCAACGGACAACGGCAGACCCTTCGAGTTTGGGCTAATTTGATTGGTATTTATTAGCAATTTGGTAACACATGGTGACCAGGGTCTGCTGATGGGACTGGAAGGTAGGTACGGGATCTCCTCAACGGACAACAGCAGACCCTTCGAGTTTGGGCTTATTTGATCGGTATTTATTAGTACTTTGGTAACACAAGGTGACCAGGGTCTGCTGGTGGGACTGGAAGGTAGGTACGGGATCTCCTAAACGGAAAACAGCAGACCCTTCGAGTTTGGGCTTATTTGATCGGTATTTATTAGCACTTTGGTAAAACATGGTGACCAGGGTCTGCTGATGGGACTGGAAGGTAGGTACGGGATCTCCTCAACGGACTACAGCAGACCCTTCGAGTTTTGGCTTATTTGATTAGCACTTTGGTAAAACATGGTGACCAGGGTCTGCTGATGGGACTGGAAGGTAGGTACGGGATCTCCTCAACGGACAACAGCAGACCCTTCGAGTTTGGGCTTATTTGATCGGTATTTATTAGTACTTTGGTAACACAAGGTGACCAGGGTCTGCTGGTGGGACTGGAAGGTAGGTACGGGATCTCCTAAACGGAAAACAGCAGACCCTTCGAGTTTGGGCTTATTTGATCGGTATTTATTAGCACTTTGGTAAAACATGGTGACCAGGGTCTGCTGATGGGACTGGAAGGTAGGTACGGGATCTCCTCAACGGACTACAGCAGACCCTTCGAGTTTTGGCTTATTTGATTAGCACTTTGGTAAAACATGGTGACCAGGGTCTGCTGATGGGACTGGAAGGTAGGTACGGGATCTCCTCAACGGACAACAGCAGACCCTTCGAGTTTGGGCTTATTTGATTGGTATTTATTAGCACTTTGGTAAAACATGGTGGCCAGGGTCTGCTGATGGGACTGGAAGGTAGGTACGGGATCTCCTCAACGGACAACAGCAGACCCTTCGAGTTTTGGCTTATTTGATCGGTATTTATTAGCACTTTGGTAAAACATGGTGACCAGGGTCTGCTGATGGGACTGGAAGGTAGGTACGGGATCTCCTCAACGGACAACAGCAGACCCTTCGAGTTTGGGCTTATTTGATTGGTATTTATTAGCACTTTGGTAAAACATGGTGACCAGGGTCTGCTGATGGGACTGGAAGGTAGGTACGGGATCTCCTCAACGGACAACAGCAGACCCTTCGAGTTTGGGCTTATTTGATTGGTATTTATTAGCACTTTGGTAAAAACATGGTGACCGTTCATATTGTCGTTCAAAAAATCATATTTTGTTTTCCTTATTTCCAAGAAAATCCATTCGACGCGGGCGAAGACGCGTGCAAAAGCTAGTGTACAATATTTGGTTGTGTAACTAATACATTATTTACCGGCTTTTTAACCGAAAAAAAACACCTGATTTTCTTTCCGTTCAATTTCGAACCTACAAGCGTAATTATTTATAATTAAAGTGAAAGTTCAGTTTTTTGTCTATTTATTTAGTGTCTACCTAAGGAAATAATTCGTACCGTTTATGGTCGTAGAATATTTAGGACAAGAGGGGTACAAAATTCAGAGGTACCTTATCTTGTCCTAAATATTGCCAAATATCACCCAGTTACGGTACGTATTTGACTTTTGGTTGTCATAAAAATATTAGTAGTCAGACACCCACTCCCTGGGAATAAACTATAGCTAACTTTTAGAACTAAACTTCCAAGAGAAGAGTCTAACCATTCCAACAGTGAAAAAAATATAAAAATCGGTTCTGTAGTTCCAAAGATTACCCGCTTGAATTCAATTAATGGCAGTCCCTGGGGACTGTCCCCAGGGAACGGACAATAGCTCAGGGATAATGTAACTTTTTATTAGTGATATAACTTTCAGAATGGGATCAGAGTTCCAGCGATTACATCCTAGGTCCAAACTCACGAACGCCTCTTTATGTTAGTGTGGAAGGGTGTTTACAGACATAGCTCAGGAAATAAGTAAAGTTTTTAAATTATTATGATGATGATGATATTTTAGGCATCGAAATGAAAGCATTTAATTAATTCATAACTTACTTGCATCTAATTTCATAATATAAGTTGGCTTTTCAATAACTTCATCACATTGCCCATCCGGTATTGGCCTCTGAGATGTTTTAACAAAATTGGTTAGTTCTGGAGCCCAGGACTGTAGAGCACTCATATGTTCCGCTTCTTTGTTCAACCTGGATGAGTAGAACTTACAGTACCCACCTGCAAATAGAAAACAAAAAAAGATGTACATATAAATAAATAAAATACATTTATTACATATTTATTACTTTTATTTCTAAAAGTATATGTATGTAAATTATTAATTTAATTAAATGATTTACATACATATATTCTCTTATTACAAATGAGAGAAGTTTCAAAAAGTAATTATATTATTATACCATTTTATTTATTACTCATAGCTGGGGCAAAATATTTGTACAAGGATATCCATCAGTGGCGAGGGGTCCTTATAACACGTTTAGGAAATGGCATCCATGCTACATTTCTGTATTCTGTGCTCTTCGCTTTGTAAAACCTTACTTGGCTGACAGAGAGTTGCAAGGTACAAAAAAAAATATGTTTTTCTTGGTTGCTTTTCTGAGTAAAGCGATTTTTTTTTCTGGCTTCCCTTTTTAGAATGTTCACCCTTCACCACCGATATCCATGCCTAATTACAGAATTCTAATGTTTCTACTATTAAGAAGCTCAGAGCTAAGCCATGGACAGAGTCAGAGTCGACAGACAGACCGATGGACAGAAATGGCGAAACTATACGGGTTCCCTGTTGACTACGGAACCCCAAAAATGGAGGATCTCCAATGAAAAAACTTTTCAGGGTACATTAAACAGCAACTAATAATTTATTTACATACATACAGGGTGTAAATAGAGTGTGACCATTAAATAAAACCACATACTTTACTGATCATACTGAAGAACTATTGGAAAAAAAACCGCGCAAATCTTCAAAGAAAAAGATATTCAACTGTAAAGCAAAGATACTTTGATGACTGATTCCTCATAGGAGGAAGGTCTATTTTAGAACGCTGCACCGGAACAGCTGTTTCACGGACGACGCTCTCTCGATACTCGCCTGTATGTCGGTGCGTTAAGGTTGACGCATTTTTGTTTGGAACTCAATTATTTCCCAAACTAAGGGTGGGTGCGGTATGATTCTTGGGAAAAGTGGTTCAGTAGGGTTGGTAGAATGTGTGGTTTCATTTAATGGTTGCAGTTTACACCCGGTATATTCTCTTACAAATGAAAGAAGTAATAAAAAGTAATTATATCACTATACCATTTTATTTATTACTCATAGCTGGGCTGGGGCAAAATATTTGTACAAGAATGGTAACAAATGGTTTCTGTCTCCTCTTTTTCCAGAAAGACGCGTGGTTATTCTCGTGTGTTTATGTATAGATGCTAGCATAGCAGACTACCTATTGCCAGTTATTTATTTATTTATATATCAAGGAAAACTTACAGCACAAGGTGACTAAAAATATCAACAGAGTAACTATAATACGGCCAATTACAAGTTTTCAGTAATAGTAACATAATAGTCGAATGTAATCAAACAAAGAAAGTTTTACAGACATAAATAAGTAGATTTGAGCAACACAATATTGAGGAGAAATAAGCAGATGATACAAGTAAAGCATAAACACACAGGAGAACTAATAACAGTATTATACGAAATAAACCTAGTTTAAACAAACCACACACTCAACCACACTACTATGTAAAAAAATATACATTTATTATTTTTAAAGAAACTTGAACTTAGCACCATTCTTGCTCGAACCATAGACATAGAATCCGCTCTAGAAGACGCACGTAGCGTGTAAAAGAGACGTCCTACCTTTATGAACACCATGCAAGAGAGAAATAGATGCACAACAAAGAACCAATATGACAATGTTTTTTCGAGTAAGAGGCCATAGCGGCACGCTTGCTTGGGTGTGATTACGGATTTTGTTATAATATTTAAATAATGCGTAACTAAATTGATAAATTTCATTTGGTGTAGACATGGTTTCTTGTGCAGTGAATATTTGTGACTTTACAAGGAAAACTAACCCAAATAAATACACATTTCACAGGAAAAAAATATTTTGTCATTGGAGTGTTTTAAACCACATTTTGCCCAATTTCTCGTACTAATAGGCTCTGAATAATATTTTTATAATAAGTTATTGTTTTTTTTTGCTGTAGATAGCTATATTTCATTGTTAGATGCAGGATTGGCAAAAATATTAAGTTAAATAGTAAAATTGTCAGGTACGCTAGGGCTTGATAAAGCGGTGACGTCACGAATATCGATAAGACAGTGTATAATAAATAGACGTCACGAATATACGATAATAAATATGTAGGTAACTGTTTTGGAAATTACCTACTAACCATTCAAAATAAAAAGAAAATATTTTCATGGCACATCTATAGTGTAGTCAATTATTTCGTACAGCAAATAATGTTTTCGTGTCAATTTTCAACGGAAATTTGTCGCTAATAATCAGAGATCGGAACACGGGTGCGATTTAAGGCGCTACCAATCATAAAAATAAAATCCCGGGATTCCAAGAAATTTCTTACATGATTTGGAAATCCCGGGATTTCTGAAGACGAAAAATTCCCTACTACCTAACTTGAGTTTAAAAAAGGGTCTCCAAATCATGTTTATTTGTCTTAGAAAAAATATTTAATTTTATATTTAAGTGCATTTTAAAATTTAAAACACTGAGTACCTAATATATTGGGAACAGAGAAGCGATCCCATAAAACCGTTTTTTTGGGTAACTAGCTTGGAAAGGGCACCCAAAATTAAGCGCAGCGACTACGAGCTACCCCATAAACTTTTTGTATGCTGTCTGCTAGAGCTTACGTTCTACTATCTTACTAGATAGCGCTGTTAACGAACTTTAAGTTATTCAGTTATTTATATTTACACGATGACTCGAAATCACGCGATACTATGAAAAGTAGATATGACTAAAAATCCCGGTATTTCTTACGGGTGCAATTACAATAAAAGTTAATAGAACTAAGAATCCCGAAATTTCCTGGTAATCGGTACTTTAGTAACGGATATAAATACATTACAAGGATTCCGAATGAGAATGATTCTACTGCTTGTAATATACACAATCTTTCTCTTTAAATTAATAACAGGAAATGGTTACTAAACTAAGTAAATAACACAATCATGTGATTTTTAGAGTATATTTTGTGATTTTTAGAGTAAATCCATAATTTCTTAAGTCTTGAATCTTAAGTGTGGCATGTGGCAACATCAAGATATCTTTTGTCCCTCTCCATTTTATAAAATAAAAAATATCTTAATGTTGCCACATGCCACACTTAAGATTTAAGCGAATCTCAAAATAGAAAGGGCCTAAAAGTATATTAATGCTGCCACATGTCACTACGCGCTGTTACCTCATTTCCCTTAAATCTGTGGCAAAGCGCTGTCGAATGAAGCCTTATTTTTTTACCCTAAGGATAAGACGCAAGCGAGGTTAAAGTGCGTAGTGACATGTGGCAACATTAAGATATTTTTGTCTCTTTCCATTTTATGGTTCGCTTAAATTCGTAGGTGTGATTCTGACTCATTCGCTTACTTCGGTTTGTCGAGTGCTGTATTTTGTCTGTGTGTTTTGTGCGATTGATCTATCTGTTTGACCCTTGCTTGTTACTTGGATTTTGGATTTCTCTACATTTGGCATTTTTGGCTTGGATAAACGGATTTCGATATTTTGCAACTAGATTGGATACCTTTGAAACGAATTGGCGTTGTTTGGGTGAGTAGATTTTATTAAAATCTTGTTAAATTAGCATTTTTTTACCCGTAAAAAAGGATTGCAGATTATATTTTGGCAAACAGTAATTATTGTGTAGCAATGTTTTACTTGACTCTTGGAAAATTGTAGTCCAGCAACTAGTAGGAAAAGGCTGCAAGAATGCAAGTTTGGTACTCGTATGAGTTTAATTCAAAAATAGATAACCTCAAATTACTTCCGTTCCAATCGTCTCAATTAAAACTGCTCTCTATTTCGAGCACTGTAATTAACATGCTTTAAATCTCTACTGTGGGGAAGCTTTTGTTGTTTTTCAAAAGTTCCAATCGTCTCCACGCGAGGGTGAGCTTTACTAATAAAGGTCTGCATTTCTTATCTTGTTTTTTCCCCAGTCTGTAGACGTCGTTCAATTCCCATTTATCAAATTCTTCCGATCCCACTTGTGTGCTCACAGTATTAAATGTTTTCAGAACAATTATTTGAAGTTCCTGGTAGTTTTTTTCAGTTTCTTCGATTCCATGTAGAATGAGATTATTTTTCCTTGATTCTTTCTCTACAGCTCGCATTTTGGCATTAAGAGTCGATACTTCGTTTTTTATTACTTTGCTCTCTTCCATCAGGGGTTTTATTGTCCTATCTATAGTTGATGCCCATTCAGCGGCAATTTTTTCTGTTTGGGCATTTATTTGCAATTTAAATTCTTCTTTCATCTCATTCATCTTCGAATCCATTTTCTCCATTTTTTCAAACAAACGCTCCAATTGTTTTTCCATAACCCTGAGATATACTACTATTTGGTAGAATAATTTGAATACTTGCAACACTGGTTTTTAGATGGCAATCCCTTTTCTATCTATAGTAGTTTTTTGTTTAGGGCAACTCTTAGGGATTTGACTGATGAAGTGTCAAATGCCGGAAGTGCTGTTGATCGTTTTTAGCTAGTTATATGTATATTTATGGATGTTTCAGAGTAGTTTTTGCACTTTTATGTCGGTTTTCACTGTTTATTGCCACTTATTTTATGTAATTCTATTGTCACAAATTATTACTATCACTTTGGTATGTTTTTGTTAGCAAAATAGTTGTTGTTTCACTTGATTTACAATAAAATAGGCAGTAGCACAAATTACGGTTGTTGCTTTGACACCTGATCTCTACTATCCTTCAATATTTTTTCTAAGACAAATAAACACGATTTGGAGACCCCTTTTTAAACTCAAGTTAGGTAGTAGGGAATTTTTCGACTTCAGAAATCCCGGGATTTCCAAATCATGTAAGAAATTTCTTGGAATCCCGGGATTTTATTTTTATGATTGGTAGCGCCTTAAATCGCACCCGTGTTCCGATCTCTGCTAATAATATCATACGTATAACCTGTCGTTTTGAAGTTTCACAGAAAAGGAAACTGTTGTTCAATGACTTGAACTTGAATGACTCACGATTAGGTATAAAACACGACATTTTTTTATTTCTTTAGGCAGTCGGGCTACAAGGCCTACAACAATACTTAACGGTGGCTTACCCACAAGAAACTGAGCGGATATAAAAAAAATCATTTAGGTAGTTTTGAAGTTAGTTATCGATGAAAAGTTGTAACTTAGACAACACTATTAACGTCTGCTCCCGTCTGCTCCCAGCTGACAAAATACCTAGAAAGCAAGTCTATTCTCCCGGCGATCCAATCAGGTTTTCGTGGTCAACATGGTACGGCGACAGCTTTGAATCACGTGACCGATGACATACTGACTGCAGCGGATGCGGGAAAGGGCAGTATTTTGGTTTTGCTGGATTTTTCTCGGGCATTTGACTGCATCAGTCCCGATCTTCTACTGGCTAAAATGAATTTTTATGGAATCTCGCAATCAGCCTGTGAGTGGTTTCATTCTTTTTTAACCAACAGACAGCAATATATTGTTACTGAAGATGAGCAGGGGAATGTGAGGCATTCGCAAGTTAAAACGATCCCACGAGGCTGCCCACAGGGATCAATATTGAGCCCTCTTTTGTTCATCCTGTACACATCAGATCTAACTAGTAATATTAAACACTGTCAAATACATTTATACGCCGATGATACCCAACTGTATCATTCATTTCAACACCAAGATACAGATGAAGCAGTGCGACAAATCAATCAGGATCTAAATGCTGTATATAAATGGACAAAGCAAAATGCTCTCGTGCTCAATCCGTCCAAATCTAAGTACATGGTTTTAGGGACAAAACGACAGTGTCAGCTGATTATCGAACATACACCGGATATTTGTGTTGATGGCCAGATGGTCGAGAGGGTGTCTACTGCAAGAAACCTAGGACTGCTTTTGGACAGTGAACTTAGATTTATAGACCATATTAACCTGAAAATCAGAACAGCATTTTATCGACTCAAGGTTCTGTATGGCATTAGAAACTACCTAAAGGAGGAAATCAGAACCCTGTTAGCAGAATCAATTGTTCTATCAATTTTTAACTATTGCGATACTGTTTACGGACCAAGACTATTCGCCAAAACTAGTCGCGCAATACAGAGAGTGCAAAATGCATGCGCAAGATTCTGTTTCGGTATTCCTAAGCGTTCATACATTACTCCTATTTTAAACGAAAAAAAAATTCTTAAAATGGATGGCCGCAGGGAATTGCATCTTGCAGGTATGGTGCACAAAATAGTACACACGCAGCGTCCAGAGTATTTATATAACAAATTTAAATGGCTTGGAGATGGCCACGACAAATACACCAGAAGTAAGGTCCTCACTAATATGTCTTTTCCAAAACACCACACAGCAAATTTCAGAGCAGGTTTTAGATTTGCGGCATCAAAGATTTGGAACGATTTACCGCCCCCACTTCATAGAAAAATAAGTTATCTTTCATTTAAATTCAAACTAAAATACTTACTACTCGACAAACAAATCACCCTTGCTCAGAATCACTACAAAGTGATAAAAAGCAAAAAGAAGAAAATTATTGTAAGCAACCTTTGATGCCAACGTCAAACTCCTTGAACAATTTACCCCTATATATTATAGTAAACAGCCACATACCATACGACGAAAATAGCTCGTTGCACATACCACGCCATGCACATATCAATTTCCCGAAATTGTGAATATTAGTCACAAATATATTTAGTGTAATGTAATGTAATTTATTTAATCTGTGTAATATTTGTAAAGGGTGTTTTTTTTAGAGGTATAGAACTTTAAGTTGGCATCACTTTTTTAACTGGCGGCCATTTTGTCAGCTGTCAAGTGATTTATGTTTAGTTTGGTTTGGCATTTCAACATGAATAGACTGACGCCTGAACAACGCTTCCAAATTGTGCAAATTTATTTTGAAAATCATGGTTCTGTTCGAAAGACGTATCGCGCATTACGTCCAATTTACGGTCAACATAATCGTCCATTAGAGCAATTAATTCAATTAACTATGAAACATTTTTGCGCCACGTTTACTCTAAATGATAATACGCATCCACAGAGAAGTCGTACAGTGCGTACAGAAGAAGTCATTGCTGCTGTAGAGCGTAGCGTAGAGGAAGACCCGAATCAGTCTATCCGCCACCGTGCACAGGAATTGGATTTGTGTCCATCCACTTTATGGAAGATTTTGCGGAATGATCTTGGTTTGCGTGCTTACAAAATCCAACTCGTGCAAGAATTGAAGCCTCGCGATCACCTTGCAAGGCGTACATTCGGTGAATGGGCCCAAAATAAGATTGCCGTCGATCCCGATTTTCATAAGCGAATTTTGTTTAGCGATGAAGCTCATTTTTGGTTGAATGGATATGTCAATAAACAAAACTGCCGTATTTGGAGTGATGATAATCCTCAAGTGTATGTTGAGACACCTTTACATCCAGAAAAACTGACTGTGTGGTGTGCTTTATGGGCTGGTGGAATAATTGGTCCGTACTTCTTTAAAAACGATGCTGGCCAGAACGTTACAGTCAATGGTGACCGCTGTAGAGCGATGATTACTGACTTTTTCGTTCATCAATTGAACAACCATGATGTGCAGGAGTTGTGGTTTCAACAAGACGGCGCAACATGTCACACAGCTCGTGCCACAATTGATTTATTGAAGGAAACGTTTGGTAACCGCATAGTTTCACGTTTCGGACCCGTGAATTGGCCTCCAAGATCGTGCGATTTAACGCCACTTGACTATTTTCTGTGGGGATATGTGAAGTCGCAAGTCTACGCCGATAAGCCCGAAACGATTGACCACTTGGAGGACAACATTCGGCGAGTTATTGCCGATATCACAAATGTTAGAAAAAGTCATCGAAAATTGGACCTCCAGATTAGACTACGTCCGAGCCAGCCGTGGCGGACATATGCCAGAAGTGATATTTAAATTAAAATGCCAAAAGATTGTCTTTCGAATAAAATAAATTTCATATCAATAAAAAAAAACATCTTTGTTTTATTCCATTTCAAAGTTCTATACCTCTAAAAAAAACACACGTTACAATAAAAAAAATGACATAATATATTGTTAGTTTTAATACTAAACTTAGTTTAAAGCAATTTTTTTAAGAACTTAACTTTTATGGAAGTCTCCTTTTTAATATATTTTTTTAATTTAATTTATTTATCATTCTGCGCGCCTTTTTGCACCAATCTAACAAAACATTATGTCGTCTTTTTAAAGGGGTACGCTGCAAAAACAGCGCTGTTTGGAACCCCGTTGTCCAACAGCATACGCTGATCGCGTACCTCTTGTTACCAAAAAAGCTATAATGTTTTAGTTTAAGTTAATTTAAATAAGTTTATTTTTATTCTATAATGTCTTTTTTAATATAATTTTCGTGTAATTTTTTTATGTATATTTTTGTGCTTTTTTGGTAATAAATCATTTTTCATTTTTTTTTCATTTTTTTCATTTTTTATTGAACTCACACATGTGCATTTATTTTTTTGTATCATTTTCGATATGGCATTGTTCATCTTGTACATCTTAAATCTATGGCTCGAACCACTGGCATGGAAAAGATATCAATATCTTGCAATTTGTTGACATGATTACAGACTAGCCATAGATAACTATTCTGTCTATAATGTTGGGCGGCGTCATAGCCGTTAAAATTGTTTACAAATGTAGGGAGCTTATACTGCAAGCGTCAACATTTATTCTCCATTCTTAAAATATAAACTTCAAAATCAGCATCTACGACTTCAGCAGTAGCTTTACCGCGCGTCACAACGAATATGCACGAGCTCAGGAACACGCCTCGAAAATGGCAAAATAGTCTTACCAGTTAGTAGCAAATATGCGTTAGGTGTTATCAAAATTATTTACCTTACTCGTATACCTTATGCTTATTAGTATGCCAAACTATGCACCACTTTAGGTGTATCAAAATTATAAAAATAGTTTTGAGTTAACATACCAATTTGACCAGGTCCAAGTATGTCCATTTTATATCTCAAGTTGTCACCTCGTCCAACAAGCCCAGTGAAGTTGAGCATTACATTGCGACCTCTGCAGAACCTGGAATTTGTCCAAAATTTACATTATAACAAGATAAGTACATATACGGTATTTAAATCAATGCCTTATCTTAAGGTGGTTGCGATGATTCTTGTTCCTAAACCCATAACTTGACATTTTTTTTCTTTCAAAGGTATTAAAAAATTTATTAAGAAATTATGGGACAATAGTTTATTGTCAATTAGTCTTTTCTAGCATATTTGTGTTATTATATGCATTACTTTGTAAATAATCCTGCACAACAACTATAAACACGCTTTAAAGTTGTTGTGCAGGATTACTTGCAAAGTAATCCGTAATATAACAGAACTTTGCTAGAAAAGCCTAAGGGACATTAAATTATTGTCATGTTATGCCATTAACCACCTTTTATTTATAACTAAGAAAAATAATCACATGTTGTGCATTTGAGAAGTGGTAGCCGCTTTTTATGGCACTTATTGGTGTGGCTATGTAAGGCGAAACAGAAGCGGCAGATTCTTCAGCACAAGATGGATTTCAATGCTCAGGTGGGGGCTCTTAGTTGCGACGATGCTTCCTTTCGCAATTGTTGGCTGAACAACCACGATGTCGCCGTCGAGCTAACTTAGCCCCCCCGTATGATTGATCGTAAAAGACGCCATGTCTCTCTTAATGCAGTAATTGAAACGCAGCAGAGGTCTGCCCATGTTTCTCTTGGCATCCGCGAATGCACCAACCATGAAACCTCTTGTCAACCGAGCAGGGTCCATGCGCTGCACATTCACATGCTCCAGTCAGTGCAAGGCATCGCTCTTTGAGCAGGGCTGTGAGGCTGGGCAACTGTGCGAGCCTACCATCTCACTTGTGACTCTGACCTCCCATATGAAACCAAGCATGTAATGCAGACAGCACATGTAGAATGTGTTTGGTCCACATTCTTGTCTGGTGTACTATTTCTAGGTTTCGGCTACATACAAAAGTATGCTTTAGATGCAGGCCTGAAAGATGATAATCTTGGTCTTAATCATAAGGTGTTTACTCTTGTACTGAGCTTATTAAACATCTTGGCCACCTGGACGATACGGGTGTTCATTTCCACACCCCACATAACCAACCCGAGAGCCTAAATAACCGAAATTGTTGACTACATACACAGAAGGGTGTCCCATCTAATAAAATTGCTGGGTCTTCCATCCCTGCTTACCAGTCTTTTTGGCAGTTATAGACAGAGAGCAGTGTGTACACCTGAGAGAACTTGTCCATTATGGACTGTAGTTCCTGTGGGGAGCTTGGACTTGAGATTTATAACTACAATCTAATGTAAATGGGCATAAAAACTGAACTGTAAATTTCTACCTTTCGATTGGTCAAAATTACCTTAAATATTTGGAGCATTCTAAAGAGGTATCATCAGAAAATGCTGCTTCACACATGACCATCAACTCCTCTATTTGCTCTTTAATGTACCCTGAAAAATAATAATTTACATTAATTAAGGGTAATCAAAAAGTTTGTTATGTGTAATGTCATACACATGCAAACCCTTTGAAAAGTTAATTCATTGGAAATCCTGCATTTGTATAAAGTGTCTTTGAAGATTTTCTTTATATTTCCTGGGATCATGTCAAATTTTAACTGACTTCCTAGTTACAGATTTTTATCTCACGACAGCAGGTCAGGCTTGGTTGTAGAAGTCTGTGCACTACCTTGCTGAAGTATATAGTATACAACAACAAAGTCTCACCTGGCGTTATTGTCATGAGATAAAATATCTGTATGCAGCAGACAGATAAGACACTGATACAGAAATTCTTTATGTTAACTTGTTAATATTTTCTGTAATGTTGAATTCTTAACTTCTGCAGTTAAGGTTGACAAGTCTATAATGATCTGTAATCGGGATGGTCTGGGCAGTGACTGCAAGCAACCATGCCTCACAATATGATTGAACCAACCCACTTTGTAGGGACAGCCGACCTTTATAATAATAACAGACAAGACATAACTATACTAAACAAAGTTTACCTCATTGAAATTGCTATCCCAAATACTTCATAATCTTCCCAACTTTCCCAAAGAAATGAAGACTCAATAGCACATCAACACAGTCAAAACTTTATCTATCATACATTCTTTAACATGTATCATTCCCAAAACATTACAGATATTGATTACAGATACCTTAGTATATTGGATATTCATCCATCAACCTTCATTCTTCTCCAAAAAGCTTTAATATTGAATACTTGCAGCAATGTATGTAAATTCTTAGGACACTACGACTCGCCATACCTAACCTTCAAAGTAATTTTTTATAAAAATCCAGATATCCTTTATATTTTATGTGCCCCTTTATCGACACTGACCCTGACCTCGAAATTAGGGTACTTACCAAAATCTGCTTGTGTAAAGAATGTATCATATTGAGCTTCTTTGCTCTTTACCCAACCGCGATGATCTCCAGGGCACTGAGGTCTTACATGATAGGAATTTGACTTGTTACAGTCTCTTTCGTAGCCCCAGCATGCTTTTTTACCAACAAATCCCTTAAAAGGGCACTTTGGGTCTTCTAGACATGAACTTGCAAATGTAGGAAACTTATTGAAAAAGTATGGGATATGTTCAGGAGGTAAGTTAACATTGTAAATATCGACAGTAATACTAGATAAAACCGAAAAATGTAGAATAATCACAAGATATTTTTTCCACATTGTCGTAAATTGTCAATACACACACGCGTTAACCGGTAAAAAATAAATAATACATTGACTGACTGACTGACTGACACACACCAACCAACACAAATAGTGCGTTCCGATTCAAGACATGATCGATTACATCGCGTCTATCATCATTCCGAATCACTGATGGCCGTACGGCGGCGTGAGTAGTTTGATGGTACTTTTAGTGCTGTCAGCGCCATTCGGAACCCGGCTAAACAAATTATGGAAGCGTTTCAGAACGTGCGATCATAGTGCGAAATTTCACTCGTTTATTAGAAAGAGACAAATCTATTTAAGAGCAAGAGAAACAAAAATCAGGGGGGCTATTATGTAACTCAGTGTCGGTTGCTAGCTATAAATGCTATTCACCAAAAACAGATAAAAAATCAACTTCCAAAATAACCTTCAATGGGTATTGAAGTATTTACGACTTGTGACGTCTTTTCAAGTGCGAACGTATCCTAAGATAAGCGGATATGTATGTTTTCGACGATAGCCACTTGGCTTAGCAACTGATTTTACGATACAGAATAAGGGGGCTGGTTGCACCAATCAGGTGGACCCTCGTGATACTTGATCCGAGGGTGGACCAGTGTGATTTTTGCATTACTCCGAAGTCCAAAGCGTTTCAAAACACTTTCGTGCAACTGTCAGGTAACAGTTCGGTTACCCTCGGTGTAACTCGGGTCAATTTTTGAACGCTCTAGGGTGAAATTCGGATCACTCCGAGTGAAATTCACTCGTTTCCAAACGGAACCTAAATAGAGATACTATTATTGACAAGGAACACTGACGATGAATCCGAAATCCAAATGACGTAACGAAAGCAGTGCTAAAACTTCGTAGTGCGTTCATTAAAGAACCCTAGGGTGGGTAGGAACACGAGTTTTTGAACGGGTTTGGTCGAATTGCTAAACTAGTCAGATTAAACTCATACAGTTTTCTCGTATGGGAAAAAATCATTACTTAAACCTGGCTGTAGTTACTTTTTCAAGCTTAATATTAGCAAGAGGTGTGTCAGGATCGTTGTAGATAGAAATCTTTAGTCAGATTAAACTAATAAAGTTTCCTCGTAAGGAAAAACAACCGGTTTCATCACGTATAACTAACCATTTGGTCAAGGAATACCGATAAAGCAGCTAAGCAGCGTTTTTCCTCCCGATATGGTTCACAAATATTGAATTTTCAAACTGAAAACTTACTTTTATTAAAATAAAATATAGCCTATGTTACTCAAAGATAGTATAGCTTTCTATAAAATAAAGAATTTTTAGAATCGGTTCAGTAGTTCCAAAGTTTACCTCAAACATACAAACAAAGAAATCTTTCCACTTTATATAATACAACTCCGCTCGCGTCGAGGAGATTTTCGTGGAAATGGGAAAAACAAAATAATTTGATTTTTTGAACAACTATATGCAACGGACACCATTTTTAAGCAAAGCACTAATAAAGACCAATCAAATAAGCCTAAACTCGAAGGGTCTGCTGTTGTCCGTTGATGAGATCCCGTTCTCATCTTCTAGTCCCGTCATCAGACCCTGGTCTCCATGTTTTACCAAAGTGCTAATAAAAACCAATCAAATAAGCCCAAACTCAAAGGGTCTGCTGTTGTCCGTTGAGGACATCCCGTACCTATCTTCCAGTCCCATCATCACACCCTGGTCACCATGTTTTACCAAAGTGATAATAAAGACCAATCAAATAAGCCCAAACTCGAAGGGTCTGCTGTTGTCCGTTGAGAAGATCCGGTACTCATCTTCCAGTCCCATCATCAGACCCTGGTTTCTATGTTTTACCAAAGTGCTAATAATAACCAATCAAATAAGCCCAAACTCGAAGAGTCTGCTGTTGTCCGTTGAGGACATCCTGTACCCATCTTTCAGTCCCATCATCATACCCTGGTCACCATGTTATACCAAAGTGCTAATAAAGACCAATCAAATAAGCCCAAACTCGAAGGGTCTGCTGTTGTCCGTTGAGGAGATCCCGTACTCATCTCCCAGTCCCATCATCGGACCCTGGTCTCCATGTTTTACCAAAGTGCTAATAAAAACCAATCAAATAAGCCCAAACTCAAAGGGTCTGCTGTTGTCCGTTGAGGAGATCCCGTACCTATCTTCCAGTCTCATCATCAGACCCTGGTCACTATGTTTTAACAAAGTGATAATAAAGACCAATCAAATAAGCCCAAACTCGAAGAGTCTGCTGTTGTCCGTTGAGGACATCCTGTACCCATCTTTCAGTCCCATCATCAGACCCTGGTCACCATGTTATACCAAAGTGCTAATAAAGACCAATCTAATAAGCCCAAACTCGAAGGGTCTGCTGTTGTCCGTTGAGGAGATCCCGTACCCATCTTCCAGTCCCATCATCAGACCCTGGTCACCATGTTTTACCAAAGTGCTAACAAAGACCAATCAAATAAGCCCAAACTCGAAGGGTCTGCTGTTGTCCGTTGAGGAGATCCCGTACCCATCTTCCAGTCCCATCATCAGACCCTGGTTTCCATGTTTTACCAAAGTGGTAATAAAGACCAATCAAATAAGCCCAAACTCAAAGGGTCTGCTGCTGTCCGTTGAGGAGATCCCTTACCTATCTTCCAGTCCCATCATCAGACCCTGGTCACCATGTTTTACCAAAGTGATAATAAAGACCAATCAAATAAGCCCAAACTCAAAAGGTCTGCTGTTGTCCGTTGAGGAGATCCGGAACTCATCTTCCAGTCCCATCATCAGACCCTGGTTTCCATGTTTTACCAAAATGGTAATAAAGATCAATCAGATAAGCCCAATCTCGAAGGGTCTGCTGTTGTCCGTTGAGGAGATCCTGTACCCATCTTCCAGACCCATCATCAGACCCTGGTCACCATGTTTTACCAAAGTGGTAATAAAGACCAATCAAATAAGCCCAAACTCAAAGGGTCTGCTGTTGTCCGTTGAGGAGATCCGGTACTCATCTTCCAGTCCCATCATCAGACCCTGGTTTCCATGTTTTACCAAAGTTATAATACAGACCAATCAAATAAGCCCAAACTCGAAGGGTCTGCTGTTGTCCGTTGAGGAGATCCGGAACTCATCTTCCAGTCCCATCATCAGACCCTGGTATCCATGTTTTACCAAAGTGGTAATAAAGATCAATCAGATAAGCCCAAACTCGAAGGGTCTGCTGTTGTCCGTTGAGGAGATCCTGTACCCATCATCAGACCCTGGTCTCCATGTTTTACCAAAGTGGTAATAAAGACCAATCAAATAAGCCCAAACTCAAAGGGTCTGCTGTTGTCCGTTGAGGAGATCCCGTACCTATCTTCCAGTCCCATCATCAGACCCTGGTCACCATGTTTTACCAAAGTGGTAATAAAGACCAATCAAACAACAACAACAACAACAACAACAACAACAATACAGCTTTATTTGTATACCAAAAAAAGGAAACAAAAAATAATGTAACACTTAATGTAACATATTGGGTAAATACAAACAGGCGGCCTTATCGCTTAAAGCGATCTCTTCCAGACAACCTTTGGGTGGAAGAAACTGGTCAAGAGGATAACTCATATGGTGGTGTACTAAATTTGTGTATAGGTAATATATATATAAATATATTGAAAGATATATAAATGTATATTAATAGATATATACATACATATTGGTAAATATATATTGTTATGAATGGTAATTTACATGCTAATAATAATATATATACTTAGAGAGAAATAATATTTATGTAATCAGAGTGAAAGGTAATGATGTTTGACTAGTCTCTTGAAGACAGGCAGGGAAGAGGCTCTTCTAATAAGTAAAGGAAGATCATTCCACAATCGAACAGCTTGGACTGAGAACGAATTATTAAAGAAAGACGATGAATGCATCGGCGTGGTAAGAAGCAGATTCTCAGAGGACCGTAAAATGCGGTCATGAGTACCATGAAGATATCGAAACCGAGTTTTAAGGTAAGAGGGAGTTGAAGGATTATTCAACACAGAATACAAGAGAGACAGGATATGAGCATTACGGCGACGACGAATGGGAAGCCAATTTAATCGAGAGCGGAATTTAGATATGTGATCGAATTTACGAAGACCAAAAATAAACCTAATACAGAAATTTTGAAGACGTTCGAGTTTATCAAGCTGAACCTCAGTAACGTCAAGGTAGCAGACATCGGCATAATCGAGAACGGGTAGTAATAGAGAATGTGCAAGCGCAATTTTAGTAGCAGTCGGAAGGAAATTCCGAAGCCTTCTCAAAGATCCTGCTGCCGCAAACAATTTCCTGCAAACTTCATTTATTTGTGGATCCCAAGACAAGCAACTATCTAACAGGAGACCTAGGTTTTTCACTTTGCTACTGTATGGAATTAGTGTCCCTTCAAATATAATATCAGGTAGCAGTTGCCAGTCAATCCTGGCTGTGAACCAAGAACTACCCATAATGATAACTTGGGTCTTGTTGGGATTAATTTTTAAGCCATATTTGCTACTCCACATAGATATTCTAGATAGATTGGCATTGGTTGTGATTATGGCTTGTGAAAGATCTTCCAATTTGGCTTGCGTGTAGATTTGGAGATCATCTGCGTAAAGGTGGTAGGAAGAAGATATAAACTGAGAAATATTATTAATAAAGATAGCGAAAAGTAGAGGAGATAAGACGCCACCTTGAGGAACGCCGGCAGTAGTGTCGCACCAGTCAGAAAAAATATCATCAATGCGGATGCGTTGCCGACGTCCTAGTAGATAACTACGAAACCAGCCAATCACCGTAGGAGATATGTTAAGAGAAACAAGCAGTCCTAGTAGGATGTCAAAGTCAGCTGTGTTGAATGCGTTTGAGAAATCAAGTAGGGTTAGAACTGTTAGTTTCCCACAATCCATCCCTTTTCGTATATCGTCAGTAATTTCCACCAAAGCCGTAACGGTACTATGGCCAGGGCGAAAACCTGACTGATGAACGTTAAGGAGGTTGTTTTTGTTGAGAAAAATGCTTAACTGATGGTGGACCGCCCGCTCGAGGACCTTGGAGAGGAACGGAAGGATTGATATTGGACGGTATTCAGAAAAAGAAGTGGGATTCGCTTTTTTAGGCAAGGGGGTGACTTGGGCATCTTTCCACAAAGTCGGAAAGGATTCTGAGGAAATGGAATAATTGAGGATACAGGTGATAGTGGGTAAAAGAATATCAAGGATGGGGGTGATCATTTTGCGACTAATACAGTCACTTCCTACTGCGTTGGATGTAATGGCAATGATGTGTTTCTTAACATCACAATCGGTGAGTTGGCTAAATATAAATGGAGGGTAGTCGGGTGATGAAATTGAAGAAAGATAGTTTAGCGTATTTGTTTTCGTAACACTGTCCAAAGTGGTAGAGCGAGAAAAATGTTGGTTGAGTGAGTTTAAATTTAAATCTGTTGGAATTGAGTCTCTACGAGATTTGCCAACACCCAATGACTTAAGAAATTTCCATACTTTGGCTGGATCACCATTTTCGACAGCCCAAACTCAAAGGGTCTGCTGTTGCCCGTTGAGGAGATCCCTTACCTATCTTCCAGTCCCATCATCAGACCCTGGTCACCATGTTTTACCAAAGTGATAATAAAGATCAATCAAATAAGCCCAAACTCAAAAGGTCTGCTGTTGTCCGTTGAGGAGATCCGGAACTCATCTTCCAGTCCCATCATCAGACCCTGGTTTCCATGTTTTACCAAAGTGGTAATAAAGATCAATCAGATAAGCCCAATCTCGAAGGGTCTGCTGTTGTCCGTTGAGAAGATCCTGTACCCATCTTCCAGACCCATCATCAGACCCTGGTCACCATGTTTTACCAAAGTGGTAATAAAGACCAATCAAATAAGCCCAAACTCAAAGGGTCTGCTGTTGTCCGTTGAGGAGATCCGGTACTCATCTTCCAGTCCCATCATCAGACCCTGGTTTCCATGTTTCACCAAAGTGATAATACAGACCAATCAAATAAGCCCAAACTCGAAGGGTCTGCTGTTGTCCGTTGAGGAGATCCTGTACCCATCATCAGACCCTGGTCTCCATGTTTTACCAAAGTGGTAATAAAGACCAATCAAATAAGCCCAAACTCAAAGGGTCTGCTGTTGTCCGTTGAGGAGATCCCGTACCTATCTTCCAGTCCCATCATCAGACCCTGGTCACCATGTTTTACCAAAGTGATAATAAAGACCAATCAAATAAGCCCAAACTCGAAGGGTCTGCTGTTGTCCGTTGAGGAGATCCGGTACTCATCTTCCAGTCCCATCATCAGACCCTGGTTTCCATGTTTTACCAAAGTGGTAATAAAGATCAATCAGATAAGCCCAATCTCGAAGGGTCTGCTGTTGTCCGTTGAGGAGATCCTGTACCCATCTTCCAGACCCATCATCAGACCCTGGTCACCATGTTTTACCAAAGTGCCAAGAAGTGTGTCAGGATCGTTGTATTAAAATTAAATATGGCCTATGTTACTGATCAATAGTGTAGCCTTTTACAAAAGAAAACATTTTTGGAATCGGGTCACTTTTCCAAGCTTAATATTAGCAAGAGGTGTGTCAGGATCGTTGTATTAAAATTTGAATATGGCCTATGTTACTCATCAATAGTGTAGCCTTTTACAAAAGAAAACATTTTTGGAATCGAGTAACTTTTCAAAGCTTAATATTAGCAAGAGGTGTGTTAGGATCGTTGTATTAAAATTAAATATGGCCTATGTTACTCAACAATAGTGTAGCTTTTTACAAAGAAAGAATTTTTAGAATCGGTTCAGTAGTTCCAAAGATTACCTCAAACATACAAACAAACAAACAAACAAACAAACAAACAAATCTTTCCTCTTTATATAATAATAGTGTAGATGTAGATGTAGAAGATGTAGATGTAGATGTAGATGTAGAAGTGTAAATGTAGATATACCGCGTGTAAATAGAATGCGACCATTAAATGACCACTTTTCCCAAGCATACCCGCGGACACCCTTAGCTTAGGAAATAATTGAGTTCCAAACAACAATGCGTGAACCCTGACGCACCGACATACGGGCGAGTTTAGAGAGCGTCATCCGTGAAGCGACGTCCGTGAAACGGACGACGCTTTCTTAACTCGCTCGTATGTCGGTGCGTCAGGGTTCACGCATTTTTGTTTGGAACTCAATTATTAAATTATTTCCTAAACTAAGGGTGTCCGCGGGTATGACTCTTGGGAAAAGTGGTTTAGTAGGGTCGGTAGAATATGTGGTTTCATTTAATGGTCGCACTCTATTTACACCCGGTATATATTATTTCGCGCCTTATCCAGGGACACACTGTGATGTGATTGTGATTGTGATCTTACATATAAAGTAAAAACGTAGGTCATAAATGAATGATGTGAATCGTCCGATGATCAAACTGAACATCGCTCAGGCGCTAAACTCTGAAATAAACCTAATTTAAATTTGAGTAGATGGCGCTGCTTGTTTCGCGCCTTTTCCGGAAATAAGTCTATGGTTTTTACCACGTGAGCTGCATCATCCAATCAACGTCCAATCAGCTGGTAATTTTTTGACCCGCCATCTGACTGTTTCCGTTGATGTAGTTTATTCTGCAGAATATATCTTTTGTATCGTGATTTGCAACTGCACATTGTGATATAGTTATTATATCCTCACAAAATTTAATAAGAATGTTCATAGTTGTTTTAGATAATATCTGTGGTAACATTGTTTTAACCTTAAAACCTGTCCCAAAATATTAAATATGTCGCCATTTTGACCATTAGTTTTGTTTGGTCTTCGTTTTTAGTATCACACGTTTTAAAATCGACGTAAATGGATGTGTTATATGGTTACAAGGGATACGGAAAATATGTCTCAGAAAAATAGTACACTAAACTTTGTTATTCATGACGCCAACGGTAAGTATCCGCGACGTAGTAATGTAGTGATGCTTGTCCGTCGTCATCGGGTCAGTTGCTGGTTTACTTTTCAGTTTGATAATATTCCTGAATATTTTCTAATCGTAATAGATGTTCTCTTGCTTCCTCGTTGTTCAATTTTCACACTGATATTATCGAAAGTGTGTTAGACCCCCATTGAGCCACGTTGTTGACCCGGCTTAACCGGGTGTTATTAGTTGATGTCGCTTCATAATAACAACAATATTTCTGTAAGCTTATACTTTTGAATTACTCCCATAAGACTATCCCTAATTTCCAGGCCAACCACGTATGGTTAAAGTAGTACAAAGTACAAATAATCAGCAGCAAATTGCCCTTAAGCTTAAACCAAGAAAGATTATTAGGCTGCCTGCAGTCACTGAAGAAGGAAACAATCAAGTCAGCCAGGTAAAACATCATGCATTTTTTTAGTTTCACAAAAAAAATCTGCTTGCCACATACACTAGAGAAGGGCTTTTGAGCTTCAGTTGAAAGTGCCAGGTTGCAATTTAAATCCTAACAAGTATTATTCACACCTTACTCTCTAGACATTGTTGCAGCTCCTGTTAGGCTTGAAGTATTGTAACAAATACCTCATACTGACTGACTTGAGGTTATCAACTTCTATCAGTGTATTTTGTGCCAATTAAGTACCTACCTAGATTTGTGCTAAATAAAGTATTCGCACATAGGTAATGTGAATTTATGAAAAAGGAAAAATATATGAACTCATTATCCTTTTATCTAGATAACGCATTGATTAACTCATATGTAAATATAGTGACAAGAGATAGGGCAGAATGTGAACAATATATATTGCAGCATTGTCAATCTTAATCTCCTGATTTATCATAGTGCATAATCTCAGTATTTTTTTTTTAAATAAAACAAGATTTAACAAAACATTGATATTTCATATATCTCAAACCTTATGTTCATAATGTCTATAGGAAAGAACAAGGACATAATGTACTTGAATATGTAAAATTATGAGTCCCTATGTTCATAAAAGCTAATAGGAAAGAAGAAACAAGGACATCCTTAAATATATATATATTATTTTTTCAAGCAACGTGTAATCACTAATCAGCCAAAAAACAGCTTCAACACCCAAAACAATTCTGTGCCTCTGGTGAATAACAATTTAACTCAAAAAACCCAATTTCACAGGAGAGCTGAAAAACGAAATTTTTTGCACAAAAATAAAATGTTTCTGCCAACCATTCACATTTCGTATTCAAAATCAAAGGCTCATGTAGATAACATTAAGTTCTATTACTATGTATCCGTTCAGCCCCTAGAAAACATACCATCTTAGTGATATATTGTTCAAAAGCTGAATTAAACCAGTTAACACCACAAAAAAATATGCATTGTTAAATGCATTATGTATGACTTAAGTCAAGTTTGTACCTTTTACCATAGTAAATGTGTAACAAACAAAAAAAGAAAGCTGAAAATAAATCTGATTATTTACATCAAATTTCACAAAATGTGATATTTCAGTATGCAACTAACTCTTTTTAAACCATTGTGTACTACAAAAAATTTGCTTAAACCATTTCTACCTGTGGTGTTTTTAAATATATCAAAATTCCAGTTCGACTATTTTGTGAAGAGAAAAAAAATGGAGCAAAGTGGTAAAAAAAATCTCATTTTGGGCCTAAGTAGAGTTAAACCATTTTTCACCAGACCCACAGAATTGTATTGTAAGCAGAAAAGATTTTTTGCCTAACAATACTTTGAGGTGTACTTATAATGTTTTTCTAGGCGCAGCCAGTCTACAGAACTGTAAAACTAAGTGGCATTAAATGTACATCCAGTAAGTATTTTCTTTATTACCTAGAAAATATCTTTAAACCCTTGAAAAAGAATTGGAAAAAGTAGATTTTCTTTGGGCTTTAATGCCTTACAGTTTAATAAAGTAATAAGTTAAATACCATACTGCTGGAACAAACATGTTTGTGAGGCCTGCAGCCTGCAGGTTTTTTTATTGTTTTATGGGTGTAACTAGGGGTTCAATCCCCCAACAAAACGTTCAAAGTATTACAATAATGGATCAATTAAAAAAGAAAAACAGAAAATTGATTTTTGTTCAAATGAGACACTTTTACTTGTCCACAAAACATGTACATGTACCAACAATCATACATAACCATCAACAGAAGATTGATTCTTCAATTTTATTTCATTTACTTTTTTGTAATTTTATTTTCTTGGACCCCCCAATACTAAGACCTGGCTATGCCTGTGGTGTTTGTTACCATTCAGTAACACTTAAGTATTCCAGAAAATGCTATGCTCTTCAAGAATCGAAACAGTAATTATTAGGCATGACCCTCAGCAGGAAATATATTGTGTCTATAAAGTAAATAATATTCTGTTACCTTTTCAGAGCTAGTGCAACTGCCTCTTGATACAATCGCCAATATTCAGAAGATAACACCTAAAACTGAACCAGTGGAGGTACCTATAGAGACAGAAGAAATTAGGGTATGATATAATTACATACATTTTATTACCATAAATAAATCAAACCTTCCAAAGGGAAAGGAGTCAATGGACCCCCAATCCCCCATCCCCATCCTCTACCAAAACACCTGCTCATGGTCTGCATGAACAAATGCAGATGACGAAATAATGAAAAAAGAAATACATAATCTTATTGTGTGTATGTACTTGTTGTCTATATGAGTGTTTGAGTATTTGTCTATTATGTTTATTTGCTTATAACTTGAGAGACACAGATTTGGATGCAGTAAGTATTCACTGTATCTAAGGAGAGGGAAAGGGTTATGAGCATGTATGATTGAAGAAATGCAATGTCCTGTGGCTGTTTGATATAACATAACTTGAGACAGATTTTGATGCACTGTTATCTAAGGACTTTCTTAGGAGAGGGTGATAAGTCCATCCTGTCATCGTCCACTGCAGGACATACGTCTTTCCAATATTTCGTCACTCTTGGCGGTCCTCCGTCGTCCTCATCCAGCCGCCACCCGCAACGTCCTTCAGATCCTCGGTTCAGCTGCCACGAGGTCGGCTTACACTTTGCTTTACTGTCTCCACTCTCACGCCTTTCGACTCTAAGAGCCATCACGTCGGCGACAGATATGGATGCGCACTGCCACTTCAACTCATTGATTCGGCAGACTATGTCGGTCACTTTCGATTTCCGACGGATCTCCTCGTTTCGGATTTTATCCATCAGTGGTATCCCAAGCATAGCTCGCTCCATAATCGTTGAGCGATCTTAAACCGGTCGATCAAGCCCTTTGTAAAGAGTCCACGTCTCAGCCAAGTGTGTAATGGAGGTCAATTAACAGAGGCGGATGCGGCACCTGAGGTCTGGGGCTTGAACTCCGCGGAGGTGGAAGTCAACGGAGGCGGAGGCGGATGTAACCAAAAAATTGATATTTTTAAATTTTGATTGCTACTAAAACAGTCAGAAGAACCTAAATAAACTATCCTTAGGCATGTTGGATACAAAAAAGTAAAAAAAACAACGTATTTTTTTAGAATCAACAATCATGTTCTTACTTGACGTCATGAGATACCGTACCATCAGAGTGATTGGCGTAGTATCAGTTATGGAACCGTTAGCAACTTACGTAGATTTTGCGCAAATCTCTGGACTGGTTAATTACCGCCTCACCAGCTTTCACTGTCCTGCTTCCTGGGCGAGCATTCTCCATTTTAGGTTTTATCGACGCTGTTCATTAAGCGCGGTGATGGTCAAGCGCAAGACCGTAAATTATATAAAAAAAATCAACAGTAAAAAAATAAACAATAAGTTTGTTGTGTTTACGCTCTGATAAAAAAAAATACAAATGAGTTGTGTTGGATTGCCCACCGTCGCCCTACAACATCTTGCCCCTGCCCTTTCTGCGCGAGTTCAAACTTGCTATCGCGTTGTTTTTGTGTCGCGCGCGCGTTATTTTACACGAACAAAACTCCGCTAAGCCTCTGTTTTGGAAGTTGCGGAGGCGGAGTTACGATTTCCTGCGGAAGTTCCGCACTTGCGGAAGCGGAGGTGGAGCTCCGTTACATCCCTATTCTCAGCGCCGTAACTCGTAAAACGACTCGTCCTCCGTCCATCCATCCATCAGCCTGTTTAGTCCACTGCTGGACATAGGCCTTTCCAGGATTTCGCCACTCTTGGTGGTCCTCCTGGAAGAAATGCCCATACTGACACACGCTGGGCAGGCGGGTTGGTGAGCGCGGTGCCGAAACCCATACACCAGTGACGCCGCTGCCCGTCACCAGTCTGTTTTATGTAAGGCTCGGCAATTGGGGATGGATAAACCGCCATCCATCGGTCCCAGGCAATGGTGGGCCGCCTGGTTTTGCCTAAGAGCTGTTCTCGTACTCTCCCCCGAATAACTTGATTTTTATTCAATAAAATTGTCTATTCGTGGCATCGATGCTACGAGCTATAATGTAGTTTCGCTTTTATATCACCAGTTTCTGGACAGGCGTTTCGTTCCTTCATCCATAAACACGCTTTCGCACAATGCATTACTGATGATGGGTTGACAGAACGAAAGATACCACCCGTCCAAGATTTAGACACACTACTTTGTATGAATGATTTGCATTAATATCAGTGTGGATTGACACAAACGATTAATATTTTGTCGTTATCCTATGACTTTATATTCCGTATAAAGTTTACCATTGTTAATTTTATCTTACGTGAAATGGTAAGTTCTTTTCAATAGAACTTTCCTCTCTAGTAAACAAACCGTTTTCCCAATTTTTCTCGATCATCTGTCGCAGGATCTCGCTGAATTTAATTCTTCCTTAAATGGACCCATTTATTGCTTGTCTTGCACTGCATTTAACTATGAAATATTCAATAAAAATTAGTAAAATTATAAAAATACTTGAATAATGTGTATGCATCAAGATGAGATGTCAATTTTATTTGCATCGAAAGGTTTTAATGTCTCTAAACGTTAGTGATGTTTGTGTAAATAACAGATATCATTAAACTATTATTGTAAATTGAAAAAATTAAATTGAACCTTGATAATTTAGCACTCTTTTTGGGCAGTCGTGTAATAACAACAGTATAGACGCCAAAACAACAAGTTGCTAAAATGGTAGTGGCTGACAATTAATTTGGCATTCTCTGAGTATGGAATCCTAATTTCTATTATTTTTTGTTTTACTTTAGAGTATGTACTTTTTCGAAGTTTCTGGCCCTCCTTAGGTTTCAATATATTTTTATTACATCTTTGTTAAATTCCTTTAACTTGTATTAATAATAAAAAAATATTAATTTTCGAAATATATTTCGGCCCACTATGGGGCCGGCATCAGTCGAATCAAATTGTTAAATAAGACACTTGTATAATTCTGTGGACAAGTAAAAGTGTCTTATTTAACAAAGATGTATACATAATAAGTTCCACCAAGTGCCGACAATCACAACTATCAACATATTTTTACTATTTGCCCTGATAGAGGCCATAAAAAAGTATTCTGTGAAAATTTCAACTGCTTTCAAAGCGGACATAAAATTTAGTCATTGGGATACTCGTGCAGCCAATAACTAAATTATGTGACAGTTGCACAAAATACTATTTAATAATAACTACCCCGTCACTAGTAAGTTCATCTATTCATAGACAGTGCCAATATGGCGGTTTGTTTACTAGAAAGGAAAGTTCTATTGAAAAGGACTTTTAGATAGAAAATCCCAACTAAGCTCAAATCCGCTTCTTAGGTCAAATTGTACGGTATAGGAAAGCAGAAGAAAGGTAAATCTGGATATGAGGACCTCTGAACCGGGATTCTAACCCGGGACCTCTCGCTTATCAAGCGATGTCTCTTCCAACTGGGCTTTCCAGGTCTCAACACAACTCTCGAATTTACTCATACATATGCCTTCCCATACCGTAATACTTTTTATAGTTTCTTCTGCGTTTCTATACCGCAATGATATAAATGTTACTATGTACGAACGCTAGCACGATAGGCTACAGGCTATTTTCATTGCCGCATCATAGCTCGTACTAACAAATAGGGAGCTTAAACTGCAGGTACATTATATATATTTTTTCTCGTTTTCTAAGAATTTCAAGTTTAAGGGGGTAACTTTTTACCTCGGTACAAAATGCACATCATAATGTTGTTTTCCTTACTTTTGAATAAAAAGTATGCAATAAATGTGTTTTAAAGCAACTTGCGGAAATAGTTTATTAATAATAAAGTCTTCACGAAAAAATTACGTACTTTAATGTATTACATTTTGTTTGCATTACATTAACAAACTTAAAACCGTGTTTACAGTTGTAATGTAATTCAGCTAAAATGTAACGCATCAAATTGAATAATGTTCATGTGATCACCTAACTATTAACAAGTAGTTTGCGCGAATTGCTACAAAACGCATTTATTGCAAACTTTTTATTCAAAAGTAAGGAAAACAATATTATGATGAGCATTTTGCACCGAGATCCTCCGTTACCACCTTAATATACGAATCTCCTTGACTTTTAGGGAACAAAAAAGTGTTTGAAACTCTTCCTTTTTTTTCTTAATCAGGGGTTTTCAAACTGGGGGGCATAGAGACCTTCAAAAGGGGGCGCGGGCCACCTGTGTAGTTATGGAACTTTATTTAGAGATAGCCTTTGCCCGCAGCTTCGCCCGCGGTCAGTGAATCTTTGCCCCGTTTTCGGCTTGGGCATTATTTCATAAACAACCCCATATAACTCATGTACTGACCAAAGTCACTACGATGATAATAAACAAAACCGCATCCAAATCCGTTCAGTGGGTCTCGAGTTATAAAAGCGTTTATCAAATCTTTTTCCCGTTTCTGGCTTGGGCGTTATTTTATGAACATCCCTTATAGCCTATGTGTTGACCAGAGTCACTAAGATGATAATAGAAAAAACCGCATCCAAATCTGTTGAGTGGTTCTCGAGTTAAAGCGGGACATACAGACAGACAAAAATTCTAAAAATTTGTACAGTACCAATAAATAACCCATTTCATTTAAAATTTCGCGAAAATATTCAAAGTACACACACGACTTTTTTACTACTTTATTATTAGTAAGTATAGATAAGAAACAACGTTCGTAGGTAGGTACTAAACGAAATTCGATTCAAGCTCATCCATCACATTCCAATAAGTATTACCAAATTAGTTTTCCATGATTTTTGTGTAATTATAATTAGCAACAAAATACTCATTTTGTTATTGAACAGTGTTTTTTCTAACCTGATAATAACCTAAAATTATCTGGAAGAAGGGATTCAAATTTGCAAATGCAAATTTTTTTTTGTAGAAAGCGGCCCGTCCCAAATAAGTTAGGGAAACCTTGTCCTAAATCAATTATTTTTTAATATTTAGTTAAGTTTTTAATTCAAGAATGATGTGTATACCTATTAAAGGGATACGTATCAGATGCACAACCTTCTTGAATATAACAAACAATGTTCAATATGCAGCCTGTTGGTTTACCAATTTAAAAAAAAAATTAAAAAATGTCGAGATCCCTTACAACACAACCTATGTATTGGTCGGAAAGGCGAAATGGTTTGTGAAAAGTGTTGTTTGATATAACATTAAATTCAGACAATTACGTAAGCATATATCAATTAATAATAAATTAAAACCATATACTCGGTTCTACAGTCCCTTGAAGCTATGAAAATATCAAACTTAACGTGAAAAAAAGATACGGTCGTTTATGCCGCAAAAAACGTACATTTCGACACTCTCAAGGGAATCAAAATTCACAAGGTATTTCCCGTTGACCTAACTATGGAATTTGGCAAGTAATACCCTGTTATACTACAAGTATAGGGAAAAATCTGAAAACTATACATTTGTAATTAAATCATAAAAGATATAGTCGTTAACGGAGCCCTCGGTGGGCGAGTCCGACTCGCACTTGTCCGGTTTTTATTTAGTAAAGACTGTCTTCATCTTACTGTTATTTGTTAGTTAAATATTACTTGATTTTTAGGATTATGTTATTAATAATAATGTTTTTTTGTATTTTAAGATGTTGATAAATAACAAAGACAAGTAACCAAATGCTTTTATCTCTTGTACTACTATTTTTTTATAATAGTAAGTTATTTTTACGTAAGTAAATATGTTTTTATTGCCAATATTCATAGTTTCTGAAAATTTTGAACCAAATAGAAACTGGTGATAGATCATCCAACCAAACAAATATTATTTCAGCATTTGCTTAAATACTTATCCTTGATAAAACTACAATGAATTGAAAAACACAACAACTATCTCGCGCCAGTGCAAAAAAAATATTACTTATTCCTCATATCGTTTCATTTAAAATCTTGGATTTTTTTTCCAATTACCTATGTGGTGAGTCGGGAATGAATGTATAATATGAGAGTAAAGAGGTGTGGTGAATTGGGACTGTGGCGATTCGGTAAAAAGCCTTAGGGTTCACACAATTTTTGTTTAAATCTCAAATACTTCCTAAACTAATGGTTAGCGCGGGATACCCTTGGGAAAAGTAGTTTAGTAGGATCGATATATTGAATATGTGGTTTCACTTAATTGTGGTAGTCTATTTACACCCGGTTTTCGATAAATTTGACACATAAACTCAATAAATTCTAAACGATAACTCTTATTGCTATCATATAAGGGCTACATTTTTGTTCGTCGAATCGATGTCGAGTCGATAGCATGTTCATACTTGGTACCTGGGTAACATTTGACTAGCTTCAAAAATAATTATCGATTGCTTATATAGGCTCCTATTCGTATAATCCAATGTGCTGTAACTTGACAGATACAAGAAGAAGTCGAAGAAGAGCAGCCAAAACAATCGTCAGTGGGAACTTCTGAGCTCGTGTCGCCCACCGCGAGGCAGCTGAACCCGGTCACCGTGACCAGCACCAGCACAGAGAGCCGCCCCATCATGTCCTACACCTCGCGCAGGAGACACAACTCGGACAACGAATCACCTCCGGAGTAGTAAGTTACAACTTGTTACTTACAAGTCGATTTAATACGATGCCAAAAATATGTGGGAAATATCCAATACACACTAAAGTAAGGCCAACGGGACGATTTAAGAAAGGTAAACACACTTCCAGGGGTTCAAAACATTTTTTAAATACGTCCGCTGTAATTAAAAAATAGTAAAGAATAGAAAATTAAACTTGTTATTATAAAAAAAACAGCCAAGTGCGAGTCCTCTCTTAGGATTCCGTACATAATCTGCAGATAATCTGTAAATCATTCCGAGCTAGAGAGACGTAAAATATTCGGACAAACAGACAGACAGACAACAGGGTGACAGCAATAGGGTTCCGTTTGCCCTTTGAGTACGGAACCCTAAAAATCGAAGTTATATTAGTGGTTCAAGTCCGGAAAAATGAATTAATAAGTTGACTTATTTACCCTTTGACGTTTTTTGCGCGGTGAATTGATATCTTTCAAAGGTTGTCTGCCAGGCTGTGATTCCATAATTAAAATCAACAACCACTTATAATAACAATAAAACCATTTCTTATCAAGACAGAACAATGTCTCAAAAACTTGAAGAATCAAATGTGACTATTTGTGGGTCTCAGTTGTTTGAAGTTGTGCATTTTAATGTCTAATTTAACTCTCCCCGTTTTGCTTGTAAACACAATCATATTATTTATCTTCTTAAGGCTGCGCCGAGCGTACGACGATTAGACACCTCGCTCTGTACTCTCGTGGTCGTGTTTATCGTGGTAAATGCTGCCCGGCCATACTAAAAATGTAACGCAATAAATCGTATTTAAATTGCCAGGCAATATTTCTAAAATGTAAGTCGGACAAATTGTAGGTTATACTTTAATGATTGTTTGAAATTAAGTTTGAGATAAAATTCCACAGTTAAGTTATTAAAAAGACTTAAACGCAAATACGCCTTTGTTACATTTTGGGCTAAGTTTAAATAGTTCTGTTTTATGAAATATAAATTATTTTTAATTTTTGTTTCGGATAAAGTATACATACATTTTCTGTGATACTAAATATGTTTTTCTTATTTTTATTAATGAAATATTAGTCATTAAATCAACTTAACCATGACTGCCGATTTAGCTTATTTTGGTCGGCACACCCTTAATTAACAGTATTACTTTATTTTTATTTTCATTAGAGCCATCTAAACTCCTAGGTAGGATATGTATGTTACATAATTACATACATATATTTATCAGATATCAGATTACACACACATATTCACAACACATTGTATGCCCTCTCACGTCAAAGTTTTGTGTCTTTCAGGTGATTTCATGCGCTCCCGTCATTTTCAGGCATTCATTCTATACTTTAACCACCACTCCCTTGAAAACTTATCTCATTGCGAGATACACAAATAAAAAAAAATAAAACTGAGATCAAATGAACACTGTATTAGCCTCTGAATTGGAGGCTTTTGCAGTATCGAATGCATATGTTTGTAGCCCGGGACAATGTAACGGGCTGATGGGAGCGGGAAAAAATCCAATAAAAATACTAACACTTACACTCGCAGTATTGGTAGGAACTATGATGGTGTTATGACCCTTTTTGGTTATGCTTGATGTCCAGTGTGATGTAATCATACTTACTGAGTGTTGGTTGTTGGTTAACCCGATTGTCCCTTCTTTGGACGGTTACTCATGTTTTTACAGGAAAGGGAATGTTTTACAGAATGATGGTGTAATTATGTATATAAAAGACGGTATCAATTTTAAAATTTCAGAACCTGTTTTTATTGATGGAAACTGTCTTATATGTAAAATTGGTCAAAATCTTGCAATAGTTGGAATCTACCGATCGCCAAGTTATTACCACATTGACAATTTCCAAAACAGTCTAAACAACGTTTTAACAGCTTTATCATCATATAGTAATATAACTGTCATGAGTGACATAAATATTGACATAAAAGATGGCATTCTTGATCGAAAATATGAACCATACCTCAATCTTACTGCTTCCCATGGTTTGTTACCTGCACACACGTTTAAAACCCATGATAAGACATGTATAGATCATGCACTTCTCAAAAGTAGAAATACGGCAACTTGTTTTGTGATTGAATCTCCAGTTACTGACCGTGAACCAGTACTACTTTGTATTGACATTGTGCAACAACGTGTAAAAAACGACGACAAATGTATCCACTATGATTATCAAAACATCCATTATGACATTTTGGAAGCTGACTTCACTCCTGTAATACTGTCTCAAGACGACCAATATCAGTTCTTACAACACTCTTGAAAGTTCTAGAAAAATTTTTGAATATCAGACTGACTAATTTCCTTGAATCAAAAAACATAATTTCTAACAATCAATTTGGCTTTAGGAAGGGAAAATCAACCGAAGACGCTGTATTGGGATTAACAGAAAGTATAGCAAGGTATTTGGACGGGGGTAGTAAATGCTTATGTATATTCCTAGTTATCAAAGGCGTTTGATACCGTTTCCATTCCTATTCTTCTATCGAAGCTGGAAGGGTTGGCATCAGTGGCAAAGCCTTGGCTATTTTTGGGAATTATCTTAACAGCCGAAGTCAGCGAGTCAAAATCGACCATCATATAAGCCACGATGAATTTATAAGCCATGGAGTTCCTCAAGGCAGCATCTTGGGCACCACCCTGTTCAAAATCTATATAAATGACTTATGTTTACTTTCCCTTGACAAATGTAACATTTTTTCTTATGCCGGCGATACTGCCTTAGTCATATCGGGCAAAGATTGGCCTGATGCTAAAACTAACGCTGAAAATGCTATGCAAGTAGTTATGACATGGCTAGCTGCAAATCAGCTGACTCTTAATATTGCAAAAACACAATACTAACTTTTCCCTACTAGAATCAAACAAACCTTCGGCAGAATCTTTCAAGATCGTAGCTCAACTGTTCTGGCTCACATAATCAATGTCTTTGTCATATATTGGACAGAGTGAGGTACGTCAAATATCTAGGTGTGTACATCGATAATAACTGGAACGAACATTTAAGCAGACTAAAATCTAGGGTGGGTAAACTGATTTATGTATTCAAAAACTTCAGATGCACAGCTGCTAAAAACAGTATATTTTGCATTGTGTCAATCAGTAAACTCGTACTGTATCACGGCGTGGGGAGGGAGCTGTAAAAGCTTCTTACTAAAAGTCGAACGTGCACAGCGAGCTGTTCTTACAGTTATGACTAGGAAACACTTTCGGTACTCTACAAAAAAGTTGACACTCAAGTTTTGTCCGTAAGACAACATTTTATTTTTCAGTCCGATTTACGGAAACATTCTTTGCTCACCTTCGATGCAAAGATTAGGTCTAGAAGAAGATCTGATTTGGCTTATTCGGTGGAACGACATAGAACGGTGTTTGCTAACTTTCGCAATTTTTACATCATTAGCTCCAGATTATACAATCGTACGAACACGGCTTTAAAAATCTACCCGCTTAATAAATACGATTGTAAAAATAGGGTAAAGAGCTGGTTATTGACATTTGACTATGAAGAAACTGAGAGTCTGATTAAAAGCGTGGAATAGTGATGTAATTAAGGTAATATGACACCTATTTCCTTTAATAGTCCTCGCTCAGCACCTTTTTGTCACAGCATAATGATACAATTTTTCTTGCAAATTAAATGTCCATATAAGTGTCTACATAATTTAGGTCTCTAATCTGAAAATAAATCATATCATTTGTTTCTGCATTATTTACTCAACCTACTCCAGGTGGGCTATACTTGTATTTGTGTTAATAATAAATATATGTATGCACAACTACACACTTTATCCAACCGTACACATACAAACTGACTTTATTATGTCCATAAATTATTGTAATAACATATTATGTTTTACCTTCTTATTTCATCTATGTATTTTGTATAAATTTAGTTGATGGCTTCTTTCTTTAGTACCTACTTGTAGTTTTTAAGTTTTTGTAATACCGCTGCTCCTCTGAGCATTCAATTCAATCCTATTTAATAATAAGGTTTGAAATATTATCTTCCCAGATAACAGACTGTTCTAGTCTGGGAAATATTGATCTTTTTCGGATAGCCCCTAGAAACCTAAGTGAGTATCTATTACGGGTGGTTTGATTTTCGGGTTGCTAAAGTACAGACTGTCATTCAGTTTCGTTTGGCAGCCTGTTTTGTTAATTGCCTATAATTCACTCCTATTTATTTTCTGTAATTTTGTTCGGCTGTTTTTATGTAATAAGGATATTTATTATTATTAATCAACAAGAAAAACTAAAAGTAACGGTTTAACTATAACAAAAAACTAAACAAATACATAAACGAAAGAATACGTATCACTCCGAACGCAATCCAAACAGGAAAGAACTTGTTCACAAAATTCAAAATGGCGAACTAATGTTGGTAGCTGCGGTTCTGACTGCTCACCTGTACCACGATCCACGCAACGACAGCTGTCGTCGACGGACTGACGCCATTATGTCGACCAATTTACGCCATTATTTCGTACGAGAGATAAGAATGGAGATAACTCAGTAAAGGTCCGATTGTGTACCTTTTTTAAATCCTCTCGTTGGCCTTACTTTAGTCCTATAGAACTTTCCTTATTCACTAGTCCTTATCGCGATCTTGTGTTTTAATATTTACACCGTCTCTTCATTTCCAGTACAACGAAGAGGCGCAAGCACGCCGACAAAGTGGGCAAGGGTTTGAGACATTTCTCTATGAAGGTGTGCGAGAAGGTGCGGAACAAAGGGTTCACATCATACAACGAGGTGGCAGACGAGCTGGTCGCAGAGTTCGCAGCCGGGATTCATGGCTCTTCCGACAGTCAAGTAGGTGTAGTTTTAGGAGCCACTGTTCCGAGTTCGGGCCAACCAAAAAGGCGTGCGTGAAATTTATCACGCGCATTCTCAAAAGCGTCAAAGAGGAAGCCCACTTCGTACCTTTAAGGGTGTGGGAAGATACTCCGCGGCCGACATGTAACTTTTCGCTCGTTTTCTTGGTTGGACTGGAGTGTACTGTATCTTATTCTTCTCCAAACATATACGAGTAAAACCCGACGTCTTTTTGTATGTTAATTCGTTTATAACTTATAAATCACTTGACAGATTTTGAAGCGGTTTTCGTTGTTTCCCGGAAAGGTCTTCAAAGAACCTACATTTTTATTTTTTATTTATTTAGGTATATACATTTTGTGCTATACAACCTTTACAGGCTAACCTATTGCGATTGGTAGCAAATTATATTGAAAGCAGTTTTTTGAACTCCGTCAAAGAACTACTAAACAAATCGGTATCTGTAAGCTTATCAATTTTGTTGAAAAGACCAAGTGTTTTTACAACCGGAGACTCTTTAAGAACATTAGTGCGCGCGCACTGCATACGAAACAACTTGTGATTTTATGGCTAAAGGCAATAATTATTTTACTGAAAGGCAATAATTATTTTACTGAAATTCTCCGTAGGCGGTACCTCATTAATGGGGATCTCGAATTCACCGACGAAACCTCATGAACAACCCCAATTTTATATAAACAACGCATAGTAGGAGTTTGAAGAAATACTTATATAACGGGTGTGAATAGACTGCTACCATTAAATGAAACCACATATTCTGCCGACCCCAATGAACTACTTTTCCCGAGAATCATACCCGCGGACACCCTTAGTTTAGGAAATAATTGAGTTCGAAACAAAAATACGTGAACCCTAACGCACAGAGATACGGGCGAATTTAGAGAGAGCGTCGTCTGTGAAACCTGAAGCTGTTTTACGGACGACGCTCTCTCTAAACTCGCCCGAATGTCGGTGAGTTAGGGTTCACGCATTTTTGTTTCGAACTTAATTATTTCCCAAACTAAGGGTGTCCGCGGGTATGATTCGTGGAAAAAGTGGTTCAGTAGGGTCGGTAGAATATGTGGTTCAATTTAATGGTAGCAGTCTATTTACACCCGGTATGTATTTGTCAAGCCAAGTTAATACTTAAATTTATGGATCCCATCCTGTTTGTGTAAACTTGACGCTTTTTGTGAAATTTACCTGGTATTCCTATTTTTGGGGTTAAGGTGAAGAGTTTGGATAGCAAAATAAGCTCTCCAAACAACTGTATCGGATGAACTTTACTCATCATACATGCCATTCTGAGGTTGGCTTTTAGTCGTCTAAAATGTTTTACAGTTTATCTAAACTTTCCAGCAATATGATCAAAAGAATATCCGCCGCCGAGTCTATGATGCGCTAAATGTACTGATGGCTATGAACATTATATCAAAAGAGAAGAAGGAGATCAGATGGCTGGGGCTGCCGACCAATTCGATACAGGAGTGTACAACGTTGGAAAATGAAAAGCAGGCAAAATTAGATCGTATTCAGAAGAAGACTCAACAGTTACAGGAACTTATATTACAGGTATGTCTAAACCATCGTTTCTCGTTCTTTGTAGTATCGCAACCCCCTAGAAAAGACCAAAATATATAAAAAAAGTAAAAAACCTTTCAATCTTTTCATTATGTTTTAACGTGATTTTAACGCGTTTTTTACATTACTAACGTGCAAAAAATGTGTTTATACTTGCACGAATACCGACAAACGACAAGTTTAAATCCCAAGGTATATAAAATTCTTTGTAATTATATTAATTTTAACACTTGGAACTTCCAACAAACATTTACAATGGTCAGAGACATATTGTTTCAATTTTATATTTGCAATAATTATATCAATAAAATAATATGCACAGCAATTCAATTTACTTTTGTGTATTTCCAATAAATTATTCTTTTAAGTGATCATCCTTCTTATTAATGAGTTAAGTTTAAGGAGGTAATTTCAACAGATGGTTTTTCCTTAAAATTTGTTAATTAATAGGTACTAATATTTTTAATATAATATGTAACCTATTTCTTATTTCACTAATTGTGACCCCTATATCCGTTACCGATAAACAGTTTGAAAAAAGATGGTTCTAATTTAATAAACACAGTAATTAAAAGAGGAATATATGCTTGCTCACCAGAAGGCCAGGACGATATTACCTTGCTACCTGGTTTAATTTCTTTCAGGGTCATTAAAAAATTTAAACGTTTAAATTTTAACGAGTTAAATCCTCCATTCCATCTCTTTTTCAGCATATCTCATTCAAGAGCTTAATAGAAAGAAATAAAGATGCAGAAAACAGGGGTGTGAAACCATCGCCGTCATCTGCCATCCATTTGCCATTTATTGTTGTGAATACTAGTGACAAGGCTTTGATAGACTGTAGTATATCTAATGACAAGTAAGTTGTACATCTTTTGTTAGAAACTTCTATTTTATATTAACCCTTTTAATTTTCATTATAGCTAAAACAATAGATGACAGTCCAGATTGTGGCTCTGATCCATCTTACAGAAGCCTAAGTTATGATTCAGATTTATCTTTGTTCAGGCTGAGCTCATAAGTTCATATTATTTAAGACATGCTTCAGATCTAAATCTCTGGAACTACATTCTCAACTAATCACTAATTCAGATAATTTTGGTTTTTGAGTCTAATTCCTTCTTATTGGGAAAGTGCTCATTATGATGAGTAGAAAAGCAGTTTTAATGACTGTCATATCCATTAACCCTATACAGACGCTGCAAAACATGTTTTGGCCAACCCTAATTTGAATGCCTTTGTGTTACAGGACAGAATATATGTTCAACTTCAACAAAAAATTCCAAATACACGATGACATAGATATATTGAAGAGAATGGGTCTACTCTTCGGTAAGATATATATTCTTATTTGAATGCATGATTGCTAAAACCCACCATATGCCATAGAGTAAACTTTTGGAAAATTGAGAAAATATGCTTCACCAAAAAAAATGAATGGGGGTTAATATTTTTTTTAACTTATCTATAAATTTTGTATTTTATGATAGATATTTTTAGAAAAAAATTAACTTATTGTGTAGGCAAAGGTAGTCAAGTTCTTATTAGTTTTAAAAAGAAAAGTATGTTTAACAATGCCGTTTATAAATTTACGGAACTTAACTGGGACTTCTCCATCAATTTTATTATTATTGTCGGAATCCATATCTTACATGTTTAAATAAGTAATTTTATGACAAAAAGAATAAAAACCCGGCAAGCAATGCAAAACAAAACCAATGTCACTTTGACATTTGTTTTTTTATGTAGTGTTACCATCAGTTGGTTGTAAAAAGCCACCATATCCTGGACGTGGAGGGTTTTTACACTCAACTTGACGCAACCTATCTTTGGAAGGTCAGTTTTTGCAGGGTAAGATTATGAATTATGGTGTGTTTTTGCATTCAGTTTACGTATATGTGTATAGGGATACTAAAACGGTGTTTAACTCATTTCCGGTAAAAGAGGCGTTTGGTGGGTTTTTGCAATCACGGGTTCATTTATCTCTTTACGAACTTTTGATCTTTTTGTTCCGAGTTGTACATCAACTTGAAAGTAAATAATTATATCATCATAAAATTGACATAGGAGCAATTCTTGTAAACTACGTTTTTAGTTTTGCCATCACGAAATCCTACTAATATTATAAATGCGAAAGTTTGTGCGTGTGCGTGTGTGTGTGTGTATGTTTGTTACTCTTTCACGCTGAAACGGCTGAACGGATTTGCATGAAATTTAGAATTGATATAGGTTATAGCCTAACTTAACACATAGGCTACTTTGTATCGCGGAAAAATGCATGGTTCCTGTAGGATAGATCAATATCATTGAAAAATCAGGTGTCTAATTAGTGCGGTGCAGTGGTGTAATAAGACAAGGCTTTGTTATTTCATACATCAGGTGTCTAATTAGCGCGTTCCACCATCGTTTGTGGTGAAATAAGACAAGGCTATGTTATCTCATCAGTGCATCACACTTAACACTAATATTATAAATGCGAAAGTTTGTGTGTGTGTGTGTGTGTTATTCTTTCACGCTAAACGGCTGGACGGATTTGGATGAAATTTAGAATGGATATAGCTTATACCCCTACTTAACACATAGGTTACTTTCATCCCGGAAAAAAGCATGTCGTTAAACCGAATAACACGCGGGCAAAAGCTAGTGTTTAATATAAAAAGATACTTACATCTGCTAAGTACTTAGGTAACTATATTGAAAAATGGAACCTAAAAATATTCAAATTATTGTACATCATGTAATCAATTTTTAATAAAAATATCGCGAAATTTGGTCGAAAATGTGTTACCAAAAGCCTAAATATGAATTTTCATATCCCTAACTTGGGAAATAAAGGGTTCCCTATACAAATTTTCATCCCCTAGGTTTTTTTTTTTTTTTTCAGGTATAAAGTAGCCTGTCTTTTCTTGGGATGTAATCTATCTCCTTGCCAAAATATATTGCAATCGGTTCAGCGATTTAGACGTGAAAAGGTAACAGAAAAACGCACAGAGTTACTTTCGCATTTATAATATTGGTTTGGAAGTTTGGATTGCATTGAATTTATATAAAGGTTCTAAATAGACTGCGACTTTTACATAAAACCACATACTCTACTGCTCATACTGAACAACTCTGAAGAAAAATACCAGCGCAAACCTTTAGAGAACAAGATGTTCAACTGTAACTTAAATAGTTTATCTCGCAGAAGGAAGTTCTATTTTAGAACGCTGCGCCTGAACGGCTGTTTCACGGAAGGCACTGCCTCCAAAAGCGTCCGTATCTCGGTGCGTTAGGGTTGACGCATTTTTGTTTGAAACTCAAATATTTCCCGAACTAATGGTTAGCACGGGTATGTTTCTTGAGAAAAGTGGTTCAGTATGATCGGTAGAATATGTAGTTTCATTTTTACATCCGGTATATCCCTATATGTTATACTAGTCTTTGCCCGCGGCTTCGCCAGCGTTTATTAAATTTTTGCCCCGTTTTCAGCTTGTGCGATATTTTATTAACTTCCATGTGTTGACCAGGGTCACTAGGGTGATAATAAAAAACCGCATCCGAATCCGTTGAGTGGTTCTCGAGTTAAAATGGTACATACAGACGGAGACATAAATCCATTTCATTCAAAATTTCGCAAAAATATTCAACGTTTTACTTTTACATTATTAGTATACTCGTAGATTTCGATGTTTTTAAAGCTTTTGATCGTTTTTTTTTATTTCTCTTTGATTCAAGATACGAAATGATACACTGCAGAACATAAACCTACACGTATCGGAACAGAGACTCCATTGAGTATATTTCTAAATATATAATAAGTGTTTATTTTCCAGGTCTAGACAAGGGTGAATGCACAGAAGAAGATATTGTGAGAGCAAAAGGCATGGTACCTAAGTCTCTCGAGCTGTATGTTGAACGTAAGTTTCAAGGATTTTCTAAACAACTGTCGTTCTCTCTTCGTCAGTGGCATAACTCTACTGATGATGATGACGTGGGATGTGTTTCATCAATTCGACTAAACCGATTGAACTAAAATTCGGCATCTAAGTAAAAGAAGTATTGCAATGAGACCACAAACAAATATAAATCACAAGCCTTTTGTCCACGGCTTCGCCCGCGCTGGTGGTGTAATAATGTATAAAACTTGAAAACCATGTATCACACCTATGCAATTTCTAAAAATAGTGTTTGCGTCGTATTAGAATAGTACGTGCAAAATTTCACATTTCTAGCCTCTGTAGTTATTGTGATGAGTGGTATACTATACCTCTTTTACGCATAGGTATTATGTACGAGGGACGATCAAAAAGTTGTGATATGTTTACAACAAAGCTTACAGTTTAAAAATTGATTTATTTTTCTCCATAGTCTCCCAACAAGCCGATACATTTCTATTTCGTAGTTATATCATCTTTCTTCTTAACCCTGAATACCATTACAAAAATCTTTTTGTGTCCCTACCAAAATGCCTAAACAGAGGCCATCACCTCGCTATCATCTTTAATTTCGTTCTCCAGAGTCGTTCCTTAATTCGAGGAAAGAGTCGCTGCGGATCAGAATTAGGTAGGTGTTTAAGTAGTTCGAAACCTGCTTCCCAAATGGCAGACATTTCAATTACACCTTTGTGGGCAGCTGCGTTGTCTTGGTGGAACAGGACTCTTGCTCGGAGTTTGCTCTGCCTCTTTTCTTTAATAGCCACGTAATAGTGGCTCCCTTTTCCAGTTGTTCTACCATTATAATTCCGTCGACATCCCAAAGAACCACGCCATAACTTTTCCTGCTGGGATCGAAACTATGAATTTTGAATTTCTTTGGCGTCGGCGGTGAGGACTGCTGTTTCGTCTCAGAATCGAAGTGATGAATCCAGGTCTCATACATAGTCACGTACCGCGGCAAAAAGAAATAAAGGTCAGCTTGGTACTTTTCAAGATTAGCCTTTGAAATGTCATGTAAATTTTTCTTTTGTTCGTCGGTGAAAAAAGTGCGAAGACCTATTTTACATAATGCAGTTCATTGGTAATAATCCTTTATACTACACCTGCTTGGAAAGTTCCTGCTTACTTTTTCGAAAACGATGGAGAATATACGTCATTGTTGTCATACCAATATGCGGGCGGAAAAAATGTATGAAAATAACGTGCTGAGCGGGCAGAAAAAGTAAATGAAAATCCATTGTTAACATGCTGAGCGGGCAGAAAAAGTATATGAAAATCCATTGTTAACGTGCTGTTTTTTTTTTATTTGTTGACAACATCCGTACGATAAGCATAAATGTTACATTAAAAAGGGTATAAACTTCTTGGTACATAACCTAGTTTGAACAATAATGCCAAAAGACAAAAAGTTTTTATGTCTTAGTTTGCAAAATAATACTGGCCCCTTGCTATTTATGATCATAAAAAAATGAAAAAAGTGAAAGTCAAGAAGTTTTTGTGTCTAAATTTGCAAAATAATACTGGCCATTTGTTATTTATGTACATAATTAAAAAAAGAAATTAAAAACTGCAAATCGAACGCGAGTCATCAATCTGTTTTTTGGTTGTATCTTTATTATTATATTTTTGTCGTCTAGTAGTGATATAGAAGAATGGATGATTTTGTCTTTTATTTTTCTCGCAGGTGTAGTATAAAGCACTATGCCTCTTTTCTTTAAAGGCTGCGCCTCGGACCTCAAACTACACCCTCGTTAGTAATCGGCCTCTTTCTCCACTCGGTGAACAATGTACTATTGAATGCTGCCATATGAGATGCTTGTAACCTCGATTAAGTATATGATTGTCATATTATCCTCGATGAGGGACGCCTTTCGCGATGTTTATCTTCTGCGCATGTTCTGTCGGCTTCCACTTTTTTGCAATCGAATGAATATAATATCTCCCACTAATGACCTAATCGAATGATTTTTTTTCCTGAGATCTGAGAATATGAGAAAGCAATTTTATTTCTATGTGTATTATAAATACCCACCAGTGGCGAAGGGTCCATATAACACGATTCCTATCGAGATGTAAATATGGAATAGAATACATACTACATTTCTTTACTCGATGTTCTTCACTTTGTCAAAAATTTCCATAAATCTCATTACGACGAATACACTTGGCTGACAGGGAGTTGGTAAAGTACAAAAAATGTTTTCCTTGGTTGCTTTTCTGAGTAAGGCGATTTTTTTGTCCGACTTCCCCTTTTGAAAATGTTCACCCTTCGCCACTGATCATTACTTTTTGATCATCCCTCGTATATACGAGTATCACATGGGGTTGTCAACAAAGCGTCTTTTCAAGCAGATATAAATCGCTACTTGTGTTAGAAGTACGAAAAATCTGTGGTAGTAAAAACCACAGTTTATAAATCCATATGTCCAAAACGAAGGCGACCGAACGGAGCGGTTTTGCGGGGCGAGGCTGTATGTACTCGTAGCTCAATGTACTTGTAGCTCAGTGGCTTACCTCCCGCGTCTCTCCCCGCACAATTGCTTTGTCTGGGCGCTTTCGTTGGACAACTGTATGGGTTTTTCAACTGGGTAAAACTTACAAAAAATGTTAATGCAATGTTCTAATTTTAAATATTTTAGGTATGGGTAGAGGAGAGACGGCAAACATAGAAGACCTGCTCGAAGAAGACGCTGAAGACGCGGCCGATGATGAGGAGCTGGAGACCGAAGCCGACGTCGAGGCCGAGCCGGAGCATGAGGACGAAGCCGAAGACCCTGACGCAGAGGCCAGCGAGGACAGTGAAGCCGAAGTCTACGTGTAGCAATCATCGGGAGCACTCTACTTAGTGGTTAACTATAATAAGAATAAATTTTATGTATTACACAGTCCAAATAAGCTTTTGTGTTGTGTCAGTCTGGGAATTCAATATTATTTTGCAGTGATGACGATTCATGATGCAGTTTCAATTATGTACTTACTGCCTTCTATATATTTGAATCAAAAATGGAAAATACAATGATAGACACCTATCATAAGCTTAGTTATGTGTATTTAGATTGTTGCTAAAGCTGTCTGTTTAGTATTTAATGTCATATGTAAGCAGTTTGAAGATCTTGCAATTTCCAGACTTGAGGTTCTCATTCACTTTATTCTGATCTCAAAAGGATGGATCGAAGCCTCATTGCTTTTCAACTACATAATTATTTGATATGAGCAACATAATATTATTGTTATTATTTTGTATTGTACTTTTGTTATATTGGACTGCATTTGAAATGTGCACAGGAGCAGCACAATTTTATAACATTGAAATGGATTTGTGTAACTATTTATGGAAACGAAATTTATATGTACTACATCTTCATCTTGTGTCCATTTTAGTAAATTTATATTTCGCAGTTTAGATTCTGGGATAAGAGAGACTATTTGGAGCAAGTAAAATAAATTTGATATTGAAAGAGCCTTTGTTTTTATTATTAAATAAACGACATATTTACAGTTTGTTTACTTCGAAATTTATCTTCTATTTCAAATCATCATCATCAAATAAGTCTTCAAAATCTGGAAAAAAAGAAAGCTTTAGATGAAAATAACAGTACATAGTACATACAACTTTCAAATTTGCACACGTTAATATACATATTCTAAATTAAAACAAATAATAAAATTAAGAGAGAGGGTGCTAAATTATCAGGTGGTACCATTTTAGCTCCTTGTTTTTTGTCGCCTTTGATATGTATGTTCTTAGGGTTCCGTACCCGTATTGTGTGGTGGTACGGATTAGTACGGAACCCTTGGTGCGTGAGTCTGTCTCGCACTTGGCAAAATTATTTAAACCTGTCTGTTTACATCAGCTAATGTCCAGAACGCGTTATTGTATGGCTATTCTTAATTATCACAATGTGTAGACGTCAAATATCATAAAAGCCACAATGCTTTCTCTTTGTGGCTGGTTTTACAAGTGCTACAACAGGAATAATGTCTTGTGGCCACTGATTCAAAGTGGCCAAAACACGTCATGGACGTTTTTTTTGCTCTATGAGCATTTTCATTCATTGAGCCTAACATATGCATTAATTTTATACCTCCCATTGGTGTGTTAGGCACCTACCTAATTATGTTGAGGTTGAAGGTTTAAATTCATAGGGGATCCCGCTAGGTGTAGGTAGACAATGGTTCCCTACATCACATAGAAAAACTATATACAAAAACACCTTTTTCCTTTAAAATTACCTTTTATGGAGCTAAAGGTCTTTAGATTCTAAAAGATTTGGTCTGGTTCCTCGTTTATACTTGATGTTGAGTAGGTTATAAATAATAAATAAGTGCATACCATTAAAAAAATCTGCATGCACTGCCTTCTCATTCGCCGCCAGATCCATTAGAAGATTGGATGGCCCTCCAGCCTAAAACATAATATAGTGTGGTAACTGTTTTTTTCAACTCCCATACAAACAATAAGGGTCTATCCATAAATTATGTAACGTAAATTTCATCATTTTTGAAGCCCCCCCTGTCCTGGTCACATTTGTTGTAAAGCCTATGAACCAGTCCACCCCCCCTTTTCACATAATGTCACACTTAGTTGACCCCCTCCCTCCCCCTCTAGTGTGATGTAATTTATGGATGGCCCCTAAGGTAATTACAACATCAAAAACAGTTTTAAAAGTACTATGTTATGATTATGTTTTTATTGTGAAATTCATCACTTATAAATACTCCAAATATTATTATTAGAGTGCATTACAAACTAGAAAAAAACAATTTGAAAGAAATGTAAGACAAGAATGTGAAAAAATTCCTCGGGACAGGATTCAAACCTGTTATCAAGACAAGCTCACCACTGAATGCACCACCAAGGTACTTATCCTTGTTGGCACTTGGAACTTTTGATACATTTTGATTAAAAAGCACTTGTACTCGTCCAATTATTTATATTACTTTCCTTACCGGTTTCGCTATTATAGCATTATCAAAGGTTTTTTGGGTGTTCACATACAATAAATTATTGTTATTATATGTATATATGTTATTGCTATAATAGCGAAACTGGTAAGGAAAGTAATATAAATAAGTGGACACATCAAGTGCTTTTTAATCAAAACGTACTTATCCTAGGCTGTTGAGTTTTTCCACCAAACTTGTGCACTGAATATTTTTGAAACCATTTGATCTAACCAGCTTGTAAGGCACATACTGAACGTTCACGAGGGAAAATTTGTTTCTAATTGATCTTTTCTTGTTTGTATTGCACTCTAATAATAATACTATCCTGTGTATCAGTATCGCATAAAGCAATGTTATAAATATTTAACACTATTTGCAATATTCCGCTAAACTATACTTGGTGATGGACTTCCGCAATGTAACGCCTATTTCAATTAATTATTTAACACTATGTTTCGGCACTGATTGAGCCAATTTATTATAACACAAATAGATAACCAATCAGCAAGAACTATCTCTTCTTTTGCTTTGAGCCAGGCAAACAGTATCTGAGCTTCAAATGTCAAATTAACTGAACGCTAAAACTCTTGGTTTCCCAAGAGAGTGGTGCCGTAATTTTAGGGCCATTACATATGATCTTTTGAAATGAAGAGACAGATGTAAGTATACAAAAAGGCCAATTATATTATATTATGGCACTGCTCTCTTAGGGCTCAAGATCCTTGTCCAAGCTTTTGACCAAATGAAATTAAAATCCCGCTGCACACTTACTTTTTCAAATTTGTTAAGAAATAGTTGAAAATATTGTGCTACCAGACAGAAAAGAAAAATGACAAAGATTCGTTAAATGTTTTATAGGTTACCCACTTCCTCCAAGTCCATATATGGGCCTACACCCTCCGGAAACATTTCATCAGCAGCAACTGTAGGTTTCATTTTAATAATATTAAATTAGTGGTGCAGCGAATCGAAACAACTGGAAAAATTACATAGGTAAACAATTGCGTTAATTTGCGTTTGTTTGGGAATGGGAACGGAACTGTCAGTCAATCAAGGCGGGGTTCCGAATGGTGCTGACAGCACTAAAAGTACCATCAAACTACTCACGCCGCGCCGCGCCGCACGGCCATCAGTGACTCGGAATGACGATAGACGCGATGTAATCGATTATGTCTTGAATCGGAACGCACTACAGGTCAATCAACCCACAGACCACAGAGTATCTTGCTGTCAACTGTCACTGCTGACTCCAGGGCTGCCAACTCCTACGAAAAAACTCCCCCTAACCAAAACCAAAATACCCCTAAAATGCCCAAAATTAATTGTAGACCCCAAAAAAAGAAAACCATCTGAAGCTTTAGAAAAAAAAATATATGCTCTTGTTTTTAACCGACTTCAAAAAGGAGGAGGTTCTCAATTCGACTGTATTTGTTTTGGGGTGTATTACTCTAGCAAATCTTAACCGATATGAAAAATTATTTTTTCGTTTTGTAGGGTTTGCTTCCAGCCCCCTGATTCTGTATCGTAAACTCAGTTGCCAAACCAAGAGCCTATCGTCTAAAACAGGCATAGGCAACCTTTGGGAAGTCGAGGGCCAAACAAACATCTCATAAATTGTGTATATAGTTTACGAAAATAACGACGCAATCGGTGAACCACAGGTTCAACTAGAAAAGTTACAATGTAATATTTTCATAATTTTGGATTAATGGATAGCTTAAGCCTCATTTTCAGATTCAAGACTACTAATATCTGAATCAATTTCATTAATAATTAGCAGTGGCATGCATAGAACTTTTTGCTGGAAATGCAATGAGAAGGTCAAGTTTGACAATAAGAAAACACTTTTCTTGTGCGGTAAAATCGTTATTCTGATTTTAAATTTTTATTCACCGTTTTAAAAACCGTAACAGGCTGGATGCAGCCCATGGGCTGGTGGTTGCCCATATATGGTCTAAAACATAGATATCCGCTCATCTAAGGATAAGTTCGCAATTGAAATTACTTCACAATTTGTAAATATTTCAATACCCAATAATGTTTTTTTTTAAAACCTGTTTTTGGTGAATCGCACGCAACTATAGCTAGCAGCCAACATTGAGTTACATAATAGCCCCGCAGGTAAGTCCCATTTTAGTTGGATTGCCTGTACGCTCGCTGTGCACGGACGTCTCTCGTTGCGAACTCGCTCAATATTTTTTTATATTTAGTACGAGTAGCGCCCGTGCTTCAGCTGCACGGAGGGGATCACCTATCTCAAGAGCGCCTGAGTCGTGGTGCCGCTCGCTGTGCTTCCTGCCTCGGCCTCCACCAGTGAAAACCACCGAGGAAAGGGGCATGGGGACTGGCGTTCGCCACGACTCATAGGTCACACGCGTCACACCCCCTACCCCCGCAGCCGCCGCTCTCAAATACAATGAGCGGCATCAACAGCCCTTCTCAGGGCTCGCGTTCCAACAGCCCTTCTCAGGGCTACTCCAACAGCCCTTCCCAGGCCCCCCCCCGCGTCGCCGCCACCCAGCCGCAGTCACAGGAAGTAGACCCAGCCCTCCTGAGCCTGTCATCGGGATCGACGCTGAACTCCACCCCCACTCGTCGTGCGCACTCTCTCCACGACTTTCAGTGGGGAGGCATCAGCACGAGTACCGAGTACGCCGTGCCGTTCGTGCTCGGCAGCCGGGGTCTCCGCGCCGCGGTCTCGAGCTACGACGAAATCATGACGGCTCGGCTACGTCGTGCGAACTGCCTGACGGAGGGACTCCTTGCTACGATGGAGCCCCACCTTCGCCAGCGCCACCTCGAACTTGCTGTCGAGGGCTCTCCGACGGCAGATGCGTCAAAGGACGAAGAGAGCGCTCGACACGAGCAGCCCTAGGACTGAGAGCACGGAAAAGTGAGTCTGCGACGTGCCTTCCCCAGTGCCCTTCACCTATGCCGCCGCCGCAGCCACCCCCGCAGCAATGTGCAATGTGTGTGTGGTGCAACCACCGCGTACAGCCCAGGGAAAAGCGGCATCGCGTCTCCCAGTCGCGCAACGAGCGCGACCCGACCGCCCACCCCTTGGGTACCCAACGCCACGCACCACTGCGCCGCGCACCGCTGAGCTGCAGACCACCGCACCGCGCGCCACCGTGACGTCCTCCGTCGCGCGCCCGCCGTCGCGACGCCCGCCGCTGCGACGCCCGCCGCTGCGACGCTCACCACCACGACGCCTGCCGCCGCGACGCCTGCCGCCGCGACGCCCGCCGCCGCAACGCCCATCGTCGTGCCGCCCGCGGTCGCGCCGCCCGCCGCCGCGCCGCCCACCCCCGGGCCGCCCGCCACCGCGCCGCCCGCCCTCAAGCCGCGCGCCCCCGCGCCCGCCCCCGCACCTGCAGCCCAGCCAGCTACGGTAACCCTCCCGGGCAAGCTGCGCTACCCACCGATGATCGTGGACAAGCTGCCCAACTGGCAGCATCATATCCGCGAGATCGCTACCCAACTGGGTAGAACACCCAACGCCCGGCAGGGAGTGCGCTTCACTCCAGTAGCCGACGACGAGTACCGACTACTCCAGCGGTACCTTAATAAGCTAGACAAGGACCACGGAGTGAAGTGGTTCTCCTACTCCCTCCCCGCCGAGCGCAGCCTCACGGTAGCGATCCGTGGACTGCCAGTGAACACAGAACCGGAGGAGCTCACAGCAGCACTGCTCGACCTCGGCTTTGAGGTCGAGTACTGCAAGCCTATTAGGGCTAGAGCAGGGCGCCCCGGCTGCATCTTCTACGCCCTTTTAAAGAAGACGCCAACCCTAGTCCCGGCAATATATGAGATCACGGAACTCATGTATATGCCGGGAATAAAAATCGAAGCCTGGAGAGGGAAGAAGGGGCCCGCCCAATGCCACAGGTGCCAGCAGTTTAGGCACTCGTCCCATAACTGCTACCGCACCCAGGCCTGCGTGCGCTGCGGCGAGGAGCACTCGGCAAAGGACTGCCCTCGCTCCAGAGAGGAACCCGCCACCTGCGCGAACTGCGGGGGCCCGCATGCAGCCAACAATACCTCCTGCCCCGTGTTCCGGAACGAGGCCCGGAACAAGAAGGCGGGAACCATCGCCCTAATGGCAACAGCTGCGAAACCAGCCAGTCGACCGCAGCCACCCTTCCAACCACCTCAAGAGAAGACAGCGCCCGCCTCACTCATGACCGAGGCAAACCCAGCCACGGCCAGGTCAGACGCTGTCAAACCTCGGCGGAAGAGGTCCGGAAGGAAGAAGAAGAAGGCTACGGCAAAGCAGCCTGACCCCATGACTGAGGGGACCCCCCCCCCCCCCAGTCCAATCCGCAGCGGAGTCAGAGTACGAGGCGGTGATGCAGGCCGTTAAGAACCTCGTATGTCTACTCGCTTTCCAGAGACTCGTAGCATCCCAGCCGCTACAGAGCTCCAGTCACTAAGAATAGTGCACTGGAACGCCCAGTCGCTCACTGGAAAGCGGCGGCTGCTCATGCTCTTCTTAAAGGAGCAAAACGTCGACGTGATGCTGATCAGCGAGACCTTCCTGTCAGACAAGGATAAGTTTCACGTCCCCAACTATCATGTCTACAGGAAGGATGAGCTCTCCCCCGAGACTGGCCGAGTCTGGAGAGGCTTGGCGGTACTAGTCAAGAGGAGGATCATCCACCAGCCAATCGCCGTAAAGGAGTACACATCCCTCTACGCCCTTGGAGTTGAAATCCAGGTCGCCGGAGAAATCCTGCGGCGATATGCCACATACAAGGCCCCAAATCAGCGCCTTGATCTTAAGAATATCCACGACATTCTCAGCGCGCCACACCCCACCATCATTGCTGGCGACCTGAACTCCAAGCATCCAGCATGGAACTCCGCGACGGCGAATGCTCAAGGACTCCGTCTCCTCCAAAACTCTATCTCGCACCACTACGACGTCATCGGCCCCGGCGAGCCTACTCACTACTGCCCTCAAACGGGGCTTGGTGACGTCCTGGATATAGTGGTGTAGAAAGATATGAGAACTCCGCCAAGCCAAGAAGTCTTCATAGATCTTCCATCAGACCACAGGCCAGTCCTTCCGATAGTGGAGGACCTGCCCACCAGAATCTCGCCACCTGTACCACGTCGACGTTACAACTGGCCCGCCTTCGAGGCCTCACTCCAGGAGGCCCCAATATCTCGCCCCGTCACCAACTCCGAAGATGTGGAGAGGCTGACGTCTGAGCTTATCAGCTGCATCCGGAACGCGCTAAAGACATCTTCGCACACGGTTCCGAACACGGGCAGACTTCAACCTCTTCCCGCTCGGATCCAAGAACTTATCCGTGAAAAGCGCAAGATCCGGAGGCAGTGGCAGCACACCCGCTGCCCGACGCTCAAGACTCGCCTCAACGCCCTTACGGAGAAGGTGAAAAAAGAGCTCAACACGAATGCTGAAGAATCTTGGGAGCGCCACGAAGAGTCATTAGGCCACCACGTTCCATCTATGCATCGCCTACGCCAGCAGCTATCCACGACCCCAGCTCCATTCCGACCGCTGCTGGGCAGCGACGGCCACCCAAGATTCCGAGCCCAAGACCGAGGCGAGATATTCGCCGAATGCCTCGAAGGCCAATTTACGCCCAACCCGACCAATGATGTGGAGCACGTCAGAGCAGTCGAGTCACACCTGCGAGACTACCTTGCTGAGCCAATAGCCGCCGACGAGGACCCCATCGTCTTCTCGCCTGGCCTGGTTAAGCAGGTGATCAGCCACACCAAGCCCCGAAAAGCCCCAGGAGCTGATTCCATCACCAACCTGGTGCTCCAGCACCTACTCCCCCGAGTAGTCACTGCTGTGACGCGCCTCTTTAACGGAATCATGCGGACGGGGCACTTCCCTACACAGTGGAAGGTCGGCCATGTCATCATGCTGCCAAAGCCAGGCAGGGACTCCAGACGACCAAACGTCTCAAAGGTGTTTGAGAAACTCCTGCTCGGATAACTGACGCCCCACATCACACCCCGCCCGGAACAGTACGGCTTCAGAGCTGACCACTCCACGACCCTCCAGCTGACCAGAATGTCGGTAGGCCTCAACAAGAAGGAGTACACCGTTGCAGTACTTCTGGACATGGAGAAGGCCTTCGACAGAGTATGGCACGAGGGACTGCTGTACAAACTGTCGACCTCTCCAGCCCCACGGCGCCTGGTCAGGGTCGTGAAGTCTTTCCTGACTGACCGCCGCTTCAGAGTGGTGGTGGAAGACGCCATCTCGGAGGAGCGCCCCATCAAAGCGGGCGTCCCCCAAGGAAGCTGCTTGTCCTCGGTCTGCTACTCCCGGTACACCGACGACATCCCTCTGGGAGCGGGAACCCAACTCGCTCTCTTCGCCGACGACGCGGCCTATTTCGTGTCATCATACAAGGCATACCACGCTGCGGCGAAGATGCAGCGCCCACCTGCCTAATGGCGACTGTCGGTCAATGTCGGGAAGACGCAGGCCCTCAGTACCGGAAACACCAGCTCACCACCACCACTCCAACTCCACGGAGTAGAGGTCCCATGGCGGCCCCACGTGTCACCATCGACCGGAGACTCTCAATGCGGAAACACGTGGATAACGTCGTCACCCAGGTGAAAGGAGCGCGAGCAAAACTGCGACCACTCCTATCTTCAAGCCTTCCTCTGCGTGCGAAGCTCGGGATCTATAAGACCTATATCAGATCCCGCCTCACGTACGCTGCGCCGGCGTGGTACGCCCTAGTCTCGGAGATGAACAAAAAGGTTTATGATAAATATCTAAATTCCGTTAAATACAATAAAGGACAATTACTGTGGTTGAAAAATGAAACAGCAAAGAAATTGGATGCATTGTTTGAAGGTCCTTTTGTTGTAATAGAAGATTTGGGAGTTAATGTAAAAATATTAAGGAATAACAGGGAAGACATTGTACACAAAAATAGAATTAAACCTTTCGTAAATTAAGTTTATATTATTATTAAATACAAATGTAACGAACATAAAAATAAGTATGTAAACTTCTTTTTATTTTTTTTTCACCCCCGGAGGTGAAGTGTGTGTGTAACGTACTTATATTATTGTATTTAATCATTCTTTGAGTTAGTAATAAATCAACTCTTGTCGCAGTCAGTTGCTTACTTTATTACGAGCCCCTTCTCACTGTGAGCGGAGAGGAGTACTAAACTGCGAGAAGCTCTGTACCAGGGGATCCACTCGTTGACAACAAATTAACTGTATAACTGAGAGCCGAGGGAAGTATTAAACTGAAAGAAGCTGCGTACCAGGGGGTCCACTTGTCAAAAACAAATTAACTACGTGTGATGTGACTCCGTAACTTTTAACTGTGACTGTTTAACTTATCTAGTGGAATAGAGGTACGGTACCTACCTAAAGTGACTCTGTAACTTTGACTGTGAGAAAAAACATTAACGGATTTTGACGTCAATAACCTAACTGTGAATTATTATTGAACTTTAGCTACGTGTTCGAACACATTACTTAATAAACTAATCAGAGTCAATAACTAACTGTAAATAACAATGGAAGATTTACGTATGCAGGAAAAAGTGTTACTGGCTGCGATACTACTGAGAGTTAAAACTACAAAACTGGATACGTATGACCTATGGTGGCAAGGACGTGCATGGCTGCAAAACTTTGAGGAAACTAAGAGGAATATTTGTCTATATACAACAGACAACGGAACTATGAGTCGAGATGAAAGATCTGAAATTGTGAAACTGTGATGCGCATCGCTGAAATACACAGATAATTTTATTGAAAACTTATTGAATAACTGATTTACTCGATTAAGTTGAGTGATGACCTGAATTATGCGTTTCAGCAAATATACTCGTCAAATAAAGGCGAACGCAAAGTACCTATCAACATTAGAAATTGGCGAAGAAACAACATTATAATAAAATACGTATGTGCAATAATCAGCATTCGCCGATGAAATGAAGCAACGTAAACAAAATGGATTTATATCAAAGAGCAGCTGTTTATATAAATTAAATATATTTTTAGGCAGCAGGGCCGTACTAAGGGTGGGAGGACGTCTCAAGAACTCTGCCCTGGCCTACAACATGAAGAACCCGCTTATCCTGCCAAACATCGGGTAACAACCACTGTTACGATTATGGTTAATAAAATATATCTGAAATCTAACAAACTGAGAGAATGGTGCAAAAGTTTAAGGAAACTGAGGGGAAGAGAGCAGGGGCGCGGGTGGTGGCGGCGGAGACGATTCGCAGGACTTCGAGGAGCTACTGATGACTTTGAACTACAACTCATATAACAATGGCCACCCAAGACTTAGTGTGAACTGTGAATGTACTGTATAACTATTTTTATGGTCTTTATGAACTCTGAGTGAAATTGATGGACTTATTCTTTAATGTGCACATGAACTTTTATCTTGTTAATTATAAACTAACATCTTGTTGAATAAGACACTTGTACTTGTCCACAGGATTATAATTTCACTTAATACACCCGACCGGTTTCGCTTATAAGCATTGTCTAGGGCTTTATTACATAAAAAATAACTTAAATAATATTTACATGTTTAATACGTGCGATAAATGTCAAATAATTTGACAATGGTATTAAATGTAAAATCAATAAATTTTACATGGAAGATTTTATGAACAATGCAAAAAGGAGGTGGTTGATGAAAGAATTAAGCACCCAGTATAGCCAGCGTAATAACCTAAGTTCCCACCTTAAGGTATGTCATATGGAGTTAAGCAAAAGACTTCACAGATTAGAGCTTGACATTTTACTTGAACATATTTACGTAAAAGCTAAAAGTCTGGCATCCGAAATACATAACACACATTTAAAGAAACTCCGAAACTTAAGATCAAAACAAAAATACGAATTTTGCGAAACAACAGACTTTGTTCAACCAGTATTTTATCCGAAACTGATAAACAATACAAATGTAACATTCGATCCGAAAGAGCTAAAGATACTTGAAAAAGGTTTAAAATATTCTCCAAACATTCCTACACGTATGAAAGACTTGGATAACTTAGCGGCAGATTTAGAAGTTGCGACAAAGGACCCACTTCCTAAGCACATAGGATGCAAAATATTAAAAGAAGAAGCTAACAAACTACTCAGCAAAAAAGATCCATCCGAATATAGTGAACTAAATACTATTAAGAGTATCCAAAAAAAGGTCAAAGATAACGACATTATTATCACTAAAGCGGACAAAGGTAATACTGTTGTCATCACTACCAAGGTGGAATATGATAGAAAGATTAATGATTTTCTTTCTAACCCTTCTTTCCAACAACTTAAAAAGGATCCCACTAAAAGGTACAGTGACATTATAAGAGAGACTATTAAATCTGCTAACAGTATTTTTTCTAGAGCGGATACTTATAAATTAAAGGTTATGAATGCCCAAATTCCTAAACTACATGGCTATTACAAATTACACAAACCAGATACTCCAATTCGTCCAGTTGTGGCCTACGTTGGAGCTCCAGCATACCACATGGCAGATAGATGTAACCATATTTTCAAAGATTTAACTAAATTTGATCCTCTACATTCAATTAAAAATATCATTGATCTAGTAAATAAGATAAAAGATGTAGACGTATCACCATAGGCTATTTTAGTATCTTTCGATGTGAAAAATCTTTTTCCATCTGTGCCAAAAGATTTTTCACATCGAAAGATACTAAATGCTGTGTTTTTTTGTTCAATTTTGGTTTTTTCTTTACTATTGCCTAACATTTTTAGCAAAGTGTTATTGGCGTAAAATGCAGGTTTTGTGTTTTTGAGTATACCTGAACACCTATATGATATGCCACCAAGGAAAGGCAATTTAGACCACCTTTTTGGTTCCATTGTTTCGGTATTGGTAGTGATATCTGTGTGGTACAGTAATGATCTGGCTTTCATCAGTTTATTTTTGTGCAATACAGAATCTACAATTTTAGGATCATAGCCATTGTTTAAAGCAATTGTTTTGATCGTGTTCAATTCATTGTTGAAATTTTCTTTATTGAATGGTATCGATAAAAGTCTATGAGTCATTGAATTAAAAAAAGCATATTTATGGGATTGAGGACGTTTCGAGGTGGCGTGGATTATATTATCGCTGAAAGTTGGTTTGCGGTAAATTTTAAATTGGTGTTTATGTTGTTGAATGTTAATGGTAAGATCTAGGAAATGTATTTCACTATTACCAATTTCAATGGTGAATTCAATATTTGAGTTTAAAGAATTAATAAAAACCAAGAAATCATTCAAATCTTCCAAGGATCCTGACCAAAGACATAACACATCATCTACGTATCTATACCAGTAAACAATGGAGCCCTTGAACTGCTTGTTAGATATTATTTGTACCTCCAAGCTGTTCATAAAAATTTCCGCACAAAGGGGTGATAATGGACTCCCCATAGCTAATCCACTCTGTTGTTTGTAAAATTTGTTATCGAATACAAAATAATTCTGCTCCAGACAGACCGAAATAGTGTGTTCCAAATCTATTATCTGCTGCGGCTCAACTACTGATTCAACGAGAAGCTCATTTATCGCACGCTTACAATCATCAATTGGCACAAATGGAAAAAGATTTTTCACATCGAAAGATACTAAAATAGCCTATGGTGATACGTCTACATCTTTTATCTTATTTACTAGATCAATGATATTTTTAATTGAATGTAGAGGATCAAATTTAGTTAAATCTTTGAAAATATGGTTACATCTATCTGCCATGTGGTATGCTGGAGCTCCAACGTAGGCCACAACTGGACGAATTGGAGTATCTGGTTTGTGTAATTTGTAATAGCCATGTAGTTTAGGAATTTGGGCATTCATAACCTTTAATTTATAAGTATCCGCTCTAGAAAAAATACTGTTAGCAGATTTAATAGTCTCTCTTATAATGTCACTGTACCTTTTAGTGGGATCCTTTTTAAGTTGTTGGAAAGAAGGGTTAGAAAGAAAATCATTAATCTTTCTATCATATTCCACCTTGGTAGTGATGACAACAGTATTACCTTTATCCGCTTTAGTGATAATAATGTCGTTATCTTTGACCTTTTTTTGGATACTCTTAATAGTATTTAGTTCACTATATTCGGATGGATCTTTTTTGCTGAGTAGTTTGTTAGCTTCTTCTTTTAATATTTTGCATCCTATGTGCTTAGGAAGTGGGTCCTTTGTCGCAACTTCTAAATCTGCCGCTAAGTTATCCAAGTCTTTCATACGTGTAGGAATGTTTGGAGAATATTTTAAACCTTTTTCAAGTATCTTTAGCTCTTTCGGATCGAATGTTACATTTGTATTGTTTATCAGTTTCGGATAAAATACTGGTTGAACAAAGTCTGTTGTTTCGCAAAATTCGTATTTTTGTTTTGATCTTAAGTTTCGGAGTTTCTTTAAATGTGTGTTATGTATTTCGGATGCCAGACTTTTAGCTTTTACGTAAATATATTCAAGTAAAATGTCAAGCTCTAATCTGTGAAGTCTTTTGCTTAACTCCATATGACATACCTTAAGGTGGGAACTTAGGTTATTACGCTGGCTATACTGGGTGCTTAATTCTTTCATCAACCACCTCCTTTTTGCATTGTTCATAAAATCTTCCATGTAAAATTTATTGATTTTACATTTAATACCATTGTCAAATTATTTGACATTTATCGCACGTATTAAACATGTAAATATTATTTAAGTTATTTTTTATGTAATAAAGCCCTAGACAATGCTTATAAGCGAAACCGGTCGGGTGTATTAAGTGAAATTATAATCCTGTGGACAAGTACAAGTGTCTTATTCAACAAGATGTATAATAAGTTCCACCAAGTGCCGACAATCGCAACCATCAACATAAACTAACAGTTTGTGCATTCCTATACTAATAACTTCTTAAATATTTAAAAAACGGATTTTACTCACTTTTTATCTGTGCAAGGAGGCACAGGTCGAGCTTTCGATGAGATTATGACTCATCATCATCAGATGAAAAAGCGAGTCCAATCCGTTTTTTAAATATTTATGATGTCAACTCACTCTAATTTTAATAATAACTTCTTTATAACTTTGTTTTGTACTGTATGAATTTTAAATCTCTAGTTGTGATCGAAGCAAAATCTTAACTTAGCTTTCCTTTTCTTCTCGGTTTGGGAGCATGTACGGGCAATCAACCGTACGTTTTGCTACGTTGCGGCCTACTTATGTCCAGCGCGTGCGTCATGTATTACTTTAACTTTTTACCTTTTCTTTATTTATTAACTGAGTACCTACTTAGCGACCATAGAGATCACAGCTAGAGAACCTACACCTTTCTCTACAGTAAACCACCTTCAAACTACCAGTCTGTTTCTACTTATAACTCCACTCCACTATATCTACCTACAACAACCAACGTACGGCCAGACCTGATCAATCTGACCATACATCAAGTGTATAGATATTGTGGCAAACGCTTTGTACTTGTACCAGAATGCTGATTGCAAGGTGTTCCTTGAAAATTGACATTTATGTCCAACTGACCTTCGATTCTGGCCTCATCGCCATAGAACGGATGACATCAAATAATTTGAGATTTCAGGAATCACTTTGTATCGGTGTGTTTATTGCGGGATATTACTTGAAAATTGACAATATGCTACATGACCTTCGATCGTAGCCTCATCATCACAAAACTCCTCAACGTGTGACAGCAAATAACACGAGATTTCAGCAATCACTTTGTGTGAGTATCTTGATTCCAGGGTATTACTTAAAAATTGACAATATGCCCACCGACCTTCGATCCTGGCTTCATCACCATAGAACACCCTAACGGATGACAGTACATAACTCTCAATGGCGGCAATCGTTTTGTGTTAGTGTGCTCAATGAAGGACATAACTTGCAAATTGTCATTATGCCACGGGACGCCAATCAGAGCGCTCACTGTAGTCCACCCATTTTTAACAATCATTCCGTCAAAACTAAAAGGCATGAAATAAATAGACTATTTGACAAAAAATTATAACTGAATTCAAATTTTATAGCAGACATCCACTAAAAAGTTTAAAATAATAACATACTGACCGATGGTATCAAAATAACACCTTTGCTGACTTCTTTCTTCCTGAAACATACGTTATCTGGAAGTCGGCGCATTCCCCGTAGTATAGAACACAAAAACCAATTGAGAGCGCTGACTTCTAGAAAACATGTGTTTCAGGAAGAAAGAAGCCGGCAAAAAGGTCATTTTGATACCATCGGTCAGTATGTTTTTATTTTAAACTTTTTAGTGAATATCTGCTATAAAATTTGAAGTCAGTTATTATTTTTTTGTTAAAAAGTTTATTATTGTGTATTTTATAAACGTAACAAAAATGATAAACAGGAAAAATATTGCACAAGTTATATTTCGGGCCCTATATCTCAACTGAAGCGGGGTTCGGTAGGGCCTGAAATATATCTTGACTGAGCAACTTTTTTTCCTATTTATCATTTTTGTTGCGTTAGTGAAATACACAATTAAAGCTTTAAAAAAGTCTTTATTTACATAATTTCAGTAGGTCAAAAATCAGTTTCATTTGAAGTACTTTTAAAGTCATACATTTGACTGTTAAATAAATGTAACATATAGTTTTTTCGATGATATAATGGACGCAAGATCCGTCACTCCTATGCAGAGAGAATCGGACCATCGCAATGTTTTATAGATAAATAAAACTGAGGCTGAGATTCAGAGTGCATTTTGAGTCTGAACTCAATTTTACAAACGTCACTCTAGTTTGAGATCACGTCGCTTTTTGACGTTTGTAAGATTGAGTTCGGACTCAAAAGGCACTCTGATTCTCAGCCCGAGAGCAAAAACAAAAATAAATTACAAAAGCGCTATCTAGCTGTCCCAGTCAAAGTAAGAAGATATTTCATTAATGTAACTTTTTTAACTCATGAAGAGACTAATTAATTTTTGTTTATATTCGTTATCCCCCTAAACGTACCCCTAAAAATATTACCCCCCAAAAGAAACCCCATGCCACATCTTTTTCCCCTAAATTTAGGGGGAAAACCCCTAAGTTGGGAACCCTGACGGACTCTTTTTTTGTGCTCTGTGACTGTGAGCTTCTATGGCAAAATGATGCGTTTCGTTTTGGTCGCATAAATAAAAGCATCGTACATCCATCAAACATCTGCATCTATTAACGATAACGTGCATTATATCTATTACCATCAAAATAAATAATCTAAACGCAGTGTTGTACGCAGCGCGAAATAATGAAATATAAGTATTAGCTGCAAATAAAGCTATCAATTATAATAAGTCGTAATACTCATAATAAGATAAATAGAAAAAAAAAACTCCATACCACGAGATCAAATCGTAGTTTATTGTGAATATTACCGTCCTCTAAATAATAAATAAATGACTAATGCTCAATGGAACAAAATCCAAAGCCGGTAAAATGTAATATAAAAAAGGAAGTGACTAAAGGGCCCTTAGCGGTTTCTTAATTTTTCAAATTATTGAACCGTAAATCATTATTTAGCTGTTAGAATATCTTCCTTAGCACATTGAATTTGCAATGTACAGTTCGAAATTGGAAACGGTCCTTTAATTTTATAAATTATTGAACCGTAAGTCATCGGAAAGTGCTCGGAAAATGTTTTTTTTCTGCATAATGTGAATTATGTTTAAACTACGGGGGTCGCCTCGCTCCGCTTCGCTCGGCTCCTTAATATGTACTTACATGTCAACCTAACCGCCCCTTCTCGCTTCGCTCGTCGTCGCACGCGCGCAACCTATCCCTAGCGGTCGAATAAAATTAAAACTAAGGTAGCCGCTAACGGCTATTTAGTCACTTTAAAAAAAAACTTTAAACAAAAAAACATGAGAAAAAAGTGAGGTTAGGTTATTAGGTTCCGTCTATTAAATTCGAATAAAATATTATAACATGCTGATGTATGAAAATAAAATCATACTGGCACCCATGGTACGAATTGGGACCTTACCAATGCGGTTGTTGGCATTACGGTATGGTGCAGACCTTGTCTATTCAGAAGAATTGATAGATTGGAAGTTTTTGCGGTCTAAGCGTAGATATAATGGTAAGAGCCTCAGACCAAATAAAGTTTTTATTTGGTCTGAGGGTAAGAGCATTATGTTTATTAGGAAAATATATTGTTTGTTTATTTAAACGAATTGTAAACACGATTGTAACATGGTTAACTGTTTCAGATATTCTGAGAACTGTTGATTTTGTTGATCAAACTGATGGCACCATAGTTTTTCGAACTTGTGAAGAAGAGAAAGAAAAGGTAATATTACAACTCGGAACTTCTGATGCTGAGAGAGCTCTCAAGGTGGCTAAGATGGTGTAAGTAATTAATTACTGACCAAAAATTAGACATGGCATACAATTTTGCACCTCAATATTTTTTCTTTAAGTTTTAAGTAGATGTTTATAAATTTTCCAGAGAAAATGATGTGGCTGCAATTGATATTAACATGGGATGTCCAAAAGAATTCTCTATCAAAGGAGGAATGGGTGTAGCTCTAATGGGGAAGCCAGATAAAGCTTGCCACATACTGAAAACTTTGGTTGAAAATATTTCAATACCAGTGACATGCAAAATAAGAATACTAAATACACCAGAAGAGACATTAGAGCTTGTGGAGAAATTGGTCAGTTCTGGTATTGCAGCAATCGGCATCCATGGCAGGACAAGGGATGAGAGGCCGCAGCATGCTGTACATACAGACATTATTAACTATGTAGCAAAGAGGATACCCATCCCCATAATTGCCAAGTTGGTATTTTTTTATCCAAACCTAATATGTTTGATGAAAAGCATTAATGTTATGTATACAACCATTAATCTTGTAGGTATGTATTATTAAATATAATTTATAAATATTTTTGTAGTGGGGGATCCAAAGAAATAGAAAAGCATACTGACATTTACAAGTTTAAAGAAGTGACAGGATGCAGCAGTGTTATGCTGGCGCGAGCTGCAGAGTGGAACTGCTCCATCTTTAGAAAAGAAGGTATTTTACCTATGGATACCGTTATCAAGGACTACCTGAAGTTGGCTGTAGATTATGACAACTCTCCATCCAATACAAAGTATTGTATTCAAAATATCTTGAGAGAACTGCAAGAAACTCCAAGAGGCAGACAGTTTTTGGAGTGTCAAAGTTTAACACAAATCTGGTAAAAATTTTCATTTAAATAATATTTAGTTTGTGAGCAAATGAAAGTTTTGTATTACATTAAATATTATGAAATGGCTGTAGAAAACAGCCATAACTTTCATAGCCAACATGAAACTTAAAATAAAATATGTAAGTGTTAAAATGAAACAATATTAAATTTGCAATATTTCAGTTCTATTTGGGATTTAGGAGAGTATTGCCAAGAGAAGCAATCAGAGTATCAAAAAATGGGTATACAAGGGAGGTGGCAAGTGACTCCTGATGAACTGGAACCTCCCAACAAAAGAAGCAAACATGATGACACCAAACTGGAAGATGTTGTGCAAAAGAAGGTTTGTAAACTAACTATAATTAAAATACTTTATTAATTTTGATAATTTCATTGATAACACATTTTTTTACTACAGGTATGTTTTGTTCGTGCAAATTTCAATGATCTTAATTTGCCAAAATCTCAATTACATGCTTGGGCAGGAAAGAATGGACACAAGTTACCTTCCTATGATACTCAACAGAGAGAAAAGTTGTTCCGCACCATTCTAACATTCAATGGCAAAAAGTACACTTCTTCTTTTTGGGAAAAGAACAAGAAATTCGCTGAGCAAGGAGCAGCCCTAGTGTGTTTAAATTCACTGTCATTGGTTACAGAAGAAGATCTTCTAAAATTGGGCAGTATAATAAAGTAGATAAATCAATCATCTTTCTTTTAGTCCAAAATTTGTGTTGGAGTTTAGATAAATCTGTCCCTTAATTAACAATAACTAAAAGGTAAAGTATGTAACAGACTTTTCAGAAAACTTCAAATTAATATAATTTAAAATTAACATAAACCTATTTTACAATGGCAGATAGTGCTTGTTTTTTCATATTATTTATACTTTCATTTAACTTCTCATGAAGTTTATTCAGATTGTCTGTTAGCTCGTCTTGCTTTAGTATATCTTGCTCCAGCTGTTTGAAGTTCTTATAGCAAGTATACGCGTTTTTGAATATATCATTATCTTTTGGTTCCTTTGGTTTAGTAATATTGACGACATCTGTATCAAAGAGGTCTTCAAGTATTTGCTGTGTTGTTGGTAAATTTGGCCTTGGATATTTATTGCTATCCATGTTTAGGACTTCCACTGTTGTCTTGGTCTTAAAAATAATTTGCGGACCACACTTCGTTTTAATGTTATCGCCCCTCTTTGACCCGTACGTGCATGTGTTGCTCGATCGCGATCGCCACCTCCAAAGAGTACTTTATAGCTACCACAAACGCAAACAAATTAGATAAATAATAGATGAGTCAGCAGGAGAGAGAGATCGCCACCGCCACTGCTGCGTTGCGTTCGCATTTTTTGACAGCTCTAGGGTGTGTCCTGTTTTGATATCATCAAAGAGGTCAGTTAATGATATGAGTCCACTATAAATAAACTACAATTTTCTACACCCACGATTCGGTCACGCACGAGTAGGGTTGCAAAGTTACGTAATTTTACCAAAAACGCTCGTAAAATACGGGAAATTTAAGGTCATTTATATAAATTTAAATTACTGTAAAATTAACGTCAAGTTATGACATCTTAAATTTTGGTTTCTTTTAAATCTCACGCGCGTATAGTTGCAAAATAATCACGTGATATTGCCGATTAGTGTAGGTAGTCATCGTAGTACTCGTAGTCGATTTTCCGCCGTTGCCATTCCGCTTCCTCTCTCTCTCGGCGTTCCGCAGTCGATTAGCGACAGCTAGTGTTGTCGTTTTAGCCACTTTGAGGCTAGATCTAGCGGATTTTCATCGGTCTTGGCCAAAAAATTATCAATTTTAGACACCAAAACGAATTTAACTACTTAGGGTATTTTTTTATTTAAGCAATAATTATATTACAAAAATTTGTGGTTATCGCCTTTTACTGAGTAGGCAACCCCACCGCGGTCCGGCCTCCACGCCGCAGTTCTAATCTATTATCGGGGTTTCCCCAATGAATGATTATATTTTTTTATTGAACCCGTACAAACATGACATAAATAAAATGAAAGTGAAATAAAAGCTTGTAAAACGATTAAATCTATTTATTCATATCTTTTACTACATACCTTAGAGTAATTTACTCTAAGCTAAATTCCCTTATGAGGCCATATTATGTGGTACGATACGAATTCTTTTAATACGTTTTCTACGGAATTTTACCGTAACTTAGGTAAAAATCGTTTTTACCTAAATTTACCATATTTTACTACCGTAATTTCATGGCTTTGCATAGCTACGCACGAGTCACGACACGACACTCGGCAAATGTCAAAAATCGTTGGTTGGGAAAAATTGGCTGTCAAACGTGTTGTGCGGATAACTTCAGGACCGCGTTCAGTTTTATCGCCCGCTTATCTCTGACAGCAGGATGGCATATACAAAATCAACGCGTGCAAAAGAGATGTCATGATCGCCGGGCGCTCAGAATAATAATGGCCGGGCGTGAGCGGGCGATCAAACAAACTGAACTCAGCCCAGGCCACAACGAACGACCATGCTAAGGACTAAGGAGGTTTGTTGAATGTGTTTGTTTGCCAATGTTTGGTTTATTTTCGTAACCGACATTACAACGATAGCTGGGTACCTAGCATAGTAGACCATATATATACACTGTCTGTCCCTCCTTAGGTAGATCAACAGAGTGAGACAGCACTGTATCAAGCGCTATCGAGCTCGATATGGCTTGCTATGCTAGACTAGCTTAACGGGATAATTCTGTTGAAATTGAAAGTCATAACCGCACCCAAAGTGTATTGATGCACCTTGATCGCGTTGGTAGCTGAAATAGTATCTACATGAACGTACGTAAACTTGAAAGCAACATCTATTGACGAGTAGCGAAACTATAAAAAGTACAAATTTTTACCACTTGTACAGGAGGGCACTGGTGATTATTCATAATCTAAATTAATTGAAGTTTTAAACATTACCATATACTCTCACTTGAAGCCTCTAATGCCTGTTTTCACTAACGATGAATAAGGTGACGGTGACGCGAATTCTACTTTGGTAACATCTAATTACTCTATTATAATTATTATATCTATTCCAGTGGGTTAGTTAGTGTACAGTAGTTCGTAGGTGATACGGGTTTCTGCTCTAGGCCAACTCTTAAATATTTTAGGATTCAGGTTCTGGACGTCCAGTAGCCTTAGCATGAAAACATTACGGTTACGTTATAGTTAGAACGTAACTCGATTTCGTACGAAATCGATAACCGCTCCTTGCGGTCAGTAGCGGAACTTATCAGATTCCATACAAAATCGAGTTCCGTTCAAACTATAACGTAACCGTAATGTTTTCATGCTAAGGCTACTGGCCCAGGGTTTGTTCTATAGTGAAATGGAATTTAGTAAAAATGTCATTGAAGTTATTATAATTTCAAACCTAAGCGAATTTTTGTAGTTAGGTACCTATCTCATAAATAGTCACTATCAGCTGTTGATGCCGGACCCAGATAGAAATATATTATATCCCACAATTTTTTATTGTTCTTAATTTACCGTCGTTGTCTAATAGTAGTTTATGAAACTGGGCGGATATTCCGGCATTATTTCTCACTCGCAATATCAATCATTAGATATTTGTTTAAAAGTAGATAAATGCCATACGATGAAAATTAGAGTGACTAAACTAGGTACATCAAAGATAAACTATAGGATGTAAGAAATGCTCTTTAAAGTTTTCAATAAAAAAAAACAACACATATCTGTACAAAATCCCTCAATCTGCCTTCGCAATTTTTGCGCACGTGCCAGAATGGTATATAAATATATTATTACAACACGAGTGTGACAGCTCGTTTTTTAATAGTATCACACAAGTGTTTTAATAATAGTTATGTGTACAATACAATTCCTTAAACTAGTATTTCCCATACCGGTAAGTATGAGTTTAATCACCTCTTGCTAATATTAAGGTTGAAAAAGTGACTACAGCCAGGTTTAAGCATAGATTTTTTCCCATACGAGAAAACTATATCAGTTTCAGCTGACTACAGATTTACATCTACAAGGATCCGGACACACCTCTTGCTAATATTAAGGTTGAAAAAGTGACTACAGCCAGGTTTAAGCATAGATTTTTTCCCATACGAGAAAACTATATCAGTTTCAGCTGACTACAGATTTACATCTACAACGATCCGGACACACCTCTTGCTAATATTAAGGTTGAAAAAGTGACTACAGCCAGGTTTAAGCATAGATTTTTTCCCATACGAGAAAACTATATCAGTTTCAGCTGACCACGGATTTCCATCTACAACGATCCTGTCACACCTCTTGCTAATTTTTAACCGACTTTAAAAAAGGAGAAGATTCTCGACTGTATGTTTTTTGGGTATGTTACTCTTTAACTTCGTCATTCTTAACCGATTTGAAATATATATATTTTTTATTTGGAATTGTGTGGTTCCGTTCCGTAGGTTCCGTTTTAGTTTGGTCGTGATCATGATGTTGTTCAGAGATAGGCAGTGAAACTCCTGAACAGATGACAGCATATCACTCAATATTTAGGTTTTGAAAATAGTCATGTACTTATTTGATCTTCGATTCTGTCCTCATCACCATAGAACTCTTCAACGGATGAGTTCAAACCTCGAGATTTCAGCAATCCCCTCGTGTTAATATGCTTGTTGCAGGATATTACTTGAAAATTGTCATTATACCCCCTTACCTTCGATCCTAGCTTCATCACAATGGAACTCCTCAACGGAGGAGATCGCATAACTCGAGATTGCGGCAATCACTTTGTGTTAGTGTGCTCAATCAATATTAGCAAGAGGTGTGTCCGGATCGTTGTAGATGTAAATCTGTAGTCAGCTGAAACTGATATAGTTTTCTCGTATGGGAAAAAATCTATGCTTAAACCTGGCTGTAGTCACTTTTTCAACCTTAATATTAGCAAGAGGTGTGTCCGGATCGTTGTAGATGTAAATCTGTAGTCAGCTGAAACTGGTATAGTTTTCTCGTATGGGAAAAAATCTATGCTTAAACCTGGCTGTAGTCACTTTTTCAACCTTAATATTAGCAAGAGGTGTGTCCGGATCCTTGTAGATGTAAATCTGTAGTCAGCTGAAACTGATATAGTTTTCTCGTATGGGAAAAAATCTATGCTTAAACCTGGCTGTAGTCACTTTTTCAACCTTAATATTAGCAAGAGGTGTGTCCGGATCCTTGTAGATGTAAATCTGTAGTCAGCTGAAACTGATATAGTTTTCTCGTATGGGAAAAAATCTATGCTTAAACCTGGCTGTAGTCACTTTTTCAACCTTAATATTAGCAAGAGGTGTGTCCGGATCGTTGTAGATGTAAATCTGTAGTCAGCTGAAACTGATATAGTTTTCTCGTATGGGAAAAAATCTATGCTTAAACCTGGCTGTAGTCACTTTTTCAACCTTAATATTAGCAAGAGGTGTGACCGGATCCTTGTAGATGTAAATCTGTAGTCAGCTGAAACTGGTATAGTTTTCTCGTATGGGAAAAAATCTATGCTTAAACCTGGCTGTAGTCACTTTTTCAACCTTAATATTAGCAAGAGGTGTGTCCGGATCGTTGTAGATGTAAATCTGTAGTCAGCTGAAACTGATATAGTTTTCTCGTATGGGAAAAAATCTATGCTTAAACCTGGCTGTAGTCACTTTTTCAACCTTAATATTAGCAAGAGGTGTGTCCGGATCGTTGTAGATGTAAATCTGTAGTCAGCTGAAACTGATATAGTTTTCTCGTATGGGAAAAAATCTATGCTTAAACCTGGCTGTAGTCACTTTTTCAAACTTAATATTAGCAAGAGGTGTGTCCGGATCGTTGTAGATGTAAATCTGTAGTCAGCTGAAACTGATATAGTTTTCTCGTATGGGAAAAAATCTATGCTTAAACCTGGCTGTAGTCACTTTTTCAACCTTAATATTAGCAAGAGGTGTGTCCGGATCGTTGTAGATGTAAATCTGTAGTCAGCTGAAACTGATATAGTTTTCTCGTATGGGAAAAAATCTATGCTTAAACCTGGCTGTAGTCACTTTTTCAACCTTAATATTAGCAAGAGGTGTGTCCGGATCGTTGTAGATGTAAATCTGTAGTCAGCTGAAACTGATATAGTTTTCTCGTATGGGAAAAAATCTATGCTTAAACCTGGCTGTAGTCACTTTTTCAACCTTAATATTAGCAAGAGGTGTGTCCGGATCCTTGTAGATGTAAATCTGTAGTCAGCTGAAACTGGTATAGTTTTCTCGTATGGGAAAAAATCTATGCTTAGGCTGTAGTCACTTTTTCAACCTTAATATTAGCAAGAGGTGTGTCCGGATCGTTGTAGATGTAAATCTGTAGTCAGCTGAAACTGATATAGTTTTCTCGTATGGGAAAAAATCTATGCTTAAACCTGGCTGTAGTCACTTTTTCAACCTTAATATTAGCAAGAGGTGTGTCCGGATCGTTGTAGATGTAAATCTGTAGTCAGCTGAAACTGATATAGTTTTCTCGTATGGGAAAAAATCTATGCTTAAACCTGGCTGTAGTCACTTTTTCAACCTTAATATTAGCAAGAGGTGTGTCCGGATCCTTGTAGATGTAAATCTGTAGTCAGCTGAAACCAGAGCCGTCTTTAGCCCATGTAGCGCCTGTGTGCAATCATAACCCTGGCGCCCTCTAGTAGGCGCGCGGTCAAAATGGAATACTTACAGTTACATTTTCACCAATGAACGGAAATTCAAGTGCAAATGTTGCAATTTTAAGTGCACAACTAAAAAGCATTTTTAGGAAGGAAGGGGTTACAAGAATATTAAGGCACAACTTTTTTTTTTCCACGTTGAAACAAAAGTTATTGTGTAGTGCCACAGTGTAAAAATCATTAAGTGATCTAACGCTTCGATGTCCGCGGAAATGCAGACAGCATCTAGCTAGACAGTAGCCTTAATGCTAGGATAATAGAGACTGGGCCCTGGCTATGGTTTGACCATAACACCGGCTTCGGCCATAACACGGGCCCGGGCGCAGGATCTTTGAGAGCACTGGGTCGCCGCGAGTGACCATGCTCTTTCTTTGCAAGTATCGCGAGCGGCGTTCGGCGCCCCCTAAGACCCTGCGCCCATGTGCGCTGCACACCCTGCACTATAGGTAAAGACGGCTCTGGCTGAAACTGATATAGTTTTCTCGTATGGGTAAAAATCTATGCTTAAACCTGGCTGTAGTCACTTTTTCAACCTTAATATTAGCAAGAGGTGTGTCCGGATCGTTGTAGATGTAAATCTGTAGTCAGCTGAAACTGATATAGTTTTCTCGTATGGGAAAAAATCTATGCTTAAACCTGGCTGTAGTCACTTTTTCAACCTTAATATTAGCAAGAGGTGTGTCCGGATCGTTGTAGATGTAAATCTGTAGTCAGCTGAAACTGATATAGTTTTCTCGTATGGGAAAAAATCTATGCTTAAACCTGGCTGTAGTCACTTTTTCAACCTTAATATTAGCAAGAGGTGTGTCCGGATCCTTATAGATGTAAATCTGTAGTCAGCTGAAACTGGTATAGTTTTCTCGTATGGGAAAAAATCTATGCTTAAACCTGGCTGTAGTCACTTTTTCAACCTTAATATTAGCAAGAGGTGTGTCCGGATCGTTGTAGATGTAAATCTGTAGTCAGCTGAAACTGATATAGTTTTCTGGTATGGGAAAAAATCTATGCTTAAACCTGGCTGTAGTCACTTTTTCAACCTTAATATTAGCAAGAGGTGTGTCCGGATCGTTGTAGATGTAAATCTGTAGTCAGCTGAAACTGGTATAGTTTTCTCGTATGGGAAAAAATCTATGCTTAAACCTGGCTGTAATCACTTTCTCAAGCTAAATATTACCAAGAGGTGCCTATTATTATCAAGTATTGTATGAAAATTTCAACAGGCTACCTATTTTATCGCTGAAGCTGTGATAGACGGACTAACAGCGGGCGGAGCCTTAGTGATATTTGTCCTGTTTTTGAACAACTTTGTTTAGATTCGAAGTCATCCGCGTACCTACTCTTTTAGTGTCGCCAACCGGATCCGCTTCTCCCAAAAAACATTTTCATTTCATTTCATTTCAAACGTTTATTAGTTTTACAGCAAAGTACAGTTGGAAACAATGGTACAAGATAAAATTCTAATATGCCAATAACAAAACTAAAGTAAATAAAATTTGCTAGAAATTAAAACTTTTACAAGATAATGGCTGAATGCCGTCACAATTAATAAATTAAATAGAATTTAAATAGAAAACATAACATGAAATAGGAGAACCAGTAAGTCTAAAAAGTATAGTAACATTTATAATAAATAATTTTACAGAATACAATTCAGATTTAATTAAAATAATGAAAAACTATTAATTAATATGTAAAAATTAAATGTACATGGTTGCTATGTTTTCTAGTAAAAATACATATGTGAGGATGGATACTTACGGGAGAGGGTTCATGGTGTGTTTGTGTGTGTAAAGGGGTAAGATAAAAAAAACAATAATGTGTATGCTTAATAGTAAGATTTGGTATGATAATAACTTATTTTCCTAATTGCGTTGTAGGAGCTCGATTATGATTATGGCCGTCATTGTTCTCGGTTGTCATTATAAATCCAAGCTTTTGGTCAGATGAATAAGGAACTTGATATCCCGGCTGGGGCAGTCCAGAAAAACAAAAACCTAGAAAGAAGTGATCTTACACTGGTCTGGTACATTGTAGCTATTTAGGTGTGTAGTTTGCGGTTTCCTGCGTCGACCGCGGCTGCATCTCCTCCATTACTCGGGGCTGTGGTCTGCTAAAGATAGCGCGGTCTCGATCACTGTTGGTTGGTATCATATCGCGTTTTATCGGTGACTGGTACATAGTGATTGCCTTTTTTAGGGTTCGGTCGAAAAGCGATTGTTCTGTTATTTCAACAGGCGCGAAATTACATTCGCACTTCATATTTATTGTGTTTCATTTGTAACCAAAAATTAATAACTACACTGGTTGTTAATTGATTTCGGTGTAAACAATCACGTTCTAATGTATCTCTGTAATCCTTTTAGTTTAGTTAAATGGGTCTTTAAAATCTTAAGGACCTCCTTAACCCTACGACCTAACATTTTTTTTACTCATTTCTTAAAAACTATCTAGGAACCTTATACCGGGTGTAAAAGCAAAGGAAAGAATCCTTGAAGGGTGTGTTAGTATGATCGCTAAAGATATTTTTTTAAATACTGGCATCTCTAAATAAAGTACCAGTACCTCATAATAAGACGATTTTCTTTACTCAAAATACACTAATCGCGTGGACACCCTCACTGGTCGCTGGCCACTCGGATGAGGGGTGCGGGTTGCGGGGTGCAATTAGGTGTGTGGGGAGGCCGGTGAGCTGCGTAGCCATAGCTTAGAAAAATGATGGAATTTTTGGTGAAAATTCAAGGTATTTTTTTTTTCTCGTAATGTCATCAGAATCGTGTATACTTTCATACCCTAAAGGGATTCTTGACTTTGCATTTACACCCTGTATGTAAACTGGACAAGTGCGAGTCGGACTAGCACACAAAGGGTTCCGTAACACCACACAATACTATATGTATTATGTTTACGGAGCCTATGGTAAATAACAATAATACCTATAATAGGCTTGTACACAGGGTAAACAAAATATTATTCTATTTAGTACGTCATTTAGATTATAAAAAAATATTGGACATGTATTTTTTCTTTTGTCAATCAAACAAAAAATGACAGAGATAAAGCGCGTCAAAGTTTGGGAGTGGGGGAAAATGACGTCACTTCTAAGTAAAATTGTACCTAGATGTGACGTCACGCGGAACTTCAGCGGGCTATATCTTCATCATTTTTTGTTAAATTGAAAAAAGAAAAAATACGTGTCCAATATTTTATGATAATCTAACTGACGGACTAATGAATTTTTTTTAGTCATAATGCCTATTTCCATAGCAACCACATCAAGGCGACAAAATACAAAGGGCGCACTTGACAAACTATCGGCACTCTCTGAGTACGGAATCCTAATTTATATTGTTTGTTGTTTACTATACGTACTACAATCTGACTAATTTTGAAACTTATACGACGTGTTAGGTACCGCTTTTTAAGATATGAAACGAATATCGTTGAAAAAATGCTATTCTTTCGAGGTTTTTTGTATGGGGACTCCCCTTGAGTTTATTCTTGTTTTTTTTATTATTCACCATCATAGAGGCCATAGTAAAACAGTGAAGAACACAGGTGAAGACCCTTGTGACAGACGGACGGACAGACTTAGTAATATCACAGGCTCGTTTGGCATCCTTTGGATACGGAACCCAAAAATTACTAACGGAACCCGTACATCGCGTACGTGGTACACTTGACTCGGCTAGTATGTTGGACGGGAGTATGTTCACCGAAGCAGAAGTCGGTAGATGGTCGCGCGGGTGGTCTGACCACTCCGCGCTGTCGTGTGCTGTCTGACCGATACTGACATCCTTGTCTTGTGGGAGGTATTTAGTTACTAACATTGGTAGTTACTTAAACAATATCACAAGAACATGAAAAATATCACTCATGGATAAAATAGATATCTAGATGATTTTATTTAAACAATCGAAATTCATACTGCAGCTGAAAGTATACATCTACAGCCAAGGCGTTATGTCATTAATCAAAAATAGCCTTTAAAAGATCTGTCTAACTAACAATAAAAACGTAAAAAGTCGTGTCTGTATATTAAATGAAATGGATTATTAGTATTAGACTGAGACCAAGACTACAATTTTCATAATTATTATTTACGTCTATCTGTAGGTATGTATATTCCATTTTAACTTAAGAACCACTCAACTTATTGGGATGCGGTTTTCTTTTTTATCATCTTAGTGACCCTTGTCAACATAGTATTGATAAAATAACCGCCAAGCCGAAAACTGTCGATACTGCTCAAAGATTGATAGACACTTCCACGCAAGCGAAGCCGGGAGCAAACATGCAAATGCATAAAATCCGATGTCTAATAAATTATTACATAAAGTCAAAGTATCTCTGTATACAAACATCTGTACATTCTGCTCAAACTTTTCTGGCCGTTTCTGCATAAACTTCTTAGTTTTTGTGGTAGATTTTCAATGAAACCTTGGTGTTCAATCTTGTACCCTCAGAATAATAAATGAATTAATCCGTAGAAGTAGTACTAAAATCGAAACCTTTTCACTTTTAGGTTCTTTTTCTTTTACCACCGTTTAGAAAATGCTAGAAAGAGATAACTCTACGTTCAAACGTTTCTGAAAGGTTGTACTCTGTTTTAGAATAATATTGTTATAGGTATACAAACTAAAATACCGATATCGAATTTTTTGTCCATTTGTCCGATATGTCCATGGTATTTACGGTGAGAAAGAGGCATAAAGCGTTTTGGAAGCGTAATGGTTAGCTAATTATTTAAGTTCATGATCCATATGGGTTCTCTAAAAATTGTTGAGATCCGTCGGTATAACTCAAAAACAGATCGAAAATATCAAAACTATTTTAGTACTTCCTTCTATTGACACATTTTTCTGATCGTAAACTTCTGGTCCCATACATTATAGGGGGCCAAAAGTTTAGCGCAACCTGTACTCGTAAACCTGTAAAGCCTACTTAGCTGTGATAGTTTTCCTTTTAAATTCATTATATATACTTTTCACTATTTCGCCAACGGATCCCTAAATCGAAAAATGGTTTTCACACACCCACAATGTTTTTAAACGTAAACGGCCTATCCAACGATACCCCACACTATGGGATAGACGAGAAAAAAAAATCATCCCCAGTTTACGTATATGAGAGGTACGCAAAAAATTATTTTTTTCAATATTTTATTTTACCGTTTTGTTGGCGTGATTAATAATTATATCCATGCCAAATTACAGCTTTATAGGAATAATAGTCTCTGCGCTAAGCCGCGGACGGACAGACGGACATGGCGAAACTATAAGGGTTCCTTGTCGGACTACGGAACCCTAAGAAATGGCTTAGGTATATTGTACAAAATATCTGTTTAAAAAAATATTTTATATTGTGACACATCCGTGGAAAGGACAGATGACCTTACTTAAGTTTCTTATTTAAAATATTCTGTCATTTTTTTAATGACTCATTTCAAAAGGATAATGTTAACCATTAGTACGGAATTTGAGAAACTTTTCATATCCCAAAAAAGCTGCATAAAAATAATAGCAAAAATAGCACGGAGACAGAGCTGTAAAACATTTTCAAAAAAATTAAAATATTAGCTCTGCCATCATTGTACATACTGGAATTGTGTATATTTGCACGTAAGCATGTGTACTTTTGCACAAAAAAATCAGAAACAATAAGCCGCTCCTATAGGTATAAGGATCACTTGGTGCTTCCAACTTCACGACATAAGGCTCTCAGCGATAATACCCAACAGATGACAATAAAGGTTTATAACAAGCTGCCAAATAGGTAATATTAAAAACATAAATATGTAGTTATAGTAAAGCAGATTTTGAAGGTTTTAATTTTAAGCTAAGAAACTTAATTGTTGTGATAAAAAAACACTTGTACGGACATCTAGCAACAGAAAGATTGTTTAAATAAATAATTATATATAAAATTATGTAATTAAAAAGCCCCTGATGATGCTTATATAGTGAAACCGGTTGGGTAGTGTAGAATTAAATATTATCTGTGGAAAAGTACAAGTGTTTTTTTATCACAACAATGTTTGATAAATTCCACCAAGTGCCGACAATCTCAACTATCAACTTCCTAAGAAACTTAACGTAATTATACCTATATTTTGCTATTCTGAAGGGCACACCAACTAAAATTACCGAGTCTTTTTAATGCTCTTAAAACAAACTACATTTTTTTAATTAAATCATATGACAGCTCTAAAATGTGCCTTGAAAAATCACTAAGTTGAGTAAATTGTGGCTGTGAAACTAAAATTTTAGTTTGACGTTTATAAAATGGTGACTTGAAAATGGCTCTTCGTTTTAACCATACTTTATGTATGTCAAACTAAAACTAAAGCCTTCAAAATCAGCTTTCATGTGCATATAAACAAACATAAAATGTTTTTGTCTGAGATAGGTAATTATATTACTCTGTGGATGAATATTTAAATGATAAAAATGTATTATTCAATTAATTGTATAAGTTGTTACCTTATTTATTATGTTTTGTTTTATTATTTTAATTTAATTTGTATGTCATTGGATTTAGTACTGACATAATTGACATTAGATTTAAGTGTAAATATAATTATATAAATAGTTAATTTAATGTCATGCATGTCCAAATTTTGCAATACCGACATGGTCGAATATGTATGTGCCTACTCTTTATTAACACCACTAATACTCAAATTCAGCAATAAAGATTTTTGATTTAATAAGTCCATTTTAATCTAAGTATACATATTGAGCCAAAATAATGTTTTCCTTTCCATTTTTATTTACAAACTCTAGTATGTATCTTTTGCGGACACATTTGGACTGTCACGTCAAATAATATTGAATATTTTAAAAGTAGGTACCTATTTTAGTAGTTATTTTGAGGGATTTGTCAGCCCAGATAGAGCAAAGCAAACGCCAATGAATGACACAACCAACAACCCTTCTAGGCCGGACGGGGCTGGAAAATTGGCGCAAAAGAATTATAGCTTTTACGATGCAATCGGTCCTTTCGATATCTCGCATGACTAATCGAAATGTTATTCGTACAATGCGTTTTTATGTTAGCCATTTTAACGGCCGTCACCACGAACTTATTAAGGCCCATGATTTTTTACTTCTCGTTGGAGTTACCTCTCATTGATGCGACGTGATGACATCTCATCATCAGCGCACAAACGGAGAACGACCTAATGAGTTTTTTGATTTATAACCACATCCATTCTTCGGGATAGCCGCGTTCGAGCCCTAACCGCAAAATTGCAATGGTGCGCGTCACCGACGACGCTTCCAAACCACAAGTTTTCTCGGTCGTGGTTCCCGCGAGCCCGCATGCTGTAAGAAAAGTTAATGAAACAACGCTTTACATCTCCAAGGTATGCGAGTTTGTTAGGAGCCAGTACAAAATATGGAAGCCCTGTGGTCGAAGTCATGTTTATCGTGTATTTCGAATCATTTTCTTACATCATTGATGAGAACTGGCAAATACGAGTACGTATTGAACAATATTTAACTATGCAAATGTTTACAGTTTCAAAACACTCTTTAAAAACTTCATTTTATTCGGAGGGTGACGGATGTTCATACATGTATTGACACCGACAATGGCCTGTCACGATGTGTCACCCTGCTCACAGTGACATATTTAAATAAAAAGCAATGCGACACTCCACTCACGCGCAACTCGACGTGTGTGAGGACACCGGCATATTTTTGACAATTCAATAAAACACCACTCCAAATCTCGGCATTGTAGCATCTCATTACCGCTAGGGTCGCAAAAATAGAATTAAAAAGTTTCCAAGTGCTTCTGTTTACACTTCAAAATATTACTCCCCGGGGTGCGAGTTAAAAAGTTTCGCTGCATTCGCAAGGGTTAACGAAACAGCCCAGCATGCGGGTTTATAAAATAAATCGCTTGTTCAATATGCTGTGCTCCGTAAGTATTTGTAAGCATTTTTGAGGTTCCGTACCCTACATGAAAAACGGAACCCTTATAAAATCACTCCCGTGTCCGTCCGTCCATCCGACACAGAGGTATTACTCGAAAACGACGTTACATAGGAATACAAACAATATTTTTTTAGTACAAAATGGTTTCAGTTTGGACCTAAAAAAATACGTTTTTATTTAATAATCGTGTATTTAAAAGAGCTACTTCGAAGGACTCTTAAAATATTTGTTTCATATATTTTTGACCCAGTACTCTTAATGAGATAAGTCAACATTTGCTAGAAAATACCGTTTCCCCTTAATGTCCTAGGTTTTTAAAGCTAAAATTAAGATTTCAAAAGGGTTAATAGAAAGTGAGTCAGATTACCGGAAAACTGCAGTTTTTTTTGGCACTGTAATATTTCATCAAATTCATGCATATTTCAGTTATCACAAAGAAGTTTAAAAAAGATAAATAATAAAGGAAAAATGTTTCATTTGGTCCACCGACAGCTTACCGCAGTAATTAGAACCTAACGCTATAATGCGAGCCCGACTCGTTCTTGGCAGGTTTTATATATTTTGTACAACGGTTTATGGGATTTGTATAAAAAATAACTGAAACTAGGTGTCTCGTCCATTGTTTCTAGTTTTCTCCTTGGGTGTCGAGGATGAATCATCAGAAGTTTAGAGTAGAAGAAGGGCTCATAAAAACTTTCATTTTATTTTATCCAAGTAAATGAGGACCAACCAATTAACAGAGTTACTTTTATTTTATACTCGTCTCTTACCAAAATACCTTTTCTATTACCGAAATCATCAAACGCGATCTAAAATCTAAACTAATTATTTATTAATAAAGGAGTAAAAAAGTGTCTGAAATGGTTAATTGTATTGTATTGAGGCCGAAACAACAATTTTTAGAATTTTTGTTTGTCTGTCTGTATGATAGATAGGATATATACGTTTTAACTTAAGAACCAATCTTAGGATTTGGATGCGTTTTTGTATTGTTATCTATAATAAATAATAAATAAATAAATAATATTACAATATTGATTATAAGGGCTGTTCATAAAATAGCGTCCAAGCTGAAACGGGGCAAAAAATGGATAAACGTGGGCGGAGCCATTAGTTATTCATAAGTTCACTTCATTTACAATTTGGGATCAAGAAATAAGTTAGTATGTTACACAAGTTGAAATAGCTTTATTTTCTTTTCTTTTGTAAAATGATTAGGTAAATCATTACTACGGACAGCCATTCGAACCTTGCATCATTTTGCTCTGTGATCTTTACTTTCACGAGCACGTGATGGGGTCTTCAACTCTAGCGCCATTAGTCCGGGACGCGTGTCACGGCATAATCGGAAGATCTCATAAATAAATAGTGAGCTTTGTGTAGAAAAACAAAAGAGGGTTAAGTTATTAGGAGCGGAAAAGGGCGCGCGTGCCGGCGAGACGAGGAGTAGTAGCGCTGCGCGGGTGGCGGCGCCTGATTCTTTCGGTCGTACTTCGTATTGAATCGTAGTGCAACCGCTAATAATAGTAACAGAAAATTTCGTTTTACTTTTATAGAAAACTAGCTTTTACCCGCGGTATCTTTTTATATTAGTTCCGCCCGCGTGTTATTCGGTTTAACGACATGCTTTTTTCCAGGATAAGTTATATCCATTCTAAATTTCATCCAAATCCGTCCTGCCGTTTCAGCGTGAAAGAGTAACAAACATACACACACACACAAACTTTCGCATTTATAATATTAGTGTGAAGTGTGATGGAGATAACATAGCCTTGTCTTATTTCACCACAAACGATAATGGACCGCGCTAATTAGACGCCTGTTTTTTCAATGATATTGATCTATTCTACAGGAACCATGCATTTTTCCGGGATAAAAAGTAGCCTATGTGTTAAGTTAGGTTATAAGCTATATGAATTCTAAATTTCATCCAAATCTGTTCAGCCGTTTCAGCGTGAAAGAGTAACAAACATACACACACATACACACACGCACAAATTGTCGCATTTATAATATTAGTAGGATAGGATTGTCACACATCAGAAACCCTTTTACCAAAATTCAAAGTATTCCAATTTTATCGAGGACATTTTATTCTGGGTCATTTTGGATCAACATGTCAAATTTCATCATCGCCGTTTATGATATTCCCGCGGTAAAGTTAAATTTCTATTTTCCAACTCACCTCCGTAATAGTAATGTCAACACGGTAATTAAACATCGTTTTCACTACGATTCTGTTGAAGTTTTGGTGTAGGTATTATTGTTCCACGATTGGATTGGGATTCAAAAGTACCGTTTGCATAATAGTTCAAATGGTTCATAATAGTTCAGTCATTGAAAATATAATTTTATAATTAACGTATGTAATTGTATTTAATGTTTTTCCTTATTGTTTTCGCCTGAATATGTCGATAAATCGATGAAACCGGTAGCTTGATCATTCTTAATAAGTAAATACTAGTGGAACAACGTACAAGTAGTTTCAATATTTTTCTATTATTGTTAAAATGTTCCATCAAGAAGTGACAACATACAGCACCAATCGATAGTTCAAATGAATTGATTACTTGGGTACTTGGCCTATCAAGTAAAATAATAATCAAATTTTTGCCTTTTATGTACTTACTGATGTTTATAAAAGTTTATTGATCAATAATATTGCTTCTCCAAAACATGAAGTGATCGCTGATTTAGTTGTCTGAACTGTTTGCTGAATCTATTTTCAATTGTTTTTATAAATGAAATCTTGAAATTTCATTTGACAAGTCTGTCACTATTTGGCATTGATGATGAAGTTGTTGAACCCATGAGTGAGCTCACAATTTTATTTTAAGAATATAATTTTATTTTAATTCCACGAAATATTATTTTGGTTAAATGTTACATTTTCTCCACATTATAATTTCGCAGTGCTGAAAAAGTTTTTACGTATTTTTGCATATCCTACTTTTGGTAACTGTCATTTCATACATTCGCGTAAATTTGACGTTAGCACCTTATTCCCAATCCAAACGTCGAACAATAATACCTGAGTCACAGAATTCAGATGTAACAAAACTTAATTCGATTTATAAAAAAAAAATATAGCATAATCTCCGCAGTAAAAGTTCTCTGTTCGTATTGATCACAAATTAGACAGAACTCCAATTTCAAATATACGTCCTGGGATTGGGATTTACAGTTATATTACTAATACTATTTGATTCATAGTGAAATCCATCGCTATGGATACTCTATACATTATTTAGAGTGCCTTAGAAACTGGAAAGATCAACTGAAACAAATTCCGCAAAAGCAAGATGTGGCAGGTTCAAATTCTGGGCCGAGGTATTTTTTCAAATTACTTTTCTCATTTGAAATTTGTTTTAAATTATCTTTTCCGGTTTCTAATGTACTCTAAATAACGTTTAGTAATTATTACTTGAAAATCTCATCTCATATTTTGCCGAAACCTGTGTACAGGACGTTTATTTGAAATTGGAGTTCTGTCTAATTTGTGATCAATACGAACAGAGAACTTTTACTGCGGAGATTATGCTATAATTTTTTTTTTATAAATCGCATTAAGTTTTGTTCTGTCTGTAACTTTTTTATTATATTCATAAACGATTTCCCATGGACAGGAATTTAAAAAACTCGTAGTGTTTATTAATAAAGAGCATCTGATGGATATTCTTCAAAGATGTAAAAGAAATTTATACGCTTCTTACAAAACACAATAAACTTAATCAAAATACACAACAGCTTACAGTAAAAGTAGAGTAGAGATCTATTAACAAAATTTACGATCACCGTCGCTGCCGCTTGTCAGTTGACTCATCTCGACTGATCTACTGAAACTAAAGATGAATGCTTCAGAATTTAACGCCTGGAGCGGCTGAAACGCTTTACTTGCTTGCTGCTGAAAATACAGCAAATTAATACAGTTCAGACTTAAAAGTTCAGCATTTATGACTACTCCGGACTGAACATGAAGATGCAGAATAATAAAGACGCTAAAGTTGCATTATAACATTTATAACAAATAAAAATTATTCATTGTTTTTACGATCAGATTTATTGATGGAATCTTTGACACGGACCTTTGTATGCTGAATGGCAATTTAAAGTATGAAAACTAATTCCGTACATTTGATAGTTAATGGAACACCTCAAATATTACACGAAATAATAAAATATCACTAAAAAGGCAACATTCTTCAAAGTAATATATTAGTAATAACTACAACTTATTTAAGATAATTATAGCAAAAGTTTATTTCTGTCATGAATGCCAGCAGGGCCGTATTTTAAGGTGTGGAGGCCCCTGGGCAAAGAACGAAGTAAGGTGGGTGGAAAAATTTCTGTGTTTTAACATTACTCTTTGAATTAGTATACGGTATATATACTAGTATACAGTTATAGTTACATTACTTAGAAAAGTAAGATGAAAAAAAAATAGTTCTCATGGACAAAGCCAATACAAATAGAAAAAAACAAACAGCGTGAGCCCTAACATCTTTGTGCAATTTATACTTACTGTATTTTAATGTATGATTAGTTAAAAATATGCATAGGGCGAGTTATTTATTCTAAAAAACAATAAGTGTACAACATTAAAAACTTGTGGAGGCCCCTCTAGTGTGGGGGCCCCAGGCTTCAGCCCCGTTTGCCCTCCCCTAAATCCGGCGCTGAATGCCAGAATTCTTAGAATTCAATGGTTATGTACAGTCAGCAAAAGATTTGATCCTAAGACCCACAGGTAAGTGATAGATGAGATAAGGTATACTAGGTCAATACATACACACGAGTACTATTGATCAAAGATCAAATCAAGACCAATCAAACAATCAAGATTAAGACCAAAGTATATGCGATGGGCCTGTATACCTTTATCTTTTGCTGACTGTACCTATCTATGTGGGTTTACTTCTGTGTTTTTCTTTACCGTGAAGTATATAATCTCTCATCTTTCTTATAAGTTTATAACACTAACACTAACACGAAGTTTTGCACACATAGTTACCCAAGATAATATTACCAAATTTTGGAATAATACGAGAAAAGGTAACTTTCATGCAACAATAAAATAGGTGAGAGAATTGAAGGTTAACTTTTTGAATTTTGTTCCTTAGGCTTAAAATACTACATACATAGATCATACAGAATAATTGCGTGTATAACAAGGAATCGAACAAAAATTCTTCTTGGGCCTTCAACGGCTGCAAGTGTTGCAACCACCCCGTGACGTAAGTGTGTACGAGGACTTGGACCAACTGTTCCAGTTGTTGACAATTTACGAGCGACTCGAACACGGCTAATACATTTGTTAATAGACACATTAGTCGTTAAATGCGCCGGCGCTGCTCTTAATTGCCGGCATATTGTCGCTTCTACAGCTTGTTTAAATTCTGCTTCGACAATGGATTTCTAATGTTTCGTGTTGCTACGATTTGTTTTTGTGAGTGCGTATAAATTGTAATGGGCTTTGCTTGTTGTATTTTATATTCTACACACTGAATGTATGTGAAATGAAAATATGTTGGTATTAAACAAAATAAAAAGAGAGATAATCTTACAATGGAATTTGCAAACAACAACACATTTACATACAAATGTGATGATGACAAAGCCAAGGTGAGCGATTCATCAAGCGGTGAATCCGTGTCTTTATACTCGTATGCCTTGCCTTATATCAACAAACAATAGGAGAATTTTTGAGTGAGCCTCACACACAGCGGTGCTGATTAATTTACTTTCTACATACATTCCATACTCGTCTACAGCGGGAGCGAAGTCGAGTGAAAAGTAAACGCGCAAATAAAACAAAAACAAAGGTTGTTCTGTGCAATTAGCATAATGGCAACGTATGATGTGTATTGTTTTAGCGCGGGGTGACGTGTGCGGGCATTGTGCGCGCTCTAACGAGCATCAAGTGGCGCGTGCGCAGCCCGGACCCGCGCAGCACCGCCCTTTGTCTCAGAGAGCACCCGCGCTGTGAATGTCACTACACATCACCTCCGCACTCAATGCTAATGGCCTGACATGAGCCCCCTTTACAGCAAACGATATAAAGGCAAATGAAAACCATTCAGGGTAGATTATAGCTGGATCCCTTTCATGAACTGGACAATAATAGGACAGATAGAAGACGAATAGCCAATTACAATCGCGAGACGTCGCTCTGTCTGCTTGAAGCGGTCCGGTAGGATGCACTCGATTGAGACTGAGATAACAATGTTGCAATGAGTGGATCCCATTAATTGTTTGTGTAACAAAAGCTGGACTCGAACGTATAAGAGAAACGGAGACATTGAGGAGCATCGGGCGCGAAGACCACCAGCGTAGGCGGCGCTTTGCCGCGCGGTGGAGCGGAGCGGCGCGCCTCACTAGCTACTGACCGGCAGCACCAGCTAGATACAACTTTATCAACTTAGGTAGATCACATCTGACGTTCATGTTTATTTTCAATACATGTAATTTTATGAGAAAGCTTCTTATGACTAGAACGATTTCCTTTGCACAAATTTTGACATCCATATCAAAACTTCGTCGGACAATCGACCGTTGAAGAGAGCGTCCTGTAGCAGCTTCAGTCGCATTGTCGAAGGACCATTCATTGCAATGCTATTGAATGCCAATCGATACTCCACTGAAGATCTCTCGTTCACGCATACTTTAACAAACAACAAACAGTGTCCGATCGCGCATCGCGCCTCGCTCGCTCAACCGGCACACCGTGTCTCAGCTACCCTCGCCATAATGCACCTTAATTTTAGTTCGTTAGAGTTCTAATTTTAGAAATCGTTGGGCTGAATGAAGGCGGCATATCATAACACAAACTAATGTTATTCTTACTTAATCTTTTGTACAAGTTCAAGTTTAAATATAAGGTCTTTTATTGAAATGTTTGGCTCTGCGCTTGTAATTCGATAAAAGAGAATTCAACTTTGAATGCCATTCACAATACCCGCTACCTTTTTGAAGATCAAATCACGAAATTCCAACAAAATACCTGTATTTGCTTTAATCTTATTTCTTTTGCTTAGGTGTTTCACGATCTTAACTTTTGTAGTTGCTAATATTTTTGTTTGCCTTTACAGGTAGATCACAGTAAAGTTGCTTACCTACTTAACCACTTATTTTGCTTATTTTAAACAAATTCCTACGCTAAATACGTTATTGTTTCTGATTATTGAAATTGTTGGCCAAATCCCAAAACGTCGGAAACCAATCGAGCTGCCATCTTACGCTTCGTTCTCGTATCCAATATAAAACGTGATGAACAGCAGCTCACATCGTCACTGATTCAGAAACATCGAGCTACCTCACTCTCTTGGTCCTTCAGCATACGTCTCCTTCTAATATCAAATAGTAATGAAGGAGAGAGTATAATGTTGTTGAAGATTGTTTTTGAATCGATGGTTCCTATTCAAGCCCTCCGGTCACGTCTGGAACGCAGTCTCATCGTAAGCTACTGCTATTTGCCAGCAATATCACAAAATTACACCTAATAGCACTTGGAATCGAAAACGATTTGGACGGTCTTGAATCTACGTTGTTTGTTGATGAGATCCGTTTTCCAATTGCGGTAGGAAGACGGTTGATTAAAGTTTTGTTTCGACCATTATCAACGTTTTGTAATGATTTCCCGTTTCGTAAATGGGGCAAGCAATTAAATAACAGAACGGAAATAGTCGTTTTAAAAAACAGAACTTAATTAGGCCCATCACATGTTTACATTTTAATAAACGATGTAACAGAGCCATTAAACATCGCTTAACCCGTCGCGCGGCATATTGGGCCCTCACGCCCCCGCCACCACTTGTTCCTGTACCTCCCGACAAGACCGGCGCGGCGCGAGGAGGGTCTCTCGGACCTCATCGCACTATATCATCGCATCGGTCACGCGCGCGCTTCGCTCCATTTTTTCCCTTTACAAAACAGCACAACATCAAAGAAGGGTTGGATTTTAATTACGCTAGTTTTCTATTATTTTCCCCGCTGTCTTATTTTTGGAGCAAGGGTCGTGAGATGCAATAAATCCTGCTTTTTATGAGGTCACGGTTAACCCTATTGATAACGTTTATCGCACATCTGGTTGAAATGAGATGGCGATTGCTGTTTATCTGAAATTATTTGGTTCATTATTTTTCCCAGTTAACTTGCATTATTTTCATGACCTTGTCACAGGTCGTAATCTGAGGCGCACTTGTGTAAGCCAATGGTATTTAAATTTGATTGTCATATGGCTATTCGGCAAAGCAAATAAGCCCGTTTGACAAATGAAATCGTACGTTTTTGGTTGTCAACAACAAAATAAGACAATTGTATTCATTTGACAGCCAAAATTGTACGATTTCAACTGTCAAACGGGCTGATTTGCTTAACCGAATAGCCATATGACAATCAATTTGAATACCATTGGCTTACACAATTGCACCTCTGGTTTCTCAATGACAGGCATTCGGAACGGATTTCCCATGAACGTCAGATCACCTCACCAATATTCACTATATAGATGACAAATTAAATCGACGTGTACTTCGTGTGGAATCCCTGTCCTGTAGACAGACATCGATACACATGTCATGATCGTGTCACACCGATAGACCCCTCGGTCCTGAACGAACCAAACGTCAAATTGTTTAGTTGAACACCCGCTTTACATTTTCACCCGATTGCCTTCGAGAAGCGTCAATTCGGATATAATTTTATTGATCGCCTCGTTTACCCGCCTCTCGATGCAAAAAGTGATCTCTACACAAAGGGTTAATTGTTGTTATTAATTCAACCATTCCTCATTTATGGTTTTTAACATTGCTATTGTTAGATCTTTTATAGGTTCGCATGGATTTTAAAATAAAGAAATGATCCCACTAGAATCTCTTAGTTACTTTATTGTCTTATATGTATCTAACTTAATTTGAAAAATACAAAGGACTAGCGAACAATACTTACGGTCGTTACAGAGTTAAACGTGTGCATAAAAAATCGGCATATTAAAATGTAACCGCATTTGCATATCAGATCCATTTACAAAGTGCCAAGTGTTGTAGTAAGCCGAGGCGGGGCGGGGCGGGCGTGACAAGTGTTCAATTATTGCTGATAAGGATTTACACTTGCCAGATTTCAAACAATTCAATTCATTTAATCATTTTGATTCATTAATTTTTATATTCTTTCTCCGAGCTCAAAATTTGTTTTAGTTCTTGTAAAATTAAGGTTAGGATATGTTTACGCCTTTGCCCGCGAGTCCTTTCGTGTTTATTAAATCTTTGCCCCGTTTTCGGCTTAAGCGTTATTTTATTAACACTCCTTAAAGCCCATGTGTTGAGCAGGATCACTACGATGATAATGAAAAATTGAAGGAGTCGGAATATATCGTATATTTTTTTCCTTTTTTAGAGTTCTCTATTATCCATAATAAAACTACAATAATAAAAAAAACGAATTCAAATCCATAATGAACAGAAAATCACTCGTACTATTCCACGAATTTATTTATTTCCTAAACGGTCTCGCCTATATGGCATTTTCAATTAAATCCAAATCCTTTGAGTGGTTCTCGAGTTAAAACGGAACATACATACAGACAGAGACACAAAAATTCTAAAAAAATTACTTTTGGCCTTCATTAATTTATTAATTAATACATTCATACAATACCAACAACCCATTTCATTTTAAATTTCGCAAAAAATCTACAGACACGACTTTTTTATTACTATACCTATATTATTAGTATAGATTATAATAGTTCAATTGCTTTAATGAAAGCAATAAAAAATGTGATTCACGAGCAATACCATTTCTACTTGGACCAAGACTTGCGAAAAATAATAATGTTATGCTGTTTTAAGCTTCACAAAATTAATTTTTTGACAACATTCTAAGTTGCTATCCATCTAACACGATTTTATTACTCGTAAATCATTGGATATACGCCCGATCCATGCAAACATTGCTCGATGAATCGAAAGGATTGCGCTATGAATAATTACAATTCGTTACTAGCGTAAATGGAATCGTGTGCTTAAGCGATTAAAAATATTTGAATACCGCTTTATCCGGGTAGGTGTGGAGTGGGAGCGCGATACGCAAATACAGATGTTCAAGCTTGGGCTTAGGGAGCCGGCCAGACGGTACTGCTGTATCGATCGCCCTGGCTGCTGCCGTCTACAACACGTGTAATCAAAACCTATTACTACGACATACCTATTCCATCCATCCATCAGCCTGTTTCGTCCACTGCTGGACATAGATAGACCTTTCCAGGATTTCTCCACTCTTGGCGGTCCTCCTGGAAGAAATGCCCATACTCACACACGCTGGGCGGGCCGAAACCCTTGCACCAGTGACGCCGCTGCCCGTCACCAGTCTGATTTATATAAGGCCCGGCAATTGGGGATGGATATACCGCCATCCATCGGTCCCAGGCAATGGTGGGCCGCCTGATTTTTTTGCCTGAGAGCTGCTGTTCTCTTACTCTTCCCCGAATAACTTCGGGAGGATTTCCGAGGAAGATGGTGGTACCTCCACAGTCGAGCCCAGCATTAGCTCTACCACCTCCATACCTATTACTTGAAGATAATTATTACTAAAAAGTATCTTATTCACCGCTAGATCAGAACTCGTTACTTCACCCGCTGCGTCAATCGCGGCGTCGCCTGTCGCTTCATCCGCCGCGTCTCCCGTTGCGTCACTCGTTACTTCACCCGCCGCGTCAATCGCGGCGTCGCCTGTCGCTTCATCCGCCGCGTCCTACGCGGCGTCCCCCGTCGCATGCGACGCTACAATTCAAACAAACGCGTACAAAAACGCTTCTCCTTGAACGCTCCATACATCGGTGTATGTTTGTGCCCCGCGTCTCCTTGTTGGTCCCTCACCACTGATATCGCCCCTTTTATTTTAAAATTGGTAGGAATTTGGTCTTATTTTGTACTTTTCATACTGTGGACAAAGAAAATATAATTTGACGTTATAAATTATTTCTGAGGATAATTAATAAGCTCTAGAATTCTAGATGGTCCGAATCAAAGATACAACCAGGAATTAAATTAGCCGTAGAATTAAATAAGTCTTACAAGTTTTACAACATACTCGATAAATATACCTACTATTTATTATATTTTTATAAGCAGTCTGAGTTCTTGAAGTAACTTTTATTCGCTTTAAATCAAAAGTTAACTCCTGAACCAAAGTGTTGTGAAAATGTGTTATGGATGGGCAAGTGCGAGACGCACAAAGGGTTCCGTACCACCAAGAATATACGGGTAAATAGCAACAATTGTATAGATGTCGTTGTGACACAAAACAAGCCGCTAAAATAGTAGCGCTTGACAAACATTTCGGCTTCCGATGAGCACGGAACCCAAATTTTTATTATATGTTGTTTTACAGTATTTATAACAATAATAATCTGACCAAATTTTTATGTAAAACCGATAGAGCTGAAAAATATAAAAGTTAAAAAAGTACTACTTTTTTCTAGGTTTTCGAATGGGGATGCACCTTGGTACATTTTCTGCATAAGTATTTATTATTTGTCGTGATAGAGGCCATACATAGTATTCTGTGAACATTTCAACTGGTTACCGGGTACAGAACCCTAAAAATAACACCTGCTAGATATGAGCAAGTACCAAAAAAATTTACATTTAAAACAACAACAAATCATATAATTACAGACTAAAACCGCTAAAATACAAGGATGTGCCGATCCATACGAAGAAAACTATACAATAATAACGAATGACACATTTTTTATATTATAAGTGGTGTTCTAATAAATTAAACTTGGAACACGTTTTCATTTTTTAAATAGTTGTCTCTCTATTTTTAACCGACTTCAAAAAAGGAGGAGATTCTCAACTCGACTGTATTTTTTTTCTTTTCTTTACATAAATGACGTCTCTCTTTGTATAATTTCGTTTATAATAAAATAACTCAAGTTTGTGGCAGTCTAGAATCAAAAGAGAAAAACAGATGATGAAATTATACCTGTACTGGTAGTTCAGAGTAATTAGGCCAATGTCTACATCAACCCGGACATTTGAAAAAATTACTGCCCAAACCCGATTTTAGGACAAACTAGTTTGGCCTAGGCCAAAGTAGTTCTGTGTTGTCATAAAAAGTAACCACGGAGGTTATGTATGGATGGTGGTCCTATCTAAACTCAAGTTACCAGCTCTCTTCTGCGCCGAAGCATTTCCGAAAAACGCCTAGCTAAACCAAACTTGTTTGTCCTAAAATCAAGTTTGGCCGGTCGGAAATCATAAATGTTGATTACGGATAGAGTTATGCTCGATAAAGCTTGACCTGTGCCTCCTCACACAGTTTAGCTAATGAGTCCTCCTATCCGTACTTACAACATAATCAATTTAAATACACGCAATATACAAAACCGTGATAGAAATCAATGTCTATATTTTAATTTATTATGCTATTTATCCGTCGCAGGGATTTACAAATTAACATTATATCACTGCCTGCAGTATACCTATAGATACGCAACCACAAATACTCAAGCGAGAGGTCCCGGGTTCAATGCCGGTTCAAGCTCATCATAATCTAGATTTACCTTTCTTGTGCGCTTCTATACCGCAATGATTTAATGCAATGTACAATATAATATAAAATCAAGTCCCGAACAGTTTCGCTCATACCCACTAATGGTTAGATAAGATGACGTGTAGACGCTACTGGCGCCGTTGTTTCGCAGATTGATGTCCTCAGGCTGTCGGTGATCGATCACACGCCACGTGCTCGCTAACAGAACATTTTTACACAAAAATGCGTTTTTTGTTGTTGTAAAAAGCGAAACAATTCAACAAAAGCTCTCCCATCGTGATAAAAATGCGTAAACGGTAGATAAACAAATATTTGAGCGGGGGCGTATCGAAGCATGAAACTGACGAACAAAGGTATTAAGTAAGGATTAGGATAGGTTAATGCTATTTGATTACTTAAACACATAGGAGTATATGGGAACATTAGACGGATCCTCTTTCTTTGTACAAAAGAAGAATCCTTTTGAGTTAAGAGGATTTAAAATAGTGTAGGATACGCAAACGTATCTTGTACTCGAATTTATCTAATAAATACTTTGATAGAACGATTTGGCAGTTGAATAAACTTATTTATGTTTTTGTAACGAGCTAATAGATCACCACTGGTCATTTCATTTAAAGCATTTTGAAAGATTACTTACCTTCACCGGGAATCCAAGATGCTAATTTTGCAAAAAAAATACTTGTATTATGGCATCAATCGATAGTGTTGCAATTTTAGTATGAACCAATTCTTTGAAAAAAGGTTATGTATCTAATCAATGGAAATGCCTTGTTTTTGTATTTTCTTGGAATTCAAGCACCAAAAATCAAAAAAGCCTGTGGTGAAAAGTGTCAACTTTTATAGAAAGCTGAGGTGCAATTTATTATTGTTTAAGACAATCGTATTCAAATTCGATTGTCATATGGTTATACAGCTAAGCAAATTAGCCCATTTTACCATTGAAATCGTACGATTTGGTTGTCAACAACAAAACAAGATAATCGTATTCATAAAATCAATTTAAATACGATTGTCTTACACAATTGCACCTCAGGGCGGCTATTTTCGCAAAAAGTTTCATACGCTTTGCTTTTCATTCGCTTCTGTTTATCGCGTCATAGATGCCGTGTGGCGATATTTCTATTAACTATAACTCCTTAAAAGACAAATAGAGAATGCTATAATACGTACAACAGATTTATATTTTAAAAGTTTGATGCGTTTCTTCATAAAGAGCTTGTAAAAATCACCCGCTTTTGGCCTTCGCAAATTGTTGCATGGGCGAGAATCGCCGTCCTGCATAGCTAGCACAGTTAATATTGTATCGACTGTCATCTTTTTCTAAACCTCTATCGTAAACCATGATTGTTTCCACTTAGCTAACATTGTACTTGGGAAAAAACGAGATAGAGATGCTGATACAGTCTGTATCTACTTTATCGCGTTCACAGAACTGTGTGTCGATGAATCGAAAGAAAAATCGATTTTTTGAATGAATGAAACCTCTTCCTGATAAACGACTAATTTAAAGAGTCTTTGTTGCACTTTAGAAGGCATGTAAAAATGAGAGTTTTGGAAATGGCAGGACAGCATCAATAATCCGGTGTAATTTTTGTTAGAAGTGACTAAATAGCCGTTAGCGGCTCCCTTAGTTTTAATTATATTCGACCGCTAGGGATAGGTTGCGCGCGTGCGACGACGAGCGAAGCGAGGAGGAGCGGTTAGGTTGACATGGTAAGTATATATTAGGGAGCCGAGCGAAGCGGAGTGGAGCGAGGCGACCCCCGTAGTTTTAACAGAATTCACGACATGCAGAAAACATCGTTTTCAGAGCATTTTCCCATGACTTACGATTCAATAATTCATTAAATTAAAGGACCGCTTCCCTTTCCGAACTCTACATTGCAAATTGAACTGTATTACTTCGTGCTAAGGAAGATATTCCAACAGCTAAATTGTGACTCACAGTCCAATAATTTTAAAAGGGCCGCTAGCGAACCTTTAGTCACTTCCATTCTTGTTTACTTTTCAATTTTCATGCATTATAACCTCTCAAAAAAGTAAATGTGAAATGAAAGATATTTAATGGTAGGTACCATTAAACATCTTTGGTGAAAGTCATTTTAATATTCTTATTATTTGACTATTTGTCTCAAGTGTAAAGTTGAATTTTTCGAATAGGTATATAATATCGAAAACTTAGATTATAAGATCGATTAATAGCGAGTCGGGTCGGTTTTAGAAAAAGAAATAGGTACATACATACACGAATTTATTTTATAGATCCAGAAAGAGAATCACGGAGGCCCAACAAAGAATTTTGGTAGATTTACATATAGCTTAAAATAAAAATGAGTTGCTTTAGTCGCACAACATTATAAGGCCTAGCCATTTTGTGGTTTTTGGTCTGTTAACCGGTTAGTCGATCAAAACTCCACAAACGTATGATTTAATCCACACATTTTCCACAACAAAACAATATTTACGCTCTATCGAACTCTATCACCACCTCCTTGGGTCGGTGATACAGCTTTCCTCCAAAAACGTCAAAAAGTAGAAAGAAAAGTGTGGCAATGTTAGCTACAGAAGAAAGAAAAAATTAAAAAAAAAAGGTTTCTTTCGATCTGTCAAAATAGAAAGACTTGCTTATTTCTTGGTACAATGTTAGCTAAATAGAAAGGACGATAAGATTGGCTGCCATCTTGGAATAACTGTCAAAATCGAAGAGATACAGGCTCTATCGAGCTCATATCGACCGCTATGCTAGCTACGCTGGACATCTAAAAAGGCCGACTTGGGTGAATCATAAAATGATTTGAAAGTAGGACAGAGATAGAATTTATTCACCCATGCAAAAGAGACGGCAATAGAACAGAATCATAATGTGATTCATCCAAAGTGGCCTTTTTAAGGGACCTGATCTAGAATATGCTACAGCTTCTACTTCGTAGTCCACACCGCGCTACGCCTAGCGCCTGCGTGGTGCTACGCGCGTCCCGCCTACGAGCGCTACGATCGATACGAATACGCAAAATTGCTAAGAAACTTATTTTCTGCATGGCTGTACTACGATATATGGTAGATAACACCATGATTATATTTTGTCTTATGTATTCTTCGATTGAACATTCTATTGGATAGAGATTAGGATGTTAAATAAGCATGAATGACTCATTAATGGAACGATAATGGTTTAATAAGGTCACGTGGCTTTTTTTAATAATGAATGCATTTGTATGTTTAAAATATTTGTCAGTTTTTCTTGATACTTCAAGTACTTGACTTTAAATGTATGTAATTTTTAGCCGATTTTCTTGTATCCTACTGTATCATTTGGACAGTTGATAAAAACTGGACTACGCTGTTATACGTCAACCCTTTGAAAGCTACTACCGCTGTTCTTCACCAAGCACATTAAACAGCGGATTAACTTGTAGTCACACGTCATACAGGACAATACAAAACGGAATATTCGGCTAAATCTGTAAAATATGGAGCGATAAGGCACCGACATTAATCATTAGACGCGCGTGAAATCAAATTACTGTTTACCAGTCGCCGGCGAAGCGAAAGGGTTGCGAGTCCTACCAACCCTCGAACAATGTGTATCTGTCCCTTTCTAGCATACGAGAATAAAAGCGAGATTAACAGAGAGAAAAGACACAATGGTCATGTACCTATTCAATTCACCGCAAATCAAGAATTGTGCAAATCGAAAATGCAAACAAATCTACTCATGAAATTGGTTTTGTGTAGGCGATAAAATAAAGTTATATCTGGTAATGAAAATGTTACAGTCTTTATCCCTTTTGAATAGTAAATGTTTGGGGAGCGTGAGAATTGTCTTTATTTAAAATATTTTGGAATAGCGTGAGAATTTTTCAAGTACATGGACTGCAGTTTAGTATTTTTAAGAAACTAACACCGGCTTTGGCTAGCGGGCAATGGGCCATTTATTCTAACAGAAACACATTTTTGCTTCGTGCTGCAAAGCTTCATTCCAGAATAAAATTTCTAATCTTTAGATTGACGGTGTAATAGCTGCGCCACCGGGTGTTCACAATAGTTTAAATAAAATTCAGAAAACGATGCATTCCGTGCACGTCAAACTTTTAATCCCGGGATTGACTTTTGTCCGTCCCGGGCTTTTAATTAGGGCGAGTGGTCCGTGGAGGCGGCATCGGTTCTACAATGGGTCTGGAGCTGGTGATTGACACAAATTACCTCTAATCGAGGGCTCCGCACACACGGCGGAAAGATCTATAAACTCGGCCCTATTGTTGCGTCCGAAATGACGGAATGACGCCTTCTGCGCAATTTGCAGCTTTTTCAATTACGAGTAGATTGCTGAACTGTAGGTCTATCGTTTCGTTCCATATTAATTTTCATCAATATTATACTCCATTTTGCTCCAAAGGGTCTTATTAAGTACAAATTCCAAACAAGCCTTATTCCGTAGCGTTTTCCTTAGAAAAGGCTAGACGTGTTTGTGTAAATCCAAAAGAGCATTGTGCTCGATTTAAAATTAAATTTAATTGTATTTTAATCCGAGCGATAAACGTCAATCAAGTTGTACTCCCGGATATTACGATACGTGTATCAGCAGCGCGACTCGCACCCCCGACGACATTCAAAGAGATTTCGAGCAAAGGGGTGAAATTAAAATGTCAAAATAGTAGCGGAGTTCGAGGTATTTGTCTCCAGCTTTGTCAGCGAACATTGTGCCTTTTCATTCTCAATAGCTTACACGAAAAACGATACCGTTTAAGCTCTTTATTCATTTCAAAGTTCATGCTTTGAAACTTCAATAGGTCTGTTTGGAAAACATTTTTAAGACGGTTACGCGTAGGTAGTTTCCGCCTCTTACAATCAAAAATAAAGCAAACAAATCATAAAAGAGTTTAGGTTTTTATATTTAGCTATTTATAACATGTGTGATATTTTTAATAATTCTCAAGTGCGTTTTTTCGATGCGAAATAATAGACAGCATTCCTTAAATTCTCTTTTAGCATTGTGTTCTGCATTTATTTGTTTTGGCGTTGAAAGGGCCGGAGTGGGCGCTGCGAGGGTTCGAAGGGCAGCACAAATAAATAATTACACGCATTCTGCAGATACTTGCCCCCGAGCGATGTCGTACGCTGTAGGGGCTCGCTTTCAGCCCGAGGGTGGGACAATAGCTACTGAAGCTAGTTTATTATCAGGTAACCTAACAAACGAGCTGGAATTTTGGAACGTCAGAGTGTCCCAGTTTGAATTTATTTTATTTATTCGTTTGTTTAAATTCTTGTGTTACTTAGTTTCTGAGTATATTATATAATCATAATCATAATCATATTATTTATTTATACATTAAAGCCACACCTGGCACACAAATCATTTTATAAAACACACAGTAAAATCGATTCATAAAAATAAAATAAAAAGTAAATAAATCACATATTAATAGGTAAACCGAAATTATTAAATGTCTACATTTTCACAAGTAAATATATATATAAAAAAATAATGTATATAAAAAAATAAAAAGAAGTATACTCAAATAAAAGTTCAGCTACTATGATAGAAATAAATTTCTATATTTTAAACACTTAGCGATTTGTTCATCGCAAGGAGATAACAAATTAAATTTATATCATTGCGGTATAGAAAATCAGAAAAGTAAATCTGGACGTGAGGAGCTCTGAACCGGGATTGAAAGTTCAGTTGTAAATGTGACTCGTTCATAAATAATTTAAATACAACTACTCTATGAAGCTCCTCTAGTTATTCCAGTGATTAAGTTGGCAAGGACTAATAATATTGAATCGATAAAAAAATGCGTTATGTCTAATATCGGACATGTTAATTGAAGGGTACAGCTAAAATAAACTTACTTATGTGCGACGTGACGCGTTTTAGTGTATCAATTAGAGTTATTTGTACGGGCAGCGCAGCGTGGCGTGGCGCGGCTCTCGGCGGGAGTTCTTGCTGCTTGCTACGGCCCTGTGCGCCCTGGGCTCACATTATTGCATATTCTGACAAATTGACTGCCGTCATTTTAGCACAAAAAATGTCGCAGACAGATGTCGTTGTTTTTGTTTTCTGTCTCTACGTGTGGAGCCCTGCTGAAAAATGGGCAGCATCTTTGGAGCAATAAATCACTATCATAAAACAAAACAAAAAGTAGATTAAGAACTACTGCGAATTTGCAGACAAATCATGAATGGGAATGACATATTTAGCTAGAAATTTATTAGTATAAGGGTTTGTTGTTGTCGGTACCTTTGTTTTTAATTGAAACAAAACTTTTTATAACTTGTAAAAGGTTTTCAAAATAAACGTATAATTACTTCCGTGAATTTCGTTATTTGATGTAACAAAATGTGAACACAATGAGCTCTTTATAGCCGGCAATCACCTATAGAGCAGAGCAATTACGATTTAGTTCGCAGTCGCGACTACCTGCGGCGCTGCTCCACATAATTACAACCTGGCGACCTTCCCCGAGCTTTTGAAAACGATAACGCGGAAGCTGCTCCGTTAACTTAAAAAACTAAGCAAGTATTGTTACTGTAATACATTTGCGAGTAAATATTGTTATGGCACAAAGCGGGCCCCTGCAACCCTTAAATTCGGTCCACGGGGTGCCATTACAGTCGCTCAAAGAGTTGGGTGTCGCCGGGAGCCGAGACGACTTTGTAAATCTAATTAAAATATCAATATGTTCGCCCAGTCCGCGTCGACAATTCGATTTCACGCCTCGCGCCCTCGCCATTGCACTATTCTATGAAGCTAAGTATATTCAAATGATATTTTATTGTTTGAGCCTATAAAGTTAGGCTAGGCATCATCTTTGCCCTAATAGTGTACAAAAGTGACAGGATGATTACATTTTTGTATCAGTTTGAATTCATACATGAGTTCAACGGAGTTTTGCGAATTAACAATAAATAATATTTTTGACGTTGACAACATTTCATAAAGAAATTACATAATTAAATTTAATTCCATTTACCATGCTTTTCACAGGTAATTTTTGTAAACATTACCTACATCGGGACATTTTTTGGGGTTAAAAATAATATGAGCTGTCTATAAATCTTCAAATCTTCAATTGGTAAATAAAACACATTATGGTTCCCTTCAATCGGAGTTTCTATAATAAGGATACAGATTTTGCATTGAAATTTAATCGTCTTTGTCGATAATGTCTCCAAATAAAAATTTGTTAAAAACGCGAGCCTTAACACGGTAATAATATTTTCAACATATTTGCTTATAACATAACATAACATAATAACATAATGCAGCATATTAAACACGCGTGCTTTTTACTTTACATTATCGCACTAGCGCTTTTTACATTAACAGATTTTTTAAAATCTTAGCAAAGAGCTTTGATGTCTTGAGAAATAGTCAAGTTTTTGCGAATATATAAACTTTTTCAGTTAAAATATAATAAATAATCATTTAAGTTTATCAAATTATTTATTTCTATCAACAAATTAACTCAAATTTTTGTTGTAAATACAATGTTTGTTATTATTTAATATTTGGCTGTTTGACAGTATTTGGCTGTTTGGCGGATGCGTCAGTGCCTCTATTTCCATCTGCACAAAAAACAAAATTTCCGCCCCCAAAGGCCGCCATTTTTCAAAGAAAATTGTCAGTTCATAGCTGTGGTTTCGATTATGTGGAAAATAAAAGACAGTGAAATTTTATTATTTTTCCTCCCAAGTGTGTTGAAAAACGTCGTATGAAACGCGTGAGCATTAGAAATTACACTCTCCGCTCCATTACGGCCTCGCCTTCGGCTCGGCCTGCAATCCCACCTCGACTGTAATGTCCAACGCAGCTCACTTGTATCATAATGTACCATTAGAAACATGTAATTAGCGGTGATTACTAGAATCTGCAACTCCACAAGCTAAAGAGTGTTTATTCTGCAGGCGTCCAAATCTACACTCTTTATTTTTCATGATTGCGTCAAAAAGCCGAAAGTTATGTATGATGAAGCCTTTGCTCCTTCAGTATACGAGTCCGTTGGTAGAAAATCACAATTGGAAGTTCGGAAAAAAAGCTGATCACATAAAAAACCGTCTGAAATGAAACGTATTTTCAAGCTGATCACATCTCTACCTTGAATTCTTGACGGAACCGTCTATTGTGTACGACGTACATTTTGTTGACTTTTTTAAAATGTTGTGCTACGAATATAAACAAAAAAAATCAGCAAACAGTTTTAGTGTCTTAATCAAACACCATGTTTGATTTCCTTTGAATATTCACATATTATTGTGTCACAAATTATCGATTGGGACTTTATCGACATGAATTTTTACAACACTTAATTGTACTAATGCAACTATGACATTATGTTTACCTACACCTGCAAGTATGTTTAAGCCTAATAGAACAAATACGCATATATCGTCACCACTCTTTGCATCATCGATCTGGACATAAATCAGAATTTTCGTTTCACTTAAGAAGTCGTATAACATGTGAATGATGTTTGAATAGAATTATTTCTGCGAAGGAGCATCGATTATCCGCCCGTCGTGATATGTTTTGGACAACAATAAAGTCAACGACTCCTCTATGAAAATGTCATCTATCCTCAGCCAGCGCGTGAAAGGAGAGCTCTGTCGACGCGTACCCGAAGTGCCCTTATTTTTTCTGCCCATAAAAGACCCAGGTAGCAACGCAAACATTTACAAAAAGGTGACATATCAATCGATTTTTTTCCCTTGATGTCACAAATTCGCACAAATCAAACATTGAAGTGTTAAAAATTTAGTAGCACAAAGAGTGTTCGAGGTTGCACAGTAGGGAGCGGAGGAGCCGGCTTTGTGTGACGGAATCATTAGTATAAGTCGGCGATGCCGTCTGTCTGTAGAATCGTTTCTATTTCTATCCAAACATCTCGCTATAGCTTACAAGAAGGCAAACACGTAAACAACTCCTCGTGATTTATGGCTGCCCTTTAGCGACTAATTCCGAGGAATTATTTTGTCAGTTTAACAGTCATTTATTTATTTCCTTGTAGGCATGTGTATATAGTCAGGTGAGTCATACCGATATAAGAAGTTAAGTTTGTTTTACAAATAATGGTAACTACTTTTTGGAACCTCTGAGTGGGAACCACCCTTTCAATGTAAGCAAACAACACAGGCGCGAGGTGATCAGATCAGTGATCACGGATCAGTAGGGATTGGAATAGGTAGAGTGCGTACTCGTATATATCTAGACTTCTTGGAACATGGTCACAAAATGGAGACTTCCCTAGGACATTTTTTTCATTTATTTAATATCCGTTTGTTGTAGTATATTGGACACAAATATAATTAAAACTACGAAGTAGGTAACCAATTTTCGTGTTTGCGTCAGCCGTTTATTTGATTTTAAGTGGGAATCGTTTTTCCTCAATAACTCCGTTTTAACTTTTCCACAAAAATTAAAGTTATTCTAAATTTGATTCACATCAATTTTATTTTTTATAATTTTTACCGTGCGATTGATATTTACGAATTAAACGCAAAAAAAAGCAGCGAAGTATACAATATACATACATACATATCGTCACGACATGAATCTCCGAGGGGATGTCGGTGGTGTTCCCGAGTGTGAATTATGAAATGCAAGTCACAGTCCACACCCGGTACACCCGCGTTTCACCGACGATTATTACGTCCCAACGTGATCGGTGGTCAGCCTTATCGCCTTACATCGGGCACAATTACACGCTTTTTAGGGTATAGGTTTCCTCGCGATGTGTTCCTTCACCGTTCAGCAAGTGGTAAGTATTAGGTAAGAACACAAATACCAAGCACATAAATTCCGAAAAACTTATTGGTGCATGCCCGACCGGGGATCGAACCTGGGTCTCAAGATTGAGATGCTAGCCAGCGTATTACCGCCTGAGCTACCGTCGCTACAGTGAAGTATAATATTATCAAATTATCTAATTTATTACAACGTCTATATATAAATATAATGATTAATAAAATAAAATTGAAATTGAAAGTGAAATAATTTATTACAAAAACGTACACAAACAAAGTTTTAAAATAAAATGGTCTACAATTTTGATGTTCTACGATTTTCTTCCTAGAACCAATATTTATGGCGTAAAATGGTATTCTGAATAAAAACTCTGAATAAAAATAAATTAATAAATAATTGAATAAAAATAAACAGATATACCTATTTCTTCGTTTTAATTAATAATATGATAATATTTGTGCTCAATGTACTGAAATAATATCCCGGATAAAAACTGAATATTAAATAAAATAAAAATAAATCTTTTATTGGGAGTCACCATTTTGTGACTTTGGTCCGAGAAGTTTAATTAATAGGTACAGACAAATAGATATTCTATCTATTCCGATCTCTAGTATCAGTGACATCTATATCTACACTATTATATAAAGAGGAATGATTTGTTCGGTTGTAATCTCTGGAACTAGTAAACCGATTCAAAAAAATCTTAAAAATTGAAATGAGTCATTGGACTTGAATATTATGAACAAAAATACAAACTTATCATTACGAACAAAATGTATAAAACAAAACTGCAAAATTATGTTGATCAAGTATAGGTATGCCAAATGCATAGAATTGAAAATTTCTAATTTTCTGATTTATTCTTGACTCCCTTCGTACTTTGGTACTAACTAACAAGATTGTATAAACCGAGAAGTAGGTACCCATAGAGGTTTTCCTCTATGTAGGTACCCTATTAGGTTTTGATGGTTATTCAAAAATCCCACGATTTTTAGTATGAAAATACGTTTTAAAAAGTGAAAGTGTCGTTTATTTATACAATAAAATAGTACCTACTTAAATAACTACAATCTAATAAAATTTAAGTTAGGTATATTTATTTACTGTAAGTTTATGTCTTAGATCAGACTATTTAGATTTAATATTATTATCTTTATCAGAAAGGAAGAAGTTCTTTCCGTGTTATTTCTTCAATGTATCTTTCTGTATGCTTCCAAAGGTTGTCTGGAAGACACTGCTATTAGCTTTTGTGAGTCTTTTTTATCATTTGTGTAAACGTGCAAAAAGTGTTATAAATAAACGTTTAAAGTAAGTTATTAAAAGTTTAATCTATACTAATAATAAAGTAGTAAACATGTGGTGTCTACATTGTATTTTTTTTTAATTCAAATGAATTGGTTAATTTATTAGTATTGTACTAAATCCAAAACTACCATTTAGATATTGGACTTTAAATAGGTAGCGATCTGGCCAGCATTTTTTATTTGTTATAAATATTTAAATTTTTAGGTTATATTTGTTAGGTTCTTTACTTAAGATTATTTTTAGTTAAGTTTTGTAATGTTATTTAAGGTCTTAACACACTAAAATGTGTTATTTTTTATAAAGCTATACTTTAAATTTAGATATTTTGTGTGGCATATTGACCCAAAATAAATTAATTTAATTTATTTGCAATATGAAAAAGGAGCTGAGAAAAAAAAAAATTTTCGTTTTCCTAGCCTGTACTGTTATTGTCTAGAGCTCATTGAGTAGACTAATTTTTTTAAAATTATCATCTTGAATAAAGAAATGTATTAGTCAGTTTAAGACTATAGGAATTTGGAATTTTTATATGTATGTATATTACACTATAATTAAACTAGAAATACTTAAATATGTATATATAAACTGTACGAGTAGTAATTATTGGCCAACTAAATTTTGCAGTTTTATTTCATACATTTTGGAGTTAAATGTGTGAGATAAAACTGCAGTATTAAGTTTGAATTATTGACTGCTATGGATGGAACCCTCAAAGCGCGAGACCTACTCGCACTTGACCGGTTTTTTTATGAATTTCATATGAGTTGGGCTCAATAAAACTATATGCATTTCAATAATTGTCCCGGAAATGTCAGGTTGTTGTCAATTTATAATTATTACAAACATTTGTAAAATAGAGTTTCACCATTTTAAAAGTGAAACTGTTTTTAGAATTCCGTAACACCTAAAAGGTACAAAAGGAACCTTTATGGTGAGACTCTGTTGTCCGTCCGTCCGTATGTCACAGCCTCATAACTTTAGCACCGTTAACGATGAAGACTTGAAATTTGCCACAAAAATAGCATTCACTGCCTACGTAATACGGTATAAAAATATTGAAAAGTTTGAAATTGTTCAAAATATTTGCAATACAAAAAAGAGAAAAATAAAAATATATATCTTAAAAATACAATAAGGGTATCAAATTCTAGATATTAAAAATTTGATTATGAAAATATATACTTTTACTATATTTACTGGCACGGATTTCGAGAAATCTTTGAAAAACCACAAAAAATGCATGTCTCCCCCTTATTTCCAAAACTGGTGGACCGAAAAAAATGAAAAAAATGAAGGTAATTTGGAATTTTGTTAAGATTAGAGGAAGAATATATTGGGTGAGAAATTCACGATAAAAAAATGACAAAATGAATTTTTTCATGTACGGTATAAAAATATTTGAGTCTGTCTTTTGTAAAATCAATTCTTTTTTTAGTAGTCATAAACAGTTATGGGCAAGATTTTAAATATCTTCTTTCTGACTGTTCCCAAAACTGTCGAATTACGGAACCCTAGGTATGCGATTCTGACTCGCACTTGACCGGTTTTATGTTTGGTTGCCAGATTTTATTGCCTTCGTTAACCTTTTATATCAATTAATTAATTATAGACTATATTAACCTTCAATTACTTATAGGTGATAGTACCTACATATTAATTAACTAGGTATATTTTGTGTCCTTCACGAAATGATAAAACTTCCTTACAATACTAGTGAACGACACGTTGAACATTATTCTTATTAACTATCATTATGATGCACTAAACGACAAATGTCGTAGTGCACGGCTGGCGCAATATTTCATCGCAAACTGAACCCTTTTTATGTTTTCTATTACAATCGTCACCCCTTCTCTTTTATTTCAATTAAATAATGTCTGGTCATTTGGCCGGGGCGGGGTGCGAGGCGCGGGGAGAGTTTGCCGTGCTTCGTGTTCGCGCCTTCCAAGCCCTTCGTGCAAAGTACGCGTCATCCTGCAGGCACATTAATCACCTCCATTATTAAACTTGTTATTGTGTTCATTTGAAGATAACGTTTTATAAACGGTGCCGTCGCCCGCTACTAACGAAATAAGCTTCCTGTAATGACGTGTAAGCGGCCCGGCTGGAGAGCGCTCCATAAAAACGTATTGATTAATGGCGTTTTGCAATCTGACGACAACAATCCGCTTATATGCAATATGTTAATTTGCTATAAAATTCTAAAAATATTTAGAAATTAGTTTTCGTTTATTTATTCTGAAATCTAATTATGTTCTAACAGAGGAAGTAGTTAACATATCACAGACAGATCATATGCCATCAAAAACAAAACTTGCAAAAAAAAACAAGTCTCGCAACTTAGTTCATCTACCGTAAAAAATTGTGAGGTCCATGTAAATCTAAGTCGATTAATTTATTCAGTCCCTATTTAAGGGCCTTCTGTCTTAAGTTATTGCATAATTAGCTAACCCAACAACATATTATAGTGACCATATCAATATTGAAAATCTTCTGTTTTAAATAAAAAGATTGACTCGGCCATCGCATGAAAACACAATGTATCTCACAAGTAATACATATTATATTAAATTGGATTATTTAGTGGAATTAGGGACTGAATAAACTTCCGACTTTTGAAATAAATATAATAATCTTAAAGACATGATGAGTGAATCCAAAAATTACACATTCATATGGATAATAAAATAAGTACATACAAAACTATACAAAACTAATAAATAAACCGCCTAAGTAAAACGCCTAACCAGCTACCGTCATCATCACCTAGACGACCTCAACCTCAGTGACAAAGGACTCAGGTATTTCCGATTGAACTGGCCACCGTCCCCTCCCTCTGCACAGCAGATCATAGTCATCGCTTGGCGACCTTCTACTGATCGACGCCAACGCAATACCTAGTTCTGGGAATTTAGAGGTGTCTCTATGATGATTTACCAATTCACCTTTTTTATAACTACTAAATAGCAGAGATTATAAAATTTTAAATTTATACGCTCATTATAAATATTTTAGTAGCACGAGGCTCACCGTTTTCATACATTCCCGAATTGTTGGCAGAGTTGAACAAGAGCAAACAACTGCCATGATCGCCAATGCGTGCACAGAACTTTTTGCTGGAAAAGCAATGAAAAAGTCAAGTTTAACGACAAAAAATATTAAAAAAATTAAAAATTATTTCGAAAAGTAATTTAGCAACAGGGCACTGCCATCCTTAAGTTAATAATTTCAGAACAAACTTCTTTTTATGTTGCTTTTAATTTTTTATCGTTTTTTTTTTTGTTATTCTTGACCTTCTTTACCAGTGTAGTAAAAAACTTTCTCTGCACGTGACTATTGTCGCGGGATGATGCTCTGCTTCTAATAAGTAAATAACCATTGATTGTGGCGACTAAAGTAAAAACTATCACTATATTTTTATTTGTAAGTTTTTGAAGGAAGTTTAGTACCTAGAGCCATTTAATGTCTCACTGTCCTTATACTCAATCCTTCAATAGCGTAATTTTGTATAATTGAAACTATATTAAATTACTGAGTAACTTGATGCTAACACTAGCACATCAATGTGTTGTTATGGGTGCATTATTATCGATAAAAGTTCACATTAAGAAAATGATCTACTTCCGTCCCTTTTTTCTATAGTTTTTTAAAAGCAAGCAACATGTCAAACTCTACAAAAGCTATCACAAACGTGTCCTACTTTATTTTCTTGTAAAAAATCTCTACCTGAACGAGTGATCTCTAATGAATGCCAATTTTTAGGGACACAAAAAAGTAAAGATTACTTTTCACTGGCTGACTTGACCGGAAACTCCTTGTAAATAATTTTGGCGTAAAAGATTTAGAGGTCTGCCAGATAACGAAAACCCTTATAGCATCCGTCTGCCTTGTGTATTACTTGAAAATTATTTGGCTAATTGAACCAAAATTTTTGCAGTACGAGTAGGTACAGCATTATACCGAGACCCGGTTTAAAATATAGAATAAATATCACTTTTAAGATTAATTACATTATATTAGGAACTCAGTTTTACACAATGACATTATTTATAATGAACAGAAAACCACTTGTACAAATCCACGAATTTATTAATTTTCTGACCGGTTTCGCCTTTATTGCATTTTCAAAGGATAATATAATACAAATAGTTTACATCAGAGCAATCAATGACAATATATATATAAGGTGACTTTAATTAATGCAGTCAAATTCTTACTGAAGACTCGTTAAGTGCTCAGTAACAAGGTTCGATGACCCTTTTTGTGAGATTCGTAAATTATTCTTTTCGTGTTCCTTTCAAACGCAAGCCCAGCCCCAAGTCAATTACTATGGGACGTCAAGATTTTATTTTGCGAAATTAGCAAAAGGTGTTATCGATCCATGTTACTGATCATTTACAAAGCCTCCAGTATGAGTTTGGCTGTATAAATTAAAGTCACCTTATATATAATTTATACTTGCGATTGTCGGCACTTGGTGAAACTTCGAAAACATTATGATTAAATACATTTGTACTTGTATCACAGGTCAACAAGAAACGAGTGAAAGTGTATTTACACATGCATTATCAATAACATTATATTAGAAAGGCCTATGTCCAGCAGTGGACGACGACAGGCTGATGGATGGATGTATGGAATAACATTATTATTAGAAACCTAAAGGCGAGCATAAATAAAGAAACCTACAATAATCTTTGACGGAACTCGGGTATTGTGTATGACGTACAGTGGAGCCCGCATCAAGCTAATCACATTGGGTATAAGCTGACCCCTCATTGTACGGGAAGCCTATACAATGAGAGGTCAGCTTATACTGAAAGTGTATAGCTTGATGTGGGCTCCACTGTACAGTCTCCAACAGGGCACGGTGCGGGTATTTCATGCCATATTTTCCTTCGATCGCTTGGTAAAATCATACAAAAAGATATACCGTAACGAGACAAACAATATTAAGGGTTTCGTACCCAAACGGAAAAAAGGAACTACAGTGGTAAGACTCCGTTGTCCGTCCATCTGTACGTGACGTAACAGCCCAAAACTTGAAATTTTTAACTACAAAAGCATTTATTTTAATATTTAAATGTGTTCCAGTCTCTAGAATAGGTATGGTAAAATGCTTTTTACAATTGTCTATCGATTGTTAATAAACCGACGCGATTACTCATCGCAATAACAAGCTTGTGGTGTATAATACCTCACTTCGCTTCGCATGATCCTGTTTTATACCAACAAATACTGCAACAATCACTCGGAAATTAATATATGATAAAGTTGAGGACTAATTCTATGTCCATGCTGTTGTGAAAACTTGATTCCATTAAATTTTTTCGATAGAAAAAAATACAAATACCTCTAAACCGTACAATAAACCGATAGCATTCAATGAACTCTTGAAATTAGATCTGAAACTTTGCATAATATAATTTATATTAGTATAAAGCAGCTGCAGACTGTTCCATAAAAATGAAAAAACTATCAGTGTAACCGCGATTTGAAAATAACTGATGTTTTTGCGTGCGCGGTATCTGATTAGAGTAGGATAGACAGTTAAAAAGCAGAAGCGTTAGAGCAGGACTGCGAATTGAGGTATTATGGGCCCTTAAGGTCAACAATTTTTCCGATTTTCAACAATAACTCGATCAAGTAATATGGATGTCACGAACTGTACGCAGGCGCAGATGAGGACAGGTATTTCCCCGCGTGAGTAGGTGAGGTATTTCCTATAGCCTGCACGCCGCGCCGCCGCGCTGGCCAACATGCTAATAAAAATCTAATGGTGAATAAATACATTATTCATTTCGCGTGCGTCTATTTCAATATTTGTTGTTATGGTTTTTTTTTCTACAGGAGTAATAATGGGAAAACCGGTAAAAGACAAGTCAAATGTTCAAGTGTAAGTTCATGTAAGTTCAACTCAGGGCCTGTCTGTCTGTACCTACCTATAATAATTATATTACTAGGTACATATAACTCTTGAATTTTGAGTTGATAGGACACAAACAAGTGAGAAAAGACTCAGTTTTTTATTTTTTATATAGTGTAGTGTATAAATAAATACTTGATTCCTTATATACATAATTGTTTACCAAAGTTAAACATTCTCTACATTCATTATGAATTTTAAAAGACGTACGTGATTTTATACTCGACTGCAGAAATATTAACATTCTCTACTTGTCTGAATGTAAATTCTTTGTTTCATAGCCATCAGGCCATGATCATTCTTTTATACTCCCCAGACCAAATAAATGGCTTGATTTGATCTGTGTCATACTCATACATTAATGATGTCGTGCGTGCAGCCTTATTTTCGTTGTTTTGGAGCGTTATATCCTCTTGGGTGAACGCATACTCAAACCGCATTAGACCCGTCTTTGAAGGCCTATTCCTCCTACACGAAAGACCGTATACAAAAAATTACATGAAAAGGTCATAATATAATCAAATATTTTTATAAAAAATATCTGTCTTTACTTTTGACAAAAACAAATCGAAAGTTTCTTATGATTTACGCAAGAATTTTCTTACTGATTCCGAATGCTTGAAGCGAGTTTAATGATTCCTTCACAATAATAAAGACAATTTATATATTTTCCATTGCGTCGTATGGAAAGTATTATTTTCTCCTATTTTGCGCTATCCGAAAACGCAGCGATCGTCGTCGTAACAGCCACTTTGAAATACGCGCTGATATTAAATGAACGTTATTTCAATGTCAATGTCGTTTCCGCTGACATTTGTACCGAGACAAATCGAGTTGCTAATTCAGGGTATGCATGCACCTTAAGAGGCCTGTAGCCGGCGGCGCACAGTGGCAGGTAATTAACGTTTCATATACATAGAATACAAAATACGGTTTTTGAACAAAAAAAAATGCAGGATTGTTACAACCAACTTGTTGTTCAAAAAACATGGGGAACTTTTTCTCCTCACGCACAGTGATTCCAAATTAAAAATTAAATAGTTTTTTTTTGTATGGAACAAATCACGTTATGTCATTTTTTTCACGACTAGTTCAAACTGTCAAACTTCCATTGATTTCTAGGTATAGCAGGACCCAAGGTGAGCAAGATGAACTACAGCACGCGCGCATCGACTTGCACGTTTGGCCGCTACATACATTTAAACTTTCGAAATTTGCACTGCATTTTTCACTGAAAATGTATATATTTCTAGGTGAATTGGGGTGGAGTTGCAACAAGTAAGTGTTAACTTGTAACTTTATGATGAAACCATCCTTCCCAAGCACTTTGATTCGAAATTACGAAAAAAAAAGTTTTTGTTTTTAAAGAACAATCACGTTATCTAATTTTTTTACGACTCGTTCAAACTGTCAAGCTTCCATTGATTTCTATGTATAGTGGGATCCAAGGTGAGCAATATGAACTATAGCACGCGCGCATCGACTTGCACGTTTGGCCGCTACATATATTTAAACTTTCGAAATTTGAACTGCAATATGTTACTGGAAATGTATATGTATATTTCTAGGTAAATTAGGGTGGGGTTGCATAAAATAAGTGTTAACTTGTAACTTTGTGATGAAACCGTCCTTCCCAAGCACTTTGATTCGAAATTACGAAAAAAAAAGATTTTGTTTTTAAAGAACAATCACGTTATCTCATTTTTTTTAAGACTCGTTCAAACTGTCAAGCTTCCATTGATTTCTATGTATAGTGGGACCCAAGGTGAGCAATATGAACTATTGCACGCGCGCATCGACTTGCACGTTTGGCCGCTACATATATTTAAACTTTCGAAATTTGCACTGCAATATGTTACTGGAAATGTATATGTATATTTCTAGGTAAATTAGGGTGGGGTTGCATAAAATAAGTGTTAACTTGTAACTTTATGATGAAACCGTCCTTCTCAAGCACTGTGGTTCGAAATAACGAAAAAAAAAAAAGTTTTTGTTTTCAAAGAACAAGTCACGTTATGTTATTTTTTTCACGACCAGTTCAAACTGGTAAAGTGGAAGGTTCTAAGCAATTTTCATACAAACTTGTGGGAACCAATAACGACGACACAGAAGTATTATAATTACGTTTTGTTATTATTTTATACAAGTTCCATTAAATTTAAACCGCGTATAATCAGTTTTTCTACAAACAAAATGTTTTACAATTGATAGTTGGTGTTTATTTTCGTTATTTAAAATAAACTGATAAAAAATGTATCAATATGAGTATATTATTGAATTTAACCCAAGTAAATTAATTACAAAAATTACTTATTGACGGGCTATAAAATCATAAGTGAACACTTATGCAAGTACCACCCTATTTACCTACGAACATAAATTTACAGTGCAAATAGTAGTGCAAATTTCGAAATTTTAAATATGTGTAGCGGCCAAACGAAAAAGTCGACGCGCACGTGCTGTTAGTTCATCTTGCTCACCTTGAGTCCCGCTTTACATACAAATCAATGGAAGCTTAACAGTTTAAACTACTGAAAAAAAATTACATAACGTGATTTGTTCTTTGAAAAAAAGAACTTTTTTGTAATTTCGAACCACAGTGCTTGGGAAGGACGGTTTCATCACAAAGTTACAAGTTAACACTTATTTTATGCAACCCCACCCTAATTTACCTAGAAATATACATATACATTTCCAGTAACATATTGCAGTGCAAATTTCGAAAGTTTAAATATATGTAGCGGCCAAACGTGCAAGTCGATGCGCGCGTGCTATAGTTCATGTTGCTCACCTTGGATCCCACTATACATAGAAATCAATGGAAGCTTGAACGAGTCGTAAAAAAAATGAGATAACGTGATTGTTCTTTAAAAACAAAAACTTTTTTTTTTAAGTTTCGAATCAAAGTGCTTGGGAAGGATGGTTTCATCATAAAGTTACAAGTTAACACTTACTTTTTGCAACTCCACCCCAATTCACCTAGAAATATATACATTTTCAGTTAAAAATGCAGTGCAAATTTCGAAAGTTTAAATATATGTAGCGGCCAAACGTGCAAGTCGATGCGCGCGTGCTGTAGTTCATCTTGCTCACCTTGGGTCCTGCTATACCTAGAAATCAATGGAAGTTTGACAGTTTGAACTAGTCGTGAAAAAAATGACATAACGTGATTTGTTCCATACAAAAAAAAACTATTTAATTTTTAATTTGGAATCACTGTGCGTGAGGAGAAAAAGTTCCCCATGTTTTTTGAACAACAAGTTGGTTGTAACAACCCTGCATTTTTTTTTGTTCAAAAACCGTGTTTTATATTCTATGTATATGAAACGTAAATTACCTGCCACTGTGCGGCGGCTTGAAGTCAGTCGCGCACGGGGTCCCTATGCTTGCTATTTCATTCTGCATTCAACTTCGGATTATAGAGCACTGACTGACTGTTATTGGTTGGCCCGAATGTTCATTTCCCGAGCTCGCACGGAACTAACCGAACACTTAGCTAACGCGAGACAAAATTCATTTCTTGAAAAACCTCAGGAGAAATATCCCAAAAATCGAAATAAAACAAAAATATTTTTGAGTAGCATAAAATATACTATGCTGTAAACCTAAAATTACTTCATTTGTTGTATCGCTTCTAGGACATTACAGTACATAAACATTCATGAAAATATGTGTAAAATCCAGGACTTTATACGCTTGTAACTTTTGTATGTATTTGATTTTGATAAATGTTTTAGGTTCAAGTCATGGAAATTGTATGGGATATGTTGAAAAAGAAAAAATAATAAGCAAGTACCTATCAATAAGGATATTATCAGCGAACAGCGCTAGTATAGGAGTTAAGGCGAATAGAGTCACCTTAATAACTAGTTTTGATGCAATTCTCACTAATATTCAGAGCATACTTTTTAGTTTGGGCTGTGGACCTAGAGCGAAAATTTTCTACCGCGGCTGGAGCTGCAGCCAAAAGGTAAGCGATTAAGTTCGACCCACTTCGCAGGCTTTAAAATTCTCGTCATGTGCTCTACCGGTAAAACCTCTACTTACTGAGCAACGATGACGAAAGACTATTGATCATGACGATCTGTCTTCTGACGTAACTGAGCGTAAGATCCCGTAGCCGGAACTCATAACCGGTTTTAATACTAAACTGTCTCTACATTTGTACAATTAGTAACAACTCGAGTGAGTGACTCGACAAAGGTTCCAGTTACAAAACGCAGAGCCGTTTTGGAATTTCCAGTTATGTTTAGATTAATTCAGTTTCTAGAGTATACAGTATTTGTCTGATTATGAATTCTTGTTTCTAGGTAAAGGATTATTGCACGGTCGTTGCTGGAAAAGTATTGGGGAAACCCCACTTGTGACGGAAGGACAGTATGAAAAATGTAAATAGAGTGATAAATATGAAACTTGAATATCCGTATTCATTCTTTTTACATTTTTTTATTTGTGACAGAAAACAACAACGACGTCAAATTGATGAAAAACAATAACTTTATCCCTTAAAACGAATACTTATGCCGTTTACAATACACAGGTAACATAAATACAAAAGTTTTGAATGTTTCAACTGCACCGCTAGCACCCTTAAATAGCAAATAACAATAGTCGAAACTTTAACACGCCCCTAAAACAAAAGGCACAGATAACAAAAGACTATCCGGTCCGGCCCGACACAGTAAGTCCAACAGTTTACAGTTCTAAATTTAACAAAGACTAATTTTGTTGCATTTTATTGCTTTGAAATAGGATCAGCGGCCATTAGGCACATTTTTTGCCACGCCTTTTATGAGGGTGTCGTCCGAAGGCCAAGCGGCGGAGACAAAGCTGATGATATCCTGGCGAAGAGCGGGATTGCTCACATAAACTATAAACAAAGTTTGGCGGCTTCTTTGCTATTTTACGATTACGACCGTACCGACATTAACTGACGCGTAAATGAAGTCAACAACACCTTTCTCTACCATGTTGCAAAACTCCTTCAGCCAGTCAAATTGCAATGGGCAGCTAGCTGGAAACATATTTTCCAGCCATTTTTAAATGCGTAATTTTATCGACTTATACCTGACTGAGTATGTATATCTTTTGAAGATGATTATAATTTATATAGCAACAAATATTTGGATACGCAAGGGACCAAAAAAACATGAGTTTGTTTGTCGTTTGGTCGCTAATTTTAATATAAGCTATGCCTAAGCAAATGCCTCTTTCTTATTCTCATACTTGTCAGAAACCATATGTTGTACAGTGAAGAGCATATCAAGCTATAACTTATTCAAATTTGTACCTATCTTATATCCTTCAGTACCTATAGATACTAATATCGTACTGCTATAGTGTATAACTTGACGAGTTCTTCATTGTACTTACAAGTAAGAGAGAGTAGCAAAATTACATATACGTACAGTCTCAGCAAAAGATAAAGGTATACAGGCCCATCGCAAACACTTTGATCTTAACCTTGATTGATTGATTGATCTTGATTTGATCTTTGATCAATAGTCCACGTGTGTATGTATTGACCTAGTATACCTTATCTCATCTATACCACACTTACCTGTGGGTTTTAGCATCAAAGTGTTTACGATGGGCCTGTATAGCTTTATCTTTTGTTGACTGTACATTCAAAGAACAAGAATCACAAATAAATAACGCTTTAATTCTTGTCATTCCATTTGTATTTTTTTATAATTCATAGGGAAGTTTTAAAATAAAAGAGTTTAACAATAACAAATGACTTAACTGCCCAAAACGCATGATATTAGAACGCATGTTATAAACATGTTTAACCCTTTCTTTGCTCTACATTTTATTGTTTTTGTATGGGGTCAATGCGGACTTTTTGCCGGCACATTGTGAAAAGGTTTATTAATCAATTAATTAAATGTCTCCACGGTCTTGTCCCTAAGTAAATATGTAAATTAACTGGTTAGCAACAATGCTTTGATTTATAGACCCAAGTTAAAAAATTCTATTCAATAGGTGAGAATTACTGCTAACATTATGTTTCGAGAACTTGGAACAGAGAACTTTTGTTATAATAGCGCAACACTTTATGTTTTTCAATAAATAAATCAAGTGTCCAGTTTCAGATAGACAAAAAGAGTCCCTAAAGAGAAAAATGCTATTAAAGACGTGCACCAAATATTTCTAGACTACTATACCCGCTGATGGTGACGTCAAAGACTGTAAGTAAGGTAAACCTGCATACCCTAAGGGCATATAGGCGCAACTAGGTAAAGGGCCAGGATGGCACGGACCCCCCCCCCCCCCAGAGTACCGTCTGCTCCCCCTAGAAATACGTGTGTCATTGATGTAAAAATATGCTTTATCCAATTAAGGCGTTATTTGTGTCGTTGGTTTATATGTGATCACAGGTGTGTAATGGTGCCCAATATACGGCGATAAAGCTACGTTGTTACGGTTGTCGATGAAAAGAGGGTGCAGGCACTTTTGTTTCGGGGGGGGGGGGGGACGACATTCATTGAAACAACGATGTGAATTGTGAAAGAAATCTGTTAAATCAAATCACTGTACTATAATATTATTGAGTACCAAATTTATCGTACCTTTTTTTTATTAAAACGTACTTTACGTGGTTATGAATAGGTACCTAAACATTCCTGGTCCCGTGTATATCATGCTAAATTTCGGGGGGGGATAAATCCCACCTATCCACCTCCCTGGATACGTGCTTGAGAGGGTGTTAAGAGTGTTGACTGCTCCATTGACAATCCACTCAAAAACCTTCAGGATATATATCGTGAAAATGAATTCTTTTATTTATAAGAAAAACTGTTGGTAGGCATGGTAGGAATAAAACCCTACTTAGCAATCACACTTCTTTCATATTCTTGATTAATTGTTTCATACATTCATATTAGCTATAAGTATGTATAAGTTATTCGGAGGAGAGTAAGAGAACAGCTCTCAGGCAAAACTAGGCGGTCCACCATCGCCTGGGACCGATGGATGGCGGTATATCCATCCCCAATTGCCGAGCCTTATATAAAACAGACTGGTGACGGGCAGCGGCGTCACTGGTGCAAGGGTTTCGGCACCGCGCTCACCAACCCGCCTGCCCAGCGTGTGTGAGAATGGGCATTTCTACCAGGAGGACCGCCAAGAGTGGCGAAATCCTGAAAAGGCCTATGTCCAGCAGTGGACGAAACAGGCTGATGGATGGATGGATATACGTGTTCCATTTAAATATGTCAAATAGGTACGTTGTTTGAGGAAAATAATGGTAAAAAACATGAATAATAATTTCCAATCCGACCGTGAAGTACACAACTGATTGTAAGTTGTCGTGGGCGTGAGAACTGTGTTCAATTTGTAGTTACTATCAAAATTATCAATGTGAAAATTTTACACCAGAAATAGGATAGATATCTATAAAAACCACAAAGCATGTCTGTACGAGTACATTAAAGGATCGATTTTATAACAAAATAATGTACTATACGAGGTGTTTGGGTGACTTTTATTTATGCAGCCGAATTCATACTGCAAGTGCTCAGTGTCAAGGTAAGATGTAAGAATTTGTAAGAATCGCAAATTATTCTTTTCGTGTTCCCTACAACTACAAATGCAAGCCCAGCCACGAGTACTTAGTTACCTACTATGGGAGGTAAACATTTTATTTTCCAAAAAGTAATATCGATCCGTGAAACTGATCCCTTACCAAGACTCCAGTATGAATTTGGCTGTCTTAATAAATTTTACCTCATATGTTACCCGTCAAACCCGCTTTTAGGACAAACCAGTTTTTTTGAATAGTAGTCGGACCAACGAGCTATCGACGTAGAGTGGGACTTATTGTATAACTTCAATATCTATCGTTATCGATTGGCTTTTTAATGTGTGACGTCATTTCTAGCCAATCGCGATACCCTTGAAAGCGATAGACGTTGAAGATATAATAGGGCTCGTTGTAATACTAGACGAGTATTTCATTTGACTGCGAAGAAACATCCCTTCACTACATACCGTTCATCATAAATAACTATAGTCCCTTCCCATCATAGAATTTCTAGGGTGACCTTACTTACTTTTTTTCGTATGGTGAACGATCTCTATCTCTACATACATGAATCTGAGAATCTCTAGTAGTGCCTAGTTTACATGGGTAGAGTACCGGATAAAACATTACTAGCTTAGTAAAGCCGATTCTGAATGCTTTGATTTTTTTGTTTTTTTTAGTTTTTTGCTTTGATGTTTAGGATATTTAAGTAATTAAATATCATACATATCATAATTCAATTCACTTGTACTTGTTTCATTGGTTTTAATTTTAAGACACGTTAATCCCGACCGGTTTCGGTTAATACACCATTCTCAAGGGATTCAGGAATATAATTTCAAGGTATAGGTACAATATTTTGCCGTGGCCGTATTAGCTATTAGGTAGGAACTCTTGAAACTGTACAAATTTGTTTTAGCGTGTATACAATATTGCGCTGTATCAAATAGGAGCACAGCAGTAAATATTTTTGTGAAATAACAAGAAGAAAAATGGGCCGTGAACAGTTTCTTCCTTAGCAAAAGGTGGCAAAAGGCTAATAATAAAAATGGTTAGTTCTTTGGCCTAGTTATGATGATTAGGTAAATTTCAAAACCTATTTGGGTTGTCTCGCATATTCTTTGAGCACAAATGAAACTCTATGAAAAATTAATAGAAAAATTCCGATAAAATTTTGATACTTTTTGATCAACGGTTTATTCTAGCTACATGAACTACATTTTTTTTTCTTTTTTTTTATTGTTATTTAAAAACGCACATCAACAATATCAACACATAACATCCATAAAATACATTTTGATATCAGACTAAATACTAGTGCTTATATTTATGACATTTGTAATTTTTTGTGAGTAGCTAGGTCAATATCGATTTATAAGTAGGTCTCGCTTTCAAAGATATCGTGATTGGTTACGTACGACAAACATCACACATAATGTCTAGCTAATTACGATATCTTTGAAAGTGATGGCAAACTTAATAGAAGGGTTTAATTTAACGGAAAGAAAAATATTGGAGAAGATTTTTCAAGATCACAGATTTGCAAAATATATCTTTTAATTTTGAGGGTTCTATAGTCAACAAGGAACCCTTTTAGTTTCGCCATGTCTGTCCGTCTGTCTGTCCGTCTGTCTGTCCGTCTGTCTGTCTATCTGTCGGTCTATCAGTCTGTCTGTCCCCGGCTTAGCTCATAGACTCTTAAGGGGCTATGTAAAAATGTAAAAAATTGTAATAAATGAAACTATATTATCCAGGGTTTTGTTTTTGGAAAACACATTTGGATAAATATTCCTCGATAGAAATTATTATTGAAATGAGATCTTCAAAGGCACTTTTTTCGTCGTTTGACGACTAGGGATCATATTATATAGAACTCAAACATATTTTATTAGATGGGTTCTTGGAAGGATGGGTTTTAATAATATCTAGATATTTGATAAACTATCACAGCTAAGTAAGTGGCTACCAACTTGATTTTTCAGTTTTGTTTCATACATTTTGTAGGTAATATAAGACTAATAGGTAAGGTAAGTTTGTAATTTTTATTTAAGTTTATTATTGATTTTTATTTAATCCTCAGGCGCGAGTCCTACCCGCACTTGACCGGTTTTTAAATCTTGTTTGATACGTGCGTGTCCCAAAATCGTGATATCACTGCAATTGTAGCACTTACCAGAGCCCTTGTCTCGACGCGACACGGGGCGTGTGACGATCAATCAAACGTACTACACGCGCGACATCAAACACCGTTGCAATATGGGACACGTGACTTTAGCTTGAAAAATGATATACCTCTTTTTGGTACCTCTAATAAAGAAGTAAAAAAGTCGTATCTGTACACTGAATATTTTCGCGAAATTTTAAATAAAATGGGTCAAGCAACAATTTTTAGATCTGTCTGTCTGTATGTATGATCCGTTTGAACTCGAGAACTACTCAACGGATTTGGATGCGGATTTTTTTATTTCAGTCAACACATAGGTTATAAGGGGTGTTCATTAAATAACGCCCAAGCTGAAAACGATGCAAAGGGGCCGTCCATATATTACGTCATTCTAAATTAGGGGGGGGGGGTTGATCTGCGGATGACGGTAAATGACAGATGGGGGGGGGGGGGGTGTTTCGAAATTGACGTCATGGATGAATCGAGCCAAAACGAATATCGGGAGGATACGGAGATATTACCCGTGATCCAGAATTTAAAAGAATGGGTGAAAACTCCGTGGGAGTTATCCAAAGAAAAGTAAAAAATAAGTAGTTATATTATATCAATGATTATTGCCAAAGTAAAAATAATAGAAGGTGATTCTATAACCAAGTGTTTTAATCATATAATACCCTATTTTTCTCAAATCTGCAATGTTTTATTTTGTCAAACTAGTAATGACGTCAATTTTGGGAGAGGGGGGGGGGGTCATTAAGAAATGACGATAGGATGATTATAGGGGGGGGGTCTAAAATCTGAAAAAATCGATGACGTAATTTATGGACGGCCCCAAAGTGAAATAAACGCGGGAGGAGCTGTGGGCAAAGGCTAATAAATAATTGAACAAGTCAAGTGACTAAGGGGTCATTACAACATACAGTACATGACATAAACGATGCTAAACCAGATGGGCTGTTTGTTTTTAGGGTTCCGTAGTCCGACAAGGAACCCTTATAGTTTCGCCATGTCCGTCTGTCCATCTGTCCGCTGCTTACCTCAGGGACTATTAGTACTAGAAAGTTGTAATTTGGCATGGGTATATAGAGGTGGTAGAGCTGATGCCGGGCTCGACTGTGGAGGTACCACCATCTTACTCGCAAATCCTCCCGAAGTTATTCGGGGGAGAGTAAGAGAACAGCTCTCAGGCAAAAAACCAGACGGTCCACCATTGCCTGGGACCGATGGATGGCGGTATATCCATCCCCAATTGCCGGGCCTTATTAAAACAGACTAGTGACGGGCAGCGGCGTCACTGGTGCAAAGGTTTCGGCACCGCGCTCACCAACCCGCCTGCCCAGCGTGTGTGAGTATGGGCATTTCTTCCAGGAGGACCGCCAAAAGTGGCGAAATCCTGGAAAGGCCTATGTCCAGCAGTGGACGAAACAGGCTGATGGATGGATGGATGGATGGGTATATATATTAATCACGCCGACAAAATGGTAAAATAAAATCAAAAAAAAAAATTTTAAACGTAGATAGGGATCATTCAACAATTACGTGATCACCGGAAGGGGGGGGGGGTCGGATGCTCGTATATACATCAGATTATTGTGGGGGGGGGGGGGAAGAATCCATGATTACGTCATCTGCGCTTCGTTTCCGAAAATAAATTATATTTAAATATTTACGTCCAATTTTGAAGTTTATTACTGGTAACACTTACTATTAGATAGATGAAACGGGATTTCCCCTGCTATAGACAAACTGTGGAACAGTGTGACCAGATTCAGTATTTTTATACTTTTTCGGAATATTTTACCGACTTTTCCAAGCATCAGTATTGTTATAGGTATATTGGAGGAAATAAGTATTTTGGGTACTTATAACTTTAAGTTACGTTAGTCACTAATAGTGAGAAAGAGTTGATTTTATTTCGTCGTTTCAATAAATACTAACGAAAGTATCTATTTTATTGATATAACTATAGTTCTTACCTTATGCATTTTGACAAAATGACACACCCTCTTCCCAAATTTAGGTCATTTAAGACCTATAGAAACATGACATACGTGTCAGTGCTAATAAACAGCAAAAATTTTAAGCACGGACGAAGATTACGTAATCAAGGCGAGGGGGGGGGTAAAAACTAAAGATTACGTTGTGATCACATAAGGGGGGGGGGGGGGGTTAAAAAAACGGCCAAAAATGATCACGTAATTGTTGAACGATCCCATAGGGGAAGAATTTTTTTTCCTCTTCTATCCCATATTGTGGTTTATCGTTGGATAAGTCGTTTAAAAACATTGTGGGTGTGTGAAAACCATTTCTCGATTTAGGGATCCGTTGGCCAAATATTAAGCTTTAATTAAAGTGCTAATTTTTGTTAGAGTCAAGTGTCCCCGCCCCCCTGCCGGCTAAATGGTTGTTTATGAATATTTTAAAAAATTCACAACAATTCAAAATAGGAAAACTATCACAGCTAAGTAGGCTTTACAGGTTTACGAGTACAGGTCATGCCAAACTTTTAGTCCCCTCTAAACACGACAATGTATGGGCCGTTCTTCGGGAGAGCAACTTCCGAGCGAACTAGAAGTTTGGCGCGATCTGTATTAGTAGAACAATTTATAAAATGTACTGGGCAACTACAGAATAGAACAGAACTACACTTGGCCGGTTTATTTTTCAAGATCTGCTTGCTTGATACTGAAAATAATAAAATATTAAATAATAAAAGAATGCCGAAGTTCGGTTCAAGCTGCCGAAATTCGGTTGAACCGAATGTGAACCGAATTTCGGCCCATACTTAAAGAGTATGAATCATATACACAACGAGTTATAGATATATTTTTGATTGAAAAACACTTGTACTTGTCTACTTATTTATATTATTTCCCTTACCGGTTTCGCTGTTATAGCATTATCAAAGGTTTTTGGGTTGTTTACGTACAATATATGCATATGGAAATAATATAAATAAGTGGACAAGTACAAGTGTTTTTCAATCAAAAATGTATCAAAAGTTCCACCAAGTGCCAACAATCACGAGCATCAACTCCAGTTATAGATATCATTTACAGCAATCAAATATGTTTTATTAGATGGGTTTTAACAATATCTAGACTTTTTTTGAAGGAAATTTTGCTAGCTATTTCAGGTTCTTTTTTCAATATAAATAAGAAATGTCTCTTTGCCCTGAATCTGTTTGTCTCGCACTGCGCGTTTTTCCGCTTGGGTAGATGGTGACCGGTGACCGGTGTGGTAGGTCAATCCGAGAGGGTATGGCGATGGGCCAATGTCACAGCCACCTATACTTACTAGGTAGCTGTGGCCATGTGCAGCTGATTCGAACCCGGACCTGCCCCTTATTGTGTCTAACTTCAATATCCATCGCTGTAGCCAACAATGATGTGCAATTTATAGGTGGTAGAGCTGATGCCGGGCTCGACTGTGGAGGTACCACCATCTTACTCGCAAATCCTCCCGAAGTTATTCGGGGGAGAGTAAGAGAACAGCTCTCAGGCAAAACCAGGCGGCTCACCATTGCCTGGGACCGATGAATGGCGGTATATCCATCCCCAATTGCCGGGCCTTATATAAAACAGACTGGTGACGGGCAGCGACGTCACTGGTGGAAGGGCTTGGGCACCGCGCTCACCAACCCGCCTGCCCAGCGTGTGTGAGTAGGGGCATTTCTTCCAGGAGGACCGCCAAAAGTGCCAAAATCTTGGAAAGGCCTATGTCCAGCAGTGGACGAAACAGGCTGATGGATGGATGTGCGATGAAATTTCTGAATAATCAAGGCGCGTATGATGGCGATTGCGCTGGATGTCGAAGTTAGACCATAAAGCCTTGTAGTAAAGCATTGAAAGTATGATAAATGGCATGCGGTGTAAAGTGGAGTGACAAAGCCTCATCAAATAAAAACTATGGATTATAAGAAAAGCTAACTACAAGTTTTCATCAAAAAAAAAATATACATATACGCATAAAATCCCTTTTTAAATTGATGAGGCTTAGATACTTTACATGGTATGGCATTTATCATACTGTAAACAAAAGTTGAACGAATGATATTGCGAAAGAAAAATAATGCCAGAATTAAATTAATTTGGATATATTTCTCATGTTTTTGATAAAGTGATTGATAAAAATAAATTATAGACATTATTAAGGGTCGCAAGTAAATTATGATGCCATGTTAATAGAATGTGTAGACTCCTAAGCAATACTAAACACGAAATTTTATCAGTTTCCGCTCTAAAACTACGTAGAGAACAATAAATAACCCTTGCCAACTGAAGCGTATCAGATACAATCTACTCTGCCTATCCGATATACTTCCCATCCTTATGGCTCTTCGCTCTTACATAATAATAAGGTTCATTGTTGATTGGCAAAACTATAAATGGATGTCTGTAAGAAAGTAACTGATATGGTGACGATGTACTGATACTCTTCACAAGGATCTAGAAACTTTTGTGAAAGGAAACACGTTAAGTGGCGCGGCGTCTGTGATTATTCGCTTGTGTCGTTCTTTCTGTCCAAACTTATCGCAGAGATCTTATCTTGAACTGATACTTTAGACCCTACTATTGACAGTAATTATCTCTAAAGTTACGCTTACTGTGAGATATAAGAGTTCGTCCGCATAATATTGTATGCATAGTTTAGAAAAAAGTTTATACCTAGGAGGTATATCATATTCATGAGATAACGGGTAAACAGGGTAATGATTTATCTGTAAGTTATAATTACAATAGAGATACTTGTATAGGAGTATGTTTTCTCATATACATGCACTGAGTGCCATATTAGCCCATATTATATGTACCTATGTAAATCTGTTTTTGTAAATAAATATGTTTAATCGACTTGCTTGTCTTTATTATAAAGTTTTTATACCTAAGTATAGATATTGATGAATAAAATAAAATTGAAATTGAGTGAAATATATTATCAAACATTAATCAGAGCTTGGCGGGCTGCTTTTTTGATAGCAGGTATACAAACTTTTTGTACATAAATAGGTTAGATGATAAACAAACGATATTTATTTTTTATTTTTTTATACTTCATTGGACCCAGGAAAGGGCCCGAAATATATTATATTACACTCAATCTTTCAAAGCACTCAATTTTAATTTTAATTTTATTTTATTCATCAATATCTATAAATATGTTTTTCCAAGGTGGTAGAGCTGATGGTAGAGCTGATGCCAGGCTCGACTGTGGAGGTACCACCATCTTACTCGCAAATCCTCCCAAAGTTATTCGGGGGAGAGTAAGAGAACAGCTCTCAGGCAAAACCAGGCGGCCCACCATTGCCTGGGACCGATGGATGGCGGTATATCCATCCCCAATTGCCGGGCCTTATATAAAACAGACTGGTGACGGGCAGCGGCGTCACTGGTGCAAGTGTTTCGGCACCGCGCTCACCAACCCGCCTGCCCAGCGTGTGTGAGTATGGGCATTTCTTCCAGGATGACCGCCAAAAGTGGCAAAATCTTGGAAAGGACTATGTCCAGCAGTGGACGAAACAGGCTGATGGATGGATGGATGGATGTTTTTCCAAAATAAGCATACAATTCCTTGTATATGCTTATATAGAGATGATAGAGTATCCTTAATAGAACAACGAAAACAAAATTTTTTGCGCGATTTTTTTTCCCCTTTCCATAGAAATTTTGTCAGCTGAACCACTTTGTAAAATATTTAACCAATATTTTTTTTTCTTCTGTAATGTGATCACGATCAGATGACGATACATTATCTACCATAGAATTATTTTCCTTATTATTGTAAGACCTACTTACCAAAACTTATCAATATTCACGATATTCAACGTGATGAGGACTACACGGAGGTAATGGATTTATTTTCATTAGTCGAAAAGTAACGAAATAAATTTTATTTTATTTTAAACAATTTTAGGGTTCTGTATCGGTATTAAGTTGCTAATTTCCATTTTTTACTGCTGTAAAAAATTTAAAGCAAATTGTATATTCATTCCAAAAATCTTACTCACTAACATTACTTTTCTAAGCTATAGCTTACCTATAAAACTATACCTACAGGATGCTGAGATGGTTGGCCCCTTAGTAAAAGTGGTTCATATTGATGGGTAGAACACCCCGTTTAAAGGAAAAAGGTTATCATCTTAACACCCTGTACAGCATGCCATTTCATTATAATTCAACGTTAGAAATTATTTTTTGTTCGCATGTAAATGTCACATATTTAATTTAATTTTAAAGTTGACTTGAATAAAATCTTTTATTTTATATAAATTCATTTTTAATTAGGTTAGTGTATAATATTTTTATTTTTAGGTATTTAGTTTGTTTAAGTTTTTAGTATTATTTAGTTTTAATTTTATATTAATTTAGTTATAAATAATGTATCTCTATTTAATAAATTTCCCAGTATAAAAAATATACCTATATAAAACAATATGATAATGGTGGTTACGATTTGCGATTTATTTTATCAGAGAAAAGTTTTTATGGCACAAAAACTTTAAATTATAGTGATTGTCCTCACTCGCTACGACATGCACATAGCTTAAGCATTTTTCAGGCATTATCCGTTCCATAGACATACTTATAGAAAATATGGTGAGTCCTCAAAAATAAATAGTACGATACTAAATATATAAGTAAACTTTTTCATCAAGCTGCAACACACCGTAATTATTTTCCATTACTGATTTATTGATACTATTGAGTTTAATAGTTTCTCTTTTTCCACTTCAACTTTTACTAACAACAGGTATAGGAGACTGCTTTCACGAAAAGATTGCTTGGCTCTTCATAACAATATCACAACTCGAATAAGAACTAAGCCAGAGCTAAACAAGGTTTGAGTGAAGTCCCTCGTATCAATTACACTGCGGGTCCTTATGTAGATGTCCAATGTAATTATAGTCCAACTCCCTTTCAAGCTTATAAAATACAATTACAAGCTTCACATAAACTACCAATAAATGCAGCTTTCATGCTTGACAAAAATATCACGTTTCCTTTGACATGTTTTATCGGATCCTGGGAGTTGGCTCCCCTTTTCGGAGTATACATAGCTGTCATTTATATCGCTACAAAAGGAACAAAAGCTCTCATACAAATATATAAAACACTTCAAACGTGAAGAGAAGATAATGCCCGTCATTATACATTCATGTGCGCGTTTCGTTTACAGTATTTATTTTAGAATGTGTCGAGGGGGGAAAACCCCTCTTTTCGCTTGAAAGCTCCCGAAAACACGCTCGGGAGGCGTTCGGGCGGCGCCGCGTAGCTCCTCGCTATTGGTGCGCTGGCGCCCCCCTGGCGTAGACCCCGCCCTCGTGGAAATTCCTGCCTCAATCCGTGTGCTACGAGTACTACAGTCGTTCAGTGTCACCGCGGCAGGTGGTCGTGTCGCTAGTCGTGCTATCGGGCATAGTTTCGTAGAAGCGAGCGTCTGATTCATCGTCGGCGCTGAGTCAGTTTAGTAGGGCGTGCGCAAGTGATGGTAGGCCGTCCTACAGAAGTGAACCCCATCTAACATAGTTATGCACGCAATGGGTGATCCGTCGGCCCTGGCTGGCATGCTTCCCTTCGACTCCATCGGACTGTACGAACCTCCCAAGCAGAGGTTCATCTTCAAGATGCCGCGAGTGGTGCCCGATCAGAAAGGAAAATTCGAATCCGATGATCTCTTTAAAAGACTGAGCAGAGAAAGCGAGGTTCGTAATGTTCGTATGAATTTGAATTTACTCTTAATTAAAAATAATGTGTTATAAAATATTGCTTTTGTATGGGTAATTATTTTATTCTCAAAATAATTAATTCATACACGTAGCTGTACTTGTTAGCGATAAGGACAGCCATCATTCGCAAACATCCATACAAATGCAAACACAAATTTGTGAGGTGTCTATGGAATGTTTTCATTGACATTATCTAGATCTATGCCAAATTAGAACAATAAATCGGGAAATTTCAATAATATCTAAACAAAAACCCGTACAAACGTAAATATTACGGTATTTAGGGTTCCGTACCTCAAGAGAAAAAAAAACGGAGCCCTTATAAATCACTCTGTTGTCCGCCTGTCTGTCCGTCCGTCCTTCTGTCTGTCTCTCAAGTCACAAGTCTCTGTCTCGGGAACGCGTAGATGAGTCGAGTTGAAAATTAAAACCATATAGTAACCGTAAGTTTAAAACCATAAGTCTAAAGTCCCTTGAAGCTGTGAAAAAAATTTAAAAAATCTTATATTTTGACACTCACAAGGGAATCAAAATCTATAGGGTTTTACTTTCTGTTGATCTATAAAATTTGGCAAGTAATACCGTCTTATACTACAAGTATGAGGAAAAATCTGAAAACTATACATTTGTAATTAAATCATTGAAAAAATATAGTATTTAACGGAACCCTCGGTGGGCGAGTCCGACTCGCACTTGTCCGGTTTTTTTTACCAAAAAACTGATTGTGTTTTTACTGTTTTAGATAAAATAAAACAATTAAGCCTAATGTAATTCCGCATAAAATATATGTATAATCTAAATTAAATAAATAAATTTTGTGCCCGCGACGAAATCGGGTGCGATTTGTAATTGTAAATCCAATATGGCGGACGTGACAAGATGGTGATTTATAATTTCTATACCGACCCCTTGACATGGGTATCCAATATATGTATAAAACAGATTGGTGACGAGCAGCGGCGTTACTGGTGCGAGGGTTTCGGCACCGCGCTCATAAACCCGCCTGCCCAGCGTGTGTGAATATGGGCTTTTTTTTCAGGAGGACCGCCAAGACTGGCGAAGTCTTGGAAGGGCCTATGTCCAGCAGTGGATTTAACAGGCTGATGGATGGATGGATATCTCAGACCAAATAAAAACTCAAGACGGAGCGCTGTCAACATTGAGGTGAAGCCAGTTTTGTAAACATGTGTGCACTTAGTGAGTGTTGCCGCCAAGTAAAAACTGAGACATATTGCGCATGTGTGTTTCAAGCCGTGTATGAACACGAGACTGTCTCACTTTTGGCCCGCTTCATCCGTTACATAGAGTAAACTACGTCTTGACTTTTTATTTGTTCTGAGATGGATATAGGAATCTTTCGTACGCTGTGTGAATATCTACTGGTTTTACTTTGCAATCATTATCGGTATACTCGCATCCTAAAACAAACAACCCGACTGAAATCTAAAATATGTAGTTATTATTCGACTTTGGACAAAATCATTATAATAACACCTACAGGCTATATATTGTCACGCACGACACAAATCCTCGAGGTGGTGTCATAGGTGTTTCAGAGTAATCCATACTCGTACACTTATGTTTCACCGACCATTATTACGTACTATCGTGATAGTTTGTTATTAGTCCAAACACTGAGACTCTGTATGTACAGTGGAGCCCACATCAAGCTAAACACTTTCAGTATAAGCTGACCTCTCATTGTATAGGCTTCCCGTACAATGAGAGGTCAGCTTATACTCAATGTGTATAGCTTGATGTGGGCTCCACTGTACACTACTATACACCATTGCTCATGATATTCATTATCTCACCAAAAACATAAATGTGAAAAAGGGGCCGAGTTCAGTACAAAAGCAGTGAGGGATTGTCGGCTTGCTAAGTTCTACATATTCAGTAGTAATGGTCCTAACAACATTTATTTTTAAAACAAGTTAAGAACGTTGTACATTATTGCAGTTTTGATTGAAGGAACCTCAAGCTTCGGCACCCAATTTGATCTCATTCTTTTTTTTTTGCGAAGCCGACAATCCTGCTCTGCCTTTATACTGAACTCGGCCCCTTTTTCACATTTATGTTTTTGGTGAGATTATGAATATCATGAGCAATAATCTCAGTGTTTGTACTAATAACAAACATTATTTTATAATTTTTATAACTACGTCAATATTTTTCTACCTTGAACCTTGAACGAATCCTTCCAAACAACCGTCCTTGTAAATCGTTCCTCCAGCTTGTTCTAACTGGGTCGTCGTCGTTTTGTCCCCAGGTCCGGTACACAGGATACCGCGACCGACCCCTGGAGGAGCGGCAGATGCGGTTCACGACCGGCTGCCGCGAGGGTCACACCGAGATCGCGTTCACAGCCACCGGCACCAACCTGCAGCTGGTCTTCGAGACCTCGCCCTACAACAACAGGGGCTGCGACTTTCAGAAGGAGAGCGGGAAGGTAGGGCATTCTATCTTCTACTTTTTAGCATAAAAACGCTCTTGAGAATGCTGAACAGCGAAACTGGTTGGGCGTATTAAAGAATATCACACCAAAAAATTAATTAAAAAAATGTTTGTGGAGGTTTCTTCAGTCATTCATAACATAAGTGCACTCATGTACAGTTTAGCCCACATCAAGCTAAACACTTTCAGTATAAACTGACCTCTCAATGTATAGGCTTCCCATACAATGAGAGGTCAGCTTAAACGCAATTTGTATAGCTTGATGTGGGCTCCACTGTACAAAGTTTTTTAATTGTTTTAAAAGAAAGTTTGTTACGGTTCTTGCTACTGAATATGCACTACATTGGCATGTTTTCACAACTAAAGTTTAAAATTTAATTAAGTCGAAGTACCTAGTTGTTGAACAAGTATAGAAGCACAAAAACATATTTTTTGTTTTCCGCAAACAGGCCTTCAATTTGACCACTTACCGAGTCTCCAGTATAAATTTATTTTAACATTATAAAAATACCTACGGCAATATTTGAAAAATATGTTAATTTTCGAAATATATTTCGGCCTACTTTGGGGCCGAGATCAGACGGCATCAGTCGAATAAAATTAGAATATAAATTTGGCTATATATGTAAACGAAAGTCACCTTATATACGCGGTGATTTCACATTATTTACTAAAATAGCGTTGACGACATCACACCAGGAGCAAAGAGTAAACAACAGGACGTAGATAAATAAATACTGGCGAGATTTCCTTGTTCACATGGGTAATTGGGTATAGGTAATGTACCGTATATATGGATGTATTAATTGTACATAGCAATGCCAATATCTGCAAAAAACGCTAAATAACTAAAGTGACAAGGAAATAGGAATTTGATGTTTTTTTAATAAATTATTATATACGAGTACATAAGAGTAAAGTAAAAATACTTCATCAAGTGAATATTGATGTTAAGGGCTTGTATTGGGTCTTTCAATGGTTTTTTTTTAATATGCTGAGTCAACTACTTATCTGATTGATGTAAAACTTGGACACGTGCTTTTTCAGACCTTTGTCTTTCCGTTGTCAGGTCGGTTACCTAATTGGATACATTTCGCTCAATAGATTTTATTTTTGAAAATAATGCCTTTTTAAGTTATTATTTCGTTATATGTCTAAACGGCTTGAGTTTTATGTCTGAAATTACTGCTATAACAAGAAAACATGGTTTATTTTCCGACGTCTGGTGGAAAATCTCTTACATTAAATACTTTTTTGTAAAATCCAGAAAAACCTCTAAAATTCACTGATTTTGCGTGCCGCCAGCGTGCGAAGCGAGCATTCTAATTTTGACTTTCTGACAACTTACTGGAGTTCAAAATTTGTCAGTAAGATTATCGTGCACCAGAGGTAAGGCCTTAACGTATACGAGTAAGTACATACCTATAATTAAATCGTAAGCAGGCAGGGTTTTGTCCCTACAAATGGCAAAAAATTACAAAGTTGATTCCTCGGGGCCAATCCGGGCACCTTAAAAATGTATAAATATTAAAAATATATCATATACCCTGAATGCTCGCCATTCACGTAAAAAACTATTGAACTGATTTGGATGGAGGTTTCACTTTTATAACGTAAACTCTGTCTAGCTTATGTCTAGCTAGTAACTTAGGGCGCTTGCTATATACTTTCTGGAAAAACAAAAAAACGTGGTTGTATCTTTCCCTACTGGATAGCCCTACGTGTGACTACAACACGCTACCTACAACACGCTACTTATTGGTTCATGGGGTACACAACTAGATACTTAGCACTGTTCACTAAGTTACGTATTAGAAGGTTAGCGCAAACAAAGTTGCGGGTAAAAGCTATATTTACAAGTTAAAAGATTTTTGTTTGGAGTTATATGGGTTTCCATTATTTGGATTTTTCTCTCAAACTGCATCCGTAATTAAAAATCCTTTGTACCGACAGGAGGAGATACAAGACATAAATTTATATACCAAACAATAATCCTAAAGACAGCGCCAAAATAACTAAAAAAAAATGAAAAAATACATAATTTAACAAAGAAATATAAATTTAGGGTCACTGTTTCACTTACATATACCAGGCCCCTCAGAAAGTATTGCGAAAAAAAGTTTTTATGTATGGGAGACTGGCCAATTATAATGTTTTTCGAAAATATGATTATTTATAAGTAAAAATAGGTATGTTGTAATTTCAAAATTTCCCTCCACATTTTTTGCGAGCTACTTCAAAGTATTGTGTCTCGCTGAAATATGGATCTGCGCCGGGAAAATTTTAGAGCTATGATTTTTTACGATTTCAAGTGTCGCCTGAAACCGGATGAATCGTACGATAGACTTCAAATGGCATTCATGGATGAAGGCCCTTCCAAGGCAACCGTGTATCGTTGGTATAACTTTGGGGGATGAAGAAAGAAGCGGTCGCCCTTTGACGGCTGTTACCGAAGAAAACGTGCTGGCAGTGAAAAATTTAATCCAAGACAATAGGCGAATTACATATCAGGAGATTCAACTCTTAATGAAGATTGGATCGGGAAGCGTTCACGAGATTCTACATAGCCATCTTCGCGTGAGGAGGATATGTAGTATCACGCTGGGTGCCGCACAACCTCACCGATGCTCAGAAGCAGGCCCTGGTGGAATGTTGCCGTGATATGCTAAACAAATTTGAAGCGGGCTCATCTCGGCGTGTTTATGACATCGTTACAGGTGATGAGTCCTGGATTTATCAACACAACCCAGAAACCAAGCGCCAGTCGACTGTTTGGGTGTTTCAAAATGGACCAACGCCTACCAAAGTGAAGCGATCTAGAAGTGGGGGGAAGATTTTGATCGCTAGCTTTTTTAATTTGACTGGCCACTTGGTGTCAATTCCCTTACGGGATCAAAGAAGCATCAATGCCGAATGGTATACTACCAAATGTTTGCCAGAAGTTTTCTCTGTTGTAAGCAACAAGCGACCAAACACAGGGCTTCGCGGGCTACTGCTCCACCACGAAAATGCACCTGCGCACACCGCGCTCAAAACGAGGGACTTCCTGGATAGCACGCCAGCCAAATTCCTGGGTCACCCTCCTTACAGCCCTGATCTAGCACCGTGTGACTTCTTTTTATTTCCAAAAATAAAAAATCAGCTCAAAGGAATACAGTTTTCGTCGCCGGAAGATGCGCTGGCTGCGTTCGAGCAGGCTGTAAACGAGGTGTCTGCGGCGGACTGGAAAAAGTGTTTTGAAAACTGGTTTAGACGCATGGAGCTTTGTATAGAGGCTGGTGGAGAGTACATTGAAAAGATTTAAAAAAAATTACCTGTAGAACAATTTTTTTAGTTTCGTAAAACTTTCTGAGTGTCCCACGTATATTATCTTAGAGCAAAAACACACTGATAAAGTAATATTTTACTCGTAGTTCAAAAACGGTATACTTAACCGGTAGGTCTATAGCATGGTAGACCATATCAATAGCGCTTGATACAGTGCTCTGTCTCACTCTGTTGATCTACCTAAAGAGGGACAGACAGTGGTGTATCGAGCTATCAAAGTTCATGCGTGCTAGAGGTGCACAGAAAGAGCCCCTGCCTTTTCCCACAGATAAGCTCTGGCATCATGTAACTAAGTTAAGTTATTCTTCGTCTTTATTAATCTTAAATCCTTGTAGCTATTATTCATTTTCAAACCTTACCAAACAAATAAACTCGAGATCACGATTTCACCTTTTGACTAATTTCAAGGCAGATCTTTGATTAGAGTAATCAGCGGAGGCTACTAGCATGAATCATCAGTAGAAACTTGGGCAGGCCGAGGTAATGACGTCATTCGTCAACTGATGCCGCGTGTCATCATGCCGGACTCACTTCCGGTCTAAATCTCCGTAACGAAAATTAAGACATAAATAACATCCAAGATGCTGGGCTTGTGAATAAAATAAAAAGAGAATAAAGTAGGAGGCGGCTTCTATAGTCGTTAGGTTCCGTACTTAAAAAAAAACATTATTTGTTCTTGTTGCGCATATCTAGTTGATGCCGCGTATGTGTAACTTGAATTTAAAATTCGTTTAAAATTCTAACGACATACATTTTCTTTTAAAAAATAATTTTGTTTTATTAAATAGGACGTTGTAAAACATTGTGCAGTTGACTCTTCTTACACATATTTCAACAAAGCTGGACAAAAATCATTTAATTATTGATATTAATACTGTGTTCAGGTCTTAAACTTACAATATTTCTGTAACATGTAGTGATATTTACGTAATTCTTTGTTTAATAATATTTGCTGCAAAACTTCCATTATCGTAGATACGAGTATAGTAAAGAATGAAGGTTATGCCTTGAAAAACTGTCAACAGTGAAGGTAGGTTGTATTGTAACTGACAACCTAATAAATAGCCATACAGATATAAGCCTGCAAAGTAAACATAATTTAAATTTTATCTTGCAGAACCCTAAGAAGTAAACCCGTAACACCGCACATAACGTGTCGGTCACGCTCTGCGTTATTCTAATGCGAGTTTGAATGAAAGACTATTTTTTGTATGCGGACAATTACTGGCCGCTGAACCGCTGATGTGGCACATGCTAATGCATTAATTTGTTGACACACTCGAAGCCGTGGATTTTTAGAATCAAAATCAGTCAAAAGTCGTAGTTGTAGCTACGAGGTTTCACTTTCGTACTTGAAACTCACACTACCTATAAACGATTGCCGGAAATTTTATGAGTATCCCAGATGGTGACGTCCAAACTACAGCCTTACTACGGCCGAAAATTTTATGAGTATCCCAGATGGTGACGTCCAAACTACAGCCTTACTACGGCCGAAAATTTTATGAGTATCCCAGATTGTGACGTCCAAACTACAGCCTTACTACGGCCGAAAATTTTATGAGTATCCCAGATGGTGACGTCCAAACTACAGCCTTATTCCGGCCGAAAATTTTATGAGTATCCCAGATGGTGACGTCCAAACTACAGCCTTACTACGGCCGAAAATTTTATGAGTATCCCAAATGGTGACGTCCAAACTACAGACTTACTACGGCCGAAAATTTTATAAGTATCCCAGATGGTGACGTCCAAACTACAGCCTTACTACGGCCGAAAATTTTATGAGTATCCCAGATGGTGACGTCCAAACTACAGCCTTACTACGGCCGAAAATTTTATGAGTATCCCAGATGGTGACGTCCAAACTACAGCCTTACTACGGCTTGGATTTATTCGAAGAAGATCCGGGGAACAAGGAAAATTAATAAAGATAAGTAACTAGTAGGGCGCAAATTGTGGTCTTAGTGATTAATAATTAAATAAGATGAACATTTCAGTTGGATTTAGTTCGAGGGACACGTCAAGGATCATTTCGGTTTCGGGACTTTGAAGAGTATTATTCAACGAGAGTATAATTTTAGATTTAAATAATTTTGAGTGCCCTAGTAGAAACTAGTAAGCTGTGCCGCCAAAAATTCCCTAGTTTGTAGAATCACCCATAACAGCAAGAAGCCTTATCCGAAAATGTATTGTATTGAAGGTCCTTTTTTTAATATTTTTATTAGAATCGCTCGCTTTCTTTGCCTTAATTTTCCGACCATATTTCAGGAATAAAATAATTTCAGAATTTTCATTTCTGTAGTGGGTACCTGAATAAACATAAACTGAAAAAGATGGAGTAGCTGTCATATGTAAAAGCACTATTTACAAAAACTTTTAAAACTTAACTTCGAATCCCATGAACCTCTCTTGACTAATTCAATCCATTCTTATGTAGGTACTAAGCTTTTATATCCTTCAGTTTTTCATTACCGTGGTCAAAAACATAATTTTTAGGGTTCCATACCTCAAAAGGAAAAAAATTTAACTCTTATAGGATCACTTTGTTATCCGTCTGTCTGTCAAGACAATTTATCTCAGGAACGCGTGAAGGTATCGAGTTGAAATTAAAACCATATACTCAAATCTACAGTCCCTTGAAGCTGTGAAAAAATCAAACTTCTAAGTTAACCTAAGATACGAAGATAAAAGATGCGGCCGTTTATGCTACAAAAAACGTGTATTTCGACGTGTATTTGTAATTAAATCTTAAAAAACCGGCTAAGTGCGAGTCGGACTCGCGCACGAAGGGTTCCGCACCATTATCTATAAAAACGGCAAAAAATCATGTCTGTTGCATGGGAGTGCGCGGGTCCAACTCGTACTTGGCCGGTTTTAGTATTTGTTGTTATAGCGGCAACAGAAATACATCATCTGTGAAAATTTTAACTGTCTAACTATGACGGTTCATGAGATACAGCCTGGTGACAGACGGACGGACAGCGGAGTCTTAGTAATAGGGTCCCGTTGGTTACCCTTTGGGTACGGAACCCAAAAAAATCACAGAGGTTAAGCAACGGTATGCGCGGTCTTAATTGTACGGGTGACCAAATCTTATTGTATATATTTTTTAACTTTTAATAATTTGTACGGAACCCTCGGCGGGCGAGTCCGACTCGCACTAATCCTGTTTTTATATCAAATGTTTTTGTGATATGTTTGGACCCTGGTATCTTTTTCATCAAGTTAGCCGGTTTGTGAGTCAAATGTACGATACACTTGCTCGGTTTATTTTATAAAATACTGTTCATACTTTTCTTCTTAACTTTATCAAAATCGTTATCTTCTAAACATATTTGGTCTCGGCGTCAAATTCTCCCTTCTATATATTAAAGTATGAATTTGATTTAGTATACAGTTAGGTAGACGTCTACAACAAAATCGTATTTGTTGCCTCTTTATTGAATGTAGCCCCCGAGTGGGTCTTGTAAGAGCTCCCGCTGCGCCCCCTCGCGACTGCTTATATTTATTTACATACGGTTCATTTAATCGCGCACTCGACCGAGCTCAAGCCTTCGACTGATTCTTTTCGAAATTACATTCGAATGCGACGCGTAACGGACAAATACAAACCATTAATAATTTCAATGTTCAATTGAAATATTATATCAGATTATGGATACTGGCTGCGATGATTATCTCATACCTACCATATTTGAAATGTTTATGCTTTGATGAATTTATGTTCCTTTTTTGATTAATTGAATGTGGGATCAAGTTTTATTCGTTTGAATTCAGTACTGTTGATACTGTTTGGTAAATGATTGGACGGATGCGATGGATACTAAAAACATTCCACGTCCGTCAAATCTCCAAAAAAACGTCACCGATGTTTCATGGCTGCCGGGAAAGCGAGTTTCCCTCCAAATCAATAAACGAGCGGGAAAGCGGCTGGTTGCTATTGGCGAAGCGTCGCGACGCGCCCGCCCTAAACAACATGGCGGCTGAATTGAAGACGGTCGCTCCCTCTTCATGAGGTGACCCTCTCTCTAGCGTACGATGATCAATTTATTAAAAATATCCGAGTAGCTTCCTGTTATTGTACGAGTAACTACTAAATACGAGGCACTTGATAATTAATTATTTAGATTTCATTTAATTTTATTCAAATGGTACAGTATCTGGACTCGACGATTGTACCTACTGAATAATACTGAATAACAATATTGAATACTGCACAATCTTCAAAACGTTGATTTCGGCTATGTATAAAAGGCATAATTTCAAACAATAGGCTTAAGAGGCATCTTACACTTTCCTGAAGTAATCTCAATTTTCAAGCGCCTAATTTATCATCTTAGGAAAGATTTTTATACTGTTTAATACGTGATAAACATAGACCAATCTTTCGTATTATGTGTTAATTTACCACAATTTCAAATAGTACTTTGTATTTTTTGTAGTGATCAATCTCCCACACCTCGTTTACGAAAAACTGATCACATTGTCAACTTTAAGGATCTAATTCTGTCTATGAATTTCAATAAATTTGCTAAAAAAAAATACCAGTACATCAGACATATAAATTTGTTGTGACATCATTTACCAGAATATGTATAAATAATCACATTATCCCCAAAAAAATAAAAGAATTCCGTCAATTTTCACAATTAATGTAGCCAGTATACAACGAGTTTTTGTATTGAATACAGCTTATTTTACATTCAAAATTGTATTTCAAAATAGCCTATGACTTTGATCAATTGTATTCTGTAATTTTGTTGACATTCCTTTTATTTAATTAGACTCAAAAACATCATTATCTTTACTCCAAATTCCAATAAATTACGATGCACAAACGCGCACCGATCAGTACGGCGCGAGCGCTCAATCAGGTAGGATCTATGTCAGTTTTTTCGCGCCATACTGCGTCTCGACTCTCTGTACGCGATACTCGTATACGATCGCAGAGTTTTGATCATTGATCGACACTTTTTCGTACTTCAATTTTGTTTGTTGTCAAAAATAATAGTATTTATTTCGGAATATTTATAATCTTATATTTTGGTGTTAGTTTAAATGTATGTTTATTTGCTGTATGGGCTGGTTCGGATTTTCCGCTGAAAGTCGTAAGGATACTCAGAGATGATGTTTTTTGGCAGGAAAAATGCTTCCTAAATTGACTCGGTTTTACCATGATTGCGTATTGCAAGAAATCATAGACCCTAGAAAGACAAGATCAATGCCCTTACGGCAAATATATATATATATATATATATAGAATGAAATTAAATCAACCGACCAAATTCATACTGGAGACTCGGTTAGTGATCAATAACTAGGTTCAGTAATCCTTTTAGCCAATTTCGAAAAACACATTTTTTGCTCCCTTACTGGTTGGACTACAATTCCTAGTGCAGGCACTAAGGGGCAAAACAATTTTTTTTTAGAATTTCACCTGGTTTGTCATTAAACCTTGTTTCTGATGACTAACCGAGTCTCCAGTATGAATTTGGTCGGTTGATTTAATTTCACCCAGTATAGCGTAAAATTAAACCATTTGTTGACTACATATGCATAAAATAAAGTCTTATTGGAATAAGAATATTATTATACATTATGCAATTAATAAATAAGTTGATAAATAAACTGAATAGACCATAAATAAATATAATGCCTAACCAAATATATACTAACATAAGTAAAAAATTAAAACATTGTAAGTATATACCTACATAATGCAATGAATAAATACATAAGTTAAGTTAAAGACAGGCCGACAAAAATAAAAAAAATAGTACAGTAATAAATACTAACAAACAACCCACTTTATTTTAAATTTTGAAAAATCATAATATTTATAAAAGATGCAAACATCAATACGTCTAGGTCGCGCTATTCGCAACATCGTCGCATCGTGCTCGAGGGTCATGAGAGGTCACGCAGCGTATTTACCGAAACTTCGATAGTGTCATTTTGTGGACTGGCTCTTAATGAGTGTAAGAGAAAATAAATTGTAAACGGCAAACTAAAGGATAGGTCTCCTTTAGTTTGCCGTTTGACATTACTTTCCGGAATTGGATCCTTGTAAGCGACACTATCGGATGGTGCAATAATATACAGTGTTTTGTTTTTATCATCGGGTTCAATTCTGGGCTGGAAAATTATTTTCTCAAAAATCGAAAGATGCAGTTTTGGTTTTCATCAAACATTATTTGAGCATTTTTTGCTATTCACTATAGTTTCGGATTTGGCCATCCATGCCCACATGAAAAACTTATCCTGTATACGTATTATATTATGTATTATATATATTAACTATGTATGATTATATTGATTATTATTACAAAATATTAGGCTAAACGTTAGTTAGTTAAATCTTTTACTTTCCTGCAATTTTTTTTATATGTAGGTACCGTAAAATTATGTGACATTCAACGAAATCAATAGCAAACAACACATTTATGTTATGATATGATATGTTTTTCTGTAAAGAGTTTTCTCATCATAGGCGGGAACAGAGATACGTCCTAACAAATTGTAAATCTTTCTTTTTGTATCTTTCGTCCTTTTCCATGAAATATACTTTTAATAGACTTCTTCACTCACAAATCCCTAAAGAATCATTATTAATCACGGTGTTTTATAACTTTCTACTTTGTCGTACAAGTTTATAATGACATAATATGTCAGATTGATTTTATTGATTCGATTTTCGTGATGCAAGACAAAATATTAAATGGAATTACAAAATATTATTAAATTTAACGTCATAATAGTCTTAAGAATCGTGGCCATTTTCCCGTCCAATTCTGGGCCTCTTTGTTTTACGGATTGATCCGTATTTCGTTTTTGTGCCACATTAAATAAATAAATTATGTACAACGGGATAAAAACAATTTAAACTCACGTGAGTTGACATACTAAGTTATTAATAAATACCGGCTTTAACACTCGCGTATTATTATTGTTGATGTTGACTATATGTCAACTGTTTCACCGCGACAGTTTCGGCATTTTCAAGGCGAGTGTCGTCTTAAGGCCTTACCCCTGGTGCACGATAATCTTACTGAGCGATTTTGAACTTCAGTATGTTGTCAGAAAGTCTACATTATAATGCCCGCTTCACGCGCTGGCGGCACGCAAAATCAGTGAATTTTAGAGGTTTTTCTGCATTTTACGAAAAAGTATTTGCTGTAGGCGTTTTTCCACCTGACATCGGAAAATAATAAACGATGTTTTCTTGTTATAGCGGTAATTTCAGACATAAAACTCAAGCCGTTTAGACATAAAACGAAATAATAACTTAAAAAGGCATCATTTTCGAAAATAAAATCTATCGAGTGAAATGTGTCCAATTAGGTAACCGACCTGTCAACGGAAAGACAAAGGTCTGAAAAAAACACGTGTCCAAGTTAAACATTGATCAAATAAGTAGTTGACTCAGCATATTAAAACAAAAACCGTTGAAATACAAGCCCTTAAGACGACGACAACGCGGCGTTTACCGACGATTGTCTCGGTAAAACAGTTGGCATATAGTCAACAATAGTAATACATGAGTGTTAAAGCCAGAATTTACTAATAATTAAAAAATTATAATTGATCATCTGATTTATCAATTTTTTTTCACTAAACACTTTTTTGCCTTTTATTTAAATAACATGCTATTTATTAAAAAAGGTAATGCAAAGATTTTTATATAAAACAACGATATCATTTTAATATTGAAGGCAATATAATCTGAACCAATTATAACATTTTGTAATGTGGTGAGAGCAAAAAAACCACAGTCGGCGCATTAAACACATAAACGATATGTTGTAATTTATAGAACAAAATAAACATATTTGACACATAATTGGAAATTAAAAAAACTACACATTCCATACCTGGCATGAACTCTACTGGCGCTTCATTTATTCTAATACTAGCTTCTGCCCGCGGCTTCGCCCGCGTGTCCTACAGGAAAAAAATCACATATTTTTTTCAGAAACAAACATTATTAGTGCTCTTGCTCCCCCTCAACTGAATATAGGTTTTTAAACTGACAATATCCCAAACAAAGCAATATGGACGAAGTTCTCCGTAAAACTAAACTAATCTCTGGAATGAGAGTCGTATGGTTTTAACAAAATTTAAAGCGTCTGTGAGAAGATATAATTAGGAGTCAACCAGAAGTAGATAATAAATAATTGATATTGCTTACAACGAGATACTATACCTACTTTTTTGCTTTTCCTTCAAGTGCTTGAATCACCAGACTTCTCCTTTTGTATTTAATTTTATTAAATGGAGAAACATACACGTTTAAAGGTTTCGTACCTCAAAATAAAAAAACGGAACCCTCATTCACTTTGTTGTCCGTCTGTACAATGACATTATAATAATATAATAATATTTAATAATAATAATAATAATTAATAATAATTATAATGTCATTGCAAAAATGTATATTTCGACACTCAAGGAAATCAAAATTTATAGCGTACTAGCTTTTGCCCGCGGCTCCGCCCGCGTGTTATTCGATTTAACGGCATGCTTTTTTCCGGGATAAAAAGTAACCTATGTGTTAAGTTGGGATATAAGCTATATCCATTCTAAATTTCATCCAAATCCTTCCAGCCGTTTCAGCGTGAAAGAGTAAAAAACATACACACACACAAACTTTCGCATTTACTATAATATTAGTGTGAAGTGTGATGAGATATTGTCTTATTTCACCACAAACGATTATAGTCCGCACTAATTAGACACCTGATGTATGAAATAACGAAGATTTGTCTTATTTCACCACAAACGAAAAGGTCCGCGCTAATTAGACACCTGATTTTCCTACAGGAACCATGAATTTTTCCGGGATAAAAAGTAGCCTATGTGTTAAGTTAGGGTATACGCTATATCCATTCTAAATTTCATCCAAATCCATTCTGCCGTTTCAGCGTGAAAGAGTAACAAACATACACACACACACACACACACGCACAAATTTTCGCATTTATAATATGAGTAGGATTTTCCATTGACCTAGAACAATGAAATTTGGCAAGTAATACCGTCTTTTACTACGAGTATAGAAAAACAAAACTTATTTATAAAGCCCTATTAATTTTAATTTAAGATTGTGTATACCAGTTTTCGAGATAATCGACCCAGAGAATAAAAAGCTTCACAGAAAATTCAACCCCCGATTTCACCCTCTTGGGGGTTGAATTTCAAAAAACCCTTTCTTAGTGAATACCCAGTCTTCACAAAGAACACACCGTCCCAATTTCATGTTTCAAGGACCAGCGGTTTAGGCTTTGCGTTTATATATCAGTTACTCAGTCGAGACTTTGAGTCTTATACATATAGATAGAATATCAGTCACATATTACAGATACACCTTTATATCAGAAAAATCCTACCTACGTACTAATAAATAAATACTGTCACGCCGTCGCGCACTTCCCCCCACGCCCTGCGACGCCCTATGGGCAATGCGCCCGCCTACCTTGCCGTGTAGGAATTTAAAAGCCCTATTAATTTTAATTGAAGAAGTTTGCATTCCAATTTTTAAGTCAATCGACTGACTCAGAGAACAAAAAGTTTCACAGAAAATGGAACCCCCCATTTCACCCTCTTAGAGGTGGGATTTCAAAAAATCCTTTTTTAGTGAATACCCAATCTTCACAAAGAACACACCCTCCAAATTTCATGCCCTTAGGACGAGCGGTTTACGCTGTGTGTTAATATATCAGTCAGTCAGTCAGGACTTCGAATTTTATATAATCTCCATTTAGGTGTGGGATTTCAAAAAATCATTTCTTGATGAATACCTACTCTTCACAAAGAACAAAACCTCCAAATTTCATGCCTCTAGGACCAGCGGTTTAGGCTGTGCGTTGATATATCTATCAGTCAGTCAGTCAGGAATTTGAATTTTATATAATCTCCATTTCACCCACTTAGGGGTGGGATTTCAAAAAATCCTTTCTTAGTGAATACCTACTCTTCACAAAGAACACACCCTCCAAATTTCATGCCTCTAGGACCAGCGGTTTAGGCTGTGCGTTGATATATCAGTCAGTCAGTCAGGACTTTGAATTTTATATAATCTCCATTTCACCCTCTTAGGGGTGGGATTTCAAAAAATCCTTTCTTAGTGAATACTTACTCTTCACAAAGAACACACCCTCCAAATTTCATGCCTCTAGGACCAGCGGTTTAGGCTGTGTGTTGATATATCAGTCAGTCAGTCAGGACTTTGAATTTTATATATATAGATACAAAATAGATCATGAAAATGATATTGTGGTTGTGAAAATGTTTGAATCTCATCACAAAAATCGACGTAATGTCGTCTCGACCGAGACTACCGCCTTAAGAAACAGGTTGGTTATTAGTAAAATTACAAGTTCGGAAAGGAATAATAGAGTTAAACAAAAAGGTTGTGTCGAAGAGCGGATGCCGGAACAAAGCCACGTGCACGCGATGCGCCGCCGCGCCGCTTGCCGCATGTTGCGAGTGCTGAATGTACGAGCAACTTTAACTACGTTGTCGACCTTGCTTTCACTTCTTCAGTAATTCGAATTCGTAAAAAATTACAACAACGCCCTAAAACAAATCTCAGCTCAAATAACGTGTACTAATAATGTACACCTAACGCAAAGACGTGTAATACAGATCAGGGGTTTCCTAACTGATTTGGGACACGCCCCCTTTATACGAAAAAAAAAAAAATTCCGCCCCCCCCCCCCCCCTCTGACTAGATAATTTTAGAAAAAACGCTGTTTAATAACAAAATAAGTATTTGTATTGCTTATTAAAGTCATAACAAAAATCATAGAAAACTAATTCGGTAATAGTTTTATATTTTAATATTGTGATGGATGAGCTTGCATCGATTTATACGTACCTACCTACGAACGTTGTTTCTTGTTTATCTCTACATCTCTTACAGTCTAAATTTCATATTCCTAGGTCTGGTCGTTTGGTTTAGACGGTGATAGATCGGTCAGGTATTCCAAAGCGATGGATTTCACAATATAAACATAATCTCAGTTAATGAGAACTGTGAATTTCTTAACTGTCTGAAGCAACACATATTGTAGTGACGACAGCGCCATCTGTTTCTTAAGAACAAGGCGTGAAATTATATAACGCCCTCGTGAGCGTCAGTATATGCATTACAAGCTAGTTAGATCAAATAGTTACAAAAAATAATATTCGGTGGACAAGTATGGTGGAAAAATTCAACGGTCTAGGTAAGTACCTCGGTGGCGCAATTGGTAGCGCGCTTGTCTGGGAAACAAGAGGTCGCAGGTTCGAACCCTGGCCCGAGGAATTTTTTCAAATTCTTGTCTTTACATTTGTTTCTAATTTATCTTTTCTGGTTTGTAATGCACTCTAATAATAATATGTAGAGTATTCCAAAGCGATGGATTTCGCAATAAAAACATAATCTCGGTCAGGTATTCGTTAAACGAGTCGATTCTGAAGGCTTTAATTTTAGTTTTAGTGCTGTCAAAACTTAAATTTTTCCAAATTAATATAGCTTCTGTTGCTAACACTAAAGAACTATTTTCGAATGAGGAAAATTTAGGTTGACAGCACTAAAACTAAAATTAAAGCTTTCAGAATCGGCTTTATTGTAGCTTTAAAATTATTATATTTTCAAAACATATCAACTTACCATTTCTATTCTTCAAAATATTGGAAAAGTCAATTATTTTGAAGTTATTAAACAACGTAAAAATAAACGCGTGCTTAACGTACATTATTTATTAGTAATATATTGTTTTAGCTCAGATTTGTTCAATACAACTTTGCATTTTTTTTTTAGATGAGAGCTATATTTTGAGCATTATAATCGTAATTATTTATTTTCGTTTCGTTTAAAGTCTGAAGAATCGATCCTTGACTTTATTTCATTGTGATTTTATTATTGCATTGGGTGAATAATTTCTAAAAGATACATATTGAGATCAATATAAGCCTCTTTTTATGAGTTCAAGCAGGCGGCTAATAAGCAGCGGAAGTAAACTATCATGTCATTCGACTAAAGCTCCGCCCGCGCATAAGTGGCCACACTGCCAGGCACGCATCCAGGGAGTCCAGGCAGTCTGACCCTCCCTAATGCACTATTCTGCCCAAGACTATGCTTACAACTATTCGTCAACCATGAAAAACCATGATCTATGAGGTTTATGAGAGCGTGTGATTTACGATGGAACTTGGTGGCGATGATTTTGGAACCCCTCTAAAACCGAATCCTGGATACGTGCCTGCGCGCTGCAGGGCGACGATGAACGCGTGCCGCCGCGTCCGCCGTCTGCCGCCTGCGCCTGCGCACCATGTGCCCGAACACCAGCCGTATCTATTACCACCAACAGCGCCCTCGTTTACGCTTTTTGCTCTAATTTTTTGCCTCCTAAATCTTCTGACGATTCTAAGGATGATTAATTGAGTGAGTATTTTGTTTGATCTACAGGTACACATACAGTCACGGTTCATAATGAACGGCGTGTGCGTGCGGTGGCGAGGCTGGCTCGACATGGAGCGGCTGGACGGCGCCGGGTGCCTCGAGCTCGACGAGGAGAGAGCCGCTGACGAGGACGCCAAGTTGAGGGAGCAGATCGAGCGGTACAACCAGAGGCTGCGGGACTTCGGGGAGAAGCGCGGCTACCGCGACCACGACGAGCTGCGGCACGGTCACGCGCACGCGCACGCCCAGCGCTGCCACCCCCCGCGCCAGCCGCCGCACCCCGCGCACCCCCACGCCTCACATCCGCACGGCACGCACCCCGTGCATCTCAAGCCACACTCACAAGGCGCTCTCATATCATAAAACCCAAAGATTCCAGAGATGGGAGAGTTCTCACATAGAGAACTTATCTTCTACAGTTAAATAGTTATTCTAAACAAAAGCATGTAGGTTTATGATATAGCAACAATTTTGTCCCTAGTATCAGGACATGGTATTTCAACTTCCAGAAACTCTGAAAAACGATATTTACGAATGGAGTTATCAAATTAAAGTGTCTTTGATTTATGATGTCATCACACTCAATGATGCTGGACAGGTAATACTTTGTCGTTGCTTATCTACATCATTTCCTTTGAATATGTAGTTACTCATTACCTACTTTTCACCAAAAATAGCCATTAAGGTCAGTAACATTAAGTATCAGATCATACAATATTATGTCACACACAAACATCTTGCTATGTATGTTCGTTTCATACATAAACGTTGTTGCAATGTTAGAAATAAGTGATCGTTAGACATATAAGCGTAAACTGAGACTCGTTGTATTTCGATCATGAAGTCCTAATTAAAAAGTAGTTAACTGACAGAACATTAGCCAACCGGTATCATTATTTGGAAAGAATGCAAGGTTATCTTGGAAAGTTTTGCTTACTATGTGTACGTATAGGTGTTGGAAAAATCGATCTCAACGAAATCATTTTCTGAAATAATCTTGTAATCATCTATTTTTAGTTAATATTTACAGTTCAGTAAATTCCAGAAGATGGAAAAGTAAATTCCATCTCAACAGAATATTTTCCAAATTGAAAACGTGTTTTACTTTAATGTTCTTGTTCTAAACTTGTGTTACATGTTAATTAATTTTAAGTTGATTTTATTTTACGACAAAAATCAAACTATTGTGATAGAAATGTAAATAAATCTCTAAGGTATTTGACGTAACTTTTGTTTTTTTGTCTTCTTCCTTTATTGTGTCCAAAAATCGGTGGATATGGGTCTTCCATCCTTCCATCCATCACCCCGTGTTCGTCCACTGCTGGACATAAGCCTTTCCCAAATTTCGCCACTCATGTCGGTCCTCCGTCCTCCTCATCCAGCCGCCACCCACAACGTCCATATGGATATGGATGGACATCAGACTTGCAAGTTTTCATGGTTTCCGGTCGAGGTAAGTTGGTCTTACACGCAAACCTCGATTGCATCAAACGAAGATACAGACTTGCGAGAAAAAACTATAGTTTATTTGTATTTTGTGCATTTATTATTTATCAAAATAAACCATGTCATATTTCACTTGCGAGGAAAAAGTATAGTATATTTTTTGTTTTTTTTTTTTAAATTATTTATCAAATTAAATGTATACTCGTAGAATGTTATATTTGGTCCCAAAAAAACTTGCTGCTAAATCCTCAGTCAGTCTGGACTATCTATATAGTTCCCATAGAAGTACAAAAAAGTGTGAAGGAGTATCGCCAACCAAAAACTGAAGCACCCATACTAAGCCTACTCGCGTGTACGCACGAGCCCGGCACGTACACATTCCCATCTTAGTAAGCCTAATTCCATAGTAAATCCACCCACACAGTTGTAAACCGTCGCTATTGCTATGCATCAGTCAGTTGTTGCTTAGCGGCGACTCCGTCCCCTTTTTAGGGTTCCGTAGTCCGACAAGGAACCCTTATAGTTTCGCCATGTCCGTCTGTCCACGGCTTAGCTCAGAGACTATTACTACTAGAAAGCTGTAATTTGGCATAGATATAAATATTAATCACGCCGACAAAATGGTAAAATAAAATGTTGAAAAAAAAATTTTTAAGGGTACCTCTCATACACGTAAACTGGGGATGAATTTTTTTTTCTCGTCTATCCCGTAGTGTGGTATATTGTTGGATAGGTCGTTTAAAAACATTGTGGGTGTGTGAAAACTATTTTTAGATTTAGGGATCCGTTGGCGAAATATTAAGCTTTAAAGTGAACATTTTAGTTAGAGTTGAGCGTCTAAAAGAGACACTGAGCAGGGGTTGTTTATAGAAATGTGAAAAATTCACAAAAGTAGTATATATAATGAATTTAAAAGGAAAACTATCACAGCTAAGTAGGCTTTACAGGTTTACGAGTACAGGTCGCGCCAAACTTTTGGTTCCCTCTAATTAGTAGGTAGACCAACTTATAAAAAGCACCGGGCAACTACGGAAACCTACATTGCGTGTGGCCCGACACTCACTTGGCCGGTTTTTATTCGTCTATGCTCGCTCCTGATTGGTAAGGTAATTAAATGTATTTGTTTAGGGCACTAAGTGCACAAAGTTTCATTGCAACGTTGCAGTTCAAGAAAAATGCTCGTTGGTTAGCTTTCGTAATATTATTCTGTATAGATACTATGTTATTGATATTGTTGTATGATAAAAAGTAGATGGCGTTAAGTATCACGCATCAGTTCAATAGCCCGTGCTCGCAAGCCATTATTATAACCTCTTTTCTAATAGGAAATTACAAATTAAATCAGGAGGCATATTCCGACTTCAGTTTCGAAGTTCGATACGATTCAACCAAGTAACACGCATACAATAGACATTAGGGTGCTATCAGTTCCCTTGTAACAAAATTAAGTGCAATTAGTTGCACGATCCCTCCACGCCACGTCACACACGGAGTTGCGCACGCGCAGCGCACCTGTAGCGAGCCCCCGCGTCCCGCCCCTGCGCGCCCGCGTCATTATCCGCAATTTGGACAGCTACGGAAACGGTACCATTCATGCTTGTTGAACACAACGCTCCAACTGATTGCCTCATGTAAATGGTGCACTCAAATTGGCCGGCCGATGACCAGTTGGCAGTTATTTCCCAGTAAAAAGGTCGATGGTATTTATTTCAATTAATAATGTGAAGGCCAAGGGCTAGAGGTGTTAAGATGATAACCTTTTTCCTTCAAACGAGGTATCGTAACCATTAATATAAACAACTTATAAAAATATGCTGTTTCATAGAAAAGTTAAATACCTACTCAAACAAAATGTAAGTATAAACAACAACCTCATAGTAGTTTATATTAATTGGTAGAATATCCCATTTTAGGGAAAAATTGTATGGCTAATAAGGCGCATGCCCACGCTAAATTAGCAACTCGATAAGTACATATGTGTCAGTACAAAAATCGACGGAAACGACGATCTCCAGATAGCGCATAATAGGAGAACATAATGCTTTTCACATGAACGCGATGGACGGAAAACAAATGTTGAGCAATATTTTTGTAGATCTATAAATTGTCTTTAGTGTGGTGTTAGAATCAGGAAAAGGAAAGGAAAGGAGTAGGAAAATTCTTGCGTAAATCATAGGAAACTTTCGATTTGGATCTAAATGGCAGTTTGAGTATAAATGATTAAGTTTTGCAAGCAGGAACTATGATTCAAGAATGAGACTGCCTACCAAGATGACGAAACTGAGTGCATTTGTCACTCACGCACGTCACATTAATGGATTTACCCAAAGAGCAACCATTCTCTTTATACAAAGAACTACGTCAAGGATTTTCCTTTACCGCGTAGTAAAAATAGTACAAATTAGATCAAAATTGGAACAATTAATTATTAATACATATTTTAAGAAATCAAATTATATTTTGTAAAAACAAGTCGTTTCGGATACGATGAACAAGTTCTAAACATGCCCCCTGAACGAGATGCGAACCAAGAAGTATCCACTTCAACATTTAAAAACGACATGACACACATTGTGTTATGTTAAATAAAGCGTATTTTACCTTCATGTACATTGTGTACTACATCAATTTATATTGTGGACTACATAAACAGTAGTATACACTACACATCGTCCAAGGATGTAATAATCGTCGGTGAAACGTGGGTCACCGCGGGTATGGACTGTGACTTTCATTTCACAGTCTATACACGGTACTACCTCTGACAGTCCTTCGGGGATTCATGTCGTGACAATATAGGGTTAGTTTTTCAATTGGGCGAGGATGACGAAATGCAAAACAACTGGCAATAGCGAAAAATGCTGAAAGGGCCTGGGACCGCCACTTTGATTTTGCCGATTTTGATGAAAACAAAAACTGCATTATTAGATTCTCTAAAAAAATATTTTATAAACGAGAAAACTACTGACTTAAAAAGCAACAAGAAGGTGTAACACGACATAACTTATTTGAATTATTTATTTTAAGCGTCTGTCTTTGTCTTTTCGATACAGAAAGTAAAAAACAGAAAGCTTAATTGAGTTTGACCCTGTCAAATAATTTAGTCGTGCTCGTTTGAGCTACACCATAGAGGATCCTCTGTGTGTTACACCGAGGCGACACCATTGCACCATCCGTAAAAGTCGCTTATGATTATGAGGATCAAATTCTAGGAAGTAATGTCAAACGGCAAACTAAAGGAAAGGGCTTATTTTTAAGTTATATTATATTTTAAGTTTGGTACATTAAATTAACCTAATCAGTTGTTCGAAACTTTTCCCATTTTTTCCTATACATATCCGGATTCGGCGTCTCAAAAATTGTGCTGCATTCAATATAACAAGATTATTCATTCCAAGACATATTGGTACAATTGTCGAGTCCTGATGTGTATTGAAAAGTAAGCACCATTTCGAACAAATTGATCCTTATAAGTAAGTAGTAATATAGTGTTTTTTTTTTTTAATTAGCGGACTGGATGGTAGTTACCGGGACTCCTTTGAGCATTTTTCGCCATTCGCTATAGTTTTGCATTGGGCTAACTAACTCTGTTTATTTTCAAATATCGTAGCTTTTATCCTTTTTATCCTTCGATCATAAAATCAACAAAAAATCCAAAATACGATGGAAGACCGAGTATTTAGTTCAGGATCAATGAACAAAATATAGGCACATTGATGCGCGTTTCCATCATACTCTATCTCACCCATCTCGCGATACTATTACAATATTTACAATGCAGCAGCGGAACAGGAGATTATGGACATGAGATAATATCGCAGGTTTTATTGTGACGCGCGGCACCTTGACCGTCCAAATTGAGCAGGTACGTAGCAGATCGGCTGATCGATGCCAGCAAAAAACGGGCCGATGTCGAACAAGACAAAAATATAGCGATATCGCAAGATCCTTGCACAATGAACCTGTGATTTATCAGGGTATTCTTTTTGTGCAAAAAGCGCAGGTCAGTGCCGGAGCGAAGCACCAAAAGGGCATTCCGTGTAATCCTCGCAGAGCGTGGGAACGAGCTCGGACTCGGGAGCTACGTTACAAGTTTATATGTGAACTTTACAATAGCCCTATACAGAGCAATATGCGTCTACAGAAAAGGTTTAATGTTTTATAGGATTCCGTCGAGGAACTGCGGTGTCTGCCTGCGAGTTACTCGATAACGTCCGTCGGACTGGTTGAGCTGGCATAAGATACGGGCTCGGAAACAATTATATTAGGATAATATGGCCAAACGCGAGTCAGACTCGGGCACAAAGGGTTCCGTACCACCACAAAATACGGGTACGGGACCCCCAAAAAACATCATGATACATAACAACCTAGACGCAAATACAAGACGCTAAAATGATAGCGCCTGACAAACAATTCGGCAGTCATGGGTCAGAGGCCAGATTTAACTGTCTGTCTGTACAGTAGAAATTTTCATAGAATACGTGTTAACATGGCCTCTATCACGGCAAATAACAAGGGGTTCCCATACAATAAACCTCGAAAAATTTGCATTTTTTTAAATTAATTGCTTTAACTGTAAACACGGCGATACAAACAAACTTCAAATTTGGTCAAATTCTTGTACATACTCTAAACTAGAACAATAAATAATAAAAATTTGGGTTCCGTATTCAAAGGATGCCGAATTATTTGAGAGGCGCTATCATTTTAACTGCTTTTTTGACGCCTGCATGTTGCTATGACATCTGCATTGTTGTTATTTATCAGGTTTTTAGTTTTGTGTGATGGTAGGGAGCCCTTTTTGCGCGAGTCCGACTCGTACTTGGCCAAATTATTATTTTTACCAAAAATAAATATACCGGGTGTAATCGTTAAGTGTGACCAGCCGATTATTCTGTAACTATTACAGATATCAAAAATGTTAAACTGATATCGAAAGTACGTAAAATGACATCAATAACTTTTTGAAAATCAAACGAAAAGTATTCAAAATTTTGACTTTAAACACACCCATACATTTAATTTAGTATGATATTAACAAGGACGTCACTTCGAACATCTGCTTTGAATACAAAATTTTGAACTTACTAAAAAATAAATATTATTCAAGATAGTTTTATTGCTTTGTTTGGTTAATAAACAGTTTCCTTTAATATCAGTACTAAGCTAAAATAACCTTTTAAAATAAGTAAACGAAAACCTTTCTACTAATCTCATACTAAATGTATGGGAGTGTTTAATGTCAGAATTTTGAGTACTTTTCGTTTGATTTTCAAAAAGTTATTGATGTCATTTTACTGATTAGGTAACGTACTTTCGATATCAGTTTAAATTTTTTGGATATCTGTAATAGTTACGGAATAATCGCCTGGTCACACTTAACGATTACACCCTGTATACCCCATCACTAAACGTATAGCTGTCATAGGTGCCATTCTTGCTGTCCCTGGAGTATGTTTTCTTGCTATGAATATTTATTTTAGATATACCTAGTCCTGCCAAAAGTTCTGTCCCTCACATTAAGTTGGATATTTTTCATCCCAGACTGAATCTAGTAAAATTAATGAATGGAATTTGTTAGCTAGCTAATCAAACACTTTAAAAATATTATAGCTGCTCAAAGCAGTGACCATAAAAAAAACTAACATTAAAGCGTCCTAACTTTTTTAATCATGGCCCTTACAATTAGATTTGTGGTATTTTTTCTCTTGGAGATAAGTCAATAAAAATTGGAAAACAAAGGAGTTTGAAATATTTTGGGAGCCATTTTACAGCACCATCGTTATGAACAAATCACGTCAATTGGATGTGTAAGAAAAAAAAATTAGCTAATTATTTTGAGGATTTATAGCTTATAATAAAACAGTATTGACTTCTAGGGTTTTTTCGGAACCTTAGAATTATCCATAAAAACAGGGACAAAACTTATACGAGGGTAAATCAAAAAGTTATGAGAATTGCCAATAAAACGCCAAAAATAATTAATAAAAGTGTTTTATTTTTCTACGTAATCTCCATCTAACTCTATACATTTAGTACAACGCTTCTCCAGTTTTCGTATTCCCTCCGAAAAAAAATCATTTCCTCGAGTCTCAAAATACTACGGCGGCTATAACCACGTCGTCGTCGTCAATTTTGTTCCACGAACATGCTCCTTTAATTTTGGGAATAAGCGAAAATTACTAGGGGCTAAGTCTGGTGAATATGGCGGGTGATCTTAAATTTCAAAGCCAGCTTTGCGGATTGCCGTGAGTGCAACTTCGGAGCGATGAGTCGGTTCGTTATCGGTGAAACAGCACCCCTAATGCCAACTTTCCACGACGTTTTTCTTTAATGTATCACGGAGTTTGGGGATTAAACTTGCGTAGTAGGCACCGGTTATAGTGCTTCCTTTCGGCAAGTAATCAATAAAAATAATTCCTTCATAATCCCAAAATACAGACGCCATAACTTTGCCTGCGGTCGGAACAACACGGAATTTTTTCACTGGCGGAGAAGATGGTCGTTTCCAAGACATGCTTTGTTTTTTTGTTTCAGGGTCAAAATAGTGAACCCACGTCTCATCCATGGTTACAAAACGATGACAAAAATTATCTGAATCATGCTGAAAGAATTCGAGATTCTGCTTTGAAAGTTCCTAACGTCGATTCTTGTTTGCTTCGGTTAGCATTCGCGGAACCCATCTTGCCGATACTTTTTTAAATAATTTTTTAAAAGTTTGTTTTGTTTGTTAAAAGTGAATGAAACTATATGAAATCTTTAGGGTCTCCGCAAGATATTTTGTAGATATTCTCCTGTCTTCATGAACCATTTTTCCACTTTTTTGGCATTTTGTTCGTTTACAGAGGTGGTCGGCCGACCACAACGAGAATCATCTTTACAGCTCGATCTGTCACTTTTAAATTCAGCAAGTAAAAAATTTAAAATCTATCCTAAAAACTAATTTTCAAAAATTAAATCTTTCGGGTGAAAATTATGGTGGTTTTGCAATGCATATATAAAGATCTACAAAGGCACTTTCACCATTCATCATTACATTACATTCTTAATACTGATCACTTACCAAGCCACCAGCATGAATTTGGCTGCATAAATTAATGTCATCTTATATTTCTATTTTTTATTATTATTGCTTGTGTGTGTGACAACTAACATTTAACTATTGTTCATCTCCTAAAAGCCCAATTTGCAATGAGCAAACGAAACACTTACTAAAACTCGAAGCTTCGCGAATGTTTTCTCTGGCCACATCTCTTGTCCTAGAGACTCAGCCTAGAGATGTGGTCTTAACCTGAGCTTCAGAGTGCATTTTGAGTTCGAACTCGATCTTACAAACGTCAAAAAGCGACGTGATCTCATACTAGAGTGACGTTTGTAAGATTGAGTTCCTCTTGAGTTCGGACTCAAAATGCACTCTGAATCTCAGCCTTAGAGAATACACGCGGGTGTTCGCAGTTCAACTCTTCAGATCAACGTCTTGCCCAAAACAGTAGAAAGTGGTTTAAATATGACACCCCTCAGCTTGTAAGGTTTCCTGGAGTCGCGTGTACTATTAGCAAAAACAATGTAGACCCACTTCTTGTTCAAATTACAACTAAAATAAGACCTAAAATTGTATATTGGATGCTCTCCCGATGGTACGGAGTCAGTGGGTCGTGTTGATTGTCGTCTCACAGACGAGTGGACGCGGCGGCGGGTGAGGCGCATGCTTGTGGCTTCCCTCCGCGACGTATCTCACTTGCTGTATCAGGTGACTTGTGTTTGTGAGATACGGCGTTTTGTTTCTATGTTGGTAACGTAAGGAAATATACAACGTGAAATTCAAGTCATTTTGTTAACGGAAACTGGTGATAGTACTCGTCCATATGAACAACTTTTACTATGGAGCCAGCCCTGAAATCGTGAAAAAAATATCAGCTGTTCCATAGAAAAGTTAAATACCTACTCGATCCAAATGTTTCATACATTACTATGGAGCCAACCCTGAAATCGTGAATAAAAAATCAGCTGTTCTATAGAAAAGTTAAATACCTACTCGACCCAAATGTTCCATACATTACTATGGAGCCAACCCTGAAATCGAGAAAAAAATATCAGCTGTTCCATAGAAAAGTTAAATACCTACTCGACCCAAATGTAAGAAACAGCTGATTTATTTTTCACGATTTCAGTTCAGGGTTGGCTTCATAGTAAAAGTTGTTCATACGGACGAGTACTAAGTACTATCACCAGTTTTCGTTAACAAAATGACTTAAATTTCACGTTGTATTTTAGCTTGTGTGTAGTCCTATCAAATCGGTCAATATTTTTGAGATCAATATTTTTTATGTTTAACCTAATGCAGGCAATACAGTAATAGTTAGTATGAAATCTACACCAATCTGGTGGAAAGAATTTAAAGAATTTACAGCTCCAAACTGAGCCCGTTTTCCAGTTTGATGATCACGTCAAATCATGTGACATTCGACGGGTATTCGATTCGAAAAGTATTTATTTCCATTAATTCCCAAGAAATAGCCCAAACTCAGAAATAATTATTTATTTTGTGATACCCAGGTTATTATCTACTCGAACAAAAATAATAGAAGAAGTTTCATGTCGATGCATCAAGAGTTTTTAGAGATCTTAGGTAACAAACCAACAATCATTCACTTTTGTATTAGTAGGGATACGAAAGTAAACGGCATATTACATGCGTCAGGGTGTCCTGCTAGTCTAGCATAGTAAACCATATCGAGCTCGATAGCGCGTGATACAGTGCTCTCTCTCACTCTGTTGATCTCCCTCAAGAGGGATAGATATACTGTATTGAGCGGTTAAAGCTCGATATGATCTGCTGTGCTAGGTCCCCGAAAGAAAACGCCGGCGCACCAGCCGTGTGCTACATTACACGAAACATTTAGCAAGTTGCAATTTTACGTGCACGTTGAGGTCCCGTAAGTACCTGAAATCCTACCTTTCATAATATTTGAGATCTTCCGTCCAAAAATCACCATCTATATCACTAACTGACTCACTCACTCATATAAAACTTAAACCACATCCAGGTGACTTAAATACTTGAAATTCAGCATAACTGTAGGTCAATGAGCGTATACAAAAGAAAAAATCAGAAAATTGCTTTTATTTCTTATTCCACAAGTTATTAAAGTCCAACTTAAAAGGTCCCGTTTGGGTACATAAAGTTGTCAAGTTAAATTGATCGACTGTAAATAAGTTTGTGTTTTAAACGGTAGGTATGTACGGAACTCTCAGGCCTCGAGTCTTATTCGCACATGACCAGTTTTTCTATCTTGCAATGCACTAAAATAGACACTAGTATTTTATACAGATATTGTTTGTTTGTTATATAGGAGAGAACTACCTATAATGGCCTTTGTCTCAGTGAGAAGAATGAGAGAATTTTCAAAAAGATGTATGGTTCCACAGATTACTCACGCAAGTGTAATTAATAGCTTTGTCCCAAAGAAACTGCCCGTTAGCCTTAGCTTAGCCGAATAGCCATATGACAATCAATTTGAATACAATTGTGTTATACAATTGCACCTCTGATTTACTCTAGGAGGACAATTCTGTTGCAACACCGAGTAAATCAAAGCAAGTATTTATTTATGTGAGAAGACAAAATAGAGTAGATTGTTTATCCTACGTAGTCATTAACTGCAGCAGTGTATTCGAACGGCTACATCAAGAGAAGAATGGACAAGAGCAAAACTTTGCTACTTTGCCAAATGAAATTACTCTCTATGTGCATAGGCATTAAAACTTTTTAAAAGAATAGCTAAGTTTGCCGAAGGCACGATGCATGTTTGACAGCGGCTCTCCGTTTGAAACCGAGAAGCGCCATCACTTCCATATGTTTCCTCGAATTAACGTCTGTTTTCTACGAACAAAACTACCATCATAAAACTCATAGAGATCAGTAGGCGCATAAAACAAAATTAACTGCATGTTTATAATAAAACGTCTAAAGACAGACACAGATGAAAGTATCGACATGTAATGCAGAGAAATTATTGCGCGTAAAGTTTTGTATAAATAAACATCCCAATAGTGATTACCACATTTCCTACTAGGAGTACGATTAGAAATGTGTCAAATCTGGGATAATCTGTAGACACGGCGCGTTGCTTGCACAACGATTAGTGACAGCCCCAATCCCTTCTAGGTCGTCGTTGCATGAGAATCGACAGCTTCGACAAACTGCGATATTTGCACACGCTCAAATCTAATCCTATTTTATGCAGGAAAAATATTCGTTCCTTATTTTGTTACTTATATAGAAATACAATTTTGTAGTGACATTGCAAATATAAGGCGGTAGAGCTGATGCCGGGCTCGACTGTGGAGGTACCACCATCTTACTCGCAAATCCTCCCGAAATTATTTGGGGGAGAGTAAGAGAACAGCTCTCAGGCAAAACCAGGCGGCCCACCATTACCTGGGACCGATGGATGGCGGTATAACCATCCCCAATTGCCGGGCCTTATATAAAACAGACTAGTGACGGGCAGAGGCACCGCGCTCACCAACCCGCCTGCCCAGCGTGTGTGAGTATGGGCATTTCTTCCAGGAGGACTGCCAAGAGTGGCAAAATCCTGGAAAGGCCTATGTCCAGCAGTGGACGAAACAGGCTGATGGATGGATGGATGGATTGCAAATATCTACTTATTTATACCCAGTTAAAGCGCTTTTGTAGGACAGCCGGAAAAAAAACGTCTGTATTATATTTAGTGTCAGAAGAAAACGAACGATACATGCCGCTCTCCGTGCACTTCCTTGTCTTTTGCACTTTTTACCGCGTTTCACAATAAGGGCCTGGACTAAGAAACGCCAAAAGCTGACTGAACCAACTTGAAAAACTGTCGTTTTTCCGCCTGCATTCGAAACAGACTATATATTATAATATTTTATAGCACACCGTGCGTAAAATGACCACTTTACGCACGCTGCGCTTGCGTAAAGTCGGCATTTTCCGCACTTTTGCTATAAAATATTATACGATACTCGTGCGAGAAACTTTTTCTCGCTTCGTATCGTAATGTACTATAAGGTGACTTTAATGTATCCAGCCAAATTCTTACTGAAGACTCGGTAAGTGCTCATGACCCTTTTTGTGAAATTCGTAAATTATTCTTTTCATGTTCCTTACAAACGCACGCCCAGCCCCGAGTCAATTACTATGAGACATCAAAATTTTATTTTGCGAAATTAGCAAAAAGTGCTATCGATCCGTGTTACTGATCACTTACCAAGCCTCCACTTTGGCTACATAAATTAAAGATGTACCGAATGTATACCGAGACTTTTTGTTATCGTACAGCACGTTATGTAAATCGTAGGAATGCATTATTAATTAAAGTGTTTCCTCTAGACATAACAAACGATTTTTTGCGTGACAATCACACGATTGCCAAAACGAATTGTTCGCGCTAGAACAGTCAATCAATAAAGCAATAATGAATGCAGGTACGCACTCAGGGTGGAGGAGATATGGATTAGAGCGGGTAAGCGCAGCCACGTGCGGGATTATCCACGAGATCAGGGCTAATTGGGAGCGCGCGTCGCTGATCCAGGGATCATCAGGTGCTCATCGCTCGTCGACCACCCTCGCGATTCGTGCCCAGGGTGACTAGAGATGCATGCCCAAATTAGGTGGGAACTTTGAGTTTTATTCATGCTAATTAGAAGGCGGTTGTTGTTCAGTCGGTTGGACGCCGGACACTCAATTTCGGAGCCCAGAATCGTACCGATCGAGAATGCACCAATGAGATTGTTAAAGCATATTGTTTGTCAACTTCTTAGTCACTATTTGCTCAAAGGCTTGTCCGAAATTCGTGTGTATGTCCCCCCGATGTACAACGATAGGGTCACTTTCTTTGACGTAGGTACGAAAAAATTGTCGGTAAAAATTGAATTTGGAAACAGTTATATGCATCCCCTAGGATTCATGATGTACACATGTTCATGTATATTACTAGCCATTGCCAGCGGCTTTCCGCGTTTACTCAATCTTTGCCCCGTTTTCGGCTTGGGCGTTAATTTATGTACACCCCTTATAGCCTATGTGTTGACCAGCCTTTTCCTGCGAAACACCCCTGAAGTTTTGTATAACATTACCCGGGTAAACCTAGGTTTACCCTATCTTATAGCATTACCCGTAACATATACATTGCTTAGCTAAAGTATGTAACGGACAATAATATTCAAAATATTCCATACATTGCGGACGCCCCAGGTATTCTATACATTACCTATGTATTGTATAGAATACCTGAATTATACAGATTGCCGGTGCCAGAAAGCAAAATAAAATTAAGAAAATCTTGATGTGAGGAGCTCTGAACTGGAACCGCTTCTTTAGGTGTTCATTTGATGACCTTTTTACTTTAAACAGGATGTTCTGCCCATAAATATTGACAACTTAAGCTTTTCTGCATATATAAATACATACTCGACTACAATATGTAAAACCCATCTAATAATATGTCTGAGTTTTGTAGATGATTTCATCAAGCGAGGAAAAACTGTGTTTGAAGACCTCATTTCAGTAATATATATATCTATCGAGGAAAATTTATCCAAACATGTTTTCCAAAAACAAAACCCTGGATTATACCGGGTGTAAAAGCATAGGCAAGAATCCTAAGGGTGTGTTAGCATGATCGGTAAAGATATTATTTTAAATACTGGGATCTCTAAATAAAGTACCAGTAACTCACAATAAGACGATTTTCTTTACCCAAAATACACTTACTGGTCGCTGGTCACTCGGATGAGGGGTGCGGGTTGCGGGGTGCAATTTGGTGTGTGGGGACTGGGAGGCCGGTGAGCTGCGTAGCCATAGCTTAGAAAAATTATGGGATTTTTGGTGAAAATTCAAGGTAGGTGTATTTTTTTTTCTTGTAATGACATCAGAATCGTGTATACTTTCATACCCTAAAGGGTTTCTTGACTTTGCATTTACATCCTGTATAGTAGAATTGAGTAGAATACACTTTTTTAAGGAAAAATATATATATATCACAAAATAGTATATCCTGTATAGATATCGCAATGATTAATGTACTAAAAATTATACAGTCAGCCTTACACAGTTGTGACTCCTCGATGGAACTTCATTCTAACACTAACAAAACTCTTTTTGCTCAAGCAAGTTACACTATATTTATTACTCTTATTTTCTGGGTATATTATACTGAAAAACTGGTCAAGTGCAAGTAGTACTCGTGCCCTGAGGGTTACGTACATACCGTTTTAAAAACGAACGTATTCCACGAGCAGTTACAAAATTCCAAACCAACTTGACACTTACGATCCGTTAAACTTCATGTATCCAAAAGGTCTAACTAAGTTGGTCATGAATAATTAAATATCGGTAATTTTCAGTTTTTTTTCCTAAACGTGTGCTATGAAACCTAATAGTAAATGGAATTTTAAGTCTCTAAGTCAACTGGAAGCATCCTATAGATATTCACGTTGAGCCAATTTGTATGAAATTATGACAGAAATATTAGGCGCCAAGCTCACTATTGCTTGCTTGCTATTGGTCATCCAACGGTTTTTGTTTTAATATGCTGAGTCAACTACTTATTTGATCAATGTTAAACTTGGACACGTGTTTTTTTTCAGACCTTTGTCTTTCCGTTGACAGGTTGGTTACCTAAAATGGACACATTTCACTCGATAGATTTAATTTTTGAAAATTATGCTTTTTTAGGTAATTAATTCGTTTTATGTCTAAACGGCTTGAGTTTTATGTCTGAAATTACTGCTAGAACAAGAAAATATGGTTTATTTTCCGATGTCAGGTGAAAAACTCTTACATCAAATACTTTTTCGTAAAATCCAGAAAAACCTCGAAAATTCACTGATTTGGCGTGCCGGCAGCGCGCGAAGCGAGCGTTCTAATGTAGACTTTCTGAAAACATACTGAAGTTCAAAATCGCTCAGTAAGATTATCGTGCACCGGGGGTAAGGCCTTAAGTGAGTATCTATACACATCGTTGCGGTATGGGAAAGCAGATGCCTAAATTCACAGGTCATGTTGAGAACTGGATAGCTCAGTCAGTAGAGCAATCTCTCGGTAAGAGAGGTCCCGAGTTCGAAACCCGGTTAAGACTTCCTCATGTCTAGATCAGGCGCGGTCGCAGCTCAAGATTTGGGGGGGGTTATCTTGGCTCAAGTGGGCGTTTTCCAAATAAAGTGTACCATGTCTGAACTTACGGTTACATTTTAAATAAGTATCATATTACGATAATTTTTTGATTTAGATATTATTAAGATACATTAGTATTTATGAAGTTATAATGTATTGACTTGCAGATCAATCTATTTTACCGGAAATCATCAAATTAAACTGGGACTGTGGAACATTATGTCCCTTTTGCGACTGTCCTAAAAGCTAAAGTTATGTACTAACTATGAAGAAAGACGCAAATGATTTTTATCTTATCACAAAGATTATCATAAATTTAAAAAACGACATATAGTCACCAAATCAATATATTATACTAAATGCTAGTATTAAATTCGGTTTTGTCACAGTTGATCCCAAAGTATCGTAAAAGGTTACGATATAATCGTGAATATGTATTTAATCGGCAAAGTAACTATAGTATTCCGTAAAAGAAATACCATTTAAATTTATGAATTCAAATTATTTGTATCCCCAGATATAAAAAATTGCTAAAACTAATAATTTCCTCGTCACAAAATTTCGGACAGTCGTAAAACCGATATACCAATATTCCTAAGGCTGGGCTTACACATAAGTAGTTGAACTCAAAAATGAACGTGGTTAAAATAAAATCAAGAGTATTTAAATTTTTAATCATCAACCCGTAAGAAGTTCGCACAAAAAAAATACCACAAGTATGTTAATTCAGAATATCTAGGTTTCCAAATATATATTTAAAACGGACACTGTTTTAAAGACGAGATATAAGGCATTTCAAATTTCCATTAAATACTAAATTTTCTCATATTACATGTTTAAATTTGTGTTCTTATTATGTTTTATTATTTCGGAACCTGGATATTCTGTAATACAATTGGATTATCAGCCTTTGAGCCTATAACTGTCCAAGATTCTCTCGTATAAATTTTTCTCTGTACCTCCGAGATTTCTCTGCGCTCAAGTGGCATTGCCAAACCTAAAAGATGTGAAAGATGTGCCTCGAAAACTGTACTTATAAATCTTGAACGAGCCCAAAGATATGTGCTCAAAATTATGCTTAAAAAGCCTCGCCGATATCCCACTCAGAAACTATACAGTGAAGCCCAAATCCTTACAGTCCGACAGTCTTACATAAAATCTATTATCTTATATCAACATCGTCAACAACGTACAAATATTTCTGCCTCTAAACGTATCAAATACAAAAATTTTCACACTCCTTTAGTTCGTACTTGTTTTGCACAAAGGTGTATTTATTTTACTGGACCTTCTATTTACAATAAAATTAACAAAGAATTAAATATTATTAACCTTAACAAATTTCAATGTGTCCGAGTATTGCATAAATATCTAATTAAACTTGACTACAACAAAACTGAAGGCTTGTTTACAATATTAACATAACCTTTTGTCATCTCTGTGCAACGATAAGTCTATGGCCTATTCTTATCTTTCGTTACAACTAGCTGTCCAGTTTACGTAAGACTTGCCATAAGCGTAAATACCCGTGAAACCAGTGTCAAGCAATACTGGACGTTTAAATGTTCACTGCTTCTTAGCTAACTAACACCCGATAGTTTTTATTCAATTTCTATAACTACCTGCATTATATTTGTGTCTGTTATTTTATTTCATCTACTTTTTGGTCGTCGTTTGTCAATCTAACAAAGTATCCTAAAACTTATTATCTTATCGTGTACCCAATACATATACTATATCCTCACAGAAATATCAATTTAGTAATGTACTTATGTTAAGAAATTATGTCTATTTTATACTAGAATAATAATATACTTATGTAATATTTGTGTGTAGTTTATTTAACTATTTTAAAATTATTATCTATTAGTGTATACATTGAGCCATATTTTGTTTATTTTGTTTATTTTGTTTATTTTGTCTGTAGATAAATTCAATTTTCTTTGTGTGTAGAATACCTATGTCCGTGTAAAATATTTTAAGTACCCTCGAATTGGAAACACTGTTCCCCAAAGGACAATTATATTAGTTTGGGGTTCAGAGTCTTAGCAATATTTTTTTGTAAACTAATTGTTCAATAAAGAAATTTGATTTGATTTGATTTGATTTGAAAGCGCTAATGTAGCCTCAGCTTAACGGTGTCGGTTTTGCGATTTTGCTGGTCAACCTGTAAGGTCACGGGGCAAAATGTCGCAAAACCGATGTGGCATTATCTTCCCATTTTATTCATATTTCAGAATTATATTCTGACGAAAACATTCACCTATGTTTTAAATAACGTTACATTAGGATTTTGTTCATCTTCTGGAAACAGTCAAATGATGTAAACGTGTAAAAGTTGTGTCAAACACGACAAGAAAAATGTTGACGGCCGTGAAACACGACTGTTTAACTTAAATGTATTTGACAAATAGCTTTTTTTAAATGTCATTCGGTGAAATAAAGAATAAAGTTTCCATTTCACAAACTAAAATAGTCTTCGTAAATTTTCAAATACCAATTTTAGCCGTGATAAAACCAACATGTCCGGTCAGAACTACTTTTTTTGGATTTTTTTGAAAGTCAAACTTATTTAAATGAGCACAAGGCTTTAATCATAAACTACTAGCGACGATACGTGACTCAGAGTGCTTTTAAACGATACCAAAAACTCATGCTACCCTAGCACAAAAAGTTTCAGAATCTCTTCTAACATCGAGGAAATTAAGTGGGGGACACGCAAAAATCTGACACCTTGGTGTTTAAAAATTGACATTATATCCAAGCAAAGTATTAGTAAGGTTGTTATTTAAAAATAAATAATTTAGAGTGGGATGTTAAAAGCTATTCAATTATAAAAATAATAAGCCATATATAAATTTTACATGTTACTCGACTTCAAACACAGGGAACAGCACAAAAGAGGGTACACATTTTTTGGAAAACTCTCAAGTACAGTTTAAAAGAGGCCAATTTGAACAGTAAAACACATCAAGAAAATAAATAACATATTGAATAAAATGAAAAATCTCAATCACATAAAATGGAAGCCTTCTTTTAGTTACCGCGTTTTAACACGAATATTTCGCGGGCTTTTCAAATTTTGTTTGTCAAGTTTTAGGGGATTTTCAAGTTGACATGAATGATTTGGGGGGGGGGTCATGACCCCCCCCCCCTCAGACCGCCACTGGTCTAGATTTACTTTTCTGGTTTTCTATACCGCAATATCAATTAATTTAATTAGTATGAAATTGCTTACGTAAAGAGCATTAGCTTATTTCCGCATTAAGTTAGAATCCTATTTTTAACAGCACTACGTAAATTGTCACGAAAGTTGTTAGCTGTATAAAAACTATCAACAGGTACTTCTCAAAGATAATGATAAATTAAAGTTAATTTAGCTATTAACCTCATTTTATAATTAAATCGCATACTGGCCAATAATTTCACTGCGTTACAAATTTTGAAAAAAAAATAAGTTTTTATTCATACATATAACATAATAAGAACAAATATGTACTTTTTTTCTATCACGTACTGTTTTTGAGGTACAGTTGCTAACAATTTTATGTAAAAAAATAGAAAATTTGACGTCTAGTATACACGTAGCTTTATTATTTAATAATATAATTTAATATTTTGAATAAAACTGCCAATAAAACTTATAATCAATATATTTGCACACAATAAACTATAAAATATATGGTAAAAAGTTAATATTGTAAACAAAAAATGTAAAATATTTGACTTTTTCATTGTTGTTTGAAAGTATTTTCCCGCTTTAAACGCCATTAGTAATCTCGTGACATAGCTGAGTTTATAAGTTACTCTATGGCTGAGTCCCAGCTCAAGCTTTTTCATATCCTAATGAAACCACTCCCCCTGTTTATCAGTAAGATCTCCAAAATTTTAAGGGAAAACAGAGTTATGGGAATGAAGAAAGTGAAATGCGGCAACGGATCTTTTTGTATGCGTTTAAAAAATCGTTCACCAAGAGTTTTGCGTTTTCGGCTCTGTGATTACCTAAAATACCTTTTATCACAGCTTTTAATAAATGTTCAAGCGCATCATTGTCCTTTAGGTTTTTGATCAAAAATTAGGTTTTTCATTATGGCGTATTTGGCGTATTTGTGGACCAATAAAAATCCCTTCTTCTAACTTTGACCCACTTAATAAATAAAAAAATGGCTTTAAATATAAAAATCCTTTGCCATTTTTATCTATTGCTCTCACAAAATTTTTCATTAAGACCAGACTATACGTGAAACATAGGGGAGGTAAAATGACGGCTACTTATACCTATGCGCACGCATTTTACAATTGACATCCTCAACAGAAATTCCGTTAGTTTTGGCCAATCATTAATCAAATGGTGCTTATCAGTATATCTGCTGTCCTAGTTGCAAAGAAAACAACAGTACTTGGTAAATCCACCTTGCAAACCACACTGTCCACACTACTCCACACATAACAAAACTTGTATCGTGAATTTTTGCACTGGTGACGACTACTTACTGTTTTGTTACACTACACTACAAACAGTTAATCTCAAAGAAACTAACGTGAAATAAACCTGTTCTCTCAAAAGCGATTACATTTACTAATAAGTAAAAAATGTGAGGGTCGTTTAAAAAACGGTTATCGGTGTGCACCTTAAAAACGAGACGTGCGTGATAGAAACAAAATACATCCACTGCCTACATACTATAACTAATAGAAAACTATAATAGCAATCAGTTTTCGGGTACTGAAATCGTGTCACGCAGTGTTTTTTTTTTCATCACTAATGCTCTGAAAGTAGGTCGTGTATAACTCGAAATGCGGAAGGTAAATCCGATTTACCAACCTAGAGAGGTAAGTAAATTTGAAAATCAAACGAGTGTCCCTTACAGTCACTAACTATGTAGTATACCACTCGTCTCACTAAATGACAATGGAAAATATCTTAAAATGTGACTTGCGTATATAAGTAAATATGCTAATTCAAATGTTCAAGAGACGTTTAGTTTAAGAGTTAACACAGCAACTAAATTAGTTTTATTTTTAAAGCAAACACACTAGGCAGTAAGACGCGATTGCACAAAAAAAAGTCACATGAAAATAAAATGGCGGCAGTAAAATTATCTTGTTGAAAACGTTGTTGTAAACATAATTTCATAATTGATTAACGACATATTTCATTGGTTGCACGTCGAATTATTTTTTTAAATCTGCAAAATGTGTTATTCGTCATTTTATTTTATTATAGATAGCCCCTTGATAATGGTGTAAAAAAGAAACCGGTTGGGATAAATATAATCACGAGTATGGTGAAACAAGTATAGGTGCAGTAATTTTGCAAGGTTTTTTTATATCCTCGCATTAGTTATGAAAAGTAGAGTGTTACACACGGGTGCAAGTGATTCCCTTGTATAACAATCTCCATCCATACATCCATCAGCCTGTTTCGTCCACTGCTGGACATAGGCCTTTCCAGGATTTTGCCACTCTTGGCGGTCCTTCTGACGAAATACCCATACTCACACACGCTGGGCAGGCGGGTTGGTGAGCGTGGTGCCGAAACCCTTGCACCAGTGACGCCGCTGCCCGTCACCAGATACCGCCATCCATCGGTCCCAGGCAATGGTGTGCCGGTTTTGCCTGAGAGCTGTTCTCTTACTCTCCCCCGAATAACTTCGGGAGGATTTGCGAGTAAGATGGTGGTATCTCCACAGTCGAGCCCGGCATCAGCTATACCACCTACATATACAATACAATATAACAATCTACTATTTATTTTTTATGTTTTGCTGACAAAGTCTGTCCAGTTTTGTTTTTGCAATGGAGCTCTCAAGAGAATCGTTTCGTGGTATTGTTATTCTATGATTATAAAAGAAGCTTATAATACTGACAGAATCTGAGGATCCTCTCTACAGCCTGACCCGTGTGACTTTTTCTTATTTCCCAACGTAAAGAAAACTATGCGTGGCCGGACTTTCAAGAACTCTGTCGAGACAGCACGAGAATTTAATCAGTAACAAAGATCGATAACACTATGCTAATATTGCAAAATAAAATCTTGTCATCCCATGGTAATTGACTAGGGGCTGGGCTTGTTTGTAAGGAACACGAAAAGAATGAATTTCCGAATTTCACAAAAAGGGTCATTACTGAGCACTTACCAAGTCTTCAGTCAGAATTTGGCTGCATAAATTAAAGTCACCTTACATACTAATAGTAAAGTAGTAAAAATCGTGTCTGTACATTGAATATGTTGTCCAAATTTTAAATGAAATAGATTATTTTATTAGTATTATATTAAAGCCAAAACTACCATTTTGGCTGTCTGCCTGTATGTTCCGTTTTAACTCGAGAGCCATTCAACGGATTAGGATGCGGTTTTCTGTAAAATATTATCATCGTAGGGACCTTTTAGGATTTTAGATGGTATAAATTTCTGTACCTAGTGTTCATGTTCACCCTTTTTTGAATTTTAGTTTTGGTCATGTAAAAGCCGATTCTGAGTGCTTTAATTTTAGTTTTTTTAAATTTTCTTTATGCCAAAATAGTTCTTTAGTGTTATAATGACAGAAGCTATAATACTTTGGAAAATGTAAGTTTTGGCAGTACTAAGCCTTCTGAATCGACTTTAATATTTAAATATAATGCGTACGGTTTGTGAATAAATAGATTAAGTGAATAAATAAACACCTAGCTCCTCTAATTCCCGCATCCCAAGTACCCCGCTACCGAGAGTTTTTACACATTTTCGGTCTAGCGGAATATGTAGAACTATATACAGGGTATAAATGCAAAGTCAAGAATCCCTTTAAGGTATGAAAGTATACACGATTCTGATGTCATTACGAGAAAAAAAAAATATACCATGAATTTACACCAAAAATTCCATCATTTTCCAAAGCTATGGCTACGCAGCTCACCGGCCTCCCCACACACCTAATTGCACCCCGCAACCCGCACCCCTTATCCTAGTGCCCAGCGACCGTGAGGGTGTCCACGCGGTTAGTGTATTTTGAGTAAAGAAAATCGTCTTATTATGTGGTACCGGTACTTTATTTAGAGATCCCAGTATTAAAAATAATATCTTTACCGATCATACTAACACACCCTTATACTTTTACACTCGGTATAATGCCATATTTGATACAATTCGTTCGGGTTTAATTCGATTAATAGTAATGTCTCGGCCTGCGACCTTGCGAGTTCGTTTAACGGAAAATAGCCGAAAGACAGTTTAGGCCGAAATTACCAAAACCCGAAAAATTACTCGGCTCGGCTTCGATAATGTGACCGCTCACTCGCTCGAAGAAAATAAGATTTCCTATACAAAAATTCCAAACAAACATGTTCCTAAGAGAACAAGACGGCATTTTTACATACATCAAGGCATTGGATGGATCACTGTATGATTTTTACACTGTGGTTCAGGGTTGCCATATGTTTGACGGCCCAAGTGGCCATTTCGGGGCGCTCAGGTAACCCAAATCACCCAATTCCCTTCAGTTATGTTTAGAGCACTGTAAAATTACGTTTTTATAGCGTAATCCATCGCTTTGGAATTTTATGTATTTATTACACTTGATGCACATTTACACAAAACATGAAAAAGGATATTAGGAATCTAAATATTATTATTAGAGTGCATTACAAACTAGAAAAAATCAGTAAGAAACAAATTTTAAAGATGATTAATTGAAATAGGCGTTACCTTGCGGAAGTCCATCACTAAGTAAAGGATATATGAATATAATTTGCAATATTCCGCTAAACAATTCTTGTCGTGCTATTCAAAATGCAGACTCGTGCACCGCCCGCCCGCCCGCATAAAAACATGCAACAAGCAAGCGATACAAGCAAAGCAATCTAAAATAACAAGCAAGAAAACTTATCGACACGTGTTTCGCCTCTGAACGAGGCATCCTCGGGATGTGTTGCTAGCCCGGCTTCTCCGCAGCAACTGATGTGTTGCTCGCCCAGCCGCTCCGCAGCAACTGATGTTGTTCGCCCGACAGCTCAGCAGCTAGTGACGAGCCGCCGACCAAAACTCGCCTTTTATACACCGGCCTGACTAGTTGTTTGGTGGGGAAAATGGGGAGACGAAAACATGCGTAACAGTGGGGTAGTGGTAAAGTTAGTTTGTTCGTTTAGTAAATCAGGGTTATTCTTGTTTTTTAGTATTTCTAATTGTTCTAACACACACATTCTTAAACCTTTTTTACAAATATGTTTTACTTCAAATGAATGGTTATCAGGCAAACTATGACCGGACTCTAATAGATGTTTTGCAAAGTGTGATTTTTCAGGATGATTATTTCTATGGGCTGAGATATGTTCTTTGTACCTAGTTTCAAAACTGCGACCTGTTTGACCTACATAGACACCGTTACAATCATTGCAAGACAATTTGTAAATACCAGACTGTTGTTTTTTATCTAATTTGTCCTTACCATTGCAAATACGCTTTATCTTATTTTTGGTTCTGAATGCAACGCGAACACCACAACGCCGAAAAATCTTCGCAACCCGTTCAGAAATTGGACCTAGATAAGTTATGCTTGTTTTATATTTCTGAACACTCGTACTTTCAGGCTGTAAAGCAGACAAACTGTTTCTAATAATGATATTCTGTTTTTTGTGGACTAATCTATCAACCATTTTTGCACTATACCCGTTATTCACAGCAATCTGATATATTATGTTGAGTTCTTTTTCAAAGTTGTCAGGACTTAGAGGCACCGTCATCAATCTGTGAACATAACAACGAAATGCTGCAAGCTTATGTTCCCAAGGGTGACAAGACGAAGAAGGTATTACAGTATCGGTGTGTGTTGGCTTGCGGTATATTTGAAATTCATGTTTATTCTGTGCCCGAGTAATCGTTAAATCTAGAAAATTAAGGGAGTTTTCTTGTTCGACTTCTAATTTAAATTTTATTTTGGGGTGAATTTTGTTCAATTTGTCAACAAATACATCGAGCTGTCTACCAGTACCAGTCCAGCAAATAATGATGTCATCAACGTATCTGTAATAATACAAAATATTCGAACTACTGACAATGTGTTTGTTCTCAAAACTATCCATGAAAATATCGGCCATTAATGGACTTAAGGGTGAACCCATCGCTAAACCTTCTTTCTGCATATAGAATCTATCATTGAATTTGAAATAATTTTGACGCATGCAAACTGATGCAAGGCTAATGAGGTCATCAATTTCGTTAGTGTGAAGACGTTGTTTTTCTAGTAAATTTCTAATAACAATCAAACACTCATCGGAAGGAACATTGGTAAACAAGCTATCTACATCTAAAGATATCAACTTCGCATTAGAGGGCAAATGGACATTCTGAATTTTTGATACTAAGTCATCTTTGTTCCTAAGACAATAAATGGGCTTGAAGGCAGTTTTTTCTATCAAAATATGATTTAACCGTTTTGACAAATCATAAGCTGGAGCACCTATATAAGAGACAACCGGACGAACTGGAATATTATCTTTATGAATTTTTGGCAAACCGTACAAAGCTGGAGCTACAGGGTTCATAGGAAGTAATTTTGCTTTATAGTGAGAATTGTCTGGAAAAACAAAGGAGGTGTTGTTGACGGCTAATTTTAACTCTGCTTGAAATTTCTTAGTTGGATCTGAATTAAGAGGAACAAAGGCGTCACCCTGAATAACATCATTTACCTTTATATTATAGTCATCACGATTCATTATTACTACTGTGTTGCCCTTATCGGCCTTGGAAATCACTAAGTTATTTTCGTTGACCCTACTCTGAACAGATTTAAATATTGCTAGTTCCGGATTAATTTTGAGACTTGATGAGACAACGAACTCTTGAATTTCATGCGTAACCAAACTCTTCACAATATTGTCTTGCTTAGAAACAATTGCAGTAATCTCAGCATCAACAGCTAAATTTTCTAATGAATTTTGGGACAAACTAGAAGGAATATTATATTTTAAACCCTTTTCTAAAAGAGACATCTCAATATTAGGAAAAACAACATTAGTTAAATTTTTTACTCGAGGGTAGAATGAAGAAGTTGATGAATTTTGCACGGGCTGTCGACTAAAATCGTTATTACACTGTATTAATCTATCTAACTTACTTTTCTGAATGAGATACTTCTCGTGCACAACCTTCGATGCCAAATCTCTAGCCTTTCTATCCAAGCTGTCAAATTCAGTGCTGTGTAAAGAAAAAGTTAATTCAGTATGGAGAACTTTGAGATGAGTTTTAAGGTTATTTCTTACCGAAAACCAATACCTTATTTCTTCATTCAACCAAGCCAATTGTGCTCTTCTAATAGCTAAAAATGAAGACCTAGTGTGTGTGTTACAACGAATATTAAGTTTTATGTAGTTGGGGATAACTTGATTTTTCTTACATTGTTGATTAAACCAAACATTCTGTGCGGCTACTCTGTGTAATTTGGTAAGTTTAACATACAATTTCGCCTGTTCAGCTATGCTTGCTGACCTAAGATGATTAATTGAAATAGGCGTTACCTTGCGGAAGTCCATCACTAAGTAAAGGATATATGAATATAATTTGCAATATTCCGCTAAACAATTCTTGTCGTGCTATTCAAAATGCAGACTCGTGCACCGCCCGCCCGCCCGCATAAAAACATGCAACAAGCAAGCGATACAAGCAAAGCAATCTAAAATAACAAGCAAGAAAACTTATCGACACGTGTTTCGCCTCTGAACGAGGCATCCTCGGGATGTGTTGCTAGCCCGGCTTCTCCGCAGCAACTGATGTGTTGCTCGCCCAGCCGCTCCGCAGCAACTGATGTTGTTCGCCCGACAGCTCAGCAGCTAGTGACGAGCCGCCGACCAAAACTCGCCTTTTATACACCGGCCTGACTAGTTGTTTGGTGGGGAAAATGGGGAGACGAAAACATGCGTAACAGTGGGGTAGTGGTAAAGTTAGTTTGTTCGTTTAGTAAATCAGGGTTATTCTTGTTTTTTAGTATTTCTAATTGTTCTAACACACACATTCTTAAACCTTTTTTACAAATATGTTTTACTTCAAATGAATGGTTATCAGGCAAACTATGACCGGACTCTAATAGATGTTTTGCAAAGTGTGATTTTTCAGGATGATTATTTCTATGGGCTGAGATATGTTCTTTGTACCTAGTTTCAAAACTGCGACCTGTTTGACCTACATAGACACCGTTACAATCATTGCAAGACAATTTGTAAATACCAGACTGTTGTTTTTTATCTAATTTGTCCTTACCATTGCAAATACGCTTTATCTTATTTTTGGTTCTGAATGCAACGCGAACACCACAACGCCGAAAAATCTTCGCAACCCGTTCAGAAATTGGACCCAGATAAGTTATGCTTGTTTTATATTTCTGAACACTCGTACTTTCAGGCTGTAAAGCAGACAAACTGTTTCTAATAATGATATTCTGTTTTTTGTGGACTAATCTATCAACCATTTTTGCACTATACCCGTTATTCACAGCAATCTGATATATTATGTTGAGTTCTTTTTCAAAGTTGTCAGGACTTAGAGGCACCGTCATCAATCTGTGAACATAACAACGAAATGCTGCAAGCTTATGTTCCCAAGGGTGACAAGACGAAGAAGGTATTACAGTATCGGTGTGTGTTGGCTTGCGGTATATTTGAAATTCATGTTTATTCTGTGCCCGAGTAATCGTTAAATCTAGAAAATTAAGGGAGTTTTCTTGTTCGACTTCTAATTTAAATTTTATTTTGGGGTGAATTTTGTTCAATTTGTCAACAAATACATCGAGCTGTCTACCAGTACCAGTCCAGCAAATAATGATGTCATCAACGTATCTGTAATAATACAAAATATTCGAACTACTGACAATGTGTTTGTTCTCAAAACTATCCATGAAAATATCGGCCATTAATGGACTTAAGGGTGAACCCATCGCTAAACCTTCTTTCTGCATATAGAATCTATCATTGAATTTGAAATAATTTTGACGCATGCAAACTGATGCAAGGCTAATGAGGTCATCAATTTCGTTAGTGTGAAGACGTTGTTTTTCTAGTAAATTTCTAATAACAATCAAACACTCATCGGAAGGAACATTGGTAAACAAGCTATCTACATCTAAAGATATCAACTTCGCATTAGAGGGCAAATGGACATTCTGAATTTTTGATACTAAGTCATCTTTGTTCCTAAGACAATAAATGGGCTTGAAGGCAGTTTTTTCTATCAAAATATGATTTAACCGTTTTGACAAATCATAAGCTGGAGCACCTATATAAGAGACAACCGGACGAACTGGAATATTATCTTTATGAATTTTTGGCAAACCGTACAAAGCTGGAGCTACAGGGTTCATAGGAAGTAATTTTGCTTTATAGTGAGAATTGTCTGGAAAAACAAAGGAGGTGTTGTTGACGGCTAATTTTAACTCTGCTTGAAATTTCTTAGTTGGATCTGAATTAAGAGGAACAAAGGCGTCACCCTGAATAACATCATTTACCTTTATATTATAGTCATCACGATTCATTATTACTACTGTGTTGCCCTTATCGGCCTTGGAAATCACTAAGTTATTTTCGTTGACCCTACTCTGAACAGATTTAAATATTGCTAGTTCCGGATTAATTTTGAGACTTGATGAGACAACGGACTCTTGAATTTCATGCGTAACCAAACTCTTCACAATATTGTCTTGCTTAGAAACAATTGCAGTAATCTCAGCATCAACAGCTAAATTTTCTAATGAATTTTGGGACAAACTAGAAGGAATATTATATTTTAAACCCTTTTCTAAAAGAGACATCTCAATATTAGGAAAAACAACATTAGTTAAATTTTTTACTCGAGGGTAGAATGAAGAAGTTGATGAATTTTGCACGGGCTGTCGACTAAAATCGTTATTACACTGTATTAATCTATCTAACTTACTTTTCTGAATGAGATACTTCTCGTGCACAACCTTCGATGCCAAATCTCTAGCCTTTCTATCCAAGCTGTCAAATTCAGTGCTGTGTAAAGAAAAAGTTAATTCAGTATGGAGAACTTTGAGATGAGTTTTAAGGTTATTTCTTACCGAAAACCAATACCTTATTTCTTCATTCAACCAAGCCAATTGTGCTCTTCTAATAGCTAAAAATGAAGACCTAGTGTGTGTGTTACAACGAAAATTAAGTTTTATGTAGTTGGGGATAACTTGATTTTTCTTACATTGTTGATTAAACCAAACATTCTGTGCGGCTACTCTGTGTAATTTGGTAAGTTTAACATACAATTTCGCCTGTTCAGCTATGCTTGCTGACCTAAGATGATTAATTGAAATAGGCGTTACCTTGCGGAAGTCCATCACTAAGTAAAGGATATATGAATATAATTTGCAATATTCCGCTAAACAATTCTTGTCGTGCTATTCAAAATGCAGACTCGTGCACCGCCCGCCCGCCCGCATAAAAACATGCAACAAGCAAGCGATACAAGCAAAGCAATCTAAAATAACAAGCAAGAAAACTTATCGACACGTGTTTCGCCTCTGAACGAGGCATCCTCGGGATGTGTTGCTAGCCCGGCTTCTCCGCAGCAACTGATGTGTTGCTCGCCCAGCCGCTCCGCAGCAACTGATGTTGTTCGCCCGACAGCTCAGCAGCTAGTGACGAGCCGCCGACCAAAACTCGCCTTTTATACACCGGCCTGACTAGTTGTTTGGTGGGGAAAATGGAAAACGAAAATAACTTAGTGATTTCCAAGGCCGATAAGGGCAACACAGTAGTAATAATGAATCGTGATGACTATAATATAAAGGTAAATGATGTTATTCAGGGTGACGCCTTTGTTCCTCTTAATTCAGATCCAACTAAGAAATTTCAAGCAGAGTTAAAATTAGCCGTCAACAACACCTCCTTTGTTTTTCCAGACAATTCTCACTATAAAGCAAAATTACTTCCTATGAACCCTGTAGCTCCAGCTTTGTACGGTTTGCCAAAAATTCATAAAGATAATATTCCAGTTCGTCCGGTTGTCTCTTATATAGGTGCTCCAGCTTATGATTTGTCAAAACGGTTAAATCATATTTTGATAGAAAAAACTGCCTTCAAGCCCATTTATTGTCTTAGGAACAAAGATGACTTAGTATCAAAAATTCAGAATGTCCATTTGCCCTCTAATGCGAAGTTGATATCTTTAGATGTAGATAGCTTGTTTACCAATGTTCCTTCCGATGAGTGTTTGATTGTTATTAGAAATTTACTAGAAAAACAACGTCTTCACACTAACGAAATTGATGACCTCATTAGCCTTGCATCAGTTTGCATGCGTCAAAATTATTTCAAATTCAATGATAGATTCTATATGCAGAAAGAAGGTTTAGCGATGGGTTCACCCTTAAGTCCATTAATGGCCGATATTTTCATGGATAGTTTTGAGAACAAACACATTGTCAGTAGTTCGAATATTTTGTATTATTACAGATACGTTGATGACATCATTATTTGCTGGACTGGTACTGGTAGACAGCTCGATGTATTTGTTGACAAATTGAACAAAATTCACCCCAAAATAAAATTTAAATTAGAAGTCGAACAAGAAAACTCCCTTAATTTTCTAGATTTAACGATTACTCGGGCACAGAATAAACATGAATTTCAAATATACCGCAAGCCAACACACACCGATACTGTAATACCTTCTTCGTCTTGTCACCCTTGGGAACATAAGCTTGCAGCATTTCGTTGTTATGTTCACAGATTGATGACGGTGCCTCTAAGTCCTGACAACTTTGAAAAAGAACTCAACATAATATATCAGATTGCTGTGAATAACGGGTATAGTGCAAAAATGGTTGATAGATTAGTCCACAAAAAACAGAATATCATTATTAGAAACAGTTTGTCTGCTTTACAGCCTGAAAGTACGAGTGTTCAGAAATATAAAACAAGCATAACTTATCTAGGTCCAATTTCTGAACGGGTTGCGAAGATTTTTCGGCGTTGTGGTGTTCGCGTTGCATTCAGAACCAAAAATAAGATAAAGCGTATTTGCAATGGTAAGGACAAATTAGATAAAAAACAACAGTCTGGTATTTACAAATTGTCTTGCAATGATTGTAACGGTGTCTATGTAGGTCAAACAGGTCGCAGTTTTGAAACTAGGTACAAAGAACATATCTCAGCCCATAGAAATAATCATCCTGAAAAATCACACTTTGCAAAACATCTATTAGAGTCCGGTCATAGTTTGCCTGATAACCATTCATTTGAAGTAAAACATATTTGTAAAAAAGGTTTAAGAATGTGTGTGTTAGAACAATTAGAAATACTAAAAAACAAGAATAACCCTGATTTACTAAACGAACAAACTAACTTTACCACTACCCCACTGTTACGCATGTTTTCGTCTCCCCATTTTCCCCACCAAACAACTAGTCAGGCCGGTGTATAAAAGGCGAGTTTTGGTCGGCGGCTCGTCACTAGCTGCTGAGCTGTCGGGCGAACAACATCAGTTGCTGCGGAGCGGCTGGGCGAGCAACACATCAGTTGCTGCGGAGAAGCCGGGCTAGCAACACATCCCGAGGATGCCTCGTTCAGAGGCGAAACACGTGTCGATAAGTTTTCTTGCTTGTTATTTTAGATTGCTTTGCTTGTATCGCTTGCTTGTTGCATGTTTTTATGCGGGCGGGCGGGCGGTGCACGAGTCTGCATTTTGAATAGCACGACAAGAATTGTTTAGCGGAATATTGCAAATTATATTCATATATCCTTTACTTAGTGATGGACTTCCGCAAGGTAACGCCTATTTCAATTAATCATCTTAGGTCAGCAAGCATAGCTGAACAGGCGAAATTGTATGTTAAACTTACCAAATTACACAGAGTAGCCGCACAGAATGTTTGGTTTAATCAACAATGTAAGAAAAATCAAGTTATCCCCAACTACATAAAACTTAATATTCGTTGTAACACACACACTAGGTCTTCATTTTTAGCTATTAGAAGAGCACAATTGGCTTGGTTGAATGAAGAAATAAGGTATTGGTTTTCGGTAAGAAATAACCTTAAAACTCATCTCAAAGTTCTCCATACTGAATTAACTTTTTCTTTACACAGCACTGAATTTGACAGCTTGGATAGAAAGGCTAGAGATTTGGCATCGAAGGTTGTGCACGAGAAGTATCTCATTCAGAAAAGTAAGTTAGATAGATTAATACAGTGTAATAACGATTTTAGTCGACAGCCCGTGCAAAATTCATCAACTTCTTCATTCTACCCTCGAGTAAAAAATTTAACTAATGTTGTTTTTCCTAATATTGAGATGTCTCTTTTAGAAAAGGGTTTAAAATATAATATTCCTTCTAGTTTGTCCCAAAATTCATTAGAAAATTTAGCTGTTGATGCTGAGATTACTGCAATTGTTTCTAAGCAAGACAATATTGTGAAGAGTTTGGTTACGCATGAAATTCAAGAGTTCGTTGTCTCATCAAGTCTCAAAATTAATCCGGAACTAGCAATATTTAAATCTGTTCAGAGTAGGGTCAACGAAAATAACTTAGTGATTTCCAAGGCCGATAAGGGCAACACAGTAGTAATAATGAATCGTGATGACTATAATATAAAGGTAAATGATGTTATTCAGGGTGACGCCTTTGTTCCTCTTAATTCAGATCCAACTAAGAAATTTCAAGCAGAGTTAAAATTAGCCGTCAACAACACCTCCTTTGTTTTTCCAGACAATTCTCACTATAAAGCAAAATTACTTCCTATGAACCCTGTAGCTCCAGCTTTGTACGGTTTGCCAAAAATTCATAAAGATAATATTCCAGTTCGTCCGGTTGTCTCTTATATAGGTGCTCCAGCTTATGATTTGTCAAAACGGTTAAATCATATTTTGATAGAAAAAACTGCCTTCAAGCCCATTTATTGTCTTAGGAACAAAGATGACTTAGTATCAAAAATTCAGAATGTCCATTTGCCCTCTAATGCGAAGTTGATATCTTTAGATGTAGATAGCTTGTTTACCAATGTTCCTTCCGATGAGTGTTTGATTGTTATTAGAAATTTACTAGAAAAACAACGTCTTCACACTAACGAAATTGATGACCTCATTAGCCTTGCATCAGTTTGCATGCGTCAAAATTATTTCAAATTCAATGATAGATTCTATATGCAGAAAGAAGGTTTAGCGATGGGTTCACCCTTAAGTCCATTAATGGCCGATATTTTCATGGATAGTTTTGAGAACAAACACATTGTCAGTAGTTCGAATATTTTGTATTATTACAGATACGTTGATGACATCATTATTTGCTGGACTGGTACTGGTAGACAGCTCGATGTATTTGTTGACAAATTGAACAAAATTCACCCCAAAATAAAATTTAAATTAGAAGTCGAACAAGAAAACTCCCTTAATTTTCTAGATTTAACGATTACTCGGGCACAGAATAAACATGAATTTCAAATATACCGCAAGCCAACACACACCGATACTGTAATACCTTCTTCGTCTTGTCACCCTTGGGAACATAAGCTTGCAGCATTTCGTTGTTATGTTCACAGATTGATGACGGTGCCTCTAAGTCCTGACAACTTTGAAAAAGAACTCAACATAATATATCAGATTGCTGTGAATAACGGGTATAGTGCAAAAATGGTTGATAGATTAGTCCACAAAAAACAGAATATCATTATTAGAAACAGTTTGTCTGCTTTACAGCCTGAAAGTACGAGTGTTCAGAAATATAAAACAAGCATAACTTATCTAGGTCCAATTTCTGAACGGGTTGCGAAGATTTTTCGGCGTTGTGGTGTTCGCGTTGCATTCAGAACCAAAAATAAGATAAAGCGTATTTGCAATGGTAAGGACAAATTAGATAAAAAACAACAGTCTGGTATTTACAAATTGTCTTGCAATGATTGTAACGGTGTCTATGTAGGTCAAACAGGTCGCAGTTTTGAAACTAGGTACAAAGAACATATCTCAGCCCATAGAAATAATCATCCTGAAAAATCACACTTTGCAAAACATCTATTAGAGTCCGGTCATAGTTTGCCTGATAACCATTCATTTGAAGTAAAACATATTTGTAAAAAAGGTTTAAGAATGTGTGTGTTAGAACAATTAGAAATACTAAAAAACAAGAATAACCCTGATTTACTGAACGAACAAACTAACTTTACCACTACCCCACTGTTACGCATGTTTTCGTCTCCCCATTTTCCCCACCAAACAACTAGTCAGGCCGGTGTATAAAAGGCGAGTTTTGGTCGGCGGCTCGTCACTAGCTGCTGAGCTGTCGGGCGAACAACATCAGTTGCTGCGGAGCGGCTGGGCGAGCAACACATCAGTTGCTGCGGAGAAGCCGGGCTAGCAACACATCCCGAGGATGCCTCGTTCAGAGGCGAAACACGTGTCGATAAGTTTTCTTGCTTGTTATTTTAGATTGCTTTGCTTGTATCGCTTGCTTGTTGCATGTTTTTATGCGGGCGGGCGGGCGGTGCACGAGTCTGCATTTTGAATAGCACGACAAGAATTGTTTAGCGGAATATTGCAAATTATATTCATATATCCTTTACTTAGTGATGGACTTCCGCAAGGTAACGCCTATTTCAATTAATCATCTTAGGTCAGCAAGCATAGCTGAACAGGCGAAATTGTATGTTAAACTTACCAAATTACACAGAGTAGCCGCACAGAATGTTTGGTTTAATCAACAATGTAAGAAAAATCAAGTTATCCCCAACTACATAAAACTTAATATTCGTTGTAACACACACACTAGGTCTTCATTTTTAGCTATTAGAAGAGCACAATTGGCTTGGTTGAATGAAGAAATAAGGTATTGGTTTTCGGTAAGAAATAACCTTAAAACTCATCTCAAAGTTCTCCATACTGAATTAACTTTTTCTTTACACAGCACTGAATTTGACAGCTTGGATAGAAAGGCTAGAGATTTGGCATCGAAGGTTGTGCACGAGAAGTATCTCATTCAGAAAAGTAAGTTAGATAGATTAATACAGTGTAATAACGATTTTAGTCGACAGCCCGTGCAAAATTCATCAACTTCTTCATTCTACCCTCGAGTAAAAAATTTAACTAATGTTGTTTTTCCTAATATTGAGATGTCTCTTTTAGAAAAGGGTTTAAAATATAATATTCCTTCTAGTTTGTCCCAAAATTCATTAGAAAATTTAGCTGTTGATGCTGAGATTACTGCAATTGTTTCTAAGCAAGACAATATTGTGAAGAGTTTGGTTACGCATGAAATTCAAGAGTTCGTTGTCTCATCAAGTCTCAAAATTAATCCGGAACTAGCAATATTTAAATCTGTTCAGAGTAGGGTCAACGAAAATAACTTAGTGATTTCCAAGGCCGATAAGGGCAACACAGTAGTGATAATGAATCGTGATGACTATAATATAAAGGTAAATGATGTTATTCAGGGTGACGCCTTTGTTCCTCTTAATTCAGATCCAACTAAGAAATTTCAAGCAGAGTTAAAATTAGCCGTCAACAACACCTCCTTTGTTTTTCCAGACAATTCTCACTATAAAGCAAAATTACTTCCTATGAACCCTGTAGCTCCAGCTTTGTACGGTTTGCCAAAAATTCATAAAGATAATATTCCAGTTCGTCCGGTTGTCTCTTATATAGGTGCTCCAGCTTATGATTTGTCAAAACGGTTAAATCATATTTTGATAGAAAAAACTGCCTTCAAGCCCATTTATTGTCTTAGGAACAAAGATGACTTAGTATCAAAAATTCAGAATGTCCATTTGCCCTCTAATGCGAAGTTGATATCTTTAGATGTAGATAGCTTGTTTACCAATGTTCCTTCCGATGAGTGTTTGATTGTTATTAGAAATTTACTAGAAAAACAACGTCTTCACACTAACGAAATTGATGACCTCATTAGCCTTGCATCAGTTTGCATGCGTCAAAATTATTTCAAATTCAATGATAGATTCTATATGCAGAAAGAAGGTTTAGCGATGGGTTCACCCTTAAGTCCATTAATGGCCGATATTTTCATGGATAGTTTTGAGAACAAACACATTGTCAGTAGTTCGAATATTTTGTATTATTACAGATACGTTGATGACATCATTATTTGCTGGACTGGTACTGGTAGACAGCTCGATGTATTTGTTGACAAATTGAACAAAATTCACCCCAAAATAAAATTTAAATTAGAAGTCGAACAAGAAAACTCCCTTAATTTTCTAGATTTAACGATTACTCGGGCACAGAATAAACATGAATTTCAAATATACCGCAAGCCAACACACACCGATACTGTAATACCTTCTTCGTCTTGTCACCCTTGGGAACATAAGCTTGCAGCATTTCGTTGTTATGTTCACAGATTGATGACGGTGCCTCTAAGTCCTGACAACTTTGAAAAAGAACTCAACATAATATATCAGATTGCTGTGAATAACGGGTATAGTGCAAAAATGGTTGATAGATTAGTCCACAAAAAACAGAATATCATTATTAGAAACAGTTTGTCTGCTTTACAGCCTGAAAGTACGAGTGTTCAGAAATATAAAACAAGCATAACTTATCTAGGTCCAATTTCTGAACGGGTTGCGAAGATTTTTCGGCGTTGTGGTGTTCGCGTTGCATTCAGAACCAAAAATAAGATAAAGCGTATTTGCAATGGTAAGGACAAATTAGATAAAAAACAACAGTCTGGTATTTACAAATTGTCTTGCAATGATTGTAACGGTGTCTATGTAGGTCAAACAGGTCGCAGTTTTGAAACTAGGTACAAAGAACATATCTCAGCCCATAGAAATAATCATCCTGAAAAATCACACTTTGCAAAACATCTATTAGAGTCCGGTCATAGTTTGCCTGATAACCATTCATTTGAAGTAAAACATATTTGTAAAAAAGGTTTAAGAATGTGTGTGTTAGAACAATTAGAAATACTAAAAAACAAGAATAACCCTGATTTACTAAACGAACAAACTAACTTTACCACTACCCCACTGTTACGCATGTTTTCGTCTCCCCATTTTCCCCACCAAACAACTAGTCAGGCCGGTGTATAAAAGGCGAGTTTTGGTCGGCGGCTCGTCACTAGCTGCTGAGCTGTCGGGCGAACAACATCAGTTGCTGCGGAGCGGCTGGGCGAGCAACACATCAGTTGCTGCGGAGAAGCCGGGCTAGCAACACATCCCGAGGATGCCTCGTTCAGAGGCGAAACACGTGTCGATAAGTTTTCTTGCTTGTTATTTTAGATTGCTTTGCTTGTATCGCTTGCTTGTTGCATGTTTTTATGCGGGCGGGCGGGCGGTGCACGAGTCTGCATTTTGAATAGCACGACAAGAATTGTTTAGCGGAATATTGCAAATTATATTCATATATCCTTTACTTAGTGATGGACTTCCGCAAGGTAACGCCTATTTCAATTAATCATCTTAGGTCAGCAAGCATAGCTGAACAGGCGAAATTGTATGTTAAACTTACCAAATTACACAGAGTAGCCGCACAGAATGTTTGGTTTAATCAACAATGTAAGAAAAATCAAGTTATCCCCAACTACATAAAACTTAATATTCGTTGTAACACACACACTAGGTCTTCATTTTTAGCTATTAGAAGAGCACAATTGGCTTGGTTGAATGAAGAAATAAGGTATTGGTTTTCGGTAAGAAATAACCTTAAAACTCATCTCAAAGTTCTCCATACTGAATTAACTTTTTCTTTACACAGCACTGAATTTGACAGCTTGGATAGAAAGGCTAGAGATTTGGCATCGAAGGTTGTGCACGAGAAGTATCTCATTCAGAAAAGTAAGTTAGATAGATTAATACAGTGTAATAACGATTTTAGTCGACAGCCCGTGCAAAATTCATCAACTTCTTCATTCTACCCTCGAGTAAAAAATTTAACTAATGTTGTTTTTCCTAATATTGAGATGTCTCTTTTAGAAAAGGGTTTAAAATATAATATTCCTTCTAGTTTGTCCCAAAATTCATTAGAAAATTTAGCTGTTGATGCTGAGATTACTGCAATTGTTTCTAAGCAAGACAATATTGTGAAGAGTTTGGTTACGCATGAAATTCAAGAGTTCGTTGTCTCATCAAGTCTCAAAATTAATCCGGAACTAGCAATATTTAAATCTGTTCAGAGTAGGGTCAACGAAAATAACTTAGTGATTTCCAAGGCCGATAAGGGCAACACAGTAGTAATAATGAATCGTGATGACTATAATATAAAGGTAAATGATGTTATTCAGGGTGACGCCTTTGTTCCTCTTAATTCAGATCCAACTAAGAAATTTCAAGCAGAGTTAAAATTAGCCGTCAACAACACCTCCTTTGTTTTTCCAGACAATTCTCACTATAAAGCAAAATTACTTCCTATGAACCCTGTAGCTCCAGCTTTGTACGGTTTGCCAAAAATTCATAAAGATAATATTCCAGTTCGTCCGGTTGTCTCTTATATAGGTGCTCCAGCTTATGATTTGTCAAAACGGTTAAATCATATTTTGATAGAAAAAACTGCCTTCAAGCCCATTTATTGTCTTAGGAACAAAGATGACTTAGTATCAAAAATTCAGAATGTCCATTTGCCCTCTAATGCGAAGTTGATATCTTTAGATGTAGATAGCTTGTTTACCAATGTTCCTTCCGATGAGTGTTTGATTGTTATTAGAAATTTACTAGAAAAACAACGTCTTCACACTAACGAAATTGATGACCTCATTAGCCTTGCATCAGTTTGCATGCGTCAAAATTATTTCAAATTCAATGATAGATTCTATATGCAGAAAGAAGGTTTAGCGATGGGTTCACCCTTAAGTCCATTAATGGCCGATATTTTCATGGATAGTTTTGAGAACAAACACATTGTCAGTAGTTCGAATATTTTGTATTATTACAGATACGTTGATGACATCATTATTTGCTGGACTGGTACTGGTAGACAGCTCGATGTATTTGTTGACAAATTGAACAAAATTCACCCCAAAATAAAATTTAAATTAGAAGTCGAACAAGAAAACTCCCTTAATTTTCTAGATTTAACGATTACTCGGGCACAGAATAAACATGAATTTCAAATATACCGCAAGCCAACACACACCGATACTGTAATACCTTCTTCGTCTTGTCACCCTTGGGAACATAAGCTTGCAGCATTTCGTTGTTATGTTCACAGATTGATGACGGTGCCTCTAAGTCCTGACAACTTTGAAAAAGAACTCAACATAATATATCAGATTGCTGTGAATAACGGGTATAGTGCAAAAATGGTTGATAGATTAGTCCACAAAAAACAGAATATCATTATTAGAAACAGTTTGTCTGCTTTACAGCCTGAAAGTACGAGTGTTCAGAAATATAAAACAAGCATAACTTATCTAGGTCCAATTTCTGAACGGGTTGCGAAGATTTTTCGGCGTTGTGGTGTTCGCGTTGCATTCAGAACCAAAAATAAGATAAAGCGTATTTGCAATGGTAAGGACAAATTAGATAAAAAACAACAGTCTGGTATTTACAAATTGTCTTGCAATGATTGTAACGGTGTCTATGTAGGTCAAACAGGTCGCAGTTTTGAAACTAGGTACAAAGAACATATCTCAGCCCATAGAAATAATCATCCTGAAAAATCACACTTTGCAAAACATCTATTAGAGTCCGGTCATAGTTTGCCTGATAACCATTCATTTGAAGTAAAACATATTTGTAAAAAAGGTTTAAGAATGTGTGTGTTAGAACAATTAGAAATACTAAAAAACAAGAATAACCCTGATTTACTAAACGAACAAACTAACTTTACCACTACCCCACTGTTACGCATGTTTTCGTCTCCCCATTTTCCCCACCAAACAACTAGTCAGGCCGGTGTATAAAAGGCGAGTTTTGGTCGGCGGCTCGTCACTAGCTGCTGAGCTGTCGGGCGAACAACATCAGTTGCTGCGGAGCGGCTGGGCGAGCAACACATCAGTTGCTGCGGAGAAGCCGGGCTAGCAACACATCCCGAGGATGCCTCGTTCAGAGGCGAAACACGTGTCGATAAGTTTTCTTGCTTGTTATTTTAGATTGCTTTGCTTGTATCGCTTGCTTGTTGCATGTTTTTATGCGGGCGGGCGGGCGGTGCACGAGTCTGCATTTTGAATAGCACGACAAGAATTGTTTAGCGGAATATTGCAAATTATATTCATATATCCTTTACTTAGTGATGGACTTCCGCAAGGTAACGCCTATTTCAATTAATCATCTTAGGTCAGCAAGCATAGCTGAACAGGCGAAATTGTATGTTAAACTTACCAAATTACACAGAGTAGCCGCACAGAATGTTTGGTTTAATCAACAATGTAAGAAAAATCAAGTTATCCCCAACTACATAAAACTTAATATTCGTTGTAACACACACACTAGGTCTTCATTTTTAGCTATTAGAAGAGCACAATTGGCTTGGTTGAATGAAGAAATAAGGTATTGGTTTTCGGTAAGAAATAACCTTAAAACTCATCTCAAAGTTCTCCATACTGAATTAACTTTTTCTTTACACAGCACTGAATTTGACAGCTTGGATAGAAAGGCTAGAGATTTGGCATCGAAGGTTGTGCACGAGAAGTATCTCATTCAGAAAAGTAAGTTAGATAGATTAATACAGTGTAATAACGATTTTAGTCGACAGCCCGTGCAAAATTCATCAACTTCTTCATTCTACCCTCGAGTAAAAAATTTAACTAATGTTGTTTTTCCTAATATTGAGATGTCTCTTTTAGAAAAGGGTTTAAAATATAATATTCCTTCTAGTTTGTCCCAAAATTCATTAGAAAATTTAGCTGTTGATGCTGAGATTACTGCAATTGTTTCTAAGCAAGACAATATTGTGAAGAGTTTGGTTACGCATGAAATTCAAGAGTTCGTTGTCTCATCAAGTCTCAAAATTAATCCGGAACTAGCAATATTTAAATCTGTTCAGAGTAGGGTCAACGAAAATAACTTAGTGATTTCCAAGGCCGATAAGGGCAACACAGTAGTAATAATGAATCGTGATGACTATAATATAAAGGTAAATGATGTTATTCAGGGTGACGCCTTTGTTCCTCTTAATTCAGATCCAACTAAGAAATTTCAAGCAGAGTTAAAATTAGCCGTCAACAACACCTCCTTTGTTTTTCCAGACAATTCTCACTATAAAGCAAAATTACTTCCTATGAACCCTGTAGCTCCAGCTTTGTACGGTTTGCCAAAAATTCATAAAGATAATATTCCAGTTCGTCCGGTTGTCTCTTATATAGGTGCTCCAGCTTATGATTTGTCAAAACGGTTAAATCATATTTTGATAGAAAAAACTGCCTTCAAGCCCATTTATTGTCTTAGGAACAAAGATGACTTAGTATCAAAAATTCAGAATGTCCATTTGCCCTCTAATGCGAAGTTGATATCTTTAGATGTAGATAGCTTGTTTACCAATGTTCCTTCCGATGAGTGTTTGATTGTTATTAGAAATTTACTAGAAAAACAACGTCTTCACACTAACGAAATTGATGACCTCATTAGCCTTGCATCAGTTTGCATGCGTCAAAATTATTTCAAATTCAATGATAGATTCTATATGCAGAAAGAAGGTTTAGCGATGGGTTCACCCTTAAGTCCATTAATGGCCGATATTTTCATGGATAGTTTTGAGAACAAACACATTGTCAGTAGTTCGAATATTTTGTATTATTACAGATACGTTGATGACATCATTATTTGCTGGACTGGTACTGGTAGACAGCTCGATGTATTTGTTGACAAATTGAACAAAATTCACCCCAAAATAAAATTTAAATTAGAAGTCGAACAAGAAAACTCCCTTAATTTTCTAGATTTAACGATTACTCGGGCACAGAATAAACATGAATTTCAAATATACCGCAAGCCAACACACACCGATACTGTAATACCTTCTTCGTCTTGTCACCCTTGGGAACATAAGCTTGCAGCATTTCGTTGTTATGTTCACAGATTGATGACGGTGCCTCTAAGTCCTGACAACTTTGAAAAAGAACTCAACATAATATATCAGATTGCTGTGAATAACGGGTATAGTGCAAAAATGGTTGATAGATTAGTCCACAAAAAACAGAATATCATTATTAGAAACAGTTTGTCTGCTTTACAGCCTGAAAGTACGAGTGTTCAGAAATATAAAACAAGCATAACTTATCTAGGTCCAATTTCTGAACGGGTTGCGAAGATTTTTCGGCGTTGTGGTGTTCGCGTTGCATTCAGAACCAAAAATAAGATAAAGCGTATTTGCAATGGTAAGGACAAATTAGATTAAAAACAACAGTCTGGTATTTACAAATTGTCTTGCAATGATTGTAACGGTGTCTATGTAGGTCAAACAGGTCGCAGTTTTGAAACTAGGTACAAAGAACATATCTCAGCCCATAGAAATAATCATCCTGAAAAATCACACTTTGCAAAACATCTATTAGAGTCCGGTCATAGTTTGCCTGATAACCATTCATTTGAAGTAAAACATATTTGTAAAAAAGGTTTAAGAATGTGTGTGTTAGAACAATTAGAAATACTAAAAAACAAGAATAACCCTGATTTACTAAACGAACAAACTAACTTTACCACTACCCCACTGTTACGCATGTTTTCGTCTCCCCATTTTCCCCACCAAACAACTAGTCAGGCCGGTGTATAAAAGGCGAGTTTTGGTCGGCGGCTCGTCACTAGCTGCTGAGCTGTCGGGCGAACAACATCAGTTGCTGCGGAGCGGCTGGGCGAGCAACACATCAGTTGCTGCGGAGAAGCCGGGCTAGCAACACATCCCGAGGATGCCTCGTTCAGAGGCGAAACACGTGTCGATAAGTTTTCTTGCTTGTTATTTTAGATTGCTTTGCTTGTATCGCTTGCTTGTTGCATGTTTTTATGCGGGCGGGCGGGCGGTGCACGAGTCTGCATTTTGAATAGCACGACAAGAATTGTTTAGCGGAATATTGCAAATTATATTCATATATCCTTTACTTAGTGATGGACTTCCGCAAGGTAACGCCTATTTCAATTAATCATCTTAGGTCAGCAAGCATAGCTGAACAGGCGAAATTGTATGTTAAACTTACCAAATTACACAGAGTAGCCGCACAGAATGTTTGGTTTAATCAACAATGTAAGAAAAATCAAGTTATCCCCAACTACATAAAACTTAATATTCGTTGTAACACACACACTAGGTCTTCATTTTTAGCTATTAGAAGAGCACAATTGGCTTGGTTGAATGAAGAAATAAGGTATTGGTTTTCGGTAAGAAATAACCTTAAAACTCATCTCAAAGTTCTCCATACTGAATTAACTTTTTCTTTACACAGCACTGAATTTGACAGCTTGGATAGAAAGGCTAGAGATTTGGCATCGAAGGTTGTGCACGAGAAGTATCTCATTCAGAAAAGTAAGTTAGATAGATTAATACAGTGTAATAACGATTTTAGTCGACAGCCCGTGCAAAATTCATCAACTTCTTCATTCTACCCTCGAGTAAAAAATTTAACTAATGTTGTTTTTCCTAATATTGAGATGTCTCTTTTAGAAAAGGGTTTAAAATATAATATTCCTTCTAGTTTGTCCCAAAATTCATTAGAAAATTTAGCTGTTGATGCTGAGATTACTGCAATTGTTTCTAAGCAAGACAATATTGTGAAGAGTTTGGTTACGCATGAAATTCAAGAGTTCGTTGTCTCATCAAGTCTCAAAATTAATCCGGAACTAGCAATATTTAAATCTGTTCAGAGTAGGGTCAACGAAAATAACTTAGTGATTTCCAAGGCCGATAAGGGCAACACAGTAGTGATAATGAATCGTGATGACTATAATATAAAGGTAAATGATGTTATTCAGGGTGACGCCTTTGTTCCTCTTAATTCAGATCCAACTAAGAAATTTCAAGCAGAGTTAAAATTAGCCGTCAACAACACCTCCTTTGTTTTTCCAGACAATTCTCACTATAAAGCAAAATTACTTCCTATGAACCCTGTAGCTCCAGCTTTGTACGGTTTGCCAAAAATTCATAAAGATAATATTCCAGTTCGTCCGGTTGTCTCTTATATAGGTGCTCCAGCTTATGATTTGTCAAAACGGTTAAATCATATTTTGATAGAAAAAACTGCCTTCAAGCCCATTTATTGTCTTAGGAACAAAGATGACTTAGTATCAAAAATTCAGAATGTCCATTTGCCCTCTAATGCGAAGTTGATATCTTTAGATGTAGATAGCTTGTTTACCAATGTTCCTTCCGATGAGTGTTTGATTGTTATTAGAAATTTACTAGAAAAACAACGTCTTCACACTAACGAAATTGATGACCTCATTAGCCTTGCATCAGTTTGCATGCGTCAAAATTATTTCAAATTCAATGATAGATTCTATATGCAGAAAGAAGGTTTAGCGATGGGTTCACCCTTAAGTCCATTAATGGCCGATATTTTCATGGATAGTTTTGAGAACAAACACATTGTCAGTAGTTCGAATATTTTGTATTATTACAGATACGTTGATGACATCATTATTTGCTGGACTGGTACTGGTAGACAGCTCGATGTATTTGTTGACAAATTGAACAAAATTCACCCCAAAATAAAATTTAAATTAGAAGTCGAACAAGAAAACTCCCTTAATTTTCTAGATTTAACGATTACTCGGGCACAGAATAAACATGAATTTCAAATATACCGCAAGCCAACACACACCGATACTGTAATACCTTCTTCGTCTTGTCACCCTTGGGAACATAAGCTTGCAGCATTTCGTTGTTATGTTCACAGATTGATGACGGTGCCTCTAAGTCCTGACAACTTTGAAAAAGAACTCAACATAATATATCAGATTGCTGTGAATAACGGGTATAGTGCAAAAATGGTTGATAGATTAGTCCACAAAAAACAGAATATCATTATTAGAAACAGTTTGTCTGCTTTACAGCCTGAAAGTACGAGTGTTCAGAAATATAAAACAAGCATAACTTATCTAGGTCCAATTTCTGAACGGGTTGCGAAGATTTTTCGGCGTTGTGGTGTTCGCGTTGCATTCAGAACCAAAAATAAGATAAAGCGTATTTGCAATGGTAAGGACAAATTAGATAAAAAACAACAGTCTGGTATTTACAAATTGTCTTGCAATGATTGTAACGGTGTCTATGTAGGTCAAACAGGTCGCAGTTTTGAAACTAGGTACAAAGAACATATCTCAGCCCATAGAAATAATCATCCTGAAAAATCACACTTTGCAAAACATCTATTAGAGTCCGGTCATAGTTTGCCTGATAACCATTCATTTGAAGTAAAACATATTTGTAAAAAAGGTTTAAGAATGTGTGTGTTAGAACAATTAGAAATACTAAAAAACAAGAATAACCCTGATTTACTGAACGAACAAACTAACTTTACCACTACCCCACTGTTACGCATGTTTTCGTCTCCCCATTTTCCCCACCAAACAACTAGTCAGGCCGGTGTATAAAAGGCGAGTTTTGGTCGGCGGCTCGTCACTAGCTGCTGAGCTGTCGGGCGAACAACATCAGTTGCTGCGGAGCGGCTGGGCGAGCAACACATCAGTTGCTGCGGAGAAGCCGGGCTAGCAACACATCCCGAGGATGCCTCGTTCAGAGGCGAAACACGTGTCGATAAGTTTTCTTGCTTGTTATTTTAGATTGCTTTGCTTGTATCGCTTGCTTGTTGCATGTTTTTATGCGGGCGGGCGGGCGGTGCACGAGTCTGCATTTTGAATAGCACGACAAGAATTGTTTAGCGGAATATTGCAAATTATATTCATATATCCTTTACTTAGTGATGGACTTCCGCAAGGTAACGCCTATTTCAATTAATCATCTTAGGTCAGCAAGCATAGCTGAACAGGCGAAATTGTATGTTAAACTTACCAAATTACACAGAGTAGCCGCACAGAATGTTTGGTTTAATCAACAATGTAAGAAAAATCAAGTTATCCCCAACTACATAAAACTTAATATTCGTTGTAACACACACACTAGGTCTTCATTTTAAGCTATTAGAAGAGCACAATTGGCTTGGTTGAATGAAGAAATAAGGTATTGGTTTTCGGTAAGAAATAACCTTAAAACTCATCTCAAAGTTCTCCATACTGAATTAACTTTTTCTTTACACAGCACTGAATTTGACAGCTTGGATAGAAAGGCTAGAGATTTGGCATCGAAGGTTGTGCACGAGAAGTATCTCATTCAGAAAAGTAAGTTAGATAGATTAATACAGTGTAATAACGATTTTAGTCGACAGCCCGTGCAAAATTCATCAACTTCTTCATTCTACCCTCGAGTAAAAAATTTAACTAATGTTGTTTTTCCTAATATTGAGATGTCTCTTTTAGAAAAGGGTTTAAAATATAATATTCCTTCTAGTTTGTCCCAAAATTCATTAGAAAATTTAGCTGTTGATGCTGAGATTACTGCAATTGTTTCTAAGCAAGACAATATTGTGAAGAGTTTGGTTACGCATGAAATTCAAGAGTTCGTTGTCTCATCAAGTCTCAAAATTAATCCGGAACTAGCAATATTTAAATCTGTTCAGAGTAGGGTCAACGAAAATAACTTAGTGATTTCCAAGGCCGATAAGGGCAACACAGTAGTAATAATGAATCGTGATGACTATAATATAAAGGTAAATGATGTTATTCAGGGTGACGCCTTTGTTCCTCTTAATTCAGATCCAACTAAGAAATTTCAAGCAGAGTTAAAATTAGCCGTCAACAACACCTCCTTTGTTTTTCCAGACAATTCTCACTATAAAGCAAAATTACTTCCTATGAACCCTGTAGCTCCAGCTTTGTACGGTTTGCCAAAAATTCATAAAGATAATATTCCAGTTCGTCCGGTTGTCTCTTATATAGGTGCTCCAGCTTATGATTTGTCAAAACGGTTAAATCATATTTTGATAGAAAAAACTGCCTTCAAGCCCATTTATTGTCTTAGGAACAAAGATGACTTAGTATCAAAAATTCAGAATGTCCATTTGCCCTCTAATGCGAAGTTGATATCTTTAGATGTAGATAGCTTGTTTACCAATGTTCCTTCCGATGAGTGTTTGATTGTTATTAGAAATTTACTAGAAAAACAACGTCTTCACACTAACGAAATTGATGACCTCATTAGCCTTGCATCAGTTTGCATGCGTCAAAATTATTTCAAATTCAATGATAGATTCTATATGCAGAAAGAAGGTTTAGCGATGGGTTCACCCTTAAGTCCATTAATGGCCGATATTTTCATGGATAGTTTTGAGAACAAACACATTGTCAGTAGTTCGAATATTTTGTATTATTACAGATACGTTGATGACATCATTATTTGCTGGACTGGTACTGGTAGACAGCTCGATGTATTTGTTGACAAATTGAACAAAATTCACCCCAAAATAAAATTTAAATTAGAAGTCGAACAAGAAAACTCCCTTAATTTTCTAGATTTAACGATTACTCGGGCACAGAATAAACATGAATTTCAAATATACCGCAAGCCAACACACACCGATACTGTAATACCTTCTTCGTCTTGTCACCCTTGGGAACATAAGCTTGCAGCATTTCGTTGTTATGTTCACAGATTGATGACGGTGCCTCTAAGTCCTGACAACTTTGAAAAAGAACTCAACATAATATATCAGATTGCTGTGAATAACGGGTATAGTGCAAAAATGGTTGATAGATTAGTCCACAAAAAACAGAATATCATTATTAGAAACAGTTTGTCTGCTTTACAGCCTGAAAGTACGAGTGTTCAGAAATATAAAACAAGCATAACTTATCTAGGTCCAATTTCTGAACGGGTTGCGAAGATTTTTCGGCGTTGTGGTGTTCGCGTTGCATTCAGAACCAAAAATAAGATAAAGCGTATTTGCAATGGTAAGGACAAATTAGATAAAAAACAACAGTCTGGTATTTACAAATTGTCTTGCAATGATTGTAACGGTGTCTATGTAGGTCAAACAGGTCGCAGTTTTGAAACTAGGTACAAAGAACATATCTCAGCCCATAGAAATAATCATCCTGAAAAATCACACTTTGCAAAACATCTATTAGAGTCCGGTCATAGTTTGCCTGATAACCATTCATTTGAAGTAAAACATATTTGTAAAAAAGGTTTAAGAATGTGTGTGTTAGAACAATTAGAAATACTAAAAAACAAGAATAACCCTGATTTACTGAACGAACAAACTAACTTTACCACTACCCCACTGTTACGCATGTTTTCGTCTCCCCATTTTCCCCACCAAACAACTAGTCAGGCCGGTGTATAAAAGGCGAGTTTTGGTCGGCGGCTCGTCACTAGCTGCTGAGCTGTCGGGCGAACAACATCAGTTGCTGCGGAGCGGCTGGGCGAGCAACACATCAGTTGCTGCGGAGAAGCCGGGCTAGCAACACATCCCGAGGATGCCTCGTTCAGAGGCGAAACACGTGTCGATAAGTTTTCTTGCTTGTTATTTTAGATTGCTTTGCTTGTATCGCTTGCTTGTTGCATGTTTTTATGCGGGCGGGCGGGCGGTGCACGAGTCTGCATTTTGAATAGCACGACAAGAATTGTTTAGCGGAATATTGCAAATTATATTCATATATCCTTTACTTAGTGATGGACTTCCGCAAGGTAACGCCTATTTCAATTAATCATCTTAGGTCAGCAAGCATAGCTGAACAGGCGAAATTGTATGTTAAACTTACCAAATTACACAGAGTAGCCGCACAGAATGTTTGGTTTAATCAACAATGTAAGAAAAATCAAGTTATCCCCAACTACATAAAACTTAATATTCGTTGTAACACACACACTAGGTCTTCATTTTTAGCTATTAGAAGAGCACAATTGGCTTGGTTGAATGAAGAAATAAGGTATTGGTTTTCGGTAAGAAATAACCTTAAAACTCATCTCAAAGTTCTCCATACTGAATTAACTTTTTCTTTACACAGCACTGAATTTGACAGCTTGGATAGAAAGGCTAGAGATTTGGCATCGAAGGTTGTGCACGAGAAGTATCTCATTCAGAAAAGTAAGTTAGATAGATTAATACAGTGTAATAACGATTTTAGTCGACAGCCCGTGCAAAATTCATCAACTTCTTCATTCTACCCTCGAGTAAAAAATTTAACTAATGTTGTTTTTCCTAATATTGAGATGTCTCTTTTAGAAAAGGGTTTAAAATATAATATTCCTTCTAGTTTGTCCCAAAATTCATTAGAAAATTTAGCTGTTGATGCTGAGATTACTGCAATTGTTTCTAAGCAAGACAATATTGTGAAGAGTTTGGTTACGCATGAAATTCAAGAGTTCGTTGTCTCATCAAGTCTCAAAATTAATCCGGAACTAGCAATATTTAAATCTGTTCAGAGTAGGGTCAACGAAAATAACTTAGTGATTTCCAAGGCCGATAAGGGCAACACAGTAGTAATAATGAATCGTGATGACTATAATATAAAGGTAAATGATGTTATTCAGGGTGACGCCTTTGTTCCTCTTAATTCAGATCCAACTAAGAAATTTCAAGCAGAGTTAAAATTAGCCGTCAACAACACCTCCTTTGTTTTTCCAGACAATTCTCACTATAAAGCAAAATTACTTCCTATGAACCCTGTAGCTCCAGCTTTGTACGGTTTGCCAAAAATTCATAAAGATAATATTCCAGTTCGTCCGGTTGTCTCTTATATAGGTGCTCCAGCTTATGATTTGTCAAAACGGTTAAATCATATTTTGATAGAAAAAACTGCCTTCAAGCCCATTTATTGTCTTAGGAACAAAGATGACTTAGTATCAAAAATTCAGAATGTCCATTTGCCCTCTAATGCGAAGTTGATATCTTTAGATGTAGATAGCTTGTTTACCAATGTTCCTTCCGATGAGTGTTTGATTGTTATTAGAAATTTACTAGAAAAACAACGTCTTCACACTAACGAAATTGATGACCTCATTAGCCTTGCATCAGTTTGCATGCGTCAAAATTATTTCAAATTCAATGATAGATTCTATATGCAGAAAGAAGGTTTAGCGATGGGTTCACCCTTAAGTCCATTAATGGCCGATATTTTCATGGATAGTTTTGAGAACAAACACATTGTCAGTAGTTCGAATATTTTGTATTATTACAGATACGTTGATGACATCATTATTTGCTGGACTGGTACTGGTAGACAGCTCGATGTATTTGTTGACAAATTGAACAAAATTCACCCCAAAATAAAATTTAAATTAGAAGTCGAACAAGAAAACTCCCTTAATTTTCTAGATTTAACGATTACTCGGGCACAGAATAAACATGAATTTCAAATATACCGCAAGCCAACACACACCGATACTGTAATACCTTCTTCGTCTTGTCACCCTTGGGAACATAAGCTTGCAGCATTTCGTTGTTATGTTCACAGATTGATGACGGTGCCTCTAAGTCCTGACAACTTTGAAAAAGAACTCAACATAATATATCAGATTGCTGTGAATAACGGGTATAGTGCAAAAATGGTTGATAGATTAGTCCACAAAAAACAGAATATCATTATTAGAAACAGTTTGTCTGCTTTACAGCCTGAAAGTACGAGTGTTCAGAAATATAAAACAAGCATAACTTATCTAGGTCCAATTTCTGAACGGGTTGCGAAGATTTTTCGGCGTTGTGGTGTTCGCGTTGCATTCAGAACCAAAAATAAGATAAAGCGTATTTGCAATGGTAAGGACAAATTAGATAAAAAACAACAGTCTGGTATTTACAAATTGTCTTGCAATGATTGTAACGGTGTCTATGTAGGTCAAACAGGTCGCAGTTTTGAAACTAGGTACAAAGAACATATCTCAGCCCATAGAAATAATCATCCTGAAAAATCACACTTTGCAAAACATCTATTAGAGTCCGGTCATAGTTTGCCTGATAACCATTCATTTGAAGTAAAACATATTTGTAAAAAAGGTTTAAGAATGTGTGTGTTAGAACAATTAGAAATACTAAAAAACAAGAATAACCCTGATTTACTGAACGAACAAACTAACTTTACCACTACCCCACTGTTACGCATGTTTTCGTCTCCCCATTTTCCCCACCAAACAACTAGTCAGGCCGGTGTATAAAAGGCGAGTTTTGGTCGGCGGCTCGTCACTAGCTGCTGAGCTGTCGGGCGAACAACATCAGTTGCTGCGGAGCGGCTGGGCGAGCAACACATCAGTTGCTGCGGAGAAGCCGGGCTAGCAACACATCCCGAGGATGCCTCGTTCAGAGGCGAAACACGTGTCGATAAGTTTTCTTGCTTGTTATTTTAGATTGCTTTGCTTGTATCGCTTGCTTGTTGCATGTTTTTATGCGGGCGGGCGGGCGGTGCACGAGTCTGCATTTTGAATAGCACGACAAGAATTGTTTAGCGGAATATTGCAAATTATATTCATATATCCTTTACTTAGTGATGGACTTCCGCAAGGTAACGCCTATTTCAATTAATCATCTTAGGTCAGCAAGCATAGCTGAACAGGCGAAATTGTATGTTAAACTTACCAAATTACACAGAGTAGCCGCACAGAATGTTTGGTTTAATCAACAATGTAAGAAAAATCAAGTTATCCCCAACTACATAAAACTTAATATTCGTTGTAACACACACACTAGGTCTTCATTTTTAGCTATTAGAAGAGCACAATTGGCTTGGTTGAATGAAGAAATAAGGTATTGGTTTTCGGTAAGAAATAACCTTAAAACTCATCTCAAAGTTCTCCATACTGAATTAACTTTTTCTTTACACAGCACTGAATTTGACAGCTTGGATAGAAAGGCTAGAGATTTGGCATCGAAGGTTGTGCACGAGAAGTATCTCATTCAGAAAAGTAAGTTAGATAGATTAATACAGTGTAATAACGATTTTAGTCGACAGCCCGTGCAAAATTCATCAACTTCTTCATTCTACCCTCGAGTAAAAAATTTAACTAATGTTGTTTTTCCTAATATTGAGATGTCTCTTTTAGAAAAGGGTTTAAAATATAATATTCCTTCTAGTTTGTCCCAAAATTCATTAGAAAATTTAGCTGTTGATGCTGAGATTACTGCAATTGTTTCTAAGCAAGACAATATTGTGAAGAGTTTGGTTACGCATGAAATTCAAGAGTTCGTTGTCTCATCAAGTCTCAAAATTAATCCGGAACTAGCAATATTTAAATCTGTTCAGAGTAGGGTCAACGAAAATAACTTAGTGATTTCCAAGGCCGATAAGGGCAACACAGTAGTAATAATGAATCGTGATGACTATAATATAAAGGTAAATGATGTTATTCAGGGTGACGCCTTTGTTCCTCTTAATTCAGATCCAACTAAGAAATTTCAAGCAGAGTTAAAATTAGCCGTCAACAACACCTCCTTTGTTTTTCCAGACAATTCTCACTATAAAGCAAAATTACTTCCTATGAACCCTGTAGCTCCAGCTTTGTACGGTTTGCCAAAAATTCATAAAGATAATATTCCAGTTCGTCCGGTTGTCTCTTATATAGGTGCTCCAGCTTATGATTTGTCAAAACGGTTAAATCATATTTTGATAGAAAAAACTGCCTTCAAGCCCATTTATTGTCTTAGGAACAAAGATGACTTAGTATCAAAAATTCAGAATGTCCATTTGCCCTCTAATGCGAAGTTGATATCTTTAGATGTAGATAGCTTGTTTACCAATGTTCCTTCCGATGAGTGTTTGATTGTTATTAGAAATTTACTAGAAAAACAACGTCTTCACACTAACGAAATTGATGACCTCATTAGCCTTGCATCAGTTTGCATGCGTCAAAATTATTTCAAATTCAATGATAGATTCTATATGCAGAAAGAAGGTTTAGCGATGGGTTCACCCTTAAGTCCATTAATGGCCGATATTTTCATGGATAGTTTTGAGAACAAACACATTGTCAGTAGTTCGAATATTTTGTATTATTACAGATACGTTGATGACATCATTATTTGCTGGACTGGTACTGGTAGACAGCTCGATGTATTTGTTGACAAATTGAACAAAATTCACCCCAAAATAAAATTTAAATTAGAAGTCGAACAAGAAAACTCCCTTAATTTTCTAGATTTAACGATTACTCGGGCACAGAATAAACATGAATTTCAAATATACCGCAAGCCAACACACACCGATACTGTAATACCTTCTTCGTCTTGTCACCCTTGGGAACATAAGCTTGCAGCATTTCGTTGTTATGTTCACAGATTGATGACGGTGCCTCTAAGTCCTGACAACTTTGAAAAAGAACTCAACATAATATATCAGATTGCTGTGAATAACGGGTATAGTGCAAAAATGGTTGATAGATTAGTCCACAAAAAACAGAATATCATTATTAGAAACAGTTTGTCTGCTTTACAGCCTGAAAGTACGAGTGTTCAGAAATATAAAACAAGCATAACTTATCTAGGTCCAATTTCTGAACGGGTTGCGAAGATTTTTCGGCGTTGTGGTGTTCGCGTTGCATTCAGAACCAAAAATAAGATAAAGCGTATTTGCAATGGTAAGGACAAATTAGATAAAAAACAACAGTCTGGTATTTACAAATTGTCTTGCAATGATTGTAACGGTGTCTATGTAGGTCAAACAGGTCGCAGTTTTGAAACTAGGTACAAAGAACATATCTCAGCCCATAGAAATAATCATCCTGAAAAATCACACTTTGCAAAACATCTATTAGAGTCCGGTCATAGTTTGCCTGATAACCATTCATTTGAAGTAAAACATATTTGTAAAAAAGGTTTAAGAATGTGTGTGTTAGAACAATTAGAAATACTAAAAAACAAGAATAACCCTGATTTACTGAACGAACAAACTAACTTTACCACTACCCCACTGTTACGCATGTTTTCGTCTCCCCATTTTCCCCACCAAACAACTAGTCAGGCCGGTGTATAAAAGGCGAGTTTTGGTCGGCGGCTCGTCACTAGCTGCTGAGCTGTCGGGCGAACAACATCAGTTGCTGCGGAGCGGCTGGGCGAGCAACACATCAGTTGCTGCGGAGAAGCCGGGCTAGCAACACATCCCGAGGATGCCTCGTTCAGAGGCGAAACACGTGTCGATAAGTTTTCTTGCTTGTTATTTTAGATTGCTTTGCTTGTATCGCTTGCTTGTTGCATGTTTTTATGCGGGCGGGCGGGCGGTGCACGAGTCTGCATTTTGAATAGCACGACAAGAATTGTTTAGCGGAATATTGCAAATTATATTCATATATCCTTTACTTAGTGATGGACTTCCGCAAGGTAACGCCTATTTCAATTAATCATCTTAGGTCAGCAAGCATAGCTGAACAGGCGAAATTGTATGTTAAACTTACCAAATTACACAGAGTAGCCGCACAGAATGTTTGGTTTAATCAACAATGTAAGAAAAATCAAGTTATCCCCAACTACATAAAACTTAATATTCGTTGTAACACACACACTAGGTCTTCATTTTTAGCTATTAGAAGAGCACAATTGGCTTGGTTGAATGAAGAAATAAGGTATTGGTTTTCGGTAAGAAATAACCTTAAAACTCATCTCAAAGTTCTCCATACTGAATTAACTTTTTCTTTACACAGCACTGAATTTGACAGCTTGGATAGAAAGGCTAGAGATTTGGCATCGAAGGTTGTGCACGAGAAGTATCTCATTCAGAAAAGTAAGTTAGATAGATTAATACAGTGTAATAACGATTTTAGTCGACAGCCCGTGCAAAATTCATCAACTTCTTCATTCTACCCTCGAGTAAAAAATTTAACTAATGTTGTTTTTCCTAATATTGAGATGTCTCTTTTAGAAAAGGGTTTAAAATATAATATTCCTTCTAGTTTGTCCCAAAATTCATTAGAAAATTTAGCTGTTGATGCTGAGATTACTGCAATTGTTTCTAAGCAAGACAATATTGTGAAGAGTTTGGTTACGCATGAAATTCAAGAGTTCGTTGTCTCATCAAGTCTCAAAATTAATCCGGAACTAGCAATATTTAAATCTGTTCAGAGTAGGGTCAACGAAAATAACTTAGTGATTTCCAAGGCCGATAAGGGCAACACAGTAGTAATAATGAATCGTGATGACTATAATATAAAGGTAAATGATGTTATTCAGGGTGACGCCTTTGTTCCTCTTAATTCAGATCCAACTAAGAAATTTCAAGCAGAGTTAAAATTAGCCGTCAACAACACCTCCTTTGTTTTTCCAGACAATTCTCACTATAAAGCAAAATTACTTCCTATGAACCCTGTAGCTCCAGCTTTGTACGGTTTGCCAAAAATTCATAAAGATAATATTCCAGTTCGTCCGGTTGTCTCTTATATAGGTGCTCCAGCTTATGATTTGTCAAAACGGTTAAATCATATTTTGATAGAAAAAACTGCCTTCAAGCCCATTTATTGTCTTAGGAACAAAGATGACTTAGTATCAAAAATTCAGAATGTCCATTTGCCCTCTAATGCGAAGTTGATATCTTTAGATGTAGATAGCTTGTTTACCAATGTTCCTTCCGATGAGTGTTTGATTGTTATTAGAAATTTACTAGAAAAACAACGTCTTCACACTAACGAAATTGATGACCTCATTAGCCTTGCATCAGTTTGCATGCGTCAAAATTATTTCAAATTCAATGATAGATTCTATATGCAGAAAGAAGGTTTAGCGATGGGTTCACCCTTAAGTCCATTAATGGCCGATATTTTCATGGATAGTTTTGAGAACAAACACATTGTCAGTAGTTCGAATATTTTGTATTATTACAGATACGTTGATGACATCATTATTTGCTGGACTGGTACTGGTAGACAGCTCGATGTATTTGTTGACAAATTGAACAAAATTCACCCCAAAATAAAATTTAAATTAGAAGTCGAACAAGAAAACTCCCTTAATTTTCTAGATTTAACGATTACTCGGGCACAGAATAAACATGAATTTCAAATATACCGCAAGCCAACACACACCGATACTGTAATACCTTCTTCGTCTTGTCACCCTTGGGAACATAAGCTTGCAGCATTTCGTTGTTATGTTCACAGATTGATGACGGTGCCTCTAAGTCCTGACAACTTTGAAAAAGAACTCAACATAATATATCAGATTGCTGTGAATAACGGGTATAGTGCAAAAATGGTTGATAGATTAGTCCACAAAAAACAGAATATCATTATTAGAAACAGTTTGTCTGCTTTACAGCCTAAAAGTACGAGTGTTCAGAAATATAAAACAAGCATAACTTATCTAGGTCCAATTTCTGAACGGGTTGCGAAGATTTTTCGGCGTTGTGGTGTTCGCGTTGCATTCAGAACCAAAAATAAGATAAAGCGTATTTGCAATGGTAAGGACAAATTAGATAAAAAACAACAGTCTGGTATTTACAAATTGTCTTGCAATGATTGTAACGGTGTCTATGTAGGTCAAACAGGTCGCAGTTTTGAAACTAGGTACAAAGAACATATCTCAGCCCATAGAAATAATCATCCTGAAAAATCACACTTTGCAAAACATCTATTAGAGTCCGGTCATAGTTTGCCTGATAACCATTCATTTGAAGTAAAACATATTTGTAAAAAAGGTTTAAGAATGTGTGTGTTAGAACAATTAGAAATACTAAAAAACAAGAATAACCCTGATTTACTGAACGAACAAACTAACTTTACCACTACCCCACTGTTACGCATGTTTTCGTCTCCCCATTTTCCCCACCAAACAACTAGTCAGGCCGGTGTATAAAAGGCGAGTTTTGGTCGGCGGCTCGTCACTAGCTGCTGAGCTGTCGGGCGAACAACATCAGTTGCTGCGGAGCGGCTGGGCGAGCAACACATCAGTTGCTGCGGAGAAGCCGGGCTAGCAACACATCCCGAGGATGCCTCGTTCAGAGGCGAAACACGTGTCGATAAGTTTTCTTGCTTGTTATTTTAGATTGCTTTGCTTGTATCGCTTGCTTGTTGCATGTTTTTATGCGGGCGGGCGGGCGGTGCACGAGTCTGCATTTTGAATAGCACGACAAGAATTGTTTAGCGGAATATTGCAAATTATATTCATATATCCTTTACTTAGTGATGGACTTCCGCAAGGTAACGCCTATTTCAATTAATCATCTTAGGTCAGCAAGCATAGCTGAACAGGCGAAATTGTATGTTAAACTTACCAAATTACACAGAGTAGCCGCACAGAATGTTTGGTTTAATCAACAATGTAAGAAAAATCAAGTTATCCCCAACTACATAAAACTTAATATTCGTTGTAACACACACACTAGGTCTTCATTTTTAGCTATTAGAAGAGCACAATTGGCTTGGTTGAATGAAGAAATAAGGTATTGGTTTTCGGTAAGAAATAACCTTAAAACTCATCTCAAAGTTCTCCATACTGAATTAACTTTTTCTTTACACAGCACTGAATTTGACAGCTTGGATAGAAAGGCTAGAGATTTGGCATCGAAGGTTGTGCACGAGAAGTATCTCATTCAGAAAAGTAAGTTAGATAGATTAATACAGTGTAATAACGATTTTAGTCGACAGCCCGTGCAAAATTCATCAACTTCTTCATTCTACCCTCGAGTAAAAAATTTAACTAATGTTGTTTTTCCTAATATTGAGATGTCTCTTTTAGAAAAGGGTTTAAAATATAATATTCCTTCTAGTTTGTCCCAAAATTCATTAGAAAATTTAGCTGTTGATGCTGAGATTACTGCAATTGTTTCTAAGCAAGACAATATTGTGAAGAGTTTGGTTACGCATGAAATTCAAGAGTTCGTTGTCTCATCAAGTCTCAAAATTAATCCGGAACTAGCAATATTTAAATCTGTTCAGAGTAGGGTCAACGAAAATAACTTAGTGATTTCCAAGGCCGATAAGGGCAACACAGTAGTGATAATGAATCGTGATGACTATAATATAAAGGTAAATGATGTTATTCAGGGTGACGCCTTTGTTCCTCTTAATTCAGATCCAACTAAGAAATTTCAAGCAGAGTTAAAATTAGCCGTCAACAACACCTCCTTTGTTTTTCCAGACAATTCTCACTATAAAGCAAAATTACTTCCTATGAACCCTGTAGCTCCAGCTTTGTACGGTTTGCCAAAAATTCATAAAGATAATATTCCAGTTCGTCCGGTTGTCTCTTATATAGGTGCTCCAGCTTATGATTTGTCAAAACGGTTAAATCATATTTTGATAGAAAAAACTGCCTTCAAGCCCATTTATTGTCTTAGGAACAAAGATGACTTAGTATCAAAAATTCAGAATGTCCATTTGCCCTCTAATGCGAAGTTGATATCTTTAGATGTAGATAGCTTGTTTACCAATGTTCCTTCCGATGAGTGTTTGATTGTTATTAGAAATTTACTAGAAAAACAACGTCTTCACACTAACGAAATTGATGACCTCATTAGCCTTGCATCAGTTTGCATGCGTCAAAATTATTTCAAATTCAATGATAGATTCTATATGCAGAAAGAAGGTTTAGCGATGGGTTCACCCTTAAGTCCATTAATGGCCGATATTTTCATGGATAGTTTTGAGAACAAACACATTGTCAGTAGTTCGAATATTTTGTATTATTACAGATACGTTGATGACATCATTATTTGCTGGACTGGTACTGGTAGACAGCTCGATGTATTTGTTGACAAATTGAACAAAATTCACCCCAAAATAAAATTTAAATTAGAAGTCGAACAAGAAAACTCCCTTAATTTTCTAGATTTAACGATTACTCGGGCACAGAATAAACATGAATTTCAAATATACCGCAAGCCAACACACACCGATACTGTAATACCTTCTTCGTCTTGTCACCCTTGGGAACATAAGCTTGCAGCATTTCGTTGTTATGTTCACAGATTGATGACGGTGCCTCTAAGTCCTGACAACTTTGAAAAAGAACTCAACATAATATATCAGATTGCTGTGAATAACGGGTATAGTGCAAAAATGGTTGATAGATTAGTCCACAAAAAACAGAATATCATTATTAGAAACAGTTTGTCTGCTTTACAGCCTGAAAGTACGAGTGTTCAGAAATATAAAACAAGCATAACTTATCTAGGTCCAATTTCTGAACGGGTTGCGAAGATTTTTCGGCGTTGTGGTGTTCGCGTTGCATTCAGAACCAAAAATAAGATAAAGCGTATTTGCAATGGTAAGGACAAATTAGATAAAAAACAACAGTCTGGTATTTACAAATTGTCTTGCAATGATTGTAACGGTGTCTATGTAGGTCAAACAGGTCGCAGTTTTGAAACTAGGTACAAAGAACATATCTCAGCCCATAGAAATAATCATCCTGAAAAATCACACTTTGCAAAACATCTATTAGAGTCCGGTCATAGTTTGCCTGATAACCATTCATTTGAAGTAAAACATATTTGTAAAAAAGGTTTAAGAATGTGTGTGTTAGAACAATTAGAAATACTAAAAAACAAGAATAACCCTGATTTACTGAACGAACAAACTAACTTTACCACTACCCCACTGTTACGCATGTTTTCGTCTCCCCATTTTCCCCACCAAACAACTAGTCAGGCCGGTGTATAAAAGGCGAGTTTTGGTCGGCGGCTCGTCACTAGCTGCTGAGCTGTCGGGCGAACAACATCAGTTGCTGCGGAGCGGCTGGGCGAGCAACACATCAGTTGCTGCGGAGAAGCCGGGCTAGCAACACATCCCGAGGATGCCTCGTTCAGAGGCGAAACACGTGTCGATAAGTTTTCTTGCTTGTTATTTTAGATTGCTTTGCTTGTATCGCTTGCTTGTTGCATGTTTTTATGCGGGCGGGCGGGCGGTGCACGAGTCTGCATTTTGAATAGCACGACAAGAATTGTTTAGCGGAATATTGCAAATTATATTCATATATCCTTTACTTAGTGATGGACTTCCGCAAGGTAACGCCTATTTCAATTAATCATCTTAGGTCAGCAAGCATAGCTGAACAGGCGAAATTGTATGTTAAACTTACCAAATTACACAGAGTAGCCGCACAGAATGTTTGGTTTAATCAACAATGTAAGAAAAATCAAGTTATCCCCAACTACATAAAACTTAATATTCGTTGTAACACACACACTAGGTCTTCATTTTTAGCTATTAGAAGAGCACAATTGGCTTGGTTGAATGAAGAAATAAGGTATTGGTTTTCGGTAAGAAATAACCTTAAAACTCATCTCAAAGTTCTCCATACTGAATTAACTTTTTCTTTACACAGCACTGAATTTGACAGCTTGGATAGAAAGGCTAGAGATTTGGCATCGAAGGTTGTGCACGAGAAGTATCTCATTCAGAAAAGTAAGTTAGATAGATTAATACAGTGTAATAACGATTTTAGTCGACAGCCCGTGCAAAATTCATCAACTTCTTCATTCTACCCTCGAGTAAAAAATTTAACTAATGTTGTTTTTCCTAATATTGAGATGTCTCTTTTAGAAAAGGGTTTAAAATATAATATTCCTTCTAGTTTGTCCCAAAATTCATTAGAAAATTTAGCTGTTGATGCTGAGATTACTGCAATTGTTTCTAAGCAAGACAATATTGTGAAGAGTTTGGTTACGCATGAAATTCAAGAGTTCGTTGTCTCATCAAGTCTCAAAATTAATCCGGAACTAGCAATATTTAAATCTGTTCAGAGTAGGGTCAACGAAAATAACTTAGTGATTTCCAAGGCCGATAAGGGCAACACAGTAGTAATAATGAATCGTGATGACTATAATATAAAGGTAAATGATGTTATTCAGGGTGACGCCTTTGTTCCTCTTAATTCAGATCCAACTAAGAAATTTCAAGCAGAGTTAAAATTAGCCGTCAACAACACCTCCTTTGTTTTTCCAGACAATTCTCACTATAAAGCAAAATTACTTCCTATGAACCCTGTAGCTCCAGCTTTGTACGGTTTGCCAAAAATTCATAAAGATAATATTCCAGTTCGTCCGGTTGTCTCTTATATAGGTGCTCCAGCTTATGATTTGTCAAAACGGTTAAATCATATTTTGATAGAAAAAACTGCCTTCAAGCCCATTTATTGTCTTAGGAACAAAGATGACTTAGTATCAAAAATTCAGAATGTCCATTTGCCCTCTAATGCGAAGTTGATATCTTTAGATGTAGATAGCTTGTTTACCAATGTTCCTTCCGATGAGTGTTTGATTGTTATTAGAAATTTACTAGAAAAACAACGTCTTCACACTAACGAAATTGATGACCTCATTAGCCTTGCATCAGTTTGCATGCGTCAAAATTATTTCAAATTCAATGATAGATTCTATATGCAGAAAGAAGGTTTAGCGATGGGTTCACCCTTAAGTCCATTAATGGCCGATATTTTCATGGATAGTTTTGAGAACAAACACATTGTCAGTAGTTCGAATATTTTGTATTATTACAGATACGTTGATGACATCATTATTTGCTGGACTGGTACTGGTAGACAGCTCGATGTATTTGTTGACAAATTGAACAAAATTCACCCCAAAATAAAATTTAAATTAGAAGTCGAACAAGAAAACTCCCTTAATTTTCTAGATTTAACGATTACTCGGGCACAGAATAAACATGAATTTCAAATATACCGCAAGCCAACACACACCGATACTGTAATACCTTCTTCGTCTTGTCACCCTTGGGAACATAAGCTTGCAGCATTTCGTTGTTATGTTCACAGATTGATGACGGTGCCTCTAAGTCCTGACAACTTTGAAAAAGAACTCAACATAATATATCAGATTGCTGTGAATAACGGGTATAGTGCAAAAATGGTTGATAGATTAGTCCACAAAAAACAGAATATCATTATTAGAAACAGTTTGTCTGCTTTACAGCCTGAAAGTACGAGTGTTCAGAAATATAAAACAAGCATAACTTATCTAGGTCCAATTTCTGAACGGGTTGCGAAGATTTTTCGGCGTTGTGGTGTTCGCGTTGCATTCAGAACCAAAAATAAGATAAAGCGTATTTGCAATGGTAAGGACAAATTAGATAAAAAACAACAGTCTGGTATTTACAAATTGTCTTGCAATGATTGTAACGGTGTCTATGTAGGTCAAACAGGTCGCAGTTTTGAAACTAGGTACAAAGAACATATCTCAGCCCATAGAAATAATCATCCTGAAAAATCACACTTTGCAAAACATCTATTAGAGTCCGGTCATAGTTTGCCTGATAACCATTCATTTGAAGTAAAACATATTTGTAAAAAAGGTTTAAGAATGTGTGTGTTAGAACAATTAGAAATACTAAAAAACAAGAATAACCCTGATTTACTAAACGAACAAACTAACTTTACCACTACCCCACTGTTACGCATGTTTTCGTCTCCCCATTTTCCCCACCAAACAACTAGTCAGGCCGGTGTATAAAAGGCGAGTTTTGGTCGGCGGCTCGTCACTAGCTGCTGAGCTGTCGGGCGAACAACATCAGTTGCTGCGGAGCGGCTGGGCGAGCAACACATCAGTTGCTGCGGAGAAGCCGGGCTAGCAACACATCCCGAGGATGCCTCGTTCAGAGGCGAAACACGTGTCGATAAGTTTTCTTGCTTGTTATTTTAGATTGCTTTGCTTGTATCGCTTGCTTGTTGCATGTTTTTATGCGGGCGGGCGGGCGGTGCACGAGTCTGCATTTTGAATAGCACGACAAGAATTGTTTAGCGGAATATTGCAAATTATATTCATATATCCTTTACTTAGTGATGGACTTCCGCAAGGTAACGCCTATTTCAATTAATCATCTTAGGTCAGCAAGCATAGCTGAACAGGCGAAATTGTATGTTAAACTTACCAAATTACACAGAGTAGCCGCACAGAATGTTTGGTTTAATCAACAATGTAAGAAAAATCAAGTTATCCCCAACTACATAAAACTTAATATTCGTTGTAACACACACACTAGGTCTTCATTTTTAGCTATTAGAAGAGCACAATTGGCTTGGTTGAATGAAGAAATAAGGTATTGGTTTTCGGTAAGAAATAACCTTAAAACTCATCTCAAAGTTCTCCATACTGAATTAACTTTTTCTTTACACAGCACTGAATTTGACAGCTTGGATAGAAAGGCTAGAGATTTGGCATCGAAGGTTGTGCACGAGAAGTATCTCATTCAGAAAAGTAAGTTAGATAGATTAATACAGTGTAATAACGATTTTAGTCGACAGCCCGTGCAAAATTCATCAACTTCTTCATTCTACCCTCGAGTAAAAAATTTAACTAATGTTGTTTTTCCTAATATTGAGATGTCTCTTTTAGAAAAGGGTTTAAAATATAATATTCCTTCTAGTTTGTCCCAAAATTCATTAGAAAATTTAGCTGTTGATGCTGAGATTACTGCAATTGTTTCTAAGCAAGACAATATTGTGAAGAGTTTGGTTACGCATGAAATTCAAGAGTTCGTTGTCTCATCAAGTCTCAAAATTAATCCGGAACTAGCAATATTTAAATCTGTTCAGAGTAGGGTCAACGAAAATAACTTAGTGATTTCCAAGGCCGATAAGGGCAACACAGTAGTGATAATGAATCGTGATGACTATAATATAAAGGTAAATGATGTTATTCAGGGTGACGCCTTTGTTCCTCTTAATTCAGATCCAACTAAGAAATTTCAAGCAGAGTTAAAATTAGCCGTCAACAACACCTCCTTTGTTTTTCCAGACAATTCTCACTATAAAGCAAAATTACTTCCTATGAACCCTGTAGCTCCAGCTTTGTACGGTTTGCCAAAAATTCATAAAGATAATATTCCAGTTCGTCCGGTTGTCTCTTATATAGGTGCTCCAGCTTATGATTTGTCAAAACGGTTAAATCATATTTTGATAGAAAAAACTGCCTTCAAGCCCATTTATTGTCTTAGGAACAAAGATGACTTAGTATCAAAAATTCAGAATGTCCATTTGCCCTCTAATGCGAAGTTGATATCTTTAGATGTAGATAGCTTGTTTACCAATGTTCCTTCCGATGAGTGTTTGATTGTTATTAGAAATTTACTAGAAAAACAACGTCTTCACACTAACGAAATTGATGACCTCATTAGCCTTGCATCAGTTTGCATGCGTCAAAATTATTTCAAATTCAATGATAGATTCTATATGCAGAAAGAAGGTTTAGCGATGGGTTCACCCTTAAGTCCATTAATGGCCGATATTTTCATGGATAGTTTTGAGAACAAACACATTGTCAGTAGTTCGAATATTTTGTATTATTACAGATACGTTGATGACATCATTATTTGCTGGACTGGTACTGGTAGACAGCTCGATGTATTTGTTGACAAATTGAACAAAATTCACCCCAAAATAAAATTTAAATTAGAAGTCGAACAAGAAAACTCCCTTAATTTTCTAGATTTAACGATTACTCGGGCACAGAATAAACATGAATTTCAAATATACCGCAAGCCAACACACACCGATACTGTAATACCTTCTTCGTCTTGTCACCCTTGGGAACATAAGCTTGCAGCATTTCGTTGTTATGTTCACAGATTGATGACGGTGCCTCTAAGTCCTGACAACTTTGAAAAAGAACTCAACATAATATATCAGATTGCTGTGAATAACGGGTATAGTGCAAAAATGGTTGATAGATTAGTCCACAAAAAACAGAATATCATTATTAGAAACAGTTTGTCTGCTTTACAGCCTGAAAGTACGAGTGTTCAGAAATATAAAACAAGCATAACTTATCTAGGTCCAATTTCTGAACGGGTTGCGAAGATTTTTCGGCGTTGTGGTGTTCGCGTTGCATTCAGAACCAAAAATAAGATAAAGCGTATTTGCAATGGTAAGGACAAATTAGATAAAAAACAACAGTCTGGTATTTACAAATTGTCTTGCAATGATTGTAACGGTGTCTATGTAGGTCAAACAGGTCGCAGTTTTGAAACTAGGTACAAAGAACATATCTCAGCCCATAGAAATAATCATCCTGAAAAATCACACTTTGCAAAACATCTATTAGAGTCCGGTCATAGTTTGCCTGATAACCATTCATTTGAAGTAAAACATATTTGTAAAAAAGGTTTAAGAATGTGTGTGTTAGAACAATTAGAAATACTAAAAAACAAGAATAACCCTGATTTACTAAACGAACAAACTAACTTTACCACTACCCCACTGTTACGCATGTTTTCGTCTCCCCATTTTCCCCACCAAACAACTAGTCAGGCCGGTGTATAAAAGGCGAGTTTTGGTCGGCGGCTCGTCACTAGCTGCTGAGCTGTCGGGCGAACAACATCAGTTGCTGCGGAGCGGCTGGGCGAGCAACACATCAGTTGCTGCGGAGAAGCCGGGCTAGCAACACATCCCGAGGATGCCTCGTTCAGAGGCGAAACACGTGTCGATAAGTTTTCTTGCTTGTTATTTTAGATTGCTTTGCTTGTATCGCTTGCTTGTTGCATGTTTTTATGCGGGCGGGCGGGCGGTGCACGAGTCTGCATTTTGAATAGCACGACAAGAATTGTTTAGCGGAATATTGCAAATTATATTCATATATCCTTTACTTAGTGATGGACTTCCGCAAGGTAACGCCTATTTCAATTAATCATCTTAGGTCAGCAAGCATAGCTGAACAGGCGAAATTGTATGTTAAACTTACCAAATTACACAGAGTAGCCGCACAGAATGTTTGGTTTAATCAACAATGTAAGAAAAATCAAGTTATCCCCAACTACATAAAACTTAATATTCGTTGTAACACACACACTAGGTCTTCATTTTTAGCTATTAGAAGAGCACAATTGGCTTGGTTGAATGAAGAAATAAGGTATTGGTTTTCGGTAAGAAATAACCTTAAAACTCATCTCAAAGTTCTCCATACTGAATTAACTTTTTCTTTACACAGCACTGAATTTGACAGCTTGGATAGAAAGGCTAGAGATTTGGCATCGAAGGTTGTGCACGAGAAGTATCTCATTCAGAAAAGTAAGTTAGATAGATTAATACAGTGTAATAACGATTTTAGTCGACAGCCCGTGCAAAATTCATCAACTTCTTCATTCTACCCTCGAGTAAAAAATTTAACTAATGTTGTTTTTCCTAATATTGAGATGTCTCTTTTAGAAAAGGGTTTAAAATATAATATTCCTTCTAGTTTGTCCCAAAATTCATTAGAAAATTTAGCTGTTGATGCTGAGATTACTGCAATTGTTTCTAAGCAAGACAATATTGTGAAGAGTTTGGTTACGCATGAAATTCAAGAGTTCGTTGTCTCATCAAGTCTCAAAATTAATCCGGAACTAGCAATATTTAAATCTGTTCAGAGTAGGGTCAACGAAAATAACTTAGTGATTTCCAAGGCCGATAAGGGCAACACAGTAGTAATAATGAATCGTGATGACTATAATATAAAGGTAAATGATGTTATTCAGGGTGACGCCTTTGTTCCTCTTAATTCAGATCCAACTAAGAAATTTCAAGCAGAGTTAAAATTAGCCGTCAACAACACCTCCTTTGTTTTTCCAGACAATTCTCACTATAAAGCAAAATTACTTCCTATGAACCCTGTAGCTCCAGCTTTGTACGGTTTGCCAAAAATTCATAAAGATAATATTCCAGTTCGTCCGGTTGTCTCTTATATAGGTGCTCCAGCTTATGATTTGTCAAAACGGTTAAATCATATTTTGATAGAAAAAACTGCCTTCAAGCCCATTTATTGTCTTAGGAACAAAGATGACTTAGTATCAAAAATTCAGAATGTCCATTTGCCCTCTAATGCGAAGTTGATATCTTTAGATGTAGATAGCTTGTTTACCAATGTTCCTTCCGATGAGTGTTTGATTGTTATTAGAAATTTACTAGAAAAACAACGTCTTCACACTAACGAAATTGATGACCTCATTAGCCTTGCATCAGTTTGCATGCGTCAAAATTATTTCAAATTCAATGATAGATTCTATATGCAGAAAGAAGGTTTAGCGATGGGTTCACCCTTAAGTCCATTAATGGCCGATATTTTCATGGATAGTTTTGAGAACAAACACATTGTCAGTAGTTCGAATATTTTGTATTATTACAGATACGTTGATGACATCATTATTTGCTGGACTGGTACTGGTAGACAGCTCGATGTATTTGTTGACAAATTGAACAAAATTCACCCCAAAATAAAATTTAAATTAGAAGTCGAACAAGAAAACTCCCTTAATTTTCTAGATTTAACGATTACTCGGGCACAGAATAAACATGAATTTCAAATATACCGCAAGCCAACACACACCGATACTGTAATACCTTCTTCGTCTTGTCACCCTTGGGAACATAAGCTTGCAGCATTTCGTTGTTATGTTCACAGATTGATGACGGTGCCTCTAAGTCCTGACAACTTTGAAAAAGAACTCAACATAATATATCAGATTGCTGTGAATAACGGGTATAGTGCAAAAATGGTTGATAGATTAGTCCACAAAAAACAGAATATCATTATTAGAAACAGTTTGTCTGCTTTACAGCCTGAAAGTACGAGTGTTCAGAAATATAAAACAAGCATAACTTATCTAGGTCCAATTTCTGAACGGGTTGCGAAGATTTTTCGGCGTTGTGGTGTTCGCGTTGCATTCAGAACCAAAAATAAGATAAAGCGTATTTGCAATGGTAAGGACAAATTAGATAAAAAACAACAGTCTGGTATTTACAAATTGTCTTGCAATGATTGTAACGGTGTCTATGTAGGTCAAACAGGTCGCAGTTTTGAAACTAGGTACAAAGAACATATCTCAGCCCATAGAAATAATCATCCTGAAAAATCACACTTTGCAAAACATCTATTAGAGTCCGGTCATAGTTTGCCTGATAACCATTCATTTGAAGTAAAACATATTTGTAAAAAAGGTTTAAGAATGTGTGTGTTAGAACAATTAGAAATACTAAAAAACAAGAATAACCCTGATTTACTGAACGAACAAACTAACTTTACCACTACCCCACTGTTACGCATGTTTTCGTCTCCCCATTTTCCCCACCAAACAACTAGTCAGGCCGGTGTATAAAAGGCGAGTTTTGGTCGGCGGCTCGTCACTAGCTGCTGAGCTGTCGGGCGAACAACATCAGTTGCTGCGGAGCGGCTGGGCGAGCAACACATCAGTTGCTGCGGAGAAGCCGGGCTAGCAACACATCCCGAGGATGCCTCGTTCAGAGGCGAAACACGTGTCGATAAGTTTTCTTGCTTGTTATTTTAGATTGCTTTGCTTGTATCGCTTGCTTGTTGCATGTTTTTATGCGGGCGGGCGGGCGGTGCACGAGTCTGCATTTTGAATAGCACGACAAGAATTGTTTAGCGGAATATTGCAAATTATATTCATATATCCTTTACTTAGTGATGGACTTCCGCAAGGTAACGCCTATTTCAATTAATCATCTTAGGTCAGCAAGCATAGCTGAACAGGCGAAATTGTATGTTAAACTTACCAAATTACACAGAGTAGCCGCACAGAATGTTTGGTTTAATCAACAATGTAAGAAAAATCAAGTTATCCCCAACTACATAAAACTTAATATTCGTTGTAACACACACACTAGGTCTTCATTTTTAGCTATTAGAAGAGCACAATTGGCTTGGTTGAATGAAGAAATAAGGTATTGGTTTTCGGTAAGAAATAACCTTAAAACTCATCTCAAAGTTCTCCATACTGAATTAACTTTTTCTTTACACAGCACTGAATTTGACAGCTTGGATAGAAAGGCTAGAGATTTGGCATCGAAGGTTGTGCACGAGAAGTATCTCATTCAGAAAAGTAAGTTAGATAGATTAATACAGTGTAATAACGATTTTAGTCGACAGCCCGTGCAAAATTCATCAACTTCTTCATTCTACCCTCGAGTAAAAAATTTAACTAATGTTGTTTTTCCTAATATTGAGATGTCTCTTTTAGAAAAGGGTTTAAAATATAATATTCCTTCTAGTTTGTCCCAAAATTCATTAGAAAATTTAGCTGTTGATGCTGAGATTACTGCAATTGTTTCTAAGCAAGACAATATTGTGAAGAGTTTGGTTACGCATGAAATTCAAGAGTTCGTTGTCTCATCAAGTCTCAAAATTAATCCGGAACTAGCAATATTTAAATCTGTTCAGAGTAGGGTCAACGAAAATAACTTAGTGATTTCCAAGGCCGATAAGGGCAACACAGTAGTAATAATGAATCGTGATGACTATAATATAAAGGTAAATGATGTTATTCAGGGTGACGCCTTTGTTCCTCTTAATTCAGATCCAACTAAGAAATTTCAAGCAGAGTTAAAATTAGCCGTCAACAACACCTCCTTTGTTTTTCCAGACAATTCTCACTATAAAGCAAAATTACTTCCTATGAACCCTGTAGCTCCAGCTTTGTACGGTTTGCCAAAAATTCATAAAGATAATATTCCAGTTCGTCCGGTTGTCTCTTATATAGGTGCTCCAGCTTATGATTTGTCAAAACGGTTAAATCATATTTTGATAGAAAAAACTGCCTTCAAGCCCATTTATTGTCTTAGGAACAAAGATGACTTAGTATCAAAAATTCAGAATGTCCATTTGCCCTCTAATGCGAAGTTGATATCTTTAGATGTAGATAGCTTGTTTACCAATGTTCCTTCCGATGAGTGTTTGATTGTTATTAGAAATTTACTAGAAAAACAACGTCTTCACACTAACGAAATTGATGACCTCATTAGCCTTGCATCAGTTTGCATGCGTCAAAATTATTTCAAATTCAATGATAGATTCTATATGCAGAAAGAAGGTTTAGCGATGGGTTCACCATAATGATAAGTCCATTAATGGCCGATATTTTCATGGATAGTTTTGAGAACAAACACATTGTCAGTAGTTCGAATATTTTGTATTATTACAGATACGTTGATGACATCATTATTTGCTGGACTGGTACTGGTAGACAGCTCGATGTATTTGTTGACAAATTGAACAAAATTCACCCCAAAATAAAATTTAAATTAGAAGTCGAACAAGAAAACTCCCTTAATTTTCTAGATTTAACGATTACTCGGGCACAGAATAAACATGAATTTCAAATATACCGCAAGCCAACACACACCGATACTGTAATACCTTCTTCGTCTTGTCACCCTTGGGAACATAAGCTTGCAGCATTTCGTTGTTATGTTCACAGATTGATGACGGTGCCTCTAAGTCCTGACAACTTTGAAAAAGAACTCAACATAATATATCAGATTGCTGTGAATAACGGGTATAGTGCAAAAATGGTTGATAGATTAGTCCACAAAAAACAGAATATCATTATTAGAAACAGTTTGTCTGCTTTACAGCCTGAAAGTACGAGTGTTCAGAAATATAAAACAAGCATAACTTATCTAGGTCCAATTTCTGAACGGGTTGCGAAGATTTTTCGGCGTTGTGGTGTTCGCGTTGCATTCAGAACCAAAAATAAGATAAAGCGTATTTGCAATGGTAAGGACAAATTAGATAAAAAACAACAGTCTGGTATTTACAAATTGTCTTGCAATGATTGTAACGGTGTCTATGTAGGTCAAACAGGTCGCAGTTTTGAAACTAGGTACAAAGAACATATCTCAGCCCATAGAAATAATCATCCTGAAAAATCACACTTTGCAAAACATCTATTAGAGTCCGGTCATAGTTTGCCTGATAACCATTCATTTGAAGTAAAACATATTTGTAAAAAAGGTTTAAGAATGTGTGTGTTAGAACAATTAGAAATACTAAAAAACAAGAATAACCCTGATTTACTAAACGAACAAACTAACTTTACCACTACCCCACTGTTACGCATGTTTTCGTCTCCCCATTTTCCCCACCAAACAACTAGTCAGGCCGGTGTATAAAAGGCGAGTTTTGGTCGGCGGCTCGTCACTAGCTGCTGAGCTGTCGGGCGAACAACATCAGTTGCTGCGGAGCGGCTGGGCGAGCAACACATCAGTTGCTGCGGAGAAGCCGGGCTAGCAACACATCCCGAGGATGCCTCGTTCAGAGGCGAAACACGTGTCGATAAGTTTTCTTGCTTGTTATTTTAGATTGCTTTGCTTGTATCGCTTGCTTGTTGCATGTTTTTATGCGGGCGGGCGGGCGGTGCACGAGTCTGCATTTTGAATAGCACGACAAGAATTGTTTAGCGGAATATTGCAAATTATATTCATATATCCTTTACTTAGTGATGGACTTCCGCAAGGTAACGCCTATTTCAATTAATCATCTTAGGTCAGCAAGCATAGCTGAACAGGCGAAATTGTATGTTAAACTTACCAAATTACACAGAGTAGCCGCACAGAATGTTTGGTTTAATCAACAATGTAAGAAAAATCAAGTTATCCCCAACTACATAAAACTTAATATTCGTTGTAACACACACACTAGGTCTTCATTTTTAGCTATTAGAAGAGCACAATTGGCTTGGTTGAATGAAGAAATAAGGTATTGGTTTTCGGTAAGAAATAACCTTAAAACTCATCTCAAAGTTCTCCATACTGAATTAACTTTTTCTTTACACAGCACTGAATTTGACAGCTTGGATAGAAAGGCTAGAGATTTGGCATCGAAGGTTGTGCACGAGAAGTATCTCATTCAGAAAAGTAAGTTAGATAGATTAATACAGTGTAATAACGATTTTAGTCGACAGCCCGTGCAAAATTCATCAACTTCTTCATTCTACCCTCGAGTAAAAAATTTAACTAATGTTGTTTTTCCTAATATTGAGATGTCTCTTTTAGAAAAGGGTTTAAAATATAATATTCCTTCTAGTTTGTCCCAAAATTCATTAGAAAATTTAGCTGTTGATGCTGAGATTACTGCAATTGTTTCTAAGCAAGACAATATTGTGAAGAGTTTGGTTACGCATGAAATTCAAGAGTTCGTTGTCTCATCAAGTCTCAAAATTAATCCGGAACTAGCAATATTTAAATCTGTTCAGAGTAGGGTCAACGAAAATAACTTAGTGATTTCCAAGGCCGATAAGGGCAACACAGTAGTAATAATGAATCGTGATGACTATAATATAAAGGTAAATGATGTTATTCAGGGTGACGCCTTTGTTCCTCTTAATTCAGATCCAACTAAGAAATTTCAAGCAGAGTTAAAATTAGCCGTCAACAACACCTCCTTTGTTTTTCCAGACAATTCTCACTATAAAGCAAAATTACTTCCTATGAACCCTGTAGCTCCAGCTTTGTACGGTTTGCCAAAAATTCATAAAGATAATATTCCAGTTCGTCCGGTTGTCTCTTATATAGGTGCTCCAGCTTATGATTTGTCAAAACGGTTAAATCATATTTTGATAGAAAAAACTGCCTTCAAGCCCATTTATTGTCTTAGGAACAAAGATGACTTAGTATCAAAAATTCAGAATGTCCATTTGCCCTCTAATGCGAAGTTGATATCTTTAGATGTAGATAGCTTGTTTACCAATGTTCCTTCCGATGAGTGTTTGATTGTTATTAGAAATTTACTAGAAAAACAACGTCTTCACACTAACGAAATTGATGACCTCATTAGCCTTGCATCAGTTTGCATGCGTCAAAATTATTTCAAATTCAATGATAGATTCTATATGCAGAAAGAAGGTTTAGCGATGGGTTCACCCTTAAGTCCATTAATGGCCGATATTTTCATGGATAGTTTTGAGAACAAACACATTGTCAGTAGTTCGAATATTTTGTATTATTACAGATACGTTGATGACATCATTATTTGCTGGACTGGTACTGGTAGACAGCTCGATGTATTTGTTGACAAATTGAACAAAATTCACCCCAAAATAAAATTTAAATTAGAAGTCGAACAAGAAAACTCCCTTAATTTTCTAGATTTAACGATTACTCGGGCACAGAATAAACATGAATTTCAAATATACCGCAAGCCAACACACACCGATACTGTAATACCTTCTTCGTCTTGTCACCCTTGGGAACATAAGCTTGCAGCATTTCGTTGTTATGTTCACAGATTGATGACGGTGCCTCTAAGTCCTGACAACTTTGAAAAAGAACTCAACATAATATATCAGATTGCTGTGAATAACGGGTATAGTGCAAAAATGGTTGATAGATTAGTCCACAAAAAACAGAATATCATTATTAGAAACAGTTTGTCTGCTTTACAGCCTGAAAGTACGAGTGTTCAGAAATATAAAACAAGCATAACTTATCTAGGTCCAATTTCTGAACGGGTTGCGAAGATTTTTCGGCGTTGTGGTGTTCGCGTTGCATTCAGAACCAAAAATAAGATAAAGCGTATTTGCAATGGTAAGGACAAATTAGATAAAAAACAACAGTCTGGTATTTACAAATTGTCTTGCAATGATTGTAACGGTGTCTATGTAGGTCAAACAGGTCGCAGTTTTGAAACTAGGTACAAAGAACATATCTCAGCCCATAGAAATAATCATCCTGAAAAATCACACTTTGCAAAACATCTATTAGAGTCCGGTCATAGTTTGCCTGATAACCATTCATTTGAAGTAAAACATATTTGTAAAAAAGGTTTAAGAATGTGTGTGTTAGAACAATTAGAAATACTAAAAAACAAGAATAACCCTGATTTACTGAACGAACAAACTAACTTTACCACTACCCCACTGTTACGCATGTTTTCGTCTCCCCATTTTCCCCACCAAACAACTAGTCAGGCCGGTGTATAAAAGGCGAGTTTTGGTCGGCGGCTCGTCACTAGCTGCTGAGCTGTCGGGCGAACAACATCAGTTGCTGCGGAGCGGCTGGGCGAGCAACACATCAGTTGCTGCGGAGAAGCCGGGCTAGCAACACATCCCGAGGATGCCTCGTTCAGAGGCGAAACACGTGTCGATAAGTTTTCTTGCTTGTTATTTTAGATTGCTTTGCTTGTATCGCTTGCTTGTTGCATGTTTTTATGCGGGCGGGCGGGCGGTGCACGAGTCTGCATTTTGAATAGCACGACAAGAATTGTTTAGCGGAATATTGCAAATTATATTCATATATCCTTTACTTAGTGATGGACTTCCGCAAGGTAACGCCTATTTCAATTAATCATCTTAGGTCAGCAAGCATAGCTGAACAGGCGAAATTGTATGTTAAACTTACCAAATTACACAGAGTAGCCGCACAGAATGTTTGGTTTAATCAACAATGTAAGAAAAATCAAGTTATCCCCAACCACATAAAACTTAATATTCGTTGTAACACACACACTAGGTCTTCATTTTTAGCTATTAGAAGAGCACAATTGGCTTGGTTGAATGAAGAAATAAGGTATTGGTTTTCGGTAAGAAATAACCTTAAAACTCATCTCAAAGTTCTCCATACTGAATTAACTTTTTCTTTACACAGCACTGAATTTGACAGCTTGGATAGAAAGGCTAGAGATTTGGCATCGAAGGTTGTGCACGAGAAGTATCTCATTCAGAAAAGTAAGTTAGATAGATTAATACAGTGTAATAACGATTTTAGTCGACAGCCCGTGCAAAATTCATCAACTTCTTCATTCTACCCTCGAGTAAAAAATTTAACTAATGTTGTTTTTCCTAATATTGAGATGTCTCTTTTAGAAAAGGGTTTAAAATATAATATTCCTTCTAGTTTGTCCCAAAATTCATTAGAAAATTTAGCTGTTGATGCTGAGATTACTGCAATTGTTTCTAAGCAAGACAATATTGTGAAGAGTTTGGTTACGCATGAAATTCAAGAGTTCGTTGTCTCATCAAGTCTCAAAATTAATCCGGAACTAGCAATATTTAAATCTGTTCAGAGTAGGGTCAACGAAAATAACTTAGTGATTTCCAAGGCCGATAAGGGCAACACAGTAGTAATAATGAATCGTGATGACTATAATATAAAGGTAAATGATGTTATTCAGGGTGACGCCTTTGTTCCTCTTAATTCAGATCCAACTAAGAAATTTCAAGCAGAGTTAAAATTAGCCGTCAACAACACCTCCTTTGTTTTTCCAGACAATTCTCACTATAAAGCAAAATTACTTCCTATGAACCCTGTAGCTCCAGCTTTGTACGGTTTGCCAAAAATTCATAAAGATAATATTCCAGTTCGTCCGGTTGTCTCTTATATAGGTGCTCCAGCTTATGATTTGTCAAAACGGTTAAATCATATTTTGATAGAAAAAACTGCCTTCAAGCCCATTTATTGTCTTAGGAACAAAGATGACTTAGTATCAAAAATTCAGAATGTCCATTTGCCCTCTAATGCGAAGTTGATATCTTTAGATGTAGATAGCTTGTTTACCAATGTTCCTTCCGATGAGTGTTTGATTGTTATTAGAAATTTACTAGAAAAACAACGTCTTCACACTAACGAAATTGATGACCTCATTAGCCTTGCATCAGTTTGCATGCGTCAAAATTATTTCAAATTCAATGATAGATTCTATATGCAGAAAGAAGGTTTAGCGATGGGTTCACCCTTAAGTCCATTAATGGCCGATATTTTCATGGATAGTTTTGAGAACAAACACATTGTCAGTAGTTCGAATATTTTGTATTATTACAGATACGTTGATGACATCATTATTTGCTGGACTGGTACTGGTAGACAGCTCGATGTATTTGTTGACAAATTGAACAAAATTCACCCCAAAATAAAATTTAAATTAGAAGTCGAACAAGAAAACTCCCTTAATTTTCTAGATTTAACGATTACTCGGGCACAGAATAAACATGAATTTCAAATATACCGCAAGCCAACACACACCGATACTGTAATACCTTCTTCGTCTTGTCACCCTTGGGAACATAAGCTTGCAGCATTTCGTTGTTATGTTCACAGATTGATGACGGTGCCTCTAAGTCCTGACAACTTTGAAAAAGAACTCAACATAATATATCAGATTGCTGTGAATAACGGGTATAGTGCAAAAATGGTTGATAGATTAGTCCACAAAAAACAGAATATCATTATTAGAAACAGTTTGTCTGCTTTACAGCCTGAAAGTACGAGTGTTCAGAAATATAAAACAAGCATAACTTATCTAGGTCCAATTTCTGAACGGGTTGCGAAGATTTTTCGGCGTTGTGGTGTTCGCGTTGCATTCAGAACCAAAAATAAGATAAAGCGTATTTGCAATGGTAAGGACAAATTAGATAAAAAACAACAGTCTGGTATTTACAAATTGTCTTGCAATGATTGTAACGGTGTCTATGTAGGTCAAACAGGTCGCAGTTTTGAAACTAGGTACAAAGAACATATCTCAGCCCATAGAAATAATCATCCTGAAAAATCACACTTTGCAAAACATCTATTAGAGTCCGGTCATAGTTTGCCTGATAACCATTCATTTGAAGTAAAACATATTTGTAAAAAAGGTTTAAGAATGTGTGTGTTAGAACAATTAGAAATACTAAAAAACAAGAATAACCCTGATTTACTAAACGAACAAACTAACTTTACCACTACCCCACTGTTACGCATGTTTTCGTCTCCCCATTTTCCCCACCAAACAACTAGTCAGGCCGGTGTATAAAAGGCGAGTTTTGGTCGGCGGCTCGTCACTAGCTGCTGAGCTGTCGGGCGAACAACATCAGTTGCTGCGGAGCGGCTGGGCGAGCAACACATCAGTTGCTGCGGAGAAGCCGGGCTAGCAACACATCCCGAGGATGCCTCGTTCAGAGGCGAAACACGTGTCGATAAGTTTTCTTGCTTGTTATTTTAGATTGCTTTGCTTGTATCGCTTGCTTGTTGCATGTTTTTATGCGGGCGGGCGGGCGGTGCACGAGTCTGCATTTTGAATAGCACGACAAGAATTGTTTAGCGGAATATTGCAAATTATATTCATATATCCTTTACTTAGTGATGGACTTCCGCAAGGTAACGCCTATTTCAATTAATCATCTTAGGTCAGCAAGCATAGCTGAACAGGCGAAATTGTATGTTAAACTTACCAAATTACACAGAGTAGCCGCACAGAATGTTTGGTTTAATCAACAATGTAAGAAAAATCAAGTTATCCCCAACTACATAAAACTTAATATTCGTTGTAACACACACACTAGGTCTTCATTTTTAGCTATTAGAAGAGCACAATTGGCTTGGTTGAATGAAGAAATAAGGTATTGGTTTTCGGTAAGAAATAACCTTAAAACTCATCTCAAAGTTCTCCATACTGAATTAACTTTTTCTTTACACAGCACTGAATTTGACAGCTTGGATAGAAAGGCTAGAGATTTGGCATCGAAGGTTGTGCACGAGAAGTATCTCATTCAGAAAAGTAAGTTAGATAGATTAATACAGTGTAATAACGATTTTAGTCGACAGCCCGTGCAAAATTCATCAACTTCTTCATTCTACCCTCGAGTAAAAAATTTAACTAATGTTGTTTTTCCTAATATTGAGATGTCTCTTTTAGAAAAGGGTTTAAAATATAATATTCCTTCTAGTTTGTCCCAAAATTCATTAGAAAATTTAGCTGTTGATGCTGAGATTACTGCAATTGTTTCTAAGCAAGACAATATTGTGAAGAGTTTGGTTACGCATGAAATTCAAGAGTTCGTTGTCTCATCAAGTCTCAAAATTAATCCGGAACTAGCAATATTTAAATCTGTTCAGAGTAGGGTCAACGAAAATAACTTAGTGATTTCCAAGGCCGATAAGGGCAACACAGTAGTAATAATGAATCGTGATGACTATAATATAAAGGTAAATGATGTTATTCAGGGTGACGCCTTTGTTCCTCTTAATTCAGATCCAACTAAGAAATTTCAAGCAGAGTTAAAATTAGCCGTCAACAACACCTCCTTTGTTTTTCCAGACAATTCTCACTATAAAGCAAAATTACTTCCTATGAACCCTGTAGCTCCAGCTTTGTACGGTTTGCCAAAAATTCATAAAGATAATATTCCAGTTCGTCCGGTTGTCTCTTATATAGGTGCTCCAGCTTATGATTTGTCAAAACGGTTAAATCATATTTTGATAGAAAAAACTGCCTTCAAGCCCATTTATTGTCTTAGGAACAAAGATGACTTAGTATCAAAAATTCAGAATGTCCATTTGCCCTCTAATGCGAAGTTGATATCTTTAGATGTAGATAGCTTGTTTACCAATGTTCCTTCCGATGAGTGTTTGATTGTTATTAGAAATTTACTAGAAAAACAACGTCTTCACACTAACGAAATTGATGACCTCATTAGCCTTGCATCAGTTTGCATGCGTCAAAATTATTTCAAATTCAATGATAGATTCTATATGCAGAAAGAAGGTTTAGCGATGGGTTCACCCTTAAGTCCATTAATGGCCGATATTTTCATGGATAGTTTTGAGAACAAACACATTGTCAGTAGTTCGAATATTTTGTATTATTACAGATACGTTGATGACATCATTATTTGCTGGACTGGTACTGGTAGACAGCTCGATGTATTTGTTGACAAATTGAACAAAATTCACCCCAAAATAAAATTTAAATTAGAAGTCGAACAAGAAAACTCCCTTAATTTTCTAGATTTAACGATTACTCGGGCACAGAATAAACATGAATTTCAAATATACCGCAAGCCAACACACACCGATACTGTAATACCTTCTTCGTCTTGTCACCCTTGGGAACATAAGCTTGCAGCATTTCGTTGTTATGTTCACAGATTGATGACGGTGCCTCTAAGTCCTGACAACTTTGAAAAAGAACTCAACATAATATATCAGATTGCTGTGAATAACGGGTATAGTGCAAAAATGGTTGATAGATTAGTCCACAAAAAACAGAATATCATTATTAGAAACAGTTTGTCTGCTTTACAGCCTGAAAGTACGAGTGTTCAGAAATATAAAACAAGCATAACTTATCTAGGTCCAATTTCTGAACGGGTTGCGAAGATTTTTCGGCGTTGTGGTGTTCGCGTTGCATTCAGAACCAAAAATAAGATAAAGCGTATTTGCAATGGTAAGGACAAATTAGATAAAAAACAACAGTCTGGTATTTACAAATTGTCTTGCAATGATTGTAACGGTGTCTATGTAGGTCAAACAGGTCGCAGTTTTGAAACTAGGTACAAAGAACATATCTCAGCCCATAGAAATAATCATCCTGAAAAATCACACTTTGCAAAACATCTATTAGAGTCCGGTCATAGTTTGCCTGATAACCATTCATTTGAAGTAAAACATATTTGTAAAAAAGGTTTAAGAATGTGTGTGTTAGAACAATTAGAAATACTAAAAAACAAGAATAACCCTGATTTACTAAACGAACAAACTAACTTTACCACTACCCCACTGTTACGCATGTTTTCGTCTCCCCATTTTCCCCACCAAACAACTAGTCAGGCCGGTGTATAAAAGGCGAGTTTTGGTCGGCGGCTCGTCACTAGCTGCTGAGCTGTCGGGCGAACAACATCAGTTGCTGCGGAGCGGCTGGGCGAGCAACACATCAGTTGCTGCGGAGAAGCCGGGCTAGCAACACATCCCGAGGATGCCTCGTTCAGAGGCGAAACACGTGTCGATAAGTTTTCTTGCTTGTTATTTTAGATTGCTTTGCTTGTATCGCTTGCTTGTTGCATGTTTTTATGCGGGCGGGCGGGCGGTGCACGAGTCTGCATTTTGAATAGCACGACAAGAATTGTTTAGCGGAATATTGCAAATTATATTCATATATCCTTTACTTAGTGATGGACTTCCGCAAGGTAACGCCTATTTCAATTAATCATCTTAGGTCAGCAAGCATAGCTGAACAGGCGAAATTGTATGTTAAACTTACCAAATTACACAGAGTAGCCGCACAGAATGTTTGGTTTAATCAACAATGTAAGAAAAATCAAGTTATCCCCAACTACATAAAACTTAATATTCGTTGTAACACACACACTAGGTCTTCATTTTTAGCTATTAGAAGAGCACAATTGGCTTGGTTGAATGAAGAAATAAGGTATTGGTTTTCGGTAAGAAATAACCTTAAAACTCATCTCAAAGTTCTCCATACTGAATTAACTTTTTCTTTACACAGCACTGAATTTGACAGCTTGGATAGAAAGGCTAGAGATTTGGCATCGAAGGTTGTGCACGAGAAGTATCTCATTCAGAAAAGTAAGTTAGATAGATTAATACAGTGTAATAACGATTTTAGTCGACAGCCCGTGCAAAATTCATCAACTTCTTCATTCTACCCTCGAGTAAAAAATTTAACTAATGTTGTTTTTCCTAATATTGAGATGTCTCTTTTAGAAAAGGGTTTAAAATATAATATTCCTTCTAGTTTGTCCCAAAATTCATTAGAAAATTTAGCTGTTGATGCTGAGATTACTGCAATTGTTTCTAAGCAAGACAATATTGTGAAGAGTTTGGTTACGCATGAAATTCAAGAGTTCGTTGTCTCATCAAGTCTCAAAATTAATCCGGAACTAGCAATATTTAAATCTGTTCAGAGTAGGGTCAACGAAAATAACTTAGTGATTTCCAAGGCCGATAAGGGCAACACAGTAGTGATAATGAATCGTGATGACTATAATATAAAGGTAAATGATGTTATTCAGGGTGACGCCTTTGTTCCTCTTAATTCAGATCCAACTAAGAAATTTCAAGCAGAGTTAAAATTAGCCGTCAACAACACCTCCTTTGTTTTTCCAGACAATTCTCACTATAAAGCAAAATTACTTCCTATGAACCCTGTAGCTCCAGCTTTGTACGGTTTGCCAAAAATTCATAAAGATAATATTCCAGTTCGTCCGGTTGTCTCTTATATAGGTGCTCCAGCTTATGATTTGTCAAAACGGTTAAATCATATTTTGATAGAAAAAACTGCCTTCAAGCCCATTTATTGTCTTAGGAACAAAGATGACTTAGTATCAAAAATTCAGAATGTCCATTTGCCCTCTAATGCGAAGTTGATATCTTTAGATGTAGATAGCTTGTTTACCAATGTTCCTTCCGATGAGTGTTTGATTGTTATTAGAAATTTACTAGAAAAACAACGTCTTCACACTAACGAAATTGATGACCTCATTAGCCTTGCATCAGTTTGCATGCGTCAAAATTATTTCAAATTCAATGATAGATTCTATATGCAGAAAGAAGGTTTAGCGATGGGTTCACCCTTAAGTCCATTAATGGCCGATATTTTCATGGATAGTTTTGAGAACAAACACATTGTCAGTAGTTCGAATATTTTGTATTATTACAGATACGTTGATGACATCATTATTTGCTGGACTGGTACTGGTAGACAGCTCGATGTATTTGTTGACAAATTGAACAAAATTCACCCCAAAATAAAATTTAAATTAGAAGTCGAACAAGAAAACTCCCTTAATTTTCTAGATTTAACGATTACTCGGGCACAGAATAAACATGAATTTCAAATATACCGCAAGCCAACACACACCGATACTGTAATACCTTCTTCGTCTTGTCACCCTTGGGAACATAAGCTTGCAGCATTTCGTTGTTATGTTCACAGATTGATGACGGTGCCTCTAAGTCCTGACAACTTTGAAAAAGAACTCAACATAATATATCAGATTGCTGTGAATAACGGGTATAGTGCAAAAATGGTTGATAGATTAGTCCACAAAAAACAGAATATCATTATTAGAAACAGTTTGTCTGCTTTACAGCCTGAAAGTACGAGTGTTCAGAAATATAAAACAAGCATAACTTATCTAGGTCCAATTTCTGAACGGGTTGCGAAGATTTTTCGGCGTTGTGGTGTTCGCGTTGCATTCAGAACCAAAAATAAGATAAAGCGTATTTGCAATGGTAAGGACAAATTAGATAAAAAACAACAGTCTGGTATTTACAAATTGTCTTGCAATGATTGTAACGGTGTCTATGTAGGTCAAACAGGTCGCAGTTTTGAAACTAGGTACAAAGAACATATCTCAGCCCATAGAAATAATCATCCTGAAAAATCACACTTTGCAAAACATCTATTAGAGTCCGGTCATAGTTTGCCTGATAACCATTCATTTGAAGTAAAACATATTTGTAAAAAAGGTTTAAGAATGTGTGTGTTAGAACAATTAGAAATACTAAAAAACAAGAATAACCCTGATTTACTGAACGAACAAACTAACTTTACCACTACCCCACTGTTACGCATGTTTTCGTCTCCCCATTTTCCCCACCAAACAACTAGTCAGGCCGGTGTATAAAAGGCGAGTTTTGGTCGGCGGCTCGTCACTAGCTGCTGAGCTGTCGGGCGAACAACATCAGTTGCTGCGGAGCGGCTGGGCGAGCAACACATCAGTTGCTGCGGAGAAGCCGGGCTAGCAACACATCCCGAGGATGCCTCGTTCAGAGGCGAAACACGTGTCGATAAGTTTTCTTGCTTGTTATTTTAGATTGCTTTGCTTGTATCGCTTGCTTGTTGCATGTTTTTATGCGGGCGGGCGGGCGGTGCACGAGTCTGCATTTTGAATAGCACGACAAGAATTGTTTAGCGGAATATTGCAAATTATATTCATATATCCTTTACTTAGTGATGGACTTCCGCAAGGTAACGCCTATTTCAATTAATCATCTTAGGTCAGCAAGCATAGCTGAACAGGCGAAATTGTATGTTAAACTTACCAAATTACACAGAGTAGCCGCACAGAATGTTTGGTTTAATCAACAATGTAAGAAAAATCAAGTTATCCCCAACTACATAAAACTTAATATTCGTTGTAACACACACACTAGGTCTTCATTTTTAGCTATTAGAAGAGCACAATTGGCTTGGTTGAATGAAGAAATAAGGTATTGGTTTTCGGTAAGAAATAACCTTAAAACTCATCTCAAAGTTCTCCATACTGAATTAACTTTTTCTTTACACAGCACTGAATTTGACAGCTTGGATAGAAAGGCTAGAGATTTGGCATCGAAGGTTGTGCACGAGAAGTATCTCATTCAGAAAAGTAAGTTAGATAGATTAATACAGTGTAATAACGATTTTAGTCGACAGCCCGTGCAAAATTCATCAACTTCTTCATTCTACCCTCGAGTAAAAAATTTAACTAATGTTGTTTTTCCTAATATTGAGATGTCTCTTTTAGAAAAGGGTTTAAAATATAATATTCCTTCTAGTTTGTCCCAAAATTCATTAGAAAATTTAGCTGTTGATGCTGAGATTACTGCAATTGTTTCTAAGCAAGACAATATTGTGAAGAGTTTGGTTACGCATGAAATTCAAGAGTTCGTTGTCTCATCAAGTCTCAAAATTAATCCGGAACTAGCAATATTTAAATCTGTTCAGAGTAGGGTCAACGAAAATAACTTAGTGATTTCCAAGGCCGATAAGGGCAACACAGTAGTAATAATGAATCGTGATGACTATAATATAAAGGTAAATGATGTTATTCAGGGTGACGCCTTTGTTCCTCTTAATTCAGATCCAACTAAGAAATTTCAAGCAGAGTTAAAATTAGCCGTCAACAACACCTCCTTTGTTTTTCCAGACAATTCTCACTATAAAGCAAAATTACTTCCTATGAACCCTGTAGCTCCAGCTTTGTACGGTTTGCCAAAAATTCATAAAGATAATATTCCAGTTCGTCCGGTTGTCTCTTATATAGGTGCTCCAGCTTATGATTTGTCAAAACGGTTAAATCATATTTTGATAGAAAAAACTGCCTTCAAGCCCATTTATTGTCTTAGGAACAAAGATGACTTAGTATCAAAAATTCAGAATGTCCATTTGCCCTCTAATGCGAAGTTGATATCTTTAGATGTAGATAGCTTGTTTACCAATGTTCCTTCCGATGAGTGTTTGATTGTTATTAGAAATTTACTAGAAAAACAACGTCTTCACACTAACGAAATTGATGACCTCATTAGCCTTGCATCAGTTTGCATGCGTCAAAATTATTTCAAATTCAATGATAGATTCTATATGCAGAAAGAAGGTTTAGCGATGGGTTCACCCTTAAGTCCATTAATGGCCGATATTTTCATGGATAGTTTTGAGAACAAACACATTGTCAGTAGTTCGAATATTTTGTATTATTACAGATACGTTGATGACATCATTATTTGCTGGACTGGTACTGGTAGACAGCTCGATGTATTTGTTGACAAATTGAACAAAATTCACCCCAAAATAAAATTTAAATTAGAAGTCGAACAAGAAAACTCCCTTAATTTTCTAGATTTAACGATTACTCGGGCACAGAATAAACATGAATTTCAAATATACCGCAAGCCAACACACACCGATACTGTAATACCTTCTTCGTCTTGTCACCCTTGGGAACATAAGCTTGCAGCATTTCGTTGTTATGTTCACAGATTGATGACGGTGCCTCTAAGTCCTGACAACTTTGAAAAAGAACTCAACATAATATATCAGATTGCTGTGAATAACGGGTATAGTGCAAAAATGGTTGATAGATTAGTCCACAAAAAACAGAATATCATTATTAGAAACAGTTTGTCTGCTTTACAGCCTGAAAGTACGAGTGTTCAGAAATATAAAACAAGCATAACTTATCTAGGTCCAATTTCTGAACGGGTTGCGAAGATTTTTCGGCGTTGTGGTGTTCGCGTTGCATTCAGAACCAAAAATAAGATAAAGCGTATTTGCAATGGTAAGGACAAATTAGATAAAAAACAACAGTCTGGTATTTACAAATTGTCTTGCAATGATTGTAACGGTGTCTATGTAGGTCAAACAGGTCGCAGTTTTGAAACTAGGTACAAAGAACATATCTCAGCCCATAGAAATAATCATCCTGAAAAATCACACTTTGCAAAACATCTATTAGAGTCCGGTCATAGTTTGCCTGATAACCATTCATTTGAAGTAAAACATATTTGTAAAAAAGGTTTAAGAATGTGTGTGTTAGAACAATTAGAAATACTAAAAAACAAGAATAACCCTGATTTACTGAACGAACAAACTAACTTTACCACTACCCCACTGTTACGCATGTTTTCGTCTCCCCATTTTCCCCACCAAACAACTAGTCAGGCCGGTGTATAAAAGGCGAGTTTTGGTCGGCGGCTCGTCACTAGCTGCTGAGCTGTCGGGCGAACAACATCAGTTGCTGCGGAGCGGCTGGGCGAGCAACACATCAGTTGCTGCGGAGAAGCCGGGCTAGCAACACATCCCGAGGATGCCTCGTTCAGAGGCGAAACACGTGTCGATAAGTTTTCTTGCTTGTTATTTTAGATTGCTTTGCTTGTATCGCTTGCTTGTTGCATGTTTTTATGCGGGCGGGCGGGCGGTGCACGAGTCTGCATTTTGAATAGCACGACAAGAATTGTTTAGCGGAATATTGCAAATTATATTCATATATCCTTTACTTAGTGATGGACTTCCGCAAGGTAACGCCTATTTCAATTAATCATCTTAGGTCAGCAAGCATAGCTGAACAGGCGAAATTGTATGTTAAACTTACCAAATTACACAGAGTAGCCGCACAGAATGTTTGGTTTAATCAACAATGTAAGAAAAATCAAGTTATCCCCAACTACATAAAACTTAATATTCGTTGTAACACACACACTAGGTCTTCATTTTTAGCTATTAGAAGAGCACAATTGGCTTGGTTGAATGAAGAAATAAGGTATTGGTTTTCGGTAAGAAATAACCTTAAAACTCATCTCAAAGTTCTCCATACTGAATTAACTTTTTCTTTACACAGCACTGAATTTGACAGCTTGGATAGAAAGGCTAGAGATTTGGCATCGAAGGTTGTGCACGAGAAGTATCTCATTCAGAAAAGTAAGTTAGATAGATTAATACAGTGTAATAACGATTTTAGTCGACAGCCCGTGCAAAATTCATCAACTTCTTCATTCTACCCTCGAGTAAAAAATTTAACTAATGTTGTTTTTCCTAATATTGAGATGTCTCTTTTAGAAAAGGGTTTAAAATATAATATTCCTTCTAGTTTGTCCCAAAATTCATTAGAAAATTTAGCTGTTGATGCTGAGATTACTGCAATTGTTTCTAAGCAAGACAATATTGTGAAGAGTTTGGTTACGCATGAAATTCAAGAGTTCGTTGTCTCATCAAGTCTCAAAATTAATCCGGAACTAGCAATATTTAAATCTGTTCAGAGTAGGGTCAACGAAAATAACTTAGTGATTTCCAAGGCCGATAAGGGCAACACAGTAGTAATAATGAATCGTGATGACTATAATATAAAGGTAAATGATGTTATTCAGGGTGACGCCTTTGTTCCTCTTAATTCAGATCCAACTAAGAAATTTCAAGCAGAGTTAAAATTAGCCGTCAACAACACCTCCTTTGTTTTTCCAGACAATTCTCACTATAAAGCAAAATTACTTCCTATGAACCCTGTAGCTCCAGCTTTGTACGGTTTGCCAAAAATTCATAAAGATAATATTCCAGTTCGTCCGGTTGTCTCTTATATAGGTGCTCCAGCTTATGATTTGTCAAAACGGTTAAATCATATTTTGATAGAAAAAACTGCCTTCAAGCCCATTTATTGTCTTAGGAACAAAGATGACTTAGTATCAAAAATTCAGAATGTCCATTTGCCCTCTAATGCGAAGTTGATATCTTTAGATGTAGATAGCTTGTTTACCAATGTTCCTTCCGATGAGTGTTTGATTGTTATTAGAAATTTACTAGAAAAACAACGTCTTCACACTAACGAAATTGATGACCTCATTAGCCTTGCATCAGTTTGCATGCGTCAAAATTATTTCAAATTCAATGATAGATTCTATATGCAGAAAGAAGGTTTAGCGATGGGTTCACCCTTAAGTCCATTAATGGCCGATATTTTCATGGATAGTTTTGAGAACAAACACATTGTCAGTAGTTCGAATATTTTGTATTATTACAGATACGTTGATGACATCATTATTTGCTGGACTGGTACTGGTAGACAGCTCGATGTATTTGTTGACAAATTGAACAAAATTCACCCCAAAATAAAATTTAAATTAGAAGTCGAACAAGAAAACTCCCTTAATTTTCTAGATTTAACGATTACTCGGGCACAGAATAAACATGAATTTCAAATATACCGCAAGCCAACACACACCGATACTGTAATACCTTCTTCGTCTTGTCACCCTTGGGAACATAAGCTTGCAGCATTTCGTTGTTATGTTCACAGATTGATGACGGTGCCTCTAAGTCCTGACAACTTTGAAAAAGAACTCAACATAATATATCAGATTGCTGTGAATAACGGGTATAGTGCAAAAATGGTTGATAGATTAGTCCACAAAAAACAGAATATCATTATTAGAAACAGTTTGTCTGCTTTACAGCCTGAAAGTACGAGTGTTCAGAAATATAAAACAAGCATAACTTATCTAGGTCCAATTTCTGAACGGGTTGCGAAGATTTTTCGGCGTTGTGGTGTTCGCGTTGCATTCAGAACCAAAAATAAGATAAAGCGTATTTGCAATGGTAAGGACAAATTAGATAAAAAACAACAGTCTGGTATTTACAAATTGTCTTGCAATGATTGTAACGGTGTCTATGTAGGTCAAACAGGTCGCAGTTTTGAAACTAGGTACAAAGAACATATCTCAGCCCATAGAAATAATCATCCTGAAAAATCACACTTTGCAAAACATCTATTAGAGTCCGGTCATAGTTTGCCTGATAACCATTCATTTGAAGTAAAACATATTTGTAAAAAAGGTTTAAGAATGTGTGTGTTAGAACAATTAGAAATACTAAAAAACAAGAATAACCCTGATTTACTGAACGAACAAACTAACTTTACCACTACCCCACTGTTACGCATGTTTTCGTCTCCCCATTTTCCCCACCAAACAACTAGTCAGGCCGGTGTATAAAAGGCGAGTTTTGGTCGGCGGCTCGTCACTAGCTGCTGAGCTGTCGGGCGAACAACATCAGTTGCTGCGGAGCGGCTGGGCGAGCAACACATCAGTTGCTGCGGAGAAGCCGGGCTAGCAACACATCCCGAGGATGCCTCGTTCAGAGGCGAAACACGTGTCGATAAGTTTTCTTGCTTGTTATTTTAGATTGCTTTGCTTGTATCGCTTGCTTGTTGCATGTTTTTATGCGGGCGGGCGGGCGGTGCACGAGTCTGCATTTTGAATAGCACGACAAGAATTGTTTAGCGGAATATTGCAAATTATATTCATATATCCTTTACTTAGTGATGGACTTCCGCAAGGTAACGCCTATTTCAATTAATCATCTTAGGTCAGCAAGCATAGCTGAACAGGCGAAATTGTATGTTAAACTTACCAAATTACACAGAGTAGCCGCACAGAATGTTTGGTTTAATCAACAATGTAAGAAAAATCAAGTTATCCCCAACTACATAAAACTTAATATTCGTTGTAACACACACACTAGGTCTTCATTTTAAGCTATTAGAAGAGCACAATTGGCTTGGTTGAATGAAGAAATAAGGTATTGGTTTTCGGTAAGAAATAACCTTAAAACTCATCTCAAAGTTCTCCATACTGAATTAACTTTTTCTTTACACAGCACTGAATTTGACAGCTTGGATAGAAAGGCTAGAGATTTGGCATCGAAGGTTGTGCACGAGAAGTATCTCATTCAGAAAAGTAAGTTAGATAGATTAATACAGTGTAATAACGATTTTAGTCGACAGCCCGTGCAAAATTCATCAACTTCTTCATTCTACCCTCGAGTAAAAAATTTAACTAATGTTGTTTTTCCTAATATTGAGATGTCTCTTTTAGAAAAGGGTTTAAAATATAATATTCCTTCTAGTTTGTCCCAAAATTCATTAGAAAATTTAGCTGTTGATGCTGAGATTACTGCAATTGTTTCTAAGCAAGACAATATTGTGAAGAGTTTGGTTACGCATGAAATTCAAGAGTTCGTTGTCTCATCAAGTCTCAAAATTAATCCGGAACTAGCAATATTTAAATCTGTTCAGAGTAGGGTCAACGAAAATAACTTAGTGATTTCCAAGGCCGATAAGGGCAACACAGTAGTGATAATGAATCGTGATGACTATAATATAAAGGTAAATGATGTTATTCAGGGTGACGCCTTTGTTCCTCTTAATTCAGATCCAACTAAGAAATTTCAAGCAGAGTTAAAATTAGCCGTCAACAACACCTCCTTTGTTTTTCCAGACAATTCTCACTATAAAGCAAAATTACTTCCTATGAACCCTGTAGCTCCAGCTTTGTACGGTTTGCCAAAAATTCATAAAGATAATATTCCAGTTCGTCCGGTTGTCTCTTATATAGGTGCTCCAGCTTATGATTTGTCAAAACGGTTAAATCATATTTTGATAGAAAAAACTGCCTTCAAGCCCATTTATTGTCTTAGGAACAAAGATGACTTAGTATCAAAAATTCAGAATGTCCATTTGCCCTCTAATGCGAAGTTGATATCTTTAGATGTAGATAGCTTGTTTACCAATGTTCCTTCCGATGAGTGTTTGATTGTTATTAGAAATTTACTAGAAAAACAACGTCTTCACACTAACGAAATTGATGACCTCATTAGCCTTGCATCAGTTTGCATGCGTCAAAATTATTTCAAATTCAATGATAGATTCTATATGCAGAAAGAAGGTTTAGCGATGGGTTCACCCTTAAGTCCATTAATGGCCGATATTTTCATGGATAGTTTTGAGAACAAACACATTGTCAGTAGTTCGAATATTTTGTATTATTACAGATACGTTGATGACATCATTATTTGCTGGACTGGTACTGGTAGACAGCTCGATGTATTTGTTGACAAATTGAACAAAATTCACCCCAAAATAAAATTTAAATTAGAAGTCGAACAAGAAAACTCCCTTAATTTTCTAGATTTAACGATTACTCGGGCACAGAATAAACATGAATTTCAAATATACCGCAAGCCAACACACACCGATACTGTAATACCTTCTTCGTCTTGTCACCCTTGGGAACATAAGCTTGCAGCATTTCGTTGTTATGTTCACAGATTGATGACGGTGCCTCTAAGTCCTGACAACTTTGAAAAAGAACTCAACATAATATATCAGATTGCTGTGAATAACGGGTATAGTGCAAAAATGGTTGATAGATTAGTCCACAAAAAACAGAATATCATTATTAGAAACAGTTTGTCTGCTTTACAGCCTGAAAGTACGAGTGTTCAGAAATATAAAACAAGCATAACTTATCTAGGTCCAATTTCTGAACGGGTTGCGAAGATTTTTCGGCGTTGTGGTGTTCGCGTTGCATTCAGAACCAAAAATAAGATAAAGCGTATTTGCAATGGTAAGGACAAATTAGATAAAAAACAACAGTCTGGTATTTACAAATTGTCTTGCAATGATTGTAACGGTGTCTATGTAGGTCAAACAGGTCGCAGTTTTGAAACTAGGTACAAAGAACATATCTCAGCCCATAGAAATAATCATCCTGAAAAATCACACTTTGCAAAACATCTATTAGAGTCCGGTCATAGTTTGCCTGATAACCATTCATTTGAAGTAAAACATATTTGTAAAAAAGGTTTAAGAATGTGTGTGTTAGAACAATTAGAAATACTAAAAAACAAGAATAACCCTGATTTACTGAACGAACAAACTAACTTTACCACTACCCCACTGTTACGCATGTTTTCGTCTCCCCATTTTCCCCACCAAACAACTAGTCAGGCCGGTGTATAAAAGGCGAGTTTTGGTCGGCGGCTCGTCACTAGCTGCTGAGCTGTCGGGCGAACAACATCAGTTGCTGCGGAGCGGCTGGGCGAGCAACACATCAGTTGCTGCGGAGAAGCCGGGCTAGCAACACATCCCGAGGATGCCTCGTTCAGAGGCGAAACACGTGTCGATAAGTTTTCTTGCTTGTTATTTTAGATTGCTTTGCTTGTATCGCTTGCTTGTTGCATGTTTTTATGCGGGCGGGCGGGCGGTGCACGAGTCTGCATTTTGAATAGCACGACAAGAATTGTTTAGCGGAATATTGCAAATTATATTCATATATCCTTTACTTAGTGATGGACTTCCGCAAGGTAACGCCTATTTCAATTAATCATCTTAGGTCAGCAAGCATAGCTGAACAGGCGAAATTGTATGTTAAACTTACCAAATTACACAGAGTAGCCGCACAGAATGTTTGGTTTAATCAACAATGTAAGAAAAATCAAGTTATCCCCAACTACATAAAACTTAATATTCGTTGTAACACACACACTAGGTCTTCATTTTAAGCTATTAGAAGAGCACAATTGGCTTGGTTGAATGAAGAAATAAGGTATTGGTTTTCGGTAAGAAATAACCTTAAAACTCATCTCAAAGTTCTCCATACTGAATTAACTTTTTCTTTACACAGCACTGAATTTGACAGCTTGGATAGAAAGGCTAGAGATTTGGCATCGAAGGTTGTGCACGAGAAGTATCTCATTCAGAAAAGTAAGTTAGATAGATTAATACAGTGTAATAACGATTTTAGTCGACAGCCCGTGCAAAATTCATCAACTTCTTCATTCTACCCTCGAGTAAAAAATTTAACTAATGTTGTTTTTCCTAATATTGAGATGTCTCTTTTAGAAAAGGGTTTAAAATATAATATTCCTTCTAGTTTGTCCCAAAATTCATTAGAAAATTTAGCTGTTGATGCTGAGATTACTGCAATTGTTTCTAAGCAAGACAATATTGTGAAGAGTTTGGTTACGCATGAAATTCAAGAGTTCGTTGTCTCATCAAGTCTCAAAATTAATCCGGAACTAGCAATATTTAAATCTGTTCAGAGTAGGGTCAACGAAAATAACTTAGTGATTTCCAAGGCCGATAAGGGCAACACAGTAGTAATAATGAATCGTGATGACTATAATATAAAGGTAAATGATGTTATTCAGGGTGACGCCTTTGTTCCTCTTAATTCAGATCCAACTAAGAAATTTCAAGCAGAGTTAAAATTAGCCGTCAACAACACCTCCTTTGTTTTTCCAGACAATTCTCACTATAAAGCAAAATTACTTCCTATGAACCCTGTAGCTCCAGCTTTGTACGGTTTGCCAAAAATTCATAAAGATAATATTCCAGTTCGTCCGGTTGTCTCTTATATAGGTGCTCCAGCTTATGATTTGTCAAAACGGTTAAATCATATTTTGATAGAAAAAACTGCCTTCAAGCCCATTTATTGTCTTAGGAACAAAGATGACTTAGTATCAAAAATTCAGAATGTCCATTTGCCCTCTAATGCGAAGTTGATATCTTTAGATGTAGATAGCTTGTTTACCAATGTTCCTTCCGATGAGTGTTTGATTGTTATTAGAAATTTACTAGAAAAACAACGTCTTCACACTAACGAAATTGATGACCTCATTAGCCTTGCATCAGTTTGCATGCGTCAAAATTATTTCAAATTCAATGATAGATTCTATATGCAGAAAGAAGGTTTAGCGATGGGTTCACCCTTAAGTCCATTAATGGCCGATATTTTCATGGATAGTTTTGAGAACAAACACATTGTCAGTAGTTCGAATATTTTGTATTATTACAGATACGTTGATGACATCATTATTTGCTGGACTGGTACTGGTAGACAGCTCGATGTATTTGTTGACAAATTGAACAAAATTCACCCCAAAATAAAATTTAAATTAGAAGTCGAACAAGAAAACTCCCTTAATTTTCTAGATTTAACGATTACTCGGGCACAGAATAAACATGAATTTCAAATATACCGCAAGCCAACACACACCGATACTGTAATACCTTCTTCGTCTTGTCACCCTTGGGAACATAAGCTTGCAGCATTTCGTTGTTATGTTCACAGATTGATGACGGTGCCTCTAAGTCCTGACAACTTTGAAAAAGAACTCAACATAATATATCAGATTGCTGTGAATAACGGGTATAGTGCAAAAATGGTTGATAGATTAGTCCACAAAAAACAGAATATCATTATTAGAAACAGTTTGTCTGCTTTACAGCCTGAAAGTACGAGTGTTCAGAAATATAAAACAAGCATAACTTATCTAGGTCCAATTTCTGAACGGGTTGCGAAGATTTTTCGGCGTTGTGGTGTTCGCGTTGCATTCAGAACCAAAAATAAGATAAAGCGTATTTGCAATGGTAAGGACAAATTAGATAAAAAACAACAGTCTGGTATTTACAAATTGTCTTGCAATGATTGTAACGGTGTCTATGTAGGTCAAACAGGTCGCAGTTTTGAAACTAGGTACAAAGAACATATCTCAGCCCATAGAAATAATCATCCTGAAAAATCACACTTTGCAAAACATCTATTAGAGTCCGGTCATAGTTTGCCTGATAACCATTCATTTGAAGTAAAACATATTTGTAAAAAAGGTTTAAGAATGTGTGTGTTAGAACAATTAGAAATACTAAAAAACAAGAATAACCCTGATTTACTGAACGAACAAACTAACTTTACCACTACCCCACTGTTACGCATGTTTTCGTCTCCCCATTTTCCCCACCAAACAACTAGTCAGGCCGGTGTATAAAAGGCGAGTTTTGGTCGGCGGCTCGTCACTAGCTGCTGAGCTGTCGGGCGAACAACATCAGTTGCTGCGGAGCGGCTGGGCGAGCAACACATCAGTTGCTGCGGAGAAGCCGGGCTAGCAACACATCCCGAGGATGCCTCGTTCAGAGGCGAAACACGTGTCGATAAGTTTTCTTGCTTGTTATTTTAGATTGCTTTGCTTGTATCGCTTGCTTGTTGCATGTTTTTATGCGGGCGGGCGGGCGGTGCACGAGTCTGCATTTTGAATAGCACGACAAGAATTGTTTAGCGGAATATTGCAAATTATATTCATATATCCTTTACTTAGTGATGGACTTCCGCAAGGTAACGCCTATTTCAATTAATCATCTTAGGTCAGCAAGCATAGCTGAACAGGCGAAATTGTATGTTAAACTTACCAAATTACACAGAGTAGCCGCACAGAATGTTTGGTTTAATCAACAATGTAAGAAAAATCAAGTTATCCCCAACTACATAAAACTTAATATTCGTTGTAACACACACACTAGGTCTTCATTTTTAGCTATTAGAAGAGCACAATTGGCTTGGTTGAATGAAGAAATAAGGTATTGGTTTTCGGTAAGAAATAACCTTAAAACTCATCTCAAAGTTCTCCATACTGAATTAACTTTTTCTTTACACAGCACTGAATTTGACAGCTTGGATAGAAAGGCTAGAGATTTGGCATCGAAGGTTGTGCACGAGAAGTATCTCATTCAGAAAAGTAAGTTAGATAGATTAATACAGTGTAATAACGATTTTAGTCGACAGCCCGTGCAAAATTCATCAACTTCTTCATTCTACCCTCGAGTAAAAAATTTAACTAATGTTGTTTTTCCTAATATTGAGATGTCTCTTTTAGAAAAGGGTTTAAAATATAATATTCCTTCTAGTTTGTCCCAAAATTCATTAGAAAATTTAGCTGTTGATGCTGAGATTACTGCAATTGTTTCTAAGCAAGACAATATTGTGAAGAGTTTGGTTACGCATGAAATTCAAGAGTTCGTTGTCTCATCAAGTCTCAAAATTAATCCGGAACTAGCAATATTTAAATCTGTTCAGAGTAGGGTCAACGAAAATAACTTAGTGATTTCCAAGGCCGATAAGGGCAACACAGTAGTGATAATGAATCGTGATGACTATAATATAAAGGTAAATGATGTTATTCAGGGTGACGCCTTTGTTCCTCTTAATTCAGATCCAACTAAGAAATTTCAAGCAGAGTTAAAATTAGCCGTCAACAACACCTCCTTTGTTTTTCCAGACAATTCTCACTATAAAGCAAAATTACTTCCTATGAACCCTGTAGCTCCAGCTTTGTACGGTTTGCCAAAAATTCATAAAGATAATATTCCAGTTCGTCCGGTTGTCTCTTATATAGGTGCTCCAGCTTATGATTTGTCAAAACGGTTAAATCATATTTTGATAGAAAAAACTGCCTTCAAGCCCATTTATTGTCTTAGGAACAAAGATGACTTAGTATCAAAAATTCAGAATGTCCATTTGCCCTCTAATGCGAAGTTGATATCTTTAGATGTAGATAGCTTGTTTACCAATGTTCCTTCCGATGAGTGTTTGATTGTTATTAGAAATTTACTAGAAAAACAACGTCTTCACACTAACGAAATTGATGACCTCATTAGCCTTGCATCAGTTTGCATGCGTCAAAATTATTTCAAATTCAATGATAGATTCTATATGCAGAAAGAAGGTTTAGCGATGGGTTCACCCTTAAGTCCATTAATGGCCGATATTTTCATGGATAGTTTTGAGAACAAACACATTGTCAGTAGTTCGAATATTTTGTATTATTACAGATACGTTGATGACATCATTATTTGCTGGACTGGTACTGGTAGACAGCTCGATGTATTTGTTGACAAATTGAACAAAATTCACCCCAAAATAAAATTTAAATTAGAAGTCGAACAAGAAAACTCCCTTAATTTTCTAGATTTAACGATTACTCGGGCACAGAATAAACATGAATTTCAAATATACCGCAAGCCAACACACACCGATACTGTAATACCTTCTTCGTCTTGTCACCCTTGGGAACATAAGCTTGCAGCATTTCGTTGTTATGTTCACAGATTGATGACGGTGCCTCTAAGTCCTGACAACTTTGAAAAAGAACTCAACATAATATATCAGATTGCTGTGAATAACGGGTATAGTGCAAAAATGGTTGATAGATTAGTCCACAAAAAACAGAATATCATTATTAGAAACAGTTTGTCTGCTTTACAGCCTGAAAGTACGAGTGTTCAGAAATATAAAACAAGCATAACTTATCTAGGTCCAATTTCTGAACGGGTTGCGAAGATTTTTCGGCGTTGTGGTGTTCGCGTTGCATTCAGAACCAAAAATAAGATAAAGCGTATTTGCAATGGTAAGGACAAATTAGATAAAAAACAACAGTCTGGTATTTACAAATTGTCTTGCAATGATTGTAACGGTGTCTATGTAGGTCAAACAGGTCGCAGTTTTGAAACTAGGTACAAAGAACATATCTCAGCCCATAGAAATAATCATCCTGAAAAATCACACTTTGCAAAACATCTATTAGAGTCCGGTCATAGTTTGCCTGATAACCATTCATTTGAAGTAAAACATATTTGTAAAAAAGGTTTAAGAATGTGTGTGTTAGAACAATTAGAAATACTAAAAAACAAGAATAACCCTGATTTACTGAACGAACAAACTAACTTTACCACTACCCCACTGTTACGCATGTTTTCGTCTCCCCATTTTCCCCACCAAACAACTAGTCAGGCCGGTGTATAAAAGGCGAGTTTTGGTCGGCGGCTCGTCACTAGCTGCTGAGCTGTCGGGCGAACAACATCAGTTGCTGCGGAGCGGCTGGGCGAGCAACACATCAGTTGCTGCGGAGAAGCCGGGCTAGCAACACATCCCGAGGATGCCTCGTTCAGAGGCGAAACACGTGTCGATAAGTTTTCTTGCTTGTTATTTTAGATTGCTTTGCTTGTATCGCTTGCTTGTTGCATGTTTTTATGCGGGCGGGCGGGCGGTGCACGAGTCTGCATTTTGAATAGCACGACAAGAATTGTTTAGCGGAATATTGCAAATTATATTCATATATCCTTTACTTAGTGATTCCGCAAGGTAACGCCTATTTCAATTAATCATCTTAGGTCAGCAAGCATAGCTGAACAGGCGAAATTGTATGTTAAACTTACCAAATTACACAGAGTAGCCGCACAGAATGTTTGGTTTAATCAACAATGTAAGAAAAATCAAGTTATCCCCAACTACATAAAACTTAATATTCGTTGTAACACACACACTAGGTCTTCATTTTAAGCTATTAGAAGAGCACAATTGGCTTGGTTGAATGAAGAAATAAGGTATTGGTTTTCGGTAAGAAATAACCTTAAAACTCATCTCAAAGTTCTCCATACTGAATTAACTTTTTCTTTACACAGCACTGAATTTGACAGCTTGGATAGAAAGGCTAGAGATTTGGCATCGAAGGTTGTGCACGAGAAGTATCTCATTCAGAAAAGTAAGTTAGATAGATTAATACAGTGTAATAACGATTTTAGTCGACAGCCCGTGCAAAATTCATCAACTTCTTCATTCTACCCTCGAGTAAAAAATTTAACTAATGTTGTTTTTCCTAATATTGAGATGTCTCTTTTAGAAAAGGGTTTAAAATATAATATTCCTTCTAGTTTGTCCCAAAATTCATTAGAAAATTTAGCTGTTGATGCTGAGATTACTGCAATTGTTTCTAAGCAAGACAATATTGTGAAGAGTTTGGTTACGCATGAAATTCAAGAGTTCGTTGTCTCATCAAGTCTCAAAATTAATCCGGAACTAGCAATATTTAAATCTGTTCAGAGTAGGGTCAACGAAAATAACTTAGTGATTTCCAAGGCCGATAAGGGCAACACAGTAGTAATAATGAATCGTGATGACTATAATATAAAGGTAAATGATGTTATTCAGGGTGACGCCTTTGTTCCTCTTAATTCAGATCCAACTAAGAAATTTCAAGCAGAGTTAAAATTAGCCGTCAACAACACCTCCTTTGTTTTTCCAGACAATTCTCACTATAAAGCAAAATTACTTCCTATGAACCCTGTAGCTCCAGCTTTGTACGGTTTGCCAAAAATTCATAAAGATAATATTCCAGTTCGTCCGGTTGTCTCTTATATAGGTGCTCCAGCTTATGATTTGTCAAAACGGTTAAATCATATTTTGATAGAAAAAACTGCCTTCAAGCCCATTTATTGTCTTAGGAACAAAGATGACTTAGTATCAAAAATTCAGAATGTCCATTTGCCCTCTAATGCGAAGTTGATATCTTTAGATGTAGATAGCTTGTTTACCAATGTTCCTTCCGATGAGTGTTTGATTGTTATTAGAAATTTACTAGAAAAACAACGTCTTCACACTAACGAAATTGATGACCTCATTAGCCTTGCATCAGTTTGCATGCGTCAAAATTATTTCAAATTCAATGATAGATTCTATATGCAGAAAGAAGGTTTAGCGATGGGTTCACCATAATGATAAGTCCATTAATGGCCGATATTTTCATGGATAGTTTTGAGAACAAACACATTGTCAGTAGTTCGAATATTTTGTATTATTACAGATACGTTGATGACATCATTATTTGCTGGACTGGTACTGGTAGACAGCTCGATGTATTTGTTGACAAATTGAACAAAATTCACCCCAAAATAAAATTTAAATTAGAAGTCGAACAAGAAAACTCCCTTAATTTTCTAGATTTAACGATTACTCGGGCACAGAATAAACATGAATTTCAAATATACCGCAAGCCAACACACACCGATACTGTAATACCTTCTTCGTCTTGTCACCCTTGGGAACATAAGCTTGCAGCATTTCGTTGTTATGTTCACAGATTGATGACGGTGCCTCTAAGTCCTGACAACTTTGAAAAAGAACTCAACATAATATATCAGATTGCTGTGAATAACGGGTATAGTGCAAAAATGGTTGATAGATTAGTCCACAAAAAACAGAATATCATTATTAGAAACAGTTTGTCTGCTTTACAGCCTGAAAGTACGAGTGTTCAGAAATATAAAACAAGCATAACTTATCTAGGTCCAATTTCTGAACGGGTTGCGAAGATTTTTCGGCGTTGTGGTGTTCGCGTTGCATTCAGAACCAAAAATAAGATAAAGCGTATTTGCAATGGTAAGGACAAATTAGATAAAAAACAACAGTCTGGTATTTACAAATTGTCTTGCAATGATTGTAACGGTGTCTATGTAGGTCAAACAGGTCGCAGTTTTGAAACTAGGTACAAAGAACATATCTCAGCCCATAGAAATAATCATCCTGAAAAATCACACTTTGCAAAACATCTATTAGAGTCCGGTCATAGTTTGCCTGATAACCATTCATTTGAAGTAAAACATATTTGTAAAAAAGGTTTAAGAATGTGTGTGTTAGAACAATTAGAAATACTAAAAAACAAGAATAACCCTGATTTACTAAACGAACAAACTAACTTTACCACTACCCCACTGTTACGCATGTTTTCGTCTCCCCATTTTCCCCACCAAACAACTAGTCAGGCCGGTGTATAAAAGGCGAGTTTTGGTCGGCGGCTCGTCACTAGCTGCTGAGCTGTCGGGCGAACAACATCAGTTGCTGCGGAGCGGCTGGGCGAGCAACACATCAGTTGCTGCGGAGAAGCCGGGCTAGCAACACATCCCGAGGATGCCTCGTTCAGAGGCGAAACACGTGTCGATAAGTTTTCTTGCTTGTTATTTTAGATTGCTTTGCTTGTATCGCTTGCTTGTTGCATGTTTTTATGCGGGCGGGCGGGCGGTGCACGAGTCTGCATTTTGAATAGCACGACAAGAATTGTTTAGCGGAATATTGCAAATTATATTCATATATCCTTTACTTAGTGATGGACTTCCGCAAGGTAACGCCTATTTCAATTAATCATCTTAGGTCAGCAAGCATAGCTGAACAGGCGAAATTGTATGTTAAACTTACCAAATTACACAGAGTAGCCGCACAGAATGTTTGGTTTAATCAACAATGTAAGAAAAATCAAGTTATCCCCAACTACATAAAACTTAATATTCGTTGTAACACACACACTAGGTCTTCATTTTTAGCTATTAGAAGAGCACAATTGGCTTGGTTGAATGAAGAAATAAGGTATTGGTTTTCGGTAAGAAATAACCTTAAAACTCATCTCAAAGTTCTCCATACTGAATTAACTTTTTCTTTACACAGCACTGAATTTGACAGCTTGGATAGAAAGGCTAGAGATTTGGCATCGAAGGTTGTGCACGAGAAGTATCTCATTCAGAAAAGTAAGTTAGATAGATTAATACAGTGTAATAACGATTTTAGTCGACAGCCCGTGCAAAATTCATCAACTTCTTCATTCTACCCTCGAGTAAAAAATTTAACTAATGTTGTTTTTCCTAATATTGAGATGTCTCTTTTAGAAAAGGGTTTAAAATATAATATTCCTTCTAGTTTGTCCCAAAATTCATTAGAAAATTTAGCTGTTGATGCTGAGATTACTGCAATTGTTTCTAAGCAAGACAATATTGTGAAGAGTTTGGTTACGCATGAAATTCAAGAGTTCGTTGTCTCATCAAGTCTCAAAATTAATCCGGAACTAGCAATATTTAAATCTGTTCAGAGTAGGGTCAACGAAAATAACTTAGTGATTTCCAAGGCCGATAAGGGCAACACAGTAGTAATAATGAATCGTGATGACTATAATATAAAGGTAAATGATGTTATTCAGGGTGACGCCTTTGTTCCTCTTAATTCAGATCCAACTAAGAAATTTCAAGCAGAGTTAAAATTAGCCGTCAACAACACCTCCTTTGTTTTTCCAGACAATTCTCACTATAAAGCAAAATTACTTCCTATGAACCCTGTAGCTCCAGCTTTGTACGGTTTGCCAAAAATTCATAAAGATAATATTCCAGTTCGTCCGGTTGTCTCTTATATAGGTGCTCCAGCTTATGATTTGTCAAAACGGTTAAATCATATTTTGATAGAAAAAACTGCCTTCAAGCCCATTTATTGTCTTAGGAACAAAGATGACTTAGTATCAAAAATTCAGAATGTCCATTTGCCCTCTAATGCGAAGTTGATATCTTTAGATGTAGATAGCTTGTTTACCAATGTTCCTTCCGATGAGTGTTTGATTGTTATTAGAAATTTACTAGAAAAACAACGTCTTCACACTAACGAAATTGATGACCTCATTAGCCTTGCATCAGTTTGCATGCGTCAAAATTATTTCAAATTCAATGATAGATTCTATATGCAGAAAGAAGGTTTAGCGATGGGTTCACCCTTAAGTCCATTAATGGCCGATATTTTCATGGATAGTTTTGAGAACAAACACATTGTCAGTAGTTCGAATATTTTGTATTATTACAGATACGTTGATGACATCATTATTTGCTGGACTGGTACTGGTAGACAGCTCGATGTATTTGTTGACAAATTGAACAAAATTCACCCCAAAATAAAATTTAAATTAGAAGTCGAACAAGAAAACTCCCTTAATTTTCTAGATTTAACGATTACTCGGGCACAGAATAAACATGAATTTCAAATATACCGCAAGCCAACACACACCGATACTGTAATACCTTCTTCGTCTTGTCACCCTTGGGAACATAAGCTTGCAGCATTTCGTTGTTATGTTCACAGATTGATGACGGTGCCTCTAAGTCCTGACAACTTTGAAAAAGAACTCAACATAATATATCAGATTGCTGTGAATAACGGGTATAGTGCAAAAATGGTTGATAGATTAGTCCACAAAAAACAGAATATCATTATTAGAAACAGTTTGTCTGCTTTACAGCCTGAAAGTACGAGTGTTCAGAAATATAAAACAAGCATAACTTATCTAGGTCCAATTTCTGAACGGGTTGCGAAGATTTTTCGGCGTTGTGGTGTTCGCGTTGCATTCAGAACCAAAAATAAGATAAAGCGTATTTGCAATGGTAAGGACAAATTAGATAAAAAACAACAGTCTGGTATTTACAAATTGTCTTGCAATGATTGTAACGGTGTCTATGTAGGTCAAACAGGTCGCAGTTTTGAAACTAGGTACAAAGAACATATCTCAGCCCATAGAAATAATCATCCTGAAAAATCACACTTTGCAAAACATCTATTAGAGTCCGGTCATAGTTTGCCTGATAACCATTCATTTGAAGTAAAACATATTTGTAAAAAAGGTTTAAGAATGTGTGTGTTAGAACAATTAGAAATACTAAAAAACAAGAATAACCCTGATTTACTAAACGAACAAACTAACTTTACCACTACCCCACTGTTACGCATGTTTTCGTCTCCCCATTTTCCCCACCAAACAACTAGTCAGGCCGGTGTATAAAAGGCGAGTTTTGGTCGGCGGCTCGTCACTAGCTGCTGAGCTGTCGGGCGAACAACATCAGTTGCTGCGGAGCGGCTGGGCGAGCAACACATCAGTTGCTGCGGAGAAGCCGGGCTAGCAACACATCCCGAGGATGCCTCGTTCAGAGGCGAAACACGTGTCGATAAGTTTTCTTGCTTGTTATTTTAGATTGCTTTGCTTGTATCGCTTGCTTGTTGCATGTTTTTATGCGGGCGGGCGGGCGGTGCACGAGTCTGCATTTTGAATAGCACGACAAGAATTGTTTAGCGGAATATTGCAAATTATATTCATATATCCTTTACTTAGTGATGGACTTCCGCAAGGTAACGCCTATTTCAATTAATCATCTTAGGTCAGCAAGCATAGCTGAACAGGCGAAATTGTATGTTAAACTTACCAAATTACACAGAGTAGCCGCACAGAATGTTTGGTTTAATCAACAATGTAAGAAAAATCAAGTTATCCCCAACTACATAAAACTTAATATTCGTTGTAACACACACACTAGGTCTTCATTTTTAGCTATTAGAAGAGCACAATTGGCTTGGTTGAATGAAGAAATAAGGTATTGGTTTTCGGTAAGAAATAACCTTAAAACTCATCTCAAAGTTCTCCATACTGAATTAACTTTTTCTTTACACAGCACTGAATTTGACAGCTTGGATAGAAAGGCTAGAGATTTGGCATCGAAGGTTGTGCACGAGAAGTATCTCATTCAGAAAAGTAAGTTAGATAGATTAATACAGTGTAATAACGATTTTAGTCGACAGCCCGTGCAAAATTCATCAACTTCTTCATTCTACCCTCGAGTAAAAAATTTAACTAATGTTGTTTTTCCTAATATTGAGATGTCTCTTTTAGAAAAGGGTTTAAAATATAATATTCCTTCTAGTTTGTCCCAAAATTCATTAGAAAATTTAGCTGTTGATGCTGAGATTACTGCAATTGTTTCTAAGCAAGACAATATTGTGAAGAGTTTGGTTACGCATGAAATTCAAGAGTTCGTTGTCTCATCAAGTCTCAAAATTAATCCGGAACTAGCAATATTTAAATCTGTTCAGAGTAGGGTCAACGAAAATAACTTAGTGATTTCCAAGGCCGATAAGGGCAACACAGTAGTAATAATGAATCGTGATGACTATAATATAAAGGTAAATGATGTTATTCAGGGTGACGCCTTTGTTCCTCTTAATTCAGATCCAACTAAGAAATTTCAAGCAGAGTTAAAATTAGCCGTCAACAACACCTCCTTTGTTTTTCCAGACAATTCTCACTATAAAGCAAAATTACTTCCTATGAACCCTGTAGCTCCAGCTTTGTACGGTTTGCCAAAAATTCATAAAGATAATATTCCAGTTCGTCCGGTTGTCTCTTATATAGGTGCTCCAGCTTATGATTTGTCAAAACGGTTAAATCATATTTTGATAGAAAAAACTGCCTTCAAGCCCATTTATTGTCTTAGGAACAAAGATGACTTAGTATCAAAAATTCAGAATGTCCATTTGCCCTCTAATGCGAAGTTGATATCTTTAGATGTAGATAGCTTGTTTACCAATGTTCCTTCCGATGAGTGTTTGATTGTTATTAGAAATTTACTAGAAAAACAACGTCTTCACACTAACGAAATTGATGACCTCATTAGCCTTGCATCAGTTTGCATGCGTCAAAATTATTTCAAATTCAATGATAGATTCTATATGCAGAAAGAAGGTTTAGCGATGGGTTCACCCTTAAGTCCATTAATGGCCGATATTTTCATGGATAGTTTTGAGAACAAACACATTGTCAGTAGTTCGAATATTTTGTATTATTACAGATACGTTGATGACATCATTATTTGCTGGACTGGTACTGGTAGACAGCTCGATGTATTTGTTGACAAATTGAACAAAATTCACCCCAAAATAAAATTTAAATTAGAAGTCGAACAAGAAAACTCCCTTAATTTTCTAGATTTAACGATTACTCGGGCACAGAATAAACATGAATTTCAAATATACCGCAAGCCAACACACACCGATACTGTAATACCTTCTTCGTCTTGTCACCCTTGGGAACATAAGCTTGCAGCATTTCGTTGTTATGTTCACAGATTGATGACGGTGCCTCTAAGTCCTGACAACTTTGAAAAAGAACTCAACATAATATATCAGATTGCTGTGAATAACGGGTATAGTGCAAAAATGGTTGATAGATTAGTCCACAAAAAACAGAATATCATTATTAGAAACAGTTTGTCTGCTTTACAGCCTGAAAGTACGAGTGTTCAGAAATATAAAACAAGCATAACTTATCTAGGTCCAATTTCTGAACGGGTTGCGAAGATTTTTCGGCGTTGTGGTGTTCGCGTTGCATTCAGAACCAAAAATAAGATAAAGCGTATTTGCAATGGTAAGGACAAATTAGATAAAAAACAACAGTCTGGTATTTACAAATTGTCTTGCAATGATTGTAACGGTGTCTATGTAGGTCAAACAGGTCGCAGTTTTGAAACTAGGTACAAAGAACATATCTCAGCCCATAGAAATAATCATCCTGAAAAATCACACTTTGCAAAACATCTATTAGAGTCCGGTCATAGTTTGCCTGATAACCATTCATTTGAAGTAAAACATATTTGTAAAAAAGGTTTAAGAATGTGTGTGTTAGAACAATTAGAAATACTAAAAAACAAGAATAACCCTGATTTACTGAACGAACAAACTAACTTTACCACTACCCCACTGTTACGCATGTTTTCGTCTCCCCATTTTCCCCACCAAACAACTAGTCAGGCCGGTGTATAAAAGGCGAGTTTTGGTCGGCGGCTCGTCACTAGCTGCTGAGCTGTCGGGCGAACAACATCAGTTGCTGCGGAGCGGCTGGGCGAGCAACACATCAGTTGCTGCGGAGAAGCCGGGCTAGCAACACATCCCGAGGATGCCTCGTTCAGAGGCGAAACACGTGTCGATAAGTTTTCTTGCTTGTTATTTTAGATTGCTTTGCTTGTATCGCTTGCTTGTTGCATGTTTTTATGCGGGCGGGCGGGCGGTGCACGAGTCTGCATTTTGAATAGCACGACAAGAATTGTTTAGCGGAATATTGCAAATTATATTCATATATCCTTTACTTAGTGATGGACTTCCGCAAGGTAACGCCTATTTCAATTAATCATCTTAGGTCAGCAAGCATAGCTGAACAGGCGAAATTGTATGTTAAACTTACCAAATTACACAGAGTAGCCGCACAGAATGTTTGGTTTAATCAACAATGTAAGAAAAATCAAGTTATCCCCAACTACATAAAACTTAATATTCGTTGTAACACACACACTAGGTCTTCATTTTAAGCTATTAGAAGAGCACAATTGGCTTGGTTGAATGAAGAAATAAGGTATTGGTTTTCGGTAAGAAATAACCTTAAAACTCATCTCAAAGTTCTCCATACTGAATTAACTTTTTCTTTACACAGCACTGAATTTGACAGCTTGGATAGAAAGGCTAGAGATTTGGCATCGAAGGTTGTGCACGAGAAGTATCTCATTCAGAAAAGTAAGTTAGATAGATTAATACAGTGTAATAACGATTTTAGTCGACAGCCCGTGCAAAATTCATCAACTTCTTCATTCTACCCTCGAGTAAAAAATTTAACTAATGTTGTTTTTCCTAATATTGAGATGTCTCTTTTAGAAAAGGGTTTAAAATATAATATTCCTTCTAGTTTGTCCCAAAATTCATTAGAAAATTTAGCTGTTGATGCTGAGATTACTGCAATTGTTTCTAAGCAAGACAATATTGTGAAGAGTTTGGTTACGCATGAAATTCAAGAGTTCGTTGTCTCATCAAGTCTCAAAATTAATCCGGAACTAGCAATATTTAAATCTGTTCAGAGTAGGGTCAACGAAAATAACTTAGTGATTTCCAAGGCCGATAAGGGCAACACAGTAGTAATAATGAATCGTGATGACTATAATATAAAGGTAAATGATGTTATTCAGGGTGACGCCTTTGTTCCTCTTAATTCAGATCCAACTAAGAAATTTCAAGCAGAGTTAAAATTAGCCGTCAACAACACCTCCTTTGTTTTTCCAGACAATTCTCACTATAAAGCAAAATTACTTCCTATGAACCCTGTAGCTCCAGCTTTGTACGGTTTGCCAAAAATTCATAAAGATAATATTCCAGTTCGTCCGGTTGTCTCTTATATAGGTGCTCCAGCTTATGATTTGTCAAAACGGTTAAATCATATTTTGATAGAAAAAACTGCCTTCAAGCCCATTTATTGTCTTAGGAACAAAGATGACTTAGTATCAAAAATTCAGAATGTCCATTTGCCCTCTAATGCGAAGTTGATATCTTTAGATGTAGATAGCTTGTTTACCAATGTTCCTTCCGATGAGTGTTTGATTGTTATTAGAAATTTACTAGAAAAACAACGTCTTCACACTAACGAAATTGATGACCTCATTAGCCTTGCATCAGTTTGCATGCGTCAAAATTATTTCAAATTCAATGATAGATTCTATATGCAGAAAGAAGGTTTAGCGATGGGTTCACCCTTAAGTCCATTAATGGCCGATATTTTCATGGATAGTTTTGAGAACAAACACATTGTCAGTAGTTCGAATATTTTGTATTATTACAGATACGTTGATGACATCATTATTTGCTGGACTGGTACTGGTAGACAGCTCGATGTATTTGTTGACAAATTGAACAAAATTCACCCCAAAATAAAATTTAAATTAGAAGTCGAACAAGAAAACTCCCTTAATTTTCTAGATTTAACGATTACTCGGGCACAGAATAAACATGAATTTCAAATATACCGCAAGCCAACACACACCGATACTGTAATACCTTCTTCGTCTTGTCACCCTTGGGAACATAAGCTTGCAGCATTTCGTTGTTATGTTCACAGATTGATGACGGTGCCTCTAAGTCCTGACAACTTTGAAAAAGAACTCAACATAATATATCAGATTGCTGTGAATAACGGGTATAGTGCAAAAATGGTTGATAGATTAGTCCACAAAAAACAGAATATCATTATTAGAAACAGTTTGTCTGCTTTACAGCCTGAAAGTACGAGTGTTCAGAAATATAAAACAAGCATAACTTATCTAGGTCCAATTTCTGAACGGGTTGCGAAGATTTTTCGGCGTTGTGGTGTTCGCGTTGCATTCAGAACCAAAAATAAGATAAAGCGTATTTGCAATGGTAAGGACAAATTAGATAAAAAACAACAGTCTGGTATTTACAAATTGTCTTGCAATGATTGTAACGGTGTCTATGTAGGTCAAACAGGTCGCAGTTTTGAAACTAGGTACAAAGAACATATCTCAGCCCATAGAAATAATCATCCTGAAAAATCACACTTTGCAAAACATCTATTAGAGTCCGGTCATAGTTTGCCTGATAACCATTCATTTGAAGTAAAACATATTTGTAAAAAAGGTTTAAGAATGTGTGTGTTAGAACAATTAGAAATACTAAAAAACAAGAATAACCCTGATTTACTAAACGAACAAACTAACTTTACCACTACCCCACTGTTACGCATGTTTTCGTCTCCCCATTTTCCCCACCAAACAACTAGTCAGGCCGGTGTATAAAAGGCGAGTTTTGGTCGGCGGCTCGTCACTAGCTGCTGAGCTGTCGGGCGAACAACATCAGTTGCTGCGGAGCGGCTGGGCGAGCAACACATCAGTTGCTGCGGAGAAGCCGGGCTAGCAACACATCCCGAGGATGCCTCGTTCAGAGGCGAAACACGTGTCGATAAGTTTTCTTGCTTGTTATTTTAGATTGCTTTGCTTGTATCGCTTGCTTGTTGCATGTTTTTATGCGGGCGGGCGGGCGGTGCACGAGTCTGCATTTTGAATAGCACGACAAGAATTGTTTAGCGGAATATTGCAAATTATATTCATATATCCTTTACTTAGTGATGGACTTCCGCAAGGTAACGCCTATTTCAATTAATCATCTTAGGTCAGCAAGCATAGCTGAACAGGCGAAATTGTATGTTAAACTTACCAAATTACACAGAGTAGCCGCACAGAATGTTTGGTTTAATCAACAATGTAAGAAAAATCAAGTTATCCCCAACTACATAAAACTTAATATTCGTTGTAACACACACACTAGGTCTTCATTTTTAGCTATTAGAAGAGCACAATTGGCTTGGTTGAATGAAGAAATAAGGTATTGGTTTTCGGTAAGAAATAACCTTAAAACTCATCTCAAAGTTCTCCATACTGAATTAACTTTTTCTTTACACAGCACTGAATTTGACAGCTTGGATAGAAAGGCTAGAGATTTGGCATCGAAGGTTGTGCACGAGAAGTATCTCATTCAGAAAAGTAAGTTAGATAGATTAATACAGTGTAATAACGATTTTAGTCGACAGCCCGTGCAAAATTCATCAACTTCTTCATTCTACCCTCGAGTAAAAAATTTAACTAATGTTGTTTTTCCTAATATTGAGATGTCTCTTTTAGAAAAGGGTTTAAAATATAATATTCCTTCTAGTTTGTCCCAAAATTCATTAGAAAATTTAGCTGTTGATGCTGAGATTACTGCAATTGTTTCTAAGCAAGACAATATTGTGAAGAGTTTGGTTACGCATGAAATTCAAGAGTTCGTTGTCTCATCAAGTCTCAAAATTAATCCGGAACTAGCAATATTTAAATCTGTTCAGAGTAGGGTCAACGAAAATAACTTAGTGATTTCCAAGGCCGATAAGGGCAACACAGTAGTAATAATGAATCGTGATGACTATAATATAAAGGTAAATGATGTTATTCAGGGTGACGCCTTTGTTCCTCTTAATTCAGATCCAACTAAGAAATTTCAAGCAGAGTTAAAATTAGCCGTCAACAACACCTCCTTTGTTTTTCCAGACAATTCTCACTATAAAGCAAAATTACTTCCTATGAACCCTGTAGCTCCAGCTTTGTACGGTTTGCCAAAAATTCATAAAGATAATATTCCAGTTCGTCCGGTTGTCTCTTATATAGGTGCTCCAGCTTATGATTTGTCAAAACGGTTAAATCATATTTTGATAGAAAAAACTGCCTTCAAGCCCATTTATTGTCTTAGGAACAAAGATGACTTAGTATCAAAAATTCAGAATGTCCATTTGCCCTCTAATGCGAAGTTGATATCTTTAGATGTAGATAGCTTGTTTACCAATGTTCCTTCCGATGAGTGTTTGATTGTTATTAGAAATTTACTAGAAAAACAACGTCTTCACACTAACGAAATTGATGACCTCATTAGCCTTGCATCAGTTTGCATGCGTCAAAATTATTTCAAATTCAATGATAGATTCTATATGCAGAAAGAAGGTTTAGCGATGGGTTCACCCTTAAGTCCATTAATGGCCGATATTTTCATGGATAGTTTTGAGAACAAACACATTGTCAGTAGTTCGAATATTTTGTATTATTACAGATACGTTGATGACATCATTATTTGCTGGACTGGTACTGGTAGACAGCTCGATGTATTTGTTGACAAATTGAACAAAATTCACCCCAAAATAAAATTTAAATTAGAAGTCGAACAAGAAAACTCCCTTAATTTTCTAGATTTAACGATTACTCGGGCACAGAATAAACATGAATTTCAAATATACCGCAAGCCAACACACACCGATACTGTAATACCTTCTTCGTCTTGTCACCCTTGGGAACATAAGCTTGCAGCATTTCGTTGTTATGTTCACAGATTGATGACGGTGCCTCTAAGTCCTGACAACTTTGAAAAAGAACTCAACATAATATATCAGATTGCTGTGAATAACGGGTATAGTGCAAAAATGGTTGATAGATTAGTCCACAAAAAACAGAATATCATTATTAGAAACAGTTTGTCTGCTTTACAGCCTGAAAGTACGAGTGTTCAGAAATATAAAACAAGCATAACTTATCTAGGTCCAATTTCTGAACGGGTTGCGAAGATTTTTCGGCGTTGTGGTGTTCGCGTTGCATTCAGAACCAAAAATAAGATAAAGCGTATTTGCAATGGTAAGGACAAATTAGATAAAAAACAACAGTCTGGTATTTACAAATTGTCTTGCAATGATTGTAACGGTGTCTAAGTAGGTCAAACAGGTCGCAGTTTTGAAACTAGGTACAAAGAACATATCTCAGCCCATAGAAATAATCATCCTGAAAAATCACACTTTGCAAAACATCTATTAGAGTCCGGTCATAGTTTGCCTGATAACCATTCATTTGAAGTAAAACATATTTGTAAAAAAGGTTTAAGAATGTGTGTGTTAGAACAATTAGAAATACTAAAAAACAAGAATAACCCTGATTTACTAAACGAACAAACTAACTTTACCACTACCCCACTGTTACGCATGTTTTCGTCTCCCCATTTTCCCCACCAAACAACTAGTCAGGCCGGTGTATAAAAGGCGAGTTTTGGTCGGCGGCTCGTCACTAGCTGCTGAGCTGTCGGGCGAACAACATCAGTTGCTGCGGAGCGGCTGGGCGAGCAACACATCAGTTGCTGCGGAGAAGCCGGGCTAGCAACACATCCCGAGGATGCCTCGTTCAGAGGCGAAACACGTGTCGATAAGTTTTCTTGCTTGTTATTTTAGATTGCTTTGCTTGTATCGCTTGCTTGTTGCATGTTTTTATGCGGGCGGGCGGGCGGTGCACGAGTCTGCATTTTGAATAGCACGACAAGAATTGTTTAGCGGAATATTGCAAATTATATTCATATATCCTTTACTTAGTGATGGACTTCCGCAAGGTAACGCCTATTTCAATTAATCATCTTAGGTCAGCAAGCATAGCTGAACAGGCGAAATTGTATGTTAAACTTACCAAATTACACAGAGTAGCCGCACAGAATGTTTGGTTTAATCAACAATGTAAGAAAAATCAAGTTATCCCCAACTACATAAAACTTAATATTCGTTGTAACACACACACTAGGTCTTCATTTTAAGCTATTAGAAGAGCACAATTGGCTTGGTTGAATGAAGAAATAAGGTATTGGTTTTCGGTAAGAAATAACCTTAAAACTCATCTCAAAGTTCTCCATACTGAATTAACTTTTTCTTTACACAGCACTGAATTTGACAGCTTGGATAGAAAGGCTAGAGATTTGGCATCGAAGGTTGTGCACGAGAAGTATCTCATTCAGAAAAGTAAGTTAGATAGATTAATACAGTGTAATAACGATTTTAGTCGACAGCCCGTGCAAAATTCATCAACTTCTTCATTCTACCCTCGAGTAAAAAATTTAACTAATGTTGTTTTTCCTAATATTGAGATGTCTCTTTTAGAAAAGGGTTTAAAATATAATATTCCTTCTAGTTTGTCCCAAAATTCATTAGAAAATTTAGCTGTTGATGCTGAGATTACTGCAATTGTTTCTAAGCAAGACAATATTGTGAAGAGTTTGGTTACGCATGAAATTCAAGAGTTCGTTGTCTCATCAAGTCTCAAAATTAATCCGGAACTAGCAATATTTAAATCTGTTCAGAGTAGGGTCAACGAAAATAACTTAGTGATTTCCAAGGCCGATAAGGGCAACACAGTAGTAATAATGAATCGTGATGACTATAATATAAAGGTAAATGATGTTATTCAGGGTGACGCCTTTGTTCCTCTTAATTCAGATCCAACTAAGAAATTTCAAGCAGAGTTAAAATTAGCCGTCAACAACACCTCCTTTGTTTTTCCAGACAATTCTCACTATAAAGCAAAATTACTTCCTATGAACCCTGTAGCTCCAGCTTTGTACGGTTTGCCAAAAATTCATAAAGATAATATTCCAGTTCGTCCGGTTGTCTCTTATATAGGTGCTCCAGCTTATGATTTGTCAAAACGGTTAAATCATATTTTGATAGAAAAAACTGCCTTCAAGCCCATTTATTGTCTTAGGAACAAAGATGACTTAGTATCAAAAATTCAGAATGTCCATTTGCCCTCTAATGCGAAGTTGATATCTTTAGATGTAGATAGCTTGTTTACCAATGTTCCTTCCGATGAGTGTTTGATTGTTATTAGAAATTTACTAGAAAAACAACGTCTTCACACTAACGAAATTGATGACCTCATTAGCCTTGCATCAGTTTGCATGCGTCAAAATTATTTCAAATTCAATGATAGATTCTATATGCAGAAAGAAGGTTTAGCGATGGGTTCACCCTTAAGTCCATTAATGGCCGATATTTTCATGGATAGTTTTGAGAACAAACACATTGTCAGTAGTTCGAATATTTTGTATTATTACAGATACGTTGATGACATCATTATTTGCTGGACTGGTACTGGTAGACAGCTCGATGTATTTGTTGACAAATTGAACAAAATTCACCCCAAAATAAAATTTAAATTAGAAGTCGAACAAGAAAACTCCCTTAATTTTCTAGATTTAACGATTACTCGGGCACAGAATAAACATGAATTTCAAATATACCGCAAGCCAACACACACCGATACTGTAATACCTTCTTCGTCTTGTCACCCTTGGGAACATAAGCTTGCAGCATTTCGTTGTTATGTTCACAGATTGATGACGGTGCCTCTAAGTCCTGACAACTTTGAAAAAGAACTCAACATAATATATCAGATTGCTGTGAATAACGGGTATAGTGCAAAAATGGTTGATAGATTAGTCCACAAAAAACAGAATATCATTATTAGAAACAGTTTGTCTGCTTTACAGCCTGAAAGTACGAGTGTTCAGAAATATAAAACAAGCATAACTTATCTAGGTCCAATTTCTGAACGGGTTGCGAAGATTTTTCGGCGTTGTGGTGTTCGCGTTGCATTCAGAACCAAAAATAAGATAAAGCGTATTTGCAATGGTAAGGACAAATTAGATAAAAAACAACAGTCTGGTATTTACAAATTGTCTTGCAATGATTGTAACGGTGTCTATGTAGGTCAAACAGGTCGCAGTTTTGAAACTAGGTACAAAGAACATATCTCAGCCCATAGAAATAATCATCCTGAAAAATCACACTTTGCAAAACATCTATTAGAGTCCGGTCATAGTTTGCCTGATAACCATTCATTTGAAGTAAAACATATTTGTAAAAAAGGTTTAAGAATGTGTGTGTTAGAACAATTAGAAATACTTAAAAAACAAGAATAACCCTGATTTACTAAACGAACAAACTAACTTTACCTCTACCCCACTGTTACGCATGTTTTCGTCTCCCCATTTTCCCCACCAAACAACTAGTCAGGCCGGTGTATAAAAGGCGAGTTTTGGTCGGCGGCTCGTCACTAGCTGCTGAGCTGTCGGGCGAACAACATCAGTTGCTGCGGAGCGGCTGGGCGAGCAACACATCAGTTGCTGCGGAGAAGCCGGGCTAGCAACACATCCCGAGGATGCCTCGTTCAGAGGCGAAACACGTGTCGATAAGTTTTCTTGCTTGTTATTTTAGATTGCTTTGCTTGTATCGCTTGCTTGTTGCATGTTTTTATGCGGGCGGGCGGGCGGTGCACGAGTCTGCATTTTGAATAGCACGACAAGAATTGTTTAGCGGAATATTGCAAATTATATTCATATATCCTTTACTTAGTGATGGACTTCCGCAAGGTAACGCCTATTTCAATTAATCATCTTAGGTCAGCAAGCATAGCTGAACAGGCGAAATTGTATGTTAAACTTACCAAATTACACAGAGTAGCCGCACAGAATGTTTGGTTTAATCAACAATGTAAGAAAAATCAAGTTATCCCCAACTACATAAAACTTAATATTCGTTGTAACACACACACTAGGTCTTCATTTTAAGCTATTAGAAGAGCACAATTGGCTTGGTTGAATGAAGAAATAAGGTATTGGTTTTCGGTAAGAAATAACCTTAAAACTCATCTCAAAGTTCTCCATACTGAATTAACTTTTTCTTTACACAGCACTGAATTTGACAGCTTGGATAGAAAGGCTAGAGATTTGGCATCGAAGGTTGTGCACGAGAAGTATCTCATTCAGAAAAGTAAGTTAGATAGATTAATACAGTGTAATAACGATTTTAGTCGACAGCCCGTGCAAAATTCATCAACTTCTTCATTCTACCCTCGAGTAAAAAATTTAACTAATGTTGTTTTTCCTAATATTGAGATGTCTCTTTTAGAAAAGGGTTTAAAATATAATATTCCTTCTAGTTTGTCCCAAAATTCATTAGAAAATTTAGCTGTTGATGCTGAGATTACTGCAATTGTTTCTAAGCAAGACAATATTGTGAAGAGTTTGGTTACGCATGAAATTCAAGAGTTCGTTGTCTCATCAAGTCTCAAAATTAATCCGGAACTAGCAATATTTAAATCTGTTCAGAGTAGGGTCAACGAAAATAACTTAGTGATTTCCAAGGCCGATAAGGGCAACACAGTAGTAATAATGAATCGTGATGACTATAATATAAAGGTAAATGATGTTATTCAGGGTGACGCCTTTGTTCCTCTTAATTCAGATCCAACTAAGAAATTTCAAGCAGAGTTAAAATTAGCCGTCAACAACACCTCCTTTGTTTTTCCAGACAATTCTCACTATAAAGCAAAATTACTTCCTATGAACCCTGTAGCTCCAGCTTTGTACGGTTTGCCAAAAATTCATAAAGATAATATTCCAGTTCGTCCGGTTGTCTCTTATATAGGTGCTCCAGCTTATGATTTGTCAAAACGGTTAAATCATATTTTGATAGAAAAAACTGCCTTCAAGCCCATTTATTGTCTTAGGAACAAAGATGACTTAGTATCAAAAATTCAGAATGTCCATTTGCCCTCTAATGCGAAGTTGATATCTTTAGATGTAGATAGCTTGTTTACCAATGTTCCTTCCGATGAGTGTTTGATTGTTATTAGAAATTTACTAGAAAAACAACGTCTTCACACTAACGAAATTGATGACCTCATTAGCCTTGCATCAGTTTGCATGCGTCAAAATTATTTCAAATTCAATGATAGATTCTATATGCAGAAAGAAGGTTTAGCGATGGGTTCACCCTTAAGTCCATTAATGGCCGATATTTTCATGGATAGTTTTGAGAACAAACACATTGTCAGTAGTTCGAATATTTTGTATTATTACAGATACGTTGATGACATCATTATTTGCTGGACTGGTACTGGTAGACAGCTCGATGTATTTGTTGACAAATTGAACAAAATTCACCCCAAAATAAAATTTAAATTAGAAGTCGAACAAGAAAACTCCCTTAATTTTCTAGATTTAACGATTACTCGGGCACAGAATAAACATGAATTTCAAATATACCGCAAGCCAACACACACCGATACTGTAATACCTTCTTCGTCTTGTCACCCTTGGGAACATAAGCTTGCAGCATTTCGTTGTTATGTTCACAGATTGATGACGGTGCCTCTAAGTCCTGACAACTTTGAAAAAGAACTCAACATAATATATCAGATTGCTGTGAATAACGGGTATAGTGCAAAAATGGTTGATAGATTAGTCCACAAAAAACAGAATATCATTATTAGAAACAGTTTGTCTGCTTTACAGCCTGAAAGTACGAGTGTTCAGAAATATAAAACAAGCATAACTTATCTAGGTCCAATTTCTGAACGGGTTGCGAAGATTTTTCGGCGTTGTGGTGTTCGCGTTGCATTCAGAACCAAAAATAAGATAAAGCGTATTTGCAATGGTAAGGACAAATTAGATAAAAAACAACAGTCTGGTATTTACAAATTGTCTTGCAATGATTGTAACGGTGTCTATGTAGGTCAAACAGGTCGCAGTTTTGAAACTAGGTACAAAGAACATATCTCAGCCCATAGAAATAATCATCCTGAAAAATCACACTTTGCAAAACATCTATTAGAGTCCGGTCATAGTTTGCCTGATAACCATTCATTTGAAGTAAAACATATTTGTAAAAAAGGTTTAAGAATGTGTGTGTTAGAACAATTAGAAATACTAAAAAACAAGAATAACCCTGATTTACTAAACGAACAAACTAACTTTACCACTACCCCACTGTTACGCATGTTTTCGTCTCCCCATTTTCCCCACCAAACAACTAGTCAGGCCGGTGTATAAAAGGCGAGTTTTGGTCGGCGGCTCGTCACTAGCTGCTGAGCTGTCGGGCGAACAACATCAGTTGCTGCGGAGCGGCTGGGCGAGCAACACATCAGTTGCTGCGGAGAAGCCGGGCTAGCAACACATCCCGAGGATGCCTCGTTCAGAGGCGAAACACGTGTCGATAAGTTTTCTTGCTTGTTATTTTAGATTGCTTTGCTTGTATCGCTTGCTTGTTGCATGTTTTTATGCGGGCGGGCGGGCGGTGCACGAGTCTGCATTTTGAATAGCACGACAAGAATTGTTTAGCGGAATATTGCAAATTATATTCATATATCCTTTACTTAGTGATGGACTTCCGCAAGGTAACGCCTATTTCAATTAATCATCTTAGGTCAGCAAGCATAGCTGAACAGGCGAAATTGTATGTTAAACTTACCAAATTACACAGAGTAGCCGCACAGAATGTTTGGTTTAATCAACAATGTAAGAAAAATCAAGTTATCCCCAACTACATAAAACTTAATATTCGTTGTAACACACACACTAGGTCTTCATTTTTAGCTATTAGAAGAGCACAATTGGCTTGGTTGAATGAAGAAATAAGGTATTGGTTTTCGGTAAGAAATAACCTTAAAACTCATCTCAAAGTTCTCCATACTGAATTAACTTTTTCTTTACACAGCACTGAATTTGACAGCTTGGATAGAAAGGCTAGAGATTTGGCATCGAAGGTTGTGCACGAGAAGTATCTCATTCAGAAAAGTAAGTTAGATAGATTAATACAGTGTAATAACGATTTTAGTCGACAGCCCGTGCAAAATTCATCAACTTCTTCATTCTACCCTCGAGTAAAAAATTTAACTAATGTTGTTTTTCCTAATATTGAGATGTCTCTTTTAGAAAAGGGTTTAAAATATAATATTCCTTCTAGTTTGTCCCAAAATTCATTAGAAAATTTAGCTGTTGATGCTGAGATTACTGCAATTGTTTCTAAGCAAGACAATATTGTGAAGAGTTTGGTTACGCATGAAATTCAAGAGTTCGTTGTCTCATCAAGTCTCAAAATTAATCCGGAACTAGCAATATTTAAATCTGTTCAGAGTAGGGTCAACGAAAATAACTTAGTGATTTCCAAGGCCGATAAGGGCAACACAGTAGTGATAATGAATCGTGATGACTATAATATAAAGGTAAATGATGTTATTCAGGGTGACGCCTTTGTTCCTCTTAATTCAGATCCAACTAAGAAATTTCAAGCAGAGTTAAAATTAGCCGTCAACAACACCTCCTTTGTTTTTCCAGACAATTCTCACTATAAAGCAAAATTACTTCCTATGAACCCTGTAGCTCCAGCTTTGTACGGTTTGCCAAAAATTCATAAAGATAATATTCCAGTTCGTCCGGTTGTCTCTTATATAGGTGCTCCAGCTTATGATTTGTCAAAACGGTTAAATCATATTTTGATAGAAAAAACTGCCTTCAAGCCCATTTATTGTCTTAGGAACAAAGATGACTTAGTATCAAAAATTCAGAATGTCCATTTGCCCTCTAATGCGAAGTTGATATCTTTAGATGTAGATAGCTTGTTTACCAATGTTCCTTCCGATGAGTGTTTGATTGTTATTAGAAATTTACTAGAAAAACAACGTCTTCACACTAACGAAATTGATGACCTCATTAGCCTTGCATCAGTTTGCATGCGTCAAAATTATTTCAAATTCAATGATAGATTCTATATGCAGAAAGAAGGTTTAGCGATGGGTTCACCCTTAAGTCCATTAATGGCCGATATTTTCATGGATAGTTTTGAGAACAAACACATTGTCAGTAGTTCGAATATTTTGTATTATTACAGATACGTTGATGACATCATTATTTGCTGGACTGGTACTGGTAGACAGCTCGATGTATTTGTTGACAAATTGAACAAAATTCACCCCAAAATAAAATTTAAATTAGAAGTCGAACAAGAAAACTCCCTTAATTTTCTAGATTTAACGATTACTCGGGCACAGAATAAACATGAATTTCAAATATACCGCAAGCCAACACACACCGATACTGTAATACCTTCTTCGTCTTGTCACCCTTGGGAACATAAGCTTGCAGCATTTCGTTGTTATGTTCACAGATTGATGACGGTGCCTCTAAGTCCTGACAACTTTGAAAAAGAACTCAACATAATATATCAGATTGCTGTGAATAACGGGTATAGTGCAAAAATGGTTGATAGATTAGTCCACAAAAAACAGAATATCATTATTAGAAACAGTTTGTCTGCTTTACAGCCTGAAAGTACGAGTGTTCAGAAATATAAAACAAGCATAACTTATCTAGGTCCAATTTCTGAACGGGTTGCGAAGATTTTTCGGCGTTGTGGTGTTCGCGTTGCATTCAGAACCAAAAATAAGATAAAGCGTATTTGCAATGGTAAGGACAAATTAGATAAAAAACAACAGTCTGGTATTTACAAATTGTCTTGCAATGATTGTAACGGTGTCTATGTAGGTCAAACAGGTCGCAGTTTTGAAACTAGGTACAAAGAACATATCTCAGCCCATAGAAATAATCATCCTGAAAAATCACACTTTGCAAAACATCTATTAGAGTCCGGTCATAGTTTGCCTGATAACCATTCATTTGAAGTAAAACATATTTGTAAAAAAGGTTTAAGAATGTGTGTGTTAGAACAATTAGAAATACTAAAAAACAAGAATAACCCTGATTTACTAAACGAACAAACTAACTTTACCACTACCCCACTGTTACGCATGTTTTCGTCTCCCCATTTTCCCCACCAAACAACTAGTCAGGCCGGTGTATAAAAGGCGAGTTTTGGTCGGCGGCTCGTCACTAGCTGCTGAGCTGTCGGGCGAACAACATCAGTTGCTGCGGAGCGGCTGGGCGAGCAACACATCAGTTGCTGCGGAGAAGCCGGGCTAGCAACACATCCCGAGGATGCCTCGTTCAGAGGCGAAACACGTGTCGATAAGTTTTCTTGCTTGTTATTTTAGATTGCTTTGCTTGTATCGCTTGCTTGTTGCATGTTTTTATGCGGGCGGGCGGGCGGTGCACGAGTCTGCATTTTGAATAGCACGACAAGAATTGTTTAGCGGAATATTGCAAATTATATTCATATATCCTTTACTTAGTGATGGACTTCCGCAAGGTAACGCCTATTTCAATTAATCATCTTAGGTCAGCAAGCATAGCTGAACAGGCGAAATTGTATGTTAAACTTACCAAATTACACAGAGTAGCCGCACAGAATGTTTGGTTTAATCAACAATGTAAGAAAAATCAAGTTATCCCCAACTACATAAAACTTAATATTCGTTGTAACACACACACTAGGTCTTCATTTTTAGCTATTAGAAGAGCACAATTGGCTTGGTTGAATGAAGAAATAAGGTATTGGTTTTCGGTAAGAAATAACCTTAAAACTCATCTCAAAGTTCTCCATACTGAATTAACTTTTTCTTTACACAGCACTGAATTTGACAGCTTGGATAGAAAGGCTAGAGATTTGGCATCGAAGGTTGTGCACGAGAAGTATCTCATTCAGAAAAGTAAGTTAGATAGATTAATACAGTGTAATAACGATTTTAGTCGACAGCCCGTGCAAAATTCATCAACTTCTTCATTCTACCCTCGAGTAAAAAATTTAACTAATGTTGTTTTTCCTAATATTGAGATGTCTCTTTTAGAAAAGGGTTTAAAATATAATATTCCTTCTAGTTTGTCCCAAAATTCATTAGAAAATTTAGCTGTTGATGCTGAGATTACTGCAATTGTTTCTAAGCAAGACAATATTGTGAAGAGTTTGGTTACGCATGAAATTCAAGAGTTCGTTGTCTCATCAAGTCTCAAAATTAATCCGGAACTAGCAATATTTAAATCTGTTCAGAGTAGGGTCAACGAAAATAACTTAGTGATTTCCAAGGCCGATAAGGGCAACACAGTAGTGATAATGAATCGTGATGACTATAATATAAAGGTAAATGATGTTATTCAGGGTGACGCCTTTGTTCCTCTTAATTCAGATCCAACTAAGAAATTTCAAGCAGAGTTAAAATTAGCCGTCAACAACACCTCCTTTGTTTTTCCAGACAATTCTCACTATAAAGCAAAATTACTTCCTATGAACCCTGTAGCTCCAGCTTTGTACGGTTTGCCAAAAATTCATAAAGATAATATTCCAGTTCGTCCGGTTGTCTCTTATATAGGTGCTCCAGCTTATGATTTGTCAAAACGGTTAAATCATATTTTGATAGAAAAAACTGCCTTCAAGCCCATTTATTGTCTTAGGAACAAAGATGACTTAGTATCAAAAATTCAGAATGTCCATTTGCCCTCTAATGCGAAGTTGATATCTTTAGATGTAGATAGCTTGTTTACCAATGTTCCTTCCGATGAGTGTTTGATTGTTATTAGAAATTTACTAGAAAAACAACGTCTTCACACTAACGAAATTGATGACCTCATTAGCCTTGCATCAGTTTGCATGCGTCAAAATTATTTCAAATTCAATGATAGATTCTATATGCAGAAAGAAGGTTTAGCGATGGGTTCACCCTTAAGTCCATTAATGGCCGATATTTTCATGGATAGTTTTGAGAACAAACACATTGTCAGTAGTTCGAATATTTTGTATTATTACAGATACGTTGATGACATCATTATTTGCTGGACTGGTACTGGTAGACAGCTCGATGTATTTGTTGACAAATTGAACAAAATTCACCCCAAAATAAAATTTAAATTAGAAGTCGAACAAGAAAACTCCCTTAATTTTCTAGATTTAACGATTACTCGGGCACAGAATAAACATGAATTTCAAATATACCGCAAGCCAACACACACCGATACTGTAATACCTTCTTCGTCTTGTCACCCTTGGGAACATAAGCTTGCAGCATTTCGTTGTTATGTTCACAGATTGATGACGGTGCCTCTAAGTCCTGACAACTTTGAAAAAGAACTCAACATAATATATCAGATTGCTGTGAATAACGGGTATAGTGCAAAAATGGTTGATAGATTAGTCCACAAAAAACAGAATATCATTATTAGAAACAGTTTGTCTGCTTTACAGCCTGAAAGTACGAGTGTTCAGAAATATAAAACAAGCATAACTTATCTAGGTCCAATTTCTGAACGGGTTGCGAAGATTTTTCGGCGTTGTGGTGTTCGCGTTGCATTCAGAACCAAAAATAAGATAAAGCGTATTTGCAATGGTAAGGACAAATTAGATAAAAAACAACAGTCTGGTATTTACAAATTGTCTTGCAATGATTGTAACGGTGTCTATGTAGGTCAAACAGGTCGCAGTTTTGAAACTAGGTACAAAGAACATATCTCAGCCCATAGAAATAATCATCCTGAAAAATCACACTTTGCAAAACATCTATTAGAGTCCGGTCATAGTTTGCCTGATAACCATTCATTTGAAGTAAAACATATTTGTAAAAAAGGTTTAAGAATGTGTGTGTTAGAACAATTAGAAATACTAAAAAACAAGAATAACCCTGATTTACTGAACGAACAAACTAACTTTACCACTACCCCACTGTTACGCATGTTTTCGTCTCCCCATTTTCCCCACCAAACAACTAGTCAGGCCGGTGTATAAAAGGCGAGTTTTGGTCGGCGGCTCGTCACTAGCTGCTGAGCTGTCGGGCGAACAACATCAGTTGCTGCGGAGCGGCTGGGCGAGCAACACATCAGTTGCTGCGGAGAAGCCGGGCTAGCAACACATCCCGAGGATGCCTCGTTCAGAGGCGAAACACGTGTCGATAAGTTTTCTTGCTTGTTATTTTAGATTGCTTTGCTTGTATCGCTTGCTTGTTGCATGTTTTTATGCGGGCGGGCGGGCGGTGCACGAGTCTGCATTTTGAATAGCACGACAAGAATTGTTTAGCGGAATATTGCAAATTATATTCATATATCCTTTACTTAGTGATGGACTTCCGCAAGGTAACGCCTATTTCAATTAATCATCTTAGGTCAGCAAGCATAGCTGAACAGGCGAAATTGTATGTTAAACTTACCAAATTACACAGAGTAGCCGCACAGAATGTTTGGTTTAATCAACAATGTAAGAAAAATCAAGTTATCCCCAACTACATAAAACTTAATATTCGTTGTAACACACACACTAGGTCTTCATTTTAAGCTATTAGAAGAGCACAATTGGCTTGGTTGAATGAAGAAATAAGGTATTGGTTTTCGGTAAGAAATAACCTTAAAACTCATCTCAAAGTTCTCCATACTGAATTAACTTTTTCTTTACACAGCACTGAATTTGACAGCTTGGATAGAAAGGCTAGAGATTTGGCATCGAAGGTTGTGCACGAGAAGTATCTCATTCAGAAAAGTAAGTTAGATAGATTAATACAGTGTAATAACGATTTTAGTCGACAGCCCGTGCAAAATTCATCAACTTCTTCATTCTACCCTCGAGTAAAAAATTTAACTAATGTTGTTTTTCCTAATATTGAGATGTCTCTTTTAGAAAAGGGTTTAAAATATAATATTCCTTCTAGTTTGTCCCAAAATTCATTAGAAAATTTAGCTGTTGATGCTGAGATTACTGCAATTGTTTCTAAGCAAGACAATATTGTGAAGAGTTTGGTTACGCATGAAATTCAAGAGTTCGTTGTCTCATCAAGTCTCAAAATTAATCCGGAACTAGCAATATTTAAATCTGTTCAGAGTAGGGTCAACGAAAATAACTTAGTGATTTCCAAGGCCGATAAGGGCAACACAGTAGTAATAATGAATCGTGATGACTATAATATAAAGGTAAATGATGTTATTCAGGGTGACGCCTTTGTTCCTCTTAATTCAGATCCAACTAAGAAATTTCAAGCAGAGTTAAAATTAGCCGTCAACAACACCTCCTTTGTTTTTCCAGACAATTCTCACTATAAAGCAAAATTACTTCCTATGAACCCTGTAGCTCCAGCTTTGTACGGTTTGCCAAAAATTCATAAAGATAATATTCCAGTTCGTCCGGTTGTCTCTTATATAGGTGCTCCAGCTTATGATTTGTCAAAACGGTTAAATCATATTTTGATAGAAAAAACTGCCTTCAAGCCCATTTATTGTCTTAGGAACAAAGATGACTTAGTATCAAAAATTCAGAATGTCCATTTGCCCTCTAATGCGAAGTTGATATCTTTAGATGTAGATAGCTTGTTTACCAATGTTCCTTCCGATGAGTGTTTGATTGTTATTAGAAATTTACTAGAAAAACAACGTCTTCACACTAACGAAATTGATGACCTCATTAGCCTTGCATCAGTTTGCATGCGTCAAAATTATTTCAAATTCAATGATAGATTCTATATGCAGAAAGAAGGTTTAGCGATGGGTTCACCATAATGATAAGTCCATTAATGGCCGATATTTTCATGGATAGTTTTGAGAACAAACACATTGTCAGTAGTTCGAATATTTTGTATTATTACAGATACGTTGATGACATCATTATTTGCTGGACTGGTACTGGTAGACAGCTCGATGTATTTGTTGACAAATTGAACAAAATTCACCCCAAAATAAAATTTAAATTAGAAGTCGAACAAGAAAACTCCCTTAATTTTCTAGATTTAACGATTACTCGGGCACAGAATAAACATGAATTTCAAATATACCGCAAGCCAACACACACCGATACTGTAATACCTTCTTCGTCTTGTCACCCTTGGGAACATAAGCTTGCAGCATTTCGTTGTTATGTTCACAGATTGATGACGGTGCCTCTAAGTCCTGACAACTTTGAAAAAGAACTCAACATAATATATCAGATTGCTGTGAATAACGGGTATAGTGCAAAAATGGTTGATAGATTAGTCCACAAAAAACAGAATATCATTATTAGAAACAGTTTGTCTGCTTTACAGCCTGAAAGTACGAGTGTTCAGAAATATAAAACAAGCATAACTTATCTAGGTCCAATTTCTGAACGGGTTGCGAAGATTTTTCGGCGTTGTGGTGTTCGCGTTGCATTCAGAACCAAAAATAAGATAAAGCGTATTTGCAATGGTAAGGACAAATTAGATAAAAAACAACAGTCTGGTATTTACAAATTGTCTTGCAATGATTGTAACGGTGTCTATGTAGGTCAAACAGGTCGCAGTTTTGAAACTAGGTACAAAGAACATATCTCAGCCCATAGAAATAATCATCCTGAAAAATCACACTTTGCAAAACATCTATTAGAGTCCGGTCATAGTTTGCCTGATAACCATTCATTTGAAGTAAAACATATTTGTAAAAAAGGTTTAAGAATGTGTGTGTTAGAACAATTAGAAATACTAAAAAACAAGAATAACCCTGATTTACTGAACGAACAAACTAACTTTACCACTACCCCACTGTTACGCATGTTTTCGTCTCCCCATTTTCCCCACCAAACAACTAGTCAGGCCGGTGTATAAAAGGCGAGTTTTGGTCGGCGGCTCGTCACTAGCTGCTGAGCTGTCGGGCGAACAACATCAGTTGCTGCGGAGCGGCTGGGCGAGCAACACATCAGTTGCTGCGGAGAAGCCGGGCTAGCAACACATCCCGAGGATGCCTCGTTCAGAGGCGAAACACGTGTCGATAAGTTTTCTTGCTTGTTATTTTAGATTGCTTTGCTTGTATCGCTTGCTTGTAGCATGTTTTTATGCGGGCGGGCGGGCGGTGCACGAGTCTGCATTTTGAATAGCACGACAAGAATTGTTTAGCGGAATATTGCAAATTATATTCATATATCCTTTACTTAGTGATGGACTTCCGCAAGGTAACGCCTATTTCAATTAATCATCTTAGGTCAGCAAACATAGCTGAACAGGCGAAATTGTATGTTAAACTTACCAAATTACACAGAGTAGCCGCACAGAATGTTTGGTTTAATCAACAATGTAAGAAAAATCAAGTTATCCCCAACTACATAAAACTTAATATTCGTTGTAACACACACACTAGGTCTTCATTTTTAGCTATTAGAAGAGCACAATTGGCTTGGTTGAATGAAGAAATAAGGTATTGGTTTTCGGTAAGAAATAACCTTAAAACTCATCTCAAAGTTCTCCATACTGAATTAACTTTTTCTTTACACAGCACTGAATTTGACAGCTTGGATAGAAAGGCTAGAGATTTGGCATCGAAGGTTGTGCACGAGAAGTATCTCATTCAGAAAAGTAAGTTAGATAGATTAATACAGTGTAATAACGATTTTAGTCGACAGCCCGTGCAAAATTCATCAACTTCTTCATTCTACCCTCGAGTAAAAAATTTAACTAATGTTGTTTTTCCTAATATTGAGATGTCTCTTTTAGAAAAGGGTTTAAAATATAATATTCCTTCTAGTTTGTCCCAAAATTCATTAGAAAATTTAGCTGTTGATGCTGAGATTACTGCAATTGTTTCTAAGCAAGACAATATTGTGAAGAGTTTGGTTACGCATGAAATTCAAGAGTTCGTTGTCTCATCAAGTCTCAAAATTAATCCGGAACTAGCAATATTTAAATCTGTTCAGAGTAGGGTCAACGAAAATAACTTAGTGATTTCCAAGGCCGATAAGGGCAACACAGTAGTAATAATGAATCGTGATGACTATAATATAAAGGTAAATGATGTTATTCAGGGTGACGCCTTTGTTCCTCTTAATTCAGATCCAACTAAGAAATTTCAAGCAGAGTTAAAATTAGCCGTCAACAACACCTCCTTTGTTTTTCCAGACAATTCTCACTATAAAGCAAAATTACTTCCTATGAACCCTGTAGCTCCAGCTTTGTACGGTTTGCCAAAAATTCATAAAGATAATATTCCAGTTCGTCCGGTTGTCTCTTATATAGGTGCTCCAGCTTATGATTTGTCAAAACGGTTAAATCATATTTTGATAGAAAAAACTGCCTTCAAGCCCATTTATTGTCTTAGGAACAAAGATGACTTAGTATCAAAAATTCAGAATGTCCATTTGCCCTCTAATGCGAAGTTGATATCTTTAGATGTAGATAGCTTGTTTACCAATGTTCCTTCCGATGAGTGTTTGATTGTTATTAGAAATTTACTAGAAAAACAACGTCTTCACACTAACGAAATTGATGACCTCATTAGCCTTGCATCAGTTTGCATGCGTCAAAATTATTTCAAATTCAATGATAGATTCTATATGCAGAAAGAAGGTTTAGCGATGGGTTCACCCTTAAGTCCATTAATGGCCGATATTTTCATGGATAGTTTTGAGAACAAACACATTGTCAGTAGTTCGAATATTTTGTATTATTACAGATACGTTGATGACATCATTATTTGCTGGACTGGTACTGGTAGACAGCTCGATGTATTTGTTGACAAATTGAACAAAATTCACCCCAAAATAAAATTTAAATTAGAAGTCGAACAAGAAAACTCCCTTAATTTTCTAGATTTAACGATTACTCGGGCACAGAATAAACATGAATTTCAAATATACCGCAAGCCAACACACACCGATACTGTAATACCTTCTTCGTCTTGTCACCCTTGGGAACATAAGCTTGCAGCATTTCGTTGTTATGTTCACAGATTGATGACGGTGCCTCTAAGTCCTGACAACTTTGAAAAAGAACTCAACATAATATATCAGATTGCTGTGAATAACGGGTATAGTGCAAAAATGGTTGATAGATTAGTCCACAAAAAACAGAATATCATTATTAGAAACAGTTTGTCTGCTTTACAGCCTGAAAGTACGAGTGTTCAGAAATATAAAACAAGCATAACTTATCTAGGTCCAATTTCTGAACGGGTTGCGAAGATTTTTCGGCGTTGTGGTGTTCGCGTTGCATTCAGAACCAAAAATAAGATAAAGCGTATTTGCAATGGTAAGGACAAATTAGATAAAAAACAACAGTCTGGTATTTACAAATTGTCTTGCAATGATTGTAACGGTGTCTATGTAGGTCAAACAGGTCGCAGTTTTGAAACTAGGTACAAAGAACATATCTCAGCCCATAGAAATAATCATCCTGAAAAATCACACTTTGCAAAACATCTATTAGAGTCCGGTCATAGTTTGCCTGATAACCATTCATTTGAAGTAAAACATATTTGTAAAAAAGGTTTAAGAATGTGTGTGTTAGAACAATTAGAAATACTAAAAAACAAGAATAACCCTGATTTACTGAACGAACAAACTAACTTTACCACTACCCCACTGTTACGCATGTTTTCGTCTCCCCATTTTCCCCACCAAACAACTAGTCAGGCCGGTGTATAAAAGGCGAGTTTTGGTCGGCGGCTCGTCACTAGCTGCTGAGCTGTCGGGCGAACAACATCAGTTGCTGCGGAGCGGCTGGGCGAGCAACACATCAGTTGCTGCGGAGAAGCCGGGCTAGCAACACATCCCGAGGATGCCTCGTTCAGAGGCGAAACACGTGTCGATAAGTTTTCTTGCTTGTTATTTTAGATTGCTTTGCTTGTATCGCTTGCTTGTTGCATGTTTTTATGCGGGCGGGCGGGCGGTGCACGAGTCTGCATTTTGAATAGCACGACAAGAATTGTTTAGCGGAATATTGCAAATTATATTCATATATCCTTTACTTAGTGATGGACTTCCGCAAGGTAACGCCTATTTCAATTAATCATCTTAGGTCAGCAAGCATAGCTGAACAGGCGAAATTGTATGTTAAACTTACCAAATTACACAGAGTAGCCGCACAGAATGTTTGGTTTAATCAACAATGTAAGAAAAATCAAGTTATCCCCAACTACATAAAACTTAATATTCGTTGTAACACACACACTAGGTCTTCATTTTAAGCTATTAGAAGAGCACAATTGGCTTGGTTGAATGAAGAAATAAGGTATTGGTTTTCGGTAAGAAATAACCTTAAAACTCATCTCAAAGTTCTCCATACTGAATTAACTTTTTCTTTACACAGCACTGAATTTGACAGCTTGGATAGAAAGGCTAGAGATTTGGCATCGAAGGTTGTGCACGAGAAGTATCTCATTCAGAAAAGTAAGTTAGATAGATTAATACAGTGTAATAACGATTTTAGTCGACAGCCCGTGCAAAATTCATCAACTTCTTCATTCTACCCTCGAGTAAAAAATTTAACTAATGTTGTTTTTCCTAATATTGAGATGTCTCTTTTAGAAAAGGGTTTAAAATATAATATTCCTTCTAGTTTGTCCCAAAATTCATTAGAAAATTTAGCTGTTGATGCTGAGATTACTGCAATTGTTTCTAAGCAAGACAATATTGTGAAGAGTTTGGTTACGCATGAAATTCAAGAGTTCGTTGTCTCATCAAGTCTCAAAATTAATCCGGAACTAGCAATATTTAAATCTGTTCAGAGTAGGGTCAACGAAAATAACTTAGTGATTTCCAAGGCCGATAAGGGCAACACAGTAGTAATAATGAATCGTGATGACTATAATATAAAGGTAAATGATGTTATTCAGGGTGACGCCTTTGTTCCTCTTAATTCAGATCCAACTAAGAAATTTCAAGCAGAGTTAAAATTAGCCGTCAACAACACCTCCTTTGTTTTTCCAGACAATTCTCACTATAAAGCAAAATTACTTCCTATGAACCCTGTAGCTCCAGCTTTGTACGGTTTGCCAAAAATTCATAAAGATAATATTCCAGTTCGTCCGGTTGTCTCTTATATAGGTGCTCCAGCTTATGATTTGTCAAAACGGTTAAATCATATTTTGATAGAAAAAACTGCCTTCAAGCCCATTTATTGTCTTAGGAACAAAGATGACTTAGTATCAAAAATTCAGAATGTCCATTTGCCCTCTAATGCGAAGTTGATATCTTTAGATGTAGATAGCTTGTTTACCAATGTTCCTTCCGATGAGTGTTTGATTGTTATTAGAAATTTACTAGAAAAACAACGTCTTCACACTAACGAAATTGATGACCTCATTAGCCTTGCATCAGTTTGCATGCGTCAAAATTATTTCAAATTCAATGATAGATTCTATATGCAGAAAGAAGGTTTAGCGATGGGTTCACCCTTAAGTCCATTAATGGCCGATATTTTCATGGATAGTTTTGAGAACAAACACATTGTCAGTAGTTCGAATATTTTGTATTATTACAGATACGTTGATGACATCATTATTTGCTGGACTGGTACTGGTAGACAGCTCGATGTATTTGTTGACAAATTGAACAAAATTCACCCCAAAATAAAATTTAAATTAGAAGTCGAACAAGAAAACTCCCTTAATTTTCTAGATTTAACGATTACTCGGGCACAGAATAAACATGAATTTCAAATATACCGCAAGCCAACACACACCGATACTGTAATACCTTCTTCGTCTTGTCACCCTTGGGAACATAAGCTTGCAGCATTTCGTTGTTATGTTCACAGATTGATGACGGTGCCTCTAAGTCCTGACAACTTTGAAAAAGAACTCAACATAATATATCAGATTGCTGTGAATAACGGGTATAGTGCAAAAATGGTTGATAGATTAGTCCACAAAAAACAGAATATCATTATTAGAAACAGTTTGTCTGCTTTACAGCCTGAAAGTACGAGTGTTCAGAAATATAAAACAAGCATAACTTATCTAGGTCCAATTTCTGAACGGGTTGCGAAGATTTTTCGGCGTTGTGGTGTTCGCGTTGCATTCAGAACCAAAAATAAGATAAAGCGTATTTGCAATGGTAAGGACAAATTAGATAAAAAACAACAGTCTGGTATTTACAAATTGTCTTGCAATGATTGTAACGGTGTCTATGTAGGTCAAACAGGTCGCAGTTTTGAAACTAGGTACAAAGAACATATCTCAGCCCATAGAAATAATCATCCTGAAAAATCACACTTTGCAAAACATCTATTAGAGTCCGGTCATAGTTTGCCTGATAACCATTCATTTGAAGTAAAACATATTTGTAAAAAAGGTTTAAGAATGTGTGTGTTAGAACAATTAGAAATACTAAAAAACAAGAATAACCCTGATTTACTAAACGAACAAACTAACTTTACCACTACCCCACTGTTACGCATGTTTTCGTCTCCCCATTTTCCCCACCAAACAACTAGTCAGGCCGGTGTATAAAAGGCGAGTTTTGGTCGGCGGCTCGTCACTAGCTGCTGAGCTGTCGGGCGAACAACATCAGTTGCTGCGGAGCGGCTGGGCGAGCAACACATCAGTTGCTGCGGAGAAGCCGGGCTAGCAACACATCCCGAGGATGCCTCGTTCAGAGGCGAAACACGTGTTGATAAGTTTTCTTGCTTGTTATTTTAGATTGCTTTGCTTGTATCGCTTGCTTGTTGCATGTTTTTATGCGGGCGGGCGGGCGGTGCACGAGTCTGCATTTTGAATAGCACGACAAGAATTGTTTAGCGGAATATTGCAAATTATATTCATATATCCTTTACTTAGTGATGGACTTCCGCAAGGTAACGCCTATTTCAATTAATCATCTTAGGTCAGCAAGCATAGCTGAACAGGCGAAATTGTATGTTAAACTTACCAAATTACACAGAGTAGCCGCACAGAATGTTTGGTTTAATCAACAATGTAAGAAAAATCAAGTTATCCCCAACTACATAAAACTTAATATTCGTTGTAACACACACACTAGGTCTTCATTTTTAGCTATTAGAAGAGCACAATTGGCTTGGTTGAATGAAGAAATAAGGTATTGGTTTTCGGTAAGAAATAACCTTAAAACTCATCTCAAAGTTCTCCATACTGAATTAACTTTTTCTTTACACAGCACTGAATTTGACAGCTTGGATAGAAAGGCTAGAGATTTGGCATCGAAGGTTGTGCACGAGAAGTATCTCATTCAGAAAAGTAAGTTAGATAGATTAATACAGTGTAATAACGATTTTAGTCGACAGCCCGTGCAAAATTCATCAACTTCTTCATTCTACCCTCGAGTAAAAAATTTAACTAATGTTGTTTTTCCTAATATTGAGATGTCTCTTTTAGAAAAGGGTTTAAAATATAATATTCCTTCTAGTTTGTCCCAAAATTCATTAGAAAATTTAGCTGTTGATGCTGAGATTACTGCAATTGTTTCTAAGCAAGACAATATTGTGACGAGTTTGGTTACGCATGAAATTCAAGAGTTCGTTGTCTCATCAAGTCTCAAAATTAATCCGGAACTAGCAATATTTAAATCTGTTCAGAGTAGGGTCAACGAAAATAACTTAGTGATTTCCAAGGCCGATAAGGGCAACACAGTAGTAATAATGAATCGTGATGACTATAATATAAAGGTAAATGATGCTATTCAGGGTGACGCCTTTGTTCCTCTTAATTCAGATCCAACTAAGAAATTTCAAGCAGAGTTAAAATTAGCCGTCAACAACACCTCCTTTGTTTTTCCAGACAATTCTCACTATAAAGCAAAATTACTTCCTATGAACCCTGTAGCTCCAGCTTTGTACGGTTTGCCAAAAATTCATAAAGATAATATTCCAGTTCGTCCGGTTGTCTCTTATATAGGTGCTCCAGCTTATGATTTGTCAAAACGGTTAAATCATATTTTGATAGAAAAAACTGCCTTCAAGCCCATTTATTGTCTTAGGAACAAAGATGACTTAGTATCAAAAATTCAGAATGTCCATTTGCCCTCTAATGCGAAGTTGATATCTTTAGATGTAGATAGCTTATTTACCAATGTTCCTTCCGATGAGTGTTTGATTGTTATTAGAAATTTACTAGAAAAACAACGTCTTCACACTAACGAAATTGATGACCTCATTAGCCTTGCATCAGTTTGCATGCGTCAAAATGATTTCAAATTCAATGATAGATTCTATATGCAGAAAGAAGGTTTAGCGATGGGTTCACCCTTAAGTCCATTAATGGCCGATATTTTCATGGATAGTTTTGAGAACAAACACATTGTCAGTAGTTCGAATATTTTGTATTATTACAGATACGTTGATGACATCATTATTTGCTGGACTGGTACTGGTAGACAGCTCGATGTATTTGTTGACAAATTGAACAAAATTCACCCCAAAATAAAATTTAAATTAGAAGTCGAACAAGAAAACTCCCTTAATTTTCTAGATTTAACGATTACTCGGGCACAGAATAAACATGAATTTCAAATATACCGCAAGCCAACACACACCGATACTGTAATACCTTCTTCGTCTTGTCACCCTTGGGAACATAAGCTTGCAGCATTTCGTTGTTATGTTCACAGATTGATGACGGTGCCTCTAAGTCCTGACAACTTTGAAAAAGAACTCAACATAATATATCAGATTGCTGTGAATAACGGGTATAGTGCAAAAATGGTTGATAGATTAGTCCACAAAAAACAGAATATCATTATTAGAAACAGTTTGTCTGCTTTACAGCCTGAAAGTACGAGTGTTCAGAAATATAAAACAAGCATAACTTATCTAGGTCCAATTTCTGAACGGGTTGCGAAGATTTTTCGGCGTTGTGGTGTTCGCGTTGCATTCAGAACCAAAAATAAGATAAAGCGTATTTGCAATGGTAAGGACAAATTAGATAAAAAACAACAGTCTGGTATTTACAAATTGTCTTGCAATGATTGTAACGGTGTCTATGTAGGTCAAACAGGTCGCAGTTTTGAAACTAGGTACAAAGAACATATCTCAGCCCATAGAAATAATCATCCTGAAAAATCACGTTTTGCAAAACATCTATTAGAGTCCGGTCATAGTTTGCCTGATAACCATTCATTTGAAGTAAAACATATTTGTAAAAAAGGTTTAAGAATGTGTGTGTTAGAACAATTAGAAATACTAAAAAACAAGAATAACCCTGATTTACTAAACGAACAAACTAACTTTACCACTACCCCACTGTTACGCATGTTTTCGTCTCCCCATTTTCCCCACCAAACAACTAGTCAGGCCGGTGTATAAAAGGCGAGTTTTGGTCGGCGGCTCGTCACTAGCTGCTGAGCTGTCGGGCGAACAACATCAGTTGCTGCGGAGCGGCTGGGCGAGCAACACATCAGTTGCTGCGGAGAAGCCGGGCTAGCAACACATCCCGAGGATGCCTCGTTCAGAGGCGAAACACGTGTCGATAAGTTTTCTTGCTTGTTATTTTAGATTGCTTTGCTTGTATCGCTTGCTTGTTGCATGTTTTTATGCGGGCGGGCGGGCGGTGCACGAGTCTGCATTTTGAATAGCACGACAAGAATTGTTTTGCGGAATATTGCAAATTATATTCATATATCCTTTACTTAGTGATGGACTTCCGCAAGGTAACGCCTATTTCAATTAATCATCTTAGGTCAGCAAGCATAGCTGAACAGGCGAAATTGTATGTTAAACTTACCAAATTACACAGAGTAGCCGCACAGAATGTTTGGTTTAATCAACAATGTAAGAAAAATCAAGTTATCCCCAACTACATAAAACTTAATATTCGTTGTAACACACACACTAGGTCTTCATTTTTAGCTATTAGAAGAGCACAATTGGCTTGGTTGAATGAAGAAATAAGGTATTGGTTTTCGGTAAGAAATAACCTTAAAACTCATCTCAAAGTTCTCCATACTGAATTAACTTTTTCTTTACACAGCACTGAATTTGACAGCTTGGATAGAAAGGCTAGAGATTTGGCATCGAAGGTTGTGCACGAGAAGTATCTCATTCAGAAAAGTAAGTTAGATAGATTAATACAGTGTAATAACGATTTTAGTCGACAGCCCGTGCAAAATTCATCAACTTCTTCATTCTACCCTCGAGTAAAAAATTTAACTAATGTTGTTTTTCCTAATATTGAGATGTCTCTTTTAGAAAAGGGTTTAAAATATAATATTCCTTCTAGTTTGTCCCAAAATTCATTAGAAAATTTAGCTGTTGATGCTGAGATTACTGCAATTGTTTCTAAGCAAGACAATATTGTGAAGAGTTTGGTTACGCATGAAATTCAAGAGTTCGTTGTCTCATCAAGTCTCAAAATTAATCCGGAACTAGCAATATTTAAATCTGTTCAGAGTAGGGTCAACGAAAATAACTTAGTGATTTCCAAGGCCGATAAGGGCAACACAGTAGTAATAATGAATCGTGATGACTATAATATAAAGGTAAATGATGTTATTCAGGGTGACGCCTTTGTTCCTCTTAATTCAGATCCAACTAAGAAATTTCAAGCAGAGTTAAAATTAGCCGTCAACAACACCTCCTTTGTTTTTCCAGACAATTCTCACTATAAAGCAAAATTACTTCCTATGAACCCTGTAGCTCCAGCTTTGTACGGTTTGCCAAAAATTCATAAAGATAATATTCCAGTTCGTCCGGTTGTCTCTTATATAGGTGCTCCAGCTTATGATTTGTCAAAACGGTTAAATCATATTTTGATAGAAAAAACTGCCTTCAAGCCCATTTATTGTCTTAGGAACAAAGATGACTTAGTATCAAAAATTCAGAATGTCCATTTGCCCTCTAATGCGAAGTTGATATCTTTAGATGTAGATAGCTTGTTTACCAATGTTCCTTCCGATGAGTGTTTGATTGTTATTAGAAATTTACTAGAAAAACAACGTCTTCACACTAACGAAATTGATGACCTCATTAGCCTTGCATCAGTTTGCATGCGTCAAAATTATTTCAAATTCAATGATAGATTCTATATGCAGAAAGAAGGTTTAGCGATGGGTTCACCATAATGATAAGTCCATTAATGGCCGATATTTTCATGGATAGTTTTGAGAACAAACACATTGTCAGTAGTTCGAATATTTTGTATTATTACAGATACGTTGATGACATCATTATTTGCTGGACTGGTACTGGTAGACAGCTCGATGTATTTGTTGACAAATTGAACAAAATTCACCCCAAAATAAAATTTAAATTAGAAGTCGAACAAGAAAACTCCCTTAATTTTCTAGATTTAACGATTACTCGGGCACAGAATAAACATGAATTTCAAATATACCGCAAGCCAACACACACCGATACTGTAATACCTTCTTCGTCTTGTCACCCTTGGGAACATAAGCTTGCAGCATTTCGTTGTTATGTTCACAGATTGATGACGGTGCCTCTAAGTCCTGACAACTTTGAAAAAGAACTCAACATAATATATCAGATTGCTGTGAATAACGGGTATAGTGCAAAAATGGTTGATAGATTAGTCCACAAAAAACAGAATATCATTATTAGAAACAGTTTGTCTGCTTTACAGCCTGAAAGTACGAGTGTTCAGAAATATAAAACAAGCATAACTTATCTAGGTCCAATTTCTGAACGGGTTGCGAAGATTTTTCGGCGTTGTGGTGTTCGCGTTGCATTCAGAACCAAAAATAAGATAAAGCGTATTTGCAATGGTAAGGACAAATTAGATAAAAAACAACAGTCTGGTATTTACAAATTGTCTTGCAATGATTGTAACGGTGTCTATGTAGGTCAAACAGGTCGCAGTTTTGAAACTAGGTACAAAGAACATATCTCAGCCCATAGAAATAATCATCCTGAAAAATCACACTTTGCAAAACATCTATTAGAGTCCGGTCATAGTTTGCCTGATAACCATTCATTTGAAGTAAAACATATTTGTAAAAAAGGTTTAAGAATGTGTGTGTTAGAACAATTAGAAATACTAAAAAACAAGAATAACCCTGATTTACTAAACGAACAAACTAACTTTACCACTACCCCACTGTTACGCATGTTTTCGTCTCCCCATTTTCCCCACCAAACAACTAGTCAGGCCGGTGTATAAAAGGCGAGTTTTGGTCGGCGGCTCGTCACTAGCTGCTGAGCTGTCGGGCGAACAACATCAGTTGCTGCGGAGCGGCTGGGCGAGCAACACATCAGTTGCTGCGGAGAAGCCGGGCTAGCAACACATCCCGAGGATGCCTCGTTCAGAGGCGAAACACGTGTCGATAAGTTTTCTTGCTTGTTATTTTAGATTGCTTTGCTTGTATCGCTTGCTTGTTGCATATTTTTATGCGGGCGGGCGGGCGGTGCACGAGTCTGCATTTTGAATAGCACGACAAGAATTGTTTAGCGGAATATTGCAAATTATATTCATATATCCTTTACTTAGTGATGGACTTCCGCAAGGTAACGCCTATTTCAATTAATCATCTTAGGTCAGCAAGCATAGCTGAACAGGCGAAATTGTATGTTAAACTTACCAAATTACACAGAGTAGCCGCACAGAATGTTTGGTTTAATCAACAATGTAAGAAAAATCAAGTTATCCCCAACTACATAAAACTTAATATTCGTTGTAACACACACACTAGGTCTTCATTTTAAGCTATTAGAAGAGCACAATTGGCTTGGTTGAATGAAGAAATAAGGTATTGGTTTTCGGTAAGAAATAACCTTAAAACTCATCTCAAAGTTCTCCATACTGAATTAACTTTTTCTTTACACAGCACTGAATTTGACAGCTTGGATAGAAAGGCTAGAGATTTGGCATCGAAGGTTGTGCACGAGAAGTATCTCATTCAGAAAAGTAAGTTAGATAGATTAATACAGTGTAATAACGATTTTAGTCGACAGCCCGTGCAAAATTCATCAACTTCTTCATTCTACCCTCGAGTAAAAAATTTAACTAATGTTGTTTTTCCTAATATTGAGATGTCTCTTTTAGAAAAGGGTTTAAAATATAATATTCCTTCTAGTTTGTCCCAAAATTCATTAGAAAATTTAGCTGTTGATGCTGAGATTACTGCAATTGTTTCTAAGCAAGACAATATTGTGAAGAGTTTGGTTACGCATGAAATTGAAAAGTTCGTTGTCTCATCAAGTCTCAAAATTAATCCGGAACTAGCAATATTTAAATCTGTTCAGAGTAGGGTCAACGAAAATAACTTAGTGATTTCCAAGGCCGATAAGGGCAACACAGTAGTAATAATGAATCGTGATGACTATAATAATATAAAGGTAAATGATGTTATTCAGGGTGACGCCTTTGTTCCTCTTAATTCAGATCCAACTAAGAAATTTCAAGCAGAGTTAAAATTAGCCGTCAACAACACCTCCTTTGTTTTTCCAGACAATTCTCACTATAAAGCAAAATTACTTCCTATGAACCCTGTAGCTCCAGCTTTGTACGGTTTGCCAAAAATTCATAAAGATAATATTCCAGTTCGTCCGGTTGTCTCTTATATAGGTGCTCCAGCTTATGATTTGTCAAAACGGTTAAATCATATTTTGATAGAAAAAACTGCCTTCAAGCCCATTTATTGTCTTAGGAACAAAGATGACTTAGTATCAAAAATTCAGAATGTCCATTTGCCCTCTAATGCGAAGTTGATATTTTTAGATGTAGATAGCTTGTTTACCAATGTTCCTTCCGATGAGTGTTTGATTGTTATTAGAAATTTACTAGAAAAACAACGTCTTCACACTAACGAAATTGATGACCTCATTAGCCTTGCATCAGTTTGCATGCGTCAAAATTATTTCAAATTCAATGATAGATTCTATATGCAGAAAGAAGGTTTAGCGATGGGTTCACCCTTAAGTCCATTAATGGCCGATATTTTCATGGATAGTTTTGAGAACAAACACATTGTCAGTAGTTCGAATATTTTGTATTATTACAGATACGTTGATGACATCATTATTTGCTGGACTTGTACTGGTAGACAGCTCGATGTATTTGTTGACAAATTGAACAAAATTCACCCCAAAATAAAATTTAAATTAGAAGTCGAACAAGAAAACTCCCTTAATTTTCTAGATTTAACGATTACTCGGGCACAGAATAAACATGAATTTCAAATATACCGCAAGCCAACACACACCGATACTGTAATACCTTCTTCGTCTTGTCACCCTTGGGAACATAAGCTTGCAGCATTTCGTTGTTATGTTCACAGATTGATGACGGTGCCTCTAAGTCCTGACAACTTTGAAAAAGAACTCAACATAATATATCAGATTGCTGTGAATAACGGGTATAGTGCAAAAATGGTTGATAGATTAGTCCACAAAAAACAGAATATCATTATTAGAAACAGTTTGTCTGCTTTACAGCCTGAAAGTACGAGTGTTCAGAAATATAAAACAAGCATAACTTATCTAGGTCCAATTTCTGAACGGGTTGCGAAGATTTTTCGGCGTTGTGGTGTTCGCGTTGCATTCAGAACCAAAAATAAGATAAAGCGTATTTGCAATGGTAAGGACAAATTAGATAAAAAACAACAGTCTGGTATTTACAAATTGTCTTGCAATGATTGTAACGGTGTCTATGTAGGTCAAACAGGTCGCAGTTTTGAAACTAGGTACAAAGAACATATCTCAGCCCATAGAAATAATCATCCTGAAAAATCACACTTTGCAAAACATCTATTAGAGTCCGGTCATAGTTTGCCTGATAACCATTCATTTGAAGTAAAACATATTTGTAAAAAAGGTTTAAGAATGTGTGTGTTAGAACAATTAGAAATACTAAAAAACAAGAATAACCCTGATTTACTAAACGAACAAACTAACTTTACCACTACCCCACTGTTACGCATGTTTTCGTCTCCCCATTTTCCCCACCAAACAACTAGTCAGGCCGGTGTATAAAAGGCGAGTTTTGGTCGGCGGCTCGTCACTAGCTGCTGAGCTGTCGGGCGAACAACATCAGTTGCTGCGGAGCGGCTGGGCGAGCAACACATCAGTTGCTGCGGAGAAGCCGGGCTAGCAACACATCCCGAGGATGCCTCGTTCAGAGGCGAAACACGTGTCGATAAGTTTTCTTGCTTGTTATTTAAGATTGCTTTGCTTGTATCGCTTGCTTGTTGCATGTTTTTATGCGGGCGGGCGGGCGGTGCACGAGTCTGCATTTTGAATAGCACGACAAGAATTGTTTAGCGGAATATTGCAAATTATATTCATATATCCTTTACTTAGTGATGGACTTCCGCAAGGTAACGCCTATTTCAATTAATCATCTTAGGTCAGCAAGCATAGCTGAACAGGCGAAATTGTATGTTAAACTTACCAAATTACACAGAGTAGCCGCACAGAATGTTTGGTTTAATCAACAATGTAAGAAAAATCAAGTTATCCCCAACTACATAAAACTTAATATTCGTTGTAACACACACACTAGGTCTTCATTTTTAGCTATTAGAAGAGCACAATTGGCTTGGTTGAATGAAGAAATAAGGTATTGGTTTTCGGTAAGAAATAACCTTAAAACTCATCTCAAAGTTCTCCATACTGAATTAACTTTTTCTTTACACAGCACTGAATTTGACAGCTTGGATAGAAAGGCTAGAGATTTGGCATCGAAAGTTGTGCACGAGAAGTATCTCATTCAGAAAAGTAAGTTAGATAGATTAATACAGTGTAATAACGATTTTAGTCGACAGCCCGTGCAAAATTCATCAACTTCTTCATTCTACCCTCGAGTAAAAAATTTAACTAATGTTGTTTTTCCTAATATTGAGATGTCTCTTTTAGAAAAGGGTTTAAAATATAATATTCCTTCTAGTTTGTCCCAAAATTCATTAGAAAATTTAGCTGTTGATGCTGAGATTACTGCAATTGTTTCTAAGCAAGACAATATTGTGAAGAGTTTGGTTACACATGAAATTCAAGAGTTCGTTGTCTCATCAAGTCTCAAAATTAATCCGGAACTAGCAATATTTAAATCTGTTCAGAGTAGGGTCAACAAAAATAACTTAGTGATTTCCAAGGCCGATAAGGGCAACACAGTAGTAATAATGAATCGTGATGACTATAATATAAAGGTAAATGATGTTATTCAGGGTGACGCCTTTGTTCCTCTTAATTCAGATCCAACTAAGAAATTTCAAGCAGAGTTAAAATTAGCCGTCAACAACACCTCCTTTGTTTTTCCAGACAATTCTCACTATAAAGCAAAATTACTTCCTATGAACCCTGTAGCTCCAGCTTTGTACGGTTTGCCAAAAATTCATAAAGATAATATTCCAGTTCGTCCGGTTGTCTCTTATATAGGTGCTCCAGCTTATGATTTGTCAAAACGGTTAAATCATATTTTGATAGAAAAAACTGCCTTCAAGCCCATTTATTGTCTTAGGAACAAAGATGACTTAGTATCAAAAATTCAGAATGTCCATTTGCCCTCTAATGCGAAGTTGATATCTTTAGATGTAGATAGCTTGTTTACCAATGTTCCTTCCGATGAGTGTTTGATTGTTATTAGAAATTTACTAGAAAAACAACGTCTTCACACTAACGAAATTGATGACCTCATTAGCCTTGCATCAGTTTGCATGCGTCAAAATGATTTCAAATTCAATGATAGATTCTATATGCAGAAAGAAGGTTTAGCGATGGGTTCACCCTTAAGTCCATTAATGGCCGATATTTTCATGGATAGTTTTGAGAACAAACACATTGTCAGTAGTTCGAATATTTTGTATTATTACAGATACGTTGATGACATCATTATTTGCTGGACTGGTACTGGTAGACAGCTCGATGTATTTGTTGACAAATTGAACAAAATTCACCCCAAAATAAAATTTAAATTAGAAGTCGAACAAGAAAACTCCCTTAATTTTCTAGATTTAACGATTACTCGGGCACAGAATAAACATGAATTTCAAATATACCGCAAGCCAACACACACCGATACTGTAATACCTTCTTCGTCTTGTCACCCTTGGGAACATAAGCTTGCAGCATTTCGTTGTTATGTTCACAGATTGATGACGGTGCCTCTAAGTCCTGACAACTTTGAAAAAGAACTCAACATAATATATCAGATTGCTGTGAATAACGGGTATAGTGCAAAAATGGTTGATAGATTAGTCCACAAAAAACAGAATATCATTATTAGAAACAGTTTGTCTGCTTTACAGCCTGAAAGTACGAGTGTTCAGAAATATAAAACAAGCATAACTTATCTAGGTCCAATTTCTGAACGGGTTGCGAAGATTTTTCGGCGTTGTGGTGTTCGCGTTGCATTCAGAACCAAAAATAAGATAAAGCGTATTTGCAATGGTAAGGACAAATTAGATAAAAAACAACAGTCTGGTATTTACAAATTGTCTTGCAATGATTGTAACGGTGTCTATGTAGGTCAAACAGGTCGCAGTTTTGAAACTAGGTACAAAGAACATATTTCAGCCCATAGAAATAATCATCCTGAAAAATCACACTTTGCAAAACATCTATTAGAGTCCGGTCATAGTTTGCCTGATAACCATTCATTTGAAGTAAAACATATTTGTAAAAAAGGTTTAAGAATGTGTGTGTTAGAACAATTAGAAATACTAAAAAACAAGAATAACCCTGATTTACTAAACGAACAAACTAACTTTACCACTACCCCACTGTTACGCATGTTTTCGTCTCCCCATTTTCCCCACCAAACAACTAGTCAGGCCGGTGTATAAAAGGCGAGTTTTGGTCGGCGGCTCGTCACTAGCTGCTGAGCTGTCGGGCGAACAACATCAGTTGCTGCGGAGCGGCTGGGCGAGCAACACATCAGTTGCTGCGGAGAAGCCGGGCTAGCAACACATCCCGAGGATGCCTCGTTCAGAGGCGAAACACGTGTCGATAAGTTTTCTTGCTTGTTATTTTAGATTGCTTTGCTTGTATCGCTTGCTTGTTGCATGTTTTTATGCGGGCGGGCGGGCGGTGCACGAGTCTGCATTTTGAATAGCACGACAAGAATTGTTTAGCGGAATATTGCAAATTATATTCATATATCCTTTACTTAGTGATGGACTTCCGCAAGGTAACGCCTATTTCAATTAATCATCTTAGGTCAGCAAGCATAGCTGAACAGGCGAAATTGTATGTTAAACTTACCAAATTACACAGAGTAGCCGCACAGAATGTTTGGTTTAATCAACAATGTAAGAAAAATCAAGTTATCCCCAACTACATAAAACTTAATTTTCGTTGTAACACACACACTAGGTCTTCATTTTTAGCTATTAGAAGAGCACAATTGGCTTGGTTGAATGAAGAAATAAGGTATTGGTTTTCGGTAAGAAATAACCTTAAAACTCATCTCAAAGTTCTCCATACTGAATTAACTTTTTCTTTACACAGCACTGAATTTGACAGCTTGGATAGAAAGGCTAGAGATTTGGCATCGAAGGTTGTGCACGAGAAGTATTTCATTCAGAAAAGTAAGTTAGATAGATTAATACAGTGTAATAACGATTTTAGTCGACAGCCCGTGCAAAATTCATCAACTTCTTCATTCTACCCTCGAGTAAAAAATTTAACTAATGTTGTTTTTCCTAATATTGAGATGTCTCTTTTAGAAAAGGGTTTAAAATATAATATTCCTTCTAGTTTGTTCCAAAATTCATTAGAAAATTTAGCTGTTGATGCTGAGATTACTGCAATTGTTTCTAAGCAAGACAATATTGTGAAGAGTTTGGTTACGCATGAAATTCAAGAGTTCGTTGTCTCATCAAGTCTCAAAATTAATCCGGAACTAGCAATATTTAAATCTGTTCAGAGTAGGGTCAACGAAAATAACTTAGTGATTTCCAAGGCCGATAAGGGCAACACAGTAGTAATAATGAATCGTGATGACTATAATATAAAGGTAAATGATGTTATTCAGGGTGACGCCTTTGTTCCTCTTAATTCAGATCCAACTAAGAAATTTCAAGCAGAGTTAAAATTAGCCGTCAACAACACCTCCTTTGTTTTTCCAGACAATTCTCACTATAAAGCAAAATTACTTCCTATGAACCCTGTAGCTCCAGCTTTGTACGGTTTGCCAAAAATTCATAAAGATAATATTCCAGTTCGTCCGGTTGTCTCTTATATAGGTGCTCCAGCTTATGATTTGTCAAAACGGTTAAATCATATTTTGATAGAAAAAACTGCCTTCAAGCCCATTTATTGTCTTAGGAACAAAGATGACTTAGTATCAAAAATTCAGAATGTCCATTTGCCCTCTAATGCGAAGTTGATATCTTTAGATGTAGATAGCTTGTTTACCAATGTTCCTTCCGATGAGTGTTTGATTGTTATTAGAAATTTACTAGAAAAACAACGTCTTCACACTAACGAAATTGATGACCTCATTAGCCTTGCATCAGTTTGCATGCGTCAAAATGATTTCAAATTCAATGATAGATTCTATATGCAGAAAGAAGGTTTAGCGATGGGTTCACCCTTAAGTCCATTAATGGCCGATATTTTCATGGATAGTTTTGAGAACAAACACATTGTCAGTAGTTCGAATATTTTGTACTATTACAGATACGTTGATGACATCATTATTTGCTGGACTGGTACTGGTAGACAGCTCGATGTATTTGTTGACAAATTGAACAAAATTCACCCCAAAATAAAATTTAAATTAGAAGTCGAACAAGAAAACTCCCTTAATTTTCTAGATTTAACGATTACTCGGGCACAGAATAAACATGAATTTCAAATATACCGCAAGCCAACACACACCGATACTGTAATACCTTCTTCATCTTGTCACCCTTGGGAACATAAGCTTGCAGCATTTCGTTGTTATGTTCACAGATTGATGACGGTGCCTCTAAGTCCTGACAACTTTGAAAAAGAACTCAACATAATATATCAGATTGCTGTGAATAACGGGTATAGTGCAAAAATGGTTGATAGATTAGTCCACAAAAAACAGAATATCATTATTAGAAACAGTTTGTCTGCTTTACAGCCTGAAAGTACGAGTGTTCAGAAATATAAAACAAGCATAACTTATCTAGGTCCAATTTCTGAACGGGTTGCGAAGATTTTTCGGCGTTGTGGTGTTCGCGTTGCATTCAGAACCAAAAATAAGATAAAGCGTATTTGCAATGGTAAGGACAAATTAGATAAAAAACAACAGTCTGGTATTTACAAATTGTCTTGCAATGATTGTAACGGTGTCTATGTAGGTCAAACAGGTCGCAGTTTTGAAACTAGGTACAAAGAACATATCTCAGCCCATAGAAATAATCATCCTGAAAAATCACACTTTGCAAAACATCTATTAGAGTCCGGTCATAGTTTGCCTGATAACCATTCATTTGAAGTAAAACATATTTGTAAAAAAGGTTTAAGAATGTGTGTGTTAGAACAATTAGAAATACTAAAAAACAAGAATAACCCTGATTTACTAAACGAACAAACTAACTTTACCACTACCCCACTGTTACGCATGTTTTCGTCTCCCCATTTTCCCCACCAAACAACTAGTCAGGCCGGTGTATAAAAGGCGAGTTTTGGTCGGCGGCTCGTCACTAGCTGCTGAGCTGTCGGGCGAACAACATCAGTTGCTGCGGAGCGGCTGGGCGAGCAACACATCAGTTGCTGCGGAGAAGCCGGGCTAGCAACACATCCCGAGGATGCCTCGTTCAGAGGCGAAACACGTGTCGATAAGTTTTCTTGCTTGTTATTTTAGATTGCTTTGCTTGTATCGCTTGCTTGTTGCATGTTTTTATGCGGGCGGGCGGGCGGTGCACGAGTCTGCATTTTGAATAGCACGACAAGAATTGTTTAGCGGAATATTGCAAATTATATTCATATATCCTTTACTAAATTTTAAAGATATGAATATGAAAAAAGTCCTCAGGCCAGGATTCGAACCTGCGACCTCTTGTTAGCGCGCTACCAATTGCACTACAGAGGTTCTACTTATCCTAGACCGTTCAATTTTTCCACCATACTTGTATTTACTGAATATTTTTGTAACTATTTGATCAAGCCAGCTTGTAAGGCACACACTGAACGCTCACGAGGGCGTTTTGTGATTGTACGCCTTGTTTTTAGAAGACTTTTTCAAATTCTTGTCTTTGAAATTTGTTTCTAATAATTGATATTTTCTAGTTTGTAATGCATTTTAATAATTATATTTAGAGCACTGTTAAATCTGGAAACTATCGTAATGTGCAAATTTTCGAGTCATCCAGCTTTCAATTTTACATTTCATAATAGGAATTTATACAAAAAAAATAGTTTTATCGTTGAAATAGGCGAGCTTCAGCCTATTTCTGACAGCAGGATATCATAATACAAATTCAACGCGTACAAAAGAGATCATCATAGAACTATATTGAAGTTTGTTGAAGTTTGACCTCAGATAAACAGAGTTAGATAATAAGGGGGCTGGCTCAGTCGCAACACTGAGTATTCTATGTGGGATATGGATACACGCCCATTGGAGCAAAACTCACACACAGGTTCGTGCAGTTTTTGGAACAAAATAATATAATTTTACTTTTGTGCCGCCGCGCGCCGGCCGGCTCTATCGCGTAACAAAATTCTCACGCGATAAGTCGTAGGTAAAATCAGAATTTAGGTCGCCGCGAGAGGCTCTCAAGAGTCATTTCAACAACATTATTTTTGTTTGTAAGTACACCCATTGCCTTCGCCGTATTTTTTATGAAATAAATCTTTTTGAAGCATCCAAAAGTACCCATTACTTTGAGAGATATTTACATTAAAAGATTGTAATAAAATGCATGTATCGAAAAACGGCCGGTGAGATGCATTGAAGGTCCCGCGGTCGATGTGACGTCACTATCGTTGAATCTGCTTACTTGTGCAGGCGTTAAACGGATTTGGCGTTGTTTTTCTGGTTTATCATAGTGTTTTTACTTTAAAACCTTTAAGAAGTGAATACATAGTAGCTATGCTTATATATAACTTATGTAAAATGACCGAAGCGGGCTTTAGTTAGTGCCAATCCGACAATCTTCCCAGAATTAGATGGCATAATATTTTTCTACCAACACAAGATTCTTCGGTGTCGAAATCAGGAGTTTTAAGGCAGAGAGGTAAGCAAACGTTTTATAAACCAAATTACTCATATAGTATAGGTACCTAATACGAAATAGATAATATTGGTAATTATTGTTTACTTCCTTGTTCATATTACAAACACATTTTGTGTTGTGTCCAAATATTCTTCATATTTTTTAATTAGATTAAAGGTACATTTTAATTTCAATAAAGAGTATCTAAACCACAGACATACAGACCAAACATTAATTAATAAATGATCCTCACACACAACAGTAAGCTGATATTTTCGGAGACAACTCTTCCCTTCTTATCACTTTCAGCCATTTATTTCGGAGTATTTTTTCCTTAGGAACAATTATAACAGTTTTATCCGCTGTTAAAATGGTTGTGGATTTACATTTTGGCACGATACAGTATTTATACGGTTGTTGCTTAGTTGTAGACATTTTTTATAATCGTTTACTTCGCACGCTTATGCAATTTGCCTATAGTTCAAACTCGACTCGCTGTTTGTGACGTCACTGCGGGATATCGACCTCGATCCGCGTTGAACCTGCCGTTTTATACCGCGCGTAATTCGAGCTAACTTTGAAGTGCTGGTCAATTGTTATCATAAAACAATAAAAAGTATAGCAGAATTTACGCAAAAGAGCTGCCCTTTACGTAAATTCTGGTATACTTTTTTATTTGATAAAAGTAGTTTACTGAAAAAATAGGTCTATTGGCGACTTATCGCCCAATTGGCAAGCCTGCTGTGGTTAAAGACATTTATGTGTATGCTACTGCCATCTGTTGAGAAGAGTTTTGTTGGACGCAATCCGCTACTCGACGCTAGGTGACGTTAACACTACCATAGAACGTAACTATTGAATAAAGCGTCAACATTTTATTCTGTGATTTTAATTTCATTCGTTCAACAATTCTGAAATTTTAGAGGAAGTAAAATGTCAATGTCAATCAAAAAATCAAAACCTCTTAATTTGAGATGATCGATTGTAAATTAATGTAATTTTAAAACACTATATAAACATTCTAATATAAGGAAAAACTAACTCTCTAATCATGGGTGACGAAAGCAATAAAGAAATTCGCGAACTATACTCAATGTTCCATCAAGAGTACATTATTATGGCGGAATAGTAAGTTCATAAATCTGTTTTAATTCTTGCCTTACTGTTCTCTCTCTGCAATGGCTCTGTCAATTTAACAGCAGCCTTGGCCAAAAGTATTAGAAACTCGATTATTTTTCTGTGTAACTGCAGTCCGGTTTTTTATTAGGGTTATTAGGTAGGGTTATTTTTATTACATTTAGTTTTGGCAAAGGCTGTCAACTTTGCCTGAATAACACCAAATAAAATAACCCTTTTTATTGTTTTTCAGCCGAATGCTACAAACAGAAAATTTACCAGGCATATATGTTATTCCTTCTTACGAGAATTCTTTTTGTAAGTTAACACATTTTCATCAGTGACAAAACAGACAAAAAAATTAAGTAGACATCTATAAGTTTGGTTTGCTGGCCTCTTTTCCCTTGATACCCCTTATTATCTACACCCTAAGTCACAGGGATGATGGAATAATCAAATAATTTATCAATATAAAAAGTTAATTTTGCTTTGCAGTGTGGTTTGGAGTGATATTTGTAAGGTCTGGTCTCTATGAAGGAGGTGTTTTCCGATTTACATTAACATTACCAGACGAATTCCCAAATAATGAGGTTCCAGTAAGTATAACCTTTTAGATAAAGCTTTGTTAATACAATGGTGGAATAAGTATTTATCTTTTGAATTTACAGGTGGTCACATTTTCATCACATTTATATCACCCTGCTGTTGATGCCACATCTGGAATCCTAAACTTGAGTGAAGTTTTCCCTCAATGGGATAGAAAACGCAATCATGTCTGGCAAATATTAAAATATCTTACCTGGATATTTACCAATTTGAATATGAAAGTGCCTGCCAATGTTGAAGCTTCCATTTCGTAAGTGTACTAAATTTAAAATAATGATATCATATTTTACAGTAGGTATTTAGGTTATGTAATTGCTTTCATTTATTGCAGATTTAAGACAAATAGAAAATTGTTCATGGAAAAAGTAAAGGACAGTGTAATATCAAGTATTGACCACATTTATGATGACCCACCCACAGAAGACAGGCACTTCATAACATTTCAACCTTATGATCCTGAAATCCATGATAATGCGAAAAATATCATGCTTAAACCAGCTAAATCCTCTGAAGGCATGTCCCAAGGAATCTCATGGGTTCAACCAGGGTCATTCCAACCATTTTCTAAAGAAGAAACCACATGATTTTCATATTTGTTGTATTTAAACCTACCTGAAATAGTTCATGCCATATTGGATACCTGTGATAGTGCTAGAAACAATTTCATAACATATAGCTGATCTGTAACTAAATTTTTACCAAATTTTTTGAAGGTATATTTTTCAGTTTTCAATGTTATCATATCATTCCACCAGATTTTTATTGTAACTTGGAATTTATTAACTTGTTTTCAATTATGTATACCTACTTACATGAAAAAACAAATATTACCATATGTAGAAATCATATAATCACAAATAATATTTACAAATTAATATTTATATTACAGTATTTTAGTTATTCATTTTAGATTTACCTTTAGTCAACTGCTGTTTTAACCCTAATTTTGAATTTATCAATTTTTTCTTGAAACCAACACTGGCCCAACACATAATTTTCATTTTTCCATGTAAAATGTGTTGGTGGTTGAGAACTGCCATTGTTAAACACAAAGTTTTTACTTAATTCTATTGAAAGTTTGGATCTTATTAATGCGATTCCACCATAAATATCTTCAGTTGGATGATAGACACGTCCTGTTTGTGGCAACATGTATAGTTTTTCAGGTAAAAACAATGATGATAGCAAATCTCCAGCATATCCAAAAGTTAGAAAATCTGCTTCTTTTCCATTAAACGGCTTGCTTATAAGGTGTGTGTAAACAATTGGTACATCATCACATCTTATAAAATTTCTTTCTCTCCCACATAAGGATATAAATGGAAATTCATCCTGATATCTTCCAGTTTTGTTCATCCTTATTCTTTTAAAAAAGAAATCTAAGAACTTCTTCTCTTTGAAACAAGAAGTAAAATTCTTCATTTTTGAATCATCTAAAAATAACTGTAAGTAAAAAGTTTAAAATCGATAATAATTTAATACATAAAAGCTTATAATTTTATACAAACACAAATAGGTATTATTGAAGTCGTTGGATATAGCTTGGGTTAACTCAGCACAAAGCGAATCCTATCTATGTGTCTAGTCTACCTACTCATAATAGATTTAAAGCAAATCCTATGTATATGGGTCTACAGATAGATTTAGGGAAAGTCCTATGTCTATGGGTCTACTTACCATTCCCTGATGGTCAATATAATAAAAATATTCCCTAATCTTGGGTTCAGGAGACTGACCTTGCACGTAACTCACGCATCTAATAGGCATTAAATATTTTGTTAAAGAACCATTAAGACTATGAAATAAATACCTAGACATAATTAATGCCATTATAAAGATAAATTACGATCACTTTCAAGCAAATTTTCAATCGAGAACCTTTGATCCATACGTTTAAAAGTTACTCTATGATCCATACCACAGAGTCCACGGACTAGTGTTGTACAAAAATCGATAGGCTATCGATACTATCGTGACCTTGGAAAAGGTAACAATATCGATAGCGAAAATTCCATAATAGTATCGACTATATGTTAGCAATACTATCGATAGTATTATTTACGTTTATCAATTAAACTATCGAGTGTATCGATACTATTGAAAGTATCGATGGTTTTGCTCCATCGATAGTCCATGAAAATGCAATACTATTGCTCTGTCTAATTGCTGTGGTTGTCAACGCGGTAAGCATAATAATATTTAGATCTTATTAAAGTTCGATTGGTTTCGTAAAAAAATCAAAAAGATTTTGAAAACTGTAATCTGGCAACACTTGACAGCCAGAATCGAGCGAAGGTTTGTTTGAAAAAATTGTTAATCATTGTGCGTATCTATCTTGTAAATTTTAAAAGTGGTTTTATCAAATCAAGATGTAATACATAATATGATTATATACTATTTAAGGTGTTCCTTATAAGTCCCTAATACTATCGAAATTTAATGGACTATCGATGGAGCAAAAGAATCGATACTTTCAATAGTATCGATACTATCGATTGTTTCATTGATTAACGCAAATAATACTATCGATAGTATTGCTAAAATATAATCGATACTATCGATGGTATTACTCAATTTGGGCTATCGATAGCACAATCGATATCGTTACTTTTTTCCAAGGTCAACTATATATAGCCATGCAACACTACCACAGACACAAAGACAAAATAATAATAATCCCCTGCGTGCGTGCGTCCGATGGGCGAGTCGGTCGAGTCCTAACTAATATGATTTGTCTGTGGTCGAGTCGAGTCATTAAACTCGAGCTTGGAACCGAGTTAACCCGAGTTGTCTCTCTGACAAGTGATAACTCGGCCCGAGTTCAACTGAACGTTAAAAAAAGGGTGCAGTTGCCACTTTTGCTTCCATTTTTTGTTTTAGACGGTAAGATTGCATCTACAGAACACTAAGTGCGAGTTGCCATCGAATGACTTTACTACCGCGTGAATCGAGTTAAACTGGGTTTCCAGCGCGTGTTTTGTCCTACACACTACACCAAAACGTCTACACAGCATATTGTTCCGCTACATATTTGTGTTTAAAAGCCCCGTGTTTCCTGCATGCTTATCAGTAAAAATGTGTAGCTAAACAATGTTTTGTGTACACGTTTTTGTTTAGTGTGTAGTACAAAACGTGCGCTGGACACCCGGCTTAACTCGATTCACGCGGTAGTAAAGTCTTTCGATGGCAACTCGCACTTAGCGTTCAGTTCAAATTACAAGAAGTCTTTTCCTAGTTTTGAACTTTGTAAGATTGATCTTACTAAATATTTTTTCACAATCTGCGTCTTCCTGTAAAAGTATTCGTATACGTAATTAATGGAAATACCTTGCCAACACAGTAAGGGGCTGTTCATTTATTACGTAAGACGATTTGGGGAGGGTCCGAACAAGTCTTATTTTTTCTTACCCTGTAGGCCTTGGGGAGGGAGGGGGTCCGAACAAGTTTTATTTTTTCTTACATGGGGGTGGGACCTAGATTGTTAAGATCACAAAAGTAAGCAAAAATAACATAAACCAACGCGTTTTTATTTTTTACCCCATAATTATCGTAATTTTGCGTACGATCCTTGAATTAGGATAGTACTTTCATCGTACTTATTGAAGAATGATCGTACCTACAAATACGATAATTATCGTACGAAATCTTAGAGCAATACTGTAAGTACGAAATCCAACCCTGCCGGTGATTCACCCCCAAGCAGCACATTTTCGATGGCCATAAACAAGCTGTACATAATACAGTCTAGAGCTTTCTCATAGCTGTACTAGAGGGTTGTACAATACGAGTCTTGAGGCTGTTTTAGGGTAGATTTCATGCACTCTTAAACAGCACGGCTGTTGAACGAAAAAAGAAAAAATCTGCAGAAAGCATTTGAGTAGCATTTAAAAAGAACGTAATCTAGAAGTTAACTACGTATATGCTACAGGCTTACTTAGAAGCCTAAAGCTCGTTAATGGCTGGATACAGGGAATAGTCAACCCTCTTATAATTCTGCGTGCCACCTTTGGGTTGAAAGTGCCCCTTAGGTTTAAATAAGTTGAGGATTCAAATAAAAATCAAACTTCTTTTATAATTTACTGAAAGTTGGGCCCCCTTCTCTTCTGCTTGTGCCCCCCGCTGCTTATGTCCACCTGAGTTCTAGACCCTGCGCACGCCTATGGTCCTCCTCCACCTAAATGCCAATGCCAAGAGTGTATATTTCGTGACAGGCGGGAGTGCGGGCCATTTCATACTGACTTAAATGTACTCGCCCACACTCCCGCCGTGTCACTTACTATAGCTATCAGCCATTGTACAGCCACCAGCAATACATAAGAGTAAATTTAGATTATTGGTGTTCGATCAACGTCAACTGTTAATTTTATACGTAACGTTGGCGAGAAAGCAACGTATTAAAATCCATTGTCAAGTTAAAAGAAACCTTTCAAAAGAATATGCTAAGAAAACAAAATATTGATTCTTACAAAGAAAATTATCTCCATTAAACAAGCTGCAGTAAAGTATCAGTGTCATTAATGGAAAATTTTTTCAATCGTTTAGACAACATGTTACATTCCCTGACCAAAGACAAAACAAGAAAAAAAATTGTTATCTGCGGCGACTGGAATATAAATACTTTAATACAAGATAAATTTTCGACATCACTCCTTAGTATTCTTGGAAACTACAATCTAAACATTCATGTTCATGCACCGACCCGGAATAAATCTTGTCTCGATCAATTTGCTAGCAACGACCGCAGTGCTAAGAGCGAGGTACACCATTTAGCACTTTCAGATCACACGGCCCAAACCTTATCTCTTAAAATCAATAGTAAAAAATCTACTCTGACTGGTTTGAATACAGGAGAGATTATAATTATGATAATATTCGCAAATTTTACGAATGCATGACTGCTCTGAGTTTTACAGAGGTATATAAAAATAAAAACCTTGAAGACGCATACAATGAATTTCAAAATCTTGTAACTCTATTTTATAAATTATGCTTTCCTGTCATAAAAGTTAAAATGAGTAACAGACCCACTAAACTAAGATGGGTTACAAAAGTACGAGTTTTACAGAGGTATATAAAAATAAAAACCTTGAAGACGCATACAATGAATTTCAAAATCTTGTAACTCTATTTTATAAATTATGCTTTCCTGTCATAAAAGTTAAAATGAGTAACAGACCCACTAAACTAAGATGGGTTACAAAAGGGATAAAAAAGTGTTCTCAGATTAAAAGAAATCTTTATTTCAAATATCGAAACTCTAATATAAATAAAAGATTGAATAAAAATGCGTACACTAAATATTCTAATTTACTAAAAAAATGTATCCTAGTAAGCCAAAGACAGCAAAATGATAAATACATTAAAAACAATAAAAATAAATGCAAAGCAGGTTTTGTTTGTTAGAAGACGGATACTTAAATATTGATGGTACTGTATTAATTTTGGGAGATCTAAATTTAAATAGTGCCACTGTCAACATTTTTAATTACTATGGATATTTCGTAAATTTTTGTGGTATGGTAGAGAAAAATGAGGTGAAGAATGAGCATGGTGGAAAGTTAGACGTGGTGCTGGCGCCGGAGTGTGTTGGAGGGGTGAGTGTGTGTGCGGCGGACATCGGTCTGGTCGAACACACCGACAAGTATCACCCTCCCTTAGACATTGTAATCCCATTAGCTAGTGTGCACCCATCTCGTTGTACTGGTCGCCTTGATCCAAGCAATATTAGTCCGCAACGTGACTGGAACTTTGCTAAAGGTGACTTTGCGCTGTTTTATGGTCTACTTTGCCAAGCCTCATGGTTTTTGAACACAATTCAAAATAAATTTAATTGAAATATAGCTAATAACAATATTGACAACATAAAATTAAATGATAACATATATACAGATCCTAGTGACATATGTAAAATATTTAATAATTTCTTCATTGATCTTACAAATGAAAATTCCTCAAGTAAAGTTAATAGAAGTTGTAAACATAATTTCAAAGACATGAAAAACAATGAAAGTACAATGTTCCTACAACCAACGGATCCACAAGAGGTATTCAAAATAATCATGTCGTTAAATAATAGCAACTCTGTGGGTTATGATGAAATTAGTACCAAAGTTCTCAAATTGTGTGCATATTTCCTCTGCGTACCCATCAGTTTTCTTATAAACCTGTCGTTTTCTGAAGGAAACTTTCCACAAGCCTTAAAGCTTTGTATTGTTAGGCCCATACACAAAAAAGGTGACAAATCAGATCTCAACCATTACCGCCCAGTAACTCTGATTCCTGTCATTTCAAAAGTATTTGAACGAACTATGCACAAACGACTAACTAGTTTTTTAAATAAGCATAACATCTTAACCCAGAAACAATACGGCTTTAGAAAAAACAGCTCAACTTCACTTGCATGTTTTAACCTAGTGAAGAATGTGACTGAAAATCTGAATAAAGGTACACCAACAGTAACGGTCTTTCTAGATATGAGCAAAGCTTTTGACTTTGTAAACCATGAAATACTGCTATCTAAGTTGCAAAGATATGGTATTAGAGGATTAATTTAAGTAAAACCAATTTTATGCAATTTAGAACATACCAAGAGCAACATTTCAAATTAAATATCGAACACAATAATGAAAAAGTAAATGAAGTTGATTATACGGTATTTTTAGGTGTAACGTTGGACAAAAATCTAAATTGGAAACAACATATTAAAGCTGTTTGCAATAAACTCGATAAATTTGTGTTTGCTTTGAGGCGCCTAAGAAATACAATATCTCAAACAGCAGCGATTACCGCCTACCATGGGTACGTCTCTTCAGTCCTCAACTATGGCTTAATTATGTGGGGGAACTCTGTAGAGGTTGAAAAGGCATTTAAGGTCCAGAAAAAGTGCATACGAGCAATCTGTGGCGCTTGGTACAGAGATAGCTGTAAACCTCTTTTTAAAAAATTAAAGATTCTACCTCTGCCGTGCATGTATATTAAAGAAATTTGTTTGTTTGTGGCACAACATCAAAATTGTTTTTTAAAAAATACAGATGCTTATGAAAAGCAGACAAGGCATAAAGATAATCTTTATATGCCAAAATGTAAATTAAACATATTTCAAAAGAATGTTTCTTGCATGGCGATCAAAATTTTCAATACATTGCCACAAGAATTCAAAAGCTTGCCAATAAAAATCCTAAAAAGGAAATTACATACATTGCTCCAAGATAAATGTTTTTATGATATCAAAGAATATTTAAATAATTAAAATGTATATACTTATATTAGGATGTTTACTTTCATATTGTGCAAATTTCATAATATGTATATACGTACAGTATAATAATTAATAACGTAAATACAATACATATGAGGTAAATTAGCTTATATTGTTGCATGTTAGTTTTTTTTTTAAGAATAAATATTTGCATACTATATAATATGGTAAAATGTGCTGTTTCTAATATTAAGATACAATAAGACCTGTACTTACAACGCATGTTTATGCAAATAAATTTTTTACTTTACTTTACTATAGCGCAACAAAGGTTCAGTATATTTTATAGATTTCGACAATGACCAATTTAGTTGTTAAAATCAAACTGTCCAGTGGTAAAAGTTTGGAATCTGATAGCATAGATGAAACAATATTTTATTTCAAAAAGACATGAGAAATGGGCCATCATAAGGAATATTGCATAAAAGTGACTAAAAGTCAAATAAAATATTTTCATTTTAAGAAAATTGTGAATAAATGATTTCCAGATATTTTCACTATTAAAATTAAACCTATCTAAATTTAAAACAAATGAAAAATGCTGTCGAGGTTGTCGATGCCACATGGCAGGGTGCCCAAGACGCTTGCCGCGTTACCTCGCTGTATGGCTAAGCCTATGCGTTGGCTAAAATAATGTTTTATTATTATATATTGTTCTGAGCATTATATACATTTTTTATTTCTTCTTTTCCGAGAAAATGCTTCTGCGTTTCATGGATAATATTTAGATTTTCCATTATGGTTTTCTGATTATTAAATATTTGTTTCTGATTTTAAAGTAATTGATCGAATTTATTTGGTGAGATAGTTGTCAGTACTTTTTATCTCAAATACTTCACTTTCTGTGGGTATCACTCCGCTCTTTTGGATACCATGTTGATAAAGTGTCTCAAAACAAAAATAATTGTTTTGGCAAACACTCACACGATATTCAGATAAGTAGCATTCTGCCGTTGACATTGATAACGTAGTCGTCATCTGCCATCAGCGTCTACTGTCAACGTGCTGGCATCAGAAGCTGACTGCTGTCGACTCTTTACTTGACTTCAGCCAAAGATATATAATGGTACCTGACTTCAGCTCAAGAGCTCTAGTCAAGAGCTTGTATTAAAATAGATCTTGTTATAATTTCTAATATATTTTAACTTGACTAAGAACCGTAATCGAATCAAATCAAACCTAGTGCAGTTGTACACAATTAATGATTTAATATAAATACTTTTACCCCTAAAAAGCTCCCATTAAGCCAGTTGACAGTCTAAGCGTAGCTAAGATCCATTGTAAAACCGGCATAATGCTAGGGGCTGGTACACAGACTTACGGAACGCCACGGTGCAGCAAGGAGCATTACAAGAGAATGATCCAAAATTAAGTTAACAAATGGACGCCATTTATCAAAAGAGAACAGATTTCTGATGAAAATAACCAACGTTTTTTTTTATTTTCATGATTTGTGATGCCCATTAATGTGATAATATATATTCTACTTGTTTCATTTGAGACAATAATAACTTAAAATACAATAAATTGAGTCACAATCCATGAGGTACTGTTACACCATATATATTTTGTGTTATTATCGTTGGTTAAAAGATATTATTTTGTTTGCGCGTGAAATATTTGATGCAATCACTCATACACATTCACAGTAAAGTGGCATCCGCACCACAATATACCAACAGAAACACAAAAACTACCTGAAAATTATGCGAACCATAAATTTATGTCCATCTGACATTTAAAAACAGCTCGCCATTAATCTTCAGAACAATATGAATGCGACAAGGAGAAGAAAACGCAGATTAATATTTTTTGGTTATTTCTTCCTTCCCAAAAGCTGTTGTCAAGCCTCAAAACATCCGTAGACTGTATAAGAGCAATAAAAGAGCTGAATTGTTAGCTGAAATTAGACCTATATACAGCTCTTACAGTGCTCTTTACCAGCCACTGTAATGCTCAGGGCTGGTTAATTTGGGGCTCAATTTAGCATTACAAGGGTTGTGTAGCCGCTTATTTAGTCAGCTCCTGTACTGCAAGCTAACACAGCCTTAAGCGTTCACTAATTCTCTAGTCCAGCGACTATACGGCTATCATTTGCTGCTTGGGCAGTTGCTCAACGGCCGCTGGTGATTCGCTTGTGCAGCCGATTTAAGCGTGTTACCAATCAAGTCAGCTCAGCTCGCTGCCATCGGTGAGTTGAGTACGTTCCATATTTTGTCTATGGTTCGTACGTAATTACTCTGCAACTCGCTTTACTCAAATCAACTCGGTCCGCTGTGAAAATTAAAAAATATATATATTATCAATTACTAAAATGTGTTGAGAATTATATTTTTAATGTCGATTTTGTTAAGAAAAAAGCAATTACTTGATTGATTAACGCAAAGCCGTTACATCGTAATAGTGCCCCCTCCAAGACGAGCCAAAGGAAGCGGGGCACTACGTATTTTTTCTCGAGGCGTTTCGTCATATTTTCGAACACTCATAGCTTCGATCTGGATGATACTAGAGATACTAAATTCTCAAGATAAGATGTAGTAAGCATAAACACAATAAGTTTCATTTGTCTAGCTTTTATACTTTGATTTTATTAAAACTTAAAATACGTCGATTTTGGTACTCACTCATTCACTCACAACTATAGATGTGCCGGAACAGCTCGGTTAAAAACTTTTTTTTTCATTTTATACCATTCTTTGCCATTTCAGCAGGCTAGAAACGTTTTATTTTTATTCTAAAAGTATATTTTTTTAGTTTAAAATCTGTTTTATTTAAAAAATATATTCCCAACTCCCAACAGTCCTAGACATCTGAAATTTGGTATGAAGGGTACGATTTGCACACACCCAACGAAAATATTCAAATATTTGTTCATTTCACCCCCCGACCCCCCACCCTATAAAGGGGTCGAGGTGACAAAATACAAGGCGCTAAAATTCGTAAAAAATGATAATGTTAAAAACGCTTTTTTTAAGATTTTTTTTATGGCGACCACCTTTTGGTGTCAATTTTATTTTTATTTTATTATTTGCCGTGTTAGAGGCCATAATAATAGGTAGGTATTCTATAAAATCTATCAGTAGCTATCTATAACCGCTGAAACTGTAGACCCCTGTGACAGACGGACACACAACGAAGGCTTTGTAATAGGGTCTCATTTGGCACACTTCTAGAACCTTATTTAATTATCTGTGATCCAAGGGGTGAGGAGATGGTAGGATATTAAACGCGTTGCGCGCGCTAAGCGTCGTCGCCTCACAATGCCACGTCAGCGTCGCTGCCGTCGCAGCCCTGATCTATCGCTTGTTTAAAGTATGTCTTGGCCGTTTTATAGAACTATTGCATGACATGACATAATATTGTAAATAAGTGGGTACATGGAGGTGTCTGTTCGACGCCCGCGAAACGGCCAAGCTACTCGTATACTTACTGATCAAGATGTAGTGTTTGTAGAGTTAGGGCTTGTAGAGTTAAGGGCTTGGCTCTACATGAGATCTGAAAACTTTTTAACCGTGAAAGTGCTATGAGCTTCTGACTCTTGGCGACCTAGTTTACATGAATGTTTTTGATGGGATTAAAGTTTAAATAATATAAATTGATTCGGCAAGGGCTTGTGTTGCTTGTGTGTCGGGAATGCATGTCTTAGTACCTACATAGTTCGCTTGATCGCGAATAATTCGTGTATGATCTGTGGGGAGAACTCGAATTGCCTTCGGTCCGCTGTAGGTAAATTAGTTTTTTTTGTCGCGGCAAAGTTCATGCGGGACGGGAGGTTATACATATATTTTCTTTCAGTTCGATTACAACCGCCTTTGTATTTACGTGTCCTGAACATATCCGAGTAAATTTCAAAAACCCCCGAAAAAAATGCAGTAATTTTAAAATCAAATATTTGCCGGAAACATGTATCCGTTTTTTTTATTATTATTTTATTTTTGATTTGTTTAAAAAGGCGTGAAACCATAAAAAAATATATTCTCGATTCTGCGGTCATATGAAAGACTCAAAATACATACGAATCGCTTTGAAAAAATCGATACAAAAGATATTTTTTTAGACCTGACTAATCGATCTTGAATTAGGTAAATCGATTTACAATCGACATTCCTACGGATTCCTACCATATGTCGAGTTACCAAGTACCTTAGCAATTTTGTCACTAGATCTGGTGATTTTTCAAAGCTTAAGGCGATATTTTTTTATAATTTAGCGATATTATTTTTTCCAGTGATTTCTAGCCATTTTTTAACATGGAATCTGGTAATCATTTTTTTTGTGGTAAATGTGTTATCTGTGTAATGTGTATTCGTGGGAAGTTCTTTACAAACTTATACTGTTAATGGGGGAAGTCTGTCTTTATGTTTGTATGCTCCGTTTTAACTTGGGAACCACTAACGGATTTGGATTAGGGATGCATCGATACGCCTTTTTGCTGATACGATACCGATACCAATACTCTTATAAAAATATATGCAAAACCGAAATGCTTAGTGAATACAAATAAGGGTAAAATTAAAAGTTGGATTATATATGTCGGCAAAAAAAAGGAAGTCAATTGACTTTAGTTCATCGGAACGCCAGCACCACCACGCGGCGCTCGACGGAGTCTAAGTTACGCGCCACCGGTCAACCACGCGGAGAGACATGCTCACGGTGACTCGCGGTCGAAGTGCAAGCTAACCTAGAAACTGTCTCGCGTTCCGTTTAAATACCTATCTAGTGTTAAAGTTGATTCGTAGTACTTGCCCAGTGATACAATTATTGTAAAGAAAAATTATAGCGTTGTTACTTTCTACTACCTCCACATTTGATTGATCCGACATTACCCGTAGACCGCCCACACACGATACCCAACTATGGCAAACGACAACCAAATAACACCTCCCCCGTTATCAGGCGTGGGATCAATGTCGGTTCAGCAGCAACAAAAAGACGCCGTTGAAAGTGACCATTGGCGTGCCATGTTTGAACAGCAACGTGCAAACATGCAGGCATTGATTGCGGCTATACAAGCACCGAAAAACATCAACCACGTTGAGCTGCCCGAGTTCGACCCTGACAAGAAGGACATGGACGCGAGATCATGGTGCACGACCGCAGATTTGTGTTTTGGTGAATCTTCGTTGCAAGGCGCACAGCTGGTTTTGGCTATAAGCAAAGCGCTAAAAGGTGCCGCATCGACATGGTTATCGCAAATCGCATACCAAGGCATCACATGGACCGAGTTCAAGGTACTTTTCTTAGCAAGATTCGCACTGACCAAAACTTTAGCGGCTACCCTCATTAATTTGAGCGGTGACAAACCGAGTGAAAAAGAAACGCTTGCCGCTTACGCAAGTCGGCTGATGACGTCACTTACGACCCGCTGGAAAGACGTAAACAAAGAAGAAATTGCGGTGGCTACAGTACTTGCTCACGTTTCGCAATTTGATACGAGGATTCAACGCATGGCTTTTACGACCAACGTCACGTCTAGAGAAAAATTGCAACAAGAACTACACGAATTTTCGCACTTGAAACGCAAGTTCACTGCAACAAGCGAATCTTCAACTACACCGGATAGCAAGAGAGCGAAGATTACCCCGCTTAAGTGTTATAACTGCGGTAGAACGGGCCATCGACGATCAGAGTGTAGAAGCAAGCCTATGGACAATGGACGAGCAATAGTATCTGCAACAACGAGTCAAACAACCCAACAACCAGCGGCAAGGGGCCCACTGGTGTGCTTCAAATGTGGCAAACCGGGCCACATTGCCAGCCATTGTACGGGCGGCGGCGGTCAAGCAAACGGCGGCGGCAGTGGCGCGGGCACGGCGCGCAGTGAGCGGCGCGTTGATGTTTGCGTCGTGCAGCCACCGACGGGTCCTTAGAACATAATGGTGATCTATATTGTTTTTCTTATGATTGGGGTGCTGAATGCTCGTTAATTATAGAAAGTGTTGCGGCCAAATTTAGTGGCAAACGATTAAACAATGTTGTTGCGATGACTGGTATTGGTCAGACACGAGTATTCAGTACAGAACAGATTTTATGTTGTGTTGCGATTAATGATCACCATCTTGAGATTTTATTGCATGTGTTACCAGACAATTTCCTGCAAAGTGATATTATGATCGGACGAGAAATTTTAAACCTAGGCTTTTCTGTCAATATTTCGGCAACTGAATTTTCGTTGATTAAAAATTGCGTTGTAAATTCAGTAACTCACGAAACCGAACGTCAAAAAAATCTGAACGAAATTGATACGGATGTGGCAGGAGATATTAAGTCAAATCTTCTTGAAATATTAAACCGGTTTTCAAAATTCTTTATATCTGGCATGCCTACCACGCGCGTAAGTACGGGTGAACTTAAAATCCGATTAATTGGTCCAAATTGTACCGTACAGCGGCGACCCTATAGGATGTCAGTGGAGGAACGTAGTACGATTCGTGAACGCGTCAAAGAACTTTTAGAGGCGGATATTATCAGGCCCAGTTGTTCTCCTTTCGCAAGTCCTGATCTGTTAGTACAGAAACGCGACGGTTCATTGCGCATGTGTATTGATTATCGCGAATTAAACAGTAACACCGTATCTGATAAATATCCACTACCCCTGATCTGCGACCAAATAGCTCGTCTTGGTGGAGCCAACTACTTCTCAAAACTTGACTGTGTCAAGTGGCTTTCATTTGATCCCTGTGGCTGTAGAGTCGATAGAGACCACTGCATTTATAACACCCGAAGGTCAATACGAATTTTTGCCGATGCCTTTTGGCCTCAAAAATGCGATTTCAGTTTTTCAGAGAGCCATTATGAATGCTCTAGGTGACCTTGCTCATGACTACGTCATTGTTTACGTCGACGATATTTTGATCGTCTCTACCAATGTAGAGTCTGGAGTAGAGCGGCTTGATGTCGTGCTACGTGCACTTACTGAAGCTGGTTTCTCTTTAAATTTGAAGAAGTGCTCCTTCCTTAAGACGAAGGTAGAGTTCTTGGGATTTGAAGTTGAGGCTGGCCAAGTAAAACCCAATCAAAGGAAAGTGGAAGCTTTAACTGCTCTACCACCACCACAGACTGTAACTCAGTTAAGGCAGTTCATTGGACTGGCTTCTTATTTCCGCCAATTTGTGCAGGATTTCTCCCGAATAATGGCCCCACTCTACAGACTGACATCCCTTAAAGGTGAGCTAAACTGGAAGCCCGAACATGAAGACATTCGTCAAAACATTATCTCAAAGTTGACAAACGACCCAGTCTTAATGACCTTTGACCCTAAATTCCCAGTAGAGCTTCATACCGACGGCTATGGCTCGATTCTTTTCCAAGTGGTAGATGGCAAACGTCGAGTCGTAGCTTACTTTAGCAAGCGAACGTTTCCAACTGAAAGCAATTATCATTCGTATGATCTCGAAACGCTAGCTGTTGTGAACTCTATAAAACACTTTCGACAATATCTCCATGGTAGAAAGTTCACAGTTGTCACGGACTGTAATTCTTTGAAGGCGTCGCAGACGAAACACGATCTAACCCCTCGAGCTCATCGATGGTGGGCTTTTCTGCAGTCTTTTGACTTTTATGTGGTTTATAGAGAAGGCAAAAAGATGCTTCACGTAGATTTTCTCTCGCGAAACCTCCTTCCGCACAATCCAAAGCCAAAAGTTCCTTGTGTAGAGCAAAAGCGCATTGACGTCAACCAACTCTCTTCTAATTGGCTTCAAGCTGAACAGCAGCGCGATGATGAGATATTGAAAATCATAACCGACTTGGAGAGCGACGAAATGAACGAGCAGGTAGCTAGAACCTATGTAATTCGTTCAGGTATTCTCTACCGAATGATACAGCGCAATGGCAGGTCTAAATGCTTACCTTACTTACCCCGGGCGTTAAGATGGTCAGTAATTAATAACTTTTACGACTCTCTCGTTCATCTTGGTGCTGACAAGACACGTGAAAAGCTCTATGACTTTTACTGGTTCCCTGGTATGACCCAGTACGTGAAAAAGTTTGTAGAAAACTGCGTAACTTGTAAAATCGCGAAGTCTCATTCAGGAAAAGTTCAAGCCGAATTGCATTTGATCCCAAAAGTGACTGCTCCGTGGCACACGGTTCACATAGACGCGACAGGTAAATTAAGCGGAAAAAATGATAACAAAGAATACGTCTTTGTTTTGATAGACGCATTCACCAAGTACGTGTTGCTCTTTCATACGGCCAACATTGATTCTAAAAGTAGCATTCGTGCGGTTACTCAAGGCGTTGCACTTTTTGGGGCTCCTACTAGAATAATCGCGGATCAAGGTAGATGCTTTGCCAGTAAAGAGTTTCGCGATTTCTGTAAGAGCAAAAATATCAACCTGCATCTTATAGCGACTGGATCATCTCGTGCTAACGGACGAGTTGAACGAGTGATGAGTGTTTTAAAAGGAATGCTAACGGCAGTTGAAACAAGTGACAATAAATCGTGGCAAGACGCGCTAGGTGAAGTACAACTCGTAATAAATTGCACTATGAACCGCGTGACAAAAGCTTCGCCTCTCGATCTTTTAATTGGTCAAGTAGCAAGGCCATTGTCATTGATGTGTAGTAGCGATGTTGATACGGAAGTTGATATTGAGGAGGTCCGTGAAATTGCGTCAGATGGTATTCAAAGGTGTGCAAACTATGATAATGCTCGTTTCGATAGTACAAAAGCTGCGATCAAAAAGTTTTCACTAGGCGATTTCGTTTTGTTGGCCAATGAAGAACGTAACCAGTTGAAGTTAGACCCGAAATTCAAGGGACCGTTTAAAGTGATCAAAGTTCTGGATGGAGACCGCTATACGTTAAAAGCTTTAGACTCCAAGCGTACTTACAAGTATGCACACGACAGGTTGAGAAAGATGCCGGAAGGTCATGTACCAGCGGAACTTAATGATGTTGATTGTGTTGAAGAGCAAGAGCGTGAACAACAGTAAGCATCCTATAGGCCGTATTGAGGTCGACTATACCAGTAGCTATTACGTAGTCGTAGCCCGGTAGAAATCGGTGTCTCTTGGGGCAACTCAAGTAGTCCGTGGGTGCGCGGTGCGCGTTTAGCTCTGGCGGAGGTCGTGGTCCGTAGTGGCCGTACCGTGTGTAGTCAGTGGGTGATGCACGCGTATGTTGTGTGGCAGCTGATGATCAGCTGGTCGGCTATGGAAGCCGTGGCTATAGAGGGTGGCTTACTTGACAAATTCTGTTGGCTCTGTTGTAAATAATGAGATGTTTGATGTCTGTCGGTTGTCACTGGTACATGGCTGGCTCTGGTGTGTTGATTTTTGTTTTGATTTAGATTTAGATTAATCTTTTTGAAAATAACTACTTTGATTGTGTAATAAATCAAATGTCTGTGATTTGAGCTGTAAGTTTATGATTTACCCTAAAGGAAAGTAGATAAAAGATGAAATATTGAGTTTCAATTATCTAAGAGTAGCTTAATTTGATCACAGATCGAGATTACTGCTAGTAGAGTCGAACGAAAGCTTTTTTCGTTGTTTCTTCTCCGGTTACAGGTTAACCCACGAGGACGTGTGCTAGCAGGATGGCCGTGTCGGCAAAAAAAAGGAAGTCAATTGACTTTAGTTCATCGGAACGCCAGCGCCACCACGCGGCGCTCGACGGAGTCTAAGTTACGCGCCACCGGTCGACCACGCGGAGAGACATGCTCACGGTGACTCGCGGTCGAAGTGCAAGCTAACCTAGAAACTGTCTCGCGTTCCGTTTAAATAGCTATCTAGTGTTAAAGTTGATTCGTAGTACTTGCCCAGGATACAATTATTGTAAAGAAAAATTATAGCGTTGTTACTTTCTACTACCTCCACGTTTGATTGATCCGACATTACCCGTAGACCGCCCACACACGATACCCAACTATGGCAAACGACAACCAAATAACACCTCCCTCGTTATATATATATACTTATTTTCAAAATAAAAAATTACAAACATAGAATGAGATAATTAGTTATTAATATTTAAATGAAGGTAAATTAATATAGTTAGTCATTAAAATTAACATTAATAATATTTTTGTTTAAAAAACAAAGTGTTCTCATCGAGTTTTGCAGAAAAAGTCTATTTCGCAATACTGTTTGAGTCAGATCTGCGGTGGAAAATATACACACATAAACTCATTATGATATCTAATTCTGTATTTTTTTTAGGATGGGAAAAATAAATAATAAGCATCACTACAACAAACAAAAGCATCTAGCGACAATACACTAAATAAAGCGCAGTGTATCCCCGAGCATAGTTTGTGCCTCGTTTGCAATGCAACAGGCAAACCAACCCACGCGTTTACTTTACTTTTTTGAAGCGTGAACTTTTCCAAGTATCGTTGTATCGCCAATAAAAATATCGCCGATGCCAATATATCTGCAAATCCAAAGTACCACCGAATTATCGCTATCGGTATCGGTAATTTGGATGCGGTTTTATTTATTATCATCGTTGTGACCCTGGTTAACATATAGGATTTAAGGGTTGGGGTGTTCATAAAATAACCGCTTAGACATAAACTGACGATAATTTTTAGTAATTTATTTATAGCCCCCACTCGTTACAAACTCGCACGCACGTCGCGCTTCTTAGGCGGAATATACTTAAATTAAACAAAAATGTGTACATTCGCAAAAGTTATTTTTTTTACTAATTTTCGAAATCTATAAATTCTGATTTGACCTGATCGGTTAAATGTCGAGATTTACGTGATTATTTTTCCACAGAAAGCTCCAAAATTTAGTGGAATTTCACACTAGGTTAACTTATTAAATGTTTTTCAAGGTTAGCGATTTCTGGTGAATATTTTTCATTTTTTAGGTAGGATTTAGGACAAAAAAAAATTCAAGGTGGCTGGCAGCACTGCATATGTCACAGCGAGCGTGCTGGGCTGGCTGTCACTTTTTGTTTTCAATAAATTACCTATTTCATGTTATCAATATTTTTAAGATGAAACCGAAAAAAATTAAGTGTACCCCGCAATAAAACTCTTAAAGCAAAGCGAATAACTATTACAACTAAGGAGAGATAAATGCTATAATTTTGACGCATTCCAGCTTAATTGATATTTGAAATATCAGAATCACAAGGTTAAATTTCCGTACAAGGAATTCCAGGGAGAGTATGTATCAATAATTTAACCATGGAAAGCTTAAGAAGATCATGGAAGCTCCGTAAGTACTGTTAGCATATTTTCTTATTGTTCTGGGTGTATGCTTACGTTACCTTTCTAAAGCGAAACATTATTATTTCAGAAGAGTTTGTGGCCCACAAGGCAAATGTCAACTGTCTGGCCATGGGACACAAGTCAAACCAGGTCTTAGCCACTGGAGGCGATGATAAGAAAGTTAACCTTTGGGCTATTGGAAGGCAAAGTTGTCTAATGGTTAGTTAATATTAGTTAGCTTTGTGCTTTGGCTGAGCGGCACACTTGCACTTGGCAGAAGATCTTTGTTATAATCTATACTTATGAACCCTCTAAGAGTGAAAATTACTTTAGAATAATTTTAAATGTATATTGTTGCCATATAGAAAATCAGAAAAATTTATCTGGATGTGAGGAGTCTGAACTCTGAATATTAGTAGTTTTCAAAATTATGGTTCTATTCATTGTTACAAAGATAAAAGTGTACATCAGGGAGGCTTTGTATGTATATTTCAGCATGAAATTGGTTTGTATTTTCATTAAGCTAGGTTGGTTTAAAAAGAACTGTGAAAAAACATACCAAAAAAGGAGGACAGAGTAGTCGCTAAGCAACAACTGACGCATAGCTATGGTGGTGGTTTACAAGTGTGTGAGTGGACTTTCTAGGAAAATATACATATTAACTTATTATGATGTGAATGTGTGCGTACTACACAAGCGAGTAGACTTATTATGGGTTCTTCAGTTTTTGGCTAGCAAAATTCGTTCCTCCTTTTTTTGCACTTTCACGCCATAAAATTATAATATTATAATTATATATAATTTACTAGCAAAATCACAAATTAACAGATTTTACAATCTTACAGTGACATTATATCTATGTTTAGATTAATTATATTTATAAGTCAACACAGGTAAAAATTGATTATGTAAGTAACATTTTTATTGTAGAATAACATCTGTATAACAGCAATTTTTTAACAGGTTAGAAATAAAAATATACTGTGGGTGTTGATTTGATCCACAACTTGCGTCACATGAATGTTAATATACCTACATATATGCTTATTCCAAAAAAATGCATACAAAAACAAAATATTTCTACCAGCTTTGTTCCTCCTGCAACAGTAAACATTGTAAATAATTTTTCTTTCTTTTCTCTGCAAGCCCATCGTAACACAAATACATTTTTACGTGTGACTGTATTTTGAGATTGACCGAATGTGGACACTGTGCATTGAAACGAATGAACCAATCGCGAGACAGCAAATCCACGTGCCAGGTATTTTCCCCGTCGCGGCCCCACCTCGGACCACCAATTTGTTCGGTAATTCGTTCACTGCGCAAGTATGTTGCTCGGAGCTCTTTTTACCTGCGTTGACTTATACGAAATTTTGATTTCTAACTGGATTTAGATCTTTATTCTAAATAGTATGTTTTTCTAACAGAGTTTAAGTGGTCACACAACACCTGTGGAATGTGTGTGCTTTGGACATTCAGAAGACTTGGTTTGTGCTGGCTCTCAAACCGGGGCCTTAAAAATTTGGGATTTAGAAGCTGCTAAACTACTCAGAACATTTACTGGTCATAAAGGTGCAATAAAATGTATGGACTTTCATCCTTATGGTGACTTACTGATCACTGGTTCATGTGATAGTCAAATTAAACTGTGGGACACAAGAAAAAAAGGATGTATCATGACATATTCAAGCCACCGTCTTGCTGTGAATAGCCTGCAGTTCAGCCCCGATGGACAGTGGATTGCATCTGCTTGTGAGGATGGTGAGTATTGCCAAAATTATAAACTTCCTCTATACTGGGTTGTGTGTTGATTCAACTGTGCTCATTTGAAGTCCTTGAACATAGTTGGGATTGGGAACATGGGATCGGGAGAGCATGTGCTTGCTTCACAACATATGGTCATGGCATAATGCTAGATGCTTTTTTGTAACTTCTTCTGATGTGTATATTAAGTGCACATTGGATAGCATCAATTGTTGTCTATTTATGCACAATGGAAAGTGTGACAGTTGCATTAGAGGAAAAGTGAATCCAGGAAATAAAGTGATTGGAGCCCTGTACTTCTATATGGGCAGCCAAAGTGTGTAAAGGCACGATTTCCAGTTCACAATGGAGTATCAACTCCTACACTTTTGTTATACTAGCTTTTGTACACGGCTCCACCCGCGTCAAATGGATTTTTGTGGAAAACAAAAGAATATGATATTTTGAACGACAATATACAACAGTCACCATGTTCTTACCAAAGTGCTAATAAAAACCAATCAAATATCAAATCAAATCAAATAACCCAAACTCGAAGGGTCTGCTGTTGTCCATTGAGGAGATCCCATACCCACATTTCAGTTCCATTATCTGAGGAGATCCTGTACCTACCTTCCAGTCCCATCATCAGATCCTGGTCACCATGTTTTACCAAAGTGCTAATAAGGACCAATCAAATAAGCCTAAACTCGGAGGGTCTGCTGTATTCGTTGAGGAGATCCCGTACCATAACTTTTAATTATTACCACTAGAAAAGTTAATTCCAAAAATCTTTAAATGACGATAACTTTTTATTACGAGATCAGATTTTAATGAAATGAAGCCTATATTCTATTCCAAATTAAGTTCTGTACAGCTGTGGAAACTACATGAAAATCCGTTCAGTAGTTTTAGAGATGTGCGTGAACAAACATACAGACAGAAAAGAATTCTTCTTTAGTCACCCCATTTCTATTTTTATCCTTCTTCTGTTTTATTATATGTATTGATGGTAGTGTATATTAAGTATTGAAGTAGAGTGAATATAGTGGAAATGCATTCCGAATGTGTGATTTGACATTGAATGATAGAGTGAAAAGTATTGTCATACGAAATCATGCTACTCTGAAAGAAGATGTAGTGAATAGAAAAATAAATGCTTCAGTAAAAGTAGTAGAGAAAGAAAATAGAGAGATGTAACAATTTGATGTAAGTGGAACGTAAAGCTCAACTAGCCGCAATAGAAGGATGTATGTCAGCCAAATTGTCAACATACTGAAGAAGGGCAAAATCAGTAGCTCGTATAACTAGATTCTTAGATGTGAAACATGATAAAGTGTTGTGTCATGATCGTAGCAAATGGAAATCTGTATTCTCTGTCTTCGCTGTAGTGAGCATATTTATATGTTTTTATCAAGTCTGGTTACACAAGTTGCCTACCTCAGCATCTTTACTTCGTTAATGTGAAATTTATTTTCATGCAAATTTTTATTCACATCTCCTTATTTTTACCTGATATCTGAATTTTTGTAACTTTTTCGTAGTAATTGACATCGCACTAATATTATAAATGCGAAAGTTTGTGTGTGTGTATGTTTGTTACTCATTCATGCTGAAACGGCTGGACGGATTTGGATGAAATTTTGAATGGATACACCCTAACTTAACACATAGGCTACTTTTTATCCCGGAAAAAAACATGTCGTCAAACCGAATAACACGCGGGTGGAGCCACGGGCAAAAGCTATATAATTCTTATTGCTTTTAAAAATATAAATAAAATGGGTTATTAGTAGTATTGTAGAGACCAAAACTACATTAAATTTTTCGTCTGTCTGTATTCTATCTGTCTGAAGTAAACAAAATATTTTTTTCAGGTTTAGTGAAAGTGTGGGATGTACGAGTGGGCAAGGTCCTGCATGAGTTCAGGGAGCACACGAGTGGGGTCACCTGCGTCAAGTTCCATCCGCACGAGTTCCTGCTGGCCAGCAGTGGGGCCGACCGAACCGTCAACTTCTGGGATATGGAGAAATTCCAGCTAGTCTCCAAGTTTGAAAAAGAAAATACTCCTATTAGGTAAGTGGCTAAGAATACAGAAATTAATTGGCCAAGTGCGAGTCGGACTCACGCACAAAGGGTTCCGTACCACCACATATTACGGGTATGGAACCCTAAAAAGATTATGGTACATAACAAAAGACCGTTAACCTCGGTGCAAAAAGGTTGACAAGCTCTCTTAGCGCCATCTATCGTCAGTGAACCTCGGTAAAATCTGTCAAACAACTCATCTCAGATGGCACTATTTATTGTATGGGGACCTTGGGTTTAACTTTTTTAATTTTAAAGTTCAAATTTTATTTTGCGTGTGTCACAGATAGGGGCATTGAAACTTGGTCCTGGCCACTTAACGAATCCCCAATATGAATTTGGCTATTAAACAAAAGTCACCTAATATTAGTCTTTTTTATTGTGTACTTACGTAGACTAGTTTCCTCTGTGTGTACTTACCACTTGCTGAACAGAGAAGCAAAACACTGCATCCCTAAATTGCTCGTGTTCGTGCCCGATTTACGGCGATTGGCCTCACGCTCAGCTCAGAGCCGTATTTTAAGGTGTGGAGGCCCCTGGGCAAGAACTAAGTAGGGCCCCAATCTATTTATGACTTGCTACTTTCCAGTGGCGTGCATAGATCTTTCTGCTGGAAATGCAACGAGAAGGTCGAGTTTGACAATAAAAAAAAATGATGAAATTTTAATTTCACTTAGAAAAATCATATTTGCATGACGCCAGGGTAGGTAGTGCATGATTTTATACAAACATTTTTTTTTCAAGTTGGGATTTAATTTTTTCATTTTTTCTTAATCGTCAAACTTGGCCTTCTCATTGCTTTTCCAGCAAAATGTTCTATGCATGCCACTGCTACTTTTTTATTAAATTACTGTGAATTTGTGAGGCGCTTCAGCAAAGTAACAAAATGTTTAGTTGTAATTAGTATTTTAAGACAATTTTGTGTTTTAAAACTATAATTACAGTTTAAATTAGTAATAATAATATGAATGGAAAAAAAACATCGTGAGGCTAAACACTCTTAGACCAAAAATGGAATCCTTAAGCAATTTGTATTTATTGTATTTTTATGTATAGTTAGTTAAAAAAATGTGAAAAAACAATGAGTGCATAACATTAAAAACTTGTGGAGGCCCTTCTTGTATGGGAGCCCCTGTTGCTCTCCCCTAAATCTGGCCCTGCCCACGCTCTATCCATTGCCGTAACTAGGATTTGTAGCTGGGGGGCGCTGGCCCCTGGCTCCAACTTATTGAACCATTATCAAGTATCTGTTCTCGATTTTATGTGATCGTAATTATTCGTAATAAGGTAAATGGGGATGAAAAAAGAAATAACACCTGAAAAATTGGATAAAGCATCTTCTTACATCAGTGACACCCGTATTTCTGTGGGGGTGGGGGGGGCAGACGAAGCTCTAAGGAGGGCCGTGCCCCCCTGGCCCCTACCTAGTTACGCCTTTGGCTTTATCACATTAAGAGATAAAAATTTTCGGCGTGGAAAGAGGGCATACGAATGTTAACCTATTTCAGTGACAGACAGTATTCACTCGGAATCACATCTGAGTGGGTCCCTCGGTAATATATGTCGCGACGGTATGTTTTTTATGTTTTATCTATTCATTTGTTTTATTTATCTTATAAATAAGCATTAAAAAACAATATACAGAGACAAAAAAGAGAAAGAATAAAATAAACATGTCAATAAAAATAATATACAATACACCAATTAGAAATAAAGATTAACAAAAAATAATAATGTAGAATAACACACAACACACAGATAATACACACAACAACCATAAAACCAATGTTTTATCTTATGTAAGTACTTGTTTTTACAAGTTATATCACTCGCCCAAATGCAGGGCTAATTTACCTGAACTCTAATTGTCTAACTTCAATTTATCTATCGCTACAGCCATTAAAAGCGTCGTGATTGGCTACACATGATGTGTGATGTCATTTGTAGCCAATCACAGTGCGTTTGAAGGCGATTGCGATGGATGTCAAAGTTAGATAAGGCCCCTTACAGATGATGATGTTAATTGTCTGTACAGACACATGGTGTTCAGCGAGGACGGCAGCACGCTGCTGGGCGCGAGCGGCGACGGGCTGCACGTGGTGGGCTGGGAGCCGGCGCGCATGCTCGACTCGGTGCACGCGCACTGGACGCACGTCCATGACGTCACCGTCGCGCAGACGCAGCTCGTATGTGCACTTTTCCGTAGCCTTAGAGCGAAACATCCGTGTTTGTCTGTCTGTCCATCCGCGGCTTGGTGGCTGTCCATATCATCGATTTTTGCCGATTTTTGACTCCCGCTACAATCATCCTATCGTCATTACACAATGATCCCACCCTCTCACAAAACTGACATAATTTTCGTTATCTGTATTACAAAATCAATACTGGTGAGTTTTTTTCTTTTGGCAAGACCCTCCATTATTTCCATCTATGTTCATGATATTACCGTCATCCGCAAATGACGTAATATACGGACGGCCCCTTTGAAAAAGAATGCATTAAGTTTCTACGGTCAAGAAAAGTTTGACCGATTCCGCAGAAAATTTTCTACCTTTAAGGCGACCCTATTCGCCCGAACTCCCATACTAGCGCAGTTCGCTGATTATATCCTTAGTTATTGGTACTTGCTTATTATTTTTTCTTTTTCAACATATCCCATACAATATCCATGACGTGAAACTAAAACAATTATCAAAAACATATCATACAAAAGTTACAAGGGTATAAAAGTCCTGAATTTTACACATATTTTGATGAATGTTTATGTACTGTAATGTCTTAGAAGCGATACGATAGGAGAAATATCCAAAAAATCGAAATGAAACAAAAATAAAGAATAAAAATACTATGCTGTGAAACTAAAATTATTTGAATATTATTAGAGTGCATTAAAAACTAGAAATGATAAATTAGAAACAAATGTAAGGACAAGAATTTGAAAAAAATTCTCGGGCCAGGATTCGAACCTGCGACCTCTTGTTATCAAGACAAGCGCGCTAACCGACTGCGCCACCGGGGTACTTACCTAGACCGTTGAATTTTTCCACCATACTTGTCCACCGAATATTTTTGTAACTATAGAGGTTGCAGGTTCGAATCCTGGCTCGAGGAATTTTTTCAAATTCTTGTCTTTGCATTTGTTTCTAATTTATCTTTTCTAGTTTGTAATGCACTCTAATAATATTCAAATAATTTTAGTTTCACGGCATAGTATACTTTATATCAAAATATTTTTGTTTCATTTCGATTTTTGGGATATTTCTCCTGAAGTCATAGGAACCACCAAAACCATTCTCGAGTTTTTCAAAACATGAATGTTGTCTCGCGTTAGCTTGACCCTCACACCGTGTTCGGTTAGTTCCGTACGAGCTCCGGAAATGAACGTTCGGGCCAACCAATAACAGTCAGTCAGTGGTCTATAATCCGAAGTTGAATGTAGAATGAAATAGCAAGCATAGCGACCCCGTGCGCGACAAATTTCAAGCCGCCGACTACAGGCTTCTTAAGAAGTATTTGTACTAAACCATGTAGCCTGTTACTGGACAAAACTAGACATATTTTTCCATAATAAATTGGTGAATGTCAATTCTTTTCTTTCCAGATTGCTGGCTCTTTCCACTCGACCTACGTAGTACTCTCAGTAATAGACCTCAGCAAAGTGTACCCGTTCGGTGGGCCTCCCCCCGCCGCCACCCCCACCGTGCGGGACCTCTCGCCCTTCCAGAAAGGGCACTCCGTTCGTAAGAGCTTCTCCAAAGAAAAGCCACCGAAACAAGGTACCGCACCTAATTTAAAAGCAAATCTAGATGTCGCTGTTGGGTCATGGAGGGAACGCCGAAAAGATTCGTCTTGTATTTGTGAATATCCATATTTGTCGCTATCCAAGTGCTGTGTGAAACGTTTAATCCGACGACGGTGGACGATACGGTCGAATCTTTACGGCGTTCCTCCTTTCTAACGACTTTCGTTATAGATCGTGTAATACGCAACCACGACGAATAAATACTGAGTATTTGTTTCACTCTAGAACACAAACAATGCGAGTAGATTAAACAACCCACAAATATGTACTTTCACAGTTTTGCATAAATCGACCCTCCTCGACGAAAAAACGGCCGAGGAATCCACTTCAGGGACTGAAAATGACGAGGAATCTGGTGCAGTCATATCTAATGTCAAAGACTACACGGAAATATTCCAACCTTCACGCGCACGTAAGTTGTCTGATGCACGTAGAAACTGAGCCCACTTTTCTGTAAAATAAGTCTTACTGTATAATATTTTTTCAGTAAACCGCACTCCTCCGCCTGCCACTAGCTTTTCCTCTGATGACTATTCACTGCCAGGTATGGATGTTGGGCACGTTACCATATCGGGTCTAAATAGATTAATATATATACCTAAATAATGCAACTAAAACGCACAGCCGCAGTTACAACATATTATATTTGACGAGAGCTCTGGCGCACGGGAATAACTTCTATACTTAATTCAACTGGCCAATTGATTTCATGAATTCGGTAAAAATTATAAAAATATTTTCTGTATAAAGTGTTTATCAAACAAAAAATGTTTCAAAAGTTCCACCAAGTGCCAACAATCACGAGCATCAACTCCAAATATTTCTGTGTTTCAATAGGTGGTAGAGCTAATGCCGGTCTCGACTGTGGAGATACCACCGTCTTACTCGGAAATCCTCCCGAAGTTATTCGGGGGAGAGTAAAGGCTCTCAGGTAAAACCAGGCGGCCCACAATTGCCTGGGACCGATGGATGGGGGTATATCCATCCCCAATTGCCGGCCCTTATATAAATCAGACTGGTGACGGGCAGCGGCGTCACTGGTGCAAGGGTTTCGGCACCGCGCTCACCAACCCGCCTGCCCAGCGTTTGTGAGTATAGGCATTTCTTCCAGGAGGACCGCCAAGAGTGGCGAAATCGTGGAAAAGAAATCCAGCATTGGACGAAACAGGCTGATGGATGTTTCAATATAACGAGGACCAAAAGCAATACTTTTCTTTCTCATATAAAATACTGTTTAAACTTCATTAATATTTAGTTTCTTTTCTTAATATTTCACCTTATTAAACGTGACTCATAAAACTACCTCGTTTATGGTTTGTTTACATTTTGTCTCACGGCTGGCTGAATGAAGTATAGTATGTTCGAACACTGAGCGTCAACGGCTGCTTCTCGGGATAATACTCTTGTGCAATGAAGGTTTCGTATGCAAGAATAGCCAATTTTGGGTTTAAAAAAGTTTCAAAGAATAACCGATAGACCATGTTGCTTTAGTCAATGTTATCAGTCTAATTTCACCCGGTATATGACACAGAAGCTATGCGAGGTCCTATTAGGTGAAAATAATTCTGGGGCAAGTTGTGCATCGTTGACTGACCACATGCCAGTGGGAAACTTTTTGTTATTGCCTAAATTATTGTTTTGCATATCGTGGTTAAGTCAGCTGGGTCGACTTTTACAGAAAAATAAAAAAAAAACCCCAGTTATGTAAATACTATTTTCCGCGGAATGTGATCTGTTAACAATACTCAATCAACGATATTGTTTTTAATTTTAGGACCTAACATAGCTTCCTACGCTTTATGGTTCGCACATGCAAGAATAAACAGACAGGAAAAAAACTTTCAGCGGTGCTTTTATCAAACATGATGCACTGGATCTATAAATCGAACACATGTATCTGTAAACGATACACAATATTGTTATATTCGAGGTTTGGTTCATTCATCTATACAAATAATTTCATGATCCCTTTAAACTTCTACGTTCATATACTTGGTAATTTCTTTACGGTTTCATTTCTTGATCGCAATATATTAAGGTACAGAATCGCTGAAGTTGGAGCCGTGCCCGCGGTCGTCCCTCCGCGACCTCGTCCTAGACGACAACCCCGCGCGCCCGCAGCTCGCCCCGCCCTCACCCCCTGCGCTGCTCACCCGCCCCGCGCCGCAGCCCTCGCCCCCGCAACGACAAAGAGTTGACCACTACTCGCGCATACCCACCTCCATTGAAAAGAAATCTGAAGTGTTCAGTAAGTGTTGTAATATGGCGATGTTGCTTTAGCGCTATCGGAAGCTACATACGGAAGTCTAGTCGTGTTCAAGGCTCAAAAGCGTGAAAGCTATACTATATAGAGGCTACATAAAAGACTCACATTCATAACACGCGCATCAATTATTCCAGTCACTAATTAGCTAATTATTTGAAGTAATACGAGCAGATGTATCCATGAAAGCCATTTCCATTTAGTAAAGGTGTTTGTTCGCTTACTAATGCGGTGTTTAATCTGGATAACTCAGGGGTGATGGACAGCAGTAACTGTAAAGAGGAGGCGGTTCGTGAGTTCGCCGCCAGCCCGCTGCCTGCGCACGCCTCTCTTAACAGACATAACTCCTATAAAGAAACAAAGACTAGCTCGCATTGTAAGTTATAATGTATTTATATTTTTTGTATCGACAGTTATTTTGTCATATACATTTTTAAGGGTAATAAGGGTACAGAATTTTTCATTTTCATTGAAATCAAGCCCGTTCGTTGTTATTGCCATTTATTGCACGTAGTATTACTTGTAAAACCTTGAAATGTTAATAAAATATATATTATAAGCCCTTGAGAATGCTGAATAGCGAAACCGGTTGGGCATAATAAAGAATATAAATATTTATGTGGATAAGTACAAGAGTTTAAAATTAAAATAAAGCGTAGTAGTTTCCACCAAGTGGTAACAATCAGAAGCATAAACTATGAAATAAATGTGTAGTTTGAATTTTTTTTCGCTGTATCAGTATTTTTTAAGTTTCCCGTTTATAATGCAGATGAAAATGCATTCCCCAGGCGCAATCGCAAGTATGAAATCAAGCTTCTCCGCTTTGCACCTTTTATATGAGTGCTGACACCTAAATTGTATTGTATTGGGCGCTAGCTTCCATGGTTCATGGCACACGACCCCCACAAATACTGAATGTACATTTATTTAAATATATCCACGATAAATAACCGTGTTCCATGGCACAGCTTCCAGCAATCTGCGTCAGAGCAACAGCGAGATGTCTCTCGGACCCCCCTCCCTCGGCCCGCGCTCGCTGTCATTCACGCGGTCACCGGGAGAGATGACCAGGTAAACGTCAACTTTACTACATAATGAAACTTGCTCCAAGTTTAGCAAATTAGTACTGTTAGACGAATTTCAACTTACTAATCAGGAGATTGTACCTATAAATATTGTTTTATGCATTTTATATAAACTACTATTATTTAAAAACGAGCATATAATTTAGTATATTTTGAGTCCCTACACTTAGTAATAAACGTAATAAATATCCCACTATAAATGGTAAAAACCACACAAATGGGTTGCTGTCTCTTCGAAGTTCTCACAGCGCAATATAAATAATGAAAAATAAACCGGTCAAGTGCGAGTAGGTTTCGTACCCTGTGAGTTCTGTAGTATTTTTATTAGTAGACTTATTTTTTTTACGAAAGCCACAAACTCAATTTTGCAGTTTTGTTTATCAACAAAATGTATGAATCAAAACTGAAGAATAAGGTTGGTCATTCATTTATTCATACATAATAACATTTCCTTATTTGTTGTTTAAAGATAGTAATGGTACATAATTTATTGAAATCTCAAAATCCTAACTGTAATTATTTTTATTATTTAATAAATCTTAACGTGCGATAAGTTTATTTATGTACCTATATTGCAGAAATAAAGTATTCATTTCATTCATAATATGTAACAAAAATTGTCTAAAACTGACATATTTGACACACCCCACCCCATTTTCAAAATTTTGACTATAAAAAGTACATTTGCACTCAACTCAATGAGCCCTAGACAGTGGCATAACACAAGCCAGGGTAAGAAGAAAAAAAAATCGGCTTCTTTTTCGTGTATTTCCCCCTAAAAATAATTTTATTGAAGTCCTAAATTCATATTCGGTTTTGGGTCAATATTCTACACAAAATAGCTGAATTTCAGATCAGTAACTAATTCCTTTTATGTGCTAGAGACCCGTGACATACAGACGGACAGACAGCAGTGCGACATTAATAGGGCTCCGTTTTGCCCTTTGGCTACGGAACCCAAAAATTGAGGCCGAGAGTCGCAGGCAATTATCGAATGAGTAATTTTACGGACTTTACTCAGAAAAAAACTTGCATCCCCTACAAAGCACGTATGTTCAATGAACCGCGATGAGTAACATTTTGGAAATCTCTGGCACCATCTCAAGAATATGTGGCGATTTATTATTATAAGTAATATAATACCGCCTGCGGCAATAAGTCTAGCGGTGACCGTCAATGCGCAAAGGTGTCGTGGCGGAGGAAGCAACGCGCGTACGTACTCATGCTGAAGCGCTGATTGGCTCCCCAATTGTACCCATGCGCAGCTATTTTCGTTCACCTCACCGCTAGACTTTCGTGCCGCGGGCTGTACATAACATTACAGTATTGTATTTTCCAGTGACTAATATTACTGAACAATATTTCAGACGGCGCGCAGACAGTGTCAGTCAGGCAGTAAACACAGTGACGTACACAGTGCAGACACGCAGTGTGGACACAACGGAGACCACGCCAGAGCCGGAGTTTGTGCCCTTCGCGACCGACAGACCCGTCGGGCTGGACTTAGAAGACTTTGTACCGGTATGTTTGCACCTTGAATGAATGACTTTACCTTATAGCTTGTATTAGTTTACGGCTTAAGGTGGTAACGGAGGATCTCGGTGCAAAATGCACATCATAATATGGTTTTCCTGACTTTTGAATAAAAAGTTTGCAATAAATGCGTTTTATAGCAATTCGCGTAAACTGCTTCTTAATAGTTAGGTGATCACATGAAAATTATTCAATTTTATGCGTTTTATTTTAGCTGCATTACATTACAACTGTAAACATGCTTTTAAGTTTGTTAATGTAATGCAAACAAAATGTAATACACTAAAGTACGTAATTTTTTGTGAAAACTTTATTATTAATAAACTATTTTCGCAAGTTGCTTTAAAACACATTTATTGCATGCATTTTATTCAAAAGTAAGGAAAACAATATTATGATGCGCATTTTGCACCGAGGTAAAAAGTTACCCCCTTAATGTAGAAGTGTACTATTTAATATTTTTTGTAATGAAAATAGTTTTTTGCCTAAAATGACTTTATTATTATTATTAATCTTAACTAATAGGAAATTGCACCTTTCCGTTTTGATACTCGTATACTTGAACGTTGAATCACGTTTTTTTGCTGATATGGGCCCATCTGGGTAAGTACAGAGACAAAGAAAATAGTTTAAGGCAAATAGGTTTGCCTTTTGGCCTTGCTCAACTCTCAGATCGGCAGTTAAAAATATAAAATAAATGTTGGCTTTGTCAAAGACACTTAAAACTCGAGGGTAAGATCAAATACGTATAAAAATATTGCTTGAAAAAACCATACAGATTCGATGGGACCAAAAATAGTAAAATAAAACTGAGTGTAAAGCATGGTTTATGTGTGACAGCAAGCGCTTTACCGTGCCTTAGGTAACAATTACGGGACGGGGTCGATTTGCTGTCATTTTGTTCGGCCACGTTTCCCCCGGGACGTCTGTCGCCACCCAAGTAATTGTTGTGTGCGCAGCGCGGCGGTGCGACGGGGCGGCGGCTGCTCGGGGCGCGCGGGACGGGGACGGAGCCGAGCGAGCAGGAGGTGCTGGGGGTCATGATGCGCGGCCACGACTCCATGATGGCCGTGCTCACCGCCAGGCAGCGCGCGCTTCAGGTTACTTATCTTTATTTAACAGTTCTAATGCTGGTTATGTGGTAGAGCTAATGCCGAGCTCGACTGTGGAGGTACCACCATCTTACTCGCAAATCCTCCCGAAGTTATTCGGGGGATAGTAAGAGAACAGCTCTCAGGCAAAATCAGGCGGCACACCATTGCCTGGGACGACGGATGGCGGTATATCCATCCCCAATTGCCAGGCCTTATATAAAACAGACTAGTGAGGGGCAGCGGCGTCACAGGTGCAAGAGTTTCGGCACCGCGCTCACCAACCCGCCTGCCCAAGTATGGGCATTTCTTCCAGGAGGACCGCCAAGAGTGGTGAAATCCTGGAAAAGCCTATATCCATCAGTGGACGACACAGGCTGATGGATGGATGGAATGCTGGTACTATTGTTATGTCTCTGCTTTCACTATCTGGGCGAATGCTCCTAGATCTCATCATTATTCTGTTATATAGAGAATAGCCTTTGCCAGCAGCTTCGTCCGTCTCTGCCACGTTTTTAGCTTGGCGGTTATTTTATGAACAACCCTTGTAGCCTATATGTTGACCAGGGTCACTACAATAATAATAAAGAAAATCGCATCCAAATTCGTTGAGTGGTTCTGGAGTTAAAACGAAACATACATACATAGAGACAGATAGAAATTCTGAAAGTTGTAGTTTTGGCCTCAGTACAATACTAATTACCCATTTTTACCCAAAATTTCGCAAAAATTTTCAATGTACAGACACGACTTTTTTACTTCTTTATTATTAGTATTAGATGTAAATAAAACAAGAAAGCTATGGCAATGTTTACAATATAGAATTGACGGAAACATGATTTTATTACGGAACCTTCGATTCGAGGATCGAAGTTATTTTAATATTAAATTATCGCTTCTACTCCAAATGAGTGGTATAGAGGGAATTCTCAAAATATCAATAAAATATAATCAATTTTCCTTTTCAGATATTCCACTCTATCAGAATTAATAAAACCCTAAAATCTGCTTTGGAATCTGTGATTGCATTAGAAGACGCATCTGTGATACTGGATATTCTCAATGTGATGGCGCATAAACCGTAAGTACACAAATGTGTAAATTATCGCCCTTGATTTGTTATGTCTTTTTAACGTATTAGCCTTAAAAACAATTCGTTTTGTTCCAGATCATTATGGAATTTGGACATATGCTTGCTAATGCTGCCTAAAATTTATGAATTATTACAAAGCAAATACGAATCGTGAGTACCACTACTGTTATCACTTTTATTGCTAATATATTGCATTTTGTCCACTGTTCCGATCGCGTTCGTCCACTTTTTATTCGATTTGTTTCATTAAAGCGTAATAGAGATGTTAAGATTAAGTTGCAGAAGCCGGAAACAGGCGATAGAACGAACAACTTTCGGAACCAACGCTTAAACCGCGAAATAAAAATCTGCTGTAGCCTTCGCATGAAAACATTACGGTTACGTTTAGTTTGAACGAAACGCGGTTTTGTATGAAATCTGATAGCCGCCCCTAGCGTTCAGTTGCGGAACTTATCAGAATTCCATACAAAACCGCGTTACGTTAAAACTAAACGTAACCGTAATGTTTTCATGCTAAGGCTACTGTTCCATAAAAAGGTTACATACGTACTCGACCAAAATGTATGAAACAAAAAAAAACTATTTTTATTTATGATTTCCCAATTTTTTGGCATAAAAAGTTATTCATGTGAACGAGTATTATTGCCAATTTCCGGCTTCCGCAACATCATCTTAACATCCTGTATAGCCTAAACTGTTCCTCGAAAAAACGACATTATTCTCGAGTTATGGAACATAGAGCCGCGTTTACTCTGGTATTGAAGACACCCTAATTAATAGATGACAGACTCACAATAATATGTACCCCTTTTATATTAGGGTAGAGACTTGTACCTGCTTCGATTCTACATCCTTACATAAATTAAATAAAAAAAAAACATTAGTATGACATATCTAGATGGGTCTCTACACTAGAGACTGAATGAACGCGATAGTACATAATATTATAGACAGGCGTATCATTTCCTTTGTGAGCGAAGTGCCTAAAACGCACGATGACACTGCCGCATAATTGCCTAAAACGCATATTGCCTAAAACTCGAAGTACCTAAAATGCAACGATGCCTATAATCAGGAGATTTGTAATTATTTGACCAACGTATGCATTTCCAGTTACATGCAGTGTGGCTGCAACGCACTGAGGCTGATAGTGCGCAACTTCTCGTCAGTAGTGCGCGCCAACGTGTCTGCGCCGGTCCGCACCCTGGGCGTGGACATCCCGCGCGAGGAGCGCTACACAAAGTGCGTTAACATCCACCAGCTACTGCTAGACATCCGCGCGTTCTTGCTCAAGCGACAGACACTGCAGGGGCGACTCGGGGCCGCCTTCAGAGATCTCCACACGCTGATGCAGCAGGGCCTCGACTGACAAAGCAGGACCTTCTACCATCCACCATACTGCTAAATCGTACTTGTGCAAGCCCATGCCAATCAGTGATCGAGTAATTAACTGAAGGGAGGTGTTGAATCGATTCATTTAATTTTTATGAGCCAACAAATTAGAAATGTTTGGATTACCTAACAAATTAAAACCTTAGTTTAAATTTTTAAATTTAAGAAATCATTTTGAATATTATCATTCATAATAAAAAAAATAGAAAAATAACAAGCTGTTGCATTTTAAATTATCTTTACTTAGTTATGTGTGTATGTACATATTGTGAAGTTTAGTTGTAGATTATGTATGTTGAAAGAAGCTCTTTCATGTCCATTTTGTAATTTGTTGTACGCGTATAGTGAATTCGGCAATATTTGATGAAAATTACCACTACTTCTGAGGGCATATTGTCCTTTTTAATATTTTATTATTCTATTCTATCTATTTAGCATCAAAACAGATTTTGTATTTAAAAATATCAATATTGTCTCTAAGTATTTGTTTATAGAAGATAATTAACTCAATCAAATATTTGCCATTTTGTGCCTTTTGTCTTTAGCTGTCTGAGTAATAGTAATTCCAGTATTGTTTTCCAAGACTTATAATGTAGACTGACTAAATTTTATTATTATTTTATAACTTAAAATTAACAAATAAAGTTTTGCAGATACTAAAATATGACTTGATGGCGAGATGTTTTTTATTGTCTCACTGTAGGTTATAATGTCTCTATTATTTTAAACACAATAAAGATTCATACTTAAAATACAAAGTCTTCATTTTTCGATTTGTAAAACCAAGAGTATTAAAATCAATAATAATTGCTCTCCAATTACAAATGAGGCAAATGTACAATTGAAGCAACCCAACATAAAACTATTTCTTCTTCTTGATATAGGAATAATTACTTCGTGGACTCTTGGATCTACTCCTCTTGAAAGCCTTCATTTTCTTCACTAAAATCTCATCGGTAACATCTTTTTCCATTTCACCAGTCGGTTGGTTCTTGACATCCTCTAGTTCCATCAGCCTTTCTATTTCGGGATTCATCCCTTTGAACGATAACCGCCCATCCATCAGATCTTCACAGAACGTAAAACTTTGTTCAGAAATAAAGTTACCAGAAGCATGTCTCATTTCATCTGTAATGATGTTCGAATATAAATCCTCGTGACCTTGAGTATTGGATAGTTCTTTTTCTATTCTATCCTTGGTTTTCTTCATGAATTTCATATCTAAGACCGACTTCGGCAACTGAGGTTTGGCTTTCCTTGAAAACGCCATTTTTCGGAATGCAATTTTTTTCTGTTGGATGCTGGTAAGTTTATTATGAATAATCAATTTTTTTACTTGAAAACAAAAATCGTATAAAATATAGCAAAGCAACGTGCTTCAACTTCAATCAAAAACAAATCAATCAGCTGTTTAGTGACATTTTTACTTTTAAATTGAATGAACGAAAGAAAAATGTCATAGAATAGAAGTATTCAGATAGTCGTTCAAAAACTTACACCGGTTCGTACCCCTGCAGAGAATAAATTCTATCTACGTACGTACCCCGGGTTCCAATACTAAATCGTTCAAAAATCAACACGGGCCGCAACCCCGACCGTTCAAAAATAGCAGTGTCGCTACATCGAATTCAACACCAACTCTGAGCAGGGTTCGCAAGGTTCGTATAGAGACGTCAAAATGACAGTTATAAATCAATACGAAATCTACTGCGGGGCTATTATGTAACTCAGTTTCGGTTGCTAGCTATAGTTGCTATTCACCAAAAACAGATAAAAAATGAACTTTTAAAATAACCTTTAATGGGTATTAAACTATTTACGAATTGTGAAGTCATTTCAAGTGCAAACTTATCCTTAGATAAGCGGATATGTATGTTTTAGACGATAGCCACTTGGTTTAGCAACTGAGTTTACGATACAGAATCAGGGGGCTGGAAATATGTGAAATGACGTTTGGAGTGTATCAACTCCACCAAACCCGTTCAAAAACTCAGTGTGTTCAAAACACAACCCGGTGTTCCTACCTACTCTAGGGTTCTTTAATGGACGCAGTTCTGGCTAGTTTCAGATGCAGCCGCAGCAGACGATTATTAATTAAAGAAGTTATAAACGTGTGGCGTACAAGCTTGCCTTATAAATTTGCAGCGCAAAATTCGCGCGCATTTCCGACTGTTTCCGTAAAAGCTCGCAGGCCACATAGAGAGAGACAAAAAATAAGAGAGAGACAAGATGGCGATTTTGTTTGGGGACGAAAAAGAGGTCCAACAATTTCATGTGAATTTCAAGGTGTCGTGATTCTTAATAAACTGTTTAATAGTGATATCAGAAGTTTTATTACGAACCCACCTGATATTATCCATAATGGTGACCCTCGCCGTTTAATTACACGCGAGTGAAAAAGTGAACTCATGGCGGCATCGTTCGACATACAAACAGAATTATTGTTTTGTGGCTCGACTGACACGAAATGAAGCGTGCCCATCATCACTGCCCATCATCACCGGCTGGCTCGTTCAAACTCCATGCTCAACACAGGCCCGCACACGCTGGATGTCGTATCGGCTGGTTCATCGATGCGCATGACGACGGCCTGCGCCTCCCCAGCAGTCTAGGTATTGTGTGGACGCTGTTACTACTAAGGTACGTGAGCCATAGCGCGCGAGTTTCGCGCTCGCCCGGCATTCCACTGCTACCAACTGCTACGTGGTGAGTGAACCTTGACAGTGTTCTACCTAAAAAAACTTACATGTACTATAAATAAATACGTGCTATTTTAGTGATTAGAGCATACGGTGTTGTTTACGTAAATATTAACTAATAATCCCATCTTTGAACAATAATTATTGTGCTACCTAACCTATATCCATAGAGTACATAAACAGAGCTTACTAAGCGTTATAACGTTATAACAGATTACTAAGCGTTATAGCGTTAAAACAGCGTACTAAACCAAACGTTATAACAACTTTGTTACCAGGCCAATGTTGCTTATTTAAAAACTAGCCACATGCATTTCTTGTATCACGATCCATTATTACCTACGCACAATGTCGGATTTTAGATAGGTATTTTAAGGTGTTGGTGTTTTCTAACTTTATCGATTGATATCGTTTGTGGCATGTTTGTCTTAACCATATTTTGTAATGGCATGTGTACCTATTTGGAATACATTTGTGATATGTTATGTTTTTATGGTGTTTTGTGATAGCTTTTGTCCTCTTTAATGTTTTCTTTCTCTTTTTTATCGATGACAACCATTGATAATTAAAAAAAATATAAATATTTTAATGTTTAGAATTTATTGTAACATTTTAACAATTTAACCTTGGTTTAACAAAATATTTTTATTCTTGTTTTGTGATTTTGGTGAATGTTATAAATTATTGGTTTTGATTGTGCTATTGTGACTAATCATGTCTGCTGAGGAAGAGCTAAAGCAACAGATCGTAGTACTCCAAGAGCAACTTGCTCGCATGAATGTAGCACCTAGTGTTGGGGCTGTGACTGTCAAACTTTCTTCTTTTTGGCCCGACAAGCCGCGCCTTTGGTTTGCACAAGCGGAGGCACAATTCGAAATAGCTGGAATAACGAAGGATGGTACTAAGTATGGACATATATTGTCAGTGTTGGATGCTAGGCTGGCTGATGAGGTGGAAGACATTATCGCTAACCCTCCTACTGAAGGAAAATATGAAAATTTAAAAAATGAACTCATAAAGAGGTTTTCCATTTCCAGGGAACACCGCATTCGCCAGCTACTCGGTGAGCAGCAAATCGGTGACCGCAAACCATCATCCTTCCTGCGGCATCTTCGCTCATTGGCAGGCAAGAGTGATGAGAGCATCGTCCGCGAACTGTGGATGCGGAGCCTGCCTCAGGAGGTCCAGCGGATCCTAATGGCCCAGATGGACCTGCCCTTGGACAAGGTAGCGGACTTGGCGGATGCTATTGTTGATGCATCCCCGGGTAAGTCTGTTAGCGCTACTTCTTCCAGTGTAGCACCGGACCTTGACCGCATTTTAAAATGCATGGAAGACCTTACCAGAAGGGTTGATGCCTTAAGTACAGACAGAGCACGCTCCCGCTCCAGATCCTCCACAAACGCTCGTCCCCGATCAAGGTCATCTTCGCGCCAGACAGAAGGCGTGTGCTGGTACCACAAACGGTTTGGCACAAAGGCAGCGAAGTGTATAAATCCGTGCAATTGGAAACCCGACCAACCGGGAAACGCCGCCAGCAATTAGTAGCGGCGGCGTCTGATTGCGAAAATACGAGCCGCCGTCTGTTCATAACAGATTCCGGGTCAGGTAATCGATTCTTAATCGACACTGGGTCGGATCTATGTTGTTTCCCGTGCCGATTGCTTCGTGGCTGCTACAATGCCACTAGTTTTGACGTGCGTGCCGCTAACGGGAGCGCTATAAAAACTTACGGCACTATTTCTCTCAACCTAAATCTGGGTCTTCGACGGGACTTTAGGTGGAATTTTATCATCGCGGACGTTAGCACAGCAATCATCGGATCAGATTTTCTGGCATATTATAATCTGCTACCCGACTGTTATAACCGCCGCCTGATTGATGCAACTACAAAGCTCTCTGTGCTGGCTTCTGTAGTCTCTATCACACAAGCTAGTGTCAAAACTATCATATCTGACAATTCCCCTTTCTCTGCAATATTACAGGATTTCCCAGACATCACCAGACCTCCAGGACTCCCACGGGTCGTCAAGCACGCAACCATGCACCACATACTCACGACAGAGGGTCCTCCTGTTTCGAGCCGCCCTCGCCGCCTTGCACCGCAAAAGCTGCAAGTCGCGAAGGCTGTCTTCGAAGACATGGTTCGTTGTGGTACCGCCCGTCCTTCTAAAAGCCCATGGTCTTCGCCACTACAGATGGTCCCCAAAGACAGACATCTGGAATTACCAGCCTGTCCTCAGGATCGCTGGAGGCCATGCGGTGATTATAGAGGTGTCAATGCTCGGACAGTACCTGACTGTTATCCAGTCCGCCACATAGGCGACGTTGGAAGCAACTTATCTGGCTGTTTCATCTTCAGCAAGATAGACCTAGTCAAAGCCTACCAGCAAATCCCTGTCGCGCCAGAGGACATTTGCAAAACTGCAATAATAACTCCTTTTGGGCTCTTTGAGTTCCCGTTCATGTCCTTTGGTTTGCAAAACGCTGGGCAATCATTTCAAAGGTTTATTGACGAAGTCACCATGGGCCTTGATTTTTGCTTCCCGTACGTGGATGACATCTTGGTTTTCTCCAAAACGCCTGAGGAACACTCTGCACATCTTCGCGCCCTATTTAAGCGTCTCTCAGAGTACGGTGTCGTGATCAACCCATCCAAATGCCAGCTCGGCGTACATGAGATCACGTTTCTCGGCTATAGAATCAACCAGTCAGGCATTCGCCCTCCTCCCGAACGCATAGAAGCCCTGCAAAACTTTCCTCTGCCCAAGACCATTGAAGGCCTTCGCAGATTTTTAGGAATGGTGAATTTTTACCGACGCTTCCTACCAAATGCAGCGGAACTTCAAGCCCCTCTAATTAACTGCTATGCGTCCACTCAACTTAAAGGAGCGAAACCAGTCCCTTGGACACCCGAGCTCGAGTTGGCATTCCAAAAATGTAAGGACCACCTCGCAAACGTGACCCTCTTGGCTCACCCAATACCCGATGCCAAGCTCGGACTCTTCACTGATGCTTCGTCGACCCACGTTGGCGCTTGCTTACAGCAGCATGTAAATAACACCTGGCAGCCCCTCGCCTTCTTCAGTAAGAAACTTACTGCCCGTCAGGCTACTTGGCCTGCATACTACAGAGAATTGCTAGGCATTTATGCTGCGGTCCAACACTTTCGCCACCTCTTGGAAGCACAACACGTCACAATTTTCACCGACCACAAGCCGTTGATTTATGCTTTTTCACAGAAGCGAGAGAAACTGCCCCCTGTCCAACTGAACCAACTTTCATTTATCTCCCAATTTACAACGGACATCGTCCATGTTAGTGGGAAGGACAACGTCGTCGCCGACGCCATGTCGCGCGTAGAGGCCATCCGTCTTGATGAGAACTTTGCCACCCTCGCCGCAGAACAGGCGACCGACGAAGAACTCCGTAAGGCGCAAGCTAGTTCGTCTCTGAAAATAGAGAAAGTACTAATACCCGGTACTGACACTGAGATATTTTGTGACGTTTCCACAGGAAAACCCCGTCCTTATTTAACCCCTTCATTTCGACGTCATCACTTTGACAAGCTCCATAACCTCAGTCATCCGGGCGCACGGGCAACCACACGCATGGTGGCTGACCATTTTGTATGGCCCAGTATCCAGAAGGACTGCCACAATTGGACTCGTTCCTGCGTCGCTTGCCAATGCAGTAAGGTATCCAGACATACAGTTACGCCTCTCGGTACCTTCTCCAATCCACCAAAACGTTTCTATCACGTTCATATCGATATCGTTGGCCCTCTCCCTTCCAGCAATGGCTACCAGTACCTTCTTACAGCCGAAGACAGGTTTTCTCGCTGGCCCGAGGCTTGGCCAATGGTCACTATGACCGCGGAGGAGACAGCGGAGACTTTCTTCCGAGGCTGGATCTCCCGTTTCGGAGTTCCTACCATTTTGACAACTGATCAAGGCAGGCAGTTTGAGTCTACTTTGTTCCAGAATTTGACGCAGCTTTGCGGCATTAAACGTATACGCACTACTAGTTACCACCCTTGTGCAAACGGCCTTGTCGAGCGCATGCACCGCACCCTCAAGGCCGCCCTAATGTGTCATGAGGAGAAGTGGTACAAAGCGCTGCCCGTGGTACTTCTCGGCATGCATGCTGCCCTTAAAGAAGATCTGCAATGTTCCACAGCTGAGCTCGTTTACGGAGAACCCCTGCGCTTGCCTGGCGAATTTATTGCATCTTCTGCAGTTCCAAATAGCGCCGAAGACCTCTCGAGCTTCGTGACCCAACTGCGACAATACATGGCACGCTTAAGACCAACTCCTGCTTCGCGACATGGACAGCAGCGCACCTTTATTTCGAAAGAACTTGAAACTGCGTCTCACGTTTTTTTGAGAGATGACACCGTTCGTCCTGCGCTCAAGCCTCCCTACAGGGGTCCATACCCGGTCGTTTCTAGGACAGACAAAACGATCACCATCACCGTGGGTGACAAGAACACCCAGGTGAGCCTTGATCGCGTAAAGCCAGCGTTTATCTTCGACAGCCCAACCTCATCAGCTTTCCGTGCTCCAATCGCTAATTTACCTGCGATACCTAGCCCAAGTTCAGCTGTTCCGGTTGTGCCTGCCGCGCCTCAGACTCCGCCTGTTCCTGCGACCACAACCCCAAATCAACCGCAGCAATACACGACACGCTCAGGTCGTAACGTTCGCTTCAAAGCCCGTCTCGATCTGTAGTTTTAGCTCATCGTCCAGCTATTTATAATGTGTATCCGTTTATTTACTACTTTTAAGGTTATTGCATCTTGATTTTAATTTACTTTTTATTGTTGATATTACTGTTTCTTATTGTAAGTTTTTGTTGAATATCTGATGTAAATTATTGTGCCTTCCTCTAGGTTGGGGTATCTCTCAACCTAGGGGGGTGGTGTGGCGTACAAGCTTGCCTTATAAATTTGCAGCGCAAAATTCGCGCGCATTTCCGACTGTTTCCGTAAAAGCTCGCAGGCCACATAGAGAGAGACAAAAAATAAGAGAGAGACAAGATGGCGATTTTGTTTGGGGACGAAAAAGAGGTCCAACAATTTCATGTGAATTTCAAGGTGTCGTGATTCTTAATAAACTGTTTAATAGTGATATCAGAAGTTTTATTACGAACCCACCTGATATTATCTATAAACGTATGGTATAGAGAAAATTTTAGTAGACGTGTAGCTTGCTGAAACGAAATGCGTTTTTTGACATGCGAGTTTTAAGCTACATGAACACACTCTAAGGTGCCTTTCGAAACGAGTGAATTTCATGCGAATTTCACCCTAAGCGTTCAAAATTTACCCGAGTTAAGGTTGCGTTCCAAATCACTTTTCAAGATTAAAATATTGCTCGCTGTCAGACAAAAGTAGCTCGATGCTGGTTCCAAAACATCTACTTTTAGGTTTTGGAACCAGCATCGAGCTACTTTTCTCCGACAGCGAGCAATATTTTAATCTTGAAAAAGTGATTTGGAACGCTACCTAAGTGAGGTCAGTGAGCGAGAGAATAATCGTATTGTTACCTGACAGCAGCGTTGCCGGTACGGGTATTTTTACCCGATTTCGAGTAATTTAGGCATTGAGCGGGTATCTAGCGGGTAATCATGATTGCCGGGTAATTTTGCGACAAAATATTTTTTCTCCTATTAAATCGTATTGACTCAGTTGATGCCCAAAATGAAATAATTTTGAGTCACATCATACATGAATGTGCAAAACGGAATGAATCTTATCCCTATTCTGTGTGAGGGTGTGTGTGTGTGTGTTGAGTCAAGGTTGAATCCGATCTCAGACTAAGAAACCCAAGTCCGATGAGGCAAAACGTGCAAAAGAGAAGCCCCCAGACAGACTCTCATTAGATAGGGCAAGGAAGAAGATTTTATTTCAACATCACATCAAAGCAGCGTTGCCGGTGCGGTTAGTTTTACTCGATTTCAGGTAATTTAGGCCCTAAGCGGGTTTTTTGCAGGTAACCATGACTGCCGGGTAAAAAAACCTGTACCGTCAATAAAAAAAAACATGAAATATATTTTTTATTAAATCATCTTGACGCAGCTACAGCGCATAATTGAACACATCATATCTTTCTCTACTATTTGTCACACAATGTGAGAATCATGATTTATGTGAGGCTAATTCGCACTAAAACGACGTGCAAAAGAGATGCACACACAAATCATCAGTAGGAAGCCCGATTTTGCTGTTTTTTCCATTTTGTTTTGTGGCTTGCTTTGACAAGTTATAAATACTAAAAACGTCAAAATTTTGAGGAAAAGGAACCTTTAAAATCAACTTTTTTATTATGAGTTCATTGTTGATAAATTATTCTTTTTATTCGTCAATTTTCACCAAAATGGTCTGAATGTGAATGTAGAAAATTCTTTGATAATTATTTTATTTGGTAACAACGACTTAAGATATTAAACTCTACTTAAAATAGGGTAGCAATAAAACGAGTGACTGTAAATTACAGTTCTAAGTGTCAAAATTAATTAATTTGGGTTATAGAATTACTAAGTGAGCGACTGACTGCGAGTGACGAGAAATCAACAGAATAGCAACTTACAAACATTAATTTGAGTTACTTAAAATACAAAATGAGCAGCTTCATAATATTTGAGCGACCTAATATTTGTTTGAGTGTCAACGTTACGTCCTGCATTTTTTTCAATATTTGGCAAATGTATTTTTTATACTGAGCGGCATTTTATCTTAAATGAAGTGTTTCGAATACAAAAACCACTTTGAAAAATACACTAATGAGCAGAGTATAATGAGCTCACATTTAAAAAATAAAAATAATATGAAATAACTATTTGAAGAAACACTATTCTATTAGTTGAGAAATTTTATTATTGAAATATAAGGGTAATTAAATAAAACAATGAACTCCGTAAAAATAAAGTAATATGCATGCATTTATTTCAATCAAATGAACAAAAAATAAAATAAGACGCTTCAGTCAACTAAAAAAAAACTTCTTATTAATACTAAGAAACATTGATAGGTATGAGGAGCCCTACTACTCATCGTCACTGGTAAATAAGTGCGGGCTTGGACTTAGTGGGCCGGCCTCGTTTTCTTTTTGTCCAATGGGTATCATTTTTGCTTCCAGTGGTGGTGTTGTTAGTTTGAGCCGAATTGCTAGCCCCAAAACGTGTTTGCATACATATCTATTGAAAAATTCGGGACAGTCGCACAATCCTTTTTGCCAGTCCAAATTTGGCAATGTGGTTTTCTGGAAAGCAACTGACTGCTTTTTATACTCGTCAAAAGTCTGCCAACGATCATTGTAGTTTAAATCTGTAGCATTTTCGTTGCAAATCAAATATACTTTTTTGGTAGGATCCGATGCTACTATCTTTATATTTATGCTTTTCTTCGCCCAGACGTAAGCTTCCGTCCATTGTCGAAGCTCAATAGTAGGTGCCTCAGGTAACGAAGAGTTTACTAATGACCACTGGGCTACCATATCGGTAGCAACAGACAGAAATCGCGACAGAGGAAATCGTTCTCGCAATGTATTATGGTCTTTTATGTTTCTATTAAATGACTCGAGGGCATTATTTGTCGATGGCGACATAGGTGCTGCACCTAAGAACCAATTGCGATTCTTTCTGAACCATTCCTCTTCCATGTACTTTACAAAGGTGGTTTGTGTTTTCCATTTCTCAAGGAACGCTTGCGAAGCGGCATTAAACACTTCGAGTGAAGCTGCGTTATGCAAAGCATCTACATCCCTCAAAACGCTTTTTTGTTCCTTTTTTGGCACAATTTTTTCTACTTTCTTTTGTATATTTATTTTAGCATGTGCCCAGCACATACGAATAGTCGGTTCTTCACCAAAAACATCTGAAAATGCGTTTTTTATACTTTGAGCTGCGTCGCAGATCAGAACTCTGGGTTTCATTGTGTAATCGTATAATTGCATAACTTTGTCCTTTATTCCTTGGAACATTGTCTGAAAATCTCCTTGGCGCTCATTTGTAGCTACTCCCAAGCAAATAGGATGAAACTTGCGATTTATATCCGTAGTGCCAACAATCAGCACTGGAAATCCCTGCCATATCAGTTTGTAAGTGGCATCAGTGTGTATGAGTTCCGTGAATAAAATTGTTTTCAATAATGTTTTTGTAGATAGATTGAATCGGAAACTTGGCTGATCACCTTCAATAACGTGGTAACTAATGACGAAAACCTCGTTGTCATCTTCTGGAATAGCGGTACGTTTAAATATCCACTGCTCTAATTCGCCCAGACAAATACCCGATTTTCCAAATTTTTGTGCTCTGAGATCCGACAAATAATTGTAGAGTTGCCTTTTTGATGGTAAGTGTATTCCTTCTATTTTAGCAAGTTCTGATAAAATTGCTTTGGGTTTCAAGCGTAAATTAAACAATTTCTTAATTTCCTCTTTTGTATTCTCGTGAATTTTTTTTCACCTTATCAATTAGGTATAAACACTTTTAAAACAAACACATTCCTGTTAATTCTTAAAGAGGTATGGGAAATGTTAAAATAAAAACAAGGTATTTAATATTTCATTTCTTCCCTTGAAAAAAAAATTACATTCACAAAACGGGTAATTAAGGGTAATTTCTGATCCGGTTTCGGACTTTTTCTAGTTTGACTACCGGCAACACTGCCTGACAGTTGTTGGGAAGTGTTTTGAAACGCATCCTAACCTATCTTTCCAATACTTTCATGCTCACGGCAATGTTTTGTTTTTAATACATTATTTCTCATGTTTTTTTACTTTTTATGACAAAATGCAAGTATCAGAAATAGATAATGTAAAAATCTATAATCTAAGCGCTGGAAAAGCGTTGCCTGATGTAAGTATCTGCATAATATGATGTTTTGATCAGACTTAGGCCAAGATAGTTGTTTCAGTACCTATTTAATAATCATGCGTAACATATCACATATTTTTCATATGATATTGATTATTTATATACATTATTACATTAAAATGTATATCAATGCATTATAACATTTGTATACATTATATCAACAATATTTCTTTGCATGTTCACAGTGGTTGTCAGAGAGGAAGAAAAGGTCACTTCTAAAGAAGAATGTTGATCTACGAAGAAGAATTGAACTCATTCAAGAGTTTGATATGCCAGGAGTAAGCACCCACTTACGAGTGTCAAAGGATGGCCAGTATATCATGGCTGCAGGCATCTACAAACCCAGAATAAAGTGTTATGATGTCAATAACTTGTCCCTAAAGTTTGAAAGATGTTTAGACTCTGAAGTAGTTACTTTCGAAATTTTAAGTGAGGATTACACCAAGGTATAAAACAATTTATAATTGTAGGATATTTGTAATCACTTTTAGTCTTATTAAATTTCTGATGAATGAAAAAAAAAATTTTTTTTTTATTATAGATAGTGTTTCTTCAATGTGACCGCTATGTAGAGTTTCATGTCGGACATGGGCGCCATTATCGACTCAGGGTGCCTCGGTTTGGACGAGACATTTCATATCACAAACCTTCATGTGACCTGTTTGTTGTAGGAGCTTCATCTGTAAGTAGGCATATATTGAAGAGATTTTTCAAGAATAAATGTTACAGTCGATTACTTAAATTTCACTTGATTTTTGTTTCTAGGATGTTTACAGACTCAATTTAGAAGTTGGGCAATTCATGGCCCCGTTTGTGACCAAAGCCACAGAAATAAACTGTAGTGCAGTGAATGAAGAGCATGGTCTACTCGTATTAGGCACGGAGAGTGGACATGTGGAGGCTTGGGATCCTCGCTCTAAATCCAGACAAGGAATACTTGATTGTGCTTTACATTGTACAGATTCAGAATACCGGTATGTTTTTTAGATCAATATCTATGCAATCTAGTGTGAAAATTCACTTGTTTATTAATATATAGACAAATCTATAGATGAAAAAAAAAAATCTAGTTTTGAAATGCTTGTGAGTGATTCTCCTGAGAAAAGTGTTTCAGAATGGGTCTGGACGACAAAATTCAAATTTAATTTTTTTAATTAAAAATTGCCTTTTGTAGTCACAAAAAATTATACTATAAAAAAATGAGCTCTTAATACCTTTCAACTTTCACAACAATATTTTTCACTACTTTCCCTTTAGAAACAATGAATACATTTTTAAAGTTTTGAATTTTGTCTAAAATCTGGTAAAACTGCGTTTCAAAACACTTCCTTACAATTGTCAGGTTGTTCAAACAGTTTTTTTACCCTCGGTTTCACTTGTATCAATTTTTTAAGGTGTGAGGGTGAAATTCGCATCACTTGTTTCGAAACGGAACCTAAGCTTGAACAAAAAACAACGCATGCATAATCCTGTATCTCAGAAGCAAAGTATGTTAAGTCAGTCATCCATCAATTAGCAAAATCACAGTGCAGTTTGTCTTACCTACCTTACCTTTTAAATTCTTCCATTTAGTCTTTCACTTACTATCAAGTAACATTTGGGCACATAGGACATATTATTTTCTTAATAAATCTCTATTCATACAGAAATGACAGCTTGCCAGCAATAACTGCACTGAACTTGGACGGACCTCTAAAGATGGGAGTCGGTACATCCACAGGACACGTTCTTCTGTATGATATTAGATCTAGCAAGCCACTGCTTGTGAAGGATCATATGAACGAAAGTCCAATCAAGAAGATTGAATTTCACAAACATATGGATTATGTTTACTCTATGGATTCTACGGTTGTTAAAATATGGGACAAAAATACTGTAAGTGGAAAAAAATATTTATAACAGTAGCAATCCATCCATCCATCCATCCATCCATCCATCCATCCATCAGCCTGTTTCGTCCACTGCTGGGCATAGGCCTTTCCAGGATTTCGCCACTCTTGGCGGTCCTCCTGGAAGAAATGCCCATACTCACACACGCTGGGCAGGCGGGTTGGTGAGCGCGGTGCCGAAACCCTTGCACCAGTAACGCCGCTGCCCGTCACCAGTCTGATTTATATAAGGGCCGGCAATTGGGGATGGATATACCGCCATCCATCGGTCCCAGGCAATGGTGGGCCGCCTGGTTTTTTTGCCTGAGAGCTGTCCTCTCACCCTCCCCCGAATGACTTCGGGAGGATTTCCGAGTAAGATGGTGGTATCTCCACAGTCGAGCCCGGCATAAGCTCTTCCACCTAACAGTAGCAATACAGTTTAGAAATTCATCAATTTCAATGTTTTTAATGTTACAGGGAAAGCAGTACACAAGTATAGAAACACAAGTTGATTTCAATGATCTGTGTGTAATACCTAATACTGGCCTTACTATGATGGCAGTAGAGGACCAGAAAATGCAGATTCACTATATTCCTTCACTTGGTAAAAAGCTTTTCTTAAATTGTAGTCCTTTTCTTTCATTCCGTTTATTTATTATCTTCATAATAGTTAGTTTATTTACCTGAAACACAGGAAGAACAGTGAAACATTTATTTATATACGAGTAAGTGTGGCACTATTGTAACTTCTGCAATCTCATAATTAAATAAACAATTGTAACCTCTGCAATCTCGCAAGGTCAATATTGTATTTTGCGAAATTAGCAAAAAGTGTTATCGATCCGTGATACTCATCATGCTAATCACTTACCAAAACTACAGTATGAATTTGGCTGTATAAATAAATGTTACCTGTATAGGATGTAACATAATATTTTTTTAAATACTTTTTCAGGTCCAGCACCAAAATGGTGTGCATTTTTGGACAATCTCACAGAAGAATTAGAGACATCTGCATCACAGACTGTTTATGACGACTACAAGTTTGTCACTAAACAAGAGCTCAGTTCCCTGGGACTTGACCACTTACTTGGCACAAATCTGCTGAGAGCTTACATGCATGGGTATGTGACATTTTCTAAACATAAGATACCATATAGTTACGACATGAATCCCCGAGGGGGTGTCACAAGTGTGAATTGTGAAATGCAAGTCACAGTCCATACCTGGTACACGTTTTTCACCGACGATTATTACGTCCCAAATGTGAGCCCTATCGCCGTACTTCGGGCACAAATTAACCAACAGCTTAACGTGACTTAGCGAAGCACGCAGACCGAACACAAATTATTGTGGACCGCGGGAATTGAACCCATGACAACTGGGCTAGCGGGCGAGCGCTCGGCCACAAAGGCGGCACAGTTTTGTAAGATATAAAAGAGAACATGTGTTTATTTTTGTACCTTAAACCTTGAAGATTATAAATATAGAGTACTACGAATATCATGAAATTAAGTTGTTAGAAAAACGAAAGTCACAAAATCACGACTGTTCGAGTTCATAATCACCTAACTGAAATACCATTCGAAGTGTAGCATTCGAGCTACGTGATCCCAAACCGGGCAATTCACAACGCAAAACAAACGCATTATGCAGGCGCTGATGCAAGCAACGCTAGGGTGTAATAAAAATACATTTTTATTTCTAGATATTTTGTGGATGTACGACTATACAAGAGGGCGAAATCAATAGCAGATCCATTCGCGTTTGAAGAGTACAAGAAACGTAAAATAAGAGAGAAGATAGAACAGGAGAGGCCTGCAAGACTGAAGGTGGAAGACAACCTGCCTAAAGTGAACCGAGATCTTGCCGCTAGGTTAATCGACGACGATGGACGCAGGAAGAAGCAGTCCGCGAACCTTCTCAAGGACGATCGATTTAAGGTTTGTGCTTATAACTCGGTTTATTAAAGAAAGGAATAATAAATAGCACCCACAATCATTCGCTCTCACTCGCACCGTATATCCGTCTTTAGTTACACGCTTTCGTACTACATCCACAAAAAAATTACAGGATTTAACTAATAGATAGCTACAGACCATTCACTATGAGAAGTCCCCTGGCTTAGGAAATGGTAGCACTGCATATAATGTTGCCAATGGCTCACGTAGCATTCACCCTACTACACATTCCTAATATTTACTTAACTGCGTTTTTTTATATGTGAATTAGACTACTCTTTAAAAAAAAATGTACAGAATGAAAAAATCAAAATTATCAATTATTTATTGATTTGTATTTCGCAAACAATACGTATGATCTAATGGTATGAATATCTATACAGGTATGTCTGTACGAAAACAGTATTTTTTATTTCTTGTCCTAGATCGACGACGTTTGTTCTAAATTGTCGAGCTCCCGTTTTTTACGTTTTTGACGATTTTTTCCAGGCGATTTAATGTGAACGCTTTTTTCTGATATGCCTGCAAAAGTAAGTGAATAGCTAATTATTATTTGGCCATAAAATTGGCTTTATGTCTAAAGCTGGGATCCCTATTTTACCAACCCGTCATGGCACTGACACGAGGTCGAACCTGCGCGGCGATTCTCGCACATGCGATAATTTGCGTAGGCCGAAAGCGGGTGATTTTTGCAAGTTTTCTATGAAGAAATGTATCAAACTTTTAAAATATAAACCTGTTGAACGTATTCATAACATGCTTTACGTGTCTTTTTAGGAGTTATACTCAATAGGATCATCATCACGCGGCTTTTGTAACGAGATAAACAGAAGCGTATGAAAAGCAAAGCGTTTGAAAAATTTTGCGAGAATCGCCGTTCTGATCGGTAGGAATCACGGTGCATTGTTTGCATTTTCTCTTTCACAAAAGGCGTACCTCCAACACAATATCTTTTGCACTATTGTTCAACGGCTTTGGAAATAATAATACATAATTTATCAAATTATTTTGAAAAATCTGACTGACAACAAAATGACAGCAAAAGCTTGACAAGCAGTGATGCCAACATGTAGTTAAAAAATTTCAAAGAATACGTGTAATAAATATAGCTTATAATTTCTAAGTGTAGTATACGTACACTTCCCACTCAAGTGTACCTGCATAACAACAAATAAATTTATACAAATATATTACTCGAAAAATAAAACGAAAAAAGAAATACTTTTATGCTGAGCATATGACAATGCAATAATTTATATAATTTTTATTATTTGGCTTTGGGACCACCTCATACCGAAAGGGATTAAATGGCCATGTGTATTTTATGAATAACCAGATGAAAAAATAATTAATAACCTTTAAATTTTCAGGCAATGTTTGAAAACCCAGACTTCGAGGTTCACAGAGAAGCTGAAGAATATCGGTTGTTAAACCCAGTGCTGTCCAGACTCGGGAAAACCAAATCTAGGGGTTCTAAACCTGCTGTAGAAGAAATGGAGGTCAGTATAACTAAACTAGTTACGCATGTTTTGTGCAAATATCAAGAAAGCAAATTAAAACCATTGGTGTTGTCAACAGGTTCAATCAGAAGAAGAAAAGGATTCCGACGAAGAATTCTACGGGGAAAGCGAAAGCTCGGATGAGGACAGAACCTGGATGAAAGAAGTGAAAAAACAGCACAAAATTATCAGAAAGAAACGCGAACATGACGACAATGAAGTAGAACAAGACAGAGACAAAGTTTACGAGTTGAGTCAAGCGCCGAGGACTACTGGCCATATAAAGAGTATCACAAGGGTTAGTAAAGCTAGTCTCGGGGACCGCCTCGCCCGAGAGAGCTTCACCACTGTCGTCACAGGCACTGGGGGTAACAAGGAGATGAAGTTCCACATGAGAGGAAAGAAATCCGAATCAGAAAATCACAAGAAAATGAAAAAGCATTACGAAGAAAGAAAACAAATCGTCAGAAGAACGGGATTTTTAGCTAAAAAACGGATCGGTAGAAAGTAGGCTAAGACAATTATAATAAATCGAGGAAATCCATTTGTGTATTATATTTTCGTTCCTACATACATAAGTTAAGCTATTTTTTTTTTGCCTTTTTTCTGGCTTATAATGTGATTCCACACATTAGTTCCGCCAAAGTCGAGTTTTGTGCGAAAAGACTCATTGGAGGTTTGTTCAGTTAAAATTTTGTGTAAATCAAATTCTTAAGCGAGAACAACATACCTAAAATAAGTGATAAGTAATACAGTAAAATATTATATATTTTTTTAATAAATAAATACTATCTAATATAATACTAATTATAAGAAAGTTAATGAAAGAAAACACCATTACATACACGGAAAAACAGAACAATGAATGTATTGTCAAAATTAACAAAAACTATAATTTAATTTTGTTAAGTGAAATAAATTTACACAGCCTATTATACTACAGGACTATTTACAAGGGTCAGTAAAATGTCTAAAATGAAAGTTCGCTATCGTCACAGACAAATGTCTGACTATCATTGACAGAAACAAGTCAAGTCAAAAACAATTGTTCGATTTTCAACCACAGTACATATATACGAAAGTTATTCTTTCTCCGACTTTTATCTGTCCCAAAGGTTATCGGAGTGTAATGTCCACATTGAAGGTACTCTCAGTTGATGGATGCTCTCTTTTATTTATTATTCTTTCGTATGACTGTATTTTAATTGTTTTGTTTATTAGAAAATGCAAGACAATAATTTCCTGATAATCGGCTTCATCAACAGTATTAAACTATCCAAGTTATTCGGTATTTTTTTAAAGAAAGGCCACTATCGAACACTTGACTCATACTTACACTTAGTATTACGTATATTGCATTAAGATTAATATCAACATTGAACTCTCAGAATGCAGTCATGTAAACAGTTCTGTTTATAGTGTAGGTAGGTAACACGGCGGTAAACAATATCACGCACATCTATGCAACTAATTACTTAATATAACAAAGTAAACAATTTACACCTTCAGAAATAACCGTAGGTGCTTTGTGTTTAAGTTTTAAGGAACAATGTTTCCATCAAATCACAATGTAAACGGATTGTATGACAGCGGTAAGTACATATTAATTAATGATTTATTTTTATTTATGTACCCTCAACATAAATTAAATGTCCTTTTAGTTAGAATTATTGAACTTGTCTCAAGTATCAATGACTATTTATCTGTTCCATTAGTTCTTTATTGCATCTTACAATGTGCAGAGTGGTAATAACTGTTTAGATATGGCGAATAGGGTGGATAATGTGAAGTATTCTACTGATTACATAGCGACGGACCTGCTGGACAGCCATGCGCTGCGGAACAACAAGCGAGAGGATCCAGCGATGGAGAGATCTACCAGCCTCGATGCCAACAGTGTCGAGGTGAGTACCACGGCCGGGAAGAACTGTGGCTTACTGTGAAGTGATTTAGTGTATTTTTGAAGTGTTGGATATGTGGATTTCGTGAATTTCTTCCTTGTTTGTTCAAGATAGGAGAAATAACCGAGTCGCCAGACACCGAGTACATGAGTACTTCGGCTATATTACACTACTGTAAATCCAAGGTGAGAAATACATTAACTTATCTTATTTTATATACATATATGTAGAATGCAACATGCGTTTGCCTGTATGTACATTATGTTACCTTATAGCTCAAAAACCAGTCAAGGGTTTTAAAGTTTTCGTTTTTACCAAGAGGTTTTTCTTGGAAAGTTTTAAAGATATGAATGATTCCGCTCTTACTAAAGAACAGCAGTTATTATTTTGGTAAAACAATTATGAGAAAAAGTGGCTGAGGACAGATTTATTTAAGTAGCGTTGGCTGCTGCGTAGCTGCGGGCGAAGGGATATTGCTTACAATAGAGTCGATTCTGAAGGCTTTAATTTTAGTGTAGTGCTGTCAAAACTTAAATTTTTCCAATGTAATATAGCTTCTGTTGCAAATATTAAAGAACTATTTTGGAATTACAAAAATTTCGTTTTGACTGGACTACAACTAAAATTTAAGCCTCCAGAATCTGCTTTATTGGTAGCTAAAGTTATTTTTTTAATGTTGCAGATACTAATTCCATATTTGAAACTCCTCACAATAATGGGCTTGCGCCCTATCGTGGACGTATCCAACTCCTCAAGATGTACAATATATTTCTCACACTTTCACTCTGCACAAGTGGCTGTGCTTATGTTCTTAGGATACATTCTCCAGTATATGGCATGTTTTAGGCGAGTTGGTTTCATTACTATGTTTAATAATAAATATAAACCATACAAGATTTACGAGCATCCATTTCATTTCAATAAAATAAATATAAAAATTAGTATCCACTAGAGCTCCCACTGTCAACTAAAGTGTGAAACCGTCAGGGTGACCAGATTTAGCAGAATCCTGGGATTTTAGCAGGATAAGAGTCCTAATTTAGGGCTTAGCAGGTTTGGTCGCAGGTTGAAACAATTTGTCCATTTTCAGCACGATGTAATAAAACCTGCCACGAAACCTAAGCCCTAAATTAGGGGCCTTATCCTGCTAAAATCGCAGGATTCTAGAAAATCTGGTTACCCTGGAAGCTGTCCTACACCAAAAATACATCTTTATATTATAAGACATCTAATAAGTAGGTAATATTTGTTATGTTTCAGACGTGACAGAGGGTTCTGTTACAAGCTAGTGCCGCTTGCGCTAACTTCGTCGTTAGAGTACGATACCTACAAGCAAGTGTGCTATGGGAACTTCATGTTCATATACCTGGGCCCAAGTGTTCTGCACTTTGTTGGATTCATCTACTCCTTGTATTTGTTCCGAATATCGGACAACGAGCAGTTGCAGAATCTTATGGAGAGGGTAAATTCACGTGTATTATTTTTTTATAATTGGACTTTTATTATACAGTCCATACTCGAAAAACACCCCCACGGGATTCATGTCGTGTCGATGTCGTCGGCAGATCGTAGTATGAAACCGAAAATCTTTCACAAAACGTGAAAAATGGGTGTGACGACGAGCGGAGCGAGGAGCGTGTAGGTTGCTTGTGATCATAAATTTGGGGAGCCGAGCGAGGCGGAGCGGAGCGAGGCGATCCCCTAGTTTTAACAGAAATACTATACGCCTGGGCAGATCATGATACGCCCAATTCTACAATCTTCCGACGACATAGATATTTTTAAATGTTTATGTTAAGTCTAGGTAGAGTGAAATTTCATGAAAGCATGACATCTACTTACATAACATAGAGGAAATCTATGTTAGATAATAGACATTCTGTTTCACTGTTACAGGTTTTCCTCCTTTCGTCATACGCGCCACAAGGGACGCCATCGGCGAATCCTAAACGTCTGCTACGAGTGTTGTGGTTCTTCATAATACTGAGCATTATATGGATGTGTCTGTCGTTATGTTCCGTTAACCTGATGATCGCTGAAGGGATGATTATGTTCAGATGGATGGAGTCCTCGTAAGTTAAACTTAATCGTAGAAAGTGTTTGTAACGGCTTTTAGGGTGTGATCTCAATGAAACGTTGCACACACCCTTATACCCCACAGCTCTCAGCTGTATGCTCGGGGTTTACGTGAAAAGCACTTGCGTAGATTTCCGCTGTTGTGTAGCTTAGTATTCTAGAAGTAACTTAGGCTGTAAGTTATCACAATAATTTTGCGTGCAAAAGCTAGTTAAAAAATAACGTTCTAAGTTGTAGTAATTTTCGCACCTGCAATTACAATCCAAATAATATCCCCAATTATATCTAACATTTTTAAAATTCATATTTTTCTCCATCCATCAGCCTGTTTCATCCACTGCTGGACATAGGCCTTTCCAGGATTTCACCACTCTTGGCGGTCCTCCTGGAAGAAATGCCCATACTCACACACGCTGGGCAGGCGGGTTGGTGAGCGCGGTGCCGAAGCCCTTGCACGAGTGACGCCGCTGCCCGTCACCAGTCTGTTTTATATAAGGCCCGGCAATTGGGGATGGATATACCGCCATCCATCGGTCCCAGGCAATGGTGGGCCGCCTGGTTTTGCCTCAGAGCTGTTCTCTTACTCTCCCCCGAATAACTTCGGGAATTGAGTGAATTCGTACATTGATTATTACGTCGTACACCTTGTTGACCTTCCTTTGAACTTCCTCTATCCGTTCAGATCTGACGAAGTGCGCCTGGGCCTCAAGATCCTCCTCATCATCTGTACTCTGATTCACGACATGGTGCAAGCCACGATCATCACCAGCTACTGTCTGCAAGCTCAGCTGTTGCAAGCACATCTCATGTTCCTCAAAGAACGGTTACTGAACAGAACTATCACTCCTTTGAATTGGATGAGGGTAAGCATGTGACTTTTCTATGAACGGTTAATTATCCTAGCTGTGTACGAGTTTTTTTTTATTCGAAATCTTGCACAACAACTACAACATCAACAACACCAACAACAACAACAACAACTACACCAACAACAACAACAACAACAACAATATCAACAACAACAAAAACTGTTGAAATGCAAAGAAATGCATAAAATGACACAACTTTGCTATAAAAGCCTAATTGACATTCAACTATTATCGCGTAGTTCCACAAACCACATTTATTTAATACGTTTTATTTAAAAATATGAAAAATAGTCATCAGTTGTGCGTTTGGGAACGAAATCCGGAGCAACCACTTTAAGGCGCAAGCCAGACCGAAGCGGCGCGGCGCGCATCGGGCGCGCGGGCGTAATTCAGATTTCCTACAAAACAAAAATAAGTCGTAATTTGAACACACCGAATGGTATGTGTCGGGCGTGAAACGGGCGTCCGTACCATACCTCAAATTGCGACTTTATTTCCATGCGTTTTGTACGAAATTTGAATGACGCGCGCGCGCCCTATGTGCACCGCGTCGCTTCTGTCTGGCTTGCGCCTAAAATACATACTAAAACGTATTCAGAGAAATACCTATGTGTATATCAGTATTTTTTACGAGCAAGTCCAATTTTTTGTCAGTTAAGCGGTATTTTCTCGGAAAGGTTGTTCAGTACAGCCGGTATATTTGTTCCAGGAAATAGCGGAGTTCCGCAAGCTGCTGCGGTACCTAAACGAGGACCTGTCCCCCGCCGTGTGCCTGTTCACGATAGTGAACGTGTCGTGGGCGGCGTCCGGCGCGATGTGGCTGCTGAACCTCGACCGGGTGGACACCGAGACCGAGCCCATCCGCGGCATCTCCGTGCTCAATGTGCTGCTGTGGCTGGCCGCCTCCATCGTGCCCTTTGTGCAGGTACGCAGGTTTACTGTTCATTACATTACACGACACGACGACAAACATCTCCGAGGTGTCAGGAGTGTTTCACTGTCAATGAAACAGTCATCATCCGTACACAAAGAGAGGAGCTAGGTGAGCCCGGCACAAACTAGGATAAAAATTATCTAAAAAAAACTCCGACATGATAGAAGAATAAATTTCAGTAATGTAATGGAATGAATACTTTATTTCTGCAATAATAGTAGTTTATTAAACTGGTATAAAAAAGATTATTAAAAACACTAGTGTCAGTTTAAAAAACCAGCCGATAGCGTGTTTTTTAATAGAACACGAGTGTTTTAATACCTAGTTATGTATAGTTTCATACACTACTTTATCTAAACTAACCTGTTTCCATATTGTTGGAAAATTTTTCGTTAGCCATTTTTGATTGTTCTAGTAAAAGTTTTGTTCTAAAAGTGTTCGTAATTTCCGTCGTTATTCCCAGAATGTCAGGTGGAGTCAAATATCATCACCATCCCTGTTGTCAGTAATTTTAGGGCAAAATAATTCTTTTGACCTATAAAACCACAGTAAGTAATAAATACATTTCCTCGAAAACTATGGCGCAACAAACAGTTCATCCATTGACAGACCAAGTCTAAGGCGCCGTAAGCCATAGACAATACCTGGCCGAAAATAACGTTGACTGTAACCTCGTTACTGTTTTGTATGTATTGTGTATTGGAGAACATTATTATGATAACCTGATTGGTATTTGATATCGAATCTCAACATGGCTGTTTGGGCCAAGTTCCCTTTGCCTTCCTCGTTAGTATCACATGTACTGTAATCTCAGAAAAAGTTTTTTTATAGCATTATGTTGTTCGGAGATCTATACTATAATTTAATTTTTAGAGACGTCCATGAAAAATATTTTTCATTGTGTCAGTAGTTTTAAGTTCGTAATGAGCATTTTACAATATGAGGTTAGATAAATACAGTTATCGCACGTTAGGATTTATTACATAAAAAAAATTAAAAGAGGAAATACAATATTTTAAAATAGGTTTTGGGTTTGCTTATATTTAATAAGTAAATACACGTACATGAACTAAAATAAAGTATTTTTAATGTATACAATGATGTATATACGATATGATAATAGTAATAAGTACCCAGATACTAAATACTAATACGTTACATATATAAATACATGCTTAACTCCGCCCATTCGATATAGTCTTGCTAAGAAGAAGGGCAAGAAACTTAGAAAGATCATGTCTTTTTTTTCTGTTTAAAATAACAGGAAAAATTGTATGCAAATATTACAGTTATTACTTATTAGTATAACTAATAACTGTAATATTTGTATACAATTTTTACTGTTATTACAACTTGCTCCATCGCTTTTCTTCGTCTCTTTGTTTTCTCGTCTAACTGTGGTCGGCCGCCAGCGGGGGTTTAAAATCGGGGCCACCCGAAAAATAATCCTTTTCATCGACGATTTTAGTCTCAAATGATGAGCGTTGAGCCTGATCGCCGTACTTTGGGCAAAACACGATATTTAGGGCGTGCAGTTTTACTCAAGTGAGTTTTCCTTCACCATTCAGGTAGTGGCAAGTACACAAAAACAAAAGTGTAAATATAATGATGTTCGTCGGTTTCAGGCAGCGCGACTGTCGCACGAAGGTCGACAAACGCAGTCAGTAGGCCACGAGCTGTGCGTGCGTCCCTTTCTCCACCAAGACACCTCACAGGAAGATATTACTACAGTTCTCATGTACGCGTCCACCCTCAAGCTTCAAGCCAAACTGTTCCATTACCCTATCGTCAGTCGATATCTATTTCTGGTCCTCACACTTGGCACTATTATATTATTTTCTTTAGGAATGTGTCACTTTTTACAATAATTTTAATGATTTATTTTAAAATATTTTATTTGTAAATAATTATTACGAATGCAACTGTTTTACGAAGTAAACGCAGTTAAAAATAAAATCTCGCTTTTTCATGGTAACACTTTTATTTGGCACGACCAACATCACGGCTGAAGTGTCCTAACTACAACATGCATCTAAAATTTTATTAGAACTACATTTAACAAAGTAAAAAATAATTGTTTTTTTTTTACCTCAATACTGTAACTTAGCTATAAACAATCACCATATAAATTTGTGGATACATAAGCTATAGAGCCTGAATCGCATCAAAATACACAAGATTTAAATAATAATTATCATAGGTATTCTTAACTTAGCTATGGTTCAACATTCTCTCAGTAACATATTCCTTTTCAAATCAAGTACAAACGAAAGCTTCCAAAACTAACCATAAGACAATCGCATTCAAACTAAACCGGCTGATGATGGTATCCTGATGACATCAAAATTCACTTAAATATATTAGCCAAAGGACTCGCTGAAAAGCTTTGGTAAACAGAACACAGATGCTTTATGTTCCAAATGGCCGTGTCAAACAAATAAACAAACCGAAACAAAGTAGGTATTTGTCTAACTTCACGCGCAGCTTAAAATAGCGCAACTAATTTTGGTTTTTATGTAGCGATACAATGAAAATTTTGTCGATTGTGAAATATGACAGTTTTATACAGGCTAAAGAGGGGTACACAAAGCGACCATTGGCTAATTATGTTTCGTGTGTCGGTCCAAGACGTCATCCTATTAATTTTAACTTGGTAGACGTATCGTCTCGCCATATAACCACGTACTTCGAAGATCTCTCAAAAAACAATGTTTTTTCCCTGTGTTTCGGAACGTAGCCCTTTTCTGCCGCGAACGGAACGCCTCCATTGCTGTCAATATAGTATGTTCGAGCTATCATGATATGGGTTGCAGTTCAAAATTGACAGTTATAGTTATGTGCCCTGACGAAATAGAATCGATTTTTTTTAGTACCGAGAGAGTTAACAAGGGCTATCAAATCGTTTTTTTTTTATTGATCTTTGATTATCCAAACTGCTTTTCGTTAATTTCTAAATTAATTCAATTAAACGAATAAATAACGCCCGAGCTTGAGAGTTTAAAGTTTTTGTTTTGTTTTTCTCGGCATTTCACCAAAACAAATAGCACGTAAAGCAACCGCAACGAAAACACAGACCGCCTACAAGATGAACTCATACTGACGCGATCCTATACGTTCCGATCCACGCATCAAGTAGCAAAAATACATTATTCTTTCCTGAATCTCTTTTCCTTAAATTTAACGAATACACTTTAACGATTATTGGTTCGATTTATAGAAAAATAATTTATTGTACTTTTGCAATAAAGATATATATTCTTTCTAAAACCTAATATTTTCTTTTGTACCTGGATGTATGTAGTATGGTGTGAGTAGTATAGGTGAAACGGAAAATTACGAACCGTCACCCATATCTTGCTAACTGGAACATACTTTAACGTTTTCGTGCGCGCCAAAATATCACGCAAAATCTCTTCTGTGCCGGTTTTTTCCAACATTTCAGTAGATAACCATCATCAAAATGGGAAAAAACAAAAGAAAACGTTAGGAGAATTATGAGAACAGTGTAGAATATAATATATATCACTAAAAATCACTTCAGTTCTTGTTTTTTTTTCGTAGGTCCCGAAAAAACATTTTTCGAATATACACAGGAGCCTGATTCAGTCTACTTTTTGAATTAACACTCCCAGTGACAACCCCCAGGGACCTACGAAAAAAAATCCAAGATTCACGGGTATTCACGGGTCTAAATCTATGTGGTCAACCGATAAAAAATAATAATTTTTTCATAGTTTCAGATTCATGATTTTTAATTTCAGTTTCAGATATCCAACCAAAGTGTAAAATATGTAAATCTGAAACTAGCCTAAAATAGTCTATGGTCCTTTATATTTTTTATTGAGCTCCAACTTCCGTTGCCGGTTTTTTAGTTTGCTTTTTTTCGTGTCATGGCAGGCTTGTGTTGCGTTGTAAAATGTTTGCAAAAATTAAAGTTTAAAGTGTTCAATCAGCCTGGTGTTTACTTTGTACAAGTTCCCGTCCAAACCCACGTCGCAGACGGTTTCACTGGAAATCCCAATTCTAGACAAGTGGTCCTTCGCAAAAGAACCGGCATTTTTTCACACGGCGTGGGTCAGTAAATATGGCGGATCGCGAAAATGAAAACTCGAAAAGCCAAAAGAAGAACATTACGTCGTCGCCAAAGTCATCCCACAAGAAATCTTTGATCGAGAAGAAAAAATATTTTGACGAAATCCAGAAAATTCTGGACCTGAAAGAAAAGAATGCAAGAGAAAAACTCCGAATATTGGACGAAATGTCAGCCATCGATAGCGGCACCAGTGGTAGCAGCAGTGCAGATTCCCAGGAATTATGGAAATATTGCCGTACTAAGCAGTGGGTAGAGCATCATGATGAAAAAGGACCCTCAGTAAAAATTTTGGCGGTATCAAAGCCATCAGCGCAGCTGCCGTCGCCTACAGCGCCCCCACTATCAGCGGCAGAGAATCAATGTTTCCCCGCTATTCATACAGATGGCGCCACAGGTCCGTTTTCTACTTTACCGACCGAACAAAACGTCAAAAGTGTAAACAAACTCGCCGTGGCCCTTCAAAACACCATAAAAAGTGCTTTTTCTTATCGAGATAGCAACTTGCCAACATTTGATGGGAGTACAAAAGATTGGTTGCAGTTCAAAGCATCTTTCGTTGAAACCACAGAGAAATACAACATTCAGCCAGCAGAAAATCTTCGTCGACTACGATTAGCCCTCAAAGGTGAAGCACAGTCCGCGGTTTCAGCACTTCTTCACGCGTGCTCTGATCCAGAAAGAATCATCAATGCTTTAGAACTACGGTTTGGCCAGGCTCAGCTTATAGTAAGAGAGCAAATTAAAGTAATAAAGAAGATGAACACTCCGAAGAACACACGTGAATTATGTGTTTTTGCTAGTGAAGTCATGAACTGTGCAGCAGTTATTAAATTACTAAAGTTGAATGATAACGAACTTTATGAACAAATTGTACTGAAAATGTGTTACCGTTTAAGAGATAAGTGGGCTAAATATGCGGAGAAAATCATTAATCAGCATGAAGGTGCATTGTCATGTGTGGCCGAGTTCCTGCAGCGCGAGGCACAACTCGCATTGAAATTTATACGTGAAGCGGAGCCAACTACACAGTCAACTGGAGGTCGTCCCCGAGGTAGTGAGGACAATCACCTATAGCCCAGGTTTCTTGTCCATAACACATTAGTAAAGGTCAGTATATTTGTGCCTTATGTAAAGATAGTACACATAGTACAAACAATTGTGAAAAATTCTCCAATATGAGTGTTGATGACAGATATTTGTGGGCTAAATCTAACCGTAAGTGCTTCAGATGCCTTCAGTATAGCCACCCAGTCAAAAATTGCAAAATATCAAAATATTTACACGAGTTGCTCAGAAAAGTCAAGCAAGGCGAGGCTGGTGGGGATGCTGAAGGTCCAGATTCAGTCCTGAATGTTAATTGTGAAGGAGCTATGTTAAAGGTGGTACCTGTTGTGGTCCACAGCCCAGGAGGCCTATTAAAACCATCATTCTTCTTGATGAAGGAGCAAAGATCTCCCTGGTAGATGAAAGTTTAGCTAGACAGCTAGGTTCAGGGGGTAGAGGGCCATTAGAAAACTTAAACATTGAAGAGATAGGTTCAAGTAGGCACTTAGTTAAAAGTAGCTGTATTACCCTTAAGATTGAAAGTACTCTAGGTGAGCAGTTTCTTGTCAATGTTAGGTCCATGCCGAATTTAAATCTTAAGAGTCAATACAAGATAGGCTATTAAGCTACAATAACATCAAACAAAATGAAAACTTAGTGGACTGGTACAAGTGTGGTACTCCTACTATATTGTTAGGTCAGGACAATTGGCCTCTTATTACAAGGAAGATTTATGCTGGTAGGGCCAATGAACCAGTCATTTAAGAGAACCTGTTAGGTCATGTCGTGCATGGAAACCACTATTATGGTTCCCCACACAATGTGCAGTACATAGCTCATGTCAGTCATGGTATAGATGAGTTGCATGCTTTGGTAAAAGATAATTTTAGCCTGGATGCTTTAGGTATTGAGCCCAAACAACGTGCTAACCCTCTTGAAGATAAAGCTATACAGATTTTACAGAATACAACTAAAAAGCTTGGTAATAATAGGTGGGAAACGGGACTATTATGAAACAGTGAAAAGGGTGTCAGTCCGTCCCTACCTAACAGTTCAAAAATGGCTCTCAAAAGGTTTGGGAACTTAGAGAATAAGTTACTTAAAAATCCACAGTTAGCCGAGCAATACAAACAGCAAGTTGATAAGTTAGTTGACAATAGCTATGCAGTCTTAGACGGTCAGTGTTGTAATATTGAACACGACTGAGTGTTGATTATAGAACACAGTTGGAACGCAGTTCAGTTGTATATGTCAAGATGGAGGTTTGTCGACTTTATACTTTGCTTGTGTGTCAGTGTAACGCATGATACGTTATCTTTAATAAAGTACCAAATACAGTTAAGAAGCATACGTTTCATTACAACATGGTGGCAGCGTAAATCTTTCAAGAACCCAGTGAAAAAACCAGTAAAAAAAATGACAGATTCAGGTGAAGAAGTGAGGCAGCAGGTTATAAATCTAGTGACGCCATCCATGGTTACTCCGCCACAACAATTCGATTTTCAGCCAGAAAACTTACATATATAGAAAAAACGCTTTTAACGTTTTATGTCGGTGTCAGAAAATGGCTCTAAGTCTCAAGAAGAGCAGATAGATATGTTGCTTTATCTCATGGGTGACAAAGCAGAAGAATTAGTTCTGCAGCTAAAAATAGAAGATTTAAATACATTACAAGAGGTGCTGACAAAAATTACTGAGCATTTTAAGCCAAAGAAAAACATTGTCTACTCGAGATATACATTTCACGAAAAATTACAAGGGTCGGAATCAGTGGACGAATATATTAGAAGTTTGTATGTGCTAGCAGAAAACTGTGAGTATGGCACTTTGAAAGAAGAAATGATCAGGGACCAGATAGTGGTCGGCATTAAAAGTCAGAAAGCTAGAGAAAAGTTGCTTTTGAATATCAATCTTACGTTGGACCAAGCAGTAACAACAGCTCGAAATGTAGATTTATTAGAGAGTCAAGCATCCTTTAATACAACAGGAGAGTTGGAAATCAATAAGATGAAAAAAGAGAATGAAAACAAGCAGGGTAGTTGCTGGTTTTGCGGAAGAGGTTTACACAAAAACAGAACATTATGTCCAGCGCTCAAGGCAGTGTGTATGAATTGTAAGAAAGTAGGACACTTTGCAAGATGTTGCAGAGGCAAAAGGATGCAGGTGACTGAAGAATTGAGGGTATGTGCCATTCAAAATGGATACACAATAGATGTTGATGTTTATGAGAGAGATACATTCAAAACTAAGTTAAAATTTTTGTTGGATACAGGCGCAGATGTAGTGGCTGTTCCAGAAAATTGTGTGGAGTGCGAAATATTTCCATGTAATACCAGCATTAGAGGTCCAGATCAGACAAGATTAACAGTGTTAGGTGTGATTAAGGGGACATTAAAATATGGGGATAAAGAATATACAGGTGACATATTTGTAGTCAGAAATTTAAAAATTCCAATATTAGGAGTGCCTGCTATAGAAAGTATGAAAATTATAAAAATTTTAGAGATTAATAATGCTCTTGGTGAGATTAGTGTTAAAAGCATGGTTAACGTAGAGCTGGAATTTCCAAAAATTTTTGATGAGTTGGGCATATTTAATGAACCTTTTGATATAACTGTGTCTGATAAAAATAAAAGTTATAAGCAATGTACACCAAGGGTTGTACCAATACCTTTATTAGATAAAGTTAAAGCTGAGTTAGACAGATTGTGTAATTTAGGAGTGTTGACAAAAGTGGAGGAGCCAACACAATATTGTTCACCAATAGTTGTGGTTCCTAAAGATGAAAATAATGTTAGGATTTGTGGAGACTACACTGAGTTGAACAAAAACATTCAAAGACCTATTTTTCCAATTCCCAAAGTTGAGGTGACATTAGCTAGGCTAAAAAATTCAAAATTCTTCTCAAAATGTGATGCTACCTCCGGTTTTCATCAAATTAAGTTAACGGAGCAGGCTGCACGGCTCACAACGATTATAACTCCATTTGGGAGATATATGTACAAACGTCTTCCTTTTGGCCTTAACTGTGCTCCAGAATACTTCTCAATGAAGTTCTCAGAATTGTTTCAGGATCTGGATGGAGTAGTATGTCATGTCGATGATGTATTGATTTTTGCAGAAAATATAGAGAAACATGATGAAATTTTGCGAGAGGTTTTAAAAAGACTGCAAGAAAAAGGTATCACATTAAATAAAAATAAATGTAGTTTTGGTAAACAAGAGATCAAGTATTTAGGGCATATTATTAACTCACAAGGTATCCGTCCAGACCCTGAACGAGTACTAGCTATAGATAGTTTTGATACACCAAAAAATAAAAAGCAGGTTATGCAATTTCTTGGAATGGTTAATTTTGTCAGTAGGTTTATCCCTAATAAAACTGAAATTTTGTATCCAATATACAGTCTTTTGAAAGAAAATACAGAGTTTGTGTGGGACATTGACCAGGAAAAAGCATTTCAGGAAATAAAAGAAATATTAAAAAAAGCTCCAATATTAGCACATTATGACCCATCGAAAAAAATTATTTTGGCAGCAGATAGTAGTTCATTTGGTTTGGGGGCTACACTCATGCAGGAAAATTCAGACAAAAACAGGCAGATAGTTGCATATTGTAGTAGAACATTAACAGATACAGAGAAAAGATACTCACAAATTGAAAAAGAATGCCTTGCCTTAACATGGGCTGTAGAGCGGTATAAGGACTTTATTTATGGTATTAAAGTTCACTTAGAAACAGACCACAAGCCTCTCATACAGATATTGCAAACAAAACCAATTGATGACTTGACTCCTCGACTTATGTCATTTAGAATGCGATTGACTAAATTTAATTATACTGTCACATACATACCAGGAAAAAAGTTAGTTCTACTAGATGCTTTATCAAGATGTCCGCTACCAAATACAGAAGTAGGTCAGTTTAAGGACAGCTCTGAGCCTTATCTTAATCTCATTCTTAATAATATACCATTTAGGGATCAGGTATTACAGAAAATAAAACAAGAACAAAGAAAATCAGAGATATGTAGTAGTTTAATAAATTATACAGAAAATGTTTGGCCTAAACAATCAAAAACACCTGAAAAAATTAAGCACTTTTATCAATATAGGTACGACTTTTCTATAGTAGAAGGTTTGCTTCTTTTTAGATGTCGCTTAGTAATTCCAGAATGCATGCAATTGGAAATGTTAAATAAAATACATGAAGGTCATTTAGGTATAAGTAAATGCAGAAATAGGGCCAAGCAAACTATGTGGTGGCTTGGTATGTCAACTCAGATTGATAGACTAATTCGAAATTGTCCTCAGTGTATAGAAGAAAGAGTAAATCCTAAAGAGGATATTATTTTAGAAAAAACTCCTATGAGGCCATGGCAAAAAATAGGCATTGATTTATTCTATTTTAACAATGATTGGTATATGTGTATGATTGATTACTACTCAAGATTTATAGAAATAAAAAAATTATCTAATTGTACTGAAAGTCATGTAATTGAACAGTGCAAAGATATATTCTCTAGATTTGGAATTCCAGAGATTGTGAGAACTGATTGCGGTTCACAGTTCAAAACTAAGTTTAAAGATTTTGCTAGAGAATATAACTTTGAGCACATAACGAGCAGTCCATATTATTCACAATCAAATGGATGTGCTGAGGCTGCAGTTAAAATAGCAAAGAACTTGTTGAAAAAAAATAAGGATATTTATCTTGCACTATTGATTTATAGAAATACTCCTCTTGATTCTGGTTTTAGTCCAGCTGAACTTATGTTTAGTAGGAAATTAAGAGATAACCTTCCAAGATTGCCTGGTGCTCTGTCAAAAACAGTTAATTGTAAATCAAAGTTTTTAGAAAAAGATAAGGAGAAAAAGAATTCAGTGCAATCATATTATAATAAAAGACACAGGACCAGGCAATTGCAGGATTTAAATGTAAATGATACAGTTTGGATAGTTGATTTAAGAAGTTATGGCATTGTAATTGGCAAAGCAGCTGAAACAAGATCATATGTTGTTAGAACACATAGAGGTGTGTTTAGGAGAAACAGATGGCATCTTATCCCAGCTCCTAGTACTGAGAAAGAAAAAAGTCTGGATTATGATCTAGATGTTTATGGTGAAAACGATGATGTTAACAAAGATTCAAATTATTCTCAGGATTGTACTGTTCAGAATGATGTAATTAGTAATGATTTGGTTAATGAGAAAGTAGAAAGTAATGAAGAAGGAGAAGTAAGAAGGAGCATGAGAGTAAGAAAGAAGCCTGCATGGACAAATGATTATGTGATTTAATTTTATAAAAAAGGGAAGATGTTGTAATATTGAACACGACTGAGTGTTGATTATAGAACACAGTTGGAACGCAGTTCAGTTGTATATGTCAAGATGGAGGTTTGTCGACTTTATACTTTGCTTGTGTGTCAGTGTAACGCATGATACGTTATCTTTAATAAAGTACCAAATACAGTTAAGAAGCATACGTTTCATTACAACAGTCAGCAACCTCAATGTGCATCAGATAAAGTTTGGTTTCTACCTCATTTCCCAGTTTTGAACCCTAATAAACCTGGTAAAGTAAGGCTAGTTTTTGATGCGGCGGCGGCTAGGATACGAAATGTAAATTTAAATGATATGTTGTTCAAAGGCCCAGACTTACTTCAGTCATTGCTAGGAATATTGTGGGGATTTAGATTGAAGCCCACAGCAGTTTCAGGTGACATAAAAGATATGTTTTTGAGGATCAAAATCAAAACTGAAGATCAGCAGTACCAGAAGTTTTAAAGACGCATGCCTGGAAGCCCAGAACCTCCTCAAGTTTACCGACTTACTTCCATGCTCTTTGGAGCCAAATGCTCACCATGTTCAGCTATTTTTGTGTTAAATGAGAATGCAAAGCAACATCAGGATACCTACCCAGATGCAGTTAAAGCCACACAGACACGTCACTACATGGACGACTACCTTGATTGTTTTGATAGTGAAAGTGAAGCAGTACAGCGTATTCAAGAAGTAATGTTCAGTTCATGCTCAAGGAGGCTTTGAGATTGTAAAGTGGGCAAGTAACTCTGCCAAAGTTTTAGAGTCCATCCCTGAAGAGAAAAAAGTACAGGGTGGCATTCAGCTCCTGTCAGACGAGTCAGCAAAAGAAAAGACTCTGGGAATGATATGGCAACCTGCCACTGACATGTTATCATTCAATTTCTCCATGAATCGGGTACCAGATAAAGTGGTGGCAGGTGAGGAACGCCCCACTAAGAGGCAGATGCTAGCAACAGTTATGAGTGTTTTTGATCCTATTATTCTCCTGTCACCCTTCTCCATTAGAGGCAAGATGATTTTGCAGGAGGTGTGGCGTTCTGGTATAAATTGGGATGAGAAGCTCTTTGACAAAGAATATGAGAAATGGCAGTCGTGGATTTCTGAGCTCCGAAGGATTAAATTCCACGCTGTTACCGTTCCCGAACAGATAGAGCACACACTGAGCTGCATACGTTCTGTGATAGTTCGATTAAAGCATATGCAGCAGTGTTATCTCAGATTTGTCTATGAAGATGGAGAAATTAAGGTGGTCTTGGTAGCAGCAAAAGCTAGAGTAACCGCTTTAAAACCCAGTTCTATACCCAGACTAGAATTACAGGCAGCTCTATTAGGAGCTAGTTTAGCACATGCAGTAGCAAAGGAGCATAAACTGGAAATCAAAGAAAGGTACTTTTGGTCCGACTCCAGTACAACCCTGGCTTGGATTCGATCAGATCCACGGAACTACAAAGCCTTCGTAGGTTATAGGCTAGCAGCAATAGATGAGTTGTCTATGGTCTCACAGTGGGGATGGGTCCCAACTGCACAGAATAGTGCCGATATTGCTACACGAGACACCTCACCTTTAGACCTCTCTCAAAGTGGTTTATGGTTTAGTGGCCCAGAATTTCTAAAAAAGAATACAGAAGCATGGCCCGTTGAGAAGAATAAGTTAGTTCCTGCACCTGAAGCATCCTGTGAAAAAAAGAGCTTATGCAGTAAGAAAGAAAGAGTATGCTTCACCTGATATTGCAGCATTTTCCTCTTGGAAACGTCTCATCTATGCTACAGCAAATGTATTTTTATTCATAAATAAATGCAGAAAATCTGGAGATCAAAAACTTACCTTGCTGCTCCTTGAAAAAGCAGAAAAAGCATGGATTAAGAAAATGCAAGAAGATAGCTACACAAAAGAGTTGGCATGTTTAGAAAATAAAGAAGAATTACCTAATGACAGTCCAATTTTCCAGCTGACTCCAGTTCTCGATGATGAAGGAATTATGAGATTACAGGGAAGAATAGATAGAGCTCAGAGTGTTTCTTCAGAAATGAAACGGCCTATCATATTGAACGGAAGTCATCAGTATACAAAGCTTCTCATATACGACTACCACAAGAAACAGAATCACAGTAGTACAGAGACTGTGGTTAATGAGATACGCCAAAAGTACTGGCTTGTCAAAATGAGATCGACTATAAGATCAGTAGCACATAACTGCCAATTTTGCAAAAGAAATTTGAAAGGACTAAATATCTTAGTATAATTAATAATAATAATAATAATAATTATAATAAAGTAATGACATTACCAAGGTCCCCAAAATCAGATTTCGACTGGTGGTTAGAACACATAGATAGTTCTTTCAATGACATTCGTCCAGATTCCTACATCAAAGAAAATTTCTCCCGACTCATCCTTGACCGGCTGGGGAGCCGCTTGCAACTTGGATTCTGTCAATGGGCATTGGTCACTGACAGAATCTAAGAAACACATTAATTATCTTGAACTTCTTGCAGCTTTTATGGCACTAAAAACTTATTCAAAAGACAGTCAAAATTGACAAATTCTCCTTCGTATTGACAACACCACGGCAATATCATACATTATCCATAAGGGTGGGGTCCAATATCCTCATCTCAATGAAATAACCCGAACAATATGGCAGTGGTGTGAGAGTAGGAACATATATGTATTTGCCTCATATATTCAATCTAAAGATAATTTTGTTGCTGATAAAGAATCAAGAAAGGCCCACTCAAACATAGAATTTGAATTAGCTGACTATGCATTCACACAAATAGAATCATCCCTGGGACGACCAGAGATAGATCTCTTTGCAACCAGATTGAATAAAAAGTGCAAAAAATTTGTTTCCTGGAAGAGAGACCCTGATGCCATTTCAATTGATGCTTTTACAATATCATGGAATGAATATTTTTTTATGCCTTTCCCCCATTTTCATTATTACTAAAAACCATCAAAAAGATGAAAGATGAAAATGCCAGGGGCAGTTTAGTTGCCCCCTACTGGCCAACACAACCTTGGTACCCTATGTTTGTCAATCTTCTAGTTTCTGACCCAATTTTCTTTGCACCTGACAGAATGTTACTCACTTCAATCAACGGCCAGCCTCACCCACTCTGCTCCAGTCTTACCCTGGTGGCAGGGATCTCATGCGGCAAGCCTTAGAAAACCGTGGTACCCCAGAAGTATCGGTTGACATCATGATGGCATCAATTTCAAATAAGACTTTTATACAATATAATTCATATTTCAAACAATGGTGGGAACATTGCAAATATAATAATATTAACCCATTGTTAATAATATTAACTTTACTCTTTAATAAAGGTTCAAAATATGGTAGCCTTCTTACTGCTCCTGGGACCACATATTGCGTCCCATCAGCTAGTTAAACGTATTTTTAAAGGTGTAGCCAAGTTACGCTCAAATATAATAAAACATGGGACCCCAATATTGTATTAAATCACTTGAGTGAACTTCATACAAATTTAGAAATACCACTAAAAATGTTAACAAAAAGAATTAGTGGCACTAGTGGCATTAATAACAGCACATAGAGTACAAACACTTAGTCTTATAAAAATGGAAAATATTATTCATCAGAATAATAAAATTATTGTAAAAATTATAGATCCTGTAAAAACATCTAGAGAAGGTACACCCCAGCCTGTGCTAATGATTCCTTTCTTCTCAACCAAGCCAGAGATTTGTCCAGCTCAAACACTTTTAGATTATACAAAAGTGACAAAGACAATTAGAACAACAACTAAAGGCCAATTGTTGATTAGTTTTAAAAAACCTCACTCCTCAGTGGGCTCGGAGAGCATCAGTCGATGGATTAAAGAAACCATGTCTGAAAGTGGCATTGACACATCTATATTCACATCACACAGCACCCGACATGCATCTTCATCAAAGGCTAACTCAAGCGGCTTAAATATAGATTTAATTAGAAAAACCGCAGGCTGGAGTGAATCATCATCAGTGTTTGCTCGTTACTACAATATACCAGTTGTAGAATCACCCGAATTATTCGCTAGAACAATTCTACGCAATAATTATTGATTATATGATAAGTATATTAATTTGCTTAAAATAATTATAACTACTGTTTTGCCTATTGTTATTCTTAATTCTTACTGAATGATTTAGTTGAACAAAATAAATGCACAAAATGTAATACATAGTGCAATTTATTTATACTTAATATTTCACGGCTCTTTGAACATCCTACAAGTTAAAATTAATAGGATGACGTCTTGGACCAACACACGAGACATAATTATAAATCAAACGAACTTACCTGTGAAGTTCAATGTTAATTATGTGAGGGTGTTGGTCCAAGACGTCCTAACTCCCACCCAATAAAACCTTTTTGTGTACAACTTACCCTAAGTTTCAGGCCGTGAAATATCGTTACCTACTTTCTTCTTCAAACTAAACGACAGCAATGGAGGCGTTCCGTTCGCGGCAGAAAGGGGCTACGTTCCGAAACACGGGGAAAAAAACATTTTGTTTTTTGAGATCTTCGAAGTACGTGGTTATATGGCGAGACGATACGTCTACTACAAGTTAAAATTAATAGGATGACGTCTTGGTACAACACCCTCACATAATTAACATCGAACTTCACAGGTAAGTTCGTCTGATTTATAATAGGTTTGAGCAAATCCAGTGTTTCAATCAACGGTCAAATATTCATCCATACTCCCTGCGCGACATAGCTAAGCTGTAGTCTATAGATCAGTCCGCGTCGACGAGCCCCACGTGGGCTGACAGCTGCGCGCCCCACCACGAGTGCACGTCGTGCAGTGCGGTGCGCGCGGGGGGCGCGTCGTCCCTCGTCCCACACCCCGCGCCGCTGCCCGCCCCGCCCGCTGCCGTCCCAGGGGACGGGGTCACAGAGTTGTGTGTTGAACTCTTGTTGCTCTTTGTTACAGCTGTAAAAGTATATTGAGAGGTTTTAATGTAAGGTCGAAATTTTAATTCCCCGGGATTATGACTATTCAAAGAAAGTCATGGAGCTGATAACGATACATAGGCATATTCTATAGTTTAATGATCTAATGTATAATTTGATTTATATTGTTATGTATGTATATGAGGTTAGATTGTATAACAGACATTTTGGCACAGAATAAAACTTAACAGAAACACGGTAAATATTGAAATATTTATAAGTTGGTCTACTAATTCAGATCGCGCCAAACTTCTAGTCCCAAACATTTAGAAGAACGGCCCATACATTGTCGTGTTTAGAGGGGACTAAAAGTTTGGCGCGACCTGTACTCGTAAACCTGTAAAGCCTACTTAGCTGTGATAGTTTTCCTTTTAAATTCATTATGTATGCTACTTCTGTGAATTTTTTTACATATCCGTAAACAACCATTTTACCATTTTACATTAGCCGGCAGGGCGAGACACCCCACTCTAACAAAAATTTTCACTTTAAAGCTTAATATTTCGCCAACGGATCCCTAAATCGAAAAGTGGTTTTCACACACTCACAATGTTTTTGAACTACCTATCTAACGATACCCCACACTATATGATAGACGAGAAAAAAAAACATCCCCAATTTACCCATCGCGTGTACCCTTAAAAAATTCGTTTCATGATTTTATTTTTACCGGTTCGTCGGCGTGATTAATATGTATACTCATGCCAAATTACAGCTTTCTAATACTAATAGTCTCTGAGCTAAGCCGCGGAAAGACGGACATGGCGAAACTATAAGGGTTCCTTGTTGGACTACGGAACCCTAAAAACCTCATTGTTGGTTAATATTAAAACCTCAGATACGACTGTATGGACTAAGTATTCTTTGCCTTCCTACTCAGTGTGGTTGTACTGTAATATCAGAATAAAATATTTTATAGCATTATTTTGTTAAGAAAGCTATACTATAACTTAATTTTGGTTCTGTAAAGAGACTTAAGTGAAAAAAAAAATTATACACTATTTTGATTTTGAATCAATTAATCAAGATATTACTATATAAGGTTAGATAAAAGAAAATTATACCTGTTGGTTTCTTATGCAATGCTGGATGGGGGTCACTCAGTGTGGGCTGAAGATACTTTTTGATAGGGCTTTCGGGTCTGTAAGAAAATGATGTGACATTATGGCAATAAACTGAAAAACCATAGAGGTAAAACATTATATACGAATGTTAATAATGAAAAAGAAACATTACTGTTAAATCTGTTAAAACATAGAAACCCTTACCTAGGTATCGTGACAGAAGGTAAACCAGATCTTTTGAACGGTGGCTTCGTAACAGTCCGTTTGACTGGAGCATCAAAGGACGTCGATATATCTGAAATATACAAAAAGAATTTATTACATCGATACTCGATTCCCTTGTAATGGAAATATAAGACTATTGTAAGTAAGCACTTACTTGACATCACGGGCTGTGATGTAGATTCAGTAATTTCAGTGCGTCCTGCATTTGCTGCCGCTTGCTGAAAACAGAAAAGCCATTAGAACTAACTGTTGAAAGTATAACACATCCATATATAAATTGTAACATTCCCACAAAGCATTCCCACGTAAAACAACACACTTTACGGAGAGTATTTTCGGCATGGCGTCTACGATCTTTAATAAACTTCCAAACTCCATAAAAGAAATACGAAATATTACATCTTTTAAAAACAAATTAAAGGATTTTCTTGTTAACAAAACATACTACACAGTTAAGGAGTTTTTAACAGATATATAGGTACTAATTTGGAAACATGAGCCAGCTAAGTTTTAAACTCAAAATATATATAATTTTTTCAAGTTTTTGTAATTGATGTGTTACGGATATTATAATATTGATATTAATTATAATAATATTTTTTTATGTGTGACATGATGCTTAATGATTATTTCTAACAATTGATAATATTTAATAATGTTTATAACGAGTGTTCCTTAAAAAACAATTTAATCTGTTATTTAAGGTTTAGTTTTCTTAAAATGCTTAAAATGTTTTCCTTGATGTTTAGTATTAAGTTGATATTTTTGTATGCCGAATGGCAAAGCATATGGGACAAATTTTTATGTTTATAACAACCCTTGACCTATGTCTGCACAAATAAAGATTTCTCATTCTCTCATTCTCATTCTCATTTTTTTACCCAACGAATGTAAAAACAGATCTGCCACCTCGTGTTCAAATTGATTGTCATAATCATATGGCTATTCGGCTAAGCAAATCAGCCCGTTTGACAATTAAAATCGTACATTTTTGGCTGCCAAATTAATACGATTGTCTTGTTTTGATGTTGACAACCAAAAACGTACGATTTCAACTGTCAAACGGGCTAATTGTATTAGCCGCATAGCCATATGACAATCGAATTTGATGACGAATGTCTTACCTCTGATACATGACCCACACGGTCTCAGAAGCGTACAACCTTAGTTGTAGTCAGATTAAGCACCTCATTTAGCGTCTATCAGAACAAAACTCATTTCATTTTTGTTTAACCATTAAATGAATGATTTTTTCTTTTTGCATGAAAACTGAAATATATGCTAGCAAAATAATCAAATGTAAAGGAAAAAAAAATAAAAACAACATTTTCATATATTTAGGGTATATTTTCAAAGCAAAATAATAAAAAAATGCTTTTCAAATTGACTTAAATATATACTTAAATAAATTATTATTTTTATTATTTTTGGATCTTAGATCATTCCTGAATATACATTAAAAAATTTGTATTATTCCAGAAAAAAATAAAATATTTACGTTTTATTTTCTAAAAGGTCTCGTTACGACATCGTTACAAAATAAAAATGCAAATGTAATATTAAAAGTTTCAAAAAATCATATAAAATCAAGGAATAAAGTTTGAATGAAATGCGTTGAACATTATTATTGCTCCATCTCTCTTAGACATACTTATTAGTACCAATTATTTTGAGTTATCATTTAATATATTTCTTTATTTAATTAAATACTGGTATGTTGCCAATTGGCAATACAATGCATTTAAGGGCTAAAAGAGCTGTGAACCGTGGCTGTTAAGAACCGAGAAATCCGAGATCACGAAAAACTGAGTTTTTATTAAATAATAGGTATAGAGAGAATTATTGAAATTAGAGTGGCGAAAGCAATTTATGCTGCGCAAGTGGAAGGTAAAGCTCGACCGCGCCGCCCTAGAAGGACGTATGCCGACCAAATAAGCGACATACTGAAAAAGGGCCAAGTAAAAAGTACCCGGGATAGAAGAGCCTGTATGACTAGATTGATGAATGTAGAAGAAAAGAGGTGTGTCAGGATCGTAGCAGATGGAAATCTGTAGTCTCTGCCTATCTCTCTGGGAGACAGGGGTGACTATATATGTATGTAAAAACTCTTGAAATATGGTTGTTATGTTTATATCATCATCTCTTTTTGGAGCTCTTGTTAATATGAACGAGATATATTGACCAAATTTTTGGCTAAATAGTTTTCACCATATATGAGATGAAGACTCCGTTAGTAGTCAGGTTCGAATGCCCTTTTTAGGAAATTAGAAAAATAACCCTAGAAACGCCCAGCCCCGAGTCAATACGATGATTATGAGAAATCAAAATCTTATTTCTCATATTTCGCAAAAAATATTATTGACCCGTAACAATGATCACTTATCAAGCCTCCAGTATGAATTTAGCTGCATGAATTGGTGTCGATTTGGTGTAACACGACTTATTTGACAGGACTAACCTCATTTTAAGCGTCCTAGACTGAACGGCTATTCTGGTATGTGCGCAAAAATTGCCAAAAAGGATTTTTTTTAAAGGGATTTTGTAGAGATGTTTGTTGAAGCATTGCTAGGTACCCTGACCTCGTCTTTTCGATACAGAAAAAATAAGACAGAATGCTTAAATTTAGTCTTGTCAAATGGTTTTACACTGAATCGACACCATTAATGTCACTTTCAGCGCGTTCAGAGTCAAAAAATAATCGATTACATCCCGTCTATCGTCATTCCGAGTCAACGTTAGCCCGATAACGATAGATCTAAAATGGTTGTTATGACGTCATGAATGACATCATTAAGGCCGCCATGTTGTGCTATCATCGCCCATGCTTCTGAGCGTATGCACTGTGAGTGATCTATCAAGTGACAGCCGGCCGGCGGCAATTTCAAAAACAGGTTATTCGTGTAAAAGTTTAATATTAAACGATGAATCAGAGATTTTAGTTCGCTTCGTGGACCTAAGTTTATAGTACCAAATAATTACGAGCCCAAAAAAAAGGATTTTTGACGAAAGAACAAACCAGCACGTAATGATTGCTCTCAATCAGGCTCAAATAACTCTTGCACAACACGTAGGTAAAGTATACCCTTTATTGGTATTCACGTAACGTTATCAAATTTCTTGAAATTGTGATTAAGGTTAATTTTTCTGTCACTGACAAGCGTCATCATCCAAGTCGTGTTTAAAAGAGTTCCGAATGGATCATAAGTTTAAGCAGTGATGGACGCCATTTCCCATTCGGAATGACTTGATGGGCGTGAGTAGTTTTAGCAATGCTATCCTCATTCGGAACGCTGTATTTGTATAGTAAAAATTTAAACTCTGTCAAAGCAATTATATTCTTTTACGTTTCGGGCTGTTGGAATTATGATTTCCTACATACATACATAAGGTTTTTTTACAAGTTTAAAGTTAAATTAGTAGTCTGAAAATCAAATTAGGCATTGTAATTATCTTAATACTTCCATCCATCAGCCTGTTTCGTCCACTGCTGGACATAGGCCTTTCCAGGATTTTGCCACTCTTGGCGGTCCTCCTGGAAGAAATGCCCATATTCACACACGCTGGGCAGGCGGGTTGGTGAGCGCGGTGCCGAAACCCTTGCACCAGTGACGCCGCTGCCCGTCACCAGTCTGTTTTATGTAAGGTTCGGCAATTGGGGATGGATAAACCGCCATCCATCGGTCCCAGGCAATGGTGGGTCGCCTGGTTTTGCCTGAGAGCTGTTCTCTTACTCTCCCCCGAATAACTTCGGGAGGATTTGCGAGTAAGATGGTGGTACCTCCACAGTCGAGCCCGGCTACTTCAATTGAACAAAATAGTTTAAAGAGGACGTCACCTGTGCTTCCAGCTCCGCCTTCTCCTTGTCTGTTTTCTCGTTGGTCAAATCTACAGCTTGTTCGTTGGTTTTACGGAGACCGGCGATTAGACTTGTTTGTTGTTTCTGAAAATTATAATTTATTAAACAATAAATATCTACTCAGTTGAGTTTTTAGGTAAGGCTGGAAAAAGAAAACAAAAGAATGACCAGAAAAGAGAAAGAAGAAAGGGCTAGTTTCCGAGTTAAGGAAATCTCGCTATGCGATACTGAGGTGATGAATCAGCTGATCACAGCGCTGCATTTCGTAGTTAAGAACAGTAAACACGCTCAAACCTCCATACAGACACAGAAACAAGATTGTGAGGTGTCTATGGAATGTTTTTATACTATTTCAGGCGGATTTCATTGACATTTATCTAGATCTATGTCCAATTATAACTAAAAATCGCGAAATTGAATGAACAACAAACCCCTAAAAAACGTAAATTTTACCGTTTTTTACCCGAAGTGTAGACGAACGTGTTTTTATTGTTTCGAATAAAATCGAAAAATGTATACTAGTCACAGACTTATAATATAGAAGCAGACCTAACATTAATAATAAACGCATAGAGTCGACACGCGTGGCAATTTTAGCTTAGTAAACTTCGGGCTCTTTTAAATATAAATATTGCTTGTTTCCAAACAAAATATATACTAGAGATTAGTTTAGGAGTTAACAAATATGTTCCAAGCATAAGCCAGCCAAAACAACCCATTTTTATACGTTCCTTCGTACGATGAAGCCTAAATTTAGCTTATTTTTGTATGGAAACTTGCCACGCTATAATCCTTATGTTTGGTCTGCTACTTAGTAATAATTATATGTCTGTGATACTAGTTGCGCATCGAAACTGTTACTAACATTAATATTAACCAAGAAGATGTTTGTAAACTTCCACAATCTTGCCAAAGTCATGTTTCTCCTGACACAAGTTTTAAATTTTGCGCCCACGACGAAATAGGCACGATCGTATTGCCTTCGCATTTAGCCGCCCTTACAACTGAGTTGGTCGCATCGTGATATCTGCTCTTAAGCACTGCTTAACTTGAAATACACAAATGTGAATACGTCGTGAAAAAAAAAACAATGGAATATCAGTAAAAATATGGCGTCCTATTTCAATAATGCATGTGGTGCTACAAACTTTTCATACTTTTCTATAGGTGGAATAGTCGATGAGTAGTCAGACTCACACTGCTGCTCGCGCGTATCTTCTTGAGGCACCCCTCGAGCCAAGTGCGGATGGTCTGCTTAGCGACCTCCTCCTCGATCAGGAACTCGAACTCCTCTCGCGCCAGCAGCTCCTCCATCTGCAGCGACTTGCGGATGTCCACCGTGCGGTAAGAGAGCATGCTGCCAGCAAAACAATTATTAGCGTATTCGATTGATGGTTATTGGTAGAAAATCATCTTCAATAAATATAAATCAAATATTTATGGAATAAAAAGTACAAGAATTTGTGTATAATTTATTGAATAATTAACAATGAACAATTCGTTCTTCAGACGGAGAATATTTTTTATTTAAGCCTGAACAGGAAAATAAAAGCCTGGCCTTTTTGTGGAAAACCATTAGAACTAATTTCTTCAACTGGCAACACTTACTTTAAAACGTGATTACGTCGATCGCTGTCAAAGTGTGGTGTTGTTGTTTTGGATTGTGTGTGTACGTGCTGTTAATGTGTGGTGTTGTTTCTTTGTTTGTGTGTGTGAATATGAGTGTCGCAATCATAAAAAACAGATGTGGCGTACTGGAGCTGCTATCTTATTTAACTGGTCAGGCTATAATAAAACTGATAGGGGTGTTATCAATATAAATCCGATCAATTGGTATCAGATCATCTTACCATGTAAACATCTGGTTTCTTAAAATTAATTTCATTTTCAATACGGTTTTAATTCAAGTCACCCTTAGGGCCTGTCCGCACTGCGAATTTTCACCGCGTGGTTTTTTTCTCGCAATTCTGTAACACATTGAATCTTAAACGAGTATCCGCACTGGCGATCAAAAATAAAATATTAATACACGGAAATAATTCGCGCGAATAAATATCGCGCGGTGAAAATTCGCAGTGCGGACAGGCCCTTAAGAACCGATTAATTTCGAATCCGAAATTTAAGAATTCGATTGCTTAAAGATCATAGGTTATTGTGGCATGAAATTTGAATTGTAATTATGCTATATTCAATACGAAAAATCATGGTAAACTGGCGATCAGAAAAATTAACGGAAGTATTTTTTTTCAACTCTTAATGTGATAAATTATAAAAATTCTGGTATATTATGCTTCTACAAAATTACGAGTCTGATGGGTTGTCATTTTTTTTAATGTATTGAACTTGAATGAAAGATTTAGATCTTCGAAGTTGAAAAAGTGATAATTTTTCTGTGATCGAGGTGTAGGAGATTAATCAATACAAAAAAATATAAAGTAGTATTTTCAAATGTGATACATTAATGTTCAATGCGAAAGATTGGTATATGTTTAACCTGTATTCAGCAGTATTAAAGTCTTTTCTAAGATGGTAAATTAGGCGCTGGAAATTTTAGGTTTTCGCATGACAATGTAAGCCGACTCTTAACCCACCAGAAGCTGATTTGATCTCTATTAACTGATATTTATGACCATAAAACTCGAAAATTAATACTGGATTACGTCGGCCTCCATTAGTATTGCCCCAATAGACTTGTAAATTTGAATTATCTAAAAACCACAGACATATAATTATTACCAAGTAGCAGACCAAACATAAGGATTAAACTCTAACATCCGAGTCAGGTGGTAACCAGGCGGCTCGGGTGCACATCGGCGAAATTAGTCAGACGGAGCTGCTGATGGCGCTAAAGCGGTTAAAGCCCAAATTCTCATGCGGCCCAGATGGCTATCCGCCTTACGTTTTGAGAGATTGTCGTGAGGTGCTGTGTGCCCCGCTACTATTTATATACAATACAATCATAGCGCGTTGTACTTACCCTTCCTCCTGGAAGTTAACGAGGGTCATTCCGGTATTTAAATCGGGATCAAAGTCCATAGTTGGTGATTACAGACCAATCGCTGTACTATCGCCATACGCAAAAGTATTCGAATCAATTCTTTACCGTCGTATACTAAACCAGGTATCACCTTGGTTGTGTGACGCTCAGCATGGATTTTTGCCAGGTCGGTCTACAACAACTAATTTATTGTCCTTCGTCCAGCATGCTTCTACTGAAGTTGATAATAAAAAGCAAGTTGATGTAGCCTACTTTGACTTCCGCAAGGCCTTCGATCGCGTCGACAATGATGTGTTGCCCCGCAAAATGGCTGCTATTGGCTTTACACCACAACTACTGCATCTTTTTGCCAGTTATCTCTCGGACAGGATGCAGTATGTTCAATATGGCGGTTGCATTTCAAAGCGTTATTACACTCGGTCAGGAATAAGTCAGGGAAGCAATTTGGGTCCGCTGGAATTTTTAATATTTATTAATGATCTCCCTAACTTGATATCTGACGACTTTATGATATTAATTTTTGCTGACGATGTTAAATTGGTTGCTTCACTAAATACCAAGGAAGAATGCCGGCGTTTTCAGCAGGAAATTGACGCTGTGTACTCGTGGAGTGTCGAAAACCGCTTAGAGCTGAACGTCGATAAGTCGTTTGTATTTACTTTCCACCGAAAACGTGATCCTCTTCATCATCCTTATGAGCTCGCTGGTTCACCACTACCACGTGCGCTAGATTTTGTTAAGGACCTTGGGGTGTTATTTACTGCCGACTTGAAGTACTCCTACTATATTGATGAGTTGAGTAAGAAAGCGAGGAAGGCACTTGGATGGGTATTAAGGGTATCTATGGATTTTAAAGACCCTCGTACGCTTAGTACATTGTTTAATGCTTACGTCAGGAGTAGACTAGAGTTCAATTCGATTATCTGGGCTCCATACGAAGCTAAACATGTACTTACCATCGAAAAAGTCCAGAAACTATTCCTTCGTAATATTTATAAACGAAGCTTTAAGTATTATCCTTTCTTATACCCAACAATGTTTTTGTTGGGCATGTTAGGGTATAACAGCTTAGAGTTAAGAAGGGGCTCCACAATGACTATGTTTGTGGTAAAAATTCTTAGGGGTTTGATTCATGTTCCGTCGTTGCTGGCACTGATATGTCTGTGGGTGCCGGTTCGGTACGAGCGCGCGCGCAGTCACAGACTGTTCGAGCTTCCGGGGGCTCGCACCAACCTCGCAGCTAAGGCCCCTCTCAGCCGCGTGCTTCGCTTGCTCAACGGTATAGCCAGAGATCAACCAGAGGTGGATATTTTTTCTGCATCCCTAGTCCACATCCACACACGTGTGGTGAAGTACTTAGAGGAGTGATTGTCTACTTTTTAGTATATTTTAAGTGTACATGTGCATTTTTAGCTAATATATCTGTATATATTATTTTTTTCTCTCAGGTTAAATAAATTTGTTAATAATTTGTCTACCATGTTATACGCATTGGATTTGTGTCTGTAATGTATTTCGTGTGTGTGTTAAATAAATAAATAATAAATAAATAATTAAATAGCGTGGCAAGTTTCCATACAAAAAATAAGCTACATTTAGGCTTCATGGTACGAAGAAACGTATAAAAATGGGTTGTTTTGACTGGCTTATGCTTGGAACATATTTGTTAATTCCTAAACTAATCTCTAGTATATATTTTGTTTGGAAACAAGCAATATTTATATTTAAAAGAGCCCGTAGTTCACTGAGCTAAAATTGCCACGCGTCGACTCTATGCGTTTATTGTTAATGTTAGGTCTGCTACTATATTATACGTCTGTGCTAAAAACAAACTTTTTTAGATGTAAGATGAAGAGTTGTCTTCAACGTTGCCTTGGCATGTAACAACGGCAACTCACTTAATGACATCATGGAAGGTGACGTCCTCCCCATTGTGTAGTCGTTCCAGCTCGTAGCACATGTACTTGAAAAGAAGGCGCTCCTTGTGAGTGTCGCACTCGAGCCGACCCTTCAGCAGGCGCAGGATGAACTTTACCTGAGAATAACAATCTATTTCGACGTGCTCTTTCAACCACCTCAGTGGTGTTGCGGTTCAAAGGTACTGAGTACTGATCCGTAAGTCGCGAGCTCAAATCCTATAGGGGCATATTTTTTGTTCAGTCAGGCCTGTTCCACTCTGAGAAGGGTACAAGAAGGTACAAGTACATCGGCGACCTGCCCAAATGGGTAATTCAGTGGGTTAAGAAGCTATAGCGTTTCGCGATAGAAAAAGAAACTAGTCGTAAGTGCACTTTATTGTCGCGTGACGATATTAGCATTTTATTCGTGGGTCTTTGAAGAGTGGATCTACTGTAGTACTATTATTTCTTCTGTGGTTCGGTGTGCGTGTTTCGGAAGGTACATAAAACTGAGGGTCCAAATTTGTGGCCGAAGTCCGAGGTACTGCCCAAAGGCTCACCAATTGTATAACCGTCGGTGGAACGTGGGTCTACGAGTGTGCACTGGACGGACGGATTGACAGACAGACAGCGAAGGCTTAGTAATATGATCCCGTTTGGCACCCTCCGGGTACGGAATCCTGAAAACACAGTGCGTGTTGAAAATTGGGTGCATGATGCACTTTGCCTATGCCAAGATATATCATTTTGTGCTCAAAAACGAGCGGTCGGCTTGACTGTATGACTTTTGTTCCTCTTGGTCCCTTTGATTGTATATGCAAAAGAGCTTTACTGTAGCCGGTAAAAATAGATTTTCATACATTTAAAAGGCGGCGGCCGGCGAAAAAGAGACTCCCCCGTGTTCATTTTTTTTTAAGGAAAAGCAACCGTTGCCGAGCTTGTATACAAAAAAGTATTTTTGTTTATTTTATTTTCCATTGATTCGGGTTGAAATTTATTTACCTAATCTCCATAAATCCTTATCAAATAAACTAGTGGCGTAAAATAAAATATGTGTACCTTTCTCACTGGTATCACACCTTTTTGGTGTACATCGACGACGTTCCAAGTGTTCTGGAAGTTTCTTATATCCGCATACGACAGCAAAGCATCTTCTTCATTTGAGTAGAATAATGAAAAGTTCTCCATGATAATAGCTGCAACAATACATTATACATTTATCACCTGCTCCATTGTATCAAGGAATTAAAAATCTATACATTTGTTTGTGGTTTCCAGAAATTATCACAGTTGTTATATACTAATATACCAGCCTTTTGCCCGAGGCTCTGCCCCATTTTAGGCTTTGATCAGGGTCAATAGGATGATAATAAAGAAAACTGCATCCAAATCTGTTGAGTATAATATGTACCACACACAGAAATACAAAAAATTTTAGTTTTGTCTCAGTACAAACACCAAGAGCTTTTTTCATTAAAAATTTCGGAAAAATATTCAATTTTTCAGACGCAACTGTTTTATGTATAGATGTTATAAAAAACGTGAACGAACCCACAAGGAGATTTAGCACGATGTAGGTAATAATGACGTAGAAGGTGCAGAAGTACGCCAGCGACGCGGTAAAGTTGCCGCAATCCGTCTCCCAGTAGTTATTGGCGGGCGTGCAGTACGGCGGCGCGACCATACAGTCGTGCATTATCTTGTTCCAGTCCTCTCCCGTCACGATGCGGAACAACATCGCCACGCTGTGGATCGGCGAGTTGAAATTCGCTCGTCTGTAAATATAATTATATTTTCAATGCAAGTGCTCGTAAGGAACTATTTTTTAAGCATCGAAACTGTTGTCAAAGTTAACTTTACAACATCAGTGTTTTTTTATATTTATTGATAATAAGTTGCCAGTATTTTCTTGTGCACTATAGACAGACTTGACAGAAATAAGCTGCTTTCAGTTTGAGACATTGGAGCTCATCAATATAGGGTTTATAAACTAATGAAGCCAGCCAAGAAATGTTGCAAAAGTCTTAATAAACCGTAAATATCTAATATGGATGTATAATTTCTTAATTCACTAAAATGGTCGTTCTTCCGCTTTCTTTAATGATAGTTACAGCTCAATAGTTCAAACCTTAATCCAAATATTATTATTAGAGTGCATTACAAACTAGAAAAGATAAATTAGATTCGTTTCTAATTTATCTTTTCTAGTTTGTAATGCACTCTAATAATAATATTTAAAGTATGCCAAAGCGATGGACTTCGCAATAAAAACATAAACCTTAATCCTATTAATTATCAAAATTGGTAAACAAGTAAGACAAGATCGCAGACCAGATAGTAGTACAGATCCATCTTAGAAACATTTCAGTCACAAATTGTATAATTAGGTACAGAAATGCTAACCTGCCAATCCCCTCCCCATACTTGACATTCCCAAAGACGATGGTGCCAGCGAGCGCGTAGAAGAACACCAGTAGAAACATTCCGAATATGATGAAGAAACTCTTGCAGACGCTGACTCCCACCGTCAGCATCAGCATCTTGAGAGTGGTGTGCTTGCCCGTGATCGTGAAGAAGCGGAGAATCACCACCATAAAGCCCACGAAGTAGGAGAGGTCGTTCTATGGATAGCCGAAAAATTCACTTGTTATTTATTTAATCGCGAGAAATAAAAAACAGGCAAGACAAGGAAATCGAAAGACGTATCGATAATTCCTGGAAGAGCTACTGGTCCATGAAAGAGCTGATGAAGAGCTAAAGGCTAAGATGTATAACCAGTGCGTCCTTCATGTGATGACGTATGGCGTTGAGACGTGGACTCTTACAAAGGGCTTGATCCTCCGATTTCAGGTAGCTCAACGAGCTATGGAGCGGGCTATGCTTGGGGTATCGCTAATGGATATAATCCGAAATGAGGAGATCCGTCGGAAATCGAAAGCAACCGATACGGCCAGCAGAATCATTAAGTTTAAGTGGCAGTAGGCAAGGCGTGTTTATCGCCTTGGTTGTTGGCGTTAGAATGGTGACCACGTACAGCAAAACATAGCGTAGGCCGACCTCGTGCCCGCTGAACCGACGACCTGAAGGACGTTGTGGCTTGATGAGGAGGACGGAGGACCGCTAAGAGTAGTGAAATCTGGGAAAGGCTTATGCCCAGCAGTGGACAAACACAGGCTGAAGGATGGATGGTGAAGATCTCCATTAATTTTTACCGTGGTGGGAAGGAAGTAGCGCAGGACCGTGATATGTGGTATATGTGAATGTATGTATTTTTATTTGATTCACAGTCAAGTTTCAAAACATGTCGCGCGTCACCTTGAGTGTGAAGTGCATGAATATCCAGATAACTCCTGCCACGGTGACCAGCAAGTCGTATCTGTTGCGTCGACTCTGCCAGTAGCCGCGCGGTGTGAACGCGACCGTCTTCAGCAGCACTTCCACTACGAATGCCATCGTCAGGAACGCCGACGTGAGGGCTAGCGTCTCCGTCCACTGGGATTCTAGCGACCACTGCAAAAGGTTTACGGGTCATGTTACATGCTGCGATTTCGAGCTTTCGGAAGAATAAAGGTCCTCGGAGTCTAGAGCGAAGCAAAATTTTAGTTAAGAGTTCTCAACGAATGCGAAGTATTACTATCTTTATCTGTGGTCTCGCATTCGTCCATTTGACTCCAACACAACATTTTACATTTGTTTGCATACAGGTTTTGATTTAAAAGCCTGACCAGGAAAATAAAAAACCTCGCCATGTTGCGGAAAACCGATAGAACTAATTTCTTTACTGGCAACACTAACTTTACAACGTCATTGTGTTGATTGCTGTCTTAGGATGGTTTTGTTTTTGTCTGTGTGTATGTGTGTGTGAATATTAGTGTTGCAATCATAAATCCAAATGTGGCGGTCCAAGAGCAGGTTTTTAATTTTTCTGGTCAGGCCTACCATCACATTCCAATAAAAAAAAAAACGGTGAAAAGATAAGTGGAAGTAATTATTTTGTGGACAATATAGCTTACCGTGACAGCGAGAAGTGAACTGTTGATAAGTACAACGAAAGCGATGACTCTCTTGAAGTACAAGTACTGTGTGATATCGTACGCGAACGCGCGCACCTTGCGTCCATCGGGCCGCGGCGGCAGGTGGAGGGGCTGCGCGATCTTCAGTCGCTTCTTCAGGTCGCACCTACAGCGAAACTTGTGTCAACATTACCTTGTTAATTATAATTACAGCACCAAAATTACAATTAAATCTTCCAGAATTCGCTATAACGTCATGACGAATAGATTCTCCAATCAATTGAGTGCTCACGACGAAGATACCACCGCACGCTGCGTTTATGTTACATTATCACTTTAAGTTACTTTTTAGTTCCTATCCTTATAGACCTTTGATTTTTTTCGCCCTTACGCTAACCAGGAAACTAGCAGCAAGCACGATCGTACCAGAAGTCTTTTTAATAATTCTACTGGTTAGGGAGAAAGAAGAACTAAACTAAAAAAGCATGGGTTTTGGCGAAAATCTGAATAAAAGTGACGATTAAACCATAGAAGGAACATAAGAGAAAAAAGAAAGAAAAGAGCTTTATTTCATAAAACCACAGTAGTTATCACAAATAATAATTAATATTAACAAATTAGGCATATTCTATGGTTAAGAAAAGGGAGTCCAGCTCAGCTTAATGCCACAGCCAAAGCCATAGCGCTGGTTTTCTGCTGGATCCTACATAAATAAAACTAATAACTAATCTAAATATAACTAAAATCTAAATTAAATTAAATATAAATTTAATAAAACGTATACTGTAAAATACATATAAATAACGAAAAATAAATAGTAATATGAAATAAATATACAAATAATAGTGTTATACTAAACAAGATGCATAATTTATAAAAATACTATATAAGTTTACGCATTAATCTTACTGAACATCAAGGCATCGTTATTTGTTTTTCAATTAGATGGCTCTTGAGTTTAATACGAAAATTAGCTTTCGTCTTGCATTCTCGTATAGGTGGAGGCAGGTCGTTCCATACTTTTGAAGCCCTATAACTGAAACTTCCCCTAAATCCAGCTGTTTGGTGTTTAGGAACAATTAAAAGATATGCAGATGCCCTAGTAGAATATATATTAACATCAGAAGACCAATGTAGTTTATCAAATAGATATTTTGGGTGTTTATGTTTAACAACACCAAACAACAGAACAGCAAAATGTAAATCCCGACGTGCAGCCATCTTTAATTGCTTACATTCATTTATGTAAGGCGTAACGTGTGCACGAGGTGGAGCATTATAACAGAAGCGTGTACACGCATTTTGTACACGCTGTATAAGACGGTTAGATCTAGCCAACAAACAGTTTCCATACACTACATCTCCATAGTTTAATTTGGAAAGGACCAAAGCTTCACACATTTGAACCCTAACATCTACACTAATAAATTTTCTTATTTTGTAAAGCAACGATAATCTAAAGAAACAGTTTTTAACTATATTAACTATGTGGTCCTCGAAATTTAGAGAACCGTCCATTATCATTCCCAAATTTCTAACTTTACTGACTCTTTCAATATCTTCTCCTTTAATCATAATTCTTGGATTCTGAGCTAAGGTATCGGACATTTGCTTGTTAGTACCCAGAAGAATATATTTAGTTTTGCTCGAATTTAAAACCAGGGAACTTCGTTCTGACCAATCAGCTATAGCGTCAAGATCCTCATTAATTTTATTTATTGCAGAGACAGCATCTTGCGGTTTAAAAGAACAGTAAATTTGTAAGTCATCGGCGTAAATATGATATTTACAATGTTTTATTTTTTGGGATATGTTTGCCGTATATAAAATGAATAGAAGAGGCCCAAGTATGGAACCTTGAGGTACGCCTCGATATAGGTATTTCGGTACGGAAGTGATGGTTGATCCATCCAATTTACGAAGTTGAACTAGCTGTTTTCTGTTACTTAAGTATCCGTTGAACCAGTCAAGTGTCTTTCTCTCAACACCATAGTAACATAGCTTGGACAATAGTAGAGGAATGTTAATACAGTCAAATGCCCGTGAGTAGTCCAATAACACTAAAGCAGTACACATACCCTTGTCACGATCTAATATAATATTATCAACCACATCTGTTAAGGCCGTACAAGTACTAACACCCTTTCTAAAACCGGATTGCACCGTAGGAAGAATTTTGTTAAATTCTAAATAAGAAGAAAGCTGTGCATGTACGACTTTTTCAATTACTTTTGATAAAATGGGTAAAATGGATATTGCTCTCAGATCTTTATTTAGAACAGGGTTTGGTATCTTAGGAAGGGGTTTGACAATTGCAGTTTTCCATATTTCTGGAAAACAGCCTGATTCTAGAGATCTATTAACTATTGCTGTAATGACTTTGAGTGTTCTTGGCAACGTAAGAAGAATCATGTCGATATTCAAACCATCTATGCCTTGCGCTTTAGTATCAATACTCAAAATGTGCTTTTCAATCACCCTTTCGTCCACTTGGCGCAATGAGAAGCTGGAAAAATTAAAACGATGAAATTCATAAAAACTAAGTTCGGATTGTGTAATATTATTCCCCCCTGGTACGTCTAGAAAGTAACTATTAATAGCTTCAGCATCAACAAAGTGGTGAGGAAGTTCTGATACACTTGGCTTATACTGGATCGTTTGTTTTATATTTTTCCACATTGATTTGGGGTCTTTATATTTAGTGTTGACATAATGTTCATAGTAAGCACGTTTTTCTCTATCCATGCTTTGGATAACTAGTTCTTTTAATGACTTGTAATAATTTTCATGTTTATCTAACTTTGTTAAACGATATTTAGCATGTGCTTTATTTCTTAAATTCATCATAATTATTATTGTGTCAGTAATCCACGGTGATTTTTTATTTTTAACTATTACCTTTTTTTCTGGCGCATGAATATTAAATAACTGTGTGATATATGAATTAAACATAGTAACCATGTCATTTACAGAACTTAAGTTTGAAATATCTTCCCAAGTTATCTTATTTAAATCGATATTAAATTTTATTTCATTAATTTTATTAATATTTCTAATTACATTACAGGTTGGTTTAATTTTGTCTATTTTCAAATCAAGAATAACACTAATAAATGCATGTTTGCTTAAAACAGGGTTTAGTTTCACTGTACATTCACGAACTTTTGCATTGGTGATCACTAGATCTATTAACGTTTTACTTTTGTCGGTAAAAAAGTGTGTTGGTTCTTTTATTACTTGACTGAGCTGTGTATAGGAAAGGAAATCTTCAATCTTTTGTGTTGAACTATCAGTAGAGTCTAAAAGATCAATATTAAAATCACCTACCAAAATAATTTTATCAAATCGACTAAAAGCTAAAACTGATTCCGTTATACTATCAAGAAAAATATCCGTGTTAACCCATACGGGACGGTAAGCAGTACCTATTGCGAGACGAGTTCCCTGCATATTAAGTGACAGCCACATTTGTTCGACTGTAGATGAAGGGTGTGCCAGAGTACGAGCATTTACTCCTGTTTTGATATAAAATCCTACCCCTCCACCGCTTTTTCGTCCTCCAATCCTGGGGGGCGAGGAACGTGACGCAGACGATAACCAGGACAGGTTGGTGCCTTCTCGTCCTGCCCGTCACGCAGCCACGTCTCGTTGATGGCAACAATATCAGCCGCTTCACGCTGCATGACTACACGGAATTCATCATGGCCTGTCCCTAAAGAGCCAACGTTGAGCAAACTAAGTTTTATAACGTTTTATTAACATATGTCTCTCTCTCTGTAATCCTTTTACTCGACGTAATCTGCGGCTGATACCAGCCGGGCTCTTCCATGCTTGTCTATCCTTGGACAGTGGGATGAGCTCTGACCATGTCTTCTCATGTTCTTTGTCCTCGTACAGCCTGCGGCATGAAAGTCTAGAGGTGACCATTAATGTGCAGAAGTCAAAAACAAGGTGTCGTGCTAGACCGCTAGACTTTTATGCCGCGGGCTGTAAGCACCTAGACATAAATAAATAATAAACTCACCACCGGCGTTGGTCGACAGTCAAGAGAGCAGTGCCTTTGTTCTCGGAGTAGTTAGCGATCACAACGCCGACAAACAGTGTGAGTCCAATCATGCAGCCCAGGAAAATGTACACGTGAATGTAAATAGCGTGCACCTGGAAACGTTTAATGTACATTGTGTTACTGAAATTAAGCCAAATCCAAAGTAAAAATACGCTGTTTTGTGTTTTATATATTATTGAAATTAATAAATCCAGCAGTGACTTCAATTTAATCAAATAAGCACGCATAATGACTACAAAAACAAAGCTAATATTCAAAAATTTACTTCAAGTACTTACCGGACCTAAAGCTTTGATGAGTACATCTCTTACATCGAGCCAACCTTTGAACGAGAGCACTTCAAACAAAGTCAGCATCGCGTCTCCGATGTTGTCGAAGTTGAAACGTTTCGGGTTGGCCCTGGAATCAACACATCCAAGTAACGTTTAGTTATGCTATGTATATTGAGATTAAACTTCCATTCCTGGGAATAAATAATTCTAATGGAAAATTTCAGTCACTTTGAACATCGATAACCCGTTTCGCAAGGGCGTAAGGCGTATCCTATTATGTAACGTTGTATCAGTTGCCAACTGGTTGCCAAACACTGAAAATATATAAGAACTGAATTTTAAAATTGCCTTCAGTGTGTATTGTACTGTTCACGAACTGTGACGTCACTTTAAGCACGAACGTATCCTTGTTTTTGACGTTTGGCAACCGAATCAACGGTATAAAATCTAGGGGCAGTATCTGTACAAGGAAGGGGAAGGGCAACTGCTCATGCGACCGCGCCACAGATAATACCTGATATCCACGACTGTTCTATAGCATTGAGTCTCATATAGGGATTACGATGATGATGAAACGTACCAAACCCTGGGCACGAGCATGGAGGGGAAGGTCTCGTTGGGTCCGGGTCTGATCTTCATCTTGGTGACGAACACGCGGCGCATGAACACACCCACGCAGTTCTCGCGGCGCGCGATTGTCGGGTCGTTGCAGCGAGCCAGCCTGACGGTGTAACCAACATCGGTACAACTTTACTCCGTTCTGATGAGATTACGATAGCAAAGATAAACTTGTACACACTACTGCGGAAAATCCGTTAAAATTGTAATTTATGTTTCATTAAATTGGTCGCTGCTTAGCCAACTTGAAACAAAAGACCTTTCCACTAGAATTTGCCAAGTTAATGATAATCGCAAAATTTATACTAAGAATAAAATTGTAAAAATATCGTGTCAATGACAATGAATATTTTTTCAAAATTTGAAATGATTGCGCTATAGTCACATATGTAAGACCAGTTTATGAATTTTGTCTGTCCGTATGTACGTATATTGTTTTTACTCGAGAACCACTCAACTGATCTAGATAATGATTGGTTTTCTTTATTATCATCGTAGGGAGCCGGTCAACATAATATAATATAAGGGGTGTTGATAAAACAACGTTTAAGCCGAAAACGGGGAAGAGGTTGAATAAACGCGGGCGAAAGGTTAGTCCTAAATATTTAAAGACTTGAAAATAAAATATAGAGATATTAAAACGTACCTTCCGCCATACAGCTGAACTCCATAACTTGCAAACACAAACATTAGCAGAATGAGAAGGGTCGATACCTGGAATTAATACGGAGATTACACGAAATTGAACTACATCTGTGATAAGATAACAGAAAATGCTTAACAGTACGTCCTATTTTTACTTATTTTATTTTGTAATTTACACGCCTTTGCGCGTCTTTATGTTTCCTAAATGATGTAATTATGTCTTAAATATGCTGAAAATCAGCGCTGTTCGCCCTCTATAGATCGGCAGATTTGCCAGGAATGCTTAACTTTTTTTTCTCCTACATTTTAAGACTACAATTTTTTATTCCTTATAATATATCTAAAGCAGGGTTTCTTTAACTGGGGTCCATGGACCCTTTAGGGGTCCGTGACATGAGTGCCAGGGGTCCACAACCACTCAGTTCATTCTTATGATATTTATTATACTGAGTCCAAACAACAGCAACCTTTTTATTAACTTAGTTTTGATACTATTTAATGAAGTATTCATGTAAACTAACCGAGAAAAGTGATTTTTAGTGATTGGTCTGTGGCTACAAAAAGTTCAAGAACCACTGATCTAAAGTATCATGCACAGTTGAGTAGAGCATACAAACGCCCTGGCATAATCAATCTCAAATATACAAACAATGTATTTGAGTTCTAAGTCACACACTTCGACGTACCAACAGAATCTCCTTGAACCCGCGGCACAGTTCGTAGACCACCTTGCGCATGTGCGGCACCAGAGTGAAGATCCTGAGCGGGCGCACACAGCGCAGTATCATCAACATCTGCGCCGCGGAGCCGGGCGGCACGCTGCGCGGCATCCAGCACAGGAACGTTAGGGACACCTGGACAAAGGGCAACCAGGTTAAAGTTTCACTGTATGTCAGTTATTTGTAAATGGATAGAGTTGTCGTATATCGCGACGTGCATCTATACAATCTAATTAATATGTAATTTTCTTGCTTTGGAGTTGCAAGCACAATTAGGTATGTTAGCAAAGTTTAGCAAGGCCATGATACCTAAACAAAGGGAAACCTGCTCCCTGATTCTTTATCGTAAAATCAGTTGCCAAACCGAGTGCCTATCGTTGAAAACATACATATCCGCTTATCTAAGGATACGTTCGCACTTGAAATGACGTCACAATTCGTAAATAGTTCAATACCCAAAATACCCATTGAAGGTTATTTTGAAAGTTCATTTTTTATCTGTTTTTGTTGGATAGCAACTATAGTTGACAACCGATTCAAAGATACGTAATAGGCACGCAGGTTAAAATTCCGCTGTGTTGTTTTAGTTATTTGTAAACTAAAAGAGTTGTCGTATATTGCGACGTACATATCGTCAACCTAATTAATATGTAATTTTCTTGCTGTGGAGTTGCAAGCACACTTGCAAAGTTGCAACCTCACTAGGTAAGTTAGCAAAGTTTAGCAAGGCCAAGATACCTGAACAAAGGTGGTAGAGTTGTCGTATACAGTGACGTGCATATCGTCAATCAATGTTTCCATTTCATTTTTAATGTATTTTAAATAATATAATAGTATAAGGCATTAGTCTACCTGTAATGTTATATATTTTAAACAAATAAATAATAATAATAACAATAATATATGAAAATAAGACGTATATACACTCACGATGTAAATAAAGACGTCGAGTACGGCCGCCGCGTCCTTGAGATAAGCCTTGGGCGTGAAGAAGAGTCCGTCGGCGAGGATCTTCAGCGCCAGCTCCAGGCTCATGAATATCACGAATCCGTACTCCGCTATCTGCATTACAAATGTTTACATATTAGTTCATCATGTTTCTGATTGTCAGCTCTTGATGGGACTTATTGACACATTACAGATGTCAACCCTAACACGCTTAGTTTTAGTTGTTCGTAATATTTTTTATATTTTTTGTAGAAATGTTTGTGCTGATTTCGGATTCCGATCTGAACACAGGCTCTTAGGCCGTCAAATTTCGCCTTTAGTTCTCGACATTTAAACGAAAGGAAATAGTATCTCACCTGCAGCACAAAGTTTTCCATAACCCGGAACTGGGGTGTCTCAAACATCATTGACAGACATGACAGTGTTGTGACCATGATCATTATCCAGTCCAAGTAAGTCACCAAGCCGAGGAAGTTGCTGGAATTCACAAAAAATTTTATACAATTATCATTTGTTGAAAATAAAATATATTTTTCGTTTAAAAAAATATACATTATATTCTGTTACTGTTGTGAAATTTGAATTTGAATGTGTCATAGAAATTTTATACAAGATTGGTGAAAAATCCTTCATTAGATAGATAGAGGACAGGGATTGGTGGTGCAGTAAAGAGCCCTACAGATACGTTTAGATAGTTTTTTTACGTTTGTATATATTTGGTTAGGGAATATATTTGACGGCACGTCAGTAATCGACATGATTTTGAGAGTTAGTAAGACAAGATATCGGAACGTACCATCTTACTCGCTCTGACGTAATGGAGAACACTGGTGCAATTCGGAGCGAGACGACAACTGTCAGTGAGTGAGTGAAAATAAGGGAACGAGGCGGCCATTGTTTCATATCGGTTGGAATCGCGCTCGGGCACCACGTGTTCTGGAGAACGTCTGAAGTAATTAATAAAACAGTGTTCGTTGATCATAGTGTCGGGCTTATTGTTGTGATTGAACTATTACGAAAAGATAATCGAGCAAATTGTGTGATTGTCATTTTGGTTGTTTTAACTCCTCGCCCGATTAACCACGCCTCCAATGGATGAAAAGGCAACACAAGATGGGCAAAGCATCCTGCCTGTGCTTTCATATTTATTTTTAGTTTGTTTATTCATTGCACTATGAATTAATATTCTCATTCCTATATTTCTTTATTTTATGAAGGTGTATAATTTTAGTAGTTTCATCATATTCTATTGTTTTATTAAGATTAGATTTGCATATAGAAAGTATATCTATTTTACAAAATAAAGTGTTTTTATTTATACACCGCCTTAATAAAGTTTTATAATTAATAAATTATTGATAAATATGACTAAGTATTTTAATCCGAAGCTAATTTTTAAATGAATGTCCATACAGTGCAGTCGAGTCCTGTTGTGTTGATAGGCGTCAAAGTGCTTATTGCGGATTAAAATTCTTAGAACATGGGCATGAAATGAAATATGACGAGCTTTCAGTAACTTCATGGATTTAATAGTTTAATTTTTTTTTCATTAATTACTTTTAATTAATTAAGTTAATTTTAATTATTTTAATCCATGAAGTTACTGAAAGCTCATCATATTTCATTTCATGCCCATATGCTAAGAATTTTAATCTGCAATAAACAATTTGACATCTATCAACACAACAGGACTTGACTGCACTGTATGGACATTCATTTAAAAATTAGCTTCGGATTAAAATACTTAGTTACATTTACCAATAATTAATTTATTAATGAAACTTAAATCCACAGGACTTTATAAACCAAAATATGAAATGGTTACTGTACAACTTAAACCAATTACGGATTACTTGCATGTTACTAAGGCATACTGATACTTGTAAGAAGTACGAGTAGACGCACCATCCGAAAAAGATAAAACAATGAACTCAAAATTATAATTTTAAAATTAGACTAACAAAATTTGTCATGTAGTGAGGGTGTGCGTGTGTGTGTGTGTGTGAGGGTACGTATGTGTACCAACAAACCAACAATCACCTCTGCAGTAACACTCTGCGTGAGTTTGGTATTTAAATGATTGCTTAGTTAGATAAATGAAAGTGACTCACTGGAAGCTCTTGTAGCGCACCTTCCTCTCGTTGCCGGTGACGGGGTCGCGCAGCCGCGCGTCGTACCGCGCGTCGACGATCGCGCGACAGATCTTGCGGAAGCGCGACTCGCGAGGCACGATCAGTAGCGGCGTGTCGAACAACGGGTGGTTCTCGCGAAGATCTTCTTCTCTTTGGTTTCTGTTTACATTCACTTCCTTTACTAATGCAATGCTTTTCATTTATTTTAACATTTTGAGGTATAATCATATTTTCGAAATATATTTCGGCCCATTTTGGGGCCGGCATCATTTGAATAAAATTATTGTAATTAATTGAAATTACTATTTTTGTAACACTTTGGGGATTAGTCCTTGCGGTCCGGGTCACTATCAAAAAATCGCAAAATCAGTTGCCAACCGAGTGCCTATCGTCGAAAACATACATATACTATCGAATTCCGCTTGCCTAAGGATACGTTCGCACTTAAAATGACGTCACAATTCGTAAATAGTTGAAGGTTATATTGGAAGTTCATTTTTATCTGTTTTTGGCAAATAGCAACCATATTTGGCAACCGATTCAAAGATACGTAATAGCCCCGCCGGAGGAAAACCAGAAACTTTAAAATGGATACATTAATAACTCCTAGAAATAGACTTGGAATGTCACCTAGCTATACTGGGACTTCCAAATAGCCTTGCAGCTGCGATTAATGGTATTACCGCATTCTGCACCTCGCAGTTGTAAGCACAGCATCCATCCTTACCGCCTCATCTCCGCTTGCTGCCTTTTCGCCTGCAACAACCGTATATTGAGGTAGGGTGGTCGAGCCCTCAACGACGGGACCACTTGCGAAGCGGCCCCGATGTCTCCGTTCTCGAGGAGATGTTCGTACGTTTGCTTCAGCTTGATCGAGCCACTGCGCATTGATACTTACCGCCTCATCTCCGCTTGCTGCCTCTTCGCCTGCAACAGCCGTATGCCGAGGTAGGGTGGTCGAGCCCTCGACGACGGAACCATTCGCGAAGCGGCCCCGATGTCTCCGTTCTCGAGGAGATGTTCGTACGTTTGCTTCAGCTTGATCGAGCCACTGCGCATTGATACTTACCGCCTCATCTCCGCTTGCTGCCTCTTCGCCTGCAACAGCCGTATGTCGAGGTAGGGTGGTCGAGCCCTCGACGACGGGACCACTCGCGAAGCGGCCCCGATGTCTCCGTTCTCGAGGAGATGTTCGTACGTTTGCTTCAGCTTGATCGAGCCACTGCGCATTGATACTTACCGCCTCATCTCCGCTTGCTGCCTCTTCGCCTGCAACAGCCGTATGTCGAGGTAGGGTGGTCGAGCCCTCGACGACGGAACCACTCGCGAAGCGGCCCCGATGTCTCCGTTCTCGAGGAGATGTTCGTACGTTTGCTTCAGCTTGATCGAGCCACTGCGCATTGATACTTACCGCCTCATCTCCGCTTGCTGCCTCTTCGCCTACAACAGCCGTATGTCGAGGTAGCGGCCCCGATGTCTCCGTTCTCAAGGAGATGTTCGTACGTTTGTTTCACCTTGATCGAGCCACTGCGCATTGATACTTACCGCCTCATCTCCGCTTGCTGCCTCTTCGCCTGCAACAGCCGTATGCCGAGGTAGGGTGGTCGAGCCCTCGACGACGGAACCACTCGCGAAGCGGCCCCGATGTCTCCGTTCTCGAGGAGATGTTCGTACGTTTGTTTCACCTTGATCGAGCCACTGCGCATTGATACTTACCGCCTCATCTCCGCTTGCTGCCTCTTCGCCTGCAACAGCCGTATGCCGAGGTAAAGTCGTTTGCAATAGAATCCAACAATCATGTAAACAAACCAAATTGTCACGATTACTCCGTAATCACATACATTTGACGATCAATTATGAACATAGTCTGATTTCAACGAACGCACCATTGTTTTCACATTATCTTCAACACGATTTAACTTGTATTTATAAGTTAAATTTGTTAAAACATTTGCAACGTAAAAATTTCGAAGTATTTGACAAGCTGTCATCTTAGTTTTTTACTCATCGAACTCTATAAGTCATTGAAAAGTTAGTGTTGTTCGTAATCTGAAGTTATCTTTTATTTTTAATTTAATAAATTATTTTAATTTAATATTATTTGAATACAATAAAAAATTTTTTTCAAGAGCTTAATATAATTAACCAAAACGGATTGTATCCTAAGCCATAAAAATAATGGTTAGTTTTTAAAAATTGACAGGTGGCCATTTTGTTAGAATTGTCATTCACAGTCATTCACTGTTCTGTGGGTTCGCTGTGCATTAGTGTTTTCTGTTTCCGTTTTCTGTTTCCGATTTCTACGACTTTGCATTCTCATTTTGGACTTTTGTTTTGCTTTACGATTTGGCTGGACATATTTTTCTTGGAACGACGACCTTTGCACGGCATCACGGACTTTGATATAGCATACGATTGGTATTTTTTCTCAAGGAGTAATCAGGAGGTAAGAATGATTTAAATCTATTACCTACAACGGAAATCTATTAGACGCACTTTAATATGAACAATGGTCGAAATGCGTAAGTCACGTCCTAAAGGAAGAGGAAGAAATGAAAAAGCTCGACGGCATTTTAGACACGGCAAGCGATGACACAGTGGTTCCATTTATAATTACGGTCACCGGCGACACTTCTGATAGTGATGATGACGAAGACGAAGATTTAAATTTGTTTTAATAAACACTTTTTTTATATATAATCAGTTTTATTTTATAGTCTATGGCTTATATATTTAATCTATTTAGTCAGTTTTATTTTAGTACCTATCCTACTATGGGCCATAGTCTATGACATAAAATTAAAATAATTAGAAAAATAAATTTAATTAAAATTAAATTAGAACACTATGACATCACTATGGGCATAAACAATACGCTGTCAATGTCAGTCCGCCATATTTGTTTACATGATTGTTGGATTCTATTGCAAACGACTTTAGGGTGGTCGAGCCCTCGAAGACGGAACCACTCGCGAAGCGGCCCCGATGTCTCCGTTCTCGAGGAGATGTTCGTACGTTTGTTTCAGCTTGATCGAGCCACTGCGCATTGATACTTACCGCCTCATCTCCGCTTGCTGCCTCTTCGCCTGCAACAGCCGTATGTCGAGGTAGGGTGGTCGAGCCCTCGACGACGGGACCACTCGCGAAGCGGCCCCGATGTCTCCGTTCTCGAGGAGATGTTCGTACGTTTGCTTCAGCTTGATCGAGCCACTGCGCATTGATACTTACCGCCTCATCTCCGCTTGCTGCCTCTTCGCCTGCAACAGCCGTATGTCGAGGTAGGGTGGTCGAGCCCTCGACGACGGGACCACTCGCGAAGCGGCCCCGATGTCTCCGTTCTCGAGGAGATGTTCGTACGTTTGCTTCAGCTTGATCGAGCCACTGCGCATTGATACTTACCGCCTCATCTCCGCTTGCTGCCTCTTCGCCTGCAACAGCCGTATGTCGAGGTAGGGTGGTCGAGCCCTCGACGACGGGACCACTCGCGAAGCGGCCCCGATGTCTCCGTTCTCGAGGAGATGTTCGTACGTTTGCTTCAGCTTGATCGAGCCACTGCGCATTGATACTTACCGCCTCATCTCCGCTTGCTGCCTCTTCGCCTGCAACAGCCGTATGTCGAGGTAGGGTGGTCGAGCCCTCGACGACGGGACCACTCGCGAAGCGGCCCCGATGTCTCCGTTCTCGAGGAGATGTTCGTACGTTTGCTTCAGCTTGATCGAGCCACTGCGCATTGATACTTACCGCCTCATCTCCGCTTGCTGCCTCTTCGCCTGCAACAGCCGTATGTCGAGGTAGGGTGGTCGAGCCCTCGACGACGGGACCACTCGCGAAGCGGCCCCGATGTCTCCGTTCTCGAGGAGATGTTCGTACGTTTGCTTCAGCTTGATCGAGCCACTGCGCATTGATACTTACCGCCTCATCTCCGCTTGCTGCCTCTTCGCCTGCAACAGCCGTATGTCGAGGTAGGGTGGTCGAGCCCTCGACGACGGGACCACTCGCGAAGCGGCCCCGATGTCTCCGTTCTCGAGGAGATGTTCGTACGTTTGCTTCAGCTTGATCGAGCCACTGCGCATTGATACTTACCGCCTCATCTCCGCTTGCTGCCTCTTCGCCTGCAACAGCCGTATATTGAGGTAGGGTGGTCGAGCCCTCGACGACGGGACCACTCGCGAAGCGGCCCCGATGTCTCCGTTCTCGAGGAGATGTTCGTACGTTTGCTTCAGCTTGATCGAGCCACTGCGCATTGATACTTACCGCCTCATCTCCGCTTGCTGCCTCTTCGCCTGCAACAGCCGTATGTCGAGGTAGGGTGGTCGAGCCCTCGACGACGGGACCACTCGCGAAGCGGCCCCGATGTCTCCGTTCTCGAGGAGATGTTCGTACGTTTGCTTCAGCTTGATCGAGCCACTGCGCATTGATACTTACCGCCTCATCTCCGCTTGCTGCCTCTTCGCCTGCAACAGCCGTATGTCGAGGTAGGGTGGTCGAGCCCTCGACGACGGGACCACTCGCGAAGCGGCCCCGATGTCTCCGTTCTCGAGGAGATGTTCGTACGTTTGCTTCAGCTTGATCGAGCCACTGCGCATTGATACTTACCGCCTCATCTCCGCTTGCTGCCTCTTCGCCTGCAACAGCCGTATGTCGAGGTAGGGTGGTCGAGCCCTCGACGACGGGACCACTCGCGAAGCGGCCCCGATGTCTCCGTTCTCGAGGAGATGTTCGTACGTTTGTTTCAGCTTGATCGAGCCACTGCGCATTGATACTTACCGCCTCATCTCCGCTTGCTGCCTCTTCGCCTGCAACAGCCGTATGTCGAGGTAGGGTGGTCGAGCCCTCGACGACGGGACCACTCGCGAAGCGGCCCCGATGTCTCCGTTCTCGAGGAGATGTTCGTACGTTTGCTTCAGCTTGATCGAGCCACTGCGCATTGATACTTACCGCCTCATCTCCGCTTGCTGCCTCTTCGCCTGCAACAGCCGTATGTCGAGGTAGGGTGGTCGAGCCCTCGACGACGGGACCACTCGCGAAGCGGCCCCGATGTCTCCGTTCTCGAGGAGATGTTCGTACGTTTGCTTCAGCTTGATCGAGCCACTGCGCATTGATACTTACCGCCTCATCTCCGCTTGCTGCCTCTTCGCCTGCAACAGCCGTATGTCGAGGTAGGGTGGTCGAGCCCTCGACGACGGGACCACTCGCGAAGCGGCCCCGATGTCTCCGTTCTCGAGGAGATGTTCGTACGTTTGTTTCAGCTTGATCGAGCCACTGCGCATTGATACTTACCGCCTCATCTCCGCTTGCTGCCTCTTCGCCTGCAACAGCCGTATGTCGAGGTAGGGTGGTCGAGCCCTCGACGACGGGACCACTCGCGAAGCGGCCCCGATGTCTCCGTTCTCGAGGAGATGTTCGTACGTTTGCTTCAGCTTGATCGAGCCACTGCGCATTGATACTTACCGCCTCATCTCCGCTTGCTGCCTCTTCGCCTGCAACAGCCGTATGTCGAGGTAGGGTGGTCGAGCCCTCGACGACGGGACCACTCGCGAAGCGGCCCCGATGTCTCCGTTCTCGAGGAGATGTTCGTACGTTTGCTTCAGCTTGATCGAGCCACTGCGCATTGATACTTACCGCCTCATCTCCGCTTGCTGCCTCTTCGCCTGCAACAGCCGTATGTCGAGGTAGGGTGGTCGAGCCCTCGACGACGGGACCACTCGCGAAGCGGCCCCGATGTCTCCGTTCTCGAGGAGATGTTCATACGTTTGCTTCAGCTTGATCGAGCCACTGCGCACGGAGCGACGAATAGAGCGGGAACCGAATCTGTTAAGTGAGAAACTATTTGTTTAGGAATAAAAGCATTTTTGTAACTACAATATTCTAGTAACTACTAAGCGGTGGTAGAACGCTGGCCTCTCAATCGCGAGACCTAGTTTCGATCCCCGATCGGGCATGCAACAATGAGTTTTTCGGAATTTATGTTCTTATTTAATACTTATTTTAAAATGGTTTCTCTTGAAGACCGTCGACGGGTTTCCGATTTGGTGCTATTGTACAAAGTGTTGAGGGGTTATATTGATAGTCCATACTTACTTTCTTTGATAAATTTTAGCATACCGCGTAGTAATTTTAGAATAGCAAATTACAAAATATTCACCATTAACAGATCGAAAACTAATCTTGGTCGTAAGATCGTGCTTTCCAGAGTCTGCAGTGACTATAATAACTTGCATAAGGTTTGTGAGCTTGATGTATTTTCTCAATCTTTAGCCAGGTACATAAGCTGTATATATAAGTTCATTAACTTGAAGTATTGATAAATTCCAGTTTATGAGATAAAGTTAAGTAATGTGTTAAGTTAATTATTTTTCTAAATTATTTTCTAAATTGTTGTTTGTATTTACTAGTAACTTTTATTAGCACGTAAGTGGTCGTAATTTTGTATACAGCATGTTGAGTTTACCTTTTATTGGATGTACACTATAATTTTAATATTTGTCCATTTATCTATATACTATGTTAGTGTGTATATCTGTTGGTAGACCTTAAAAAAAAAAATAAAAAATAAATACTTACCACTTGCTGAACGGTGAAGGAAAATATCGTGAGGAAACCTGCATGCCCAAAAAATCGTGTAATTGTGCCCGAAGTATAGCTATAGTGCTCACCACCCATCGTTGGAACGTAATAACCGTCGGTGAAACGCGGGTGTACCGGGTGTGGACTGTGACTTTCATTTCACAGTTCACACTCGGGGACTCCTCTGACACCCCCTCGAGGATTAATGTCGTGACGATATGTTTATGTTAATATTCTATGTTTCGTCTCTGGCAACACTAGTTTCGATACTCAATTCAACCCCATTTCATGTTTCTGCACTGCTTACACTAGTGAGAATTTTTTATGGTAAAAAATTTTCAAGTATAGGAAATGTAATCTTACTTTTTCTGGTCAACTCGTAACTGCTTGGCACTGGATATGGTCCCTTGCGGTTTGAGGCCAGATTTACCAGCCGTCGCTAGCATGGCAGAGTCGCCGAGGACGAGCCGGTGATTGTTAGAGTCACTGTAATTACAGATTATTGTACTTTTCTAAATATGCTGATAAAATTCAAATTATTTTTAGAAAAATTAAAAATAATAAAAATAAAATAAAACCTGATTCAACTGCTCACAGAAATCAGCCAAAAAAACGAAACCTGAAATAATAATAAAACAAAAAGTATAGATAAAATAAAAGTCTATATTTGCCAATAAAAATACTCATATTTATTTAAGATATTATCCGTCCAAAAACACGAGGGTCAGAAGGCAATAAAATGTAAAAAGGAACGGTGCGCTCTATTGAACGAATTACTCTCACACCCAAGCGTAGTGGCTAACGGTAACAACAGACGAAGCAATATGTGCTATTGTCTATGTACTGGCAGATTTGTATGTTAGAAATAAGTCCTTACTTGATGATACAAGCGACGACATGACGGCGCAGCGCCGAGCCCGGGCGCTGCGACGGCGGCGCGATCACCAGGGTGCGGACCAAGCATCGCTTTCTGTACGGAAACGATATCTTCTCACCCGTCACGTATTCCAACGCGCGACGCGATACCTGGTTTTGAAATTATAACGGTTATTCTTATTCAGTTTTGCGGCAGTGGGTCACGGAAACTAAATTTAATAAAATATACAGTTGTCAATTAGCACACGTTTTTATGTCGTCGGCATATCGTAGAGTTTGGCATATCATAGTCTATTAAAACATAATAGGCATAATAAAACGAAACTAACTAAAAAAATATTTCGTGTAAACCAAACACGCTCCGCTCATCGTCGCATCTATTAATTTTAAAGACATTCTGGATAATTAAGTGATTTCCTGCACAGGGCGACTTGACATCGCTTCGATAAACAAAAATGTAGCTCTTATTTCAAAGCATTAAGAGTCGTCGTTTAGAATTTATCTGTCAAATTTACCGAATCGATGCTTGCGTACTTGCATTATAGTTCAGCAAGCGGTCGGTATCATCACCAATGACACCGTTCAATTAACAAAAATAATGCTATGTAAATGAGTATTACCTCGCCTCCCACCCGCACTCCCCCAGTTCCTTCGTCGTCCACTTCGGCTTCACAGACAAACTGCCGCATGAACGACTCACGGACCTGGAAAAATAAAAGATAATTTATTACTTCATCGAGCATTAGTTTGAAGCTGGCCTTGAATGCGAGGGAAATGATAAATCACTTAACTTCACGGGTAGTTTATAAGCTTCGGCTAATAGAAATAAAGTAAAATTTGCTTGATATCATATTGCGAGGACTAAGGACTGTTACAATATACCCAGGCCCGTAAACAAGGAGGTATCCTATCCCCTCCCGATATATATCGGCATTAAAAATTAAAATTAATTTTACATTAGTCTGATGATAAGAGACCAAGCACTGATAATAGAGGTCAGTTTTGACGTGTCGGCTCCGTTAATAAGTGAACATCACTTCTCTTCAGAGTTCTTATTTTTAATACAAAGTTCTCAAGAAGCCAACCTCACCTTCGGTAAAATAAAATCACCAGGAACTTTATGCAGTCTCGTCATCTGAGGACTGTCCGGAAACTTTTCGAAGATCCTCAATCTAAACGGCAGCGTCTCTTTGATCTCGGCGCTCTGCTGTCTATATCTGAGCTGCTTCAGCTTCTTTATATCTTCGTCCAGTTCCAAGTTGTCCAAAATGACCGCTACGAAAAGCGATAACACTATCTGGAATTAGACAACCACTGGTTTTGACTAGAAATCTCGAGTATTGTCAAGACATTTATTTCCTTCAACAAAACAGTCAAATATTCCTGCACCCACTTTTTAACGACACTTGTTACAAAAGATAATTGGTGATCGGGCAAACGGCTGTTTACTGAGGCACGCAAACTGAATAAAATGAGTTTTTACGAGATTTGACCAACGGCTTCTAGTCTCTACATTTATGTATCTCTGAGTCGGTTGCCAGCTGGTTGCCAAACATAGATAACATAGATATACTATCGAATTCCGAATATGTAAGGATACGCTTATGCTTAAAGTAACGTCACATAGCTCGTGAACAATTCAATACACACTGAAGGCAAAATTTGAAAGGTATGTTTTTAGAGTTTGGCAACCAGTTGGCAACTTATACAAAGTTACATAATAGGCCCGCAGTATAGTAGTCATAAAGTCTAAAGTATTAACCATCAGTCGCAGCTTCAGTCCTAAAGTGTAGATAACTTAAACTCACCAATGTGACGAACAAGTGGTACAATATAAAGTAGACAGCCACGGCTGGTGTAAGGGATTTACTCGTCCGCACCATCGTTTCGTCCATCACTTCGACCCACGCTTCTTGCGTCAATATTTGGAACATGGACATGAACGCCTGGAAAAAGAAATCAAAACATTTACATACAAACATATACTCACGCCTGTCTCCCAGAGGGGCAGGCTAGACAGATTTCCATTTGCTATGATCCTGACACAACTCTATCTAGTCATACAAGCTCTTGCATTCCGGATACTTTTATTTGCCCTTCTTCAGTATGTCGCCTATTTGGTCGGCATACGTCATTCTATGCAGTGGCGTGCGTAGAATTTTTAAGTAGGGTAGGCACAAAACTGTCCTTATGTTCTTTGCACGTATTACAGCGAGAATTACGATAAATAACGATATAACTCGCACAGGTGTCTTTCTCCTTTGTCCAAGCTCATTGGCAAAAAACCTCTTACCCCACTATCAAAAATGAATCTTCGACTTCCTACGCACGAATCCACTATTTAAGAACGTGTGGCGCCATCTAGTAGCAAGTAGTGCAAGTAATCATGACAAAGTGGTTGCTTCGCACAGGCGTTGCGTATTTTAATCAGAATGTGTGCGTGCTTAGCGCGAGCCGATGACGTCATGGGAGTATGTATAGTTACAGATGCACGCATAGGGAATTGCCTTCGAATTTTAGTTATGCGTATTGCCACGGTAGCGTGAGCGCTGCGGAGCAGGCAGGTAGGTATTTCGAAGAAAGGGTAAAGCTTACAGTTTCTACAATCTACGAGCGCACGTGATCATTATTTGTAGTTGTAAACGTAAATACATAATTGCGTTAGTGTGTGTACCCGACGGAGCGGTCAGTAGCGAGCGAGCCATCGTTCGAGTCACTTGTGCATAGTGTTTTCACGCTGCTAATGTGCATGAAGTACCATCAGCATGTCAAATCACACGGGTGAAGGAAAACGCAAAGTAATTCACAGCGAGGTAAGATTTTTTATTCATTTTAAAACTTATTAAAGGTAATTTTCTAGTTCGATAACGTCCGGTTTGTGGATCGCGTTTGATATTTAAAAAATTTTCTCGAGAAAAGATATCGTGTCAAAATTTTTTTAAAACAAATGTTAAAAATCTATCAATTAAAAATAGTTATTTATTATTTTCAGGGACGCGCCATTATTGCTCGAGTGTATCACTTATGCTTAATGAAAAATTATTTCCCAACTTACCGGAGAAGTCGGTTATTGTTATGGACAATGCATCCTATCACAATACTAGAAGCAGCAAAATACCGACCTCTAATTCCAGTAAAGGGGAAATGCAAAACTGGTTGACAGAGAATGACATTTCATTTGATAGTAATTTAAAAAAAGTTGAACTATATGATTTGATCAAAAATAACAAGGATCGATTCATAACATTTAAAATAGATGAATTTATAAGAAGAAAAGGTTTTGAAATCTTAAGACTTCCTCCGTATCACCCAGAGCTAAACCCGATAGAAAATATTTGGGGTATTATAAAAAACCGCATTGCTTCAAAAAACATAGGTCAAAACATGACCATTGTTCAAAGTTTAATAGATGAATGCATAAATGATATAGACCAAACCACCTGGCGAAATACATGCAATCATGTTGAAAAAATTGAAAAAGAATACATGAAGTATTTTGATTATGATTTCCAGTTTATTATAAATGTTGGAGAAGATGATGAAAGTGACAATGACAGTGAGGATGATGATAGTGACAGTGTAGAAACATTAGATGAAGGATTGATATAAATTATGTATGTTAATCATATTAATTGACAGATCTTTTTATGTTGTGTAAAGATATGTTTAGGTTTAATTTCTTTTGTGTTTATTTAATTTTCTACCTGTAATTAATTATATATATATATATAACTTTAAAGGTGTTGACTTTTATTTATTTTGACCAATCCTCATAAATATAAAGAAGACCTTAAAATTAAAAAAATGGAAATATCCACAACTTCAATGAATTAATTTTTGTTTGCTAACCGTACGCACGGTCACTGTCACGCCTACACTGACGCGTAAACAGATTGGTCCCCCACACAACTAAAGGCGCCGTGCGCTTGTAGATTGCAAGTACTATACCTGATTATAATATTGAAATAGTTGTGTGTACCTTCCTATATTTAAAAAGATAGTGGTCTAGTTAGCTAAGCCAAGCCCAGGGTAGACATTGCGTATTTGCCTATGTGATATGCACGCCACTGCTTCTATGGCGGCCTGGTCCCTTAAAAGGGCCACTTTGGATGAATCATATTATGATTCTGTTCTATTGGCGTCTCTTTTGCATGGGTGAATAAATTCTATCTCTGTCCTACTTTCAAATCATTTTATGATTCTCCCAAGTCGGCCTTTTTAGATGTCCAGGTCGAGCTTTACTTTCCACTTGCGCAGCATAAATTTATTACGTAACTCTTCTTTCATTTCTTTCAAAACATTTACTATAGCAGATTCAAGTCAAGTGTAAGCACATCGTACACATAGGTGTCGATTTGGTATTTGGCAGGACTAAACTTAATAGCAATTTTATATCTGTTTCTTTCTCTAAAGAAAAGACAAGGAACGCTTAAAATGTCCTGTCAAATGAGGGAAGTAATGAGTGTTATATACACCGAATCATCACAATTGTACGATTTCCGTTAAAGTACGCGTAATTTGCTTGAAAAAACGTTTCATTTGCAACCCCAGATATAAAAAAGTCATGTCGTCAAAAAAAATCTGACAACCTTAATAATCCCGATTGATAACAATAAATCCATATTCCGCATGTTCCAAGAGGCCAGCTCTTTATGATTTAGCCGAAAACAGACAGATCTCGTCGCTATCGGGTTTCCGTTTTTAGACGGAACCATCGAAACATCAAATAAGGACGTGAATAACAAATCTTTACCTCGGGGAATGTCTCAAACTTGGTGAACTCGCAGAGAAAGCAAAATAGTTGCATCGATATCGAGGAGCTGATGATCAGCAAGCACATAGTGAATATGATGAGACTCCCGAGCTTTTTGCCGGGACCGAAGATCTTGTAGACGAAGCCTTCCAAGAGGGGAGAGGCCTTTATTAATCTTACTATACGCAGGACCTGCAAACAGTATTTTTTTTATTTCACAATAACATGAATTGGATTAAAAACAATATCCCGGTTACTTTATTTCACAATAACTTTAATTGGACTAAAGTACAATATCTAAATTACCTGAAAATATGTAAATCCCGACATATAAAGCTGAGGAATGATGTGAATGGATGTTCCTATCGCCAAAAGCAACTCAAATTTATGGACAGAGTGTTTGAAATATCCTTTCCATCCCAAACACCAAATTTTTATCAATGCCTCTAAGTCCAAGAAGACTGTAAATGCAATCTGCAATAAAACATGTTTTTTTTTTAATTTAGATACATTTATAACGTAACACCTGCATTTTCTTTTAGATGACGTGCTAAGGATTTATCCTTCTTTAGATTTGGCTAAATGCAGTGCTCTATATGAGAAAGTCTTTGCATGTAGCAAAGTCAAATGGCATTCAGGCTAGTGAAAACCCCAATTAGAGACATAAAAGCGCTTTCTGCCGCTCTAAATCAGTTCGAAAGCTATTTAGTGCGACAGTTAGCCAAGTCTTAAGTGATTTTGCATGCTAATAAATAAATAAGTCACTCTCCAATAGAAGACGCACGTAATCGTTTTTTTTTTCAAAAATTGTCGAATCGAGAGGCGGCTGGTGGTTCTCTTGGAAGTTTTTAAAGCATTGAAGCTAGATGCAACAGTTAAAACTCTAAATAAGAAAATACAAAACCCCAGGCGTCTAACTGAGTTAGCCGTGCTAATTATACAAGTATAAAAAGCGCACTATAAATTACTCCGACGACTGCTGTTTCTTTCTCACCGCTTACTTAGCCAAATATAAAGGGCGCTTGAGACAAAAATCGGTAATTTTCGAGCTTCGTTCAGTTTCATATAGTGCTGCTCTCAATATTCCTTCACTATATAAAAAATATTATATGTAGGTACAGTGGAGACCACATCAAGCTTTACACTTGCAGTACGACATGAGCCCCTACAGAGAAGAATATAAGATAGGTACAAAGTCCGAAGTGTCTAACTTGATGCGGTCTTCACTGTACAAGTGCGTTGAGTAATGTCACATCAGCGATTGATTGAGATTCACCTCAATATAATAGTATTTTTCATAGAAGAACTCTCGAGGGTTGCCATCATGCTTGAAATTCATCGTGGCTGTTATTATTCCATTAGCTAGCACCACACCCATGACTAGAAGGCGGAAGTATGCGGAGCGAAGCATCTTGTGAAATATTTCTGGTGCAGTTCCTGAAATAAAACATAACAAAAATTTATAATAAGGTAAAAGTACTAAACAGGAACGTACAGCTTGGCAAAAAAGAGTTTGGAAAAAATGAGGGCGCTATACCACATATTTAGTCATACCACACACTACGAGTGAAACTACGACCAAAATATTTAGTTTCATCTGTCACCGCGTCAAACTCTTTTTTGCCAAGCTTGTAAGACTGCCGCCTTGTCAGATTTATTTTCAAACATAATTTTTTTGCGAACAATTTTAGTTCCGTTGGAACGGTCCATAAATTGCCTCAGAAACTAAAAATAAGGTATAAAAAGAAAAAGACATGGCTTCAAAAGAAATATAAGCACATATTTTGATAGAATTCAATCAAATATATAGAAACTAAACGAACGGTGCTCGTACCTCGCGAGTTAAAGCAAAACCGCAATCGCAAGTAATGCTCGCGATCCGCTTGGAAAGTTTTAATACTGGCGATTGTTAAGTGTGGGCTATCCCGATATTGTCTCTTTGCAAATACATACATTATAAACCGTGAAATTAAAATAACTAGTAGTTCGCCCCGAACTGTGAATTCTTTTTGCCTTAATTACTCGCCTGCCAAATTTCATGACATTCCGATCAACGATACTCGAGTTATCGTCGAACAAACATACAAACGCCAGATTGTTCAAGTAGAAACGGAGAACTTCACTCGCTCGCTCAAAAATTTGAAATGATTAATATCATATTTAACTCTCTGGACTTAATTTTTGGCCATTCGGTTTTATAAAATTATAGAATTTTATTAAAATGCATTACTTGGATTTTACTGCATCCAATAAAATCGCAGAGATAGGTCTAACTAAATGTCAATATTGGTGAGCAGTATGACTGAAAGGACTTACATATCCCGACAGTCATACCAGTATGACAAAATAGTATGACACAGAGGAAGAACCCTGATATAAATACCGTTACATTTGAGTTATATTAGGTTTTAGACAATAAAAATTATATCCATTTATACATCATAATAAATGTGATGTAAAACGGCAGTTTTCGCGAGTTTTCTGAGTGGCCCGATTCTACTGAGCAGGATAAAAAGCGTTGGACCAGGACAGATTTCTCTGGATAACCTCGCTTTAATCTTTGAGAAGGCCGATAAGGCGAAACTAGATGGGAATTATACAATTTGTGAAACAGTACAAGTATCTAATTCAGCTATTCAGCCAGCTAGCTTATCATATGTTTCTTTCTGGACTGGACGACAAATGTAGACAGAACATACAAACTTTAGGAAATAACGAACATTCCCATTATATTGGACACTTACTTTTAGCAGTGATAAATAATGAGAAATGCGTATTTAAAGTAAGCCTTCAAAGTAATAGCTAAGTATTGCTAGCGGTACACCTAATGATACCACCGAACAGACTACCCATCGTATAGTCTGGGAGCTACTGTAATTTTTTTGTAAGACGTTAACACGAATGTTTGTGAAAAAAAAATTGTTGGATTGACACTCCCTAAAAAGTTGCAAATGGTGTAAAAGGTGTGAAAATGAGTACTAACTATTGATCTTAAGGCCATACTAATTAAATTGACCTATAGCAATCATTTTGTAAAAAACAAAAATAGGAAAAATACACATGAAAACATCATGTAAAACTATACTAAAATTCAGGTGTTTGTTTTATTAAAAATCAGTACCTATTTATTGTGTAGAAGTAGTATGAGATAGCTATACCATGAATCTAGTCTTACCTACGTAGTAATACACGTATAATGAGATAGCTATACCATGAATCTAGTCTTACCTACGTAGTAATACACGTATAATGAGATAGCTATACCATGAATCTAGTCTTACCTACGTAGTAATACACGTATAATGAGATAGCTATACCATGAATCTAGTCTTGCCTACGTAGTAATACACGTATAATGAGATAGCTATACCATGAATCTAGTCTTACCTACGTAGTAATACACGTATAATGAGATAGCTATACCATGAATCTAGTCTTACCTACGTAGTAATACACGTATAATGAGATAGCTATACCATGAATCTAGTCTTACCTACGTAGTAATACACGTATAATGAGATAGCTATACCATGAATCTAGTCTTACCTACGTAGTAATACACGTATAATGAGATAGCTATACCATGAATCTAGTCTTACCTACGTAGTAATACACGTATAATGAGATAGCTATACCATAAATCTAGTCTTACCTACGTAGTAATACACGTATAATGAGATAGCTATACCATGAATCTAGTCTTACCTACGTAGTAATACACGTATAATGAGATAGCTATACCATGAATCTAGTCTCACCTACGTAGTAATACACGTATAATGAGATAGCTATACCATAAATCTAGTCTTACCTACGTAGTAATACACGTATAATGAGATAGCTATACCATGAATCTAGTCTTACCTACGTAGTAATACACGTATAATGAGATAGCTATACCATGAATCTACTCTTACCTACGTAGTAATACACGTATATTTCGCGACAGACGGGAGTGCGGGTCATTTCATACTGACATGTATGTACTCGCCCGCACTCCCGCCATGTCGCGTACTATAGTTTCACGAGAAATAATTTTTCAAATTTTTCATATAGGTATTATGTAATAAAACAAAAAAACCTGAATTTTGGGGAAAAAAAGCATTTTTTTTTAAATTGATTAGTATGGTATGGCCTTAGAATTAATAGTACTGATTTTCATACTTTTAACTGTAGTAGCAAAAGAATAAAACCGAAAGTGGTGGTTTAGTTAGAACTATCGAAATCTAGTATTAAATAACTGCCGCTTTTGGAAACCAGAGGTACTATTTTCGCCTATTTTTAAACTTAATTTTCATTACATTATACAAGAATAATGAGACATACTTACATATATTGCACACAATGATATTTGCATTCATTCAAACTCATTAATTAGTCATGAGACTCATAAGATTGTATATGTACATTTTTATGTCATTATTATTTGTCATTCGTTCGACTGATGCCGGCCCCAAAGTGGGCCGAAATATACTTTGAAAATTAGTACTCTTTTATAAACGTTTTATTTTATTTAAATAATTTATACAATGGTATTTTATAATACATACATACATATACTCACGCCTGTCTCCCAGAGGGGTAGGCAGAGACTACAGATTTCCATCTGCTACGATCCTGACACACCTCTTTTGCTTCTTTTACATCCATCAACCTAGTCAACCTAGCCTGTATTTTATAATATTATACTAAAATAATTGATTGCACAAGACATAAAAATCTCACCAGAATGTTTGTTCTCATCAATGGTTACCAACTTCCAGCCATTGTCATCCCCTGTAAAGAACTGTGTGGTGCTTCCTTTGGTCATTGGATTCCTGACTCCCCACATTTGTTGAAACTGCACTCTTATTTCGTTGAATGTTTCTGTTATAACAGCAATGAAAACATTCTTTACCAGCCAGGCTAGGAAGAAGATCATTGTGCTGAAAATATATACAAGCTTTGCTTAAAACTGATACGAAGAATGCCGGTAGTGAAGGCGTGAAAACGTATTTATTATCAACAGGGGTACCAAATTACTGGTAACATTGCGAGAAACAGGAAACCCCAAATTATACAAACATGGTTTTGGCAATCAATCATTCAAAACAGGATTTTAGGCTGACACTTCGCCCGCATTCGTTTAAATTGTAAAAAAGTTACTAGCAGTGAACGAAAAAATCACGAGGGAAGTGCCCGATTCTCTGGACTACATGCACGTACGTTGCCCTAAGTCGTGAGCTATGCAGCTGCAATATTTTTATCATAGGTATATATCATATGTAGCATAATGATAACCAGTTAAATTTTCTTATTCATAATTTAATACGTTACCAGTTTACCTGAAATAAAGAGCAGATCTCCAAGTAGGCAAAGAGTCGATAGCTCGGTACATTATGAAAACCCATCCTTCTTGCGAAGAGGCTTGATAAACAGTGAACAAACTGGTCGCTGAAATAACAAAATGTTGATATTTAAATTATCGAATAAAACAAAACCAAATCGTCACGACATGTATTCTCAAAGGGTGCCAGAGGTGTCCACTTGTACACCCTCTTTTCATAAAAAATTTTTTCCTTCCAACGTGATAGGGAGCGAGCTTTATCGCCGTCCTTCAGAAAAACTTAAAAATAAACTTACAAAATTCTTCAAATCCATTAAATCCCATAATATACTTGGAAAGATTCAACTTCATACACTTCATTCCTGATGGGCATTGATACCCAGAGCCTTGTTCAGGTGAACAGAAAGTGTCAGGAATTGCCAATGAATTTATTGTTATTTGCCTGTAAGAAATATTCAAATTAATATTAATCTTATTTGCTTATTATCAGAATACTTGACAAATAACTTTGCGGATATAAACACAGATGGCATGGATGTAACAATTTTAGGAACATTAATGGGAGGAGACTATATACACAAATGGCAACTTTTAACTCACAAAGATATTTAGCAAGCTGCAAACATAGCTGAACAATAATACTAACTTGGGATCTGTGTTGTTCCTCACACAATGATGTGTCAGCTCACCAAAGAACTGAACACCAAGTAAACTGTATAGTGACATAAAGAACAAGAAGAACAGAGTCACATTGTAAATCTGCTGGCTGGATCTCCTGCAAGATGATGTTATGTGTTAGTATTATTGGCAATATGGAGCATGGGATTTTAAATAATTATTATAACAAATTGTAATGCTAAGACACTTCAAACTATCTATAAGATAATAACTAATATTATAAAGCTGATTATAAAAGGTTTAATTTTAGTTTTAGTGCTGTCACAACTAAATTTTCTTCATTCCAAAATAGTTCTTTAGTGTCAACAGCAGCACTAAAACTAGAAGCCTTCTGAATCGAATTTACTATTAATATAACTAAGAGAGTAAGCCTAAAACCTATTCACTCAGTAACTGAATAATCAAAACATTAGGAAAAAAAATTACAATAGGTTCATTCCACATTAGCTTACTTGAAAATTTGGTTGATACGGGATTTCGGCATAGAGAATTTCAAGAAGACCCTGAGAAATCTTATCATAATTAGAGGTCTCGGAGCTCTCAATATGCTGAGGTAACTATATCTTGGCACGATTCCAGTTAGTTCGAACATTTGTAACAAAACTGATACCCACAAAAAGAACACCATTGAAGCATCAAACTGACACCAGTGATCTTTAAGGTATGCTACATCACCCTGGAATAAAAACTCCATCATTAAAACAATACAAAATGAGAGGTTAATGAATATGGACTGTTAAACAAAAAGCAAACCTTTAGTATTCCTCTTATGTGCATTTTAGCAATCATTTCAGCTGTGAAGAGAAGTGTGACACTACAATCCACTGCAAAGGTGGCAGTCTGCATGGATGGATACTTCTCGAATGTTTTGGGTGTATTTAAAGACACTGACATCAAACTTAACAGAGCACAGAACCTTAAAATCCTGCGCACCCATAGCTAAAACAAGATTAAGGGGTTAGTGTTTTTATAAGGATAGAGTTATTTCTTAGTATTAGAACCTTACAAAATTGTCACATTATAAGGTTTTGTTTCGAATCAAGTGAATTTCACTTGGAGTGAACCAAATTTCACTCCAGAGTGTTCAAAAATTGACCCGAGTTAAGCCGAGGGTAACCGAACTGACAGTTGCTCAGAAGTGTTTTGAAACGCTTCCGAGTGATGTGAAATCACACTGGCTAGTGCGAATGCTAAGGCTGTCTGGATACCGTTAAAGTTTGCCTGACAGTTGTCACTTCGGAGTTTTGCTGGGTTTTGGACAAAATTCAAAATTTTAAAAATGTATTCATCATGGTATAAAAGGAAAAAAGTGAAAATTATTATTGTGAAAGTTGCATCAGACTTGTAAGAGCTCATTTATCTATAATAATTTTTTTTGTGACAACAAAAGGCAATTTCAGTTTCCCACCCTTGAATTAGATTTGAGACTAACTTTTGTCACCCAGACCCGTTCTAAAACGTTTTTCTCACTGGAATCACTCGCAAGTGTTTCATAACCAGATGTTCTCTCTCTTTCTTGAATTTAGCTCTCTCTTTCTATTAAATGAGTGAAATTTCGCTCTACCATCGCACGTTCTGAAGCAGTTCCTAAGTATAGTTCATAATAATAGTTGTTTATATCAAATAATATTCAGTATTTAATTTAGATAACATATGGTTTTATAAATGTTTATTTTTCTCTGTGTATATTTGTACAGTGATGTTTTTTGTCTTGTGTTGTAGGTTCACACTAGAGAACTCAAGTCAACAAAATTTTTACTTAAAAACTTCCAGCGAGTCTATTCACTTATAACTAGATATTGGCGGAACTAATGTGCGGTGATACAATAAAGGAAGCAAGATAAAACGGCTTTGATTAATTGATTGAAATCTGGGTTGGAGGGGTAGGTTAGGAGTAAAGGAGCAAAAAATAGGTACTTACTTTGTTTACCCATTCAATATCAGCACTTTCATTGAGGGATTCTTCGGGGCCGTAATCAGCTAAAACTGGCTCTCCTTTCAGACTTTGTTTCCGGCCCAACATAACGTTAAATGTTTAAAATTTTCTGCTGCAGTTGATGATCTGGCCTTTTGGAGTTATTTCCTAAGAGTAAAGCAACTGCCCGATACGTTATTTCTCCTAAAATCTACATTTTAATATTCCTAATATTATTTCCCTTCCCCATACTAAAATGAAAGTGTCTACTGTGCAACTAGCGGCAACGTAAAACGTTCGATTTGCCATTTTGCCAAAAGTTACGTCGTTTAAAGCTTGGCCATAAAGAGTAGAAATTAAAATTAGATGAACTAATTTTTTTTCTCTAGGTGGCAAATCTAAGGAAACGTCAAACATCAGTTGAACTAGCAAAATAAAAAAGTATCTCGTAAATTCTTATAAATTTCGGTGGTTATAACGTTTTTGTCGGTGAATGTTTATCGGAAATGGGCAAGACGATAAAAAGTGGCGCCCGAGAAGTGATTTACAATGTTTTTATGAGATGTTTGGCGGAATATCATGCCGGAAAACTGCTTACAGAATTGAATGACCTCTACAAACGAGTTGCTGATATGACAGGTGCATATTCACTCAAATTTTACTTAAACTACATAGTTAACAACAAAAGTTACAATTATCGTAAGTTAGATCTCTAAAAATACCTACCACATCATCTATGTTTTCGACGGATTTAATGTAACTTTAGAGGTTATGGTTACCCTAAGAAAGTTTTTTGACAAGTGACTTTGTATAGAGCGACTGCATAATTTTTGATCGTCACGCACGCACGTCATTATACATCAATGTTTTATTGTGATTACAGGAAAATCAGAAAGTACGGTCCGACGCATTATAAACGAAGGCAATAAGAACAAAGGTAAATTTATAACACCAGCCAAGCATAGAAAAGGCCGTCCAATAATAGAGTTAGATGACTTCAATCTATGTGCGATTCGTCACAAAATTCAATTTTCTTACACCGTACAGAAAATAGCACCAACTTTGCGAAAGTTGTTGGCAAAAGAAGAATTTGGATATGAAGGAGGTCGTGAGAAATTAAGGCAAATATTACATGCCATAGGTTTTTCACACAAAAAATGTTCTACAAATAGGGAATCACTAATAGAAAAACCTAATATAGCCGTAAAGAAAGAACGATATTTGGAAATTATAAAACGAAATGGGGATTTGCCTGTAGAGCTACAAAAACAAATCGTTTACTTGGATGAAAGTTATATCCACAGTTCGTATAAATTTAAAAAGTGCTGGCAATCCATTAAAATTAAAGGCATAAAGCATGATGTTTCAAAAGGAAAACGCTGGATTATTGTCCATGCTGGAACTGCTAATGGATTTGTACCTAACGCTTTACTAATATTTAGTGGCACCAACAAAATGGAAGATTATCATTCTGAAATGAATTCTCACAATTTCACCAAGTGGGTGACAGAAAAACTGATCCCAAATCTTAATGAGGCCTCTGTTATTGTCATGGACAATGCGCCTTACCACAGCGTGGTGCAAAACAAGGCTCCGACGTCAGCTTCCCGAGTAGATGAAATAAAATTGTGGCTGTTAGAAAATAACATCACGTTCGAGCCATCCACAAGAAAGCCAGCATTATTCATGCTTGTTAAAAAGCACAAGCCAGAACCAGTGTAAAAATAGACGAGTTGTTGGGGGAACATGGTCACGAAGTGGTAAGGCTGCCACCGTACCACTGTGACCTAAACCCTATAGAACTTAAATTGAAGAATTGCATAGCAAAGCAAAAAGTCGCTGCATGTAACATATGAGGAATTGACATAAAAAAAGCAACCGAGGAAGCTTTTAATAGCATTGGTTTCGAAACGTGGAATAATTGTATTGAACACGTAAAGAAAATAGAAAACGATTACTATAACAGGGGAAGAACACTGTATGAATATATTGACAGACTAGTAATTCGTGTTGGAGAGGACAGCAGTGATAGCAGATCAGATCCTGAAGAGTATCAAGAGCTTGGATCGGACATGTCAGGTGTAGAGTATTTAGATAGCCATTAAAAATATTGTAATTACACAGAGAATTGTATTGAATGAATGAATGAATTTTATTTATATAAGTACAATAGGAAATAATTTATAAGTATCTTAATATATTACTTAAGTTTATCTTATTTACCTTTAATTTGCAATTTACGTACATATATAAATATTACAGATTTCCTTAAATTACTGTATTTATAACCAAAATAATATACAAAAAGTTTCAAACACTAATGTACAGTAATTGTTCACTTACGAGTATATCGAGGGCCGAAAACTACCCACCGTGCTAGTATAAACTGTTTGACGGTCGGATAGCTCGCCGTTTATAATCTTCGATTGGTTTAAGTATACTATACCTAAACCAACCGAAGATTTTACCTGGTATAGTGTAGTCTAAATTTGGTAAAATAAATTTAACTAAATTTTAATAATTTACATAATAAATAAGTGATATACGGGTTTTTATATAATAAATCAATAATACAGGATATTTAATATGACAATATAACTATATAAATGCATGCAAATATTGTGTGTGTAGTGGACATCTCAACATGTAGTTGAGTGGTGCATGAGTTGCAGTGTATGTATTTTGTGTTGATTTGTGTAGTTAGAGAAAGTAAAATGACGCATGTAAAATTATTTTTACTATTATTATTATTGTTATTGACTGTTTTTTGTATCCCGGTGTAGTACAGAATTATAAATAAAGACTTAATTTATTTAATTATTACCAATAACTTTTCTGTATTATCATAGTCCAAGCGTCCCAACATGATATTTAGGGCTTGTTTCAGAGACTGTAAAGATAATTGTTTTAATTCTGTAGATGCACTTAGTCTATCATATAAAAAAGGTCCCAAAAACCGACTAAAGGTTTGAGCAAAGGCGGTTCTGCAGTGTGGTATTTTAAAAACAATATCTTTACGTCTATCTTTACCAAAAAGTTCAATCGGGTTTTTGTGTAGGCTTACTATATCTCTGATGAAGAGCTGCCTTACCGTACGGACCGAATTTTCAGCATAGAGGTCCTTTGTCGGGTATTTATAGAGTTTATAATTGATTACCTTAAGAACGGCCCTCTGTGCTCTTTCAAGTTTTAAAATCTTGGATTTGTGTGTGCCACCCCACGCAGGCAAACAGTATGTTATTATAGACTGATAAAAGGCGTAGTAAACGCCCTTTAGTACAGCAGAGTCACCAATGTGCCTTGAGTTTTTGAAAACATGGATTAGCTTACGCACACGTGCTGTTAAAGCCTCAATATGTTCCGACCAAGAGAGGTTTCTGTTAATGATGACACCAAGATATTTTACTGGAGTAGCGTTAGATAGGATATAACAGTGACACGAGGAGGTATTAATGCAACCATGACAATAAACTTTAACAGAAAAGGCTCCAGGGGGTTGAGTACGTTCACGAATACTAAAAGTTAGTACTTTAGTTTTGTCCAGATTGAGAGTCAGTAAATTTTCATTTAACCAACTGTGAACTTTTGCAAAACCATCTTCGGACACCTTATTTAGCCTACTCCACGTCTTACAAGTGAAGACAATAACGGTGTCATCCGCAAAGGTTATAATTTGCGCTTGCTTCAGTTTTTTGCGACAGAGACCATCGATGTAAATCAGAAACAATGTCGGTCCAAGTACGCTGCCCTGTGGCACGCCGTAGGTGATACTTTCTTCGGAACTTAGATACTCCCCGATCTTAACCATTTGTGACCTATCTTTCAAGTAGTCAGTGAAAAGTTCAAGAGGTATTCCGCGTATCCCTTTGTTTTCGAGTTTTTTCAGTAAAATAAGAACAGAGACAGTATCAAAGGCTTTTGCCAAATCTAAGAAAATAGCAGCAATTTTTTATTTGCATCGATATTCTGTGATATGTGATCGGTCAGGTGAATAACAGCGTCAGCCGTGCATTTTTTCCCCTAAATCCATATTGGTTGCCTGAAATCAAATCGTATTTGTCTAGATAATGTTTGAGCCTTCGATTTAAAAGATGTTCTAAAATTTTGGATACAGTGGGTAGTAATGAAATTGGTCTATAATTTGAGATACTGTCTCTATCCCCTGCCTTGTAAATTGGTACAACTACTGACTTCTTGAGTGATTTTGGAAATACTCCGTTAGAAAAACAGATATTACACAAATGGGTCGGTGGTAAAGCAAGAGTGACTGCAGCTAGTTTTAGGAAGGGAGATGGTATACCGTCCCAGCCAGTGGAGTTACTAGACTTAAGCGACCTTATAACACTAATAACCTCTTGTTCGTCTGTGGGTATTAATACAAAAGAGTTCGGTTGCGAGGTATAGCGGTTTTGCAGACGTGATAGCTCAGATTCTGTGGTATTAAATTTATTTAGAATATTTGTTGCCAGCTGTTTTCCGACATTTACATAATAATTATTGGCATTATCCAGAGATTCTTGCTTTGATGATTTTGGTGCAAGCAAATCAGAGGGAGTGTTTGTTGTTGTACTGTAGTTGCAAATTTGTTTTATTGTAGCCCATGTTTTTTTAATGTCTTTCTTATGTTTTTCGAACTGGTGTTTCTCATGGGATCTTTTTAGTTTTTTGAGCAGATTATTGCATTGTAATTATAATATAAATAAAGATATTTTAACTCTCCTATATTTACTATTTGTGTTTTGTTATAACTGTTTGTTACCTAAATAAAATTAAAATATAATATAATATATAAGTATCAAAACTATTTATGATAAAGGATAAATGATACCATATGAACGATAGCGGCGCCCTCCATTTTTTTCTACTCTTTATGGCCAAGCTGTAAATTCGTTTGATTCTCCGCTCTTAGGTTGTGTAGGCTTATAGATCGCTAGGTTTTGGGAACCAGGCAGGTTTTGGGGTTCGAACACACTTTATCTTTTTTTAGGGTTCTGTACCTCAAGAGGAAAAAACGGAGCCCTTATAGGATCACTTTGTTGTCCATCTGCTCGTCTGTCTGTCAAGACCCTTTAACTCGGGAACGCGTGGAGGTATCGAGTTAAAATCAAAACCATATACTTAGGTCTACAATCCCTTGAAATTGGGAAAAAATTAAACTTCTAAGTTAACGTAAAAAAGATACGGTCGTTTATGCCACAAAAAACGTATATTTCAACACTCTCTGGGGAATAAAAATTTATAGGGTATTTTGCGTTGACTAAAAACTATGAAAGGCAAGTAATACCACTTTATATTACAAGTATAGGGAACACTCTGAAAACTATATCCATCCATCCATCAGCCCGTGTTCGTCCACTGCTGGGCATAGGCCTTTCCCAAATTTCGCCACTCATGTTGGTCCTCCGTTCTCCTCATCAAGCCGCCCCCCGCAACGTCCTTCAGGTCGTTGGTCCAGCGGGCACGAGGTCGGCCTACACCAGGCTTTGCTGTACGTGGTATCCATTCTAGAGCCTTTCGGCCCCAACGGCCATCATGTCAGCGACAAATATGGCCTGCCCACTGCCACTTCAACTTACTGATTCTGCAGACAATGTCGCGTCGGTTAATTTCGATCTTATGGTATGAAAACTTTTTAGTAATAAAGGGATGTCTTTATTGTTCCAATATGCACTGGTGCGACATAATTGGTCTAGGATATTCAGCTTTTCCAACAGGATATGCGAAGAAACAGAAGCTAATTTGAAGAAAAAAAGGATCAGCAAGGAACTTCCTTCTTAGTTCATGTGGGGTATCTCCACATTCTACCTGTAATGCATTAACGGGAGAGGATTTCATGCATCCCGATATTATACGTAGGCTTCTAGACTGAAGTTTATCTAATTTTTGAAGTGCGAAATGTTATTCATTGTCTATTCTTCTGTCACTTACAATTTGTTAGTGTAGCCAACAGATGGCGTTGTATGCCAATAGTTTATCTGTGGTGATATTTTATTTTGTTTTGTAAAGTTGGCTAGACTGTTTGAGTTACCCAATCAGATTTGAAAGATTTGTGATGTCAAGTTGGTAACTGTAACTTATTCGTTTTGATTGGTGGAAACGCAAGCGCTTGGTGATACCGCGCTTGGACATAGTTCTTGGCAGATTTACACGAACGACCGACTAGAGAAGACATCTGGTTTTTGAAATTAAGTTAGCTAGACAGTTTTGTCTGTGTGTAACATTAGATTATCAATACAGACATTGCAAATCATCTGGCTGTGCTATTATTTACGAGATCGACGTATCAACGACCAAGGGGCATGTGACTCTGAGTTTCTGATGATCGGCATCCTGTCACCGCCCATACCTCTGTATTCGTCATACAATATACTTATATGGTAAGATTATGTTTTTATTGCGAAATCCATTGCTTTGGAATACTCTAAATATTATTATTAGAGTGCATTATAAATTAGAAAAGATACATTGGAAACAAATATAAAGACAAGAATTAGAAAAAAATCCTCGGGTCAGGATTCGAACTTGCGACCTCTTGAATTTTTCCACCATACTTGTCCTCCTTATATTTTTGTAACTATTTGATCTAACCAACTTGTAATTCATTACAAAAAATTCCTCGGGCTGGGATTCAGTGGCGCAATGGTAGCGTGCTTGTCTGGGAAACAAGAGGTCGCAGGTTCGAATCATGGCCCGAGGAATTTTTTCAAATTCTTGTCTTTACATTTATTTCTAATTTATTTTCTCTAGTTTGTAATGCACTCTAATAATAATACTTATTTAGTGTTTTTGAGTATCAAAAGTGTTAGAAAGGGTCCAACGAGTGCCTACGCCCATCTCGCTCGGCTCGTTTTTTGTATCGTAGTGCATAGTCTAGTTCTCTACTATACAATGTCTTTGGAGTGAGGCAACACCCATAGTTTTAACAGAATTCATAAAATATCCAAAATCCTTCTTGTTTTTCAAGCAAACGTATAAATTAAAATCCCGTGACTATGTGCAAAACAGCAAATCGACCGTTCTACGTTGCCGCTCGTTGCACGGTAAACACTTCCAAATAAAACGATCAATCGATTTAAAAAAGTTCTGTCAACTTATCTCACTGTCTATTTGGTTCGCATTAAGCCGTGTTCACTTTGATCGTCGGACTACGCCCGCTTGTTATGCCATTTCTAATGCACGCGTAAATGCATCTTCTGTCTAGGGCTGAGTTCAGTTTGATCGACTGCTCATGCCCGGCGATCATGACATCTCTTTTGCACGCGTTGAATTTGTATTGGCTATCCTGCTGTCAGTGATGAGCGGGCGATCAAACTGAACGCGGCCCTGAGCCTGTCAGGTTAGGCGAGCGAGCGTCACGTCATCACCCGCCCGCCTGACCGCCTAACTATCAAACTGAACGATTTATGTAATGAACGGCTATTATGTAACTCAATGTCGGTTGCTAGCTATAGTTGCTATTCACCAAAAACAGATAAAAAATGAACTTCCAAAATAACTTTTAATGGGTATCGAACTATTTACGAATTGTGAAGTCATTTCAAGTCCAAACTTATCCTTAGATAAGCGGATATGTATATGTTTTAGACGACGCGACGTTGGTCTGGCAACGGGGGCTGTGTTTTAAGGCGTTTTTATGCTCCCAGAAAAATATTCGCGATTTTGACATTTGTTTCACTACGTGACATGACATGACTGTTTAAACTCGGATAAATACCATCGCTAGACATGACACATGACATCACAAACGCACCGAGTAAAAAAACGTTTTTTGGTCTGTTTCAAAAACTTATCTAACCTAAAATAAACGTGTTGAAAATATTGGGTTTGATTTAAAATGGATTCATTTATATAAAAACTAGACAAGGTGAGACAGATTCACCCACCGAGGGTTCCGTACAAACTAGTAAAAGTAGAAATCAACACAAAATATATGACCAAGCATACCGTTGCCTAACCTCGATGATTTTTTGATGATTTAATTACAAATATATAGTTTTACGATTTTTTCCTATACTTGTAGTATAGGACGGTATTACTTGCTAAAGTTCATAGTTCTATTCTAGTTCAGCGGGAAATACTCTATGAATTTTGATTCCCTTGAGAGTGTCGAAATCGAAATATACATTTTTTGCGGCATAAATGACCATATCTTTTTTTTACGCTATCTTGATTTTACAACTATGAATGACAGTAGCGTAACCACATAAACCCAGTCTCGAGGACACTCGAGGTAGTTTACATGGTAGCTCAAAACAAAACTGCTAAACAAAAATAGGATTGTTTGAAAAAAGTGAAGCAGTCAACGCTACGTTCATAAATTATGGGTCTCGACATGGATTCTAATTCCCTCTCTGTCGCATGCTTGGAAAATTGTATACGCTATCCTGCTGGCAGTGTCGGAACCTGACGAAATTTGTTAATTTATGAACGGTAATCTGTAAAGTTGCTCTCAGTAAATCAGTCGAACAAAAAAACGCCTGTGTTGTTGTCATGTCAGTAATGTCATTTCGTTGTCATGTCAACCGTTTGTTATCGTACGACAACACGGCACGACGGGTTACACTTTTCGTTTTCATTTCAAGATAAAACTTCGCAATATGTATCGACAATTTTGAATTTGTTTTGTTATGTGAATTAGGCGCATACATTTTAAATCAAAATGTTCATCTACATGAGCAAGAAGGTGAGCATGTGAAAATATGTTTTCCTTTAATGGCTTAAAACATTGTTAATTTTATTACTGCAAATCGGACTCGTATTCTTACAGATTGCCATACCTAAACAGTCTAATGTATCTTGTATATCATGGAACCACTCGTCTGGCTACATAGCAGTGGGAGGAGAAGATGGAATGTTAAAAGTGCTCAAACTAGAATCAGGTACGAAAAGTATATCTTCTTGTCCTATAGAGACTAAGGTCTCTTCATGTACTGCCTCATGTATACACCATTTGAAGGGAACAATTCAAAAATACACAAAAATAAACCATCTAGATAAAAACATGGTTGGGGTCTAGATAAGTAGGCACTATTATGGGCAAAAAGGCTTGGGAAATTTTCATTTGGGCAGTTCATGTTCCTTGATTGTGCCCCCTTAGTGACAGTAGTATCACCCAATATATTAGATTTCATTATGAAAAAATACTAAGCAATGTCATTTCCTTACTTGAAGGAGGTGGAGGAAATCTGTCAATGAACCTTAGCTTAGAAGGCCACTCCGGGCAGCTACGGATGGCAATATGGAATGAAGTCTACCAGAAGCTAACCACAAGTGATGAGCATGGAGTCATTATTGTTTGGATGCTTTACAAGGTAAAGAACATCATTTGCAATGAGTCAGTACTATTACTACTCTGCTGCAGGTTTACCTGTGTGAAAACTTGATCTCACCTGCTGATAGCTTCAACTCATAGTCAAACTGATTGCTGCCAGATATTACAAATTTAAATGATATATGTGTTGGAACTGATAGATAAAATCTAAAATGAGGAGATCTGTCAGAGATCGAAAGTGACCAACATAGCTTGCCGAATCAGTAAGTTGAAGTGGTAGTGCATAGGCCATATCTATCGCCAATGTAATGGCCGTTTAGGCTGAAAGGCGTTAGAATAGAGATCACATACAGCAAAGCGTAGTGTAGGCCAATCTCATGCCCGCTGCACCGACAATCTGTAGGACTTTGCGGGTGGTGGCTGGATGAGGAGGACGGAGGACCACTAAGGCTGGCGAAATATTGGAAAGACCTATGTCCAGCAGTGGACAATGACAGGCTGATGGATGGATAGATTAATATAGGTATTCTATGTTTTAGGGATCCTGGTATGAAGAGATGATAAATAATAGGAACAAGTCTACTGTAACTGGAATGGCATGGGGCTCAGATGGACAAAAGATCTGTATAGCTTATGAAGATGGTAAACTTTGTACTAAGACTCGCATATAAAAACAAATTATTTAATTCACATTACAGGTCAATCAAATTAACATTTATCGAGGAATTAATTTCCAGTAAGCTGGAAATCATTTTAATACCTTCCAAGTTAATCCAAGTTCGCACCAACCTAGGAGGTGAGCTTAACTTTTGGAAGTTAAAAAACCGCGAAATACAAATCAGTTGCAAATTTTCCGTAAATATGAGGCATAAGGCCTACATTTAATGCATTGTGAGGATGAAGAACATTTCAATGCAAATTTCTAAGACTATAAATTCGAAGTAGTGTGAATGAAAATAAATTTTAAGCAAACAATCATTAATTAGTCTTTTATTAATATTAATAAATGAAGTAATAGAAACGTTTAAGATTGACATAACATTGATAGAATATAAACAAAAACATTTTATATTCACAAAATAAGGCAGCATTCACGCTCGTATTTTCTTAGATGTCGATGGCCCTTCATCTACGAAGCTCTTAATCTGGGATGACATGTTGAGGCTCTCTTCATTGGGATCATCTTCAAAGGGTCTGTCCTCACCTATTTCTGTATTTCTGCTTCTAAGGCAATCGGCATGTGAGACACCTCGAACGGTGCTGAATTCGAGCATGACTGGCTGTGGCGGTTGAGGCAAATGCCTACTTTTCGGCAGCTGCACTTCCCTGTACACCCCTTCTTACAACTGCAGAACACTGCGTTGGGGATTTTAGCTGGAGCTGGATCCTTGGTGCTCATGGTAGGAAGCAGGCCAAGGTCTGTTTTCCTCCAACCCCAGCTGGGAGGATCTTTTGGTCTATTCCACCAGCTCTAGATTTGGAGGTAGGCCCGCAAAATATGTTGGGTATCGGTTGCATTTGTTGGGGTAGAGAGGCCAGATTGAATGTTGGTTTTACGAGAGATTTGGGGAATAGCCCGTAGTGGATATTGTCCAAGATCTCATTGGCCTTAGGTGAATATAGGGCTGCCAGGAATAGTTGACCTGCTGAAATGAGGTCCTCAGGATTGATATCTGCATGGTCAAAAACCTTGGCAGCCTTCTGCAAAGCCGTATTCTTTTCAAGGAGCTTCACAAACAAGTATCTAGGAGAGTAGAACGTGTTCTGAGAGGTCCCCTTTTCAAGTTTCATGACGTAAATGTTTGAGAAATTTTGTGCTGTGGCGGTTAATATGATCAATAGATCGGTGTCCTCTCCGGTTATTATGACCGTCGCAAAATTCTCTGCCACTTGAATGGCGGTGTTGACAATGAGTGTATCAGCATCCCCATGAGCTTGCCTCACTTCAAAACCTTCCTGTATACATTTTTCGCGCAGAATGAAGATAAGCCGTTCTTTGTTACTGTCGTTGGACAGAAATGGTTCTTCCAGCATGGTTACAGACATCGATTCAATGAACACCACGTTTGCAGAATAATGCTTGCTTTTACGGCGAAGCCGCTCAGCTGATTTGGTACTATTTACTGACCCATCAGGGTAACCATAAAAAAACGATGATTGTACTGGCAGGCTTATAGTATTTCTAAACGTAGTCGACATATATGGAGAGAATTGTTGAAAATTGTTCCTTGGATTGCCAAACCACTCGATGTAGAAGGAACCCACCATCAATTACAATGCAAATTACAACCAAATACCCGCAAGGTTTGGTGGATCAGGCACTGGCGAAAATAAATCGTAGAACACAGATTTCTTTGTTTTTCTCATTCCTGTTTCATCAAATATGGAAACGGAATAAGGAGCCAGCTCAAACTCGAAAAAATTCTTTAGCTGTTGTAAAGTACAATTCCTAGTGCAGGCACAGTGGGGCAAAAAAATGTTTTTTTTTTTTTTCATTTCTCCAGGAGTGTCATTAAACCTCCTTCCTGATGACTGACCGAATCTTCAGTATGAATTTAGGCGGTTGACTAAATTTCACCTTATATTATTCAGAGATTCTTTACAATTCGTAGGAAATTTATAAAATGCCAAGCTGATTTAGGCCGAATAGAGTAAAGTTTTGCTTTCTGCTCTGTTCCGCCTAAATCTGCTTGGCATTTTATACATTTTCTAGGAATTGTATAGAATTCCTGAATAATAATTTATTTAAATTTACGTTTACATATCAATATAGATATTACATTATCGTAACATTTTAAGCAATTTATTTACTAAACCATATACACGAACTTAGAAAAAAAACGATTTTGAATTGATGATAAATTCAATCTTTCAAAATGACTGAATTTAAAAATGGGATTGTCTATATAACGTGAAATCGTATTCTCTACAACTTCTTTCTTATGAGTATTTCAATAGGAGTATCTGTATCAAAGAAATATGGCCTTGAAAAGTCGCAAAATGAAAATTTGCACCTATATAAGAAACTTTCACGGTTTCTAACTTTTGATTTCAGCTATATCGCTAAACCGAATTTGAAGTTTGAAATGTTTATTCGATGCAAAATTTAACCCTCTTTAATTTTTAATTTGATGATATTTTCCGTCCGACGTACCGTTTGCGAGCTACAAGCACAAAACTGAAAAAAGCAAGAAAGTTTGGCAGTTTTTTGGCTCAAAAGTTGAGCTCACCTCCTGGGATGGTGCGAACTCGGACTACACGCATTTAGGACCAAATAAAGGTATTAAAATCATTTCCAGCTTACTGGAAATTAATTCTTCAAAACGCCTTTTTTGATCCAATTTGATGGGCCTATTATGCAGAGAACTTTTTTCGTGAGTTTTTTCTTATAAACTTTACTAATTGCTTTCTAGGTGCTGTAATTGTTGGCTCAGTGGATGGCTCACGAGTTTGGGGGAAAGATATAAAAGGTCCAGGTTTGTCTGCAGTTCAGTGGTCACCAGACAACACTCTGCTATTATTTGCACTCACAAACGGTGAGCTGCATTTGTACGATGATCAAGGGAATTTCACAGTAAGTTTTTTGTTGTTACTCTTGAAACTTATGTTTATTTTGATAAGAAATCTTTGAGTCTTAAGGCTACTCTACCTATATTCGCCTGAACTCCCATACTAGCGCAGTTCGCTGATCATATCCTTATTTATAGGTACTTGCTTATTATTTTTTCTTTTTCAACATATCCAATACAATATCCATGACGTGAAACTAAAACATTTATCAAAATTAATATACATACAAAAGTTAAAAGTTAAAGCGACCCCGTGCGCGACTGACTTCAAGCCGCCGACTACAGACTTCTTAAGTCTGTAGTTACCAAGGAATAAGAATAAGAATTATTTATTTGTCTTCAAAACGAAACACACGATTAAAAATTAAATATAAATTACAATTTGAAAACAAAATGGTCAGGGCTCAGCAGGGCCCTGCTTGTGAATACACAAGTAGGTACTGATTTTCAGTCCTGGCCAAATAAATATTATGGAACATTATATCAATAAAAACAGAAATTACTTTCAATTTTTAACTTGAAATCCTTATAAAAAACTTGCCTATATAATTTTATTGTTATAGTTCTGAGAAGGTAGTTTCTAAAATTACACAATCACAAACTATTGTCCTCCACAGATGCCAGTGACCAGTCATGCAGCAGCCAATGGCGCAGAAGTAGTTGCTATGGACTGGTACAGTGGCCGCGCGCCGCCCAACAGACCAGTACTCGCTCTGTGTCACTTAAATGGTTTGCTGCAGCTCATGAAGAACTGTATAGATGAAGGTATATGTACACACTAAAAACAAACTTTACCCTTGTTTTCACAAAAGATAAATCCAAGTTAGAATAGTATTTACTGATACTCAGATCCAGCTGCAGCATTAGGCCAAAGGTAAAGAAACATTTAATTAATGATTTCTTTTCGAGTATAAAAAAATCATAATTATAAAATGGTTTAACCTTTAAAAACTGTCCACTCCATACTCGTATAATGTACAATCGAAGAAAGTATCACTTTTTTCATTTTTTAGTAACTGTGTTTTAAATTAAATAAATCTACAATAATTTAAGGCCAATACTGGTAAAATAAAAAAAAATATTTATTTACATTGTACTATCGAAGAAAAATTCGTAGGCCCACTTATCACCTTTTGCAATAGTAATAAGTGTTATAAATGGGTCGGCAGCAATTTCTTTGATAGTAAATTTACAACAGAAAGCGTTGTTATGGAAGAAAGCTTGGAGCAGAGGCCAAGAGCAGCAGCCTATATTTATTTACTAGCTTTTGCCCGCAGCTTTGCCCGCGCTCAGAGAATCTTCGCTCCATCTTCGGCTTGGCGTTATTTTATGAACATCCCTTATAGCCTATGTGTTGAACACGATTACTACGATGATAATAAAAAAAAGGCATCCGAATCCGTTCAGTGGTTCTCGAGTTATAAAAGCGTTAATTCAATATTTTCTTCGTTTCCGGCTTGGACGTTATTTTATGAACATCCCTTATAGCCTATGTGTTGACCAGGGTCACTACGATTATAATAAAAAAAACGCATCCAAAACTGTTGAGTGGTTCTCGAGCTAAAACGGCACAGACAGACAGACAAAAATTCTAAAAATTGTTTTGGCCTCAGTACAGTACCAATAACCCATTTCATTTAAAATTATGCGAAAATATTCAATGTACAGACACGACTTTTTGACTTCTTTATTATTAGTATAGACTAGCTTTTGCCCGCGACTTCGTTAGCGTGGGTTTCGGATGTAAATTCGAATCAGACTTCCCATAGATTTATATAACAATAGCCTTTGCCGTTTGCGTTTATTCAATCTTTGCCCCGTTTTCGGCTTAGGCGTTATTTTATGAACATCCTTTGTAGTATATGTGTTGATCAGGGTAACTACGATGATAATAAAGAAAACAGCATCTAAATCCGTGGAGTGGTTCTCGAGTTATAAAATCGTTTATTCAATCTTTGCCCCGTTTTCGTCTTGGGCGTTATTTCATGAACATCCCTTATGATCTATGTGTTGACCAGGGTAACTACAATGATAATAAAGAAAACCGCATCCAAATCTGTTGAGTGGTTCTCGAGTTATAAAAGCGTTTATTAAATCTTTACCCCGTTTCCGGCTTGGGCGTTATTTTATGAACATCCCTTAGAGCCTATGTGTTGACTAGGGCGCTACAATTATAATAAAAAAACCGCATCCAAATCCGTTCAGTGGTTTTCGAGTTAAAACGGAACAGACAGACCGACAGACAAAAATTCCAACAATTGTTGTTTTGGCCTCAGTACAGTACCAATAACCCATTTCATTTAAAATTTCGCGAAAATACGACTTTCTTACTACTTTATTATTAGTATAGATTAATTTCAACGAGCTATAGCGTTGATTAATTTACAACTGTGTATCTACTTTCCAGATATTGTTGTGGTGGAAACCAATATGACAGCAATAGACTGTCACTGGAACCATAATGGAACGGTATTAGCAGTGGCCGGGTCTACAAGCGACCAAGCAAATGTTGTGCAGTTTTTTAACGCGTATGGAGAGGTTAGTTGAATTTATTCATTTATTTGGCATATATGCAATGCATGTGAGCAGTCATTTTATTGGTACATTAAACGGGATGAAAGGTTTAAATGGGGCATAAAGACCATACCAGAAACATAATAGGTACAAGAAAACGTACTTAAGAGACTAACCCAAATTTTTGGATTATTTATTTCTGCTTGGCATGCCAAGCGATTCATATATTGTACGTAAACAACCAAAAAACCTTTGATAATGCTATAAAAGCGAAACCGGTAAGGGAAATAATATAAATAAGTGGACAAGTACAAGTGTTTTTCAACCAAAAATGTATCAAAAGTTCCACCAAGTGCCAACAATCACGAGCATCAACTCCATTTATTTCTGCATTTATAATTTTTTGGTAAATATACAGTCTTCAGTCATCGATAAAAATGGCAATACTTTTATGACATCTATGAGAAGACATGGAGTGACAATATTCTATTGACGTTGTCACGCGCTATAAAGAATACAAATCTTCATAAATACTTATAGGTACTACGAGTACAAGCAGTGTCTTACGTGTCTTTGAATCGGTTGCCAACTATGGTTGCTATTCACCAAAAACAGATAAAAAATAAACTTTCCAAATTACCTTCAATCAGTATTGAACTATTTACGAATCGTGACATCATTTCAAATGCGAACGTATCCTGAGATAAGCGGATATGTATGTTTTCGACGATACGCACGCGGGTTGGCGATTTTACGATACAAAATCAGGGGACAGGACAACAGTATAACTTCAATTAACATGATATCTTTGCGGTATAGAAAAAAGCAGAAGAAAAGTTAATCTGGATATGAGGAGCGCTAAACTGGGATTCGAACCTGGAACCTTCGAAACCTATTAAAACTATTTTAAATGCAGTTATATTAATATTTCTGTTTTACAGCATATCCGAACTTTACGAGTGCCTGCTGGAAAAATGCAAGCTTTGTCGTGGGAGAGCCGTTCGTTAAGAATAGCGATTGCCATCGAATCTTTCATATACTTCGCCAACGTCAAGCCAGATCATAAGTACGCGTATTACGGGAACACTCTCGCGTTCTGTTCTGGACCAGAGACAGTCACATTTTGGGATACAACCACCCATCAGGTACAATTCATTTAATAGAATACAATATACTTATATGTCACAGCCATTGACCTCTCATAAAACACACAATCTCGCTCAAAGTGTCCGCGATGAATTTTGTCACCGCTATGGGGTGAAACTGCAAATCTTGTCATTTGCTTGGTTTTAGCACTGGATATCTCATAAACCAAGTGTTTTTTGTAAATAACTGGTTTTACCAGCAGGTAGCGAGTGAAATAATGAGTCGATCTCTATATTTAACCAATTTTTTACCAAATTCGAGATAATTGGTTTTTGCAGCAGTTGAAAATCATTCGAGATGAGTGAAATTCTTATTAATTAATCTTTAAAAGAATATATGAGGCGATGAGAGCCAGAGTGGCCTATCTCTTCCAGACACAATCAATAATCAATTGTGTCTGGAAAAGATAGGCCACTCTGGCTCTCATCGCCTCATATTATGTCAGGTGACATTTATTTATCCAGCCAAATTCATACTGAAGTAAGTGCTCAGTATCAAGGTTCGATGACCCATTTTGTGAAATTCGTAAATTATTCTTTAAATTCTACTGTAATGGACGAGGCATAAACGTAAACAGAGAGTACATTTCACATCTTCGCTTTGCCGATGACATCGTGATAATGGATCCTGCGGATGAATTTGGATAAGACTAAAGTCATGTACAACTGTCACGTCATCCAAGGGCCACTAACCGTCAACAATGTCAGCATCGAAGTTGTTCAAAAATATGTTTATCTGGGTCAACTCATACAGCTGGATAAAAACCACTTCGATGCCGAGGCTGACAGAAGAATATGCTTGGGTTGCGCAGCATTCGGAAAGTTGCGTCACATATTTACGTAGTCAATACCGCAGTACTTTAAGGCTAAGATGTACTTGTACAACCAGTGCGTCCTTCCTGTGATGACGTATGGCGCTGAAGAGTTATCCCATTGGCTCACTGGTCCGTTGCGGAGTTGATTTTACTTATTTAAAATCACATTCTTAAACATTTGAAAAGTAAAAACATTCATGACAATACATATCTGAAATTCTACTGATTGCTAATTTGTATGTTTTTATTTTTCAATTGCTTAAGAATATGACGTTAAATAAGAGAATAACCCGCGCTGAGTTGTGGGCTCTTACAAAGGGCCTGATCCACCGATTTAAGGTCGCTCAGCGAGATATGGAGCAGGCTTTGCTTAGGGTATCTCTGATGGATAGAATCCGAAATGAGGAGATCCGTCGGAGATCGAAAGTAACCAACATAGCCTGCAGAATCAGTCAGTCGAAGTGGCAGTGAGCAGGCCATATTTCTCGCCGATGCGATTGATGATGATGCATGGATTCTTTTCGTGTTCCCTACAAACGCAATCCCAGCCCCGAGTCAATTACTATGGTCTCATTTACTATGAGACACCAACACTTTATTTTGCGAAAGTAACAAAAAGTGTTATCGATCCGTGATACTCATCACTTACCAAGCCTCTAGTATAAATTTGGCTGTGTAAATAAATTTCACCTTATACCGGGTGTAAAAGCAAAGGCAAGAATCCTTTAAGAGTGTGTAAGTATGATCGGTAAATATATTATTTTAAATACTGGAATCTCTAAATAAAGTAGCAGTACCTCACAATAAGGCGATTTTCTTTACTCAAAATACACTAATCGCGTGGACACCCTCACTGGTCGCTGGCCACTCGGATGAAAGGTGCGGGTTGCGGGGTGCAATTAGGTGTGTGGGGAGGCCGGTGAGCTGCGTAGCCATAGCTTTGAAAAATGATGGAATTTTTGGTGAAAATTCAAGGTATATTTTCTTTTCTCGTAATGACATCAGAACCGTGTATAAGATGAGGAGGACGGAAGACCGCCAAGAGTGGCGTAATATTGGAAAGGCCTATGTCGAGCAGTGGACGATGACAGGCTGATGGATGGATGGTAAGTTGAAAATTCATCATCTTTATTGCACGTCGAAAAAACAATAAATTCTGGATGGTAATATCAATCTACAATACAATACAATACAATATTCTTTATTGCACACCAAAAGAGAAATAAAAAACAATAAATTTTAAAATATAAGTTAACAGGGTACAATTGGCGGTCTTATCACTAAAAGCGATCTCTTCCAGACAACCTTTGGATGGAAGAACTCTTAAAAATGAAAAGGTGTATAGGCGGTGCACAGAATAACAGTTTTTAAAATAAAATAAAGCATTTTGATTAAAATGTAAATATATAATATACATAAACAATAAATAATTTTATATATATTTATAAATAAATTATATATTATATATATATAAATATGTATTAATATAGGGACAAATAGAAACAATGAACTTTAAGATCAAAGTGAAAGATAATGCTGTTTGACTAGGGTTTTGAATGACTGTAATGATGGAGCTTGTTGTATTGTGAGAGGAAGAGCATTCCACAGATGTACAGCTTCAACAGTAAATGAGTTACTGTAAAAGCGCGTAGTATGAGTTGGCACTGATAGGCGAAGATTTCCAGATGACCTCAGATTTAGGTCGTTCTTTTTAAGACGAAACACAAAGCGATCTTTTAAATAAGAAGGATATACAGGATTAAATAAAACAGAATAGAGAAGGAAAAGAATATGAGACTTGCGACGAAGACGGATTGGGAGCCACTCAAGCTGAGAACGAAATTGGGAGATATGGTCATATTTGCGTAATCCAAATATGAACCTAATAGAAAAATTTTGAAGACGCTCGAGTTTATTAAGTTGCTCCTCGGTAAGATTTAGGTAACAACAGTCTGCATAATCTAGAATTGGAAGTAGGAGGGATTGTGCAAGCGCAACTTTGGTAGCAGTTGGCAGGAAGTTTCGGAGTCTTTTTAGAGAGAAGGCAGAGGCAAACATTTTACGGCTAACCTCATCAAGTTGTGGACCCCAGGAAAGATTATTATCCATAAATATTCCAAGATTTTTCACTTTACTGCTATAGGGAACATGGGTACCATCAAAACTTATCTGCGGCAGTAAATGCCAATCAATCCTAGAAATGAAGTAAGGGCTACCAACTACGATAGCTTGTGTCTTACTTGGATTAACTTGAAGTCCATGTTGCTTACTCCAGGTAGATATTTGTGTTAAATCTTTATTTGTCATTGCGATAGCATACTGGAGTTCATCAAGTTTGGCCTGACTATAGATCTAGTATATTATAATTGTATGCAAATGCAATATGCTTGCTGCCATTAGATTTTACTATTTAATTAATCTAGTGGTTTTTACTTTCAGTCATGGATAAATCACATCCCTGATGTGGTAGACATGTGCGGAGTAGATGAGTATTGCGTAATCGCTACATTGAACATGTTGATCATTTCAAACGAGCAAGGTATTCAATGTGATGGTAAGTAATTAAATAAACCTCTAAATCAGCTATCTTGCATGGTAATACATACAAGCAAGCTTTGTTTTTAAGGGTTTTGTACCGGAAGGGTGCTCAACGGAACTGTATTACTAAGCCTCCGCTGTCTGTCCGTCCGTCTGTTACAGGGGTCTTCAGTTTGTACTGTAATAGGTAGAGAATTAAAATTTTCACTAACTACATGTTAGTACGGTCTCTATCACGACAAATAATGAAAATTAAAAAGTAAACCCAAGGTCCCTGTACAATAAATAGCACCATCTGAGATGACTTGTTTGACAGCTTTTACCGAGGTAATAGATGGTGCAAAGAGTAGCTTACCAACCTTTTTGCACCGAGGTTCATTAGTAAGATGTTAAATGGCGCTCAAGTCGCTTATAAGCGGTCGTTTGTTAGGTTAGTTAATATCGGAACATTTCAAACAAATCCAAATAGCAGGTAAGCAATTAAAATCCTATAAACGTAGGCCAGGATCAAATTTATGAAATATCCAGAATAAAACACAGAGAAGTATACGATATTAAGATCCGAAAGCCATTACTTAATCATCCTGTAACTGACACACAAAATGGCTGCCGCTTCCAATTTCAAAAATTAAATCTTAAATGCGTTGGTGACTTGGCTTTCAAATTTGAGCCTTTTTTGTTCAGGCGTTAAAGTTGCTATTAACATAAAATATTTTGTTGTTTATGCGTTTCGTTGTGCACTGCTAATTAGTGGTGAAACTTAACAATAGAACAATGCCATTCATTGGAAGATAAACCCATAAGCCGATCCCGACATTTAAAAAAATCCTACTATACCATAATATTTTTAGGGTTCCGTACCCGTAATTTGTGGTGGTGGTGACTCGCACTTGGCAAAATTATTTTATTTATTACTATGAAATATAAATAATTTGTTTTTAGCGAAAGCAGTGACCATGCCGATATCGTCTGTCGGAATCAACAGCAAGGCGACAGTAGTAGCAGCGTCTAAAGATTCGTTCCTAATTTGGAAATTCTCGACTCCGACGCGATCACGTAAGAACATTGTTGTTTCTCAATCTGTCGTGTTGATACTCGCATGACGGCATTTCCATAGATATGATGCCAAAAGCACCCGGAATGGAGGTGTGTGGCATTCTATACCATAGACTAAATAGACTATATGTCTATACTAATAAAAAAGTGTGTGTACATTGAATACTTTTGTGAAATGGTTTATTGGTATTGTACTGAAGCCAAAACTACGATTTTCATCTGTCTGACTGTTTGTACGTATGTTCCGTTTTAACTCGAGAACGATTTGGCTGCGGTTTTTTTTACTATCGTCGTAGTGACCCTCGTACATATAGGCTATAAGGAGTGTACGGACTTTGTCCACACATTTTATTATCTTGACACAATTGATATTTCCTTATAACATAGTTAACTTAAGTCAAGGTTGCTTATACGGCATTCGCTGGTATTGAGGCCAATTTCTAGTGCTATACGGAAGACGAAGTCCAAAGAATACTGCCAGCGACACATAATTAAGCAAGGTCTAAATTCATGTACAAAGGTCAGTTGGTTTCGTGCCGCTCACGAACATTAACATAACAATTTATTAATAACATAACATTTATATTATATTAAACAATATTATTAACAAAACAATAATTCTTTCCACTATTATCCTGCCAAGACATCTGGACTCGTGGTAGCGTTCGGCCGTCGCGTGCGGATCACGAGTACTTTCTGTAAGGGTGAGCTAGTCCGATATTAGCCCCTACCCTTCCAAGGAGTATTAATAAAATAACGCTCAAACCGAAAACGGGGCTGAGATTGAATCGCGGGCAAAAGGCTAGTGTGTAAATACAATGTTAAAGAAGCACAAAAGTTGTGTCTGGATTGAAGTAGATTGATATCTGTAGTCTGCACGCTTTTATTGCATACAGCTTTCCCTCATAGTGTTTTCGTTCACTGTTAACAAGTAGTAAGTATATGCACATTTTCGACTCGCAGAAATCGGAGCCGGATCTCAAGATTGAGAGTCCGGCGTCCTACCGACTGGGATACCTCTGTTTAAAATACTTCCTGTTAAGGACGCCATTACAAATTGTTCAATTATTCGATTTGCTGTTTTTCGGTACATTTGCCGACAAATAAATCAAATTTTGTCAAATGTTTTGGGTACTTAGAGATACCTCAAACCTTCAACTACAGGGCCGGGGTTTCTTTTTTCCGGAAAACACTATTTTTAATACCGTTAAATCAAATTTATCTACCCTCCTCTCGTAAAAACAACGAAAGCAGGTTTCAGGTGAGTTTCAGTACAAATAAATATCTCAATGAACAAAAACAAAAAAGAGCTGGATAAAAAAAAAAAATATTTTATGTATAATGTTTTCACCTTTGAAAATTCATTGGTTGAGTGTGTGCATGTGTACATCTATATAGGTATATAAATATAGATATTTTATCGATAATTTTGTCTTCCTCTCTCCTAATTTGCTGTGCCCAACAGGGTCCACAACTTGTATGATGTGAATGTGTTGCATTAGAAACATTTTGTGGAACGCAAATAAAATTATTGAGTATTGAGTATTGAAATTTGGAATTGTTTGAATGAAAGTCGAAAAAAAATAGGAAGTTTCAGTACGTTTTCTGTATCATATTATTTTGTACGGAATAAGATTTAGTTTACTTAATAATTTTCCAAGATTAGTTGTCAACTTTCGATAGATAACATCATATTTTTAATTATCATTATATTGATATTATATATTATTTGTCGCCGACATGATGGCCGTTGGGCGGAAAGACTTTAGAATGGAGACATCGTACAGCAAAGCGTAGTGAAGGCCGACCTCGTGCCCGCTGGACCGACGGCCTGAAGGACGTTGCGGGGGGTGGCTGGATGAGGAGGACAGAGGACCGACATGAGTGGCTAAATCTGGGATAGGCCTATGTCCAGCAGTGGACCAACACGGGCTGATGGATGGATGGATGGATGGATATATATTTAGGGAAATCCTGATTCACTCACTCACTGACTGACTCATCAACAACGCCCAGCCCAAACGCTTAGACCTAGAAAGCTGAAATTTTGCACGGAGGTTCCCTTTTGAATGTAGACAAGGAATAAGGCCAGGTTTTTTCGAAATTCCCACGGGATCGGGAGAAACGGGACCCACGCGTTTTATAATAAAATGAAGTATGATCCCAGGAAGCTGTGAACAGACGTACCACAGCGACGGCTCGCCGTACTCCGCGAGCGAGGCCGGCGAACTCGACGACACCATCTCGTGCATCGCGTGTTCCGACACGCACCTGCTCGTGGGCCGCGACTCCGGGACTATCCTGCTCTTCTCTCTGCTCACCATGAAGAAGATTACCTCGATCAATATGAACGCTAAACCTTATAAGTTGGGCTTGAACTCTAATTCTAGGTGAGGCATGACTTTACTGTATTAGGTGACTTTCGTTTGTGTACCCAAATTCGTACTAGAGACTCGGTAAGTGGTCAGAACCAAGGTTCAGTGACCCTTTCTGTGAAATACGCAAAATAAAATTTAGACTTTAGAGAGAGGCACATACAAATGTATTTCATATTTCGCAAACAGGGTAATTGAACCTTGCTCCTGACCACTTACCGAGTCTCCAGTATTTATTTGGCTATTTATTCGAAAGTCACCCTTTATAGGCGCCAAGTAACATGCGCGTGTGAAGCATATCTCTTTGACCCTGGTTCCTTTTGTGAAGAGACAAAGAAATTTCCATTATTACAGTACCTTTAAACAATCATTTGTATCAGAGACAGTTTCTGACTTTTAATCTCAAAAGGAAAGAACGAAACTCTTGTAGGATATCTTTGTTGTCCGTCTGTCTGTCCGTCTGTCCGTCCGTCTGTCTGTCAAGACCCTTTATCTCGAGAACGCGTGAAGGTATCGAGTTGAAATTAAAACCCGATACTCAGGTCTACAGCTGTTGAAGCTGTTAAAAAAACTTATAAGTTAACGTAAAACAAAGATACAGCCATTTTTGCCGCAAAAAACGTATATTTCGGACTCTCAAAGGAATCAAAATTTATAGGTTATTTTCCGTTGACCTAGAACTATGAAATTTGGCAAGTAATACCTTCTTATACTACAATTATAGGGAAAAATCTGAAAACTATGCAATTTTAATTAAATCATAAAAAATATAGTCGGGAAAAGTTCGGAAAAAACTGCGAGACTCGGTTCCTGAACTATTTATAAAAGTAATTAGGATCTTAGCTCAGTCGGTCGGATGCTAGTCTTGGGATCCAGGTTTGATTCGAATCCTTGACGCATCGATGACATTTTGTTGCAATTTATTTTGCTGAACGGTAAAAGAAAACACTGTAATGAAACGGAAAAGCGTGTAAAGGTCATGAACAAATTTTGTTTTCGTATACATATCTAAATTTCTTTTCAAATCTTTTGAGAGTGTTAGTAGCTCATTGGTATGATAATATTCTGTATTTGTCACCTGAAAATGTGTGATTTAATAAAATTTGCTTAAGATGTCCGGATATTTTCGTGGATATAAAATCCTTATTTGCACTGTGTTTGCGCTCGAAATATGACGATAAATTATATAGGGTTGATTTTTTTGGGAAACGTGGACTTAAACACCTCCGTGCTTAAACATGACTGATTGAACCACAGCCAACACAGTCTTCGGCACCCATTCATATAGTGTGACGATCTTTTTTCTTTCCAGTAAGTTCTTTGTAATCGATGTGTCGGGCTCGCTAAACCTGCTAGACACCGACATGGCCAACAACATCAGTATCGGCGCAGCGCTGCGCAAGGACGTTTGGAGCGCGCTGTGGGCCACTGACAACCCGCAGCTGCTAGCTCTAGCGGAGAAGCAGCGGCTGTATGTGCTGCGTGACGCAGAGCCCGAGGAGCCGCTTAACATGCAGGGATATCTGTGCAAGTTCAAGGTAATGTGGTCACTTTTTTTGTATAGTTCGTATAGTTTGTAAAAAAATTAAGGGTAATTTTTGTTAGAGGCAAGTGTCCGCCCCCCCTGCAGGCTAAACAGTTGTTTATAAATATGTGGAAAAATTCACAGAAATAGTATAAATAATGAAGTTAAAAGGAAAACTATAACAGCCAAGTAGGCTTTACAGGTTTACGAGTACAGGTCACGCCAAACTTTTAGTCCCCCCTAAACACGACAGTGTATGGGCCGTTCTTCAGAAGAGCAACTTCCGAGCGGACTAGAAGTTTGGCGCGATGTGTATTACTTATTAATTTATTATTATAGTATTTAACTATATTATTACCTACCAACTTATAAAATGTACTGGACAACTACGGCACCCTACACTGCCCGTCGCCCGACACGCACTTTGCCTGTTTTGTTCAAGTTTAATATTAGCAAGAGGTGTGTCAGATTAAACTGACTAGTTTTATCACGTATAACTAACCATTTGGTCTACGCACGCCGATAAAGCAGCTAAGTAGCGCTTTTTCTCCCGTCTTGATTCACAAATATTGAATTGTCAACCTAAAAACTTATTTTTATTACAGTAAAATATAGCCTTTGTTACTCAGCAATAGTGTAGCTTCTTACAAAAGAAAGAATTTTTAGAATCGGTTCAGTAGTTCCAAAGATTACCTCAAACAAACAAATCCTCGTTATACAGGCTGGCCGGGAAAGAGAGGTCCAAAATTTTTTTTGGCCTGCCTTACTTTATGGGCACCCGAATCACCCCCAAGTATGTTCTGCGATTTTTATATATGATGATGAGATATGATTATTTTTAATGATTTTTTATCATAATTTTCACCTGACATTGGTTTTGATTATTTCTCTTTTTTTATTAAATATTTGTGAATATTTTTTCGAGGTTATTTATGACAACTATGTGAGTAACAACCTTGAAAATTATTGTTTACCTACATAGGTCTTGTGGAACATGACTAAAATTGAGTCGAAAGTTCAAAATTACTGTTCAATCATAATAGTCTCAAAATTAAAAAAGATAGAAATGTGTATTTGAAATGTTCTTTATTCTTTATTCTTTATTGCACAAAAAAAACTTAAGTAACAAAATATATACAGGAACAACAGTTTGTACAAGGGCGAGCTTATTTCTAAAGAAATTTCTTCCAGCCAACCTTTAATGTGGTGAAAAAGTAGTGAGAATGGTGAGAAAATAAATGTGCACAACTTTAAATACAGAAAACTAAATAGAAAAAAGAAATTTAAGTTATAGATACATACTTATGCGTAGCAATAATACATACAAATATACATATATTTTGTTGTCAATGGTTTCAAAGTAACTTTAAAAACTGCTATTGGCCTTCAGCAACGAAAACCATTTAAGAAAACCACGCCTCAATAGGCCTTTTTTTCTGTATCCAGCCTTCAAAGTTAAAAACTTAATAAATTGTATGTAATTTTTCTTTAAATTATGATTTTATTTCATTAAAACACAGTTGATTATGATTGTTGAAGGCTTTAGAATGGAGACCACGTACAGCAAAGCGTAGTGTAATCCGACCTCGTGCCCGCTGGACCGACGACCAGAAGGACGTTGTGGGTGGCGGCTGGATGAAGAGGACGGAGGACCGACATGAGTGGCGAAATTTGGGAAAGGCCTATGTCCAGCAGTGGACGAACGCGGGCTGATGGATGGATGGTTTGTGATTAAAATGAATTTATTTAATGCAAAGCAGGCAAAAAAAATTTTTGGACGTCTCTACCCCGGCCATCCTGTATAATATAGTGTAGTCTTAGTACAAGAGTAGAGCAGATTTGTCGTCGATTGTATGAATTACGGGTATACCCGGCATATATCCGCTATACGTACGTAGACTCGACTGCACGCTTATTGCGTCGTTTCTGCAACAACGGCCATCAATCCGGCCATAGATTTTCCTTCTTTAGCCCTTTCAGTTATCGATTTCTAGATAATAATTGAAGAACAATGATATGCAGTACAATCGCGCTTTGTGAAATTAGCCGAGTTAAAACCCAATCTAGCGTACTCATAATTTATGAGTCATAAATGAAACCTTATCCCCAGGAGTTAGAGATTACAATGGCTCTACTGGACAGTATCACAGAGAAGTGCACGCCGCAGCACGTGGTGCGCGTCGACGTCAAGTCGTTAAGGGACACGAGGCAGCTACTAGAGAAAGTGGGACTGAAGGAAGCAGAGAACTTCATCAAAGACAACCCGCACCCTAGATTGTGGTGAGTGTTTCCATAATCTAACCTTACTCCCAGTAGCTATCAAACACATTGAATTGATCAGAAGACGACAGATGTACGTCTTGGAGAGGTGGATTTTTAGTGCTGAGCAAATAACGGAGCCCCCTGCGATAGCAATAATGCAGATTTACGTTATCTAGTTCCTCGAATGACAGGTATCTGTTGATGATATGGTGCTAAATTTTGTATAAGATCTAAAAGCTTATTATAGTTAGTTTATTGTTTTTCTTAAAGGAAGATGAAAAATTGTTTCCAGGCTTCTGCTTGCCGAAGCAGCGTTAAAGAACTTCGAAGCGGAATCCGCTTTGGAGACAGCAGAAGCGGCGTTCGTTCGACGCAACGACTATGCCGGGATCAGATTCGTGTCTCGACTCAACGCGTTACACTCTAACGCTCTCAAGAAAGCTGAGATAATGTCATATTTCAAGGACTTCGATGCCGCCGAGAAGATTTACCATAATGAGGACAGACGGTGCGTTAAACTTTTTATTTCGGTGTGACTTTAATAAGTTTTGTTTCTGAAGAGTAGAGGTTTTTAAGTTTTGTACACGTTTTCCCCCACGTCACAGACCAAGGTTAATCATAGATACAAATAGTTAGGAATTTAGGTAAACTATTCTGCAGTGCCTAAAATTCCCATGTGTACTAGTGTTTCATGTGAAACCAGCATAAAACGATATTATTTTGTTGGTAAAAAATTGGAACCACAACAGTTAATGCAGGAGCATAAAATAAACATTTGCTGGACAATAAGTTAGTAATTCGAGTTGGAAGCAAATATTTATAGGTATGATACAAGTCGGGCAAATGCCATTTCCGTCGAAGCAAAGATAGTACTTTCCCCAATAAATGTGAGGTATTTACAAAGAATGTTAAATAAAAAAAAACCAAGTGCGAGTCGGACTATAAAAACGTCAAAAAATCACGTTTTTTTGTTGTATGGGAGCCCCCTTTAATATTTATTTAATTCTGTTTTTTAGTATTTCTTGTTATAGCGGCAACAGAAATACATCATCTGTGAAAATTTCAACTGTCTAACTATCACGGTTCATGAGATACAGCCTGATGACAGACGGATAGCGGAGTCTTAGTAATAGGGTCCCGTTGGTTACCCTTTGTATACGGAACCCTAAAAAAGACGAGTGCTCTATCTATAACGTAAGAACTACGCTCTTGTCGGTGGAGTAATCGCCATTCTTCTCTTTCTTTTGCTAATGATTTGACTTCTTGATACGACGTAACATTAACTTTCTCCTTCACTTGAGTAAAGTCTAGGTCCTTCTCTTTCCCCTTGACCTTTTCTTTCATGATATTTTCAAGAAACGGTCATGTTGAATCAAGTGTCATACTAGGAAAAATTCATTTAAATTTACACTGCTAACATTTTGCAATTAAGGTAAAGGAACCAAACAAATCCTTAGATTGTCCTATGTTAACTCGGACAGAATTGGACTATTTACGAACAGTTCCATGTAAACCATAGATAAAAAATATTCAACTTATTTTATAATCCAATATACGATAGTAAAAGCCTTTTCGTTCAGTGTTTTTTTTGAACGCAAGAGAATAAAAATAACTTAGCGACCGATGTTTTTGCTTGCCTAGACCAGCAGAATGCTAAGTGCGAGTTGCCATTGAATGACTTTACTACCGCGTGAATCGACTCCAGCGCACGTTTTGTAATACACACTAAACAAAAACGTGTACACAAAACATTGCTTCGCTACACATTTTTACTGATAAGCAGGCAGGAGACACGGGGCTTATAAACACAAATATGTAGCGGAACAATATACTGTGTAGACGTTTTGGTGTAGTGTGTAGGACAAAACACGCACTGGAAACCCGGCTTAACTCGATTCACGCGGTAGTAAAGTTATTCGATGGCAATTTGAGGCTTAGTCCTGAATGTTACCCTTTTTTCAAATAACGACAGAATTTCTGAAAGAATTTGAAAATTATTTCAGTGATTTGGCCATCGCTCTGCGCAAGCGCCTTGGCCATTGGTTCCGAGTAGTGGAACTTCTGAAGATGTCCGCAACCACCACGGACGCGCAAGTGAAAGAGGCGTACAGCAACATTGGCGATTATTACATCGACAGGCAACATTGGTAAGAAAATAACTCTTTCTATTTTTGTCAAGTATTTTTGTGCGTCAGAAGGATAGTTTTTGAATCGAAACAAATCAAAAAACTTCCTCTAGTCGATTTCTGGTAATTTTTGTTGACAGGTCTAGTGCACTCGAGTATTATACAATGTCAAATAACACAGAGGGATTGAAAAAATGCTACATGGCTTTAGAAGACAACGAATCGCTCTCAAAATTGATAATGGGCTCACCGAGAATAACTAAGGTTAGCATTACAGCATAGTAGTAGCATTGATATATAATGTACTACCTATGCCTAATTGTTTTAATAATCTCTCTATGTACTAAAGTCCCCGCCACGAGAAGCTATACATTTTGTAAATAAAGAACTTCTACTAAGTTACGTATCGACAATTCAATCAACAACAAATAATCCCAAATTCAATTAACTCAAAGTAACATACGTATAATACGAAACTAACGAGCAATTTCACTTGGTCCGGTTATATTTTAACGATATAAAGCGCTGTTGTCTAATGGTTTGCAGTACTGGAACGCGTCTGACTCATGGAACGTAAACATTTGGGCCGCCATTTTAAAGTAAGTTCACGCTGACACTATCAATGCTGTCATTCGAGTTTCGAATGAGTCTCAGTTTGTTTGTGTTGTTTTCGGGGTTGCGAATCCCTGATCGTGTGTTTACAAAATTTATAGCTTCTCGTGGCAGGGACTTTAGTTCCATAAACTCGTATTATATGTGCATCGAAGGTCGTTAATTACTTCTATCTTAGACTCGAAAAGCTAAAAAAAAACTTTTCCAGGAAGGTCCGGTTAAAACAAGTATAGTGGATGAAATCTGTGACATTGACCAATCTCCGTCAATCCCAGCCATTATGCAACTGAAAGAGAATGGCAGAATGCTACAAGCTGCTTCTATGGCATCTCAGGTAAACTCAACTTATGATTAATATTATTTCCAAAATCGTTTTAAGGCCTAGGCGTCGATAAATCAGTCAGTCAGACAAGTATACAAATCTTTCAATGTTTATGTGTTACTTATAGTTGGCGGTCATGGAGGCTTCGAAAAAAGCTTCTCCTATTCGAATAAAGAAGCTCTACGTGTTGGCCGGACACATTTATAGCCAAAGCTCTGTTGGTAATGTGTTTGCCATTCGCTATACTTACTCATTAACTTGCACCGCTTTGTTTTGTAGACACATCCACATTAAATAATAAGTTCAGGAGCGGTGAGTTGTTTAACTTTAATAACAAGGTGGTGGTACTTCGCATAATATAAAGTTGCACATTAAGTACATAATGTGTAAAAACGAATTTTACGAGCCTTTGCCTGCTTTGAAAATGAAACTGATCTCTTCCACAGAAGAAATAATAGTACCGCGGCTTCTTTTTCTTCGACTTCTTTCACCATAATCGCCTTCCTATAAGCATAGCCCAATGATAACAATTAAAGCTTTCCTCGAAAAACTCTTTGGCTTACCGTGAAAACTGCATTTATTTAAATGCAGCATACTGGGATTCCCAGGTTTCTAGCGAATATTAGGTGACTTTCGTTTATATCGAGTCTCGGTAAGTGGTCAGGACGAAGGTTCACTCTTTTGACTCTCTTTATAAAATACACAAAATAAAATTTTGGCTTCCTGTACAAATTGAGTCGAGGTTGATCTTGACCGAGTATATAGGTACAAAGAAATATTTTTCGTATTTCGCAAATAGGGTCATTGAACTTTGGTCCTGCTAGAGATGAAACGGATGTCCGGTTAATATCCGGTATCCGACCGAATAGTAGCCAGTATCCGGCCGGATACCGTATACTTAATTCAGCATACAAAAATTTGTTTTAATCACAAAAATACTAGTTTTTTTTTTAATTTATTGTATCAATTATTGTTTAACTATATTTTCTTAAAGATATAATATGTAGTGATAACTGATAATAAAAATATTCAAACACATGATAATCTCAAAATCTATTTCGGGCCCTACCCGGGCCCGGCATCAGTTGAGTTTCAAATAAAAAATAGTGACTAATGAGTCTGATAACATTTGGCATAGACAAAAAAACATGATTGCTTACATTTTAATCTATTTTCTCGTGTGTGTCTGTTCAATATGTTTTCTAACTACACTGACGGACACATAAACTGCATCAAAGTACAGGATGACTACCAAACAAAAATGTTTGTCGAATGTGCAAACTTCATAGATTTACCTGACTGGAAAAGTAAAGATTGGTTCATAAGGTAACAAAAAAAGGTAGTGTCCTGAGAGTAGCTTGAGTTTGCTTATTAAAACAGGCTAGCTATTTACTTTTTTAAATAAAACAGTGGATGGAACAAATATCTGTTTAATTTGAAAACGGGGCTAACAACAAAAATAAAATAAAATGGAAGCTTTTTATTTACATTAATACCGTGTATTACCTCCTCGTGCCATTATTACCGATTCTAATCGGTTTCAGGTAATAGACCTGATGAGAGTTTTAAAAAGGTCCTGCGGAATATTTTCCCGTTCTTCCGTTATTGCTAATCTAAGCTCCACTACTGTTGTGGGTACTGGATTTCTTGCAAATATCGCTCTTTTTAAATTGTCCCACACATGCTCAATAGGATTTAGGTCTGGGCTGCGTGCTGGCCAATTCATGGTGCGTATCCCAACCTCAGCCAAATATTGTTGAACTTGTGCGGCGGCGTGCGGTCGAGCGTTGTCTTGCATAAGAATGAAGTTTTCGCCTACAAATCCACTGTAAGGCACCACATGAGCATCTAAAATCTCCATTACATAGCGATGTGACGTCAAACCGCGACTACCACCGGCCTGAGGGACCATGTCGATGAATACAAGTTCCGTTCGCCCATCCATCGATATGCCTCCCCAGACCATACACGATCCGCCTCCAAAAGGAATACGCTCGTCAATGCAACATTGAGAATATCGCTCCCCACGTCGACGATAGACTCTTTTGCGACCGTCTGCACCATACAAACATGTCCTACACTCATCAGTGAACAATACGGAAGCCCATTGTTGTTCATTCCAATTAACGTATTCACGTGCAAATGTTAAGCGAGCTTGTCTATGAGCTGCAGATAACTTTGGACCATTTGCCGGTCTGAAAGGGGTGATATCACGCTCCTTCAGTCTTCTTCTTATGGTTCGTGTACTTGCAGCTACTCCACGCACTTCATTCAGCTGTTGTTTGATGTTAATGGACGTTAAAAAACGATTTCGCAAGGAAGTTGTCACAATAAACCTGTCATCACGAGGTGTAGTTACTCGTGTTCTGCCGGTTCCACGTCTTCTTTTGATAGAACCCGTTTCCATGAATCTTCTGTATACTCGAGAAACCGTAGACTGGTTTACATTTATTTGTCTGGCAATAGATCGTTGGTCTATGCGCTGCTGCACCAATGCCACAATTTGTGCGGCCTTCTCGGTCGATGTGTCCATATTAAAACGAGAAAAGTTTTGTTAAAATAAGCAATACAAGACTGTTATTGAATTGGAAATGATAATTCAATTAGCAGTGATAAATTAATCTTATAAAATTAAATTTTAAAACAATACTCTATAGTAACACATTTGTCTCAGAATACGCATAAATTTTCTTGTTATGGCTTGATAGTTATTTGTTTCGATACCTCTCAATTGCTTTTTATTTTTTTTTATTGTTTTGAACCTATCTCTACTTTGCCAATCAAAGAAATCTAAAAATTTTGCATATTCAATCAATATTTTTGTTTGAACGTCATCCTGTTCTTTGATGCAGTTTATGTGTCCGTCAGTGTATTATGACTTATAACATATTTACATTTTTGTCTGGCTGGCTGTACGTTTATCTATAACTATATAGTCGCCGTCAATAGAAATTGTGGACTATGTAAACAAACCGTTTTCTCAATTTTTCTCAAGGTTCTGTCACGGAGTCTCACTGAACATTATTCCAAATCATGAAGCATCAAGTCTTACCTGCCATTCACTGTATTTCATAATGAAATATTCAATAATCACCAGTTAATTACGGAAAATTATAGAATCAATAGTCAAATCTGTACTGCGACGAGTTTGCTGTCATATTTTTTTCTCATCGAATCTGCATTGTCTTTGAAAATTAGTGATGTACGAATCTATTTGAATATAAACCTATTTTATTCGTGATGCAATTTTATTCCGTCTTTTTTTTGATAGCGTTACTTCATAATCTTTGACATAACGTGTGTGTGATTCTATCGAAAGCTGTGTTATCTTCCAGCGTTGCTCTAAAATCTTTTGTGTTTTCGGTATTCTAACGACTTGGCTTCCCTTTATTAACTTTGTATTTGGGTCTTACTCGCGATAACTAATAACATAACTTAATAGATATGTGCTTGACGTTTCGACGCCTCTGTAGGCTTTTCTTACTGATCTTTCTTTGTGATTTGGATAGTGTTTTACCTTGAAACAACGACAATTGGTTCCGTCATAGTAATGGACAATGTCCCATATCATTCGCGTCAAATCGAAAAGGCGCCCAACATGAGTTGGCGGAAGGAGGCTATCCAAAGCTGGTTGCGCGAAAAAGAAATCAAATTTCAAGAAACCGAAATCAAAGCGAATCTCATAGCTAAAGTAGACAAGCAAAAATATAAAAAAAAGTATGTAGATGAGTTGGCGGCATCGAAAAATGTGACAGTTTTGCGCCTTCCACCATATCATTGCGAGCTTAACCCGATAGAGTTGAGTGTTAGAAGGTTACGTTGGAAGGAACAACAAAACATTCAAAATGGACGATGTGAAGATTTTGTTGTTCCATGGTTTGGCGCGGATCGGGCCAGAACAGTGGGCGAAATGTGTAGCTCATGTCCTAAAAGTAGAAGAAAAAATTAAAGAACTGGATGGGATAATAGATACGGCCATCGACGCTGTGACGGAACCATTTGTAATTAACGTGGGCGATTTGACTAGCGATTCATCAGAATATTTTAGCGATGAATCAAATAAAGAAAAATAATTAAGCACCTAACATATTTAAATCACATACTTACCCATCTCTAGATAGTTCACCTATTCATAGACAAAGACAACATGGCGCTTTGTTTACATATTCCACAATTTCTATTGACGGCGACTGTATGTAATATGACCGCAAAGATAACTAATGTGGCTGTTTTAAAACAGATAAGGGTGAAAGTAAGACTCTCAACAATCTGTTACCAAAGAATCCTTCAATACTTTGGCCATTTGGATAATCTGGAGAAACTTCTTCTGGTCGGCAAAATTAAATCTTTGGGTAGATAAAGTTGAGGAATAGACAGGCTTAATAATATCAGATACCCTAAGACATGCCGAGATCTGTTCTGTTATGAATGGAAAAAAACAACTGAGGCTATGACAACGAACTTCGCATCCGGAAACGACCTTCAGCATTGAAGAATAAGACCTTTAAGAAGATTATGTAATATATCTTCAGATTGTTTCATGTGTTTATATATTGATATTATCATTACATACATATATCGTTAAAACAAACGTAAGAGTAAGAGTAAGAGTTTTTACAGCATCTTTTTTAAACAATTATTGTTTAACCTAATTCTAAATTCTAAAGTGATAAAGAGTGCTGTTGTTGGGAGTAAACGGTTCGGTGCGAATGTTTAGATTTCGTCGATACTTGCGAAATGCATATCTTGTGTCGGATATTCGGTATCCGGCCAAATCACTATCCGTTTCATCTCTATCTGATCATTTACCGAGTCTCCAGTATGAATTTGGCTATACACGAAAGTCACCTTATACAACGTGAAATTTAAGTCATTTTGCTAACGAAAACTGGTGATAGTACTCGTCTATATGAACAACTTTTACTATGAAGCCAACCCTGAAATCGTGAAAAAAAATCAGCTGTTTCATACATTTGGGTCGAGTAGGTATTTAACTTTTCTATGGAACAGCTGATATTTTTTTCACGATTTCTGGGTTGGCTCCATAGTAAAAGTTGTTCATATGGACGAGTACTATCACCAGTTTTCGTTAACAAAATGACTTAAATTTCACGCTGTATGACGAAAATGATTGCTGCCTGACTCCAGCCTGTCACAGCGTAGTGTCATCATGAATTACATATACTTACCGAAAACCTTCATAAAAAGGCCTGCTAGGTAACATTAAATATCACATCGAAAAGAGTTTAATAGTACTTTCTAATCTATACTACAATATATTAAATGGGTTATTAGTTGTCTTGAAGCCAAAACTACCGTTTTTAGAATTTTTGTTTGTCTGTTTAGTTATCATGATAGACTTCACATAATATTCTATTAATTGGAAAAAATTCTTTGCTAACTATTTAGACGACAAAATTTCCCAAAATCATTAGTTATTAACATGTTTGTAAGGTAATTAGTTGATAGATATGAAGAAGTTTAATAATTTGGCCAAGTGCGAGTCGGACTCGCGCACCAAGGGTTCCGTACCGTCACATATTACGGGTACGGAACCCTAAAACATTACATAACAAATGACAGACTTTAAGATCTTAGCGCCATCTATCATCTTACCAATGAACCTCGGTGCAAAAAGGTTGGCAAGCTATTCTTAGCGCAATCTATACCTCGGTATAGGTATACCAGAATCTGATGGCAAAAATTCATATAAAAATTCTGTATGGTTTCATTTTATTTTGCCATGAGATTCTGGTATACCTATAAAAGCTGTCAAACAAGTCCTCTCAGATGGCGCTATGGTTAACATGAGGTATATGGAGACTTTGGGGTTACATTTTTTATTTGGTGTTATTTGTCATGATAGAGGCTATAATAATACGTATTCTGTGAAAATTTCAAATTTCTAGACACCTGTGATAGACGGATAGACAGACAGCGGAGGCTAAGTAATGAATAAGGTTCCATTTGGCACCCTTCGGATACAGAACTTAAACTTAAACTATCGAATCACATCAGTCTACTCGAAGCCGTTAAGGTCACAGTCACGGAGCAAAGTCTCACATTATCTGTCTATCTATGTGTATAAATAAAACAACTACTAATAAATTATCCGCTCTTTAAACAATTAGATAAGCTATTATAATAACGCCGCCTTTCAACTATTATAATATGCTATGTAATATACAACTGTAATGTTTTTTTCTCTTTCAGACGGTGCGAAGAACCGTGAAGCGATGCGTTGCTACCGGCTAGCGACGGCGCAGCACTGGCTCGCACTCGCCGCGACGCGCGCGCGTGCGCAGCCGTTCCGCGCCGAGGCAGCGCTGAGGGCGGCGGCGAGGCTCGAGACCGCCATCGATGACCTTCATACAGTGCAACATATACAGGTTATAATTGCCTTATTAGGGTGCCAGTGGCGAAGGGTCCATATAACACTATTCTCACCGGCTTGTTTAGGAAATGGCACCCATACTACATTTCTTTATTTCGTGCTCTTCGCTTTGTCAAACATTTGCATAAATCTCAATACGAGAAATACGCTTGGCTGACAAGGAGTTGCGAAGTACAAAAAGAGTTATGTTTTCCTTGGTTGCTTTCTGAGTAAGGCGATTTTTAGGGTTTCGTACCTCAAGAGGAAAAAACGGAGCCTTTATAAGATCACTTTGTTGTCCGTCCGTCCATCTGTCTGTCAAGACCTTTTATCTCGGGAACGCGTAATGATATCAAGTTGAAATTAAAAACATATACTCAAGTCTACAGTTCCTTGAAGCTGTGAAAAAATCAAACTTCTAAGTTAACGTGAAAAAAAGATACGGCCGTTTATGCCGCAAAAAACGTATATTTCGACACTCCCAAGGGAATCAAAATTTATAGGGTGTTTTCCGTTGACCTAAAAGTCCTAGAACTATAAAATTTGGCAAGTAATACCGTCTTATACTACAAGTCAAGGGCGTCGGAAGACGAAAGTCTAGGATAGGTGGATTTATAGCTGAAAAATATAAAAAACGTACTTTTGTGTAAACGAAGTGTGTGTGTTGTCTCTCGTATGTCCGCTGTATGTGTACCTTATTACAATTTTTTACTGTCCCATTCCGTTTCCAGGGGGGCGGGTGGCTGTCGCCCCCCCCCCCTGACCCACCCTTCGGACACTCCCGTGTTACAAGTATAGGGAAAAATCTAAAAACTATACATTTGTAATTAATTATTATAGAGGTACATAAATACACTCCATTCATCCATCCATCAGCCTGTTTCGTCCACTGCTGGACATAGGCCTTTCCAGGATTTCGCCACTCTTGGCGGTCCTCCTGGAAGAAATGCCCATACTCACACACGCTGGGCAGGCGGGTTGGTGAGCGCGGTGCCGAAACCCTTGCACCAGTGACGCCGCTGCCCGTCACCAGTCTGTTTTATATTAGGCTCGGCAATTGGGGATGGATAAACCGCCATCCATCGGTCCCAGGCAATGGTGGGCCGCCTGGTTTTGCCTAAGAGCTGTTCTCTTACTCTCTCGCGAATAACTTCGGGAGGATTTGCGAGTAAGATGGTGGTATCTTCACAGTCGAGCCCGGCATCAGCTCTACCACCTATATGTTCATGACGTACATACTATTTACTTATTGAATTATTAAATTTAGGTTGGGGAAAAAGTTTCTTCGCATTTTATATGAAAATTCAAAACATTTTTTAATAAGGTTTCTTTACATTTAACTAAAGTATGTAGGTGCAATTTTGTTCGATAACTTTCTGCCATCTCGTAGGTAGGGACATGATCCCATTGCTATAGAAATTCTGGGGCTTCTGATCAAAAAACCGCGACAAGTGGTTTTGGCAGTCCTCTCGTGATGTTAACCTGACACTGCCTAAAGAATTCTGAAGAGACCGAAACAAGTGGAAATCTGAAGGTGCAAGGTCAGGACTATACGGCGGATGCATTAATACGTCCCAGCCAAACTCTCTTAATTTTTGCTGAGTGGCTAAAGATGTGTGAGGTCTACCGTTATCATGATGAAAAACCACACCCCTTCTGTTGACTAACTCCGGCCGCTTTCTCTCAACTTCTTGCTTTAATCTCATCAGTTGTTCGCAGTAGAGTTCAGAGTCGGTGGTAACAGCTCATAATGAATAATGCCCTTCCAATCCCACCATACACACAGCATTACCTTGTTGCGAGATAACCCGGGTTTCGCCAGAGTCTGTGAAGCCTGACCAGCCTTTGACCACGACCTTTTTAGCACGTTCTTGTCGTACGGGATCCACTTTTCATGACCAGTTATCAGGTTTTTCAAAAATGGTTCGGTTTCATTACGTCGTAATAAAGAATCACAAATGAGTACACGGTTCATTAATGTTCTTTCAATGAGCTCATGAGGCACCCAAATATCGAGCTTTTTTGTGTACCCAGCCTTTTTCAAATGGGCCAAAACTGTTTTGTGGTCAATCCCCAGTTCTTCAGCTACATCGTAACTACTGATATGCCGATCTTGCTCCACTTTTTCAAAAATGGCATCCATTTTATCCGTAATAGGGCGCTCAGAACGAGGTGCATCTTTGACATCAAAATTTCCGGATTGAAAACGCTTAAACCAAATTTGTGCTACTCTCAGAGACACTGCACTAGGTCCATAAAAATCAAAATTTTTTTTCGCGGCTTACGTTTCTCGTTTATCTTTTTTGTAGTAAAATTTATTTCTTGATTAGATTCACTCATCTTAACAGTAAGAAAAACAAATGAAAATCCCACATTTTACCTAAATTGAATTCGGAATTATCTTTTTTAAAATTTAAACTTTTTAATAATACCAAAACCAGCCAGATACAAATGGTATAGCCAAAGAGATTTTATTATAAGTTCATACATACTATTTGCGAAAAGAGATTTTCCCCAACCTATTATAAGCGAACCCAAAAAACCCAAAACCAATTTTAATATACAATATAGTATTTTCCTCTTTTAAATTGAGTATCGGTATAGTATATTATGCAATCACGAGCAAGTATAGGATTCCAACGACTGAATCACGACTGTAGGGAGTGATTCATTATGATTGAAACACGAGCGTAGCGAGTGATTCAAGTGTTAGAATCCTGAGCGGCGCGAGTGATTCATGGCCCTCAATATAAATCCGTACTTTATTCAAGAGTTGCATTCTATACTTTATACCATGACTACGAGAAAAATAAATAATTTAAGCGAAAATAGACATATAATGAAGAAAAAAGAAATTAATTAATCAAAATGCACGTTAAAATTGGAAAATTGTGCCCAAAGCTTGATTTTCATTTTTCCATTTGCAAAACTCATCGTAGACTTTGATGTAAACGAGCCGTGATTTCTTGGGTAGCAAGTTTTCTACTATATCGGCCGCCCTCTCTTTCATCACTTTAATGCATATGCATTCAAGTGATGAAAGAGAGGGTAGAGGTAGAGGGTTTTTTAGAGTGGTAATTTAATGCATATGCATTCAAGTGATGAAAGAGAGGGCGGCCGATATAGTAGAAAACTTGCTACCCAAGAAATCACGGCTCAATATATATATCATTGTATATGCTCCCCGTACAATGAGAGGTCAGCTTATACTCAATGTGTATAGCTTGATGCGGGCTCCACTGCACAACTTACACTATTCAAAATGGCGCCAATTTACTAAATATATTTTATTTCTGTAATGGCAGCAAAGAACACAAAACAGTTTTTATTCTAATGCTAAACTCCTTGTCGCAAATATCGACCAATCAAATCTCGAGGAATTATTTGCCCAAAGAGTTTGTATGTCGAGTATTCTTTGCGCAAGGAGTTTGTATCGAGTATTTTTTGCGCAAGGAGGTTTTATAAGCATTGAGATGGAGATCGAATCCATTAGTATGTTCTAAATTCAAACACCAAAATAGTGATTAAAAGGCCTTTTTATTCACTGTTTTCAGTGAATAAAATAAGCTTTTTAGAGTGGTAATGGTATAATAGTAGATTACACAACAAGTGAAAAAAAGGGAATTTCTTTCGAGGCTCAAAGGTGGATCCCGAGAGGAGCGAAGGATTCTAGAGTAGAATCCTGAGCGGAGCGAGAGATCCAAGAGCCGAGATGGAATTTTTTTTTCACGAGTTTTGTACTCTACTTTTCACCATTGACTATGAGAAAATAAACAGTACCATATTAACTAGTTGAATCAAATTTTATTATACTTACAACCAATCGGTACATAGTAAATTAATAAGAGAACAAAACATAAAAATGGCGGTTCTTTTTTTTTTTTGGTCTTTTTCCCAAGCGGCCGGCCAGTACGTTTGGTAAGATATTTTTTTATATTGTGCATTGACGCTTGTTCCAAATTTAAAATGCTTTATTCGGGCATTTTTGTGGAACATAAAATGTAGTGATTGCAAGATTTATAGTTTATAGCTTCTCGGGTGATTATGTTTTAAGATGGCTGTATGGTCACAGATACCTTTGCCATACCTTTGCCTATCCAAAAAGTTTAAAAAGTTACTTGTTCTCACTCAGTGAGGAAAAGAGCGTTTTATTCACTGTTTTTGGTGAACCAAAAACCCCTTTTCGAATAGTAATTTATTTATTTATTTATTTATTTATTGGGAAACAAACAGTTTTCTTATCACACAATACAATCAGGAATAGCTAAAATATAAAACCAAAAAAGTTTCCACATAAATCTTAGCAACAAAATTAATTAGTGCACGGACATTTACAACAACACAAGTTACCAGTAAAAAAAAAAACACATACAGCGATTTACTAAAATCAACGGAAAACAAGATACAAAAAATTACTATTAAAAAACAAAATAATACAAGAAAAAGCGTCTACAATTTTAAAATTACTTATTTTTCACGAACGTTTTAAATAATCTACCTCTAAATTGTCCCAGCGAAAGATGCAATATGTCAAGATCAATAAAGTCTTTATTATAAAGATCACAAGCCCTAACCAAAAATCTATTTTTTGCGTAGTTTGTACCTGCGGGTGGTATACTGAACAAACACTTATTCCGAGTAGTGAAAGCTCGACATTTAAATCCGATGTTACTTAAAAGGTAGGGAGAATCTAACATATTGTGGATAATTTTATATAAAAATAAAATATCACGACAGGCACGTCTATCCTCCAGAGAAGCAATCGTATCAAGCTGAAAATGAAAGTCCGAACAATTCCTTTGTCTATAATTAAGATATTTTAAAAATTTGTTTTGAATTTTTTCCAAAGAGTTTATATGCGTTACATATAAAGGATTCCAGACTACAGAAGCATACTCAAGATGAGATCTTGTCAATGCGTTATAAATACTAATGAGTGTGCTTGCACTTTTAAATTCCTTGCTCTGCCTCAGCACGAACCCCAGCATCCTGTAAGACTTCGCCACAATCTTTTCCATATGAATTCTAAATGAAAGTTCACTATCTAAAAGAACCCCAAGATCCCTCACCTCGGTCACTCTCTTAAGTGTTCTGTCAAATAAAGTGTAGTTTGATAAACACTTGTACTTGTCCACTTATTTATATTAATTTCCCTTACCGGTTTCGCTGTTAAAGCATTATCAAAGGTTTGTTTGGTTGTTTACGTACAATATATGAATCGCTTGGCATGCGGAAAGAAAACAAAAGAAAACATTTTTAACAAGCAAATATAAAATAAACAGAGGTGAATCTGTTTATAATTTTATATTTGCTTGTTAAAAATGTTTACTTTTGTTTTCTTTCTGTCATGTTAAATAATTAATAATTTGTTGGCCCGATGATGTGTAATACGAAACCGGTAGCCTAAGTTAGAATAAAAATAAATATATGTGGAATAAAAGTACAAGAATTTGTGTATAATTTATTCAAGATGATATTCCACCAAGAACCATCAATCGAATCCATCCAACATTGAAATTCATTTCATTCAACTCGATAAATTCTAAACAACAACTCTTATTGCTATGGAATAAGAGCTACATTATTGTTTATCGAAGCGATGTCAAGTCGATAGCATGTTCATACTTGGATGTCGGATAAGGTCGTCAAAATAACCAATTCAGAAAACATAACTTTATTCTAACATTATCAATGTTGCAGGTGTGGTGTACAATAGCGCTGATAGCGATAGAAGCCAGAGCATTTAACCTGTGCTCCAGGGCATTTATAAAACTGGAGGCTTTAGACGTGAGTTTTTATTACGTACACATCCTTAAATATACCATTCATACATACTCTCATAAACAAAAATGCCCACATTCGAAAGTAAGTAAATAAATAGGTTAAAAATTTTGAATTTTGCAGACGGAAAATCGATTCGAGAATTTGGCGATAGAAGTTTTTACGAGGTATAAACCGAAGGATCCAAAAGGAAATAAAGTCAACTGCCCAAATTGTCAGAGTGGAATGCCTGATTGGTATGTGTACAATTGTAAATATGGTAGAATTAAGTTGTATTGATATATAATGAACTATCGCGGAAAGCACGTTCATCCCAACCGTGTGTTGAGTTGAGTTTTACAGCGTTGTTGTTTTCCCTATGCATATATTACTCCTCAGCCACACTATGCTCTTCGCACTGCTCGCGCTGCCGCGGTGGTGCAGCCAAACACTGCTCTACTCGCCGAGTAGTACTCGGGCTACTCTTTGCTATGCTCCGCATTCTGGTTTCGCCTTCCGGCAATGGGTATCAACATTGTGGCAGCGTGCATACTATACCTTTATAGCATAGCAAATTATATCAATGATATTGAGCGAAACGCAGCCACACAACGTCTCTGCTTCCTTCCCTCACTACTTTCCACGCCAATCAACGAGTGTGTGACTGAGGCATTTGTCGCGTTTAACAACCTCGCATCGCTGCAGCGATGAACTGTGCAGCCGCTGCAAAGAGTTATAAACGACCATTTCACATGACTCTGACAAGCATCGAGCAGCGTAAATAATTTCATTTTGACATATGTCCGTTTAACACAAATCCATCGCTGCAACCGTTGCACGATTCATCGCTCCAGCGATGCAAACCTGTTAAACACGACAATTGTGACACGCCCACGGTGCGCGGGCAACGCGGGGCGTGCTAAGAAAAACGGTGCACCGTTGACCGTTACACACGGTATTGCAACACGGGAGATACGTATATATGTCTGTAGATTGGTTGCAATGCATTTAATTGTCTATACTTCTATTTATTTTGCCCGCGTCTTCGCTCGCGTATTAAATATAATTCATACATTGTATCTTTTAAAACTTTATCGTCGAATTTCGGCTTGGCGGTTATTTTATCAACGTCCCTTATAGGGCATATGTGGTCACTACGATAATAATAAAAAAAACGCATCGAAATCCGTTGAGTGGTTCTCGTCTCGGGTTAAAAAGGGAAGAATACAAACAGACAGACAAGAATTCTAAAAACATGTAGTTTTGGCCTCAGTACAATAAATATTCAATGTACAGACTCTAACAAAAATTATCACTTTAATGCAAACGGATCCCTAAATCGAAAAATAGTGTTCACAAACCCATAATGTTTTTGAACGACTTTTCAACGATACTTCACACTATGGGATAGACGAGAAAAAAAAATTCATCCCCAATTTACGTGTATATGGGTATACCCACAAAAATAAATTTTCCGATTTTTTTTTTACTGTTTTGTCGGCGTGGTTAATTATATACTCGTAGAAAACTACAGCTTTCTTTCTTTCTAGTAGGTACTCATACTCTCTGAGCTAAGTCGCGGACAGACGGACGGACATGGCGAAACTATAAGGGTTCCTTGACGGACCACGGAACCCTAAAAAAATGGCGGTTAGTCGGTAGAGAAGCGACCAAAATCTTTAAGCCCCATTTAAAATTTGAATTTAAAGAAATAATTTAATTTTGCAGACATACGCAAACAAAAAGGAAGCCAAATGCAAGCCTGCTTATTGATAACTAGATTAATATTACCACATAATCATATTTTAGTCGTGGCCTCGTGAGTTTACCTCAACCTATAATTAGGTATATTACCTACTGGCTTAACTCCCTACTTACGTCTGAATATTTTTAGCTCCTAGTAGGCACAGCAGTAGATATAATAAACAGTAGGGAAACTCCACGGTAATTACCTACGCCCGATCGGATCTATGCGTCAGGGCTGGCATCGGGCGAAATCTAAAAGCAACCTTATAATGTAACACAGTGCAGCGCTCGTGACTGCCATCCGACGCTAACGTTCCGCGACAATAGCCGAAACGGCGTGTAAAAGCACGTGTATGTGTATCGATTCAGGGCGTTTCCTTGAAGTTTACGTACTTGATTCCTATATCTTCTGTGTAGTAGAAGGCTGAGATTCAGTCCGAACTCAATCTTACAAACGTCAAAAAGCGACGTGATCTCATATTAGAGTGACGTTTGTATGATTGAGTTCCTCTTGAGTTCGGACTCAAAATGCACTCTGAATCTCAGCCTAAGATAGAGCTTAGCAGGAGCTTTAGCAAAATGTTATTGTCTTTCGGTTCTTGCGACTATACAATGGCATATCATTTAGTCTATGACAACGGTAATATGGATACGTTATGGTTAAAGCCCGAAGTCGGTTAAAGTCCGAAAAAAGTCTAAAAATATAATATGTGCGACACGATGAGCGTGTGGGGTTGACATGTTAATAAACATCGGGCGACGGGCGAAGCGGAGCGGAGCGAGGCGACCCCCGAAGTTTTGTATAACATTGACTGGTTAAAACTAGGCGTAGCTGCACTTCGGGTTCTAGCCGTAACAGATACACTAGGTACTGAAGTACTAATTAGACTTGTTGTCGCATGGCATATTGTTTTTTAATAGCATTCTAAATCACTTATGGGCCTCTCTTATGGCTGCGTAGAAAAGGAAAACAAAAAAGACTTTCCTATCCTTATTTTGATTACATACCTACCTAATTCAATGCAAGACTAAGTAGTGTTTCAATATTTTTCTATGGATAAAATGAACTGTTCCGAATAAGTGTGACCCATAGTGTAAGTTCTAAATTTACTTTGCCTATCTTATCCCAATTATTAGTAATAAACAAATGTTCTTGTTCAGGAGCACTTCATGTAAGAGCTGTGAGAGCTCGTTCCCCGGGTGCTGTGTGACGGGTCGCGCGCTGACAGCGGCGGCAGCGGCGTGGAGCTGCGCCGTGTGCGGACAGCGCGCCGCGCGGCACGAACTGGTCTTGCGGCACTCCTGCCCACTGTGCCACGCGCAACTCTCATAGACCACACGCTATATGTGAGAGTTCGTTTCCCGAGTCCTGCGTGACGGGTCGCCCGCCGCCGTTTATGGGCATCGCGCCGCAGCGGCACTAGCCGGTCCTGACCTGTCCCCTCAACACTAAAAAGGCCGACTTGGGTGAATCATAAAATGATTTGCAAGTAGGACAGAGATAAAATTTATTCACCCATGCAAAAGAGACGGCAATAGAACAGAAACATAATATGGTTTATCCAAAGTGGCCTTTTTAAGGGACCAGATTCTATATCGTAAAATCAGTTGCCAACAGAATGCTTATCGTCGAGAATATACATATACTATCGAATTCCGCTTATATAAGGCTACGTCCGCACTTGAAATGACGTCAAAATTCGTAAATAAGTAGTTCAATACCCATTGAACGTTATTTTGGAAGATCATTTTTTATCTGTTTTTGGTGAATAGCAACCATAGTTGGCAACCGATTCAAAGACACGTAATAGGCCCGCTGGGGCACGGCTCCCCGCGCCTCTACTAAAAAGTGGTTTTCGTTTTAGTATATCGCACATTCAATTCACACCTAAACTATTTTGTCATGGTTTCACTGTACTTGCTCTCTGGTTTCACTTCAGTACAAATTAAAATAAGTACCTATTTAAGGAATAATAATTTTTGTATAATGTTTATGGGGTTTAAAAATGCAAATTTGAATTTAGCAGGTGAACCTTAATTAATCTAATTCAAATCTGTGTTGATATTTTCTCTTGTCACTGTTTACTTTTTCATAATGTAAGACACTATAGTCCGGCCGGATAACAAAACCTTCGCCGGCGACGTTACAGGGACGCAGGGGATGACGACTAAGGGAATTGTTACAACGAACGAGTTATCCGGCCGAATAGAAATCACCAATCCGTCCATATTACCTCTATATTGTAATTCAAGCTATAAATTAAATATTTACATGAGAATCTACTGTTATTTAACTTAAGGACCCGTTCTCCCTGACATTGAGCACCTCATGTTGCGTCAGGCAGAACTGAACTCTATGACGTTTCATTATTGTTTAAAATAGCGCGCTATGAGCCGTGCCTGTTACGACTGGTTACGACAACCGAAACATCGCGCGCTCTAAAGAATCACGTTTCGATGCCGCCCTCCATAGTAATTTGTATGGGGAAATCGCACGCAAAAGTTGGTGATGTTTAATGGATAAATACACCAAGTAACAATTTTTGTTTTTCAAAAATAAGTTAATCTCACCATTCTGTACACTTTTAACTTACGGAAGCCTGAATTTCAGTTTCAAAAATTTCTGAAATCGCCAATGAGAAATACGCGAAGAGCAGTTTTACGTGATTTTCAGCAACTTTAGATTTTATTTTCTAGCTTGCTATGAATTCTATGCAAAAATCAAATTAATGAGGTTGTAATACAACTCTTCGACAACTTGTGTGATTATTTATTTCTCATTAAACAAATATTTTGTCATGAATCAGCAATACGGTGGGGCACGTTTAGGTGGCATGGACCCTTAAATACTTTGATGCTTCCCGAATTACGAGCTAAAAAGGGGATGAATGAGTAAATAATTTGGCCAAGTGCAAATTGGACTCGCGCACAAAGGGCTCCGTAACATAGGACACTGACATAGGACTGTGGACACCACCACACAATAGGGGAACAGAAACCTAAAAACAATATTTTAAAACAAAGCCGAAAAAACCGGCCAAGTGCAAGTCAGACTCGCGCAAGAAGGGTTCCGTACCATTATCTTTAAAAACGGCAAAAAAATCATGTCTTTTGTATGGGAGCCCCCTTTAATATCTATTTTTTTAGTATTTGTTGTTATAGTCGCAACAAAAATACATCATCTGTGAAAATTTCAACTGTCTAACTTTCACGGTTCATGAGATACAGCCTGGTGACAGACAGACAGATGGACAGCGGAGTCTTAGTAATAGGGTCCCGTTGGTTACATTATGGGTACGGAACCCTAAAAAAATGGTAGTGCTTGCTTGAGAAACAATTTGGCACCCTATGGGTACGGAACCCTAATTTTAATTATTCATTGTTTTACTAAACAATCTGCCCAAATTAGAAACTTCGTCTTTAAGATAGAACTGTATTGAATAACGTAAAAAATTTACTTTTCCGAAATATTTTGTGTTGGGAACCCCCTTGGATCTCTGTATTTTTTTTAGTAGTACTTATTTAATGAAAATTTTAACTGGCTACCTATAACGGCTGAAGCTGTAGACTTCTGTGAAAGCGGAAGCTCAGTTATAGAGTCCCGTTTGGCACCCTCGAGTATGGAATCTTAAAATACAATAAAAGTCGGGAGAGTTATATCTAAATCTTTATTTAAAAGTGTTCTCCAGTACAGAAGTGTCTATGACCCATAAGTCTCTGTTGGATCGTCTGACTAGATAAACAAAACCTACACATGTAGAAGAGTAAGCTGTACTTCAAAGAATATTAAAGTAACACAACATGTTAGAAAATACCTTTTATCATTAAGTCCATAGATTGTTAGTGATAACATCATTTTGTACTGTAAATATTTGAAGTGCTTTGAAGCCCAGCCTATCTCCTCAACATTGGTACTTATATTTTTGTATGCTGTTAAACACAAATCACCAAAACCAAAACTGACTTCACTTAAATACATATACCCTTGTTCTTTTTTGTTTATGTACTGAAAATGCTTTTTATTGCACAAAATTGTTATTTGGCATGTCCATTTTTGAGAACTGCAAAGTGTTATCAATAATTTGGAACAGCTCAGGTGGCTGTGGAATCCTTCCAGTTTCCAATTTGGACCAGAGTGGAATGTTGTTGAGAGATATTTCAAATGCTCCTGAGGAGACAAGTTGGCCCTCGATCATGTTGGCAAGGAAAAACATCATCATGCAGGCATAAAGCTTGTTCTCCAAACACCAGGTCCACCATGCTGGCTGCGGCTTGTTCAGCCATGCAAATATGTTGACACCACTCAGTATGCACATAATGAGGATCATCTTTCCAAAACCCTACAACAATACAAGCAAATAGGATAAGACTACATGACTATAACCAACCTTAAAATATAGTTTTACTCCAACCAAGTTCTTAAATATTTCTCATCAAACCTCATTTTGCCCTACCATTCACAAGCCTACAAAAAATGTTGCAAAGGTCCCCAAAACTTATTTCAGCAATAGTAAGGAACATTTTTTTTTTATAGTTCGGAAATCTTTTTCATCTAGGTAGACAAACTAGAGAAAGTTGCTGGCCCATGATAGACAGAGATGCAGCTTTGTGCCCCACTTAAGGTTTATTTCTCAAAGAATTTTTTTTTCGTCAGAATGTTGATGAGGGGCATAACTGAAGGATTGCCGAGTTGTCATAGAAAAGAAATAACCACAAAGGTTATGTATGGTGGTCACTCCACTATGTTCTGCAGCTGATACACCTAACAGGTCACTTCTGTGCTGAGAGATTTAGGGGTTGCAAGAATGTTTCAAGTCTTTTTTCCCATGGTGCCCTCTTATCTACACCCACCCCACAAAACTTACAAATTACTTCCGATTTTAAGGAAAAAATCTTTTATCTAACCATGTGTACATTGATACAAAGGCAGAAAACAGTTGGTCTTTTTTCCCATAGTGCCACCTTATTTACAACCCAACCATTGTTTCTAATTCATACTTTTCTGTATTGCACTCGAGTTATGGCAATGGATTTCATAATAAACTTAGTAACGAACATTGATCTATTCTGACATCATACAGAAGATGGCATCTTCGTACATATTAACTATGTGTAGATGCCACCTTCTTCCATGTGATTGCAGTATTATACTCACTATCATTCTGGAAAGATACATATTCATTCCCGGGGGATCATAATTGGCTCCGATGACAGATATTTCTGGGTATTTTTGTTGAATAATGCCTGCATAGTCTTCAAATACTTTTCTATAACCACAAGAATAACTGAAATAAAAAGTTTGTAAATAAAATTAACGAACGACATGTTCCAGAATGTTAAAATATCATTATGGTTATTTCAGTTGTGAAATTTTAGGGATCTCTTAAATCAACATATTTGATGTGGTAAGTAATATTTTAGTATACTCACCAATAATATATGTTCATGATATGCCCAACTCCTTGCCCTATTTTTGTAATGCTCTCTGCATCGTTTTCATTTGCTGACACATAATTATTTGAAGATAATAGGCAACTAAGAAGAATAACTACCAAAGATAAACAAAAATTTGAAGACATCATTGTGTAATTATTAGATATTACTTTCTATGTAATTCTTTGCTTCAGTACAACGGTACAATAGGTATTATCTTTTCAATCGGTGTAGGTACTAAAGAAACAATTTAATTTATTGTAATGATTGCTGATAAGTCAAAGAGAGGAGAGTTTTTTTTAAATGATCTGTGATGTTTTTTTTTTCACGAGGCGAGACTCCCTTAAAAAATCTGTGGTATAAGTTATAAGCAAAGACATTGTATAGAGAAACAAGACTGTGCGTGCACTACGATACGAAAAACGAGCCGAGCGAGATGGGTATTGGCACACGTTGGTTTCTTTCTAACACGCAGGGTTGGATTTAGGTGCGTTGAAAAAGATAGCACAAAAATACAAAAAGGATAGTATTTTGTACAAAATTATAGTACTTTTTATTACTTTTATTTAACAATAGTAAAAATATTTAAAATCAAAATCAAAAATTTACTCTTCTAAGTCTATTAGCTCTTGCATATTAGATTCAAGCTGCTGAGAATTTAATCTCGTTAGCATATCCTCACTAGGAATAAAGTCGGCACAATTCCCACTTTTGCTACCGACTTTAATAGCGTCACAAGACAACAAAATGGCGTCTATAGATTGTGTTGCCAGTTTGTTTCTTATTTTAGTCTTCGTTTGGTTGACTTTGCAGAATATTCTTTCTAAAAAGAGTTCACTCACACACTACTTCAAATGACTTCAATGCACACTCGTACAAACATAATAATAAATAAGTCACAGTATTATAAACTCTATTCCCTATAAAATAAAGCGCAATTTGCAAAAATAATGTGTGAACAAGTGGAGTATCGAAAGAAAAGGTTAATGGGAATTCCCGATTAAAAGACAATTATAGATTGTGAAATTATAGTATTTTGTGGTACTATCCCTAGATATGGATAGTATATAGTACGATGCATGAAATTATAGTATAAATACTATAGTTATAGTACAAAATCCAACCCTGCTAACACGTTACAAACTCAACAACACTATATAAGTATATTGTATATATTATATAAACTGGCAACTTGCTAGACAAGGATACACGAGTAGCAACAGCTATCTTGCTCGGCTCGTTTTTCGCTTGAAATGGTATCATAATAATTACAACCTTATTTTTAAGGGTATAAAATCTACTTTAGTGGAGCATAAATTGGACAGTGCAGAGTCTTGTTATTATACAATGTCTTTGGTTATAAGATCACCGAGCCCGCCCGCCAGTGTTACCAAATGGTGATATCGTTGTTTCGCTCGCACTCGCAGCAGCCCCTCCATGCGTCTCTTTTTATCTATTGTAATTACAGTGCATTGGCAACGCTGCCACCCGCCTAACCCTGACAGCAAGAAGGATAGCATACAAAGGAGGAACACCCGACGATCAAACAGAACGCAGCTCAGGATTACCAACATAATATCTTTTTGTAGCTACAGCGCGTTCCGAGTCAAAACATATCGATTACTTCGCATCTATCGTCATTCCGAGTCACTGTTAGCCCGCGATAGCCCTAAAATGGTTCTTATGACGTCATGAATGACATCATTAGGGCCGCCATGTTGTGCTATCATCGCCCATGCTTTTGAGCGTTAGCACTGTGAGATAACTATCAAAAGTGACAACTGGCCGGCGGCAATTGTAAAAATTGGTTGTTCTTAGTGCACCAAAATCTTAAGTCTAGATTTTGTCGCTAAACCAGGTTTTCGATCCGTCAGTCAATACATTTCTGTCAAACTAACTCAGCTTACGTTCTAAATCTAGATTTAAATATTGGTGCAAGTCGGCCTAAAAGTTTGATATTAAACCATGAATCAGAGATTGTAGTTCGCTTCGTGGAACTAATTATATGGTACTAAATAATTACGAGCCCAGAAATAAGATTTTTGACGAAAGAACAAACTAATGCGTAATGATGGTGCAAATAACTTTTCCACATCAACGTAGGTAAACTATACCCTTTTATTGGTATTCACGTAACTTTAACTTTCTGCAAATTGTGGTTTTAGGTTAATTTTTCTGTCACTGACAAGTGTCATCATCCAGGACGCACAGTGACAGATAATTTACGTTTCATATACATAGAATACAAATTACGGTTTTTGAACAAAAAAATGCAGGGTTGTTACAACCAACTTGTTGTTCAAAGAACATGGGGAACTTTTTCTCCTCACGCACAGTGTATCGAAATTTTTATTTTTTATTTTTTGTATGGAACAAATCACGATGACATCGATACGCGCGGGCTGTTAGTTCATCTTGCTCACCTTGGGTCCCACTTTACTTCTTTGAAAAAAAAATTTTTTTTTCTTAATTTCGAACCACAGTGCTTGGGAAGGACAGTTTCATTACAAAATTACAAGTTAACACTTATTTTATGCAACCCCACCCTAATTTACCTAGAAATATACATATACATTTCCAGTAACATATTGCAGTGCAAATTTCGAAAGTTTAAATATGTGTAGCGGCCAAACGTGCAAGTCGATGCGCGCGTGCTATAGTTCATATTGCTCACCTTGGGTCCCACTATACAAAACCCTTCTGAAAGGCAAAAGCTAGCCCTGGTTGCTTCTATATACCTTACTAGAGTAGAACAACTGTTTTCAACAACTAGTATTAGATAGATACTGTTATATATTTATTTGTAGCAGAGCGTGGTTACGATGCACGGATGTGGAATGAGAAGTGAGATGTAGGTTTTATTATGGATTGATTGAGATAACACATAGGTACAGCACAGTTAATATTTAATACGAAGAAATGTCGTTCTCGGATATGTTTGGTCCGCTTGTGGAATTCGGAGTTATATGCAAGACGTATAGCAGCTTCATTATCTACCTTCAATATAGGTATTCCTTCCAGGACCGTTAATGAACTGAATATACTTTGAAGCCACACTGGCTCGCGTGCGCCTTCGCTTGCGGCTACAATCTCTGCTTCCGTTGTTGAGATTGCAACAGATGGTTTTCGTTGACTCAGCCATGAAACGGCACCTTGAGCAAACAAACAAATAACTCCTGTAGTGGAGCGTCCAGTCTGGTCATCACCGGCGTGATCTGCATCACTATAGCCATCTATTTTTCCACTGGTAATATTTGCGTTGTACATAATGCCGTAGGATACTGTTCCTTTTAGATAACGAAATATCCTTTTGACTCTTAACCAATCCGCTTCTGTTGGATTCTCCAACTTTCTTGATACTACCCCAACAGCATAAGCTTTGTCGGGGCGTGTACCCGTCATGAGGTACGCGAGAGCCTCACGATATGAGAATTTCTTCTCTTTAGGGACTCGATCTTCGACTTTCCCTGATTCTGAAGTCGGATTCCGGTCGATAGGCGTTGAGACGAAACGTTCTTAAATCTTTCTCGTGTACGACTCTTGGTTAATGAAAATAGAACCATCTTTCGAACGTGCAATTTCCAGACCTAGATAGTAGGATGCTTCCTTAGTCGTAATTTTAATCTTATCTCCCAATTCCTTGAAGAATTGGTTTGCTAGTTCTTCATCTGTTGTAGCTACGAGTCCGTCATCTACGTATAATGTGATCAGAATCTTCTTATCTCCCACATTCTTCGTAAATAAACAGTAGTCGGCCTCATTCTGAACGAAACCTTGACTTAGCAGTATGTCTTCAAAACAAGAGTTCCAACAACGAGGGGCTTGTTTTAATCCATAAAGGCTTCGTTTCAGACGATAAACTTTGGTTGTGCCATCGCTGAATCCTTCTGGCTGCTTCATATAGATCTCTTCTTTTAGCTTGCCATGCAGAAATGCAGTTGACACATCAAATTGTGTGACATGCAATTTTTCTTTAGCACTGACACTTAACAAGGCTCTGATAGTTGCCATTCTCGCAACAGGACTGTAAGTTTATTCGTAATCTATTTCTTTTCTTTGTTTGAACCCTTTTACTACCAGCCTGGCCTTATATTTGTCAATAGTTCCATCTGGGTTGCGCTTAATTCTAAAAACCCATTTGCATGGAAGCGCCTTTCGATTTGAAGGTCGCTCACACAATGTCCAGACATCATTGTCTTTCAGAGACTTTAGTTCACTTCTCATGGATTTCTGCCATTCAAAACCGTCATGTCTCTTAATTGCTTCTTCGTATGTTACCGGGAAATCATCAGAGCTGACGATGCATACGTAGTCTTCAAACTTCTTAGGACGTGCGGTATTTTGTCGGTCTCTTAAATAATATCGAGAATCCGCTTCTTGCGGGGGCTCAATTACTTCTAATCGCTCATCTGCGTCGACAAACTCATCGTCACTATCATTATTGTATTTGTCCTCAGCTCTGATAGTTGGACCTTGATCCTCTTGAACTTGTTCTCTATTTGTTACATCTCCCCCTAGAACATGTTCAGGATTATCTGGCTCTTGTACGGGAACATTTTCATTATCGTTTATGCCTGTTTCTCCCTCTGAATAAATAGGGAAATTTGTGGTAATCTTAAATTCGACGTCAGTTTCGAAAGTAAGATCCCTAGACCTCAATGTCTTGTGACCATCCCAGACACGATAACCATCATCATTCTCGTAGCCTATAAGAATGCCCTTAATAGCTTTCTTACTCATTTTATTCCGCTTTTGTTTGGGAATATGGGCATAGCATTCACTCCCGATCATCTTGAGATGACTAATCTTGGGTTTCTTGCCATGCCATAGCTCGTAAGGCACCTTGTCTTCCACTCTAGTGGGACCTGTACTGTTGAGTACATAAGCAGTTGTATTGATCAATTCAGCCCAGAGTACTTGTGGCATTTCCCTTCTTGCATACATTATCGATCTGGCAGCTTCTACCAAAGTGCGGTTTTCTCGCTCACTACAGCCGTTTTGTTCTGGCGTGTAAGGCATCGTCAATCGGTGTTAAATTCCGTGTTTCTGCAGTATCTTACGAACAGCCGCATTGTCGAATTCGCCTCCATTATCACTTAATAATGTTTTTATAGTATGGCCAGCATTTTTCGCTTCTTGTAGCATTTGCAGAAGTTTGTCTTTCACTTCCGACTTCTCTTTGATAAAATAAACAAATGGATAACTCGAATAGTCGTCCTTGAAAAGTACAAAGTACTGGTACTTCGAGATGCTTTTTGCAAAGGGACCACAAACATCGATGTGTATCAGCTCTCCAGCTGCTGTTGTTCTTTCCCTTGTTCCAAACGGTTTTCTATATGACTTTCCATATATGCAGCCTTCACACTTTACTTTTTCTGGACTTAGTTGAATGCCTAACTCACGCTTTACCACGCGAATGACATGTCTCTTATCTTGATGAGCAAATCGTTCATGGTATAGCTGCAGCATATTCGAGCCTGTCACAGCATTGACTTCTATTGTCACTTGCTTTGTTGGAATGACTGTCTTCATATCCAACTTGTACAATCCACCATGCGGGACTCTTCTGCCAACAACCCTAGTCGTGCCTGCTATGTCTAGTTTGCACTCTCTAGTCGTCGACATAAAGATGCTGTTCTGCATCCTATCTTGCGCTGCTAATGGCGAAAATAGATTTTTTGTTAGCGATGGTACTATCACACATCGTTGAGGGTTATTTTCTCCTTGTGTTCACCGACATTTGATTCAACCACTACGGAACCCTTTCCCAACGCAGGTATGATAGTTCCGTCTGCCGTTGTTACGGTGTGATCTGAGTCGAATTCATGAAAAGCGTTGAAAACATTCCTCCTTACGCAATGTGCGTTGTTGCTCCAATGTCGACATACCAGTTTTCTTGGTCTTGGATTTGACTGATTGAGCATGCATTTACCATCAACGAAATTTGTTGCACTTGTTTGGACTTCGACCCAGAAGATGAGGTGCTTGGTTTAGGTGGCCTCCCATCCTTAATCCACTTCTTACACTTGCGTAATAAGAACGATGACCAGTTGATATGCAACTATTGTTTTCCAGAACAATAGTTGCATATCAACTGGTCATCGTTCTTATGCGTATTTCGTCCATATATGGGCGTAGTCACTAGTGCTTCCTCTTGTGAGTTCTCTTGACTACCCAGATCTCTCTCAAATGTACAGAGGTGACTCGTCAAACTATCGATAGTTCTTTCGGACTGCTTCAGCATTAGCCAGCTCGATTTGAAATTGAAGAATCTATCATCAAGCGTATCCAAAACTTTACAAATCAGAAGGAGTTCAGGTAGCTTCGCCGTTGTGTCAGTTTTTGATACTTCAACTTTTAAATCGTTCTATAAATTCTTTAACTTTGACATATGAGTAGGTATATCGTCCTCTTTGTTATGTTGCAGTCCAAAGAATTCTAGACACAAATTATAGGCTCTATCATCTGTTTGTCCATCAAAAAATTTGTGGAGCTCTTGCCAAACCTCGTTTGCCGTTCTGTACCCCATAACTTTTTGTAGTGTTTCCTCTGTCATATTGGTGGTCAGCATCAGCAGAACGCCGCTTTCAGTCCTCCTATACTTTGCCATTGCGGCGTTATAGGCGCTAGTCGCAGCGTCACCTCCTTTCGCAGCAAGTATTGGTCTTTGAAGTTTTCCTTGGACAGCATCAAAGGCACCTTCTGTACCTTCTAGCATTATAGAAATTTTGTACTTCCATGTTGACCAATTTTTCTTGCCTTCAAGTTTCCCAATATCTATTTTTGTTGAAAAATCCATTGTTACCCTATTCTCTTCTTCTTGTGGGGCACAGAACTTGTTATATTTATTTGTAGCAGAGCGTGGTTACGATGCACGGATGTTGAATGAGAAGTGAGGTGTAGGTTTTATTATGGATTGATTGAGATAACACATAGGTACAGCACAGTTAATATTTCCGTTTTATTTTGCACAATTTTCAGTATTTACTCGTTGACATTTTAAAAGAGAGAGAGATGAAAAGTGATAATAATTTAGATAGACTTTCAACCATAAGATTTCATTCTAGTGTCATGCAACTTTATTATAGGTTGTCCGAGTTATCATAATATGGGTGACAGTTCGTAATCAACTTCTTGAACTAAAAATAAAGTTCTATTACACCAAAAGATTATATTTGGAAGTATTGAAATTATTCAATTTGGAATCTATGTAGAATCCATTCTTTTCTAAATATGGCTGTAGGAATGAAAGGTACAAAATAAAATAAAAGATTCCCTCATAATGCATAGTCATGATTTAGTTGTTCCCCCCTTATCTATAAAGTAAAATAAGTAACTATGATAGTTACATTCATACATAATATACCTTCATTCAACTTTACAAAAGCTTAAAGCTTTTTTCAGAAAATGCATCTTGGAGGCCTTTTAAGTGGCGTGTTACTAATTTATCATAAAATGATATTATTGTCCAGCATCGAACGCAAAGTTAGGCCCATCCGGTTTTCTTGCCCTTCTTTCCAGATTGGTTGTAATCGAACGGGCAGGATTTTGTCCCACAAAATTAGTACTTACTTATGTACAATACACTCAAATATTCAAGTACATTTATGTACTTTATCTCCTACATCTTTCAGGGGAATTCATTAGTCTGGTGTCGGAATCCACTGGGACGGCGGTGGCGGGGCTGTTTTCCCAATCAAATAAAAAAAACATTTTATAGAATCATGTACTAATTCTCAACAAGCAGCAACAGATCAACTGTTTTCCTGATATAAGAATAATGTATTTAGAGAGACCAAAATACTCTACAACTACTCTGTTTCAATAATTATACTCCATCAAAGTTTATTATGACCTTATCTGCTATTAATGTAGATCACAGTTCCAATTTACAATCAACTAAGATTTTTTACCAAGTAGCCGATACTTTTATTAGAGTAGCATAAAGAAACATTTGATTTTTACCAGACTTGTATTTTTAAGAGAAGAAGCCTTGCAACTATTTAATAGATCAAAGTTTCATTACTATTAATAAAAGGAAAGTCACATTTTTAGATATCTAGTACATAAAATAGTACAAGTTTCATAAGGTTTTCTGCAGTCTTACAGAACCCTAATTCCCGACAACCAATTTATAAATCGTGTAATCATCTAGTTGTACATAATATTGAGTTAAGCCAAACATATACCCTCGCCTTGTTCACCTAAGCAAATTAACACTAATTTGCTTAGGTGAACGGGAAATCTAGGACTTGGGATTTTTAGAATATTAGCCAGGGTCAGGTTAGGTCAGTCTCATCCCCTACTACTCTAAAAGAACTAGGGTTACTAACTGAGGTGCGTAACGTAAGGTCCGGTACACCATTAGCGATCACATTTGGCCAAGTTACTGATCAAAACATCTGTATATTTGTGTCTAGGAGATAATAAGTAGGTAGGTTGATTTAGGGGTGGATGTCACAATGGTGACCAGGTCTGATGATGGGACTGGAAGATGGGTACAGGATCTCCTCAACGGACAACAGCATACCCATCGAATTTGGTCTCATTTGAGTCTTTATTAGCACTTTGGAAAAACATGGATACCAGGGTCTGATGATGGGACTGTAAGATGGGTATAGGATCTCTTCAACGGACAACAGCAGACCCTTCGAGTTTAGGCTTATTTGATTGGTCTTTATTGGCGCTTTGCTTAAACATATAGTCGTTAAAAACATCATATTATTTTGTTTTCCTTATTTCCAAGAAAATCTCTTCGACGCGGGCGGAGCCGCGGGCAAAAGCTAGTATAATAATAACTGACTATGTTATATATAATATGGGTGGCTTTGGATGACAATGGAAGGATCAGGCATTCAGGTAATTATGATCGAACATCACTTACAGGTAAGTTCGTTTGATCATTATATTATTTTTCATGCCTGATCCTTCCATGGTCATGTTCACTGAGTAGATGTTTAAAGCCAAACACTTGGTTAGGGTAATTTTATTAATTCTCCTCAACCCAGTTTTCCCGAGTGAGAACAATAAATTGTGTTCAACATAGCTCACATCTAAACATAGTAAGTATCTATTAAATCTTAATAATAATGGTACCTACATAAGTAGGTACTGCATACTTATGATAGTATGAATTTTATCAACTACTGTTCTCAGTCTAGCATTATATGGAAATAATAATACTTCCTTCGATTAGGTATGGGCACGGACCTTAAGGTCCTTGGGTTTGGTTAGGTAAAATTGTTAATAAAATCAACTGAGATCAATTCTGAGGATCAAACTAAAGTTGGTAATCTACACTTTGCAGCAAAATTTAAAGTTATAGAATCTCGCAAATGTTAGAGACTATTTTGACCCACCTGGTCCTGATTCTGATTGAAGCAAATCTATATACCTTCTTCTGACGCTTAATGAGATAGAAGCATTTTTGTACTCTGAGTACTAAACACCTAATCCTACTAGTTCAAAGTTCTAGACATAGCAACTCCATGTGAGTAGTTTATTTGTCTGTAGCTTTGAGAGTTCGAAGAAGTAAATGTACATCCTTATGAACAAACTTGTTGTTTCTATACTTATTGCAGGATACTTTGTCCGGGCATATTAGAGGGGTGAAAACCTATGTTCCGTAGTACTGTTATGATATGACAAATATGGAGCTTAATAAGAATCAAATGGCATAAGCTTAGATGGAGTTTTAGCACGAAAGCTAAATCTTAGGTACTAAAACAGTTCTGCAACCTTAAAGCTACCTATAAAAGTACCTATAGGTATATACAGTAGAAGACATTCTCATTCTAAATTATCTGTTTCTGTATAAGTACTAAATAAATAGGTAAACTTTTTAGTTTTTTGAGATTTAGCATAAACCTGTAAGAATTAAATTTGGTAAGTACCTTTATAAAATACACCTTTCTATGGCTATATACTATTGTCATTTAGTGCATTATTCCGAGCCTGACCCGAAATGCTAACCCAGTCAGGTAAGGAAAACTTTTTACTTTAGCCGGTTTTATATTGTATAGGCCTATTTGAAAATGAAAAGTAGTTGTTACCCCTTTATCGGATGATAACTTCTGAACAACTTTGGATGTTACTTCGGCTGTCCTGATGATTTAATGCAAAATTGTTTACAAAAAAATGTTATTATAACTCCTCCAGTTCTGCTTCCAGACTGTTCAGAGTTAAAGGTTCCCTAACTTTTATCTCATTGTACTGCCAGTCACACTAGCCTTAATCCATCATTCAAAACCTTCCTAGACTAAGGGTTTTGCTGTCTTGATGATATCTGTTTGTGCTCTGATCTGTTACTGGCAATATCATGTCTTGCCTCGGTGTTTAGTTTTGGATTTTAGTGTCCTTTTCAGATTTCTCTTAACCTTTTAGTATTTTCTAAAAACCTAGGCATTCAAACCTATGTGTTTGTAAGCTCTATATTTCCTGATAGTGAAAAATTAGGTACTTATATATACTCGTAGAGGCGGCTGGCATCTTCCTTGAACTAAACCTTTGATCCTATCAGGCAAGGTATTTTTATTCTTACCTGTGTTACGACTATAGAGGTATCATATAGTGCGTAGAGATATCGCAATTTTTGTATGGCTTTTAAACAGTCAAGTATCTATATTTTAGGGTTTCGAAATCTCTGTTCGAACCACGGATTGTTCGACCTAACAAAAAAGAAACAACAGTATTTTTATTTTACTCCTGAAAAGCTACGATTTGTCCTATTTTAAAATGCATATAAAATTTATAAGAATATATGAATCACATACAAAGATCTCAGCATTATTTACCTCGTGAACCAGGTTTGTATGAAATTTTGGTATCACTGGCACTGTATAACTTAAGACCTCTAGCACATATACTGTTGCTTCTATGGTTCTGACCCTATATTAATTATGAATGTACCTCACAGATTTATATTGGATCTATATTTATATTTTTTAACCATAGAAACAATTTTTAATAACCTTTTAAGCCTTTTACCTCAAAAACCTTATCGACAGGAATGAGTCAATCAACAGACGTGAAACCTGACAGTTACCGCACTATTGCATTGGTTAGGCATTATGTATCTATAATATTTTTATTCCTATATTTCTTTACTTTATGCAGGTTTATAACTTTATTACATTTTAGTAGCCCAACCTGAATATTTTTTGGATGTATTTCCCTTATTTATTTATCAACTAGTTTGTTCCTTGCATCATTTATATATAATATTTTTATTCCTAGATTTCTCTACTTTATGTATGTGTATAAATTAATTTTTGTAGCCCAACCTAAATATTTTTTGTATGTATTTCCCTTATAAGTATATTCATATTATTTTTTTCTTCTAAAGATATTTATTGTAAAGATTAACTTTGACTTGTGGAAAGTATACTTTATGTATCTAATTTACAAAATAAATATTTTGATTTGATTTGATTGATTGCTTAAACCGGCTAATTTCAGAAGGTGTACAATAGCAAAGGCGACAGTAAAGAGTATCGACTATCTTAAAAGCGATAAGTTATGTACAAGATTGTCAATTAAGTCTAGAAAAAAAATTATGGCGCTTCAATCGTTTATATGGCAATACTATACTGCGACCGCAAAACCTCGATACTTGCTCATTCACTTGTAAGATTGGGTCGTCACGAGGGAATTCTTCAACGGTCTATTGACTTATCAGTGCTATTGCATTGACTTGTAATTTTTGATAACAATTGAGCCACCTCTCAAACCTACCCGGTTGGGCATAGGGCTGGATCGATTTTGTATGTTAGTTTTATTTTTAAATCTGGTAAAAATGCCACAGATGGAAAATTCTTAAACTTTGTAGTTTTTATTAAATTTTAGACGTGGTAAGAGACGAATATTTTTTATAATATTATTGCTTTATATTTATTACACACATCCTCTTTCATCACTCTCAAAAAACACACACTAATTAATCAATCATACAGTAATATAAGATTTGTACCTTTCGTTAGGAATTTGCATGCTCTTCTCTTTTTGGCTAAATTCAACCTGTATCACCTTGAGTAGAAGAAACTGACTTTTAAATGACAGGCCTCGCCTTATTAAGAGTCAGTTGATCACTTGTACTGTTTATATACTTAGCCTTAAAACAATATTGTTATTCTAGGTTAAGTTTTTTTGTATCAATAAATAAATTTTGTATTTTGTATTTGTATTTTTGTATTTATTAAAAAAAATACAAAATAACTATAGAAAGATGAAAAAATAAAATACTTTCCTTTCATGCATTTCGTAAATCTTTAAATAAAGGTAGGGGGCTAAAAGTTATAAGGTTTTGCTATTTTTTCTGTCTATTACACTTTTTTTAGGTTGTAGAGCTGATGCCGGGCTCGACTGTGGAGGTACCACCATCTTACTCGCAAGTCCTCCCGAAGTTATCCTCAGGCAAAACCAGGCGGCCCACCATTGCCTGGGACCGATGGATGGCGGTTTATCCATCCCCAATTGCCGGGCCATATATAAAACAGACCGGTGACGGGCAGCGGCGTCACTGGTGCAAGGGTTTCGGCACCGCGCTCAGCAACCCACCTGCCCAGCGTGTGTGAATATGGGCATTTCTTCCAGGAGGACCATTAAGAGTGGCAAAATCCTGGAAAGGCCTATGTCCAGCAGTGGACGAAACAGGCTGATGGATGGATGGATTATACTAAAATGCAACTTTTTAAACGTACCCAATATTTAAATTTGAAAATTTTCAAAATGACCCACACTATTGGGGAGGCACCAATGAGTTTTTCGGAATTTATGTGCATAGTATTTGTTCTTACTTACCACTTGCTGAACGGTGAAGAAAATTATTGTAAAGAAACCTGCATGCCCTAAAAAGCGTGTATTTGTGCCCGAAGTACGGCGATAGGATTAACCCTCTGGAGACAGGCGTGAGTAGTATGGATGTATGTAAGAAAAACACAAGGTTATTTCCAAAACAAAAATTATTTATTCGGACTGTAAAAAAAAGATTCCGCGAGTTTCGATTACAGTGTAACTGTACCAAAATCCACAAGGAACAGAAAGATTAAAATATTTGTAATGCTGTAAATACTTTAACATTTGATTATACTATGTTAAATATTGCAATTCGGTTCAGCTACCACACTGAGAAGAACGGCAAGAAACTCAGTGGGGACAAATACAATTTAATTCTTAGTTGAAAAATAATAGGTTGGGAAAAAACTCTTTTCGCAAATAGTATGTATGAACTTGTAATAAAATCTTTTTGGCTATACCATTTGCATCTGGCTGGTTTTGGTGTTATTAAAAAGTTTAAATTTTAAAAAGACAATTTAAAACTCAAATTAGGTAAAATGTGTGATTTTCATTTGTTTTTTTACTGTTAAGATGAGTGAATCTAATGAAGAAATTCGATACATTTTGAAATTTTACTACAAAAAGGTAAAAATGCAACGCAAGCCGCGAAAAAAATGTGTGATGTTTATGGACCTAGTGCTGTGTCTGTGAGAGTAGTATACGTTTGGTTTAAGCGTTTTCAATCCGGAAATTTTGATGTCAAAGATGCACCTCGCTCTGGGCACCCTGTTATTGATAAAATGGGATGCCATTTTTGAAAACGTGGAGCAAGATCGGTATATCAGTAGTTACGATGTAGCTGAAGAACTGGGGATTGACCTCAAAACAGTTTTGGCGCATTTGAAAAAAGCTGTTACACAAAAAAACTCGACATTTGGGTGCCTCATGAGCTCACTGAAAGAAACTAAATGAACCGTGTATTCATTTGTGATTCTTTATTACGACGTAATGAAACCGAACCATTTTTGAAAAACCTGATAACTGGTGATGAAAAGTGGATCATGTACGACAAGAACGTGTGAAAAAGGTCGTGGTCAAAGGCTGGTCAGGCTTCACAGACTCTGGCGAAACCCAGATTATCTCGCAACAAGGTAATGCTGTGTGTATGGTGGAATTGGAAGGGAATATTATTCATTATTTGCTGTAGTCCTCCATTTTGTTATTTCCGCTGAATATTAAAAGAGTATTAGGAACAAAGCCATCCTTACTGCCAGCATGTACCAATATCCATCTTTTTCCTTTAGAAATATCAGTCTTTATCTCTTTGATGTTGACTGATTGCCAGCATTTATTAACCTTATATGATGAGTGGATGTAGTTCTCGTCTAAGTAATTTTTTTTTGTGACTCTTCTGGTAAGGATCTGTTTTTTATTATTATGTCCCAAGTATTTTTCCCGTTTATGGGCCACATTGGTTTTCTCAACTAGAGCATCTCTGTTTGTGCCATATTTTTTAAAAGAAAACCCCAATGATTTCAATATTTTTCTCAATGTTTCATGGCAACATTGAAGATCGAGATCTTCTCTCACCACAGCGAGCAACTTCCTTAATGTTGGTGCTTCTTTGCGCACTGTATGAAAGAACTGCACCTTTTGCTTAATTGCACATAAAGTAAAGTCGTCCACATCCAGAATAGGACGGCCTCTCTTATGTTTCTCGGGTGTCGAAAACTTCATGTGTGATACATTCACTATAATTAAATACCTGTCATATCATAACAGCAACTCGTTACAACTTCGTACAAGTCATCCAAATCAGTTAGAACTTTTCCTGCGTGATACTCCGCCATAAACTGCTTAAAAACATGGTATATGACCTCTCTTGCACTACAGCTTGGCAAAAAAGAGTTCGACGCGGTCACAGATGAAACTAAATATTTTGGTCGTAGTATACAGTTTAGCTCGCAGTGTGTGGTATGACTAAATAATGTGGTATAGCGCCCTCATTTTTTCCAAACTCTTTCTTGCCAAGCTGTACTCTTTATAGTTTTTCCCATTTTCAAGCACCAAAACTTAGATTTTTCAATATTTCTTTCGATATCAGTACGAAAATAACGACAAACCTCTAAAGAAAGAAATTTTCTGTGCTATTTGAAACTGACAGTGACAGTCTGAGAGTTGCCATATGAAGAGAAAATATTAGTTCCGCTTTATTTAATTTCTAGACTTAGTTGACAAGCTGTAATTGACAAGCTGTACACTTTCCTTTTCTAGTCTATTGTTGCCAGCTAAATATTTTAGTACCCTTTTTTTGCCGCAATATGGCGAGGTCGGCTAAGTTCCTGGTCGAGCTTTAAATTTGGTTCCTTAGTCTGAGGCTTTATAGCTTTTACACCGTCGAATATTTTAGTTTTAGACCTTTGTCTACGCCTTAGACTTAATCCGATCTTACTAGAGCACCACTAGCGGCCATGTATACAATACACACTTCCTCTTCCTTTTTGTGTCAGGCAGGGCTGCACTCATAAACTAGGGGTCGCTACACGGTTCCTAAAGCCATCTTTGTCGCACGCTTTCTTAATTGTATACGCTGTCCTGCTGTCAGTGTCAGAACTTGACGAAATTATATTAAATAACATAATTTAGGAATGGTTTCCTGACAGTCGGAGGTCCGGTGTTCGGTTCTGTCATTTATTTGTAAACATAATTTAATGCATAATTTTACCGACAAATAATACAACTTAAAATAAGTTTAGTGAACATTTACTAATATGCCTCACGGTCATTGTCATGATGACCATGATCACGATCATTCATCAGATGAAGTTGGGTTTCAGTATAACCTCTTCGAGAAAATTGATAAAGACAACTTACAGTGTTTAAATGAGGCTATTGAAGGCTCTGGAAAAACTGTATTCAAGCCATGGGACCAACGTCTGGATCGTGTAAATGTAAGTTCCTGAACTCTATTCAAGTTCAGACAACACATCAATGTTTATCTGCTAAGATTCACACAAAACTAAAATCATGACAAGATATTTCATGCAGGATACTTATAAAGCTACAAAGTACGCGAGGTCTTCACGTCAGTGTTGCCACCTTGAATTTTTTTTGTCACTTAGGTTCCATTTATAGAAACGAGTGAGTGGTGCGAATTTTGTATGGGCATTAGATTATTTCCGCACTAATTAAGGGGTGGGAGGGTAAGGGGGGGTAGGAGAGCGTATCCCTCACCCCATGGTACTCTCCTCTACTTGCAGAGATCAACCATTTTTTTCATACCAAAATAATTAGACACCTGGTCCTAAGAATTTTGTTCCTAGACGTAGTCTAACAAATGTGTTTTTTTTTAAGGAATAACCTATACTTGAATAAAATTTGTACATATACCTATGGTTTGTATTTAAACGAGCGCCAAAATTACTGAGTGACAGACTGTGGGCGAATAAAAATGTTGAAAACGACGACTTCACTATTAAAACTAGGGACGACGTTGCCTCACTCCGCTCCGCTTCGCTCGACTCCTTAGTTTTTCTTACATGTCAACCTAACACGCTCCTCCTCGCTTCGCTTGTCGTCGCACCTATTTATTTTACTCATGTTCCATTTTACCTCAATAATCTTACAACTAATATTTTTTCAGGCAGGATGCTTTCTATTGACATTTGTCACTGTGATAAACGAAACGTTATTTAATTTTGAAACTTCATCAGCATTTTGATAGTGCAGATAAAGCAAAAATATACGAAAAATGAAAAATTACAAAAATTTTTTTCTTGAAAACCTTTGAGTTCCGCAAGCTGAAATTTTTGTGTGTTAGATCTAGTAACCAGACCTATCTACCATAAAAATAATAGCAATGCGGAAATAATCTAATCGCTCACCATGAAAAACATTTAATAAGTTAATCTAGTCTGAAATTTCACCAAATTTCGGAACTTTCTGTGGAAAAAGAATCACTTAAATCTCGAAATTTAACCAATCAAGTCAAATGTAATTTGTAGATTTTGAAAATTAGAAACAAATTTTTTTTTGCTTGTGTCTCCATTTTTTGTTTAATTTTAAAATATTCAGCCTAAGATGCGCGACGTGCGAGTTTGTAAGGAGTGGGAGGTTATAAATAAATAATTATCATCACTTTTAATCTTAGGGGTTATTTTATAACACTCCAACCCTTATAGGCTATATGTTGACCAAGGTCACTACAATGATAATAAATAAAACCGCATCCAAATCTGTTCAGCGGTTCCCAAGTTAAAACAGAGCATACCAACATGCAGACAGACTTCCCCAATAATAGACTGAGTTTGTTATGAACTTCCCACGAGAGGACTTCTCACACAGAGATAAGATAACACATTTACCACAAAAAAATGGTTATTAGAGTCCACATTGAAAAATCACTAAAAGGTTGACTGGAAGAAATTCCTTTTAGGAATAAGTCAGCCCTTGCCTTCTGTCTGTTCTTTGTATATTTGTAAATATCTTGTTCTGTGTGCAATAAAGTGTTTATTCATTCATTCATTCATTCATTCATTCATTCATCGCATACAAAAAATATTATTGCTAAATGATGAAAAAATATCACCAAAAACCTTAAAAAAACACCAGATCTAGTGACAAAATAGCTAAGGTAGCAACACTGCTTCACGTAATGTGCTGCCTGCTGCAAACCAACCGCTCTCTCTGGTTTGGTCAATTATCAGAATTAAAATTAGATCTAATCATCAATCCATATAAAAATAATATAAAACAAAAATACATTGTCATGACATGAATCTCTGAGAAGGTGTTACAGGTCTATGTTCAGGTTGATTGTCCGACAATGGTGTCGATTTGGTGTAACACAACTTATTTGACAGGACTAATCTTATTTTAAGTGCTCTGTCCTTGTCTTCTCGATATAGAAAGAAAAAGACAGAATGCTTAAATTAAGTCTTGTCAAATAAGTTAAGTTGTGTTACACCAAATTGACACCAATGCCCAACTATTATATTATGGGTTGCATTTTGCACACATTGAATTTGTATATGCTGTCCTGTTGTCAATGTTAGATGGGCCTTTACTAATGATCAAACAGAGCCCAGAGAGTTTGGTACAACACCCACATTACACTGACACACAATTTGTTTACAGTTTGTTGAAAGTGATGCTGATGAAGAGTTGTTATTTAATATCCCATTTACTGGAAATGTGAAGCTAAAAGGTATAAGAGTAGCCTCGGAGAACTCCGATTGTCATCCATCTAAGCTAAGATTGTAAGTAAATCTATTAATTATTAATTTATTATTCACTTACCATAAGAAAACTCAATTGTGGGTGAGAACAAATGTTATGCAATTTCATTGCACTATTACTTGCACACTTGGGTTCCATGTGTAAACGAGTGAATTTCACTCGGAGTGATGCAAATTTCACCCTAGAGCGTTAAAAAATTGACCCGAGTTAAACCGAGGGTAACCGAACTGTTACCTGACAGATGCACAAAAGTGTTTTGAAACCCTTCGGAATAATGCGAAAATCACACTGGCCCACCTGATTGGTGCAACCCACGTGCAACCAGATTTTTGTTTCTCTTGCTCCTATATCTATCTGTCTCTTTCTAATAAACGAGTGAAATTTCGCACTATGATCGCATATTCTGAAATGCTTCCTTGGTAAAATTTTCACACCAATTTCTTAGACAGAAGAATTTTGTGTTTGCATTTGTATGCAGGTTTGCAACTGATGTCATTCCCTCCTTATGGAATGATCCATGATGCTAAACTCCAGTCTTGCTCTAATGCTTTAGTTTTTTATTTATCTATCCTGTTCTAATCGTCTGCCATGAAAATTCAGTTATTTTGAAATTGCAGCTACAATAGGAAATTAACTTGAATTTTTTATGTATAAAGACTTTTTGTCCCTATCTGGGTGCGGTAGTTTGAATTTATTAATGTAATAAAGACTGTTTGTCAGTATCTGGGTGTGGTAGTTTCGTTTTAATGGTTTGGAAATGTAGGTGCTGAATTGATTTTCCCGTAAAATTAATATTTTTAAAAAAGTAATTTTACTATATGAGTAAAAAGATTAAATTTATGTAATTAAATGCATGTATAATGTATATAAATAATAATCTAAGAGAAATAAATGTACCATACTTATCCAAATTTTTATCATTTATTCAGACAAACCTGAATTCAATGGAAAACTCAAGTTTAGAATTATGGAGCCCCTTAAGGATGGCTAGACTCGTTACATTAGGTGTAGATTTGATGAAATGCCTCTTAATTAGTTATTAAATACCCTTTGATGAAACATGTAAAGATACTAGAAATTCTGCAAAAATGTTCAGTTCATGCAACTCACTCCTTTTGTGTACGAAATTCGTTTCGAAACGAGCGAAATCACTCGGAGTGATGCGAATTTCACCCTAGAGCGTTCAAAAATGGACATGAGTTAAACCGAGGGTAACCGAACTGTTACCTGACAGATGCACAAAAGTGTTTTGAAACCCTTCGGAATAATGCGAAAATCACACTGGCCCACCTGATTGGTGCAACCCACGTGCAACCAGATTTTTGTTTCTCTTGCTCCTATATCTATCTGTCTCTTTCTAATAAACGAGTGAAATTTCGCACTATGATCGCATATTCTGAAATGCTTCCTTGGTAAAATTTTCACACCAATTTCTTAGACAGAAGAATTTTGTGTTTGCATTTGTATGCAGGTTTGCAACTGATGTCATTCCCTCCTTATGGAATGATCCATGATGCTAAACTCCAGTCTTGCTCTAATGCTTTAGTTTTTTATTTATCTATCCTGTTCTAATCGTCTGCCATGAAAATTCAGTTATTTTGAAATTGCAGCTACAATAGGAAATTAACTTGAATTTTTTATGTATAAAGACTTTTTGTCCCTATCTGGGTGCGGTAGTTTGAATTTATTAATGTAATAAAGACTGTTTGTCAGTATCTGGGTGTGGTAGTTTCGTTTTAATGGTTTGGAAATGTAGGTGCTGAATTGATTTTCCCGTAAAATTAATATTTTTAAAAAAGTAATTTTACTATATGAGTAAAAAGATTAAATTTATGTAATTAAATGCATGTATAATGTATATAAATAATAATCTAAGAGAAATAAATGTACCATACTTATCCAAATTTTTATCATTTATTCAGACAAACCTGAATTCAATGGAAAACTTAAGTTTAGAATTATGGAGCCCCTTAAGGATGGCTAGACTCGTTACATTAGGTGTAGATTTGATGAAATGCCTCTTAATTAGTTATTAAATACCCTTTGATGAAACATGTAAAGATACTAGAAATTCTGCAAAAATGTTCAGTTCATGCAACTCACTCCTTTTGTGTACGAAATTCGTTTCGAAACGAGCGAAATCACTCGGAGTGATGCGAATTTCACCCTAGAGCGTTCAAAAATGGACATGAGTTAAACCGAGGATAAACGAACTGTTACCTGACAGTTGCACGAAAGTGTTTTGAAACGCTTCGGAGTAGTGCGAAAATCACACTGATTGGTGCAACCCGATTTTTCTTTCTCTTGCTCCCATATAGATCTGTCTCTTTCTAATAAACGAGTGAAATTTCGCACTATGATCGCACGTTCTGAAGCGCTTCCTTTGTATGACAAAAAATAGGGTTGGGGAAGATTCGTCATGATTCGTGCCGCGGAATTCGTGCTCTTTTTTATTTTGGTGGCGACTCGTGCCGCTGTTTTTTACCAGTGACGATTCGTGCTCCATTAAAAAAATATCCTTCTCAAAAATAGAAAAGTACAGTTGGTGTAAAAAGTGAAAATAGAATATATTTATAAAACAATTTAATTATAAGTCTATTTTATTTTTATAAAATTAAAGCTTTATATTACATGATATGTTTATTCTTATAACTAATAATAATAACACAGAAAAAATAGTAGTTATTAGAAAAATGTAGCTGTTATTCAGACTTTTGTTTTAATTTTAGTACTTCTAAATCATTCAACAATTTTGCGATCAACATTGGACTTCGGTGCCAACAACGGCAAATCGATGTTAAGCAAACTTAATCTATTTTACTTATATTTATTTATTATTTTTGAAATGACTTTTGTGACTGGTAGTACTCCAATGTGAAATAAATGAAGATTTTTAATTATCAAGTTGTATGGCAAGAATCTACACCAAAAAAGGGGACAAGTTAACACCTAGTGAATATATTTTATTAACGGAGCACGAATTTACACCAAAAATAAAGATTTTTGGCACGAGTTTACACGGCACGAATTTCGCGGAGCACGAATCTTCCCCAACCCAAAAAATATATAACTTGTTTACTTCCTAGGTTAATTTTTGTGTTAGATTCTAATAGCACTGCAAATAAATCCCTAATAAGTAACATAAAACCCGTTTAAATGGTGTATGATTAAATAAGATATACCTATATAATAATAATAATATTTATTTATTTGCGTAAAAGAACTTAGAATTAATAGAATAAAAATAGGATCTTATGGCTAGTAAAAATGTTTTGCCTTACGAAAAGTAGCCCGTATTTTAGGCACAAAATGGACAAAACATAAAGAAGACTTAAAAAACATATTGTAAGTTTAAAAATTAAATACCTAAATGTTTGAAATAAAAGTAGAAGTCAATTAAATATAAAACCTTAAGATTAATTGAAATATTACACTTAAAATAATTTAACTAAAACATAATAATTACATCAAATTTACCACTGAGAAGGGCTCTACGTACCTTTTTTCGAAGCGTTTCGTTATATTTTCGAACCCTCATAGCTTCGGTCTGGATAATACTAGAGGTAAACCAAATTCTCAAGATAAGATGTAGTAAGCAGAAGTTTCATTTGCTTGACTTTTATACTTTGAATTTCATTAATACCTAAATTACGTCGATTTCGTCACTCACTCACTGATGATCATCAAAACCTCTAGGGTACTTCCTGAAGTCCTAGAAAGCTGAAATTTGGTATGCAGGCGAGGATTAGCACAGAAACAACAAATAAATTAAGAAATCTGTAACTTTCCCCCTACAAATCCTCTTAAGGGGGTCAGGTTCTGTATTATTAAAAAAATATATTCCCAACTTCAAAAAGTCGTAGAAATCTGAAATTTAGTATGCAGGCTAGAATTAGCACACAAACAACAAATAAATTAAAACATCTGTAACTTTCACCCTCCAAACCCTCCTAAGGAGAGTCAAGTTCTGTATTATAAAAAAATATATTATATTCTCAACCTCCAAAAGTCCTATAAATCTGAAATTTGGTATGAAGGTTACGATTTGCACACACCCAACGAAAATATTTAAATACCTATCTATCAATTTTACCCTTCGCGATTTTAGTTTAGCTTCATATTAAAAGTTGTTTGTATAGGAGTACTATCTTTAGTTTTCGTCTTTTCCGCAAAAATAAGCCAAATACATTTAAGAGACATTCTACACAAGACAAGCCTACCTTGTTTCATGTAAAGTTACAATATATTTTATTTCAGGTTTAAAAATAGACCAAATATGACATTTGATGATGCGACATCAGAGCCTGATCAAGTCTTTGAACTCCAAAAAGACACTGATGGTATCTTAGAATACACAACAAAGTGAGTAAATGTAAGATTATGTTTTTATAGCGAAATCCATCACTTTGGAATAATTTAAATAATTATTAGGCTGCATTACAAACTAAAAAATATCAATTGGAAACAAATTTAAAGACTAGAATTTGATAATTAATAATAGTATGTAGCATATTCCAAAGCGATGGATTTCACTACAAAAACATTAAGCTTAATTAATGAGAACTGTGAGTTTCTTAATTGTCTGAAGCAACACATATTGTAGCGACGACAGCGCCATCTGTTTCCTAAGAGCAAGGCGTGAAATCATATAACGCCCTCGTGAGCGTTCAGTATATGCCTTACAAGCTGGTTAGATCAAATAACTACTAAAATATTTAGTGGACAAGTATGATGGAAAAATTCAACAGTCTAGGATAAGTACTTCGGTGGCGCAATTGGTTGCGCGGTTGTCTTGATAACGGGAGGTCGCAGGTTCGAATCCTGGCCTGAGCAATTTTTTAAAATTGTTGTCTTTAAATTAGTTATTGGTGTTAATTGATATTTTCTAGTTTGTAATGCACTAATAATATTAAGTGGTTAATCTCTGGAACTACTGAATCGATTCTGAAAGTTCTTTTACTGTTGCAATGGTAAGACTTCATTTGGACATAGACTTAACCGGGGAAAGGGCAGTTCCTCAGGGACATACCTAGTCGTTATTAACTATGGAACCGATTTTAAAAGTTATATCCCTATTCTGATGATTATACCCTTTACTTGGACAAAGACTAAATAAGTTTGTTTCCTAGAAAAGGGCAGTTCCCTAGGGATAGAGACATCAATTAAATCGTGTGCGTAATCTCTGGTACTAACGAACCGATTTAAAAAAAAAATCTTTGATATATGTAATGGTTAGAATTTTCACTTAGACATAGGCTAAAGTTTGGGCAGTTCCCTAGGGACATAGTCATTACTTTAATAAATACTTACGGAACCGATTTGAAAAATTATTTTTTCTGTTGTAATGGTAAAACACTTAGGGAAAGGCTTTTTAGTTTGTTTCCTGGAAACAGACAGTTCCCTAGGGTCATGGAAATAGGGTCAAAAATATTAAATACAACATAATGGTCACAACACGAATCCCCGACGGCTTGTTTTCAAGTTTAAACAGTGAAAAGCGAGTCACAGGTTTTCACCGACGATTATTACGTCCCAAACGTGTTGCGTAGTGAGCCCTATTACGTAATTCGGGCACATATGCTCAGCGGAATCCCATGTCCTATGACGATGTTAGTAGTTCAGGGATTTAGTTCCAGATTAGTTCTATCGAATCCAATCAATTTTTTTCATTTGTTGTGTAAAAATAGATAAAGGACACGATTTTATAGGTGACCTCCAGCAAGCGGGACACTTCCTATTTATAAGCCTCAGGAACTCCAGATGAGTGTCAAACTTTAGTTCTACTTCCCTGTATTATGTTCTAAGTGAAAACAAGTTTCTAACGTGTATTATTTCGATCATAATTCGGTTAGAAAAGACCTCGTCGTAACAGCATTGCGCGCTGACAACCTTATTTCAAAGTCGGTCCCATTGATATTTGTACCGTCATGCATGGACCTGTTAATTTAGCTTACCGAAGCTCCTTAAACGTCTGTCTGTACTCTACGTTTTTTCGTACACATTTTTTCGATACACTTAAATATTACACTTCTATTCCAGAATTGTGACATTTTCATCTGTTACTCACCTGACCATGCATTTTCCCTGCAACTTTGGCGCTGAATGTACAAAGATATATTATATTGGCTTAAAGGGCGAATGGACCCCTGCTCATAGACATGGGGTGACCATCTGTACATATGAAGCAAGGCCTAATTTAGACGACCATAAACTAAAACATTTGGATGCAGTTTCAAGGCACATAGATTGATATTTATAAGTGAAATGACTTGTTATATGAAATAACTCAAGATGATGAATAAAAAAGTAACATATTAAAAACAGATTTTGTTTTTCAAAACTTTCAAAGGAATATTAAATAGGATTATTGAAAAGACGAATTTATTATAGTCGAAAACTTACAATATTGTAGATTTTGATACCGACTGCCTGGACAGCACTATGGATATTTCAATGCATGCAAAAAAGATAGCATCAGAACATGTGTTGTTACACCATGTTTATGAATGCAGCTCTGAGGAATAATGTTAACAGGTAAGTCAAAATAAAATTAATGTTATAGTTTATTATTTTTGTATTTTATTAGATTATTATAAGTACACTATTTACACAATGATTTCAATAAAAATATAATGTATCATACATAGGACTAGTCTTATATTTTATTGAAAAAACAATGAAGTGATTTATTTTACTGCATAAGCATTTCTGTCTAGGTTTGGCTTGGCCCTCTCTATTGCAGGATGCTTTTATGTTTATAATTTTGATGGCTTAAATAAATTAAGACATTTTAATTTAAAACAAACGAAGTTATTACGCTAAATAAATTCTATTTATAGTAGGTATACATAAGTAAAGCTGTTGAAGTGTAAACGTGAACACTATACATAAAATGTGCAGATAGGTAATTCTTGTAATCGGGCAGTGATATTATTTAATATTCCATATTTAAAACTAGTGCATAATATCTATCTACATACACAATTACACATCACTCTCATTTCTATTAAAATTGGAACAGCCGTCCGTTAAATTAAAATCACGATTTATTTGTAATGTGTAATGTAACAAACACAGTCTATACACAAAGTACACGTTCGTGCGGTTATTTGACGTTGGCTAGTCGACGCCTACCGCGTGGAATTCGTCCTCGGCGCGCGTACGGTGAGTAGCGGTTGTACGGTTGCCGGTAGTTCGGTGGACGAACGACGGCATTCGGCACGGAGTTTACATCAGGCTGTATTGTTTGCATTGCCGGCCTTCGTCGCATGCACACCGCGCATCTTGAAATTTAAGGAAAATTGTATCAGTATCACTACGTGCATCACTAGTATCACTAGGTACTTAAGGCGCGTGTTCCCGCGTCATCCGAAAATTACTCCCATTGATGAAGTTATTTCTCTTAAACGGCTTACTTAAAAATTATGAAAAAAATATATGTCATTATTTAAAGTATAAGAAACAATCTCATTGCAGGAAATTATTCTCGCCTATAAGAAACACCCTGAAAATATTTCCCAAAGTCAAGCTGTTTTTGGAATAAAATTGGCTATTTCTCAGAAACCGCTAATGTTATTTCTATGGTTCTTGCACTAAAATACAAAAAAGTATAGCTTATAAAACTCATTGCGGGAAATTTAAAAATGTTGATTTACAGCAGAGTTAATAAGTAAAAACTAGATATTTTGAGAGCGCGTGGCGTCAACGTTGCCGTAAACGGCAAGTTTCGGAGCAGTCGATTACAAAATCAAATGCAAGGTGTTAACGTTCATTTTGACTTTGTTTAAAATATCTCAAGGTTATTGGAGGCTACAAGGGCCGTAACCAACCGAAGATTATAAACGGCGAGCTTGACGGTCGGATAGCAGTTTATACTAGCACGGTGGGTAGTTTTCGGCCCTCGATGTAAGTGAACAATTACTGTATAAATGAATGCATAAAATTCAAGGAAATCTGTAATATTTATATATGTACGTAAATTGCAAATTATTAAGATACTTATAAATTATTTCCTACTGTACTTATATAAAATAAATTCAGTCATTCATACATTATTTAATTGCGTAAAACGGTAAAACGTGTCGAAATAATAATATTAAACCGTACCTGCTGACTTTAGAAACTTGATCGGCTTTCAAAGTTTGCTGATTAGGCTTCTGGAACATTAGATTGTCGTCAATAGTTGAGAGCCAGAACGAAATGGCGGTGGCGAAGAAATTGCATCGTCCAAGACCGTTACACTCGATAAAAGGTCTTGTTCTGAACTCCCGCAGACAGGACCCAGGGGACACTAGAGATTGTCCCGCTGCGTCTGCGCCGGCTGTGCTCTGAAATACAAGAACAATAGGACTTGAGTACAATTTTCTTTTTCCCTTATCTATACATATAAGGTGACTTTCGTTTATATAGCCAAATTCATACTTTATAAATTCACTTTATATATGTACATATATCTTTAAAACAAAACTAATTGAAAACTTTTACAGCACATACCTATATACCGGGTGTAAATAGAGTGCTACCATTAAATTAAACCACATATTCTACCGATCATACTGAACCACTTATCGCATACCCGCGCTAACCAATAGTTTGGGAAATATTTTAGTTTCAAACAAAAATGCGTGAACCTTAACGCACCGATTTACGGGCGTTTTTTGTAACGGCGTCTTCAGTAAAACAGCTGTGCAGACGCAGCGTTCTAAAATAGACCTTCTACCTACGGGATAAAGTCTTTAAGTTACAGTTGAATACCTTTTTCTCTGAAGATTTGCGCGGGTTTTTTTCATCAGATATAGTGTCAGTATGTGGTTTTATTTAAAGGTCTCAGTACATTTACTCCCTGTATATTGTAAATTTACTCACACCTGCGACATTATATATCGTAAAGAATAGTTTACAGACAAAATCAGAGAAAATATACAAACAGACAGACATACGAGAAATTAGATTTAAATATCAATAAGGTTTTATATTTTGTCTATGCAAAATGTAAATATATATTTTAATACACCTGCTCAAAATAGTTATGATAGATTACGTGCTTGTTTACTGTGCGTAAAATGACATATTTCACACTCGTGCTTTTTTTTACTACTGACGCCATCTAGGCGTCTAAGTTAAATTAAAATTAGGCTTGCAAAAGTAGGCACCTCTTTTGTAGGACATGGTATATGATTTTACAATAAACATCTAAAGGAGGTCCTTAGTTTTTCAGAAAATAAGTCTTGAGAAAAGCATATTATAAAATTAATGACTATTTGGATGATAGTGACACCAATGTCATGAGAATATTTATTGATACTTCAGATTCGTTTATTTTCTAACTGATTTGTGTTTTTCAAATCGTTTGTTTTTCATGTTGTTTTTTTATTATTATTTTAACATTTCTTTTTACATATTGACATGAACATTTTATAACTTAAACTTAGCATTTATTAGTTGATAATCTGACTATAAAAAAATGTGATAAACTATATGAGACAGGTGGATGATGTTTTGCTTAGTATTTTAATTTACTCATTAGACAGGTAGACCAAGATAAATATATTTTTTTCCTGATGACACAATTTCCTTCTGTCTTTTATATTTTTATCCTTTTCTAATATATTGTTTAGTATTATTTTATATAAGTTAAAAAAAACTGTAATAGCATTATGCTATATTGAGAAAAAAAATACTGATAAAAAAAGACATGATCTTTCTAAGTTTCTTGCCCTTCTTCTTAGCAAGATTAATTGAATGGGCGGATTTAGGCATTATATCTATTTGTAGTTTATTTATCTATGAACTTATTTATTCATTGCATTATGTAGGTATGTATGAACAATATTTTAATTTTTTACTTATGTTAGTATATATTTGGCTAGGCATTTTATTTATTTATGGTCTATTCAGTTTATTTTTCAACTTATTTATTAATTGCATTATGTAGGTATAATTATATTCTTATTCCAATAAGTCTTTATTTTATGCATGTGTATGACTTTAGTAGCCCAACTTTAAATATAGTTTTTTTATATATTTCCCGTATCATATTTGTTTCATCATAAAATATTATTTTAATACAGATTAGATTTGACATGTAAAACGTATACTTTATGTATGTATTTTACAAATAAACATTTTGAATCTTTTTGAATCTTAGAGGAAACCGGCCACATCATTTAGTAAGCGAGTAAACTTTTATTTTACCAGATACACTAAAAACTGTTTCAGATGAGTATTTTCAAACTTTTATATTTTATTATCAAATATATTATATATGTCAATTTGTACAAGATGTTCTAAAAATTCAAAACGATTTTAGACGTCATAATCTTAGAAATGATTTTAGAAAGAGTCATTGGTCTTTGTACTACAGATTAGCGCCAATCAGACTGCGTGTTCTTCTGTCGACTTGTATCTGTTTTGATTTGCAACAAAGTTGCTTTTATTTTATTATTTCATGTAATTTTTCGCAGGTGTATTAAAATACGTCATTTGATACACGTGCGAAATGCACTGCGTGCGACTGCGTCTCGGCAAAAAAGTCAATCGTGACTCTAAATATCTACCTTTTCGCACTTGCATCAAAATGTACTATTATCTGTCAATATTTTTTCATACTCAACTGATGCAGGGCCCAGGTAGGGCCTGAAATATACCTTGAGAAGTTTTAATTGTTGTGTACAGCGATAGTAACGGGTGATTTTTTTGAGGTTAGGATTTTCATGCATTAGTATTTGACAGATCACGCGGGATTTCAGACATGGTGTCAAAGAGAAAGATGCTCAGTTCAGTATGCTTTGACATTTCATCATGAATAGACTTACTAACGAGCAACGCTTGCAAATCATTGAATTTTATTACCAAAATCAGTGTTCGGTTCGAAATGTGTTTCGCGCTTTACGCCCGATTTATGGTCTACATAATCGACCAAGTGAGCAAACAATTAATGCGATTGTGACCAAGTTTCGCACTCAGTTTACTTTATTGGACATTAAACCAACCACACGAATGCGTACAGTGCGTACAGAAGAGAATATTGCGTCTGTTTCTGAGAGTGTTGCTGAAGACCGTGAAATGTCGATTCGTCGCCGTTCGCAGCAATTGGGTTTGTGTTATTCGACCACATGGAAAATTTTACGCAAAGATCTTGGTGTAAAACCGTATAAAATACAGCTCCTGCAAGAACTGAAGCCGAACGATCTGCCACAACGTCTAATTTTCAGTGAATGGGCCCTAGAAAAGTTGGCAGAAAATCCGCTTTTTTATCGACAAATTTTGTTCAGCGATGAGGCTCATTTCTGGTTGAATGGCTACGTAAATAAGCAAAATTGCCGCATTTGGAGTGAAGAGCAACCAGAAGCCGTTCAAGAACTGCCCTTGCATCCCGAAAAATGCACTGTTTGGTGTGGTTTGTACGCTGGTGGAATCATTGGACCGTATTTTTTCAAAGATGCTGTTGGACGCAACGTTACGGTGAATGGCGATCGCTATCGTTCGATGCTAACAAACTTTTTGTTGCCAAAAATGGAAGAACTGAACTTTGTTGACATGTGGTTTCAACAAGATGGCGCTACATGCCACACAGCTCGCGATTCTATGGCCATTTTGAGGGAAAACTTCGGAGAACAATTCATCTCAAGAAATGGACCGGTAAGTTGGCCACCAAGATCATGCGATTTGACGCCTTTAGACTATTTTTTGTGGGGCTACGTCAAGTCTAAAGTCTACAGAAATAAGCCAGCAACTATTCCAGCTTTGGAAGACAACATTTCCGAAGAAATTCGGGCTTTTCCGGCCGAAATGCTCGAAAAAGTTGCCAAAAATTGGACTTTCCGAATGGACCACCTAAGACGCAGCCGCGGTCAACATTTAAATGAAATTATCTTCAAAAAGTAAATGTCATGGACCAATCTAACGTTTCAAATAAAGAACCGATGAGATTTTGCAAATTTTATGCGTTTTTTTTTTAAAAAAAGTTCTCAAGCTCTTAAAAAATCACCCGTTATTTTATATCGCTGGTTGTGTACATATTTATAATTTCACTTTATGTATATCTCTAAAACAAAACTAATTAAGAGCTATTACAGCATATAAGTATTTATATTTTTTTGCAAATTCATACTGGAGACTCGGTAAGTGGTCAGGACCAAGATTCAATGACTGTTTGCGAAATACGTTTTTTTGCCTCTATACTTTTTTAGTAACAATCTCGGCTTAATTAGTACATACAGAAGTCTAAATTTTATTTTGCGTATTTCACAGAAAGAGTAATTGACCCTTGGTCCTGACTACTTAAGAGTCTTCAGTATGAATTTGGTTTTATAAAAGAATGTCACCTTTATTATATCGAACGTCTTATGATAAAAAAGGGGATGGAGTCGCCCGTTAACAAGTGTGTGAGTGGATTTACTATGGAATTAGGCTTACTATGATGTGAATGTGTGCGTGCCGGGCTCGTGCGTACACGCGAGTAGGCTTACTATGGGTGCTTCAGTTTTTGGTTGGCGAAACTCCTTCCGACTTTTTTATACTACTATGGTCTTATGTATTATCATGATTATAGGGCGCTGAGCCGTAACTATTTTTACGAAACAAGTAGGACAAATATTTTATCAATGCAAGTGCTCGTAAAGGCCATTTTATATGCACGAAAACTGTTGTTAAAGTCGACTTTACCACACTAGGGGGTTTTTTTTTTTATAGACAAAAAGTTGCCTGACGCTTATCGCTCGTGTTTCAGATCGTTCCTCGTAAGCTATTGTCTCCTTACCGCACTTACAGCATAAACTACTATTAAATAAAGTGGTAAGTAATTAAATCTAAATCGCTCATTGTAACTTACCATCAAAAATGAGTATCCTATCCAAAGCTCCTCCCAACCATTGGGGCAAGTTGGTACATCGTGGCTTTGACTATGGATTGCAATCGTTCTGGTGGGGGACTCACAGACTTGACATCTGCAAAAAATAAAATGTAGATGAAATGTTTAATTCAGGCACAAATATTACATAGAGCCAAACGAGAAAGACCAAAAACCAAGATGTCTGTTCGGTGTAAAAGGATTGATACCTTAAATTAAATCAGATACTTTACTGAATACACTGAACAATTTTCTTAAAGAAATATATACCTGCGCAAATGAAATAAATAAATAGTAATAAGTACGTACGCCCGCCCGCGCCCCGCTTCCTTCGCCAGGACACCTTATTTTTGACTTCTGTGCAATAAGGGGGGGCTATCCCGATTTTGTCTCTTTTCAAAACCATTTTAAACCAATAAATAGCGATGAATAAATTTTGTAAAAAATATATACCATATTTCACTCTTTGATTTTAATACATATTTCGGCCGTTCGATACACGATTACTTACATTTTCCTCGATCCAATAAAATCGCAAACATCGGTCTTAGCTATGATCAAAATATAATTTCCTTTGAGTTGTATTCAGTTTTGGACAATCAAACTTATACTAAAATAAACGTCGTAAAAATGTGATAGAAAACGGCCATGAAATTAAAAACCCATTTCTCTAATTCCAAAATAATAAATAAAAACACCTCAAAACGGCGAGTTTTTCTGTGCGGCCCGCTTCCGCTGAGCGGGATGCACATGTGTAAAATGAAAGCGTTGGAGCAGGACAGACTTCTCTGGATAACCTCGCCTAGACTTTCGTGCCGCAGGCTGTAGCATTAGTGGTGAAAACTTCTTTTATTCGATAAACATGACATAAAATCTTGTTTTTAAATAGTTTTTTTTATTTGTGCTTGTTAGTTTCTTTGGGAAAGTTGTTTGGTATGATCACTAATTTATATCCGGTAGTATTTTTACCTAGAAATGTATGGGCCCACATTTTCTGCTTGAATTGGCGTCATCGCCATAGGCATAGGTTCCGGAGTAGACAACCAAAAGCTGTAGTCTTCCCGCTGAGCAAAGTCGCAGACATCATTTAAGTTGCAGAACATATACGGCATCGTCGAAAACTTCCTCATACAGCTGCCTGGGGCGCCTGTAAATGTAAGTTTTTATTAATTTTATTCAATTGTAGTATGCAAACGAGTTGTCTTGTTGCTATTTGAAAACATACCCAAATCTTGTCCATGTGCTTTTGCGTTGGCGACAATGTGCATGAGTGAAAATCCATCCCACATAGGCGCGGTCCCTGACGGACATTGTGGCGTAAATGCGGATTGTGAGTGTACAGTGAAGTAAAATCCTCTCGATTTGGGAGGCGGTGGGGGTGGTGCTGGCAGTCCTGGTGGCCCAGGGAGGCCACGTTGACCTTCGAAACCTCGTAATCCAACTTGACCCTTGATTCCTTGTAACCCGTATGCTCCAGGTGCCCCAGGGTAACCAGGAAAGCCACTGTCTCCTATTTCTCCTTTTACTCCTGGAATACCGTTACGTCCAAAGGATCCTGGGACACCATCTCTACCAGGTTGACCTAGATCACCTTCCGGTCCTACGTCACCTCGTTCTCCGGGTAAAATTTCATTCGGTAGTATTGTTTCACCTCTGTCACCTTTGGTACCTTTTGAACCTGGGTAACCTTGAAGACCTTGTTCTCCTTCGTCACCTCTTGTACCCTTAAGGCCAGTTATACCTGGTGCTCCAGGATATCCATCTCGGCCCCCATCTCCTGATTCCCCCTTAACGCCTGGGAACCCTTCTACGCCTAGCCAGCCTGCATCACCACGTTCGCCCTTAATGCTTATTGCAATACCAGGTGAACCTTGTTCTCCCTTCGTGCCTGCTAACCCGGGAGCTCCTTCCATACCAGGTGCTCCAGGAATTCCATCTTTTCCACGTCTTCCAGGTAATCCATCTAGACCTTTCATTCCTTTGGGTCCTTGAAAACTGAGACCTGGTTGACCAGGCGCACCGGCTTCGCCATCTTTTCCATATTCACCTGGTGCACCTTTTGCGCCCATAGGGCCTGGCCATCCGGGTAATCCATCTCTTCCTGGAATACCTGGCTCACCTCTCTCAGCATTTATGCCATGTAATCCAGGTAATCCTGGAGGCCCTACATCGCCAGGTAATCCTTTAAGACCGCGTAGACCAAATTCTCCCGGCAGTCCAGGGAAACCTGTCTCACCACGCTCTCCCTTTATTCCTTGGTATCCATAAATGCCGTTCTCTCCTATCTCTCCGTCTTCACCAGGCAATCCCTCCATTCCTACGTCACCCATGTCACCTTTTGTACCTGGCATATAAGAGCTAAATCCAGGAGCACCTCTTTCTCCTTTTAGACCAATGTCCCCTCTTGGACCCTCTGAACCTATAAAGCCCTGTTCTCCCGGTAAACCAGTTTTCCCCATATATCCAGGCTCTCCGTCCATTCCTTGATCACCTTTTTCACCATGACGCCCAGGCAAACCTCTTAAACCTCGTGGGCCTTTGAATCCGGGTATACCATTTCTTCCTGAGCGACCTGGCCTTCCTGGAAATCCTTTATCGCCTATTTGTCCTTTTAATCCTGGAAATCCTAAGTCACCCGTGGTACCTTTTTGTCCTCTTTGTCCTGGTCTGCCAGAGATTCCTCGTTCTCCTTTAGAGCCTTTAGGACCTTCATACCCTCCAATACTCACACCTGGAACTCCAGCATCACCTTTTCTACCCTGACGTCCTTTGAGTCCTGGTCTGCCTGAAGCGCCATTGAAACCAGGTTCACCGACGTCACCCTTCATTCCGCTAAAAGCGTCTTCACCGCGGAAACCCTGCGGCCCCATATATCCAGTATCTCCCTTTATTCCTTTGACGCCATTTCGACCATTGAAACCTGGATTTCCAGCAATTCCAATGTCACCTCGAATTCCTTTAGGTCCATCAACTCCTTGTATACCAAACTTTCCTGGTTGCCCAGCATATCCCTCTGGCCCAACTTCTCCTTGATCACCTGGTTCGCCATTTAGTCCTGGTCTACCCATGAATCCAGGAAAACCTTGGTAACCTAGTGGCCCACTATCGCCCATCAAACCACGTCTCCCCGTGCGGCCTCCTTCACCCTTTGTTCCCTTGGGACCTTCATCACCTTGCAACCCGTTTGGACCTTGTAGTCCTGGCTCTCCAATTTGTCCTACGGAACCTGGTAAACCGGGTGTTCCAGATAATCCGGGTGCTCCTTGAATGACTATGCCTGGAAATCCTTTCGGGCCCTATGGAACAATTAAATAAATGTTAAAACTATTAAATATGGTACAGTATAATATATTGGATAGTACTTTATGTTTTGAAATTAACTTACGGGTGGTCCCATTAATCCTTCCGGGCCGCTATCACCAGGAGGTCCTGGCTGCCCCTTTAATCCAAAACTACCGGGACGTCCTGGTATACCGGGATATCCGGGTTCTCCGACGTCTCCAACCTCACCAGGAATGCCATCGTAACCCTTTTCTCCAAATATACGCGAATAGCCCACATCACCCCGAGAACCTTTCTTGCCTTTAATAGCAGGGAATCCGGGTGCACCGCGTGAGCCTTGACTACCAGGTTCTCCATAAGGTCCGATATCACCCTTTTCTCCGAAAAAACCTTTAAATCCTTCTACGCCAGGAGGACCTCTAAATCCTTGTAATCCGACGTCACCTTTTATACCAGGGAATCCATCGTATCCCATATCACCTTTTAAACCCGGTCTGCCTTGGAAACCTAAAAATAATTAGTAAGTTAATTTGTTAGAACGCACATTCTTGAAAGATATTTTTTTATTTCAAGTACCCTATCATACCTGGTAACCCAACTTTTCCTGGTAAACCTCTGTCTCCTCTCGCATTTATGTTGTTTCCTCCGAGAGAGTCTCCTCTTTCTCCTGGTTGACCAGGTTCACCCGAGTCTCCCATTTCACCCCTGGAAACATTCGTAAATTGATTTTTCCTAACATACAAAACATATCTGTATACATCATTTTCTTTTTTTGGCAATTTCAAAGTGGTGTGTTTATAAGGGTCTGTATGAAAAAAATCCTATTTTATAGGCAGAGCTATTGAAATTCATCCAAACCTTTCTTTAGTTAGCAGTTAAATATAAGTATCTATACGTACACGCGCTTGGTAGTTCTCAACTAATTAAAAAATACAGAATATAGTGATTATTACTCAGCTGTCTTTAGTTAAAGCGCAATGATATGATGATACCCCTTACCTTTTACAAAAATCCGTACCCAAATCCAAATTCAATAGTTCTCACAAACATACATACATACAGACAGACAGACATTGATTTTATATGAAGGAAGAGACTGCCTTCGGCGTAATTTTCTTTTTTTTTTCAATAATAGTTTCGGCTGAGCATCACTTAAAAATACTATTATTTATTACATATTGGTCTTATTTATCAACTCATATCGTCTAGGGTCCTAAATTCCAAAACCAGTTTGCGGGACAATATTAAAAATTCAGCGTTTTGCTGTTAGGGAATATGACGTGCAATACAAAATTAATTTGCCATTATAATTTTTCCGATTTACACACGGCATTTCTTCAGACAGGGAAGAGTGTCTAGTAGCGGGCATATGAGTAGTATACACACATACTTTGGTCCAGCATCTCCCTTTTGACCAATGAGAGCAAAGGCTGGTAAATCAGCAGGCTCTCCAGGCATTCCAGGAGTTCCATCTCTACCGCGAGTCCCGTTGCGCCCTGGCATTCCAGGCCAACCGAAGTCACCGGCTCGACCTTTGATTCCTCTTGGTCCAAACCCACCGGGAAAACCGGGCCAGCCGGGGTCACCGGGCAAGCCCACATCCCCAGGGAATCCTAAAACATAATAATATGTTACTTGTAGAACTCTAAATCTAATTTATAAAGTCACCTGTATAAAAAAGCTGGTCTCTGGAGGTTATGAAGTGTAAAATACATGAAAACAGTACCCATGTCACCAACTGGTCCCTTTTCTGCTCTTATTAGTGATCCTGGAGGCTGTATAATCTTCCCTCTTTGTCCTTTTCGTCCCGGGGGTCCTGTAGAACCAGATTGTCCTCTTTGACCTTTAGGTCCCGGCCAGCCAGGAACACCGTTCCTTCCAGGTTCACCCTTTTGTCCCCTTATTCCAGGTAAACCTGGGAATCCAGCTACTCCCTTGGTGCCTGTGAAACCATCATCGCCACTTTGGCCCTTTGGCCCCGGTAAACCTAAAATTATTAGAATAAAAAAATAAAATAAAATATTATTATTATTATTATTATGGCTACCTAATCCTTTCTGGTTAACATTTAAATTGTTTAAATACCTGATGGACAAAATGGACAGTTATCGCCGCGTTCTCCTTTTGTTCCATGATATCCTGGCTGACCTGGCCGTCCTGGATCTCCGGCACTACCCGGGCGTCCAGGTGAACCCTGTTCACCCGGTGGTCCAACGTTTGCCACACCACGGCCTGGTATTCCAGGAGAACCGGGAAAACCTTGATCGCCCCTATCACCCGTGGCACCAGGTATTCCATCTATACCAGGCTCGCCATCTCTACCAGGTGGTCCAATAACCTTATTCCCTTGAAAGCCTTTCTGCCCCGGTGGGCCTGTTGCTCCTTTCTTTCCTTGTTGTCCTCGCAGCCCTGCTTCACCCTTGAATCCATGATCGCCTTGTTCTCCCTTAGGCGATCTGCCAGGGTTTCCTCGTTCACCAGGATAACCTTTTATGCCAGGGAATCCTGGTGGACCCATTAAACCCGGTTGCCCAGTCGCACCATTCAATCCTGGAGCTCCTTTGAAGCCCATTAGGCCTATAGGACCCTGAGGTCCTGTAGTTCCTGGTCGGGCTGGTATATCAAGTCTTTCATCATATATTCCTGGGTCACCAACAGGTCCTTGTGGTCCGGGGATGCCAGCTCTGCCGTCTTCTCCAATTTCACCTGGCAGCCCATCCTCGCCATCTTGACCAGCATATCCTGGGCTTCCTTTGTCGCCCTTTTGACCAGGAGGCCCATCACCTCCTCTACGTCCAGGTTTACCTCTTGGTCCGATATCACCTTGATCTCCTTTATAACCTTGTGATCCAGCAGCACCATAAGTTCCCTGTTTAATAATAATCAAAACAACATGAATTGTGTGTGCCGTATACAGATTTATGCCATAAAACATATTAAAAACTTACAGGAGCTCCTCTGGATCCCATCTCTCCTTTAGTTCCTTTAACTCCTTGATCTCCTTTGTTTCCCTTTTCACCAACGTTTCCTTTAGCCAGGACTGTGACATTAAAATTAACAGTATCGACTTTGTAAGTAATTTTGACAACACTAGCAGGTTCTCCTATTGGTCCCCGGTCACCATGTTCACCTTTTACTCCATAAATATCTTCTCCCGCCTCTCCCCAATTGCCAACTTCACCTTTGATCCCTATGGGACCCTGTAATTTATAAAAATATATTTTACCTGTTTAACTATACAGGCTGACTTTTAAACAAACCCCGATAATTTTAGAGGTTAGTAAGTAACTTTAGTAGAACACATTTTAAATGTAAATACAATTAAAATTAGAAGTCAAAATACACCTCTCATCAAAAAAATCGAAACACTTAATGGATTATTAGAAAAATGTTCTATTATGCGAAAATAATTAAAAATGTCGTACAACAGTAGGTAGTACAAGGTTTCGAATTCCCTAATACTGACGTTCCAAATATATTTAAATAATGTTTTTATTTTTGTTATTCATTTATTTATATACATTTTATGCTATACAATCTTTACAGGCTTACACCTATTGCGATTGGTAACAAATTATATTTAAAGCGGTTTTTGTGAACTCCGTCAAAGAACAACTAAACAAATCGGTATCTGTAAACTTATCAATTCTGTTGAAAAGACGAAGTGTTTTTACAACAGGGGACTCTTTAAGAACATTAGTGCGCGCGCACTGCACACGAAACAACTTGTGTTTTCTCGCGCGAAAAAAGTTATCTGGCACAAACAGCTCCAAGGACGCTAACAACCGCGGATTGCATAATTTTCCACGCAAAACTTTAAAAAAATAAATTAGTAGCGCCAGGTCTCTCCTAACTTCCAACTTATTGTATCCAACCATACCTATAACATTAATCGATAGTATGGATAAACACCGTAATTTTTCAAATATAACCAACGAACAAATTTGTTTTGAATCTTTTCCACCATGTGACTATATTTAGTTTCATGTGGATTCCAGATAATTGCACTACTTTCTAAATTACTGCGTACTACCGCATTATAAAGAGCTTTTACGGATAGCATACTATTAAAATTTAAAGCTTTTTTACATATAGCTACAATGTGGTCCCGGAACGTTAGCTCGGCATTCATTAACACTCCCAGGTCCTTGACGCTATCGACGCGCGCCAGTGCAACCCCCTGCATTAATCTTCTTTTTTGGTTATTGTTTGCCAGAAAGGAAATCTTGGTAGTGTTTCGTTTTTTTTATGAGAAGTGTATTATTAAAAATTGTTACTTGGAAATAAAATTCATGGTTATTCTAGGTATTCCCATACGGGACAAGTTTAAAATTGTCCAAAATAGTGGGATCAATACTAAAATTAACTTTCGCGATCTATTTATCTTCTCTTCGGGTGGCCATGATTTCTTTGGATTTTACGAAAATCTTCAAAAGACTCCAACTTTTGAATAATTATTTGATTATTTAATTATGAATATAATTTTGAATGGTTTTCATAAAACCAGTTTTTATTCTTCTACAAAATATTTAATTATCGGGGTTAGAAAGTCACTCTGTATACTATAATACGTACAGTCACCTTTTTTTAAATCTGTTGTTTTTAATTTTACCTCGTCACCAGGGTCTCCTTGAAGGCCATCTTCCCCAGCCCAGCCCGACGGTCCAGTGATACCTGGGCTCCCGGGATTGCCTGGTATACCTTGATCTCCTTTCGCCCCTCTTGAGTTAACGCCTCCCTCTCCTGCGTCACCTTGGGCACCGGGATCTCCTGGTGGCCCCGCCAAACCACGATCCCCCGGTATTCCAACAGGACCAGGGTAACCCACGTTGCCATCGACACCACTACAACCGTCAAAACCGGCCGGTCCTCTAATTCCTTGTACACCTTGCTGACCCTAAAACCGTGAAGATTATTAGTATTATGTGTACGGAATACAAAGGTTGCTTATGAAAAAATCTAAATTTCTAAATAAAATACCTGCTGGCCAGTATATCCTCTGCGCCCGTAAGGTCCGTCTAAACCCTGAAAAATGTTTCTGCATTACAGACTTTATATACAATCGGAGTACATACGGGTAATTTGAGCAACACAACTCACTCTTTCGCCTTTGTCGCCGAAGTCGCCTTGTTCGCCCCAGTCGCCGGCCTCACCGGTTCTACCCATGTGGCCGTCTGGTCCATCAACGCCGTAGTCACCGTACAGGCCGGGGGGTCCCGGCGGGCCGGGGTCGCCGCGGTCACCTCGGATACCGCTGCAGTCGCATTTTGTGTGGTTATTATTACCCGTACATGACACCTATGACAAAACATTTGGTACTTTAAGTTTGGTTTTGGATCTGTTGGTTTTGAATGAGTTTAAAGCCAGAAGGTTCGATTCTTCACATTTCTAATAAGTAATAAAATAACATACCTACTAGGATAGTTTTAATATAGCGCCCCAAAACAGCCCTCAGCTAATACCAATAATAATGTACAATATGCAAAATAAATAATTTTATCTCCACTAATATCGTAAAATCCTGATTATGAATTCAAAAACCGGCCAAGTGCGTGTCGGGCCACGCACAATGTAGGGTTCCGTAGTTGCCCGGTACATATAAGTTGGTCTACTAATACAGACCGCGCCAAACTTCTGGTCCCATACATTATAGGGGGCCAAAAGTGTGGCGCGACCTGTACTCGTAAACCTGTAAAGCCTACTTAGCTGTGATAGTTTACCTTTTAAATTCATTATATATACTACTTCTGTGAACACACACCCATAATGTTTTTGAACGACCTATCCAACGATACCCCACACTATGGGATAGACGAGAAAAAAAAATCATCCCCAGTTTACTTGTATAAGAGGTACCGTTAAAAAATTTTTTTTATAGCACACCGTGCGTAAAATGACCACTTTACGCACGCTGCGCTTGCGTAAAGTCGGCATTTTCCGCACTTTTGCTATAAAATATTATACGAAACTCGTGCGAGAAACTTTTTCTCGACTCGTGTGATCGCTCTCGTATCGTAATGTACTATTTCATGATTTTATTTTACCATTTTGTCGGCGTGATTAATATCCATGCCAAATTACAGCTTTGTAGTACTAATAGTCTCTGCGCTAAGCCGCTATTGAGGGACTAAGAAAATATCTAATATAAAATGGCGTATTTCATAGGTACATACTCGTAGATACAAAGCTCTTTTGGCGCGTGGTTTGTTAAGTTATAAACAGCTAGACACATGAACACGACCTTGCACAACATGTGAGATGAACACGCGAGCGGTGCTGCCGCCAAGCGGATATAAAATAAATGTATGTACTTCTCTCTCTCTTGCTCCTGTCCACCATTAAGATGAAGACAGTGTTTAATAAAGTAAATATGTTACTAAATAAATAAGGATATTGTTCTTGCTTCCTGACCCCGCTCCATATAAAAATTCATCATGGTTGACATTGAAAGGGGCGCAGCTGTGAAACAAGGTTTACGTTTTATTAGTCTAGTAATAAAAGCTAATTAATAATGAGGATGTTCAATTTATGAATGTTACTGCTTTTTTTTTATTTGATCTTTATTTTGTTAGGTTAAGTTTTTGTGTTTTGGTTTTGTTAATCTTACTGTTTAAGAACTCATATATATGTATTTTTTTATTCAAAATTTAAATCTGTTATTGGCCTTAATATTAAGTAATTTGTTATCTATTTTATATCTGCTATGTATCGCTGTTAATTTCTGTACATAATTAAATAAATAAAATAGGTACTAAGTTACCGAAAACTTCTGTGCTAATAAATAAACTACCAACTACCGAATGAAATACTGAAAATTCCGAAAACTTAATACATCAAAAAGCCGACATAATACTATTTCAACAGCTAAAAATACATTTCAGCGAAAACTATTGTCAGCTTTTTTTGTCGTAGATCCCCGAATAAAAATTTCAAGTTGCCTGACCATATCATGAATTCTGTTAAAACTTAAGAGGTCGCCTCGCTCCACTCCGCTTCGCTCGGCTCCCAATATGTATTTACATGTCAACCTAACACGCTCCTCTTCGCTATGCTTGTCGTCGCACCCATTTTTTGACTAGCAGAACATTTTTTTTCGCTAACTTAGTATTTCTTTCGGAAGTTCAGTAATTTATTCGGAGGTTCATTATTTAAACCAGGTGGTCGTAAGGAATTTTAGTTTGCTATTTTTTATTTATTTTGTCGGTAGAGGTTACACAGTCAAATAACTATATTTTTCGGTAACTAATTTTACCGCTGCTTAGATAGTATAACATTGTGCATCAGTTCGCTGGGATTTAATTTGTTTTTCGAAGGCTTTATTATTATCCGTTTTATTGGGATAGCGGCGCTAGTTCCGATTTTGGTCACGCAACCCGCGCGCCAAAAGAGCCTTGTAGCAAAGTGGCGTAGCTTGCCCTAGACAAATTTGTTGGGGGGCCCAAATGAAGTATAATATTTTCAAAAGAACCAAAAACGCTCGCATTGAAGTAAAATAATTGTATATTTATTATAAATCTACGAGCATTTATTGTACCTACTAATAATTATTAATTACAATAAATGCTCGTAGGAGCTATGTGAGCTAAACAATTCAAATGAAATATACACTTTTCTCGCCATTTATTCGGAAAACTTATTTATTATATCATCCATAGCTGAGGACGATTTCAGTTTTTCTGTCTCTCTAGACTACAGTGACAAGTCTAATAGCCGTTTCTGTCCCATAGAAGTCCTAAGATAATTTTTCATCAGTTTTAATTTCGAAAAACTTCTCTCAGCTGTTGCAACTAAACTGGAAGGGTCAAAAATAGAAAGCATGCTGTTATTACCTCCGGAAAACTGGATGCAAGGCTATCGCCAATAAAATAGCATCTTAGAGTGTTATAAATAACAATGTAAATTTTAACACCCTGCACTTCCTTGAAGTTCATCCGATTTAGCAGAAGCCCCAAAAATCTCATGAAAGCTGTTTCAAGACCCTCGCCGTGTGCCCAGCATGTATTTGAGCTAGATAGCGCTTTCTGTGATAGCGCTCACGCTACCGCCCGCCGCCGCGGGCGCATATAAGCCGCCCCTAATATCTGGTTATGGGGTCCAACCCCTTATTTGATTGAAAATAATTTCAGTAGAAAAGCCGGTGCAATATATCATAAAACATTAAGTTCACCTCAAATACTTTGTAACAGATATCTAGTAAAAGCTCCCTCTATAGGTATATAAATCCTTCAACATAATAATATGTGTTGATATTAAAATTGTCCCAGTGAACCCCCTCTCCCCTGTGAAAGCTATACATACCCCCTGGGTTTTAAAGCTACTATAATGTCATTTAAAAACACTTCTCGCGTACATTATTAGTTTTTAGATAGAAACTATTTTTCGCCTTTAAGTTTCTTGTGATCTTGTTTGAAATCTGAAGAATATATCTAGATATCAGATATCAGAATATATTCTTGAAAGAAAAGACACTTTGTGACATTATTATCACCGTCAATGAGACCGACAACTTGCACTAAATAAATAAACCTTGCTGGACGTGCTTTATCAAAAGGATCTCTGACACAAATACGCGGTAAGTAACTAGTGTGAGTGCATTTCACTTCCTAGTTCATTATAGAGCGTGCAAATCAATCTCATTCAATAAGATAAAGGGTTATTTACTCGTAGATCAAACCAAGGCTGTTGAAACTTGGCGAAATCACACATTGTGCATAATATTAATTAGAACCAGGCAATAACGATCACCAGAATGTGTTTTGCAGAGTTGTCTCAATGTAGCCGGATGATGTCAGGACACCAAGCTACAATAAATGATCCGGAGTATAACATCATTGTCCATCGTGTACTGGACATTAGTTTCTATATTTATGACGCATCTGTTTATGTGATAACATCATAATCAAAAGTCTCGATTCATACACACTCGTACCAGACCAGCGGGCCTATTATGTAACTTAGTGTCGGTTGCCATCTATGGTTGCTATTCGCCAAAAACAGATAAAAAATGAAAATAACCTTCAATGGGTATTGATTGAACTATTTACGAATTGTGACGTCATTTCAAGTGCGAACGTATCCATAGATAGATAAGCGGATATGTATGTTTTCGACGATAGCCACTCGGTTTGGCAACTGATTTTACGATACAGAATCAGGGCGCAGGCGCGGGCCCAGGGGAGAGTCAAATCACCATCATTGGACCGTCTCATTATAATATTGGTTGCGTCCCTTGTTGAGACAAAATATTCTTGACTGAAAAGGAAATATTTTTACACGGTGTACTTTTTTTCAATCACGTCGAGCTTGTGATGTTTTCTAACCGTTCTCTTACGGAACGATGAGACTCTTCGAGCAGTGGTCATGTTTCCATATAAGAGCGTGCTCCTGTACAGTCCTCTTCCTAGTGTTCTTTGATATGATACTAAGTATAAGCTCTAACGGTATTTCAAGTAGTCCGCATCTTTTTTTAAACTAGTTTAAAAACAAAACACAGTCTTAGTGAAACACTAGAGACTACGTGCGCGTCGATTTGGGATAAGTTTATGCAGCCCGTTGCGTTGTACCCGTCGAAACGCCCTTTCAAGGGTTGAATTCAGAAAAATCCTTTATGTTTCAGATTTCGTGTATAGATATCGTGAGCGGTTTAGGCTATGCGTTGTCTGTCATTCAGTCGGACTCTGAACAATTTTTTTTATATAAGGTGACTTTAATTTATCCAACCAAACTCGTACTGAAGGCTTGGTACGTTATCAGTAACACGGATCAATGGCCCTTTTTGTGAAATTCGTAAATTATTCTTTTCGTGTTCCTTACAAACGCATTCCCAGCCCCGAGTCAATTACAATGGGACGTCAAGATTTTTATTTTGCGAAATTGGCAAAAAGTGTTATTGATCTGAGTTACTGATCACTAACCAAGCCTCCAGTATTAGTTTGGCTGCATAAATTAAAGTCACCTTATATATAAAAAATTGTTCAGAGTATAACATATAAAGATTGATTACATGACAATAATTGTACACGTACCTACATCATCGGTGTGAAGAATGTTTGATTGTTTGAAACACGTTTGGAATTTGAGATGAAACGATCCATATTAGTTATCTAATACGTAGAATACGGGAGTCCATCTCAGCTTATTAAACGCAGTTTGAAGCAATATCAATTTACAGTTTGTGTCATGAGAGCATCACTAAAACTGCAAGTGGATGCAATCCAATAACGCGCTCGCTTGACGCTCTATTTGCATGTCAACTCAATAGAATCTGATGATGATGACAAAACAAGCAGTCATCATGGTCAAACTAACATTTGTTAAAAGGTTGTGGATATTATGGGTACCGGCACATATTCAAAATTTGTTTGGGGGGGGGGGGGTGCCAAAAATCTTCGACAGATACCGTTAATAATTACTCAGGTTTTAAATTTATACTTTTATACTCTTAGAAGTATACTCTGTAGGTGGTAGAGCTGATGCCGAGCTCAACTGTGGAGGTACCACCATCTTACTCGTAAATCCTCCCGAAGTTATTCGGGGGAGAGTAAGAGAACAGCTCTCAGGCAAAACCAGGCGGCCCACCATTGCCTGGGACCGATGGATGGCGGTATATCCATCCCAAATTGCCAGGCCTTAAAACAGACTAGTGACGGGCAGCGGCGTCACTGGGCAAGGGTTTCGGCACCGCGCTCACCAACCCGCCTGCCCAGCGTGTGTGAGTATGGGCATTTCTTCCAGGAGGACCGCCAAGAGTGGTGAAATCCTGGAAAGGCCTATGTCCAGCAGTGGACGAAACAGGCTGATGGATGGATGGACTCTTAGAAAACGTCTTGGTAAAAATTACTTTTGTCCTAAAAACATTTAATACTGCCATAATTCAGCCTGCAGTATTTGTTGTCAGAAGTACAGTGCAGAAGGTAAGACTGTAGAATTGCGATTGTGTTTGACATTGTGGAAAACGACTCTTAATAGCAGTAAAGGCAAGGTCTATTTTTGAAAAGTCATGGAAACAAAGTATACATCGTAACAAAAGAAGAATAAGATAAAAGTCAAACCATAATTTTTTGAAAACAGACCTTGCTTGGACTGCTATAAGAGTTGTTTTCCACAATGTCAATGGTGTGCACGCACACAATCGCAATTCTAGAGTTTTATCTTCTGCCTTGTAAGTACCTAATAATGTTAGTTGAAAAACTATTGATGAAATATAAGTTACGATTTAATCCAAGTTAACATGGGCGCCGGCAGGGCTAATTGTCAGGGGGTGCATCTACCTATACATTATATAGATTTTTGAATATCTTTTTAAATATCCTACTAGAGAGGATGAATGAAACTATGAAAGATGAAGTGGGGGATAAAGCTCGACCGCTTTGCCCTATATGTATGCCGATCAAATTGGTGACACACTGAAGAAGAGCAAAGTCAAAACCTGGAATAAATTTATGACTGGATTGATGGATGTGAAAGACGCGAAAGAGGTGTGTCAGGATCGTAGCAGATGGTAATCTGCAGTTTCTGCCTCTGGGAGACAGGTGTGAGTATGTGTAAATATATGGATGTATAAACTTGATGTACAAGTTTTTAGATTAACGTTACACTTAATTGAATTTTTACTTAATTTATTGAACTTCCATATTATTATTGTCTATCCTTTTTACTTTTCGTATGATAAATAATTTCTTCACCACCCAAAGGTCGGCTGGAAGAAATCGCTTCCAGTAATAAGACCGTCTTTGTAAAAAAATATGTTTCACAAATCGGTGTGGACTGTGACTTGCGTTTTCACAGTTCACAGTTGGGAACACCACTGACACCCCCTCGGGGATACATGTCGTGACGATGTTTTTTTTAATATGTCTTTTGTGAACAATTAGGTGGCGATCCATTCATTCATTGATTTTAAAGAAAGCCGTAAACATTCCTTAGGAGCCGGCGCCAGTGATTTTCACTGAATTGCTCTTGTAATTCGCAGCTTGATATAATAATACTATATACCCTGAAACCTTTTTCAAGAAGCCTCTTTGGTGACAGTGAAAACTAAAACACCATCAAATTCATTTCGGTGGCTCTATAGGAAAACAGACAGACGTTGTATCGTAATGTGTATAAAGAAGACAAGTCGTTTTTAGGGTTCCGTAGTCAGACAAGGAACCCTTATAGTTTCGCCATGTCCGTTTGTCCGCGACTTAGCTCAGAAACTATTAGTACTAGAAAGCTGTAATTTGGCATGGGTATACAATATACACATTAATTACGCTGACAAAGTGGTAAAATAAAATCAGGAAAAAAATATGTTTAGGGTAACCTCCTGCACACGTAAATTGCGGGTGATTTTTTTTCTCGTCTATCTTATAGTGTGGTGTATCGTTATATAGGTCGTTCAAAAATATTGGATGGATTCGATTGATGGTTCTTGGTTTCTGCCATGTTAAATAATTAATAATTTGTTGGCCCGATGATGTGTAATACGAAACCGGTAGCCTAAGTTAGAATAAAAATAAATATATGTGGAATAAAAGTACAAGAATTTGTGTATAATTTATTCGTTCAAAAACATTTGGGTCTATGAAAACTATTTTTCGATTTAGGGATCCGTTAGCGAAATATTAAGCTTTAAAGTGCTAATTTTTGTTAGAGTCAAGTGTCCCCCCCCTGCCGGCTAAACGGTTGTTTATGAATATGTGAAAAAATTCACAGAAGTAGTATAATAATGAAGTTAAAAGGAAAACTATCACAGCTAAGTAGGTTTTACAGGTTTACGAGTACAGGTCGCGCCAAACTTTTAGTCCCCACTAAACACAACACGCCGTTCTTCGGGAGAGCAACTTCAGAGCGGACTAGAAGTTTGGCGCGATCTGTATTAGTAGACCATGTTATAAAATGTTCTGGGCAACTCCGGAACCCTACACTGCGCGTGGCCCGACACGCACTTGGCCGGTTTTTAATACTAACTCAAGATGCCGGCTGAGAATAAATGATTGTTTGAACTTGTTTTTGTGATCCGGGAATTATATTACCGAAACATCTGTTGCAGCTTCTGCTGTTGACCGATGATGACCTACTTGGCCGCATTAATATCGCGTGAGGAACGAAATAACAAAAACTGGCCAACCGGGGTCTACTTGCATTTTCAGTGTTCCATACCCAAAGGGCTAGTAAACGATTTTTTTTCCCAGAAATGATATTTTGAAATTCTTGCAGAAAACTGTGCTGAATCCAAATCTGAACTCAGATTTTTTCTATCACGCGCGTCTCAGTTTTTGTGAAATCAACTTTAAATATTGAAATTTTACGTTTCTTTAATACTTCTAAACAATTTTTTTACTTATGACAAATGTATTTTATATGTTTATTTTTCATCATTACAAGTCTTTAATCAATATCAAGGTGAAAATAAATAAAATAAAATAACAGAATTCGCGATTGAACCTAATTTTTCAAAATAAATAACATTTTGAGAGAGCTTGTTCTGTCCATACATTTCATACCAAGTTTTACCTATGAAAAATTGGGTGTGATTGTTTTTTTGAGACATTAAATCAAATACTAGGCTTGGTAACGTGAATCTTTTTATCACACTATTAAAAAGAACTACTGAGAAGAAGTATTATTGAAAATTAAAGCGTAAAGCCCCACCAGAAGAAGTAAAAACACGCGATTTTTCAAAATTCTGTCTGTCTTAGACAAATATTACGACGTGATAGAGAAAATCTGAGTTCATATTCAGATTCAGCACACAAATTTCTAAAATAATTTCAATAATTCGTTTCTGGGAAAAAATATTTCTGTAATTTTGTTGACCAGTGAATTAACTATTATGGTGAGACTGCTGTCTGTCTTTCTGTGTATGTATGTCACAGCCCCATAACGTTTGATCGGGTGAGGCTAGAGTCTTGTAATTGTGTAAAAATAACATGTACAGTGAACTCGATTCTGAAGGCTTTAATTTTAGTTTTAGTGCTGTCAAAACTTACAATTTTTCAAAGTAATATAGCGTATGTTGTTAACATTAAAGAACTATTTTGGAATGAAGCAACATTTAGTTTTGACAGCACTAAAACTAAAATCAAAGCCTTCAGAATCGGCTTTATTATGAGTTAAAATAAGTCCATCTACAACCCAAGTTTAATTAATTATTAGAAGCCACGACGTAATTGTTAGAAGTCCCTACATTTTGTCCATACTTATATTATAGAAATAGTCTTTATTGGAATATGCTTTCCATTTACTGATAAGGTGAGTGAAGAACTTGGGAGTTTTTATGGATGCTAGGTACCTCCAATAGAAAAAAAAGTTCACCTAATGACGACCCCAGGGGTCAACATATAGCGCATGAAACTGTATATTTCTTTGTTAAAAAAATACAATTAGCTAAAAATCAATATTTTTTTGCATCTATTGGTTCCATAGAAGTCTACGTGACCGTTGAAGATAAAGACTTCAATTGAAAGGCTTGTAAATATACCAATTCATTTGCGCTCATAATGTGGTGTAAGAAAAAGTTTCTTATTTATTAGTAAAATAAAAAGTATAAAACTTACGTTAAAAATAAAAAATTAATTACACGGAAAGTAAGAAACTATCAAACAACAATAAGGTGTACAATAGAATCATTGTTAGATAGCAGCATTTCAGCCCCCAATATACAGAGTGGCGCGCGTAACTGCGCCTGTGAGCTTGACTTCCGGGCGCGGCAGGCGTGGGCGGCACCACACGGTCATAGCTTCCGGCCAACGTTCTCATCAAGAATACAAAGATTCTTAAACCTAGTTTTCACTAGGTTTTCATTTACTCCATGACGGGCTTCAAGTGTCACCTGCCGTGTGGCACATGTTTACACCTTTAGCTTGAAGGAGCCACGCGCCCCCTGTCTCTGCAAACGTAAATAACTAGACGATGCGCTACACTAATGTAAACAATGTTAGTTTTGACGACGTGCCCGAAAGATGAGAACATAAATTATTTTTAAAACCCAAGGAATTAAAAATGTAACAAAACATTATAGTTATATCGTTAACCAGATGTTTGAATATTAGGCGTATACGAGTCTTATAAGTAATCATCGATGCGTGTTACAGCAACGATGCGATTACAGAATGCATGAGTCATTAGTTGCAATTCAAGGAACAAGTTGGATAAACAATCACTCTGTGTTTCAATGTTCTGTGTCCCAGGCGATAACGGCCATTCGCACATCCCGCGGAGCCCGCGGTCCTGCCGCACACCCTCGTAGCTAGGTACCACGGACCGCGACGAGTTCACATCTATCTGTACTGAAACATATCTAATGATCCCATTCCGATTTATTCAATTTGCTTACGTTCACATCACAGGAAAGCGCGTACAGGTGTTTAGAGAACACAGTTCAGAAATTAGAAACTTCAGTCAGGTTCGCCTCACAGGTGCATTCTGAATTTGTAAATTCTGATTCAATCCTCGAAATGTTTACTTGATATCGTCTATAAATGTACGTTTATGTCGCTAGTACCGGGGGTGAGGCTTAAGTTCTGGTTTTTGTAAAGTAAATTGGGTAAAAAGTACTATAATTATTTATATTATAACGTTATATATAAGTTAATTTAGATGATTCTACAAGCCTGCGTCATTTCTATTTATAGAAATTACTTGCAGCTGTATCTGTGTCAAAAATCGAAAAATGGAACAGTGGAGGAGATTTACGAGCCGTTTGCTGGACCCCGTGACCCGCCCGAGCGTCGTAAACGCGCTCCCGATACGAATCGCGGTGCTGCGTTATTTACTTTACTACCAACTTGTCTCTACTACGTTCATTATCCTCCTTTATTTTGCTATTTCCATTGACCATATCGCGATGGAACGCTTTTAAAAAGATGTCCTGTAAACATAAAATAACCACCTTCAAGTCCAGATTTCCTAGCAGTCCCTGATGCCACCACCCATCAACCAACTAGGAAACCCAACTTCTTGAATGAAGAAACGTGGGCACAGAGAGGATGATCGGTGTCCGCATTATCAAGCGGAAGAGAGGGCAGCAGCCGTACGCCCGTGCTCCCAGTTTACACGAGCCAGCTTGCAGGACCGACACTGTCAGCGACCCGCACTAAATATAGCCCGGCAGAATATACACGCATTCGACTAGCTTTTGTTGCCGCACTGAAACTATTGACCTATTTCACGTTACTGGAAGTAAGCAATAACTTTCAGTGCAACGTTCGCGGCTATAAAACCCAGTATATGCAAACCGCGAGATGCGATTGCGGGACCAGTGTTTGCTTGATGTGTGTGCCGCTGTGCGTGCACGCTTGCTAAACGTGGCTGATTCATCACTTTGAACTGATGCACTAATGCAACCCCTGATGCACAGCAGAAAAGGGTTAGCGCTGTGTAGTAAAAAAATCTCGTTTTATAAATTCATTTCGTTTCTTTTTCAAAGAGATTTACTATAATTTAAGCTTGATATCTACACAAACCTTTAGATTTTTCTCAAGCAAGTAAATAAGATCTGCTTGTAAGTTACGGAAATGGTGATGATAACGTACATATTATCATGACATATTTTTTTCCTTATTACTGTCAAGATTTTATTTATTTATTACTGTGCTTGATACTGCGGTCTACTTTTCTTGTCTGCTAGCCAAATTGATAACAGAACATTCATTGTAACTTCAGCCAGGAGTTAAGTTTATTAATTGTTCTTAATAAAATTTGAATTGTCGAAAGTTACAATGAATGCGAAGTGATGTAACTCTTTATTGATATTATCCAGTGTTCAACGTCCACTAATAAAGTTCATGATGTTTGCCATATCATGGTGGGGATATCTCGAAAGCTGTACGATAATTCAATAGCTACCAAGCAAATAACGTTCTAATATCAAACTTTGATATGTATCAAAAGCATGAGCTACATTTTCTCTACATTAAGTGAGGGAAATAGGAATAAGGTGAGAGAAATGGTCGTTAGGTTGTATTTTTCATGTGTATTATTGTTTGACGGCAAACTGACGGTTTGACTTAATTATTTGTTACCGGGGAAGTGGTTACAGGCAGTTGCGTATATAGTATCAGTTATTTGTCCGTTAACGACTTCCGTAGATTTTTGCGGAAGTCTCTGGAAAGACTGATTAACGCCTAGCCTGGTACTCTCCCAGTTTCTGGGAGTGCGCGCTTCATCCTAGGTCTTATTGGAGCTTTCCATCAGGTGTGGTAATAATGGCTAGGTTAAAATGATTAGGTTATCAAATAACATACATAATATATAACAGCTGTAATTAGGGCAATATTATTAAAAAAAAATTAAAGCGATAAATGTATTTATGTACTATAACCGGATAGATTCGAATAGATAGATGATGATGATACAATAAATCGTCGCAGTGTACAGCTTATAATACAGAAACGGGTACTTGTAAATCAAATAGATTATGTAAGATTATGGTTTATAGCGAAATCCATCGCTATGCGATACTCTAAAACATTATTTAGAGGGAATTACAAATTAGGAAAGATCAACTGAAACAAATTCCAAGAAAGACAAATATAAGATTGTGTTTTTATTGCGAAATCCATCGCTTTGGAATACTCTAAATATTATTATTAGGAATTTTCGAGACCGAGGATTTTTATTTCATATCCATCCGTCTTTACATTTGTTTCTAATTTATCTTTTCTTAATATTTAGAGACAAATATTTTGAAAAAATCCCTTGTGTTACCGCTGCACTACCGAGATCCTTATACTACTAGACCGTTGAATTTTTCTCTGTAGTATCTGTACACCGATACTTTTGTAATTACTTGATATACCAGCCTATAATGCACATACTGAACGCTCACGAGGGCGTTTGCTTGTTCATAGAGACAGAGATGGCTGTGTCGTCGCTGCAATACATATGTGTTTCTTCATGCAGACAGTTCAAAATTCACAGTTCTCATTGACTAAGATAATAATGAATATCTGGAATTAATTTCAATTGATGTTATTCTAGTTTGTAATGAACTCTAAATAACGTTAAGATCAAGTAAGTATCTCAAAGAGGAATTGAAGTGTGATGTGCCATTTTTAAAGTATGACATCGCTCGGTTCATGTTCGCGCTGATAAGTTATCGTGGGAGTAATTATAAATTATTTCGGCAACAATTGCAAAAATTGTGTTAACTTAACGACAAGTTGATAATAGTTTCCTGTGACAGAGATAAGTCGCGAGTACTTGTCCTGACCTCGTTGGACGAGCCGGAGCTTTGTTAATGGACGCACATTTTGATTTTGACCTACTTAATTATGTGTGTAGTTTTAATTGATATAACAGCTTCGCTCCAAATTCTCAGATATGTCCACGAACACAATTTCAAAGTATATAGGAAATTCGCGTCGTGCTCGATACCACCCCTTTCCTTGAGCAGAAAATTTGTCATATACCTATAATGTAGAAGTGTCAGAAGTAAAACTGTGACTTTCGTTTCTTTTTTACACAAAGGGTACCTAGTATTGCATTGGCCCAGTAAGATTTGCAGCTCCAGAACAAAAGTCAACTCAACGGAAACAAAAACGCGAAATTTTACGAATATGTCATATACTTTTACTTTAGCGAGGCGGCTCATTTTCATGCGAAAATCGAAAATTTCCAGCGCCTAATTTACCTCTCAGAAAAGACTTTAATACTGTTGAATCTTTCGCATTGAACATTAATGTATCACATTTGCAAATACTACTTTATATTTTTTTCAACACACTTGCTTATAAATATTTTATTTATCAACAAATTAACTCAAATTTTTGTTGTAAATACTAATATTCATATTTAATATTTGGCTGTTTGGCGAATGCGTCAGTGCCTCTATTTCCATCTGCGCAAAAAACAAAATCTTCGACGCCATTTTTCAAAGAAAATTGTCAATTCAGTTCAGTCAGCTGGGGTTTCGATTATGTGGAAAAAAATGACATTGAAATTTTATAATTTTTCCTCGCAAGTGTGTTGAAAAACGTCGTATGAAACGCGTGAGCATTAGACATTACACTCTCGGCTCGGCCTGCAATCCCGCCTCGACTATAATGTCCAACGCAGCTCACTTGTATCATAATGTACTATTGTAGTGATCAATCTCCTACAGCTCGTCAACTTCAAACAGCTAAATCTTACATTCAAGTTCAATAATTTTGCTGAAAAAAATTGTCAAAACATCAGACATATTATAAACTTGTTGGAACATAATGTACCAGAATTTTTAGTAGTTATTTATCATATCACATTAATTGTAAAAAAAATACTTCCGTAAATTTTTCCGATTAATTTCGCCAGCTTACCAAGATTTTATGTATTAAATAAAGCATAATTACAATTAAAATTTTCATGTCACAATAACCTATGATCCTTAAGCAATAGAATTCTGCAATTATATTGACAATCTAATAATTTAATTAAACCGTAAATCTTAATTAACATCACTCGAAATACCAAGAAAATCGTGATCCACAAAGACACTCCATACAAAAAGCGTAATTTGGTGGATGGCTCTTGAGTTTTGTAACGTCATCGAAGCCTTTTACTATTTACAAGCTTTTTAGTGGGTCTCAAGTTAAAACGGAACATACACACAGACAGACAGAAAAAAGAAATAGGTTTGGCCTGAGTACAATAACCCGTTTCATTTAAAATTTCGCAAAAATATTCACGATTTTTTTACTACTTTATTATTACTACAGATTCTGGTTTAAAAATTTCAACTTACAAAGCCCGGGGTCCCCTGAATTATGTTATCATTTATGACGTATATAGACGGACAGATAAATACTGAGGCTACGCTATAAGCGTTTACATTGTTGAAAAGCACAGAGTATCAATGATTTCATTCACTTTTGTGCTTCGCCTTGCCCGCCCTCCCAGCGCGATGGCCGCCCCGACTGCTTGTTGCCCTGTGTATTAAGTGCTACCTGAAAGTTTTCCGTTTAGCTTGGGTTTAGTTTTCATTTATATTGGCGTAAGTAACTAACATTTTTTAATTACAATTAAAAAAATACCTACTATCGTAATATCTATACGTAATGAAGTAGCAAAAAAATCTTGTTACAGACACAATTGAAATAAATTATTATTAATAAATTGAACTGAGGCCAAAATTTCATTTTTGTACATCTTTATGATACGTTTTAACTCGAGAACCACTTTACAGATTTGGATGCGGTTTTCTCTATTATCATCATAGTAAACCTGGTTAACATAATAGGCTGTAAGGAATGTTGATAAAATAATCGCCAAATGAAAAACTTTTGATTATAGTTTTTATCATACATTGATTGAAAGACACTTCCAGGAAAGCGAAGTCGAAGGCAAAAGCTAGTGTATTAATAAAATCAAAATTATTTAACTTTAATAATAATAACAAAGAAGAAGATTGCGTTGTGCGAATTGTGAGAATGTGTGTTGAAAAAAGACACGTTATAAAAAATTAAACCGAATCATTTAAGTTTATCAAAGAACATCTTCACTATAGTAAATCAAAATATCAGTCTTTATTTATGTAATTCGCTCGGGGTCACGCTTATCGGTGTAACCTTTTACTAAAAGTTGAATATTTCTACGATGATTGTGTACTCATTATAGTCAAATTTTTTGTAGTCCCGGTTATGATAATTATACTGTAGGTACTTTATCATTATCACTTAGCTTGTCTTTACCATACCATACATCTCTTTATGAATATCGAAGGACTACGTCCTCCGTCTTTATGTCATTTGTAGCAAGCAAGCTAGACGGAAGTACGGTATCAGTTCCTGAACGCCTTCCGGGGAATTTACTAAAACGCGCAGGTCATCGGCACACATGATCTCGGCGACCATTGCGTACGTCACTTTGGTACACGCTGTGAGACTGACCAAATTGGAAATATGCTTTAAATACGATTGTATATGTCGTCGTATGATGGCAAAAACTGCATTTTCGTGAAAAACCGAATGAAGGCGCACACACAGTCCCATAATGCGATCATACAAAATAAATTATGTATACTGAAGGGCAGTGGCGAAGGGTCCATTTAACACGATTCCCATCGGCTTGTTTAGAAAATTGTATCCATACTATATTTATTTTCTTTACTCCGTGCTCTTCGCTTTGTCAAACATTTCCTTAAATCTCAATACGACAAACACACTTGGCTGACAGGGAGTTGCAAAGTACAAAAAAAAATGTTTTCCTTGGTTGTTTTTCTGAATTAGACGATTTTTTTGTCCGTCTTCCCTTTTTAAAATGTTGACCCTTCGCCACTGCTGGAGCGTCGGCTCGCTTCGCTCGGCTCTCCGAATTTATTTACATGTATACCGAACATGCTGACTTACTTACACATTATTTCCCTTTTTACAATGTTCTTCATAGTCCCCTCTACCCGAATTATAAGAACAAATAGATTTGTTCCAGGTACGAACTAAAAGCTGCAACAGAACGCTTCGGTCTTGTCATCATATCGATCTGGCGACACCGGCGCACACCACTGATCGTTTCTCAAAATCATTTACTGTCAACGCAGTTAGACTTTAGACTGAACTTCCGCACATCCTCAGAAACCTTCCGTCTGTGTCCTCTTTTAGATATAACCTGAAAAATTACTACCTTTCATCTCTCTGACTGACGACTGACTATGCCATTTTGTTTGTATTTATGTATATATATGTATGTAGTGTATTTAGTAATAGACTAAAAGAAAATTGTTTTCTTTTTACACAAGTAACAATTAATTTGTTAAATTTTCCTAATACCTACCATCGGTTGATTGTAATAAATTTCTTTGAGGAATATGTCCGCCCTTGCCTTCTGTTATTTTATATTCTGTGTTTTTATTTTAATAAAAAGCTTTTTCAACATATTTCGGCCTCTTCTACGAGAACGTCAATCAGTCGAATAAATTGGAAAAAACTAGTAATTTTTATTTACACTAGCTTTTGCCCGCGACTTCGCCCGCGTGGAGTTCGGCTCACCCCTAAGGGGGCGAATTTTCAAAAATCCTTTCTTATATATATATCTTTATCTTTATTGAAATAAACCATGTACATACATTTTTAATAGTGTTCTCTAGTCCCTACACTAGGATTCCCTTTAGGTTGTAGGTAACTAGTCTCTAACGCTCTGCTATGATTTATATATTTATGTATAATTTAATAAAATTTTAAATTTAATACAATTTAGAATTTTTAGATAAAACTAATTTAATGTTAACTATTTGAAATTGAATATAAATTAATGTTTATATAACAGACAAACAAACGGGATACTTATTTACAATTATAACTTATGTGTGTAATAACTTATGCTAGTGTGTATGTATTACGAGTGGTGGAAAGGAAAAGGTGGGAGGGGGTGTGTGAGTGTATGTAGGTGATTTTTGTAGGATGTATAAATTGGGAAATGTGGGTAAAAATTTATGAGTGTGGGTGGGTACAAATGTTTAAAGAAAAGATTTGTAATTATGATCGAAGTAGTATTGCAGGTAGTCTTTATTCGTGAATACACAGAATGTCCTCAGTCTTATCGTAGCTTACCTGGAGTAGCCACAGAGTTACTTGTTTTCTACAAGTGAATCTAGTAGCTCGACTAATGTTAAGACATAAGTTAATTTTGTTGTACAAATATGGACCAAGATAGAAGTAGCTTTTTTGTGCAAAATTTGTTCGCAGTTGTGGAACAAGCCAGATGAATCGTCTTTGAGATCTTGTTGTTTCTTTTTGATTATTGTAAGCTGTTTTGTGGAACCTTAGAATATTCGATAAAACAAAGAGCTGTCTGACTCGAAGAACCTTACACTCTTCAAATAAGACATCCGTAGGGTAGCGAAACGGTCTCTTGTATGCAACTTTAAGAACGGCTCTTTGGGCTCTTTCAGCCTTAATCAAGATAGTTTTACATGCACTTCCCCAGGCTATGATGCAATAGTTAAGGACAGACTGTTCTTAGCGGATGCCTACGTCACTACAACTATGTGTATGGCAAATTTCAGCGAAATCCGTTCAGTAGTTTCGGCTGTGCGTTGATAGATGAGTCAGTCAGGTTTGCCTTTTATATTTTCAGATCTTGAGATATACCGGTTGAAAATGAACCCTCTAGCTATAACAAAGGAAACTGTTCTATATTCGAAATAAAAAATACATGTTTTGTTACTTTTGTCATGATCATATTTAAAAAAAAAGTTATTGACCGTCAAAAGAAGCACTATAGTAGAACGCGGCTATGAAGTCAATCCTGACACATGCCTCTAGGGTTGTTATACGTTCGATCACTGTATCGATAAAATTCGTCAAGTGTGAGTAAAGTCGAATGCAGTTATCAGATGTAAGTATATGAAGAAAGTGAAAAAAAAAACATCTAGGTAGAGATCATAGAAGTAGTTTAATTACTTAATACTTCTATGGTAGAGATAATATTTATATTCTTTACTTTATTATGTATCACTTTCCGAAGCACCATCACCATTATCACTACTGGAATCGTTTGTATTAATAACTAACTCAAAGTCATTATCTAAAATATTATCCACTTTAATGTCTCTGTTGCAATCGTCCCATATTTTGGCTTTAGTTTTATTCACTACCATTTTCCAATTATTTTTGGTTACGTGATTGCACGCTTCTTCTAACAATTTCATCATTTTCGCTGTGGAAAATGGAGGTTCAGTATTATGGCGTGCCGCATGTCCTTTGATCTGTGCCCATATCAATTCGATGGCGTTATACTCGCAATGATACGGCGGTAAACGAAGTACTCGGTGCCCATGTTGCAGTGCTAGTTCATCAATGACGTATCGTTTTACTCTCGATCTGTGAATATTCATCAATCTAATCAAATCTCCTTTCAACATAGACATACTTGCGTCTACACCTTTTTTTTGAAGCCATGCAACCAGATGGGCTTTTTTCTCAGAGTTTGAAGGTGGCTTATCAACTAACATGGAGTGATAAGGTGCATTATCCATAATAATAACTGATGGCTCAGAAAGGCTAGTCAGCATATTAGTGAACCATTGGGTAAACTTCTCACCATCCATTTCTTCATGGTAATCACCTGTGGTTTTAGACGCAAAGGCCAATAAACAGTTGTCTATAAAACCACAGGCGTTGCCAGCATGACAAATAATTAGTCTGGCTCCTTTTCCGGAGGGGACTTTGGATGCCGATGCCGCCGTATCGTCCGTCCACGAGCGACCAACTGTGTGATTCGCATTTAGCCACGTTTCGTCCAAAAAAACTACATTATCCCAATCATCTATAGCTTTCGCCTCGCGTAAAAAATCAGTCCTTTTCATGGCAATATCCGATCTTTCCATTAGCACCTTTCGTTTGTTGCATTGTTTATATCGGAATCCAATGTTTTTCAAAACCTTTGACAATGACTTTTTTGATCCGGAAAATAATCCAGTTTCCTTTAATGTCTGCACTAAATTCGACAACGTTGGGTACTCTTTACGTAAATAATAATTGTAAATATGCCTGCGGATGGCGTCAACGTCAAAATTATCTACATCGGTAAGCTTCGCTCTTTTTCTCTTGTTGGGAGAATATAGAACATTATCTTCGATGCCAGTCTCACCCAATTTTTCTTTCGTGATTTTTATAATAGTTTTTTTGCTGATATCGAGAGCATCTGCAACTCGATCCAACACCGATGTCACGGGCAATATCGGTCCGCCGTTTTGAGCTTCTCGTTCAAAAAAGTCACGAACACGTATGATAAGCTCACGAGACTGACTGTTAAGAACGAATTTCTTCGATCGTTTTGGCATTTTAACAATTCCAAGTAGTAAGCATTTCAAATTCCAAGTTCAAGCCCTTGCTTCAATCTGCCCCTTGGTCAATGGGTGAGATGGGGGATGGCACTAGGTATTAATAGCCAAAAACATGCACAAGTTTAGCACAATCAAAAGTATCAACCTTTGGAAAAGCGATCAAGGCAATACTTAAAATTGTTTTATCATACCTATTGACGTGTCATTGAATTAATTGACAGGAAATATTGTACTTTACATTCAAATTCAAAAAGTTTTCTCTAGGTAAAAAGAGTTCAATTCCCAGAGGTTAGTAATAAAGAAACAAACTCATTTATTCATTAATATTTATAATTAACTGAAGGAGAATATTACTAATATATCTAATTTTACGTTTTATTTACAATAATGCACATCATCATAAAACATAACAATATTTTTAGCTATACGAACTTTTTAACGTGTATCGATATATTGTCTGTGATATTATTGCCACTCACTATTCTGTCACACGCAATAAGTAATTATGTAATTTTTTCCTATGTGGTTGACATTGTCATTATTCAGAAACTTCATAGTTGCGCAATGTGTCAGGATTAACTTCATAGCCGCGTTCTATTATAATACTCCGGTGACAGAGACGACGCTCTACAAAACCTATGTGTACATAGCCTATATGTGCATTTTTTGCCGCCGGGAAGACGTACTGTCTATTGACAGTTATATGTCGCGTCGTGTAGGTTGACCATTCGTTTAAAATTTGGGAAAAAAATACTTAATTTTTTTCGGTTTTGTGTTCTATTAGTGATTCTGATTCATAGATTTTCAATAAAGCTAGGGGGTTCATTTTCAACCTGTATACAGGGTGTAAATAGAGTGCGACCATTTAATAAAACCACATACTCTACTGATCATACTGAACAACTATTCGAAAAAAAACCCACGCAAATCTTCAGAGAAAAAGATATTCAACTGTAACTCAAAGACTTTATCTCGTAGGAGGAAGGTCTATTTTAGAACGCTCCACCGGAACAGCTGTTTCACGGACGACGCTCCCTCGATACTCGCTCGTATGTCGGTGCGCTAGGGTTCACGCATTTTTGTTTGGAACTCAATTATTTCCTAAACAAAGGGTGTCCGCGGGTATGACTCTTGGGAAAAGTGGTTCAGTAGGGTCGGTAGAATATGTGGTTTCATTTAATGGTAGCAGTCTATCTATACCCGGTATAAATGGTACAAGAGGTATGATCCCATAAAGTTTACAGAATCTAACTTCTATACCAGTGGTGCCCAACTGGTGTTGCTCCGAGGGCTAATTTGAAAATCTTGACTTGCTTCGCGGGCACAGCTGAGTTTAAAGAAACCTAAGTTTGATAATGGAAACTGTATTATTTCCTTATATCCCTGTTTATTTATTATGATGACATACTACAAAAACGATAGACTGGAAAAGCACAAACTTAATGTGATACTTGGCTGTTCACATTTTCAGAAAGCTTCTGAAAGTCTAGTTGGTAATCTTCTGTGCGTCCCCAAATAGTAAAATTTTTAAAGTGCTCGTTTCTTAACATACTTTTGTACTTGATCTTTATAATTTTTAGTTGAGATGAAAAAAGCCACAGAACAGCACAATGTGCGCGAGTGTGCCTTCAACTTCAGAGTTTAGTTGGTGTTTATTTAATTTTTATCCCATTTTGTTTGCGGGCGCCTAGAACCCAGGCCGCGGGCTACTAGGCGCCCGCGAGCTACCGGTTGGGCACCACTGTTCTATACTAATAATAAAAGTATAGTAAAAAAGTTGTGTCTGTACATAAAATATTTTCGCGAAATTTTAAATGAAATGGGTTATTATTGTTGTACTGAGGGCACTGAGGTCAATTTTTTAAACTTTTGTCTATGTATCTGTCTTTCAGTCTGTCTGTCTGTCTGTATGTTTGTTCCGTTTTAACTCGTAACTACTCAACGGATTTGAATGCGTTTTTTTATTACTATCGATCGCAGTGACCCCGGTCAACACAAAGGCTAAAGGACGTTCATAAAATAACGCTGAAGCCGAAAGCGGTGCAAAAATTTAATAAACGCTTTTAACTCGAGAACCACTAAACGGATTTGGATGCGGTCATGGGCGTCGGAAGGGGGGGGGGGGGGACGGGATAGTAAAAAAATGAGATTTCGTAGCACGACTAAAGTACACATAGAGCGGACACATGAGAAACAAGACCGATCGAGTACGTTTTTTTTATTTTTCAACTATAAATCCCGTTGATATTTGAAAGGTTGCCCCGCCCTAGACTTTCGTCTTCCGACGCCTATGGATGCGGTTTTTTTATTATCGTCGTAGTGACCCTGGTCCACACATAGGCTACAAGGGTTGTTTATAAAATAACGCCCAGGCCGAAAAAGGGGCAAAGATTAGATAAACGCGGGTCGAGCCGCGGGCAAAGGCTAGTACTAGTTATTATAAAAGAAAAAGATTTTGGATATTTAGGATCATAAAAATTCATGAATTTTAGATTCAGAAATTGGTTTTCATTTCGTTAATTTCATTTTGTAATGCACTCAAAAATATTTAGTGTTCCAAAGCGAAGGATTCGGGCCTCATCATAATTATTATCAGAGTTAGTAATAAAACAGATAAATAAATAAAAAGTATATAAGGTGACTTTTATTTATACAGCCAAACGCATACTCGATGCTTGGTAAGTGATCAGTAACACGGAGCGATAACACTTTTTGCTAATTTCGCAAAATAAAATCTTGACGACCCATAGTAATTGACTCGGGGCTGGGCTTGCATTTGTAAGGAACACAAAAAGATTAATTTACCAATTTCACAAAAAGTGTTATCGAATCTTGTTACTGAGCACTTACCGAGCCTTCAGTGAGAGTTTGGCTGTATAAATTAAAGTCTCCTTATATATAATAGTACTTAAAGATAGTAAATATAGATAATAGATCAAATTAAAAGTTTACAATTTGATTCGTTTCGTTAATGTTTTTAGGTCACGAGGCTGTGACGAGATAAGACGATGTTGTTCCCAGTTGATATGTACGAAATAAAAACTTGGCTGATAAAAGAGCAAAGGTTAACAGTTGATTACCTAACTTACATTTTTATTTTTATTCCTGAAGTACCGAGTTTTTTTTAATTCCATTAATGCGAAAATAACTTCTCCTAATATAACATATTCCCTTATTAAATAAATGACCTGAATATTACGTATGTACAGTACATAGGTAGAGAATAATTGTAGTAGAAAAAAAAAACTTTTAATGTTTTCCGATTAAGAGGGGTGTTGAAGACTTGAAAGACTTGATGTTAAGTCTAACATGTATAAACCACAGGGTAGTTAAAAAAAATGGTAATTAGTTGATGACCTGTATACAAGATGAAATTAAACTAACCGACCAAATTCATACTGGAGACTCTGTTAGTGATCAGAAACAAGCTTCAATTACCCCTTTGGTGAAATTCGAAAAATATTTTTTTTTGCTACCCTACTGCCTAGTCTGCATATTGTACTTAAACTAACTAGTAAGGGAGCGAAAAAATATATTTTTCGAATTCGGCCAAAAGGATTACTGAACCTAGTTTCTAGTATCAGCCTATATAAGGTGACTTTATTAAATGCAGCCAAATTCTAATTGATGACTCGGTAAGTGCTCAGTAACAATGTCCAATGACCACTTTTGTGAAATTCGTAAATTATTCTTTTCGCAAGCTCAGCCCCGAGTCAATTACAATAGTAGAACGTCAAGATTTTATTTTGCGAAATTGGCCAAAAAATGTTATCGATCCGTGTTACTGGTCACTTACCAAGCCTCCAGTATGAGTTTGGCTGCATAAATAAGAGTCGCCTTATATATGAATGTACATATTATATGTAGTATAAATATAATAGTACAGTGGTAGAACATCAAATCTTGGCTGCTAGATTTGCTCTGCTTAGAACGTTTTGTATGGGACAGTTTAAGCTACCAATTTGTGAATAATTTAAATGGTTATGGTAGGACACCGAAATGAGAACTGCTTTTTAATCGGTTGTAAATATTTCGTATTTATCCAATCTGAAAAGTCGCTTAAATTTGTCATACAAAATTGTCAAAGCTGATCAGTGGCAGTAGATTCTCCTGACGTCTAAATGTGAAACTCAGGGAGCTTCAGAAAGGCTTTTTGATTATTCTGAATGTTAACATTATATTTTTTGCATTCCATGTTGAATATTATTGTGCCTATGCAAGTACGTAAGCCTACGTATATAACTATGTCTCTATGTCTTACTCGTCTGTACCTCACGCACACATACACAGTGTTAGCGCATCTTATCACCGGAACGTACAATTTACATGTACAATGTGAAAGTTTGTAACTTTTCAGGATATAGGTACGTAGGCACTTACATGGTCACAGATTTGAATATTTTTTTCACAGATGTATTTGAGAGTTAAGACAGTCTCTAATAGCCGAACGAAATGCAGTGAGCTTTCAAAAGCTCTTCAAATTGCTAAAATACTACTTAGATATTTCACAATATTATATTAAGTGAGTTAATCATGTATTTTTTGTTTCAGGCTTTGGCGCTTTCTTTACGCAACGCGTTGATGTCTTTTTCTCGCAAAAGCTCTAAGTGCGCGAAAGGGTGATATAGGTTCAAGAGACAGGCGTAGTAAAGTAGCACTTACCGCATTGGCCAGCGTGAGGAATTGCAGCAGGAGCGTCACCGACACGAGGTGTAGCGCGAGGAGGCGCGCACGCGCCGGGCCCGACATGGCTGCGCGGCACTACTGGCGGGCGCGCGCCCTCCGAGCCCCAGCCCGGGGTGAAGCTCCGCCGCCCGCACCCACCCGCTGCGCCTTGCGGGGGCGGGGACCCAGCGCCTCCGCCGGCCTCCTCGCTCTCCTTAGTATCCCGACACTAACAGCGCGTGCGCACGGGATTCAGGCGCACGCAGCGCGCTCCGGACCATGGCGGTCCACGTTTTATGGTAAGCTCTATTTCACTGTTATACAGAAAAAGATCAATTTTCTTAACTTTTTTTAAACTGAAATAAATACTTAAAGTTTTTCTGTAATTTTTTTGTATTTATTGTGTTAATTAATTAATAAAATAATCTCGTTTCATGAAAGTTAACAACATGAAAGTTTAAATAATCACATCAGCATTAAAAGCAAACATTATTATATTATTTCTGTCATTGTGCAGGTTGGTGGTAGCGGTGTCGCCGATGCTGGGAGTGAGCAGCGTAAGTATTATATATTTTATGTCCCTAAAATTCACTCGGTTAACAATAAAAGCTCGCAACTCGATTAAACTGTATTAGACAAAAAGTAAGAGATCTCGGAACAGGAATCCGCGAGCGAAAGGGCGCCGCGGTGCGACGGGAGAGAGCCCCGACTGGCTCGCCCGCTTACACTCCTCCTTTTGCAAAAAACCTCCAGAACCCATCAAACATTTTCGGAACCAGTGCATAATTTGAAACAAAATCGATTCATGTGCTGCCTCAACTCGAACTAAAAATAAGTTTCGAAACAATGTCGGGTTGAAAATATGATAGATATATACTACGAAAAATTTGTATTATTTTTAATAAATATATTTTCGTTGCAAATAAATAAAGTATTACTAATTTATTACCAATGATATGATGTAGCTTGCCGACAAAGTTTATCATCGTTCGGATGTAGTGCGTCAGAGCATTGCGCAAACCGACAACGTTATACTCGTGTGTGGCCACACATAGGTACATCCTGTGTAAGTAGTTCAGGCTGTAAATTCATTTTATTTTAGGATTTATCAAAAAATAATAAAAACTATTTTATAAATTGGTTAGTAAACTTTGTTGTTGGCTTTTCCTGAATAACAGTGCGAACGGATGATGAACACGGACTAGACTTCGAAGAGTTACATATAAATCAAATTATTACTATATAAAATTCCAAGGTAAAGTACGGATTTTGACGTAGAATTTTATATTTACGAATAATATAACGCGGTGGTAGCTCAATAGGTATAAAGTGAGGCGCTGCATGTATATAGCCGGGATAAAGTCCTAACGACTGAATTTTTTTTGACTGCAATCACAAAGAATGTGTATGTGTCCCGAATTACGGCGATAATTGAACTCAATCACGCGGGAAGAATAAATGGGTGAATGTGTCAACTGTTCTAGTTATAGTCGACACGTCTGTAACATCTTTCACCCCTTCAGATATACAGGTGTTTGGGACATATATAAATATTTTTAGGGATGATATAGGAAGTGATATAGCACGATGTTAACGTTTTACATGATAAATTTTTTGCCGTTGTAACTGGTTAGGTATTAAATTTTACAATCAATATTTTTTTACTATGTCGTTGACTTAATTCAGTTAGTTAGACCATAGGATTTGTGTTTAAAAAAATATAACTTTATCTATACTTATAATAAAGCAGTAAAAAAGTCGTGTCAGTACATTCAATAAATAAAAAATTGACTGGGTTTTTGTATTGTACTAAAGCCGAAACTACCATTTTTAGAATTTTTCTTTGTCTGTCTGTCTGTATGTATGTAGCCGTTTAAACTCAAGAACCAGTCGACGGATTTGGTTACAGTTTTCGTTATTATCATCGTAGTACTCTGGTAAACATATAGGCTACTAGCTTTTGCCCGCGGCTCCGCCCGCGTGTTATTCGGATTAACGACATACTTTTTTCCGGGTTAAAAAGTAGCCTATGTGTTAAGTTAGGGTATAAGCTATATCCATTGTAAATTTCATCCAAATCCGTTCAGCCGTTTCAGCGTGAAAGAGTAACAAACATACATACACATACACGCATACAAACTTTCCTATTTATAATATTATATAACTAGCTTTTGCCCGCGGCTCCGCCCGCGTGTTATTCGGATTAACGACATGCTTTTTCCGGGATAAAAAGAAGCCTATGTGTTAGGTTAGGGTATAAGCTATATCCATTCTAAATTTCATCCAAATCCGTCCAGACGTTTCAGCGTGAAAGAGTAACAAACATACACACACACACACACACACAAACTTTCGCATTTATAATATTAGTGTGATTAGTGTGATGATAAGCCGAAAACCGAGCGAGTTTGAATAAATGCGGGCGAGTATGTCGTATGATTAAAATTTTGAAGAACACGGCAATATATTAAGTAATATGGATAATCATTTCATATTAAATTGCATAAACGTCTGGAAAAAAAATTATTATGAACATTGAATAGATATTTTTAGATGAGCACAAAATAAACAATATTAATTTGCTTTTCTTAACTTTTTGCTCTACTTCTGGTTATCATCAGACCCTCGGGGGGGTTAAGGGGTCCGAACCCGCCCCCTCACATACGCGGAAAAAGAAAATTCGCATAATGTTTACATTTTGTATCCCATTTTGTTACGGATTATCCGTATCATAAAATACAAGGTGACATAAATTTATGCAGCCAATTTCATACTGAAGACTCAGTAAGTGCTCAGTATTAAGATTTGAAGACCGTTGTCGTGTTCCTTACAAACGCAAGCCCAGCGCCGAGTCAATTAGTACGATGGGTGGTCAACATTTCATTTTGCATTATCAGATCCTTGGATGGGAAGTCGATGAGAAAGCTACAGCTACGCCCATCTCAGTCATTCATTACAATAAGCATAGTTGTCCGCACCTAGTTCAGAGGCATATATAGACCCGTATGTAATACACACTAGTATTATATCATAATAACATACTAAGAGTTAGTAAAATAGATCACAATGTACGTGCGATAAGCACAGACATATAATTATTACTAAGTAGCAGACCAAACATAAGGAGGAGCGTGGCAAGTTTCCATATAAAAAATAAGCTACATTTAGGCTTCGTGGTACAAAGAAACGTATAAAATGGGCTGTTTAGACTGGCTTATGCTTGGAACATATTTGTTTATTCTTTAACTATATATATGTATATATTGTTTGGAAACAAGCAATATTTATATTTAAATGAGCCCGAAGTTCACGGAGCTAAAATTGCCACGCGTCGACTCTATGCGTTTATTATTAATGTTAGGTCTACTACTATATTATACGTCTGTGGCGATAAGTCGGCAGTCAACTTATGTAACTTTACACACAACTCGAAACTTGTTGTAAGCATAAAGCTCTATGGTTGTAAGTAACAAGCAACGTTTACTTTGATTTTCATCTTGAACTTATTAGTTCATAGAAAACCTGATTATTAACTTCGATTTACATTATTTATCATTTCCTTTTCTTTTTTGCGCTCGAGGATATATGTAAATATTCCCTTATCGCTTATACAATTATAATAAATGATTTTGCAGTTTTAGCTCTTTATGGTTATAAAATTTTCATCATTGATCAGTTAATAGATAAACCCTTTTCAGTTCAAAATTACGTAAAGTATGTAATAATGTATGTAATATGCGTAGAAATATAAATGTAAATGATTAGGTATTACTCTAGTCCAGTTGATTATATCTCAATTTACATGTAAGAAATGTGTTCAAAACGCACACGCGGCAATAGGTCAAATATCAAGTTGGCAACCAAAGCCTCAGCAGTAGGTAGGTACATACTCGAACATCGATAAGAAATTATCCGACCTCCTTATATGTCCACTAGTACGTTGGTATTTTTATTATAATGCGTACCTACATTTGTTTGTAGACTCTGGGAAATTTGCTATGGTAATACTTAAGGCGCATAGGCACGCCACCGTTTTAGTACAAAATTTGATAACCCGTTTCTCAGTTGTTTTTCGTTATAGACTAAACTATATGACCTCTATCATCTGGTGCTGGTATTTTAAAAGGCACCATTTTGCCAAAATTTTGAATATTGATTTTGTTTTAAAGATATTAAGCTGGACAGAATTACATACAAAGTTATTTTCTTGCCTCAGATTGTACCTATACCCAAATTGAACATTTCAGCCAAATTGCGACTTTGTAAATGCCTGTATTAAACTATAGAGTTGTATAACTTTAGTCTATAGCGAAAAACAAGAGAGAAACGGGTTATCAAATTTTGTACTAAAACGGTGCGTGCCCAGGCTCCTTAATAAGGGCGCAAAGTGGGAACTATAGGTATAATGTATTTATTTGTTTAGAGAATAATGTTCAATACACGATGAGGTAGCTAGCAAGAATAGCTACAAAAGTAATTTTTGTAATTCGCAGACATTTTCACCACATTATCACTTCAACGTTTTGATTAACATATGCAATAATATCAATGCAATTATAATTTAATCTGTCTGTTATTCGAAGCGCCAAAATTCACACTTTGCCCGATACACCATTAAATAAGTATACATATACGAGTATGTGGCCAGCCTCACTACTTTTTGGTCCTCTATTTCACAACGACATCACGAAAAACAAGCCTTAAAAAAATTGTCAAATCAAACTTGAACTTTTAAAACTTTCCTCCAGCTTCGTGATCATGACGCTTCATTTCAGAATTTTCTTAATGTGCGATTTTGAGGATTAAGTAAACTCAGATGTTAATTTACATTAAATTATGATGGTACATACACCAGTTTAGGGCCAAAGTTTATACCCTTTCTGTGAATTACGCAAAATAAAATTCAGACTTCCTATACTACTACAGGGGTTCCCAAAGTGGGTGACGCGCGAGCGTTGCCTGGGGTGACGCCAGCGTATGCTAGCGGTGCCGACACATTTTCTTATTTATAACAAATATTTTGGAATTAGTAGAATTTAATTTTGATAATACGGCATTATTATGCCGCGTCTAGTATTAGTAAAGTAAACCTACTGGGGTAACAAATGAAGCTTTTCAAAATCTGCTAGAAATCAGTGAAGACATTCAAAGTGAAATAATATAGGTATAAAAAAGCACTTTGAAACTTAAATACCATGACAGTGATGATAAAAAAAAGTTTGGGAGCCCGAATTTTGCGAAATTAGCAAAAAGTGTTGTCGATCCGTGGTGTTACTGATCACTTACCAAGCCTCCAGTACGAGTTTGGCTGCATAAATAAAAGTCACCTTTATTTATAAAACGTTATAAAAAGTTATCTAAAAAACATCGTTATCGTTACGCACGCACGACATTCATGTCCAACTTTGTCCCAGTGTGGTCTGTCTCTGGAAAACGTTAATTTCTCCGAAGATTTTTAGGTCATCAATATCAATGAAATAAAGTAGCAACTTGGTTTGTAGCGAGAGGTCTGTGTTTTGTCGAACCTTGTTTTCTTTGATTATGGCTTTGGTGTCTAAAACTTAATACTTGTATGAAAACCAAATCAGGGTAGGGTCAATATCGCAACCCGGAGAAGATATTTCAAACAAAGCTATTATTACTTGTAATGATAATAATTATCATTACAAGAAATAATAATTTGGTCAAGTAACTGTACAAGTGGATATAATATTTTCATGAATGACGCCAACATTATTTGTACTGTAGCGACTGATAGTGAGATTACTGTTCACTTTGAGCACGTTGTGTAATTGTTTACGCCTCATTCATTTTCGCTTAAAACCACAGTCATTCTTAAAGTGTGGTGAAACAAAAGAGCCTGGTCCAGAGTGTGGCTCGGATCCAGGCCCGGACTTAGATATAATGAGCCCTTAGGCATTTTATAATGGCGGCGCGGCGGCCCCTCGGGGCGCATATTGTGACCTATTCTCGTGCAGCAAACCTTAAATTTAGAGTTGAAAAACCTAAAATAATACAAGCTCATTTAACTTTTATCCATCTGATTAAAGCCTATTTTGCAATGAAAAGTTTTAGGTTATGGCAGCTCTAAATCTAATATTTGCTACATAAGAATAGGTGCCATTATATACCCTTTAGCAACTCGACGTGTGTCGGTAAAAATATCGACGGAAACGTCATTGAAATAATGTTCATATCAGCACGTTTTCTAGTGGCTGACGATCACTGCGTCTCTGGATAGTGCAAAATATAAGAAAATGATATTTTTCATAGAGATGCGAAATCTCTTTCTCGAAAAATTTTTGAACAATATTTTATAGATCTGTAAATTGTCTTTAAAATTGCTTCAGGCATTTCGAAGGAGTAAGAAAATTCTAGCGTAAATCATAGGAAACTTTATAATTGTTTTTATTAAAAGTAAAGACATAAAAAAGACTTGGAATTTATTTTTGACTATGACTATCGCGATTTTTTCAAGTATTTGGACCACCCGTATGGGAAAATTAGGCTTTCAAAAGCAGGTTTAATATAGCAGTTTAAGTATGCAAATTTAATTTCCCTCTTTGCTCTGGCCGGGGGCCCCTCGGCAACTGGGCCCCTTGTGGGCCTAGGCGGAAATCCGTGCCTGCTCGGATCCATGTTACGTATTAATTTATCAGCCTTTTACACGACAAATTAAACTAATCAAACGTATCGGTATACAGTCCACTTGTACAAAGTCTTACCCGCAAACCCCCCCGAAGTTATACGGGGGAGAGTATGCACAATCAGGTAGCCCACCCATAGGGTTGTACCTGTTTATAATATCCATCCCCAATTTCCGGGCTTTATATAAAACAAACTGACCCTCGCTTTCGACACCGCGCTCCCCAAGCCGCCTGCCCACGTGTGAGTATGGGCATTTCTTTCAGGTGGACCGCCAGACCAGGCCTATGTACAGCAGTGGACGAAACAGGCTGATGGATGAATGGACCGAATGGACGTACGAAGTCGCGAGCGCAGCTAAAAATTTTACTCTGTCTAATTTTAGCGTCCCATATTAACAAAAGCTTTTTATATATTTTTTAAAACTAATCCAGATTATTTTCTGTTACAGCAACAAAATGGCATAGATGAATGGAACAGTGTGCCGTCGTCATCGGACTGGCTATCAGAGAGTGAGCGAGCCGGTGCGAGGCCCTCGTACTATGGCCGCCAATCTGAGCTGAAGCCGCCGCCTTCGCAGCCTTCCCCCACGAACCCAACGCAATATCCGGGGCAGCAGTACCCGGGTAGCATTGATCCGACTTCACAGTATCCTGAGCGAAGTGATTCTTCGTCACAGTATGAAGAGCGCGGTGATTCGCCTTCACAATATGGAAGTCGTGGTGATTCTTCATCACAATATGGAACTCGCGGTGATTCATCGTCTCAGTACGGAGCTGGCGGTGGCTCGTCACAGTATGGAAGTCGCGGTGGTTCGTCACAGTATGGAGGTAGCAGTGATTCTTCGTCACAGTATGGAGCCGGCGATGGTTCCCCGTCACAGTATGGATCTAGCGGTGGTTCCTCATCACCGTATGGAGGTCGAGGTGATTCATCATCACAGTATGGTGCTGGTGATGGATCTTCGTCACAATATGGAGCGGGGGGTCGCTCATCGTCACAGTATGGAGCTGGTGGTGGTGGCTCGTCCTCCCAATATGGTGCTGGCGGTGATTCATCATCACAGTATGGTGCTGGTTCTTCTTCACAATTTGGAGCTGGCGGTCGCTCATCGTCACAGTATGGGGCTGGTGGTGGTGGTTCGTCGTCACAGTATGGAGCTGGCGGTGATCCATCATCACAGTATGGTGCTGGTAGTGGTTCTTCGTCACAGTATGGAGCTGGTGGTCGCCCATCGTCACAGTATGGAGTTGGTGGTGGTGGTGGCGGCTCATCCTCACAGTATGGAGCTGGCGGTGATTCATCGTCACCTTATGGAGCTGGTGGTGGTGGTGGCGGCTCATCCTCACAGTATGGAGCTGGCGGTGATTCATCGTCACCTTATGGAGCTGGTGGTGGTGGTGGCGGCTCATCCTCACAGTATGGAGCTGGCGGTGATTCATCGTCACCGTATGGAGCTGGAGCTGGTGGTGGTGGTGGTGGCGGCTCGTCCTCACAGTATGGAGCTGGCGGTGGCTCGTCCTCACAGTATGGAGCTGGCGGTGGCTCATCGTCACAGTATGGAGCTGGTGGTGGCTCTTCGTCACAGTATGGAGATGGCAGCGGCTCCTCGTCACAGTATGGGGTTGCCAACGATCCGTCAGCACAGTATCCAGATTCGTCATCACTGTCTTCGCCACAACGGGGAGGCCTCAACTACGCCGTCTATGACCCAGTCACTAAGCGACGCACGACAGCTGTTGACCGTAACTGTACAGCGCCAGGATGTTGCCAGCCGAAATGCTTCGCGGAAAAAGGTTACCGAGTAAGTGGCCATCTTTCTGTTACGTACTTAAAATCACAGACAACATCCTTAACCAAAAATATTTCTTGTAAAGGGGATCCCTGGTGTTGCTGGACCGCCTGGCCCTCAAGGGCTTCCTGGACATGAAGGAGCTGAAGGACCACAGGGACCTAAGGGTCAGAAAGGTCAGATGGGACCACAAGGACCTAAAGGACCAAAGGGCGACAGAGGCAAGCCTGGTGCCCCTGGTTTCCCTGGATTGGCAGGTCCTCCTGGTTCTCAAGGAGAAATGGGTTCCCGGGGTTATGCGGGCAGAGACGGATGCAACGGTACTGACGTAAGTTTTTGTTGCTTTAGCAGTTTACTTTATGGATGGACCTTTTAGGTACATTGTTATAATTTGTAAATGAGATGTGAGTTTTATTAGAGAACTTCTTTTACAGGGAGAACCCGGTATGATGGGACCAAAGGGATCCATAGGACCCCGTGGTATTCCTGGAGCGAAAGGAGATAAGGGTTACAAAGGTGAACCGGCACACGTTGGACGTTATGACAAAGGACAGAAAGGAGATCCTGGTATGCCTGGTTTACAAGGACTGCAAGGGCCAGTGGGGCCACCTGGAATAGCTGGCACGTCAGGCCCGAGGGGAAACAGAGGACCAATGGTAAATTGTTTTGTTTAAATTTAAATTTTTATTTATGTATACAGGATGGAAAAAATTCAAGGGCCCTGGAGGGGATCTACCTTAAATCCTTTAGTTAGCTCATTTTACTGAAAGGAAACAACCCTTTATTTTTTTAAAGAAACAAAACTGCATTCATAGGTTTTCTAAAATTCGCTTGTCTCACCCGGGAATCGAACCAACTAAAAATATAAAAAAATAAATCTTCGCTGATTTATTATACAAATCCGTAGGATTATCGATTTTAAAAATATTGAAAGTTATCGTTCGAATTTCAAATGTGTTGCCCCGCGTTACAAAAAAAATACGTTCCCTTTTTAAGCTTTTCGTCAGTACGCCTAGTGTAAGAAGGAATTGTGTTGTGCATAGATTTATTATTACCATTTAACGATTTTCTTATCGAAGTCTTCAGCAAGATACTCAGAGATAAATAACATTAGCAAGCTTGTACTTGATACGATGTCTTTGGATGTTAGGGAGAAAAGAAAATTATAATGTGTAATTTACTTGTTACAAGTGAACAGTACTAGGTATTGTTAATAAGGAACTTGTAATAAATATTAAATTTCATGGGTATCTCGTGCAACAGATGAGTGTAAGACCAAATATTTACAACATTCCTAAAGATTCATCTGAATTCGCGCGCCGACTGTAGTGACAATTATAACATGTATTGAATATAATTGATTATAATTAATATATCCATGAGTTAATTTACCATCCATGTTTACAACAAAAAAATAAGTTTGCCGCCTTATTAAATTTACCTGGCACAAGAGTCCAAAGAAAAGTCGAAAAAAATAAAAATGATGGCGCTAACTCTACAATATAATAATATATTTTGTTAAGTATATAATAAATATACCTACTTACATTTCAGAACTCTGGCGTAAGTTACACTTGCACATGAGCGGTTTTTTATATTATCCGTAGGAATGTGACCGTTTTTAGGGTTCCGTACCTCAAAAGGAAAAAACGGAACCCTTATACGATCAATTTGTTGTCCGTCTGTCTGTCAAGACCCTTTACCTCGGGAATGTGTGGGGTATTGAGTTGAAATTAAAACCATATACCAGTGGCGAAGGGTGAACATTTTAAAAAGGGAAGCCGGACAAAAAAATCGCCTTACTCAGAAAACGACCAAAGAAAACATTTTTTTTGTACTTTGGAACTCCCTGTCAGCCAAGTGTATTTGTCGTATTGAGATTTAGGAAAATTTTTGACAAAGCGAAAAGCACGTAATAAAGAAATGTAGTATGGATGCCATTTCCTAAACATGCCGATGGGAATCGTGTTATGGGGCCTTCGCCACTGCCATATACTCAGGTCTACAGTCCCTTGAGCTGTGAAAAAATCAAACATCTACCTTTAAAAAAAGATACGGCCGTTTATGCCGCAAAAAACGTATAGTTTGACACTCTCAGGGAAATTAAAATTTATAGGGTATTTTCCGTTGACCTTGAACAATGAAATTTTGCAAGTAGTACCGTCTTATACTACAAGTGTAGGAAAAAATGTGAAAACTATACATTTGTAATTAAATCATAAAAAATATATCTAGTCTTTAACGGATTACGGAACCCTCGGTGGGCGAGTCCGACTCGTACTTGTCCGGTTTTTCTAGGACCAAATGGAGCTTTAGTCCAAACAATATCCATATCTCTCTATACTAACAATAAAGTAGTAAAAAAGTCACGTGTGTACAGTAAATATTTTTGCAAAATTTTAAATGAAATGCTTACTTGTATTGGGCGGAACCGCGGGGGAAAGGATAGTGGTGTTATAAAACCAACATAACTGGAATTTTTTCTGCATTTTTAGGGAGCTCCTGGTTTCAAAGGCGACAAAGGAGCTAAAGGTTCAAAAGGAGACTCAATACCTGGTGAAAAAGGTGACAGAGGAGATAAGGGCGTGAAGGGTCAAAGTTGTTCGGAGACGGCCGCTTCAACGGGGATAAAAGGCGCCATTAAAGGTATTCAAGGAGATATGGGCCCTCCAGGGGACAAAGGCGAACCAGGTAGAATAGGCGACAAAGGCGACACTGGCCTAATGGGAGAGCCAGGTGTTCCAGGTCTAATGGGCATCAAGGGTGAAAAAGGTTTACGCGGTGACGCTGGTATGCCGGTACGTAAAAAAATATTACGTGAATACAATTTTTTATTAAACGGCATGTCCTCATCTTTTGAAATTATTTTTAGGGTCGTGATGGCATGTATGGTATGCCTGGTCCTATGGGTCAAAAAGGAGATAGGGGCATCGATGGACTTGCGGGATTGGCAGGACGTCCGGGGCACAAAGGAGAGCCAGGAAGGGACGGTGCCACCGGCCCGATGGGCTTGAAAGGTGTACAGGGTTCTCCTGGAGGCCGAACAGGAACACAAGGCCCACCTGGGCCTGCCGGACCAAGAGGTTATCCTGGGCCACCAGGCCCTAGAGGAACTGATGGAGAGCCAGGAGGGAGAGGAATGACTGGTCCAATGGGTCCTCCCGGAGGTCAAGGTGAGCCAGGAAATCCTGGAATAGAAGGTCTGGCTGGACAAAAAGGCGAGAAGGGAGAAGCTGGCATCAATGGTTTACCTGGCAACGCCGGTCCTAGAGGGTATGATGGCCCTGACGGAGCACAAGGTCTTAGAGGGCCTAAAGGCGATGATGGATTTTCTATTCCTGTAAGTAAAAATAAACCTTTTATTTTTGTAGTAATGTATATTGTTACGGGATAGTGGTTGCAGGGCATTGCGTACGTATCAGTGATTCGCCCGTTACCGACTTTCGAACATTTAGCGGAAGGCCTCTCGCTTAATCCTGGGTCTTATCGACGCTTTCCATAAAGCATGGTGTAATCCTTATTTATTTAAAGTTAAAAGTTTAAAATTATATTTAGAGTGAATTCATAACAAGATAGAAAAATATCAATTAGAGATAAATTATCTGAGAAAAATAAATCTCAGATGGGGCTCGAACTTGGATAAAATAGTATTGAATGAATCTGGTACATATTAAAACAGGAAACGAGCAAACAAGTTTTAAGATCTAATTATTTTAGTAATATTTGTCGTAAGCTTTGTAGGGCTCCGCGCCCAAAGGGCTAAACGTAGCCCTATTAATGTCGCTCTGCTGCCTGTCCGTCTGTCCGTCCGTATGTCACCGGTCTCTAGCTTGTAGACGGAATGGGGTACAGATCTGAAATTTGGGTATATTATGTAAAATGTTGACCCAAAACCGGATATTGAAAAAGGAGCCGAAAATATTTTTTTCCTAGCCCTGCATGTGGGATTTCATTGTCTAGAACTAAAACAATTTTTTATTTTATTTTTATCTCCGAAGTCTATCTTAAAAACTAAACTAGTTTGGAATTTGGAATTTTCTATTATGTGCGAAATTTATACAAATTTATACAAGAATTACTGAAAACGCCGATTTTTTATATACCTGGTTTTAGGGTTACGTACCCGACTATTAACTTAATTTTGCGGTTTTGTTTAATATACATTTTGGAGGTACTGATAAGTTTGTTATTTTTATTTAAATTATTTAAATCTATTAACTTATCCTGCACTCGCACTTGATCGGTTTTTTCAATTTTTTTAGTTAAAGATTGTTTGTCATTTTCGTAGCTGTTTCCAGAATGTCAGGTGGTATCAAATTATCATCATTATCACTCCATCCATCCATCCATCCATCAGCCCGTGTTCGTCCACTGCTGGACATAGGCCTTTCCCAAATTTCGCCACTCATGTCGGTCCTCCGTCCTCCTCATCATTATCACTGCTGTCAGGCATTTCAGATCAAAATTAAAACTTTTGACTCACAAAACACAGTAAATAATAAATGTCCTCGTAAACCATGGCGCCAAAATCCAACAGTCCACTGCGCTCTAGCGCGCGTCTTCATAGAAAATATACGATTAAAAAAAATGTAATCTTCTTAGTCGGGCTGCAATGTAATGTTTTGTACCGTATTAGACAACGTTGTATAAAAACCTCATTACTAGTAGATATTAAAACCTCAGACTGTAGGAAGGAAGTGCTTTAATAGCACAAGAAATTACTTTGAAGCATTTTTTGAAGAAAACAACCCTTCAGTTTTTTCGCCTACGCCTCGTTTTTTTAAATCACACTCGTATTTAAATAGTGTACTAGTATAATAAACTACTATTATTAACTAATTTAAAAATTTTAGGGCCAGCCTGGACAATCTGGTGCAGAAGGTTTAAATGGCGAGAAAGGACAAAAGGGTGAAAGGGGATATCAAGGAATGGCCGGAGCTCCCGGGAATTCCATTTTTGGCATACCCGGAGCTCCCGGAGAAATGGGGATGCCTGGTGAGAAGGGGGAGAAAGGTAGACCTGGTTTCGATGGAATACCTGGTAATCCAGGATCAAAGGGAGATATCGGAGGTCGCTGTAACAGTTGTTCCCCGGGCGGTCCTGGAGCGAAGGGAGACCGCGGGTTAGATGGACGGCCCGGGGACCGCGGGGAGCGTGGCCCACCCGGTACTGATGGCCAGCGAGGTGACCGAGGACTTGACGGTGTTAATGGACAACCTGGATCACCTGGCGCTCCGGTGAGATTTTATTTTGACTGTTGCAACAGCCTACGAGTATTTATTACTTTAACTCATAATCATACGGGGTGTATTTATTAATGATGCGCTCAGAAAATTAAACCACATGCTCTAGTGATCATTCAAAGAAACTTTTTTTTTCGTAGGTATTTAAATTTTGTATAGAGGAGTCAGCGAATTAAACTAATTTAATTAGATTTGTTTTAAATACTATGGAAGTGTTTAAGTAGAGCGTGTGGTTAAATTTTAGTGTAATTAAAACAACCGGTATGATGATAAAATGTATTTGTATTAAATCGTATTTTTTTACCAGGGAGACCGAGGAGATGATGGTCCCTTCGGTGCACCTGGTGCACCGGGTGAGCCAGCCATGATACCTTCCAACCTCGTCAAGGGACCTCCGGGACAGAAGGGAGAAACGGGACCAAGAGGTTTCAGAGGACCTAAAGGAGACAGAGGAAGTGATGGGCCAAAGGGAAGCTCCGGTCAAATCGGGATGCCCGGTCAGAAGGGAGACATGGGACTGACGGGCCCACCCGGTTTAGATGGCACTTCGGGAATGGATGGCAATCCAGGACAAAAAGGAGAAAAAGGAACATCTGTGAGAGGAGAGAAAGGATATCTTGGTGACCGAGGTCAAAAGGGAGAAAGAGGTTTTGATGGATTCCCCGGTGTAAAGGGAGAAGCGGGCCAGTGCCCTGCGAACCTTGCTGAACTTACAAAAGGAGACCAAGGTCCTCCAGGTTTGACGGGTCCTCAGGGTCCTCCGGGCCCTCCAGGCTGGAAAGGTGACAAAGGAGATGCAGGTCTCTCTGGAAACAAGGGAGAACCCGGTATACCAGGAAGACCAGGAATTACAGGACCGCGAGGAACTCCTGGACCGAGGGGTGAAAAAGGAGACATGGGAGCCGTAGGATTCCCTGGAACTCCAGGAGACGTTGGACCTATCGGCTTGCCAGGAATACCAGGAGGAAAGGGCGACAAAGGTGAAATAGGACCGTCGATGCCGGGACCTCAAGGTCCAGCTGGGTTCCCGGGAAGGAAGGGTGACACGGGACCGCGAGGCCAACCTGGAATACCTGGTAATGATGGGCCACCTGGACCCGTCGGTCTAACAGGAGAGAAAGGAGACATGGGATTTGCAGGGTTAACTGGGCGTGTTGGTCAGTCAGGACAGAAAGGAGAGCCGGGCCCAGTTGGACCTCCTGGTCCGGCCGGTGCCGCTGGTCTACCCGGTAGAGATGGACTAAAAGGACAACAAGGTTTTCCAGGTGAGAGCAAATTTAACTAACTACTTGAAAATTTAGCAAGTGCGCGTAAAATATTCACAGATAGCTTTTGTTCGTGGCTTCGCCTTAGGATTCAGGGTTCCATACTCAAATAAGAAAATACGAAACACTAATAGAACAGTATAAAAATCCATACAGTTGTCCAACGAAAGTTCTCAGACAGAGAAATTTTAATCAATAATTTGTACACGAATTCTTGTAGTACTTTTTATTCCACAAATATTTATTTTTATTATTACTTAGGCTACCGATTTCGTACCTATTGCACATAATCGGGCCAACACATTATTTTGAATTGATGGTTTGACGCGGGGTTCTTTCTGTATCTATAGTTCAATAAACACGTAACATACATAGATGTCGATTATATAATTTGCATTAAATCTCTAAACCCGATTAAGCGTATATCGGGTGTGAGTAGACATAGCAGTCTACTTTAAACGGAATCACATATAAAAAATACCTTTCATCTCTCTGAATGAATCGACATGTTACTTCGTTTGTATGTATGTATTTGTTTATGTATTATTAGTATGTAGTGTTATATTTCAATAATATTTGAGCTTGAAGAAATTGTTATCTTTTCAAACAAACCTAATCAAAAACCAAATGCCCTCGGTTTACTGGGAGACATTTCTTGGAGGAATAAGTCCGCCCTGGCTTTTGTTATTTTGTATTTTTCATTTTTATTTTCTGTGCAATAACGTGTTTTCATTCATTCTAGTGATCATACTATACAACTTTCCCCAAAAAACATAACGGCGTAAATTAAAAAAATATTTGGTCTGCTCAATACTGCCCATACAAAAATTATAGTAGGTTTTTAAAATTAGTATGAAAATGTGATAATATTTTTTAAATTGTTATACGTATGTTTCTTACGGAAAGTAATTCACTATAATCAGTACAATTTGTGGTTTCGTATAAAGATACCTGTCCATTTAAAGGAGCTGAACAATATTTTTTTTTGTGAATCAAGTAGAATAACCCCTTGAGTCTTTCAAGTTACGAGAATCGTTCTTTTGTGAATCTTTCAGTGTGGGCGAAGCCGCAAAATTTAGCGCTGGTTTTATAATTTCAACGATCTCTTGTGATTTTTTCTTCGTCTATATAATCTTGTGCAAAATCTTCCAACGATACGATATTTTACATGAAATATGTCTTTCAGGATTGCAAGGAAAACCTGGAGTTATCGGTCTGCCCGGCCAAAAGGGAGAACCTGGAATGCAAGGACCAGATGGACCTAAAGGTTTTCCTGGATCACGTGGTCGACCTGGGCCTCCAGGAGCTGCTGGCTTCGAGGGTACACCTGGTCTAAAGGGAGACAAGGGTGAAATAGGTTTGGCTGGTAGCCCTGGTCTCCCAGGTCTAGATGGACCTCCTGGACCTATTGGTGTGCCTGGCTTAAAGGGTGATCAAGGTTTTCCGGGACAACCTGGTCAGCCAGGAATTAACGGGTTTCCTGGTGAAAAAGGAGACAGGGGTGACAGTGGGCCTATAGGACCTAAAGGAGAAGCCGGCTTGACATCAGAAAAAGGACAAAAGGGAGAGTTTGGTATGCCCGGTTTGAGAGGCTTGGACGGTACACCTGGACCTGAAGGTGACAAGGGAGATAAAGGTGACGCTGGATTGCCTGGATTCGGCCAAGCGGGTCCCCAAGGTCTAAAAGGTGACATTGGTCTGCCAGGTATAGAAGGATATCCTGGTGCACCTGGAGAAAAAGGAGAACCAGGTTATCCAGGACAGAGTGGCCCGAAAGGAGATAGAGGCCTGCCTGGTGAGCCCGGTCAGCCTGGAGCCCGTGGGACAGACGGGCTTCCAGGACTGCAGGGGGATATTGGTTTACCAGGACTGGCCGGCGCTAAGGGTGACAAGGGTGATCTAGGTCTGCCTGGCCGAGATGGGTATGATGGCTTGAAGGGAGAACGCGGTCCGGTCGGGCTTCAGGGCCCGATTGGTCCAGTGGGTTATCCGGGCCTCAAGGGAGACAGGGGACCTCCAGGACCATCAATAAATGTTAAGGGAGATAGAGGAGACATCGGACCACCGGGACTTCAAGGCGCAAAGGGTCAAAAGGGCGATAGAGGGTTAGAAGGACAACAAGGAGTGCAAGGAGAAAAGGGTGATCGTGGTTTCCCAGGACAAAAGGGAGAAACTGGACAGATAGGATACGCAGGGGAAAAGGGTAAGAGTTGATAAACATGGAACCTACTAAACATTACTTAGAGTGTATTAGAAACTAGAAAATATCAATTAGAAACAAATTTCAAGCCAACCAAATATTTAAAAATATATGGTATGAAATTATTACTTACGAGAAATTTGTTTCTATTCACCTTTTCTAGTTATTAATGCACTCTTAATAATGTATAGAGTAACTAAGGCGGTGGATTTCATATAATGGAAACTACTGTCCCATAGTACAAAATAAATAATTTAAACGTCAGTAAATTTTATAAATGGCTCATATCTTTCAGGTGACAGGGGTCCATCAGGTCCAGCAGGATTATCTGGACTGACAATCAAAGGAGAAAAAGGATTACCAGGTATACCAGGAAAACATGGCCGTGTCGGCAATCCAGGATCACCTGGCGAGAAGGGAGACATTGGCCTTACTGGTCTTCCAGGTCCAACAGGTGTTCCTGGCAGACCGGGTCTTCCAGGTCTCCAAGGTGAAAAGGGAGACCAAGGGCGTGAAGGTATGGCTGGACCGCCTGGTTATGATGGTAGGCCAGGACAACCAGGGCCACCCGGCCGAACAGGTCCTTTTGGTGAAAAAGGAGATCAAGGTGCACCGGGATACGGTTTGCCAGGACAGAAGGGAGATCAAGGAATTCCCGGGCCACGTGGTTTGCCCGGCCAACTTGGTGAGAAAGGCGACAGAGGAATCGATGGCTTAAATGGAACACCCGGTCGAATGGGCTTACAAGGTGAAAAAGGTGACAGGGGATTCCAAGGCAGAGTTGGAATCGTCGGAATATCAGGACAGAAAGGTGACAAAGGTGAACCAGCTAATGTTGTGTTTGGGCCTAAAGGAGAGCCGGGACCACGGGGTCCTCCTGGTTTAGTGGGACTTCCAGGACAAGACGGTTTGGCAGGAAGACCTGGTTTAGATGGAAACCCTGGTCAGAAGGGTGATCGAGGCCTACCCGGTCCAGTGGGACCACCAGGACAGCCAGGACCTCAAGGTTTGCAGGGGATTCAAGGTGACAGGGGAGAGATTGGTCTGACTGGTCAGACAGGTTTGCCCGGTCAGCCGGGAGCACCTTGTGCTACCCAGGATTACCTCTCGGGCATGTTGCTGGTTCGCCACAGCCAATCTGACCAGATCCCAAAATGTGAGGCTGGACATACTAAACTCTGGGATGGCTACTCGTTACTTTACATCGATGGGAATGAAAAAGCACATAACCAGGACTTAGGTTACGCCGGCTCTTGTGTGAGAAAGTTCAGCACGATGCCATTCCTCTTCTGTGATCTCAACAATGTTTGCAATTACGCCAGTCGAAACGACCGAAGCTACTGGCTTTCTACCAACCGGCCTATCCCCATGATGCCGGTAGAAGGATTCGAAATAATGCCGTATATTTCAAGATGTGTCGTTTGTGAAGTACCAGCTAATGTTATAGCCGTACACAGTCAGACTCTAGATGTTCCGAACTGCCCTGTGGGCTGGAGAGACCTATGGCTTGGACACAGTTTTGTCATGGTAAGATATTTTTATTTAAAATATTAAAATATTTCATTGACATTGTGTTCAGACACCTTATTGATGTAATTTTTTCCAGCACACTGGCGCCGGAGGTCAGGGTGGAGGACAAGCTCTGGAGAGTCCCGGTTCGTGCTTAGAAGATTTCCGAACTTCACCTTTCATAGAATGTAACGGTGAGGGCGGTACCTGCCACCACTTCGCCAATAAGCTCAGTTTCTGGCTCACGACTATAGAAGACAGTAAGCAGTTCTCGAGCCCCGAGCGAGAGACGTTGAAGGCGGGCCGACTACTGGAGCGCGTATCGCGTTGCGCTGTCTGCATCAAGAATACTTAGCGTGATAACATAGCAGTGTTTGTATAAAGACGCAGTGGTTTTTTTCTGAAAAGCTTTTTCTTGGACTGCCGAGAAATCTGAAAAGAGGATAGGAAACAGTGAGTTTTTAATAAGTGTAACTACACCAAAGCAGTACCTACATAAGTTTTCTATAGGTGATTATGTACTAAGTCGTGATTGAATATTCTTAGGATTATGTAGGTAACTATTTATAATTGAACATTTGCAGAGGAAGTGTAGAGGAGCCATAGATTTATACTTCTTCGTTTTTCCCTTTATATTATGAATATTAGTGCGCTCGAATTCGAATATATTATGTGTATCATATTCTAAAAAGTAGTACAAGGTCTGCCCGACACGACCGGAGTTACCTTATCAAGTTGACCTTTTCTTTTATCATTACACGAAAATATATGAATCTTCGTTGCAAAATTACTTACAAAATTTATTAATTTTACTATTTGTTAAATTGTAAACAAGCATTATGGTCTGGCTGGCTGGACGCAACCCTACCTCACAATATAATTGAACCCAGGCACTTTGTAGGGATGACCGACTTTTAGTCGCTTCAAAAACACCTGCGGGCCTATTATGTAACTTAGTGTCCGTTGCCAACTATGGTTGCTGTTCACCAAGAACAGATAAAAAATTAACTTCCAACATCATTTTTAAAATTAATTTTTGGTGAAAAGCAACTATAGTTGGCGACCGATTCAAAGATACGTAATAGGCCCGCAGGTGTTATTGAAGCCACTAAAGGTCGCACGTCCCTACAAAATAGATAGGATCAATTATTTTATTAAGATGTAGGGTTGCTTGCAGTCGTTACCCGAATCATTAACTTTCCCGTTTAAAAATTGTCACATAGGTATATGTCATATTAAAATACTTGATTCAAGAAGGTCGTATCGAAAAGTGGTGGAGATGACCATACAGTGGCATTATCTTATCTGTAGGTGATGGCGTCGCTAGTGGAGAATTTCGCAAGACATCTGGAAAAAAGGGAAGTTAAAATGTGAAAAACAATAACTAAAAATCAGTTTTATTAATTATTACACTAAGAGAAATAATAAAATGAACATGTCAATAAAAATAAACAATTTGTCAAAAAGAAATAAAGATTAACAAAAATAATAATGTAGAGTTACTAATGTGTCATCTTAATAAGCGTCACTTGTTTCTCTATACTACATAATAATTGACTTTAGTTCCAGTTTTGTCCACTTGAACAGATAAGATAGTGGCGCTTTATAGTAATATGCTTAATGTATTATTTCTATTTACGGTGATATCATAGACAGCGCATAAGCGTTGAGCCTTCTGTAGCAAGAGTAATTCCTATCCTACAATAAAATTAATTCATAGTTACCCTACTTTTATTAGGTATTTACACTTTTTTGTATCGCCTACACTATTCCACCCATTTATTAATGATTTTTTTTAATAAAACTAGTCATTATTACAATCTTGCAATGAATTTTAAATATTTACCTACTTGCCATAAATTAACTATTCATTTGAGCTTGTGATAATTATAATTTAGATGTACCAAAATGTATATATTTTCGTAAACATTTATCTTTATCGACAGAAAATAAAATGTTATTAATATAAAAATTAAAACTTAATTTCTTATGATATTAAATAATATAAGCACTGCCATGCCTTGTAGATAAATTTCTTAGACATTTTTGTAACTATTAGTTTAAGTGCCTTATAAATAAACATATAACATAAAACTCTATAATTGCGTTTCAAGAAAATATAACAAAATCTTATCTCGTTTGTTGGCTCTCCAAACCACCTTTCTTATCTTAAAATTTTTGATTGGTGAGTCTTAAAATTTACTTTAATTTTCATACGAGAAGTTTAATAAATGACTGCGAAATTCTATACGGAAAAATTTTCGTGGTTTTTCTTGTGTTATTTATTAGCTTTAGTTTTTATATCTTTATACCAATAAATAAAAAATATATATGTAGGTATGTACTTAGGTACTAGCATTTCACCCGCGATTCCGCTTGCGTTTATTCAATCTCGGCCACATTTTCGGCTTGGGCGTTATTTTATTAACGACCCTTATAGCCTAGGTACCTATATATTGACCAGGGTCACTACTATAATAGTAAAGAAAACCGCATCCAAATCCGTTAAGTGGTTCTCGAGTTAAAACGAAACATACATAAAAGACAGACAGTCAGACAAAAAGTCTAAAAATGGTGAATTTAGTTGATACAGCTAAATTCATACAGAAGACCATGTCAGCGAAATTCGAAAAAAAATGCACCCATATAAGTACTTGTTCTAGTGAACCTCGACTCAATTTGGATAGGAAGTCAAAACTCATTTTGCGTATTTCACATAAAGGGTACATACTTAAACCTTAGTCCTGACCACTTACCGAGTTGCCAGTATGACTTTAGTTATATCAACCAAAGTCACCTTATACCTACGTATATGCATTTGCGCTACCAGGCGGCACTACCTATATAGTGGCGGACATCCCAAGGCCCGAATTTCTGTTCCGCCTAGGCCGACACGATGCTATCTAGGGGCCTGAACACCGAGGGCCTAGAGAGAAGGTAAGTCCGGGCCTAGCCATCTTCTGGCGTAGCTAGGGATTTTCCCAAGGGGGGCAGCTAATCAAGCTGACCAGCCGCCGCAATTTTGGTAAATCCGTTGACAGCAGAAATCAACTAACTTAGGGGCTGTTCATTTGTTACGTAAGACAATTTTAACCACTTTCTGACCCCCTCCCTCCTACGTAAGAAAAATTAAGACTTGGATGAACCCTCTCCCCCCTTTCAACTGTAAAATTGCAAAGAAAAAGTAGCAAAAATATAAAAACGCATGGTTTATGTTATAAAAAAGGAATTTTGCTTACTTTGGTGATCTTACGTAAGAACAATCTAGACCCCTCCCCTCCCACCCCCATGTAAGAAAAAAAAATACTTGTTCGGACCCCCTCCCTCCCCAAATCGTCTTACGTAATAATGAACAGCCCCTTACTAGTTTAAAGTAGGTAGATACTAATGAAAACTAGAAAGATAAGCTTAAAAAGATATCGTCAGGCAGGACATGAATCCGCGAGGGGGTGTCAGAAGTATTCCCGATTGTGAACTGTGAAATGCAAGTCTCAGTCCACACCCGGTACACATGCGTTTCACCGACGATTATTACGTCCCAACGTTATGGGTGGTGAGCCCTGTCGCCGTACTTCGGGCACAATTAGTACACGCTTGTTAGGGCATGCAGGTAAGGCTTATAATTAATAAGCTTACTGCAGTAATGTCATGGAGTAGGCTCCGATAAAATAAAAACAAAGATAAACTGGATTCGAACCCCAAAATCTGGTCACTAAAACTGCTTTTACCCACTGAAGCAACGAATGGGTCAGTTGTATGGTAGCAGGTTTTAAGCTTAATCAATAGAAACAATTTAGAGAAAAAACCAGATCAAAACTATCATCAGGACATGAATCCCCGAGGACCCCCTGGTGTGTCAGAGGTGTTACCGAGTGTGAACTGTGAAATGCAAGTCACAGTTCACACTCGGTACACCCGCGTTTCACCAACGATTACTACGTCCCAACGTGATGAGTGGTGAGCCCTATCGCCGTACTTCCGGCATAATTACATAGGTACAGCTTTCCGGTATAAGCCGCGGAGACAGACAGATGGACGGACATGACGAAACTATAAGGGTTTCTTGTTGACTACGGAACCCTAAAAACGAGGAGCTACTGGCATAAGTCAGTAGAATCATTTCGTTTGTAGAAAGGAAAGTATAGGGCTACAAAGTCACGGCATAAAGTGCGGTTATGAGTCCTAAATAAACTACAATTTTTTACAATAAACATTGGGAATAATCGTTTTTTGGCTGTCAAACGTGTTGTGCGGCTAACTTCAGGCCACATCACAACAAAACCCACGATTATGGTTGTGGTTGTACTCTTTGGTTATGACTATAAACAGAATAATCTACTTCAGCTATCGTTGTAATGTCGGTCACGAAAATAAACCAAACAAATCCGTATGGTGACGAGACGACAGCGCGAGTATGTGGCTGGCTATTCGTCTTCATATTGCCGCTCCTTTGAATCGCGCACAAAAAACCGACAAAGAAGGGAGCGATGGGCATGACGAGGAGCAGCGCGAGCGGCAGGACGATTAACGCAGTCACACCGACTTCCCTGCCCACTTTCCTCACTATGTCCCTCGCTCATCGTCGAGTGTGTGGCTGAAGAAGTGGTAGACTTAGGTTTCGTTTGAAAACGAGTGAATTTCACTCGGAGTGATGCGAATTTCACCCTAGAGCGTTCAAAAATTGACCCGAGTTAAACCGAGGGTAACCCTCACTCAGACGAACTGTTACCTGACAGTTGCACGAAAGTGTTTTGAAACGCTTCGGAGTAATGCGAAAATCACACTGGGCCACCTGATTGGTGCAACTAGATTATTCTTTCTCTTGCTCCTATATAGATTTGTCTTTAACGAGTGAAATTTCGCACTATGATCGCACGTTCTGAAATGCTTCCCTGCTAGCTAGGTTTCATTTCGAAACAAGTGAATTTGACTCTGAGTGATGCGAATTTCCTCACGAATTTCACCCTAGAGCGTTCAAAAATTTACCAAGTTAAACCGAGGGTAACCGAACTGTTACCTGCCTGACAGTTGCTCGGAAGTGTTTTGCAAAGACATTGTATATAGCAAGACTGTGCACTATCCAATTTTTGCTCAACTAAACTAGATTTTATTTCTTTAGAAATAACGTTGTAATTATTATGAATGATACCATTAAGATGAAAATATGAATTTTTTTTATAAATGTTTTTTCTAGTCTCGGTTATAAAACCAGAATAATCGATTGTTTGTCGAACAATCGATTTGATTGACCGCTCTGCAGGTCTATAAGCACAACCGTTCGAGCGAGGCTCAATAAAAAAAAACGTATTTTGTGTAAACTGAAACTGTTGATCGGTTTTGTCCCATATGTGCACTTTAGTACTATTTTTTAAGGTTCCGTACCCAAGGGGTAACCGACGGGACACTATTACTAAGACTCCACTGTCCGTCCGTCCATCCGTCCGTCTGTCAACAGGCTGTTGACTATCACGGTCTCATGAACCGTGATAGTTATACAGTTGAAATTTTCACAGATTATCCATTTCCGTAACGGCTATAAAAACAAATACTATAACTGGCCAAGTTCGAGTCGGACCCGCGTACTCCCATACAACAGACATGATTTTTTTGCCCGTTTTTATAAATAGTGGTACGGAACCCTTCATGCGCGAGTCCGACTCGCACTTGGCTGGTCCCATTCCGTTTCCAGGGCTGCGTTCAGTTTGATCGCCCGCTCATAAGTGACAACAGGATAGCATATACAAAATCAACGCGTGCAAAAGAGATGTCATGATCGGCGAGCTATCAAACTGAACTTAGTTCGGGGGGGCGGCAGGCACCCCTCCCCCATCCTTGTTGTTTGTTTGTTATGCAATATTATGTTTATATCCGCTCGGGCCTCGTACATATCTAGGCACCTCAGTTTACCCGCAAAGGTAGGTAGAGACCATATATATATTTATTTTTTTGACAGGTTGAATTATTGTACATCCGCATGGGGGCCTAGAACGAGGCACAAGAAGAGTGTATGTTAAAAGAGACAGAAGACTCTTTTTGTTTCACGTTCTAGTATTCCCAGAGGCGATTGAGTTGATTGAGTAAACTATCGTTTACGTGACTGATTTAGTATCAATAACGTGTAGATAACTTAGGTGAATGCGATGGAGCTGGTCTTGGTGACTGAAGTTGGTGCCTTTCGTAGGTACAGCCGCTGCCGCTGCTGCCACTGATAGAGTCGTGCGTGGCATGGCATGGCGACGCCCAGGGTGACCAGATTTAGCAGAATTCTGCGACTGTAGCAGAATTTGATCCCTAATTTAGGGCTTAGCAGATTGTGTCGCAGATCTGAAAAGAGAGCAGATTTTAGCAGAATCTTGGAAATCCTCCGCAGAAAATTAACAGGATAAGACATTGACGAATTACCTGTGCTTAACTTGGGTAGTGGCGTAAAAATACCAATTTAAAAAATTCTACCATTCTTAAATAATGTCAGATTTTTTTTACTCCACGCTAGTCCTCAAATACATTTTATGGGAATTCCCTGTAAATGTATATTTTCTTTCGATTTGGGCGTGTGTAGAGTTAGTAAAGTACAGCTTGTTTAAGTACACATACAGCTTACAGACGACTACAGTCATCAATCAGTTGTGTCGTGCGCGTGAAGTGTGAATTAAAAATGAAAAGAAAATATTACAAGAATTATCGTTCTGAGTGGGAGAAGTATCGAATGTTTTCGTTCTCATCTTGGTTATCAAGAGCCAAGGATGACAGCAAAGCCACTTTTTGTGAAAAATATGATAAAGATGGCTCAAAGCTCGACAACTCTGTAAAAAAGCATGGACACTACAGAAAATTAGAAGTTATTAATGATGAGACGTTGTTATTCAATATTTTTGATAAATATTTTTGAGTTTTTTTATTATATTCGTAATAATTGTGACTTCAATCGTATGCAGACTTTTAGCATTTCTTACATTGAAAATAGCATACTTTAGCAGAATTTAGGCAAGCAGTTGGCATAATCTTCAATTTAAATCTGGTCACCCTGGCGACGCCCGTGTGGAGATAACGCGCTGTATTCCCAAACACCTGAACGTGGAGAGATCTTTGAAAGAAATTTCTGTAAAGTTCATCACTTGTATAATTTTACGGATGCGTTTAATGTTACCTGAAAGCTCTGTAATTTCAATTTATATTTTATTCAAAAGAACGTAAACGTAAACCTACAAACGTCAATGAATGCTGAACGCAGCGACAACCGCAATACAAATGTAATGTCCTGCTTGTCGTCGTCTCGCGGGAATAATTTTAATAAAATGATTTTAATTATTTACAACTTTATTTGAACGATCGATTGTTGAAGTCAAGTTCTTGCTTGTTATGTGTCATTGATTATTCTCTTCGTTGAAATGTTTGAGTGGGCATATAGTGGTGCTAACAAAGCTGTGCCTAGAAATGTTGGTCCTGAATGTGCTTATTTTTTATCAGTTTACAGGCAAATCATCGAATCTGTTATTGTAGTTTCGATCTGTGCGTATATTAGTGTAAGTAAAGTATTAGAACTTTTCGCTTTTTATCCATTTCCACTGCAATTGTTCTGTGATTTTCATCATGGTTAGTCCAAAAGTTTTCTGTGGTAGGCTAATTGAATTAGTCAGTAATTCTTTTGATTCAATTAACTACATACATACTAATTATTATATTTTTATATCCTTCAGATTAAAACCTACTCAAAACTAAATGTTCCAAATGAAACCAGATATATGAGAAGTGACAGAGGAGGCAAGAGACTCTTGTTAATCCTTCTAACACTGCTATGGGGGATGGAGATTGGTTTTAAGTTCGCTTCTCGCACTGTCATTTATCTGCTGAATCCATGTCATGTAACTACAGCGATTCAGGTATGATATTTTTTTTCAATTTTGATTTTATTTAAAGTTTAGAAATCTTAAGAGAGAATGCCGTCAGCCTTCTGGAGTTTTAATGTACAACTATTTTTAGAATAGATTTATATTATTTATGTTTTTATTTGTTATTAAAATAAAATAAAATTTAATTTTTAATTTAAATGTGTACAATGCCAAACCTACATACAGCATGCCCTGCAATATAGTGCATTAAATAAAAAGAGCGAAACTAGACCAAAATTTGTCAACAAAAATGATAAAGACCACAGCAGTGGGAACAGCGAGGTGATAATGGAACCTATTCTGGTGCACATGATTTTATGTGTCATCTATTCAAATATTGATAAATCTGATATCAAATTTGTTTAATTTATTCTTGCACATAATACTTTAGAGTAGTTTAGAGATATGCATCATATTTACAATGATAACTGTCAGAATAGGTTGTAAGCTTAAAACTTACTAAATTTTACAATGGTTGTAGTTATTGAGGTCCTCCCTAAAAATTTAATTATCAAAAAAAAAGGCTATAAATAATATAAGTACGATGCATTGTCACAATATAAATCCCTGAGAGGGTGTATGTCAGAAGTGTTTCCAAGTGTGGACTGTGCCTGTGCAAGTCACACGCTAAAACTTTGCAACAGTATGAGGCTATAACCCTAAGTATTTGATCTTAATAACAACTAATACCTCCAACCATTTTTTAGAATAAGGGCCTTGACACAAGAACAGACAGGCAGAAAAAATGATCCTACAAGTGTTCCATTATTCCATTATGAATACACTAGCATGTGGATGTTGAATATAAACAATTTAACCAAAAGATTCAAATCATCTGACAACTGACAAAATATTGGCATCACTATAATATAATTTTTTTTTTTTCTTAGACATCCAATTGACGTGATTTGTTCATAACGGTGGTGCTGTAAAATGGCTCACAAAATATTTCAAACTCCTTTGTTTTCCAATGTTTATTGATTTATCTCCAAGAAAAAATAGTTGGCTTTAAGTCTTACCACAGATTCTAATTGTAAGGGCTATGATTGAAAAAGTTACGAGGCGATAAGCTCAAATTGTGTTGCATGTTTTAAGATGTCTGCTTCAGACGCTTCAATTATAGTTTTCTTTTAATGGTCACTGCTTTGAGCAGCTATAATATTTAATTTATAAATAAAGTGTTTGATTAGCTAGCAAACAATTTATTTTACTAGATTCAGTCTGGGATGAAAAATATCCAACTTAATGTGAGGGACAGAACTTTTGGCAGGACTAGGTACATATACATATGTGGATATTGAAAGCACAATAATTAGCCATTTTCTGTTTGTGAGAGTCGTGATTATGTTCCTTAATGGAAGACTAAAATATACCTTTTTTTTTAAAGATTTATCTCCTCTCAGCACCACCAAGCAAGACAGTGACTGCTATGTTTCGGATTCATTTGAATTTGCTGAATGGACCACTTCTTGCATTTTTATTTCCTGAAACTGCATCAAGAAAGGTATGTTTAATCTGGACTTTTCAATATTGAATATATTTTTATTTAAAGGTTATGGTTAAGTTACATTTATTCAAAAATGATTATTTTTTATTTAGATTTTTGCTGAAGCTGCATTATACTGGATTCAACATGGAATGATGTTTGTGATACCTTACTATCTTCTTCGAATTGGAGGTATGTTATGCTATTAATTACAATTCAGTTCTACACACGCCATGCCAAAATACTAGTCAAGTGCGAGTAGGACTAGCCTCCTGAGGGTTCTGTACCAATTAAATAAGTTAATCGACTTGAATAATTTTAACAAATTTACAAACTTATCATTACCTACAAAATTCATGAATAAATCACTATTATTTACATATTTTAGTATCAAAATTAATCATAATAATGTAGTTTTACATTATAAATCGGCTTTTTTAGAATTTGTTGCCTAAATACAGCATGTCACATGGGTATTATACAGAAAATCCTTTTGGGATAAAATATGTAACAATAAAATGTTCTAAAACCTCAGACATATAATTATTACAAGTAGCAGACCAAACAAGGATTAAATAGCGTGGCAAGTTTCCATACAAAAAATAAGCTACATTTAGGCTTCATGGTACGACGAAACGTATAAAAACCGGCCAAGTGCGTGTCGGGCCACGCGCAATGTAGGGTTCCGTAGTTGCCTGGTACATATAAGTTGGTCTCTAATACAGACCGCGCCAAACTTCTGGTCCCATACATTATAGGGGGCCAAAAGTTTGGCGCAACCTGTACTCGTAAACCTGTAAAGCATACTTAGCTGTGATAGTTTTCCTTTTAAATTCATTATATATACTACTTCTGTGAATTTTTTCACATTTCTATAAACAACTGTTTAGACGGCAGGGGCGGACGCTCCACTCTAACTAAAATTTTCACTTTAAAGCTTAATATTTCACCAACGGATCCCTAAATCGAAAAATCGTTTTTACACACCCACAATGTTTTTGAATGGCCTATCCAACGATAGCCCACACTATGGGAGAAAAAAAAATTCATCCCCAGTTTATGTGTATGAGAGGTACCCTTAAAAAAATATATTTTCAAAATTTCATTTTACCATTTTGTCGGCGTGATTAATATTTACATCCATGCCAAATTACAGCTTTTTAAGACTAATAGTCTCTGCGCTAAGCCGCGGACAGATGGACAGACGGACATGGCGAAACTATATAAGGGTTCCTTGTCGAACTACGGAACCCTAAAAATGGGTTGTTTTGGCTGGATTATGCTTGGAACATATTTGTTAATTCCTAAACTAATCTCTAATATACTCGTATATTTTGTTTGGAAACAAGCAATATTTATATTTAAAAGAGCCCGAAGTTCACTGAGCTAAAATTGCCACGCGTCGACTCTATCCGTTTATTGTTAATGTTAGGTCTGCTACTATATTATACGTCTGTGTCTAAAACTGACAACTTTGAGGGCTCCCTATTTCTTTATTTTTGAAGATGTAAAAATCTCTAGATAATGACACCCCACATGCTAGGGCAAATTTTTTTTTGTTTCGTCTCCTTTTTCATCTATGGGACCCCCCCGATTTCCCCCAAATCTGTAACTCATTCATGACAATTGTAATCTTGTATTAATTACTCAATCATTAATCATGTTAATTCAGTAAATAATCCTATCTGCCAATCATCTCTAATAATTTTATTATTATATCTTATATAGATATATTAATGTATAACTTATTATATAATTGATTTCATTTTCCAGGTGTTTACAATGTGGAGCCACTAAAGGACTTCAACTGGGTTGTATTCAGCTACTGTCTCAACATGTTTTATCACTTCATTGTGCTGCAAATAATTGCTATTGTAAGTAAAGTGTCATTTATACTTGAACAATGGAATCGTGAAGAATCATTATGACTTCTTGAGCTTGGACACCCTAAAGAACACTAATAAAGTTGTTGCTCATACAGTAAAAGTATAAATCACAACAAATAAATAAAAAATAATAGCGGCGGCAGCTCAGACGGTAGAACCTTGAGACCCAGGTTCGATCTCCGGTCGGGCATGCACAAATGAATTTTTCGGAATTTATGTGCATAGTATTTGTGTTCTTACCACTTAGTTTTGCTGAACAGTAAAAGAAAACATCGTGAGGAAACCTACATGCCTTAAAAAGCGTGTTATTGTGCCCGAAGTACGGCGATAAGGCTCACCACCCATCACGTTAGGACGTAATAATCGTCGGTGAAACACGGATGTGCCGGGTGGTGGACTGTGAATCACATTTTACACTCCGGAACATCTCTGACAACCCCTCGGGGATTCATGTCGTGACGATAAAATAATGCCCAAGCCGAAAACGGGGCAGAGATTAAATAAACGCGCGCGGAGTCGCGAGCAAAGGTTAGTTAATAATAATAATAATATAAATAGCCTCTCTGCATTGGCTGCGCTTTGGTGACCTCTTTGGGGAAACCGAGGGATTTGTCTGTGCAATACAGGATCAGGTGATCAAGACGCGGAACTACCGGAAATACATCATTAAGGATGGAACCCAGGATATCTGCCGGGCATGTGCTCACCCTGGAGAGTCACTTCGACATGTTATTTCCGGTTGTTCTGCTCTTGCCAACACTGAGTATCTACACAGGCACAATCAAGTGGCCAAAATCCTTCATCAAGAACTCGCCTACAAATACGGCCTCGTAGATCAGAGGGTACCATATTACAAGTACTCGCCGGCGCCAGTACTCGAAAACGACCGCGCCAAGCTCTACTGGGACCGGTCTGTCATCACGGATAGGACTATTCTCGCGAATAAACCTGACATCGTGCTGATGGACCGGACGCAGTCTCGGGTGTTTTTGGTGGATATCACAATCCCGCACGATGAGAACCTTGTAAAAGCCGAAACCGAGAAGAAAAGAAAGTATCTCGACCTGGCTCACGAGGTTACCGACATGTGGGGTGTGGCATCCACCGAAATCATCCCAATTGTTTTGTCCGCGAACGGGTTAATACCAACCAGCCTCGAAAACAACCTAAGGCGGTTGGGGTTCCGCGGCAGTTCGCTTCCAGCGCGGATGCAAAAGGCGGTACTGCTTGATACTGCTCGCATCGTTCGCCCGTTTCTTTCCCTGGGGCTCTGAACCCCGGTCGACTGTGCCTCTGCCGGGGATACACCGTTCCTCTCTCTTTAAATTCTTTTGGCCAAGAGAGAGAGACGAGATCAAAAATTCCCATAATAATATTGTTAACCTTTCTCAAGAAAAGCTAACATTTTGCTTGCGGTCAGGATTTCGTTGGATTCGCGCCTTCACTGCTTTGATGACCGCTGGAGGCCGAATAGTACGAAGTCGACCGCTCCTTTGTTTATTTTCAAATCTTGAATCTTCCGCTGAATCGTTTTATAGTAGATACGATAAATAAATCTTAGTGGAATTTTCAAATTTTTCAGTGGTTTGAAAATCACAGTATTATTTATTATTATTTTTTATTTAGGTACTAATAACTAAACAGTTGGCGCGTGACCGCAACGATGCAATGCAATTACTGCGACTCTGTCTTCTTTGCGCTTCCACTCCATTTTAGAAAATTAAGAAAATTCCAGAAACCCTTTGTTTTTATTTTCATTAAATATTTAATATTTCGAATGCCCATAATATTTTTTTCGGTTTGCATTATAAATTCTAAATTTTACACAGACAGAACTTATGGCCCGTCTACGCATATACAAACAGATGTTCCATTTTATACTCGTATATCATATCAATGGTGCAGGAGCTTAATTAGATTAGAGAACCCAGAATAATTGATGACTTATCTCATCATCATCATTAAATTTCATCAGCGGTCTGGTGTGTCCTCTGTAAGTAAGGCTTTACAGGTTTACGAGTACAGGTCGCGCCAAACTTTTAGTCCCCTCTAATCACAACAATGCATGGGCTGTTCTTCGGGAGAGCAACTTCCGAGCGGACTAGTTTGTATCCTTCACGCCATAATCCACACTTCTGAAACCTTGAACCCTAAAAAACAACAAAAAAAGAAGTTAGTACTTGGGTGGCGGCTGGAACCCACAACGTCCTTAAGGTCTTCGGCCTACGGTACACTTTGCTGTACGTGGTTTCCATTCTAAAGACTTTCGGCCCCAACGGTCATCACGTCGGCGAGAAATATGGCCTGCCCACTGCCACTTTAACTTTCTGATTAAGCAGGCTATTTCGATCTCCGATGGATCTCCTCATTTCGGATTCTATCCATAAAAGATATCCCATAGCTCGCTGAGAGACCTTAAATCGGTGGATCAGGCCATTTGTAAGAGACCACGTCTCAGCGCCATACGTCATCACAGGAAGGATGCAGTGGTTGTACATCTTAGCCTTTAAGCACTGCGCTATTGACGACGTAAATATGTGACGCAACTTTCCGAATGCTGCCCAACCCAAGCATATTCTTCTGTCAGCCTCGGCATCGAAGTTGTTTTTATTCAGCTTTGACCCAGACAAACATATTTTTGAACAACTTTGATGCTGACATTGGTGTCGATTCGGTGTAACACGACTTAACTTATCTGACAGGATTAAAGTAAATTTAAGCATTCGGTCTTTTTCTTCCGGTATTGAAAAGACTAGGACAGACCGCTTAAAATAAGGTTAGTCCTGTCAAGTTAATAATAATAATAATAATAAACACTTTATTGCACAAAAACACGGATAAATACAATTCACAATCTTGAAAGTACATGGCAAAGGCGGACTTATTTCTAAAAGAAATTTCTTCCAGTTAACCAAAACACAAATGGAGAAAATATGTACAAATTGGCGCTGAAAATTAATTCCAGTACAATATGTTTATAAATAAGATAAATCTACATACACTTATTAACCTAAAAGTAGGCCTGACCTAACAAGTTAAGTCGTGTTACACCGAATCGACGGTTAGTGGCCCTTGGATGACGTGACAGTTGAACATGACCTTATTCATATCCAAATTCATCCGCAGGCTTACTTGTCTCGAAGAATCGCTAAGGCCGCTTGTGGATAATCCTTACACATTCCGCTCTTCTAGCGCTCAAGCAGCTGTGATGTCCAACGAAGTGGCAAAACCTCGAGCGCTCGAAGAGCTGCACTTGTCTTGAACAACAAATATCTTTCTTTTCAGCCTGCACAAGTAAACCTGAATCACATGCTCTGTCCAGCGATCCTCGACCCCTTCGAGGGACCTTGGTACCGCATCGCTGCCGTGTTGCACCAAGCCCTACTCTGCCCTCTGCTGTGTAAACTCTATTGCGTTTTGGCTGACTTCTGCCTCACCAAGTTTCCTCCAACCAAAATAAAGTTCCACATGAAAGATCATTTAATGGATAAAATCAGCAACACAGCACTAAAAGAAAAAATCGTAGATGAAACCCACCAAGATTAGTATGAGTATGTAAGTGTTTATTTAGAAGATAAGTGCCGTTCGTGACAAGACAACAATGTAATAGAAAAGTCTCCACTGACTAAACATATAGCTATAAAGCATTTTGCTGGTTTAACTTCGAGCAGTTACTGTGACATCTAAGACAATTAAGACAAAACATACTATTCGACTTAAACATAAAATAATATTAGTGTTGCCAATGGTACTCTTCTAGATATTTCGTTTTAATACTATATTATATATTATTTATATTATACCTTGTACGATGTACGTACATATATGCTATGTATTATAAAATCGATGATTTATTTGTAATAAGTACGTACATAAGTTTTACCGGCTTTATTGCCTGAGGCTTAGAACAGCTTAGGAAATAAAAGTAACTCGATCTACATTGCTCTACAGTCGAATAAACTGTTTACAAATGCTGCACTGTTAAAGTATTTGCCTATTATAGTAGTTATTAAAACTCAACAATATTAATTCATCGCGTCCATTTGTTTGTGTGATTATTACAATTACTATGTAATTAAGAAAATTATAAATTATAAGGACTGCCCAAAAGACAAAATACTTTTTTAGATTTCCATGCCTGATGGTGTGTTGACGGTAGGTTATGTGTTTATGTTGTTTTATGACCTAAATCGAGTACGAAAGTTATATGTGGCTGCTGCTGATTTGTGGGATCTATTAACTGGTGTGATGACAAGCCAAAATGTGTATTTACGTTGTGAGCCGCGTACATACGAAAGTTTAATCCGTTTTTTAGAAAAAAAAAAAACAATTACTTTACCTAATCGTTGTGTTTTGTAGACTGTACAATAACTGAATTACCATTTAGATGACCACATTTTTTCATTTATTTTCTAATTTATAAAACGCTGTTAAAGAATGTAGCGAACCCGAGGGATATATTTCGCTCAATATGTTCGCTCAATAATAATTAGCTAATATCTTTGAATAAACAAGGTCTAATTCTTTATTAATACGAACGAATAAAAATCGGATAAATCTTTAGGGTCTATGTGGTTTAAACTTATTTTTCATTATATAGAGGTCACGACAAATCTGGTAACGATAAGGAAAATGGCTTAATTCGGGTTCACAGGCTAAGGGCACCTCTCTGATGCGAAATGTGCCAGTCTTCGCGAAGTGGTTAATCTATTTAGGGCACCTGAAAAACTAATTATGATGACAAAAAGAAATACGATAAGGCTGAATATGGTATAAAAAGTAGTTTTTCTGTTGTCAAATATTTAAATACTACAGAAATATTCGGTTGCGTTATGGAGCAACGCCTGCTGTAAGTTTGTTTTTATAAAGGGTTTTTATTTATTATTTTATTAATACGCTTATATCCTAATTGACGGACAAAGGATGTATTTGACCATATCTGATCATAAATACTGTAATTTATGATTGATTACTACTAATAGACACTTGAAGCACTTTGTATAATAATTCGGTTTAATCAGGCAGCAATTTTAAGTGTAACCACATACTCTACTGGGATACTAGATAATAATTTAAAAAACATTATATATGTCATCATTGTCAAAATATTTTACCTTTTATTCGACTGATGACGATTCCATACCGAGGGCCGAAATATATCGAAGAAAAATATTTCTTACTGTTTTTTTATAATTATTATCTAGTACAGACCAGAAAGGGAGACCTGAGAATTGCGTTTGTGTGCGTGCATACCTAGTGTAGAAAGCAAAGCGGCTTGAAGCGCGGAACGTCCGCTAAACCGGTTTGTTCTGGTTTTTACAATCGGCCTGAAGCCGTGGCCGCCCGGCGCGTGGCATTACCGTGCACTACCCGCATTTCACCTCCGGCTCGAATAAAATTTAATAAATAAAGTCGATTCTGAAGGCTTTAATTTTAGTTTTAGTGCTGTCAAAACTTAAATTTCTCCAAAGTAATATAGCTTTTGTTGTTGACACTAAAAAGTAATTTTGGAATGAATAAAATTTAGTTTTGACAGTACTCAAAATAAAATTAAAGCCTTCAGAATAGGCTTTATTTTTGCCCGAACACAGCGATTAATCATAAACGTAGGCGATATATCGGACGAAGTGAAGTTCAAGATGATCAAGATGCAATGTCTAGTGTAGAAGAAATATTATAAAACAATATTTCAATTGTCAAACGGGTTATTTGCTTAGCTGAATAGCCATATGACAATCAATTTGAATACGATTGGCTTACAGTTTCTTGTTAGTGGTAGCTGTCTATTTACACCCGGTTTGTTGATGATATTGTCACGATATTGCATCTAGAACGGACGTTGCTCCGTAACGCAACCGAATATTTGTTCTGTTTTTACATAATTGACAATTTAGTAGTTACTTGCTTTTTATACCATATTCATACTCAGCCTTTTACCTAATAATTTATTTTTAGTTCGCCTTAACTAGTTTTTAGGCAGCATAAATAGATCTCGCAATCACTTCGCGCAGCCTGACCGACACATTTGGCATCAGAGTGGTGCCCTTTATTCTGTGATCTCAGATTAAGTGATTACCAAATCTGTCGTGACCTCCTAATCCAATAACAAAACGCTGAGCAGTTCAATTATACGTATATTAGGTATGTTTAAAAAGTAAATAGTGTTAGGAATGGCTTAGGAAAGAATACGCCTCGTCTCTCACGATTATAAATAGTAATAAAACAAAATATTTACGCCGAGTTCATATTATGTTACACTTTGAAAATCTTTCATCATAATTAGCTAGTCATATAAACATGTTATAACTACATACCTACATAACAGTAGGTATCTTTTCAAAGAAATCGTATTTAATGTGTCCAAAAAAGATGAATTATTAATGATTATTTATTATTATATTTTGAATATATTTTTTATCATTTTACTGTAGTAAAATTAAGCACACGGCTATTCAAAAATTGAATTAAATAAAAAAGACAGGTGGACCCACTGTGAAGCAAATTTATAGCGAGCGCTGAACTAAATCAGTAATTTAAATATATTGGAATAAGAAATTTCATTATTATTTATTGTAAAAAAAAATCATGAAATCTAAATTAACTATTTATTTAATAATTATAATTTTCTGTTGTTGTTGTTGTTGTTGTTGTTGGTGTTGTTGTTGTTATATATTTGTTATTCCAGTTTGCAGTGCTCGTTCGTAAATAGGCTGAAAATAATAAATAACGCAAAAAAAATAGGAAAAGTAATGAAAAATCTTTACGTTTTTTTCAACTTGATTAAAAATAAATCTGCTTAAGCTATTAATTGCAGTATATTTTATTAAAATCGACCAAGTAATCATAATTTGCCGTGTTCAAAAAGTAAAAAACAAAATGCATTTGACTAGACCAGGCCAAAGGCCTTATTGTCTAACTTCGACATACATCGCATTCGCCTTCAAACGCGCCGTGATTGGCTACAAATGACATCGCACATCATTTTTGGCCAATCACGACGCGTTTGAAGGCGAATGCGATGTATGTCGAAGTTAGACAATAAGGCCTTTGGCCTGGTCTAGTCAAATGCATTTCACGACGCTTTTGGATGTTGAAGTTAGACAATGAGGGCTGGCCAAAGACCTTATTGTCTAACTACAACATAATAATATATCGCTTTGCTTTCAAATACATCATGATTGGTTAAAAATTCGGAAAAAATATTCTTTAATTTTTTCCGACGCCCGTGGTGTGATGTCGTTTCTAGCCAATCACGATACATTTGAAAGCTAAAGGGATATATGTTGAAGAGGGGCTGCCCCCGATTTCTCATTTGAGAATTTCGACTTAAGCAGTGCTTAACTATGAAAGGCAGAACTGTGATTAGCTGATTCGTTGCCTAAGTATCACCTAACAATATTTTCTTGATTCAGAAACTAGCCCATTGTGTTTTGAATGTGATTCTAGATCCTCCCTTCAAAGTATGAAAAGATCTTTTTTGGACACAGTATTAAAAATAAGTATATACCTATACTTGCCTAGGACTAGGAGTTAATTATGAATTAGTGTAAGTAACAACATTGTTTATACTTAATTGTCGTTAATAGTTACATAATCATTGCCAGTATGTATTTTTTAAAACCTACTTCTCTAGGGCTACTAAGCCGCTGTTAGAGAACTTCAAACATTACCCTTTGCTAATGGAGCGGTGTATGATACCTGTGTGCGAAGTGCGTTCTTGTGTTCTCAATGCGCCGCGCAACGCAGTTCCAAAAGGTCCTATCCTAATAACATTTTGAACGTATAATAAGTTAATTTGTTATAGTTAGGGTTTTATTTCTAGCTGTGTTACAATACAGAACGGAAGTAAAGGCCGAAAAAATATTATGGTCTGTTTGGGCGGAGAAGTGAGGTGCGGTGTATTAAGCTACCTTATCTTGGTCTCTAAAGAGTTGTCAATTTTAAATGTTATCATATAGCTAATCATATTTCCGAGTAAAATGCCTTTTGTCCTTTACGAGAAAAAGTTGCGTTAACATGAAAATTATTAAAAAGGCTCGAAAATTCAAAGGTTTATAATTATAAAACTTACACGGAGATAGCACTAGCCATAAAATCTATTAACATAATTTCTTAAGGCCTTACCCTTGGTGCACGATAATCTTACCGAGTGATTATGAACTTCCGTATGTTATTAGAAAGTCTACATTCGAACGCTCGCTTCGCGCGTCGCCGAGACGCAAAATCTGTAAATTTTCGAGGTTTTTCTGGATTTTACGAAAAAGTATTTGATGTAGGAGTTTTTTCACCTGACATCGGAAAATAAACCATGTTTTCTTGTTATAGCAGTAATTTCAGACATAAAACTCAAGCCGTTAAAACATAAAATGAATTAATAAAACCTATCGAGTGAAATGTGTCCAATTAGGTAACCGACCTGACAACGGAAAATCAAAGTTCTGAAAAAAACACGTGTCCAAGAGTTACATTGATCAGATAAGTAGTTGACTCGGCATATTAAAACAAAAACCGTTGAAAGACCAAAGGCAAGCCCTTAATAGTGAACCCTCAGTATATACGCGTATACAACCCGCACTTGACTGGTTTATCTATTTGGGCTGCTTGAAGGCTCAGATACATTCATAACATTTTGGCTGTACATAGGATAAGGTAGATATATCGATCAATACCAAAAGCATTTCCCACGCTATTTATGAACTGAACGAGACTCATAGAGAAAAGATTCGGCGGTTTATGCATTAAGCTAGGTTAAACTTTAGAACGTTAGTAGTCATATAGGATACCTCGAAGTTTGCCCCGATTTCATATTTAAGGGGGTAACTTTTTACCTTGGTACAAAATGCACATCATGATATTGTTTTCCCTACTTATGAATAAAATGTATGCAATAAATGCGTTTTATAGCAATTTGCGCAAACTGCTTGTTAATAGTTAAGTGATCATATGAAAATTATTCAATTTTATGCGTTACATTTTAGCTGCATTACATTACAACTGTAAACACGCTTTTAAGTATGTTAATGTAATGCAAACAAAATGTAATACATTAAAGTAGGTATTTTTTTTGTGAAGACGTTATTATTAATAAGTATAATATTTCCGCAAGTTGCTTTAAAACACATTTATTGCATACTTTTTATCCAAAAGTAAGGAAAACAATATTATGATGTGCAGTTTGTACCGAGGTAAAAAGTTACCCCCTTAAGTTAAGGTGGTAAAGCAGAACCTCGGTGCAAAATGCATATCATAATGTTGTTTTCCTTACTTTTGAATAAAAAGTATGCAAAAAATTGCGTTTTAAAGCAATTAGCGGAAATTTTTTAGTAATAATTAAGTTTTAACATTCAAATTCTATCATTTTATGATTTACATTTTGATTGCATTAGATGAAACGTAAAAGCGTATTTATCATTGTAATCGAATGTAATCAAAATATAAAGCATAAAATAACATGGTTTTAATGCGATAACCCTATTATAAGAAATAAATTTCCGCTAATTGCTTTAAAACGCAATTTTTGCATAATTTTTATTCAAGAGTAAGGAAAACAATATTATGATGTGCATTTTGCACCGAGATTCGGGTTTACCACCTTAACTCAAATATGAAATCAGGGGTAAAACCTACAAACATCGAGGAATCCTATGTTCATACTTAACAGTGCTGTTGGACATTTGTGGCTTTTGTATCGCTTAATAACTTTTCTCAAATGAGAAGCTGATGAGATATTAAAGAAAATCTTGATACTAGAGTATATAATGGAATGCTGTGATTGGCCAATTCTTATGGTTTTTCTCAATTTTGACCTTAGGCATCCAACCCCTACAATGTACTAGTTTATTAGAAGAAAGTTCATGTAATTAATTCCTTAAGATGTTGAATTGGCTCAAGTTTGGTTGTGTTCTGCCACTCGCATGCTAATGGAAAGGAGTGTGTATAAACTTTAGTACTATCTTGAGCTAGCTAACTTTATGCTAGTAACGGTATAGTTTATAGTAGATTATTTACTAAGAGGATAAAGCAGTGTCTAATGTCACCAGTAGTTTTTAAATGATCTAACTGCCGAGCAAAGTGAGGGAGAGACTAGCTAGATGCTACGTGCAGCGACATTCAAGCTCGTTCAAAACGGAGACAGCTTTATCCTCTACATTTCACACTTTCTGCGAGACAATTATTACAATTCGTAATACTTGAAATATTAATAACTTTAGCGGAGCGATTTGCGGCTGTCGCACCTTTTCTTTTTATTTATTTTTTTGTTCAGCTTGTCGTGGCCCCTTCGATTTTTGAATAGGTCTTTTTAGTGTAGGTCTCCATGGTAAAAGTTTTCATACGAATATTGTTCCGAGGTACCTATCCAAATTTAAGTCACATTATTGACCAGCCAGTTATAATGAAGTTCAGTACAAGGTGGAACAACGTTATGGCTAAATCCTAAAGATAAACCCATATAGGGCTTTAATGACTCACTTTAAACTCATTTCACTGACATTGTCTAGCAGTACAGCGTTCCGAATGAGGATAGCAGTGCTAAAACTACTCACGCCCATCAAGTCATTCCGAAAGGGAAATGGTGTCCATCACTGCTTAAACTTATGATCCATTCGGAACTCCTTTAAACACGACGTAGATGATGACACTTGTCAGTGACAGAAAAATTAACCTTAATCACAATTTTAAGAAATTTGATAACGTTATGTGAATACCAACAAAGGGTATACTTTACCTACGTGTTGTGCAAGAGTTATTTGCCCCTCATTGAGAGCAATCATTACGTGTTGGTTTGTTCTTTCGTAAAAATCCTTTATTATGGGCACGTAATTATCTAGTACTATAAACTTAGGTCCACGAAGCAAACTAAAATCTCTGTTTCATCGTTTAATATTAAACTCTTATACCAAGAATAACCTGTTTTTGAAATTGCCGCCGGCCGGCTGTCACTTTTGATAGATCACTCACAGTACTAACGCTCAGAAGCATGGGCGATGATAACACAACATGGCGGCCTTAATGAAGTCATTCATGACGTCATAACAGCCATTTTAGGGCTATCGTTATCGGGCTAACAGTGACTCGGAATGACGATAGACGCGGTGTAATCGATTATGTTTTGACTCGGAACGCGCTGCAGGTTGTGTAAAAAATCGTTTTCTTCCCTCCGTCGTCGTACTCTACCCGTTTAAATACTACCTTCAATGTGCGTCACAAACGAATATAAACGACCTATTCTTTTCACTTCGGAGTGGAGGCAGGCCTACTGATTAACACTTAATATACCTATTAGTATATGGATACACATAACTCTAAGAGGCGTGTCAAAAATGTTAACATGATATTTATTTTAGTGCTTTCCTACTTTTTTTTTAAATCTTGTTTTTGAACAGGCTCCTAATGAAAATGTACGTTTGGACATTCTTGTTTAATGTGGTTGCTCAAGAATTCGTTCCCAACGCACAACCAAAAAGCGTGATTACCTATATGGGTGGTTGTTCTGCAGGATCATTTACAAAGTAATGCATAAAATAACACAACTTTGCTAGTAAAGTCTAATGGAGATTGAACCATTGTCGCGTAGTGCCATAAATCAGATTAATTTATTACTTTTTATTCAAATATATGAAAACCAATCGTACGTTGTGCGTTTGGGAACGAATTCTGGAGCAACCGCCTTAATACCGAAACTATATTTTTACTACACCTGTTCAAAATATGACAGATTATGTGCCTGTTTAGCGTGCGTATAATTACATATTTCGCACTAGTGTTTTATGTTTTTACTACTAACGCCATCTAGGGAAAACCGGCGATATCATTTAGTACGCAGTATGTAAAACTTGTGTTACTTGGCGTTTTGTTGGTATTTCTGGAAGTAACCGGATACACTAAATAAAAACTGTTTAGGATGAGTATTTTCAAACTTTTATATTATTATTAAATATAATATTTATATATGTTAAATTGTAATAGATGTTTTAAAATTTCAAATGATTTTAGAGATCATAATTTATATTCCATTGTATCAATCATAGAACTTATTATTTAGAAGATTTTAGAAAGAGACATTGGTCTTTGTAGTATACCTATATATCTAGCGCCAACCGCGTTTTCATGTGTTGACGTGTATTTGTTTTGATTTGCAACAAAATTGCTTTTATTTTATTGTTTCATGTAATTTTTCGCAGGTGTGTTAAAAAACGTCGTTTGATACACGCGCGAAAGTGTTGATATTTTGCACTAGAATCAAAATGTACTATATTGTAACAATTAAAAAAAATCATGTAATAAATCTAACTTCAACAAAACCAGCCTATACAGGTATGCCTTACTATAGGTACATACACAAGTCATTCTCAAGAGCAACTAATGAAACTGTTACCAACTATTTTAAAAAGTACGCCATATTAAGTATACTCTGACTCGAATGTGGATCCCCATTTATCACGTTGGATCCCAGTTTACCATTAATCCGAGATGTGGCGCTAGTGTGGTATTGGAAATTCTGTGCCTCTAGTGAAAAACAATTTAACTCAAAAAAAAACAACTTTACAGGAGGGATAATATTTTTTTGTATTAAAACAAAATATTTCTTGCAAACCAGCCCACATTTTGTACAAAAAAGTGTCATGTAGATAAAATTAAGTTCTATTACTATGTATCGGTTCAACCTTTACAAGACTTACGCGTAACATCTTAATGATAATATATTGTTCAGTAGCTGAATTAAACAATTTGGCTGACAAAAAAAAAATATGCGTTAAATTTTACTCTGATTTAAGTTGAGTTTGTGCTTTATATCAAATGCAGTAAACGTGTAAAAAATAACAAATTTACGTGAAAATCGATCTAATTAATGGTAAATTATAATTTCACAAAATGTTTTATTTTAGTATGCGATTAACAATTTAAACTATTATATACCACAAAAAAACTGACATAAGCCATTTTGTCTTATGGTGTTATAAAATATGTATACCAATGAAAATACTAGTTAAATCATCTTGTTGAAAAAAATTAACTGAGCTAAAAGGTAAATAAATCTCACTTTGGACCTAAATCGACCTAAATCGACTGTTGTTCATCGGCCTTACAGAATTTCATTTCATTACAATAGAAATTACGAAATAGATTGTAAACTATTTTGAATCTATGAGTATGGCCTTGGACAGGGCTCTAACTAAGCACATCAACGACCTTTTGGAACTATTCTGGTTACTTATATTATAATATAACGCATTACTTGTAAAGTATCTAATCAAATATGTCAAATCCAACCACAATCTGTATTTATCTAAGTCAGTATTATTATTTTTAGATTAACTAAGCAATTATACAGACACATGTGATAGATAACAATACGATATTATGGACACTAGTTACATCTACATAGTTATGTATGTTTTTGTGTGTGACACATCAAATCATGTTTCAGCAAAGTATTTGGCAGGTGTGCTAGGTTTTCTAGATTTGGAAGATACGCTTGACCAAGGCCTCGATGGCAGCGGAGCGAATTTATGTAATTTTATTGTTTAATGTTGGGTTAGTCAGTCACACACAGCCCACGGGTATCCAATTATGTACCTTGCTACAACAGTCCCGACCAGTGGGTTCAATATGCAACTCGATATAGTTGCGAAATCGTTTGTCGAATGCGCTTGATTGGATACCAAACTGTCAAACTCGAAGTTTCCGACCACAGGCACTTGCTCTTTCGACAAACAATTTGGCAACGATTAATCGAGTTGCAAATTGACCCCACAGCACAGAAGACGCGTTCCCTGAATGCGTAACTGCGATATCGTCTGTGACTGACTAACTTCACTAATGCGATGCCTTTCCCAGTACACGTTGACCAATGGCCAGTGTGAAAAAGACAAACCTGTGTGAGTAAGTGGAATGTACATTGCCCCTGTTACTTTCCCAACGCATTGGCCAACGTGTGACTTTACCAAATACATCACGAGAGCACACATGCTTGTTGTGAAACACGTTCGCTATTCTATTGGAATTAAACCAAAGCTCTAGAATAATCTTTAATTTTGTTAGCGATTTTGTTATTTTACACTTAATTTATTAAGGGTTTTATCTACACTGGTGTGGGTAGATATTTTATGGGTGAGGATCTACTTGGAAGTTATTCAGTTACACACAAAACAAAGTTAATTTCATACGAACATTTCCAGTCCTTAACATTATTATTGACTATGGGAAAAACCTTTGGCCGATATTACAAGTGGGTGACAATATTTTTTTTCATTTAAGAACGCTGTGTTCTGAAGGTACCCTAGGTGGATCCTTAGCCATTGGAATTATTAAAAAGCACTATGGATCTGATAAGCTGTTTTATTTAAAGTCAAATCTTTACGAAAATACTGACAACCTTAGAGTATATTATGTTAGCCCAGCGGAAATACAAAAAAAAACGATACAAATATATTTCATCTTCGAGAAAAGTTTTATTTTTTAAATGGGTTCTATTCTAGTGTAGGGATGTTTACTTAGTGTACACTTTTTTAACTGATATTGGTCGAGGACTAGATATTTTTCCATCCATCAGCCCGTGTTCGTCCACTGCTGGCCTTTCCCAAATTTCGCCACTCATGTCGGTCCTCCGTCCTCCTCATCCAGCCGCCACCTACAACGTCCTTCTGGGCGTCGGTCCAGCGGGCACAAGGTCGGACTACACTACGCTTTGCTGTACGTGGTCTCCATTCTAAAGCCTTTGGCTCCCAACGGCCATCATGTCGGCGACAAATATGGCCTGCCCACTGCCACTTCAAGTTACTGATTCTGCAGGCTATGTCGGTTACTTTCGATCTCCGACGGATCTCATGTCGGATTCTATCCATCAGAGATACCCCAAGCATAGCCCGCTCCATAGGTCGCTGATCAGGCCCTTTGTAAGCGACCGACCACGTCTCAGCGCCATACGTCATCACAGGAAGGACACACTGGTTATAAGACATAAGACATTTTTATTCGTAATTACTATTATACGTCAAAAACACATAGTGACTACATGAATGTAGTTTAAAATCAAAAATAAATTGCATTAATTAATAATAATATTCTTAGAAATAAAATATATTTAAATGTCATAAATTTTGAATTATAAATAAACAATAATATGTTATAACATGTCAAATTGAAATATTAATGTCACAAAGTAAATAATAATTGCTATTTTAATAATAATAATAATATAAACTAATGCTTGTCTTTCAGCAGTTCGTCTACACTGTAGAACGTCCACTCGAGAAGCCAATGTTTCAGCCTGGATTTGTACATCTGCAAAGTAGATGCAGCTGTCACTTCAGCCGGGAGTTTGTTGTAGACTGACGGAGCCATGATATGGGTTGATTTTGAGGACTTATCGAGTCTACGTTTGGGGTTAGCGAGGTTGTCCGCGTTGCGCGTGCGATACCTGTGGACCTCGCTGTGTTTTTTTTTAAAGTGCAGGTTCTCACGCGCATATACCGCAACCTGGAATATCGCAATTGAAGGCAGCGTCATTATGTTTAGCTCCTTGAAGTAGGGCTTGGCGGACGTACGTTGCGACACCTGCACGATCGCTCGGATGGCCCGTTTCTGCATTCGGAAGGCGCGCTTCCAGTCTGCGACGCGTCCCCATAGCTCGGTGCCGTATTGCAGAAGCGAATGTACGGTCGCAAAGTAACACGTCCGAACTGCGTCGCGTGGTACTGTATATGACAGCCGCCGTAGAGCCGTGCCCTGTGCCACGCCCATAAACGTCTTCAACGGCTGCGATCTTATCTTGCCGCCACCACCTACTACCACTTGCGATCTATTTCGCAGGAAATCGGTGAGCAGGTCGTGGGACTTGTCTTCGATGCCGTAGTGCCGGATTTTATCAAATAGTATGCGGTGATCGGCGACATCGAAGGCTTTGGAAAGATCACAGCACAGCACCGCAACGTGCAGCTTGTGTTCCCGAGCTTCGAGTACGCGACGGACAACCTCGCGCGCAAGCGGTACGCGTACTGCCGGTCCGACAACGCTCCGGTCGATGCCAGGTACTCGGTAAGCCGGGTTCTGATCCCGTTCTCCACCACCTTGGACACTGTCGGGACCACCGCAACAGGTCTATAGACATCAATATTTTCCCTCTTAATACCTTTTCCCTTGAAAAGCGGCACAATCTTGCTTTGCTTAAGCGACCCTGGGTAAGTTCCTGACCGGATGCAGCTATTGAATAACTCGGCCAGTATGGGAGATAGTTCCGCTGAAGCAAGGTGCAGGGTTTCTATCGAGATATCGTAGACGTCTCGCGTGGGCTTGAGAGCGATACGAGACGTGATGATGCGGTGGACCTCGTCAGGTGTAAAGAGACGGAGACGGAGAGAGCGGTCGGCAGCGGGTCACGCGGCGGCTAGCGCGGCACACGCAGCGGATACGTCAGCCGCCGGCGCACCGCACGCCGATGCAGCACCTACAAACCTAGCATTCATAGCCTCGACCACATCCTTTCCACATTTAAAGTTTTGTCCGTTCGAGTCCTTAGCAACATCCGTAAAGTCAATACAAGCGCGCGTGCTTTTTCCTCTTTCTTTATTCACTACTTTCCACATTGTTTTCGCCTTGTTATTATTCATATTAGAATAGAAAGATGCCCGTTATTGTGTCAAAATTAATTTATACCTATCGTTCAGGGATTGTAACAAAGTTTTTAACCTATCGTCATTAGGAAATTTTTGGCCTAGCTGAATTAGGTCAAATAGAAGGCACTTTAGATTTATATTATAATAACTGACATTATTTTACATAAAGATATTTGTAACTGACGTAAAAAACTTAAAGGTAAAAAGACGAACCACTTTTGCAAACGTTTTATAATGTTCAAAGACTAATAAATCATACTTTAAGATTTTATAACAATTTCAACAAAGTAAATAAATTGAAATCATTTTTTGCAAAAATGTAAAATAAAATCTTTGTAATTTTATAAAGATTTTATTTTGGATGCAGTTTTTTTTATTATCATCGTAGTGGCTCTGATCAACACATAGGCTATAAGGCGTGTTCATAAAGTAACGCTCAAGCCAGAAACGGGGAAAAGATTGAATAAACGCTATTAAAACTCGAGAACCACTGAACGGATTAGGATGCGATTTTTTTTATTATCATTGAAGTGACCCGGTCAACACATAGGCCAAGCCAAAAACGAGGCAAAGATTGAATAAACGTTTTAATCCTGGAACCAATCAACGGGTTTGGATGTGGTTTTTTGTTTTATTATCATTGTAGTGACGTTGTAGTAAAATAACGCCCAAACCGAAAACGGGGCAAAGATTCACTGAACTCGGGCGAAGCTGCGGGTAAAATAATAAAGTAGTAAAAATACCAAAGTACGAAAGACGTTAAAAATTGTTTTTGCGATATTTCCGAATACTTGGACTGCCCGTCGTATAAAATTATCCCATTAAGTGTCGCCAAAGGCGAGCGTAGTTTTAGTAAACTAAAACAATACATTCGTTGGTAACTTAATATTTAATTCACTGCCTGAAATTATAACCGAATAATACAGGTCTACAAATTTAATTTTCCCATCGGGGATGTGATGACTAGTTCCGAGGTAAGTATTTTGATGCGCTCATTACGAACATTAACTCAGTTTTGTCCCAGCACGTCCAGTTTTCACGGAAAATACCTAATTTATTTTCGTCATTTTTTTTAATATACATAAACCAATGGTTGAACACTTTTGTGGTATCTTGGCTTTTTTTCGCCGAAGCTCCGATTGTGAGATTTTCTCTTAAAACTAGTGTTTGGTTTATCTCGCTCATAGACAAAATCATCTATGATCTCGCTTTAACAACCAACAATAGTCCGCATTATTCGAGTATTTCCTTGATACCCACGTTCCATTTCTTTCATGTCCTGGTGAAATCATTCACCTTGCTCTTTATTTACGGCTCCCAGGTTCTTCGGGAAGTAGTTCAATGAGAATTCAGGAAGTGAAGTTTGATGCTCTTAGACCAACCCATTACCCGTAATTTTCTATCATATTCTGTACAATTTCTTCATAATTTGTCACTTTTATGATTCCCGAGAAAGTTTCTCACAGCATCTTTAAAAGATTTTGATGCTTCTAATTCAATCAGACTTAATTTTTCGTCGAAAATTGTATCCTTCATTAATTTATTTATATCTGGGCTAACAAAAACTCCCTCTATCAACTTAGCTTCCGATAAAGCTGGAAATATTTGTTGCGGGGGTTTGAATCCCTCTTCTTCTTTATTCAGAGCCTTGGTGAATTTGCTTCTAGGGAGTTTAAACACCAGTTAAACTCAGTCTGCCCGAGGGGATTTTAGTAAAAAAAATAATGTTAAATAGCAAAATATCTGGACGTGATAGAATTTCTTCATTATTTTTTCAGTGTTCATCTGAAAAATCTCAAAATCTATCGGAATCAACCATCAAAGCTCGAGGGGGTGAGACCCCTGTAGACATGTGATTTAATAATATATCGAGCGGTTAGACCTTGTGTAATAGTTAGAGCTATTTCATAATTTAAATGTTGAAATTTCCAATAAAATTTAACTTTGAAAATGTCGGTTGTTATTATGTGATGATTTGACGATAAAGCGTCGACCAAAGTCCGCCGATAGAGAATCTCGCTTTACTCTGATCAAGGGCTAGGTCCGGCGCTGATCCTGACGAAAGGTCTGAAGCGCGCGACCGACCTTCTCCAAATTGAGAGAAACACTAGGCATGGTCGCAAACCCTGTACTTGCTTGTACAGGGCTAGCGACGGAGTGTTTGTCTGGAGGAGGCACTTTATATTTGTTTTGTAAAAAAAAAGTTTTCTGTAAAATAAAGTAAGTATAATTTTCTAACTGAAAAATGGTAAATAAATAACATGTATGACTAGACTTCCATTTCGTAACAAACACCTTAACAAATTTCACTAAGATTATGTACTATCACCCATCCAATGGTGGCCCTAAATACACCATTGATACTTCTGTGTTTCCATAAACTGCTGATACGGTAGGGTATAGCCTTTTGTTCGGAAGACCTGAAAATAAAAATCATTTTAAATTACTCTCATCTAGGATTTTTTTTGAATATTTAGTTAGTCGTAGTAAGTTAAGTGGACATTGGTCACGTGGTACGAGTTCCCGCTATGAAACATGTTATATTTTATACTAGCTTTTGCCCGTGGCTCCGCCCCCGTGTTATTCGGTTTAACTACATGCTTTTTCCGGGATATAAAGTAGCCTATGTGTTAAGTTAGGGTATAAGCTATATCCATTCTAAATTTCATCCAAATCCGTCCAGCCGTTTCAGCGTGAAAGAGTAACAAACATACACACACCACACGCACACAAACTTTCGCATTTATAATATTAGTGTGATAGTATTCTTTGTAATGTTTAACTAGCAGCGGTGGCTCACTCGATAACCGACCTCTCAATATTAAAACCATAGAAACCCAGGTTCAAATCTTGCCGGACAAGAACGCGCCCTAAAGCTTGTCTGAACTGATGTGCAAAGTATTTGTACTCACAACATGCTGAACCGTAAAGTAAACCACACAAACCTGCATGGCCTAAATGCGTGCATTTGTGTCCAAAGTATGGTGTTATTTATGGCTGCTATCACTGTTCACTCCATATCACATTGGGATATAAAAATCATTAAGAGAAAAGTAAGTATCCTTGTGTTGACTGATCCATTACTGGAACACACTCGAAAACACCCTAGAGATCCCCTTGCGGATGTATGATGATATATGCGGTGCACCCATATATAATTGTTGTTATCAACACATATTGATTTCAGCACAGAAGCGATTGATGTATATAAACAACTATTTTGACAAACATCAAAATTAGAGTAAGTACATACTAAATTTAATTTGAATTGAAAAGACCAAGAGTAGGGCTGCCACCCCTCTGGGTTTGAACCGGAGTATACGAGTTTGAGTTGTGCATGCATGTCCAAGCTACGGATCGGCTTCATAACGAAACCAGTAAATTGAAGCAAATATATGTACAGGGTTGGGCAGATTAACTGTCCTAGTTTGAAAGGGCTGTAAAAGTCTCAAATTTACATGAAAATTAAAACTCTATATTTACGAGGGGTGGCTGATATAAAATCTCCTTTGTTAAAGAAAGTTTAAAAAATGTTACTGGCCACTATATTCTCGTATTCTTTGTTTATTCCTTTTTTAAAAATTATGACACTTATTTGTTTCTACGAGTTCAATTTTTTTTGGCGCGTCTTCGTTTTTATCAAGTTGCAATAAAATTAAAAATGGATAAAATTGAGTATCGCGCTGTGATTAAATTCCTCGGTAAAGAAGGGAATACGCCGACGCAGATCCGAGAGCGCATGTTTAAGGTGTTCGGAGATTCATGTCCTTCCGAATTTGTAATAAAGTTTTGGTCAAAGCAGTTTAAACAAGGCCGTGTGAGCTTAGAAGACGATCCCCGTAGTGGAAGGCCCATTTCTGCAGTTACCGCAGATAATGTGGAAAAAGTGAAGAAACTGATCCTTGCCGATCGGCGAATTAAGCAGTGGGAAATAGCTAGAGATGTTGGCATTAGCAAGGAACGAGTTCATGAAATAATTCATGAACATTTGGGAATGTCCAAGGTGAGCGCACGTTGGGTGCCTAAAATGTTGACCCCGTTTGATAAGCAAAGGCGTGTGGAATGTTGTCAGTCATTTTTAGACTTGGTAAAGGATAAAGAGGAAGAAACTATCTTGCGAATAGTGACCTGTGATGAAACTTGGATTCGTCAGTGGGATCCCGAAAGCAAACAAGAATCGATGCAATGGAAATTTAAAGGGGAAAAACCACCAAGGAAGTTTAAGGTCCGGCTGTCAGCGGGCAAACTAATGGCAACCATTTTTTGGGATGTTGAGGGGATTCTTATGATAGATTACCTGCCAAAAAACACCACGATGAATGCTGAATACTATGCGAACTTACTTGACCAGCTACGCAAAAAAATAAAAGAAGACAGGAGGGGCAAACTTAGCAAAGGCGTTTTGATTTTGCATGATAATGCACCCGCGCACACGGCCTTTAAGGCGCGGTCATCTCTGACAAAAAACGGCTTTACAGAGATCAACCACCCACCCTATAGTCCAGACCTGGCTCCCTCTGACTACTTCTTATTTAAAAATTTAAAGAAAAATTTGAGAGGGCGCAGATTTTCAACAGACGAAGAGATGAAGGACGCTGTGAATGACTATTTTGACGATCAAAATAATAATTATTATTTTAATGGTATGCTGTCACTTATTGACAAATGTCGTAAGTGCATTTCAGTTGCAGGGGACTATATTGAAAAATAAAAAATAAATTATTAATCCATGTATTTTCTTTCATAGTCAGGTAGATTACTTTTCAGCCACCCCTCGTAAGTCTTTGTTAAGTACAATTAAAAGGTCACTATATCAATTCACAGCTCAAATCGCTCCCCTTTTGCCTGAATAACTTTACGCATTCTTCCATATAATTATTTGGACGCGGCACGCACCACCTCCTCTGATATTTCATCCCATATCTTAACCAACCGTTTCTTGAATGAATCCAAATTCAGGCCCTGTGTAATCCCGATATTGCTGAGCATGTATCCCCATATGGAAAAGTCCAGTAGATTCAAGCCTGTTGAAGATAAAGGCCATTATTTCTGTGGTTTAAAATCGGGAAAATTAGCTCGACACCAGTCCTGAGTGAGTTGAACTTTGTGGGAGGGAGCCCTATCTTGCCGGAAACAGAAATAATCGTCCCCATACAAGCTTCTAGCATTCCCCAGCAAATGATTCTGCAAAACGCTCTCGATGTAGTATTTTTTATCGATTTTTACACCTCTGTCGATAAAAAGTAGCGGCAACATTCCTCTTGGAGATATCGCACTCCATACCGCCGACGCACTTTGAAATTGTTGTACGGCTATTTATTCAGCAGAGATATTCCTCAACTAAACACCATACACGCGATCGTTCTGCTGATTATGGCTATCTTGTAATAGAAACATCTTTTCGTCGGAAATTATGATGTCATTATTCGCGTGCCAAGCAAGTAGCTCTCTGCATTTTTTCACCCTAGTTTTTTTTGAGCATCATTCAATCCATGAATTTTTTTTTTCTTGTAGACTTTTAATCCAAGATCGTTTCGAAGAATACGGTTCATCGATCGCCTTGATATTTTCATATCTTTTGCGAGCTTGCTAGCACTCTGAGCCGGATTTCGTCTGATTCGCTCACGAACACATTCGATGATCTTTTCGACACGAACAGATTGTTTCTGGCCAGGTTTGGGCCTGATTCTCAATGATCCAGTTTCTTTGAATCGTTTTATGGTCCGCGATATGAACCTGATATTAATGGTCAAGTGTTTCAGCTTCCTCAAAATCTCGCACGGATTTTCAACAAAAGCTGAAATTTCGTTTGTAAAATTGTACGAGTTCGCGTTTCGCTTCCGTTGTTGTAAAATACAGAAAACAAATGATATAATGTTAACGTTTCATACATTAACGTTAGATACATACTCAATGAATACATTTAATGACAAGAAAAAAGATTTAATATATATATAAAAAAACAAGTTAAGAAAGCAGGACACTTAATCTGCCCAACCCTGCATATACCAATTCGCACAATCAGACTTTCCAACAATGTTGGATGTTTGAAGATGAATTCAGGCATTGAAAATCACATATTTCACAGAATCGCCCAACATAATCTGCAAGATTATTTAATGCTACATTTATGGACAGATTAGTGAAATTGCTTATCATTTGACATGGTGAAGTCGAAGTTAATTCTTGGCAAGAATTTTTAAATTCTTGAAGGAACCGGAGCTTAAGGTTAGATGGATATAAAAGGTTACTAAAATATCACCAAAAATTATTAACATTTAAAATGTAATTTAAAAAATCAAGCAGGTCCTGGCGGCGCGGCGTTCTATTTCGGCTAATTGCAATATTTGCTAATTATTGTATTGCAATCCTACTAATATTATAAATGCGAAAGTTTGTGCGTGTGTGTGTGTGTGTGTGTGTGTGTTTCACGCTGAAACGGTTGAACGAATTTGACACATAGGCTACTTTTTATCCCGTAAAAATGGATGGTTCCTGTAGGATAGATCAATATCATTGAAAAATCAGGTGTCTAATTAGCGCGGTCACTTATCGTTAGTGGCGAAATAAGACAAGACTATGTTATCTCATCACACTTCACACTAATATTATAAATGCGAAAGTTTGTGTTTGTGTGTGTATGTTTGTTACTCTTTCACGCTGAAACGGCTGGGTGGATTTGGATGAAATTTAGAATGGGTATAGCTTATATTAACACAAAGGTTACTTTTTATCCCGGAAAAAAGCATGTCGTTAAACCGAATAACACGCGGGCGGAGCCGCGGGCAAAAGCTAGTAAATTATAATTTTATTTAGTAAGAAGGCGGGTTTTCCAATATTTCCAAAATACTTTTTGGAGAGATGGCAGGCCTAGCAAAGGATGATGCAGCATAACGAATCCACTTCAAACGTTTCAAATTCAGATTTCAAAGTTTAGCGCCGTAGCTTCTGATTCTGGTTTCTTAACTTAGTAAAGGTTGGCAAATCATTTTCTGGTACCAAAAAACACCATTACAAAGAAAAACGATGTCGACTAATTTCAACTCAGTCATGCATGTTCATGATATCAACATAGAACAAATATATTTCGAAAGCCACATTCATCTGAATTCCAAGAACATAAGTTTCATTGGAACGATTTATGAAAAAACTTATATTATGAAAAATACTTAACACAGAGAGCAGCACTCCGGCAGAGCTCCGTACAAACTTATATAAGAAAAATATTGGCAACAAAACCGACTTTTTTATGTTGGTAATTAAAGTTACTTTTAATAGTCAAAATTGAGTTTTGCTTAAACTGAGTTCAAAGTCAATATTTTCTATATACGAGGGGTGGCTGAAAAGTAATCTACCTGACTATGAAAGAAAATACATGGATTAATAATTTATTTTTTATTTTTCAATATAGTCCCCTGCAACTGAAATGCACTTACGACATTTGTCAATAAGTGACAGCATACCATTAAAATAATAATTATTATTTTGTTCGTCAAAATAGTCATTCACAGCGTCCTTCATCTCTTCGTCTGTTGAAAATCTGCGCCCTCTCAAATTTTTCTTTAAATTTTTAAATAAGTAGTCAGAGGGAGCCAGGTCTGGACTATAGGGTGGGTGGTTGATCTCTGTAAAGCCGTTTTTTGTCAGAGATGACCGCGCCTTAAAGGCCGTGTGCGCGGGTGCATTATCATGCAAAATCAAAACGCCTTTGCTAAGTTTGCCCCTCCTGTCTTCTTTTATTTTTTTGCGTAGCTGGTCAAGTAAGTTCGCATAGTATTCAGCATTCATCGTGGTGTTTTTTGGCAGGTAATCTTTCATAAGAATCCCCTCAACATCCCAAAAAATGGTTGCCATTAGTTTGCCCGCTGACAGCCGGACCTTAAACTTCCTTGGTGGTTTTTCCCCTTTAAATTTCCATTGCATCGATTCTTGTTTGCTTTCGGGATCCCACTGACGAATCCAAGTTTCATCACAGGTCACTATTCGCAAGATAGTTTCTTCCTCTTTATCCTTTACCAAGTCTAAAAATGACTGACAACATTCCACACGCCTTTGCTTATCAAACGGGGTCAACATTTTAGGCACCCAACGTGCGCTCACCTTGGACATTCCCAAATGTTCATGAATTATTTCATGAACTCGTTCCTTGCTAATGCCAACATCTCTAGCTATTTCCCACTGCTTAATTCGCCGATCGGCAAGGATCAGTTTCTTCACTTTTTCCACATTATCTGCGGTAACTGCAGAAATGGGCCTTCCACTACGGGGATCGTCTTCTAAGCTCACACGGCCTTGTTTAAACTGCTTTGACCAAAACTTTATTACAAATTCGGAAGGACATGAATCTCCGAACACCTTAAACATGCGCTCTCGGATCTGCGTCGGCGTATTCCCTTCTTTACCGAGGAATTTAATCACAGCGCGATACTCAATTTTATCCATTTTTAATTTTATTGCAACTTGATAAAAACGAAGACGCGCCAAAAAAAAATTGAACTCGTAGAAACAAATAAGTGTCATAATTTTTAAAAAAGGAATAAACAAAGAATACGAGAATATAGTGGCCAGTAACATTTTTTAAACTTTCTTTAACAAAGGAGATTTTATATCAGCCACCCCTCGTATGCCAAGGCTCGCGCTTTAATGGAAAAATATTGGTAGGTATGTGGCTATAAAGTCCACGCTAAACATGAGGTCTTTCTATATATTTTTATTAAAAAAAAATTTAATTCCTTTCGTGACATTCATATTTTCTGCTTGTTCAAATTCAAATTAAAAAAACTCCTTATTACTAAAGCGATTGACGTATATTTAAATGATGATTTATTTGACATTCAGAAATACGCAAATCAATATTTTGTTTAAAACTGAAGAATTTCCGTGGGTTGTGTCTTGTGTCTGATTCTCTTTAAATGATAAATATGTAATGACATTCTATTGTTTACACTGACATTTCGAAATTTAATTTGTATTTTCTTGTTTGTTTTTCATTTTCCTTTTAATGTTTTGTTTAATTGTGCATGTTATTATGTTGTACGCCTTCACAGGCAGAATATACAGATAAGTAAGTACTTTAACTTTGTAACATCTTACTCGTATAAACCTGTGTTCAACAAATAATAAAAGTTTGAAGTTTCAAATTTATTTCTAATTGATATTTTCTAGTTTATAATAGCCTCAGAAAAAGTCAGTTATTTCATGTCAACTTAATGCCTAAACGTACAAGTATATTTTTGATGTAACTTAAATTGTCCTATAAAGTTATTGTCTTACAAAATAAATAAGAACTAATTTTATATGTGAAAAAATAAATGTAAGTACATCAAAATTCCACTTAAAGTTAGGTATTCTATTGTTTTTCTTTCTACTAAAAAAGTTTTGAGGGGCGCAAAACACAAACCTTATCAAATTCAATTCAAATTCAAATTGTTTATTTGTAAAATAGATACATAAAGTATACGTTTTACATGTCAAGTCTAATCTGTATAAAAATTATATTTTATGATTAACAAATATGATACGGGAAAAATATAAAAAAACTATATTTAAGTTGGGCTACAAAGTTAAATGCATAAAATAAAGACTTATTGGAATACGAATATTATTATAACTACATAATGCAATTAATATATAAGTTGATAAATAAACTGAATAGACCCTAAATAAATATAATGCCTAGCCAAATATATACTAACATAAGTAATAAATTAAAATATTGTATATACATACCTACATAATTCAATGAATAAATAAGTAAATAGATAAATAAACTATAAATAGATATAATGCCTAAATCCGCCCATTCGATTAATCTTGCTAAGAAGAAGGGCAAGAAACTTAGCAAGATCATGTCTTTTTTATCAGTATTTTTTTTTTCTGAATATGCCTTAATACTATTAGTTTTTTTTTCACCACCAATACTATCTGCACTGCTCACATTGTAAGGTACACGTGTGCATTTACAATGCACATACAACAAATGTGTGCCACATTAAAATAACATTGAAGTACTTACCTCTAAATGCAACTCCAAGAAATTCATAATTTCTTTCAAATGATAGTGTGTTATCTTCACAATCTAATATAACTCGAATTCGTTCACCCACCTTGAAAATAAAAAATAATTTAGATTTGTATGACTACGGGCAGCTGGCTTACTTTTTCTTACAAACTATTGTTTTATCGGTCATTTCATTAAGCCTGGTGGAAAGTGTCAATAAATAAGACCTAGGCGTTAAAATCAATCTTTCCAGGGACTTTCACAAAAGTCTACGCAAATCGGTAACGGACGAATGACTACGCAACTGCCTGTAACCACTGCCCCGGTACAGTGGTACAGTTCGGACCTCCTTTCATAACCTTGGAGTTGGTATTGGCGGTCCTCTATAACCTAAACTAAGTAGACACGTAGCGATCGGGATTGTGCCCCGGTACAGCTACATATTATGACGTCACGCCGCAACACAACGCGTCGCTTGGCGGCATGGCTTTGTCGCGAGGGTGACAAGCCACGGCCGAAGACTACCACCAGTAAATAGGTATACACGTCGTCTCTGCAGACAAGGCAAAGATCCGATGACCTTATGACCCTCAATACTACTTTACATTATACTGACGTACCTAGATTGTTGGTATACCTTTTTATAATCCCTTAGTCGCCTTTTACGACATCCGCGAGAAGACATGGAGTGGCAACGTTTTTTTTAGATGACGCCACGACGTTGCCACATGCCACACATCAAGGTTTTGTCACTAAAGGGGTTTGAAGATTTTAGTATGAAGCCTGACCTACCCCTACCGTCCGCTATGGTGATTTTGGTTTCGAAATGGCGGCCACGAATAATTGTTATACAATTTATAGTTGACATAAATACCTACAAACAAAAAAAAATCTTTGGCAAAAATTCGTAAAATGTCACGTTTCAAAGATATAAGCAACCAAAGTTTGTTTTAATGGTAGCGAAGGAGCGTTGTAATGGTAGCTAAATTACCTACGCGCTCTTGTAGCACATTGCGTGGTGGTAGTAGAGGCGAGCCATTTCTGATGCTGAAACGCAACACTTTACAATCGGATGGTGTTGTAGGATTCCGCAATCCGAAGCTCTTTAATGTCACTCTGCTGTCCATCTGTTCGTTCGTTCGTATGTCACCCCCCTTCCCCTCTAAAACGTCTTATGCCTCATTTACATTCAGCCGAAGTGACCAGGGATTGGCATTAAGTCACTGCTCGAACTTAAAAGTTTTTAAATGTGATAGACGACTAATAAATTACCTCTATGGTAACTTACAATAGAACTATCCCTTAAGGAAGGGATGGAAAGGGGTGAATGCTATTATTGTTTATAACTTCGAGGGAAAATTATCTACAGTCGGTGCAATTTGACATACGAATTAGGGTACCCTAATCTACGTTTGCCAAAAGTGCAGTTTGGGATACGAATTACGGAACTACTATTTTTAGATACTTTTTTTTGCAAATGTGCGATTGCGACTCGGGAGAAATGACTGTAGTCTGTGCGAATTGGCAATATGATTAAGAAATAGTCTTCATTCATTGCCCAATTCGCAACTTTGGCCAGGTCATACGGAAAAGGTATTTTTATATTTATCTGACATTCTACTTCTGGGGAAATGTTCTCATACCACCGCCATTGCCACGATTGCCACTCGCGCTGCAAGTGTTCCCCAAAAGAGCGGTTTTTTGTGCGGAAGTCAAAGGACCGGCGCAGCGCGCGGGGCGGCAGTGCGTGTTTACATTCTGCTTCGTCGCTCTTGTACACGACGACTTTTATTAGTAACAGGTACCTAATTCGTATAAGCATCAAAAAATAGTTGGTAAGTACTTACAAAATTCTATTATGATGGATAGATATCATCCACCATCTTCTACGACGACGAACTTTATTTTTTGATCTTTGGTATTTTTTTAATATCGAACATAGTTAAGAGGAGCAGCGGCAGGGGCTGAATGTAAATGTAGTAAATAACAGCCCTTAAAACGTATTCTGTGAAATTTTAAACTGTACTATCTGAAGCTGTGACAGACGGACAGACCGCGGGCTTAGTAATTGGGTCCCGTATGGTACATGTAAGGTATTCGCATATTCAATTTTATTATTTGTATGTAGGTAGATTGATTTTTCCCTTGTCTTGAATTAAACTGTGCGTTGATAAGAGCTCGTGATTATCATTTACCGAAATACCTAAATATCTTACAGTACCCTTCGAAACCCTAGAAAGGAGACGAAAAAAAAAAATTTTTTGCGCAAATTTTTTTTTTCTTTTTTTTAGAATCTTTGTCAGCTGATTGAACTTGAAAAAGTGAAAAATTATTTGACTAAAAAACGATACATAACCTACTCTAGAATTATTTTCACTTATTATTGTAGGACCTTATAAGTATACACCCGTGAAATAAAACTCAGCATTAAACACAGTCACATTATCTCTGCACCTCTCTGGGATACGATGCACCTTTCACACTGTACTAGAGCGCCAATATGACGACATCAACGTCAGGTACAGAGGTGAATGCGACAGTATTATACTTAAATCTAAATCTTATGCAAAAAAAAAACTAAAATGCAAAAAAATCCCTCAGGCCAGGACGTGTTTGTCTACCATTGGCTTACACAATTATAAAATTCCCATCAATGTTCCGAAATTTTAATTTTAATATTAGTGTGTCACTTTTATAATACTGATTTTTGGTCATAGTTGGCTCACATGAAAATGCCTTTATTTGGATTCCTGAGTTATTATACCTGAAAAGTTTCCTGAAAATAGGAAAAATCAAACATATAAATTTCATTTTCATGAGAACCAAAAAAGGCAAATATGTGCTATAAAATATTAGTCTAAGAAATATCAACAGATTCAATAGGACTACCCAAAAATAATCAAAGTAGGCAAAGCCCCAGCCAAAGCTAGTCATTGTATAGAGAGATTTTGGATATCAGAATAAAGAATAATTTTTATTATAAAGAAATTTAAAATATTTGCCCAGACACAAATACCAAACACACACTAGATTTTATCTTGAAATAGGATCTACATATTCTCAATAGAGGCCCTTAGCTGACCTACCTCAAAACCATACTGGATCTAACTAGCAACAGGGGTCATAACCAGTGGCGGCTGGTGCCTCAGAGAACCGGTGGTGCACTGCATGGTTTTATTAAATGATCAAATAAAATGGAAACAAATTTTATTTATATTCCGTCCAAATCGCTTTTCCGCCGAAAATAACACAGGAAAGAAAAAAAAAAGCATTTAGTCTCTCACATCCACATAACCATTCTCGTGAACAATTTATTTTTTGTTTTGCATTCCTGTTTTGTATTATGAATAGGCCGGGTTTTCATAAGTCCTGTTGGTTTTAAAAAGTCTATATTATAATTTACACTTATTATTATCACTCTTTCTAATCTTTAGTTTGCTTTTTTAGATAATTATAGCAATTAAATAAACAATTACTCCTCTGCAAGCACGCGCAAAAAGTGACAAACTGACGACAAGTGCATCGTGCGTAGGTCAAGGCCTCGGGGTAACGCGAGTGAACTACTCGTTTCGTTTCGTATTCTTTCGGCAATTTCCGGTCGCGTGCGGCGCACGAATCTATCCTAAAACTGCCATACATTTTGTACTACGCATCTTCTGTCTCACACGCCGGGCTGTTTACACCGTGTTTCATAGAAGTTGTATGAGCTCGCTGCGTGCGCTTTCCCGAGCGCACGGGGCTGGACCGATTTTGTTCAAGCAAAAATAAGATTTAATTCCTTTGCAGTAGAAATCTATACATTTTATTTACCTCGTAATAACAAAACTTGTATATATATATGTACTATAATCAGATATTAATTTCCGTATAGGGCAGTATGGATGGATGGGTAATGATAGGTATAGGACATTATTGTGTAAGTTTAATTTAAATGGTAGTGCGGCGCACGGGCGCACTTAAGGTGCAGCCGCCACTGGTCATAACCAACTTTTGATCACAGGATCTACAAAAATATATTTTTGTTTTTGAATCAAATAAAATCCTATTTTATATTATTTATAAAACACTGCAAACAATTTATTTTTTTGGTATTTTGGAAAATTTGGGAATTGTAGTCTACTAAAGTGATTAAAACTCTCTCACCTGATATTTAGGACAATTATTTAGGAGTGGATAGTTTCCTTGGGAATCTCCATTGTGTAATAACTGATTATCAACTAAATTCCATCCCCAACTTTGCTCATCTGACCCTAACAAGCCCACATATCCTTGACACTGAAGCGGTGCATCCTTGGTGGATATACCCACCACAGCTACGGTACCCAAAGGCCCTTCCCATATCACCTCCCAGGCATGCCTCCCATGATGGAAACCAATCTTACTTCTACATGCATCAGTGCTCTGAGCCACGGGATTTCTAAAACAAAAGAAATACATGAAAGGTAGAACATAATGATAATAAAACTTTCAGTAGCCATAAAATAAACAAACCTGTGTAAAGTGAATCCATTTGGTTTAACATAAATATTTCTTGAACAATCATATGGATTCCAAGAATGGAAAAATGCTCTAAGTTTGGCTTTATATGTGGGCACTGTTGATAATAGATCCGACTTTAATACTTCTTCTGCTAACCGCTTTACACAATGCAGCCTCCAAACATCATTATTCTCATCACTGAGGATTCTGTACCATGTCTGACAAACTAAAGAACAATTTCTCAAATCCTTGTGATCTAAATAAGAAAATATACTTTCTAGGATGTGATCAGGGACAATTTCGGTTATCGCATACTCATCACTAATATCACTCATTTTTTACAAAAAGAATACGCAATCATCCAATTTCCCAAAAAACCTATTAGATAAACTATGATTGAAACAACCTTAGTAAATACCTATATTGCTATTAATTTCATCTCACAAACGTTTGTTTAACAATTTAAGGCTCTTCTTTCACTGTTCTAAAGTTTATATTTTTCTAATGGATTTTAATTTTGTTGATTAAGTATGTACCTTTAGTGAATTTTGAAATATTTAATTTTGAAAAGAAAGTTCAAATCGATTGCAGAAGGATTATGGTTGGTTTTTTTAATCATTGGATTATGGTAATAGTTTTGACATTTTGTGCCGTGCTGCTGTCAACGCAGGGGCTGATTCAGTTTGATCGCCCGGCGACTCGGCGATCATGACAACCTCAGATAAATGTTTATATCTGAGACTTAGACCATTTAACACGGGACCTGGCAAAGCCCGACTCTTAGTACTGAAAGTATTCTGCCGTTTTCCACGGGAGGGGAGGTAAACACGCACAGCACACATTTACTCATTCATAACTCTGCGAATTCATTACTCTTCTTCATTATTTACTCTGCGAATAATTGGTATGTAACACACACTAAATCTAAAGCTGCAACACAAACACAAAACGCACACACAAGCAAACTTACATGAACAAATTGTTCATGTACTTCGACAGAGGGGGATAAGTGCGCTTGCCCAGTCCCGTGTTATATGGTCTAAGATCTGAGATGACAACGCTTTTGCGCGCATTGAAATATGTTCTACCTTGTTGTAAGTGATCAGTGGGCGATCAAACTGAATGCAGTTCAGGGCTTCGTGCAGTTTGATCGTCCGATCACGCGTTCTTTATCTGCTTGCCAATGCCACCCACTGGCTCGTTCACAAACTTGTTCACGCAGATTTGGCTTAAAGGTCTTTGGAACCAGGCCATAAAATCAAAAAAAAATCTGGCCCGTTCAGATAGCTAGCACAGTTAATATTGTATCGACTGTCATCTTTTTCTAAACCTCTATCGTAAACCATGATTGTTTCCACTTAGCTAACATTGTACTTGGGAAAAAACGAGATAGAGATGCTGATACAGTCTGTATCTACTTTATCGTGTTCACAGAACAGAATAATCCAGTGTAATTTTTGTTAGAAGTGACTAAATAGCCGTTAGCGGCTCCCTTAGTTTTAATTATATTCGACCGCTAGGGATAGGTTGCGCGCGTGCGGCGACGAGCGAAGCGAGGAGGAGCGGTTAGGTTGACATGGTAAGTATATATTAGGGAGCCGAGCGAAGCGGAGTGGAGCAAGGCGACCCCCGTAGTTTTAACAGAATTCACGACATGCAGAAAACATCATTTTCCGAGCATTTTCCCATGACTTACGGTTCAATAATTCATTAAATTAAAGGACCCGCTTCCCTTTCCGAACTCTACATTGCAAATTGAACTGTATTAGTTCGTGCTAAGGAAGATATTCCAACAGCTAAATTGTGACTCACGGTCCAATAATTTTAAAAGGGCCGCTACGAGCCTTTAGTCACTTCCATTCTTGTTTACTTTTCAATTTTCATGCATTATAACCTCTCAAAAAAGTAAATGTGAATTGAAAGATATTTAATGGTAGGTAGGTACCATATTTTATAATGGTAGGTACCATTAAATATCTTTGGTAAAAGCCATTTCAATATTCTTATTATTTGACTATTTCTCAAGTGTAAAGTTGAATTTTTCGAATAGGTATATAATATCGAAAACTTAGATTCTAAGATCGAATAATAGCGAGTCGGGTCGGTTTTAGAAAAAGAAATAGGTACATACACGAATTTATTTTATAGATCCAGAAAGAGAATCACGGAGGCCCAACAAAGAATTTTGGTAGATTTACATATAGCTTAAAATAAAAATGAGTTGCTTTAGTCGCACAACATTATAAGGCCTAGCCATTTTGTGGTTTTTGGACTGTTAATCGGTTAGTCGATCAAAACTCCACAAACGTATGATATAATCCACACATTTTCCACAACAAAACAATATTCACGCTCTATCGAACTCTATCACCACCTCCTTGGGTCGGTGATACAGCTTTCTTCCAAAAACGTCAAAAAGTAGAAAGAAAGGTGTAACAATGTTAGCTAAAGAAGAAAGAAAAAATTAAAAAAAAAAAGGTTTCTTTCGATCTGTCAAAATAGAAAGACTTGCTTATTTCTTCGTACAATGTTAGCGAAATAGAAAGGACGATAAGATTGGCTGCCATCTTGGAATAACTGTCAAAATCGAAGAGATACAGGCTCTATCGAGCTCATATCGACTGCTATGCTAGCTACGCTGGGCATGAGATTCAAACTCTACGTAACTACCTAGAGTTGTGCTCAAACGGTGGTACTGTGAATCTCAGCCTAATAAAAGTATGTATCATCAAACTATTTACGCCGCGCCGCGCCGCATGGCCATCATCAGTGACTCGGAATGACGATAGACGCGATATAGGGTGCGGTTATGAATTTCAACAGAATAATCACGTTCAGCTAACGTTGTAATATTGGTTACGAAAATAAACCAAGTAAACACATTGAACCAACCCCTTAGTTAAATCATATAACACGGGACTAGGCAAGCGCACTTATCCCCCTCTGCCGAAGTACATGAACAATTTCTTCATGTAAGTTTGCTTGTGTGCGCGTTTTGTGTTTGTGTTGCAGCTTTTGATTTAGTGGGACATATCAATTTTTCGCAGGAGTGTGCGTGAATGATTAAATGTATGCTGTGCATGTTTACCTCCCCTCCCGTGGAAAACGGCAGAATAATTTCAGTACTAAGGGTCGCGCTTTGCCAGGTCCCGTATTAAATGGTCTAAGACCAACCCCTATAGTCACGTGGAGTGCGGTTATGAGTCCACAATAAACTACAATTTTCTGCAATAAACACCCACGATTCGGTCACGTCACGTCACACGTCACGACCCTCACCAAATGTAAAAAATCGTTGAGAAAAATAGGCTATCACACGTGTTGTGCGGCTAACTTCAGGCCACAACGAACAACGTCAGTCAGTCCAAAGAGAATGTAAACAAGTCAGTCCGCTTCAAGCGCTCTTACGGAAAGTACGTGCGAGATTTTTATATGTTTTCAGTCATGCCGCCATCTATGTCGGCCGACGAATGGTCAATTGAAAATATTTTAAAATTTATTGACCTGTTAGGTGCTGATCCAGCAATTTGGGACTCCAAAAATAAAAAACCTTAAATTGGAACACAAGTCACGATTGTAACAAAATGCTACGTACCTAATAAAACTTACGGGATTTAGGCATTTTATCTATACAAAGTTCATTTATCTATCAACTTATTTTATTCATTGCACTATGTAGGTATCTACAATTTTTTTTTTATTATATTCTTTTTCCTGTATTTATTTATTTTATGAATATATGTAGCTATAACTTTACTAGCCCAACTTAAATATATATTTTTTTAATACATTTCCCGTATTATATTTGTTTCATCATACAATACGTTTTTATAAAGATTAGAATATGAACGGTAAAACGTATACTTCATATACTTAAATACCTACCTACTTATGTATTTTACAAATACACATTTTGAGTTTCAGTTTACTAACAAGGTACGTTGTGTTTGGCGTTTTCGCTATTCGTATTTATTGTAATGCAGGAGTATTTCATATAATATTAATTAAATATGTGTCGGCATCCATTTTGTCGTCGATGTTTACCGCGTGAAGGCAAAAGCCGGAATGCGGCGCATGGCGAGGAGTGTGGCGATGAGTGAGAGGATTAGAGCAGCGTGTGGCTGGCTAGGGTAACATCGCGGCAGCGCGATGAGCAAAGCGAGGAGCAACGCGCGAGCGAGGAGCATGGTCTGCCTGAGGCATACATACCATACCTAACCTAGGCCGGGTTCCGAATTGTGCTGACAGCACTAAAAGTACCATCAAACTACCCACGTCACGCCGTACGGCCATCATTCGATTCGGAATGACGATAGACGCGCTGTAATCGATTATGTCTTGAATCGGAACGCACTACTACAAAAGTACAAAAATAATACAGACAGCCGGACGCGAAATCGCAGATTTGCGTTTTTGATTTAAGTTTTAGCGTAGAAGCATAATTATGCCGGGTGTTGAGACATTCCTTAGTGACGAGGATTATATAATTATGCGAGCAAAAGATGCACAGAAGACTAATATACACAGTGGTAAGGCGTGGATGCTCACCGCAAAAACATTATTTCCAACAGATTTTAAGATTCAGTTTGAAGCCTACCTTATGGAGAAACAATCTGGAAACGTTCAAGAAGCTGCAGAATGTTTCAGCTCTCTAGTGATGTCACGGCAGAACCTTTCTGATCTATTACCAGAAATCACAGCCATAGCCAACGCTTTGAAGGCTACAGAAGGTGGCTTTCTAAGTCAAATGTTTGATAAAATATGTCCTGATATACAATTAACAATCCTTAAAACTAGTGTTGAAAACAGTGATAATACTATGGAGCATTGTCGCTTACTTGTATTGTTATTGAAAAAGTTTCCCCAATTGGGTGTCGATAGTCTAGTCAAGACATTAATAAATGCGGAAAAGTTTTTTTATGACAGTCGCTATGCTCGTCTCTTAGTTGTCGAGACACTCCCTCTACTCAATTCACTTGAGTCCCCGAGGTTGCTTCAGCGTTTGTTAGTAAAAGCAATTGACTTTTACAATTCCTATGTATATGATGAATCTGAGCATGATATAAGTGATCCTTGGCAAAGACTTTATGGAGTTCTAGATCTTCTTGGGAGACAATTGGGCTGGGATTCATATTTTGTCACATACAGCAATACATTGAACAAAGAAACCTATATACAAAAGTTGACAACCCTGAGGAACTGTGATGATAGTCGACAACTGTTGTATTGTGGCACAACATTTCTTTTAAGATCCTTACATGAACAAAAGACACTCAAAGGAAACCATGTATTATTAGAAGCACTATCAGATCCTGAATTACCTTCTTCGAAGAGAAGAAAAGGAGATATAGAAGTGACTGGTGTATCAGCTCATCAGTTCCAGGCTGCGGCCCACTGCTGGGAACTGCTTCATTGCAATGAAATGATATCACGAGCTTTTATGAAGTTGGCTGGTCAGTTGCAAGCTAAGCCCTGGACAGAGGGTTTCACTGAAGAGCTTGCCCTGTATAGAGCAAGATATGAAGAAACTCTACCCCCAGACTCCTTGAACACCCTCACAGCCAGTTTAGTCAGGATATCAGTTAATTACTTTCAAAAGCAATACCCTGCATGTGTGGAAAATATTTTAGTAGCTCTATCACAATTGCCTTCAGCAGAAGGAGTTTTGGAAACAGAGTTAATAGTTGGCGGAACCCACAGACATTTACATTTTCTTCCTCTCACTAAAGTTGCGACAATGCATTACATATGTTCTTTATTGATAAGAATTCTGTTAAACCTGGATGTTGGATCTGATCTCACTTATGGCCACATGTTGGTTCTGATGCAACTTGGATGGCCACAAGAGGAAACAATATTCATGCAAATCATGGACAGTATCAAGAAGAAGGGAATCTTCCAGTATCATTTGTTTTCTGCATACATCATACACATAGACATACTTGAAGAGTTCAGCTATTTATGGAATGAACCAGGAAATAATGTTGCACTAGATGTAATACCAAACTCTCAGCAACATTTGGGGCAGAGAAGAATTGGTACTCGAGGCGCTGACAAAGGAGTGAAAGAAGATTTCAAGCAAGCAATGAAGGCTCAAGTTTCTAGAAGCAATGAATCAATACTGAATTTAATGATCCAATTTATTACTCAGGAGAGAACGTATTTTCTGCAGAATGTTATATAAAAATCTAGTTATTAATCTTTTATTTATGTTAATAATAATAAAGTATTAATTTCAGTCATAGTTTTTTATTTATATTTAATGGTCTTATAAAACTTACATAACAATATCGATAAATCGTCTAAAAGCTCCCTTCGTAAGTCCCGACAGCCAGTAAAAGGTTACGTCTAGTGAAGTGCAAGCTGGTGATGGGAGAGTTCTTTGTAGCGAATGAGCGGAGCAGCAGCTTGTCTTCCCTCTGTGTAGAAGCGGCGCCGGGTGCGTCCTCGGAAGCACTCTCGTCTGTGGCCGCAGCAAAGTCCCACAGTTTTATTGTGCAATCCAGAGATCCTGTGAAACATAAAACCTAAATTATATATATATTTTCAAAATATATATTACTAGCTTTTGCCCGCGGCTCCGCCCGCGTGTTATTCGGTTTAACGACATGCTTTTTTCCGGGATAAAAAGTAACCTATGTGTTAAGTTGGGGTATAAGCTATATCCATTCTAAATTTCATCCAAATCCGTTCAGCCATTTCAGCGTGAAAGAGTAACAAACATACACACACACACAAACACAAACTTTCGCATTTATAATATTAGTGCGAAGTGTGATGAGATAACATAGCCTTGTCTTATTTCACCACAAATGATTACGGACCGCGCTAATTAGACACCTGATGTATGAAATAACAAAGCCTTGTCTTATTTAACCGCGCTAATTAGACACCTAATTTTTTAATGATATTGATCTATCCTACAGGAAACTTGCATTTTTCCGGGATAAAAAGTAGTCTATGTGTTAAGTTAGGGTATAAGCTATATCCATTCTAAAATTCATCCAAATCCATTCAGCCGTTTCTGCGAGAAAGAGTAACATACACACACACACACACGCACAAACTTTCGCATTTATAATATTAGTAGGAGTAGGATATGCTCGTCAATTTCGAATACTCGAGGTCCCTTTGGCGCACGCAGGTTGACGCACCTTTAATCCATCTGTGACTAAATTGACACCCGAGCATTGTGGTTGTACAGAACTTATCAGTCTATAAAATACTTACCAGAAGAAAGTATAGTTCCGTCGCGACTAAAAGCCAGAGCGTGTACGGGTGCGGAGTGCGCGGGGGGTAGCGAGGCGGCGGGGCCGCCAGTCGCCATGTCCCACACCCGCACCTCACCGCAGCCACTACTCACACCCCCGCCGCCGCCTGCCGACGCCAGCCATCTTCCGCACACCGAGAACGCCAACGCGAATATGGGATGCTGCATAAAAATACAATTGATTAAAAAGTCGCTAACGATCTTTTCTTATGACCAACTTACATACAGTATTTTGTTTCCTAAAGAGATAAAACAGTTACCATGAAATCCAGAAACCGGTAGGAATAATTAAGAAAAAGGTCATTATAGCCGTCTAAAATGTAAAAAAAAACCTACTGACCTCTATAATACGTAATAATAAGTATTATAGAGGTCAGTGAAAAAGCCGGACAAGTGCGAGTCGGACTCTCCCACCGAGGGTTCCGTACAAATTAGTAAGTTTAAAAAAATCTACAAAAGGATTTGGTCACCCGCACAATTATGACCGCGCATAGCGTTGCTTAACCTCGATGATTTTTCAATGATTTAATTACAAATGTATAGTTTTGAGATTTTTTCCTATACTTATAGTATTAGAAGTTATTACTTGCCAAATTTCAAAGTTCTAGGTCAACGGGAAATACCCTATAAATTTGATTCCCTCGAGTGTCGAAATAGACGTTTTTTGCGGCAAAAACGGCCGTATTTTTTTTTACCTTAACTTGAAAGTTTGATTTTTTCACAGCTTCAGGGGACTGTATACTTGAGTATATGGTTTTAATTTCAACTCGATACCTCCACGCGTTCCCGAGATAACGTGTCTTGACAGACAGACTGACAACAAAGTGATACTATAAGGGCCCGTTTTTTTCCTTTTGAGGTACGGAACCCTAAAAATATCAATCCACCAAAACAACAGAATTATCAAAAATGTAAATTAAATGTTGTGTACAATTGTTACACTAATCATGAGAATTTTAGTCACTATGTTTTTGCTTCGCCTTTAGAACCACTTAGATCCCCATTTGTCCCTATAAAAGATCCTGCCTCGGATACTATAAATGAACGTAAATATAATGGTACCTTGTGCCCCGTCATGATTCGAACTTGCGTGCCCATCAAGCAGTCCCACACACGTACGGTTCTGTCACTGGAGCCCGTCGCTATGTAGTTAGAGTTGGGATGAAACTGCACACACTGAAATATATATTACATATACTTTTTTGAATCGGTTGTACTATTTTATTTAATACCTATTCACCGCTCACCCTTTTCCCCTATTTGCAACCGCGCCAATACCGTACCGATTACAGAAATTACCAAACTTCATTATAATTAATTGAAATGGGCGTTACTTTGCGTAAGTCCATCATCAACATGGATTTATTAACAACTTGCAATATTCCGCTAAATATATACGTAATGAACAGAAAATAACTTGTACCACCAATAAAAAAAATCTTGCGTAATATTGGAATTTAATACACACGTAAGTTAAACTTCATTATATGCATCGTTACGATATGAGCATGGCTCACACACATAAGTAGAATTAACAAACGACAGCCTGCTAAAGAAGTCTCGTCGCGAAAGCTTTCAGTTAAATATGAACCAAAATGTAATGTATCCTATGTCAAGTTAAAATAATAAATTAACATATTACCAGCATTGCAGTACGTTAACAAATATTTCTGTTGCAGGTATCGAGCGTCAATCCACTACCGGGCCGAGTTGACGCCGACGGAGCGAGCTCACAAACTGACTCTCATACATCCCCGAGTGGGTGTTACAGGTGTTTTAGCACGGACGATTATAATGTCCATGTCCAAGCGTGATGGGTGCTGAGCCCTATCGCAGACTGAACACTAATGAGGTGGTAAATTCAAACTTACATCAACATCGGAGAGGTGTCCCGCGAAGATCCTCAGCGGCTGATGGTGGTCGGTGGCCCAGAGCCGCGCGGTGCGGTCGTGGCCGCTGGACGCGAAGTAGTGTGCGTGCGGAGACCACCGCACGTCCCACACAGGCCACACGTGCCCGCGGTACACCACCAGGCAAGTCCAGCACTGCAGCGACCACAGCCGGACTGGGATTCAATCACTTCAATTACCATTCAAAGCTAAGGAGATTCAAAAAAATTAAATAGAAAGCGGCGGTAGAACGCTGGCCTCTCAATCTTGATCGGGCACGTACCAAAGAGCTTTTCGGAATTTATGTGCATAGTATCTGTGTTCTTACCTAATACTTAACACTTGCTGAACGGTGAAGGAAAACATCGCGAGGAAACCTGCATGCCCTAAAAAGCGTGTTATTGTGTCCGAAGTACGGCTATAGGGCTCACCGGGTAACGTTGGGACGTAATAATTGTCGGTGAAACGCGGTTGTACCGGGTGTGGACCATGACTTGCATTTTCACAGTTCACACTCGGGAACACCTCTGACCGCCCTCGAGGATTCATGTCGTGATGATACGGGTAAATATAACCCGTTGACAGACTTGTTTCAAATCGCAGTAGGCGCAGGCTTAAAATAAATACTAATTTATTCCATGTACAATGAAAACAGGCCGTATTACACACTTACTAGTGGAATCCTCGGAGCAGGAAAGCAGCAAATTCTTGAATGGATCAAATGCCAACTTGTATACCGGGCCCGAGTGTCCAAACAGAGTGCGGCACATATCTCTATCTCTTTCCTCCATCATTCTGACCAAGACATCACCTGTTATAACAGAACGAAGTTGTCTTTATGTCCTCACTGTAACTTTATTGCGCTTTGGCTAAAAAGAGCCGAGCAGTGCCCATTTTAGAAACAAGTCAGTAAAAAATAAAAGTAATTAGTACACTTACATAAAATTTTATACAACTTGAGAATAACTCTATTTCTATAAATTTTTATTCAATATTCGACCAACGACGAACCCAAGTGGCCCGAAATATGCTATAGGGAATTTATTCCCCGTAATTAGAAAGATGGACGGCGGAAAACAAATATTTTCATTCATTTCTTAAAGCTACGTTGAAAAAAGAAATTGTCCAGATAAATCAACCTGCTTCTTTGTCAATGTCCTGTAACTTTTCTGCTGATTTCATGCCTCGTAGTTTCACAGTTGTGAGCGTCCATACCTAAAATAATTAAGGTATTCTTAGTTATTTATTACAATCAAAGAAAATTAAATTGAACTAGGTACATAAGTACGAAACTTTCACTTTAAAACTACTTGACTGTCCGAAGTGGCTCGTGTTTTTACTCAAACGCATTGACTATGGACACTAATCACAAAATCTCGCTGCAGGTATAACATATAACATAAATCATGTTATATAACATAAATCATGTTTTGCGTACTGATCGTAATTTTGTCTATGGTACTGATTTACACGTCGAGCACGCGTTATCGATAAATACTACGAGACTACTACCATAGACTCGTGTTGTTCATCTATGCTACTACTTACTTATGGCAACGCATCTATTTATTGTGCATTTGAATTCTTAACGACATGGTTTTTTTTTTATCTGTGGGTGTGACAATTCCGACATGATGACTTTTATATTCAATCTTTTAAACATTACGAAGTAGTTAATAGCTATGAATGTTAATGTTATTATTAGGTTATTTATTTTTCGATAAGTCATTAGTTCATTTATAATTAGTCCCTACTTACTTTAATAAAGATATTAATTTGCGAAATTATAATCCACAAGTTTTCATTTCTGTTAAGGTAAAAAAATAAAAAATCTATGGATATATCTTTTTATTCTTATTCCTAAAAGCGTTGAAATTTTTTTTTATTCCTTAGTTCTAGAAATATGTGAAAAAAAAACAAATTTTAAGGATATGGGCTGAACAGCTAGAATACATTTGCCTAGCAATAAATAAATGACATTTGATATATTAAAGCTCTATGTTCATGCCATTTCGTTTTTTTTTATACAACCAAAGTCGTTACTGGCACTGGTACGAAAGTCATTATGCCTACAAGGCTTTTGTTGAAAATTCAAGTTTAAAAAAATCATTTAATATCCATTCAAAATTTTGGAAAAGAGATATGTACAAGTCCCTGAGCTTTTTACCTACTATCCAAATAGCTAATGAAATTAGCGGGTTAGTATTTTGAAATGTTATGGATTGTTTTATATAAAGCTTGCCGATAACATTAAGACACAAGCGCTGTACATCACTACGCGTTGCCATGTACACCATTACGCGTGCCACAGAGCGCGCCGTTTACCTCGCTATACTTGACACGATTTATTGCCGCGCCTGCAGCGAGATTTTGCGAATAGTATAGGCAAAACTTCTCAACTACAACATTTTATCGCGCCACACTCTTAAATTGGCAGTTTTCAAGAGCCTTACCCTTTTCTACTATCTATAAAATCTATGGTTGTCTTAAAAAAACGAATATTAACCTTAATAGTGGAATTATTAAACCCGACAGCCAGCAGCGAGGAGTCGTCACAGATGTCGGTGCAGAGGGCGGTGTGCCCACTATTTAGTAGCGTGTAAAAACAGATGGACGGCAAGCTCTCGGGGCCCAGGGCCACACGCTTCGTAGCCTCTCTTAAAGCCTTACCCTTTTCTATTTTATCATTCTCTTTTCTGAAATTGAGATTCTGTTGTGAGATGAAACCAAAAATATTTTTTTTTAATTTAAGATTCAATGTATAAACAGCTAATAGCATCGAAACCTTTAATTTTTTCATGTAAAAGAGAAATCTTCAGGACGATAATGACAGTCATAGGTGTGATATATTTAAACCGTCCTCATAAAGGGCGATCACGCTCCGTATTTACTGTTATTCCGTAACTATTTCGAGATATTAGGTTTTTAGACCGTATTTTTCTATTTAAAGCTTTAAAAACTATGAGATCGTGTATATTATAACAAAAATACAATAACTACTTTCACTTTCATTTGACCTCTAAGTGACGTCACGGGCTAGGATGATTAGGAATAGGTCCATTGCAAAAAAAAATATAAAACATATATTGTCTTTGCCTTATCAATGACAACATGATGACAACAAATTAGACAGTTTACAATATATTCAGAGTTGCCGGTACGGGCATAGAAGGATTTTTTTTAAATGTCGGAATCGGCTTAAAAGCTTATCTTCCAATGAATGCCATTGTTCTATTGTTAAGTTCCACCGCTAAGTAGCAGTGCACAACGAAATGCATAAACAAAAAAATATTTTATCTTAATAGCAACTTTAACGCCTAAACAAAAAGGCTCAAATTTAAACGGCAAAGCATTCCAGATAGTACTTTTTGAAATTGAAAGCGGCAGCAAGGTACAGGTGTGATACGGGGTGAAACGATTTAAGATTTTCACAAAATTGTATGTTATTAAGAAAAACAGTACAAAAGTTTAAAAAAGTTCATTTGTTGTTTATTAAATAATTATGTTTACTTAAACTTATATACTTCCAATAAAAACCAGTAAGTACCAACAAATACAAAAAAAAAATTGTATGGCTGCAATCTACGAGTTACATTTAAAATTACATACATTACATTTTTGTACCTCTTATTCCCGCTAAATCAAAGTCCATATACGCAGCCGGGGTCGTTCTTGAACACACTTTTCACAAATATCCAAATAGTAAGCAATCAAAATCCTATAAACGTAGGCCAGGGTCAAATTTATTAAATATCCAGAATAAAACACAGAGTATTAAGATCCGAAAGCCATAACTTAATCATCCTGTAACTGACACACAAAATGGCTGCCACTTCCAATTTCAAAAATGGAATGGAATGGAATCTAAAATACGTTGGCGACTTGGCGTTCAAATTTGAGCCTTTTTGTTTAGGTGGTAAAGTGGCTATTAACATAAAATATTTCGTTTTATGCGTTTCGTTATGCACTGCTCATTTAGCGGTCGAACTTAACAAGAGATAACAATGCCATTCATTGGAAGATAACATCTCAAGTGGATTCCGAGATTTAAAAAAATGTCTACTATACATTTACCGAATTTCGCGTAATTTTGGTGAAAATCGTGCACAAAAAATGCATTTCATTTTTTTTCGATATTTTCCGAAAGTAAATAGAAAATTGTAATATAAACAACAAATAGATTGCGATTGCTCATTAAATTAATATTTATTTCTATTTCTTTTTTTTGCTTATTTTAGCCAGATATTCATAAAAAAATATAAAACCAGTGTACTTTACAAACCTAATTGTAATCGAAAGTTTATAATTGATAGGTAAGACAAGTCGTAAGCATATAATATGCATTTGTGAATTTACAGTTAACCAAGCCTTAAACATACAGCCCCAGAAGTCACCATGGCTTCTTTATTATTTACTTGTGGACAGTTTGGTATTATTTATTGAATAGATAACATTCTAAATTCATTCATTCATTCACATTTAGAAGAGAATACGACAAAATGTAAACTTACAGCTCAGGCAGTGGAATTCTATCATTTGGTGGAGCGTTAGGATCAGACTTGGGTTTCTTCATGAATAGATTGTCTTTCTTAGCCTTCTTCTTCTTAGGTTTGTCAGGGGTCTCTTCTACTTCCTCCTCGTCTTCGACTGGCGGTGGTAACACTTGGATGTCAGGTTCTTTCAGAAGCCCGTAGTAAACCTTAGTACGGTTCTCTGAAAGATATTGTTAATGTAAAACTTTAACTGGGACCTGCAATACTGTTAATTCTTCCATTGGTTTCAAATTTATATTTATCTAAAGTAAATTAGTTGCTAAAGATTAAAGATAGCTTTGTCTGGTCTTGTATTTTTGTGTTATATTTATAATATATTATATATTTTTTTGATTCGTTTATTACCTAAAATCTCGAAAAGTGATTGATTACTGGATATGTAACTTCGATTATTAATAGAGTATAACATGAATTATAGCGCATTATTTATTACAAAGATAGGTCATGGATTAAAGTTCAAGTTTTTTTTTAGAAAATCCGGTAGGTAATTTTTCTACTTAGGTATTAACTGAATTCGTTGAAAGCCACGTTATGACCAAATTGAAATTTTCCGCCCAGCCGAAAAACGCCAAATAATATTGTCAAGGTAATACATAATTTCGCCAAATTAAATAAATTTGATCTGAAACGCGGATTTGCTTCGGCCTTGCCGAAAGACAGGTGCAATATTTTGTCGCAGCTGCTCGCAGTTTGGCTTTCCGCCGTCTTTGACCTAATATTTAATAAAAGAATTTTCATGACAAGCGACCTTAACGAAAACACTCCAAGCTAAATGACTCAAATACACAAAAAATATTGGTTCCAAAAATAAGTTCCATGAAAACTTATAGATAATTTATGAAACGAGTATTTGCATCTTTTTCTAAAACCCCATAAATATTATAAGAGTAATTTGTTTAAAAATAACAGTAGGTACCATTTCTCGTGGCTTCCCCTAGCACGCCTCCAGCATTGAGTCTCACTTGCGCCTGCGTCCGGCCCGGTCCATCGTGCACTTCGATCTGTATGTGATTGTTGATTATGTTTATTATTATTGTGGAGTTCTTCTGTTCATGCAGATACCTTTTGAGCTGTGAAGAGGCATCTCTTGATAGCTGCACCACAAACTTGTTTGACCTAAAAATTAAAATAAGTTTGTACACAATAAAAGAATGTAGGAGGTAATGTCCCGAACACTGACCCGATTCTGAAAATTCTTTGACTAATAGGAAGCTACATTATCCCTGAGTGCTGTAGGTTATAGTTTGTTCCCTGGGGATGGGCAGTTTCCTAGGGACATAAATTCCATTAACGTGGGTAATTTCTGGAACTACTAAACCAATAAAAAACACGGTTGTTTTGCTTAGACTCTTCACTTGGACATAGGCTATATATAGTTTGTTCACCGGGGATGGGCAGTTCTCTATTGACACGGCAATCCATTAAATTCGCGCGGGTAATCTCTGTTACTGCATTACCTCCCACAGTGAAATAGGAAGTGAACAACTTGACTAAAACCTATACGAGGGATGCTATTTATGTATCCGGTATAGCAAAGTGAAACAAACATAGAGCATTTATTATGGTTTTATTGATCGATGCACTTTTGCATACGTTGTAACCAATTTTCGTAGCACTTTTTCCATTCGGATTGAGGTATGTCCAAAACGTGCACTTTGAACGCATCAACGGCCTCTTCACGGCTCGAAAAACGTTGACCACGTAATTTATTCTTCACGGTTGGCAATAAATAGAAGTCGTTGGGGAGAAAGTCGAGGCTGTACGGCCGATGACCCGTTAATTCGATCTTTTGACTTTCCCAGTACCGAGTTGTTTCAGCCGATGTGTGGCAGCTGGCATTGTCATGATGAAGAAGGATTCTGCGTTGTCGATTGTTCTTTCTTATTTCTTCAAAGACTTCTGGCAAACAAATGGTCGTGTACCATTCAGAATTAACCGTTTTACGATCCTCTAGTCTAATCTAGTGGTACTGTAGCCACATGTCCATTTATACCAAAATAAACAAGCAACCATTTGCTTCAAAGTGCTTTTTGAACGAATGACTTTTGTTGAGTTCGGCTCATCTTGGAACACCCAAACCGTTGATTGTTGTTTAGTTTCAGGATCACACACATATTATCCAAGATTCATCATCTGTGTAGATATTATAGATATGTAAATTTGTAACATTTTTTTACACCAAGTTTTTGGTAAATTCTTAAGTTCTTCGGAATCCAGCGTGAACAAATTTTTTTTACAGCTAAATGTTCGTGTAATATTTTTTATACAGGGTGATTGGTAATTAGATGCAATCCTTTGAAGAAGTTGTAGAAAATTACGGTCGATTCTATAATGCCTTATGCAAAAGTGAACCATTTCTGAGATATTTTGAATTTAAGATTTTTTTCTAAACTAAACTTTTAAAAAATATATTAAAAAATCCAGCCAATATTTTAGATTTTTTTTATTTGTTTCCCTTTGATAATATCCCAGCCAATAAACTATAACCCTAAAATGCACATTATTGACGTAAACCTTGACACTGTGCTCCAAAACAATTGAAAACTCTGCAAGTTTTTGAGCGTATTAGCTTGAAAACATCTGCATTTTACTAGCTTTCGAGTGAGGTACAAAAATCTTAAATTGACAGAGGAATGATAAAAATATGGCCAAAACAATAAGAGCAGGTAGAAAAAAATCATTAACGTTTAAATTAGAAAACAATGAATTGTAAACTTAAAGTTTATTGGCTGGGATGCTATTAAAACGAAACCAATAAAAAAAATCTAAAATATTGGCTGGTTATTTTAATATATATTTTTAAAGTTTACTTTAGAAAAAAAGGTTAAATTCAAAATATCTCAGAAATGGTTCACAATTGCATAAGGTATTATATAGTCGAATCGACTGCAATTGTTCTCTTTGCAACCCCTTCAAAGGATTGCATCTAATTACCAATCACCCTGTATACTTGTCATACTTATGCCCAGGGACGCCTCTATCTCGCGATATGACGATCTTGCATTATTAGTTCCCGCACAGCATCAATATTTTAAGACATAACAACCGATTTTGGGCGACCTTCTTTAAATCGTCCGTGAGCATAGACTGCCCACGATTAAACTCACTAAACCAGTGTTACACAGTATTTTTCGACGCATGCTTCGTCCCCAAAAGTCGATGTGAGTTGATCGATGCACTGTTTTTGAGTTAGCCCTCGCTGAAAGTCGTAAAAAATCATTCACGAGTTAAATCCATGGGCTGAAGACACGGATTTTCAAAATGCCACAAAGGAAAAACAAATGACCGCTACCGAGTAGTCGAAGTTATGTCGTGTTACACCTAATCGACACCATTGTATGGGCCGTTCTTCTAAATGTATGGGACTATAAGTTTGGCGCAATCTGTATTAGTAGACCAACTTATAAAATGTACCGGGCACATACGGAACCCTACACCGCGCGTGGCCCGACACGCACTTGGCCGGTTTTATTAATTTAAAGATAGAGCTTGGGTAACTTACACGTAAATTTCTGCCAGTTCATTGCCCTTGATCTGATCTTTGCTTTTAACAATAGAAAGCTTGGTTAAATCTTCTCCATAATAGTCTTCCTGTTCTTTGCTGAATTTTTCCAAGAAGTTGGCAGCATGTTCAGTGTGGTCATACAGAATGAGGCTCAAGTACATGTGTACAAATACTGGGTACAAAAGAGTCGATAATTCATGCTGGAAATGTGAATGCAACAAGAATTAATACATATATTATTGTTTTTGAAATTTTGTATGATTTTAGAAAATAAATCTTTTATTTATCAATTCTTGCAGACCAAGCCAATACAATATTCTCCTCAAAGTATAGATGAAAAACATTAGTAACTTATAAAGTCAGTTTGGGTGTCATTGCTTTCAGTGGTTGAACCATTAAAGTCACTTACAATATTTGCCATTTCCAGTTTTGCTAAATTGCCAAAAAGTAGGAAAAAATTTTGTTTTACAGAGATAATTTTTTTTTACAACATTTCTCAGTTCTTTAAAGATGATAAAAACCTCTGGCAGTGGATGTGCGGGTTCATAACAAGTCTAGCAGTTAAGGTGGTCACAGAGGATCACGGTGCAAAATGCACATCACAATATTGCTTTTGAATAAAAAGTTTGCAATAAATTCGTTTTATAGCAATTCGCGCAAACCGCTTGTTAATAGTTAGGTGATTACATGAAATTTTTTCAATTTTATGCGTTACATTTTAGCTGCAATACATTACAACTGTAAACACGCTTTTAAGTTTGTTAATGTAATGCAAACAAAATGTAATACATTAATTTGTTAAGACTTTACTATTAATAAACCATTTCCGCAAGTTTTTTAAAACACATTTATTGCATACTTTTTTATTCAAAAGTAAGAATAACAATATTATGATGTGCATTTTGTACCGAGATAAAAAGTGTAAGATATTGTGTAATGTGACTAACAACAAAACCATGTATATAGCTCCATCATCTCCTGGGCTTCAAGATGCAGATAAAAATCACTGTGCTCTTGGTCTTACAAGTATTACAGTAATTACAACTAGTAACTAGTAATTACCTTGTAAATATCCATACAACTATCAACAAACTTCTTTAGACTATCATATGCCAACTCATAGCTGTACGGGTCACTCTCAGTGTGGTGTGAAGTGAGGATGCTGGCGAGTTCAACTTCTGGCAAATCAAGGTTTCCGATGTCACTGTCATTTAGACTTGCTTCCTTTCTGAGTATCTCTTCGGTGCCCTAGAAAGAACATGCATTGGTATCAATTTGGTGTTAACAGAATTTAATTTATTTGACAGGACCATTATTATTTACTGTACACACACAAAAACGTAAACTAAGTTTACAAAAAAAAAGAAAAATATATGCACACAGGCCAGCTTACCTCTTCAAGACTAAACTTACTTTAAGCATTCTATTTCAATCAGTCAATCATTTATTTATTTGTAAACATAGGTAACAATCATTACATTGATGGTGTTGGTGCTTAATACTAGAACGCTATGTTTGACCAGTGGGGGGGCGTACAAATTCTTGAAATAACATTGGCATTTAAAAAACAAGAAACAATATGTATATCATGCGGAAAGTCAAATATTAATTAATAGGCTTAAATATTAATAAATTATTTAGTTAATTACATTATGATCATGAACTATATATTATATAAAAAACATGTCACATTTAACACAGTTAAAGTATAAAAAACAACGTCAAAAATTTCTATTATTAGCATTTTAGGGAAACATCTACAAGGAACTCCTTTATGGTATGTATTTATTTATTCTATATCAAAAAAACAAGGACAGGATGCTTAAAATAAGGTGAATCAGTTCAAATAAGTTAAAGACATTTTTGCTCTGAATTAACACCATTGTGGTACATAACTAAATTTTGCTAGCAATCGAAATATCAGTACACTCAGCCATGAGAGTTGATTTTTTAAATTTGAAACAAAAGCTTAAGAATTAATTATAAAGTCCAAAATAAAAAATTTGGTTTCCTAAGCTAAATGTTTTTTATTTCGAGCATTATAATAATTTCTCAAGATTTTGTAACAAATCTGAGGAATCAACATTTAAAGTACAGTAAGACACAAACAACACTTATTTACTAATTAATATAATAAGGGTAAGAAACAATAATATGTAGCTGTTTTAATTGGATTTAGTTTTACTTTGTTGTTGGTGGATACTGGAAAAAACAACCAGGTATTCCATGCTTTCAAATTGATTTATTGATTTGATTCAGGTGCACTTTACTACAGGTTAAGTTTATCCGAAAATAATCAGATTTTTTTTGGCACAAGCATGCACATACTTTAAATATCAATAACTTTCCTGCAACCATATCTACTTGAGATCTCGAAATAAACATAAGCCTTTAGGAATTGCAACTTATATAATAATAGTGGTTTAATTTAAAAAAACACTGAAATATGTTTCATTATTTAATTCTAAACATATAATTTTCATGGTTTTAAGTACAAAACAAATGGAATTCTGATACAAACTTACCACTTATGGGATAAATTAACAAATGAAATTTCAATTTTATTGTTTACTCTGGATATTTTGACCCTAGCTCCGAGCCTTCCTGGATCCACCCTTGTATTTTGTGCTATCAAAATTTCATAATTGCAAAATAATATTTAAATGAATCCAATAAGAGAAACTATATTACCTTGAAAACAGCACTAAAATTTGTTATTTTCATCAATAATACTGCATGCAGCACAGACGTGGTGCTCCTTGTATTATAAATAAACGGATAGTGATTTGGCCAAGGTATGCGTTTCGCACTCATAAGTAATTTTGCATTGGGACAAGAGTATTTGGTGCATTTGATAATGATTGTGTTACACTTATAGAATTGGTAGGTATCTTTAAATGAAATTACACTGCAAATGTACTGATCATACCCGACAACTTTCTCAAAGAAACATCTGCCTAAACAAAAACAATTTGAACCTGCTCATTCAAAACATACAGTAGGTTTTCGTAATTTAGTAAGGAAACAGGATGATACTTTTTCATTTCTGCAATAATTCTCTGGGGTAGTTGTTTAATTTGATCAGTAGATTATGTGGTTTCATTCAAAATTCCTCTCGATTTACATCTAGAATATAGTGTGAGACTATTCTCTGAAGCTGATGTAGTGTGTGAATAAAAACACAAAGATTTACCACCAATAAATGCTGCAAAAATAGTCTTTAGCCATAATAGCTTACCTCTTATTTATTTCATGTATTTAATGTAATAATAATAATATAATGTAAGTTCTGATAATATTGTCTCAATTCTTAGTAAAACAAATATTTTGGGGAGTAAAATAAATCGTTGTAAGCCCAATTAAGTGTCCGGTATCCGGCCGGATGTTGGCTACTATTCTGCTGGATACTAAATACTTAAAATATGATGATAATAACTAGATATCTAGATTTGAGTGTTGATAAGGGGGCATTATGCTACTTTCTGCCTTTTTCCCCATAGTGCTCCCTTATTTACACTACACCAATAGAGCCGATTGTGAAGGCAGCACTAAAACTAGCCTTCAGAATCGGCTTTAATATTAATGATGGGAAATGTGCATACTGCAGAGTGCAGCGCCAATCATTTGAAGCGCTCAATATGTAGAGTGGCATTCTGTAACGTACACACAGCTTAGCGATTGACCAGCAAGGCTAATAACACAACAGTTTTGACTTACTTTTAGGTTGTATTTTCGTAGAAGTTGCAAGACCGCCAAAAGCGGCGTAGACTTGTCAGTCATGGCCACTTCACTTTTGTTTATAATTCGCAAATGACTATAAAATTCGTCCAATTCAGATAAAAATATTTTACTTTACACAAAAATAAACGATGGACGCAAACGACAAGTACAGTACAGTACGACAACAACAGAATTTCTTTGACATTTGTAGTGTTGTCAAATACCTATTCATAAATTTTATTTAGTAATCGACTAGTAATTACTAACTATAGTATGTTCGAGTTATAATGATATGGGTGGCAGTTCAAAATTGACAGTTATAGTTAAGTGCCCTAACGAAATAGAATCGATTTTTTTTTACTATCGAGAAAGTTAATAGGGGCTATAAAATCGATTTTTTATTTATTATTATATTATATTAGATTATCCAAACTGCTTTTTGTTAATTTCTAAATTAATTAAATTAAACGAACCAATTACGCCCGAGCTTGAAAGTTTAAAGTTTTTGTTGTTTTTCTCGGTATTTCACAAAAAAAAACAACAATAACAAAACAAAAATCAACAAAAACTGTAATAAACGTCAAAACAAATAGCACTTAAAGCAACCGCAACGAAAACACAAACTGCATACAAGATGAACTCATACTGACGCGATCCTATAAGATGGCCGCACCGATTCATCGATGTATTTTAGATTATGTAGTGTCAGTACCTGTGTGTTAACGTTCTGATCCACGCATCAAGTAGCAAAAATACAATATTCTTTCCAGCATGCCTAACATGGTTGCCAATTAAACACCATTTAAAACACCCTTTGACAGTAAATTCCATCATAGCGGCCGTTAAACACCTCATTTCCTTGAGGCTAACATGGCACCTCAATATTTTAATGCTTTGACAGGAGTTAAGGAAATACAGGTGTTATGTTTTTTTTTTTTCTTTTTTATCCATAGCTGGTAACATGGGTGACCATTTTAACACCTTTTGACGTTTGTATAAGATTATTTTGTATAGTAATTTCCATCATGGCGGCCGTTTAACACCTCATTTCCAAGGCTAACAGGGCACCTCAATATTTTAATGCTTTGACAGGAGTTAGGGAAATAGATGCGTGATCTTTTTTTTTTTTAATTTTTTTCACCATTTTAAACACCCTATGACACTTGATTAAGAATATTTTGGTCTTCGATCTATTGAGGTGGTGATAAAAGTAGTTTCGTGAGTTTTGATTATATTTGTAGGTTATTTGGGATACAAATTATCGTTTTCTGACTTTTTACATAAAAAAGGTAGTTTGATAACTAGCCTCTTTACTAAGTATGCACATTAATTAAAAAAAAATGAACATCATAGGGTAAAACAAAGCTTTTATTTATTCATAAAATTCATACATGGTTGATCAAGCTTCCATTGGGTTGCAACCTTCTTCTTCGAGTGAAAGCGTTGAATTTAAATAACATTTTTCCAATAGTTTGCCACTCCAAAAACGCAATTGCATGCAGTAATGGGTTCCCTCTTGGTGCATTGAGGAGCACTTGGACATGTGGTCAGAAGATCAGGGGGTTGAGCTTCACATCCGCATAATGTGGTGGAATTCTCTCCTAATATCCGGGGGTCCTGTACCCGATAGAATGTTTAGTTTTTTGATTGGTGTTGGCTAAGAGCAACTGGTGACCAGGCAACAAGTCTCGTTGAGTACAGTGTCTATTTGACCTGTATGTGCTGAGTTATTTCACACAGCGCAAGCATATTCAGCAACTGAGTAACTTAAGCACCCTAAGAACTACCAATCATTCTTCGGATTAAGTTGTTCACAATCCAACCAATATTTGTGTCAATGTTGCTAATCTGTCTGCAATATTTGTGTCAATATTGCTAATCTGTCTGCAATATTTGTGTCAATATTGCTAATCTGTCTGTTTTTGATATTTCATGAATTGTGATAATTTGAATATTTATCCTACAGTATTTCATGAATTGATAACTTGGAAACTACAATTTCAATCATTATATACATATGTATCTTACGGCAAGCACTATGGTGGTACCGTTCGGACAAAAAATACTCACCATGCGCTCAGGGGTACTACACAAAAAATTCCCACCGTACCCCCTGTGGTATGGGGCAGTGGTACCGTGGGTCCGACACATTTATACTCGTATTACCTATTACAAAGACAACTTTTTGCCGTCTATCTCATTACCTATACTTCATAATATAGGTTGCACTGTCCCTTCGAGTGTACTTTTTCAAATCGCACCATGTAGTCATCTACTGTTCTCCATCTATTACATGGCCCATGTTTAACCAAAAGACCCGCCAGCTTTCGCCACATTTCTTTAGGATCCTTTGCTCCAAGGATTTCATCATAATCCCTGTTTGCAAATAGCCATGAAGTCAGCCTTATTTGGAAGTTCTTCTTTTTACACTTTATCTAGAAACGTAATAAAAATACAATAAGGTCTTTGACTGTATAAAATACCGTGGAATTTTTCAGAAAATTAATGTTTAGAACACCTTTGCTTACTTTTTTAGAGATTTCATTAAGGTTAGATTAGGTTAATTTGCTAGCAAAGAATACCCTTCTACCGTTCGTTCGCTAGATGGACACAAATTTTAACAAATAGTCTTCTCTGAATGGCTTCAAACAATTAATCACAGCACAGATCATTAAATCATCATTTATACTAAGATATAATTAATTTGTGTGTGGGACAAATTATAGAAACAAAATCGGGGCTATCTTATCATATCCAACAGTCATCCAAAGTAGGACGAAAACGAAAGTAAAGGTGATATTTCATTTTGTTGAGTAATAAAACAAATCTATACATTTCTGTTGATACTATAAGAGAGTAATTTACTTACATTGAACTAGTTTTCAAGTTGGTAGGATAATAATGTATTTAAAAAAAACACATCAAATCGATTCAATTGTCCGATTCATTGCCAAATACTCTGTGACGGACTTGAGCGTTTTATCGCGGTGTTTATTTTGTCTACCCTAGCCACCATGTTACCAATATGGAATAATATGAGATTGAGTTTGGAGTGCATATTCCGAATGGCGCTAACAGCACTAAAATTGCCATCTTTATTTTGAGAAAATAATAAAAAAATATTGTTTTTTCGAAATATATTTCGGCCCACTTTGGGGCCGGCATCAGTCGAATGATTATGAATAAATGTATAAATGTTTCGACTGATGCCGGCCCCAAAGTGGGCCGAAATATATTTCGAAAAAACAATATTTTTTTATTATTTTCTCAAAATAAAGAAATAAAAAGCTTAAAATAGCTAATAATATATATATTTTAATTTAAAATTACCATCAAATCACTTATGCCGCACGGCCATCATTGACTTGGAATGACGATTATAGACGCGATAAATCGATTATGTCGTGACTCGGAACGCACTATTATACTTACGTTTTGGTCTTTCACAATATGACGGACTTGGTTTTATTTAACAAAAACAAAATACATGAAACTTTAATAAACTAATTTAATAAATTAAATTATCTTACGAAATAAACTAAACCAAACTAACATACTACCAAAGACATTGTATAGTATAGAGAACAAGACTGTGCACTACGATACGAAAAACGAGCCGAGCGAGATGGATGTTGGCAGTCGTTGGTCCCTTTCTAACACGTTAGAAACTCAACAACACTATATAAGTTTATTGTTTATATTATATACACCGGCAACTTGCCACGAGTAGCGACAGCTATCTCGCTCGGCTCGTTTTTCGTCTAAAATGGTATCACAATAATTACAATCTTATTTCTAAGCAAATAAAATCTAGTTTAGTTGAGCAAAAATTGGACAGTGCACAGTCTTGTTATTATACAACGTCTTTGCATACTACCTAGCAAGAATATAAAATATTGATAAATCATATTAGGTTAGAAAGCGTTTCAAAACGTGCGATCATAGTGCGAAATTTCACTCGTTTATTAGAAAGAGACAGATCTACATAGAAAAAAGTGAAAAAAAATAAAAAAAAATCAAGTACATAGGTTAAGGTCTTAGGAAATTTTTAGCAAATTTTTGTTTTGATTGTATAATACCTCATTTTACTTGCTTTTTTGGCGGTTCCATTTTGAAAGAACTCTTTCCTCACATCATAACTACGACTTATAAATTGTGACGTAAAATTTTCAAAACGTTATTCTATTTAATCTTGCTCTATTAAAAAGTTGCATAATAAGTAATTCCCCAGGCAAGAAGGTGATTTTTCAGTTTGTTGATTAATGCATAAAGCTAACACATGTAAATGACAACAATTGGTTGGATAACCTCGTTATAAAAAAAAATAATCGATTTAATTGTCCGATTAATCGAATGAATTTTCCTAAGTTTATATTCATCTGAGGAGTTTTCAACTACTCTGTGACGGAGTTAAGCGTTTTATCGCGGTGTTAATTTTGTCTAACCCTGGCAACCATGTTACCAATATGGAATAATATTGGGTTGAGTTTGGTGTTGGGACTTTCGGTGTTGGGAGTTCCGATTTTTGGCCATCTTAGGCATGCTGAATCTTTTTTCCTTAAATTTAACGAATACACTGTAATTACTGTTTCGATTTATAGATAAATAATTTATTGTATTTTTGCAATAATGATATACATTTTTTCTAAAACCTAATATTTCCTTTTGTACTTGGGTGTATGTAGTATGGTGTGAGTAGTATAGGTGAAACGGAAAATTACGAACTGTCACCCATATCATGCTAACTCGGACATACTATAATGCGCATTTGAAAGATTAGAGATGGGTGGGCAGTGTAAGGGATAAATAGTCAAATATAAGAGTCTGTCAAGCGTAGAAAGAGAATACTATAGAATGGTGCTGGACGTCTTCCTTTTCACTCGCACAAAATAAGATAAAAAATTTGCTAATTTCTTGCGAAAAAAAGAGACAGAGCTTGACATTTTTTGTCCCTTATCGCGTGTAGATTTTTTTCAAAGTCATCACATCATGTGCTATAATGTATACTATAAGGTCAGTTCGGCGAAGTCCGTCTTTCGGTGAAGACCGTACAGCAAGAAAACAACGGTTTCTGAAAGAACTACAAACACGGCAGTATAATCAACGAAATAATGTAACTGTTTTAGTTCTACTAAACGGACACAGGTGGCGGTGTGCGTAGCATAAACAGAAAAAACGGCCATTTTATTTTATTTCGGTTGACAACGTGGATTATTGAGATATCACGGGACCAAAAAAAAAAAAGAAAAACGTGGCTTAAGTCAATTACTTTTGAGATTCAAGGAGGTGAGTATATTCTTTATATTAATGTATTTATCTTATTATTTAATTATCTTATAATTAAACACATTTTCCACGAAGTTTTTGTTGGTGAAAAGAAAGCTAATCTCAAAATGTAGTAGAGGGGAAGTCCGTCTAGACTTTGGAGGGCAAGATCGTCACATGCCGGTCTTCACCGCTTTCAGATGTCGTTAACCTTTTGTGTCGAAATATATTTTAAATTAATAGGTCAGTTACTCTTCGATTGTAAAGTCTGTTATACTAACATAATATTAGTAGCAAAATGAATAAAATCTGAGCCGAACAACTTGGGAGCTTTCCTTGTAAGTATGACAGACTTTCAATCGTCAAATATATTTAATATATTTTTTCCTCCCTTGTTAGTTAATTCTCCGACATTATTTTTTGGCTTAATTAACTTATTACTAAACTTTGATCTCGTTTTCGTAGGTAGGTTTTTGTTTTAATAATTATTTCTATATAAGAAACGAAAAGAGGTTTTTTTAGTATATTCAACATACTTGGTTCTGTTAGTACCTACTTACTGTAGATTTCGATTTTATTAAACTTTGATCTCTTTTTTTCAATACCACCTTAATTCTTCTGTCATTGCATTGCCAAAACTGTTGCAAAAAGTAAATTTTTGATGTAAGTAATTTATAAGTTTTGTAATCAAATTTTACTAAGCAAAATCACTATTTATTGAAAGTGATGTATGTGTTTTCTACCCCTGAATGGCGATATACCCGACAAACGCTTCTTTTTGCGAAATCAGGCATTTAAAACCTTATTTTTAAGATTTGAGATCTCAAATTAAGCTGTTAGAAATTTAGATTTATACACAAGGTCTATATATTTTGCGTAAACTGTCTATGTGTAGGTAAATTCACCATTAGACGGTCTTTGTTTTCAAAACTGGTGTTTATTCCACAAATCACTGGCTCTTAGGTAATTTGGTCATGTTTATTTTGCAGTCAACTAAATATATTATCATATTCTCTGATTAAACTTGCCATAGGGATAATAGAATAGCCAAAAATAGAAAAAAAAACTATGTTTTAATGAAGCCGGTCTTCGCCGAATTGACCTTAAACAAAGTTTGACGTTTGTTACGCGTTCGACGTAGGTTGTCGCTAAAAATTGAATTTTATTTGTTCAACCCGAAATACATGAACTATTTGTTTCAAATTGACGTGGCTAGACCTGCAAAATGGTGCAGTGCAGTGTTTGGACTTTGGACTGTAAAAGCGATGGAGGGACAAAATCGACGGAGTGTCCTTTCACTTGTAAGTGATTGAACATTTTATATAATCGAGATATTAGATACGATTTTTCACATCCTGTGATTCTTTACGGGCTTAAATAAACCATACAAACGTGTTTCAAGGTAAAATATGTGCTCTTTTATGTACCTAGCAGTGTTACCAGTATGCACTTCTTTAAGAAGGTTGGCACAATGTACGTGCGGCCGCTTTTATGTAGTCATTCGAATTTGGTTGGTTAATCGTCTGATTTGCTTTCCTGTGGTTTTTACCTCATGTTTAAGTAGTTGGGAGGTTTTTTCAGCTGAAATTTAATAATAATAAAGTAATAAAAGTTCTAATTGTGAGTAGAGTCATATATACCGTCACTAAATAATAACTCTTGTATTGAAGCGTTACATTATAGAGTAGCCAGATTTTAATAAAAGTGGAATAACTCTGTAAGGAGTTGAAATAGAAACATCTAATTTCACAAGGTGCTTTGAGTTGATAAAAGGTACAAATCACCATCATTGGTAAGTTTCTAGGTATCTCATTGAAGCGCAAGGGCCGATTTTAGGGTTTTGGAAAAAAATATATAATTGACCAACGGCGTCGATTATAGAAAAAATAAGTTTGCACAAATTAGGTACTAATTAAGACGCACCTTAGCAAAAAAAATCGTAGTTGTATGTCATACCGTTTAAGAGATACAGCAATTGGCTAAACGTTACCCCAGCGGCATCTTGAATAACCCTGAAATCTCTGGACGTGGACGCTCTAATTTTCTTTTTTGGGCACAATTGGGCACTAATTATATCTGCCTAAGTAGCTAATATTAATTTAGCTTCGACAACGGGATAAAAAACATGGCGCTGCGGTAACAATACTCCAGCGGAATCTGTTTTTCGTAAATATCTTTGGATCGGATGGAAGCACTAATTTTTTATTTCGGACACAATTACACGAGATGACGCTCTAATTATCTGTCAAGCTGGAATCCTGAAAAGCGCTAACATGCCGCTGGCGTAATGCACACGCTTATGAGTAACTTACTTTTTTTCTAATCGACGCCGTTGGTCAGTTATAATTTTTTTTCAAAAACCCTAAAATCGGCCCTTGCGCTTCAATGAGAATACCTAGAAACTTATCAATTATGGTGGTATGTACCTTTTATCAATTCAAAGCACCTTGTGAAATTAGATGTTCCTACTTCAACTCCTTACAGAGTTATTCCATTTTTATTAAAATCTGGCTACTCTGTAATGTAACGCATCAATACATGAGTTATTATTAAGTGACGGTATATTTGATTCTACTAATAATTAGTACTTTTATCACATTATTTATCCTAAAAATTTTAGCGGAAAAAACCTCCTAACTACTGAAACTTAAGGAAAAAACAACAACGGGGCTATTATGTAACTCAGTTTCGGTTGCTAGCTATAGTTGCTATTCACCAAAAATAGATAAAAAATGAACTTCCAAAATAACTTTTAATGGGTATTGAACTAATGACGAATTGTGAAGTCATTTCAAGTGCAAACTTATCCTTATATAAGCGGATATGTATGATTTAGACGATAGCCACTTGGTTTGGCAACTGAGTTTACGATACAGAATCAGGGGGCAGCAGTGATAGGATATTCAAATGCTTTTTGCCCCAAAGTACTAATGTTCCATTGTGTGAAAATAAATATTTTTTTTTGTAATTTGTATTAATATTTGTATTATATTGATGAAACATTATAATTTGATCTAATTTGATAGGTACTTATATAAATCATGGTGACCAGGGTCTGATGGTGGGACTGGAAGGTTGAAATGAGAACTCCTCAATGAACAATAGCAGACCTCTCGAGTTAGGACTATTTGATCGGTCTTGATGAGTAGTTTTGTAAAACATGGTGACCATGGTCTGATGATGAGACTGGAAGGTTGAAATAATAACTCCTTAACGAACAACAGCAGACCTCTTAAGTTTGGACTATTTGATCGGCCTCATTGAGTACTTTTGTAAAAATTAGTGACCAAGGTCTGATAATGGGACTGCAAGATAGATATTGGAACCCTGTAAGGGGGTAAACGATGAAACCAATATGAACTAGTTAAACTAGATGGCGTTAGGGAAGCAAAATGTAAAAAAATGTAAATTAGTCGCCCTACAATGGATTCACTCAACTTGCGCAGACGTGTACATACTACAAGAGAACATGAAAAGATATATCAAAGTTCTATTGTCCGTTTCAAAACGACGACGACGTACAGTACAAAATCTCGGAAAATGCTTAAGTGTGCAACAATATTGTAACTGTGTGCGTGTCTCGGAATCACCTGCAAAGTATCATTGGAGACCGACACTTCTGACTTTATACCTATCTTGTATTCTTCTATGTAGGGGCTAATGTCGTACTGCAAGTGTATAACTTGATGTCGTCTCCACTGTGTACTTATTGAATTAATGAATGAAATGCCGTAGTTTGCGGGGCGCTGCGGGGTGGGGCCCGCGTAATGTTTCTTTGTTTTTACACTTAGCTTGGTGCACGTTTCGGTTTATTTGATCATGGCAAATATAATTGATATTTCTTTGACATTTTCGCTAAATCCTGTTCAGGTTCAGATATTTGGCCGGAAAAAACTTTCTGCTGGATAGTGGGTCGAGTATAAGATCCCAAAATTTTCGGAACCCCACATTTAGATGCCAGGTTAAATAAAAAAAATGTATCTGTATGGTCAGAGTGATCAGTTCTGGCCGTACGTTGGTTGTTGCAGTGGAGTGGAGTTATAATTAGAGACAGACCGGTAGTTTGATGGTGGTTTATTGTAGAGAAAGGTGTAGGTTCTCTAGCTGTGATCTCTACGGTGGCTAACCAAACAGGGAAGAAAAGATTTTGTTTTGATCACAACTAGAGATTTAAAATTAATACAATAGAAAACAAGGTTATAAAGAAGTTATTAGTATAGGACTGGACTGGACTGTTAGTTTATAATTCACAAGAGAAAAGTTCATGCACACATAAAAAAAAAGTCCATCGATTTCACTCAGAGTTCATAAATTACACATTACAGTTCACACTAAGTCTTGTTTCACTAGAGGAGGGGGCGGCCATTGTCGCATGGGTTGTAGTTTGAATTCATCAGCGCTCCTTGCAGTCCTGCGGCTCGTCTCCGCCCGCGCTCCTCCCCCGCAGTAGTCGCCGCCGCCGCCGCGCCGCCAGTACAGGCGCAGTCCCAATTCGCCGTTGTGCTCGTCTACACTGTCGTGTGCTGATCCACGCCAGCACGCCGATTATCGCTGCTCCCCATAGCGAGTATGACACGAAATATAAGTGTACATCGTGTACAGAGAGCTCGCTTGGCAAACTCTCCTGTTTCTGTTGAAGCCGAAGTTTCTCGTCTACCTCTCTAAGTTGGCTACTTATGTTGTCGGACTCTCTGTCAGGGATGCCTTGTACAGTCACGTCTGCGAGGTCGTTGATTGATGTTTCCAGAGCGGGCACGTCAACCTCGCTTTTAATCAGCAGCTTGTTTTGGAAGAGATTGTGGGCGTATATTGTCGAATCCCTTCCTTGAAGTATACAGCCCTGACCTAGGGCAATAATGCCGGAACCGTTTGTCGTCACCGATGTAACCCGATCTTCACATATAATTCTGATGACGCATCTATCGCAGCATGTATTGAGCCAGGAGTTCGCTGTGTGTAGTTGTACCCATTGTTCCACGCAACTCTCAGTTATCGTTTTACAAGTCAAGGCCGGCCAATGACTTATAAATTTTGCTTCGCACGACGAATCTTCAGTATGTACGAATAAGCTATGAATAGGTCGATTAGCAGTGCATACAAAATTATTACTGCTTTTTTGAATACAGTTTGCTATTTCTTCCGCTTCCATATTTATGTAAGTAACTGTTTTTTCTAAAGTTGACGGCTATGAATTCCGATGACTGTACAATTTTTCTTGTCTCCTTTTCGTAGTTAATTGGAAGTGGAATCACTCTGTAGATAGTAAAATATTCACCACTCGTTAGTGGAATGTGCATTTCAAATAAAAAGTAATTTTCGGTGATTCTGGCCTTCACGTACAATAATTTATATACATCTCGTATGTCTTCTTGCACATTTTCAACAGGTAAAGAAAGTGTTTTTGGTAGTCGTCCTGCTATATTGTTTAATTGTCTCATCATATAGTCAGGGGTAAAAAGGTGTGCATCGACGTGTCCTTGATAGATTCCGGACAGAGTGCTAAAAAGCGTTTCTTGTGTTGTTGTCAAGTTCGTCAAAAGAAGACTTGCAGTTAAAGACACGGAGTTAAAATAATTAGCTGCTGCTTTATTTTGCCAAATGATGAGTTTGTTTGCTTTATGACGGACTGAATAGCATCAAATTGTTGTCTCATCCGTATTTCGTTTTGCTTCATAGCATTATTTTCGATTTCGACGATGGACGTTTGATTTTTCAGGAGACCAAGTAAATAGTTTTCGTTTGACTGGATAGCTTGAATATCATTTTCGTACTTCTCAGCAAAGTTTTCATCCAAGATTCCAAACAGACTTCGTGCCGAAGATCCCACACCATTGATCAATCCACGTCTTCTTCTCTTCGACAAGTGTTTTTGAGGTTAGCGTTGGATCCAGGAATCGCAGTAAACATCCACAACATCAAAGTTATCAATGTCAGGAAAAGGCATTGCTTTCCCGTCTTCTTTCTCACAGTTTTCCGCTCAGTTATCTGCTTTGTACTCTTCTCAGTTTTCTTGTTGGATTGGTTTTCAGTCTCTTGTCCCGCTCTTGATTGTGAAGTTGATGTCTGTGGTAGCTCGTCTTCTTTCGGCAGTGGAGATAGTTTGGCTATAGGGCGTTTTATTATTCCATTTTTCGTCCTTATAGTTACTACCCGGACATAGCCATTCTTGCCCGGATGTAGCTCGACTACGCGACCCATTGGCCATTTTCCTTGTGGCAGTAAACTATTTTCTCGTATCAGTACTACATCTCCCATCTCAATATTTTTAGTAGGTTGCTGCCATTTACTCCGAGTTTGCAGCTGGTGTAGATAATCTTGTGACCAGAGTTTCAAAAATTGTTGCATCATTCTCTCAGTTAGTTGCCATCTTCTTCTTAAATCGATGCTTCCATCTTCTAAGTAGTTTCCTTGAGGAACTGCTAATGTAGGACTCCCCGTGAGAAAGTGTCCAGGAGTCAAACAACTTCCTAGTTCATCCGGATCTTCTGTCAACTGACAAAGTGGCCGCGGGTTTAAACATGCTTCTATTTGAGTTAGCAACGTAAGAAACTCTTCATACCTGAGCTTCTGTTCCCCAAGTACTCGGCGCAAGTGATGCTTCATAGACTTCACCGCAGCCTCCCACGTTCCACCCCCGCTTGGCCAAGAGGGGACGTTAAAGTGCCATTCTATCTTCAGTTTGCTGAGTTCATCAAAAAATTCGTTGTTCATGAGTTGCTTAAAGTCGATGAACTCTTTTTTCAGTACTTTTGCCGCTCCCAGTCTTATTCACAGTTATGCAGTTAAGTTGTTGTCGACAAGTGGACCCCCTGGTACACAGGTTCTCGCAGTTTAATACTCCCTTCGGCTCACAGTTATATTCACAGTTACGAGTGGACCCCTTAGTTAACAGATTCTCCTTTTAGCACACAGTTGTATTCACACAGTTAGTTTGTCGTCGACGACCCCTTAGCCCCTTGGCGTAGTAGAAGATCACAGTATCCACAGTCTGCTAGTTCCAGTCTTCTATCGTTCCTCAGCGTAGTTGACCGAAGAGTTCCGAAGAAGTCCTGGTTCTCGAAGAACCATTTGGTGTATGGTCAGAGTGATCAGTTCTGGCCGTACTTTGGTTGTTGTAGATAGTTGCAGTGTAGTGGAGTTATAATTAGAGACAGACTGGTAGTTCGAAGGTGGTTTATTGTAGAGAAAGGTGTAGGTTCTCTAGCTGTGATCTCTACGGGGGCTAAGTAAGTACTCAATTAATAAATAAAGAATAAGGTAAAATGTTCAAGTAATACATGACGCACGCGCTGGGCATAAGTAGGCCGCAACGTTGCGAAATGTACAGCTGATTGCCCGTACAGTATCCTTTAAATGTTTGATCCGGGATCTGAAAAAAATTTAATATATATATATATATGTATTTTTTTGTTTGTTATTATTTATTAATTATTTTATTATATATAAAGTTGCAATACTGATTGATTAACTTGGTTGTTTGGTCTGTTCCTGTCATTTTGGGTTAAGGTGATATGGGGGGGGAGGGGTTGTAATATGTCTAATTTTGACTGGAGATAAAATCTGACATTTGATATTTGGGGGAGGGGTTTGACGGTTTTCCTAAGCAGCGAGATCTATCCATGGTTTTTTTTATTTTGACGTTTTTGACTTTGGCATTTTTTTTGTCATTTTCTGCAATTTCCGTTCCCGTTGAGATATTTGTATGGGAAAAAATTCCTACTGGATAGTCGGTCGAGTATAACACCTTTGGACCACAAAATTTTCGGCACACACCAACGGGGTCCAAAAAAAAAATTAAAATGTTTGAAAAATAAATTTTGTTTTGGCCTTATCTCCGCGACGGTTGGTCTTAGACCCCTCAGACTTGGACCCTAGGGTTCCGAAAAAAGTTTTTTATCATTTAATATTTTTTTTATCCGAGGCGCGAAATAAATTTTGTTTTGGCTATATCTCCGGGACGGTTGGTCTTGGAACTCCCAAACTTGGACCCCAGGGGTCCAAAAAAATGTCCTTCTTTTCCAAGTGTCAAATCTTTTTCGGCCCTTATCTCCTAAACGGTTGAAGCTAGACCCCTGTTTCTGGGTTTTTTTTAAAGGGCTCGAAGAGATCTACCTGAACAACCAAAAAAAATGGTAGCATAATGGTAGCAATATGCTACCATTGCTATATCTCGGGAACGGTTAGAGCCACAGCTACCGGGTTTTCACTATAGTTAACGGTTCAGCAAGAGCTACTTGATGAAAAAAAAAAACGTTTTTTTTTTAAATTGCTATAACTTCGGAACGGCTGGTGGTAGTGCTTCCGGGTTTGGACTCGAATGACAGGTATCACATGCTCTTTTTGACCAGTAACAAATTATGACATTTGACATCTGTCAAAAACATGTCAATCACGTTTATTCAACCTTGAATTGATTGCCAGTGAAAGATTTGAGAAAAAAAATCCCATACATACGACCTCATTTGAGCCCCCCCCAATCATGGAAAATTTAAAATAATGTCAAATGTCAGATTTTATCCCCACTGCGAATAATAGTCGACTACACTCCCCCCCCCCCTACATCACTTAACCATCAAACTACTCCTTCCACTAAAACAACCATGTAATAGTGTATGAGTGTAATAAACAAAAAAATAAAAAAAATAATTATGCATCACTTTACAAAATATGTATAATATAGGAAACCAACCAAATCATAACCGCCTTTGTAGTGCAGTGCATGACGGCCACTGACCTTTGGGTCAGTGATGACGGCTTACGAAGAAGAATCGTCCAAAAACATAATATTTTTAGGAAAGTGAATAATTGGTATAGAAAATATCCAATTAAAAATTAATAAAACAAAATATTTTGCTTTATTTAGGTTATTAATTGATATCTCATTACAAGAAATTTTCTTATTTTAGATTGGTTAAAAACGATATTCAAAAATGGATAGATCGTGCTCTAGGTTTCAGAACGCACTCGTGTTTACACAAGGCATCTGCGTATGTGTTTGTAAGTGCCCCGTTCGTGAGCCGTACACCAATGCAAACCGGACGAAAAGAGTTCATTTTTTACCGTGATATTAGAGTATCTAAGCAATAATCTTATAATTTTAACAACTTTGCGCAATATATGTTATTAGTACATTGTGTTTTGCCTCAATTTAAGTCATGAATTTGTTGCGTCTTCACATATATTACTCAGAAAGTTTAAATGAAAAGATACCACCTTATATGGTGGACATGGGAACTCATCAACGAAAAATTTACAAAAGTACTCATCAAGACCGTTCAAATTGTCCAAACTCGAGAGGTCTGCTGTTATTCGTAAAAGAGTTCCGATGTCCATCTTGTAGTAAGTAAAATTATGTTTTACAAAAGTAATTATTAAGGCAATCAAATAGTCCAAACTTAAGAGGTCTGCTGTTGTTCGTTGAGGAGTTCCTATTTCAACCTTCCAGTCCCATCATGAGACCCTGGTCACCATGTTTTACGAAATTACTCATCAAGACTGATCAAATAGTCCAAACTCGAAAGGTCTGCTGTTGTTCGTTGAGGAGTTATCATTTCAACTTTCCAGTCTCATCATCAGACCCTGGTCACTATGTTTATAAAAATACTCACCAAGACCGATAAAATAGTTCAAACTCAAGAGATCTGCTGTTGTTCGTTGAGGAGTTCTCATTTCAACCTTCCAGTCCGATCATCAGACCCTGGTCACCATGTTTTACAAAAATACTTATCAAAACCGATCAAATAGTCCAAACTCGAGAGATCTGCTGTTGTTCGTTGAGGAGTTCTCATTTAAACCTTCCAGTCCCATCATCAAACCCTGGTCACCATGTTTTACAAAAATACTTATCAAAACCGATCAAATAGTCCAAACTCGAGAAGTCTGCTCTTGTTTGTTGAGGAGTTCTCATTTCAACCTTCCAGTCCCATCATCAGACCCTGGTGACCATATTTTACAAAAGTACTCATCAAAACCGACCAAAGAAGAAGGAAGACCGTTTAAACTTGAGAAGTCTGCTGTGGTTCGTTGAGGAGTTCTCAATTCGACCTTCCAGTCCCAACATCAGACTCTGGTCACCATGTTTTACAAAATTACTCATTAAGACCAATCAAATAATACCAAACTTGAGAGATCGGTAGTTGTCCGTTTTGGAGATCTTCCAGTTCATCAGCAAGATAATATGGTGCTGTTACCAGTCTTACGTCAGTACCCTTGAAAATTTACTTCAACATCCAATAGTAAGTTTATTTTTAACTTTACAGATAATATTAAAAAAACATATTAAAAGCCACTTCCATATGATGTTAGCTATTCGTTATTAAGTACCAAAAAAGCATCGGATTACAGGATATGGACGGACGGACGGACGGACAACGGAGTCTTAGCATAAAGGTTCCTTTTGTACCTTTTTGGTACTACAGAACCCTATAAACAATAAATTATAACACCTTTGTGCGAGACTGTTTCGAAAAACGAAATGTTGTTCTACAAATTTGAGAAGGTTGGCACAATGTACGGTACGGCCGCTTTTATGTATTCATTTGAATTTGGTGGGTTAATCGTCTGATTTGCTTTCCTGTTGGTTTTTCCTTAAGTTTCAGTAGTTAGGAGGTTTTTTCATCTAAAATTTTTAGGATAAATAATGTGATAAAAGTACTAATTATTAGTAGAATCAAATATACCGTCACTTAATAATAACTCATGTACGAGGGGTGGCTGATATAAAATCTCCTTTGTTAAAGAAAGTTTAAAAAATGTTACTGGCCACTATATTCTCCTATTCTTTGTTTATTCCTTTTTTAAAAATTATGACACTTATTTGTTTCTACGAGTTCAATTTTTTTTGGCGCGTCTTCGTTTTTATCAAGTTGCAATAAAATTAAAAATGGATAAAATTGAGTATCGCGCTGTGATTAAATTCCTCGGTAAAGAAGGGAATACGCCGACGCAGATCCGAGAGCGCATGTTTAAGGTGTTCGGAGATTCATGTCCTTCCGAATTTGTAATAAAGTTTTGGTCAAAGCAGTTTAAACAAGGCCGTGTGAGCTTAGAAGACGATCCCCGTAGTGGAAGGCCCATTTCTGCAGTTACCGCAGATAATGTGGAAAAAGTGAAGAAACTGATCCTTGCCGATCGGCGAATTAAGCAGTGGGAAATAGCTAGAGATGTTGGCATTAGCAAGGAACGAGTTCATGAAATAATTCATGAACATTTGGGAATGTCCAAGGTGAGCGCACGTTGGGTGCCTAAAATGTTGACCCCGTTTGATAAGCAAAGGCGTGTGGAATGTTGTCAGTCATTTTTAGACTTGGTAAAGGATAAAGAGGAAGAAACTATCTTGCGAATAGTGACCTGTGATGAAACTTGGATTCGTCAGTGGGATCCCGAAAGCAAACAAGAATCGATGCAATGGAAATTTAAAGGGGAAAAACCACCAAGGAAGTTTAAGGTCCGGCTGTCAGCGGGCAAACTAATGGCAACCATTTTTTGGGATGTTGAGGGGATTTTTATGATAGATTACCTGCCAAAAAACACCACGATGAATGCTGAATACTATGCGAACTTACTTGACCAGCTACGCAAAAAAATAAAAGAAGACAGGAGGGGCAAACTTAGCAAAGGCGTTTTGATTTTGCATGATAATGCACCCGCGCACACGGCCTTTAAGGCGCGGTCATCTCTGACAAAAAACGGCTTTACAGAGATCAACCACCCACCCTATAGTCCAGACCTGGCTCCCTCTGACTACTTCTTATTTAAAAATTTAAAGAAAAATTTGAGAGGGCGCAGATTTTCAACAGACGAAGAGATGAAGGACGCTGTGAATGACTATTTTGACGATCAAAATAATAATTATTATTTTAATGGTATACTGTCACTTATTGACAAATGTCGTAAGTGCATTTCAGTTGCAGGGGACTATATTGAAAAATAAAAAATAAATTATTAATCCATGTATTTTCTTTCATAGTCAGGTAGATTACTTTTCAGCCACCCCTCGTATTGATGCGTTACATTACAGAGTGGCCAGATTTTAATAAAAATGGAATAACTCTGTAAGGAGTTGAAGCAGGAACATCTAATTTCACAATGTGCTTTGAATTGATAAAAGGTACAAACCACCATCATTGGTAAGTTTCTAGGTATTCTCATTGAAGCGCAAGGGCCGATTTTAGGGTTTTTGAAAAAAAATTATAACTGACCAACGGCGTCGATTAGAGAAAAAATAAGTTTGCACAAATTAGGAACTAATTAAGACGCACCTTAGTAAAAAAAACGTAGTTGTATGTCATACCGTTTAAGAGATACAGCAATTGGCTAAACGTTACCCCAGCGGCATCTTGAATAACTCTGAAACCTCTGGACGCACTAATTTTCTTTTTTGGGCACAATCAGGCACTAATTATATCTACCTAACTAGCTAATTTTTATTTAGCTACGACCACAGGATAAAAAACATGCCGCTGGGGTAACGTTACTCCAGCGGAATATGTTTTTCGGAAAATCTTTGGATCGGCTGGAAGCACAAATTTTTTATTTCGGGCACAATTACACGAGATGACGCTCTAATTATCTGTCAAGCTGAAATCCCGAAAAGCGCCAACATGCCGCTGGCGTAACGCACACCGTGTTCACGTCACCACACCCCTCTCGCACCGTGCAACAACCTCAGGAACAGACTCAGTTAAACGGTGGAAGTTAACTTTGTACTCAAGGAAGTTAACTAAGCATTCCTCTCGTATTATACGCGCCCACTCTTTCTATTACATATTGATTTGTCCTCGGGCTCAGGTACCCAGTTAGCTTCTCTGCTATGATCAGTATTTATATTGACCAAATCCCATATAGTCTGTCGTTATAAACTTATTCTTAGGTGTGAATTAAATAAAACACGTTTTTGGTAGGAAATAGGTTTTAATTTTACGCTCGGGATTGTCTTACAGTACATACACATGTCGGTAAAGCATTAAACTCTACTTTAAAAAATCTACCGATTTGTTTCACCTACACATACTCGTAGGTTCGTAAGGCGTAGGCAATGCATTTGTGGATGAAATTATACTATATATAATATTTTATTACTTTAATCTCCATACAACCAATAATAGCTAATCCTGTTAAGGAATATTATGGCATTCAGTCATTTTTTTTATTATTAAGTACCTATTGAGTACCTACCTGTACGACTGTTGATAGAAGTGCAAAAAAGTGCTACATAAATAAGCATATTGTAGGTCCATCCTACGACGACGTAGCACGCTAGCGTGTCGGTGAGTTTGCTACGTGCGGCGTAGGAAGCGAAAAGGTCTCTATTGCTACGTCGTCGTCGTAGCATGGAAGTATTGTGTGTTTGGTTAATAGAAATGGGCTACATAAATAAGCATGTTGCAGGTCAATCATATAGTGGCGTGTCGGTGTTGGTGAGTTTGTTACATGCGGCCTAGCAAGCGAAAAGGTCTCTATTGCTACGTCGCCGTCGTAGCATGGAAGTATTGTGTGGTCGGTTAATATAAATGTGCTACATAAATAAGCATGTCATTTATATAGTGGCGCGACGACGTAGCACGCTAGCGTGTCGGTGTTGAAGAGTTTGTTACATGCGGCCTAGCAAGCGAAAAGGTCTCTATTGCTACGTCGCCGTCGTAGCATGGAAGTATTGTGTGGTCGGTTAATATAAATGTGCTACATAAATAAGCATGTCATTTATATAGTGGCGCGAAGACGTAGCACGCTAGCGTGTCGGTGTTGGTGAGTTTGTTACATGCGGCCTAGCAAGCGAAAAGGTCTCTATTGCTACGTCGTCGTCGTAGCATGGAAGTATTGTGTGTTCGGTTGATATAAATGTGCTACATAAATAAGCATGTCATTAATATAGTGGCGCGACGACGTAGCACGCTAGCGTGTCGGTGTTGGTGAGTTTGTTACATGCGGCCTAGCAAGCGAAACGGTCTCTATTGCTACGTCGCCGTCGTAGCATGGAAGTATTGTGTGTTCGGTTGATATAAATGTGCTACATAAATAAGCATGTCGTAGGTTCAACTTATAGTAGCGCGACAACGACGTAGCACGCTAGCGTGTCGGGGAGTTTGCTACGTGCGGCGTAGCAAGCGAAAAGGTCTCTATTGCTACGTCGTCGTCGTAGCATGGAAGTATCGTGTGGTCGGTTAATATAAATAAATTATCAACAGGCACCACATACATATAATTATTACACGTCTGTGACAGGCATGTATATTTTTCAACTGTAGCTTGGGCTAACCTGCGGGTATTTAAACAGCGTGGAAATAAAAGCGGTCGGTGGAGGAAAAGTAGGTACCTTAAATATTCATGATAGCTTCTTCAAAAGAAAATCCTTTAACCAGCAAAAATACGACAATAATCACATGTAGTTTTATGGCATCAATCGAGAGTCGAGAGGGTTAATGATAAAAAACAAATGTGTATGAGCAAAACAATTGTGTCTTAAGTTTATAGAACACCATGAAATCTAATTTGATTGATGCTATAAAACTACAGGTGATTTTTTTAGCATTTTTGCTGGTTCAATTCCCAAAAGAAACAAGCAATTTTTCAATAATCCTTTTTAAAATTATTGCTTAAAAGTGTAAAAATCGGCTATCATCAATAATTAAGGTACTTTCCCTGCATGGAACAATTTTATTTTCCACACTGTTGTATATATCTATTGACATTTTGAGCGTTCATAATTTCTGTGTTCGCGAATAAATTAAAGCACATTTAATCGTAGGTCGTACTGTAGACAATTATAAGTTCAGTAAAAATAAAATTGTTAATTGATACAGATAAAAAATTAAGCATCTAAAGCAAAAAATTAGTATTTAAAAAATGCTGAAACGGTTTATTTCTTCTGCTATGAAACATGAATTATTTATTTAATTAATTTGTTTATAATAAATTGTAATATACAATAACGACATAATATTTATTTCTAATAAAATATTATTATGTTTTAAGGGAGCGATTCTAATAATTTCTTGATTAATAAAATAATAACAATTACACCGACTAATACCTATGTGTTTAGAGAAATTGAGCCTATTTTATATATTTAAGAGATATGTTTCGCATATTATGTATGATCTAAGGAATGATAAAATCAAACTGATTCTACAGGTTCTCAACAGAAACTAGTTCTCTTAATACAACAAATGTAATAATAAACACATCTTAAGATAGAGTAAGAGACTATTCAATAATCTTATACAACATCGTAACAATCATACACTAAATTACTTTCAAAACATTTTCAGTCTTAAGATCCGTCTATTATTTCCGCGATTATAACTACTAATATTGCGTTAGTATTATAGGTAGGTATAATTATTATAATAACATAATAGTAAAAGTAGATAGGTATTAAAATTTATCAAAATTTTCTCTATTTTTTTTCTACACTAGATATAATTCACTAACTTGGTCTTTGGAGTAAAGCTATGATTGATATCAGAATCAATCCATTAGAGAAATCGAACTAGCAACAGCGGGGTCGGGTAGGGTACAAGATACATTGCTAAAATTGGTACTGTTTTAGTTATAGACCAACAAGGAAACGGGTAGTAGTCCCTGAGGTTTCCCGTCGATTGTAGAACCTATTCGCCTTGAAACAAAGATGATATTACAAAGTAACCAAAATGAAGACTTCTGCCAACTTTAAATATTATGAAATGTCTTTGTTTCTAGCACTTTTGGTCTAAAATCGCAAGGCACCTCTGTTCTCGACTGACTCTGATTACGGTTCCTATTCATCATGTATAGATCATCTGATTAACTCAACAAAGGAATATGTTACGTAACTATTACGACACGAGAACAAAGGGATGGTGTTCGGATCTTCATTACATCAACAAAGGGTGAAAATATACCGCTAGAAATTAGATGAGTGCTTCACAGGATATAAAAATATAAATAATGTTAACCCTTTCCGTGGCAGACACTGAGCGAAATCGTGAAGATTACGATAAGTATTTATAATTTCAATAGTGATATTTTTTCTGCAACCGCAAGGGTTAAAAGATATAAAATAAGATTATAAAAGGGCATTTTGGCACATGTGTTAGCCAACCCGCTTAGCCGTTATAGAAAAAGGCTTAGTTGATTGTGACGTCTTGAAAAGGCTGATCTCCATCAAATTTTGTTTCAGAGTGGGGTTGATAACTAGGTTTCTATGAAATTCATATTAACTAAAGTACATCTCGACCCATATGAGAGCATTTTATAACTCTCCTACAATACTGAAAATAGATTTCGTGCTGGGTAATTTAATTATATTGTGTGTAGTGCAATGTAGCAGAAGTATCGTATTAAAAAAAACCGGACAAGTGCGAGTCGGACTCGCCCACCGAGGGTTCCGTTAAAGACCATATATTTTATGATTTAATTACAAATGTATAATTTTTAGATTTTCCCCTATATTTGTAGTATAAATTTTGATTCCCTTGAGTGTGTCGAAATATACATTTTTTGTGGCATAAACGGCCGCATATTTATTTTACGTTAACTTAGAAGCTTGATCTTTTCATAGCTCTAAGGGACTGTAGACCTGACTATATGGTTTTCATTTCTACTCGATACCTCCACGCGTTTCCGTAACGAAAAGCAGCAGCTTCCTTAACATGACGTCATAATCAACTAACATATTTTCTTCAGTCACGCGTACTGGCCGCTTTAAAGGTCCTGGCTGGAGCAGTTGTGTGTGTCCAGAATCCTTGGCGGGTAGTCCTCGTAGGGCGCCACGTGGGCGGAGGTCAGATCCTTGGCTATGCGCTCCGCGGCGCCCAGCACTCGCAGGAGGTTCAAGCCGGCGAGCTTGCGCAGCTCCTCCATACTCCAGCCTTCCTCCATCAGCTCGGCAAATAGGAGGGGGTATGAAGACACGTCCTCTAGACCTTGCGGGGTGCTGTTCAGTGAAATATGGGCAAATTACATAGACTGAAATAAGGGATTATTGCATATATATTTATTTGATTTATGGAACGTCCGCATATGGAAGCGAAAACTAGTTTTTTGTCTGTAAAAATGTTTGCCCCAAAACTACATTCAGCCTTTTAATGCGGTTTTTGTGTAATTAGGGCATGGATATATTATAAATTTCTTTGCTTTTGTTAATAAAAACATAATTTACAAAAAATATATACATAGGTAACACTAAAAGTTTCCGGAACTGGCCACTTACATAAACAATATTTAAAAATTTATTGCAACATTTGAAAATAGAACTCTTTGGCTGTAGAATGCAGTTTGTTTCATCTGACTGTCTTTTGTTTTTACCTTGTGGCGCCATTTAAAAAATTGTGTGTCTGCATCAACATGGATTTTTCTACGATTTTAAGTGTAATTTGACAGCTCAACAGAGCATCGCTCGGCTTGAAACAGCTTTTGGCAATGAAGCACCATGCAAGACGACTGTTTATAGCTGGTTTGCAGAATTCAAGCGTGGTCGTATCAATCTCAGTGACGAATCTCGCGATGGTCGGCCGTCCACCGCTGTGACCAACAAAAACATCGATGCTGTGCGCCGTATGATTGAAACAGACAGGCATGTGACCTACCATGAAATTCGCGCATCCTTAGAAATAGGCATGAGTCAAATACAATCAATCCTACACAAACATTTGGGTGTGAGAAAGCTGTGCTCGCGGTGGATCCCACACAACTTGACCGAGGCTCAAAAAACGGACCGCGTCACTTGGTGCAGTGCCATGCTTACCAGATTCAACGAAGGTGCGTCAAATTTGGTGTGGGACAAAGTAACAGGTGACGAAACATGGATTTATTGCTACGATCCCAAAACAAAGCAGCAATCGAGCGTATGGGTCTTTCAAGATGAGCCGAAACCAACCAAAGTGGCGCGCGTGAAAAGTGCATCTAAGCGGATGATTGCTTCTTTTTTTAATAAAACTGGACACGTGGCTACTGTTGCTTTAGAGAATCGTCGTACCGTGAATAGTGACTGGTACACGACCATTTGTTTGCCGGAAGTTATTGACGAACTCCGTAAAAATAACCGTAAACGCCGTATCATCCTGCACCACGACAATGCTAGTTCTCACACGGCTAGACAGACAAACGACTTTTTGAAGACGAAAAATGTAGAACTCTTGAGTCATCCTGCATACAGTCCCGACCTGGCACCTTGTGACTTTTTTCTGTTCCCAAAAATTAAGAACCAATTACGCGGTCAACGATTTTCATCACCAGAAGAGGCTGTCGAGGAGTATGAAAAACACGTTTCAGAGGTCACCACAGGGGAGTGGCACAAAAGTTTTCAAAACTGGTTTGATCGAATGAAAAAGTGCATAGACGCCAAGGGAGATTATTGTGAAAAACAATAAATTAATTTTGTACCTTTAATAGTATTTTTTCATATTCATTCCGGAAACTTATAGTGCGTCCCACGTATATGATACTAAAAATAAAAATAAATTTTGTACTATGGTTTAAGGCCCCAAGTAATAAGGACACAAAGAACTTCTTGTCTCTCCTCGTAAATGCTGAATATAAACCGAAGTAAATTCTAGTTCTATAATGTTTTCATCAAAATTTTGCACCGTAGTCCTGTCGTAAACATTCACTTATCATCTCCATTCACAAAGACCCACACACACTACACATACTCCCTGGTAGTTACTATACTGATCCCATGACCTTAACACACACCCTCTCCTCCTCTCACACACACCCGTTCACCTATTCTATATTCTATATGGAGTGGTAAAAATATAGCAAGATGGGAAACGGTCTTTGGTACAAAAAAAACTACCGCTGTGAAACTGTAGGCTAAAAGTTAGTTAAAAATAAGTCATTTAGATTAACAAATAACAGACTGTTCAGGAGAATGTGCGCTTGGAGACTTTTAATAATTATAAGCCTTTTAATTAAGTATTCATGTCACGCCTTTTTCTTGCCGCGAGCTCTAAAGAATTCATTTAATAAATTAAAGCTTAAAGCAAGGCAAAACTGAAGTAGCACCTGTTCTGCGAAAGTTAGTTTAACGACCTTTTAGAATCTAGATAAACTAACTTACTAAACTGCAACCCAAAAACTTCATCGTAGTTTGCAATAGTAACCATAAAAAATAATTGTTTGTTAAGGGGATTGTCCCGCGAGTGCGGTTCATGCAAACGGAGTTCGATTAAATTTTGGACAATAACTAAATAAACTGGATGACTTTTGTAGACCGGATAAAGCGGCGAATATCTGGGATTGTTGTAAGTCAAACTATTTAATTTCAAAATGAAACATAACAAATTTTATTTTCGATAAAAAGGACTCAACTTTATTTAATTTTTCAAGGAAATCCAAGACGATAAAATATTTATTATACGCCCAGGTGCATTGGAATAGTAAAGAATTTTCACTGAACTACGAAGTATATATATATATATATACGCGGCCGATAGAGATAGCAATAATATGGTCAAATCTCGCGCTTTTTAGCGATACTGTCCTCTTAAGAGGCCTGTAGTCGGCGGCTTGAAGTCAGTCGCGCACGGGAACGCTATGCTTGCTATTTTATTCTACATTCAACTTCGGATTATAGAGCACTGACTGACTGTTAGTGGTTGGCCCGAACGTTCATTTCCCGAGCTCGTACGGAACTAAACGAACACGGTGTGAGAGGCAAGTTAATGCGAGACAACATTCATGTTTTGAAAAAACTTGAGAATCGTTTTGGTGGTTCCTATGATTTCAGGAGAAATATCCCAAAAATCGAAACGAAATGAAACAAAAATATTTTTAAAAAGTATGAAATATACTATGCTGTGAAACTAAAATTGTTTGATTTGTTCTATCGCTTCTAGGACATTAAGGTACATAAACATTCATCAAAATATGTGTAAAATCCAGGAATTATACGCTTCTAACTTTTGTATGTATTTGATTTTGATAAATGTTTTAGTTTCACGGCATGGATATTGTATGGGATATGTTAAAAAAAAAATAAGCAAGTACCTATATAAATAAGGATATGATCAGCGAACTGCGTTAGTATGGGAGTTCGGGCGAATAGAGTCGTCTTAAGGTAAATACTTACTAGTTAATGCCGTCGTAGCCGGCTCCCAAACCGACACTATCCACTCCAGCTACGTCCCGGATGTGGTTTATGTGTGCTGCCAACAAGATTCAAGATTAGAACGGTTACTTTCAGTAACAATAGGTAGCCTATAGGTATCCATTTCGTGAAGTCTAAATTAAGACTTACCGATAGCATCTTGAACTGTCGCAGTCTCCTTGCAAGTAAGAAAAGACGTATAGAAGTTGACCATAACGAGGCCTTTGTTGGCGGCGAGCAAACGTAGCACGCCGTCGGGCACGTTCCGCGTCACGTTGCACAGCGCGCGCGCAGACGAGTGGGAGAAGAGCACGGGCGCGCGTGACACGGCCAGCGCGTCGCGCATCGTGCGCTCAGACACGTGCGACAGATCCACCAGCATGCCGAGCCGGTTCATCTCCTTCACCACTACCTAAAATGCCAAACACATTATTAAAACAACACCCCGGAAGTTCTCAGCTCAACCTATATCGACCTACCTACTTACAGGTTGCCGAAAGTCAAACAACTCGTAGAATCACGCCGCGAATGCAGCCGTATTGGAATATTTATTCAAGCCGTGCTCTATTGTTCTCGCCGCTATCGATGCTAAGTTCGCGTTTGTTTGAATTAATTAATAGGTACCTGCTTCAGTGAATTATTTTTCATGGACGAATTTCGGGTCGGAACCGTTCCGATAAATCTTGTGCCACAGTTTGTACACCCGAATTACAACGTCGTCGTGATTGAAAACGTTTTTAAAATCCGGACTTAGACCTTTTTTGTACAAATGGGAAAACAATATTTCTCGTGTACTTTTATTTTAAATTATGAAGTAAAATGATAATATAGCCTTTAGATCCCAAATTACAGCGGGTATAAACTTATCAAAGTATAATTTACAATTCTGAATCACACTAATATAAGTTATGTGAGTGTGTGTGCGTATGTTTGTAACTCTTTCACGCTGAAACGGCTGAACCGATTTGGATGAAATTTAGAATAGATATAGCTTATACCCTAACTTAACACATAGGCTACTTTTAGCTCCAAAAAAGCATGTCGTTAAACCGAATAACACGCGGACGGAGCCGCGGGCAAAAGCTACTTCACAATAAAAAACAGTAATATGTAATTCATGCTATTATGAGGTGTAATATAAAAAAATACGTGTACCAGTTAAAAGTTAAGGCAGCCTCTTCTACTGATCTCTAGTCTCAAACCTTAAAAAAAATATAATTGAAGGAAAATATCTTCTCAGAAGAGCTTATAAGTGAGGGCGTAGACTAGACCTAAGTGTTGTAAAATTCATGATAGTGCTTAATATATTTAGCACCGTCTACGCTGCTGAAAGGTTATCTAGTATAATGTCTCTTTTGTGATGGGTGGTTGAACTATCAAAGCGAGGCTGAAGGCTGCGTTTCTCTTAACCCCTCCAGCGGAGCCGAGCGAAGCCTTGCATAAATATGTCTCACTCCACCTACGAGTACATGCAATTTTGAGCTGCATTGCATAGTTACCTATGTTATGTGTATGTTGACAGAACATCTCCTGATTTAAGAGCGAGCTTCTGTACTTCTACGTTACATTACGTCTTAACAAAAGAAAATATTTTGAAAAGTATCGTTGCAACGAAACAAAGCGACTCCTAGCGAGCATCCGAAGCTCATACAAAGCGAGATATTGCGGAGCCACAGGATGTTTATGATTATAGCACACTCTCTTGTAGGTACCGCTCGAGACGTCTCAATCTTTACGGCTTCCTTTTGAGTACCTGCTTCAATATCAGCTCGCGAGCTTGCGTCTGTTTATTTAGTGGCATCAAGACGCTATGCAAATCCTAATAAAACAAGGCGAGCCCTGACCCAGCCCGGGCTCGACAGTTCGACACTACTCGGGGGCAGGCTCGATCGATGTTTAGGTACGTATTTATTTAAACGAGATTCAAATAAAAAGATCGGGTGGACAGTAAGTGCGGCAATAAATCCGCTCCTAACGAGCACCGTTTATAGAACCAGTTCCGAAAAGAGATAGCAACTTTTACTAATCTTTAGAGATTTAGGAAATAATTAAAACAGATAAGAAAAGACGGGTTGGAAAACAATTGTGAGATAAAAGTAAAGTTACTCTAGTCTTTGGCAACTCCAAATCTAGCTATGTATGCCGAAAAGTTAACTTCATTAAATACGTTTTACAATTTACTTGTACAATTGTTTGTTATAATATCTTGGAAGTTTAATTGTAGGCATATTAAGTATGTACCTGCCTACCATAATATTAATAAATAGTCATAAAAATGATGATAAAAATTTATAATAAAACGCTGTCTTTGCTCCGTCCAAAAAAAACTTTAATATAAAAAGTTTTTCTTGAACGGGGTAACTTTTCAATCGCTTTGTGTCTAGCAGGAGATATGAATAAAGTTCACATTTCTCAATAACATCTTAATACAAAAGCTGATGTTTTTATCACGAAAGACGATAAGTGGGAAAGGGGAGGGGGGGGGGGGGACTGCGGTCAGGGTCTGATGAACATTAGATAGTGTCACGAAGCGAGACACTTCAGAGAAACGATCTTTTTCATCTTTATACGCTTTCGGGCAAATGTACCGCAAAAACTGTATACCAACCTACGAAGTAACTTCATACAGCTTTGTTTGAGTTTGGCGCGCAAAATTGTTGAATATTTTGTAGGGTTCCGTATTCAAAGGATAAAAAGGAACCATTTTAATGAGATTCCATTGTCCGTTCATATGTATAGGTATATCGGAGCCTCGGAAAATTTGATCCGACTAAGCTAGATACATGAAATTTGGTATAAAAATAATAGTAATTTAAATTAAATTAAATTAAATTTTAATTTGTTTAATATCTACATTATGTTGAATTGAACTTTTATAATAAACACCACATAATAAACCTTTTCAGGTTTGTGTATGGTGCACATGAATCTACCTTACAAACTTATGTTATTAAATAAAATTCAATTATTAAATAATGACATTTCTTTTCCGAATAGGTAAGAAAAAAAAAATCGACTTAACTTGGTACAAAGTACCAAAACAGTTTTTTTTTCTAAATTATGGATGATATACTGGATGTTAAACATGATGTTGCGGAAGCCGGAAACTGGCGATGTTACTCGTCCATACGAACAAGTTTTAGTATGGAACCAACCCTCAAATCGCGAAAAAAATATCACCTGTTCCATAGAAAAGTTACTTACCTACTCGACCGAAATTATAAAACAACAGGTTTTTTCACGAAATGTTGTTGATCTGGACGAGTTCTAACGCCGGTTGACGGCTTTCACAATATCGTCTTAATATGTATACTGTATATGTTGTAATTTATTTAGTAATAAAAATATTTAAAAAACATATAATCACGGAGGTTTGTCCGTAGTACTGTTTCTAATATTCATTTGGTCTTATGATTGAATTAATAATTCCATGGTATTTGATTGGTTTACATAAAATATTGTGATAAAATTTAGAGACATATTAAATAACTTACGTTTTAACTTATTAATAAATTCTACAAATAGATGAAATAATGATAATATTGATTGATATACTTACGTTAGTCCCCACAAAAAATAGTTTTTTACTTGTTCGTTTTTAAGACGAGGGTGTAGGCAGGGTTGAATTTGGACGGATAAAAAAATATTGAAATTTTCCGTCAAAAAGGTAGTAAAAAAAAAAGATCGTACGACTTAGCAAAAACGAGTAGAGCACAGTTCAGTAAAGAGTAGAACAGAGATTTTAGATGATAAACCCAAAAATGTTGACGCTGGTTGTGTGCATCAGAAACGACGGACGAACAACAAAGTTCTCCCAGAAGGGCTCCGTTTTTTCCTCTTGAGGTACGGAATCTTAAAAATTAATTATGAAACATTACTTTCGATATCGGCAACTTGTTCAATAAACTGAATCGCGTCATTATTTCGTCATTGTCATTTGGTTAATAAATCACTTTTGATTCCTCGTATTGTTTAGTAAGACAGTAAGATTGCATCTACAGTTCGAGTTACCAGGGTACCTAGCATAGTAGACCATATCGATATACACTGTCTGTTCCTCTAAGTAGATCAACAGAGTGAGACAGAGCACTGTATCACGCGCTATCGTGCTCGATATGGTTTGCTATGCTAGACTATAGCAGAAGTCATATTCATATTAATATATTTTATTGCATTCCATAATGTTTATATAGGTACACAGGTGAAAACATTTAAATTATGAGATCACCCGCGTGTTATTCTGTTTAACGGCATGCTTTTTTCCGGGATAAAAAGTAGCCTATGTGTTAAGTTAGGGTATAAGCTATATCAATTTTAAATTTCATCCAAATCCGTCCAGCCGTTTTAGCATGAAAGAGTAACAAACATAGACACATAGATGTTTGAAGATGATAATGAGATTGATCACAAAAAAATAGCATTTGTTAATGTGACAGGTATATTATAGGTAGGTATATTTTTAACATATATTTATCAGGATAAATGTCTTTCCTAAACCTAAATTAAACGCTGGAAATTACGTTACTTGCATGAAAGTGTGGAATGGCCCTTAAGGGTCTGTACTCTGTACCACGTAAAGCTGCCCCCCCGTATTTGTTGAATGAGAAATAAATAATCACATAAGTTGTCGAAGAGTTGTATAACAACATTAATGTTTGATTTTTGCTTAGAATTTACAGCAAGCTAAAAAAAAATAGAAGTAAAACTGCCCTTCGCGTATTTCTCATTGACGGTTTCCCAAATCAAGTAGATACACTTTTTTAAATAATGGTATGAAAGTAGCTCTACATAATCGAATTAAAACTTGCGTCCCGTATTCATAATAATACAAATATTAGGTTGGGGAAAAAGTTTCTTCGCATTTTATATGAAAATTCAAAACATTTTTTAATAAAGTTTATGTACATTTAACTAAAGTATGTAGGTGCCATTTTGTTCGATAACTTTCTGCCATCTTATACGTAGGGACATGATCCCATTGCTATAGAAATTCTGGGGCTTCTGATTAAAAAACCGCGACAGGTGGTTTTGGCAGTCCTCTCGTGATGTTAACCTGACACTGCCTAAAGAATTCTGAAGAGATCGAAACAAGTGAAAATCTAAAGGTGCAAGGTCAGGACTATACGGCGGATGCATTAAGGGTCCATGCCACCTAAACGTGCCCCACAGTATTGCTGATTCATGACAGAAAATATTTGTTTAATGAGAAATAAATAATCACACAAGTTGTCGAAGAGTTGTGTTACAACCTAATTAATTTGATTTTTGCATAGAATTCATAGCAAGCTAGAAAAAAAAACTAAAGTTGCTGAAAATCACGTAAAACTGCTCTTCGCGTATTTTTCAGACGGTTTCCCAGATGATTTTGGAAACTGAAATTCAGTACGCCCGTAAGTTAAGAGTATACAGAATGGTGTGATTGGTTTAATTTTGCCAAACAAAAATTGTAACTTGGTGTATTTATCCATCGAACATAATAATTCGGCATTGAAACGTGATTCTTTAGAGCGCGCGATGTTTCGGTTGTCGTAACAGCCACGGCTCAGAGCGCGCTATTTTAAACAATAATGAAACGTCACAGAGTTCAGTTCTACTTGACGCTAAATGGGGTGCGTAATGTTAGGGAGAACGGGTCCTTAATACGTCCCAGCCAAACTCTCTTAATTTTTGCTGAGTGGCTAAAGATGTCTAGGTTAGGTCTAGCGTTATCATGATGAAAAACCACACCCCTTCTGTTGACTAATTCCGGCCGCTTTCTCTCAACTTCTTGCTTTAATCTCATCAGTTGTTCGCAGTAGAGTTCAGAATCGATGGTCCTGCCTGGCGGTAACAGCTCATAATGAATAATGCCCTTCCAATCCCACCATACACACAGCATTACCTTGTTGCGAGATAACCCGGGTTTCACCAGAGTCTGTGAAGCCTGACCAGCCTTTGACCACGACCTTTTTCGCACGTTCTTGTCGTACGTGATCCACTTTTCATCACCAGTTATCAGGTTTTTCAAAAATGGTTCGGTTTCATTACGTCGTAATAAAGAATCACAAATGAGTACACGGTTCATTAAGTTTCTTTCAGTGAGCTCATGAGGCACCCAAATACCGAGCTTTTTTGTGTACCCAGCTTTTTTTAAATGCGCCAAAACTATTTTGTGGTCAATCCCCAGTTCTTCAGCTACATCGTAACTACTGATATGCCGATCTTGCTCCACTTTTTAAAAAGTGGCATCCATTTTATCCGTAACAGGGCGCCCAGAGCGAGGTGCATCTTTGACATCAAAATTTCCGGATTGAAAACGCTTAAACCAAATTTGTGCTACTCTCACAGACACTGCACTAGGTCCATAAACATCACAAATTTTTTTCGCGGCTTGCTTTGCATTTTTACCCTTTATGTAGTAAAATTTTAAAATGTATCGAGTTTCTTCATTAGATTCACTCATCTTAACAGCAAGAAAAACAAATGAAAATCACACAGTTTAGGTAAACAGTACTTTGAATATGAAATTATCTTTTTAAAAATTTAAACTTTTTAATGATACCAAAACCAGACAGATACAAATGGTATAGCCAAAGAGATTTTATTATAAGTTCATACATACTATTTGCGAAAAGAGTTTTTCGACGGCTTTGTTAGCCTCGACGCATTCTTATTCGTTACATTTATATTATAATATTTACCAAATCAAAGGACGGAAATAAAGCCTTGTCAACACCAGAAAACCGGCCACAATTACCCAGTTAAGGGTGGCAAAATATTTTCTGCAAACAAACCTTTCCGAAGGGCGAGAGTCCTCCGCGCGGCGTAGTGGGGTCGACGCGGTCTGTAGTGGTGGCGCACTCGGCCCAGGGGGTGTCGCAGGTAGACGTGAGGGTCAGATACCGCACCCCTACTTGGAACAGGGTTCTCAGCACGCCCAGCGAGCCCCCGATAGCGTGCCCGCCTTCCACGCCGACGAGCGAGCACATCCGGTGGTTGGCGTGCGCGGCTACTATGTCTGGTGACAACGATTCAGAGTATGCAAAGTCGTGTCTTTGATTAAGATAACAAATGTTAAGGTAAATGTTCCTGGCTCCCAAGCTACAATCCTCTGTCCAATGAGTAGCCAGGCTTCTTTCGTTACATTAGATAGGTACAGTTTGCAACTTTTAACTTAGTAAGAATATTACTTTAAATAACAATCGCCATACCATTCGAACTAAATTAGTGCAGGTGCAGGTACAGTCAGTGACACAAGAGCGTACGGGGTGAAAATAAAGAATGGTGGACCAGGGGAAAGGGGGGATGCTACTAATGTATACAGCGGAGCAACGACTCTGATGCACAGTGCATGGTCTCGGGAAAAATATGATTGTTGAGTTCTATCTAGGTTTTGCTATGTAAAAGTGAGACCTAGTCTCAAGCCTAACCTTAGGTCTCTGTGAATATGAGCGCAAAAACTCTTTACTGTTAACCTGTAAGTGCACCTTGTTGTAGCATTGGTTGTAGGTAGCAACATCGATATCAGTAAATTCTTACAGCATTAGAACGGCCACCCGCGACGGCGATAACGCTCTTATCGCTGAACTTAAATGGTATTTATATTAATTTCCTCTCATTCAATTAAATATGTTATCGGGCTTAATTAACCGATCTCATCCTGTCCGTGGGGTTTATTGAAATATTAATAGTTCGGAAAAATGAAACAATACACCATTGTTCGATAAGGTTTGACGTCATACCTACGGTAAGGCATACCTATGGTAAGGCATACCTACGGTAAGGTGTACAGGTACACCTGCCGAGGTAATTAAGTGTTCATCACCTAACGATGGTGTGCATGGACGATTCAACAAAAACCCAAGTCTCTCGGGTTCGCTTGGTAAACTGCTTTGCGGACATGAGTGCACGCTGCAACGCTGTAGTGGGATAGCTTGTCGGAGCCGAACATCCGAAGAACATACAACATAGTCGAGTAAGACTGCAGGTCACGTAGCAAGACTGCGTGCATACTCAGCATGCCGGGGTGCTTGCAGTTAGAGTTGAAACAATCGTTGGTTGCATTTGTACCGTAACGAGCACATACTGAAGCTTACCTATACTTGTTTCCATACGGAGCATGATTGTGCTAGCTAACAGAAGTTAACACAGTGTATGATATGACTCCCGTAATAAAATGTAAAACTGTATGCATTATCCTTATCAATTTTTTCCTTTTCAGCTGAAAATAACTGGGTATTGCCGATATATGCATGTATTACCCGTTGACATCATCGATATTGCGCCATTTTACCACAAAATACGTTTCTCTACCTAATTTGCTTATCAATTCTGTCGTTACTGCGGTACACCATGATGTCACGGTATTTGAATTATCCCTCATTATAACGAGCTTATTCAAGTGGGAAAAAATTCGCGATAATTATGGAACAACGAGTCCTTGTTAGGTAGTTTTCGGGTTAGTATAAATGGAGGAAAGTACATATACAATCAATCATTAGCACATATACACTCGCCATAATCACAAGGCTGTGTACAATCGATCAGTCTTAACAAAATCACCATGTCATCATTCACAAAATCATCATCCACCATGAGCGGAAACTCTGGAGAAGCCGTTCATCGAGACAACGGGGAAAAATCTCGGAAGGAGCAAGAGCGGGCGGAAGAAGAAGCAGAAAAGCGCAGACAAGACTTGGAGCGTGAGGAGAGAAAACGTCAGAAGGCAGAGCAGCGGCGACTGGACAGGCACTTGATGCAGTATGCACTAGCTTTGCGTGAGCAGGCATCGTGGCGTGGAACTCTCAACCGGCCGAAGTAGTGCTAGTCATAGATATGATCATTTGTTTATATAATAAGTATTAGGTATTTGTGTACATCAGTATTAAGTATATTGTGTATGTGAGTGTTTGTTTTTGAAAATAAAAAAAAAAACTTGTTCCCGATACATATTTATTTCATTTCAAAATGCATGCCGACTTACAAATGTCACGACATACCAGTTTCCTTCATGATACTAGTTCTATCCACTAAGATGTTGTACAATCTACATCCATGCATAGATAACCGTGGTCACTACACTTTGTAACACGATAGAGGGGCGACGCGACATGCTATGCAGCGATAGGTAGGTACGGTGCAGTGTTTAGGTAAGGTATCTGTCATACCATAGTCCTAACATTACAGGAATCATGAAAAGTATACATATTTAGAATGATGTTTTGTACATCGTTATAGTCTAACCAAACCTGAAAGCTATACAATGACAAATCTTAAGTATAAGTGAGGTGTATACATGTATGAAGCACACGTGTATGTCCCGGTAATTTTCTATGGTCACTCATCAGTTTTGATTTCGTTTCGAAATACACGCCGCCAGTCGGATACAGATCATAAAATGAATATAGCACGGGTTTTCCCGAATATTTCAAGACAGTGCCAACTAAACGTGGGTTGCCGTAATACGCTGGAGCTACTTACGTTCGGCCGGCAGCCTGTAATAATATTTCGATGAAGGTCCCGTCGTCTGATCATATTTACCTATCTTTTGAGTAGTGACACATAGTTTGTTCCATATTTAAACGATAGCGTGCCATGTGGTCATACGTATTATCGGTCCATAAGGAGTTACAGATGTAACGCCAATTGCCGCCGGTCTTTGTCATAATACTGTTTGCGGCTTACATGCAGTTATTCATAGATATAAAGTTAAGAAAAACCTTATTTAGACGTCTCATATTCCTGTATGGTCAGCTCCATACCTAAACGTCGCAGATACACGTAGTCAGAGGCGAATGCACACTCAGGCCTTGCTCAAGACATATGATAAGCATATGCCAAGCATAGTTTGTGATAACGGAGCTTTGCATCCCATGTGCACATAACGCTAATCATCACGCCTTGCAACTTATCTGCGTTAGTGATGTGACGTGCTATGCAGCGGCTAGTAGCACGTTACCTAGACGTTACATCTGGTGCAGTCCAAGCTTGACTTGATTGTATCTAACATAGAGTGGTCACGAGAGAAACTAAATTTCAACTTGAAGCAACGTCAGAGGGAATGATCTCAGTACCTTACCTGCACAACTCTCCATCATCCTACACTCATAGGGGTACAAGAAAAAAAAAGTAAACATATTATAAACACAAATATTTATTTTAATAAGCGAACGTCACATTGCAGCAGCATTGCTGCACTATTTAGCACTATTATCACTGATGTTGCGAGCCGAGTGCAGCAACATTTCTGTGTCCGTCCGGTCACCCGTCGAATAGTATTCGAGGATTTGCGGATCACCTTCATGCACTTTCTGGATGACCTCTCTAAAGATTTCTTGGGATTCTTTCAGCAGAATCGCCGGGACCATGTACTTGGTTATCCACGCAGAGACGTGCGCCGTGCAGAAATGATGAAAGTGCTGTGGGATCCTGCACTCACGTCCCGGTGGTACCACTACATTAGGCCTCTTGCCGCAGGAACAGGTGTCCCCGGCGACCGCCTTGCACTTCGAAAAGCGAATCTTCTTTTCAACAAACTCCAGTATAGTGGGCACCCTCACGAGATCCCTCTCACCTGGCGGCGGCCCCCAAAATAAGGGCATGAGCCAGTCCCAGTTCACCATCAGACGATCTTCTTCTGGCCTCGTCGGATCAAAGTTGTAGCGGACGGGGCATGGCTTCCCGTTAAGGAAAGTCAGGTCGTCCAGCTGTCGTTCCGCCTGAAGAAACTGTTTGTATGCTTTATTGAATTGCAGAATTTCGCCGGGGCTGAAAGGGGCCTCCTCGGGTATAGAAGGCCCGCGCCTCGTGAAGGTGTCCACCGGGAAACTGAGTATTCTGTCTTGGGACTGCATCTTGAGTTCTGGATGGATGTCACGGGACTCCTAAGTCTATACGATGTTCTTTCAGCAATGTTGACCGTGTAGTGTCTAGCCACTGACTGCCCGCATAGCAATTTATACCACTCCAGTTGTTTATCGTACCGAATAAAGAAAACAATATAGGGATAATATCAATTTGGAATTCCCACAACCTCGCGTGCGGGTTATCGTTCGGCGCGGTAATCGGATCATTCCTAAAATAAACGAGTGAATATTAAAATATTCTTGGACCACGTCAGTCAAACTTCCATCCTTATGAAAATAGACGATTTACAATTCATCCCGCGCTCCCATACTGGGGCCCCGGGAGTCACTCACGTGTTCACATAGTCACTATAGATCGTATCTCATACCTACGATAAAAATTACGCTACCAATTTGGGACATCGATAACAACGTTTAATTGCTGTACTCGATGCATTGTCTTAGCTCGCAACACCATAATATAAATGCCGGGCATTCATAGGGAAAACCAGGTCAAAAGTTTGTAACTTTAGTATACAGGTAAAACATACCTATTAAGCACATACGGCATTGTGTGCGCGATAAGAGCGTGTCTTAACAACGACAATGATGCAGATCGGATGCAGTTTTAGTAGGGTGAAACAACTAGTATGTGACTCTTGACCGAATACTGATAACACAGAAGATATAAACAAAATAGACTGGGTTTCTCCAAAACGCGAAACTGTTAGGTTATCGGGCGACTTAGTGATAAGGTATTTAACTCGTGTAAAAGCAATGCTGAGACCACGTCAGCCGATATTTAGATACACGTCGCACTTAGGTATCATCCCACTTTAGTACTCCTGTTTGAAAAAGAACTACAATTATAGCACTAGTGGATCTTGTGAGTGCCCGCTATGAATGCTGCGCTGCAGTCCAGCGTCATGCTCACATTATGCAAAAGTGGCAAAGCGGTGTATGGCCTATGAGATGCGGGTGACCGCTGCATGGCAACAAAGCAGATAATTCTACAAGAAGTATGTTTATTCTAGGCGTTATAGGTATCGTTCCGTGAGAACGTGAGCTGTAGGTTTCTGGCAATTCGGCCCCAGCTTGGATGCTGATGCTGCGGCCCCAGCAATTCATGTTACCTGCTGCTTTGACCCATACTCATATCACTTTAGAGGCGGCACATACGAAAAAAGTCAAAATTTTCGGAAATGCATCTGACCCCTATGCACTATAGAATCTTCATCACTGAATACGAAAATAGTACCCTTGCCTTACCTAGATGTTTAATTTTGAAGTTATAGACCGTACGCTACCGTGTCATTGACTGTAGGTAGCTACTCATGCGCGCACTTTAACATTCGTTTTTTTCGGCACCTACCGACATCTACAGTTGGAAAAAAATAATCACCTTGTTAAAGTAAATGGATTGTTCCGATGAGAAGTTCCCTAAATCATGGTTGTTTTTAGTGTTATATACGTTCAAGGAGGTATAGGTTTGTAGCATGCCACTAATCATTAATATCAATACTTATAATAAAACAGTAGAAACCGCTGTGTCTGTACGTTGAAGAAAAGTGATAGAAATAGAAAGGGGGTGACTAAAGAAGAGTAATAGAATAGAACACAAATCAACGATTTTTGGGATTCTTTTCTGTCTGTCTGTCTGTTTGTTCATGCACATCTCTAAAGCTACTGAACGGATTTGCAAGTAGTTTTCACAGCTGTACAGAGCCTAATTTGGAATTATTTCGTTAAAATCGGATCTCGGAAAAAAAAGTTAGCGTCACTTAAAGATTTTTGGAATTTACTTTTCTACTGGTAGTAATTAGAAGTTATGGTACGGGATCTCCTCAACTGATACAGAGTTCGAGTTTGGGCTTATTTGATTGGTCTTTATTAGCACTTTGGTAAAACATGGTGACCAGAGTTTGCTGATGGGACTGGAAGGTGGGTACGGGATCTCAACGGACAACAGCAGACCCTTCGAGTTTGGGCTTATTTGATTGGTCTTTATTAGCACTTTGATAAAACATGGAGACCAGGGTCTGATGATGGGACTGGAAGGTGGGTACGGGATCTCCTCAATGGACAACAGTAGACCTTTCGAGTTTGGGCTTATTTGATTGGTCTTTATTAGCACTTTGTTAAACACACACATGGTGACCAGGGTCTGCTGATGGGACTGGAAGATGGGCATGGAATCTCCTCAACGGACAACAGCAGACCCTTCGAGTTTGGGCTTATTTGATTGGTATTTACTAGCGCTTTGGTAAAACACGGACACCGTTGCACATAGTCGTTCAAAAAATCATATTCTTTTGTTTTCCTTATTTCCACGAAAATCTTTTCGACGCGGGCGGAGCTGCGGGCAAAAGCTAGTACTATAATACTAGTGTGCGATCTAAAAAGCGAAATGAAATAAAATCACACTAATCACATCACACTTCACACTAATATTATAAATGCGAAAGTTTGTGTGTGTGTGTATGTTTGATACTCTTTCACGCTGAAACGGCTGAACGGATTTAGATGAAATTTAGAATGGATATAGCTTATACCCTAACTTAACACATACGCTACTTATATCCCGGAAAAAAGCATGTCGGTAAATCGAATAACACACGGGCGGAGCCGCGAGCAAAAGCTAGTGATACATAAAACGATATCTTATTTTAAAAACAGTTTTATGTAATGGTTGATAACAAGGCAATATGCAAATAAAATAACATAACTTTATCACGCAAGTTGCACGTTGATTTAAAACTAAAAGGATACTTGATTAAGTTGCGCTATGTATCATATCATGCGCCAGTGCCGGTTTAAGTCCACAATATAAACGGGGACAACTTGTACAAGCCATGTGGTGGCTTAAATAATTGATGTACTCGTATATGTTACCACAGTATAATTAAAGTAAGCAGTATTACGTCATCATAGAAACGGCCGAGCGACGCGCTTCCAAATCTCGGTAAACTACGGTACACAGCAGTCACAAGTACGCCGCAGTTAAATATGTATAACAATAAAATACTTTATTGCACAAAATATAAAAAATATTGTACAAAGGCGAGCTTAATACTAATTAGTTTTATCTACCAGTTAACTTTTGGCAATGGCGAAGTAGTTGAAGGTAGTGCCATAATACATAAAGAATTAGTACAAGAAAGACAGTCAGTGGGCAGCCCTAGTGCATGTTTACGTACCAAGCGGCTGTAGTACAGTGGATCAAAACTGCAATACTGAGGACTTAGGTTTTTTTTCATCGTAAATATCTTAATTTTTTTATTCTAGTCGATATATTACATTGCCCTTATGAAAAAATTGTCTTATGACTATAAATAAAGAAATAAATAAATTTATTTTTTTCCTAAATGTAGTATTTTCATAGAAAAAAAAATGCATTTTAGTATGGGACGAGATCCAAGATTGCATAGTACTGCGAAGTCGTGACAGAAGATAAATAAGGTCCTTTTTATTGCCACGACACATGACTTAAATAAATCAATGTTTGTTTGCATTTGTTTTACTATTTGTTATGTGAACAAAATTAAAATTGTATTGTTTCGTGTGTGTTGTGACACTTAAATAAACGGATCTTTGTATAGTATGTAGGTGTGTACATACACATGTACACGGTTTATGTATATACATACATATATTGTTTATGTAAAGATGTCATGTATATAATAGAAAGTAGGTAGTAAGGATATTTATTTTTTATTTAATTTAATAGTATGTTACTCGTACGTAGTTTTTGTGTACACGTATGTCTGTCTACTAATTTATTTATTGTGATTTTTATTTATCATAGGGGTTTGCTGGAAGAAATATCTGCTAAAAGATAAGCTCTAAGCATATTTATGTGTACAATGAAGTATAAAGTATCTTTTTCTTTATCTTATCTTTATAGGTATATTTTATCTACAATAATTTTTTTCTCACTTACCTATTATATTTAGGAAAAAATTGGTAATCTACCGATTGGCATTTAATTTTTTCAGTGTTGCAGTTTCAGTCCACTATGCTGAGTGTGAAATATAAATATATCATTTGATAAACAATGCCTTTTATTTAAAATATTACAGAAATGATAACAACATATTTTCTTCAACAAAATTCGTGACAGGATAGACTTGACAGAAAGATTGTCATAGAGCTGCTACAACCATAGAGGCTGCGCTATACCAACACTCCTCGCGACTCTATGCTAGCCCGAAGTGAATCATCAGCTCCTTGAGCCTTGGCCCTGGTAGGCCCTTCGTCAATAAATCAGCCACCATCTTCTTTGTCTCCAAATATTCCAAGCGTATTTGTTTATTCTGAACGCAGTTTATTATATAGTGCATCTTCAAATCGATGTGCTTGGATTTTGATGAAACTATAGGGTTTTGGCTGAGCTTCAATGCAGCTTGATTGTCATTTAAGATCTGGACGCAATCTAGATGAATCCCCAAATCTTTATATAGCAATTTCAGGTGAATGGCTTTTTTTGCTGCCTCAGTACACGCACAATACTCAGCCTCGGCTGTTGAAAGCGCTACACTCTTTTGTTTTCTCAATGACCAGCTGATACAGCCTCCTGCATATATGAAGCAGTACCCGGAGAAAGACTTACGGTCTAATTTGTAGGCGCCCCAGTCTGAGTCTGCCATGCCGTACAATTCCTGATTGGTTCTTTTAAAAGTTAGTCCAATATTAGATGTGCCCTTGAGGTATCTTAACACACGTTTGGCACTCTTGAAGTGTTCAGCGTTGTAACTATCATTGAATTGCGAGAGATAACTGACTGCGAACATTATATCGAGTCTCGTAGCTACTGCTAGATACATAGTGTTCCAATAAGGTTTTTACAAGGCAATTCTTTATCTTTCGGACTTTTGTCAGCTTCAAGTGATAGGCCTGGTTCTATAGGCGTATTCGTTGCTTTACATTCTTCCATTTTAAATTTAATAAAAGAATCCTTGATATACTTTTCTTGGCAAAGTTTCACTGAATATTTAGTGTATTTAAAATCAATTCCGAGCATTCTCAGTGGTATTCCCAAATCTTTTATTTCAAGTTTTTGTGCGAGCATAGCTTGGATTTTTTGCATCTTCTTGGGACAGTTATAAGCTATTAGTAAATTGTCTACCCAGATGGCTGTGACTACTTTAGCTCCTCCTTTCTGTAGTATATATACACACAGATCTGCTTGTGATGGGACAAAACCAATATTGCGTAATTCCATGTCCAAACGAATGTACCACTGCCTCCCGGATTGTTGTAGACCATATAAGGATCTTTGTAGTTTGCACACTTTTTCTCCTTTAATGTCTCTAATACATTTTAGCGTGTCTTTAGCTTTATTGTATATAGTCAGGTCATTATTTTCGCTCTCATCTATAATTATTTCTGTCACATACTTTTCCAGGTTTTCAGGTACCTTCATAGTGATGTGTTCCTCTATGTCGCCATTCAGATACGTTGTTGTGACATCCATCTGCTTTAATTTCATGCCTTCTTCGACAGACATTCAAACGATGGTTCTGATGGAGCTTAACTTGGCTACAGGCGCGAAAGTCTCATTATAGTCTATTCCAGGTCTTTGGATGAATCCCTGAGCAACAAGTCTTGCTTTCTTTGTTTTCGTATTATCCGGTCTAGTTTTTGTTTTAAGAACAAGCTTGTAGTCGATGAGCTTCATGCCAGTGGTTTTCTTTGTGATTTTCCACGTCTCGTTCTTTATTATGTGCTCGTATTATATTTCAGCTTTGATTGCGTCGTGCCAGTCATCTTCTGTTCCATTTTGTTCAGACAAGTATAACATATCTGACGCGAGCAAGCTTTCTTATTCCATATCATCTTGTAAGTGGTAGTCCTTTAACCATGCAGGTTTTTTTCTATTTCTTGTGGGTCTTTGTGATGTTCTCTCATTTGTTTCATGTGGAGTTTGGTATACATCACTCTCAGCCCCTTCATCCTCTTCAAATGAAGTTTGGTCTTGATCAGCAGTTTCAGCCCCCTCATCCTCGGATGGCAACAGATTTTCATTTGTATTTGTTTCAGCGTTGGTGGCATCTGACGAGGACATATCTGTCAAGGAAAGAGGATCCTGAATCCGTAAATTGATTTTTATTGTATATAAGTTGTATCACGATTTCTTTTTATTTTTCAGGTCTTTGTGAAATGCTATCGCCAAGGACTGGTTTGGTATGAGTGTCATCGTAGTACATCTTTTCAACGAATTTGACATCTCGTCTGATTACAACATCGTTTTGATCGGGTAAATAGAGTCTGAATCCTTTAGCATTTTTGGCGTATCCCATAAATATTCCGTAGATGGCTTTAGGGGAGAATTTGCCTTTTCGTCTTTTGTTTAAGATGAATGCTTTGCTGCCGAAAATGTGTAAATGGTTTCCGGCTGGATTTTTGCGAACCCATTTTTCGTATGGAGTACTTCCATTTAAAGCTTTTGCAGGACTCCGGTTTATTAGATAATTGGCTATGTTTATTGCTTCTGTCCATAAGCATGAGGGTACATTTGCTTCCATCATTAAACATCTAGCCCTGTCCAGCAGTGATCGGTTTTTTCGTTCACTTACACCGTTTTGTTGCGGAGTATATGGTGGTGTCAGTCTACTTTTTATGCCGCATTTTGCCAGCAGGTCATCAAATTCTTTGTTTCTGTACTCGCCACCATTATCCGATTGCAAATGCTTAATTTTCTTCTTTGTGAACAGCTCCACTCCATTTTTGTACTCTTTAAACTTTTCGATTACTTCACTTTTGTTTTTAATGAAGTAGATAGAGCAGTACCTGGCGAAGTCATCGATGAAGAATACATAGTATCTGGATCCAGCAATCGATTCCGTTTCGAACGGTCCACAGACGTCACTGTGTACAATTTCTAAAATTTCAGTTTACAATCGGTCATGACTAGCAAATGGTAAGGATGAAAATTTACCTTTTATACAAGTTTCGCAGGTATTTAATTTTACATCTTTTATATTTAGTCCTCGCATCATCTGCTTCGTAACCTACATTTTGAGATCTTTATCGTTTATGTGACCCAATTTTTGGTGCCATAACATCGATTCATCTTGTGACTTCATTGTAAAATTCGCTGATTCTTCCGGTTTGAAATCCAGATAATAGAGCCAATTTTTATTTCTTGAAGCTTGTAGTACGACGTTGTCTTCTTGTATAATGGATGCTTTTTCTTTTTCGAATAGTACATTGTAACAGTTATCGGTTATTTTCCCGACTGATATGAGGTTTGTTGTTATTTCCGGTACGTACAACGCATCATTCAAGTTGTATTTTTCGTCGTTGGTTGAGATACTAATTTTTCCTCGACCTTTGATTTGTGTGGTGTGCTTCTTCGACGCGCGACTTAAAGTATTTACTTCAGGAGTTAATTCTTCGAATTATTCTTCCTCGCCAGTCATGTGAGAGCTACAGCCACTGTCAAGGCACCACAGATTTTAACCAATTCTGCCTGCGGATGAATAACAGACATTGAGGTTCTTTTCTTGACTTTTATTTTTCTGTGTGCGAGTGGTTCCTTTCTTCGACCAACATGCCTCTGTAGTGTGACCTTTTTTATTGCAGTGTTTACAGACGACGACCTTCCTCTTTTGCTTAGCATAAAATGCTTCGGACCTTGATGAGGTGTCATTCGGTTCTGTTTGCTTTCTGGCCTCGTTTTCTTCTACAATTTTTATTTGTAATTCTTCTGGACCAGGCAGCATATCCCGTGACTCAATAGTGATGCGAAAGTTTTCATAATTCGCTGTTAGGCTATAGAGCATCATGATACTCAATAGTTCCGGTTTATGTCCGTCCATGTCCTCCAGCTTTCCGACGACATCCATAAAATTGTTTATAGCACACCGTGCGTAAAATGACCGCTTTACGCACGCTGCGCTTGCGTAAAGTCGGCATTTTCCGCACTTGTGCTATAAAATATTATACGAAACTCGTGCGAGAAACTTTTTCTCGACTCGTGTGATTGCAGCACTCACCATCGGCTCGTGCCGCAAACTCACACTCGTCAGAAAACGTTTCATCGCTCTCGTATCGTAATGTACTATTAATTGGTCGCGGAAATCCTCTTCGGAACTCATTTTCTTTAGAACCAGTTGTTTCAACAGCTTAGCTTTTCTCGCCGAACCACGCTCTGCAACCATTTGTTGGGTGTGAAATATAAATATATCATTTGATAAACAAAGCCTTTTATTTAAAACATTACAGAAATTATAACAACATATTTTCTTCAATAAAATTCGTGACATGATAGGCTTGACAGAAAGATTTTCACAGAGCTGCTACAACCATAGAGGCTGCGCTATACCAACACACTAGTAATTATTTCAAGGAAAGTGCTGAGGCACAATACTGCTTACTTTAATTATACTGTGATGTTGTTAAGGACACCTTTTCAGCAGTGATGGTAAAAACATAATTTTGAATGATCCAAGTTAGGGTTTCGCAGTTTTGTACCAAAGTGACCATGGCGGTCCATCAAAGCATTGGCCCATCGGTATTTTGCCCGAACTGCCTGAGGCCAGTCCAAGCTTCCATGTAATATGTGTACCAGACGAAGTTTTATATTATTAAATACTAGCGTACCTTGCTCCCGGCTTCGCCCGCGTCAAAGTGTCTTTCAATCAATATATCTTTTATTGGCGCGTAAGATAAAAATAGTTATCAAAAGATTTCGGCTTGGCGGTTATTTTATTATCAGCCCTTACAGACTATAAGATTGATTGGGTCGCTGCGATGATAATGAAGGAAATCCCAATCAAATCCTTTGAGTGGTTCTCTAGTTATACCGAAACAGACAGACAGACAAAAAATAAATAGTTTTGGCCTCAGTACCTTATATACAATACTAATATAATAACCCATTTCATATCAAATTTCGCAAAAATATTTAATGTACAGACACAACTTTTTTTACTACTTTATTCTTTGTATAGGTACACATACATAGTTTGCATAGGTATTTAGTAAAATACAAAACCAAAAGTAAACTTTAAGTTAAAATAAAAAGCATGTATCCGAATTTTACAATCTACTGTGTTTTTCAAACTCGACGTTTCTAATATATTTTGCGAATTACAACGATAAAATAAATTTTAATTATAGCACTACGAATCTATCCCAAATTCCCTCGGGGTTCTGTCACTCGACGACCTCGTCCTGATGAAATTAATTGAAAAGTCTGCAAAGTGTTCTCTGTTAGTTAGGATGCGGGTTCCGCCAATGATACTCCGGGTTTTACCAACATTTAAGTTTACGCGACAGTTAAAATACACGAACGAAATGGAGTGCTTATTTTTTCCAGAACCCAAACAAGCTCTGATAAAACTCATAAAATAAGTTTATGGTCGTTTAGTGCGCTATCAAGGTTTATACATTTTCATAGGGCTCGAACTCATTTAAATTACAAAACCAACTAGGAAGCAAAAAGAACTCACCAAAGAAAAAGAATTTTATCCATTTAGGGGTGGGCCATGGTTTTTTTAATTCAGCACAAAGCAGTCAAGACAATGGTTTTTTCATGCAAATTCTGACCGGATGTAAAATCGCAGCGGAATATTTCAAGAGTTGTAACATATTCGGCGTCCAGTTTCCCTCTAGTTAAAAAGATTTTTCTCTTTTATTCCGAGCTGCAAAGCTGATTGGCCGCTCTAGCAAATTAAAAAAAAAACTTCTCAGTTCGTTAAATAATCGGCTGTCTCTGTGTTTAGTAGTACCGACAGTTCTAGACATTCCCTTCCTGCGAGAATGGGCTGCAAGTGGCGTTAATGAGCGCATTGTCCGAAGTGAGTGTGTGAAGTGCGTGTCTCACCGTCAGCGGAGGTGCAGAGCTGGAGCTGCGGATGGTACTTGTCAGTGAGCCGCTGGATGAGGTCTATCTGCTCGAACGTCAGCTGCACGGCGTCACGGTGCTGCGCGTCGCAAGGCACGTACGCCGCCCAAAACTATACAACGATACCGCAACATTTCAACAACAAACAGATTAAAATATCATGCACGAGTTACAAGTTCCGCGCGCCATCAGAATAACAGATGAGAGCATACGTATCCACTTCTGATGGTTGTTGTGGACGTTTCAAAGGAAGGCTTGCTTTGTAAGCGGATATAGGTGGGCTGATAAAGAGTGGCTCGTGAACTTTAAACCCGCTAACCGTTTGATGAATAGTGGGTACGTTTATTACATTCATTTAAATGTGGATAACGAAGTGTTTTAAGGACCATGTAAATAAGATTTCAATTCTTTGATTTCTGAAGGTTGAAAACAAGATAAAGTTAATAAAGAGTTCATGTATTTATTCACTTGTGCGGCGACTCTGCCCTGTTTAAGTCGAGGCAGGTCCGTGTGGCTCCAGGAGCTGGTCGCCCACGGCGATATCGTTCGAAGGTCTTCGTCGAATCTGTACAAAATAAATAGAGCTTTCGTTTCTGTACGGATAAGTTTCAGAGTCTCAAAGATGCATGGCCAATTTGTGTTCGAAACTTTCAATACGAGTATTTTAATATAATTTATAGAGTCGGACGGTTAGTTCTGCGGGACTTTTAATACAATTAAGACTTTAAAACACGTCCTTTGTTCAACTTTTCAATAGAGAAGTACCACTGCCGATGTCTCACAAATAACGAAGAAAGCTTTACAAAGACAAACCTGAAGTCCTTAATTTTATTGTGAAGGAATTTCCTTATATTCCAAGGTAAGTCGTTGTGTCCGTCTATGAGCGGCGTGTCGTGGAGCAGACGGTCGGCGATGCGTAGACGCTCGTGCAGGGGCGCTCCAGGAGGCGCTCGGAGCGCTAGGGGCCCCGCTACACAGGCGGACCCCGCCACCAACACCAGTACCGCCACGCAGCACCACCGCCGGTGCCACACCGAGAATCCTGCACCGAAAATCGTCTATGAGACTTTTTCAGTCGGAAAATTAAGGTGACGTTGCAGAAACTTTTTGTAAGGAAAGCTTTCGTCGCCGGGAATGATCGAACCTTTCAAAGGATACGCTTAATAGCGCTTTTGCCCCAAATACGTTTAGAGTGTGCACTACTTGTGCAGATTTTTTTAGGTTAAGCAAAGCGGACGCAGAGGTGTCGTGTAAAGAGCGTACATCATGGGAGTGCGGGTGTCAGCGCGGAGATTAACTCCGGAGCGCTAGCGGACGGTATATGCATTCTGTTGAAACTGAATTTACTCGTAACTTTCGCGGAAATAGCTTTTTTACGCTAACGAGCTGAATAACTTAGTATCACAGGTCCTGATTATATTCAAATGGCAATTTAGGATACATTGTTACTTTAAAGCTCTTAATTGATTCGTAAATACTCGTAGCATTTTGTTACCAATTAATTTGTTGCTAATTTTTGCATTAACTTAACTACGCTTTTGTAGCCGTTTCTCTATTTTTATAAACGTTAAGTATTTAGTGACAAAAAAGTCTTTTGTACGTTTATTATGCTAGCAATTACTTTCGCTGTCACGGGAAAACGTTGTTAGTACAAACTTGCGAACTAACTCACTACGAGCGTAGTACTGGAAACTAGGTTGCTACGACACTACGAGCGTAGATCTGCAGGATAAGAAGAACAAGAAACTGCTACAAGCGTGACCTAGCACTGCAGACTACCACTCTTAATATTGACTGCTACAAACTTAGCTCTTAATATTGACTTCTACGAGCTAATTACGCATACGAACTTGCCTAGAGCTTAGCTTTTTAAATTGAGTACGCTGTGAACTAGCTTGATACAAGCGTAGCCCTATATTATATAATCTGTCCTCTGCAAAAGCACGCTAAATTGTTAAATGCTACGAGCGTAGCACTACAGACTGACTTGCTATGAGTGTTGCGTTACAAAATTATGAAGAGCATACTTTCTTGTCTTTTTACCCACAACGGTCAAAGCAGCTATATACATTTAAGATAGGAGGTTTGGTTGGTTGGTGTTGGTTTGTTTCTATGTCTGTTAACATGTATATTTAATGGAGGTCCACACCAAAACGTTACATTACATTCTTATGTGATTTAAAAGAAATTGGCAAAGTAAGGTGGAAATGTTACGATTTGTTGTGATTACGTACATCGTCAATTCCAGCTTGCAAAACTGTTACGTTTTGGTGCAATCGACTGATTTCAGGGCAGCGTAACAAGCGATTTGATGCGTTTTGTCGCAATTTTATGATTTATGATGATAAGATTTCGATAGAATTCAGTATCTGTATCATATTTGCATTCATAACTTTTTTTTTTGTAAAAAAGTGAAATGTTACGTTTTGATGGGGACCTCCACTTGAGCACTTCGTTGTTACATCGTATCTCAAGTAGGATTAAACAAAATGTAATTATTTTCAATTGATTAGTGTCATCTCAAGGATATACCTAGCCTATATTTATTATCTAGCCGTTGTTATCGTTCCTCGCCTCTATTATAAAGTAAGAAAAGTTGAAAAATAAGAGTTAAAAAAATTATCTTCGAAGGACTGAAAATTGAAAATTTATAAAATTGTATTTAGCCTTTCATTTTGCACCCAAAATCCTCTTCTTCCTCCCTCATCAAACAAAACAAGCCCCGGTTTAAAATTGCGAGGCTCAAAGCAAAATCGGTGAGGGTCATCGACAACTTGGGTGTAACACAGATAAAAACTAAAACTAAACACGTAAGAAAACAAACCCTACATGTACATTTTTGGTGAGTCTCGCGCAGGTAATTTACAAAAAGTTTTTTAAAAATCTCTATGTAGTATGTAGTGGCATTAGGTAAACAGTTCTGCACACTAGAATTGAGTCTGACTCTTTTGGAATGGTATTTTAAAAGTAAATTCAAATGCGATAAACAGACCACAGCGTTCTGGTTGCAGTTATGTCACAATATACATCCAAATGGTTCCCACTGCAATTTTCATCTCATTAACGGTACTTATCAAAAAGTTTAATATTTGATTGTGTGAAGCTGCGAGCTGCTATCGAAATCAGATTAAAATTTACTGAATTCATTCTCCACAATTCTAAATGTAATCTAGCTTCAATGCACCGATCACATACGAATACTCTGTTCAATCCGACTTACACAAGGAAATCTTAAAAACACAAACGTGGCATAACCTGTTAAAATTGTGTTGTACTGAATTTTAGAATGCACTCAACGGTTTTTTAGGGTTCCATACCCGAAGTGTGCCAAACGGGACCCTATTTCTAAGCCTCCACTATCTGACTGTCTGTCCGTCTCTCACACGGGTCTACTGCTTCAACCGTAATAAGTAGAAAGTTGAAATGTTCGAAGAATATTATTACTACGGCCTTTATCAAGACAAATCATAAAAGATTAAGAAACATTAAATTTAAAGGGGGTCCCAGTAAAAGAAACCTCGAAAAGTTGCATTATTTAAAAGTTATTGGTTTTGGCTCTTAAAGACGGTAATACATACAAGTTTAAAATTTAGTCAGATTGTAGGATACTATAGGATACTCAAACGTATAACAGCGAGTTTAAAATGCAATTTTTTTTCATTATCTACTTTCCAATTAATTGAATTTTAAATATCAATAAAATAATTACTGAATGTATGGGGAAAATCACATTTAAAGACGCGAGAGCATCATATCATTAAAATGTTTCAAGCTACAGAGAACGCAACGAAAGGGTGGTCTTCAATTAGGAAAAGGTGAAAATTTGAACCACTCAGGCGGATATACATTTACAAGTAGAGAAGTAAATGGGTTTACTCGGGTGTGCGTTATATTGTTACAACTGTGTAGCCTCCGAGCGTAGTACTACGAATATCTTGGTCGTGTTATTATTTATCAGGACGCGTAACATAATACTGTAGTGCCGTCGTCGTCGCTTTTAGCTATAAATCTGACAAGCTCGTAACATATCTTGTAACACTACCTGCTACGTGCGTAGCACCTCGATCGTTTGTGCGATATTGTTACCTGAATGGTAACAACATCCATCCAAAATACACTCTTACGATACATCGGATAGAGTGAAAAAAACGCAACTACTGGAGACTCGGTAAGGGGTCAGGACCATAGTTCAATGACCCTGTTTGCGAAATAAGAAATTATTTTTTGTGCCTCAATACTTGTTCAAGAACAACTTCGACTCAATTAGTATAGGAAGTCAAATTTTCATATTGCGTTTTTCACAGATACTTTGGAGCACTTATCGGGTCTCCAGTGTGAATTTGGCCACATAAACGAAAGTCACCTAATATGTGTCTTACTAGTTTAGATTAGTAATTCAAAATTTTGATGCTTCAACTCATAACGACTTATAAAAATCAGAATTGTCAAAAACGAATTGTTATATTTGTTTGCCATCTTACTTAACGTCAGGAGCCGGGGTCACGCGCCTCTTACCCTGGTAAATGAGCTAAGTCTGTACTCACTGGAAGAGTTGCCGGTAGTGGTGGAGCTATGGCTGGTGGTGGAGGTGGTGCCGGTAGAGACCCACTGCGGCGCGCTCTTGCACGCGCTGCACGAAGACGCCGCGCGCAGCGAGCCCGTGCCGCGCTCCGTTACGTCAGGAGCCGGCGTCACGCGCTTCTTACCCTGGGTAAATGAACAGTTAAGGAAAAAACAAAATTAAAAACAACATAAGTACTCACGAATGTAAATAGAAATAGTTGATGGTAATCAGTTCCACAAATAAATGTATGTATTACCTTTTCAAGGTTTCCAGTTTCGTCGTTTTCGTGACATCTTCAGGCACTAAATTCAAATCACCTAAATACGACGTTATAAGTATTTTTTTATTATTATACGGAATTATCAATAACGTAAAACAAATCAAAGTCGATAATCAATAATGTAAACAAATCAAAATCTGTTGTTCATAATGTATTTACCACATCGTATATTTATGCTTCGAATCTAATGCCTGAATTCATTAAAACGATGAAACCGGCGGCAAACCTTTGAAAGGTAATACATACATATATAAAACATATACATAGAACTAAGGACCACGTATTTTTATTTAAACTCATGATTACTTACGTTCCATCAAGAAGTGACAACACTCACCATCAACTAATAAGTACCTGCTTATAACTAGAGTGTAAAGGACACTTGACTGACGGATCGTTCACCCAACGTTATAACTTATAATAGAATATGTTTATAACAGATACTCGTACACGAGTAGAAGCTGGTAGGCCTACGAGTTTAGCGATTGCGTAAAATATTTAATATGAGAAATTATACAACGCCGACGGTTTACGATAGGAAACAGAATTTCTTATACAAAATATTTTACGCAGTCGCTGTCATGGTAGACCTACTACGTCCATGTATGATGGTCAAGTCAATAGGTAATTTTACGGGTGAGCGATAAAATTCAAGTGATCTATCCTAGAAAAGGACACTAGTCGTAAATTTATTATGACATCCTCGGAATAATCCTACCCAAATGTAATTGAGTGTATGAAACATTTATGATGATCTTCAGTTTTCTTTTTACACGATTCCGAATGGATGAGATGTATAATTTATGAATGAGTATAATGAATTCCCAAATAAGCAAAACTCTTTCATCTGTTGTCGGAATATTTTATCATTTAAGTATCTACCTACAAGTAAGTGAAGCGGGGGAATTAAATGTTTCATTTTTCATGTACAGGTGCTTGCTTATATTTGATGAAAGGAAAATTTATAATCTAAAGGATATTTTACATTAAATTAATCACGCAGTTTCAAAACACTGTTCGATCTTAGCTGCGCAAACAGAAATTCATAAAGAGCGGAGGTAATAACGTATGGATAATAAAATTTAATGAAACGTGTCGCTGCACGTAGCTTGGTTCTTAATGTAACGTAACGACTATATTATAGAGAACTTACATGTGTGTCGTAGAATAAAGAGGTGATTCTCTTGTCGTTAGTGTTGTCGCACGTGCAGTGCGCGTGCAGCGCGCGTGGCCCTGGTGCGCCCAGCATCACGACCTCGGGCTCCAGGCAGCCATCGCCGAGGTCATCCTCGTGCGACCCTCCCGCGCTCTCCCTGCCCCCCCACCTCTCACTCGGGAAGTCATTGTACGACATCTGTCTTCGTATACTGCGACACCCTCTTCGACTGTCTAATGTAGAGAACTTCGTTTTCTCTACACCCGGAGAATTCCTACTCACTAAGTCTTCGTTGTTATCGAAACTTCGCATTTTAGTCATTTTATGTGGAGTCCGTCTAATTGTTTCGGGGACGCTAACGTTACAGTCTCTCAGTCTATCTACACAATGTTGGTCTACGTTACCGGAGAAATTCGCGTAAGTCGGACCGTTACTTTTCAACTCGTCCTTCATCTGAAACTGCGACGGCGACGAGAATATACAACTTTGGCTATTCATTCTTCGGTTAGACTTATCGACCAGCGATAACATAGATAGCTTCTTCAGCGAACTTGTTGAGCCTGATGTTATCTCGGCCAACTGTACCGCGTTTTGATGTTTCTTCGATATCGTTTCTCCGCTGATCTTTTTTAAATTAGAAAGTTTTCGTTTAATCTTTTGGACTAGGGTATTAGTCGGATCGTACGATATCAGCTGCTTCGAGATGTAATTTGATACGCCGATAGTTTTGGTCTTGTTGTGCTTTCTGTCTAGACTGCGATGCGAACCAACGGCGAGATGGCTGCGACTGGCGTCGCGCTTGATGCGCTCCAGGTCATATATGTTGAGGGTGTGACCTCGATGGTCCATAGGGTCACGGCGGCAGTTCAGGTAGTTGTTTTGTTGCACGTTGCAGTTGCAGACAAGGTCGAAGTCACGGTCCGGTGGGTGGGCGTCGACGGCGTTGTGTTGGGCGGCCAGCGCTAGGCAGGCGTCGCAGTCGACGCCGAGAAGCAGCTCGAGGCTGGTGTTCCGGATGAAGCCATCGCTAAATGTGCGGGAGCGGAAATGCGCGGCATGGTGGGGGGCGGGGGCGTAGGGCTCCCAGTCAGAGGCGGCGCGGTCAGCCTCCACCATGGTGGACGCGTCGCGGTTCACCTGTATGACACGTGGCTGCCGCAACACGCGACTGTCGCTCCGCACCGAGCTGCGGGATGGGGAGGGCGACGGTCTCTTCAGACTCTCCACTTGAATCATGGTGCACAAGTCTCGTTGCTGCGGGTTTTGTGATGATACTTCCTGTTGAGTTAACAGATTATTTGATACGGAGTAAGGACTGTTCGCAGCTATCACATACAGAACATCGTTTGGCTTAGAATCTGACTAGAGTCAAGGCGGGATCCAAGTACATAGTTGATGTTTCAATAAAGCTTAATCCTGTCAAACATGGAAAAAAAGGCAAGAGATGATATTGTGCTGTCTCAGCGTATCTTTACGCCAATGCTACGGCGTACTAACTACGATTTGAGGCAGTTGCTATACCGCCATATTCAAAAACCTGCGCAGTAAATGTGTTTACCTACAACCGAGCTAAAACGTTCAAACATTCAAAGCATTTTCAAAATTTTACTCAATTAGGTATAACGTCATTGCGTTTCCCTTGTGTAGAGGTATACGTTAATATGAAGCTACTCGTATAAAAAATTACACATTGCAAAACGGAGTCCAATGGAGTATTGGATTTATAGAAGAGATTATTCAATTACGATCGGAATCATGGATAGTAAAAATCTGACGTTTCAGTGAAGGTATTACTTCGGTATATATTATTAACTTCCAAAGCTGGAGGTTACACAAAACCTCGACATAAATACATATTTCATTAATTACAAAAATTCTTACACACGTTATACATACATTTTATCGAAATTTACATATATCAATAAATGTTTCGAGGAAATGTGTTTTCAACCCCGTTCGGTCGAAAGTATCGCAGAATCTCAATAAGGTTCACGTACCTATGTATGTGTGTTTATCTTATGTTTCTGGGTATAATATGTTCGGGACGGGGCAAGCATGGCCGCCAACGGGCAACGTCCTTAATCCCCACCCCAGATTATATATGAGAAAAGATACAATGATTAGGTATTCTTTTCATATTGAGCAGGGGATTTTACAACATACAGTGAATGAGAATTTTTTGCGCTTTTCATTACGTATTAATAATTTTATTTTAGCATGTGAAAAGAGTGATTGCGTGCATGCTACGAACGGAACAGACAGCGACCTTTTTTATTTCGATTTTTTCAGGACACAAAGAGTCATTTCTATATTTAACGTAAACACTAATCTTAAAAGCATAGACAAGTAGGTCCCTTAAATTATGTTAAGATAGTAATCGTTCTTCGTGAATAATTGTTTTTAAACATGTAATTATTGTATGTAGTATAAGTACCAAAATAAACTAGCTTTTGCCTGTGGCTCCACCCGCATTTAATTAGATTTTGTTTAGTCTATCAACTCTGTCAATATTTATTTAAAGTAATAATAATATTCTATTATGCTATTGAAATCACGATTTTTATATAGTCAGATTTCGCCTGACTATTTTCACTGTATTCGTACAGTTTCTTCGGAAGCAAACATGGTTACGCGGCGGTTCCCCGTTTGACACTGCGTCTTTCAGCGCGACGGGCTCGCTGCGAAATCGGCGCGGGGTTTGGTGAAGATGGTGGGGACGACAAGCGGAGCTGTTATTCGTCCGCGTTCAGCGCTGGAGCAGAAGATGTATTCCTGTCTCCTAACATCACACACAGAGCTCTATATCATCATTCTCGACAATATGTGCATTGACTGTTGAGTTGTTGCTCATGTAACCATATTTGCCTCCGAAGAAACTATACGAATACAGTGAAACTAGTTGGGCGAAATCTGACTATATAAAAACGATGAGTAGCCGTTTCAATAGCATTATGAATATAAACCACGAATCTTTTAGTATTAAAATAATATTCTAGTCTGAAAACTTTCAGCAGAGCCAAAAGCCGAATATCTTTTTTGACAGAAATTATTTTCTTGGTCTCTGATCCTTACTTTCGGGTTTGCGAGTCTTCGTTGAGGTAACAAAATCTATTTTGATTAAAACCCAAAAATTTACGTTTTTCTTTACAGTCATGGTTTTGTTATACTTCATTTGAATGTCAAATAGCCAAGGTTTATTTATTGATCAGTCTTTGGCTTCGTATTCTTTATTAATAACTTAAAATTTTTCTGGTAAACTTAACAATTAACAATCATAAAAAAATAATAAGTAACTGCCGTGTTTGTCTGGTGTATAAAAAGTTATCGTCTGAACTCAATGTTGCTTATTTGGTCCTGGCCCGTAGAGCGCACCAAGTGACCAATCTAAGAGCATTCCCACGTCCCTAATTTTATGTTAGCCAATGGCAGGTTAAATGATTTTATGACTCCTACGGTGAAGCAGTAATTAAAAGTTTGGTTACACGAGCGAACATAGATGAGGAGTTTGTTATTGATAAATTATTAATAATTGTTATTAATAAATAATAATCAATATTAATCACAGGCTCTCATCAATTCGTTATTGTTCGTACAGACGAAGACCTACTTCCACCAGTTTGCGTTTCCAAAACCAATTTTTCACCTGGTACATTTATATGATAAATAAATACATATTCTAATGTTTTCCGCCACCGACTCTATAAGTTAAGTATCTAAACCGACAGAGTATAGTTAGTAACGGCACACGTCAGATCGTTGAGAGACATATCCCGCTAAATAAAATTGAATTGCAATCTACCGGACGTAACAAAACAATTATAGGACGTAATAATCCTATAAACTGCACCCAAATGCGGTTCTATAAACGTTTGGAGTTTTATAGGACAACAAAATACATGTTCCTACAATATTTATAGGATCAAATTTTCTTACTTGGATAAATATTATTGACAACACGTGATGTTCGAAGAAATTTTATAATAAGTAGTCTAATAGAGAAATTAGGGTTCCGTACCCAAAGAGCAAAACGGAGCCCTATTAATGTCACTCTGCTGTCTGTCTGTCCGTTCGTATGTCATGGTTCACTAGCTCCTAGACGAAAGGAGTTGGACCTGAAATTTGGATATTTTATGCGGAATGTTGACCCTTAACTGAATACTGAAATAGAAAGGGGGATAATTTATCATAGGTACATAAAGAATGAGTTGATTTTTTTATTACCATGGCATGTGCGCTATATTTGTTTAGGACTCATTGAGTAGATTAAACATATATTTTTATTCTTTTTTATCTGTAAATGTAATGTAACAAAACTGCAAAATCAAGTTAGTAACTTATGAGAGTTTTTATTCAAGTCTACTAAGTCATTAGAATGCTACAGAACCTTCAGGGCGCGTTTTTAAAATTCTTATACTGTATTGTATAGTAGTAGTTAGAAGAACCGAAACTAATATGAAACAATGTAGTAGAAGATGAGGTTTATACTACGTGGGACTTTAAAATGTATATTTCCAAGGAACTCTCCATGCTTTAGTAGTGGTAGGAGTCTATGTAATTAATGACAATTTTAAATAAAAATGCTGCGCCAAGATCGTCGCTTTCGAGTACGGGCATATTGTGTCGCCTAGAGGCATCTTCAAACTCTAGAGCTTTAATAAATTTTCTCTGCACTCTTTCAATCACATTGTAAAATTCAAAATTGAAAATTCAAAATATTTATTTTGTAAAATAGATAGTACATAATAAACCTTTCTACAAGTCAAAGTTAATCCCTACAAAAACAATAGAATAAGAAAAAAAATAGGGAAATGCATACAAAAAAGATTTAGGTTTATTATATTTGGGCTACTAAAATGTAATAAAATTATACACCTGCATAAAAATAAAGAAATATAGGAATAAAAATATGATATATACATAATGAAATGAACAAATAAGTTGATAAATAAACTAAATTAACCAATAAAATTTTGTTACATAATCTTATTCTATACAATTTTCTTATACCTACTTAAGTAAAGGCATGAAAAATTTACTAATAAAGAATTATTTGGAAAACTGTTTGGTAGAGTAGCTGGATTTCCCAAAAAAATAATATATTTAATGAAATACGAAATGAGACCACATTCTCTCTCTACTGACAATTTGAAACAATTATCCCAAAAACGCACGTACCTACGCAATTGAAAAATACCAATGACCTGCTGTGATAATAATATGAATATGAATATGAATCTGTTCTAAAACCAAGTTTTGCACGATCAATACTTGGTTTAGCTTTTCAAGTGACAGTCGATGGCCAAATCCGAAACTGTAGGAAATAGCAAAAATGCTCAAAAGAGTCCTGGAGCCCATTTTGATGAAAATTAAAACTGCAATGTAAGTTTCTTGTAAAAATGATTTTCCTAGCCGAGAATAGAACCCAATTACTAAAAAAAAACTATATTATTCACTATCTGATAGTGTCACTTATAATTAAAAGAATCAAATTCTGAGAAGCAAATTTTTAATAAACTATTCATATTTTTTTATAAATACCGTTTATAATGGTGCCGTTTTGATCCACGACTACTTCATAAACTAAACCTGTATAGTATGTGGTTTCATCAAATACTATACTGTCTGTTAACATCCTGTAAGGGTAAAAACGAAACAAAACAAAAACAACGCTGGTTTAAAAGGCCACGCGATCTATGTCACGGGCAAAACCTTGTAAGTCAATGTTTCCAAGTTAAGTTGGGAAGTAAGGTAATGAGTTTTAAATGAAAGATTCATTTGATGCACCTTGCAGATTACGAGACGCGATAGAGCGACGGCGGTGGCGGCGGCGCGGCGGCGGCCATAGATGTGACGTCATACTGACAGCGCGCCGCATCTCGCCGCTGCCTGCGCTGCTTCAATTAAGTTTCCTTTGTCGGGACTTTCGAGCAGGCTGCGCTGCCTTTACAACCATATTATATCTGATATTAGCATGTGTCACATTAAACTTTCACTTCCGTACTTTAACTCTACGAACATAAAATAGAAACCCGCTGGGATTAAGTCGGAATCAGAAACTGGGACAGAAGTTTCCTGTGGAAAAATAATATGAAAAAGAGCCGCGAGGACGTGCGAGAAAGTTTGGGTCCGTAAAGAAAGAATGTTTTAGAAAACAAACGAATTGTACTTTGGAAAGTGGAAGAAGGTATAATCCTAATTCAATGTTCTCACAGTTCTACGGATAAACATGTTTGTGTCTGTTCTGTAGCGGGTGGCGGCGGCGGGCAAAAAATATATCAAAACATGCCTCCGCGCTAAAGCTATTTGCACAAAAGAAAACTCATATTTACCCTTACGGCTATGCGTCTTTATTGAATTATAATTTCATTTGATGGTTGTCTTAGCACAACAATTTTAATGTGGAGAGAAAATCGTATGTTTTCAGCATGTTTCTCTTGCCTTTAGTATTTAGAGTCTTTATTTATTTTACCAAAAGATATTATTCTGTAGGTAATGCCCAAAGGAGTCGTGTTACTGGATACAGTGCTGTAATCTGAATTTGAGAGGCTGAGGGAGTCCAAATCTGTCTGTGTCAGGGAATATCGTATCCACAGAACAAAAAGGTCTCTAACGTGTACATCGTATACAACTAACGGGTTAGCAAAGTACTTATTTGCTTGCAAAGGGACTTTAATAACATAAACTCACACCTAAGATTGCCCACCCCCGCGGAAGCAGAAACAAACATACCTTTAAATTCAATTATGTTTTATAAATTTTTCATAACTTTTTTACCGTAATTTTGATTTTTCGAGCTTTTCGTTTTGATTTAATGTTTATTATTATACACAAATACATTAAAAACATTTTTTTTTTTAATTTCATTGCCGCGTCGATTCTGTTAATTTTTCTCAGAAACTAGTATAAAATTTTAACTGTAATTCTGAACCCAATACAAAAATACACTACCTGACCAAATAGCTTTAAAGTTTTGGGACAAGTGGATACCATAAATTCACTGTCTATAAGTTGTTTTGTAACGTAACCCTAGCTTTGACACGGATAGAGAACGAGCTCTGATGGAGACAAGAGATTTCAAAAAAAGTACACTGTGCACCTGCAGCGAACAAAAAATGGCCTGACATTTCCAGAATTTGAAATAGGAAACCGATACGAAGGTACGAGTAAGTGCTCACATTCCGAGGGCAGGCCGATAACGGTCTTTCGAAAACGAAAACATTTATTATGGGAAGTCTTGAATGATTTTATTTAAAAGAATAATCAGTAATTATTTGATATGATTGTGAGATAGATGCATCGGAGTGTCACATCAAAGAATACTCGTACATATTCTAGCTGTTTAAGAAGACATTATGAAAATAGGTAATAAAGGGGTAAGTTCAATAATCCCGCCAGTCTTTTGGGATATTCACGATATTAAGGGACTATTTAGCGATATTAACACCATTACTACACGAAATGGAAGAGGGTCTTGTAAGATGCCCTGGCTTACCCTTAGGCCGGGCTCTACTTTAATTAAATAGGGGGTTGGTGTGGACAGGGCGGTCATTCGGCTGTTGTGTCTTACGATGAGTAGTAACTTTGAAGGTATGTGAAACGTAGATAATAATAGTAAATTGTATTTTTATTTATAAACACAAAGAAATATATAGGTAAATTTACCATATTTCAACCCCTCAGCGGGGCCTGCGTGATGACGACCCTACTGAGGGGTCAAAATATAGCACATTTAACTATATATTTCTTTGTGTTGATTAACAAAATACAATCTACTAACAATTAAAAACCATTAACAGGTTTTTTATATAAAAAATATTTATTAAATTATTGTAAATAATAATATATATTTACGGGGTGACCGAAGTTAGTAAACATAAAACACGATTGTTATTTATGAGCTCGCGGAACTTTCCCAGTTTAAGGTACCTATTTTTTATACTGGTTTTAACTGATTTAAACGACTTGTCGAAACTATGATAGAAATCAATTTATATATTTAAACAAAACTTTGCAATTTATCCATCGCAAGCAGATACAAATTAACATTATATCATTGCGGTATAGAAATGCAGAAGAAAAGTAAATCTGGATGAGAGGAGCTGTGAACCGGGATTCGAACCACGTATCCTCTATATTGCAATATTATGTTAATTTGTATCTCCCTGCGATGGATAAGTCGCAAAGTTTTTAATATATCTAAATTTATTTCCAACATAGTTTCGATAAAAGTAATGTGTATTCTTCACTACCCGATGCTGTAACGTATTGCATGTGATATCATTAATTGAAATTTCAAAAGATCGCAGAGCAATGGCATTGGAACTGGACACAGATAAAACCATTATGCTGGTATATCTCATCATGCATGAACACAAAGCTTCCGTTTTTGATCGACGGGAAACTGCCAAACTAAGTATTCTACAAACACGTATAAATATGCCAAACTTATTCAGCAGCTGGCTAAAGATTTTTTTAAATTTTGTCCCAAATAAATAAAGAAAGGGCCGACAAACAGGTTCGTATACAGGTACTTCTGTTTAATTTATCAGTAGTATCACAATAATTTGTGTATCTACTATTTAGTAAGGTGACAGAGGAAAATATTTTCGCAAATACAAAGGAAGAGCATACATTAAACTAAAATTAATTTAAAAGTATTGATTTCAGTGCCTATTAATTTATATTTCATTAATATTAACTAGAAATATGTACTTCTACCACCATCATGCCAGAACCCTCACAATGCTTTTACGACAAACTAAAAAACTGATATAGTGTTAAAGCATACGAGTATTTACTTTAGTAATAATATCTGAGCTTTTTATTTTGTAGGACATAAAATATATATAATATAAATTTATATGTATTATGTATGTATATAATACTGAAAACTTGAAATATATTTCGGCTCTTCCTTACTGAGTCGTCATCAGTAAAGTATACTTAGACAGGTATATAAAAGTACGTACATATATACTGGCAATTTCTTTTGTCCATTAAACGTAGATATGTACTTAAACATCATTTAGTACTTGCTCTCGTATACTAGTTTTTGCGCACGCTGTCCACCCGTAGTTTTTGTTCTTATGTCATCCCTAAGGAATCGCCCGACGTTCCGGGATAAAACGTATCCTATACTTATGCTGGCCTGAGTCGTTAGCTTTGGTTTCTAATTGTTAACAAATCACGCACCGATGATTTGTTGCTGAATTTTGAGGTAACAAACATATTAATTTTTAATACACCTGCTCAAAATATGATAGATTACGTGCCTGTTTAGCGTGCGTAAAATGACATATTTCGCACTCGTGCTTTTTGTTTTTACTACTGACGCCATCTAGGAGAAACCGGCCACACCATTTAGTAAGCATGTAAACCTTTATTTTACCGGTTACTCTAAAAACTGTTTGAGATGAGTATTTTCAAACCTTTATATTTTATTATTAAATATATTATGTATGATAAATGGTAAAAGATGTTTTAAAAATTCAAAACGATTTTAGACGTCATAATTTATATTATATTTTAACTATCTGAAAAATTATTATTAAAAAGATTTTAGAAAGAGACATTGGCGCCAACCAGGACTGCGTGTTATTCTGTCCACTTGTATCTCTTTTGACCAAAATTGCATTTATTTTATTATTTCATGTAATTTTTCACAGGTGTATTAAAAAACTTCGTTTGATACACGTGCGAAAGTGTTAATATTTCTCGTCCCGACTGATTTTTTCCTCGACTGCGTCTCGGCAAAAAAGTCAATCGTGACTCTAAATATCAACCTTTTCGCATTTGCATCAAAATGTACTATTTTAAATTTATATTACGTGTTCTGAAAATCCAGTGATCAGTTAAAGTCACTTAAATGCACACGTTTCCTTACAAACATCCCATCGCTATATAATAAGGAGCAAGCCTCTCTCCGTATCTCGGGCACAAATAATGTTGCGGTATTCTTGTTGTAATTTACGTACCTGACGAACACAATCGAGACCTACCCGCTCGCTGTTAAAAACACGGGTCAATTAAAGCGTGATAAAACTAAAAATAAAGCTATTATATTTCAAATACCTTTTTTGAAATGTTTATAGAATATTTTATGAAAGACTAAGTTTGCTGAAGTTTAATTTGAATAAAAATGTTGGAAAAGATAAATGCCCTAAGTTGAAACGTCTTAGAAATGTTGAAATAAAGATTACCATTAAAAAGATAAAATAACAATTTCCAGCTGGGAGGTTATAAAGAAAATGCCTACATATATTAACATTGAATCCGCAAGGAATGCAAAGAAAAGATTTATCTCACTAGAGCAGACCGCTCAAGCACCTTTCGCGTGCCTTTATATAAATGCCTCCTCTGTCAGATAGGCTTACATTGTTAGGCACATAACACCGCCCCGTTAAAAGAATATAGAAGTACAGGAAAATAAAATAGATTGCCGGGAAAAGATTTCTACGTAAGTGGTCATTTGTAAGCGGCCGAGAAAAATGCTCACTCGTCTAGGAAAAAATAATCGTGCGTGGCGAGCAAGCGGTGGTGACCGATACACAGAAAGGAAAGTTTGAAAGGGATCCCGCCCTATATGTTATGGTAGACCCGAGTTTGATCATGGGGAACATTCGATGGCTAATGTCTACTAAATAAACTAATTCAGGGTACTGTTTATTCAGTTTATTCTCCCTATTTTAAACGGACAAGAAAATATTTTGATATCGGTCATCGTTTCGTTCTTCTGCAAATCGAAAGAAGATGTCTCCTTCAGAAGGAGAAGGAGTCCTTTTTGGTTCTAAAGGCAATTCATGTGATATTTGGCAACAAGTGTTGATAGAGTTCACATATTCGAATTTTATGGCAATGGAAAAAAAATTAATGAATAACTTTCACGAAGCTTAATTAAGACTCAGGGAAATTTCACAAGTATAGACAAATTATTGATCTCATTGAAAATCCGAATCCGTCGAAAAATAACTCCCATTTTTTTGCAAACCTTACCATTAAAAAACCTCATTCGAGCTTCCTAAGGCTGTATTGAGACTAAGACATAATAGTAAGACAGTTTCCTATTACTGCTCTATTAATGGGGGCTACCTAACATAACTCTATAGGATTGTCTTCATTCTCTGAGTAAGAGTTGAGCAATGAATCTATAAGCGAGTCGGAGAAAATTTGTTCGTTGTAGAAAAGCTATCCAAAGTGGTCCCATGACTTGATGTCTTTCGTTGCATATTTCTTCAAAAATATCTGCGACGAAGGATATTGTCCATTTCTACTTTCAGCAGAGCTTAGCTCCGACTCTGAATTGCGTGGGTATTGTAAATTGAATGTAAACCGCGTCTGATTTTTCTCCGGGGTTGTGAAGGAAAAGCGGTTTATTTATTGTGGTGGAGGCAGATTTAGCGTATTATCGTAGCAAGGAATCTTGGACGAATAAACCACATAAATAGTAGGAAATTGGGTTGTTTTGATTTGGTTAGAGTTTTATTTTGTGATTTTATCTCTGTCAACAGCTAAGTTAAAATTAAAAAGGTAACTTGATGTATGCGATCCTTCAAATTATTTTTGAAGTGCATCAAAAGTGGACACGTATATACAAGGGTTATCTGTGACTCGTTAAAAAATTAAACCACATGTTTTGTTGATCATACCTACTGAAAAACATTCTTGATACGAATAATTAAATATACGCGAATGAAATAATGGCTTCGTGGTAATTTGCCAGTGGAAGATTTATCTTCGTGTAATTTTAAAAGTCATACAATAAAGTTCTCCAATATGATCTAGACTACATTATTCAGCACGGCGGAGATAAACCTGGTATTTTTACAATTTAAGAACATAAATTTTACTTAAATCAAACTGACGTGTTCATTGCTTAAAGTTTTTTCAAGTTGAAAGTAATAAAGAGGAGGCTTAAAAATTTTTCGATTTGTATTGTGGACGTCCATACTAAATTTTACTAAATTTAAAAGTTTAAAAGTTTAATAATTAAAGTTTAAATTTAAAGTTTAAAGTACTATTGCGGAAAGCTTAATTTTTAAAACGGGGAGCATACAATGCCCTGCGCATGCAATATAACAACGCGTTCAGGGTGTTGTTGGGGCTGAGGCGATTTTATAGCGCTTCTGGCATGTTCGCAGAGGCCTATACTGACGGCTTCCATGCCGTAGTAAGAAAAAGGTGTGCGTCTCTGTTGAAGCGCGTGCGTTCCAGCTTCAACAGCTTGCTGAGCACGTTTGTGGACTGGTGGGACTCTCCGATTCTACGCCACTGGATTGGCCTGCATGTCCATGTGTAGTGGGGCGTGGAGTCTTCTTTGTATATTTTGTATATTGATGTATTAGCATAAGTTACTAACAATAGCATAAGTTGTTTTATTACTAACATTTTTATATGGATCTTTGATCTGAAATAAATACATTTGATTTGATTTTGATTAATATGACTGTTACATTTGCAGTAATTTAGCTTATTCATAAAAAAAATCTCTGTTCATAGCAAAAAAATATCTCTTTGTAAATTTTAGTGGCATTGGTTGTTTCAGAACTAGAAAAAACAGGCCAAGTGCGAGTCAGAATCGCGCACATGGTTCCGTAACACCACAAAGTACGGGCACAGAACCCTAAAAATATTATGGTAAATAACAACAATAAAGATACTATAGCAACATCAATGTGACGATCAATGAACCCGGCATCAGTTGATTATAATACATTTTGTAATTGCTATAAATATTAATGTTGTTTATTATCTCCCCCTCCTGGGGTAACCCGGTCAAGCTTTATGCCACCGAATTACTCCTTCTGCTTCACCCTAGTCTAAAATAAAATAGTTTAAGTATTCCAAAACGGTTTTTGTACTTCAATGTCAATTTATATATAAATGTCAAATACGCATTTTCTTTATTCGACTGACAACGAACACAAGTGGGTCGAAATATATATCGATCATTATTTTTTCATTTGTTTCTCTATATACTCCATATAAGTAGCTACAATTAAAGGCTCAAGAAGTCACAAAAACAGTTTTTATTATCTTTCTATAAGTTCTAGACCGTATGTTACAAAATATAAAATTAGAATCAAATTATTAAAAAAGTGTAAAAGCGCGCTTTTCACGTGTAGTTCATTCACGGATTTAACACAAAGTGGGATTAATCTATGATGCAACTTGAGGCGAAAGATGGATTACACATTTTATATACCGAAGCGTCTTTGAATTGAAAAGGTGCCAAAATAAGAAAACAAAACGCATGGTAATACAGCACACTCTGGTTTTTAATAGACATCATATTAACAAAGTTATGGGACTTACGAGTATTCAGAAGGGAGAGGTTGTAATAACATTTAAATTGAATTAGATTTTTTCAAAGGATAATTTCAAGGACCACACAAAAATTGTCTGCCAGCATGTCGCCTCTGCATTGTAAATTGACAGTGCTTTAAAAATTTAAAAAATAGTCATCATGTGCTCATGTCTTGGACTAATGTTTAGATTTCTTGTAAAACAAAGAAAATCGATGAGGCAGACATCCACGCCCGGCTGTTTCAAAGACAGATAATTTGCCTTTTTAAAGAGTTTTACGCCAAGCATCAAGTAAAAATCTAATTTTCTTTTCATACTTTATTATTTGTTTGGTTGGTATATTATAAAATTACTACCATTACTACCAGCCCTTTCCCCGATTCCATAAATAAAACTTTTTAATAAGATATATTCTTGTATCAATGTTGGAGATTTTCACAATATTAGATCAACACGATAGAAAACCAATTAGAAACAAATTATTGCAGAAAAATAAATCACAGCAGACCCCCCCCCGCTCGGACAACAAGCGCGTTAGCTAGAGAATACGAGTTCAAACTCCGGCTGTGACTTATTTTGCTCAGGATTCATTTCAAATTGATTTTGTTATCCTGTAATGCACTCTAATAATATTTACAATCTGAGTATTTCGAGGTGTTTTTATAACTTTTCAATGCTTATATAGTTAAAGCAATCTATGAAATTTTATTACGATACTTACAATATTTTACGCCTAACATCAGTACCGTAGTATAAATTGATCAAAATTGGATTAAAATCTCGATAAACATCTAACTTTGGGATTTATTATGATCGAATGTCAATTTCCTTTAGATCTATATGTAATAGTTCTCAGTGTATTTTTTTTTTGGTGTTATAAAACGGCAATGACTACCCTAAAAATCTGTCTGGCAGAAGCTTCGTTCGAGGAATTCCGCCTTAACGTTTTCTAAAGTACCGTCATATTAACACCTTTCGCAAGTGCTACTTGAGGCCTCTAACGTTCGAGCTGGGACCTCGCACGGAAGACCTTAGCTTATTTATATTGAAGCTCATAAAGAAACGGACTCATTACGAAATTATTGCCTTTTTTCACGATTTTTTCAGAATCACATGAAAATGTTTTAAAGTAAAGGAATAAATAATAGGGTTCCGTATTATTCCGAATTATTTATCGGTCGCTATCATTTTAGTGGCTTTTTTTGACGCCTTTACGTTGGTATGGTATCTATATTGTTGTTTTTTTATAATGGTTTTGTGTGGTGCTACGGAACACTTTGTGCGCGAGTCCGACTTACTTACAGTATTATTTTAAATATGGACTGTTAGGTCTAAGTCAAAGCTACGCCACACCCGTACAATTTGAACGTCGACTATTACGTCCCGGCGTATATAATATAGCAGATTATAGCAAATGTCACCGTATTTCAGGCACAAATAGAGATCTACAGATTAACGTGCCTCACGCAGACTGAACACAAATGTGCCCCTACGGGGTTTGAAGCCGCGGCCTTAGGATTTGTGGTCGAGACGTTTGAACCACAAAGGCGATCTGCCTGTGGTTTATCCAACCAGAAATAATAACACAAGGCAACATGGTTTTTGTTGTTTGAATATTTTTCTGTAATTCCTATACGAAATTGGGTCCTGAATTCGAACCTGAACTCAGATTCCTTCTATCAGCTCTCCATTTTGGTTAAATCAACTTTAAGTATAGAAATAGTAGGTTTTTTAAGATTTCTGAAGTGGTTTTGCACTCATTACCATTTGTTTTACAGATTTATTTTTCATCATTACAAGCTCTTTATCAATATTGTATCATGCCGAAAATAACAGAATTCGTGATTGATCCTTGTTTTTCCAAATAAACAATAATTCCGTAGGAGCTTACTCTGTCCATACATTTCATGCTAAGTTTTTTCTATGAACAATCGTATGTGATTGTTTTGTGCTCTTAAATTAAAAACTACAATTATTTTCATGAATATTTTTATCTTTCTATTAAAAAGAATCATTAATAAGTATTATTATTAAAATTTAAAGCCGGAAAACTAATCGTTTCAAGCGTAAAAACCTACTAAAGTAGTAAAAACACTCGATTTTTTCAAAATTGAACCCGTCTCAGATAAATATTACGAGCTGATAGAGAAAATGATTCAGCACACATATTACTCTAAGAAAACCAAAAAATAATTCATACAACAACAAAAAAGTTCGTTTTTGTTACCTTGTGTAATTTGTCTAAGTGCGAGTCGAAATCGCGGACAAGGTGTTCCGCACCACCACACAAAACAAGTACGGAACCCTCAAAACAATATGGTAAATATCAACAACATAGATGCCAACATCAAGGCTACCAAAAACAAGCCGCTAAAATTTACAACTAATTTGACTGCATACGGAACCCTACTTTTTATTATTTGTTGTTTTACTTTCGGATAAGTACTACAATCTGATTCTGTGAAATTTTCAACTGTCTACCTATTACGGTTGAACACGTAGACCCCTGTGACAGACGGACAGACCGACAGACAGACAGCGGAAGCTTAGTGATAGGGTCCCGTTTGGCACCCTTCGGGTACAGAACCCTAAAAATGAAATTATTCTGGTTATCAGTGTATGATAGTAAAGACTACGAAAGTAAAATTGCTTTTTTTCTTCAACTTCTTCTCTCTTACTTTTACTTATTAATGATTGTTATGAATAAAAGTACGATAAAAGAAGTTGATTCAATTCAATATTCAAGCTTGAGAATAAAACCGTAAGAATAGCATTTGAGAATGTATTAATGAACTTAATGGTCAGCATTTGGCATTAGACTGCAAAGTAAATCTTTAAGAACTCGTTAGTTTAGCAAAAAAAATATATATACAGGCTGACTTTCAAATAAACCCCGATAATTTTAGAGGTTATTAGTAAACGTTACTAAAACACATTTTAAATGTAAAAACAATTAAAATTAAAAGTCAAAATATTATTAAAAAATTTACTTTGAAATAAAATTTATCCTAGCCATTCCCATACGGAAAAAGTTGAAAATAGTCCAAAATAGTGGGATCAAGAATAAAAATAACTTCGCGCGATCTAATTATCTTATTTCTTCGGGTTTCTTTGGATTTTACGAAAATCTTCAAAGAGCTCCAACTTTAAAAAATAATGACTATAATTTTGAATTATTTTAATAAAACCAGTTTGTATTCTTCTACAAAAAACTAAATGATCGGGGTTAGGTTAAAAGTCAGCCTGTATATTTATCATTCTTTTTAATCGATGCAGAGTCCAGCAGGACCAAAAATATATCTTAGTTTATGTTGCCTTACACCTTCCTAAAATGAAAAAAATATACAACAAAGTTGTTTAAGATTTTCTCTCACATATTTTTTCCCGACACTATCTCGTATATAAATCCGTGACAGGTGAAACGGAACCGTGAAGACAGCTACACTGATTCACAATCTACTTACAAAAATAAAACACATTCCGCCATCTCCCTGAGGGCTAACCAGAGACTGCAGACATTTATCTCTCCTACATCGTATAATAAATACGGTTCAATTTAATTAAACAGAAACAATAATGATAAATGAGATACTAATCTAAAATTGTAAACGAAGACTTATATTAATAACGCTTCATAATTTTAATAATTAAATACCATCAAAACGGACTCACGCTGAGTAAATATCAGCAATTTTAATTAAACCCTTGAGTTTCATTAAAATAGGCTGAGCACGTGCCCCATAATATTGGCCTCAGAAATAATTACACCACAGTTCAACTCAGACATCGATGTTTACATAACTGTACACGTTTACCTCAATAGTCTACAAATTTATTGTTTGTTAATTATTTCCATGCTACTTTTATGTAAATGTTTCGAACTGATACAAACTTTTTATTTGATACTTACATACAAATAATACTCATTGAACAACCAAACATCACATCAATAAGTACTATACAAAAATGAATGGTTCCACAGGTGCTGTTAATGATACGTTAACGTGTCATTGCTCTCATCATACGAACACAATGAAAGTCGTAATGGCATATTTTCGAGCGCGCCAGAGTCGCGTAGCGGTTCGCTACGAGGCCGTAGCTCGCAATGTACGACGCGCGACTACGCGGGGAGCTACGAGCAGCGCGACGCTACGAGAGCAAAGCGCCCTTCGGAGGAGCGATCGCGGGGAGAGCGTAGGTCGCACTGGCTGGCTCGTTGCGAATAATCCATACCCCGAGGAGCGAGGAGGCTGTATTTACCGGACCGGTGGGCGGCCGCGCGAGCCGGCTCCGACTGTGCTCTCCACCACCGCCGCCGCCGCCGCTACCACCGCAGAGCACCGCGCTGCGTGCCCCCTCCGTGTTGACACAATTTCGATATGTCATACAATTTTAGAGCACAACACAGTCATGTCCCGTCACGGTGGAATGCAACCTCGAAAACGGTCGGTTTGTTACTAAACGATCGATCACTAACACATTTTGCTTCGCACTCGTCACTAGTACAAAATAAAGTTTCACAAACACAAATACCATTTATCACTCCCAAACTTGAACGCGGGGGTAACAACAGTTAGAAAGTTGTAGCAGGGATATAGCCAAGCTTGTTTGTTCATCAGATTATATTATCTCTGGAGGATTGACTACAAGGGTTTTATGAAGGCATCTAATGTTAATGATAAAAAACCTACTAGCAGATCTTTAGCCTATATTATAATATATGCTAGGTACAATAATGAATACTTTGGTGTGTTCCTAATGTACATAAAATGATTAATGACCTACTTCGATGCAAGCAGGAATATTTAAATTTTAGATGAATATGTAATGGTCATGTGGACGCTGAAATAAAAAAAAAGTCCTAGCAGGTATAATATAAGCAAGCTAGATTATATGCTGCATTACATGATTACCAAGAAATAATAAAACTCCGTATTGCACAATAGCGAGCTAAGTACTAATTAGTAAGAAAGACTTTCGGCATTTTTAAATTTGCTCTTTGGTTAATTCTATGGAAGTGTGCACACAGAAACAATGTTTTCTAATAAATGCAATAGTCATAAATAAAGGTGACGTGACCGGTTTATTAGTTGGGTATTAGACGCCGCGGGGCATACACACGACTTACTTTTTCCTACAAAAGGGTCTCCGAATGGGTTTGTGGAAAACATCGTAATTACACAATATCAAATACGCTGAAAATGAAAAAAACTTAGGTCCTTTTGAAATTTTGGTCCCAAACAGAAGCAGCAAATCAAGGTTTTATTGATAAAATCGACACTCCAGAATATATTTTTCATGATAGGTAATTTGTATGTATGTTTTGTATCATATTTAGTTTAAGAATTGTTAAAATTTAACCCTTATTCAGAGAAGTAACTTTAATGAAAGTTTAGTCAGCGGTCCAAAATTAACTTTTCAATATTATGAAACGAATGTTTTCAACAAACTCCAAGCGGCCTTCAACATCGATCCGTAGTAATCTACTGTAATTATAATCACTGCTTATTTCATAAAATCCAATTCGTAAAAATTGTATTTACACTACTCGAAGCTAGAGTAGCATTGCTTATATTATTAATTATTTCATAAAAAGAAGTAAAACATGAAAAAAAGAGAAATTTGCTTAAGATATATTTCGGGCCCAACTGGGCCCGGCTCCTGTTGAGAATGACAATTATTTACATAATACATATTTACAGAGAAAAAAAATAGGTTTATTTACAATTAAATGAATTAATTTATTAATAATTGCTTCTATTAGATATTGTATTTCTATTATTAATAGTAACAAAGAAATAAGCGTTAAATGCGCTATATTTATTTGTTTCTATCAATAATAAAAATACAATTTACAAAAAATTCAATGCCTATTAGATCTAATTCCATTCCCAACACCACCAGCCGCGTACACACTGGTATCTCTATGAATGTCATTTGTTTATTGACCATATCCTCCGCGTCCAAATGGCTTTTAAGGGTGATTTACTACCCTCGTAGCACGGAGTTTTGTGCACCAGCCTATTGTTACCCGACTTTATTTACCGAGTGTTTGATTTTATTTTGAACTGAACAGTAAACTCAACATGTATAAGGTTTTTTTCTTTGAAAACCCAATGAATCTATCATAACTTTGAAATTATAGGAGAAATGAATGTTTGAAGTTATTCTGCAGATGCAGACAAAACTTTTATAGCTGGGCTGGATTTATTTATTTTATTCGCTCTGACCAGAATTGGATAACAGCATCCAATTGTTTGTTTATTTGAGAGGAAGGTTGATTCTATATATCCTAAAAATGTAATTCTTATATCTGTAGATAGTAACAAAAACAATTACATACTGATGAACTTCTTGATGTCATCATCACAATACTTCTCCATCCGAATACAGAATGTAGATTACAAAAATAGGTTATAAACAATATTTTTATTATGTTGCTCATAAACTAACCTGATCTCAACGAGCTATAGTTCGCCGCAGCCTAATCTAGAAAAATTATAATCTCACTAGTGGAATTATAAACTATCAGATTTTATAATCTTATGGTGACATAATAATATATACTATACCATTTATTATACTCCGCACAGTTAAACGGTAGAAAATTGTTTTCTTTTCATCATGCACCAAATCATACTTTCCGTCCGTAAGGAGGTTGAACGATGTTGATATTACGTCAAAAGCCTTTTTGGCATATTATTGTAGGTAGGTAGTTGCTCAAAGAGAAGGAGCTCTGGAATTTATAACCGATAAGTCAACTTTACAAAACCTCATAATTCCATATTTCAATTTATTGAAAAACATTTCCTGGTCATACGACGGTTGGTACGAGCCAATTAAATAATGTTTTCAATGCAAGTGCTCGTAAATACCTATTTTATATAGGTATGCTGCAAAACTGTTTTCAAAGTCAACTTTACCGTACTAGTGTTTTATTTAAATATTTCTTTTATTTATTGAAAAAAAGTTGCAAGTCTTCTCTTGGGTATCATCAAACTGAAAGCAACTTATTTCTGTCAAGTTGGCAACTTGCGTGCAAAGTAAAAGAATGCCCGCCTAAAGTTCATTTGGAGCATTTATCGTTTGTTTGTTTCTTTAATGACGTTTCATTTATTTACTCACACTATGCATTAAAAAACGTAGTATGATACACGTGGTAAGGGCAATAACTAACTCGTAACGTTTATCGTCCTCGTAAGCTAATGCCTCCTTGCCGTACTTATAGCATAAACTACTATTCCATCCATCCATCAGCCTGTTTCGTCCACTGCTGGACATAGGCCTTTCCAGGATTTCGCCACTCTTGGCAGTCCTCCTGGAAGAAATGCCCATACTCACACACGCTGGGCAGGCGGGTTGGTGAGCGCGGTGCCGAAACCCTTGCACCAGTGATGTCGCTGCCCGTCACCAGTCTGTTTTAAATAAGGCCCGGCAATTGGGGATGGATATACCACCATCCATCGGTCCCAGGCAATGGTGGGCCGCCTGGTTTTGCCTGAGAGCTGTTCTCTTACTCTCCCCCGAATAACTTCGGGAGGATTTGCGAGTAAGATGGTGGTACCTCCACAGTCGAGCCCGGCATCAGCTCTACCACCTATAACTACTATTATTTTGTGTTTTCTCTAAAAATACGAAAAGTTTACTTTTTACCTACAGTGGGCTTACGCTTCGCCATGACCTCGCCTGATAAAAAGCGTTAATAAAGACCTAGGATGGTGCGTCTCGCCAACAAACTGGGAGAGTGACAGCAGGCGAAAGGGACTTCCGCAAAAATCTACAGAAGACAGTAACGGATGAATGACTAATACAACGCAACTGCCTGTAACCACTTCCTGTAATGGCTACTCATGACGTCATGCTGGAACACCACGAGTCGCTTGGCGGCATTGGTTTCGTCATGAGGATTGTGACAAGCCACGGCCGATCCCTGCCAAGTTAATGGGTGCCTCAGTCGTCTCTGCAGACAGGGCCAAGAGGCGATGACCTTACGAACCTCGATATTACAGAGACATTGATTCTTGGCATACCTTTTTAAATCATTCAGTCGCCTTTTACAGTATCCAAGAGAAGACATGTGCCAATATTCTTTTGGATTAGGAGGTCACAACAAATCTGGTAATGATAAGGGAAATGGCTGAATCTGGGTTTACAGGATAAAGGGCACCTCTCTGATGCCAAATGTGTCGGTCTGGCTGCTCGGAGTGGTTGCGTAATCTATAAACGCCGCTTGTAAAACTAGATATGGTGACAAAAAAAGAAACAATAAGTTTAACTACCAAATAAAAATGTATTCAAACTCTTGCTCCGCTGCTAGGCCAACCTTGGCTGAGTTCGTCTGTAACTCTGTTGGAACGGGTGTCTCTTAAATCTCAGAACACGAGCGACCTGTCATTTTTCCAGGAGAGTTGTGTCATTCTATTTGACCCCTTGCTATCTCTAAGTCTTTTCGGGTTCGATGTCGGGTCACTTGTGCCTGTTACGGTTAAACGTAGCAATTTTAAGTACTATTGTTATTTAATGTTCGTCATTGACTTCAGCAGTGCATTACACTGCCCTTAAGAGAATCGATTCGGGTTCGAGTTACAGAGGACCTCCTTTTATGACCTCGCATCGTTATCGGTGGTCCACTATAACTTGAAATCAGTATTTACGTAGGTAGCGGATTGGACCCCTTCCTGAAGTCACAGAAAATACAATGAAGTTTAAGAACGGCAAGTAAGGGCCGGACGAACAACGTCGTTGAAGCTGGCGTAGCGTGTTAAGCTGAGAGTAAATAGGTGAAACTTTTAAAAAGATTTTATTTAACTTCACCTTATTATTAGTCTGTCGGGTCTGTTTAAGCCAGTTCCTCCCAACCGATTGAGCTAAAATTTTCTTCACACGTCTGGTTTTGGTGACAATGCACGATAAGTTAAGTGATGTCATTTTAAAGTCTATGGCGGACGCTACAATATGGAAAATTATTACTTCCATACCAACTCCCTTGAAATGGGTAGAAAAAGGGTATGGCGTTGGCGAGGCAAAGCGAGTGACGAGATTCTAAATCCATGGCGGACGCGACGAGATGGCGATTTAGACATGCAGCAGCGTGTCCAGGGCCGAGTTCTAAATAGAAAAGGCCGGCGCACCCGATGTGTGTTAAATGTGTTATAGAACTTTCTATTGGACTTACGAAGTAGATATACATGTCTGTAAGGTGTTAATTATTTGCATGTATGATGTAACTTTAAAACGTTTAAGCTTCGACTGTGAAAAGTTGCCAAGTTCTACATATTCAGTAGAAAGGACCCTAACAAACTTTATTTTAAAACAAGGGAAGAACGTTGTACATTTTTGCAGTTATGACTTATAGGTGGCGCAAAAGCCATTAGAGCGATATATTTTTCTCCAATTAATGTGATCAGTTTTACACTTTCAAATTAATTTTTTATAAAAACAGAGCTCTTTTTTCTTTCTTCATTTATAACAAAATGGCAGCCAATTCAAATTTTGACATTACCGGTATATATAAGCCTCGGAACCCAATCTGATCTCAATTCTTTTTTTGGCGAAGCCGACAATCCTTTGTACTGAACTCGGCGTCTTTTTACATCTATATTTTTGGTGGAATTTATTATTTCCACACCAACCCCCTTGAAATGGGGATTAAGTAAAATAACAAACAATATACCTTCTATATACCTTCAAATAATACGAGTAAGTTCGATTTAATATCATTATGTTTTACTGATTTTATATTGAAACAAATGTATATTAAATTTATTTTGTTATTTATTATTAGCTTGTCATATGAAATGTTCATAATGTTCATTAATTTCATTGGATAGTAATTTATTGGTAAGTAAGTACTTGCCGAAGTATGCATTTTATTTACAATTTGCGCGACAAAATAATAGTGTAGGGCATGATGGAGTATCCGCTAAGGTTGTAAAATATGTTGCCGAATACATAGCTCCACATTTAAGTTACTTGTTAAATTTAAGCATTAGTGCAGGGATTTTTCCCGATAGTATGAAAATAGCAGTTATAAAGCCTCTTTTCAAAAAAAATTGCAAGGAAGATATGTCAGATTACAGACCGATTGCTCATCTGACAACATTTGCAAAAATTTTTGAAAAGTTTATTCATAAGAAACTGTATCTTTACATGGAAAAAAAGAAATTGTTCTCAAATGAACAGCAAGGCTTTAGAAAAGACAGATCAACAAATTTGGCGATATTTAACTTATTAAAAAAAATTACACTCAATATTGACAAAAGGCAACATGTTAGCGCGATATTTATGGACATGACACAAGCGTTCGATTATGTTGACCATGAAATTTTATTACGCAAACTTAACCATTATGGGATCAGAGGAAATATTTTAAAATTAATAGAATCTTATTTATTAAATAGAAAGCAATACATTGAATTATCTAAAATCAACATTGATACAAAAAGAGAAGAAATCTATCAATCAAGTCATAAAATCGTTAGGTTTGGAGTGCCACAGGGCAGTGTCCTGGGACCTCTATTGTTTATAATTTATATAAATGATTTGCCCAGGCATATACAGTACCCCATGACACTTTTTGCCGATGACAGTACAGTGATGATAGAGAATAATAATCAAAATCATTATCAACTTGAAATTAACAGCACTTTGAGTAGCATAATTTCTTGGATGAAAAATAATAACTTGCTAGTTAATCTAATAAAAACAAAAATAATGCAATTTCGACAACGTGTTCCAGCACTAGTAATAGACATAAATTACAAGGGTTCTAAAATAGAAGAAGTTGAGACCTTAAAATTCCTAGGAATAACAATTGATAAATCACTCACTTGGAAAAAACATGCTGAAATATTGTGCTCAAAACTGTCCGCTTCTTCCTATGCTCTGTTTAGGCTATCTCAAATAGTAGACATTGCTACTGTCCTGTCAGCATATCATGGTCTCGTTGCCTCGGTTTTAAGATATGGAGTAATTTTTTGGGGTAACTGTACAGATAGAGAAACTATTTTTAAAAGTCAAAAACGATGTCTCCGAGCAATGTTTGGTCTCAAAACTAATAACAGTTGTAAACCTTTATTTAAAAAGTACAGTATATTAACGTTGCCTTCATTGTATATATTAGAGGTAGCGCTATTTGTAAAACAGAATCCTGATTTGTTTGAAAATGTAAAAGTTGCAGCATTTCATGGTCGTCTTCGTCCACGTGATCTCACTAAAATCTACCACAGACCCACAAACACTGCATTGCTGATGAAAAGTGTATTTGGTATGGCGCCAAGGTTATACAATAAAATTCCATTGGAAATAAGAATGTGCCCTGTAAACCTATTTAAGAGTAAATTGAATAGATTACTAACACAAAAATGCTATTACACCATAAAAGAATTTTTGTATGATAATTTGTAATCTATACTGACCATACTATTAGGAATATGATTGTAAATATATATTAATAATAATCAAATCAACTTTCAATAAAAATAATAATTATTATTATAAATAGAGTTATCGAATATTATTTTAATAGATTGTACCTAAAATGTGTTTATTTTAAGAAGGCATGCAATGTGTGTAATTTCTATTTGTACGCTGTGAGGCAAACATGAAGAACTTTATGTGTTAACAATGACATCTGTATGTATTTCTACTCATGTTTTTACAAATAAATAATATTTTGATTTTGATTTTGATTTTGACAATCGACAACATTACAAATTAATAATTGGTGCAAAACTAAAAACCATTTCGAGATATTGGCTTTCTGAGCATCAAATATTTTTTTCAGAATTAAATTATTATTAAATAAAGAAATTTAAAAAAAACCCTCAAAGGTTGGTAAGCACAGGATTTTAAAAACAATTACCTTTGCTTTCAAGTTCATTCCGTATTAAAAAAAAACAACTGTCATGTCATTGTGACTGTTGACATTGACAGCGAACATAAACATGCCAAGTTTTTTTTAAATAATCCCTTGACAATGAACGTCGAGTTTGAAATCCTCAGTTGCGACTTACGTCCTTTTAGAATGAGTTAATAAGAAAAAAATAAAATAAGCATTAAAAACGCACAATAAAACAAAGTAAAAAATACGTAAGCTTTATTTTGACGCAGACTTTCAATATAAATATTGAAAACAAATGGTTACCTGAAATTAAATGATGTCGATTATCTTAAAACAAATAATGAACATAATTTTTATTAAATAATCAGTTTCAGCGAATTCAACTTATTTTATTCGTTTTCGTCGGTGGCTTAAATAAAATATAGTTTTAAAAAAGGCTTTTTTATTTAATCTTCAGGAGGTATATAAGAAAATAAAGATATATAAAATATGCCAATAAATGTTTTATAGCACTATTATTTGACTTTACTGCTTTTAAATAACTTCTGACATGAACATTTTATCTTAGAACGAAAAATATTAATCCATTCTTCGAATTCAAACGAAATAGAAGTTCGAGATATCTAGTAGTAAGAGTCGTAGAGTTTATGTGCAGAAGGCACTTTATTTTAGTAGGGTACAGCACTAACAATCAAATACTGGCATCTCGGATAACATTCCACTGCCCCATCACCATTCTTCCATTTCCTCACGGTATATAGAAATAGATTATATGAAAGGGTAAAAAGGTAGGGAGTAAAGTGGATGAAGGAAGCTACACCTCTGGAGAGCAAAGTAAAAGATGTTTGGGTCGCGACTACTGACGTGTACATAATATATTATGAAAGCTTCAAACCCTTCTCAGGAAAGGCAAAGATTTAACACCCCGTTACGACTACTTTTCTTATTATATTTTGTCCTTTTGATATTTACAAAACAGATCTGAAATAAATTAGACACATGCAGGAGTACATATCGAGAACAGCTCGTATCTCCATTTTTGTCTCACTTTTATTACGATATTATCATTGGATTTATTGTTTAGACATAAAGAAGATTTTGTTTATGTGACATAAATAAAATACGAGCTTCTCCCAGAGTAGTGACTATACATACGTCACCGGTATCTTTACCGGTATTATTTTATCCGATATTCTATTAAAAATTCAAAAGGAATACAAATACAATGAAATTGTACGTAACATAAGAAATAAATATCCTTATTATAGATCAGTTCTGGGTAATAAGTAAATATAACACAAGACTATGGAAAAGCACATGTAAGTAAGTATGCTTATGCAACTAAAAAGTAATTAAGACGCCGGCGGCACCTAAGTAATTATTTTCTACATTCCTTTTTTGCAGTCGCCGGCGCTGACGGACTTTTTAGAGAAAGAAACATTCGTTTAGCAGAACTTTTTATGGTTCCGTCAGAGAGAAAACAACCTTCACTAATAGGAATTCCGCCGTAACATTGTAAATGGAAAGACGTGACGAAGGCAGAACATTATCGAGTTCATATTTTCTTCTTACGGATTCGATTCAACAACTTTCAGCCATCTAACGTCGCTTCGTTCTGCATTCGACAAACTTTTGAAAGAAAATATTGATGTTTTGTGTTTTAGACGGATAGAATAGTAATGAAGCGCTGCATCTAAAATATTTTTTGAAAAGTTTTGTTGCTTTTCCATCCATCTGAAGCAAAAAGTAGGCCGGTTGCGATTCGTATGATAAAAAAGCGAAATAATTAAAGGTTTTTTCTCATACCTGATAATAGTCTACTCGTATCAAATGATGACTCTTTTCACGCCGAGTAAAGTATTGCAACCACTTTGACAGACCCTGTTCTTACTTTAGTTCTGAGCCCAGTACATGGTTTTTCAGAACATTAATTAAGCAGGTCATAAACTTTTGTTACGTTTCGTAGGTAATTTACCGTAATAATAGATCATGTAAAGAAAAAATTAACTACAAGTGCGTTTTGTAGATAAACGAGGGTCTCCCTATAATGGTGCCGCGTTTCGTCGTAATCCCTTGGAATTTGGAGTGATGTTAATTATGTTTTTGGGTCTAATTAACTGAAAGGATGATCAATAAAATAGCATAATTCGTTTGGTTGAAGATAGCAGTTTATACTTACATGAAACTTTGATTGTCCATCCATCATGTTTCATCCACTGCTGGACATAGGCCTTCCCAGGATGTCGCCACTCTTGGGGGTCCTCCTGGAAGAAATGCCCATACCCACACACGCGGGGCAGGCGGGTTGGTGAGCGCGGTGCCGAAACCCTTGCACCAGTGACGCCGCTGCTCGTCACTAGTCTGTTTTATATAAGGCCCGGCAATTGGGGATGGTTATACCGCCATCCATCGGTCCCAGGCAATGGTGGGCCGCCCGGTTTTGCCTGAGAGCTGTTCTCTTACTCTCCCCCGAATAACTTCTGGAGGATTTGCGAGTAAGATGGTGGTACCTCCACAGCCACCTATAGCTCTACTACCTACCTACCACAAACTTTGATTGTAATTATGCTTTATTCAATACAAAATGGTAATGATAAACTCGCGACTTTAATCGGGAACATTAACGGAAGTGCTTTTATAACAATGAATGTGATGAATAACAAATATTCTGGTACTTTGAGTGCCAAAACATTTTTATTATGTTTTGTAAATTTTTTCAGCACTATTATTTATTTTTATTTATTTAACAAAGTTTACAATTATGTTACACCATGCAGGAAATAACTTAAATCTATAGGTATAGTACATGAGTATATACAAATCTAAGAGCCAACCAAGAATGTCAATAGGAGTCAGGTGTTTCAATAATAGCCCAGATAGACGTATAGTCTGTGCTAGGACTATTATGTTTTAGTTTGTTTAAATTTAAGGAGAATTTTGTCATATAATTGAGTCCAAAATATATGAATAAGATATGTTAATAAATACGTAAATACATATGCATTTAAATCGACGAAAGTTTACATACATACTTACAGCATGCAAATACTATAAACATACGTATTATTTAAACAATCTACGTAATAGTAGTTCTAAATAGTTCTTTATTAAATATTTGAATCCATCAAGACCCTCCATATTATACCAAATTCTGTTTTTGATTTTTCAAATAAGTATATCTTCAGATTTACCTTATGTCCAGTAATATTATTTGTATGTATAGGTTGTCTGATATTTAACGGAAATAATTTATATATTCCATGTGCAGTAACCGTAAAATGTTTTCTTCCAAAGGTAGTAGATCGAAAAGGTATTGAAAATTTACATCCAGAAACGGGTACACATATTTCTGCAGGTTTAAAAAAGTGCTAGCTCATTGACATAAATACCATAGTTTGGTTTAGGTATAGTTTTCTGAGGAAGTACCAATACCAATGAATTTGAATGAAATTTTAATTATATAATTTTGTGGCTATAAAAAATGTTAATGAATTTGAGTACATATTTAAAAAAAACTGAAATTTGTATGCTTCTGAAGTAAAACATAGTGCATCTTGAAATATTATTGTCACCTACTTACCTATCTTGATGAAAAACACTTGTATACTGTTTACACTACTTTATTATAACTACTTTTAACACAACCGGTTTCGAAATTTAATAAATTTTCAAGGGCCACTCATTTTAATATTTTAGGACAACCCAAGTGCTGTAAATAAAAGTGTTTTTCATCAAGATGCTTTCCATGTTTCACCAAGTGCCGACCATCGCAAGTATAAGTTATAATTACCTATGTTTTCAAATAAACCATTATGATTACGAAAGATTCAGCTGTTTGATGTTGACAATGTGATTATTTTTCTGGAAACGAGGTTTGGGAGATTAAAGGCAAAAGAAAAAGTTTTACCTATATTTGTAAGTTTTATATTAACTGTCAAAACAAAAGATTGGGATATTTTCAACAGTTTAAAAGAATTTTCCAAGATGGTAAATCACAGGCGCTTGACATTTTAGATTATTCATATGATATCAAAAATAAATTAAAGATTTTTTAATAAATGATTATGTTTTTATTGCGAAATCCATCGCTTTGGAATACTCTAAATATTAGTGCATTACAAACCAGAACTGATAAATTATAAACAAATGTAAAGATAAGAATTTGAAAAAAATCCTCGGGCCAGGATTCGAACCTGTGACCTCTTGTTTCCCAGACAAGCGCGCTAGCAAATGCGCCACCGAGGTACTTACCTAGACCGTTGAATTTTTCCACCATGCTTGTCCACCGAATATTTTTGTAACTATTTGATCTAACTAGCTTGTAATGCATATACTGAATGTTAACGAGGGCGTTATGTGATTTCACGTCTTGTTAATAAGAAACAGATGGCACTGTACTCTTAGATAGTAAGATAAAAAGATTTATGAATAAAAGCGTAATTTTTAACCGTGTAAAATCATCACAGCCGTTTTTCACAGAAAAGACTTGGCATGAAATGTATGGACTGAAAAAACTGCAAAAACAAATTTTTTACTTGAGCTTCCGTCAAAAATTCCGTTATTTTAACCATAATACACATCAATTTCGGAGCTGTAGACCTGAAAAAACGAAGCCGCAAAACAAATGCTTATCGCCGCAAAAAAAAAAAACGAAAATTTGGAAAACTTAAATTGAATTTTAGAAAAATTCCGTGGTGACAGGGAGACTCGGAGTTTAGATTCGTATTGAGCACACCATTTCTTATAAGAATAAAAAAAAATTCCAGGCACCTCAAAACTTGTTTGGTGAATGTGATGAATCTAAACCACGAATCTTTCACTCGTAGTAGTAAAATTGAACACACTGTATCATAACAACACAATATTCTTTTTTACCGTGTGCCTGCGTCATGTAAGGACGTTCCTTAAATTATTACCTGCCAAAGTTTGTAGCCCCTGTAGTTTTGGAGATGAAGAGTAGCGATATTTCGCTTTTATATACCTATACGTATACTTGCTTTTACCCGCGACTTCGCTCGCGTGGTAGTGTCTTTTAATCAATATATTTATCGACCAGGGGCCTTATTATCTAACTTCAGCATCTATCGCTGTCGCTTTCAAAGGTATCGTGATTGGCTAGAAATTATGTGTGACGTTATTTCTTGGCAATCACGATACCTTTGAAAGCGATAGAGATTGAAGTTATGGGTCATTAAAATCCGTTGGGTGGTTCTCGAGATAAAAGAACAGACAGACAAACAGACAAAAATTTAAAAACTGTAGTTTTGGCCTTAGTTCAATACTTATAACATTTTATTTAAAATTTCGCAAAAATATTAAATGTAGAGACACGACTTTTTTACCATTTTGTTATTAGTATGGATAAAATTAAAGGCCTCGTCGTACCAAAAAATAAAATTCAATTCTTACAATAATGCATATGCACGTACCTTAAGTAATTGTTATTAAGTAAAAAAAAACACGGCTGAAAATCAGCGCCGTGGCCCTGTCATGGCATTAAGCTGAGCGGAGACCTTTTTGGTACATTCTGTGCTTTTTGTTTCTTTTCATTTCTTGTAAACGTTATTATTATGTACCAAATAAACATTATTATATTCTATTCTATTCACTGGTGCTGTCTATTATGTCAAAAGACTTCATTTTGTCCTGAGACAAAGTCGAATTGCTTATAGGAGTTCAAATAAGAATAAGAATTATTTATTTGTCTTCAAAATAAAACACACCATTAAAAATTTAATAAAAATTACAGGTTGAAAACAAAATAGTCAGGGTTCAGCAGGGCCCTGCTTGTGAATACACAAGTACGAGCTAATTTTCAGTCCTGGCCTGATAAACGTTATGGAACATTTGAAATAACATTGGATTATTTAAAAAAAATATTAAATAGAAAACCAAAAAATTATTAAATTAATAAATAATGCAACAAAAATCTAATTAGAATTATAAATAATGCAATAATAAGAATTAAAAATAAAACATGTACTCAACATAAATTAAAAAACCGGCCAAGTGAGTGTCGCAGTGTAGGGTTCCGTAGTTGCCCGGTACATTTTATAAGTTGGTCTACTAATACAGATCGCGCCAAGCTTCTAGTCCCATACCTACATTTAGAAGAACGGCCCATACATTGTCGTGTTTACAGGGGCAAAAAGTTTGGCGCGACCTGTAAATGCAAACCTGTAAGGCCTACTTAGCTGTGATATTTTTCCTTTTAAATTCATTATCGTATATACGCTTCTGCGAATTTTTTCACATATCTATAATCAACCGTTTAGCCGGCAGGGGGGGGGGGGGGGGGCGCTCGACTCTAACAAGAATTAGCACTTCCAAGCTTAATATTGCACCAACGGATCCCTAAATCGAAGAATGGTTTTAACACACCCATAATGTTTTTGAACGACCTATCCAACGATACGACACAAAAAAAACATTCCCAATTTACGTATATGGGAGACACCCTTAACAAACATTTTTTTAGAGATTTTTTGTACCGTTTTTTTAGCGTTATTTATATGTATTGCATAATGTATACTCATACCAAATTACAGCTTTCTAGTTCTAATAGTCTCTGAGCTAAGTCGCGGACAAACGGACATGGCGAAACTATAAGGTTTCCTTGTCGGACTACGGTACCCTAAAAACGACTACGTTTAAATGATCAGTGTCAGGATAGTGGAGTATTAATACTCATCCTTGTATATCAAAGATATTTCATGTTTGTTTCTTATTTATGCGGAATGTAAGTAAACTATTTTTATATAATATTTTTAGGAATAACATTAGCTCGACCATGGAAATTCATTTTTTTCAACGTTAAGTAACCTTAATGAAATGAATTTCCATGGAAAGCTTAAAGTGTTGTTCTCTGTACCATCCCTTCACAAATAGACAGTAATCCTACTGGCGATGAATATTTAACAAACCTCTGGCGTAAGGAGTGAAGATTGCAAAATCGTCTTACGAAAAAAGAAAAGCGCAAACATTAGCCGATGACTCACGAAGCTTCCGGAAAATGGTCCTACAATGTCATATAAACCAGTTGGCATGTTTATTCCCAAGGTCAATTGATACGAGTTATAAGTACAGTGCTATTATGTAACGTTGTATCGGTTGTCAACCGGTTGACAACCAAACACTACAAATATGGATAAAAACTGAACTATATTTACTGGCACCGATTTCGAGAAATCTTTGAAAAACCACGAAAAAAATGCATGTCCCGACCCTTATTTCTGAAACATATGAGACAAATCATGGTAATTTGGGAATACGTAAAGATTACAGGACAAATATAGCGGGTAAGAAATTCACGATACCAAAATGACAAAATTAAATTTTTCATCCACGAGTTTTATTTCTAGTACGGTATCCAAATATTTGAGTCTGTCTTTGTACAATCAATTCCCTGAAAGCTGTTTCACGGACGAAGCTTCCTCCAAACTCGCCCGTATGTCAGTGCGTTAGGGTTCACGCATTTTTGTTTGTTTCCCAAACTAAGGGTGTCCGCGGATATGACTCTTGGGTAAAGTGGTTCAGTAGGATCGGTCGGTAGAATATGTGGTTTCATTTAATGGTAGCAGTCTAGTTACACCCGGTAATATAACACACCAGTGTCAGACTTATACCACTCGTACATGGCTGCTGTAGCGCGTTTTCAGTGCGCGCGCCGACATTCGAACCCCCATTTCCGGCGTTGTCCGGTTGTGATGATTTTTTTCTTTATTCGGTGCTTCCCTAGCACCGCATTTGCAGCCTTAATTTTTGCAGCATCTCCCTTCGGTTTTTTTAAATGGTGCCATTGTTCTATTTCTAACTCTCTGTTTGCACAATTCTTTTTAAAGTTAGAGTTATAATCTCTCTCAGATCAATATTGGTACCATTCAACATCATTTTATGCTCTTTAAAATGATACTACTTTCATTGCTGTAACAATTATACACAAAGTTGTTAACGAATTAATGTTCACATGTGCATAAAATTTCTGGAGAAACAGTGGCAGTTACCTCGCGCGCTAGTTGCACTTTTTATTCAAACCTTTATTTTTGAACTACAAACAATTCATACCACTTATTAATTCTGTGAGCGAATGCACACATACGCGAATCAACCCCAACATTTTCGATGAGCTCTACAACACTGCGCTAAACTTCCGTTGGTTAAAATATCTTGATGAAGAGGCTTTTACGTTTCACAAATAATAATTTAGCCAAGAGCGAGTCGGACTCACGCATAAAGGGTTCCGTACCACCACACAATACGGGTAAGGAACCCTAAAAGCATTATGGTACTTAACAAAAACATAGATGCCATAGCAACATTAACTCGACAAGAAATAGGGCGCAAAATAATAGCGCCTGACAAACTATTCGGCACTGTCTGAACCCTAATTTTAATTATTAATTGTTTTAATTTGGAGTGTGTACAAGAATTTGACCACAATCAAAATGTGTATGTATCACCGTCTTTAAGAAAGAACTGAACAGGTTTATTGAATGTTTTTTTTTTGTTATTTGTCGTAACACGTAATCTGGGAAAATTTCAACTGGCTGCATATTGCGGTTGAAGCTGTAGATCCCTGTGGCAGACGGACGGAGAGACAGAAGCGGAGGCTTAAAGGTCCCATTTGGCACCCTTCGGGTATGGAACCCTAAAAAACGAGCGCCAAATTTATGAAGGTCAATCTAGTTTTTTTACCAAATAAACTAAATTGTTTCTGGGCCAAACTGCATTTAAAACAACATCAGAAACAGCAGTTTTCGTAAAAAATTTGTGGAGATTTTTTACTGGAATTCGGACATGAGATTTCGCAAACGAACTGTAGGTATTCGACTATTCAAAACATTTATTTTTCATGCTTCTATTGTAACTTCTTATAATCTATAATTATTTTTCACTTCTAATTTATTCAAGTTTACTTATTGGTTGAGGTAATTTATTGTTTTCGTTCAATGAATAATAAATGTAATAATTCCTGCTTTTGACAAAGATATCGCTATCATGAAGTTTGAGATTAAAATTGAATTCGCTTTTAAAATAAAGTGGGTTTATTGGAATATTCTTCGGAAAACTTTGATAAAATCTTTACCTAAAGAAAACTTATGAAACTCATATAATATTCATACAGGGCCGATATAAAAATTCATGAAGTTTAAAAAAGATACAAAACTGCAAGTAAGATATTTTTTGGGTTTCATCCTAAATAAACAAGGTGATTTTAACCGATTCAGCCAAATTCATATTGTAGACCCAGTAATTAATCAGAACCAAGGTCCAATACCAACCGTGGTTCGGTCCTTAAGAGAAGCCAAACTAATATATATTTTGCGAATTTATTATTTATTTGGTTAATTTCGGAAACGAATGATGTTATAAATTAGTCTGAACAATATTTAAAAACTTCAACTAAAGCAAAGCCAATTAAAAACTTCTCTGGTTGAAAAATTCAAAATGTACATAAACTTATTTATACCTCTAAAGTTAATCTTAAAATATATGTAATACATTTGAAATTGCTGTTTTGTATGCATAATTCTATCCATCAGAGATCTCCGAGGAGATCCGTCGGAGATCGAAAGTACCCGACATAGCCTGCAGAATCAGTAAGTTGAAGTGGCAGTGGCCAGGTCAGATTTGTCGCCTACATGATGCCCGTTGGGGTCAAAAGGCTTTAGAATGGAGACCACGTACAGCAAAGCGTAGTGTAGGCCGACCTCGTGCCCCACAGACCACTTACTCGTGCCCGCTGGACCGACGACCTGAAGGACGTTGTGGGTGGCGGCTGGATGAGGAGGACGGAGGACCGACATGAGTGGCGAAATTTGGGAAAGGCCCATGTCCAGCAGTGGACGAACACGGGCTGATGGATGGATGGATGCAGAATTTGAAGAAAACTCAGTTTTCAGTACAAACGTTTTTCCATTTGTTTTAGGAATGACAAATCCAAATTTTCAAATATATACATAGGTTTTGTAAAAGCTCATAAGTTTTTTGTTATTTAAGATACATATCGATGAAATAAAATATATTATAAACAATAAAATATGCTAAAGATATATTTCGGGCCCTAGCTGGGCCCGGCATAAGTTGAGTATTTTATTTTATTTCACCGGTATATATCTTAATAATAAAAATCCAAATTTTATCAAACAAATTGTTTATGAATGAGACAACATTAAGCTAACTGAAACTAAAATTAAATTTTTGAAAAGTGTCAACAGTTTAGAGTTATTATATTACGAATCTTATCATAAAAACGGATGACACTTAAGACGAACTGTCTTTGAAGACTTGATTTTAGTAATCAAACTGAATAAAATAATAAAATTTTATACTGGATATAAAACCTTGAAATCAACTTTCAAACAAAACACAAATACTGGAAATAGCTATTGATTTACAGGAATTATAAAATCGATTAATGATAGAAAATTTTGGCAACTTCATAGGTAAAGACCTATTATTTAAATACGAGTATTTATAGATACTAAATAACTATTAAGCAACTTAACTACTGATATCTGGGGGCGTGGCAGTGCCCCCGCCAATTCGAGCCAAAAAGCGGCACGGCCGTACCACCCTTTTCTCGAAACAGTTCAGGACATTTTCAACCCTCTATAACTTCGTTGTGAATAAAACTAGAAGCCTGAATTATCAGTAACCAAGCAGGCATTATAAACACGGTATATTTAAAATTTCATTCAAATTGAACCAGTAGTTTAAGAATTATAACTAGTCAAACACTTGTGCTCGCTTATGTTTTCGCATTCCACCGCGTGCTCATGTTACTCCATTTTTAAACAAAGCCAACATTCTCAAAATGGAGTCTCGGCAAAAACTACGTTTTGAATGCTTGTTGTTTGGGGTCGTAAAAACTGGTTCTAAATATCTTTATAATAAGTTACATTGGTCTTCTTCATACAACAAATATAGCTGTAGGTTCAACCGCATTCTGTGTCCAAAACACAAGACCGTATCATTTAGAGGTAGCTTCAGATACTTAGGTTCCAAGTGTTGGAATAATCTTCCCCCTCCCATACGTGAACTTAAGTCTAGGATAGGTTTCAAGCCCAAGCTTAAAGCATATCTTCTCTCGTTACAAAAGTCCTAACATTAGCTTTGTGGATTGTATTATATATCTAGATTGAGACCTACTTATAATATTTGCCGTATTTATTATATTATTATACAACAATTATATTCATTATCTAAGTAAACATATGGCTTTTTTTGTTCACTGCATATATCCTGGAATTTATATGATTAATTATTTTCTAATCATAAATATTATGTATGTAGAACTCTTGCACGGTTATTTGTGTTCGTGCGTCACCACTATTAGGCTCTGGCAGAATAACAGCGCTGCAGTTTGTACTGTGTGCATTGCAGCACATGCTGAGTTTGGAGCCCTTTTTTGCCACGACACATGATACATGTTACATGGCTGTGTGTGTCATTAATTAAGTTTTAATGTACTGCGTCTCAATGTTAAAATTTGTTACAGTTAAGTCCTTTTTATTTTGTCATGTATTTTGTGTTGTGGAGATAAATAAATGCTTATCTTATCTTATCAAAGTTTCTTAATTTTGTCACTCACTCACTGACTGACCGATCATCAAAATTCTAAGGCACTTCTGGCAGACATAGGAGCTTCAAATCTGAAATAGGCTTGTACACAGGGTAAACAAAATATTATTCTATTTAGTCCGTCATTTAGATTATCAAAAAATATTGGACACGTATTTTTTCTTTTGTCAATGAAACAAAAAATGACAGAGGTAAAGCGCGTCAAAGTTTGGGAGTGGGGGAAAATGACGTCATTTCTTAGTAAAATTGTACCTAGATGTGACGTCACGCCGAACTTCAGCGGGCTATATCGTCATCACTTTTTGTTAAATTGAAAAAATATGTGTCCAATATTTTCTGATAATGTAAGTGACGGACTAATAAATTTTTTTTAGTCATCATGCCTATTCAATTAGTGTTTAGTGTATAAATCAAGGAAAAACTAAAATATTTTGAAATTTCAGTCCTGTTTCCTAGATACACTAACTACATAAATAACTTTGTGATCCCATATAAATATATAGGATTACAAAGTTACATTTGCAGTGATTGAATAGGTGTACCTGTATATGTATAATATAATAATGGAATAATAGGTGTAGATAGGTACCTAGATATTATAATTGTGTTCAAAGGTAACTTGTAAAATGGTCAATCAACGGAATGAAAAAGCAAGAATGGGATATGTCTTATGAAGTTGTACTAAAATCTCGCAAAGTATTAAGTAGACTAAATTGCCCGAAATTGTCATTAAAGAAAGAACACTAATAATCATAACCGCGGCCGGCGGAGGTGGCCTGCCCGCGCCCCGCGGCTTCCACGCTTCTCGTCCGTCACAGAAAGACGGCCACTTTCTTCCAGGCAACCTTTGGGTCTTGCTGCGATATCGCAGGTATACACACAAACGACGTTTTATTTAACTTACGCAAATTGTATCAATCAGTATGGGTATAAAAAATTAAATTAACTTTATGTAAATCTAATTCTATAGAAAAATAATGGGTTATGAAATTAATTAATTTAAAAAGCTTTGAGTGCGGCAGTGAGTGCCGTTCAAGAGAGTTGAGAGAGTTCAAGTAAATCCTCTGTTAAGCTTGATGTTGTAATTTTCTGTTAGATTCATTGACAGTATTTATAGTTAATGAGAGATAACAATTTTATATACGGATTAACTTTAACTAGCAACAAAATAAGAAAAGCTCGTAAGACAGAGAGTGAGTGGGCTTTAAGAAAATCCGTTGTTGGTATTCAAGAAGTAGAAGGTACCGGAAAGGAAAAAAAGTAGGACTATCTACAAAAAGAAATGAGATGCCATCAAAAACAAAACTTGTAAAAAAAAAACAAGTCTCGCAACTTAGTTCTTCTACCGTAATAAGTTGTGAGATCTATGTAATACCAAGTCGGTTAATTTATTCAGTCCCTACTTATGGGCCATTCTGTCTTAAGTTATTACGTAATTAGCTAACCTAACAACATCTTACAGTGACCGATCAATATTATAAACCTTTTATGTTTTCAATAAATAGATTGACTTGGCCGTCGCATAAAAACACAAATACATAGAAGAACTAAGTTGCAGACTTGGTTTTTTTTACGAGTTTTGTTTTTCATGGCATTAACTTAACTACAGAATAATGCGAAAAGAATAATTGAACCTTGGTACTGATCACTTACCGTCTCTGCAGTATGTATACTATATTTAATATTTCAAAGTGCTACACCATGTCTTTTACTCGTCGAGTCCAGCCGGTCCGCTATGATTATAAGCTAGGCGGAAAAGATGTCCCACGTACCACATCCATGAAGGACCTTGCTGTTTTATTCGATCCGAAACTAACATTTAACGACCATATCAGGCGTATCGCTCTTGAGTCCTTTAAGCGTCTTGGATTTGTGTTGCGTAATATGAGGGATCTAAAAGACCCTATGACTATAAAGCTGGTATTCTATGCTTTAGTTCGGTCGAAACTAGAATCTAGCTGTTGTGTGTGGAATCCTCATGAAGCATCTTACACATTAATGCTTGAAAAGGTGCAAAAAGCTTTTTTAAGGTTTATGTACAAGAAATTTTTCGGCTATTATCCGTTTCTCTACCCGTCAAATTTCTTGCTCGGTATGTTAGGTATGACCTCCTTGAAATCTAGGCGAAGTAGTTGCGAGCTAATTTTCGCTCTAAAAATTTTGAGGGGAGAAATCGACTGTCCCGAGTTGCTTACTGGGCTGCTCAGATTGTTTGCACCGGACAATTGCGTGCGATGGCGCTCGTGTCGGAAGCGGCAGTTGTTTGCTGCATCCACCAGCCGCACGCACGCTCACGCCACCTCAACAATGTGTAAGATGACGAAAGCTCTCAACGCATTCATCGAGTCCGAACCGTCTGCTGACGTCTTCTTTGATAGCAAATGTCAATTAGTTTGTAAGTTTATTAGTTATTATGGCCATAAGTTAAGTTAAATCTTGTAAACTAAACTTTTATTTAATAATATTACATAATTGCTGTAATTGGGTTCGCCCGTAGTAATTATAATTATAATAAATAAATAAATAAATACATAAAAGTTGCCCTTTACAACAGTGAAGACTGTTTTGGAAAAACAACCAATGTCCAAATTTTTCGAATTTGTTTTTTTTTTTGCTCTATGGATTATCTGTACTTCATACTATAATCTGAGTTTCATATTATGAGCAAAAACAACCAATGTCTGGTTGAAATAAAGGTCCAAAGTTATAGTGTTCGGAAAAACAACCAATGTCCTTAGTGTATCTGGCTAAAAAAACCAAGGTCCATAGACAATGGCGGTTTAAAAAAATATATCTATGGTCAAACAAACGCTGTCTGTTGTGTTGTGTTGCTAATAAAGTGAGTGATTAATGTATTAAATAAAGTTTATAAGGCAATAATCTGTATTTTATTTCATAAACCATCCTATTCTTATACTATGAATATTATAAACTTTTACAAATTTTATTAGAAAGAACAGCCAATGTCCAGGACCCTGGCTACTTTTGCTGGAAAACTGATCTAAAAAAAAATCTTGAAACTTAAATATACCATACAAATAAAATAAATATAAATTCTTACGGTTTATACTATCATTTATTATTATGTACTTTAAATAAATAATACATCAAAAGTAGTTACTATTTCATTATTTCCATTTTATTAAGTTTTATTTACTTCCTGTAAAGTTAGATCCATGTGACATTGGTTGTTTTTCTAAAACAGTCTTCCTATTTATAACGTATGAGCGTACGTGTGGAAAACAGCTCGAATACCACCGCGTCTTCACACTTAAATTACAGTAAAATATTTAATCGAGAAAACCAGCGCATTTTATAAGTTACCCGACGTTTTAAAATTAAATTTTGTTGTTTTAGTCCAGACTTTATTATTGTGTTTGTAGACCTAGGTTCTGAACATAAGCTAAGATAGCATAGACGTAATTTAAAATCTTGGAAAATTATAACGCCAAGGAATTTCTTAATAATGAAATTTTAGCATATCTTCCTTCTTATTCCTTCAATGAGAATTTTCATTATATCTCTTCCAATAAAACACTCTGTCTACCTTCATATTATTTGATAAAGCAGGTCATAAAATTTGACTCATAGTGGTATAAAGGTAAAGCTTCTTGGCATATTTACTAGCAGAAAGGGACTGCGATTCGTGACATATGTATATAAATAAACCCTGTTCGTGCACATTACGAACAAAAAATATTATATACTCTCCAAAGGCTTAAAGGGGTATAGAAAGAAATAAAGATTTGTCTTTTCAGAAAGATTTATATGCAAAATGTTTTAACTGACTTACGTTTTACCGAGATAAAGATAAATAAATGTAAAATATTGCTTGTAATTAATAGTACTTATGATTAAGGCACGTATGCGATTACGGGTGCCGTTTAAAATTTTGTATGCAGTTCTAAAAAAAATACGGGTTAGGTTTTTGATTATTTTAGTTCTGGTTTTGATATTTTCCTATGAAATATTTTTAAGCATTTTCAGTGTTGTCCATAAAAAGACCTTCGTTTTTGTTCTAACGATAACTTTATCTAAGTAAGAATCCCTATTACTTTTGCATCTTATAAATCTGAAAGTAAAATGTTGTCTATTACTATTACATCCTTGATTATATAAGGTGAAATTAAATCAACCGACCAAATTCATACTGAAGACTCGGTTAGTTATCAAGGACTAGGTTCAGTAATCTTTTTGGTCAATTTCGAAAAAAATTTTTTTTTGCTCCCTTACTGGTTGGACTAGCATAAGTATAATTCCTAGTGCAGGCAATACAAGGCAAAAAAAAAATATTTTCGAATTTCTCCCGAAGCGTCATTGAGCCTTGTTCCTGATCACTGACCGAGTCTCCAGTATGAATTTGGTCGGTTGATTTAATTTCACCTAGTATTTTTAAGTAATTTCATCCTTGTGCTGCAAAAGGCATTTTTATTTTTTTATGAACTTTTTGTAGTCTGTGTTCCCACTCGCTGCTTCTGTAAGTTCCAAATAGCAGTAGCCGGGATGTCCACGATAGCCGATGGTAGAAGCAGTTGCTTCACAGTCGGTCCGGTTCTTCGGAAGCTCACTGGACCTGATCATCGCGTAAGCTGTGAACTCCTCACAAGACATCATCCCTATCACACGACCGACTTGTTTCAACCGCACATCGGCTAATTTAAATAGCGGTGCGGGCCTCGGTCGCTCTGAAATAAGATTTTTATTGTGCTATCAGGGCCGTCATTAGCATGTACAAGGCAGACACAAAAAGAGGAATAAAAAAAATGCTTTGAATTATGAGTGAAGTCGAGCGGGGAAAGTTAGGAGAGGAAATGGCGTGCGGAAGAGCAAGTTTCCCGTCGCAGAGCGGTCGGTGTAATATTGTGCCCACCTTTATTGCTTTGCTCCATTCTGACGACGGCGCGGTAGGCTCCCGGTGTGATGGCGTGCAGGAAGAGAATCAGCACTCCTGCTCGCGGCTGCATGAAGAATTGCGCCGTTTCCCATCGTATTCCCAGGCCTGGCATTACTGCATCGAACACTGTTTTAAAGTTCTTAACGCTCTGTGGAAGTTATCATAACTTTACTGTAAAAATTATATTATAATTAACTATTTGTTTAAAAAAAGGGTTTTATCGTTTTTTTGGTCACAAAAATCACGGAGTTTTTATAAAGAAGAGCGAAGCAGCGAATATACTAAAATAAGGTGTTAATTGCGTATTGCTCATGCCATGAGTAAAGACTATAGTTTTCTATAGAAAGAGTTTTCCATTTTATTCTGATTTCGTATCATCAAGCATAAAAAATGCTAACAGTTTAATTCGAGACAGCCGTGAGTAGCGTTCAAAGTATGTGGAGGGCGGTTGTGTGCGGAGAGCGGTCCCGGTGCAATCATTCCAGCCAGCTACAGCATCGCACGAGCCCGCACTCCTTTGATTTGCATAACTCCATTGAACCACGGCTAAACGGCAGTGGTGTGATAGACAGCCGGACGCGAGGGCTGAATGAGAGGGTCAGGTTTCCTTTGAGATGCGTAATATTAATCATAGCTATTCGGCTCATGCTACAGAAGATATTGATTACTAAGATTATTTAAATTGTTATATGCTAGACATTAACGTTACTAATATGACTAAACTGAAGGAAAATTCATTGATTGACCGTCTCTGTGGCAGAGTGGTAGAGTTCTCGCTTGCTAACTTAGAGGTCGTGGGTTCGTGACGAGATGGTGGGGATCAAAGCAGAACCGCAATCACCAATTTAGAAAATTGAGAAAACTTATTATTTCCTGTTTCTTTTCTATATTTTTTGAATTTCCTCCAAGTTTTAATTAGGATATTATAATAATAATCAATCAATATACTTATAATAAAACAGCAGAAACCGCTGTGTTTGTACATTGAAGAAAAGTAATAGAAATAGGAAAGGGGTGACTAAAGAAGAGTAATAGAACACAAATTAACGATTTTTAGAATTCTTTTCTGTCTGTCTGTCTGTTTGTTCACGCACATCTCTAAAACTACTGAACGGATTTTCATGTAGTTTTCGCAGCTGTACAGAGCTTAATTTAGAATAGAATATAGGCTTTATTTAATTAAAATCGGATCTCGGAAAAAAAGGTATCGTCATTTAAAGATTTTTGGAATTTACTTTTGTACTGGTAGTAATTAGAAGTTATGGTACGGGATCTCCTCAGCGGGTACAGCAGCCTCTTCGAGTTTGAGCTTATTTAATTGGTATTTATTAGCACTTTGGTAAAACATGGTGACCAGGGTCTGCTGATGGGACTGGAAGGTGGGTACGGGATCTCCTCAGCGGATACAGCAGACCCTCCGGGTTGGGCTTATTTGATTGTTCTTTATTAGCAATTTAATAAAACATAGTGACCAGGGTCTGATGATGGGACTGCAATGAGGGTACGGGATCTCCTCAAGGGACAACAGCAGACGCTTTGAGTTTGGGCTTATTTGATTGGTACTTATTTGGTAAAAACATGGTGACCGTTTCATATTGTCGTTCAAAAAATCATATTCTTTCGTTTTCCTTATTTCCACGAAAATCCATTCGACACGGGCGGAGCCGCGGGCAAAAGCTGTATTAAATAAAACATAATAACAATTTATTTTCGACGTTTAACTTAGAGAATGCTGCCTTTGCTTTGGAAACCGCTTATTTTACAAGAGGTAGTGCTTACTTTGCAATGGTAAAAAATTATCAGCATACTGTTTACAATTTTCTCTTGTCTATTTTTAAGTGGATGTTGCTGGTTGCCCCTCAAATTTAGCTTAGTTCTGATGGTTTCTGTTAGTATATTATTTGTCTCACAATATTTCATAGAAAATAGTAATGAGGCTTACCTTTTCCTCTGCCAAAGAAAATCTGATGTGGCCTATTTCAGTGGTGCCCGACCAGATGAAGAAAATTCTCCAAGTAGAGTCCACTATTGTTCTAGGATCAAACTTGGAGTCTCGTTCGAACTGTTCACATGTAACGTAGTTTTCAAACGCCTTCTGGGGGGGCAACTCGAAGGGCACATCGGCCCTAGAAGGCGCTGCACACAATGTAAAGGCAAATATCCACGTGAACATACTCGTCTTGTCGTTCGTCGTTTAATTTGGCTTGTTTGTTTACATACAAGGCTTATATAGCGCGGTGGAACGCAGAGATTTGGCATTCGCTCAGTTAATCCCGGGATTCGCGTGCGGTGAATTTATTGCTTCCGATTTACTATATAGAGCAGCTCAGGTAGGGTAACCATTCCGAAATTTGAATGACACTGATAAAAAGCCGGACATTTCAAGTCCGTGCCTTTTGCCCCCGTTTTTACATTTGAGAATTTCAGGTTAACATTGAAATGAAGTGCTGTGATTCATTGCCCTTAGACAAAATACGTTATAACTATTGTTTAGCGAGATTTTCCTAACCCAGAAACTGGCCCTTAAGGGCTTGTATTGGGTCTTTCAACGGTTTTTGCTTTAATATGCTGAGTTAACTGATCAATGTAAAACTTGAACACGTGTTTTTTCAGACCTTTGTCTTTCCGTTGTCAAGTCGGTTACCTAATTGGATACATTTGCCTAGATAGATTTTATTTTTGAAAATGATGCCTTTTAACTTATTATTTCGTTTTATGTCTTAACGGCTTGAGTTTTATGTCTGAAATTACTGCTGTAACAAGAAAACATGGTTTATTTTCCGATGTCAGGTGGAAAAACTCCTACATCAAATACTTTTTCGTAAAATCCAGAAAAACCTCTAAAATTCGATTTTGCGTGCCGCCAGCGCGCGAAGCGATCATTCTAATGTAGACTTTCTGACAACAAACTAAAGTTCAAAATCGCTCAGTAAGATTATCGTGCACCAGGGGTAAGGCCTTAATCACAAAATAAGTCCCACGCACAGCGCAAATTTTACAGGGATAGCGGCGCGGTGAGGTTGAAAATATAAGAAGATATTAGTAAAAGAGGTAAAACTATTTTATGATTGAACTAGTAAAGTCAAAAATCCGGAAAAAGGCCGAACAGAAGGCCGAAAGTCCGGACATGTTCGGACAAATTCAGAAAGATGGTAACCCTATGCTCAGGTGGCTTGCGAATGGATTATTTTTCCTTAAATTATGTTTCTATGCAGCTTAATAAAATTTTATTGACTACACAACGTTGATTTGTAAACTTAAACGCATAATAAAGAAAGTAGCATTAAAAATATTCGAGTGTCAATTCTTTCACTTTAGTAAGTCTATAATGTTCATATTAATATTAAAATATATTTATAAACATAAATTGTTTATTTACGAAACGAAACAAAATAAATTACGGATCTCTGACTTGGTTAATTATATTATGATTCAAGGTAAAATTATTGAGAGAATAAATTCCAAGTTACATGCTAACTAAATATGCCTAGCGCACCCTGGACACCCAACTAATTTCCATTTTTTTTCATTCACTCATTCACTTCAACTGGCTTCGGTCTTGTCACCACCCTCATGCATGACGATACTACGCGACTCGTCGTGTTCCAGCATGATGTCATAAGAAGCCGTACCGGGAGAGTGATTACAGGCAGTTGCGTAGTATCAGTCATTCATCCGTTAACGACTTCTGTAGATTTTACGGAAGTCCCTGTACAGACTGATAACCGCCTCGCCTGCTATCACTCCCCCACTTTCTTGGCGAGCGTAGACGTTTTTCATCAGACGTCAAAAATAACTGTGTAAAAAATAAAACATCAGCATTACAATAATAAAATCATGGTTCATCCGTTTTCATTGCCGAGCTTGCATTTACTGCTACGGCAGCGGCGGCGCGGCGTAGCAGTTTCCCGGGAGATTGCTACGGTCTACGCAGATCCTTGCTTCGGTCTTAGCGATCACCAACTAACATCATGCGATTTGATATAAACAGTTACTCGCATATACCGTAAATCCCCCGGCAACTTAGATTAAATAATTTACTACTAAAATAATTTGTACAAGTATTTTAGTTAACCGTCACAAGTCAGAACCATGAAAGAAAGTTAACGTTTTATTTCATAAAATAATATAAAACGTACCAAAGAGACTTCGCCTACGGCCCAAGTAAAATATTATGACGAAAAGAGTATGCAGAGTACCTCTGCGACCTCCACGTTATACGGAACAAATCAGTGCAATATAATAATAGCTCTTGAGTCGACGTGTTAGAGTTCATTTTAGTTTGTGCGGGTTTTAAAGACGTATATAGATAAGTAGGTAAGTCGGTTTGTAAGTGGGAACGCAGTCCCTGTAGTCCCGCGAGACTGCGGTGTGGGATCGGATCTCGAGGCTGTTCGCGCCAATTTGACACCTCTTTCACGGTTTTATTGATGTCTCTTTACAAGTATTTAAGTGGATACAGCGTCTTAAAGCTAATCTGAAGATTTATTATCTATCAGTGGCTTATTTATATTCATCGGTATCAATGTTAATAGCGATGCCGAGGCAGCTAGGATTACTTTATTAAAATAATCTACAAGTAATGGCCAAACGTTTTGAATTGTCTAAAAAAATTTAAACTTAAACTTATTCTCCATTCCACTTGCTTCTACGAATTACCTCGAAATTGTTTTAAACAGAGCATGCAAATCTCAATGATATTAATAAATTATGTGATGTAGCTACCTTCTCTAAAATGTTAAATTGAATCAAAACTTAAACCACCTCCTTTTTCACCTTTGAATCTTTTATATGTAATTTTTTGATCTTTTTAATCCTTTTGATTGTAGTACTATACTACTTTTTACTTTGTATGTTTGGAAATTTTGCTGGTTTGTGTTGTTTTAAGAGTGTGTTTTTATGTAAATGTTTGTTTCCTAAATAAAAAGATAATAAATAATAACTTAAAAATACATTGTATAGCTGAAATTAGAGTTAGTTGACATCATAAATGTTAAATAACGGATTTACACAGCCTGGCCAATGGGGCACGACCATCTTATTGAGTGATTTTGAACTCCAGTATGTTGTCAGGAAGTCTACATTAGAACGCTCGCTTCGCACGCTGCCAGCACGCATAATCAGTGAATTTTCGAGGTTTTTCTGGATTTTACGAACAAATATTTGGTGCATGTATTTACAAGCTTTACAATCGAAAACAATAACAATATCATCATTTTCAAAAATAAAATCTTTTCAGTGAATTGAGTCCAATTAGGTAACTGTTTTAGGAAAGAAAGCTAAAGGTCTGAAAAAACATGTCCGTGAGTTACACATTGCCCATGTAAGTGATTGAGCATATTTAAGCAAACACCTTTTAAATCTAATAGGCAAGCAAGTTTTCGTCCGGGTTTCGCGCGCGCCGATTTTGAAGCGACTCCCTGATGGTGTTAAGTAATTTATTTTATCTAACCATATATCGTAAAATCCTCTTTATGAACTCAAAACTACTTGCATAATGAAACATTTTTTTCATGAACGTCTCTAAAACAGAAAAAAAAATTAATTATAGTATAGTTCTCCGAACAACATCCCATCCCATCCCACTAATATTATAAATGCGAAAGTTTGGATGTATGGATGGATGGATCGATGGATGTTTGTTACTCTTTCACGCCGTAGCCACTGAACCGATTAGGCTGAAATTTTGCATGAATGTAGTTCTAGACCTGGAATAGGATACTTTTTATCCAATAGAAAATGAGTTTTCAAGTATCTACATAAGTGATTTATCACCCTTTCACGCCATGCTTACGAAACTTATTGGGCAGAAATTTTGTAAATGTAGTTCTAGATCTTGAATAGGACATAGGGTACTTTTTATCCCATAAATCAGTTCCCATGGGATGAAAATGTGGTTTCAAGTCTCTATAGAAAAGTGATGCGTCACCCTTTCAAGCCGTACCCATTGAACCGATTGGGCTGAAACTTTATACAAATACAGTTCTAGATCTAGAATAGGACAAAAAATACTTTTTATCCCATGAATCAGTTCCCGTGGAAAAGCTATATAAGAGATATACAAAATGGAAAACACAGAGACGCATAACACACACATTTCACCAGCTATGTTTGTGTAGGTAACAGTCCGAAAAATAAAGACAGATTTTATAGGAGTACACAACAACTAATTCAACGCGGGTGAAACCGCGGGCAAAAGCTAGTAATGCTATAAAATAGCTTTTTCTGAGATTACAGTACATGTGATACTAACTAGGAAGGTAAAGGGAACTTAGCCCATACAGCCATGTCTGAGGTTTAATATAAATACCAATGAGGTTTAAATAATAATATCCAATACGTACAAAACAGCTAAGGAGGTCGCAGTTCAACTTTATTTTCGGCCAGATATTGTTTATGGCCGCTATGCAGCGCTTGCTAGTGCGCATGCGCGTTGGACTTGTGTTGGATTTCGGTCCCATAGTTTACGGGGTAATTTATTTATTATTTATAGTGGTTTTATAGGTCAAAAGTATTATTTTGCCCTAAAATTACTGACAGCAGTGACGGCGATGATAATTTGACTCCAGCTGACATCCTGGAAATAACAACGACGGATATGACGATCACTTTTAGAACAAGCTTTTACAAGAAAAATCTAAAATGGCTAAAGAAAAATTTACCAAGATTATGAAAATAGGTTAGGAGGCATGGGTTTAAATAAAGTAGTGAAACTTTACATAACTAGGTAATAAAACACTCGTGTTCTATTAAAAAACTCGCCTACGCTTCGTTTTTTAAACTGACAATCGTGGTTTTAATAACCTTTTTATGTACCAGTTTCATAAACTACTATTTCTTGCTCGGTAATAAAATTTTGCTAACAAAGTTGAAGATAAATAGAAATGCAACGCAAAAGCGCAGAGGTAAGTAAATATAGAGGTAGATCCGTATATATGAACTGGAAATATTAAAGTGTTCGTTAACAATTTATCGGGGCTATTTGCGGGCTACCTTTTAAATGAATTTATAAATTATTCAAACGTAACGTTCACAGGAATAAGGAAAACAAGAAATTATAACTGCGGTCCGTGTGCATCCGCTGCCCAAGATTTAATATAAATGTAAACAATTTCGTGTGTGAATAGCAAATATTCATATATATTATATCTAATACCCTTGCCGTCATATTTATCCGCAGGTACCGGAGATTACATACTGACACACAGACAGACTGAATCTATAAGGGTTTTATATCTGTTACGGATTATGTCCAAATTGTGGGCAAACTTGGCATTGTCGAAGGTATATGTAATATCCGAAATCTCCTTGAAATTAAATTGACAATGGCACGACTCGGGTAAAGCTGGATTTATGCAGTGCTGGCCGGCTGGGTTAAGTTCTCAGAAGAATAACTAAAGCTAAAAGTAGTAATAAAATAGCAAGACTTTTTTTCTCATGTCACTATTTTAAGTGCCAAAAAGAGACAACTGCTTGGCAACATGTTTCGCAAATTACAAGGTTGTACCCATGGAAGAAGTACTAGTTTAGTTCTATTTCTATGGTTGCACCCGATTGGAGCTATGAATACTCTAACATAACCTTACCTTACAGGTGGTAGATCTGATGCCGGGATCGACTGTGGAGGTACCACCATCTAACTCGCAAATCCTCCCGAAGTTATTCCGGGGAGAGTAAGAGAACAGCTCTTAGGCAAAACCAGGTTGCGCACCATTGCCTGGGACCGATGGATGGCGGTTTATCCATCCCCAATTGCCGGGCCTTATATAAAACAGACTGGTGACGGGCAGCGGCGTCACTGGTGCTAAGGTTTCGGCACCGCACTCACCAACCCGCCTGCCCAGGCGTGTGTGAGTATGGGCATTTCTTCCAGGAGGACCGCCAAGAGTGGCGAAATCCTGGAAAGTCCTATGTCCAGCAGTGGCCTAAATGGACTGATGGATGGAACCTTACCTTATATATTTAAAATTCTTCGATAAAATGCTACCCAACATGTAATTTTCCATGAAAACTTAGTAGCATTATGTAACATTTTTATCTTTTTCTGTTGTTATATATTACAAAAAAAAAAGTTAAACATACTCAAACTAAAGTAAAAGAAAAAATAATAAAATTAAGTTTCCGTATTCAAAGTATGCTGAATTATGACAGGCGCTATTATAATAATTGATAATTGATTTTTTTTTGTGTATATGTGTATTAATAATTATGATCTTAATCGATCGAAATAAACGTCATTCTATTCTATTCTATTCTATAATATTTCAGCGGCTTTTTTTGATGCCTTGATGGTGCTATGGCCGCTTATATTGTTGTTATTTCTCATATTTTTAGGGTTCTTTACCCGCATTGTATGGTGGACGGAACCCTTTTGTGCGCGAGTGCGACTCACACTTGGCAAATTATTATTAAAATTTTGTTGATATCACAATCTTTACGATTGTTACAAAATTTGCAAGCATTTCAGATCACATTTCGAATGTTAATTTATTTAAGATGATCATGATTTCAAAATCACCGTCGCTATACAAATTGACATTTAAGTGATTTTGGAAACGAAAACTGATGATGTATTGTATATACCGGGTGTAAATAGACTGCTACCATTAAATGAAACCACATACGAGTATTCTACCGACCCTACTGAACCACTTTTTCCACGAATCATACCCGCGGACACCCTTAGTTTGGGAAATAATTAAGTTCCAAACAAAAATGCATGAACCCTAACGCATCGACATACGGGCAAGTTTAGAGAGAGCGTCGTCCGTGAAACAGCTATTCCGATGCAGCGTTCTAAAATAGACCTTCCTCGTACGAGATAAAGCCTTTGAGTTACAGTTGAATTTTCAAAATTCTTTATTAATAATTCTTCAGTACAGAATACAAATGTACAATACATTGAAAATGAACAATAAAAATTGTCCTGTACAGGCTGAACGCACCTTTATAAGCTTAAATCGCGCACAAAGGGTACCATACCATTATCTATAAAGATGGCAAAAAAAATGTATTTGTTGTTATAGCGGCAACAGAAATACATCATCTGTGAAAACTTCAACTGTCTAACTATCACGATTCATGAGATACAGCCTGGTGACAGACGGACAGCGGAGCCTTAGTAGATAATAGGGTCCCGTTGGTTACCCTTTGGGTACGGAACCCTAAAAACCGGTCAATTGCGAGTAGAACCTGAGCCCGAGCCTGAGGGTTCCGTACCATTCGAAGTTAATAGAGTTGAGCGATTTTAATGAAAATTAAAATCTCATGAAATGTATGAAACAAAACTGCAAAATTAAGTTGGTCGACTATTACTCCTTAACTTGTAAAGCCTATTTAGCTGTGATAGTTTATCTTTTAATTTCATTAGATATTCTTCCGCCGTGATTTTTTTTACATTTCACAACTTTTTACATACTCTAACAAAAATTTGAACATTAAAGCTTAATATTTCGCAAACGGATCACTGAATCGAAAAATGGTTCTCACACACCTGCATTATTTTTAAACGACTTGTCCAAAGAAACTACGGGATAAACGAGAAAAAAACTTATCCCCACTTTGCGTGTAGCTAACCTAAAATGTATAAAGTCTTTACCCTTGAAGTTTCTGTTTTGTATGGAGAATTTGAAGAAAACTCAGTTTTCAGTACAAACGTTTTTCCACTTATTTTAAGAATGACAAATCCAAATTTTATTAAACAAATTTTATATGAATTAGACAACATTGAGCTGACAGAAACTACAATATTTAATACGGAGATATAAAACCTTGCAATCAACTTTTAAACAAAAAACAAATTATGGAAATAGCTATTGATTTACAGGTATTATGAATCTGTAAGAAAATTTCGTCAACTTCATAGGTAAGGACCTATTTTATTTTTTATTTTATACCACTTAGTCGGCCTGATTAATATGTATACCCGTGCAAATTACAGCTTTCTAGTCCCTGAGCTAAGCCGGCACAGACAGACAGACGAAACTACAAGTGTTCCTTGTTGACTACGGAACCCTTAAAAAAACAGCTGTTGATATCCACATCTCGGTAGGGTAGATATTTAACTGTTCAATGGAACAGCTGTTTTTTTTTGTCGCGATCTAAAGATTGGTTGCACAGTATAGGTTATTCCTATGGACGAGTACAAGCACCAGGGGTGCTATTGTGTAAGGCCATCGTATCCAAACTGATTGTCATGTGGCTATTCGGCTAAGCAAAATTAGCCCGTTTGACAATTGAAATCGTAAATTTTTGGCTGTCAAATGAATACAATTTTCTTGTTTTGTTGTTCGTAACCGAAAACGTACGATTTCAATTGTCAAATGGGCTTATTTGCTTTGCCGAATAGCCATAATGACAATCGAATTTGAATAGGATTGGCTTACACAATTGCACCTCAGAGTTAGTTTCCATAACTACCTACTTATATAAATTTCACCGTTAATACTCTCACTAAATGGGATGGCATGTTATAATTTCAAACTAAAATAGCGTAAAATCGTCTCGCATATTGCGTATGCACGTTTCCAACATTTTACGTTTCTCATATATAAGGTGACTTTAATTTATGCAACCAAATTCTTACTGAAGACTCGGTAAGTGCTCAGTAACAGTGTTTGATGACCCTTTTTGTGAAATTATTAAATTATTCTTTTCGTCACAATTAAATTCACTTGTACTTGTTTCACTGCTTTCAAAGCAGTGAAACAAGTACAAGTGAATTTAATTGTGATGTTTTCCAAGTTTCACCAAGTGCCGACAATCGCAAGTATAAATTATTCTTTTCGTGTTCCTTACAAACGCAAGCCCAGCCCCGAGTCAATTACTATGGGACGTCAAGTTTTTATTTTGCGAAATTAGCAAAAAGTGTTAACGATCCGTGTTACTGATCACTTACCAAGCCTCCAGCATGAGTTTGGCTGTATAAATAAAAGTCACCTTATACAGCCCGCGAAACTGTACATTATGCATTACTTGTTACCCAACCTATACATCGTTACAAAACCTACTTTAAAGCGAGCTTTTACGTAAATACAAATTATGAGTACGTGCTGAGATCAAGGGAACCAATCTTGATGGCAAGGAAAACATAAATCCAAGGCTTTGTGCTCAATAGAATATCCTTACTCCTTAGTCAATATATTTATCAGGAGTGCAAAGTCTACAGTTCTGCGCCACACCGGAGATTCCTTCTCGACTGCATATGTCGTAAAGTACCCATGAAGCATGCGAGGCGGCCTGGTACTTCGGGGATAGGCGAAGGTATCTACAGCATTTCTGCCATGCCATTCCATTTGCAGAGGGTATAATAGTGACCCGGCTAGAAAACATAAATTTAAGGATTTAATAAAGCCTTTATTTTCTCGGACTATCCTTAAAGTTAGTTGCAACTTCTTGAATAATTAAATACAGGTTACTTTCTGTTTATTTCCTATACGCGTGCTTAGCTTATGCACACCTGCTTGTGAACGGAGTTCAAGTCAACTATGGACTTAAAAGGTTTCCATTCCAATTCGTATGAAGTTGATTACGTAAAGGGCAATAAATTTTTTCGCGTTGAGTGAGAAGCTTGATTTTTAACAGCATTATTAGTCCGTAGACTTGTGTGGGAGATATTAGTTTCAACTTGATATTTCTGACGGGGCCTGAGAAAAAGACATGTAAGAAAAACCAAGTCTCGCAACTTAGTTCTTCTACCGTAAAAAGTTGCGAGATCCATGTAAATCAAGGTCGGTTAATTTATTCAGTCCCTACATAAGGGACCTTCTGTCTTAAGTTGTAACATAATTAGCTAACCTAACAACATCTTATAGTGACCGTATGAATATTAAAAATCTTTTATGTTTTAAATAAATATATTGACTTGGCCATCGCATAAAATTACAATGTCTCTCACAAGTAATACATATTACATTAAATTAGATTATTTAGTGCGATTGCCGAGTCAATCTATTTACTTAAAACATAAAAGATTTTTAATATCTTTTTTATTTTTAATATGTAATATCTCTGTTCTGTTATTGATATGGTCCCTAGAAGATGTTGTTAGGTTAGCTAATCATGTAATAACTTAAGACAGAAGGTCCCTTAAGTAGAGACTGAATAAATTAACCGACCTTGATTTACATGGATCCCACAACTTTTTACGGTAGAAGAACTAAGTTGTGAGACTTATTTTTTTACAAGTTTTGTTTTTGGTGGCATCTCATTTATTTTTGTAGATAGCCCTACTTTTTTTTCCTTTCCGGTACCTCCTACTAACAACTGTAAATGTAACTTTGTAATCCTATATATTTATATCGGATTACAAAGCTATTTATGCAGTTGGTGTATATAGAGCACTGGACCGAAATTGCAAAATATTTTGGTTTTTCCTTGATTTATACACTAAACACTAATTGTATCCCAAATTTGAAGCTTCTATGTCTGCTAGAAGTGCCTTAGAGTTTTGATGATCGGTCAGTCAGTCAAGTAAGTGAGTGACAAAACTGAGAAACTTTAGCTAGTTATAATTCTTAAACTACTGGTTAAAATTGAATAAGATTTAAAATATACCGTGTTTATACAATGCCTGCTTGGTTACAAAAAATTCAGGCTTCTAGTTTTATCCACAACGAAGTTATAGAGGGGTCGAAAATTGCCTGAACTGTTTCAAGAAAAGGATGGTACGGCCGTGCCGCTTTTAGCTTGACTTGGCGGGGGCACTGCTGCCGTGGCCCCAGATATGGATAGACAGACAGACGGATAACAAAGTGATCCTATAAGTGTCAAACTGTAAAAACGAGTCAAAGTGTAAAAAAAAATAACTGAGCGGTAAATTAAAATTACAGGCATTCAACTCTGAATTATGTCACTCCTAATTTGTCTTAGTGAGCATTCTGCTTTAGTATTCACACGTTTTATAGCATAAGAAGGCAGCTTTTTAGGGTCCCGTCTCTCATCATGTTAAAACGAAACCCTTACAGGAGCACTGGTGCTTTAATATATTTTGTACGTAATGATGAGTTAGTATTTTGTACAGTAGCTTATTTGATATAACGGTACCCGAGTAATCTAGACCGGAATACATTAGATATTTCGGAACTAACTGAAGGTGCTCCTTATTCAAACGAAAAGTCATATTCACTTTTCGTTTGAATGAGGAGCAAAATTTACCTTTTACTTCAACAGGTTGCCGCACTATCGTCTCGACTATATAGGCTTTGATCATTTGCTACCAAAGAAACAATGGTCAACTCAGCGATTTTTATAGAAAAATTACATTCAAAAGCTCACATAGAGATGAGTTCAAAGGAGATTAGATATAAATTTATACAGCCCCAATTCATACTGAAGACGTGGTAAGTGCTCCGTATATGACACTTTTTTGTAAAATTCGTAAATTATTCTTTTCGTTTTCCCTACAGATGCAAGCCCAGCCCCGAGTCCGTTACTACATATGGGAGAACAACATTTTATTTTGCGAAATTAGCAAGATGTGTTATCGATCCGTGATACTGATCACTTACCAAGATTTTGGTGTGAATTTGGCTGCATAAATTAATGTCACGTTACAAATACGGCCAGTATTCTAAGACACCTGCTAGTGAAGTCATGAGGTCATTTCGGTTTGTAAAGAAACCTGGATCAAGTGATGTAAAGCGCAAATCCAAGTAGCTTGCATATTTAATTATGTAGGCGCAATTTGTAATGAAAACCTTTATATATGTATATATTTTTAATGGAATTAAAAAGATTTTGTAGGCAACTGCGACACCTTGTGTGGTGTTGCCCATTCATTTGAAACATCAGATATGGCTTTCCACAAGCAACATGTGACCTGATGATTGAACTGTGCTGGGTCTCCTCAAGCTAAACGGTAGTATGATTGGGGCTTGCGCTTAAATTGTAACAAATAATGAGCTGGCTTTACAGGCCTCGTACCATGAGCTGCTGATTGAATCAGGAAACGAAGAATATACTCTATCGTTTCAACTAGAAAAGGTAAGAAAAGGTTTTTCGGTTAAAATTAAAACTTTAGATATTTAAAGTAAAAAGGCAACAAACATACCATCTAAGAATAACAGTTAAAAAATTGCAATATGAAGCTTCAAGGGTACGGTTTTACTTTCGCTTGATTACATATAAATATGGACAGGATGCGCTCTACATCGAACAGTTTTTCTGAATCAGCGATTTTTTTCTGTACTATAACACTACGGTAATTCGATTGGCTGATTTTTCAACCTGTTCGGACGGCCTGTGTATCTCCAGCAATTTGATAGGCTGTTTGCTTGTGGTAGGAATTGTAGTGCATATATTCGAACCGTAACTTGCAGTGTGTGCAGTACACTGGGATTACATAACGTACAGTAATCCTAAATAATATATGCATCCGGTGGATTTGCTTTCTACGAGTGTACAGCGGAATATATAGGAACATATTTTTATTATCTTTGCTGCCTTTGCTGTACATAGGCATTTCAATTTATTTATTTATTGTTGTTTTTGCAACATAATATTTCTTGATAATATTAAAAGCGCCTGCAAGAAAAAAACAGCAACAACATCAAAAGTTTTTGATCATTGCTATTGGAAATATTTATAAGCTTTGAGTTTAAAGAATCGCAGTGACTGAAAGTTGTAGGAACGAAGTTTTGGCGAAATATCACGGTATTAGTGCATTTCACGATTTTTCCGCCAATTTGTCTGTGCTAGACGCCTTAAGGGTTAGCTTCTTCGCTACCAAACTTAAATTAACGTGACGGCTTCATACTTTTGTAATATTCGTATAATTACGTAAATCAAAATACATATTTGAGATGTGTGATAAATCTATGTTTCCCTCCCTAAAAATATTCTTTATGTCTTCTTGTGGATGTCGTAAAAGGCGACTAAAGGATTATAAATAGGTACCTAAGGTCATCGGATCTTGGCTCCGTCTGCAGAGACGACGTAGTTTTAGTAGTAGTAGGCTTCGGCCGCGACTTGTCACCATGAAGACACCATGGCCGCTAAGCAACTCGTCGAGTTCTAGCGTGACGTCATGCGTAGCCGTACCGGGGAAGTGGCAGATGCGTAGTAACAGTCCCTCGTCCGTTACTGACTTCCGTAGATTTTTGGCTGAAACTCTCCCAGTTTCTGGGCGAGCGCGCATCATCCTAAGTCCTATCAAGACTTTCCATCAGGCGCGGTAATGGCCAAGCGTAAGCTTAAAGTGTGTAAAAAAATATTATGAAATTTTCTGACACATTGTAGTACTCGTAGATATATGGATTTCATAAATAAACGTGACATACGAAAATACAATTTCCGCCATTCATCTTTCTACACTCCTTGAACCACCTTTCCCTCTTTGTCGGAAACACTGTATGCATCCCAAAAATGGGGTTAAATTTACCCTCATATTTAACAATATGATCCATGTTTTCACGACAGCAGAATTGTTTATAGGTGAAATTAAATAACAAAACTGTAATTTCTGAATGATTCATTCATCCTTCGAAAATTGCCGCTTTGCACAGTGATAAGAGAAGCGATTTTACTAGAAGCAGCTAAATTTCTAATTCTAGATATTAAAGAGCTGATTATAAAAATATATACTTTAACTATATTTACTGGCACCGATTTCGAGAAATCATTGAAAAACCACAAAAAATGCGCCCCCCCGTATTTCTGAAACTAATGAACCGAAAAATATGAAAAAGATCATGATAATTTGGGATTACGTAAAGATTAAAGGAAAAATATAGCGGTTGAGAAATTCACGATAGCAAAATGATAAAATAAAAATTTTCATCCACGAGTTTTATTTCGAGTACGGTACAAAAATATTTGAGTCTCTTTTGTGGTACAATCAATTCTTTTTTCAAGTTATTATAAACAGTTATGGGCAAGATTTTAAATACCTTCTTCTTGACTGTTCCCAAAACTGTCGAATTACGGAACCGTAGGTATGTGAGTCTGACTCGCACTTGACCAGTTTTTATTAGTACAAACAATCATAGAGGATAAACAATTGACATGTACTTCGTCATCGGTTGTGTCATTTCGCGTTATAAAAATGTGTCGTTATGCGTGTAATCCAATGATTGCTGTCAAATTACAGATCGCACTAGCGGCGGTGGTTGACGCGATGTTTGCATTTTGTTACATTAGTAATAAATAAATTGCATTGGCTGCGTCTTCGCATCGGAACGGAAACGGAAAAAAATACGGAACGAATCTTCTTTTTTTTTGCCTTTTTATCTGGCTTCTTATAATGTGATTCCACACATTAGTTCCGCCAAAGGCATGACTCTGTAGTGTTTGTTTTTCTATTAGTAACATGGGATCAGTATATGGGGACCTATCAAAAACTACACTAGTTTCACATCACACTCCGTTAAAAGAAGAAACAAAAATACTCTAATTTAGCAGATTCTACGAGTAATAACAAGTAACATTTGTTTAAAGAAATATGTAGGTATCTTGCGAAAATAACATTATCTTCAAAATATGCGAAATTTTCTACAGATGTTGATAAATATGTGGCAAGGAAATGTCAAATCTCGCAGTAAAAAGCCGCGCGCGTGTTTTTCGTGCTCAAACTCAAACAAATAAACTTGCATCTCGTCTCGTATAAACAGTATAAATATAAACGCGACAAACGACTGAGGTGGGAATAATATCGCTTATTTTGACAGATGTATGCGTTAAAAATGAAGTGCCGACTACGAATCGTAAGGAATTTTGGTTTCTAATTTTTAAAGTTACTCGATATCAAAAGTTACCATTCAATATTAAATACGCCATTGTTTTCTAGCCTACTTACCTTTTTTTGTTACTATATTGTAATGTCCTCTGATATTTATTTTAAACCAGTACAGAATCATCTTTGTAATGTGTCAATAAGTGGATAGCGCTGGCTGTTAGATTTCAGGTTCCAAACAGTAATGGCCAGAGATCCAATTTGATTTATGTTACTGTGTATTTTTGGATGAACAAAAATTTCAAACTTGATTTTTTTTAAATACGTTGTTCGTATAAACGAGTTAAGGTGGTAGAGCTGATGCCGGGCTCGACTGTGGAGGTACCACCATCTTACTCGCAAATCCTCCCGAAGTTATTCGGGGGAGAGTAAGAGAACAGCTCTCAGGCAAAACCAGGCGGCCCACCATTGCCTTGGACCGATGGATGGCGGTATATCCATCCCCAATTGCCGGGCCTCATATAAAACAGACTGGTGACACCGAACAGCGGCGTCACTGGTGCAAGGGTTTCGGCACCGCGCTCACCAACCCACCCGCCCAGCGTGTGCGAGTATGGGCATTTCTTCCAGGAGGACCGCCAAGAGTGGCGATGTCCTGGAAAGGTCTATGTCCAGCAGTGGACGAAACAGGCTGATGGATGGATGGATAAACGAGTACTATACACCAGACATATAGATCTTAGACTTCAATTTTACGATGGTTTACATATACATGTATACATTCACGTACGTATGTAAGTTCTCTCATAGATAGGAACGTCTCACTCCATTTCTCCAACCGAATATTCAATTCCGTTGTTTAAACAAAGAAATTGGCGAATCAGATGCTGATATTTGAACGTGGATTTGCACAATTTACCTTTTAAAATCTAGATTTGTCTTCAATTTGTCTAAGAAAACTAACTTAAAATGTTATAGAACAAATTTTATGATTGAATTATACGGAAGAACCCGTTTGTTTGCTAAGCTCATTATGTATTCGTGGTATATTCTCGTGTGGGTAAAGAAGCGTGATACTGGGTCTTAAGGCTGTTCTCATCATACTTTTAGCAAATTGAACGAAGTTTGGCAACCATCGTATAAGCAACATCTTGTGTCGATTTTGTTTTGATGTTTCATTATTTGTAATAATTTTTCTAAAATGGAAAGGTTTTGTTAGAGAGCTAAAAAACCCTTGACAAAACATTCTTCCTCCTTTAGTCTCCAGGATCTATCTAACATAATAAAATATATTTGATTAGTATAACAAGATAATAGTACGAGTGGAATTTAAGTAGGTGGAATAAATCAAGACTCTACTTAAAAGTCGGAATTATACAGAGCTGACACGCTCACACGCGCTCTCTGAATCCATCAGTAACGGAGTTTCATATGTTCTGGGAAACAATGCACTTTAAAATTGTGTTTGTGCCACGCGATTTAGACACGTGGCCCAAAACTAATCTCTAACTTCATAAATCATTTTTACATGTGGACAGACGAACATTTGCTGCTGGCGCGTGGCAGTAAACATATTAAAATATAAAAATGTAGGTACGTATGTGAATCTCAACGTACTATTATACTAGGTGAAATTAAATCAACCGACCAATTCATACTGGAGACTCAGTCAGTCATCAGGAACAAGATTTAATGACCCTCAAGGTGAAATTCGAAAAAAATAATGTTTTATGCCCGTTATTACCTGCACTAGGAATTGTACTTAAACTAGTCCAACCAGTAAGGGAGCAAAAGAAATTATTTTTCGAAATTGGCCACAAGGATTACTGAACCTAGTTCTTGATCACTAACCGAGTCTCCAGTATGAATTTGGTCGGTTGTTCTAATTTCACCCTATATATACATGTTGTAAGTTTATTTAACACTTACCTTTTTCCTATGGTCTTTTTCGACCCTTTAAGGTTTGTAAAACAGTAACAAAAAATTGTCTTCTTACCCAGAATTATGTTAATACAGAGTCTCTTATTGTTACAGTGAAGTAAAATCTTTAGTGCTTTATTTTATCCGTAAATTGCTTTACTACTTAAACGCTTATTCGGTGTCAAATTTTCCATATTAAGTATATTTGTATTGTCTATGTAAGATTATACCACATTTATTATGCAATTTAGTGGCAGGTGTCGCTGTATTTGTTTATTTCTTCTTATAACATGTAAATTGTTTAATCAGTCACAGACATAGTTACGTCTCGCAGACATTTTATTTTATTGTTAATATGTCAGTGGTAACTTGGCCTGTAGGAGGGCGCTGGAGGCCATAACCCAGGTTTTCGCCTACCTTGGTCTCCAACGTAACTCATTATACATATTTATACTTCTTATGTTACGAGGTTAAGTGTGTAAAATGTTACATTTATAAGAGAATAAAAAGTTTTTTTATTTAATTTAATGTTTCTCAAAGAACTGCCTAAGGAATTGTCAAAAGCCAGTGGTCCTAAAATTGTAAGCAATAATCCATTTAGCCTACGTTGTAAGTTATACTAAACATATCTATACGCTTTATCAAATCAAATCAAATCAAATCAAATTTCTTTATTGAACAATTAGTTTACAAAAAATATTGCTAAGACTCTGAACCCCAAACTAATATAATTGTCCTTTGGGGAACAGTGTTTCCAATTCGAGGGTACTTAAAATATTTTACACGGACATAGGTATTCTACACACAAAGAAAATTGATTTTATCTACAGACAAAATAAACAAAATAAACAAAATATGGCTCAATGTATACACTAATAGATAATAATTTTAAAATAGTTAAATAAACTACACACAAATATTACATAAGTATATTATTATTCTAGTATAAAATAGACATAATTTCTTAACATAAGTACATTACTAAATTGATATTTCTGTGAGGATATAGTATATGTATTGGGTACACGATAAGATAATAAGTTTTAGGATACTTTGTTAGATTGACAAACGACGACCAAAAAGTAGATGAAATAAAATAACAGACACAAATATAATGCAGGTAGTTATAGAAATTGAATAAAAACTATCGGGTGTTAGTTAGCTAAGAAGCAGTGAACATTTAAACGTCCAGTATTGCTTGACACTGGTTTCACGGGTATTTACGCTTATGGCAAGTCTTACGTAAACTGGACAGCTAGTTGTAACGAAAGATAAGAATAGGCCATAGACTTATCGTTGCACAGAGATGACAAAAGGTTATGTTAATATTGTAAACAAGCCTTCAGTTTTGTTGTAGTCAAGTTTAATTAGATATTTATGCAATACTCGGACACATTGAAATTTGTTAAGGTTAATAATATTTAATTCTTTGTTAACTTTATTGTAAATAGAAGGTCCAGTAAAATAAATACACCTATGTGCAAAACAAGTACGAACTAAAGGAGTGTGAAAATTTTTGTATTTGATACGTTTAGAGGCAGAAATATTTGTACGTTGTTGACGATGTTGATATAAGATAATAGATTTTATGTAAGACTGTCGGACTGTAAGGATTTGGGCTTCACTGTATAGTTTCTGAGTGGGATATCGGCGAGGCTTTTTAAGCATAATTTTGAGCACATATCTTTGGGCTCGTTCAAGATTTATAAGCACAGTTTTCGAGGCACCACCCCACGCCCTAATACAGTATGTTAAGAGTGAATGTGTTAAGGCAAAGTATATGGTTTTTAATGATTTTAAGTCAGTTATAGATCGCAGAGTTTTAAATATTTTGACAGTTTTACGCACTCGCTTCATGGTTAAGTTAATATGATCTGCCCATGATAGATGCATGTCCAATATGATACCTAAGTATCGTATATTAGAAACCCTCTCCATTTGTTCACAATTACATACGATATGGCTAGACTGTCCGCACAAGTGAATTTTTAATTTAAAATGTTCAGAAGAAGGTTGTGTTGAACTGTTAATACTAAATGTTATATATTTAGATTTTGAAACGTTGAGTGTAAGTAAGTTAGAGTTAAGCCAGTCAGCTATGGTGCACAGGCCAGCGGTAGCAACGGTTTCTACCTCTTCCCATGTGTTGTGATGAAAAATAACGGCTGTGTCATCCGCGAAGGTAACAATTCGACAGTTTTTTATTTCCAGCTCGCACAAGTCGTTTATATACACTAGAAAAAGGGTAGGACCCAACACACTGCCCTGTGGGACACCAAAGCTGACCGGTATAAATTCACTATAATCAGATCCAATTTTAACCGCTTGCATCCTGTTACTGAGATAGCTTTTAAACAGCTCCAACGGTGTTCCACGTATACCCATAAGGTTTAATTTACGTAAAAGGATGGGAATGGACACAGTGTCAAAAGCTTTGGCGAGGTCCAGGAATACAGTAACACATCTATCACGCTTATCAAGTCTGTCAATAATTGAGTTAGTGAGTTCAGAGACTGCTTCTTCGGTAGATTTATGTTTTCTAAAGCCAAATTGGTTATTTGAAAGATATTTATTATGTTCGAGGTAACTTGTTAAGCGTTTATTGATGACTTTTTCAAATAATTTAGAGATTGTGGATAGTAATGAAATTGGCCTATAGTTTCCGACACCGTCAACATCCCCACCCTTATGTATGGGGTGTATGATAGACTTTTTAAAAACGTCTGGAACAATACCATTTGTAATACAGAGATTAAAAACATATGTAAGTGGGGCAATTAGGATTGATTTTGAATTTTTGATAACAATACTAGAGATACCGTCCCAACCACAGGACGACTTATTGGCTAGAGACGAAATCAATGAAGAAACTTCGGTCTCATCAGTAGGCAAAAGGGAAAATGAGTTAACTGGAGTAATTGTATTACTATTACATTTATTGACTAACTCATTTTCAGTCTCATCAATTTTATCTAATATTTGTTTAGCTAGGTTTTTACCCACATTGGCAAAAAAGTGATTAGTATAGTCTATTGACTCCTTGTGCGTTTTTTTTAACGATAAAAGTGGTGTTGCTATCTCTGAAGTAGAGTTTAGGTCACATATTTTCTTTACAGTATCCCACATCTGCTTAGGATTATTAGAACTTTTATCAAGTAATTGTTTTTGATACTGTCTTTTAAGGAGTTTTATTAAATAATTGCAAATATTCCTATATTTTTTGTATTTTAACACCGCAATAGCATCACTAGGATTACGTTTTAGTTTTAAATGTAGACGATCACGAGTTCTAATGGATTTTAAAATTCCAGGGGTTATCCAACTTTTTAATTTATTTCTAGAACGAGACACTTTTACTAGATGAGAATTATTATCAATTGCTGTTTTGATTGCTTTGACCAGGTTCGTTGCAGCTTTGTTTGCATCATTTTCCGAGTAGACATTATCAAATGAGTTGTTTGCAAGGTCAGTATTTAGATTTTCATAATTAATTTTAAGTCTAGTTCTAGTATTTGTTGTGGATTTAATATTTTTCCGTAAACAAAGATAAAGTAGAACTGGTTCATGATCGGTTATTGCTGTATCTAAAACAATTGTAGAATAGGTATTAGGTCCTTTAAGGAAAACATGATCAAGACAGCTTTTGAGCCTAGTCGGTAAATAGTGAGTAGGAAAGACACCATGTGTAGCATTCATATTAAGATATTCGCAGGCAGAATCATCAGAAATATTAGGAACTATGTTTATGTTCATATCACCTAATAAGACAATAGTTTGAAAAGATTTAAGTTTGGCTAGCAAGTCGTCTAATGAGTTAATGAAATTTTTTGGGTTATGAAAACAAGGAGGTCTGTAAACTCCTACAATAATTAAATCAGGCCCAAATTTTATGGTGAGGCAATCACCATCTCGGATATTTACCTCTTCAACTGAGCTATCCAAGTTATCTTTTACGTATACGACAACTCCATTGTTTTGGTTGATGAACTTAGTGGTTCTAAAAGATTTGTAGGTAGGTAACTGTGGAATTAAAGTAGAATTATCTATTCGGGATTCAGTTAATATGATTACGTGAACGTCACAGGAAATTCTTTGGAGGAGTATAGGAATTTGGTCTATGTTTCCACCAATACTTCTTATATTTAGATTGAGGACAACAATAGGTTGGGCTTTTGATTTTGGAAAAAGAAGATGGCAAGACTCTGGTTCACTCCTATATGCCATTGGCGTGTTTAATTGATCAATATCATAAATTAATTGGTCAACAGAAGTCATCAGGACGGACAAGTAGAGCAACAATATATTTTGGAACTATGACAATGGAGAGTAACAGTACCGCTATGAGTGTGTTAATACTACCATCGTTAAGACAGACGTGCAAATTATTGTAATAGTCAGGCAAAAACATGAAACTAAACATTATCTTTGAGAAGTAAAAGGGAAATTGTTTTCCTAAGATCCATGTAAGAAATAATAGATAATAAGAATATGTTTTACAAATAAAATATGAATAACTAATGTATGCAAATAAATATATATATAGAGCCATAGAAAATACTATTGATAGGAAAAAACTTACAATAAATGACACAAAAATACATGCATGAGGTAGTCACAGAGACTTTTGCACATCCGTAGCTACTACTTCATTTTCAGCAAGGCCGCTCAGATGGGTCTCACTTTTTACAAGTATGTATGGTTCTCCATCGTTTTTGCGTAGGTAGATTCTTCCGTTAGATGACCAGCAATGTTTATAGGAGTAAGCCTTAGAGTATTGTCGAGCAAGGAAGAATATTTTCTTCGCTTTCTGTGTCAGAAGCTCTGATATATATACGGGATTGTTGTTACCAGAGAATCCGATAGAATCACAGGTTAGACGCTTGTTCTTAGTCTTCTTGACGTGCTTCTTGAACTCTTCTAAGACAGTTTGCTTTTGGAATCGACTGTTTAGCTCCACTACTATAGGCTTAGAGTCAGTAGCTTTGCCAGGAAGGCGGTGGGCGCTGCGAATTTCTGGTTTTTGTGTAATGTCTAGAGCTTGGAATATTGTCTCGGTGAGTGTAATCAGGCTTTCATTCGGTTTTCTTGGTATATTTCGAATCTCTATTGATGTAGAGCCTTGCCAGCGTTGTATCTCTTCAACTTGATTTTCCAGAGATTCAATCTTAATCCTGTCATCTCTGTTTTGTTTTTCAAGTTCCATAACTTTACTTTTAAGCTCTTTGTTTTCTTCAGTGTGATAGTTCAGCGAAGCTTCTATAGCATGGTATTGTTCCTTAATGTCTCTAATCTCCTGAAGTATTTTGTTAAACTTGACATTGATCATTTTTTTCAGATCTTCATCCAACGCCGGATCGTCTTCTGTTTCAGAATTTTGATTCAGTTTCCTTCGAGTGGTTACGTTTGAGTTTGAGGTAGGAGTGTTCTTCGCGGAGCCTGCATCATTTCCAGCCAGCTTTTGAGGAGAGCGTTGAAGTGGCATCTTAATCTTGAGAACAGTGTTTAATATATATATATATATATACTACAACACAATGTCCTTTCTGCCGATTTGTAAGTCTATGCAGTTGAGTGATACCGGTTCAAGCAAAACGATACACGCAGGCGCACACGACCGTTGGGAAGCGCTGTACGAAGTGGAATGATATATATATATATTATAGAGATGTAGAAAATTTTACATAACTATAAAATTAAATATACTATACGTCTGATAACACATTACGTTGAACGGTTCAGCAAAATGAACTTTGTGCAAGATGCGATAATTACTCGTACATATATGTACTACCTATTTACGAGTAAATAGTTTGCTTTTATAACATTAACTAAGATAGTAGTCTTATTTTACTTTGTTATCTTAGAAGGGGGTAATTATACTAGGTGAAATTAAATCAACCGACCAAATTCATACTGGAGACTCAGTTAGTCATCAGGAACAAGGTTTAATGACCCTCCAAGTGAAATTCGAAAAAAAAAAAATTTTTTCCCGTAGAATCTGCACTAGGAATTGTACTTAAACTAGTCCAACCAGTACGGGAGCAAAAAAAATTATTTTTCGAAATTGGCCAAAAGGATTACTGAACCTAGTTCTTGATCACCAACCGAGTCTCTAGTAAGAATTTGGTCGGTTGATTAAATTTCACCCTATATAGTACAATAGAGTCTATGCCAGAGAGTTTTAAGCTTTACTTAGCCTAGGCTTTAAGAAACCGCTGCGTATTTTTCGTCTGGCGATGCGAAGTATTATTTTAATTATTTTCTTGTTATTGCCGCGATGATTTAGTAAAAATCAGGGACATATACCAGTCCATATTGGCCATCTAAATGAGGACCTAAAATTTATTTGATTAAATTTTTTCTCTTTTGCGCGTTATTTTGATACTTAGATATTATGAATGACAATTCGGAGCGGACTCGTAAGTAATAAAATAACTCGCAAAGGAGAAACAATTCAATCAAATAAATTCTAGGCCTTTATTAAGACGGCCAATATGAAGTGGTGTATGTCCCCAGTTTTTCCAAAAACATCGTGATAAAGGCCAGAAAAATATTTAACATATTGTTTTTCATCAAAGTTGTCCTCGTCACGGACCGGGCTCTAACAAGCTGAATTCGGATATACAAAAGATATAAATATATTTTCTTAATTGCGACGCGAATTTTGAATCTTGATTTCTACTTTAGGAAAAACATGTTTTTAGGGTTCCGTACCCGAAGGGTGCCAAACGGGTTCCTGTTACTAAGCCTAAACTGTCTGTCTGTCTGTCACGGGGGTATACAGCTTCAACCGTAATATATAACCAGCTAAAACTTTCACAGAATGCGTGTTACTATGGCTTCTTTCTTGCCAAATAACATTTAAAAAAATCGAGATTTAAAACACATACAAAATACTTCGAAAAATGTTTACCGTTATTTAGAATCTTACAGACGGTGATAATACAAGTTTCAAATGTGGTCAAATTGGTGAATACTCTAAAATAAACCAAAAATAAAAAACCGGCCAAGTGCGTGTCGGGCCACGCGCAATGTAGGGTTCCGTAATTGCCCGGTACATATAAGTTGGTCTACTAATACAGACCGCGCCAAACTTCTGGTCCCATATATTATAGGGGGCCAAAAGTTTGGCACGACCTGTACTCGTAAACCTGTAAAGCCTACTTAGCTGTGATAGTTTTCCTTTTAAATTCATTAGTATACTACTTCTGTGAATTTTTTCACTAAAATTTTCACTTTAAAGCTTAATATTTCGCCAACGGATCCCTAAATCGAAAAATGGTTTTGACACACCCACAATGTTTTTGAGCGGCCTATCCAACGATACCCCACACTAAGGGATAGACGAGAAAAAAAATTCATCCCCAGTTTAAGGCTGAGATTCAGAGTGCATTTGGAGTCCGAACTCAATCTTACAAACGTCAAAAAGCGATGTGATCCCATACTAGAGTGACGTTTGTAAGATTGAGTTCCTCTTGATTTCGGACTCAAATAGCACTCCGAATCTCAGCCTAAGTGTATGAGAGGTAAAAAAAAATTTCAAGATTTTACTTTACCATTTTGTCGGCGTGATTAATATTTACATCCATACCAAATTACAGCTTTCTAGAACTAATGTCTCTGTGCTAAGCCGCGGACCGACGGACATGGCGAAACTATAAGGGTTCCTTGTCGGACTACGGAACCCTAAAAAATAGGGTGCCGTACCCAGAGGGTGCCAGCCGAATCAGGCGCTTTCATTTTAACGCCTTGTATTTCGTCTCCTTAATGTTGCTATGGCATTTATGTTGTTGTTATGTACCATAGTGTTTTTAGAGTTCCGTATCCGTATTGTGTGGTGGTATGGAACCCTTTGCGCGGGAGTCTGACTCGCTCTTGGCCAAATTATTTACTGTTTGTGTCCATGATTCGAGTGATGAAGAAACAAGTTTTCACAAAAAGTAAATAAAATAATATAAAAAAACTTTTTAAAAACTGGATTTTACTTAAGCGGGTATACGATACGAGGCTTCGTGTATGTGTGCGTGAGGTACACAGGCAAGAGCGAGCGAGCGTTTTAAAACCGTTCCTAAAGCGCAAGAAATACAGGCTCCCCGTCCGACGGAGGCGGCTAAGGTTAGGCTGGACAATACGCGCGAGAATTTAATTTGTATTGTCAAAACAAATACATATTTTGAAAATGTTAAGTGTATACGTTATAGAAAACATGTGGTTTTGTTATTATTCAAAAACTAATGACCTTCCGTGAAATATTTACGCCGTACTAAGGGTTTATGTTGTGTTTTAGAGATAACTTTGGATTTATTTTCTATCAAGGGAACTTAGGTAATCGTGTTTCGAAAGTGAATGATTTATGGAGTGAATCCTTAAATATCTTAAATAATAACTGCATAACTAAGGCTTAAGTAATAACGATACTGCAAGGGATCAAGCGAACGCAATTATTTCGCTAAAAGCTCGATACCCCATAAGCCATGGACTAAAACGATGAATATATTATGTTAAGATCACTGCAACTGATTAAATATTTTATGTTGAATTATTTGTTTTAAAAAGCTTGTTGCGCGACATTTAAAGAAAATACATAAATCAATTACATACTCTTTAATTAAATTAATTGGTACCGTAACTTAGGGATTTGTGAACATTCAGCGATATTTGGGACAAGGAAGGATTTATAGTTCAAAGGCACTTACTTCTAAAACCACAGAACAATTTAGCTTTGTTCTGTGTCTAAAACCATAAACTTTGGGTAAAGTAATACCTGACTCCAAAGACAAAAAACTGATGTTTCACTTTTGTAAAGGAGTAGAAATTTTACGAAATTAAATACTTTAAAATGAGCTTTAGGCGGGCATTCTTTTTCTTTGCACACAACAAGTTGCCAACTTGACGGAAATAACGTGCTTTCAGTTTGATGTGTTCGTAGGCTGCTTTCAGTCCCCTGACATATCTTGATACTGTCCTGCTGTCAGTGGTAGGCGGCTGTCGTCCGACGATCAAACTGAAAGCAGCTCATTTCCGTCAAGTCTATCTATGGTACACAAGAAAAGACTGTCAACTTTCTCTCAATCAATAAAAAAAATGCACTAGTGAGAAAAAAAATACTTTGCTAGCAGTTATGATTTTTTTATGCATTAGTGCTAGCGGTACAAACCGAAATTCCGTAAATAGCTGCAAATGGTGGTAAAGTAATGAAAATTGGAACGATAGATCTTTAGGCCGAATGAGCCAATTTGAAAGTAGCACGAAAAAATAAAAAAAATAGGGGTGTTATTATGCCGTCATCTTTTTTTGTAAGGGAAAAAACATTTTTGGTCTGAAACCTATCGTGTCAATGTAATGTAAATATCATTATCGTCGTCTGTCGTTAATGGCTGTACGTAATATTTAAATCTAATTGTTTGAACATCTAAACATCCCTTGAAAATTGTGTAATATCCGAAACCGGCTTAGGGAGTTATATGTAAAGGTCCTACAATAATAAGTGAAAATAATTCTATGGTAGATCGTGTATTGATAACTGATCAAATTCCAGAAGAAAAAAAGTGAATGAAATGTAATAATGTGATATATTTTTAGAATGGGCTCAGAAAGCCTTTTTATTTGATACCACACACGATAGGCTTCAGAAGAAAAAAAAACCCGTACAAAAAAAGATGACGTCATAATAACCTCATTTTTTTTTTAGTGCACGTTTCAAATTGATTCAAATCGCCTAAACATCTCTCGTTCCGATTTTCATGCCTTTAACACCTTTTGCAGCCATTTTGGGCGTACCCCAAAGAAATACATATAAGATAGGTCTTTACGAGCAAATGCATTGAATAAATTGTTCTTGCTCCGTGATACTGATCATCATTTACCAAGCCTCCTCTAACTCATACATACTGTTAGTTTATTATCAATTAAACTTAATTCCTGTGGTTCATCTCGTCGGCATAATTTACACAATTCAGTTAATGTCTTTCAACTGAAATGGCTAAACTACAATTGGGATGGGACAATCAAATTACAGCGGGAAATAATCATGTTTCCCAGTTTAGGTCAGATAGTTCGCTCTGAGCGCACTAAATTCATATTGTATCAGTAGCTTAGATAACAAACCAGGCGGCGGATAGACGTAATTGACTTGCATGAGACAACCATTGTGATTTCTGCTTCAGAACAAACTTATCCAATTATTGCAACCTTCTATACAGAAACTGTAAATTATCTCTTCTTCTATTTTTATAGAAAAACTGTTTTAAAGCGGAACATTCTTTGTAGAGGTTTGCAAAAATGAACGCGATTCAGGTCAATTTTCTTTCTCAATATTGTATCCAATTCAACGTACCTACCTATACTATCCGTTGAGCCCGTGCCAACTGTGTGGATATTATTGGGCGCGACTCTACATATTCAGTGTGATTTTTCAAATGGCTACGATAACCACAATACTAAAACGCGAATGACCGATAACGGTGACTAAATAAAGCGACAAAATCATTGAGAGTAATCGAGTAGCTATAGGTATTATTAGAGTTAGAGACTCCCTTTGCATGAGACAGACGACTGCCTCTGCTTCCTGATAAACACTGATAGTGATAAGATATGATTTGGCAAGATAAACGATTAGGATATTGACTGAACTACACGAGGATACAGATTACGTATCTGTTTATGAAAAAATGTGAGTCATTAAATTATGTTTGGTTTTGGCTTTGAGTTACGACAGTATTATTTTCAATAGTTATCTGTACTAATAATAAAATACTTTTTAATAAATAAATATTTCGCTCTTTGAAGCTTTTTATTTTTTATTATGTATTTACTTTAGATATATATATATTTATAAAACACGAAACAAATAATTCAAGATATATATTTCGGGCCCTACTTGGCCCGGCATCATTTGAAAAATATCAGTAGGGCCCGAAATATATCTTGAATTACTTATTTGTTTTGTGTTTTATAAATATATATTTAAAATAAATAATGTAAATAAATATATATTTTTTAATATTTTACCAGTATTGGCCTTAAATTATTGTAGTTTTATTTTATTTAAAATACAGTTTTTTTAAACCAATGAAAAAAATTAACGAAATATTTCGATTCCTTCAGTGGAGTCGTCATCAGTCGAATAAAATAAAATAAAATAATTTTTTTTTTAAACTGTGTTTTAAATAAAATAAAACTAAAATAAATAATAAAATACGTAGTAAAAAAGTCATGTCAGTGTATTGAATATTTTTGTAAAATTTTTAAGGTTATTAGTATTGTACTGATGCCAAAAGTACTACTTATTTTTAGAATTTTTGTCTGTCTGTCTGTATGTATGTATGTTCTGTTTTAACTCGAGAGTCACTCAACGGGTTTCGTTGCAGTTTTTTAAAATTATCATCGTAGTGACTCTGGTCAACATTATAGGTGCTCATAAAATAACGCCCAAGCCGAAAACGGGACAGAGATTGAACAAACGCGGGCGGAGCCGCGGGCAAATGCTGGTCCACAATACGTTGGCCGTTTCTAAAAAACAGTTTCTCTTCCTATCGCTTGAATGCACTGAGTCACCAATGGGTAGGCACACTGGCAAAATAGGTCAAGGTTTGACTATTCCAATGACATTAAAATTTGGACGACAAAAGTGGGGCGCACGGTGACGAAAACCACTTATCCCGAAGGAGTTTTTATCGGTCAGTCGGTAACAGTCTGACCGCAGCTTTATGGACATAATAGTCCTTCGACTGTCGAATAATATAATAATGATATTGTGTCAGCTTTCGAGCAAGTGGGAGGCGCCCCCGTGTAATCGATTGAGCGCTGAATTCTGATATGTTTGAGAAGTGTGGCGACTGATGTATCCAATCTCATACGCTTGATTGCTTCGTGCGCTACAATGATTTATGTGTTTTGGAAACGTATTTATTTACACCAGGAACACGAAGCAAAAAAATACAACCTGTGGTAAAATTCCGAGACTTGGGACTAAAATTCTCCAAGTCCGAAAAAGGTTTGTAAATCGTCAGAGATGGGATATTCTTGAGCTATCAGTCAGACCAGACGCTTCATTTGACAATGCGCTTGAATTTTAAAAATTCTAGCGTCATAAAACATTTTCGTTGTATTCTTGCGGAGTTTCGCAAATTAATCGCACCTGCAAATACTGTAAAATTTCTGCTGCATTTCTGTTAGTATTATTAGGGTACCGTACCCGAAGAGCAACACGGAGCTCTATTAATGTCGCTTTGCTGTCTGTCCGTCCGTATGTCATGGGTCTTCCAGATGAAATTAGTTGTAGATCTGAAATTTGGATATGTTATGTGAAATGTTCCACAGACGTATTATTATTACTTAGTATGTCTGTGGAAATGCTAACCCAAATGCGAATATTGAATAATAAATAAAATAAAATAAATTTTCAGGGGGGTTCCACAGAAGGTGCAGAATATTTTTTTTCTTTCCCGTTCATTTGGGGTGTCATTGTCTAGAGCTCAGAGTACAAAAATAATTTTTATATTATATTTTTATTCCGAAAAATAAAGAAATGGGTTGCCATTTTTGTTACGGGATCAAGTCAACTATTTATCTCAAAAACTTAACTAGTTGGAAATTTAAACTACAAATACTAAAATCGCCGATTTTAATATAGGTTTAGTCAGGCTTACGTAACCGAATACTCGACCAACTTAATACTGCAGTTGTGTTTCATACATTTTCTAGGTACTGATAAGTTTGTAATTTATATTCAAATCGTTTAAGTCTTTTAACTTAGTAGATAGTACAGTGCGAATCCTAATCGCACTTGACCGGTTTTTATTTGAGTTATGTTACAAATAAACAGACGTACCACAACCGAAACTAATCAGTACCAATCCCTTAGCTTGGCCTGACAAACACCCACATAATATATGTACTTATACGAATAGGTAACAGATATGTATCACACACAGCATAGCGGTCCTTCAGTATCTAAGACAACAGTCAACTATCTATGTGTACAATTATAATTTACTGCAGCACTCTGCTTGCACACGAGTAAATAACATTCAGGATTGAGTCGCTCTGACTCTACACTTCACAGGTGCGAGTATCTGTGTAGATCAACCCTGCCCAAAGGCTTATCATGGTGTGTTGTGAGATAATTCGTAAGCTGAGTAAAACGGCATTAATTTAACAGGAGAGCGATTGACGGACCCTTTTTACAGTTATTTAAAGTATTGTTGCCACATCGCTACAATTTCACAATCGCAACGATGTCGATGGCCTGTTGAGTAAGTATTGTACGCGGTTGAGGCGAGACCGTTGTCATTTTCATTAGGGTTCCGTACCAAAAACAAAAAAGCGGAGGCTCTGCTGTCTGTCCATCCGTATGTAACGGGTCTCTAGCTAGTAGACAGAATCAGTTACAGACCTGAGATTTGGATCTTTTGTGTAGAATTACGTTTTTGTAACAAAAAAATCCCTCGCTCTAAATATTAGCATGGTTTATAAGCATGGATTCGATAAATTTGACAGTTAAACTCGATAAATTCTAAACGACAACTCTTATTGCTATGAAATAAGAGCTACATTTTAATTTATCGAAGCAATGTCGAGGCAATAACATGTTCATACTTGGTACCTAGAAAAGATCAATTAAAAGGAATTTTAACTTAATTTTGTAGTTTTGTTTCACAAATTTTGTAGGAATACATTAGTTTGAAGTTATTGTTTCAATTATTTAAGCATGATAACTTATTTGAATGCTACGGAACACTCAGGGCGCGAGTCCTATTCACCCTTGGCAGGTTTTTTATCTTTATAAATTGACAGACTGTTCCACGCCCACACCGCTCAGTTTGCGGGTAGCTAGTTGAGAGCGGTGCGCGCCACCGCAAAGCATTGCTACCCCGGTTTAAGAAGTAAAGAGGTTGATGTGCTCTGAGGGTGCCATCACGCCACGCACACGGACCGCTGAGCTGATAACACGTGTTTGTCGATCGAGCGCGTCTATTTCGAATCTCGAAGCGCCGCGTCCAACAGTCAACGACACCCGTTAGCGCACACTGTACAGACTACAAAAAATGGACAAAAACAAAAATTATTTTTATCACCAAGTTTTATATTTTAAGGTTTGGCCAAAAATTGTAAAATATATAGGTACCTCGTAAATATAATATATTTATTGAGGGCCTAATGGAATAATGTTCAGTTGGACACTATATTTTAGTAACGACAATAGCTTCTTCGCTTGACATAATTATATTATTTTCTACTCGTTCGCCTTATTTCATGTATAAATTGTGACATCGGTTTTTGAGATACTGACTGACAAACAACGTAGGTACTTGTAGAACCGTTTTTAATGTTGTTTGTAACTTATTGTAGTATGGAGCCAATCACGTATGAATTAATTAAAGAATTCTTATTTATTTTCCTTAAACCCTATCTTATACATATATTTACCCACCCTACGTCTAACAATACACTAGAATCTAGTGAATAGATACTCTAATTAGTTAAGGCGTAGTAGGTCGATCGCACAACGAAAGAGATAAGCAAATCTAAAAAGCGGTAAATCAAGAAGAGAGTGGGTAATGCTGTTTTTCAAGGAATAAAATTTAATATAAATTCACACAAGTTCGTTTTAACAAAAATCGCTGGCTATCGTTTAGATAATAGATTTACATGTTAAAACAGTAATCATTGTTATTTTTACTTTATTAGTTTCAATAGACTGCTTGTTTGAAATGAAAAAATAGTGCAATTTTTTGTTTGGGCTGTTTTCGGCTGTTACATCATCGCCTTGGAAAAGGCATTTTTTTATAACATGTATTTATTTCAAAACCATATCTTTTGCAGTTTGGGAGTACTATTTGTTCAAAACTTCGTTTTTACTACCTGCGTCGTCTTAACTTGATTACATTGTTGTTAATGATGTTCTCTAATGAAATGTTTTAGTAGCAACAAATATCTACATACCCATCACTAAGTAAATCGCGCATTTGTATATATGTCCATTCGTCAGTGTTCAATGTGATGGACAACACTGAATGTATATAAATGTGGTGATAAAGCTATCAATATTTTTGTCGGGAGATGCTGCATCGAGCGCACAGTGTGGCGTCGTATTAGATAGGTATCACGCGTGTTCACCGCTTGGCCGTCAACTAGTGCTTGTTTGCGCATCGACGCTCGCAATACGGTGATGCTTCTCAGCCGGATTACTCTGTTTTAATGGAATAACAAGTATTAAAAATATATATTTAGCAGCAGAAGATTTCTCGTAAGTTTGGAAATATTTACTACCTACCATAAATTAATTTGAGACACGAATAAAATATATAATCTCAAATGGCATTGAGCTACTTATATGTTAATAAATATTCAAATTTAGCTGTGTGTTTGCCTAAAGTACGCCTCTATGTACTCGGGTCCTCGTTGTATGTTATTCATGAACTTTAAATCCGGATTTTTTCACGGTAAACTAGTAAGATAACACTGTTTTTTTTCATCTTAATGCCTGGCTCAGGTGAGTGTCAAGCCGGGTAAAATATTGTTGTGAGTGGAAGTGATATTTTACTTTCTTTTGCTGCCAAAACGCGGCTTCTAAACAAAAGTCCCGGACTGCCGTGTGGTGATTTATGTTTAATTACGGTGCCCTTCACAATGTTTTTCGTAATTTAAAAGTGATTTGAGAAGTTCTTGACAGGACCCCGAGGAGACTTTTTGAAAACTTGAGAGAAATAAACGTTCTTATTTTCGGGTGAAATCGTAAACCTGCAAGATTTATAAGTCGGCGGTTTGGACGCCTCCGGGTTGGCTCTCCTTATACGTCATAAAACTTAGGTAATATTAATAACGAATGAACGTGATTTTAACTTTATAGTTGCTAGCACTTATTTTAAGGGACAGAAGTCGATACTTGTGATTGTCGGCCCCTAGTGGACCATATCAAACATCGTTATTGAGAATGACGCGCTTGTAGACGTACTGTTCCACAAATATAAATTAATTTATCATGCCGACTGAATTCGATTATAAGCATTATCAAGGGCTTTTAAGAATCAAAACTTCAAATAAAGAACAAAAATATTGTTTGACCGAAGGTTAATTTATACTGATGCGTGGGTGGGGATACATAAATAATTTCAAATATATATTTCTCAGAAGAAAGATTTTGTAGCTTTGTTTTAAGTATAAGTGTGCAATACAACCATGAAAAACCGGCCAAGTGCGTGTCGGGCCACGCGCAGTGTAGAGTTCCGTAGTTACCCTATACAATATGCGGACTAGTCTACTATTATTCTACTCCGCTCGGAAGTCGCTCTTCCGAAGGACGGCCAATTCATTTTGTTCCTGCCGATACGAATCAACCCGTGTTTAGAGGGGAATAAAAGCTTGGCGCGACCTGTACTGTAAAGCCTACTTAGCTGTGATAGTTTTCCTTTTAAATTCATTGAATAGTTTTACTACTTCTTTGAATTTTTTCACATATCCATAAACAACCGTTTAGCCGGCAGGGGGGACACACTTGACTCTAACAAAAACATCCTATCTAACGATACCCCACACTATGGGATAGATTATGAGAAAATAAATCATCCCAAGTTACGTGTATGGGAAGCACCCTTAAAAAATATTTTTTTCATGATTTTATCTAACCGTTTTGTCGGCGTGATTAATATGTATATACTCATGCCAAATTACAGCTTTCTAGTACTAATAGTCTCTGAGCTAAGCCGCGGGCAGAAGGACGGACGGACATGGCGAAACTATAAGGGTTCCTTGTCGGACTACGGAACCCTAATAAAAATGAAAGGTACCACAATAGTAGAGGTACAATACAATATAACTTATCGCACACCAAAAAACTGAAGTATACTTTTAGTAACAATATCAAAAGTTTTTACTTTTACAGTGTACAGTTGGCGGTCTTATCACTTATTTGTGATGTCTTTCAGTCAACTTTTGGATAAACGAACTGAAAAAACAGATAATATTTAACCAGTAAATGTAGGTAAATAAAAATAAAATATGTTCGTAAAGATAGGCAAAGCAAGTACCTAAGAATAAGTTGGAGCCGAACAGATTTCCTTTGTATGTATTAAATGACAGCTAGGTATATAACGATGAGGTTATAGTGTATAGTCGATAAGAGGCTCATATCAGACATAATACTATGACCTTTCTTTTGGTTCCACAAGTCTCGTCCCGATAGGTGCTAGAGGTAACTAGATATCGCCAGCTATCAGTATTATTTACTTACACTATCCATCCACTTATTATAAACAACATTAATATTTAAACTTCAGATAATGTTTTATTCCAATTCGTTACTCAGGACCTCCTGGGAGTTGGTTCATTTCAAATGCGAAAGTATTATTAATTCCCAATAGAGTAACTTCACAGAGCTACACCTACAGCATTGCAAGCGTAAATTGTAATTTATATTTTAAATTTATACTTTGTTCCACCAGTAAGTAGAGAAAGAACGACGATTCCTCTATTTGTCCAAAAAATATAAAAATGTTCGATAAAATGTCTTTATTATTATGTACTTTATTGTTATGTATAGAGTTTCACTGACTAAAGAGATATAAATAAATATTAAATTAAAACAAAGATCTCATTCCTTAGATAATAAACGAAGGAATTTTTGGAAGAAATCATTTTATTTGCGCTAGGTCAGTTTATTTGAATTCACGTCTGCTATTGTAGATACTAAACTTAATTCGCTTTTCAAATACAATAAATAAAGCAAGAGGGGAAAATGCAAAAGAAAATAAACTTCGTACACTACCTTCGCAGGGGTCCCGGAGAAAATCTTTTGTCGTCAAGCTCGTGTTCACACAATCATTTCATTAAATCCCACTGGCTTACCATTTACCTCTAGTAACACCCATATCATCGGCCTTCCGGACCAAATAGTTTTCTTATTTATTGCTAGGGGTCGCCGTACGCTCTATTTCCGAACCCCTAATGATATTACATTGTGTTTAGAAAGGGGGTAACATTTCATCTTTCGTAATTGCTACTTCGACCGATAGATAAATTATAGCATGCTTCATCTGCAATGGAGGCATAAATCATTTTGAGTGCCCTATAATACCAGTTTCTTTTATACCTTAACACAATGGAAGTTTATTTATTGAAATCGAATAAATAAGCGGAAAAAAGCTCTTGCACCTACAAAGTTTTGTTAAGCCTAGGTGAAACTTTTAATAAACTTGTTTGTATAAGTTACGTTCCCATGTAAAACGAGATTGAGTACAAATGTTGCTCTTCTTGTCTAAAATAAATTAAGTTTGTGAAGCGACGCTATTGCTAAGTCGGACTAGTAGTTTCAAAGGTCATTTTGGCATTTAAATAAGGTCGAAAATGTTTTACGAACGCGTCAGCTAACGTGGTACAAAATCTCTCTAGTGCGCGAATGCAGAGAACACGACACATAATTTATCAACACGCATTTTCACAAATGCTATCCAGTTTCTAATCCCAGCGATATACAGGGAGAACCAAACGAATGCCCCCTGGAGGGAAAGTACCTTAAATATTAAAGATAGCAAATTTTACTCAAAGGAGCCTTTATTTTATTTTTAAAGTTAAGGAAAACTGCATTCAAAGAATTTAAAAAAATTTGATTTGAATTCTGGGATATCTTTAAAAATGTTGTTACTATAAAATGTAAAATTTCATGGTTTTCCTTTAATTTACGATACTATGTTACTTAGAAGAATTTGGTTCATAAGTTTGACCCTTTCCATCGGTATCATAAAACTACGGGATGTTTTTTTCACATTTGTCCGGTTCGATTCCCGGCTTATGCAGGTGATTTTTTAAAACTCTTTAAACGCAGTTTTCCTTAACTTTAAAAATGGTTCCTTTAAGTAAAATTTGCTATGTCTAATATTTAAGGTACTTTCCCTCCAGGGGGCATTCGTTTGGTTCATCCTGTATATGTTTTTAGATGAAGTTATCTTTCCACGAGGAAGTTCATTTAAAATATTGTTCACTGAGAAATAATAAATTACTTTCTTGTTTTATAGGAATTTTGTAGTTTAATATTTTTTGTTAGAAATATTTAGTATCGATGGATGGCGTCTACCGTATATTTTGTACGCTTACACACAAGAAATTAAGGGCTAAGAAAAAATGTTACTACCTGTCCAACACAACTGGGCCAATGTCAAGTACTTTAATAGCTCTTGATAGAGGTTATTATTGGTTGGCTCATTGACTTATTTGTCTTGGACGGGTAATACCAATAATCACGCGCGAAACATTATTTTTAGCTAATACATACTGAAATATTTTACAGGTAAATAATTTTTGGATTTAGTAGTTTTACTTCAAATATGTATTACCTATCTATTTCATGAAAAAATTCAAGTAAACCCCGTAACCGCGTTCTTCTAAGGAACATTTTAAAACCAAAAATTTTAGACGGAAGTAAGTACTATGCAACGTGAAATTTAAGTCATTTTGTTAACGAAAACTGGTGATATTGATATATATATACTATATATATACTAGTGTCAATATGAACAACTTTTACTATGGAGCCAACCCTAAAATCGTGAAAAACATATCAGCTGTTCCATAGAACAGTTAAATACCAACTCGACCCAAATGTATAAAACAGCTGATTTTTTTTTCACGATTTCAGGGTTGGCTTATAGTAAAAGTTGTTTATATGGACGAGTACTATCACCAGTTTTCGTTAGCAAAATGACTTAAATTTCACGTTGTATATCTTAATGATTATTTTATAGTACGTTCGCTTAATAAAATATTAACAAACCAAATATATTTTTTTCAATATGAAGTGAGTCCTAATTTTCATCAAGCGAACCCTCGAAAAGCTGGCGTTGGTCGTGTTACTATGTTTAGATACAAAACTAAAACTAACGTTAAAATCCTGTTATTAGATTGCTTTATTTCGTAAACGCATAAAATAAAATTAGAAAATCATTAATAACCAACCTGCTTTAAGAAGGCGTCATCGCTTTTATTATCTTACTCATGCAACATCGTCTCTTATTTATTGTACACTAGCTTTTGCCCGCGGCTCCGTCTGCGTGTTATTCGATTTAACGACATGCTTTTTTTTTCGGGATAAAAAGTAGCCTATGTGTTAAGTTAGGGTATAAGCTATATCCATTCTAAATTTCATCCAAATCCGTCCAGCCGTTTCAGCGTGAAAGAGTAACAAACATGCACACACACTACACAAACTTTATAATATTATAGTGTGATAACTTTTACAAATCTTTAATTACTTTGTTTGGCCCTAAGTGGTGGAATGGTGTTCATAATTTTTGAATATAAAGTATAATGTGGTTTATCGCACTACGCGACAATAATTGTTTCAGGGCCTTCCAGCAAAGTTGTGTTATTTTATGGATTACTTTGTAAATGATCCTACACAAAAACTACACACACGTTTTAAAGTTGTAGTGCAGATCATTTACAAAGTAATGCATAAAATAACACAACTGTGCTAGAAGAGCCTGAAACAATTATTGTCGCGTAGTGCGATAAACCACATTTATTCAAAAATAAGACCACCGCAACCACCTTAATTCAAATAGAATAGAATAGAATAGAATAGAAATATTTATTTGTTCGAAACATTCCGAAATGCAAACAAAATAACAATACTCGCACGTTTACTAGTGTTAATGTAGAGCAGCATCACTTCAGAAGCCCGTGAACATCGTGATTAACTTGTCTAATTGTAGTTTGCGATTGTCAGACGCTTTCCTTTGTTTACATTAGAGAGTGCGACGAAGCTATTATTAGGTCGTAAATTTGCGAATTTGTTACGTGCTTTTCGTGATAGGTACATAAAAGTATCTGTTAAGAATACGTGGTACATAATATATACGGAGTCCGTCAATATACAGATGTGTTCTGCTTTAAAATCAGGGACCATTTTAGTTACCCTATGAAAGGGTAACCCTGTGGGTTTTACAAAGTGTTTCTGCATGAAACCCTATGTTTAGTGTTACCCTAGCCGTAAGTGGTAAGCAAACCCTATTCAAATTATGGTAAGCAAACCCATTAAAATCGCTAAGGGTAACCCCGTTACCCTATCAAACCCTATCAAAAACTTAGTGTAACCCCGAATAATATGAAAGTGTATCCCTATACAACCGTATGAAATGATGGGTTAACCCAATGATAAGGTTACACCCTACTGAGGGTTAACCCTATGATAGGCTTAACTTTCAAACCCAGGGTAACCCTGTAATTGAGTTAAGCTTATGCCTGGGTTATACCCTATCAGGGGTTAACCCAATGATAGGGTTACACCCTACTGAGGGTTAACCCTATGATAGGCTTAGCTTTCAAACCCAGGGTAACCCTATAATTGAGTTAAGCTTATGCCTGGGTTATACCCTATCAGGGGTTAACCCAATGATAGGGTTACACCCTACTGAGGGTTAACCCTATGATAGGCTTAACTTTCAAACCCGGTTAACGTATCCCTGTTTAAAATACGCTTTATTTCATACTGCACTACTTTCTCAAAGTAACATGTCCGCGGAAATAAAAAAAGTAAAACACTTGTATTTTCATTTGCGCAGATTTTATTTTTACTTCGGAAGAGTTGTATGTTATTATCAGTGGAGTATTATATTTCATATGGCCTGTGTATTTACACCCACTACAAAATATTAAAACCCATTATTACCAACTTAAGCCAACAATATAACACCTTTTGTGTACGTTTCAGAGAGATTGAAGAGGGCCATTATGACGCCAACGAACGGGGAAGGCGTGGAGCCGCCGAGGGTGGTGGTGCTGGACGGCGGGTTCTCGTCGCAGCTGTCGTGCCACGTGGGGCACGTGGTCGATGGCGACCCGCTCTGGAGCGCGAGGTTCCTGCACACGCACCCTGATGAGGTCGTCAATACGCACCTGGATTTCCTACGAGGTACTGGCTCTTGATTGTCTTCTAATAATAAATTAGAAACGCATGGATATATTCAAACGAAAAGCATTCTTCACATCGGGTCGTTTTGTGAAAATCTAGTTCGAGTTAGCGATGGTCTCGTAATAATTTAAAACCCTAATAAATTTATAACAATTATACAATAGAAAAACTTTTAGGTTGTATTTGTTAGGTTTTTTATTTAAGATTATTTTTAGTTAAGTTTTGTATTGTTTTTAAGGTCTTAATACATTAATAAATTACAATTATTAATAAGTAAAAAAAATATTAAATATAAAAAATAAATAAAATATACTAAATCCGTTCAGTGGTTTTTAAGCGAGCGTACATATAGACGGATGTTTAACATATTTTTTTATGTTTGTCAAATACTTAAATTTATTGATTTAATTTATCAAAGGACTACGTTTATATATTTTTCCTTTTGTGAGGATGAAACCCTATTTACAACTTTATTATAAGTGTAGATACATAATAAGTAATGTGTGGTATACTCCCCTCTCGACAGGTACAATTTAGTTCTTCGTGACTGGGCCCATTAATATTGTATAGAATATAAACCCTGCCAGAAAGGGGTTTTCCAAACAAGGGGGCTTATATACAAAATCCCGTTATAAGGGTAAATGGTTCAGAGACTCACATGCACGTGCACCTTCTCTTCCTGGACGGGACCTCTGCGCTCGATCAAGGTCACGACTCAACCCTGGCTCAGAGGAAACCACAGGTCCCCTGGATGTGCGTTTCCTTTCTTCTGACGTTGATTGTCGTCGACCTCAGTACGGAGATTTCTGACAAATGACCAGCCCAGCCAGCGTGTCAGCAGATTCGTATCCTATACTCAACCCTCTACCCCTAGGCCAGCCTGATCCCGTTAAAGGTGCATGCTAAACGGGTCTACCAAATAAGGATCTTTGAGTTTGTTTTTTCAGTTTTTCAGTCTTCGGTTTTTGTTGAAGTGTAAACTCTTATCTTTCTAATAAGTCCCAAATCGTTTGTCAGACATAGGGAAATTATTTTAAAAGATTGTCAAAAATATTGTGTACTTTATCGAAGGCTTGATTGAGTAATAACCAAAAGTACATCACAAACGTTTCAATTACGCACAGGTAAGGGAATAAGGATAGAAAGGAAAAGGGGGGGAATGGCGAGAAGTTAATTAGCAGTAAAACTCTGTAAACTGAGGCCAGAGAATTCGGAAATCAGAAAAAGTTTGTAAAGAGCAAGTCGTATAAAATGTATAAGTTCCGACTTCTTTGATGAAGATGCTTGGAAGTACGTTTCATAAAATTTTATAATACATCACACATATATATTTAAATTTTTAATACCCTACGACAAATTTATCTTCTTCAGTGGTAATAATAGCAAATTTTATTAGCGGAATTTTCTTCGGATAGAAGACGGTTCATCGGCCCAGTCTTTTTCTAGTTACCTACTACGATATGAAGGTTCGCTCTAAGAATTTTATTTTGACGGAACCCTAAAAAAGGTAACTGTGTCACGCTTCAAATTCTTTGATCTTGAAATAAATGACTACGAATTTACTGTGTGCTCCAAATGGGAGAAGCTAAGCAGGCGAAGCTCTCGCACCAGCCGAATGCGAGTTTTGACGAATTACAGTGTGCGTCGCTTTTAGCCCGTCATTTCTTGCAACAAACAGCGCGAGAGTGCGACCTCGTCTCGTGTCATCGTCCTTTGAAAGAGCTTTTCTTCGCCACAAAACGGACCGTTTCTTTTCATAAGGAAAAGCTGAAAAGTGTCTGCAAGCAAACAATTCCCCCGAGGGGTAGCCTACTGCCTCACCGCCTAGCATAAAAACGATATGAAAACATTGAAAATGGGACCCCATTGCATAATAATTGCCTAAACGTGGGGATTGTGACATAAATTAGGACAAATTGTGTTCTGTACTTACACTTTCATATCTAAGTAAAACCTTTGCTTTTTTATGTAGTTCATGTGAGTAGAGCAAAAACCTCTGAGTGTATTTTGTAAAAGTTAAAAGTGCAATTTAACCGCGTTCCTGAGATTGCGAATGCAAATGTGCAGTTAAAAGAAGAAAAATTGCTCCATGCCTGATTCCTGGCCTTCCTATAAAAAGCGGGTAAAAATACAATTTCGCCTGCGCATAGTTTGCTATTTAAGATCCAGCTGTTTCGCCGTGATTATTATAATTGACGCCGCATACCGTTGCCAAGTCTTGCCACTATTACCGCTACAGCTACGCCTTTACTACCCCCATTTGCATACAAGTACCTATATGCGTCATTGTTACGACGCAGACTGCTAGCTCTACTTGAGCTCCCGCCCTGTGCGCTGCTATAAACGCATTCTCATTATTCTTAGATATTAGACAAATCCTTGGAAATTGCCTACGAGACGTGAGTTTTGTAGAAATTGCAACAGAATTTTCTCTAATGCATTTTCTACTTAGAACTTCTCTTTAGTAGAGCCGGTAGCTAATTGTTCGATGCAAAGCTTTAAGTTTCTATAGTTCGACGTAATGTCGATTGTTTATGTCGTTTACAGTGTTCCCGTGCTTTCAGCTAGGTAATATTTGCATTTGGCTAACTTTACTACCTACCTGCCTAATGTTTACTGAGTTAAGTTTTCTAATTAAAACTTTGTAAATACAGTTAAGAACGGACGGAAACGTCTGGAAGTTAATAACTTGTGCGAGTACATTTGTTATTATGATTATTAAAACTTAAGGAAGCAGAGTTTCAATGGTTTAAGCACCTCCCTATTTGCAGTCTCTTTTGTGACTAAAATTAACTCTTTGCCGCGCAAGATTCTTTCTCGTTTAATATTTCCGTACCTATATTTAATAAGTTTCTACAACACAAAAAGAAAAGCTAGATCTTTATGAACTTGCAACGCGGAGTAGGACACAAACAAAAACAAAAAATACCCTGTTTGTTTGTCGTTTGGATCTGCCTTAGGTCTATGGCTCTAGCATGGCAATTGCGTATATATCCGTCCGTCGACTAAAGAAATTTTCTGTTTGAAATTGACTGACCATTTTTAGAGATAAATATAAGAAAAGGTATTTGTAATTGCAGAACAACACGGGGAAAATATTTTGAAAATCCTTTCAAGTAAGGTTGCACATAGGTGTATTTTGTTTTTTTTTAGCTCCTGTAACCGTGTTTTATACATACAATAAAGCCGATTCTGAAGACTTGAACTTTAGTTTTATTGCTGTCAGAACAAGATTTTCTTCATTCCACAATATTTCTCTAGTGTTAACAACAGTAGCTATATAACTTAGGAAAAAGTTTAAGTTTTGACAGCACTAAAACTAAAGCCTTCAGAATCAAAGGGGGTCAGAGGTGTTTCCGAGTAGACTTTGAAATGCAAGTCACAGTTCACACTCGTGCAGCCACGTTTCACCGACGATTATTTCGACCAAGCGTGATGGGTGGTGATGAGCTTATTGCCGTTCTTCGGGCACAAATTGGACCCACAGTTTAACCTGCGTTCCGAATATGCAGACCGAAGATAATGAGCCCTTGCGGGATTTGAACCCGCGAAATTCGGACTATTGGTCAAGTAGACGACAGAGGAGGTCAGGCGTATGTTTCTTTTTTAAAGACGACTAGCTTTAGCCCACGACTTCGCTCGCGTCAATGTGTTCTTAAGACATTATTATCGACACTGGAAGTTTTCGACTTGGCTGTTATATTGTCAACACCCCTTATAGCTTATATATAGAACAGGGCCACTACAATGATAATAAAGTAAACCGCATCGAAATCCGTTGAGTGGTTCTCGAGTTAGAATAGACAGATACAGACAAAATTCTAAAAATTGTAGTTTTACCAATAACCAATTTCATTTAAAATTTTGCAAAATTATTCAATTTTTAGTTAATAGTTCAATTTACAACACACGACTTTTTTACTACGAGAACTTTATTTTAAGAATAGAAGATATAGATATAATATGGATATACAATGTTGTTCGCAGCGGGCGCCGACATGATAATCACGAACACATACCAGGCGTCAGTGGGCGGGTTCGTGGAGCACCTGGGCGTCTCCGAGCAGGAGGCCTACGAGCTGATGGTGCGCGCCGTGCAGCTCGCCAAGCGGGCTCGGGATCTCTACCTCGAGGAGTACGAAGACTACATACAAGTTGGTGAGTAGCACCTGCCGATAACTTACTCTGTACAGATCGTTCACCATAACAAGTCCCCTGGCCAAGGAAAAGGTAGCACTGCAAATGGGGTTGCCAATGGTTCACGTAGCATTCACCTTACACATTCCTAATATTTACTTATCTGCGTTTTTTTCATATTAATTAGACTACTTTTTAATGAAAATAAAATGTACAGAATGAAAAAATTAAAATAATAAATTATTTATACATATTTTTTTATACGTACACGAACACAAATTCACTCTACACGCACACACCCTCACAAACACAAACACAAACACACCCTCTCACACACAAACACACAGGTTCAGTTTATTTAGATACGTATATTTAGAAAAACTTTCATTAAAATTAAAATTTATTTATATTTTTGTAATTTTTGATTTAGATTAAAATTCGTAAAGTACCATTTAAGCACTCTTAAGTATAAATTTTCTAAAATGTTTTGGGTGGAGCCTAATTTTCACTTCTAAAGGATACTTTATGTGGGAATTTGTGTTTTTGCTTCTTGTAGAAATTTTTTATGTAATAAAGAAATTTTCATTTTCATTTTATTGATTTGTATTTCGCAAACAATACGTATGATCTATTGGTATGATAATATATATATTTACTATGACGGTATTTTTTTTTCGTATTCTAGCTCGATGAAGTTTATTCTAAATCATCGAGCACCTCTTTTTTACATTTTTGATGATTTCTTCCAGCAAGTTAATCGGAACGCTTTTTTCTGATGCCTGCAAAAGTAAAGTGAGTAGGTAATTATTATTTGTCCATAAAATTGGCTTTATGTTTAATGCTGGTATCCCTATTTTACTAACCCGTCATTGCAGTGACACTTGATCGAACTGATCGAGAGGAATCAACGGTGCGCATGTTTGCCCTTTCTCTTTCACAAAAGGCGTACCTTCAACACAATCTCTTTTGCACTATTGTTCAACGGCTTTGGTAATAATAATACAAAATTTTTCAAATAATTTTGAAAAATCTGACTGACAACAACATGACAGCAATAGCTTGACAAGCAGTGATGCCAACATGACGGCAAGGGACAAGTTATGATGAAGGGTCTGTACAGCCCCTTTACTATCTAACTTCAACATCTATTACTTTCAAATGTATTCCACAACTAGTTACAATTGTCAAACTAACTTGACTCTTTCGATCTATTAAACTCCATCTATCCAAAGGGTCAAATTAAATTGGACCTCAATTTCTTCCAGAATACATAATTAAAAATTGTTATATTTTTTCTTTACCTTTGCTTTGAGACCTAATTATGAATGGTATTTCAAGTTTCTAAGTCATCTGGAAGATACCCTAAAGGTTTTCATGGTGAACGAAATTGTATGAAATTGATCACGTAAAGGCACTGACCTCTCATAAACAACTAGTCACACAATCTCGCTCAAAAAGTGTCCGCGATGCATCTTGTTACCGCTATCTATGGGGTGACAAAATCGAATGACGATTTCGTACAACTGACATTGCATCTAATGTTAACGACATAACGTCTTAATTTGGTTGAAGAATTTTGATACAATGCACGTCGCACGTTCGGACACTTTCTGACGAACTTTTCTTGAGACTGTGTGTCCAGTTGTTTATGATAGGCCAATGCGTAAAGGGCAATAACTTTTGTCCGTGTGAAGTTACAAGCCTGATTTTATAACAGTACTACAGATACTTTTAAAACCCAAAATAAATAAAATTAAAGGGTCTGTCTGTGATTTCGAAGGGTTTTTCTAAAGCACGTACGGTTATTTGCACGTCACCAAAACCCAAACAGGAGTTTTTAAATTTTGATCTCTCTGTCTGTCTGTTTCTCCAGTCTTATTTCCAACTGAGACGTTTTTGACTGGATTTTTATTGGCAAGTGGAGGACTTTGCAGATATTAATTTGACGTCTGTCACTTTTGACTATAGTCACATACTTTTTGATCCGAAAAAAGGTCCCGATGACTCTGTCACCTTTGACTTTTTGACATCTGTCATTGTTACTCGTAGATAGATCAATTTAATTCTACGGCTTTACAAAAACAAAACCAACGCTCGCGGAGCTGCGGGTGGCACCTAGTTTTTAATTAAGTAATTTTTCTAGGCTGCTGAAAAAAACTGCTGTTTCATAAACAAGGTACATACCTACTTGACCAAAATGTATCGCTGTTATTTTTTTCGCGATGTCAGGGTTGTCAGAAGCGATTCCGAGTGTGGACTGTGAAACGTAAGTCACAGTCCTCGGGGATTCTGCCTATACGATATGTTAGAAACTCTGATCTGAACAAGATACGACCGCGCAACCATGAGGCAGAACAAACAATCCTCTATATCCTGAGCAAGTGTTGTTTGAAGCTAATTTGCAGCTCGGAGTCTAGCTCGATACTAATATCGAAACTCCGAGCTGCGGCTCCTTCCACCCAGGATCAAGTTTAGGACCAAAATTCCTCGATTACTGTTGGGCGGAAGCAATGGGGCAGAATAAAGCAAAGTAGGTAAGATTCATGAAGGCGTGTAGTTTATGGTAGTAGTAGTATAAAAGTAGTAAATAAGTCGTGTTTGTTTTTAACTGGCATGGGTTATTTATTACTAGAGCCAAAATTACCATTTTTGTAATTTTTGTCTGTCTGTCTGTTCCGTTTTAACTCGAGAACCAATCAACAGATTTGAATGTTGTTTTCTTTATTATTTAAACATATAAGGGGACTTTCGTTTCTAAAGCCAAATTCATACTGGAGACTCGGTAAGTGATCAGGGCCAAGGTTCAGTGGCCCTGTTTACGAAATACGAAAATACTGCAATGCTTAAGAACAACCTCGACTCAATTATGATAGTATAGGAAGTTATTATTTTTTTGCGTATTTCACAGAAAGAGTAATTGAACCTTGGTTCTGACCACTTAACGAGTCACTAGTATGAATTTGGCTACATAAACGAAAGTCACCTTATATAGGCTATAAGGGGGTTGATAAAATAACCGGCAAGCCAAAAATGTGGCAGAGATTGAATAAATGCGGGCGGAGGCGAAAGGCTAAGTATAATTATAGTATAACTATTAGGTAATAATAATTAATTTATGGATGGATATATAAGGTGACTTTAATTTATGTAGCCAAGCTCATACTGGATGCTTGGTTAGTGATAATAACACAGATCGGTAACACTTTTTGCTAATTTCGCAAGCAGGGTCATCGAACCTTGGTACTGAGCACTTACCGAGTCTTCAGTAAGAATTTGGCTGTATAAATTAAAGTCACCTTATATATGTCTGGTTTAATCAGCAATGTAGGTTAAATCAATTATGACAATAATTGTCCGCCTCTGTGGTCTAGTGGTTCGAACGTCTCGACCATCTGGAAGTCACTAGTTCAAATCCTGTAGGACACATTTCTATGTATTCCGTCTGTGTGCTTCGGGGTTATTCGGAAAAACATGTCCTATCATTTCACGATTTCATTTTACACTTTTCTACTGCTCAGAAAACTGACGATTTCGAGGTGTCTTTGATAATATGAATTTTGATAATTTTGGCTTTTGTAATTAGAAGGGTGGGTTCTAAGAATTACTTTTCAAATTGCATTGAAATCATCTGATTTAACCAAAACTAAAAGTTCAATTATGTAGATATCTTTTAAAATTTCAATCTTAAACCGGTCTCCTGTAAAGTTAATAAAGTGGCGCATGAACCAATTTAGCATTCCACCGTCGATGTGATTATTGACATCTGTCACTTTGGACATCTGTCACTAAAATTGGACAATTTTCTTTTTCGCCTTCAGAAAAACAAAATCAGCGCTGGCAAAGCCGCGTTTGGCACCTAGTTATAAAATAAACAAAGTGACGTTTGAGTGTCATCCAAAGGGATAGATACGTCCTCATTTCCGGGAATTTCCGGGTGCGGCGCGTTTCTATTTTGTCCCGGCAGCCCGGATACACGATCCGGAAATATGTGAATTAAAAGTTCGAGCTACGTATCAAAATATAATATTAAACCGAGTCGATCAAAAGTTATGTCCACCATAAAACAGAATATAACGAACCTACTCGGATAACTTGTTGGGTCTCATGATTCTAGAACCTGAATTTCCAGCCTGGTTGTATGTAGATTACTCGCGAGACGGCATACTTTTGGTACGATTATCGCCTTTAGGTGGGCGCAGCAAGAGCTACCGTCACGTATCAGACTGTACAACTATTATTTGAAGTCGATGCTATAGGACGTTTAGCATCTTATGTTATGTGTTTGGCAAACAAACGCGGATTAGTAACAAGAAACTTGTAGAGCCGTCTTAAATCTACTACATCACTCTCTTTTAAATGAGATGTTTTATTACCGTTACAGAAATATTATTATTATACACTAGCTTTTGCCCGCGGCTCCGCCCGCGTGTTATTCGGTTTAACGAGATGCTTTTTCCCGGGATAAAAAGTAGCCTATGTGTTGAGTTAGGGTATAAGCTATATCCATTTTAAATTTCATCCAAATCCGTTCAGCCGTTTCAGCGTGAAAGAGTAACAAACACACACACACACACACACAAACTTTCACATTTATAATATTATGTGATGTGATATTATTATTAACTAACATTTACCCGCGGCTTCATCCGCGTTTATTCAAATTCTGAGCCGTTTTCGGATTGGGCGTCACTTTATGAACATCCTTATTATATGTTGACCAGGGTCACTACGATAACTAATAAAATGCATCCAAATCCGTTGAGTCGTTATCGAGTTCAGACAGACAATAATTCTAAAAATGGTTGTTTTGGCTTCAGTAGATACAATACTAATAAGAATAAAAAATATTTAATATAGAGACACGACCCTTTTACGACTTTATTATAAATGAAGAAAGAATAAAAGAAAAATTCCTAACCTTTTCCGATCGGGTGCCGAGTAGGTATGTACTATCGGGGAAAGTTACTTATCGGAAAAACCCACTTTTCGCCTTAATAACCAAAACAATAAGGGTGAAAATGTTCTCTATTCGATTATGTGTATGTTGCATTGACATACCAAACCATGGACATCGGGTCTAGTATAAAATTTACCAAAAAAGTGTCCTTAGTGAAGTGTCAAAATATTAAAAAATAAAACATTTTAATTTGAATCGTATGTCATTGCTGCACGGCTTAATTTTGATTGACACCCTTTTTTAATTTTCAATGGTTTTGACTCTCTTTTGGTTCGGACACTTTTGAGCACAGACCTCTTGGTAGTACTTGGTGGTAGTACGTAAATGGTATGTTGTCTTCTTAGATTTAAAACAGTTAACTTGACGTTTCGAAATTTTATAAAAATGCATAAAATTAAATCAATCCATCAGCACCCGAGGCAAGAAAACATTTTTTTAACTCTTATTTTGTTTCTTTAAAGCTAGTGTAGAGTAAAACTGGAACACTTTGATAGAGTAAAGATGTCTACCGTAGAGAATGGGATTGGGGCTGTTCCGTTTCAACTAGGTGTCTAAATACATGGTAGGTACGTTTAAGTGTCCGCCACAGAGCGGTCCGTGAACGATCACATTTTATTATTATGTTCGGTACTTAAGGGTCCGCGCTCTTGTCTTATCGGAAAACTGGTTTCTTTATCATGTTTTTTGATTATTTTAATATGGTTCTGAAATATGGTTAGTCATTGTCACAGTCTAGGTAACAAGTTAAAACAGTAGTTTAACTAGGCGGTGTCCTTGAAATCAATACCTACGGCCGCTCGGTGCCTAAACACGTGCTAGGGCTGCCAAATGACTGTTCACGTATTTGATAAAGCTCTTATAAAAGTTTTTAAGAGGCCGGTCCGTGACGACAACAACTTTCATGAAAAACAATATGTTAAATATTTTTCTGCGCCTTTATCGCGATGTTTTTGGAAAAACTAGGGACATACACCACTTCATATTGGCCGTCTAAAGAAAGGCCTAGAATTTAGGTATTTGATTGAATTGTTTCTCTTTTGCGAGTTATTTTATTACTTACGAGCCCGCTCCGAATCGTTATTCATTCATAATACCTAAGTATATAAGGTCCTACAAATCAAAGTGAAAAAAAATTAACAGATGATAGAGTATCCCTAATAGACCACATTCCGCCGAAAACAAAAATTTCTGCGCGAACTTTTTTTTTACCTTTCCCTAGAAATTTAGTCAGCTGACTCAACCACTTTGTACTGGGAAGTGAAATAGTACATTACGATACGAGAGCGATGAAACGTTTTCTGAAGAGTGTGAGTTTGCGGCACGAGCCCAAGGTGAGTGCTGCAATCACACGAGTCGAGAAAAAGTTTCTCGCACGAGTTTCGTATAATATTTTATAGCACAAGTGCGGAAAATGCCGACTTTACGCAAGCGCAGCGTGCGTAAAGTGGTCATTTTACGCACGGTGTGCTATAAAAATTATTTGAGCAACATTTTTTTTTCCTTATGGAATGTGATCAGTTAACGATACGTGATCTACCCTTGAATTATTTTCATTTATTATTGTAAGACCTTATATAATAGTAATATATATATATATATAATATGATAAAAATAATGCGCACAGGAGAAACAATTGAATCAAATAAATTTTAGGTCTTCATTTAGATGGTCAATATGGACTGGTGTATGTCCCTGATTTTTACAAAAACATCGCGGAAATGACAAGACCAATAATTAAAATAATGCTTCGCATCAAACAGACGAAAAATACGGAGCGTGTTCTTAAGCAACCATACAATGCACAACATACACTGTAATTTCGTGCCATAATTTACGAAAATGCGCGGGAGCGTCATAGTGAAAACGTGCGTACGTAACTACAGTGCGACCGCGACTGTCGTAAACCGAGTTGGACCGAGTTGGGGGGGGGGGGGGTTTCGTTTCGGCCCGTTTGTATGGAGATAGAATACTATTTGTTATTTATACTATGTCATTGTTATGTCTCTTATTAAATCACATTACTGACCACATCCAACATCAAACATAGAATTATAAAATTTCAAAGATGAATCCAAAAAAAAAAGTTTCATGTCAAGTTTTAACATTATTTGAGCAAAATCATATTATAATTATTTATGAATTAAAATCTGTAGAAACTTTATGAAACTCTGAACGAAAAGGTATTTGATACAAACTCTAGTTTTTTTTTAAATAATAAAATTCGTGATAAAAGTCGTAATTTTGATTTTTTTTCCAGAATTCGTCCCTCTCGCACTGCGGGTCTTTCCGCATGGAGTAACAGCGATCAATGCGATCGGAACAATTGTGCAAAATAAAACTCGTAGAAACCCCTAAAAAAAACTCGTACCGGAATACGAACTAGGAAGCTGAACAGGAAAAAATGCCACAAAACACAGATCGTTTGATCAAAATACAAAATAAAGGTTCAGAAACGTCTTAAACACTCCAATAATAAATCCATTATTCAATCTAATGGCATGGTTTTGTACATTCGTAATTTAGAAACCAGACAAATTGCGGAGGCTTTCCGTCCGTGTTTATTTTAATTTATTGAATTTCTTGGCCTTAACTGAGTAAACACATTGATTTATATTTGCTTGGCTCGTCCTAAAGTGACATCTTACACAGCGGATCTTGGCTCTGGTGATGTGTTGATTCTGGTGATGCTTACGTTGTGAAACAAGTTTTCTTAAGGTTTCCGTCCGCCTACACCTTTGTGCCTATTTAGGTCATAACATTAAGGTAAGCACTCCTCTAATATTTAGAGAGGTAAGTAATAGCATATCGATTAGTCTATAAGTTTAGAGCTGGAGCTTTAACTAGTTTAGAATTGGGTCCGTTACTCGTAGGAAGTACTTACCTTCTAAGTTTTACGGAGTAATATTTCTAATTTTTGCTTTAAATCAACGATTATCTAAATATTAGAGGCATTGACCTCTCATAAACAACTAGACACACAGTCTCTAAGAAAAGTTCGTCAGAAAACGTCCGAACGTGCGACGTGCGTAGTAGCAAAAATGCTTCAACCAAATTAAGACGTATAAGGGGCTATGTAAATTTTACTTTTGTCACTCTCACTCAAAGCAGTGCGAGAGGGGCGGATTCAGCGCAAAAGAGAAAAAAGCAAGTTTTTTAATTTTATGAAAAAAAACTCAAAGAACTAGCAAAATTTACAAAATCAGATATCTAGTTATTGTTAAAACCCATCTAATAAAATATGTTTGAATTCTGTACATGATCCCTATCCATCAAACGAGGAGAAAAAGTGTGTTTGAAGACCTCATTTCACTAATTATTTCTATCGAGGAAAATTTATCCAAACGTGTTTTCAAAAATCAAAACCCTAGATTATATAGTTTTTGACATATACCAAAAATTCATTGCAATTTTCCGTTTACTTCGTGAAATAGACAGAAACAAAGCATCCGTATATTTTTTTACATAGCGCGTTAAGATGCAATGTCAGTTGTACGCAATCGTCATTCGATCTTGTCACGCCATAGCGGTGACAAGTTGCATCGCGGACACTTTTTGAGCGAGATTGTGAGTCTAATTGTTTACGAGAGGTCAATGATTAGAGGTGGCCTTGTATTATACATATACTCACGCCTGTCTCCGAGAGGGATATGCAGAGACTACACAGATTTCCATCTGCTACGATCCTGAGACAACTCTTTTGCTCCATTAATCTGGTCATAGTAGATCTTCTATTCCGGGTACTTTTTAGGGCGGCGCGGTCGAGCTTTTACCTTCCACTTGTGCAGCATAAATCTCTTTCGTCACTCTACTTTCATTCATCCTCTCTATATGCCCTATAATATGTCCTTGTATTAACTTATGTTTATCTGAATAAATATTAACGTTATCTGTTGATTATAGCTAAAGCATTTGAAAATAATAAAAAAACCAGCCAAGTGCGAGTCGGACTCGCGCACGAAGGGTTCCGTGTCATTATCTATAAAAACGGGAAAAAAACATGTATATTGTATGGGAGTGCGACTCGCACTTGGCCGGTTTCAGTATTTGTTGTTATAGCGGCAACAGAAATACATCATCTGTGAAAATTTCAACTATCTAACTACCACGGTTCATGAGATACAGCCTGGTGACAGACGGACGGGTGGACGGACAGCGGAGTCTTAGTAATAGGGTTCCGTTGGTTACCCTTTGGGTACGGAACCCTAAAAAAGATTATAATAAGTAAACATAATAATAATATTATTTTAGTTTTGATTATTATCATTATTATTTATATTAATAATAATTATTATTATTGGTATCTGAAATCTGCTTTTATTATTTCCACCTAAGAACTAAGATTTTGTAAATATGTAAGAAATTTAAGTTTCGGGAGCCGAGATCAATAAAACTCAATGCTGATAAAATATTCCTCATACCTACTTTTCATTTTGGTAAATACAACTTTACTGTGATTGCCACTAGTCAACGCAGTATGGAAAAATATAAATGTAACTTCGTACATACTTAAGTATGTCAGAAAGTTGTATTTTTGTTAAACCCAATCAATAATTATTAACCATTTGAAGTTTAATCTCCATGACAAATAAAATAATGTTAAAAAATACCAAAACATAAAGCAAACTCATTTGTTGCCCTACCTACTGCAACAATCAAGTCACCTACAATATATCATTATGTGTGTGCTAACACAACAAAAACTTGGTAATAAAATGTCAAGAATGTTAACATTTCCCCCATAACAATGCTCGGCGGGTTTCGCACCTAAAAGGAGGTTGCAAGCACGCATTAATTACACTTTGTAAGGGTTTAAGTATTTGTGCCGGGTTGTTAATAAGTTGCTGCCTTCACGCCACCCCGGTTACGTGGCGCGGCGGCCGACAGCACAACAAATACTTACATCCACCAGGAATAGCTGCCGCTCTCAGACGAGTGAACACAAATCATACGACACTTTATAATGATCGGGATCCCGACATGACTAATTACCGGACTCAAAGCGAAAGGGATCTCGATTGTACATAACCGTTATGTGCTCATTCCAGAGCACACGCCGCTCGTCGTGGGTTCCGTGGGCCCCTATGGGGCGCACCTTCATGACGGCTCCGAGTACGACGGCAGCTACGCGGACACCACATCTGTTCAGGTAAAATAATGACCACTATTCACATGCCCATTTGCAAAACTAGGCCACCGATTAATATCGCATGAACTTCGCCGCTAAATTACTCTTTGTCTATTTTCGTTTTCTACGTCATCGAGATACTTTGGAGAGTGCATTTCGATTCGGAGAATCGATATAAATGCCGAGGGCTGGCTGTAAATTCTAAATGAGTATTTTTATTATTTGCTACATCAAATGTAGGTACTTAATAAAGATTTTTTACTCCAGTTGGGGTTCTGTAAAAATATATGTTTTCCTGTAAATTGAGGTTAATTACTTTTCGCAAGTTAGCATAGTGAGAGCAAACTTCCATTTTTAAGGTTCCACGTAGCAACAATCATGTAAGAGTATCTAATATTGCATTTATATGGGGCAGAATATATATTTACTCGTTAATTAAGATAATTAACAGAATAAGAAATACAACCGTGGTTTAATAACAAACATGGTTGTTATGTTCAGTTTACGTGTTTAGCAATAAAACTGCGATTTACTACATACTTTCCCAAGAATTTAACGAAAGCTCCCATTGTATCAGTAAATCATCGATACTAGCAGTAATAAACTAATAACAGAACCATTTTTATACCGTACCCTAACAGCCATGAATGCATAGCCTAATAAAGGTTGAACGCGCCAGCTAAATCGTAAAGAGGGCAGTAAACTTGACTGGAAATTAAAATTTACATCGGCAAAATGAAAGTCCCTCCCCATCCCTCTTTTTTTCTGAACGAGGAGCGTTAGAGTGGGCGGACAGTTAATTAACGAAACCTAGAACAAATGGACATCACAGGCAAACACGAAAAATTGTCTGCCCTTTTAAGTATTTGAGATTCCTTTGATAACAATAGGATTTGGATTAGTTTGTCCTCAAACTTTAATTAAATTGTTCTTCAAAGAAATAAATTAAAATTGATTTTAGTCTGAAAATCTACGGGAAAACACTTTTGTTTGTAAATAAGTAGCTGTTTTTTGCAACTACAGGCAGCTGCCACTTAACCGAACCGCTCAAATGCAGAAAAACTCATTCGTATGCAAGGTTGCCAGTGCCCATTTGTCAGTATCAGGAATTCACATTGTAGTTAGTGGTTCATCTAGCGCTGTGAAAGCTACAACTCATGTAGCCACATTGTTTTGCTACAATTTGCAAGCGGTTCGCACTGCATTAAAGATTCAAGCTAACTCGCTGCAGTTTATGGGTCAAAATGCGCAGTAATGAAATGAGTTATTTTTCAGACGATGCGGGAATGGCACCGACCCAGGGTCCAGGCGCTTGTGGAGGCAGGAGTTGACCTCCTGGCTCTAGAGACCATCCCGTGTCAGGAAGAAGCCGAAATGTTAGTGGACCTTTTACGCGAGTTCCCCCACATTAAAGCGTGGATTGCGTTTAGCTGTAAGGTCAGTAAAGAATTTTCTAATTTCCACAACTCTTAAGCGTTTACGTTGGTAGTAATAAACTCTCATTTTTGCAAGTCAGAGAGCAAATTCATCGACTTGTGATGAGTCAGACTCTGCAGTTTGGCGTTCTTGTATTATTTATCTAACTTCAGCAGGCGTTACTTTTGTTTACGTATCTAGAGATTACGTGATGTTTTAGTCAACACTTTTTACGAGTAGATGCTAGAATACAGCTCTCGTGTATTTTATTAAAACATGTATGAATAATTCATTTTCTCGTTTTCAGGATAACCAAAGCATAGCCCATGGTGAGAGTTTCCAAAAAGTCGCAAAGGAATGCTGGGAATTGAACCCGGATCAGCTGGTAGCGGTGGGCGTGAACTGCTGTGCCCCCTCGTTCGTACAAAATCTTCTGAAAGGCTTCAACGACGACCGGCCACATGCACCCATCCCGCTTATTGTTTACCCTAACTCTGGAGAAAAATATAACCCTCAAATTGGGTAAGTCATCTGATATTATTAACATTAAGCTTACCAAATGATATGGGTCCAAGCTACGGCGTAGCGGGTCTGAGTTGTGAGCGTTTGGTACATCGTAGCAAATAAGTCTACGCGTTTTATAAAAGTCTCTCCATATTTTTTTATATCTTTCCTTAAAAAGAAGCCTCATTCTTTTTAAACCTAGACCTAGATTTTCGGCACACGTCGCCTTCTTGCTCTCAACTAATTGGGCAATTTAGTCAGATAAGGTTTTAACCGAGGACGACGCGGCGCACTGTGGAAAATGGTAGAATAGCATATCAAAAATGGTTTATACCAATGTCACTACTGACATACTTTTTTAATTTTATTTAGTAATTCATGACTCAAACTTTACTATAATGAGAGAATTTTAGATAAGTTGTCCAAAAATTTTTTTTTTCACTACCACAATGTTTATAACTTTTCGGAATGTCCAGGTCAAGTCTGCTCACTTTAAAAATTAATTTCTTTTTAGACTTTGTATGAGAGAATTTTAGATAAGTTGTCCAAAAATTTTTTTTTCGCTGCCACAGTTTTTATAACTTTTCGGAACGTCCAGGTCAAGTCTGCTCACTTTAAAAATTAATTTCTTTTTAGACTTTGTATGAATAAATATATTATATAAGTTTCTGAGGAGCTCATCTTATGAAGTTTTTAAAATAACTTAGGTTTTAAATTTTATAATTCAGTAAACTGTAAGCGTGTAAATAGTTTAATAATATAATAAGAAAATTTATTCTTGAAGTTCATCGAGGTTTTTGACCCACGTTTGCACACGCTTTATATTTCATGTGGATTTGTAGCCTAGGTAATCATAAGAAAATTTTATGAAAAAATAGCTGCGGAAATTTGCGGATTCCGAAGTTATTCAGATGAAAGTCAGAAAAGGGAAAATCGCTGTCCAGATTTTTCTAATGTATATTTAATAAGCGATAGACAGAAAAATCAGTTTTTTTTTCTTTTTACATTTTATTCAAACTTCACGAAAATTAATTTAAAAAAGAAAAAGAAACCACTCCATTGGAAGCCATTTACCTATGTGTAAGCAATTTGAACAGTCTATCTGTAAAAAATAAGTTACCGATGTTTGATCAGAAACATGCCTAAATTGTTCACTGTGCGGCGTCGCAACTATGTATTAAACAGGAACGTTTCTTGCTAATGTTTTACGAGACGTATAGCGGCTGTCTGCGTTGATGTCTGACAAATAGCTAGAGAACGTTAATTTTCCTTCAGGCTGCGTTGGCCTTGTACAAGAAACGGAATCTGATATATGAGCTATATATGTATTAGTAAATCGTCGATACTGATAGTAACGTAGGTCGGCGGCACAAGATACTAGAAATATTTTTGACGTGTAAAGTAAATAATACAAGGCGTAAATAAATATTTTGACTTTATTATCTCAAACTACTATATAAACATTTTTATACATATGTGACTAATAAAATATATATTTGTAATTTTTTTTTTTGCTTTATTTTGATCATAAAGTTCAAAACTGGTCAAATAACAAAAATTAAGGTCCCGCAATGAGAGGATGCCGAATGTAGCTCCTTGTTTTTTGTAGCCTTAATGTTGTTATACCACCTATATTGTTGTTATGTACCATCATGTTTTTAGGGTTTCGTACTCGTGTTGTATGGTGGTACGGAACCCTTTGTGCGCGAATCCGACTCGCACTTGCCAAATTATTTCAGTACATATAAACAATATATATTAAAAATAAATAAAATTATAAATATCATAAATACCTAGTAAAATTAGTAAAAATCTAATTTAATAAAATATTTTTGAGTTCTGTACATGATATAATTAATATATATTTATATAGGTAAATCGGCGAGAAGAAGTGTGTTTAAGACCTGATTTCAATAATTATTTCTATCGAGTGAAAGTTTTTCAATCGCGTTTCTGTACTACAGGAATCTGGAAAAAACCAAAATGTTTTCCGACGACAACTTTGATGAAAATCAATATGTTAAATATTTTTCTGGCCTTTATCGCGATGTTTTTGGAAAAACTAGGGACATCACCACTTCATATTGACCGTCTAAATGAAGGCCTAGAGTTTATTTGATTGATTTGTTTCTCTTTTGCGAGTTATTTTGGTACTTACGAGCTCGCTCCGAATCGTTATTCATAATATCTAAGTACCAAAATAACACGCACAGGAGAAACAATTGAATCAAATAAATTTTAGGCCTTCATTTAGATGACCAATATGGAGTGGTGTATGTCCCTGATTTTTACAAAAACATCGCGCCAAAGACGAGAAAATTAATTAAAGTAATGCTTTGCATCAAACGGGCGAAAAATACGGAGCGGGTTCTTACCGCCTCACCATTTTTGTAGTCAAGCATAAGCCCATAATGAGTAAAAAAAGCGGTCAAGTGCGAGTGGACGCCTTATCAAGTGCGTGTCGGGCGCGCGCACAGTGTTCCATAGCACCATACAATACGGGTAAGGAACCCTAAAAACGGAGGCTTAGTATTAGGGTCGCGTTTGGCACCCTTCGGGTACGGAACCCTAAAAATTACAAACTTAACTATTATCTAGCAAATGTATGAAACAAAACAGCAAAATGAAGTTGGTCGAGTATTCGTAAACCAGTATTAAAATCGGTGTTTGTTGTTTAAATACAGTATATGGCACATAAGATGCAGAAACATCCAGATTCCTAACTAGTTTAGCTTTTGAGGTAGACCCCTTAACAAAAATTGTCAAGCTGTCAATACCTTCGTATGATGGTAGGAATAATTACGGGACACAGCAACCTTAACAGACATTTCTATAATATAGGTCTAACCTTAGACATAGGATTCGCTCTGGTCTAACGGACAGCCCTCTGTGGAGAGCCTGCATGGAGGCCGAAGAAACACCGACCCACGTAACCATAGACTGCGTAGGTGTCAGCACTCAACGGGCTAAGATCCTCGGTGAACCGGGGACGCTCTGCCAGTCCTGTGGTGACCTAGGTCGCCTCTTGGGATTCTCGCGTGAGCTGGGCTGGCTAGAATAGCTAGCCCCAAATACTTCCACGCACAAAGGTCCAAATAAGAGACTATGTGCGGAAACCGAGCCCGCTTAAGAAGAAGAGCCCGGACGGACAAACAGTATAGTGACATAAATAGGGTTCCATCTAGCCCTTGTGGCGAGGAACACTAAAAAAACTTGGATTTGATATTAGTAAAATATATTTTCATGTTTGATTAGAAAAGTAAATGTTAATTTTAATTGCAAAAGTATCAATACAGTTAACTAATCTAATATCCAGTAGTTGATTATCATGTGTAGATCCTTAATTGATATTTTGTTCGGTTGTTGTCCCCAGATGGATAGACCGCGACAAGTGCGAGCCAGTCGAAGTGTTCATCCAGGAGTGGCTAGATTTGGGCGTGCGGTACGTGGGCGGCTGCTGCCGGACCTACGCCGCAGACGTCTCGCGCATCCGCAACCAAGTGTACCGCTGGCGCGACCGCTTCCGCTTCCAAGACAAATATGACAGTGCGCAAACCTCCAACTAAGTTGTCAAGCGAGCGAATACAGCGGTCAAGCGGGCTCTTTCTGTCTGATTTAGTGTAAAAGAGCGCCATTAGACTTTTGCTCGCTATTCAGAGGTGCAATTGTGTAAGCCAATCGTATTCAAATTCGATTGTTATATGGCTATTCGGCTAAGCAAATAAGCCCGCCCGTTTGACAACTAAAATCGTACGTTTTTGGTTGTCAACAACAAAATAAGACAATTATTATTGTATTCATTTGACAGCAAAAAATTTACGATTTCAGTTATCATATCATATTTTCAGTTATTATTTGCTTAGCAGAATAGCCATATGGCAATCAATTTGAATACGATTGGCATACACAATTGCACCTCAGGTTCATGCTGGATACAAACCTAGTAAGCGAAAGCATTTGCGCTCTTTCTAATTAATGTAAAATGAAAGAGGCCATCGATTTTTTGCTTGCTATCTAGCTCGATATTGGCCGCTAAACTAACGAGCGAATGCAGGTAATTATCGGTCGCGCTCTTTCTGATTGATGTAAAATGAAATATACCATCGATTTTCGCTCGCTATCTAGCTTCAGACCGGCTGCTAAACAAGCGAACGCAAGTAAAATTATCAGTCGCGCTCTAATTAATGTAAAATGAAAGAGGCCATCAATTTTTGCTCGCTATCTAGTTTCATACTGGCCGCTAAACGAGCGAACGCAGATAATTATAAGTCGCGCTCTTTCTAGTTGATGTATAATGAAAGAGCGCGATTCAGCTAGTCTAGCATAGCAAACCATATCGAGCTCGATAGCCCTTGATACAGTGCTCTGTCTCACTCTGTTGATCCACTTAGAGAGGGACAGAGAGTTTATATCGATTTGTCAAAGCTCGATATGGTCTACTATGCTAGGTACCCAGGTTGGGTACAGGCATAGCGACCGAATATCTATCACACTCTTTAATTTAAAGCCAATCGCTAGATCCGTTCTTATTTATAAAGCTAAGAATGTATTTTATATTTTACGGATTCTCAAATCTAATGCCATATTCTACCAAAGTATACTGTTAAATGGATAAATAAATATTGTAATAAAATTAATAAATGGCATCAATATGTATCGTAATTGACTAATCATACCACCTATATTTCCCTATGGCCGCGGCAAATATGAACGATGACGCGGACAGGCGAAAAGTTGTAAAATAATAACAGCCTATAAAACCTCAACGAGATTTATTTAATTAAAAATACATTATTAATATTCTAAACGGATTAAGAGAATCAAGAAAAATCTGGGCAGTTGGGCACGTTTAATATACTTCGTCCGAATGCCCAATTCTAGGAAAGGCGTCTTCACTAAATTGAAAATGAAATTAACTTATTTTCCTCCAACGACGACGTTTCAGTTGCCAAACGGACGGTAAAAACAAACATTGTAACAAAACACAAACATGACGAACGGAGATGAAAAGAACTCGGCATTTACTATAAATTACAGATTTTCTTACAATGGAATTGAAATTTAGTGCTTTTATATTATGATTTGGGTCAGCATTAATTTTCGTCGGGTTATTGTAGAGTTTGAGTATAAATATCAAGTGTTTAATTGGCAGCGTCGAGTCGGCATTTGTAAAGGGTGCCACTTTGACCCTTGGGCTACCACCTACGTAAAGGGAGGCGAGTGCGGTCGAATGGGTACCCGTTGAACCGGTTGCGGTGTACTGGCCGAGCGTAGACCCAACTTCACAATAGTTTCACTTATACTACCTACGAATACTATATTGTTCCTTCAAACTTCAAATTGTAGTAGCAAGTTCTGTCCCGGGAATATAACGACCTCTAGCGCTACTAAAACTTGGTGTTAGCCTGTATATTCTAGAGAGCAATATTTCGAATCCTGAATACAAACAGCAACGACGTTGACACTCTGAAACTTTGTTTTACAGGTATCTCACTCGTAAAAGGATTACGTGATAAAATTCTAAAGAGTCAGACCCCGAAACAGATTTCATTGTTATTCTATTTATTCAGACAGCTTGTTCAAAACAACAAATAACAGTCGGGCTGCAAAAGTTTCGTGAATTCCGTCCCTAAACCGTTCGATTTGTACCTATCTAATCCCAGTAGTCGTGTTAGGTAACCGCGATTGCAGGGACTATCTATCTACCTACTTATTGTGTATATCGTTTATGTTCCATCTATTTCAGTTAGGAACGCTTTACGATGCCAATTAATAATCGATTGCAGCGTAATAAATAAGTTATACGCGCGAACGTGAATAATGGAAGTATACAGACCTAGTAGATGCATATTCGTACACACGGTACACTGAGAATAATGTATTTTTGGCCTCATTATAAAATAGCATAGGTATGTTTAAATTACGGTGAATTGTTTTTAATTTTGGTGATAATTGGAAAATATTATGCTGTAATTAAAACGTTTGAGGAAATAATCGAGTTTTTAAGCTAAGTAACGCAATATTATGATGACAGATCATCGTAAAATTGGTCACAGAAAATAAGATTATCATTTTCGTATTATATCATGCCTTCCCCATGAAAGAGGTCCGTCACACTACGGTATGCTTACTGTCACCATAAAAGCTGTGACGGAGCGCATAATTCTATCTGCTTCCTACAAAGTCATAGTGACAGTGCGTCATATTATAACGTTAGCAGCAGCAACAGTAGTTTCATCGTATTTTGTTGTGATCTCCGTATGCTCCCTAATTTACGTGAATCATCATAATTTCAGCTGAATTCACTTTATTTTGTGATGACCAGTTTTCTCAGTATATGGCGCATCGTTGTTTTTGAAGAAACTATATCCTTTATAGCTAAGTTTTCTCTATATTGCAAAGAGAAAGAAATTTTCTCGGAGCCTATCAATTTAAAATAAAATAAATAGACATATTTTTTTTATAGAATGATCTTTCGTTTCGTGCAACCGAAATACTATCAGGTAGTTTTTCAATATTTCACTTGCAAATACTCTTGTAAGTTAATTATTTTCCCGTATTATCTTTCCCCAACCCGCCACGTTTATGACTAAGAAAGCGTACGCTACCGCATAATATCATACGAATGTAGAATTCTAATTGAGGAAAATCAGCTAACAAGTGGAGTTATGGTGTCGCTTAATGGTATTATGCCTTTGTGGTTCGTTCCACAGAACAGGGGTTGTTCCGACCCTCTTATAGCTGTAATTATTTCTCTGAGTGAATGGGATACCGGCACGTAAGACGAACGAGTTCGTTCTGGCAGTCTTTGACAACAAACATCGGTATGTACTTATAGCGATAACACGAAGAGTACGCCGAGCTAACCTGGGCTGTCTTCTAACTTCCTGCAGACAAGTTTAATTAATTGAGGGTGTATGGTTTAATACCGACATTATTTGTATGTACTTTACTGTGTTACGTTTCGTTGGTTTTGTTGCTAAAGGTACATATAATAATCTAATAATCTGTATGATTTAGAGGTTTAGTTTACATTCAATTAAATAAAATCCTGTGTATTTTTGCTTAGGGAAAACCTCAGTAAATTGTTCACAAACGCGACCCACCAGGCCAGATAAACACAAAATCATTGGCATTACTTAATTATATTGTAAGTTTTAAAATAAATACAACTAAGCAAAGAAATATAAATTCTCCCGTAATACAAGTCAGTCGATTATACTCCCGCATAATTAAATTAATTAATACCCGGCCGGCCGTCTATTCCGCAAGTCAACATTTGCTTTCCTTAGCATCCTTCAAGAGGCTCTTGGTTTGTAAGGCGGCTATGGCGAGAGTTCGTTGTTGCTTCTCCTCAGTTAACTGCATTTGAAGGTTCCTCACGTCTAGTCGAAGGTTTTTCACTTCGTTTTGTAACTTTAGGAGGATTGTCCATAGGCTCGGAGTAACTTGGCTGGGCGTCGAGTGGACGGGCAGCGACGGCGAACGAACTAGAGCCTCTATTGACAGCGGGCTCTCCTCGTCGCATTCTGAAATGGTAGAGTCCCGTCAATTTTAAGCCATCTCGTTTTTTCTATATCGTATTTATTCGTTCATATTTATACCTACCTTGAGTCGAAGTGTGGGAGCAGGGTGGAATATATTTATATAGATTTTGTGTTTTGTGTCCGTGCATGTGATATTATGTGTTGGTAAGCTTTGTTTTTGTCTGTGATAGAGTCAACATCGATAGGTGCAGGTTAGCTGCATGGTATAGGTACGTCCAGATGAAGGGAGGCTGAATAAGTTACAAGAGTTCTAGATAGCAGTTTTAAAACAATTTATTGGTTTAATAACTACAATAAAATTCGATAAAAAATATAAATATACTTTATCATGTAACACACATAATTATATTGAGATAAAACCTATATACATACAATATTGTCTATAGATATTTTAGAATTGCATTATTTATTCCTTATTGATTTAGAAATTGTAGGTCACCTCGGAATAGCGCAAACTGAACTGAGTAGAATACCTGCCGGTCGGTTAAAAAGACACTTTTCTATTTAGTTTTATTTTGCAATAATAAATCAAAATGTCCAATTATAAACTCAACGTTCAAGCGTGACATATATTCTGTGTTTCGACGATAACTTATTGTGTTATTTCGAGGTGAAACAGTTCCATGTTATTCGATGATATAAATAATGAGCTCCCGGGCGAGGAACAAGCTGAATTATTACATTTTGTATATTAAAATTGTAAAGCCAAATTTCAATGAAGCTGATATTAACGATACAACAAGACAAATAATTACACAATATTAACATTGTAAGATATGATGAAACAATAATTATAGTTTGTTGTCAACATCACAAAATGTTACCGATTACAGAACAGCTTTAATATAAATATGAGATTACGTCAAAGATAAACGGTAGATAGATAGATCGCTAGTGTTAAAAGTACCCACTATTGCTACAAATTAAAATACATAATTATATTTTTATTATAAATAGACTGATATAAGTATATACAAGATGTCAAAATATAAAAGCACTCTAAACAAATAAAGAAGTAATTGATTACGAGTATGGAAATAAAAATGACAGTGATAAGAAATGCAGAAATACGTCATTATGTATGTAGATATATGTACAAAAAATATTTTACAAGAAAATAACAACGAAGTTAGACTAGGTTCTGCTTATAGATATATTCGTAAACAATGATATTCAAAGGATAAGCCAGACCTAGTAATTTCAGTGTTTTCGTTATGCTTTAAAGCTATGCATGCTAGCTTCAAGTTTCGTCGACATATAAGGTCAAAACCTAAACTTAATCTTTTATTGATAAACCTAATACTCGACACAATTCGTGCTTGTACTTTCGCCAAATCTATGACATACATTATCTAAATTAATAGAAAACCTTCCTAACTGAATCACGAAAACGTACATTGTACTATTTACATTTATCAAAAAGAAGCATAGCGGAATTTCTGTTGGCGCAGCTTTGGCCATAGTGTCAATGTGTGAATTCTGCAGTACCAGTAAGTACCTTCATACATACACGAGGTAGGTACGTGTTCAATATTTAATGAAGGCACACCACCGCACACTCGCCGCGCGCCCGCTTTGATTACCCACTGCACTATCTGTTAACTTCCCAACAAAACTAACATAAATAAACTCTGTAATGCATTATGTAGGTAGGCACACCGGGAAATTTATCTTCTCGCTCACTTCCATTACAGACGCCTAAATTATTTATGTCCCTTAACAAAAAAAATAGGAAGTTTAGAACATTTTGTGTGTAAGCACCATTCTTATTCTGATGTCTATTCTATAAGCTACAAAAATATACCTTTTTTATAGGACGTCGATAGAAAGATGACAAAGAAATTTTCCAAAGAGCTAATGGAGCAAGTTAAGAAGCTTATTTGAGCACAAGCGTCGTCGTTGCCATATTGAAACAACATTATAAATAATAGTGTTACAGAGGCGGCCAGCCGAGCTCTCAAAATAGCCTCACCTGCTATACAAAGTTGACGTTCTGGCTCTCTAATGATACATGCCCATAAAGCTATACTCATAACACACCATTATATCCCCATTAATAACTAATATTTAGGTCATTTCATGCTTCAAGCGAATCTATGATTCTTAATAGTTGTATTCTAAAGAACAAACTCATGCACGATCAGTGTAAACAGATGTTAATAGATGACGGGCTCTTAATTATATTTAGAGCTAAGTAACCATTTATGCCTTAATAATACTTCTTCGGTTCACATGCAGTATAAATAAATTAATGATCTGGTGATATAAATATAACATGCCGCATTATGGCGCATCTATCTATGAAACGAGAATGAAAAGGTTAACCGGTGTGCTGATGTGCGCGTCATACCCGCGTTGTAAAGGCACACTCTATGTTTAGGGACGTATTTTCATCCTCATTTTCATTCCTAATGAACTCTACGAAGTACTAAAACGAAGTTATTCTCGTAAATTAAAACATAACAACACATTAAATCGAGTTAGGAAAATGTGGCTTTGGTTAACATTACAGGTATTATGAGTAAGGATGAAAACATAAGACTGTTCAAAATTACTTATAATATAAACAAACGCATCGGGGTTAATCATTATCGAAAAACAGGTAAGCGCGGGGCGATCGACCACGAATACAGAAGATATGTTATTTAGCGACAAATGGACTAGTGATGTTGCGATATGAGGGTGATTATCAATCGAAGTGGTGCGATTTGTTGAGTTGTTTGATAAAGGAGCCGCAGCACCACGTGGAGGAGCGCGCGGAGCGGGGTACGGCGGGGGGCGCGGGGCGGGCCGGCGCGAGGCTCGGCTGCGAGCCGCCACGAGCGAGCCGAGAGCCCCACGCCTCGCGCTCGCGCCGCGCCCCCTCCGCCCCGCAGTCCCACAGGTTAGGGTTAGATCGGTTCAACTGAAACTTGCGCTCCGAGAGCAGGCGCCGTTCCGGGGTCCGGTAGTGGTCCGCCGCCGACGAACTTTTGTTACGTTTCACTTTGGACAAGAACTTAGCATTAGCCTCGGAGGGCTCAACCCGGCGGCTGATCGGCGATTTAGTACAATTATAATGGAGTCTGTTAGTAGCGGGTGCGTGGCTTTGTACTTTACCGAGGGCTAAGTGGGCGCAGTCCACTGCAGGTGCGATATAAAGGGCAGCCGCATGTAACAAAATAGAAATATTCAAACTAACCGCTTACAAACTGGATCAGGTGGTGGAATAATGTTAATAATTGTTTTGGGCTGATGTATTTATTTCAGCTTTCATGGCGACAGTGTATGTTTAGTAACAAGACTGTGTGTAACATACAAGTTATTAGTATTTTCATAACAAGAAGCAATAATATTAGTAACAAGATAAGAAGTTGAGATTCTATAAAAGAAGCTAGCTGCCTCAGTGGTATAATTACGTAGCGAAGTGCAAAATATATTTACTTCAGATAAATAAACAAAATAGAGACTTTTGAGATTCACTTTGCCCTAACTACTGAAACAAGAAATATATATAAGAAAGATCATAATCTGTATAAAAGATCTTTCAGTAATCTTATTAAAAACTTTGTGCTTACAATAAGTACAATTAAAATTGTATTTTATTCTACGATGCACCATCGAGACAATAACATTGTCATAAAAACTTGCGTCTAACATTCACGTAGAGGTGACTAATTAATAAGTATATTAATATATGTGAAAGCATGCGAAACCCATGCACTTAAAGTATTGTGTAATATACAATACAGTCTCAACGAAACTGCATAACATACTTGACAGTGCTATTGATTACAGTTATTATATTATTGGTTACACGTATATCATTTACACCAACGAAACTTCTTTGGAGCCGGTTTCAAGAACAGTTTAATACCCTTGCAACTGTACATAGCTGTCCATGTAATTCAACATAACAGGTACTAGTATGTATACAGGTGATTTTTTTGGTTTAAAAACTTACTAAGTCTAATTTAAAATAATAACCAAAAACGAAATTATTTACTAGGCACACTCAACAAAATTTTCCCTAACAAATTAAAATTAAATACTATAATCCCATAAAAAACGATAACCAAACTCAGTAGGTATTTTAAATTAAAAACAAATACGCTGTCCGCCATCTTGTTTTGTTGACAGTTCGGACCATATAAATTGCTGCAGTTCGTCCCTATTTGGCAAGTGTGTATGAGTGTAAAAGTTTCGACGACAATTACTTGATAAAATATAAGTACAATCAGATTTATAGAAGGCACAAGGCTATATCGACATATTTGTGTCGACATAAACCTATCACTATTTATTTTTTCCTATGTCTGGCAACATTTTCGGCTGTCAAGTTAGTTCGCCTAATTCTGGACTTTACTTTAGTGGCGTGATCCACTGTGCACACATATACAAACGACAGTATGAAAACTTTCCAAAACGGCTCCAGAGATATTTGAGGCGTCTGACGTCACCAGTCGAACAGTTATAATTATTAAGCGCTACTTTAATGACTAGCGTTATTTGGTTTTGAGTATACGTATATAGATGCAGGTCTCTGTTACTATTCTAAAAACCAACTAATTATTCGGTTTCTTGACTTAGCGTGTCTTCTCCGTGTAGACTCGAATATCTCCAGTGGTATATTGGGTACTGCATAATAAATATTCTATGTTAGTCCAGTCAAACCATTAAATTATGATCATTTGGTGCTGTGTTATAAAGTGAACCATAAAAAATGTACAGGATTAAAATATTTCCAGTACTTCCTGTAAAATACCGCGAGCGCGCAAGGTTTAACTCTAACGTGACGGAAATTTATTACTCGCAATTATTAGCGGCGGGTGGCGCGTCATTAAAAATCGCGTTGCACACGTGAAATAAATAATCCTATCAAATTGGGATGATGGGATCTCGTAAGAATAAATATTACAATATTAGGGTTAGCAGATAAAATGCATTTGATATCTAAATATGCATTTTGCATTTTCAAGTTTCTATCTGAATCAGTATACGAAAAGTGACAAGCCGCGTGGTAAAAGTACCCGTACAGATAAAGAAACCATCTATAAATGGCGACCGGTCTCATGATATCTCGCTCACATCGTCGCTCCGTCTATACACGCACAGCATGGTACTAAGTACAAAAAAAAATCCGTTTGGATTAGCATTCACGCTGTCTCGACCTAACTACAAAAAAAATACTTTGGATTAGCATTCACACTGTCTTTGCCTGTAGGCAAAACGCCGAGATATGTTGTAAATTCTTTATTGCATATAGAAAAACAAGTACAGAATAAAGTAAATTAAATAAATGTTCTCGGGATAATGTAACTATTCAAAAGTGTATTTAATAAAATAAACAGTTGCTAGCAGCACTCTATTTACTTCCTAAAATATATTCAAAATTAATAAATGAAATATTGTTTGGCTGCCGCTTGACTTCTTTTACTGACGCTACTCTGAGTACCAGTCGCCATTTATAGATTGTTTCTTTAACCGCACGGGTTATAGCAACTTCAAAATTGTTAGTAAATATAATGTAAGCAGTAAAGTATCTTCGCACTCACCGGAACTAACTGCGTTCCTGCACCGCGCCGACGTGCAATAAGCCTCGATGACCTTCAGGATGAGAGCGTCCTCCTCATAAGAGTTGGACTTCCTCTGATGGGGTGCATAGGGGTGTGTCGGACCAATGTTCTCGTCCGACCCCACTGTGAACGACTGAGGCCTCAACGGCGGCGCGGGCCGCAAACATGTTATGCTCCACCCTAAAATCAAGTTAAATACTCTTATAATTTATTCGTCAGTCCTATGATTTACAAACCAAATTGTCACAAAATAGCTTAACATATTCACAATTGCCAACAAACCAAGTTATAATTCAATATGTGCTAGATACTGTTTTGTTCAATAAAACGCTACACTTAGTGTATTCGATATACTTAAATCGGAATCAGGTTATAAACACAAAACTGTTCCATTCTTCAAAGGCGATAAAGTCGGAGTTTTTCTTTGCTTCTACTTCAGACATTCGTCTCGAAATCTTTCATTATGTTTATTCAGTGTTTCATGACTAATTTGTTCCAAATGAAATCATAATATTGTACAGAGTAGAGTGGTATTTACCTTTATTACTGTAGTTCGAGCCGCCAATATCGATGAAATCGACAGACGAAAATTTCTTCCCGATGGGCGATTTATTTGGTTTGGCAGATGATTGATCAAGAGAGTCACAGGAGTTTAAAAGCCAGCGAGCCGAATGATTGTTTTGTTTATTTTTCTGCGCTTTTTGTGTGTGCTGCGAATAGCTTTGATGATTGTTGAAGGAATGTGATCTTTTGTGATTCGAAAGACCCGAAGATAGATCAGAATTATTACTGTCGCTCATGGCCATCTGTTGGGAGAAAACATCATCGTGGTTATTTATAACGTTATTTAATGAAGACTAATTTTATATATTCTGACAAAGTTTACACAAGATCAAAGCTCACTTCAGGTATGATAAATTGCGGGTAAAAATCGCGTCATCTTTTACTTATCATGGCATATTTCCCTAGAGGTTTTTCGGTGGATGTTATTGTAATTCGATTTAAACACACTGGCTTCTACACGTAAATCCAAAACACAATATATAAGCGAACCTTAGGACCTAGTTCCATCAGCAAAAATATGATTTTCTCTATAGAGACCATTCCAATCCCGAATTATGTGTTGAGCCCTTGGGTTCAAGATGAATTTTGACTTTGCTTCTGTGGATCCAGGTCAAGTAACTTCAACTCAACACCAATAAAAACCATTCATTTGTTTCGCTCGTTCTACGTGTTTCAGGAGAAAATGGGTGACATCTCAAGCCTTTCCATGCACTACAACTTAGTTGTATGTTAGATAACGAGATAACTATCGGCGATGAAATAGATTTTGAAATTGTTAGTAAAATGAATAAACACAGGCAAGGATGATCAAGTAAAGCACTGCAATTCTGGGGTAACTCTAATGATAGTATTAATTATGGTTATCAAATCAAGGCAATATTATATTCAAACGTGATACACAAAACAGTATCTCTTTACAAAAAAATGATCCTTGCCTGAGTCGGTGACCACTGTTATAGGTAACTTGGCTTTCATCCACCAGTGTGCATATAGATCGGAACGGTACACCACAAAGCCCGACTGGCCTTCCGCCAAACCCTTCTGCAGCTTGGACAAGTCCTCGCTTCGAGACCTCAACTTCCGAGACTGATCGTCGTTTCTTTTATCTGCATTGCGTGGCGAGTTAATACGGGATTGTCTCTCGGGATGAGCAGCGTCTGGCTTGTCTCTGTAGATCCGCATGTGGTAATGCAAGCTCGGCTTCGTGCGTTCGGTTATGTTTAGAGTACTCCACTGATTTTGGGTCGGCTTCCTCACATTTTTGGGATTCTCGATATGTGTACTCGGCTGGCGAATGATACGAGGCGGCGGTTCGGGTTTCAGTCTAATCAGCGGTATGTACTGGTCGATGTTCCGCCTTATTGAAGTACGCTGAATCCGCGGCGATGATACTGGTGGACTAGCGGCGTATGTGGATATACACTCTTGTGTGTTGGACAGATCTAGCACGTCAACGCTGATGTTCTCTGACGTCACACTTGTCCCGCACGACGTGCGGGCGGTTGAACCAAACGGAGACGTGCAACGACATTGATCTTCATATGTTGCGGCCTCTATTTCTGACAACGTCAATTTCTTGCGATTCTCAATATCATAAGATCCTTGTGTTAAGCTAGTGAGAGATCCTTTCGAGTGGTTGGAGCTCTTCCCCAGGCTGTCCGAGTCATTGCCGGGTCCCACACCACCGATGTTCTCATGCATGTTCAATTCTGGAGACGCAAGGTTGCAACTTCCCACAACGCCAGAATCTGAAGACCTCGGGCTGTGACACGTCGATCTGTTGCAACATTCACATTTCTTCTGGGTCTTGTGGTTGTCTGATTGCGTGCTCATTCTCTGTACACGACTGTCGTCGATTTTACCGAAGCTTTCGGCCTCCACCATTGATTTGGACATAGAGCGTCGAATCCTCTTGTCGGAATTAAGTGAGTGCTTCCGAAATGGTATGTTTGGGTTGAGATTCACATTGATAACTTTTAAGTCTTCGTCTTCGTTCCTGAACATTGGGGGAGGGTCAATAATGATTGAATTAGTGTTGCCACATTCTTGGCCGAATTGAGGTACGGGTGACGTAGATAAAATATTTTGAAGGATATTACAAGACCCGGCGGCGTCACTTGTCGTAGTTTCGTTCATTGCAACCTCGGAATAGTTTTCTTCAGCTGATTTCCAAAGTTTGGGCGCAACGTCAGGCTTCGCAGTAAAGTTTGGAAAACTTCGTCTCGTCGGTAAGAAATCAGTTTCCGAAGTTGTCGGGGTCTGAGTTTGTGTATTTTGATCGATGCTCGCCAGGTCTTCGCAAGCCGTGTAAACATTATTACTGCACATTTCGAAGCTAGAATTTTCTGTACTTTCCGAATATTGCAAATGTGGGTGCAGTTTACTTTTATCTTTGGGGCATTTTTGTAGCAAGTAGCCGTTTTCGGCCGCATTAGATGGATAAAGAAGGGGAGATGGGGTTGAGGTGAATATTTCTTTTGTACAGTCACCTTTCACGGGCATATAAGTTCCATCTGGATACATGTCTTTGGAGTGATCAAAATAGCGCACGTATCCGAAGTTACTAGCCCAACTGCTGTCGGAAGATACTGTCCTCGGACTTGGGTTGTCCAACGCGTCCTGTCTCGGTATCTTCGGGAAGCTGTAGGCATCTGCATCAGTGCAACTAGAGCTCGTGTAGCTCTCAGTCGTGTCCGTTTCTCGGTCGCTCTCCTCAGAGTCGGAGCACTCCGTCTCAGTACCGATAGTCCCGTCATTGTCGATCTTCAGTCTGATGCGATTTTTATGACGCCTCATAACAGGCAATCCCGTCAATTCAAACGCTTTCGCCCATGGTCTCTCATGTAACAGTTTACGTAACATTTGTCTAGTTATAACTTTTTTCTTGACGAGTCTCGCGAAGTACTTGGTAAGGGAATAGTATGGCGATGCAGAAGGGTAGTTTGATGGGGGCAGGGTCACGTGATAGAGGCTGCGTCGGCTACAGCTGATGCTAGACAACGCTCCTTCGGAAGGGGATCGCGCGAGCTATACAACAACACCATAAAATTCCTTAATCATAGAAAGTTTGTAATTAATCAGTTTTGCTTCAATGTAAAGAAACTAGTTATTGTAAACCTCATATTTACCCTTTGGGCAGTATCAAAATTGTAGTACTATCAAAACTTAAAATAATACCTATTATATTGCACTTTCGCATTATTTCACAAAATGTTACACCAATATAATATTGTAAAAGAGTATGATTTAAAGATTTATTCATCTTACTTTATTTATAGTTTTATATGTGATATCATAGTATACTTAATAAATATCGTTTAATCGAAAATGAGATACACTTAGTACCCTATCCTGGGTCCAGTATTTGTCACAGCTCATATATAAAACTACAATATAATTTTGGCTTTTCTAAGGATGTAAGATCTTCTAAGTACCAAAAGACTGACCTGAGGCAAAGACTGTGGCTGTCCAGGCTCGTGAGTGGGGCTGCTTGTGTTCGAATGTTTCTGCAGCAAACTGACCCAATTGTCGGCCTCGGCCTTCGTCTGACAGACTGCCACTATCGTGTCAATCATTGGCCCACTGATCTCGAAAGCGTTCTTTCTCGAGTCCGTATCGTCTAACTTACAAACTGTTATTCCTGTCAGTGGCAGGGAACCCTAAAACAATAAGTTTACGGTAAATCCTACTCGATAGATTCGAGAACCTCGCAGGGGTTACACAAATAAATGTAACCATGTTGATTTGACTTTTTGTAACTGTTTGTTTATGCAGGTTGGTTTTGTGTAGGCTTTAGAGCTATAACAAGCATTTTTCAATCCCTGCCCCGTTTTTAGCTTGGCGATTATTTTATGAACATCCCTTATAGCCTATATGTTTACCAGGGTTACTACGATAATAATAAAGGAAACCGCATCCAAATCCATTGAGTAGTTCTCGAGTTAAAAGTGTTTATTCTATCTTTGTTTTCAAATTAAAACGGAATATATGTACCTACAGACAGAAAAAAGAAGTTTTGGCCTCAGTACAGTACTAATAACCCATTTCAATTAAAATTTCCCACAATTATTCAATGTACAGTAAGACTTAATAAGGTGTGCCTACACTCAGCAGGACCCCATGTCCTATAACAATGCCAGTAGTTGAGGTAGTTATTTGCAAATTTGTTCTATCGAATCCAATCAATTTTTTTTTAATTTGTTCCGTCAAAATGGACGAGGGACACGATTTTTAAGGCAACCTCCAGCCAACGGGACACTTAATAAATAGATAAATCCTACTAATATTATAAATGCGAAAGTTTGTGTGTGTGTGTGTGTGTGAAACGGCTGAACGGATTTGGATGAAATTTAGAATGGAAATAGCTTATATCCTATCTTAACACATAAGCTACTTTTTATCCCGGAAAAAAGCATGTCGTTAAACCGAATAAAGCTAGTAGATTATAAGCTTCAGGAACTCCAAACGGGTGTCAAACGTTAGTTCTAATTCCTCGTATTATGTTCTAAGCAAAAACAAGTTTCTAACATGTGTTATTTCGATAATAATTGGGTTTGAAACAACCTCCAGCCAGCGGACAACTTTTTTTTTCATGAGGATGAGGTGAGGAAGCTAGGTGTTATATCAATATCTTCTCCCGAATTAGTTCTACTAAGTAACTACTTATAAACCCTTATTTTTTAATGATAAACAACAACTATGCAAAAAATTAAAATAATCTAATGGCTGTATGGTCTAGCTCCCTTTGCCTTTCACAATCAAGAGAAAAGGGAAATTAAAACCTTCCTAAGAAACGTGAAAAAATTATTGTCCGCTGGCTGGAGGTTGTTTCAAACCCAATTTTACTATCGAAATAATATATGTTAGAAACTGGTTTTCACTTAGAACATAATACAGGGAAGTAGAACTAACGTTTGACACCCATATGAAGTTCCTGAGGCTTATAAATAGAAAGTGTCCCGCTGGCTGGAGGTCGCCTGTAAAATCGTGTCCCTCGTCCATTTTGACGAAACAAATGAAAAATTTAATTGGATTCGATAAGACAAATTTGAAACCAACTCCCTCAACTATTGGCATCGTCATAGCATAGGACATGGGCTCCCGCTCTGAGTGTAGGCACACCTTAATAAGCTCGCCGTTGTACACAATTTTTTATTTTTACTTGTGTAATTGCGTATTTTTGTGTACAATTTTACTACTTCGTTATTAGTATATAGGTAGACATGTATATTTTATATATTATGACCATGTTTTAAAATAAATAAACTGAAACTACCAAGACACAAGAAAATACTCGGGGTTGTTATCTCGCATTTGCCCGTGGACTGCGTTGACTGCTCTATTCACATAGCAATATCATGATGCTCACTTTATCATTTCTCTGTTCTTCTACTTTGTAATAATGTTCGATCTATGGATTAACTCCCCAGAAATATCAAATTTCTGCCACCGTGTAAGCGAAATCTAAGGTTCAAACCACACAGAAGCGGCGCGACGCGCATCGAGCGCGCAGGCGTCATTCAAATTTCGTACAAAACGCATGGAAATAGAGTCGTAATTTGAACACAGCGAATGGTATGTTTTAGGCGGTGTCGGGCGTGGAACGGGCGTCCTTACCATACCTCAAATTGCAACTTTATTTCCATGCATTTTGTACGAAATTTGAATGACGCCCACGCGCTCGATGCGCGCCGCGCCGTTTCTGTGTGGCTTGCACCTAAGAATAGATGTTAAAAATATGTAGTTAACAATTAATACACAGGTTTAGTCAATGAAGATGTGATTTGCTTAAAAAATACACTTCTTACATGAATTTTCAGAATATATATTTCCCATACTCTAAACTGCGTATAAAGAAGTTTTTGAATTGCTTTAAAGTTTATTTTATTTTTATAAATCATTTATTGACTTTAGTCTTGTGATTGCGAAAATTTAAAACTTAAATGCTTTAACTAACAATAAATAAATATCTTAGCATTGCGCGCTGATATGATATGAACCGTATTTCAAAATAGATTCCGTTGATATTTGTACCGTCATACATCGAGCTGCTAATTTTGCTTACTGAAGCCTCTTAATATTTAGTTATTCTGTAGATAAATGACAGGTCCCAACCCAAAGCTTTTTATAATTTTGGGCGCACTGTACTTTTTACATAACCCTAAACCATGAAATAAAAGATCCACGTACCTCATAAACAAAAGCTGAAACCCTCTTACTGACTGATAATAAGAGTAAGGTGGAGGGAAATAGGACAAGGTATCGGTCCTGATGGGAAGGCCCCACGGCCACACTGCCCATGTGAAGCACGTCGCCCAAAGCTGCCATCTCTCCGCCGTGCCAACCTCGGACTTCACCGGTTACCACTTGTAATTCTAACTCTTTCTGGCGACGTAATGCTGCGCAAGCACTCTGGTGGTAAAACACAAAGCATGACATACTACATAAATCCTTGGATTTAATACATAGTTATAAGGCGTGCTGGGTGATTTACAAACTTTTCATCACCCCGATTATAATGTGATAAATTAATAATAATAGCCCAAGCGTCATCGAGAAATAATTAAAATTTTACGACTTCACATAAAATGAAAGCAATAAGAACACATACGGCGATATCTTTGTAAACGACGGAGGCGCGATGCGTGTCGCCACGATCGGGATGCGCCTCATGCACATGCCTGGCTAATTCCTGCAACATTGCCGGGTATTTCCCGAGCCGGCGAAAAGGCTTCGACAATCCTGCAGTAAGGACAAGGACTCCAGGACAAACAGCTCCAGCATTTTCCATCCATGTATTCAAGTCCTCTCTGTAAATAGTAGGCAAATAAATCAATGGCGTTTATTTGTGTCTAGGGAATGCCACTTAAAAGCTATGTTGTTTGTTTACTTTTCAATTTCAAAGCACATCTGTATTTACTCATAGTACAGCTGTTGGTTAAATAGGCCAGGCTTTCAAGCTTGTAATGTACTTTTAATAATGGAGATTCATACTTGTATTTATCAAGGATGCAAACAGCTTTAGGATGTCCAGCACAATAAGTTTGGTGTACAGTCTTGATCTGTGGAGCCCATTGCAGAAAGAGGCCTCCAACCCGCTGATCTGGCCCAGTTTTTGTGGCACAATCTTCTAGCAGAGACAGAAACTGTTCATGAGTTTGAAGTACCTCATTTATATTGCCTGTCAACTGTTTGAATTCATCTCTTGTAAGCCTAAAACAGATACAATTATTTTAGTAGTAGGATTCACTATATCCCTTCATAGTTACTGTAATATTTTAGGTATTTTCTTAAAGTATTAGTGCAAAATGCACAACTTATGAGTGTTTTTCTTATTTTTTTATAACAAAATTAAATAAACGTGATTTATGGCATTTCATGTCAATTAAGTTTTACTATATCAAAGTTGTGTTATTTCAATACTTATGTTGCAAATAAATGTCTACAACTATAAACACACTTTAAAGTTGGTATGGACAATGATGCAGTTCTGCTAAAAGCCCCAATTTATTATTAAACCATAAAATAAATACATATTTCTAGATACTAAAAAGAGAAAAAGGGGTGTATTACAATTGAAGGTAACAATAATGTATAAAAATTAAGTATCTTACATGTCACTCTTTTCAAGAGGTTGTAGGAAGTTGGTGACGAGTCCCTGCATTTCAGCCACGTGTGCCTTTTCAGAGTCAATAATATCTTTGAGGACAACATTTCTGAAGGCTTGTATCTCTGATGCTGCCCTTATTGGGGATGTAGTCACAGAACCTGTAGGTTCTGTTAAAGATTTACAATTTTTCTAATGTAAATAATCATCACATTTTAAATAGTTTTCTTACAAACAAACAGATTTTCCCAACATATCAAATCAACAGATTTTTTGTTTGATAAACACTTGTACTTGTCCACTTATTTATATTAATTTCCCTTACTGGTTTCGCTGTTAAAGTATTATCAAAGGTTTGTTTGGTTGTTTACGTACAATATATGAATCGCTTGGCCAAGCTTGTTTCATGTTTCAAAAGTTCCACCAAGTGCCAACAATCACGAGCATCAACTCCAAATCAACAGATATTTTTTGGAAAAATATATCTTGCTTTATACAGGCTAATGAAAATACCAGTGACTCATTTAATTAGTAAGAACAACATGGTTTTATTTTATTTCTACTAATAATAACTAAAGTTGTTTTTGTAGTAAATGCCACCCAAAAATGTATCTAAGCAGCAAACTCAAATCAAAGACAGATCTAAATAAGAAATCATTTTAATGGCTTACAGTATAAAAAAGTTGGTTACCTTTGTATTCAGTCACATAATTGCTAGGAAACCACCCTGTGGTTTCCCCCAAAGTACCTTCCCACCAGCCACCCTCCTCTTTCTGAGTGACAGTGATAATGTCACCTTTCTTGAAGCATAGTTCATCATTATTTTTCCCCTTGAATGAATAAATTGCTTTGACCAAGCAACTTTCGGCCGACATCATTCTATTTCTTGTCTAGCACCATGATAGTCTTAAACTGAAATTTGGTCTTAACTTATAGATTTTTGGATGGAATGTAGATAAGGGGGCACTATTGAAAAAAAGACTTGGAAATTTTGAAAAAGTCTTCAGCGTTGATGCTAGCCGATATGCCATGTATGGCGAGTTTCAGAACATAGTAAAAGCCACTGCCTTACATAACCTTTGTGGTTATTTTTTATGTTGACACAAATATCATTCAGCGCAGAGTTGTGCCCCCATATCAACACTCTGGCCCAATTTTTTAATGTTTATTTATACTGATGTTATGATACAAGCCATCCATTGAATATGAAATGGACAGGATTATAATGAACTTTATTAATATGTTATGGTTCCTGAAAGAGTACACTTATTACTGTTCCTAGTTAGTTAACTGAAATATGTCGCGCAATGGAATTCCTTGAATTTCAAGGTTGATACATCATTACTCTAAGAGCAAAATGTCAAGATAACCTACATCTAGATGAGATTAATAACAGTTCTAGTTATTCATTTCGTTTATACGCGCATTAAATATATCTGGGTCTAACTCAATATTGGAATATAAAGATGAAAACAGGAAGATGGTGTCAAATCCAAAACGAAGAGAGGATTTTGGATACCCATTAAAAATTGTGGATTTACCTTTCCTAAGTACGTGAGATGATCACATAAAGTTTCCCAATCACATTTTTTGGTGCAGTTAATGATTTTCACGTTTTTATGTATAAAAAGAGCTTAAAATATTAAAATTAACTCCGACTCACGAACATCCAAAAATAAATACCCCAATAGTGATGGGCACATCGGTATCAACCGAAAATTCCCAATGACGTTTATTTCGATTAATCGATTCGAATGTCGAAAATAAAGCCGCGCTGCGGCGCCGTACCGTTTTATTTATTTTTGTGGATCTGCTGTTTAAAGCGTTTAAAGTCATACGAGCAAGGGATTTTTCACTTTAATTTTTCTATGATTTTTCAGAATCCAAAAGGATGTAAAATATAGATTAAAATATTTAATACTTACCACTTGCTGAACGGTAAAGGAAAACATCATGAGGAAACCTACATGCCAAAGCGTGTATTTGTGCCTGAAGAACGGCGATAGGGCTCACCAGTCATCACGTTGGGGCGTAATAATCGTCGGTGAAACGCGGGTGTGCCGAGTATGGGCTGTGACTTGCATTTCACAGTTTACACCCGGAACATCTCTGACACCCCTTTGGGGATTCATGTCATGTCGATATATTATGATTATCTATTAAAATTAGTATTTACATATTAACACATAATCAGTAAAAGGCATCTATGAATATGTACCGACTATTTATTACTTATATGTATATCCTGCAGATCGAGCCCGCCTCCTGGCATCCGGTGAAAGGGAGTCCGGGTTCTGGCTGCACGTTGTACCGTCTATTAACATCGGCACGTAGCTGGACAGGGTATCTTTTTCCCTAGCCGTCAGCCTCAGACTCGGCGTGAGGACGAACGAGCCACATAGCTGCCGGTGTGGCACAAGCGTCGATCAGCTCGGACACCGCTTCAGCCTTTTTTATCAGCGTAATGCTGGCCGCCTGCCGCGCCACCCCAGTATAAATGATTTCATCCGGTGGGCTCTTGCCACCGTCAATGTGCTGGCTATTCTAGAGCCGAAGGGCATAACGCGTGACGATGGCAAGAGGCCCGATGGGATGACATTAATCCCACGGAAGAACGGCAGAGACTTGATGTGGGATGCAATATGCATTGGGCATTGACACACTAGCACCGTCAAACACCGGTGTTACCAGCGTTAGGGCTGGTGCAGCTGCGGCTGTAGCCGAGGGAAATAAGAGGCGCAGGTATACAGCCCTTAGCTCAGACTGCATATTTGTGCCTTTCGGGGTCGAGACCCTTGGGCCGTGGGGTCCAGATGCTAAACTCCTTTTTAAGGAATTATCTGCACGGCTTATCGATGCTTGTGGGGACCCGAAGGCTGGCGCGTATCTTAGCCAGAGAATCAGCCTGGCCATTCAAAGAGGAAACGCTGCCAGCCTTCTAGGTACCCTTCCACATGACGATGGCAATTTAGATTGGATTTTTTATCTAATTGAGTTTTTTTTACTACAGGTTTAACAAGGATTTAAATATTTATCACTATTTTCACCTGAAATTTTAATAAAACCAATTAAAAACATGAATTGATGAACTGCGAGTTGACGACGCTTATTCAAAATGATGAAATCGACTGATTTACCGGCCGATTTCAGTGCTTAAGTTCTTCTGTAGATGTGCCACTTGCATGTTACTTAGTAAATTACACTGTTTTGAATGGAATTAAATCGAAATAGTTTTATTTTACGCAAAAATGTGAGTGTTCCAAATTTGTCACAGTATGCGGTGAAGGATGTCGTGTTACACAAAGGGTTGCAAAGTAACGTAATTTTACTAAAAACGCTCGTAAAACACGGGAATTTTACGGTCAATTATATAGATTACCGTAAAATTAATGTCAAGTTATGACATCTTCATTTTTGATTTCTTTTGAATCCCGAAAAATAATCTCACGACATTGCCGATTAGTGTAGGTAGTCATCGTACTACTCGTAGTCGATTTTGCGCCGTTGCCGTCCCGCTTCCGCTCTCTCTCGGCGTACCGCTGTCGGTTAGCGACGGCTAGTGTTGCTGTTTTAGCCATTTTGTGGTTAGATCTAGTGGATTTTCATTGGTTTTAGCCAAAAAATAATCAATTATAGATACCAAAACGAATTTAGCTACTTCTAGTACTTGAGGTTTTTTTTTTTAAGAAATAATTATTTTAAAGAAATTTGTTGTTATCAACTTTTACTGAGTAGGCAACACCACCGCGATCTGCCCTCCACGCCACAGTTGTTTAAGAAGGCGCACGTAAAAAGAGCTCCGAGTGACGTACATGAGCAGTGAGCGAACTACTGGCCAAATTGGTGATATGAGGTGCGGCGCGGGCGGCCGTGACGGAGAAAATACCTGTTGCGTGGATTTGATATCTCGCGATTAGTCGCGATTGGTTCGTCAGTTGACTTTCGCTTCACGGCACAGTGTCCACGTTCGGTCGATCCCAAAATACAGTCACGCGCAAAAATGTACTTGTGTTACGATGGGTTTGCAGAGAAAGAAAAATCATTTACAATGTTTACTGTTGCATAAGGATATTAACATTCATGTGACGCAAGTTGTGGACCAAATCAACACCCACATTATATTTTATTTTTAACCTGTTAAAAAATAGCTGTTACACCGATGTTAGTCTACAATAAACATTTTACTTCCACAATCAAACAATATTATCCTCAAGCCTTTTTGTGCGCGACGATACCCCCCCCCCCATGCGCAAATATACCCCTTCCACTAACGCCCCAGATTATAATCTATGATCGGGGTTTCCCCAATGAATGTTTATATTTTTAGATTGGACCCGTATAAACATGACATAAATTAAATGCAAGTGAAATAAAAGCTTGTAAAAACGATTAAACCTATTTATTCATATCATACTACATACCTTAGAGTAATTTACTCTAAGCTACATACCCTCATAAGGCCACGTTATTTGGTACGATACGAGTTCGTGTAATACGGTTTCTATGGAATTTTACCGTAACTTAGGTAAAATATCGTTTTTTACCGCAAGTTACCGTATTTTACTGGCGTAATTTTACGGCTTTGCATCGCTCGCTACTAGTTACACACCGAATCGACACCACACCACACCAGGGCTGAGTTCAGTTTGATTGCCCGCTCACGCCCGGTGATCATGACATCTCTTTTGCACGCGTTGATTTTGCATATGCTATCCTGCTGCCAGTGATGAGCGGGCGATCAAACTGAACGCAGCCCAGTATCTGCAATGTTGCGACCAAAACGGAATATGCCCAATCATTTTTTTGACAGCATCAAGCAGCTAAAAATGTATACAAACAAAATAAAATTCAAAAATCAATTTTCGCAATGAACCACATAACTAAAGAAACTTTGATTTTCGGTGCAGCTAGTTTGGTAGGTAAGTAGAAATATCATCGTATTAGTTTGAAGTTTATAAACATTTTCATTCATAAAGCTTATGACTTTCCATGTACTTTCCATTAGCTTTCAGATGTAGAGGAAACATGTTTTTTTCTATAAAATGTATCATATTATTTTAAAGTAAAACTATACTATTCAACCTCATGGAGAAGTCATTGGAGGATTGCTTGTACCACGCAGTTGTTGGAGAAAGCTATGATGATGTCTCACAGTTGCTTTCACAAGGTAAGTATCTGTATAGTTAGGTTTGTCTTGTCACCCAATGTATGGAGAGGTCGCCAAATGGTATCAGAGGAATTCACTTGGCACATATGTACACTGGGTCAATCTATGGTGATTTAGCCCGGTAGACACCCGTCACCTTGTGGCATAATGCATATTGGCTTTAATTTACCTAACATTTGCATTTGTACTTAAGGAACACGAAAAGAATAATTTACGAATTTCACAAAAAGGGTCATTGAACCTTGTTACTGAGCACTTACTGAGTCTTCAGTATGAATTTGGCTGGATAAATTAAATTCACCTCATACCGGGTGTAAAAGCAAAGGCAAGAATCCGTTGAGGGTGTGTTAGTATGATCAGTAAAAATATTATTTTAAATACTAGGATCTTTCAATAAAGTACCAGTACCTCATAATAAGACGATTTTCTTTACTCAAAATACACCAAGGTATACTAAGGTGGTGGGGGTCTACCGGGCTAAATCAGCGTAGACCCAATGTACATTTATGTGCCAAATGAATTCTTCCGATACCTTTTGACGACCTCGAGGTCAAGACAAACTCAGTACCAACGTATGGGTGAGAGTGTTGATTAGTATGCAAAAAACAATACTAACTGCTCAGCCTTGCTGGCTCACAGTACCAAGTAATACAACTTTGAGGTTTTCATTATTCAAAGATTACCTTTGTACATAAATCTAACTTATTAGATTAGGGGGTTGGGGGTAGCTTGTGGAGAGGGGAAGGGTGGTTGTATTACCCCCCCCCCTGAAGTCCCCCCTACCGGAAACATATAGTTTTTTAGTTATATTTTTTTTGTAAAAATAATAACCTCGCTTTTTTGTGCCTAAAAACATTAAAGGGAGGGAGGAAAATGGAGTTGGGGAGGATGGATTTTGTGTCATTTTTGCATCGGCTACGGCGCTCGGAGAGCAGCACCTAATACCGTGCAATTCGTCGCAGGCTTTTTGGTCGCCATGGGCGACCAGTCTCAGCTTGCTCCGGCTCATTCGTCCGTGTCTGCTCGTCACCGCACGCTGGTGGCGCGCTCCTTCGACGCCTCCGATTTTTTATATACACTCTATGGACAAGCTAAAAGGCTGGCTTCGCTAGCCTAATCACCGCTACAGTACCGTGTCGGACTTCTGCACTTTCACTGATTTCGTGAAGGAATTCTTAATTACAAAATGGCCACTTTCGTGTAATTCACGGAAAACACGTAAGAGAACATTCACAAAACTACGAGAGAATTGGAATGAAGGAAAACAAAATGACGTCGACGTCATTGCGTTACGTTTCGTTTCACATATTTTTAATGTGTTTTATGATAAAAACCAATTTAGGATACAAAATTACGTTCCGTTGTATGAATAATTCGTAAATTTTATTTTATGTAAATAATTTAAATTGCATGCCCGGTAATAAAATGTTGGCTTAAAATTTCGAGCCGAACCCTGAAAAGACCCCTACAGTTATTTCATAATAAAATTCTGGCGTCCGCCTGCAAAACCAACCCGTAAAGAGCCTGGTTTTGTGTGCTACACATGGGACCGAAGATTGCTGATATTTGACTAATGAACTTGACCAACTGATAAGACCTGTGACTATGAAATTTCATTGTTTTCTCTAACTTATTATTTTGCTTATTTAATTTATTGTTGTTTAATAAGATAGTTATAGAGCTTACATGAATTTTTTATTGTAAAAGCAGTGAGTTTGATTGTGAAAGTTCATCATGATTATGTGTGAAAATTAGCATTTAAATTAAATAGTATATGAAATAACTTCTCAAAAAAATAATAAAACTTCTTAAAACCAATTGGACATAATTTAAAACAAGAGTGAAAAAAAGCATGAAGCAATGGTTGTCTAGATGTAAGCAAATAAATGCATTCATTTGCTTTCCTTCCATTATTTATGGTGGTAAAGTGATTCAGACACATGAAATTATTCATGATTATATTTTATAATTTTTTTGTGTGAAAAAATAAAAATGACTTTATTTAAAATTCCTCACAATCATAATACATACCTATCTTTAAATAAACTAGTGAAATGCACCACCTTGTCCTTTGAGCCAGCAGCTGCCAGCACTCTACACACAAAAATTAACTGCTTTTGTAAAAATAAAGTTGGATTCTTAATTTTGTCACTTTTTTATATGCAGGTGCTAACCCTAATAAAACAACAACTCATGGCAAAACATGCTTAGGAGAAGCAGCAAACACAGGGAACATAGGAATTTTAAAGTTATTAGTTGATACAAGCAATACATGTAGTAATCAAAATGCAAGTTCTGTAAATAAAAACTCAAGAAAGAGGCAAATTAAGCCGCATAAAAGAAAACTAAAACACGAAAGCAAGAATGGAGAAACAGTTGTCAAATACAAAAGTGTAACTGAGAGAACACTGAAAGACTGCGACAATGTTGGTTCTGCAAAATATGACCATTCAGAGAAGAACCAAGGCTACTTTGTGTTTATCCATAGTGAAGGTTCCAGTAGTGATGAAAGTAGAGTTCCTGCATTGATGTCGCCCCTTAGTCCCTTGTCTCCTATAGCTCAAGGGGATCTAGAGTGGGATGAAGACATAGGAAATGTTGCACCAACTACGAGTGAAGATGAGACATGGTCTTCTATGTACAAGTATGTAAAATGAAGATCCGCTTGATAAATTAGCAATACTAGTACTGTTTAACTAATATAAACCTTTATTTACGGCTTATGTTATTATGTTTTATGGGCTATGTTCACCCAAATGCAAAATATACAATAAATATCTGCTTATATGTATTTCTGGGTTCTTCAGGACATTTTACCAAGTGCCAACAATATGACATTTCACCTTAGTACCTATGAAATTAACATAAACATAAAAACATAAAATTTATTTATTGAGCAAAAAACATTTATAACAAAGTTTGAGCAACTGGCTTCCAATGTAGTTTCAACTGTGATCCAGAAGCCAGTTTCTCCCTTAGAATGCAAAGTACATGTGGTGTTAGCGCAATAAGTATGAGTAAACTATTACAATAACTTTAAATTAATGCATAGGTTTTTATTATTTTTATTTATTTAAAATCCCGTAAACGGAAGGAAAGCAGCAACCTTCATTTAGAGTATTTATGTGTATGTATGGTTAGGAAGAGAGAGGGTGTGTGTATGTGTTTGTGTGAATGTGATATCTTAGCCCTACGACACCAAGGTCTTGGGATCAGTTTTCGGTTACTACTAAGAGGGGTATGTATGTGTATATGTAAGGAAGAGTAGGTAAGAATGTGAGTGTGTTAATCTAAATGTATTTATGGATATAATAAATAAGTATGTAGTTGTAAAGAAAAAAATAAGTAAATAGATATATAATAAATATTGATATATTTCTAGATTATAGGGGCGAGCAAATTCTCAGTCTCTTTAAATGTCAAAGTTTGAAGCCATGCGCTGCAAGCAATTTTACATCGACGCAACGAAAGAGGATATATATTGATTTCTTTGTTGATCTTATTATAGAGGCGTGCACTTATGATTTTATAGTGTCGTTTGGCTAAAATTGTTTTATGTGGAGGAATTTTCCAAATAAGGTCATACCGACGTTTTCGGTTTTGAAGATGTATGTGATAAGCCCCCCTCTCCACAGATATGATTTAAATCTCGCGTGCTGGGCCCATCTGAATATGAACGAAGACTAAATCTGTCTGAAAGGGGCTTTCCACACAAAAGGGGGGTTCTTATATACTAAATCCCTTTCTGAAGGGTAAGCGATTAAACACTCACGTTAGTGTTGAAGTCCACGTCCTTGACTGGTCGTCGAAACTGCATTCGGGTGGCCAGATTCAACCCTGGCTGATAGGAGGTCAGGGGTCCGCTCGTTGACCTTTGTCGCCCTCTGCACGTTACAGGTCTGTGTTGAACTACTGGCTCATCCAGCAGCTTTCGGGAGTTTACCTCAACACCAATATCTAACCCAGGCATGCCAACCCCTTAAGAAATAACACTTGTTAAAACATGAAATTGCAAATCGGGTTGCATCCCACTCCACTTGTAATAATATTTCGCGAAACTTTTCACGTACGACTCGGATCGCGATTGATGCTTATCAATAGAATTATTTCACCACTTTTCCACTGTTTATTTCCTTGAAATACCTAATTACTTCAACACTGGTTGAATCCATTTTTACACGCATCTCCTTGAGCACAAAAATATGACAGTAAACCGGAAAAAACAACTTTGACATTTCACTTTTTTACAACTCGTGTTGCCATATCAAATAAAATAGAATCTGACACATAATTGCGCGTTCCGAACGCTTTTAAACCGAACAATCCCCCGCTCCGGGCTGTTATCCTTATCAGACCGCTAGCTTACTCAACCGGGAGCCGGGAGAGAGTCGCCAAGGCTCGTCACAGAATCAAACCTTCAACCAACACCTCAGCGGCGCGAGGAGTCTCATCCCCGCCAACTACCAATTTAATAATGCGACCACGTCGCCAATACAAAGAATTCCAAATTCGCATCTTTCAATAAGATTACATCCCCGATGACGCGGCGGAGGTGGGTCTTGGCCGATTTCACATAATAACCATGACATAACTAAATACAATTATCTTCTAAAATGTATACATCTTGTCAAGTAATTTGCGGTACCCTTGTAATTCGTGCCGTTGTCTGAACTAATTAAAAAAGCAAACCTCTACGCGATACTAATCGGTCTAATGCAACGACGAAGGCCTCCATGGACAACGAGGACTCTTATCCCAAGTGGACGGCCTTGGTGGACAGACACACGAATACTCACAGGTACGCCTTAACAGTCCGAGCGTTGCGAAGGCTAGACGTTCGGACGAGGAACGGTCCCCCCACGTCCGTAGCCACTCCATCAAAAGGTCTCGACTGTGTGATCCCATCAGCTGGCAGATCTCCTATCTGCGGCTGCATCGACAAGGCTCGCAGCCTGTAACAAAGAACACAGGAGAAGAGAACATTGCGAATTACCCGGCGAGTAAACAAAATCCAAAATTCTCGCTGTAAAATCGCCAATAACACGTTTCATCCCGCGTGTGAGTCACGAACATGTCGGTCGGACAGCAAAAGCCTCATCAAAGGCCCTCCTTGGGTAACGACAAAGGATGGCGACTTGCGTGCTCCGACCCGACGCACACCGTGCCGACGCCACCGTCACGATGCCCCAGCGTCTCAACGCACGGTGACCCAACTCACGGCGTCCAATCAGGAACTAGTTTGGTCCCTAGAACTAGAGCATGCACACGCAACCCGGGTAAAATCTGGGGTGTCCTATCCAACTGCTGGACAGGCCAAGAAATCTGTTTCTTTAAACCACTCCGGCCCCCACTATAGATGATGCGACATCATCTGCAGGATTACATTCACCTGGGACGTGCCTCCAATTTATTGTGAATAACTATATTCTGAATTTGCGAAACCCGGTTTCCTACAAAAATCTCTAAGGTATGCGGAGCCGCGCGCAACCATGCTAGCGCGACCTGACTATCCGACCATGCATACACGTCCCGAAATTCAACAGTGGTCCTTACTCTAACTGAATCTCCCCCCGGGGGGGGCCCAACTACTAACTAATATGGTGGGCCGAAGAACTGTCCTCGGCTCCGCACCGGTAGAGGGGCAGACAAATTATTGGGGGCCCGGCCCCTCCAATCCAGGGTGCATCCATTGCCCTATATATGGTGAGCGTATACACAATGCCATCCGAGGTGGTGCGTAACCCGCTGCCCTACCATATCTCGAATAAGGCGGGTGATATTCTAACCGCGGATACTCGTGTATCGGCGGAGAGTATCGCTGTGGCTCCGCCCTGCTATACTGTCCTACAGTGGGCGCAGGCACTGGTTCGGCAAACTGGGGTCCACTCATACAACCTTGAGTGGGGCCCCCGCCCGTGGAGCCCCCCCCCCCCTCGGGGGGTCCCTACTCGGGCCCGCTGTCGCGGAAGCATGGGGTCCACTCCTAATATCCTGAGTGCGGCCCTGACCCGTTGAACCCCCCCCCATGAGGGGTCCCCCACCCGGGTCCGCAATATAGCCTCGTACCGCAGGCGCACGATTCACACCACTATCAAACTGAGCACGACTCACGCGAGGGCTCTCTCCACTCTCTGACGGGTGCGCTCCTCGTCCTTGAGAGGGGCCACTCGACGGACGTGACTGATAGGTGGACTGCGCCGCGGCTCCCCCGCTCGTGGCGTGACCGTAGGCTCCAGACCTGTTCGCACAAATTAAATCATTATGTGGCCGGCCACATTCTCTACACATTCGCTGTCTGGAGCACTCGCGCGCTAAGTGGTCCTCTAAACAAAAATAGCACAGTCTATTAATTTTAACTAATCGCCGTCTGTCCACTACCGGTAATGCAGCAAAATCATGGCACTGCGATAACGCGTGTCCTGGGCGTCCACACTGGTGGCAATTTGGGCTCTCAGCAACAGTGGACAGTGCAGCCAGACGTGCAGCAACGCGTCCCCGAAGCGGTTGCACTCCCTGTGGCCCCCTTCGCCCCGAATTACCGGCAGGTTCCCTGAAACTCCCGGTAGGTGGCGCCACCTCCGAAGTCGATGAAGATTCCACGGCCCTAGCCTCAAATTCTAAAAACTTCATCAAATCAGCGAAAGTAGGAAGAGCCTTGTCCTCCCTTTCCGCGGTCTCACGTTCGAAACGTGAACGAGTATCAGACGGTAACTTACCCAAAATAATGTGTACCAACAAGAACGACCACTCATCCACGGGCAAACCTAACATTTTTAACGCGTTACAGGCTACTGTAACCGGGGTCAGTAACTGCGTTCGAATTTGAGCCTTATTACCTACCCTAGGCAAACTTAACAATTGGCTCGTATGAGCATCGGCCAACAGACGGACATTCTGATATCTATTATTTAATAGTTCCCACGCTATGCTATAAGAATCGTCCTCTACTCTTAAATGTTGCACTAAGCTCTTTGCCTCACTTTCTAAAGTGGACATCAAATATGCCATCTTTTGTGCGTTGGTTAAATCCTGCCTACTGTCAACCAACGAGGTGAACATATTCTTATATGCCACCCACAGCTCCATGGCACCATCAAAATGTCCCAACTCCAAAGTAGGGAGCCTACTGTGCAACGATGTACCTTGCGCTGCATGTCTTACATCAGGTGTGCTCGAAACACCTGACTGTCGCTTTTTAATCTGACAGGCGACCTGTGTGACCTCATTATAAATATCCATAATTTGATCCATGTCATTATTAGGGCTAGCCATTACCTCCGGTGGCAGCTCCTGGTCCAACAGCTCGATGAGCGCCTGCTCAGCTTTCTCGAGGCGATGCTCCATCTGTGAGTACCGCTCCAGGACTGCATCGCCCCGATCAGCTCGAGCCAACAAGCCTTGAACGCTGACAAACCAGCGCAGCTGGCTGGCCAAGATGTTCCTCGGAGAAGTCCTCGACATTGTAGACCGGGAAATCAAAGAAAATACCAACAATTAAAAACCGAACTAACTCTGGCACGAATCACAAACGTCCCCGTATACAATAATATTGTAGACCCAAATATACTAGACTCTAGTCAGTATGTTAATTTCAGTACATTAATACACAATACAACCCTGTTGTTCAATTATGCGAGTTCAACCAAAACCAATTTTTAATACTCAAATGTGTACAAACAAACACAATATCATAACTTTATGAACAAACAGACAGACCTTTTCTGTTGCTATATATCACTCAAACATTTTCAAATAAACACAATATCATAACTTTATGAACAGACAGACAGACCGTTTCTGCTGCTATATATATATAATCCATACAACATAAACCAGTTAGTTACATTTATGCTACACTTTTGACAAACAACTATGTCCAAGCCTCAATCGCAAGTGTCAAGAAGTTTTCATTCAAAATAAACAATATAAACCAAACTGTAGCACTAACTAACAGTATATCCAAAGGTAATTGGCTTCTGAAAGTATGTAATCACATTAAACACTTGTTAAAGACTAAACATACTCCAAAACAAACAAATTTAACAATTCCAAGTTGTAACATAACCTATGTACGTTGTTATAATATTATACCTAAGCGCTCGCTTAGTTAATATGATTCACTAACCAAAAACTACACATTACACATTAGCCCTGCTATGTACTTTGTAATTTATATAAGCCGAGGCTTTCAACAACTATATAACTAATAATTAAGCCGCTTCGCTTGCTAGCAATGGTTATGCTGTATGAATTTACAAACTATTATAGTTTTGTCGCCGGGTTCACTAGGCTTAACCGCACTTATAAAGTTATATGTTTATCCACAATACAACATATAATACAATACCTAAAGCTAAAGGAGCTGTGTAAATATCCTTCCAGCTTACATAAACCTATTCATATACACAGTCCGAGTACTGTAGTATAAGAAATAACAAAATATTCTATTTGATCTCGCTTTAGGTTACAAGGTTCCAAACTACCTACCTAAAACAAAGTATAATTCACAAATTATCTTAGGCCAACGGAGCTACTATATCGGTTCGGCTTATATAAACAGAATATATCTTGGTCCGGGGTTGTTTAATATCCGATACTAAACAACTTAACCGCGCTCTGCTACCAGCAAATTGTATGTGATAAGCCCCCCTCTCCACAGATATGATTTAAATCTCGCGTGCTGGGCCCATCTGAATATGAACGAAGACTAAATCTGTCTGAAAGGGGCTTTCCACACAAAAGGGGGGTTCTTATATACTAAATCCCTTTCTGAAGGGTAAGCGATTAAACACTCACGTTAGTGTTGAAGTCCACGTCCTTGACTGGTCGTCGAAACTGCATTCGGGTGGCCAGATTCAACCCTGGCTGATAGGAGGTCAGGGGTCCGCTCGTTGACCTTTGTCGCCCTCTGCACGTTACAGGTCTGTGTTGAACTACTGGCTCATCCAGCAGCTTTCGGGAGTTTACCTCAACACCAATATCTAACCCAGGCATGCCAACCCCTTAAGAAATAACACTTGTTAAAACATGAAATTGCAAATCGGGTTGCATCCCACTCCACTTGTAATAATATTTCGCGAAACTTTTCACGTACGACTCGGATCGCGATTGATGCTTATCAATAGAATTATTTCACCACTTTTCCACTGTTTATTTCCTTGAAATACCTAATTACTTCAACACTGGTTGAATCCATTTTTACACGCATCTCCTTGAGCACAAAAATATGACAGTAAACCGGAAAAAACAACTTTGACATTTCACTTTTTTACAACTCGTGTTGCCATATCAAATAAAATAGAATCTGACACATACTTGCGCGTTCCGAACGCTTTTAAACCGAACAGAAGATTTTGATCGAAAGGAGTGAGAGCATGTTTTCTCAGAACTATCTGAAGCACAAAGAGCTGTCTGACGGTAAGAACTTGGCATTCTTGGTACAGCTCAGTTGTAGGGAATATAAAAGGTTTACCAGTCATTACCTTCAACACAGCTCTCTGTGCCTTCTCGAATTACTGCTCTATATTTATAGCATTATGACACCATATTTTCAGATGGTATGCTTCAATCCTGGAGTGCACCGGAGCAGCTTTAGCAGCAGCAAACATGGTGTCCTCAGGAATTAACCAGCAGGATGCCTTCATGAGAACAGCCTTGCACTATGCAGCAGAGCAAGGACATTTTGGTGCTGCTAAACTTCTGATTGATGCTGGTAAGGATTTCCTAGAATTCAAAGAAAATGTAGTTATTAATGCTGTAGTTGTCAGGTGTAATTTAAGTTAAAATGATAGGTGTTAACAGAATTTGTCCCTTTTTTAAGGAGGAAAGTAAAAAGTGAAAGCTTGATGTAATACAATATTCTTGACTTAATAGAACTTGTAGAGTACAAAACATGTTTGTTCTTACTGAACTAACTGGGTTTTTGAACAGTCATTTTAATTCATATTTATAATCAAAATTCTAGGTTGCAAGGTGGATGTAGCAGCAGCTGATGGGCTGACTCCTCTGCATGTTGCTGTTATAAGGAACCACAGTGAAATAGTCAAAACCTTGCTAGCTTCTGGTGCCCATGTCAACTACAAAACCCATGAAAAAATGACACCACTTCATTTTGCTGCTTCGAGAGGATATTTAGATATGGTAATTTTTTGTTACGTTATACATATGTATCCGTTTCCCAGAGGGATCGCCGTATTGTCTAACTTCGAAATCCATCGCAATCACCTTCAAACGCACCTTGATTGGCTAGAAATGACATCACACATAATTTTTGGCCAATCACGACGCTTTTGAAGGCGATGTATATTGAAGTGAGACAATAAGAGGGTAGATCTTTATTAAAAACTACTCACTTTTCTTACACATTGTGTTCTTCCAGCTGCTTTTTCCTTCACCAATAAGTTTTTTATGCACAATAAGCTTACGCTTGGCTTCTATCGCGCCCGATAGAAAGCGGCGAGAAGACGTAGCTAGGGTGAAGCATGCATGTAGGTAAAGTCGCCGTCAATAAAAATTGTGGACTATGTAAACAAACCGTTTTCTCAATTTTTCTCAAGTTTCTGTCACGGAATCTCACTGAACATTATTCCAAATACCTGCCTGCCATTCACTGTATTTCATCATGAAATATTCAATAATCACCAGTTAATTACGGAAAATCATAGAATCAAAAGTCAATTCTGTACTGCGTCGAGATTGCTGTCATATTTTTTTCTCATCGAATCTGTATTGTCTTTGAAAATTAGTGATGTACGAATCTATTTGAATATAAACCTATTTTATTCGTGATGCTATTTTATTCCGTAAATTTTTTTTGACAGCGTTACTTCATAATCTTTGACATAAACGTGTGTGTGATTCTATCGAGAGCTGTGTGATCTTCCAGCGTTGCTCTAAAATCTTCTGTGTTTTCGGTATTCTAATAACTTGGCTTCTCTTACTGACCTTTCTTTGTGATTTGGATAGTGTTTTACCTTGAAACAACGACAATTGGTTCCGTCATAGTAATGGACAATGCCCCATATCATTCGCGTCAAATCGAAAAGGCGCCCAACATGAGTTGGCGGAAGGAGGCTATCCAAAGCTAGTTGAGCGAAAAAGAAATCAAATTTCAAGAAACCGAAATCAGAGCGAATCTCATAGCTAAAGTAGATAAGCAAAAATATACAAAAATGTATGTAGATGAGTTGGCGGCATCGAAAAATGTGACAGTTTTGCGCCTTCCACCATATCATTGCGAGCTTAACCCGATAGAATTGATATCGGCGCAAAGAAAGGGTTACGTTCATTGTTTACCTGAAGGAACAACAAAACATTCAAAATGGACGATGTGAAGATTTTGTTGGACCAAGGTTTGGCGCGGATCGGGCCAGAACAGTGGGCGAAATGTGTAGCTCATGTCCTAAAAGTAGAAGAAAAAATTAAAGAACTGGATGGGATAATAGATACGGCCACCGACGGAACCATTTGTAATTAACGTGGGCGATTTGACTAGCGATTCATCAGAATATTTTAGCGATGAATCAAATAAAGAAAATTAATTAAGCACCTAACATATTTTAATCACATACTTACCCATCTCTAGATAATTCACCTATTCATAGACAAAGACAACATGGCGCTTTGTTTACATAGTCCACAATTTCTATTGACGGCGACTGTAGGTATAGTTTTCTTAACAAAATAGTGAGGTTTTTATTTGACATAATGTCGTTGAATACGTACAAAACAATATTGCGGCCCGACTATGGACTATAATAATTCAATTTTTTTTCGGCAGGGGCACTCTAGGCCGCATGTGCAGTGGGCGGTTAGTTTTTGGTGCTGTAGTTACGGGGTTTATTATTTAAAGATCTACTAACTTATCCGTAAAATGAAATTGGCTAAACTAGCATATCTGATTGGATAACATTGAACATTTGCCAATGACAGGCCCGGAATAAGCTAGTTCATTTCACTGATAAGTTGGTAGGTCTGTACTGCCTTTTTGTGCGTCGAATGTTTTATTTTGCTCTAAAATGGCTGACAGCAGTGATACTGATGATAAATTTGTCTCTACCTGACACTGTGAAAACAGCGACGAAAATTACTTTATGTATTACAGATAGAGCTAACACAAATAATGACAAAAACTAACTTTTAGGCGTTTATTGTATGTTCCGTACCCAAAGGGTAACCAACGGGACCCTATTACACTATTACATATAACCCGCGAAGATAAAGATCTATCTATGAATGGCGGACGGTCTCATGCTATTTCGCTCACATCGTCGCTCTGTCTATGCTCGCACAGCATGGTACTACGTACAAAAAACATTAGTTTGTATTAGCATTCTCGCTGTCTCGACCTAACTATAAAAAAAAAATAGTTTGGATTAGCATTCACAATGTCTTGCTTGAAGGCAAAACACCGAGATATGTTTTAAATTCTTTATTGTATACAGAAAAACAAGTACAGAATAAAGTAAAATAAATAAATGTTCTCGGGATAATGTTAACAATTTAAAAGTTTATTTAGTAAAATAAACAGTTGCTAGCAGCACTCTATATACTCCCTAAAATATATTAATTAATTAATGAAATATTGTTTGGCTGCCGCTTGACTTCTATTGCTGACGCTACTCTAAGTACCAGCCGTCATTTATAGATTGTTTCGCACGGGTTATACGAAGGTATAAAGGTGGTAGAGCTGATGCTGGGCTCGACTGTGGAGGTACCACCATCTTACTCGCAAATCCTCCTGAAGTTATTCAGGAGAGAGTAAGAGAACAGCTCTCAGGCAAAACCAGGCGGCCCACCATTGCCTGGGACCGATGGATGGCGGTTTATCCATCCCCAATTGCCAAGCCTTATAAAAAATAGACTAGTGACGGGCAGCGGCGTCACTGGTGCAAGGGTTTCGGCACCGCGATCACCAACCCGCCTGCCCAGCGTGTGTGAGTATGGGCATTTCTTCCAGGAGGACCGCCAAGAGTGGCGAAATCCTGGAAAGGCCTATGTCCAGCAGTGGACGAAACAGGCTGATGGATGGATGGATACGAAGACTCCGCTGTCCGTCTGTCTGTGCGTCTGTCTCATAAACCGTGATAGTTAGACAGTTGAAATTTTCACAGATGATGTATTTCTATGGCCGCTATAACAACAAATACTAAAAAACAGAATAAAATAAATATTAAAGGGGACTCCCATACAGCAGACATGATTTTTTTGCCGTTTTTATAGATAATGGTACGGACGAAACCCTTCGCGCGCGAGTCTAACTCGCACTTGCCCGGTTTTTTATTATTATTTGTCGTGGTGGAGGCCATAGTAATACGTTTTCTGTGAAAGTTTCAACCGTCTACCTATCACGCCGCTGTAGACCCGACAGATGGACAGACAGTGGAAGCTTAGTTAATAGGGTCCGGTTTGGCACCCTTTGGGTATCGAACACTAAAAAGTGGTACGTCACTCGGAGAGGCTACTTTCATGTAACCCAATTAACTTCTTATTCCTAGCTTTTGCCCGCGACTTCGTTCGCGTGGGTTCGGATATAAATTCGAATCAGACTTTCCATAGATTTATATATTACGGCTTTGCCGTTTGCGTCTACTCAATCTTTGCCCCGTTTTCGGCTTAGACGTTATTTTATTAACACCCCTGTAGTCTATATGTTGAGCAAAGTAACTACGATCATAATAAAGAAAACCGCATGCAAATCCGTGGTGTGGTTCTCGAGTTATAAAATCGATTGTTCAATCTTTGCCCCGTTTTCAGCTTGTGCGTTATTTTATGAACACCCTTTATAGTCTATGTGTTGACCAGGGTAACCACAATGATAATAAAGAAAACTGCATTCAAATCTGTTGATTGGTTCTCGAGTTATAAAAGCATTTATTCAATCTTTGCCACTTTTCCGGCTTCGGCGTTATTTTATGAACACACCTTGTAGTCGATGTGTTAACAAAGGTGACTACAATGATAATAAAGAAAACCGCATTCAAATCCGTTGATGGGTTCTCGAGTTATAAAAGCGTTTATTCAATCTTTGCCACTTTTTCGGCCTGGGCGTTATTTTATGAACAACCCTTATAGCCTATGTGTTGACTAGGGTCACTACGATGATAATAAAAAAAACCGCATCCAAATCCGTGGTGTGGTTCTCGAGTTATAAAATCGATTGTTCAATCTTTGCCCCGTTTTCAGCTTGTGCGTTATTTTATGAACATCCTTTATAGTCTATGTGTTGACCAGGGTAACCACAATGATAATAAAGAAAACTGCATTCAAATCTGTTGATTGGTTCTCGAGTTATAAAAGCATTTATTCAATCTTTGCCACTTTTCCGGCTTCGGCGTTATTTTATGAACACACCTTGTAGTCGATGTGTTAACAAAGGTGACTACAATGATAATAAAGAAAACCGCATTCAAATCCGTTGATGGGTTCTCGAGTTATAAAAGCGTTTATTCAATCTTTGCCACTTTTTCGGCCTGGGCGTTATTTTATGAACAACCCTTATAGCCTATGTGTTGACTAGGGTCACTACGATGATAATAAAAAAAACCGCATCCAAATCCGTTAAGTGGTTCTCGAGTTATAAAATCGATTGTTCAATCTTTGCCCCGTTTTCAGCTTGTGCGTTATTTTATGAACAACCTTTATAGTCTATGTGTTGACCAGGGTAACCACAATGATAATAAAGAAAACTGCATTCAAATCTGTTGATTGGTTCTCGAGTTATAAAAGCATTTATTCAATCTTTGCCACTTTTCCGGCTTCGGCGTTATTTTATGAACACACCTTGTAGTCGATGTGTTAACCAGGGTAACTACGATGATAATAAAGAAAACCGCATTCAAATCCGTTGATGGGTTCTCGAGTTATAAAAGCGTTTATTCAATCTTTGCCACTTTTTCGGCCTGGGCGTTATTTTATGAACAACCCTTATAGCCTATGTGTTGACTAGGGTCACTACGATGATAATAAAAAAAACCGCATCCAAATCCGTTAAGTGGTTCTCGAGTTATAAAATCGATTGTTCAATCTTTGCCCCGTTTTCAGCTTGTGCGTTATTTTATGAACACCCTTTATAGTCTATGTGTTGACCAGGGTAACCACAATGATAATAAAGAAAACTGCATTCAAATCTGTTGATTGGTTCTCGAGTTATAAAAGCATTTATTCAATCTTTGCCACTTTTCCGGCTTCGGCGTTATTTTATGAACACACCTTGTAGTCGATGTGTTAACAAAGGTGACTACAATGATAATAAAGAAAACCGCATTCAAATCCGTTGATGGGTTCTCGAGTTATAAAAGCGTTTATTCAATCTTTGCCCCTTTTTCGGCCTGGGCGTTATTTTATGAACAACCCTTATAGCCTATGTGTTGACTAGGGTCACTACGATGATAATAAAAAAAACCGCATCCAAATCCGTTAAGTGGTTCTCGAGTTAAAACGGAACAGACAGACAGACAGACAAAAATTCTAAAAATTGTTGTTTCAGCCTCAGTACAGTACCAATAAGCCATTTCATTTGAAATTTAACGAAAATAATCAATGTACAGACACGACTTTTTTACTACTTTATTATTAGTACAGATTAGGTGAAAATCCTTCTAGGGAGGTTCCTGTACATTATTTTAAATATTTTTAATTTCACATTTATTTATCGATCGTCGTTATATTTCCTCAGGTGAAAATGCTAGTCGGAAATGGAGCTTATTTGGAAGCTAGAGACACCAACGAGAGGACAGCTCTATACTTAGCATCTGGGCGAGGTCATAGCGACATTGTTAAATACCTCATTACTGCTGGAGCCAATGTAAACGGTGAAGAAATTCACGGTAATAATTTATTAACATTATAATATAATAAAAATAAAGTATTTTAATCATGGATGTAGTAGAGCTGGTGCTGGGCTCGACTGTGGAGGTACCACCATCTTACTTGCAAATACTCCCGAAGTTATTCGGGGGACAGCTCTCAGACAGGCACTACCAGGTGGCTCACCATTGCCTGGGACCGATGAATGGCGGTTTATCCATCCCCAATTGCCGGGCCTTATATAAAACAGACTGGTGACGGGCAGCGGCGTCACTGGTGCAAGGGTTTTGGCTCACCGCGCTCACCAACCCGCCTGCCCAGCGTGTTTGAGTATGGGAATTTCTTCCAGGAGGACCACCAAGAGTGGCGAAAACTTTGAAAGGGCTATGTCCGGCAGTGGACGAAACAGGCTGATGGATGGATAGATGGATTTTAATTATTAGAAATAATATGTGTTTAGACTTTTCACACTTTATTTTGGCGTTATCTACTAATAATAAGGTGGTAAAAAAGTCTTGTCCTTACATGGAATATTTTTGCGAAACCTTAAATGAAATGGGTTCTGAGGTCAACATTAAAATATTTAGAATTTTAGTTTTTCTGAGAAGCACTCAACGGTTTCGGATGCGTTTTTTTATTATCGTCGTAGTGGCCCTGGTCAATATGTATATTCCTTCCTCACTAATAATAAAGTAGTAAAAATGGCCGTGTCTGTATATTAAATATTTTTGCGTAATTTTAAATGAAATGGGGTATTTATTAGTATAGTACAGATCCCAACACCACAATTTGTAGATTTTTTCCGTCTGTCTTTATGTATGTTTCGTTTTAACTCGAGAACCACTTAACGGATTTGAATGCGGTTTTTTATTATCATCGTAGTGACCCTGGCCAACATATACGCTGTAAGGGTGTTCATAAAATAATTCCCAAGCCGAAAACAGGGCAGAGATTCAATAAAGCGGGCGGAGCCGCGGACGAAACACTAGTAAGCTATATGGGTGTTGATAAAATGACACCCAAGCCGAAACGGGCGAAAGGCTAGTCATGAATGACGTTGATCACTAAAGTTTCGCTTAATTCAGCCCATTGGCAGCACCGAACTAGAACTGGCAGCCAAATTCCAAAAGGACTGAATTTTTTAATTAAGATTAATTATTATTCCACGTTTGGATTGGGAATGAGGTGCGATCGTCAAATTTACGCGAATGTATGAAATGACAGTTACCAAAGGTAGGATGTGCAAAAATAAGTAAAAACTTTTTCAGGACTGCGAAATTATAGGTAATGTGAAGAAAATGTTACATTGTACCAAAATAATATTTCGTGGAAATAAAATAAAATTATATTCTTAAAGAAAAATATCAGCTCGCCATTTGTTTTGATGATCAATCACTCATGGGTTCATCAACTTCATCATCAATGCCAAATAGTGACAGATTTCTCAAATTAAAGTTTAAAGATTTCAGTTAAAAAACAGTTGAAAATAGATTCAGCAAACAGTAAATCATCGATCATTTCATTTTTTGGAGAAGCAATATTATTGATCATAAACTTTATGAATAAGTACATAAAACGCAAAAATTTGATTAATTATTTTACTTGATGGATTTAAGCACCTAAGTAATCAATCCATTTGTAATATTATGCAAACGGTACTTTTGAATCCCAATCCAATCGTGGAACAATAATACATTGCCGAGCATTTTGTTGACTTTCAAATAAACCGTTCTTTCAGGTTACACTCCCCTCTGCGAGGCTGTGTGGCAGAGATATCCGTCAGTTGTGGAAGTACTCTTGTTATCTGGTGCTCGGATAACATACTCTCATAAACTGTTGCATAATGCTATCTTACAAAGACAGGTGGGTAAATATAAGTGCAAAGAAAAAATATATGTCGGAGAATCAGTAGGATCTTCTTCAGCATTATCTCCCATCTTGGTGTAGGCTTTTGGGCACTCAAGCAGAAATGAGACAATACAGTTACAGTCTAACGTATTTAATAAAGTTGTAAATTGATTGTCGCACTAAACATAACTTAGTTGTCACAATGTATGTCACTATCACTAGGTATTATTGTCTTTTCACTATTCACACGATGATGTATGATAAAACAAGCAAGTCCCTTGGATACGTGCGTCACCGAACCAGGATGGATCCAGACTGCCCTCACATCGTTGTTTTCGAATGACGCGACGCTGCTGCCAAGGGCCATGCTCAGGCATGTCAGGTGGTGACCTGCCCTTGTTTCCCATACATCTCCTCAAGAGCTCGACGACATGTATATATATTATAAGGTGACCTACGTTTATATAGCCAAATTAACTGATGCCGAGTCCAAAAGGACTCGAAATATATCTTGCTAATTTATTTATGTGCATATTTTAACTAGAATTAATATATATATAAATATTTATAAAGAAAAGCCGAAAAGTAACATATACATTTTATTATCAAATTAATATTGGAGATTCGGTAAGTGTTCAAGGTTCATGTTTGCAAAATAAGATTTTTTTCTCAATTGTTGTTCAAAAACAACCAACCTGAAGTTTTAATTTTATTTCGTGTATTTCACACAAAGGGTGATTGAACCTTGGTCCTGACTACTTAACGAGTGTCTAGTATGAATTTGGCTGCATAAACGAAAGTCACATGATATAAAAAAAACATGAGATGTTATGAGATGTCGTGGACAGATGGTAGAATTGGGCAGAACGTAACGTATGAAACCTAATATCTCACCAAAAGTGAAAAATAGGTGCGACGACGAGCGGAGCGAGGAGGAGCGTGTAGGTTGCTTGTGATCATAAATTCGGGAGCCGAGCGAAGCGGAGCGAAGCAAGGCAACGCCCCCTGGCTTTAACAGAAATACGATATGCCTGGGCAGATCATGCTCAATCGACGACATTACAAATTAATAATTGATACAAAACTAAAAACGATTTCGAGATATTAGCCTTCTGAGTATCATATATTTTTTTCAGAATTAAATCATTATCAAATAAAGAGATTTAAAAAAAACAAAAGTTGGTAAACACAGGATTATAAAAACAATTACCTTTGCTTCCAAGATCATTCCGTATTTAAAAAAAATCAACTGTCATGTCATTGTGACTGTTGACATTGACAGTGAACATAAATATGCCAAGTTTTTTTTTTAATAATCCCTTGGCAATGAACATCGAGTTTGAAATCCTTAGTTGCGACTTACGTTCTTTTAGAATGAGTGAATAAGAAAAAATTAAAATAAGCATTAAAACACACAATGAAAGAAGATAAAATATACGTAAGCTTTATTTTTTACGCAGACTTTCAATATAAATATCGAAAACAAATGGAAACCTGAAATGAAATGATGTCGATTCTACGATTTGCCGACGACACATACCTATATATTTTCAACGGGATGACGGAGTTATATCGAGTGTCAAAAAACCGGACAAGTGCGAGTCGGACTCGCCCACCGAGTGTTCCGTTAAAGGCTATATTTTTTATGATTTAATTTAGTTTTCAGATTTTTCCCTATATCTACTTGTAGTATAAGACGGTAGGTAGACCTGAGTATAAGGTTTTAATTTCAACTCGATACCTCGAGATGAAGGGTCTTGACAGACAGACGGACAACAAAGTGATCCTATAAGGATAAGGGCTCCGTTTTTTCCTCGTGAGGTACGGAACCATAAAAATACTCATTAGTTCTATGGCGTACTTTTCACCCTGCTCCATTCCAACTTAAGGTGGTAAAACCGAATCTAGGTGCAAAATGCTCATCATAATATTGCTTTCCTTATAAAGTATGCAAAAATTGCGTTTTAAAGCAATTAGCGGAAATTGATTACTAATAATATGGTTCTCGCATTAAAGTTATGCTACTTATATTATGCCTTACATTTTGATTACATTCGATTACAACGGTAAAAATACGCTTTTAAGTTTGTTAATCGAATGCAATCAAAATGTAAATCATAAAATGGTAGAATTTGAATGTGAAACTCTAATTATTACTAATAAATTTCTCCTAATTGCTTTAAACTGAATTTTTGCATAATTTTTATTCAAAAGGAAAACAATATTATGATATGCATTTTTCCGAGATTCGGTTTTACCATCTTAAATAGGAGTGGGTCTATTTGGGCCAAGCAAGAAGGCCGCGTGAATCGAACGACTGATCCTCCCCCTATATTGTATTACATGCCCTGGATAATTGATAATAACAATAAGTACAGTCGAAATCTGTATATTATTGAATATTAGCCCCCATTATTTTTATGAAGTCGGCATCCCTGGCGTACTTGCTTTTTGGAGCATCAACACGTGTTTAACAAAAATGTACTAACAATGAAATTCGCTAAATAAGTAAACCTTAAGGTAACATAATCAAAATTGACATTATGGTGGTTTTTGTTGTAATCCTAAAAAAACATCTTTTAGTGAATTTATATGGAAAAAATTGCAGATTTCTTTACTAAGGTAGCGTTCCAAATCACTTTTTCAAGATTAAAATATTGCTCGCTGTCAGACAAAAGTAGCTCGATGCTGGTTCCAAAGCATCTACTTTTTTAAAAAGTGATTTGGAACGCAACCTAAATGACGTTTTCTCAATTTGTTGATGAGCCTCTTTCTCCTGTGCCCTTCCACTTCAGATATCATCTCTCAGTTTCTAGTGAATAAAGGTTCTATTTCTTTTTGCAGGAGGAGATTGTGAAGATGCTGTCTAATATCGGTGGAGGAATCAATTTGCATAGCGATAATGGCGATACACCGTTGTTGTTGGCGGCACGATTGTCTCAACCGAAAATTGCTCGTATTTTACTACAAAAGGGTATGTATATTGCGTCTAATTCAGAATTCAGTATGTATAATGCGCTCCATTTCGTGTGGTTGTTGTGTATTTCGACCGCTTTATGTACGGAAGTGTGAATAAAAGTAGTGGCATTATTGAAGCAGGCGCATAGTGTACGGATCACTGAAGATAATATACCGGGGGTAAATAGACTGCTACCATTAAATGAAGCCACATATTCTACTGACCCTACTTAACCACTTTTCCCAAGAATCATACCCGCGGCAACCCTTAGTTTGGGAAAGAATCGAGTTACAAACAAAAATGCGTGAACCCTAACGCACCGACATACGAGCGAGTATCGAGAGAGCGTCGTCCGAGATACAGCGAGTGCAGCGTTTTAAAATAGACCTTCCTCCTACGAGATAAAGTCTTTGAGTTACAATTGAATATCTTTTTCTCTGAAGATTTGCGCGGTTTTTTTTTTTGGTCAGTAGAGTATGTGGTTTTATTTAATGGTCGCACTATATTTACATCCTATATAGGTATAAGTATTTATCAATCACATGCTAAAGTTGGGATCATGATGTCTGTATCGCTAAGGCTCGTGGTAGGAGCCTTCTGTTATTAGAAGCCACTCCGCCAGTGATAGGATTTATGGTACGAAGATATTTTTTTTCTTTATTTCTTCTTTCTCATCAATAAATTTAGTTTTTCCCAGCACACCTATGTTTTTCTCTTATACCTACCTCCTGTCGGGTTGATTGGGAGTAAATGCTTTAAGCATTAAGTCCACCCATTGGACATAATTATTTGTGTGCAATAAAGAATATAATAATTAAAAGCACTCGGGAGGTAAGATGAAATAAAACTGAGATTCCCGAATTCAAATTATATTTGGACAGAGTTTCGACACTGAAAATCGTAGCAAGACTGACTTCACTGTGCGGGGGAGCGGTCTTCATAACCGTCCACAGTGACATCACTCATGACTGCCCACAAAACCAATATCGCTAGTAACAAAATATTCTTAATAACTCTAAACACTCTTCAAGCAAAGTAATAACTGTACAACGAGGCATCTTAGCATCTATATCGTGAACATAATTACTAAAACCGTACATAATAATAATAAATAAAATTGCGTATTAAAGCGACGGAATTCTAGTCCCCGACGTAAATAGTAAAGGAACATTTTTCAGAAAACGTGTATTTTCCATGAAACTTTGCGTTTTACGTCGTAAAATATTGATCTGTGGCCAAACATTTTATAACTTCTAACTTAATAATAATAACTATATTTAAAATACTCCTTTGTCCTTTAGATATGAGTTAAAATATATGGTGCACTCAAAGACGCCAAAAAGCTTTTTGGTCTTTTAAATGCTTCCTAATATTATCGCCATTCGAAGCATTTCTATTGGACCATAATGATCTGTATGTTGGTTGTAGTATAATTTCCGTTGGCAGGAACGATAACCTAAAATTTTGGAAAAATGTTTGGCATGAAATATTTTTATAAATCATTCAATGAAGAACTGGTAGGTACATACAATTCAATGAAATTAGCTCCCGAGAGACGGATAGAGAGAAAGAGATGACGGAGATAAATGAAAGAGGAACAGAGACAAATTTAGAGGCGCCACCTGCATATCTGCCTCCGATATAATGCGCATAGAAATCTTCGCTAGTGTTCGTATTCTCGAATAATTTGGCCAAGTGTGAGTCGGACTCTACCACAATACAGTACGAGTACGGAACCCTAAAAATATTATGGGATATAACAATAATATACTCCTAGATGTCATAGCAATATTAAGGCGACAAAAAACAAGGCGCTAAAATCGTAGCGCCTGAAAAACAATTCGGCACCCTTCGAGTGCGGAACTCAAATTTTCATTATTTGTTGTTTTACTTAGTGGTCTAGGGCTGAGATTCAGAGTGCATTTTGAGTCCGAACTCAATCTTACAAACGTCAAAAAGCGACGTGATCTCATACTAGAGTGACGTTTGTAAGATTGAGTTCGGACTCAAAATGCACTCTGAATCTCAGCCTTTTACTTCAGAGTTTGTGCTACAATCTGATCAAACATGTATGTATTCACCGTCTTCAAGATAGAGCTGAAACAAAAAACGTAAAAAAATTATACTTTTTGGAGGTTTTTTGTATGGGGATTCCCTATGGGTTTAATTTTTATATTTTCACAGCAAGTAAAGGCCATGGTAACACATATTCTGTGAAAATTTCAACTGGCTACTTACTTGTATAGCGGCTAAAGCTGTAATAAAGTCCCGTTCGGCACTCTTCGGGTACGGGACCCTAAAAGTAGCACTATATTATCATTTGGCAACTTATCAGAGAGAAAATAGGAGAATCGGAACCGGAAGCTATTAAACGTGTCATTTTGGTTGTCTATTATAGCAATAGAGAGTTCCAAAGACATTGTATAATAATAAGACTGTTCACTGTCCAATTTTCGCTCAACTAAACTAGGTTTTATAATTCCTTTGAAATAAGGTTGTAATTATTGTGATACCATTTTCAAGCGAAAAACGAGCCGAGCGAGATATCTGTCGCTACTCGCGTATCCTTGTCTAGCAAGTTGCCAGTGTATATAATATACACATACAATATACTTATATAGTGTTGTTGAGTTTCTAACGTGTTAGAAAGGGACCAACGAGTGCCAACACCCATCTCGCTCGGCTCGTTTGTCGTATCGTAGTGCACAGTCTTGCTATCTATACAATGTCTTTGGAGAGTTCCAGCTGACCGGACGTTTTGTCATTAAAGTGTTTGGAAATGCGACTTTTGCCGAAGAGTGTTGAAAATTCGTACGTGCATTATTTTAATGTTATGTAAAAAACTTGGATATGGATTTTTTGGCAAACTGTTCGCTTAAGTCCGCGAGTTGTATTTAGAATCCTAAATACTTTTTTTTTATTACGTGGAAAACGGGCAAAAAAATAACCCCGTGGTCCACCCGGGTGGACTACACAGGTGGACCACGGGAAAGGAGCGGATTTCAAGGAAGATAAATATAAAGTACAGTCCATTAAAAAAGAGTACCCGCTTTTCGAACTGTATTATTTTGTGCCTTTTGCAGAAACGTCACATAATTTTTTAATAATAAGTAATTTTGCTTGGATTTTCGTACAGCTGTGTTTTCGCTGGCTGGTGTTGTCAGTTTATATTTATTTTCACGTCGAGTTTGACCTGATTAATATGAAAATACTAAAATAAAGTATTTTCGTGTACTTTACTAGGCACTATTCAAAATTATAAAGTACATAGACCCAAAATAACGTAAGATACTTAATTTTAAAGTACGGTTGGCAACCGTAGTTTTATTGTGGTAGCGGATAAATCGACAGCTGCACCCGACCTGGCTACTGATATCACCAGAGGCCGTAGCATGCTCTTATCGCGCGCGAGTGGCCCATCTCGCGACGCCATGCCACTTGGCCTTTCTTTTGAAGACTGCGTCCGTAGTATGATGACGCGCGACTTCGTTTGTCACGCATTTTATCGGGCATATCGAACCAAAATAAGCGATTGTGACGTCATCATGCTACGGGCGCGGTCTATCTCACTTAGCGTTTACTGCGTACTTGACTTTATAGCTCTGTATTTCAGACTTATCATGAGTGTTCTTCATTGTCTTAGCAAACATGTGCTAAAGTAGCGAACTGTAATACGTGGGACGCACTATAAGTTTCCGGAATGAATATGAAAAAATACTATTAAAGGTACAAAATTAATTTATTGTTATTCAAAATAATCTCCCTTGGCGTCTATGCACTTTTTCATTCGATCAAACCAGTTTTGAAAACTTTTGTGCCACTCCCCTGTGGTGACCTCTGAAACGTGTTTTTCATACTCCTCGACAGCCTCTTCTAGTGATGAAAATCGTTGACCGCGTAATTGGTTCTTAATTTTTGGGAACAGAAAAAAGTCACAAGGTGCCAGGTCGGGACTGTATGCAGGATGACTCATGAGTTCTACATCTTTCGTCTTCAAAAAGTCGTTTGTCTGTCTGGCCGTGTGAGAACTAGCATTGTCGTGGTGCAGGATGATACGGCGTTTACGGTTATTTTTACGGAGTTCGTCAATAAATTCCGGCAAACAAATGGTCGTGTACCAGTCACTATTCACGGTACGACGATTCTCTAAAGCAACAGTAGCCACGTGTCCAGTTTTATTAAAAAAAGAAGCAATCATCCGCTTAGATGCACTTTTCACGCGCGCCACTTTGGTTGGTTTCGGCTCATCTTGAAAGACCCATACGCTCGATTGCTGCTTTGTTTTGGGATCGTAGCAATAAATCCATGTTTCGTCACCTGTTACTATGTCCCACACCAAATTTGACGCACCTTCGTTGAATCTGGTAAGCATGGCACTGCACCAAGTGACGCGGTCCGTTTTTTGAGCCTCGGTCAAGTTGTGTGGGATCCACCGCGAGCACAGCTTTCTCACACCCAAATGTTTGTGTAGGATTGATTGTATTTGACTCATGCCTATTTCTAAGGATGCGCGAATTTCATGGTAGGTCACATGCCTGTCTGTTTCAATCATACGGCGCACAGCATCGATGTTTTTGTTGGTCACAGCGGTGGACGGCCGACCATCGCGAGATTCGTCACTGAGATTGATACGACCACGCTTGAATTCTGCAAACAAGCTATAAACAGTCGTCTTGCATGGTGCTTCATTGCCAAAAGCTGTTTCAAGCCGAGCGATGCTCTGTTGAGCTGTCAAATTACACTTAAAATCGTAGAAAATCATACTACGAAAATTTTCCCGAGTTAAATCCATGTTGATGCAGACACACAATTTTTTAAATGGCGCCATAAGGTAAAAACAAAAGACAGTCAGATGAAACAAACTGCATTCTACAGCCAAAGAGTTCTATTTTCAAATGTTGCAATAAATTTTTAAATATTGTTTATGTAAGTGGCCAGTTCCGGAAACTTTTAGTGTTACCTATGTATGACTTTCCTTTATTTCAGGTGCTAATGTAAATTCCTGTAACAGTATCACCGGCGCAAGTGCTTTGCACATTGCTGTGGAGCACGTTGACGATTGTGAGGACTTCGAAGAGTTGTTGGTGTGCTTGCTCGAACACAAGATAGACATCAACTCGACGCCTCTCACTGGAGACACTGCCTTGAACAGGGCTTTACTGTTACACAAGTAAGTTACTTACGTTATGACTTTATAAATGTATGTCGTCCTTTGTACATCGCACTAATGTACGGCTTCCATCAATGCAGATGCGATCGGCTCTAATATATAACAACCTACCTTACCAATTGTTTTCAAGGTCCAAGTGAAATTCTGCGTAAATCGCTTGCGGTATGCCCTATGAAATCTGTGCGATTGTACCCATTGCTTTCGCAAGTTTCATCAACATCATTTTGCACGTAATAGCGAAATGAAATAGCATTACATTTGGTTAAACCCACAACTGAGTTGTTGACCTTAAGGGTGTATTTACCTCGCTTCGCTTCGCGTGATCCCGTTTTATACCAACAAATTACTGCAACAATCACTCAGAAATTGATATATGATAAAGTTGAGAACTAATGCATGTCAATGCTGTTGTGAAAACATGATCCCATGAAATTTTCTCGATAGAAAAAAAATACAAAGTTACCTCCAATAAAACCGTATAATAAACAGATAGCATTCAATGAATACGTGAAATTAGATCTGAAACTTTGCATTATATAACTATTTATATATGTATAAAGCAGCAGCAGACTGTTCCATAAAAACAAAAAAACCATCATTGATTACAAAATAACTGATGTTTTTGCGTGCGCGGCATTTGATTAGAGTACGATAGACAGTTAAAAAGCAGAAGCGTTAGAGCAGGACTGCGAATTGAGGTATTATGGGCCCACATCACGAAGCGACCAACTCTGTTGAGAGGGTGGCCAAATGTAATGCTGTTTCATTTCGCTATTACCGATTGCCTTCGTGCCGATTTCATCGCGGGCTCAAAAATTAAAACAATGTAGGTATAGTCTGTCAAAAGTGTTGATATGAAAATGAAACTTTAATGAACTTTATTGGGCTTTAAACGTTCAAGTAGTATAATTTAGGTAATATATTTATGAAATAACAACGCGGTTAAATCGATTTAACAGATTTTGTACTTATTTGTTTGGTGTAACCAGGCGAAAGAAAAATAGTTTCTTCAATATTCATTTCAACAATTTTTTGACAGACTGTATTTAACTGAAGTCCTAGTACGATTCGAACTTGGTATATAGGAGAAAGGATTCTGGACAAAAATATCAATGTCAGACTGACGAATAAGTGATGTTGTTTACAGGGATAACGCTGCAGTATTGCTTATGCGATATGGCGCTGATGTGAATGCTTGCGACTTATTGTCGTGTGGCTTAGACAATTTAGCGATCGTCAGCAAAAGACGGTCGCCAACTCTAGCCAGCATGCTCCTGAAGGCTGGCCACTTTGTCCCACCGCCAGACCCTCAAGCCGTCGTCCCTAAGCCTGGCAGCACGGCACACTGGCTATACTATGCTTGCAGACAACCTCTTACCCTGGCGGACTATTCTAGAATCACCATTAGGCGTATGTGTAAACAAAGAATACTATTCTCCTATATCTCGTCTCTACCTTTGCCTAAGACTTTAAAAAGATTTCTTATGATGGAAGATGAGGGTACATAGTATTATGAATTACTTATGTAGTTGATTGATTAGTTATAATTAGATTTGTATGTAACAATGGGATCGACAGCAGTTGTGATTTCAAATTAAGTGTGTTGTATCACACTGGAATTGTCTTAAGTCTAGTCGGAAATTGTTATTTAAAGACTTATTGTTTACTAATCTTTATTCAATAAAGATACATTTAAAATACAAAGTGTATGTTAGTGACAAAAATATATAAAACATTTATTGATGACTAATCCTACTTCTAGTGATAAACATTAGCTGGCTGGAGGTGTTCCATTGCCAACAGTACATCGCACAAAATATGAATCAATAAAGTTTTAATATTTAATAGAAAATGGTATAATGATTAAAAACTTTACAAAAATGTAGTTATTTAGATTCTTACGAGTTATATTAATAGACAGATAAAATTATAAGTACACATTTGTCTGATGCTAAGATTTTGATTGAAGTTCATCATGGCATCATTGCATGTCTAGCCTAAGAATAAAACCTAAATAATTTACAACAATAATATAAAAACATAAAAAGGAATAGGAATGCAATAAAAATAATGATATGGTAAAAGTTAACATGGCGCAAATAAAAAAGTGTTTTTAACTTTGTTATTCTCCGTCCGTTTGTTCAACTTTATCTTTGGCTGATTTATGAATTTAGATTTTATAGACAAACATCGTACCTGCTGAAATTCATCATCTTAGGCTTTAGCCAAACCAAAAAAGTCGAACTTTGGCCTCGGCTAAGTTGAACAAGACGTAATGTACGAGACAAAGGTGCCTATCTACATAGGTACTTTGATTCGTAATAAATAATCGCACATAAACATTTAAAAACTTAACCACTACAAATAAAAGTCTGTGCATGAGATCACTCCAACATCGATTGTGTTAAAATAATGCACAATTTCACAATATACACAACACAGCATATACAATGTATTTAGTCATTTATATATGGCGACGGATGAACCAGCAAGGCGACGTTGCCCTTTTTATCCTTTATAGTGACGAGTTGGGGACATGCTTCAGTAAGTAATCTGATCACTTCGGGGTGTTTACCACCAACAGCCTTGTGAAGAGCAGTCTGGCCATCATCATCTTGCATTTCAGTACCAGCTCCTTGCTGAATTAACAGCTTGACTGCTCCAATTTTACCTACGAAAAATATTTTATAATCTAAGGTCTGTTTATTGCATGAAGGAGGAAACTAACAGTTTGTGATAGTTGGAAATGCCCTTTTAACTCCTATGATGCATGAGCTATTTCACGTTGCGACATTTAAAAGTTCACGACAATGTAAAATGGCTCATGCAGTTCCCTCTTTTGTGCAAAAAAACAGACTACTAGAAGTAAGATTTTCTGTAAATTGTAAGCCATTTTCTATATCGGCCGAGACACACTTAAGCTTGAAAATATCGTGTGCATTTTTCAAATGTTTTAATAGAAAATGACGTACGATTTTAAATGCCATCAACTCATCATTATCATTAGAACTCATTTGTTTCGGAAACATTAAATAAGTCAGAAGACAAAAATGGTCATCATATTTTAGTGCAACATCTGTATTATGTAAAGTGAGTCTAATAAATAGGATAATAAAATTAATAGTGCTAATACTAATGGGAAAAGTACCTATTAAATTTAGCTCATATAACCGAATCAGTAAGGATGAAAATTGGGTCTGCACAATTTTCAACAAAATTCAAAGCTCCACTTAAATACAAAGAATTTGTCCTGCAGAGAAATTATATTGTACTAGCTTTTGCCCGCGGCTCCGCCCGCGTGTTATATGGTTTAACGACATGCTTTTTTCGGGGATAAAAAGTAGCCTATGTGTTAAGTTAGGTTTTAAGCTATATCCATTGTAAATTTCATCCAAAGTTTCAGCGTGAAAGACTAACAAACACACACACACAAATAGTGTGATAATTATAGAGCTATGATTAAAGATGTAAGGCTTAGTATAGATAGGCTAACACACGGTTTTCAGTGGACGGCGCATCAGAGCTACTTTGCTTCGAATGGTATTTTAAGAAAAGGGCTCAACGAGATCTACTCGAATATGCAAAATAGTCGCGATTTTTCGTCCTTTTGCTATATCTCGGGAAAGGTAGGATCTCGAGCTACCGGGTTTTCACCATAGTAAATGGCTCGGCAAGGGCTAAATAACTGAAAAAAAAGACATTTGACAGGTTTTGACAGTTCTTTTTTAAATTGCTATATCTTCAGGACGGCTGGGGCTAACGCTTTCGGGCTTGGACTCGAATGACGGGTATTATAGGCACTTTGCGACCAATGACAGTTTTTGACATTTGAAATCTGTCAAACGCGAAATTCGTTACGCGTTATTCGAGTCCAAACCCGAAGCGCCTTAGCCGTTCCGAAGATATAGCAATTTCAAAAAAACTGTCAAAACCTGTCAAATGTCAATTTTTTCTTCAGTTATTTAGCCCTCGCTAAGCCATTTACTATGGTGAAAACCAGGCAGCTCTAGCTCCTCCCCTCCCGCTATTCCCGAGATGTAGCGAAAGGGCGAAAAATAACGACTTTTTTTGCATATTCGGGTAGATCTAGTCGAGCCCTTTTCTAAGAATACGATCAATAGTGGTCCTGCTTCTATGAGTGGTCTAGGACCAACCGTTCCAGAGATATGGCCAAAACGAAATTTTTTTTCGCGACTCAAATAATTTATTTTTTTCAAAATTTTAAATTCTTTTTTCTGATCCTTAGCGTCCAAGTTTGGGGGTTCCAAGACCAACCATTCCGGAGATAAGGACAAAACATTTATTTTTTTCAAAAGTTTTAAATCTTTTTTGGGACTCTGTTGTCCAAATTTGAGAAGTCTAAGACTAACCAATCTGGAGGTAGTAATGGTCTAAACAACAATTTTTTAGGAGCTTGGATCAAAAAATTTTCAGAATGGTCCAAATTTGAGAAGTCCAATTCTAACTGACCAGCCCCCTGATTCTGTATTGTAAACTCAGTTGCCAAACCAAGTGCCTGTCAACTAAAACATACATATCCGCTTATCTAAGGATAAGTTCGCACTTGACGCAATGACTTCACAATTCGTAAATAGTTCAATACCCATTAAAGTTCAAATGGAAGTTCAATTTTTATGTTTTTGGTGAATAGCAACTATAGCTAGCAACCGACACTGAGTTACTTAATAGCCCCGCTGGAGGTAATGGTCTAAACGAAATTTTTTTCAGACATTGGATAAAAAAAATTCAAAATTTGAAAAAACTGTTTTTGAACCCTGGGGTCCAAGAACAACCGTCCCGGAGATATGGCCAAAACAATTTTTTTTTCAGAACTCTGATCAAACATTTTTGATAAAATTCAGCTACTATCGATAAGCAAGTGCTCTAGAAATTCGCACCTCTATCCATACAGCTTCGATCAGTGACCAGTTTAAGTTGAACCGCAAAGATTTTGTAAAAATGTTTTTTATTCAATATTTATGGTGCATTTTGTAGGAGCTAGGTACGCTCTTCCGGGTCAGAGATCTGGTTGTTACTAGCATTGGTTTTAAAACGCATGTGCTTAGTAAGTTTGTCTATGCTAACGTCTTTCAGAAAGTAATTGCCCTGTATGTAACGTCTACTGGGTAAGTGGTCTGTGTAACATGATGCAATATTAGCATATTTGGGGCATTGTTCTTGCTCTCAAGTTATTTCCTAATTTTGCAATTCTACTTGCTCTGCATTTTACAATGTGCAAAAAGGGCAAGTACATATTGATGTAGAACTAGAAACTCACCACCTACAGCAGCTTTATGTAAAGGTGTAGCTTTCCCATTCCTTGTTTGAGCATTGATTTTGGCCCCATTTTCTAACAGCAGTCTACAGATGCTAACATGTCCATTACGAGCTGCATAATGGAGAGCAGTGTAGCCAAAGTTGTCGAGTTCATTTACAGCTACCACGGGATCTCTGCATTTCCTGATTATGGAATTCACTCTGTCTTCATCTCCATTCAGTGCTGTTAAAGTAAAACACAATATTAATAATTAATTAATCAAAAAATATATGAAGTATGTATCTAAATCAAATATTTTGTATTTACCTGCATACCATATGCCTCTTTCCCATTCCATCTCAGATAGAGTTTGATGTACTGAATTGTTTGTTGGTGTTGCTGTACAACTACAGTGATCACAATCATCTTTGTCAGCCATGTTTAAAATGAAATACTAAATAAAAGCTCCTAATAAAGTGATTTTATAAACACAACATTTAGATTTCACGCTGCAAGGTCCATGTGATCTCTGCTTCTCCAGTGCTAGACACAACCTTATAACCAAGCTGTGCCAGTGAGTTTATAGCATTCAGAACATTACTTTTGATTGTAAACCCATTCACAACTCCACCCCCTGATCCTGGAAACTTTTTTATAAGTGCTCTTATCTCCTCCTGGCCTAAACCAAAAACTGAACAGTCACTGGCATGCAAAGACCCTTTGGCTGCAATGTATACAACTCCATCTTCTAGTATCGGAATGTTAGCTAAGTTGTTTGTTGAAGCCAAGTTGCTCTTAGTTTCCATAATAAAACTATGATTAAATGATATGATTGGTTTAAACCTCGTCGTCTTTGGCTGGATGATGGTAATTGCTCAAGTGCATAGCCTCCTTGCTGAAGTTGTTGATGTTGTCTTGTTCGACGATGATGGAAGGTTCTGGCTCTGAGAACTCTTTCCTCATGGTCCACATATACTCATTGTAGTCTTGTTTTACAGCTGTGGAGCTCGAGGCTACTACTTTGTATCCTAGTACCTGAAAGAAATACAAATGTCGCAAAGCCAAGGGTTTTAGTTATTGCACTATAGGTATCACCATAATTTAATGCACACAACATATATTTCAGCTGTGTTTTTAGGTGGGCAACTGAAAAAAATGTTGAAGGACTTAGTCGTATTAAGGGAAACTTAGCTGCAATCAAACTGAACTGAACAAAATCACTAATTACCTTAGCAGTTCAGAACTGTATTTTGTAAACAAAAATATATAGGTAGGTAATTGAAAGTTTTAGTTAAGTGTAATATAAGTCGATAAGACACAGAAAACAAGAGTGGCACATGTATTTTACTTACCTCTAATGCACTTAAGATCACACAAGGATGTTGCAAGTAAACAATAGTAGATTCGTCGCAATAGCCACCACAGGCAAACCTCTTCAGTTGTTCAATGTCGCCAGCTATACAAAAACAGAAAGAAAAATTAACAGATTCTAAAGAACTGACAACGAGATCAGTCTTATGATGAATATTTCCATTTTTTCACGACTAAAAGCAGAGTGGCCTTACCTTTCAGGCCGGATACCAAAACGCGCCAAGGGTTTTTATGTCCATACGATGCGAGGTTACCCCGAATCAAAATGTAGGGCATTGATTACGGATGAATAGATATGTCGTTCTTATCTCAAATCTAATTAACACTAGCTATAACAAAAGATAAACTTATTTATGTATTGATAAAAAAAATGTCTTCGTCAAACTCCAGAGATAGACACAGACAGAATCACCTGAATGAATGAATGACATGAATTAAGAAATGAATAATTTAATTTATTATTTTACTTTTTTTTTGTATTTTATGGCCTGGTTACAGCGACTTTTGGGCCAATTTATTTTTTACTCTGTGATGTGAGCAGTGTTGCCAGGATCTGATTTCGATTTGTTTCGATATCGTACCTTGAAAGTTCTGAAAGGTAGGTAGGTATCTAAAAAAAGTTATTGGGCATATTCACTTTAAATGGTGCAGGCTATTTTTCGCTTGTCCCATTGAAAACAAAGTGATGAAAAAACATATAAACATATTTTTTAAGAAGCTTATGACACAGAAAGAATTTGTATAAACCTGCATGGATTTAATTGAAATAGGCGTTACCTTGTGGAAGTCCATCACTAAGTAAAGGATATATGAATATAATTTGCAATATTCCGCTAAACAATTCTTGTCGTGCTATTCAAAATGCAGACTCGTGCACCGCCCGCCCGTCCGCTAAAAACATGCAACAAGTAAGCAATACAAGCAAAGCAATCTTAAATAACAAGCAAGAAAACTTGCATGGATTTGAAATTTAGCTCCCGTAAAAATGCAATTAAATGGCAGAAACACAGCTGGAACTAGGAAATGGTCCGTGGCCTAAGCGATTCTTTGAGACGAGTGGGCCTGCGGATAAAAGTTTACTGTGTCATTTAGACTTAAAATTCTCCTACTTTTGTGTCATCGAATACAGAACAAACCAGAAGGCGCATACAGCAAAACAAACGTCCCGCACCCACCCCACTTCCCAACCGCGTAATGTTGCTAGCTCGAGTGGCTCGAAAAAGATTTACCGCCTTTTGGGGTTAAACGTTGTTAACATTAAACGTAAGATATTAAAATAAAATATAAAATAATTAGCATTTTTTATTTCTAAACAGGTAATATATATTTTCATACTTAGGAACTTATTGCAGGATATTTTGGAATAAAATTGATCATTCCGAAGACGATTGAAAAAGTCCGGATAATTGAAAACAAAAAAAACTCGTTCATCCTGATTATTTTTAGGGCCATTGCGAAGATTCAAGTCATATTAGAATAATCGAAAAAACGCGTCACGTTTCATGAATCACAAAAAGTAAGAAATTGGTGTAACGACGAGCAAAACGAGGAGCGTATAAAACTAGCGCCGACGAGAGATGGCACCTATGACACCTGCGTTTACTAACACATTATAAATTTCGGGTACAAATAAAATCAATCATGTCATGAACTCATGACACACATAAACTACAATACATAAACCAAAATAGTAATAGAAATAAATACTTTAAAATAAAACACGCTTTCAGTAAAATTCAAACTTTTAATTTCCCTTTTGCTGAGTATTTTTTTTTATATTGTCTCTTTGAATCTGAAATAATGAGGGACTTTCCTATAGCTCATTTAAAAAAAACTTGTTTCCCGATTTACTCAAAAGATGGCGCTAACCAGACATGGACTTGAGTATTGCCAATGATCAAGGTGGTTCTGATGAATCTTGTCAGCTTTAAATAATTCTGATTTCATTTTGATTTTAGGTTATTTTATTTATCTAAAATTATTTTGTCTTTGGTTTTCTTGCGTAACTTTTTTCGGACTTGAGACTTTTTTTTGTAGAAAGAAAGCCAAATAAATGCTTTTTTTCGGTAACTTTCGCGTTGCGTCTCCAAAGCTCGTTTTTCAGATCTGCCAAAGACCATGAACCATAAGCTATTCTCGTTGTTGGTGAAGAATTCATGATGAAAACAAAGTCCGGAGTACAAGCTTAGGTCAAATGCAATGGCAAACAAGGGTCCAGGGTACATGCGAAGGTCAGTCGAAGTAAAGAATCACAAAAGTCCAAAAGAATAGCCAGTGTCGTCGGAGTAATCACAAAACACAGAAAGTAGCACATTTGCGTAACCAAAAGAGAAACGGAATGAAATGAATGAATATGACATCAAATAGGGATGCAAATGATACATCGAACGATATACATACGATGAACTTGCTATCGATTCGATAAATGAAAATGTAACTCTTATTTCAATTCATTAAGGGTTATCGTTGAAAAAAAAAAACATTTTATCTGTCAAATAAAAATGCCTGGTGTCAATTATAGTATAATGTCATTGGCTGGTGTAATCTATTGACACGCCATTTCTAATCAACGCCACCTACTGAAATATTTGGAACTATTTTTTATTATCTGTCAGAAAATCCCTCATTATCAGAGTTTTCCATTTACACAAATGACGAAATCTTGTATCTACTAGATATTTTTCAATCACAGCCCTTATGAGATTATTTCTGTGGTTAAGCCCATTTGTATCGGTTATCCTCAACTGGATAAATGTCATTTTTCAATTCTTTGAAAATTGAAATTACGATACCTAAACGTTGGGAATTCGAGCTTGTAACGATATCTTCGTTTGAAATTCTTGGGACAAATTTTCGTATACAAGTATGAAATTAAAAACCCTGTTTTAAACTTCAGTTACTAAGGCATTTAGCAAATTATGAAAAAACTTTATTAAATTATTACTGATGAGTAAGTACCACAAACGAGGCCATAAGTAATTAAAAGAATGGAAAATCAAAACTGTTAAGTTGGCAGCACCAACGAAATGGACGCATCATTTTATATGAAAATTCCGAACCGAATGAATAATTCAATACTAAATTAAAATGATATCTGATTGCGCTACTTACAGATGAAATGTGATCCCACCCTCTTTCTTTTTACGACCACAAGCATTTTTGCACGTGGGAACAGCACAAGACGGCATAATTTAATTTATTTTTTCTCGTAGTTGACACTTGTCAAAACACGTATGTCATACGACGTCCACAGAGTGACTACTCGCCAGTGTTGAGATGTATGGGGAAATTTTTCAAATAACCAGTACCTACATGCAATTTTGTTCAATAAAACAATGTTGAACATTAAAATAACATTAAATTTTATTATATTAGTCATTCATTTTACTGTTAAGCTTTTTCAACATTTCAGTGCTTACCTATATTAAAATCATAGCAATTTGTTTTTTCTTTTATTTTTTTTTGGTTTGCAGCATTCCAGAAATTACTTCAGTGGACATTTTACAATAGGTACAATAAACAAAAACTATAGTGAACCCAACCACAGTCAACTCTCTTGAACATGAAAACAAAACAAATTCCCTATTTCCCGCCAACTTGCAATCATTCATCTTAGCGGGGTTTGTCAAACCGGTTTATTTCGCTGTCTGTAGAGCAAGATTTGAATTTCAATATTGACCTATGTGTTCCATGACTATTTTACGATGTCAATTTTGCAGTGCCAGCCTAACCATCATAATTTTGTGTTTCATTTCACGCAGGCTTTTTAATATTCTTATGTTTAAAAGTGAGTAAAGCTTTCATCTTAAAAAAATCAGTACTTTTTCAGTTAAAATCAGTAGATCAGTAGAATTCTGGGAAAATCAGTAGATCCCCCGAAAAATCAGTAGATCTGGCATCGCTGCTACTCGCTTAAAAGTGAAACTATTCTCTTTGGGAGTGGTTTTTGTCGCTTCAGTTTTATGCGCGTTCACGGCTTCTGGTTTGTTCTGTATTCTGAGGTTTGTGCACGGGACAATAATTTGCATGGTAAATCGTAAATATGAGTTTAAATTCGCGTAAATGTACGAGAATCCTCTTACGTCTGGCAACCCTGGTTCACAAAGCACAAGATAGGGATGAAAAATTTAGTTCGATTTCATCGAAGATCATATACCCTGGGCCCTTATGTGCTTAGAATGGATTTTGGACACAGACATATTTTGGATCGATTTCTTAAGCGATTCGATTTTTGGTTCGAACCAGAACCGGTGTTTTCAACGTGGTATGGACGTTGGCTTTTTGGTTCGGTCCTTGGACCAGCGGGGCTATTAAGTAACTCAGTGTCGGTTGCTAGTAAAAATGCGCGATTATGTAGGTATACCAGAATCTCATGGCAAAAAATATATGAAACTATAGAGAATTTTCATATAAATGTTTGCTATCAGATTCTGGTATACCTATAATTTCGATAATCGAAAGGTTATAAAATAATATAAGACATAATTTATTTACACAACGAAATTTTTTGTACACACAAATTAACAAATATAAGTAATTAGATAACTAAACTCGGAAAATTAATACATAAGAGAAAGGGAACGAAACGATTCATCTTCATCATTAAGTGTGGGTACCCTTAAGATTGTAACCCTGTCTGCCAAACTAAGTTGCCTTGTCCGCATGACAGCCAGTACTTCTACCGATCGATCTATTTTGACGTAACATAAAGTAAAGTAACCAATATGATTATAAAGTCTAGCTAGAGTAACTGTCTACTTTTTTTTTTGAAGAAACCTTTTTTTATTACTACCTAGAACTAACACGACCTAAAATAACTAATAAGCAATATCTACATAAACATAACCACATACCATATAAATTAAGGATACATTATATATTTATGTATAGGTATATAAATAAGATTCAAAGATGCAAAATGTTTATTTGTAAAATAGATACATAAAGTATACGTTTTACATGTCAAATCTAATCTGTATAAAAATAATATTTTATAATGAAACAAATATGATACTTACGGGAAATATATAAAAAAAAAACTATATATAAGTTGGGCTACCTAAAGTTATACACATGCATAAAATAAAGACTTATTGGGATAAGAATATTATAATACATTATGCAATTAATAAATAAGTTGATAAATAAACTGAATAGACCATAAATAAATATAATGTCTAACCAAATCTATACTAACATAATTAAAATATTGTATATACCTACATAATGCAATGAATAAATAAGTTAATAGATAAATAAACTTTAAATAGATATAATGCCTAAATCCGCCCATTCGATTAATCTTGCTAAGAAGAAGGGCAAGAAACTTAGCAAGATGTCTTTTTTATCAGTATTTTTTTTCTCGATATGGCTTATTACTATTACAGTCTTTTTAACTTACATAAAATTATACAAAACAATGTATTTAACTTTAATAACTAAAGGATAAAAATATAAAAGACGGAAGGAAATTGTGTCATGAGTAAGTAAGGTAGTAAGGTAGGATAAATGAGGTAGTAAGTTAAAATACTATGCAAAACATCATCTACCTGTCTCATATAGTTTATCTTTTTTTTATAGTCAGATTATCAACTAATAAATGCTAAGTTTAAGTTATAATATGTTCATGTCAATATGTAAAAAGAAATGTCAAAATAACGATTTAAAAAAAGTAGAGTTTACATCAAATATACATACTTATGTATTAAACATATCCATAGTTAACATATTGATAAATAGTAGAAGCTATTACATAAATCTTTTACACATAGTACATACATATGAATACAGATAATATGCATTTATTTAATGTAAAACAAAGAAGGATAATTTGATTTTATTTTTATTTATTTTTATTGAGGGTAATTGTTTATAATCGTTGACATAGCCAAACAACGGCTCTGTTATCAAAGATTGATATTCATCTGGAAATGATCTTATCACTGAGGTTGACGGGTTATATTCACGAAGTACAAACGAAGAGGAGCTGCCGATAGTTCATTTTTCCAAGAAAAATTGTGTGACACTGCGCGGGGTGGAAGGCAGAGGTAAGGGGAAGGCACAGCGTACTTGGCCCTGCCCCCTTTAGATATCCACGTAGCGATAAATAACATAACTAAGATAATATCTTCGAGATATCACATTTCGTCTACTCGCCACTAGAGGTCAAGCAGAGAAAACGGAGCTAATAAGGAACGGAATTTAGAAAATCCACCTAGCGGTCAACAACTTAACTAAGATCGTATCTTGGATATATCGCGATTCGTCTACCCGCCACTAGAGGTCGATACATGTATAACACAAAGCAAACACAGGGACTTATTAAGGGGTGGGTTTTTTATTACGGAACTTGACTTACGCGGCGCAATTAAATTAGCATAAGGGTGAATGAGGTATTACAAATAATTATATAAAAAATATCTATCAAGTCATATTTTTTATATCCTTTGGGAATTTTCTAAAAAAACATTTTCTTCAAAATAAAGAGAACAAATCCGGGTATTTTTGTAGGATTCCATCCTGGGTCTCTGTTTATAGCTTTTCTTCAATTTTCCCTCAGGCATTCATCGCAAGGAAATCTGAAAAAAAAAGATAATAGTTATCATACTTAATACGCGGCAATCGTTTATGGTTATATGAATCATGTATTGAAAAAAAAAACTTCTTTTACTTCATATTTATGGTGTTTCCCTTAGTAAATAGACCTAAATACACCCTATGATTTTTACTTTAGCATTGTGCGTTAGATTATTTACCCTATTAAGCTAACTCCGGCCCTGGTTTCTTCTATCATGGTGGTTAGCGACATCTAGCGCACAGTAGGCGAACCTGGTCGCTAACCATTTAGTAACAAAATAGCGAAAACTGCAACAGCAGAGTTTGATAGAAATCACTAGAAATATTAGGAAAAGTCATATTTACCGGTAAAAAGATATTTTCTCATCATATTCTCCTAGTCTATTCGAACACTTAACACAATTAGGGATAAAACACTTCGTGATAAAATGATAACTTGCGTTAGTCTGTGTTTGTGAATAAATTCTTCGAATAAAGCGCAGCTCCGTCCGTCACGAAAATTTAGCCAGCAGTGACGTAAGCCCCGCCCCTTTTGGGACGTCATGCTACCATCGATCGTAACATACCACCATTCATACACCAACTCCTCTTCGTTTCTACGTCGTGGTCATATTACTACTTTACGCCGCGAATCGGGCGAGTGTCGGTTTTTGGCAAAGTTCAAAGGATGAATGTGCGGGCGCCCGGTGACTGTTAAAACGCGCGCGGGCAGTCAGTCTCTCCCGCGCTTTCGCGACGAGTGGATCTTCAACGTTGCTAAGAAAATCGTTATTTTAAGTAATCATAAATGGGTAATTTTGTAAGCATTTTACACCACTGAATCACGATCGGAGAAAACATAGGTACTTACTTGGTCGTTCATAATTTTGTTTCTTTTTCCAATAAAAATAAGTTAAGGCAGCAACAACACCGAGATCCTCGCTGCCCGCCATGCTGGCACTGACTGACACAGTGTTGCCGGTAGTCAAACTAGAAAAAGTCCGAAACCGGATCAGAAATTACCCGAATTACCCGTTTTGTGAATGTATTTTTTTTTTCAAGAGAAGAAATAAAATATTAAATACCTTGTTTTAATTTTAACATTTGCCATACCTCTTTAAAAATAGACAGGAATGTGTTTGTTTTAAAAGTGTTTTTAATTGATAAGGCGAAAAAAAATTCAATTGAAGATATTCTAAGTAGAGTTTCATTTCTTAAGTGGTTGTTACCAAATAAAATAATTATTAAAAAACATTCACATTCAGACCATTCAAAAAAAAATGGAACAAACAGCAAAATAATGGTGCTTTCTATGGATATTTTGTGTGGGCATCTCTTTTGCACGTCGTTATAATGCGGATTAGCCGCACTTATATCATAATTCTCACACACACACAAATGGTAGAGAAAGATGGGATGTGTTCAATTATGCGCTGTAGCTGCGTCAAGACTAGTGACGTTACAGGTTTTTTACCCGGCAGTTATGGTTACCTATAACCAATCCACTTAGGGCCTAAATTACCTGAAATTGAGTAAAAATAACCGCACCGGTGACGCTGCTTTGATGTGGTGTTGAAAGAAATCTTCTTTCTTGCCCTATCTAATGAGAGTTTGTATATGGGCATCTCTTTTGCACGTTTTACCTCATCGGACTCAACGCACACACACACCCTCACACAAGATAAGGGTAAGACTCATTCCGTTTTGCGCATTCACGCATGATGTGTCTCAAAATTATTTCGTTTTGGGCATCAACTGAGTCAATACGATTTAATAGAAGAAAAAATATTTTTGTGTTTGTCGCATAATTACCCGAAATTATCCGGCAGTCATGATTACCCGCAAGATACCCGCTTAGTGCCTAAATTACCTGAAATCGGGTAAAAATACCCGTACTGGCAACGCTGGACTGACACGACGGCGTGCGTGTGAGTGAACAGCTTGAATTTCCGCCGGCCCGGGACGGGCTGCATGTCGTGCAGCCCGCCGTAGCATTAGGTATTGTAAACAAAGAACACATGCCCAGCCAGCCGATTGGTAGGTGTGCCCGGCCCCGCTCGCCTGCGCTCGCGGTCTTCCCCGCGCACGCCCCTCGCGCGATATCTTCCGTTGTTTTTTTTTTCAAATATTAAGACTTCGTGGATTTTTTATATATTACATATCAAAATAAATTATGGATAGTGTTTCGTTAAAATGTAATAATAATAAAGACGTTAACTCTAATAACTTGCATTTTCTTTTGTGGATTTTACAAGACGTTGTAAGAAAAAAAAAAACTACAAATTTCATGGATGAATCCGACACAAACTATTTTGAACAACCGGCACCAGTGATCTAAGACGCGACACACGTATATGACCCATTGTAATTTTCTTTTAGAGCTATTTAGGAGACGTGTTAGGTACTGGTTAAATATTAGTGTTTTCGTGGACACAGATGGCACAAAATGCCTATGTAGGTATTTACATCGGTTACTACTTTGTTATTATCATGAAAGTAAAATTATCATCTTTTCGTCCTACCTTTCGAATAGACAAATACCTACATGTATACCTAAACAAGCACCCAGGATGGCACAAACTAATGTATTAGGTTGGGCACTGGTCCGGAAACTATATGTGAAATACAAGTAACTTTAGTATTTTTGAAACCTCAAAACCCAGCGCTATCGGACTATACGCACACAAACACAGCCGATCGGCGCGCGGCGACGATTTCTTATAATTTTAACAAACCAGACTAGGGCTCCCAGATCAATCCGTTTTTGATTAAAATGATTAATCGCTAAACGAACAAACGTTGTCGGTGACGTTTCTCAAAATCGAATTAAACGAAACATACCGGACACACCAAATAATCGAAGTTACTATCGTAATACTCGAATAAACGGACGACCATGAAGGTTTTCAAATAGATGTCTGAATAGTTTTGGTAGGTATAGACAACAAATGAGTATGATATATGTAAAGTGACAAATATGTAATTGTCATCTGATCTGATGTCAATTTAATTTTACAGGCTTAGGGCCTGTTTCTGAATTAAGAAAGTCTCGCTAAGTGGATACATAAGTGACGAATTGGCCAATCACAGCGCTGCATTTCAAAAATAAGCACTACTTATCTAGAAATTCTCAATTGTGAAATCGGGGGATATACTACAATCGTGCATTGCATACGCCTAATCGTCGTGCATTTGTTTTCATGTTCGGGTTGTTTTATAAAAACGAATGTTTCGATTAAACGGATATTTGACAGGTCATCCGTTTGGACGATTTTGAGGAACGGATGTGTCAAATACCGTTTATTTCGATTAAACGTTTTAACGTTTAATAGGGAGCCCTAAGCTAGACCAGTGCATCAACCAATTCCGTCACGACCGGCTGCATACACATAAAATTCATCAACATTTAAACATTTTATAATAACATTCAGTAAGAGATTTAATCAAACTTCTTATTTAACAATAATCTAGACTTTTAAATAACATATTCAACAGACACTAATTTCGTTCCCGAAATATTGGTCCTTCGAGCCAGATTTGAACCAGCGACTTAAGGATATTTTCTAACTCACTTATCGGGTAATGAGTTTCATATTTGTTGCTCTAATGGTCTTCGAAATGTGTAGGGGTGATTTTAGGGGCGGATTTAGAGGTGACTGACAGAGGTTGAAGCCCGGGGGCCTCCTCTAAGGGGGGCCTCCCTTGTCCTACTTGTTAAGGTGACGCCACGAAATTTTGGCGACATGGATCTCCATTTTTCTCAGCAATAAAAAAACATATGTAATTACCAATTCATATACTAGATTAAGCATTTCATTGACATCATTTTGTCCGAAGATTTAGTTGATTGATTAATTTTCATAGCAGAGAAAAAAATATTTAGAAAACCTCTTTTAAAACAGAGATTTCTATTTTTCTGACAAACGGGAGCGAATGAAGCCTCTAAGTTTTTGATTTAAATTAGTCTACAAATACACTTCAATATGGCCGATTGGATTTAGTAAATTATTTATAGTTGTCATTTTAAATGAAAAATACTGTTTTGCCCCATACGACCATAAGCTAGTTCGTGAGCGCATATTTGTATGGAGTAAGTCCCCTCACTCCACTCCCCTAAGGCGCCTAAAGTTTATCAATGCCTCGCCTTAAAAAATAGTAGGATGTGTTTATGTTTTATTTTTACACTAGTTTTTGCCTGCGGCTTTACTCGCGTGAAAGTGTCTTTCAACCTTTGAGTAGTATATCGATACTAGTTTTCGGCTTGGTAATTATTTTATCAACACCTCTTGTAGCCTATATGTTTATTTTTTTACTTAATTTAACAACTGACACTTTACAAGTTGGAAACCTAATCCAACAGTGCAAGCATAAAACACAATCTAAAAACCATGAAAATTTAAAATCTACACAAATTAAAGATAGCAGTACACAATATCTGTATAGGTAATAATACTGCTCTTGTGTACTCACTCAACGAACACGAGAAAATATCAAAGATCCAACCTCATTGAGAATTCGGGTAGCGCGCTGAAATGGTGCTTCCCCAAGGACGTTCGTCCTCTTTCTCGGCAGCCTGAACAGCCTCCCATGACGCGGCACTATCTACTAACCTCATAGTCTAGTTACATATCCTACCAGTTTAAATAAATAAAGCGACCAGGGCATAATTTCTCTTTACTTCCAACCGCTAATAGTATCCTAACATACTCATGCCAAGGGCAAGGGTTTCGGCACCGCGCTCACCAACCCACCTGTCCAGCGTGTATGAGTATGGGCATTTCTTCCAGGAGGACCGCCAAGAGGGGTGAAATTCTGGAAAGGCCTATGTCCAGCAGTGGACGAAACAGGCTGGTGGATGGATGATACTCATACCAACAAGGGAGGATACATCAAGGGATAGTAAGTAAGGATAGACCACTTACATTTTCATGAACAAAAACATGATGAATTTGTTTTATATACGCTCCAACCTGAGGCAGAAACAACCGCGTTACACTTCAGCTTAGAATAAGTGCATTGTATAAGGTGAGTTTCGTATAAATAGCCAAATTTATACTAGGGACTCGGCACAGGTATGAATTTGGCTATATAAACATAAGTCACCTTATAGGCTTTCACTGCGCCAATACTATCAAAACCCTGAGCTTGCCGCACACTTGCCGCAACACAAAGCCTTCTGAAAGCTTTCTTACAGACATCTACAATACCAGACTCGCATACAGGGTTCCGTAATTCGACAGTTTTAGGAACAGTCAGGAAGAAGGTATTTAAAATCTTGCCCATAACTGTCTATGATAAGATAACTGAAAATAGAATTGTATGTACCACAAAAGAGAGACTCAAATATTTTTATACCATACTCGAAATAAAAGTCGTGGATAAAAAAAATAATTTTGTCATTTTGCTATCGTGAATTTCTCACCCACTATATTTTTCCTGTAATATTTACGTAATCCCAAATTACCATGATTTTTTTCATATTTTTCGGTTCACCAGTTTCGGAAATAAGGGGGGGAACATGCACTTTTTTGGAGTTTTTCAAAGATTTCTCGAAATTGGTGCCAGTAAATATAGTAAAAGTATATACTTTTACAATCACCTCTTTAATATCTACAATTTGATATCCATATTCTATTTTTAAGAATTTATTTTTCTCACTTTTGTATTGGAAATATTTAGCAAATTTTTTTTTTTTTTACCGTGTTATGTAGGCAAGTGGATGCTATTTTGTGGAAAATTTCAAGTCTTCATCTTTGACGGTGCTAAAGTTATTAGGCTGTGACATACGGACGGACGGACGGACGGACAACGGAGTCTCACCATAAAGGTTCCCTTTGTACCTTTTAACCTAAAAAGTATTGTTTAAACAACATTATTGATTTTGTAATACAGAAAACGAAAAATCGAATGTGAGAGGGTGGGGTCGTTGGATAATGACGATTGGGTGATTGTAGGGGAGGGAGGGCGTCGAAAACCGGCAAAAATCGATGACGTACCTAATATATGGACAGCCTCTCAGATCATATGAAAATAGCAAGCAAACGGCGTTCTAGACATGTATGGTCAATACGACGATGATAAAGAAAACCACATCCAAATCCGTTTAGTAGACAAAAAAATTCCAAAAATGTTAGTTTTAACCTCAGTACAATAAAATATCATTCAATTCTAGTAATTACATTCAATAACCGACATCTTAAAAAATACACTTCTACTGTTTCACTTAAATTCACTTTATTAAACTACCGGTTTCGCCTTACGGCATTATCAGGTAACTATCATGGACGAACAGATTGTCTATGTAACTATGTAGATTGTAATATGTCAGTTTTCATTGAAGATGGTAATTATAATAATGTCATAGAGGGTATAGGTAGGCTAAATCATGATATTAAATTTGAAATTCCCATTGTTATATTTTTTAAGTAAAGTAATTTATTGACAATTATATCTTAACTAGCTTTTACCCGCGACTTCGTCCACGTGGAGTTCGGTTCACTCCCTTAGGGGGTGAATTTTCAAAAATCGTTTTTTAGCGGATGCCTACGTCATTACAACTATCTGTATGCCAAATTTCAGCGAAATCCGTTCAGTAGTTTCGGCTGTGCGTTGATAGATGAGTCAGTCAGGTTTGCCTTTTATATATTCAGAAGAAGATTATTCATAATGTGTAATTTACTGACATTTATTGACTACTCTCACAATTCTAGACATTATTATTTTAATTTCATACGACAAAACATTTCCCCATATTGTTTTAAAATATAATATTTTATGTATTTGATAACATTACGACGATAGATTTTGTAAGATAATTTTTTCTTGCTCGATGCAGACACATTCAAACACCCAAAACTCCAGGATTGTAAATATTTTTCACGGAGATTATTACGCTGCTATATTATTGTTTTGGAAACGCAGACTGGTTATAAGTAGATAGTGTTCGTCTATACAAACAACTTTCAATTAGGAGCCGGCCCTGAAATCTTAAAGAAAATCAGCTGTTCCATACAAAAGTACTCGCCCAAAATATACTGAACAGCCATGAACAGCTATTAATTTCTCAAGTGTAAATTGTTCGTTCAGACGAGTTACTCGTACATATATCTATACTAATAAATAAGTAATAAAGTGGCAAAAAAGTCAAGTCTGTATGTACAGTGGAGCCCACATCAAGCTAAACACTTTCAGTATAAGCTGACCTCTCATTGTATAGGCTTCCCGTACAATAGGAGGTCAGCTTAAACTCAATGTGTATAGCTTGATGTGGGCTCCACTGTACATTGAATATTTTCGCGAAATTTTGAATGAGATGGGTTATTGTTGGTATTAGTACCTTACGGAGGTCAAAACAACAGAATTTTGTCTGTCTACATCAATTTTTTTTTAAATGGTATTACCCGTTCACGTAAATTGGGGATGATTTTTTTTCTCGTCTATCCCATAGTGTGGGATATCGTTGGATAGGTCGTTCAAAAACATTCGTCCGATTAGATCGAAATATTAAACTTTAAAGTGCTATTTTTTGTTTGAGCCAGTGTCCACCCCCCTGCCGGCTAAACGGTTGCTCATGGATGTGTGAAAAAATTAACAGAAGTAGTATATAATTCTTTGAATGCAGTTTTACTTAACTTTAAAAATAAAATAAAGGTTCCCTTAAGTAAAATTTGCTATCTTTAATATTTAAGGTACCAGGGGGCATTCGTTTGGTTCAGCCTGTATAATGAATTTAAAAGGAAAACTATCACAGCTAAGTAGGCTTTACAGGTTTACGAGTACAGGTCGCGCCAAACTTTTAGTCCCCTCTAAACACGACAATGTATGAGACTAGAAGTTTGGCACGATCTGTATTAGTAGACCACAGTGACGAAGGGTAAACATTTTTAAAAGGGAAGCCGGACAAAAAAATCACCTTATGTACTCAGAAAAGCAACCAAGGAAAACATGTTTTTTTTTGTACTTTGCAACTCCCTATCAGACAAGTGTATTTGTCGTATTGAGATTTATAGAAATGTTTGACAAAGCGCAGAGCACGCAATAAAAAAATGTAACATGGATGCCATTTCCTACACAAGCCGATGGGAATCGTGTTATATGGACCCTTCGCCACTGGTAAACCAACTCATAAAATGTACCGGGCAACTACGGAACCCTACACTGCGCGTGGCCCGACACGCACTTGGCCGTTTTTTTTTATTATCATCGTAGTGACCCTGGTCAACACAGGCTGTAAGGAGTGTTCATAAAATAACTCCCAACGTTTGTCGAACTCTTACATTAGAGTGCAATCACCATGAGTCTAACGTCAGCCATTCCGGAGATATAGGCAGTTAAAGTTTTGACACTTGAAAAAAAAAATACATCCTTTAGCCTATAAATGACAGGCCTAGCTAAAGCCGTTCAAAAGAAATTTTCGACCTTCGAAGATTGAAAAAAAAAAATCATCATGCTCCAAACACGATGGCTATAGGGCCTACCGTTCCTTAGATATATATGGCCGAAAGAAGGTTTCGGCCGAAAGTGGGATTTTTAGTCTTCGGCCGAGTTAGTATGACCATAGACAAATTGTTCATCCATGGTAAACATTGTTTTCGGCCTTCTGTCTTGCCTCCAGACTCCCTAGTATGACGTATAGCCTTTCTTTGGCCTTCTACTCTGTTCGACCTAAATCGGCTTGTCATTTTAAAAAATTCCTAGGAATTGTATACAATGCCTACAAAACACCCTAGGCAGTTAATTAAAGACCGATGTTTAACCAAGTCGGTAAAGTTCCGTCAGACGAGTGAGTGAACGAAACGTTTAACGAGTTCTCTAAACGTTTCTATGCAACAAGACGCATTTCAACTTTGGTAGGGTACCAAGATATTTGATTGGAAAAAAATGTATAGTAAAAAGACATTGGTTGTCTTATGTTTATTCATAAGGCGTAATGCTCACTTAGGTGGTGTGGCGTAACATCGATCTGACAAAGGCCACCTTTGCACGGCATGTTCTACCTAACCGAAATTGAAGAAGATGCCTTGCATTTTTTTTGTTTTATGTTTCTTTAATTAGAAGAAAATAAAACCTGCTCTGCTACAGAACATAAATGTTTGGTACATTTGTTTGGTACATTTTACCAACAACATATTTACAATTGGACGAAAGACCAAATTTGAAATAAATAAAACCGACCAAGTGCGAGTCGGACTCGCGCACGAAGGGTTCCGTACCATTATCTATAAAAACGGCAAAAAAATCACGTCTGTTGTATGGGAGTGGGGTCAGTAAACTGGGGCCTACTCCTTAGTGAAAAAAATCCATTGAATGGTTCCGTCGTATATCCATCTTCATGACAGAGATGGGTGTTTGCACGAACGATAAACGATCGACAAATCTTTTTGAGAGTACCGGGCCTGTACTGTTTGTTTCCCAAACATAAAATATTAATTTATTTTTGGTTGTATCAGTTTTGTTTATGAGTGGTATAGGTAGGTATAAGTATTTTGATTTCTACCTGTATAATAAATAAAACAAAAAATAAGTATTAAATATCCTAAATAAGTATCCTAAATAAGTATTACGACCGGTTTCCCGAACACTAACAGCCGTTAAGAAAATCAGAATACGGTCGCGCGACCAGAATAAGCCTGTGGGGGCGGGGAATGCGGAGAGGGGAGGCCAAATACCCAAATCAGCCGCGCGCTCTGCGGAGCCTATTGTCTTAATTTCCGCAAATTGCTTTAAACCACATTTATTGCATAATTTTTATTTAAAAGTAAGGAAAACAATATTATAATGTCCATTTTGCACATGCATATTTCATACAAACGAAATACTAAAATAATTTTAAATTGAACAAATTCTCGAGGTAGTGTCTTTATTCAGTTTGGATTACGGAATATCTGGGTTCCCAAATATATATTAAATAACTGAAATATAGTAAAATAAGCTTTTTATGCAAATTTTAAATTCCTTATATCTCCAAATATTATTATTAGAGTGCATTACAAACCAGAAAAGATAAATTAGAAACAAAGGTAAAGACAACTTTTTTTTTTAATTTTGTAATTCACTCTAATAATAATATTTAGAGTATTCCAAAGCGATGGATTTCGCAATATAAACATAATCTTAGTTAATGAGAACTGTGAATTTCTTAACTGTCTGAAGCAACACATATTGTAGCGACAACAGCGCCACCTGTTTCCTAAGAACAAGGCGTGAAATCACATAACACCCTCGTGAGCGTTCAGTATGTGCATTACAAGCTGGTTAGATCAAATAGTTACAAAAATATTCGGTGGACAAGTATGGTGGAAAAATTCAACGGTCTAGGTAAATACCTCGGTGGCGCAGTCGGTAGCGCGCTTGTCTTGGTAACAAGAGGTCGCAGGCTCGAATCCTGGCCCGAGAATGCCATTTTTTCAAAATTCTTGTCTTTCATCATTTCTGGTTTGTAATGCACTCTAATAATAATATTTAGAGTATTCAAAAGCGATGGATTTCGCAATAAAAACATAATCCTTAAATCTCGTCCATTTCGTTTTGAAAATATATATTTGGGAACCTGTAACTCTCCTTTACTCTGTAATACCATCGCAATTCTCAATAAACACACTAACCTAGGAATATCAAAGATTTACTAAATGATTTTAAATTACATTTATTTACAACATAAAAAAAAAAACTTATTCTAAACCCTCGATATAAATTACACTCTTAAACTTAAAAACAAGTACAAAAATATACCTCTTCTAAAATTGACCCTTGCGGCATGGTGCCCAGAACGCTGGCCATATTTCCTCTTTGAATGGCCAAACTTATACGTTGGCCGAGGAATGCGCCAGCCCTCTGGTTACCTGATGTTTCCACTAAAAGAAGTGACAGATTTTTTAGTAGTTTTTTGGCGCTGGGACCCCACGGGCCGAAAATTTCAACTCCAAACGGCTCAAATATATAAAAGCTTCCTAAGAACGCATATTTGCGCCGTTTGGAGTTTTCAGCAGTTTCGGCGGCCACGCCAGCGGTCCTGATGGATTGGGAGACGTGGGAGGACGCCAGCGTATCGACGCAGGTCGCATCCCACACTAGCGGCCTCCTCTGTCTCCACGGTATTAAAGTCATACCGTCGGGTCTCCCGCCATCGTCACGTGCAATGCGTGCAGAATAGCAGGCACGTTGACGGTAGCAAGAGCCCTTCAGATGATATCATTCAGGGCCGCATGGCGAAAGCGCCGACCCACAGTCAATCGACAAGACAGCCCGTGGTGTCCCAGGTTGTCAACATCGTGGCCGCAGGGGCAACGATGTGGGTGAGTTAAAGCCGAGCCAAGGCGCAGTGCAATGGCCACCCTGAACGAATTGTCATCCAACAGGGTTGCGATGTTGGACGACGGCAGAGCCTGTAGCCAGTAGCCCGACTCACATGTTGTGACGGCAGTGAGACGAGCTCGGTCGATGTCAGAAGGACTACTAGAAATTAGTTCAATTTGTGTTTTTTTACAAATGGGTTCGTCCCACTGCCTTTGGATGGCGAGTTTTTCCGGAGGACCTTCATTTCGGCAAGCCATCGACCAAGCAAGTTTGGCCTTCATACAGCAAATGATTTTGGTATTTCGTTTGTATGAACTCGCATGCTCCGCCGCCGGTAAACTGCGGCGCATCCCCCGCCCCCGCCTCCTCACTTTTTGCCGCAGGGCGTGGTCTTCCGTCGTCGCTTCCGCGGACAAGTGCCACATGATAGCACAATAAAGCTCTATTCATCCATAAACAGTATAAACCGTTAGTTTGTAAGGCCTTAGATGCCGGAAAATAAATAATTTGGTTTGATTAGGTGGCTGTCGAAAGAAAGCACTTAAATTGGAAACTACTTAAATTAACAGTTTTATTCCCTTCGTGGAAAATTACTTACATAGATTTCAACTTTTATAAACGCATAATGGTTTACTCATCCCCTTCTCCTCCTCTTACTTATGGCTAGTAATAAAAGTTCCGAAAACTAAATTAAAAATGAGGATGTTCAATTTATGAATGTTACTGCTTTAAATACTTAGTTACCGAAAACTTATGTGCTAATAAATAAACTACCAACTACCGAAAACTACCGAATGAAATACTGAAAATTCCAAAAACTTAATACATCAAAAGCTGACGTAGTACTATTTCACCAGCTGAAAATACATTTCAGCGAAAACTATTGCCATCTTTATTTGCCGTAGATCTCCGAATAAAAATTCAAAGTTGCCTGACCATATCATGAATTCTGTTAAAACTTAAGGGGTCGCCTCGCTCCGCTCCGCTTCGCTCGGCTCCCAATATGTATTTCCATGTCAACCTAACACGCTCCTCCTCGCTACGCTCGTCGTCGCACCTATTTTTGGACTCAACAGAAAAATTCTTTCGTTGACTTAGTATTTCTTTCGGAAGATCAGTAATTTATTCGGAGAGGATTATTATTTAAACCAGGTGGTCGTAAGAAATTTCAGTTTGCTATTTTTTATTTATTTTGTCGGTAGATGTTACACAGTTGAATTAGTATATTTTTCGGTAACTAATTTCACCGCTGCTTATATTGTATTACAGTGTGCAGCACGCTGGGATTTAATTTGTTTTTCGGAGGCTTTATTATTATCATCCCTTACTTATTAGATACTAACTTATCATTATCACTGTAATACAAAACTTAATTGAAAGACTCATTGCTAATCATTTGAGATTACATAGTCTTCTTTTCTTATACCAAAGAAATCTAAAAGAATTTTTCAAGAAATAAAAAAATACATACTAAAAAATATATTTAATAACAAGCTTTTACTCATATAAACCATGGTCTAAAATGAAGAAAATAAGTTTTATCTTTGCAACTGGTTGAATATTTTATGTTGAATAATTTGTTTTTTAAAAGCTTGTCGCAAGAATTGTAAGCAAAATACTTACCTAACATTCTTGCAAATAAAACATATTTAATTTTTAGGCTTCCGTACCCAAAGGGTAACCAACGGGACCCTATTACTATCCGTCCGTCTGTCCGTCTGTCACCAGGCTGTATCTCATGAACCGTGATAGTTAAAGAGTTAAAATTTTCACAGATGATGTATTCCTGTTGCCGCTATGACAAACAATACTAAAACCAGCCAAGTGCGAGTCGGACCCGCGCACTCCCATACAACAGACATGATTTTTTGCCGTTTTTATAGATATTGGATAAACCGTGATAGTTAGACAGTTGAAATTTTCACAGATGATGTATTTCTGTTGCAGCTTTAACGACAAATACTAAAACTAGCAGAGTGCGAGTCGGACCCGTGCACTCCCATACAACCGACATGATTTTTTTGCCGTTTTTATAGATAATGGTTGAACCGTGATAGTTAGACAGTTGAAATTTTCACAGATGATGTATTTCTGTTGCCGCTTTAACAAAAAATACTAAAACTAGCAGAGTGCGAGTCGGACCCGTGCACTCCCATACAACCGACATGATTTTTTTGCCGTTTTTATAGATAATGGTTGAACCGTGATAGTTAGACAGTTGAAATTTTCACAGATGATGTATTTCTGTTGCAGCTTTATCAAAAAATTCTAAAACCAGCAGAGTGCGAGTCGGACCCGCGCACTCCCATACAACAGACATGATTTTTTTTCCGTTTTTATAGATAATGGATGATCCGTGGTAGTTAGACAGTTGAAATTTTCACACATGATGTATTTATGTTGCAGCTTTAACAATAAAAACTAAAACCGGCCAAGTGCGAGTCAGACCCGCGCAATCCCATACAACAGACATGATTTTTTCCCGTTTTTATAAGTCATTTGTTTGTTGTACTTCTCTTCGATTTTAAAAATTTTCTTGTCTGTAAACAGGATATCGCGGTGTCTGTTTCTTGCGTACCACTTTAGCAAAACTTTGCATTTTTGGCTCTCATAGCTATCAGACGCGCGTCCAGAAGATATCCACTCTTTTTTCGGTAAGCTCGTAGTCCCAGGTCTTCATAGAGTACTTTTTTTACGGTACTTCTGGTTAATCCCATCTCCAAAGCCATCAGTTTCTGCTTGCGGACGGAATTTCTTGCAATACGCGCCTTGATTGCTTTGATGACCCTTGGAGTCCTAACGGAACGAGGTCTGCCAGTTCTTTTCTCGTCATCGACACTAGAGGTTTCATTGTACCTCTTGATGGTACGGTACACGAACCTCTTCGGGATTTTTAATTTTTGAAGCATGTTGAATATCGTCTTCGGTGGATGGCCGCAACGATGCAATGCAATTACTGCTACTCGGTCCTCTTTGCGAGTCCACTCCATCGTAAAAAATGAATGAATGTAATTGTGATTTGGCAGATTATTAATCAAAAATATTTGAAAATCTAACACCATTTCATTATTTTTTCTAGGTGTTCTATTTAAAAAAAATGGCCAGTGACAGTATTTAAGAACCGACTAGGTATTTATGTTGCATCTTTAACAATAAAAACTAAAACCGGCCAAGTGCGAGCCAGACCCGCGCACTCCCATACAACAGACATGATTTTTTTGCCGTTTTTATGGATAATGGATGAACCGTGATAATAAGACAGTTGAAATTTTCACAGATGATGTATTTCTGTTGCATCTTTAACAAAAAATACTAAAACCAGCAGAGTGCGAGTCGGACCCGCGCACTCCCATACAACAGACATGATTTTTTTGCCGTTTTTATAGATAATGGATGAACCGTGATAATAAGACAGTTGAAATTTTCACAGATGATGTATTTCTGTTGCAGCTTTAACAACAAATACTAAAACCGGCCAAGTGCGAGCCAGACCCACGCACTCCCATACAACAGACATGATTTTTTTGCCGTTTTTATAGATAATGGATGAACCGTGATAATAAGACAGTTGAAATTTTCACAGATGATGTATTTATGTTGCATCTTTAACAATAAAAACTAAAACCGGCCAAGTGCGAGCCAGACCCGCGCACTCCCATACAACAGACATGATTTTTTTTGCCGTTTTTATGGATAATGGATGAACCGTGATAATAAGACAGTTGAAATTTTCACAGATGATGTATTTCTGTTGCAGCTTTAACAACAAATACTAAAACCAGCAGAGTGCGAGTCGGACCCGCGCACTCCCATACAACAGACATGATTTTTTTGCCGTTTTTATAGATAATGGATGAACCGTGATAATAAGACAGTTGAAATTTTCACAGATGATGTATTTCTGTTGCATCTTTAACAAAAAATACTAAAACCAGCAGAGTGCGAGTCGGACCCGCGCACTCCCATACAACAGACATGATTTTTTTGCCGTTTTTATAGATAATGGATGAACCGTGATAACAAGACAGTTGAAATTTTCACAGATGATGTATTTCTGTTGCATCTTTAACAAAAAATACTAAAACCAGCAGAGTGCGAGTCGGACCCGCGCACTCCCATACAACAGACATGATTTTTTTGCCGTTTTTATAGATAATGGATGAACCGTGATAATAAGACAGTTGAAATTTTCACAGATGATGTATTTCTGTTGCAGCTTTAACAACAAATACTAAAACCGGCCAAGTGCGAGCCAGACCCACGCACTCCCATACAACAGACATGATTTTTTTGCCGTTTTTATAGATAATGGATGAACCGTGATAATAAGACAGTTGAAATTTTCACAGATGATGTATTTATGTTGCATCTTTAACAATAAAAACTAAAACCGGCCAAGTGCGAGCCAGACCCGCGCACTCCCATACAACAGACATGATTTTTTTGCCGTTTTTATGGATAATGGATGAACCGTGATAATAAGACAGTTGAAATTTTCACAGATGATGTATTTCTGTTGCAGCTTTAACAACAAATACTAAAACCAGCAGAGTGCGAGTCGGACCCGCGCACTCCCATACAACAGACATGATTTTTTTGCCGTTTTTATAGATAATGGATGAACCGTGATAATAAGACAGTTGAAATTTTCACAGATGATGTATTTCTGTTGCATCTTTAACAAAAAATACTAAAACCAGCAGAGTGCGAGTCGGACCCGCGCACTCCCATACAACAGACATGATTTTTTTGCCGTTTTTATAGATAATGGATGAACCGTGATAATAAGACAGTTGAAATTTTCACAGATGATGTATTTCTGTTGCATCTTTAACAAAAAATACTAAAACCAGCAGAGTGCGCGTCGGACCCGCGCACTCCCATACAACAGACATGATTTTTTTGCCGTTTTTATAGATAATGGATGAACCGTGATAATAAGACAGTTGAAATTTTCACAGATCATGTATTTCTGTTGCAGCTTTAACAACAAATACTAAAACCGGCCAAGTGCGAGCCAGACCCACGCACTCCCATACAACAGACATGATTTTTTTGCCGTTTTTATAGATAATGGATGAACCGTGATAATAAGACAGTTGAAATTTTCACAGATGATGTATTTATGTTGCATCTTTAACAATAAAAACTAAAACCGGCCAAGTGCGAGCCAGACCCGCGCACTCCCATACAACAGACATGATTTTTTTGCCGTTTTTATGGATAATGGATGAACCGTGATAATAAGACAGTTGAAATTTTCACAGATGATGTATTTCTGTTGCAGCTTTAACAACAAATACTAAAACCAGCAGAGTGCGAGTCGGACCCGCGCACTCCCATACAACAGACATGATTTTTTTGCCGTTTTTATAGATAATGGATGAACCGTGATAATAAGACAGTTGAAATTTTCACAGATGATGTATTTCTGTTGCATCTTTAACAAAAAATACTAAAACCAGCAGAGTGCGAGTCTGACCCGCGCACTCCCATACAACAGACATGATTTTTTTGCCGTTTTTATAGATAATGGATGAACCGTGATAATAAGACAGTTGAAATTTTCACAGATGATGTATTTCTGTTGCATCTTTAACAAAAAATACTAAAACCAGCAGAGTGCGCGTCGGACCCGCGCACTCCCATACAACAGACATGATTTTTTTGCCGTTTTTATAGATAATGGATGAACCGTGATAATAAGACAGTTGAAATTTTCACAGATCATGTATTTCTGTTGCAGCTTTAACAACAAATACTAAAACCGGCCAAGTGCGAGCCAGACCCACGCACTCCCATACAACAGACATGATTTTTTTGCCGTTTTTATAGATAATGGATGAACCGTGATAATAAGACAGTTGAAATTTTCACAGATGATGTATTTATGTTGCATCTTTAACAATAAAAACTAAAACCGGCCAAGTGCGAGCCAGACCCGCGCACTCCCATACAACAGACATGATTTTTTTGCCGTTTTTATGGATAATGGATGAACCGTGATAATAAGACAGTTGAAATTTTCACAGATGATGTATTTCTGTTGCAGCTTTAACAACAAATACTAAAACCAGCAGAGTGCGAGTCGGACCCGCGCACTCCCATACAACAGACATGATTTTTTTGCCGTTTTTATAGATAATGGATGAACCGTGATAATAAGACAGTTGAAATTTTCACAGATGATGTATTTCTGTTGCATCTTTAAAAAAAAATACTAAAACTAGCAGAGTGCGAGTCGGACCCGCGCACTCCCATACAACAGACATGATTTTTTTGCCGTTTTTATAGATAATGGATGAACCGTGATAATAAGACAGTTGAAATTTTCACAGATGATGTATTTCTGTTGCATCTTTAACAAAAAATACTAAAACTAGCAGAGTGCGAGTCGGACCCGCGCACTCCCATACAACCGACATGATTTTTTGCCGTTTTTATAGATAATGGTACGGAACCCTTCGTGCGCGAGTCCGACTCGCACTTGGCCGGTTTTGTTACTAACTCTGATAAAATTTACGTATTTAATACGAGTACGAATATGTTCTCATTTATATCTGAAAGTGAACGGCCGAAAATCTGAAAATTTTATTTTATATTAACGAATTATATTGCGAAGATCCCAACAATTTAAACAGGCATGATTACGTAATTGCAGTGCATGTGTTTTTTACAAAATGTTTTACAAATGTACAATTGCAGGGCACTATGTGTAAAATCACAGCTATGTCTACAAAACACATATTCGTCCCATCTGTGTTGGTTTCAAAGCTGCCGTGCTCTGCTTAGCGTTTAAAAAGAAAACTTAGGAAACGCCTCGTTTTTGTTTGCTTCTAAAAATAGCTTGGCCATGTTCTTAAAACATAACTACGATCGCAGGATTGTAAAAAACAACACATAGAAAATGTTAGGACATTATATCCCCGTAGGGTTGTCAGAGTCGTTTCCGAGCGTTGACTATTACTAACACTGATGTGATAACTCATTTCAACACATCACCTATCATGAGCCATAGAAATCTAAATTCGTCAATGATAATATCTAAATATTTCTATAGGATGAGCCTTGAGCCTTACCGCCGACCTTCGGGCACAAATACACGCCTTCTAGGGCATGCAAGTTTACCTGACAACAGCAAGTATAACTAGACAAATCGGTGAACATAAGTTCCCAAAAACCGCTTTTACAGTATTGTCATAAAATTTAAAGTAACTGATCGAGTGTTTCAAAATACGAGTGCGTTTTGAGTTTATTAATGTAAAATAGTTACTCATTGATCTTCATTTGGGGACAAAGCCGCTGAGAGAGTCATGGGTTCAATTTATTAACTCTTCCAAAATGTTATTATAGTCTCTTTGGCAATTTACCTCCCATTATAGTATTATTTGCCTCCTCAATAAAACCTTTTGTGGACTAATTTCATTTTGTGAAGGGGTTCAAAGGAGCTCCTTCATTTTGCATAAATAATTTTCAAACACTGTTAATATTTTGGTGTTGCTGTGTTGTTGTTTATCTAGCAATTTTGGAGATCCGTAGTGGAACGTTCCGTGAAGCAGGTCACCGGACACCGTTCTATATGTTTTCATGCGAATTCTACAAACTACGAAATTAGAATACGATTTAAGAGCGCAACGAAGAATCATGTTACAATGATGATAATTCCATCAGGAATTCGGGCGATGACTATTTGATTAAGGCGACACTTACTGCTGGTGACCCCGGGTGCGTGAATCTCACTCACTCGCACGATTCGTCCTGTATTGTTCTCTCCGTCCTTTGCGAAGGCGCTTAAATATACCTAAACAATTGATTCCATCCATCCATCAGCCTGTTTCGTCCACTGCTGGACATAGGCCTTTCCAGGATTTCGTCACTCTTGGCGGTCCTCCTGGAAGAAATGCCCATACTCACACACGCTGGGCAGGCGGATTGGTGAGCGCGGTGCCGAAACCCTTGCACCAGCGACGCCGCTGCCCGTCACCGGTCTGTTTTATATAAGGCTTGGCAATTGGGGATGGATAAACCGCCATCCATCGGTCCCAGGCAATGGTGGGCCGCCTGGTTTTGCCTTAGAGCTGTTCTCTTACTCTCCCCCGAATAACTTCGGGAGGATTTGCGAGTAAGATGGTGGTACCTCCACAGTCGAGCCCGGCATCAGCTCTACCACCTGCAATACCACCTACAATTGATTACAACTATCAATAACAAAAATTGTTGAAAAATAAACAAGGGAAATCATTTGTTGTTATAATATCTTCAATTTGACTAAGATTCAATTTTTTTATTTGTATACTTAATTATTTAAACCGGATAGGTATTTATTTGTTTTAAATTAGACCTAGGTTTGGTAAATATTTGATGAAAATTTTAAATTCTAATCAAAGCACATCATGTCAGATATTCTGTGGTTGTTTTTGTCTATTTTTAGTTTAATAACGTTTTTTAAATTTAATTTCGACTTTTAAGGTCACCAGAAAGTATTGGCTACTTAAAGTTTAAAATGTTTTCCAACTCGTTTCACCTCTGTTTATTACGGAGATGAAACATCTCACCTGGCCGATCTGACTGCTGCAAATTTTATGAGCATAAAGTAAATATTGTGTTCACGAGCGCCCAATATTTATTTTTTTGGAGTGTTTTCAAATTTGCCTCGCTAGTCAGATTATTATCAGCATCCAGATACAAAACCGCGATTCTTGATAACTGCGTGCAGAGGGCAAAATCAAAGGATTGCGTGTTGTGTTCCATTTATTGTATCAATAAACAAACAACCGTTATTTCCATAGGCGCAAGAGAATGCATCTACCTCTCCGTATCTATGTATGGATGTTCCGTTTGAACTCGAGAACACGGATTTGAATGCGGTTGACCTATATGGTCAACATATAGACTATAAGGGACATTAATAAAATAACGTCCTAGTCAAAAACGGGGCTGAGATTGAATAAACGTTTGGGTGGAGCCGCGAGCAAAGGCTTGTACTATACAGGATGTAAATGCAAAGTCAAGAATCCCTCTAGGATGTGATTATACACGATTCTGATGTCATTACGAGAATAAAATATATATCTTGAATTTTTCGATCGTTCGCACTAGTTCCATCGCCGAGTTCCATGATGGAACTACTGCGAATTTTCCAAAAAAATTATTCGCAGTAGTTCCATTACGCATCATTGATTGCTACGAATGGAACTACTGTACCATAAATTCCATAATTTTTCTAAGCTATAGCTACGCAGCTCACCGGGGCCTCCACACACCTAATTGCACCCCGCAACCCGCACCCCTCATCCGAGTGGCCAGCGACCAGTGAGGGTGTCCACGCGATTAGTGTATTTTGAGTAAAGGAAATCGTCTTATTGTGACGTACTGGTACTGAACTTGGCTCTCATTTCACATTAATTTTTTTGATGGGATGACCTTTTTGCAATAATAATAATATTTATATTTTACGAGTATGTCAAAAATAATGACTTCTAATAGGTATCGTACGTGGCGTGTTAGGGTTGGTGGTACTTATTGAAAAACAACAAACTGCTCGTATCACATGGTTATAATAATAGTCATAAACGTTTTTAGGATTCTGTTCCTTAACAGGAAAAATTAAACCCTTATAAGATTACTCTCGCGTCCGTCTGTCACATAGCGTTTTGTTGAAATATTATGTAACATGGGAATTTTTAATTTTAGATCTTGATGACGCGCATGTCAATCGCAAACCACAGATTTTTTTAACGTTAAAATTGTTTGCTCCGAAGATAAATAACTTTATTAATAATATCGTATGAGGGCCCAAAGGCGTTATAATGGAGACCACGTACAGGAAAGCGTAGCGTAGGCCGACCTCCTGCCCGCTGGACCGACGACCTGAAGGACATTGTGGGTGGCGGCTGGATGAGGAGGACGGAGGACCGCCAAGAGTAGCCAAATCTGAGAAAAGCTTACTTCCTGCAGTAGACGAACACGGACTGATGGATGGATGAATGGACTATCACTAGAAATAGGTTTCAAAACTTAGATTTGAATTGGGTTAGTAGGTATTCAATCATATATTTGGTCCACAACTTGCGTCAGATAAATAATAGGTTGGGGAAAAACTCTTTTCGCAAATAGTATGTATGAACTTATAATAAAATCTCTTCGGCTATACCATTCGCATCTGGCTGGTTTTGGTATTATTAAAAAGTTTAAATTATAAAAAAGATAATTACAAATTCAAATTAGGTAAAATGTGTGATTTTCATTTGTTTTTCTTACTGTTAAGATGAGTGAATCTAATGAAGAAATTAGATACATTTTAAAATTTCACTACAAAAAAAAGAAAAAATGCAACGCAAGCCGCGAAAAAAATCGTGATGTTTATGGACCTAGTGCAGTGTCTGTGAGAGTAGCGCGTTTTCAATCCGGAAATTTTGATGTCAAAGATGCACCTCGCTCTGAGCGCCCTGTTTCGGATAAAATGGATGCCATTTTTGAAAAAGTGGAGCAAGATCGGCATATCAGTAGTTACGATGTAGCTGAAGAACTGGGGATTGACCACAAAACAGTTTTGGCGCATTTGAAAAAAGCTGGGTACACAAAAAAGCTCGATATTTGGGTGCCTCATGAGCTCACTGAAAGAAACTTAATGAACCGTGTACTCATTTGTGATTCTTTATTACGACGTAATGAAACCGAACCATTTTGAAAAACCTGATAACTGGTGATGAAAAGTGGATCACATACGACAAGAACGTACGAAAAAGGTCGTGGTCAAAGGCTGGTTAGGCTTCACAGACTCTGACGAAACCCGGGTTATCTCGCAACAAGGTAATGCTGTGTGTATAGTGGGATTGGAAGGGCATTATTCATTATGAGCTGTTACCGCCGGGCAGCACCATCGATTCTGAACTCTACTTCGAACAACTGATGAGATTAAAGCAAGAAGTTGAGAGAAAGCGGCCGGAATTAGTCAACAGAAGGGGTGTGGTTTTTCATCATGATAACGCTAGACCTCACACATCTTTAGCCTCTCAGCAAAATTTAAGAGAGTTTGGCTGGGACGTATTATAGCCGTATAGTCTTTGCACCTTCAGATTTCCACTTGTTTCGGTCTGTTCAGAATTATTTAAGCAGTGTCAGGTTAACATCACGAGAGGACTGCCAAAACCACTTGTCGCGGTTTTTCGATCAGAAGCCCCAGAATTTCTATAGAAATGGGATCATGTCCCTACCTACAAGATGGCAGATAGTTATCGAACAAAATGGCACCTACATACTTTAGTTAAATGTAAATAAACTTTATTAAAAATGTTTTGAATTTTCATATAAAATGCGAAGAAACTTTTTCCCCTAACCAATATAAATACATATATAATGCTTATTCCAAAGAACATTGTACAAAAAAAAAACAATTGAAGAAGGAGGTATGCTTTTTATGGTTCCGTAGTCCGACCCTTGTAGTTTCGCCATGTCCGTCCGTCCGTCTATCCGTCCGTCTGTCCGCGGCTTAGCTCAGAGATTATTAGAACTAGAAAGCTGTAATTTAGCATGGGTATACATATTAAAAACGCCGATAAAACGGTAAAAAAATCTAGAAAATATTTTTTTAAGGGTATCTCCCATACACGTAAATTAGGGATGATTTTTTTTTCTCGTCGATCCCATAGTGTGGGGTATCGTTGGATAGGTCGTTTAAAAACATTATGGGTGTAAAACCATTTTTAGATTTAGGGATCCGTTGGCGAAATATTAAACTTTAAAGGGCAAATTTTTGTTAGAGTCAAGTGTCCCCCCTGCCGGGTAAACGGTTGCTTATGGATATGTGAAAAAAATCACAGAAGTACCTATAGTATATACGAGTATAATGATTTTAAAAGAAAACTATCACAGCTAAGTAGGATTTACAGGTTTACGAGTACAGGTCGTGGCAAACTTTCAGTCCGCTCCAAACACGACAATGTTCTTCTAAATGTATGGGAAAGTTTGGCACGATCTGTATTAGTACAGCTACGTTTTTATAATCCCTTATTATTCGCCTGTTACAACAGCCACGAGAAGACATAGAGTGGCAATATTCTTTATACATAAAGTTGCCACACGCCACATATTCTTTTTAGATGACAATGCATTTCATGCATTTTCAATAAGATTTAACATTTATACAAGGGAAGTAAGTTATCAATTGCATCCGTGTGTAACACTCTACTTTTCATCACTAATTCGATAAAATGAAAAATACTTACAAAATTATAACATGATGGTTAACTGCACACTGCACCTGTACTTGTTGCTCAATAATTATATTTATCCAAACCGGTTTCGGTATCTCGGTTTTACACCATTATCAAGGGTCTATCTACCTGTAATAAAATAACTAACATAATAACACATTTTGCAGGATATAAAAATTAATTCGACGTGCAATCAATGAAAATGTCGTTATTCAATTAGAAATTATATTTGCAACAACGTTTTCAACAAGATAATTTTACTGTCTTCATTTTATTTTCATGTGACTTTTTCTTTTTTTTGTGCAATCGTGTCTTACGTACTGGCCAAAGAGCGTATTTTTGAATCATTCGAATTTCAATTCGCATATGGATCCGCATAATTCGCATACGAAAACTTTAAATTAGTATTGTATTCGTATGCGAATTGAGGTTCGAATGATTCAAAAATACACTCCCTGTGTGATTGTTTTAAAATAAAACTAATTTAGTTGCTGTGTTAACTCTTAAACATATTTTTGATATTTTATTTTGCATATTTACTTATAATACGCAAGTCATATTTTCCCATAATATATAAATAAAATACAGAATAACAAAATAAAAAGGAAATAGGCAGAAACTATATTTTCCATTGTCATTTAGCGAGACGAGTGATTTACTTTACTACATAGTCGTGTGATTTTCAAATTTACGTACCTCCCTAGGTTGGTAAATCGAATTTACCCCTCGCATTTCGAGTTATATACGACTTACTTTCAAAGCATTAGTGATGAAAATATATTTAATAATACAGCAGTAAAAAACCCAAACCGAAACCGGGACAGAGATTGAATAAACGCCGGCTAGGCCGCGGGCGAAAGGCTAGACTCGCTCAAATAAATGGGCATATTTCAGCGCAAGTACTTAGAAGATAATTTCCCTGGCGCTGTTCTAAATTTAGTAAATGGTCTTACTTCCTAGAAGTGCTGACGGTATTTCGTACCTACTCGTCCGCTTTGGAAAACTTTACTGGACTTTACCACATTCAAACTATGTAGATAACATAGACAAACTCGTTGGTACTCTACGGTAGACAACACCGTAAAATGGAGTACGAATTAATAATAAACTGTAAATGAAAAAGTTTGGATGCTTACGCCCTTTGCCGAGACGCTGCGTAACGGTGGCAAGCTGTCGTCTATTTTCGCGTTTCGTGGTGTCGCATTTGTGTGCAAAGGGCGTTAGATGTTTGAAATGATTTAAATAATGTATTTGTTACCAAATCACGTTACCCCGGCTAAGTTCGAAGGAAAGCTAAAACAATTTTTAGGGAATTCTAATTATTACAAAGGCTTTTTCTTAAATCTCTTAATTTGTATTGATATGTCTTGAATGACTCTAAATTCAATAAAAATACGATTATAGTGCTACCACCACTCATTCAGACGACGGCGTTTCTGGCATAGAATTTGGTGAGACATTTACACAGGGAAAAAAATGGGTACAGCTACGTATTTAAGTGGAGATGCTGCTTCAACATGACGCAAATTTCGTTGCTTCGGGCCGAGTAAAATTTTGTGGGTTTATGTTGCGCTCAAAGGTCAAAGGAGCCTCAGTCAGTTAGATGTTACACCTTATCTCAATGACGCAGGAATCCTCAAAATGAAACAAAGATAAGACCTTTATTTTGCTACAATGCTGTTTGATGTAATAATGTTTCAGAAACCTGAGTACTTGTTTGAAAAATTTACTTGGCGTGGTTCTTGTCATGCATAACACATCCGAAATAAGTGTCTTCTTTCCATGCCATCCCATAAAACTTCAGCTTTTCGAGGCAGTTTCAGATATCGTGCGACTAAGTGCTGGAACAATATTCCTCCTCCAATTAGAGAGCTCACTTCCAAATCAACTTTTAAAATTAAGTATAGATCATATGTTCTTTGTCTTCAAATTTCCCAGCACTGAAGTTGCTATAAATATTTGTATAATTTTGACGTACTTTCTCTGTTTCTTCTTTTTTGTGGTCTTGCTTGCGGTAACGTCCTCCTCGTTTTTTATTTCAAAAATAACAACACTTAAAATTAATATTTAACAATACATGTAAAATTAAATATTATAAATAAAATCATACATTTCTAATATAATCTTAATTTTCTAATAACACCGATCCGTGTATAAATGTCTGTAGAATAAGTACCGTCTTGGGTACTATGATGCTGGCAGAATACCAGCGTTGTAGGTTTTACCTGCAACATTTTGCTGAGCCAGGGCCAATGTCATTTGAACAGTACTCGTACATGCGATATATGTATATAACAATGTGTGTTATGTTATGATTAGTGTCTGTTTTTATTTTAATCTCTATTGCTTTTTTTTAATTTTTGTAATTTTGTTTATTATGATTAATGTTTGCTTTTATTTAATTTTCTGTATTGTTATTGTTACTATTTGTGTGTGCTGTGTACTGTGTAAATGAATAAACGTTTTTATCTATCTATCTATCTTACAAATTAAAATTACTAAGTATGCCAAAATCTTCGTTGTGCCATCGAGTCATATAGGAAACTGGCTCGCTGTCGCACATCGTAAACCACATCACGATTAAGCATAACATAACATAACCATAGTCTAATGTTTTTACACTGTGACATAACTATTATAGAACATGAGGGCATAGTCGGTAACCTTAACTCATCGAGTACCAGCATGACATAGTCACTGTGGGAAGAAGGTAAAAAAAAACAACATTACATATCGTCACGTCACGACACGATTCCCCGAGGGGGTGTCAGAGGTGTTCCCGAGTGTGAACTGTGAAATGCAAGTCACAGTCCACGACCCAGCACACCCGCGTTTCACCGACGATTATTACGTCCCAACGTGATGGGCGGTGAGTCCCATCGCCGTACTTCGGTCACATTAACACACTTTTTAGGGCATGCAGCTTTGTGGTGGTGGTAAGTAGGTAAAGTGGTAAGTATTAGGTAAAAACACAAAATACTATGCACATTAATTCCGAAAAACTCATTGGTGCATTGCCCGACCGGGGATCGAACATGGGTCTCAAGATTCAGAGGCCAGCGTTCTACTGCCTGAGCCATCGCCGCCAGGTCAAAAAGGAACTCTTAAAAAGCTGGCCGACCTTGGCAAAACTTGGCAGGTTGTGTACAGTCATGAAAAAAAAACCAAATTGTTCCGGCAAAAAAACATCCAGGCCGAATTATGTCAGACTAAGTGATTTCGTGATAGCTTAGTCAAGGCCAAAATATGACTTGGTTTCATTCTGGTACTCGATGAGTTAAAATCTATTCACAAATGAGACCCTAAAATTTGCCGAACAGACGAAACTGCCAAGCCGACTCTCGGTCAAAAATGTTTTTATAGCTATAATCGAGTATTACCGTATGACCCCAGCATAATGCTGGTACCTTATTAAGATATTTTGATATGAACAAAGATCCACTTTTTATGCCAGGTTTCGCCAAGGTCGGCCAGCTTTTAGTCCCCTCTAAACACGACTCGATGGGTTAAGATTACCGACTATGCTCTCATGGTCTATTAGTTCTTTTTTACTTCTAGGGTTAATTGGCGTCACTAAAACTTAGTACTGTCAAACATATATATGGCTTGAGTTCAAATTTTTTCCACCTAGACAGATAAGATGGAGTACACTACAATCGTTTCGCTATTAGGTATACACTCAAAGGAATTTTTGCAAAAAGATGTTGAAATTACAAAAGAACGAACCGCAAGCGAAATAACAATCTCCATACTTTACAAATTGCTGAAGACGACCTGAAAATAATGGTACTTTAAAAACTACTTACTGGAGATAAACCTTTCGTTTACGCCTCACATCAATTTTCAGACAAATCGTACGCTTGTTCCATGCCTATTTTGCCCTCGGCTTTATGGCTATGCTTGCTTGAATCCATTATTTGTTTTTTATGTATCCGTTTTTTTTTTGCAAACAAATTAAATTGAAGAGACTTGACTTAGGCTGATCGTCTTTTGTGGACATTTACCGAACTGAATACTACAGTTAAGATTGTAGATCTGTAATACGAATAGGTAATGTACTTTGAAATGAAATGTGTTTGTAATGTGCGTGTATTCATATTTGACATATCTGTCACTTTTGATATTGCTCAGTTTTGACATCTATGAATTTCTTTAACTTTTTAAATTTGCCACGGATGCAACTGACTTATCTTACAGTCTGTCAAAAAATTGTTGAAATGAATATTGAAGAAACTGTTTGTCATTCGCCTGGTTCACCAAACAAACAAGTGCAAAATCGGTTAAATCGAGTTTACCGCGTTGTTATTTCATGACTTCATTATCTAAATTATCCTACTTGAACGTTTAAAGTTCAATAAAGTTAATTAAAGTTCAATATTCATTTCAACACTTTTTTGACAGACTATAGCTTATCGTATTCTCCTCGTCAAATAATATTTTTTTCATACCTATGTCAAGGATGTTGGTGTGGATATATGTAATCAAATATTGGATTAGGAATGACCTCTCTTTGCTTATCGTATTCAACTTCTTAAATCCTTTTTTTATACAACCCTATGTCAAGAGGGTTGGTGAAGAAATAATAGATTGTATTGTATTGTAAATGTGCCTTTGCCAAGAATAAAATGCATATATGTTTATCGTAACATAATCTTTTGCACTCTTTCCAATATTGAGAAATGAAATACCTACCAAAGATGGCTTTAAAAAGCTTTCAAGTCGAGGTTTAAGGTTATTTGAGCAACTTGTAATTTTATATATGAGATTTGTGGATAAATTTTATTGAACTTTGAGGCCATTAGAAATTTCATAAAACCTTCAGTTTATTGAAATAATAAAATTAGCGAGGAAAATTTATAATTTGGTATTTTTCCCTGAATCCGTTCCTCTCGCACTGCGGTTCTTTCCGTATGGAGCAACAGGCATTGATGCAAGCGTGACTTGTACTCTTAATAACGTCTTGACGCACAAGTGAGACCCCAAGTCAAACTTAGAGATCGTAGCTAGAAGACGCGTAGATTACGTAGCAGGTGGGAACTTCAGGATCGTAGCTTGAAGAAGCACAGGTCAGGCCGCACCCGCAGGCCAAACATAGAGATCGTAGCTAGAAGACGCTGTAGTGTAGTGTAGTTGTCCATTATCTTGAACTTTCTGGTTTCGACCTTTTTTTTACAAAACTTTTACATCCGTAACCCTTTTCCTGGTTTTGGACTTTACATTTTTCATCCGTGATTTCATTAGTCTAAAGTAACAAACTATTTAGTCAGTAGCCACTCGAATAACCTTTTTTGTTTCGTCTCAACCTTTTTTACTTTTTGGGTTTGAGCCGTCCTTCTTCGCTCCTACTATCACTGAGCCGAGCTTTTTTTTGCACCTTTTTTGCATTTTTCAAAAAAGTTCGTTTATTCTTTGATTTTTATTTTCGATGTTTATTTAAGTGGCTGCTTTCTTTTATTTTGTTTTCAAATTGCTCTCATTTTTGGTGATTATATTACTTGTCCTATATTATTCGATTTCTTGGGTTAGGTTAATTTTTAGTTGGATTTAATCATTCCACTTTTGCGTTTAAATTCTTGTTGTCTGTTCTAGTGTTTAGTTTGAATTAATTTTAGGATGCTTTGGTTTTGTGTACCTTATTTATTTCAATATACGCACCGGATATCGGATTCTCACCTTTAGTTTTTATTTAATTAAGTTACACTTATTTGGTAATTTTTTTCTTTAACCTTTGTAATCGCCCATCAACTTTTAAGGCGATTTAGATTTGTTAGGGTATTCGATCACTAGGTTCTACTTCTGAAATTAATTTTCTTTAAGCTGGTTTAATTATTATTATTTTTGTGTCGTTTGAGGATAATGTAGCATTCGCTACAGTTATTAAACCTGTTTCTTCGATTTTAGTTTTTCTTTATATTTGATTCTTTTACAGAATTTTCAAAATTTTAAATTTCATTGTAGTGATTCACTTTACGAGATCAGGATTCGTGGTTAAAAAGGCTGCCGCCAGGGAAGCCTGGAGACAGCCCCAAAAAAATGCTGAAAAATCTCGTTATAAGTATAATTTAAATATCAAGCTTAAAGAAACTTAACAACGAAAAGAAAATAAAAAAAAGGTATAAAAACAAAATTGTAGAAAAATATATCGTCGAGCCCTAAAAATTTTACGATCAAACTTATATTAGAAAGGCCTGGCCAGCCTTTTTAACCACGAATTTTGATCTCGTAAAGTGAATCACTACAACGCGTAGAATACGTAGCAGATGGGAACTTTAGGATCGTAGCTTGAAGAAGCACTGGTAAGGCCGCACCCGCAGGCCAAACTTAGAGATCGTAGCTAGAAGACACGTAATACGTAGCAGTTGGGAACTTCAGCATCGTAGATTGAAGAAGCACAGGTCAGGCCACAGCCGCAGGGCAAACTTAAGAGATCTTAGCTAGAAGATTCATAGATTACGTAGTAGGTGGGAACTTCAGCATCGTAGATTGAAGAAGCACAGGTCAGGCCGCACCCACAGGCCAAATTTAGAGATCGTAGCTAGAAGACACGTAATACGTAGCAGTTGGGAACTTCAGCATCGTAGATTGAAGAAGCACAGGTCAGGCCACAGCCGCAGGGCAAACTTAAGAGATCTTAGCTAGAAGATTCATAGATTACGTAGTAGGTGGGAACTTCAGCATCGTAGATTGAAGAAGCACAGGTCAGGCCGCACCCACAGGCCAAATTTAGAGATCGTAGCTAGAAGACACGTAATACGTAGCAGTTGGGAACTTCAGCATCGTAGATTGAAGAAGCACAGGTCAGGCCACAGCCGCAGGGCAAACTTAAGAGATCTTAGCTAGAAGATTCATAGATTACGTAGTAGGTGGGAACTTCAGCATCGTAGATTGAAGAAGCACAGGTCAGGCCGCACCCACAGGCCAAATTTAGAGATCGTAGCTAGAAGACACGTAATACGTAGCAGTTGGGAACTTCAGCATCGTAGATTGAAGAAGCACAGGTCAGGCCACAGCCGCAGGGCAAACTTAGAGATCTTAGCTAGAAGATTCATAGATTACGTAGTAGGTGGGAACTTCAATCGTAGCTGGAAGAAGCACAGGTCAGGCCGCACCCACAGGCCAAATTTAGAGATCGTAGGAAGACGCGTAGATTACATAGCAGGTGGGAACTTCAGGATCGTAGCTTGAACAAAGAAGCACAGATTAGCCGCACCCACAGGCCAAACTTAGAGATCTTAGCTAGAAGACGCGTATGTTACGTAGCAACATACGCATAGTTCAGACCATAAAAACAAAGCCAGTAACAAAGTTTGTATTTCATATCCATCCATTAGTCCAGGAGTCTTCAACCCCTTTTAGCTCGAGGGCCAATAATCTATTCCAGGTCTGTCAAAGGACCACATTGCCGCACGTTAACATACCTAACCACCATTTAAATACCAAACAAGTAAATTGAAAATTTCTTCATTTGTTAAAAAAAAGAAAACAGATTAATGTTTGGATTGATACTGTTTACTTTTCACCAGATTGTGGATATTTGCTTTTATTCTTATGGGCGTAATTAAACCCGCAGACTACCTTCCAGATGTAGGTACATCCGTAACCCTTGTCCTGGTTTTGGACTTTACATTTTTCATCCATATGTGCTGCTAAACGTGACACCATCTTTATGGGCGTGATTTCTTATTCTATAATCAATTTAATAGATAAATAAATCCTTTAAATAAATATTTTCGTTAGCCTCTGAGGGCCGCTAGAAATGTCCCGGCGGCGCGACGCGGCCGGCCACATGTGGCCCGAGGGCCGCGGGTTGATAGACCTTGCATCTGTCTGTGTCCGTAGGACATAGGCCTTTTCTAGATTTCACCACCCTTGGTGTTTCTCCGCCCTCCTCATCCATCCGCCACCCACAACGTCCTTATTTTATAATATTCTCGTATTCTATATAAGGTGCCTTTAATTTATGAAGCCAAATTATTACTGAAGACTCGGTAAGTGCTCAGTAACAAGGTTCGATGAACCTTTTTGTGAAATTCGTAAATTATTCTTTTCGTGTTCCTTACAAACGCAAGGCCAGCCCTGAGTCAATTACTATGGGACGTCAAGATTTTTTTTTGCAAAATTAGCAAAAAGTGTTGTCGATCCGTGTTACTGATCACTTACCAACCCTCCAGTATGAGTTTGGCTGCATAAATAAGAGTCACCTTATACATAATATTGTGTTTATAAACCGACTTATTTTTGAAATTTTTTTTTTTGGAAAATATTTTTGGGATCATTTTATTTTATTTTAATTTAATAAAGCTTTATCGACATTATTTCATTAATTATTACCATAAAAATATACGTTCAACTTTGCTTGCGTGAGACAGATGGATTTCGAAAATACTTCGCCACCGTCACGTAAAATTTTGTATTTTTTTAGGTAGATGTTCTGTGGTAAGCTCAAATAAAGTACATATATTTTGTAAGCTCGATAAATATTCTCTACAACAGTATTTTTATTTACTCTTGCAATTTTTGACATTGGACATTATGACACCTGCACTTTCTGACAATTGGACATATATGACCCTAAACGATATTTTTAAGGATGCTGAATGTTGAATGTAAAATATATTATATATTTTCTTCAATATTATATATATATAAAACTGTGCACAAATTGTTTTGAAAATGAATTCCTCATCCTTTATTTATAAGAAAATGATACCACACTTGAGATGTTAGGTAAATTAAAGCCGATATGATTTTTTTGCTGAAGCGAGAGCAGCCCCCCCCTCCCTGCCACACGGTAGTGGGGGTCTACTAGGCTAAATCAGCGTAGATTGACCCAGTGTACATATGTGATGAATTCCTCCGATACCGTTTGGCGACCCCGAGGTCACGACAAACCTAGGTATTAGGCAAATAATTGTTTTTACACAATTTTACCGCTGGACCGACGCGACGATCATAAGCCAATCGTATTCAAATTCGGCTAAACAAATTAGCCCGTTTGACAATTGAAATCGTACATTTTTGGTTCTCAACAACAAAACAAGACAATCGTATTCATTCGACAGACAAACATGTAAGATTTCATTTGTCAAACGGGCTAATTTGCTTAGCCGAATAGCCATATGACAATCAATTTGAATACCATTGTTTTCTGTACCTCTAGAATGGTAGACCATATTGAGTTGTCAAAGCTGTAATGCGGTCGGACGGAAAAAAATATTTCCTGTTTACCCGTTTACCCCTTTGGTACGAAGTTTCACTTGAACTTTTTATCCATCCGCCTCATTACTACAAAACGTCAAAATCGTTGTAAAAGTTACCTAATTTAATATTTTTATCGTCGAAAAAATGTTTACTTGGTATTTTTATAAAGAAAAGTTACCTAAATTAAAAGGGTAAAACTAACCTAAAATCCTTGTCAAACCTGTAATAAAAGTATACTAAACTAAATAAAAAATCCTATCTAAATCGTTACCGTCATGTGGAAGGGTACCTAGAAGGCTGGCAGCATTTCCCCATTGTATTTTTGTATAATAATAATTTGTTATTTTTACTTCTGAATATAATTTCATTTCATTCTAAAGGCTGGGACAATCGAGCTTTTGTATGGAGATGTATAACAACCACGTAGAATTCGTATATAAATTCAATTACTCGTTACAAAACTCAAAAATAGTACATTGTTCACCGAGTGGAGAAAGAGGCCGATTACCAACGAGGGTGTAGTTTCCGAGGCGCAGCCGTAGCCGAGGGCCTCAATACACACGAGTTGGGAATCGCACTTTCTCCCTAGTGATACATAGTGCTTTATACTACACCTGCGAGGAAAATAAAAAACAAAATCTTTAATTAAAGTTTATATTGAAATTATTAAAGTTATTGAAACTCAGTGTTATACTTTTCCCATATAATAACTGCTTGGGCAGTTTCTTTTAATTCTGGCGGCGTCACCCATTCTACTATATCACTACTAGACGACATTTTGAGTTACTTTTAATAAAGATACAACCAAAGAAACAGATTGATGACTCTCGTTCGATTTGGAGTTTTTAATTTCTTTTTTTAATTATGTACATGAATAGCAAGTGGTCAGTATTATTTTGCAAACTAAGACATAAAAACTTTTTGTCTTTTGGCATTATTGTTCAAGCTAGGTTATGTACCAAGAAGTTTATGCCCTTTTTAATGTAACATTTATGCTTATCGTACGGATGTTGTCAACAAATAAAAAAAAACAGCACGTTAACAATGGATTTTCATATACTTTTACTGCCCGCTCAGCATGTTAACAATGGATTTTCATACATTTCTTCCGCCCGCATATTGGTATAACAGCAATGACGTATATTCTCCATCGTTTTCGAAAAAGTAAGAAGGAACTTTCCAAGCAGGTGTAGTATAAATGTAATTTCTTATTGAACTATAATATCAAAATCCTAAGGCTGTGATGATGAGAGTCCAATACGTAACCAAATCTTGTCTTGGCACAGTAGAGAGTTATTCTCTCTCCCTATCACTACTGTAATGCTACAATCCACTCCTTTTTTTAGCGGTTGGAAAATCAACTCATCTCACATCGATATAAAATACTTATTATTTGTTCGCTCTTGGGTGATAGTATTTTTAATGACTAAAAGGACCATGTTAATCATAGAAAGTAGTCGCGAGCCGGCGGAAGGCAAGCGAGCGGCATGGGGAACGTTTCAGTTTCAGTGATTGTTCGGGCAAGCAGCAGCGCAGTCGTGGCCGAGCGCCGCCGCCCGCCCTGCTTCATACGTTCGCTGTTTCAACTGAACCGAACTTTATAACCGGAAAGTTGTAAACTCTCGATGAAGTGTGACGATATTGCCATATTTATGTGAAACGTGAAATGAAAAACTTGTGCAGAATTTAATATTGGATAGTTGGATAAAAGTTATAAAATAAAGATTTGCAGTGAACTTCTAGCATCTTAAGGTAATTATATAATTAAATGAAATCTGAGGAGAGTTCAATAATTTCCGATCACAGTATTTATTTAGGTGAGCCATTTCTTACATCATCTTTAGGTGAAGATATCCGGTAAAGTTACTGCTTAAATACTGCCTAATCGTGAATTTCGCTTAATGAACTTATTCATGGAGGCAACCTAAAAAGCACAAAATATGCAAATCAGGAAATAAAGTTTTGTTATTTAATGGAACCATTTTGCTGATCGTACAATCAACGCCACGCTAACCTTTACCTTTCTGGGCGGCTATTCCGGCATTATCTTTCACTCGCAATATCAATCATTAGATACTTGTTAAGTTTGATAAATACCATGGAAATTAAACTGACTAAACCACATCAAATAAAAACTATAGGATATAAGGAATGCCCTCTATAAGTTTTTAATCAATAAAATCAATTAATATCCGTACAAAATCCCTTTTAATATCACCCGCAATCTGCTTTCGCAATTTTTGCGCACGTGCCAGAATCGAGGGCCTGTAATGTAAGTTACCTTAAATAGGCTTCTAAAATGTACAATGGTACACGTAACGTAACGTAACGTACACGTAACGTAACGTACACGTAACGTAACGTACACGTAATTACTTACAAAAAGTATGAAGTCGGCTAGAGCACTGAGTATTGGTTTTATGACATGATCGATATGTTTCATCAGCATCGCCTTGAACATCTTACAGGGTGCTAAGGTATCAGACATGGCCATATCGTAGAATTGAAAATTTAATGATCTGTTCGACATTATCGTAAAGTATGAAATAAGAAATTTACGATAGACTTCATACAAAGAGTAAAAAATTGGTACGACGACGAGCGGAGCGAGGAGGTGCGTGTTAGGTCGCTTGTGATCATAAATTCGGGAGCCGAGCGAAGCGGAGCTGACGAAGCGACCCCTTTAGTTTCTACATATTTCACGATATTTGAGCAGATCATGAAAATGTCAACTCTACGATATGACTACGACATACACTTATACATGTGCTATGCATATTAATGCAGAAAATGCATGTTTGGGCGGAGATCAAATCTTCTGATTGAGGGGCCCAGCCTTCTATCGACTGAACTCGTCAAAATCAAATCCCTACCCTAGTTTGGTAATTTAACTGTAAATCCTGCAGCAAAGATCTTTGCTGACTTAGGAGAGCAGCAAACATTTGATTTTTTTGTTGAATACCGTAACCTAGTAAGTAATTACGTATACAAACTGGGTAGTAGTAAGTAGTAATTTATTAATTTGCAGAAGAATTTGGTTACAAACATGACATAAAAAACATTTCCAGCAAATTCAACCATAACATGGTGTGCAAATGTTCAATGTAGCATTTATATAGTCACAAAACAAAAAGAACAGCGTGCACAATTTAAAATAGCTCAAATATATAAAGAGAAAATATTATAGTGCAATGTCACAAAGAAAAGCGTTATCATTTTATGTACAAATTAATCACTATTATGTCAAAATCAACCAATGCTAACCAAATTTATATGTCAAGATATGCCCGTATAGAGTAGAAACAATGAGTATACAAATATTCTTTAGTTTTTTTCTTAAACAAGTTGAAGGGTAATTTTTTGATTTCGTCTGACATACCTACCAACCCAAAACCTACCGTAAAGTTTATGTGTTGGTTGTAAGTACCCCAATTTCCATATTCCCGCCCGCAATACGTTCTTTGTCATTACGTAACTCATCCGTCACACAAAAAGTCAATTATACGTGTAGTTTCATAAAAGAGATTTAGAACGAGTTGACGTCAGAGATGCGATATATCAATTGATAGTCGTTTTAAATAATTCGTAAATGTATACAATATTTCAACGACGTGATTATGGTCAGTTTGAAATTATAATATAGAAGTAGGTACTATAACAAAACGAAACTACATAATTATGTATGATATTGATATTATATCACCGAAAGATAGAAAAATAAACTAACGGAGTTTATAAAAAAATCAGGAAATTTTGTTAATTTTTTATAATTTGTCTAACTATAACCTCTCTTTTTTATTGACAAAAGTGACATATTATTTACATTATTTCATAAAAAATATGGATATGGATATATTTTACCTTTATAAGCTTTATTTATTTATATAGAGCAGTTAAGTAGTATAATAAACAGTAAAATACTTATTTTCGATCTACTTTGGCCCACGGTATGATTGAAAAATATTAATTGAATCCAAACTGACCATAATCACATCGTTGAAATATTTTATACATTTACGAATTATTTAAAAAGACTATCAATTGATAGATGGGCTAAGGTAATAGTACCTACTCTACATATCGCATCTCTGACGTCAACTCGTTCTAAATCTCTTTTATGAAACTATAATTGACTTTTGGTGTGACGGAGGAGTTACGTAATGACAAAGAACGTATTGCGGGCGCGAATATGGAAATTGGGGTACTTACAACCAACACATAAACTTTACGGTAGGTTTTGGGTTGGTAGGTATATCAGACGAAATCAAAAAAATTACCCTTCAACTTATTTAAGAAAAAAACTAAAGAATATTTGTATACTCATTGTTTCTACTCTGTACAGGCATATCTTGACATATAAATATGGTTAGGTTAGGAGATTATTGTCACATACATGAACAGCTTTTGTGATATACTCGTAAATTTATTAAAATTCTAGAAAATACCGTTAAGGTGAAACTAGTCGGATAATAAATATAATAATTTTGTGAAACAGTACAAGTGTTTTCTTCAACCATGATGATGTTACACCGAGTGCCGACAATCGCAAGTATTAACTGTATTTAAGTTGGGCTACTAAAGTTATACACATGCATAAAATAAAAAGACTTATTGGAATAAGAGTATTATTATACCTACATAATGCAATTAATAAATAAGTTGATAAATAAACCGAATAGACATAAATAAATAAAATGCCTAGCCAAATATATAGGTATACTACCATAAGTAAAAAATTTAAATATTGTATATACATACCTACATAATGCAATGAATAAATAAGTTAATAGATAAATAAACTCTAAATAGATATATTGCCTAAATCCGCCCATTCGATTAATCTTGCTAAGAAGAAGGGCAAGAAACTTAGCAAGATGTCGTACCAAACAAACATCTAAACATAATAAATAAAACTCTTTATAAATTAACTTTTAAGTAGAAGTGGTACTTCCACAGTCGAGCCCGGCACCAGCTCTACCCTACCACCTCTATTTTACTGATATTTAAGTATTATTTTTGAAATGACTTTGTGACTGGTAGTATTACAATGTGAAATAAATGAACATTTTTAATCGTCAAGTTGTATGGCACGAATCTACACCAAAAAAGGGGACGAGTTTACCCCTGGTGAATACATTTTGAATGAATATATAATAAAATAAAGATTTTTGGCATGAGTTTACACGGCACGAATTTCGTGGAGCACGATTCTTCCCCAACCCATGCAAATAAAGACCTCTTCTATTCTACAAATTAAACCTACGTACCTAAAACAGAAAAACTTTTTTCCAAATCGCTGCTAGAAGACTTAATGTTAAACATGTCAAGTAAGCGACCATGATGATTTGTGATATAGCTGTGGGGACAGATCCAGCCGCCCTAATTGTCGAACCTCTACATATATCGCTATCACGATACATGTGAAAGCGATAACTTAGGTATAGTTGTTAAAGTTAGACAATAAGGCACCAGGGAGTGTATTTTTGATTCATTCGAATTTTAAATCGCATATGAATCCGCATGATTCGCATACGAAAACTTAAAATTAGTATTGTATTCGTATGCGAATCATGCGGAATCGTATGCGAATGGAAATTCGAATGATGCAAAAATACACTTACAGATTCAGATTACGGTTAATTGCGAGAAGATAGATTGTTCTCGAAGTTAGACAAGATGGACTAGGAACTACGATACGAGATTACCATTAATTGACAACTTTATTCAATGGCAACTTTATGTTTTCATCTTAATTAAATGGTATTCAAACGGTATTTTATTTGTGCTATGTAAATATGTCATCAATTGTGTCAAAGTTGTAAAAGTAATATTGAAAGTTTCGAAGTATTATTATGTATGGGTGGTTTGAAATTCCACTGTTTTTGAATTTCATGTTGTAATAGCGGAATTACTTTGAAGCGATCTATAATTAGGTGGTAGAGCTGATGCCGTGCTAGACTGTGGAGGTACCACCATCTTACTCGCAAATCCTCCCAAAGTTATTCGGGGGAGAGTAAGAGAACAGCTCTTAGGCAAAACCAGGCGGCCCACCATTGCCTGGGACCGATGGATTGCGGTTAATCCATCCCCAATTGCCGGGCCTTATATAAAACAGACTGGTGACGGGGAGCGGCATCACTGGTGCTAGGGTTTCGGCACCGCGCTCACCAACCCACCTGCCCAGCGTGTGTGAGTACGGGCATTTCTTCCAGGAGGACCCGCCAGAGTGCTTTTTTCAAAAACTTTTTTCCTTTTTAATCCACTATTACAACATGATATTCGAAAATAGTGCAATTTCAAGCCACCCATAAGTACCCAACTGATGCCGGGTCCAGATTAGAATCGAAATATCTGTGGGTCTGTGTGACAGTAAGCTAAACAGATTTTTGGCACTTGGTGGAACTTTTGATACATTTTTGATTGAAAAACACTTGTACTTGTCCACTTATTTATATTATTTCCCTTACCGGTTTCGCTGTTAGAGCATTATCAAAGGTTTTTTGGTTGTTTACGTACAGCGAAACTGGTAAGGGAAATAATATAAATAAGTGGACAAGTACAAGTGTTTTTCAATCATAAATCCATAGGACAGTCATTAAGTTTAACAACTGATTAAGGAAATTAAACATTCGTTAGAGCATGGTGGGACACTCACAGTCCGTTAAATAATATAACAGGGATGTCAACTAACTAACGGACCATGGTGAAATCGGATCTTAAGCTCTTATTTAGTTAGTTATTTTATTATTATGTTTTGATTTTGCTTTTGATTTTTAATGTATCTATTAAGTACAAATGTATTTTGAACCAAATAAATAATTTTGTATTTTGTATTTTGAAATACATCTGGAATTTATAAAAATATAAATGAGTTTAATTTGAGTAATATACAAAAATCAACAAATTAAAAAAAAATTATGCAGTTGCATAATATGTGTCGTAGAAGGATAAAAACACAAAATGACGGTACCTCTACGGCAAAATATGGCTACATGACGGCTCCTGTACCTATATAATCGTGTGTATTTAGTCTTTCATTAAAACCACATTTCGATAAAAAACCGTTCAGGTCTAAGTAGTACTGAGGATCATGGTGATAACACTAATGATTTTTTCAGCGCAATTATGACGATGCAAAACAAAATGTTGGTAGTTTTCAGATAAGTGCTTAGTGGTGTGCATTCTAATAGCAGATGTAACCTATATCTTTTCTTTGATTGAAGGTGCATCTGCATGCTACAGGCAGTGGCGGATTTACAAATTTTCCAATTACGGGCTTTTGAATTTTTGCCGCCCTTACCCTCTACGACGACGTAAAGTATATTTTTTGCACGAAGGAGGTAACTGACAGTTTGCGATAGTGGGAAATGCCCTTTTTATTCCTATGGATCATGAGCCATTTCAAATTGTCGCGAACTTTTGAGTGTTGCATAGTGAAATAGCTCATGCATCATTATGAGTTAAAAGAACATTTATTTTTCCACTAGCATGAACTGTCAGTTTCCTCCTCCGTGCAAAAAAATATACTTTAGTTTATTTTTGCCGCCCCTGCTCTCTTATTTTTGCAATTCAGACATTGCGTTGAAATTTCACAATAAATAGTTTTTGGGTATATTGCAAATCAAAGCTCAATGATAATAATGTACGACTATTATAAAAAACAGGGTGGGTTAAATTAAGCTACCTACCAGTGGCTAAGGGTGAATATTTTAAAAACGGAAGCCGGACAAAATATCGCCATACTCAGAAAAGCAACCAAGAAACACATGAAATTTTTTGTACTTTGCAACTCCCTATCAGCCAAGTGTATTTGTCGTATTGAGATTTATGGAAATGTTTGACAAAGCGAAGAGCACGGAATAAAGAAATGTAGTATGGATGCCATTTCCTAAACAAGCCGATAGTATATTTATTTATTTATTTATTTATTTATTTATTATAATCAACTAAAACTAACATTACAGAATTACCTATTGCGTTAGTTTAGTAATTCTAAATTCTCACATAATAATAGAAATATATAATTAAATTACCAAATATAAATCCCAGATAACTTAATTACTACTTAACCTAGTACATATAATTAATATGGCCCCCGCGAACTCGTTCAACGTACAAGAAAATACATCAACGTGTCCAACGGTCGCGTTAAGCGAGCGTAGTGCTCGCGTTAGCGGAGCTTGTTGCAACAGGTTGGTGCGCGCGCGCGGCACCTTCAGCAACGGTGGCCGCCGCCTCCGCGACACGTACTCTTCGGGCACGCACAGCTGCAACTCCCGAAGGAGGCTCGGGTTGTGCACTTTTCCACGTAGCACTTTAAACAAGTACGTGGCGGTGGACGCTTCCCTCCTCACTTCCAATTTGTAATATCCTACCATGCCAAGAACAAACAAAGTCGGATATCAATGGAAATCCAGGATTAACACCGTATATTTTTTATATAAGAATCGCTTGAATATGTAGTATATGGACCCTTTGCCACTGCTACCTGCACAAACATGTAGATTCTTTTTTTTTTTAATAATCCTTAAACAAACACAAACATACCATCAGCCTGTTTCGTCCACTGGTGGACATAGGCCTTTCCAGGATTTCGCCACTCTTGGCGGTCCTCCTGGAAGAAATGCCCATACTCACACACGCTGGGCAGGCAGGTTGGTGAGCGCGGTGCCGAAACCCTTGCACCAGTGACGCCGCTGCCCGTCACCAGTCTGATTTATATAAGGCCCGGCAATTGGGGACCGCCATCCATCGGTCCCAGGCAATGGTGGGCCGCCTGGTTTTTTTGCCTGAAAGCTGTCCTCTTACTCTCCCCCGAATAACTTCGGGAGGATTTCCGAGTAAGATGGTGGTACCTCCACAGTCAAGCCCGGCATTAGCTCTACCACCTAACACTAAAATCTAAAACTCTAAAATCGGCCGCCCTAGGCTCAGCCTACTGGTAAATATACACCAATGGCAACAGGTCCAATCCCATTGATGCTGGGATCATATTCTACTGACCCTACTGAACCACTTTTACCAAGAATCACGGGGCCACCCTTAGTTTGGGAAATAATTGAGTTCCAAATAAAAATGCGTAAACGCACCAACATGCGGGCGAGTTTCGAGAGAGCGTTATCCGTGAAACAGCTGTTCCGGTGCAGCGTTCTAAAATAGACCTTCCTCCTACGAGATAAAGTCTTTGAGTTACAGTTAAATATCTTTTTCTCTGAAGATTTGCCCGGGTTTTTTTTTATAGTTGTTCAGAATGATCAGTAGAATACGTGGTTTTATTTAATGGCCGCACTCTATTTACACCTTGTATAAATATGTACTAGGGATGGAGCGTAGCATTGTAGACGACTCTATTCGCCCGAACTCCCAAACTAGCGCAGTTCGCTGATCATATCCTCATTTATAGGTACTTGCTTATTATTTTTTCTTTTTCAGCATATCCCATACAATATTCATGACGTGAAACTAAAACATTTATCAAAATTAAATACATACAAAAGTTACAAGCGTATAAAAGTCCTGGATTTTACATATATTTTGATGAATCGTAATGTCCTAGAAGCGATACAACAAATCAAATAATTTTGGTTTCACAACATAGTATATTTTATACTGTTCAAAAATATTTTTGTTTCATTTCAATTTTTGGGATATATCTCCTGAAATCATAGAAACTACCAAAACATTCAGTCAGTGCTCTATAATCCGAACTTGAATGTAGAATGAAACAGCAAGCATAGCGACCCCGTGCGCGACTGACTTCAAGCCCCCGACTACGGCGCATAGGCACGCCACTGTTTTAGTACAATAAGTTGCCCATAGAACTAACCAGATTGACAATTTCGGAATTTAAAACAAAACGTAATAGTAGTTTATGAAACTGGTACATAAAAAGGTTATTAAGAACACGAGTGTTTTAATACCTAGTTATGTATAATTTCATACACTATTTTATCTAAACTCATACCTAACAACCTGTTTCCATAATAATCTTGATAAAATTTGTCGTTAGCCATTTTTGATTTTTCTTGTAAAAGCTCGTTTTAAAAGTATTCGTAATCTCCGTCGTTATTTCCAGAATGTCAGGTGGAGTCAAATTATCATCACCATCACTGCTGTCAGTAATTTTCGGGGAAAATAATACTGTTGGTTTTACCCATAAAACCACAGTAAATAATAATTTCCACGTAAGCTAGGGTGCCAAAATACAACAGTCCACCAAGCATGTGTACGCGTTGCGCGCGCCGACAGCCATAGACAAAGAAGGCCGAAAATAAAATGAAATTGTGACCTTCTTTGTCACGCCGCAACGTGTTAGAGAATTTTATATGATAACCTCATTGGTATTTGATATTACCTTAGACATGGCTGTTTGGGCTAAGTTCCCTTTGTCCTCCTGTTAGTATCACATGTACTGTAATCTCAGAAAAAGTTTTTTTATAGCAATAAGTTGTTCAGGAGACCTATATATAATTTAATTTTTTAATTTTTTTAGAGAAGTTCGTGAAAAATATCTTTCATTATGCCAGTAGCTTTGAGTTCGTAATGAGGATTTTACGATATGAGGTTAGATAAACATTATTTCGAATGTGATTCATTTTATACAATGAATGAATTTGTGACAAAGAAACTCACGAAATGTTCATTTTCAATATAATTTGAGTTAACTATTTATACTGAGCTCAATTATAATAGTATTTGTAAAGCATTATTATATTTAACTTGCCATGTAACAATCTCTGTTATAATTATGGTCAATAAATGATTACTGATTACTGGTATAACCCTTTTCTCCGTTTTTTTTTTCGTTATATAACAAGTATATTTTGGCATCTACTAATATTTTAAAAGGCACTATTTTGCCAAAATTTTGAATATTGATTTTATTTAAGGATATCAAAGCTGGACATATTTACATACAAAGTTGTTTTCATGCCTTAAATTTTACCTAAACCAAAATTCAACACTTCAGCCAGATAGTGACATTGTAAATGCCTGTATTAAACCATAGAGGTCTTAAACTTTAGTCTTTAACGAAAAACAGAGAACCCGTTTCTCAAATTTTGTACTAAACTGTGGTGTGCCTAAGGAGCGGTTTCTTTCAGAAGAGACGTGGCGAGGACGTATGACGGTCAATGTAACACAATAAAAACCTTAATAATAATTTTTGTGGTCACTTCCTGGCGGACGTCGTCGTCGTCGCCTGGAGGCGCGGGCGAAATCTCATTACAACAAAAACGACGACGCTACGCTATACCACAGAATAAATACTGTGTTACTTTGACTATCCTCTACCGCCACGCGTCCTCGTCACGTCTCTTCTGTATAACTGATGCCTTATATGCCTATGTGCCTTAAATAAAACAGTTTTAGTGAATGTCTTAAAGTAAAAATCTATAGGTATCTATACTAATAATGAAGTTGTAAAAAAGTCGTGTCTCATTGAATATATTTGAGGAATTTTAAATGAAATGGGTTTAATTGTACTGAGTCTAAAAACATTTTTTTTTTAATTTTCGTGTTTCCGTCTGTCTGCATGTACGTTCCGTTAACTCTAGAACCAACCAACGTATTTGGATGCGGTTTTTAAGGTTCCGTAGTACCTGAAAGGTGAAAGGAACCTTTATGCTGAGACTCCGTTGTCCGTTCATATGTCACAGCCTCATAACTTTAGCACCGTTAAAGATAAAAACTTGAAATTTGCCACAAAAATAACATTCACTTGCCTACATTATACGAAAAATACGTTCTTAAAAAATTACTTAAATCTTAAAAATACAATATGGCAATCAAATTGTAAATATAAAAGAGATCATGATGAAAATATATACTTTTACTATATTTAATGGCACCGATTTCGAGAAATCTTTGAAAATCCACAAAAATGCATGCCCCTCCCTTATTTCCGAAATTGGAGGACCGAAAAAATGGTGTTTATAGGCCATAACTGGCCAATTACAGGAAAATTATAGCGATTAAAAAAAGTTGAAACCAATTGAGAAATATGAAAAAAATGTAACATAATAAAAAAAATATTTTATAAGAATACAATAATGGGTGTCAAATTGTAGAGTTTGTTATAAAAATATATACTTTTGCAATATTTACTGGCACCAATTTCGAGAAATATTTGAAAAAACACAAAAAATGCAGAAACAGGCAGAACGAAAAAAATGAAAAAAAAACTTGGTAATTTGGGATTACGTAAAGATTACAGAAAAAATATAGTGGCTGAGAAATTCACGATAAAAAATGACAAAATAAAACTTTTCATCCACGAGTTTTATTTCGAGTACGGTATAATTATTTATATCATATTAGAGTCTCCCTTTTCTGGTACAATCAATATTTTTTTTAGTTATCATAAATAGTTAAAATAGGCAAGATTTCAAATACCTTCTTCCTGACTGTTCCCAAAACTGTCGAATTACGGAACCCTAGTCTGAATCGCACTTGACCGGTTTTTTAGTATCACCGTAGTGACCCTTGTCAATACATAGTTTATAAGGGGTGTTCATAAAATAACGCCCAAGCCGAAAACGGGGCAAAGATTGAATAAACGCAGGCGAAGCCGCGGGAATAGTTTAGTAAAAAATATAATATATCGTTCTCGGAATTTTTTCCTAGAATCTTTTAAGTCTAACTGTTTTTTTCTTGATGTATTATACTACCCTCAGAGCACTAAAGGTTACAGATTTAATTCAGGTAAACAATTTCTTCAATTTATAATGTTTGCTCTACAAAATTGGCTTTTATTGGTTCATTTGATCCACGATAGGCGTGGATGGAAAAGTCAGTTCTCTCGTGCAATTAAACAGCTTTCAAACTTATTTTAAAATAATTTGGCCAAGCGCGAGTCATACTCACGCACACAGTGTTCCGTACTAGAGCTCACTGATTGAGAAGAATAAATTTCATTTTGTCTTTTTAGGGTTCCGTAGTATCTGAAAGGTAAATGGAACCTTTATGGCGAGACTCCGTTGTCCGTCCGTCCGTATGTCACAGCCTCATAACTTTAGGACCGTTAAAGGTGAAGATTTGAAATTTGCTACAAAAATAGCATTTACCTGCTTAAATGCGAATATGGAATGCAATATGGTGTAAAAAAATTGAAATAATTTATATTGTTCAAAATATTTCCAATAAAAAAGTGAGAAAAATAAAAAAAAATATCCTAAAAACACAATATGGATATCAAATTGTAGATATTAAAAAGATGATTATAAAAATATAGACTTTTACTATATTTTCTGTCACCAATTTCGAGAAATCTTTGAAAAACTACAAAAAATGCATGTCCCCCCTTATTTTCGAAACTGGTGGAACAAAAAAAATTGAAAAAATCATGGTAATTTGGGATTACGTAAAAATCACAGAAAAAATATAGCGGGTGAGAAATTGACGATGGCAAAATTAAATTTTTCATCCTCGAGTTTTATTTCGAGTACGGTATAAAAATATTTGTGTCTCTCTTTTGTGGTACAATCAATTCTTTTTTTAGTTATCATAAACAGTTATGGGCAAGATTTTAAATACTTTTTTTCTGACTGTTCCCAAAACTGTCGAATTACGGAACCCTAGGTATGCGAGTCTGACTCGCACTTGACCGGTTTTTTATCGTAAGAGAGTATGAAATGGAGGGGGGCTTATCCTTTAATAGGTTGTCAGTCTTAGACCATTTTTGTAATGGGGTCTATCTCAAACACAAAACTAGTAAGGAATTTGGAACTTCGGTTTATTATGAAACATATATTATACTGTTTTAAGCAACAAATATTGAAAACACCGATTCATAATGCATTTTGGATGTTGTGACTAAAACTTTTTTTTATTTGTTCACGGGTAGTTGCGATGTTACGGACCATAATAGAGCGAGGCCCGACTCGCACTTGGCCGGCTTTTCGTGTTAACCCGCCTCAAGAGCCTCATATGTCTTTAATATTGTATGCCATCAAGAACAAAACTTGTAAAAAAAACAAGTCTCGCAACTTAGTTCTTCTACCTTAAGGGGGAACGTTTCGACCTCGGTGCAAAATGCACAACTTATGATTGTTTTTCTTACTATTGTATGAAAAATACTAAATAAATGTGATATATGGCATTTCGAGACCATTGTTTAGTGTCAATTAGGTTTTTACACCAAAATTTTGTAATTTTATGTATTACGTTGTAAATAAATGGGCATACAAACTTAAAACACACTTTTAAATATGTATACCCATTCATTTACAACGCAATGCATAAAATGACGCAATTCTGCTAAAAACCCCTGATAACTATTCAACAATAGTCGCAAAATAAGATGAAACTATTTTTTTTCATACATTTTATTTTAAAATAAGGTAAACAAACTTATGTTATGCACTTTGCACTGAGCTAGAAACGTTACCCCTTAAATAGTTGTGAGATCCATGTAAATCCAAGTTGGTTAATTTATTCTGTCCCTACTTAAGGGACAGAACAACATCTTACAGTATAACGTATACTTGCGATTGTCGGCACTTGGTGAAACATAAAAAGCATCTTGATGAAAAAATCTTAAAATATTAAAATTAGTTGTTAAGCCCTTGAAAATTAATTAAATTTCTAAACCGGTTGGGTTAAAAGCACCTATAGTTATAGTAAAGTTGTGTAAACAGTGTACACGTGTTTTTCATCAAGATGACATCTTATAGTGACCGATCAATATTAAACATCTTTTAAGTTTTAAATAAATATATTGACTTGGCCATCGCATGAAAACATAATGTATCTCACAAGTAATATATATTATATTAAATTAGATTATTTAGTTCGATTGCTAAATACGAGTATAAACGTGGTTGTCAGGTAACTCAGAACACAATGGTGAACGCCAAGGTAGTTTAGAAAGTGATAAATCAAAAGATCAGGGAACGAATTCCTAAAAGAAATTCTAAAAGAAAAAAGTATTTATTTTGATTAGGTAATCGAGAATACACAAGACAATTTTATTGCACAGGTTCTTGAAATACACGATTATCCAAAAAATGGAAATAGTCTCAGCGATGTGCTATCTGAAACAATTTTCAGATGACGCTGATTTTCAGCTATTCCCATGCTACTAATTTATTTATTTATTTATCAAATCCACTTACTAATGGTTTTTATAATTGTCATCTTTTTTTGTATCATACATAATACATAAACAATTGTACACGCAGATAGCGCTCATCTATAACCAGCAATTTTAATAAGTAATCAAGTCGTAACAGAAACACAATTTTCAGATCAATGAATGAAAAAAAAAAGTAAGTAACTATTATGTGTCTAAATATTTATGACTAGTTTTTGCCCGCGGGTCCGCCCGCGTCGAAGAGATTTTAGTGAAAATAAGGAAAACAAAAGGACATTATTTTTTCAACGACTATATGCAACGGTCACCATGTTTTACCAAAGCGCTAATAAATACCAATCAAATAAGTCCAAACCCGAAGGGTCTTCTGTTGTCCGTTGATGAGATGCCGTACCCACCTTCCAGTCCCATTAACAGACCCCGGTAACCATGTTTTACCAAAGTGCTAATAAATATCAATCAAATAATCCCAAACTCCAAGGGTCTGCTGTTGTCCGTTGAGGAGATCCCGTACCCATCTTCTAGTCAAATCATCAGACACTGGTCACCATGTTTTACCAAAGTGCAAATAAAGACCAATCAAATAACCCCAAACTCGATGGGTCTGCTGTTGTTCGTTGAGGAGATCCCGTACCCATCTTCCAGTCCCATCATCAGCAGACCCTGGTCACCATGTTTTACCAAAGTGATAATAAAGACCAATCAAATAAGCCCAAACTCGAAGGATCTGCATTCTAAACAAGTTTTACATGCGTTCGGGAATTATTATTTTCTACATAACTTCTAATTACTACCGGTAGAAAAGTAAATTCCAAAAATCTTTAAATGACGATCACTTTTTTCCCTAGATCTGATTTTAATGAAATAAAACCTATATTATATTCCAAATTAAGCTCTGTACAGCTACGGAAATTACACGAAAATCCGTTCAGTAGTTTATGAGATGTGCGTAAACAAACAGACAGACAGACAGAAAAGAATTCTAAAAATCGTTGATTTGTGTTCTATTACTCTTTTTTAGTCACCCCTTTTCTATTTCTATTACTTTTCTTCAATGTACAGACATAACAGTTTCTACTCCAAGTAAGGTAATTTTAATTACAGGCACCAACAATATCGGCTTAAAAATACTGTACTGTCTAGGACATTTCAAGATTTCAAACTTTTGTTGCTTTCTTATGTATGTAAGTTTAAAGGTTTTTCCTGTTATAAGTTTATTTCTTATTGGTAGAGGCAAATTATTCCAAATATTTGCTATTCTGTAAGTAAAACATCTGTTGTGAGCAGTTTTGTAGGTAAAAAATTTAAAGTTGGTCTTTCATGATTCATGTCCCAGAAACGAAAAAAAAATCATATCCTGCTCAAATTCCAAATTTTGTTTGATTTTTATATTTTACTTTATTTCTCTTGTTTAAAGTGTATATAAGAGTTTTCGGAATTTCGCTACGGCATTTAGTCTTTGTAGAAAAAATAAATTAAATTTTTTAAAGGTTTCCCCCCATGCACGTAAATTTGGGATAATTTTTTTTTCTCGTCTATCCCATAGTGTGGGGTAACGTTGGATAGGTCTTTCAAAAACATTATGAGTGTGTGAAATCCATTTTTCGATTAAGGGATGTCGACAACGGATGTTGGCGAAATATTAAGCGTTAAAGTGCCAATTTTTGTTAGAGTCAAGTGTTCCTCCCCTACCGGCTAAACGGTTGTCTATGGATATGTAAAAAAATCACAGAAGTAGTATATATAATGAATTTAAAAAAATAATATCACAGCTAAGCAGGCCTTACAGGTTTAGGAATACAGGTCGCGCCAAACTTTTAATCCCCTCTAAACACGACAATGTATGGGCCGTTCTTCTAAATGTATGGGACGAGAAGTTTGGCGCGATCTGTATTAGTAGACCAACTTATAAAATGTGCTGGGCAACTACGGAACCCTACACTGCGCGTGGCCCGACACGCACTTGGCCGGTTTTGAATTGTAAATTCCATTGTAATATTACTTTTGTACATGCACCTACGAGTATTATTGTTTTTTAGGGTTCTGTACCCGAAGGTAACTACACCCCTTATATCCTATATCGCCGTCCTGCTGCAAAAACCAATTATCTCAAGCTTTTCTTTCAATGATTTACTCCAATATTCTATCCTTCATTCGCAGTAGTTCCATTGCCGAGTTCCATGATGGAACTACTGCGAATTTTTATAAAATTTGATTCGCAGTAGTTCCATTACGCATCATTGATTGCTACGAATGGAACTACTGCGAATACCAAAATTAGATACCTATTCGCAGTAGTTCCATTCAAAGATGATTGATGATTTTAACTCTTATTTTCTGAGAAAGTAACATTCATTTTTATATAGATTTTGTGATTGTGACATAGGATAAATTTTTTATACATTTTATATTATATATCGTAAACATATAAACATTTAACCAGGACCACTACGACGGTATAAAAAAATACATTCGAATCTGTTGAGTGGTTCTCGAGTTAAAACAGAACATACATAATAATATAGACAGGTAGACAGACGGACTAAAAAAAAAAAAATGTGGTTTTGGCCTCGGTACAATACGAATAACCTATTTAATTTAAAATTTCGCAATAATATTCAATGCACAAACTCGACTTTTTTACTCTGTATAGATTTTGTTTTGCCGCCTTAGTCATTCATCATAAATAGAGAATAATACCAGACTCTTGAAATATGAGTATGCTTATGCAGGTATAGCATTTATAGATTTGTTTAATAAATATATCGGTATTAAGCTATAAATGAGCTTTTCATTTTGTACGATTTTATGTATAATAAGAACATTTATAAAAGAGGTAAAAAAATTAAAAAAGTTTGGTGTTTTCCGATAGATATGTAAGGTGACTTTAATTTATGCTGCCAAATTCATACTGGACATCAGTAACACGGATCGATAGCACTTTTTGCTAATTTCCCAAAATAAAATATTGACCTCCCATCATCAATGCCTCCCATAGTAATTGACTCGGGACTGGGCTTGCGTTTGTAAGGAACACGAAAAGAATAGTGAATTTCACAAAAAGGGTAATCGAACCTTGTTACTGAGCACTTACCGAGTCTTCGGTATGAATTTAGCTGCAAAAATTAGAGTCACCTAAGGTTTATTTGTCACTTTATTACTTGACTGATGACGGCCCAATAAGGACTGAAAATATAGGTATATCATGTTTTAAATATTCTTTTATAGTATAAATAATATTTAATATACTTTATTACTTTCGAATTTCAAGTTTTTAAGGTTCCGTAGTGCCTGAAAGGTAAAAAGAACCTTTATGGTGAGACTCCGTTGTCCGTATGTCACAGCACAGTCTCATTCATAACAGATAGAGACTTGAAATTTGCCACAAAATAGCATTCACTTGCATACACAAAAGTCGGTGTAAAAAAATATTTAATTGATTAAAATATTTCCAATTCCAGAGAAAATTTCCATTGAGAGAAAAAAAACAGCCAAGTGTGCCTCGTTTTTTAAACTGATGCTCGTGTTTTTAGTAACCTTTTTATGTACCAGTTTGATAAACTACTATTATCATCCATCACAAAATGCAGGAGTACAAATATACAACCATCACCAGCATTGAAGTGCGTAAATACACATATTCGAATCTAGATGGCGCTGGGAGTACTCTACATTGCGATATCATTTGATCGCTCGAGTTATATTCCTACAAAGAAGTTGCTTGGGTCTTGTTTACACCCACAGTTACCGTTTTCTTGCTTGCTTTAGCGATTCTGATATTGATTGAATTCACTCAGAAGACTGGACTTCCCTCTAACCAAATGAAATTTCTAAGAGGATTTGCTTTAACTGCCTATCTTCTAAATGATGAGTCAACAACTCGTGAAGTGAAGACACTTTCATAGAGAATCTATTTTCTAATGTTCATTTAAAATGTGGTACAATCAATTCTTTTTTTGGTCATCATAAACAGTTATGGTCAAGATTTTAAATACCTTCTACCTGACTGTTCCCAAAACGGGACATTACGGAACCCTAGGTATGCGAGTCTGACTCGCACTTGACCGGTTTTTTTAAACTTTATCAGTTTCGGAGAAAAGCGGCTGTGACACACGTTGGAATCACACACTTGCCTGTTTAAATGTAAATACGTTTATCGCACACAAAATATACAACGCACAAAGGCGAACTTAAACTTTGGTGGTGTGAATGTTAAATTTTACTTTTAATGCATTACAATAAAATTGATGAAATTGCTTAATTTGTTTTATTGATATACACTTGATAATAGCTTTCGTATTTATTTGATTTAGCACTTCAGAAGGGTGGGAGATTAATCGTTCCACTGTAAGTGATATCCCTACATTAATTACATAATGTGTAGGTGTGTTTGTTTCGGGTACGGCGAAACAATTGGTAAAATTGGATTTATCCGGCTAAACTTATTACCCAAGCTCTTTGGACAAAGTCTGAAAACTTCGGCGTTTACCACAAGAAGACATGGAGTGATAAATGTGATAATATTCTTTTTAGATGACGTTTTTTGCCAGACGTCGCACAAGCTTCGCCTGATCGGTCTCGGAATACCTATTCTTTGATGTCGATTCGAATTTACACAAATACGACTTAACCAAAATGTGGTTTACGAGTAGGTGTGTCAAGTTCAGTTCAGGAAACCCCAACCCAAATATTCTGACAGGATTAAACAGAGTTTTTTAAGTAAAATAGTCGTATCTGTACATTAAATATTTTGGCGAAGAAGATTATTAGTATTGTACTGAGGCCAAAACCAGAATTTTTTTATTTATTTTCATTCCGTCTGTTTGTCTTTCTATCTATATGTATCTTCAGTTTTAACTCGAGAGTCACTGTAAGTAAGTAGTACCACTTATAATAAATATAATTTACTACCACTATAATAAAGTGGTAGTAAAAACGTCGTGTCTGAACATTGAATAGTTTTGCGAAATTTTAAATGAAATGATACTTATTGGTATTGTACTGAAGCTGAAACAAGTATTTTTAGAATTTTGTTTTTACGTACATATGTTCCGTTATAACTAGAGAATCAGATGGATGCGGTGTTATTTATTGTCATCGTAGTAACCATCATCAACATATAGGATATAGACATTAATAAAATACCACGCAAACTGAAAAATTACGATATTACTCAAAGACTGAAAGACAGATCCACGCGAGCAAAGCCGCGGGCAAAGGCTAGTCTACCATACGTATATACAAACATTCTGACATCAGTATATAATATACGCCCTTCCCGTTTCTGTATTCACTTACGTAAGACGAACACTGTTAAAAGCTCAGCGCTTTCGATGTTAAAGTTCTCAAAATGCACATTGTTTAGCATAGGTGACCATAAAAGAATAATTCAATAGAAACTCCTAATGTAGACCCCAATACGACTGACCAAGGCTCTCGTTAATAAAAATTCCTGACATGATCGCCTCTACTGTGCAATATTGTGACCCATCAGTCTCTCGACCGATCAGCCCGAAAGCCTCTGAAGCTGAAATACAGGATTAATTAAACCTCAATATGCTGGTATTTTGTAATAGGAAACTGTCTGGCTGGGATGAAACTGGTTGCATTTTTTATTGTTTATACCGTCACATAGAAGCACTTGAATAACATTAGATAAAATTAAACTAAAATAAGAATCATTTAAAACCTAATAAATAACTTATACATTACGTATAGTAACAAAAAATTTTAGAGCGCATTACAAACCAGAAAAGATAAATTAGAATCAAATGTAAAGACGAGAATTTGAAAAAACCTGCGACCTCTTGTTTCCCAGACATGCGCGCTACCAATTGCGCCACCGAGGTACTTACCTAGACCGTTGAATTTTTCCACCATACTTGTCCACTGAATATTTTTGTGACTATTTGATCTAACTAGCTTGTAATGCAGATATTGAATAATGCACTCTAATAATAATATTTAGAGTATTCCAAGGCGATGGAATTCGCAATAAAAACATAATCTCAGATAAATAATTTCTCTATTTCAGTTCCACAGCATTACGCACAACTAAGAAATATCAATACAACAGAAAAATTATCAAAAAATAACAAAGCATATTGCAGAGGCAAGCCACTGCGCCAATTTTCAGTTGAGGTCCATTTCAACTACCTACCGGCCCAATACAAGAACAAAAAGAAAAATTTTAAAATAAAATAATTGGTACACAAGACGTCATTAAAGGTAGCAGATTTATTTATAAATAAATACAAAAGATAAATAAATAAGAATAATAATCTACGATATATTACACGAAAATATTATAAAAAACTAAAATGTTACATAGCAACGTTTCCTTGCTATTATTTTTTTGACAGAATAGAATATTTTCACTATATCACCGCCGTCGATCGGTAACGCCCCAAAAGGCTGGAGCTGGAAGCTGGAAGCATTCCCTCGTTAAATTGCTAGACTAATTGCAGGGTACCCGAGGTATGCTCCAGCCCTTGGTTGGGTCCCCCGAAGCGTCGACGATGACAGTTTGTTAAAGTTGGCGACTTTTGAGATTTATTTATTGTCATACGTTGCATTGCAACGTGTTTTTAGTAGGGATAATTTTAGTTACTCTATCATATGGTAACTGCATGGGTTTTGCCCGTAGGTTTGACAAACTGTTTTGCATGAAACCCTATGTATAGTGTAAGCCTACCCGTTAATAGGTGGTAGAGCTGATGATGGGCTTGACTGTGGAGGTACCACCATCTTAGTGGCAAACCCCCCCTGAAGTTATTCGAGGAGAGTAAGAGGACAGCTCTCAGACAGGCACAATCCAGGGAGCCCACCAAGACTGGGAGCGTTTAATTAAAGCATTCTATTCTTGAAAAATTATATTTTAATAAGTTTTCCACTATAATACACTGCGGCCCGACTACGGAAGTTTCAATTCAATATTTTTTTTGCCGTCATACATTGTAAGGAAGCGCGCGTATTTTTGCGCGAAATTAATTTATTCTGGGAAAAGATCTCTGAGAGCTGTGTTTAAGGAGAATTTGACTCCACCTGGCATTCTGGAAAGAGCAACGAAAATTACGAACGTATTCTTGTTTGAAGAAAAGAAAAATTAAGAAAAGCTTGAGACCAAATTTTAAAAAGAATTCATGGATTGGAAAATGCTTAAGAACCCACATAATTTCTCGAACATGTACTTAGCCTACTTTCAAGACTAATCGGATTTTAAAAAGTTGTTGTTGTTTCTTTGATCTTTTATTTAAAACTAGCTTTTTTCAAATTCAAATCCAAAAACTTTATTTGTAAAATAGATACCTATTATGGGGGGGCGAGTAAATTCATAGTTTTTTTTTACAAATAGATAAAAAAAAATTGAGGTTAGATAAAAAAATATTTGCGACCAGCCTCAGCCGCTTCGGCTCGCACATATGCCTGCACTTTATTACAGCGGGCGGGGGCTGCCCTCCCTCCGCACCTCCGGCTTTTTATATACACTATGGGGGTAGTAGCCACAATACTGTGTAGAGTCGGGGTGCACTGATTCGATTTTGCAACAAATTCAACCTATTTTATCAATGAAGTCGGGGAATGACAGATGACCTATTCTAACCTAGGTAGTTTTTTAAACAGATTTCTACATAATATATACCTTATTAAATTGCATATAGACGTGAAAAGTAATAAAAAAGAACAAAAGTTGAGGTTATCTTTGCAAATCTAAAAATTATTTTTTTGGACATTTTTAGTTTCTCGGCCTGAAACTTCGTGAGATTGTTCAGGACAGCAAGTAATAACTATATAAAAAAATAGCAATATAAAACGAGTGCCCGGCGGATGATTTCATTTAAGGCATGGTGCCGTGGGAATCTACCTGTACATCTTAAACAGCTCAGGCCGTGGTGACCTTTTGTGTCGACTGTAGAGTTGCAGATGCAGGCATGTTCCTCGCAAACATGGCAACCAAGTCTCAGGGCCACAGCAATACGAAGGAAGTCGTTATCAAGTAAAATACCAAGCTGCGGAGATGGAAGGGCGTGAAGCCAGGCACCGGACTCAGGTTTAGTTTCGGCTTTTAGTCTTGCTAATTCCGCCCCTGAATTATTTTGTTTGAGCTCTTCTATTATGAAATTGGCTCGGATATCGTCCCAGCCTCTTTGCACCTCCGGATGGTCTGGTTGAACTTGTCCAGGGCAAACAGTAGACCATTCCTTCAAAGCCTCGTCTACAAATGGTAGCCGTGAACTGTTACCATTGTTACTAAGTCTGCGAGTAACAAGTTCCACGACCCCATGTGCAAAGGCTAAGAAGGCTACTAGTCCAGTGTCCTCTACGCGGCGAATACCAAGACCACCGTGCCGTATCGGCAGGGCCGCCTGGCGCCACTGATTTTCGTCGAGACTAACATTTAAAATTTCCTCTAGGATATTCTTAATTGTGTTATTCAATAGGCAAACTTCACTCGGGTAGCGCCATACAGGATATGTCCTTAAAGTGTATGTTAATTTTGGCATAAACAAGCAGCTACTAAATAGAAGTAGAGCAACATGCGCTTGGAGGTTTTTTAGGCTATTTTGCACCTTTTGTAGAGACTGATTTTTCTTTTCAATAATGTCTGGGATTGCATCTGGGAAAATAGGACCACCTAGCAGAGTAAAATTCGTTTTGTCTAAAGCTATTAGGCCTGGAATAAGTCTTTGGAAACGAGCTAGAGATGAAGAATGATTTGGGCCACACTCGAAAAGTTCACATTTATTCAAGTTCACTTCCAGACCTATCTCTTTAAATTTGGAGAGGACTGTTTCGATGTCTTTGAATACAGTATCAGGGCTTCCGCCAATTGTGCCGTCATCCAGAGTGAGGATATTATTTTTTGAATGGCAAGACTAAATATAACCTAAAACCTAAATAGACCTAAAGGATCCCCTTGTTAAGCACCTACCTGTGACAAAATAGTTGAAGAATCAAAAAATAATTTGCTTGGTGAAGAATAACATTGATATAAAAAGGGGTAAAGACATGGTATTTTTCATTTTATTTCAAAAAGTATTATATCCCGCTCAACGCTATTAAAAGCATTTTTAATGTCAATTTTTATGATTATTTTGTCAGTCCCATCATTTGTAGTTGCAAATTTACGGGTGGCGTGTATAGCGGCTTCACAGCCTAGAGGAGTACCGAAACCGAGTTGATGTGGTTGAAGGTACTCCGACATAGCATCTTTAACCGTGCGGCACCCTACTTTGGCAACCAAACGACGGATTACGCTACCAACGGCAATCGGCCTTATACCACCGTCCTTTTTGGTCAAGGCGCACAAAGACGCTCCGTAAAAATATGGACAGATTTCAAGGTTGAGTAAACCTTTCAATAGGAAATTACAAAGTTTCGTCAAAGATTCCATAAGTTTTATACCATTATCTCCGGCAGTATGTGAAGTAAGTTTGCCATTATTTACATTATTTCTAAAACCTGTTATTTTCTTTTGTGCCTGGGTGTATGTAGTATGGTGTGAGTAGTATAGGTGAAACGGAAAATTACGAACTGTCACCCATATCATGATATCTCGGACAGCCTATTAGTAGACCAACTTATATGTACCGGGCAACTACGGAACCCTACATTGCGCGCAGCCCGACACGCACTTGGCCGGTTTTTTCAATTTACCTTCGGCTCCGTTCGCGTTGGAAGTGTATTTCAATCAAAGAATATTTTTAAACTACGAGTAGTATTTATCGACAGTTTTCAACTTGGTAGTTAAAACGAAACGCACTAAAATTCTAAAAATATAGTTTTGGTCTCAGTACAATAATTAATAATAATATCCAATTTGATTTTAAATTTCGTAAAAATATTTAATGTAAAGATATGACTTTTGTACTACTTTATAAGTTATAAATATGTAGCTACCTACCTACCTACAGTGCAGAAGGTGAGACTGTAGAACTGCGATTGTGTGCGTGCACACCATTGACATTGTGGAAAACAACTGTTATACTCGTAGCAGTCCAGGCAAGGTCTGTTTTCAAAAAAATATGATTTGACTTTTATCTTATTCTTCTTTTGTTACGATGTATACTTTACGTTTACATGATTTTTCAAAAATAGACCTTGCCTGCATTGCTATAAAAGTTGTTTTCCACAATGGAAATTTCCACATGGTGTGCACGTACACAATCGCAATTCTACAGTCTCACCTTATGCACTGTACCAATGAGTTAAGATAGAGTATTAATCTGCAAATAACGAGGTATTAAAACATTTTAATGACCCCTGTTATAAATATGTTGGTCTATCGCACGTGTATAGATAAAGTAGTGTACGAATCTGCAAATAACGAGCTATTAAAACATTTTAATTACGCACCAGTTTCATGAACTGCTTTTATGAACCGAAAGTTTGCCTTGCAATTAAAGTCACTTGACTTTTCATAAAATAACGATACAAAGCACTTGCAGCTATTTGACTCTTGATGACTTGACGTGGTTGAACCAATAGCAAAGAAACATGTATAAATGTATTTAGTAATCGAATACCGTAAGTAACAAAAATAATTGTATCTGTTTGAGGGTCGAGAGGATTGCTTATTTTTACGAGTGTCTTAGAAATATTATTTATGTCTGCCAAAACATATCAATGCCATCAAAAACAAAACTTGTAAAAAAAAACAAAGTCTCGCAACTTATTTCTTCTACCGTAAAAAGTTGTGAGATCCATGTAATTAAAATAATCCATGTCGATTAATTTATTCAGTCCCTACTTAAGGGACCTTCTATCTTAAGTTATTACATAATTAGCTAACCTAACAACATCTTATAGTGACCATATCAATATTAAAATTATTTTATGTTAAAAAAAAAAACAGATTGGCTCGGCTATCGCATGAAAACACAATGTACGAGGAAGGATCAAAAAGTAGTAAGAATGAGATAAAATAAAGTGACTATTGATAACTTAATAACTTATTTTTCTACATAGTCTCCGAGTCTCTCTACACACCGAGTCCAGCGCTTTTATTTATTATTTATTTGGACCACCAACATCTAGTACATAAATACATACATTGTTAAACGAGTTATAAGTTGTAGGGAATATGTCTAGACACTTATAGGCGGACACAGCATGCAAAATGGATACAGATTATACATTATTAAATTACAAAATTATCATGATTACATATTAAAACAATTTACTACAAATTTTGCACATGAAATATTTAAACACAATTATTATGCCAGAAATTATGTAATAAAATATAGTAAAAAAAAAAAAATTAAGATATTAATAGGTTACTTATATATTATATACAATTATAAAAGAAAATCCTAACAAACAATATATATAATAGTAATAACAAAGCGAAAGAAGTTATGATGCTATTCATAGGGTGATTTAAAAATGTTCGACAAAATAGATTTTTTTAAATGATGTTTATTACCATAAAACAAGTCAAGATGTTGTGAGTGTTTATTGAGTAGAGCTGATAGCCTATTCAACGGAGAGTAATGCTGGCCCAAATTAGTCTTGGATAGCGCTGGTCTCAGAACCATAGCTCTGCGAGCACTCCTGGGAAGTAGGTACTTATTGTTAGTTAGTTATTGTAGGTTACTTATTGGTATGTTAAATTGCAATTTCGATAATAGCTGGGGACAATCAATTTCACCAATTGCAAGCTTCCGAAGAAACTCCAAGTCAAGGAAAGTTCTACGATCTGACAGGGAGTGCACTCGGAAATGCTTTAATCTATCCACATATGATGGAAGCTTTTTAGCCATTCCACAGGAGTAAGATAAGTGCCACAAGAACCTGTTCTGTAGTCGTTCGATACGGAGTATGTGTTTTTGATAGTGGGGGGTCCAAACCACGCAGCAATACTCCAAATTACTCCTTACCAAGGAGTTAAACAGGAGTATTTTTGTGGCTGGGTTGTGGAAAATTTTGGCGTTGCGTATTACAAATCCTAACATTCTTGACCCCTTATTTATAATGTTATCCATGTGCTCTATGAACTGAAGTATTGAGTCAAGGCTTAATCCCTTAAAAAAAAAGTTTTGTCTTGGTCTTGCAAAAAGCTCTCCACGGCATCCACCACCATCTTCGTACCCGTTTCCCCTCAAGTATTCTTTCAATTTGGGGAACAGATGAAAATCGCTAGGTGCCAGATCTGGTGAATAAGGGGGCTGCTCAACCAATTCGAAGCCAGCTTGCTGAATGGCAGCCATCGCAACCGCCGCCCCTTCGAAGTTTCCCTCTCCTTTTCTCTTCGATGGCATTCCTCAACTTGGGAATTAAATCTGCATAATGTTGGCCAGTAATAGTGGTTCCACGCTCCAGGTAATCAATCAGCAATATCCCTTCCGAGTCCCAAAATATTGAGGCCATAACCTTGCCAGCCGATGCCACGGCGGGAAACTTTTTCGGGGTCGGTGATGATGGCCGTTTCCATTGCGAAGATTGCTGTTTTATCTCGGGATCAAAATGATAGACCCATGTTTCGTACATTGTTACGAAACGAGACAAAAAAAGTTTTCAGAATCTTCTTGAAACTTGTACAACAATGTCTTCGAAATGTCAAGTCGATTTTGTTTCTGACTGTCGGTTAACTCTCGGCACCCATATTGCGGAGACTATTCTCATATTCAAAGATTGTTTCAATATGGATTGAGTACTTCCATATGAAATGCCCGTTTCTTGAACAAAGTAACGGATAGTAACTCTTCGATCGCTCAATACAATTTTCTCGACTTTCACAACATTTTCTTGGGTGACTGACGTCGATGGACGGCTGCAACGATGTTCGTCTTCCGTGCTCGGTCTCCCTACTCGAAATTGAGAAGCCCACCTTGTGACAGTGAAATACGGCGGAGCAGACTCTCCTAATGTTGCCTTCAAATCGCAGTGAATCTCTTGCGTCGTTAACTTTTTTTTAAACAGAGGTATTTAATAACGGCTCCCACTCCGTTTTTCTCCATTTTCGAGAACACGTTCCAACACGAAGCAAACAAATGACTACATTCAGAAAAAAACAAAAGAGAATCGAAGATTAAAAAAAAAAATATTACAAATATCTGAGCTGTGCCTGCCAGTATTTTTTTTCTTACCAAGGAGTATATATGTCGTTCTCACTACTTTTTGATCTTGATTTTGACTGAATAAATTGATCGACTTGGATTTACATGGATCTCACCACTTTTTACGGTAGAAGAACTAAGTTGCGAGACTTGTTTTTTTTTACAAGTTTTGTTTTTGATGGCATCTCATTTCTTTTTATAGATAGTCCTACTTTTTTTCCCTTCCGGTACATTCTTCTTACAACTGTAACTAACAAAAATGTAACTTTGTAATCCTATATATTTATATGGGATTACAAAGTTATTTATGCAGTTGGTGTATCTAGAGCACTGGACCGAAATTGCAAAATATTTTAGTTTTTACTTGATTTATACACTAAACACTATTTGAATTCCAAATTTGAAGCTTCTATGTCTGCTAGAAGTGCCTTAGAGTTTTGATGATCGGTCAGTCAGTCAGTCAGTGAGTGAGAGAGTGAGTGACAAAATTGAGAAACTTTGACTAGTTATAATTCTTAAAGTACTGGTTCAAATTGAATAAAATTTAAAATATACCGTGTTTATACAATGCCTGCTTGGTTACTAAAAATTCAGGCTTCTAATTTTATCCACAACGAAGTTATAGAGAGGTCGAAAATGGCCTGAACTGTTTCAAGAAAAGGATGGTACGGCCGTGCCGCTTTTAGCTCGACTTGGCGGGGGCACTGCCGTGGCCCCAGATAGTATTTTGTGCAACTATGACACAATGAGGGGCATTGGGACACGAGTGCTTGTTACTCTGCACAAGTGTCCCAATTGGACACAACGAACTATTTCTACGTTGATTGGACTCGGTGTATTTATATCATTGTATTAGATTATAAACCATTATAGAATATCCTGACGCCACGGATATGTTTGTGGTTTTGACATTTATTTATACAGCCAAATTAATAGCCTTGGTATATGCTTTAACTTTGGGAAGTAATTTTTCTGTGTCTTTCAAACAAACAAATACTCTTTATTGTTCACCTCATTAAAAATACATAAAAAAAGAAAATATTGCAAATGTTAAAGAAGGTAACAATTAGCAGCCTTATCGCTTAAAGCGATTTCTTCCAGGCAACCTTTTTGTGGAATTATTGCACGGGAAAAACGCGAAGTCGGTGAACACAAAAACATACTATACAAAAAACCTTTACACACAAATGCTTAAATAGAATAGTTATATCACATAATATATAAATAATATGTAAGCTATATGCAAGGATACATAGAAAAACACAACAGCTGAGTTAGATACAGAAGAATCAAGTTTTGCAAATTCAAAGGAAATCAAAAAGAGAGGAAATGATCTTTTACTAACCAGTCTCTTAAGGACAGGCAACGAAGGAGCACGCTTAATGGTGATAGGTAAATCATTCCACAGACTTATAGCTTTAACACTCCAAGAGTTGCTATAAAATGTGGAAGAATGAGATGGGGTGGCTAGAAGAAGAGTTTCCGAGGACCGTAAAGTACGTTCTTTCATTTGTTTTTCGTGCTCTACTTGCCTACGTTTTTATTATTAGTACGTTTAGTAAGAAATATTAACCTTTCTATTGTGTTATACGGGGCTCTTTTCTCTTAGGATTGCTGCATTATAGGTCTTAACCTTTGAAATTGCTGTTTTGTATGGAGAATTTGAAGAAAATTCAGTTTTCAGTACAAACGTTTTTTCATTTATTTTAGGAATGACAAATCCAAATTTTATAAAACAAAATGTATATGAATGAGACAACATTAAGCTAACTGAAACTACAATTTAATTGTCACCTGTTAGAAGTTATTATAGTTTGTATTCTTCGTGCTCGCACCGCCCGCGCGGTTGGAGGGTTGGGGCGGACGAGGGAGCACGGCCTCGGAGGAGGTGCGGGCAGAATGGCGGGAGGGTGGGCAAGCGCGACGCGTGCGACGGATCGCCAGTCGCCGGAGGTCACTCGCCACGGCTACTTGTGTATTTGGAACTCGTCGCATTTTGTAGAATGCACACGACATCACGACCCGAAGATGAGCAAACCGATTGGACTTATGTTTTGCGATGATTAAATTTCTTTTGAGATGGTAGATGTATGATGTAGAATTAAACATTAATTACCTATTTTGCTAAAACACTTCATACCAACCTAAAGTAGCTAAAAAACTATCTTCTACATTACAAAATACTTCGTTATAAATCTAAAGATTTTTATATTAAGGGTCAATTCCGTAAAACAGGTGTTGGCGTAGTCTACTTTTCGTGTACTTAACATGAATAGATTTTAACATAATTCTAGGGTTATTCATAAAAAAATTAATCTCAAGATATATCTCGATAGCAAATCCCTACCTGTATAGCCATGCGCTCGGCCGTGCACATAAACGGCGTGCTCCCTCTTCCGTCCCAACCCTCCAACCGCGCGGGCGGTGCGAGCACGAAGAATACAAGCTATAGGAATCTTATCATGAAAACGGGTGACACTTAAGACGAACTGTCTTTGAAGACTTAATTTTAGTAATCAAACAGAAAATAAAAACTAAATTTAATACGGAGATATAAAACCTTGAAATCAACTTTCAAGCAAAAAACAAATAATGGAAATAACTATTGGCTTACAGGAATTATGAACTCTTGAATCTGTTATAAAATTTCGCCAACTTCATAATAGGTAAAGACCTATTTAATTGGCAACAGAACAATTACAAATTAGTTGTTAAAACATTGTCCAAAAACATCCAATGGTATTGGTAATATTTAAATTGAAGTTTCATCTACTTATCTACTACTATTACCATTTCGTAAATTTTTTTGTGAAACTTTAACTTTATACATCTTTCTCGAAAATTTTCAGATTCCAAGTAGAAATGCTGAAAAAGTTTTAAGAAAAGCTACAAAGGCTTCTAGTCCTAAAATGGAACAAATAACCTAGGTCGACTTTTTCTTAGAATAAATTTATCACCCATAAAAGAATAGGATGTGTCCAAAGCTTCGTAAATTTCTGAATAATACAAATATAAAAAGTTCCCAAAATTTACGATAGTGTAGTAGATACCCGGGATACGAGAAGAAAATTATACAAAAAAGAGAAGAGCAATTGTACTGGCTCTGAATATATTCTATTATACATATACTTGGGGCATAGTAAAAACAGAATAGTAGGATAACTGCCGCGCCGCGCCTTGAGACACTTTAAATGCCAACTGTTCCAGGGTTGTTCCGATCTCTTTTAGTTTTGTAGCTGATACAAAATCAATACATACGGATACGTATGTATCATGTTTGTTAATAGTTTCAATCAAAGTTAAAATCATAAATCGTCGAGAATTCCAAACGATCCAGTGACAATATATTCTCATACACATATATTAATATCCCACTTTACATTACAACAAACTTCTAATAACAAAAATAAATAAACACTAAGCGAGCATATAAACCCCGATTTATCATTAGTTTCGTGATGATATCGTGAGACTTAACTATCCTTGACTGGGCGGTGCGAACTGCGGAGCGCGGCCCGACCTACGCCGCCGCGCGCGCCGCCGCGCCGTGAATTCGTCCGTACTGGCACGCACACCTATTAGCCGCGCTCGGTACCTTTCTGTAAAGAAGATAGCCTACTATTCTGTTTTTACTGTGCTTGGGGTGCATGATAGGAACTTTCCCGAGTGGTGATGATAATTTGAAATTGAGATACAACAATTCATTAACCAAGGTCAAAACCAATTTAACTGACAATTAAGTCCCTTCAGTTCATGGATGCTTCAGTTCAACTGGTGGTAGGCATTGGCCACGGCTTGTCATAAGAGAACCATGCTGTCAAGTCATTCGTCCGTTACCAACTTCCGTAGATTTTGTGGAAGTCCCTAGACAGACAAACGCCACAAGTTGCACTTTCCTATTTTCTTGGTAGGTGCTCTTCATCCTAGATCTCGGTAGGTCTAGCTGGGTATACTCTATTTCATATAACATTAGAAAAAAGAAGATAACAGAAGCAGGAATCTGAAACTATTTCATACCATGCACATTATTTAATTTACTAGAAAACACCACGGAAAATCTATAATTTGGCTTCACATAGGTACTACTTTATGCAGAATGTTAATTATTTTACCATTTATGTGCACAAATATAATAATAATAATAATAAAATTCTTTATTGCACACTATAAAATTTTTGTACACAGGCGAGCTTAATACTATTTAGTATTTTCTACCAGCTAACCTTTGGCAATGGGGAAGTTGTTGGGGGTAGTGCCATGATGTCAGAATAGTATAGATACAATTTTAAATAGATATATTATTTGTCACTAAAATACTCAATAAATTATAATATTACACTACATCCTAATAAACATATACAATATTAAGAACTAACAACATAATGTGATAAAATACATATACTACTTGCAAGTTTACATACATAAGTACTCAAAGACTCGTCGATAGCTTTATTGAGGAGAATTGATCGAACAACTCAAATCATTATAAACAAAAGATTTAATTTATCATGGATCGTTCTGCAAATCAAGAAAGTGTTGCTTTATCTTAGTCTTGAAGACTGACACAGATGAAGCTTCACGGATGTGTAGCGGCAAACGGTTCCATAAGCGTATTGCACTCACGGTAAAAGAATTTGTATACATGCATGAACTATGCTCAGGTGTGCGAAGAAGCCAAGCCTTGCTAGGACGCTGATTGCGGTCGAGGGACGAAAGGGGCACAAAACGTTCTTTAAGATAAGATGGGGAACTAGGGTTATGGAGAATACCATAAAGAAACGTCAAAATATGGGAATCTCTACGGAACCTGATATTAAGCCAATTGAGTTCAGTGCGGAATTTGGAAATGTGATCATACTTACGCAGTCCGAATATGTAACGAATGCATAAGTTGAGAAGACGGTCAAGCTTATTAAAAAGTTCCATAGTGAGGTCGGGATAGCATACATCCGCATAATCTAAGATGGGGAGCAACAATGAATTAACAAGAGTAACTTTAGCAGAGTATGGCAGAAACTTTTGCATGCGTTTAAGAGCATGCAAAGATGCAAATATTTTTTTGCTGCTTTCAGACACATGCAAATCCCAAGACATGTTATTTCTAATGTGCAAACCCAAATTTCTTACCTCGGTACAGTAAGGTAGTGGTATATTATTGAAGCAATTGGGTACTTGGGGTAAGGTATGTAAGTCAAGTTTGTCCACTAACATAGAGACAAGGCAAATTATAAGACGTACTTAGTACAAAGAGACCATTTTGAGTCACTCACTAAAAAGTCAAACAAACCGTGTTGCTTAGCAACGCATTTCATAAGACTGAGATACGATAATCGGATAAAATTAAAACGTTATATTATTGCCGATTGTCGCGTCTAATGCCACGAATTTTTAATTAATTGCATTATGCTTCCTTAAAAAGATTAGAGATCCTTGCTTCTTTAGGTCTTTCAATAGGAACATTTTATAATTTTGTTGTTTGAAATAATATTTCGGTCCTTTAGATGGTTATTTGGTTATGCCATACAGACTTTTACACATAAAATGACATAAAACATTAATGTTAAACGTTTTTGTCACCATTTCATCGAAGTTTTTCATGAAGAACTTATTTTTCCTTCTTTCTAATGTTATATGAAAGTGGACAAGCGCAGGGATAAAATAAAAAAAAGTTCGTAAAGTGTTTTTGCTCTCCTATATATAATATCGTGGTATTTCACATTATAATTATTTAATGATAAATTTTCTGAACTCAAAAATGTACCTTACCTTAAACGCCAGTTTAATAGTCAGTGAAGAATACTGAATGTCTAATAAATGTGTAGACACATGTATGTATTCTTAGTCCTTACATTTATTGCGTTATTCATATCCTGGTAGACTCTCCAATGCAATATCGTCCCGCTGTAGAAGAGCTTGCTCACAATACAATAGAAATTGTTGCTTATACCCAGCGACTTACCCACTTTTGAACCCCACTGAGAATTTCATGAGAACGAAAAATTGTGTAACGGTTCCTCGAAATGAGCTTTAAGAGAGGATAGTTCACCTATAAAGCCTGGACAGGGATATTTCCCGGATAAAGGGGTCTAACTATCCACAAAGGTACATTTTCTTAGTAAAGCATCAGCCAAAGTGCCAATAGCTACAAAACGCGGCAAGAATAACAGGAGTGTAGATATTTCAGAGTTTTCCGTTCGTACGATTGGTATGAAAACGTAGCAGTGATGTTAGACGCCACCTGACAAAATTATGGTACTTGGCCTGGTCCATAGAGTACATTGAATATACTGGCCCACAGGGCGCAACAATGTTATTGAGTTGTCAGAAAGACTAGATTAGAAACGCTCACTTCGCGCGCTGCTGGTACGCATTTTCAGTGAATTTTCGAGGTTTTTCCGGATTTTACGAAAATGTATTTGATGCCGATATTAAAATAAACTATGTTATCTTGCTATAGCAGTTATTTCAGACATTTATCTCAAGCCGCTTAGATAAAAAACATATTTATCAATTAAATGGGGCGTCATTTTCAAAAATAGAATCTATCGAGATCAAAATCCAAATTCAAATTCAAATTGTTTATTTGTAAAATAGATACATAAAGTATACGTTTTACATTTCAAATCTAATCTGTATAAAAATAATATTTTATGATTAACAAATATGATACGGGAAATATATAAAAAAACTATATTTAAGTTGGGCTACAAAAGTTAAATGCATAAAATAAAGACTTATTGGAATACGAATATTATTATAACTTCACAATGCAATTAATATATAAGTTGATAAATAAACTGAATAGACCCTAAATAAATATAATGCCTAGCCAAATATATACTAACATAAGTAATAAATTAAAATATTGTATATATGTACATACCTACCTAATTCAATGAATAAATAAGTAAATAGATAAATAAACTATAAATAGATATAATGCCTAAATCCGCCCATTCGATTAACTTGCTAAGAAGAAGGGCAAAAAACTTAGCAAGATCATGTCTTTTTTATCAGTATTTTTTTTCTGAATATGCCTTAATACCATTACAGATTTTTTTTTAACTTGTTATTAATATACAATGTATTAAAAAAGGATAAAAATATAAAAGACAGAAGGAAATTGTGTCATGAGGAAAAAAAATATATCTTAGTCTACCTGTCTAATGAGGTAGTAAGTTAAAATACTAAGCAAAACATCATCCACCTGTCTCATATAGTTTATCACTTTTTTGATAGTCAGATTATCAACTAAGTAATAAATGCTAAGTTTAAGTTATACAATGTTCATGTCAATATGTAAAAATAAATGCCAAAATAATAATAAAAAACCAATATAAAAATATTAGTCTACATAAAAACAGACGATTTGAAACACAAATCAGTTGGAAAATAAACGAACAGTAGTATCAATCAATATTCTCATGACACCAAGCGTCACTGTCATCCAAATAGTCATTAATTTTATAATATGCTTTTCTCAAGAGTCCCTGCTTAATATATAATTAAAACTTATTTTCTGAAAAACTAAGGACCTCCCTTGGAAGTTTAGTGTAAAATCTTATACCATGTCCTACAAAAGAGGTGCCTACTTTTGCAAGTCTAATTTTTGGAAAAGCCAGTTTATGTTTCTTCCTAGTGTCTATAGAGCGATTCTCACCGAGCCTAGGGAAATCATCGATATTTTTTCTGATATATTTAATAACTTGGTAAATAAATTCACAAGGAACTGTTAAAATATTAATTTCTTTGAATTTTTCTCTTAATGAATCCCGATGCTTCATATTGTAAATAGCACGAATTGCTCTCTTTTGCGAAACAAAGACTGCGTTTATATCCGCAGCTCTACCCCACAGCAACATTCCATATGACATAATGCTGTGTACATACACTTCGACATCTTATAATATTTCGAGATGCTATCGAGTGAAATTTGTTCAATTAGGTAACTGTCTTTAATACTAAAATATAAACTACTGAAAAAACATGTCTGTGAGATTCACATTGATCAAAGTAATAGGCTCAGCATATTTAAGCAAAAACGCTTGAAATCTAGAAGACAAAAAACTGGTACAGGTTCTCGGAAAGCATTTTATATTAAGAGGGATATAACTGCTGGTGACCTTGACAGCCACAATCAAGGGTCGGTTTAATTCAGATGATGATTGAGAAAAATTTGAAAAAAATATATACAAAACAACAGAATATCTAAATAATATGCCTTGATTAGTATTTTGAATTTTTATTAAGAACTTTAACGGCCGGCCTTTTCTTTTAGAACTCCGTCATGCATGCATAGCTAGCATAGATGACACAAATATATACATTTTGTCACTCGAAAAAACGTTAGACCAATGGAAATGCAGGTAAGCTTTATCACGTGATCACTGACTCGATAAACGACTCGTCCTGCTGCGTGTCCATTGGTCAAATGTTGTGAGAGACAAAATGTATCTATTCGTGTCATCTAGATGCTAGCTATGCTGGATACCTAGCATATATGGTTTGACAGCTCGATTTACCACTGTCTGTCCCTATTTAGGTAGATCAACAGAGTGAGACAGAGCATTGTATCAAGTATCAAGACACGCTGCCTCGGATCTGGCTGACAATTGAACCACAGCTAATAACTGTCATAAGAGTCATAAACACCTAATTAATTCATTCAGTTAACTTCCTCATACCGTTACTAGGAATAGGTCGTTAGGTTTTTGATGAGAAATAATACTTTCTTCATCCTTATTTTTCATGATATTTTTCATCCTTTTTTAGGTTTCCTGTTCATATCATGTCAACTGATTGGGCAATTTGGTATCGAATGAAAAGAAAAAGAAAGTAATCTCACTGAGTAGATATGTTTTATTCATTGGAATGTGACGGTTCACGGGCACAGAATGTGCCCTTAGGAAGTAGATAATTAAGTTTACACTCTGTAAACAATAATAAACATTAAATTAAAATTATATAATTCTGTGCCTCTGGTGAAAAACGATTTAACTCAAAAAACATAAGAGCCCAAAAACATTTTTTTTTTCTAAACCCGTTCCATATTTCATACACAAAATCAAAGAGTCATCATTAAAATTCAGTTCTATGACTATGTATCCGTTCAGCCCCTGGAAAACATACTATTTGTGAGATACATCGTTCAGAAGCTGAAATCATTTGGCACCAAAAAAATTATGCATTGTTAAATGCACCATGATTTGTACCATAAGTAATAAACGTCTTGTAAAATACAAATAGAGAAATAGAAATATTTTATTTGTTTAAGAGCCCTTAAAAACTAGAAAGGTGGTGATTGGAGTCTTCTTTTAAGCTGAGAACAGCCTGTGCCAGAAGACCCCACTCTTCCACGTATATCTAGACATAATACTCTAATAGCAACTTTTAATACAGGGATATGAATCTTAATACTAACACTATTACTAATCAAAAGGCAATACAAAACTGTTAAACATAGCAACTGTTAATACCAGGATATGAATACTTATTACTAACAATATACTAATCAAAAGACAATACAAAACTGTTAAACATATCAACTGTTAATACAAGGATATGAATACCCAATGCAAAAACATTGTACAAATTTAAACGTTGAATTTTTACTGCAGCAAGAACATTTGTGAAAGTAAGGTAGTGAGTACGTGTGCAAGGTGTGTGTGTGAGGGAGGGTGTGTGTGTGTGTGTCAAATTAAAGTTACATCTTATTTTACAACAAGTGGTGGGTGGTTTAGTATGCGACTAACTCTTTTTAAACCAATGTTTAACGCAAAAATATTTGTCACGTCTATCTCCGGGTTATAAAAGGTATGGATATTCCAGTTAGACCATTTTGTAGAGAGAAAAAAACGAAGCAAAGTGGTAAAAAAATATCATTTTGGACCTAAGCCGAGCTAAATCGTTATGTCACCAGACCCGAATTGTATTACGTGGCTCCACCCGCTTTTACTCAATCTTTGCCCTGTTTTCGGCTTGGGCGTTATTTTATCAATATCTTTATAGTCTATATATTGACCAGGGTCACTACGATGATAATTGGGCAAGTGCGAGTCGGACTCGCGCACAAAGAGTTCCGTACAACCATAATTAACAACAAATCGCACCATATATGTATTTATTGTATGAGATTTTGGCTTTAACTTTTTTTTACCGTGGTAGAGGCCACAGTTATCTATTTCGGTTGAAGCTGTAGACCCCTGCGACAGACGGACAGACAGAAAGACAGTGGAGGTTTAGTAATAGAGTTTCGTTTGGTACCCTTCGTATCCAAATCCGTTGAGTGATTCTCGAGTTAAAACGGAACAAACAGACAGACAAACGGAAAGAAAGACAGACAGACAGATACAAATAAAAAAATATGGTATTGGCTTTTGTACAATAAATAACCCAATTCATTTAAAATTTCGCAAAAATATTCCATGTACGGACACGACTTTTTACTACTTTCTTAGTAAGAAGATAATTTCCCTGCACCCTTCACGGATGAAATATATAGATGATCTTTGAAATAAAATTTGATTTTATACCACAAGCATAACGTGAAAAAAAAAACAAAAACTTGTTTGAAAATGTTATCTTCTTATTCGATAAGTTTCTATTCAAAACATAAAAAAAGATAAACCCTTATCTGACTCAAGTTAGGGATTACGTATAAATTACGAGCACTTTAGTGTTTTATTGGGAAATGGAGGAGCATGTTTTGTACTATACTAAGCCTTCGGTTTATGAGAGTTTGGTTAATTCAAAGGATTCACGAAATTTAGTGTATTCGCTCTGAACAAGTAAAATGAAACATCTGTCTGTCTGTATATATGTTCGATTTAGACGCGGTTTTCATTGTTAGATAGGAATCTTTAAAAAAAGTTTAAATGGACATTGCGCTATGTCTAAAGGAAACGGAGCAAGGGAAGTGCAAGTATATAAAATATATATAAATGACAAATGATAGCAAACTCACATACTCTAGTATTTAAGATACCGGACCCGATGCAAGGTTCAGATAGGACCCAAAATATATCTTGAGTTTGTTATTAATCATGCGTATCATTTAAATGTATTTTATATATTTTATATAATATTATATTACTCGTAGTGTATTTAAGTTGCATTATCGTATTAGGCTAGCCTGTAAGGATGATGTACCTGTTTATATAATAATAAATAAAAATAATAAAATAAATAATAAAAACATTATTTGTTGAAGGTTTTATAGCAATTACACCACTGGCAGCCTGCGGCCTAATTTATGATACTCTGACAGAGTGACTTTTTGTAGATGTCTGCTTACTGATTTTCTCCAAAGTCCATTGTTTACGTTATCTTCATAAATATACTTGATTATACTATATGGTGGTTATTGATTCTAAGTGCGCACTCTGCATTGGAGCTAGACTCCTTCATAGGTTATGGGCCCAGCAAATTGAATTGCTCAACGAGCAAAATTTTGACACTTGGAAGATTCAAGTAAAAGCTTTATTAGTGAAAAATCAAGTATGGAAATACGTAGATGGATCCATATCAAAACCCACCGCCAGTGAAGAAACAGCGAGCGCATGGTCCGATAAGGATGAAATGGCTATGTCTGACCTTATTATGGCGATGAGTCCAAGTGAGTTGAAACATACTCGAGGGTGCGCAACCTCGCACGAGATATGGAAGAAATTGGAAGCCGTATATGCATCTAAAGGCCCCGTAAGGAAAGCAAGTTTGCTGAAGAAATTGACATTGAGCCGTATGAAAGAAGGCGATGATGTACGAAAGCATTTAAGTGATTTCTTTGAGGCAGCGAATATGTTAAATGATATGGGTGTTACTACACACGATGACATGCTGTCGATCTTGCTATTGAATAGCCTACCGGCGAGTTACGAAGGCTTTAAATGCGCAATGGAGTGCAGAGACGAGTTACCGAATATAGAGGTTCTAAAAATAAAAATATTAGAAAAAGCGAATAGCTCGAGTTCGAACAAAACTGTGAACATTGAGGGAGCTATGTACGCAAAGCACCGAGGACCGAAAAAGAACTCGAAACCTGATGAACAGAAAGTTGGACCTAGTAAATTTGTGTTTAAATGTTTTAAATGTCACAAAATGGGACATAAAGCTTCGGAATGCAAGATGAAGCGAAATAATAATGAGTCGAGATGTGCACAAGAGCTAAAAAAGGAAGAGGACAGTACTTTTGATATTATTTTTAATTGTACAAACTCTGTTAATTCTTTAAAATCTCTAGAGGATGATTGGATCCTTGATAGTGGATGTACATCACACTTGTGTAATGATAGGGACAAATTTACTAACAATTTGAATGTTTTGCAGGATAAACTGAAACTAGCATCAAATCTGTCAACTGATATCAGGGGCAAAGGTGACGTAAAATTGTCAGCATCAGATAAAAGGCATATAACATTCCAAAATACATTGTACGTACCAGATCTTCGTAGCAATTTGATATCTGTGGCCAAAATTGCGGATAACGGGTATGAAATTAACTTTACTAAAGATAGAGCCTGTATAAATGATGTGGCGGGTAGAACCGTGATGACAGCAGAACGTAAAGGGGATCTTTACCATGTTAGGGAATTGAACGAACAAGCTTATCTTGTTCTTAATTCAACTGATATTCTTGCTTGGCATGAGCGTATGGGACACTTAAATGGTAGAGATCTTTCAAAATTACTGAACCGTTGCGGCTATAGTGTAAAAGAGGCAGATTTACGCGAGATTTACAACTGCTATATATGTGCTAAGGGGAAAATGAGTTCGTTACCATTTCCAAGGTCGAGTGGACCGTGTAATGAAAAATTACGAATCATACACTCAGACGTAGTAGGTCCGATGAAAACGCAATCAATAGGTGGTGCGAAATATTTTGTAACATTTATCGATGACAGTTCTCGATGGTGTGAAGTTTATTTACTTGGGAACAAAAGTGCAGTGTTAAATGCATTCAAATTATATAAAAATTACGCTGAAAAGTTGACAGGGAAGAAAATAAAATTTCTTCAGAGTGACAACGGCGGGGAATATTGCAATCACGAATTTGATGAATTTCTCAAGAGTGAAGGTATTCAAAGAAGGTTGACAGTGCCACATACACCTCAAATGAATGGCGTTAGTGAACGTATGAATAGAACCTTGCTGGAAATGGCCAGGTGCATGTTATTATCCTCCAGTCTATCTGTAGGCTTTTGGGCGGACGCAGTTGTGACTGCATCGTACGTACGAAACCGCTGTCCGACCAGTAGCTTGAAAGGTGACATTCCATTCGAGAAATGGACCGGTACTACTGTGAACCTTGAAAATATTCAAAGCTTTGGAACTAAAGCATATGTATTGGATAAGACGCCAGGGAAGGATAAATTTGATGCACGTGCCAGAGAGGGAATCCTTGTCGGATACCCTAGATCGAGCAAAGGATATCGCATCTGGACACTCACTGAACATAAGGTGATAGAAGCTCGAGATGTTAAATTTCAAACGGAATTGAGAAAATTAAAGAGCGAGAAAAGCGTTCAACCTTCAGTTGAAGAAACTCAACCAAAAGATGGCCCACAAATTCAAGAGTTGGAGTTTGACACACCCAATGAAATTATACAGAGGCCGTTCACAGGTGCTGGAGACAACACTGATGAGCGCGAACACTCGGGAGGAGGAGAGCACTCAGACAAAGGTGAACATTCCGGTGATGGAGAGAGTTCTAACTGTAAAATAGGTCTGAACGAGGTTGAACCAACTGTTGAGAGACAAGTTAAACAGGTAAATTTAAGACGAGCTCCTGGAAGACCGAAGTTTATTAAGGGGGAGCGCGGTCGTCCTAAGAAGGTTTATCAAATGGTAGAAACACATGCAGAAGAGATGGAACGACAAATCGAAGATGATGGAGAGTTTTTCTCTGCAGTTGCTGAAATATCATTAAAACAAGCTTTGTCAAGCGATGATCATGAGGGATGGCAAGAGGCAATTCTGTCTGAGATTCGAAGTTTAATCAAAAATGAGACATGGGATATTGTAAAGAAGCCTAAAGACCGAGACATTGTTGGTTGTCGCTACGTGTTGACGACAAAATTGAATGTTGACATGACTACAAAGAAGAAGGCACGGTTAGTAGCAAAAGGTTTTAGTCAACGTTATGGTGTTGACTACCACCAGACGTATACCCCAGTTGCAAGACTTGAGACAATCAGACTGCTAATGGCACTTGCTGTAGAGCTGAACTTTCAGATTCATCAGCTTGATATAAACACAGCATACTTAAGTGGTCAGCTTGATGAAGACGTATACATGCAAATACCGGAGGTACTTACAGAGAGCCTTATTGAGCTAACCCAGAGAGAAGATAAGACTTCGGCAGTTGGGAAGCGTGCTAGACAAATGTTACTTGACCTCAAGGCTGGGGGAGACTGTTGCTTATTGAAAAGATCTTTATATGGTTTGAAGCAAGCAGGGCGACAGTGGTATTTGAAATTGGATGAAAAACTTCGAAAGATGAACCTAACTCCAACCGTAAATGAACCATATCTTTATCACCAGCGTAGAGAAGATGGATCAATTTTAATAGTTGTCATTTATGTGGATGACATCTTGGTGGCTTCACAGGATATCAAGTGGATAGAGCAATTTAAAAAGGATCTAACTAAAGAATTTGAGCTAAAAGATTTTGGACCAGCGAAATACTGTCTTGGTATTGAAATTGAGAAGAAAGATGGTGAAATAAGCTTGTCACAGAAGAAGTACATAATGGATACACTAAAAAAAGTTTGGCATGGAAGAAAGCAAAACAGTATCCACTCCATTTGAAGTTGGCCTAAACTTTGCAGCATCACAAGAAGAGAGCCAGGATGATGATGGCAAAGAACAGGAACTATGGCCATATCGTGAACTGATAGGGACTTTGATGTACCTTAGCGTGGGTACTAGACCTGATATTAGCAATACAGTTTCAAAATTGGCGCAATTTATGACATGCCCTAAACATGTACATTGGATTTCGGCCAAAAGAGTTCTTAGATATCTAAAGAAAACTATAGACTATCGTCTTACTTTTAAAAGAACAGGGCAAACGTTAATAGGATACTCAGATGCAGATTGGGGGAATTGCTTAGTAGATAGGCGTTCGTATTCCGGCTATGCTTTTGTTTTGGGAGGAGCAGCTATTGCTTGGCGATCTCAGAAGCAGAGAACTGTAGCCACATCCTCTACAGAAGCTGAATATATCAGTACCAGCGAGGCAATAAAGGAAGCTCTTTACCTGAGTAGTTTATTAAAGGAGATAGGTCTATTGGAACTATCAAAAACTACTATCTATGTTGACAATCAGGGGGCGATTTACCTTGCTGAGGATCATGTCTATCATGCTCGTACTAAGCATATAGATATAAAGCACCATTTTATAAGGGACGTACTCAGGGACAAAATTTTAAAATTGAAATACGTGTCGACAGATTTTATGCTAGCTGACGTTTTAACGAAAGCGTTGCCTGTGTGCAAGCACTACAAGTGCATAAGTGGCTTAGGGCTGCAGTTGTGAATTGAGGGGGCGTGTTGAAGGTTTTATAGCAATTACACCACTGGCAGCCTGCGGCCTAATTTATGATACTCTGACAGAGTGACTTTTTGTAAGATGTCTGCTTACTGATTTTCTCCAAAGTCCATTGTTTACGTTATCTTCATAAATATACTTGATTATACTATATGGTGGTTATTGATTCTAAGTGCGCACTCTGCATTGGAGCTAGACTCCTTCATATTATTTATATACCTGCACATACAAAAATAAAAATTAAAGATTTATTTTGCTGAAATTGCGGCTATGTGAAAACCCTTTCTCGGTTCAAGGATCCGTTTATCCGTAATACGAAGCTTTAAAGTGCAAATTTTTGTTAGAATAAAGTGCTAGCTGAATTGTAGTTTTTTCACGGCAGTTATTTTATTAACGAAGTTAAAAGGAAAACTATCACAGCTAGGTATAGGCTTTACAGGTAACGAGTAGGTTATATATGAATATTTGTGTATTCAAATCATAATAAGTCTATTAACTTATTTGAATTTTACAGAACCCTCAGGCGCGAGTCCTAGTCGCTTTTTTATAATGTAAGTGTTTGTTGATTGTAAAAAGAATATCATTCATCCATTAGCCTGGTTCGTTCACTGCTGGACCATGGCCTTTCCAAGATTTTGCTCTCGGAAGAAATGCCCATACTCCCACACGTTAGGCAGGCGGGTTGGTGAGCAAGGTGCCGAAACTCTTGCACCATTGACGCTGCTGCCCGTCACCGTAGTCTGTTTTATAAAAGGGTCCAAGGGCCCCCAGTCCCCAAATAAAACTTCGTGAGTAGGTACTTCTTCAGGGTTTTGTATTACTTTGGGATAACAAAATGAATTAATTAATAAAACTAATGTGTTGACAAACAGGAGAAAAATCTGTTCTGTCTGTGATGGCAGTGTTGCCATCACCAAAATAATTTATGGAGGCGTTCATAAACTCCACACCGCCCTCCCACGGAAAGCGATTAATTAATCGTAAACCTTAAATCTAACAATCCTGCCAGACCGTGTGGTATATGGCTGTTTAGAAGTGGTAGGATCTGCAGTTGCAGTAGACGTCGTGAGTTGCTTGTTGCTGGGGAATAGAAGGAGCAACATCCTGTCTGTCTGGTTGTGTTAGGGTGTAAGGCTGGTTTGACGCGATCGAGGCTGACTACCACCTTCCTACCCTTGTACTCAATGGTGAGGGTCTTGCCATCATCTGCGCGATCTACCACTTTGTAGGGGCCCGTGTACGGAGGCTGAAGTGGCCGACGCACAGAGTCGTCGCGTAGAAATACATGTGACGCCGAAGGAAGGTCCTTAAATATAAAAGATACTGGTTCAGAGTGTCGAGAGGCTGGAACAGGTCAGATTTTCGACATTTTATGCTTCAGCTGTACAACAAAATCGGCTGGGTCTTCGAGTTTTCCAAGAACGGGTGCTGGTACTAGTAACTCACCAGGAAGTCGAAGAGGCTCACCATAAAGCATTTCAGCCGCCGTGGCTTTCAAATCTTCCTTAAAAGCAGTACGCATCCCGAGTAACACTAATGGAAGCGCTCTAGTCCACGAATCGTTATGACACATCAAGGCAGCCTTGAGTTGCCGGTGAACACGCTCAATCATGCCGTTCGCACACGGATGATATGAAGTCGTCCTAATGCGCTTCGTGGCGCACTGGACCATAAGTCGGCTGAAAAGGACAGATTCAAATTGAGTGCCCTGGTCTGTTGTTATGACCGAGGGTACACCATAACGCGAGATCCATTCTCTGGTAAAAGTTTCAGCTACCTCTTCTGCGGTAATCGATCGCATAGGCCAAACCTCGGGTCATCTGCTAACTCTATCTATCGCTGTGAGACAGTATCGGTATTCGTTACAGACAGGTAGAGGTCCGATAATGTCGATGTGGACATGCATAAAACGACCAGACGGCTGGTCAAACTTGCCCATAGGAGCTGAGGTATGTCTCGAGACTTTGCTGCGTTGGCACTCTTGACAAGTCCGAGACCAGTCTCTGCAATCCTTTTTGACAGAGGGCCATACGTAACGATCTGTCACGAGACGAGTTGTAGCTCGTGCGCCGGGGTGGCTCAAATTGTGTAATTTGTCGAATACCGCATGGCGGAAAGGAGGGGTCAGGAATGGGCGAGATTTGCCAGTAGAAACGTCACAAATTACAGAGATGTTTGTGCCTGGAATGTTAATTTTAGAAAACTTCAGGCCAGAGACTGAACCAGAGGTTTGAAAGCTGGCAAGCTCCTGATCAGTCTCCTGTGACTTAGCAAGAGCCTCGTAGTCTGGTTCCAATGAAATAGCTTCGATACGAGACATCGTGTCCGGTACGACGTTGGTTTCACCTTTAATGTACCTAATATCAGTTGTGAATTGGCTGATAAAAGACAGCTGATTCAACTGAGGAGGTGGAAGTTTTTCTCGTCGCTGTACGAAAGCATACAGTAACGGTTTGTGATCCGTATATATGGCAGCATGCTGAACGCTTTCATACACCGCCAGTAATTCTTTGTAATAAGCTGGCCACTGAGCTTGCTGTGGAGTCAGCTTCTTACTGAAAAATTCAAGGAGAGACCATTCTCCGTTTGCTTACTGTTGTTGTAGACAGGCACCCACATGCACGCTGGAAGCATCGGTGAAAAGGCCTAAAGGTGCGTCGCTAACCGGATGTTGCAGTATCGTGGCGTCAGACAAACTCATCTTGCAGGCTTCATTCAATTTTTGCAGCAGCTCGGGTGTCCAGGGAAATAAATGGCTTTGCACCTTTTCCGTTGATAGAAACCAAGGCATTAATTAGTGGCGCCTGAAATTGCGCAGCATGCAGCACGAATCGGCGATAATAATTTAACATGCCAAGAAATCTACGCAAGCCTTGCACAGTCTTGGGGGGAGGGAAATCCAGCAGTGTTTGGATACGGTCCTGAGGGGGTCGAGTACCTTCGGCACTAATATGATAGCCTAAGAACACGACCTCTTTAGCACCAAGGACGCACTTGGATGAGTTTATTACTACCCCATAGTCTTGCAGTCGCTTGAATAGGATGCGCAGGTGTTCCACGTGACGAGCTTCGTTTTCTGAGTAGACCAGAATATCATCGACGTACGGAAAACAGAAATCGAGGCCCCTCGTGACCTCATCGATGAAGCGCTGGAAAGTTTATCCAGCATTTCGCAAACCGAAGGTCATAAAAGGAAATTCAAAGAGGCCAAACGGGGTAACGATGGCTGTCTTCGGGATATCCTCCTCAAATACGGGGATCTGATGGTATGCCTTCACCAGGTCAATTGTGCTAAACACCGTAGAACCTGCAAGGCTATAATCTGCAGCCATTAATGTGACGAACCGGGTAACGATCAGGCACTGTCCTGGCATTCAAGGCGCGATAATCGCCGCAAGGGCGCCAGGCGTTGTCCTTCTTCGGTGTCATATGCAGGGGCGATAACCAGGCACTTTTAGAAGGTCTTACGGTACCACATCGCACCATATCTTCAAATTCCTTCTTGGCCGAAATCAGCTTCTGAGGTGCCAGGCGTCTTGGACGACAGCAAACTGGGGGTCCGTCCGTAGTTTTAAGGTAATGCAGCGTGTTATGCTTCACTACTCTAGGAAGGCCAGGTGGTCGTGTAATGTCAGGAAACTCAGCAAGCACCTGTGCAAAAATTGAATTTCCAGCAACAACAGCCTTGACACTTGCCTGTCGAATGTCAGCAGTGGAGGCGGGCGAAGACAACCCAGTAGTACCATCGACCAATTTCTTGTTGCGTCAATCAGGCAAAAGATGATAGTGTGCCAAAAGGTCTGACCCTATTATTGCAGTGTCGACATCGGTAATCACAAACTGCCAAGCAAAGGCACGGCGCAGTCCCAGATTCAAGGTCAGGTTAAAAGTTCCAAAAGTCTTAATGCAGCTCCCGTTAGCAGCACTGAGCTGGAAATCGGAAGTTCGTTTCCGGTTTGGGAGCCAGCGGTGGGGGTAGCAACATAAGTCCGATCCAGTGTTTAGGAGAAAACGACGCTTGGAACCTTGTTCTGTAATGAAAAGGCGGCTGCCGTGGGATGAGCAATCAGTTGCCGCCGCTACTGACTGCTGGTGGGGTTTTCCGTCTGCTAGTTACAAGGGCTGACGCATTTGGATGCTTTGGCACCAAACCTCTTGTGGTACCAGCACTGCTTCAACTGTCCTTTCGGTGTGGAGCTCCTTCCACGCGATGCTGAGGTAGAACGGCTGCGTGACGAACGGCGGCTGTCAGTTCTGGACGATGCTGCCACTTGGCGAGACAGCTGGGCGACCTGTTGGATAGGATCCTCTTGAATCTGTGGTGCACCTATTGAGCAGACAGCTCTTGAGCCAGGCAAGACTGATAAAATGGCTGATAAAACAGCTGATAGGCAAAAATTGGTAATTTCCAAAACACACACATAAAATGTAAGTATGGTTAAAAATTAATACCTCAGGCACAGACACACACACACACACACACAAATAATAAACAAGACAAGACAAGTAAATAAACCAAAAGAAATCAAGACTACATTATATACATATTGAAACATGCCAGGCAAACAAAATTGTGACAGCTGAATTGGTGCGTTATTTGAAGATTCCTTCGATAGCACGGGATGGCGCAGAAAGTTCCAAGCGATGATGTCCACAATTCGGGGCTGCTGTTAGTATAAGCGGTTGACTCGAACACGATTTTGTTAGGGAGTCCAGATTATTGCTTGAACACGATTTTGTCCATTTGATTTAGGTTATGTTTTGTAATTTGTATGTTAGGTACTCACAGTTTTATCCGCACATAACATGAAAATGTACCTGTCTCACACAGAAATATGTTTCACTACACCTTCTCGCACAAAATTTCACCACCGATGGTCGCAGGAGAGATACCGGCACCGACGCACGAAAACGGAGCGACTGCAGCTCACTGTCGTTGGGTCACCACTTTGGAGGTTTTGATGATGATGGGGCCCCCAATCCCCAAATAAAACTTCGTGAGTAGGTACATACTTCTTCAGGGTTTTGTATTACTTTGGGATAACAAAATGAATTAATGAACAAAACAATCGTGTTGACAAACAGGAGAAAAATCTGTTCTGTCTGTGATGGCAGAGTTGCCATCACCAAAATAATTTATGGAGGCGTTCATAAACGCCACACATTAAAAGGTTTTTTTTTCTCGTTGCCAATGTAGTAAATTAGATGTCAGGGCTTCTGCGAAATAAATATTCCAGACGCAACAACGACCTACTTGAGGCGAAAGGGTTTATTATCTACAATTAATAAAACAGAGGATTTGATTTAATATTTAGGTTCTCTGTATGGGGCCGTCAGTCAAGAAGTGTAAATGACAAAAAACTCAGGGGGCCGAAATTTAACATTATTAAAAAGCTTTCAGTAAGCAAATTGTGCCTTTATTTAAGTTACAAACAAATTATACATAGAGTAAAAGGGTCACTACCCAGTTTCCTTTGGTAAAATGTCAAAAATACTAATAGATACCCCAAACCTTCAGCAATAAACTGTCCATGTGTAAAAACTGAGTGTCTAAATAATGACAATACGTTACGAATCCGTTGAAGTTATAAGCGAATAAATACATACGGACAGACGTTGAATTTTAGCATAAGGGCACATAATACCTCAATTTGCAGTCCTGCTCTAACGCTTCTGCCCTACTCTAATCAGATACCGCACACGCAAAAACAGCAGTTATTTTGAAATTGGGGCTACACTGATGGTTTTTTCATTTTTATGGAACAGTCTGCAGCTGCTTTATACTAATATCAGTTATATTATGTAAAGTTTCAGATTTAATTTCAAGTATTCATTGAATGCTATCGGTTTATGGTACGGTTTGGAGGTAACTTTGTAATTTTTTTCTATCGAGAAAATTTAATGGAATCAAGTTTTCACAACAGTATAGTCTAAGCAACAGCATTGACATATCATTAGTCCTGAACTTTGTCATATATTAATTTCAGAGTGATTGTTGCAGTATTTGTTGGTATAAAGCAGGATCATGCGAAGCGAAGTGAGGTATTATACACCCATATAGGGAAGGAAAGAAGAATAAGACAAGAGATACGGTGTGTAGATGTGGGTATAAAATGTGTGCTGTGATGGTACTCGTACGCACATACAGCGTACCTGGATGTACAAGTTAGGTTTTAATTATAAAACAAGCCCTAATAATGAGAATAGTAAAACTTTGGTGTCTATCCGTAATCCGTACATACGCCTGTCGGTAGATGTCAGCAATGTAACTTGTTCGGGGCCTGGTTATTCACGTATTTTGTATAACACATACGTCTCGTCTCTCTCTTACTCACGGGTAGACAGATACTTTAGATCTAAATCTGCTTTGAACCTGACACACTTTTGCTTCTTCCACATGCATCAATTGAATGATACAAGCTGTTATATAAGCTGCTTTTGAGTCCGCCCTTCTCCAGTAGATCACCAATTTGCGGAGGCTGTTGATCATGGCAAAATATTCTACTCCTTTTGGCATGTTAGTAGAGAATTACACTAACACTTTGTCTGCCAAGCGTTCTGGAAAAAAATCGCGTGGGACGCCCGTGTAGTCACATAATTCTTCATCGCCACAACTCCGCATATTTTAACAATATAACCATAGTCGTGACGTCAAAGATCGCGCTGACGTCGGGAATATTTTGAAGTACACTATGATAATGTTCATCACTTTATACCATCTTTATACTATACTCGTCTCAACACATGTGACGTAATTGACTACGCTGGCATCGTATATATTTTAGAGTGCAGAGCTTCCACTTTAGGCACTCTAAAATCTCCCCGGCTTCAACACCGTACGTTGGCGTCAGTTAAATTCAAATGCAGAATTCCGCGCTTACGCACTTCAAAATATTCCCGACCCCAGCACCGTGTAATCATAAGTTATAACCTGTCTCATAATAAGGTTGTGCTTTACTTTACCCAAACAGTGCAATACGCTCGCTGAAGAAATAACTTTTGTAATATAATATATTATGGTGATTGTTGACTTGTTTTTTAATTCAAAATACAGAAAATGATTAAATTAAGTACATAGGTATGCCTTTTGTGTTAATTTTACTCCAATAAATCTTCTTAGACTCAATACCTACAGCAAAATACCTACACAGAGTACATTGACCTCTTATAAACAACTAGACTAACAATCTCGCTCTAAAAGTGTCCGCGTTGCATCTTGTCACCGCTATGGGGTGACAAAATCGAATGAAGATTTCGTACAACTGACATTGCATCTTATGTCAACGACATAACGTCTTAATTTGGTTGAAGATTTTTGCTACTATGCACGTTGCACGTTCGGACACTTTCTCACGAACTTTTCTTAGAGACTGTGTGTCTTGTTGTTTATGAGAGGTCAATGACAGAGTATGATTTTTTTTGCAAGTCATCATTATGGATAAATTTATTTTATAATGTAGGAAACAAACAATACGTAGAACAGATAACGCAATCTTTTTCATTTATTTATGGAATAACTTAGTTATCTACGAACCGAAACATAGTAAACTTATTTAAATTTTTTCAACCCATGCCATTTGATATCCCACTCAGAGAATACCTAGTCAAACTTACAATTCATCATTTGAACAGGCGGGCACCTGTCCGGCTAGGAATCGAACCTCTTACTTGCGTAGCGACTCTGATACCACCAGAAGCGTGTAACGCGGAATAAATAAATAGGTGGTACTTACCCATTCCGTGTTGTGATAAGTTATATATAATTTAGAAATATAGTTAACTGAGTTGTTGACTTGAAAACATAACCAAGTTGAGTGTTGAATTCGGGAATATTTTAGAATACCAAACTTGGTATAGGCTTTCTTTAATCTATAACCGATGTCACCTCTATGGAGCGCTGCTTCAAGTTATATTGTCAAAATCAGCCGCGACTCCTCATACCGCGAAAAAAACAAACTCTTTCTTGTGTACGTTGAGTGTCAACCTTATGACACAAACTTATATATTGGATCTCTGTGCCTTTTGACTCATTCGCCATACTGTGAAGAACAGGCACCATGCGACTTCTTTTTATTCTCGAAAATCAAGGGTTCAATCGTATCGCATCGGGCGCGGTTTGAGTTTTATGGATATAATAGAGAAGAAGCGGTAGTTGTGAACGCAAGCACGTTTGACATGCCTTTGGATGAGCGGGCCTTCTGCTTCCGCAAGTTCTCCCAGCATGAAAAAGTGCATCAAACTCAAGAACATCAAACTTACTTCGAAAAACAATAAATATCTGGCAGGGAGGAATATTTTTTTTGGGCCCCGTCATGTATGGTGTCATTGTCTAGAACTCATTGGGTAGAGCACAAATTATTTTTTATCTCTACTTAAAAAAATGGGAAGCCATCAAATTGTAAATTTTATACCATTTTCGTTACGGGGTCTTTCTCAAAAACTAAACTAGTTAGGAATTTAGAATTTTCTGTATCTGCCATATAATGTATTTAAACAACAATTACTGAAAACACCGATTGGTTATCTAGGTTTGGATTCACGTACTCGAAGACGTACGCAATTCTCAGGGCGCTACTCCTATTTGGAATTTGACCGGTTTTTTATTCCACTTAGGTACGCGAAACTTTCAGTGAGCCTACGTACGTATAATTATAGAATACGGGCGTGGGTGTTTGCCGTCTTGAAAGCAAAATATTAAATTGAATATGGCTACATACTTTTGAATGGCTCCGGGCAAAAGAGTTTCGGGCAGTGACAACATAGTCTGTTAAATTTCCTGAGATGAAGTAAAATAGCACAAGGTGCAATTTATAATCATTCTCCGAATTACAAAATATAACTATTAAAGCACGAAGTAAATAATTGAATTAAGATAATTCAATAAATTACTAAATTAAGCTTTGTTACTAGGTGAAAGTATGTATTTCATGATTTGCTAAATAACTGATTTCTAGAAATTCGAAATAGTAGGTATTTCGTGCAACTGTGTAATGAGGTGCTTGCTTACGAAACGAAGCGAGCTTGAGTTTTGTTCTAGGCTGCACTGCTTTTTGGAATAAATAGATATGTATAATCCGTTTTACCAGAAGAACCACTCAACGCATTTGCATGCGGTTTATTTTTATTATCATCGTGACCCGGTCAACACATAGGCTATAAGGGGTGTTCATATATAACGCCCAAGCTGAAAATCGGGCAAATAATAAACGATTTTAACACGAGAACCACTCACCGGATTTGGATGCGATTTTTTTTATTGCCATCGTTGTGATCTTGGTCAATACATTGGCTATAAAGGTTGTTCTTATAAAATGCCCAAATCGAAACCATAATAAGAAATAACAAGAATAGACGCGGGCAAAGACTAGTACCTACATAATGAATTGCACTGCTTTGGCATTAATTCTACATAATGAATTGCACTGCTTGCGTAGAATGCTTTGTTGAAAAAATAATTGAATGGGAAAGGGTGTTTTAGGTGGTCTTCATTCCGTCGACGTTTGGGTCAGGAGTAGCGATGCAAAGCCGTAAGATTACGCCGGTAAGATATGGTAAAATACGGTCAGTTTTGGTAAAAAACGATATTTTACGTAATTTACGGTAAAAGTCCGTAAAAACTGTATTATACGAACTCGTATAGTACCACATAATGTGGCCTCATGAGGGTATGTATAGCTTGTATTCTTCGTGCTCGCACCGCCCGCGCGGTTGGAGGGTTAGGACGGACGAGGGAGCACGCCGTTTATGTGCACGGCCGAGCGCATGGCTATACAGGTAGAGATTTGCTATCGAGATATATCTTGAGATTAATTTTTTTATGAATAACCCTAGAATTATGTTAAAATCTATTCATGTTAAGTACACGAAAAGTAGACTACGCCAACACCTGTTTTACGGAATTGACCCTTAATATAAATATCTTTAGATTTATTACGAAGTATTTTGTAATGTATAAGATAGTTTTTTAGCTACTTTAGGTGGGTATGAAGTGATGATATTAATAAATAATAATATGCGTTTTAGCAAAATAGGTAATCAATGTTTAATTCTACATCATACATCTAATGTAACATCTACCATCTCAAAAGAAATTTAATCATCGCAAAACATAAGTTCTTCGTCGTCGTCGGCGTCATCAACATCCGTGTCCGTGTCTTCATCACCCACAGTAATTATCATCCTGCGAACATAACAATGTAAAGCATCATACATCTAATGTAACATCTACCATCTCAAAAGAAATTTAATCATCGCAAAACATAAGTTCTTCGTCGTCGTCGGCGTCATCAACATCCGTGTCCGTGTCTTCATCACCCACAGTAATTATCATCCTGCGAACATAACAATGTAAAGTAAGTCCATAAATTGTAATATTTATAAAGTACGTGGATGTTGAAAAAAACTGACCTGTCAAATTCTTCGTCGAACACTGTCTGTGCTATAATATTGTTCTTCATTCTTTACGACGTGGTCGTCGCATTTACGCCATTTTTCGGTCGAATAATTAGCAAAGAGTGAAGTTATCACTTCCTTCTTTTTTTCTAGATTTGAATCTATGGCTGTCCTATCCAATTCTCCTTTTATATCTCCCCACACTAATTCGATGGGGTTTAAGTCCGGATGATATGGTGGCAAGCGAAGTACCGTATGTCCTTCCGCCTTAATGATTTCATCAATTCTGTATTGCTTCTCGATTTTTTGCTGGTTTATCAAGGTCATAAGATCACATTTGCGTGCAGATTCATCAAATGGAACATTTTTTCGCGTTAACCATTCTTGCATATGTTGCTTAAGAGAGCTCATAGTGGGTTTTTTGTCTATTTGGGTACTGTGATATGCCGCATTATCCATAACAACAACCGAATTTTGGGGAATGTTTGGGAGAAGTTTTTCAATAGCCCATTTTTGAAAGTTGGCAGCATTCATGGCCCCGTAATAGTCGCCCGACTTTGAGTCCGATTTAAAAATAAGTAAGCCGTTATTCACAAATCCATCACGGCCTCCAGCATGGACTATAATCAGGCGAGGTCTCGTCCAAGAAAAAAATTGGCCTTCCTTCAGCTCGATATCTTCTTATTTCACGAATATAATGCCACCTCAGCGACATAATATCATGCCGCTCAATTATTAATTTTCTTTTCGATTGGCAACTGAGATATTTAAATCCCAATTCACGCAGAGTTTTTCCTAAATAACCATGCGAGCAATGTATGATGTTCTCTTCTTTTAATGAAACTGTAAGTTTTTTTAGACTTGTAATAATTTTTTTTACAGTATAGAACTGGGAAACTTTTCCTCTTATTACTCCTAAAGTGAAACTATCTACTTCTTTTCGCTTTTTTGGAAATAAATTTTGCCTAGGAGACTTGAACTTGGAGGACCCTGCAGTGTCATACTGTGTAGTTCCTCCATTGACAATTTTCTTTACAGTTCTTTCCGAGATACCTGTTGCTTCAGACACAATTTTTGCTAAATTTACATCATTCTGGTATTCCTGCGTTGATTTATCTTTTTTACGCTCTTTAAAGAAGTTGTATACCTTATACACAATTTATTTTGCCTGTCTTCCAATCGGTTTGCTCATCTTCGGGTCGTGATGTCGTGTGCGTTCTACAAAAGGTGACGAGTTCCGAATACACAAGTAGCCGTAGCGAGTGACCTCCGGCGACTGGCGATCCGTCGCACGCGTCGCGCTCGCCCACCCTCCCGCCATTCTGCCCGCACCTCCTCCGAGGCCGTGCTCCCTCGTCCACCCCAACCCTCCAACCGCGCGGGCGGTGCGAGCACGAAGAATACAAACTATAGTATGATATGATTAAATAGGTTTAGTGGTTTTTACAATCTTTTATTTAACTTCCATTTTATTTATGTCATGTTTGTACGGGTCAAATCAAAAAATATAAACATTCGTTGTGATTATAGATTACAACTGTGGCGTAAAAGTACCAACTCATTAAAAGATTATAACAACAAATTTCAGCAAAATAATTATTTCTTAAAAAAAATACCAAAATTAGTTAGCTAGAAGTATTTAGATTCGTTTTGGTGCCTAAAATGTATTATCTTTTGGCTAAAACTTATGAAAATCCTCTAGATCTTGCCACAAAGTGGCTAAAACAGCAACACTTGCCGTCGCGCGCGACATCCGAACGCCGATAGCCGCGAGTGCGGGAGCGGAATGGCAACGGCGCAAAATCGACTACGAGTACTACGATGACTACTGACAATAATCGGCAACGTCGCGTGATTATTTTGCAACTATATGCGCGTGGGATTTAAAAGAAATCAAAATTTAAAATATGTCATTTTATATAAATATGACCGTAAGATTCCCGTATTTTACGAGCGTTTTTGGTAAAATTACGTAACTTTGCAAGCCTAGTCAGGAGCGTAGAGCAAGCATGTTAGCACAAAACAAATAGGTACAGAAGACCAGCTACGATTTTAATTACTACATACTCTCGACCGTAGCGCTAGGGCTGACATCTACTATAAATCTGTGAAAATTTTGACCCGGGAATTTATATGAAAATCGTTTATATTATATGATATGTTATCTAAACGTATTTATTAATTATAATTAATTACACAAGTTATGTTTATGATGTTTTGATTTGAATAAGTCTTGAAATTAAACCCGTGCCGGCTGCTATTAAAAATAAAGTGTATAAAAATTCGTATGTAATAATAATACAGAGCGTGTTTTTTTATTATCAGCGGGTTTGTTTCTCGGCTAGGGAAATATTTTTTTCAAAAATCTAATAATGCCCTTTTGGTTTTTTATTAAAATCGGCCCCGACACGCCTTTGAGCATTTTTCGCTATTTCCTATAGTTTCGACTTTGGCCATCAATGCCCACTTGAAAAACTAATCCAGTTTACTTTCCAAGCCAAGAGGCTCCCATCGCATCGTCGCTAGCTGTGGCAAAATCGAATGACTACTAGGGTTCCCTTTCAAAACGAGTGAATTTCACCTGGGGTGGTGCGAATTTCACCCTAGAGCGTTCAAAAATTGACCCGAGTTAAACCGAGGGTAACTGAACTGTTACCTGACAGTTGCTCGGAAGTGTTTTGAAACGTTTCCGAGTAATGCGAAAATCACACTGAGCCATCTGATTTGTTTAACCAGATTTTTCTTTCTTTTTCTCCTATATAAATCTGTCTCTTTCTTATAAACGAGTGAAATTTCCAGAGACATACAAACCAAACATTAATAATAGAGTCGACTTGGAGCAATTTTAGCTCAGTGAGTTACGGGCTCTTTTGGATATAAATATTGCTTTTGTTTCCAAACAAAATATGTATATACTAGTAGTTTGCTCTGAACTGTGAACTCACGCTCGCTCGATTTGCGCTTGACCGATTTGACTCATTTCTGAACTTAATAATTCTTTTAGCCTTATTTTTTCGCTTGCCAAATTTCATGATATTCCGATCAATGATACTCTAGTTATCGTCGAATAAACATTCATACAAACGCCGGATTGTTTTAGAGAGATTAAGTAGGAATTTTTTTAAATGTCTGAATTCACTTAAGATCTTATCTTCCAAAGAATGGCATTGTTATCTACTGTTAAGTTCGACTCCTAAATGAGCAGTGCATAACGAAACGCCTAGACAACAAAATATTGTATGTTAATAGCAACTTTACCACCTAAACAAAAATGCTCAAGTTTGAACGCCAAGTCGCCAACGCATTTCAGATTCCATTTTTGAAATTGGAAGCGGCAGCCATTTTGTGTGTCAGTTACAGGATGATTAAGTAATGGCTTTCGGATCTTAATATCGTATACTTCTCTGTGTTTTATTCTAGATATTTCATAAATTTGACCCTGGCTTAAGTTTATAGGATTTTGATTGCTTACTATTTGGATTTTTGTGAAAAGTGTGCTCGATAACGACCCCGGCTGTGTATATGGACTTTGATTTAGCGGGAATAAGAGGTACAAAAATGTAATGTATGTAATTTTAAATGTAACTTCAATAATTACCGTAGATTGCAGCCATAAATTTTTTTGTACTTACTGGTTTTTATTAGAATTACCTTATATAAGTATAAGTAAACATTGTTATTTAATAAACAACAAATATGTGTTAAATTAAAGTTTCAAAGAGACAAATGAACTTTTTAAAACTTAAATACAGTTTTTCTTAATAACATGCATATACAATAAATTAAGTAAGAATCTTAAATCGTTTCAACCTGTATCACACTGTATACCTTGCTACCGCTTTCAATTTCAAAAAGTATTATCTGGAATGCGCTGCCGTTCAAATTTGAGCCTTTTCGTTCAAACGTTAAAGTTGCTATTAACATAAAATATTTTGTTCTTTATGTGTTTCGTTGTGCACTGCTAATTAGTGGTGGAACTTAACAATAGAACAATGCCATTTATTGGAAGATAAGCGCTTAAGCCAATTCCGACATTAAAAAAAAATTCTTCTATAGTTTAGGTATAAGGGGGGGTTATCCCGATTTCGTCTCTTTTCAAATTAATTTTAAGCCAAATAAGCGAAGATAAAATAGCGAAGATAAAATTTTGTAAGAAATATAATATGTTATATTTCACTCTTTGATCTTGATATTTCGGCCGTTCGATACACGATTACTTACATTTTCCTCGATTCATTTAAATCGCAAAGATAGGTCTGAACTATGATCTAATTACACTGGTCAACAAGTTTTCTGCACAGAAATGATATTTTGAAATTCTTGCAGAAAACTGTGTGCTGAATCCAAATACATAGGTAACACTAAAAGTTTCCGGAACTGGCCACTTACATAAACAATATTTGAAAATTTATTGCAACATTTGAAAATATAACTCTTTGGCTGTAGAATGCAGTTTGTTTCATCTGACTGTCTTTTGTTTTTACCTTGTGGCGCCATTTAAAAAATTGTGTGTCTGCATCAACATGGATTTAACTCGGGAAAATTTTCGTAGTATGATTTTCTACGATTTTAAGTGTAATTTGACAGCTCAACAGAGCATCGCTCGGCTTGAAACAGCTTTTGGCAATGAAGCACCATGCAAGACGACTGTTTATAGCTGGTTTGCAGAATTCAAGCGTGGTCGTATCAATCTCAGTGACGAATCTCGCGATGGTCGGCCGACCACCGCTGTGACCAACAAAAACATCGATGCTGTGCGCCGTATGATTGAAACAGACAGGCATGTGACCTACCATGAAATTCGCGCATCCTTAGAAATAGGCATGAGTCAAATACAATCAATCCTACACAAACATTTGGGTGTGAGAAAGCTGTGCTCGCGGTGGATCCCACACAACTTGACCGAGGCTCAAAAAACGGACCGCGTCACTTGGTGCAGTGCCATGCTTAACAGATTCAACGAAGGTGCGTCAAATTTGGTGTGGGACATAGTAACAGGTGACGAAACATGGATTTATTGCTACGATCCCAAAACAAAGCAGCAATCGAGCGTATGGGTCTTTCAAGATGAGCCGAAACCAACCAAAGTGGCGCGCGTGAAAAGTGCATCTAAGCGGATGATTGCTTCTTTTTTTAATAAAACTGGACACGTGGCTACTGTTGCTTTAGAGAATCGTCGTACTGTGAATAGTGACTGGTACACGACCATTTGTTTGCCGGAAGTTATTGACGAACTCCGTAAAAATAACCGTAAACGCCGTATCATCCTGCACCACGACAATGCTAGTTCTCACACGGCTAGACAGACAAACGATTTTTTGAAGACGAAAAATGTAGAACTCATGAGTCATCCTGCATACAGTCCCGACCTGGCACCTTGTGACTTTTTTCTGTTCCCAAAAATTAAGAACCAATTACGCGGTCAACGATTTTCATCACCAGAAGAGGCTGTCGAGGAGTATGAAAAACACGTTTCAGAGGTCACCACAGGGGAGTGGCACCAAAGTTTTCAAAACTGGTTTGATCGAATGAAAAAGTGCATAGACGCCAAGGGAGATTATTTTGAAAAACAATAAATTAATTTTGTACCTTTAATAGTATTTTTTCATATTCATTCCGGAAACTTATAGTGCAGATTTCTTCTATCAGGTCTCAGTTTTGTGAAATCAACTTCAAGTATTGAAATTTACCGTTTCTTTAATGCTTCTAAACAATTTTTTTTACTTATTACAAATGTATTTTGTACATTTATTTTTCATAATTACAAGTCCTTAATCAATACTTATTAAGTTGAAAGTAACATAGTTCGCGATTGAACCTTATTTTTCAAAATAAATAATATTTTGTGAGAGCTTGTTCGGTCCATACATTTCATACCAAGTTTTTACTATGAAAAATTGGGTGTGATTGTTTTGAGACATTTAATCGAAAACTAGGCTTGGTTACGTGAATCTTTTTATCATATTATTAAAAATAACCACTGAGAAGAAGTATTATTGAAAATTAAAGCCGAAAAACTAATTGTGCTAAGCGTAAAGCCCCACCACAAGTAGTAAAAACACGCGATTTTTCAAAATTTTGTCTGTCTTAGACAAATATTACGACGTGATAGAGAAAATCTGAGTTCATATTCGGATTCAGCATACAAATTTCTATAATAATTTCAATAAATCGTTTCTGTTACAGAAAATTTCTACAATTTTGTTGACCAGTGTTATCATTTCATTTGAGCTATGTTAAGTTTTGAAGAGTAAAACTTATACTAACAAAATTTAATATAAAACGGCCGTCATATGAAAAACCCATCCCTCTAATTCTAAAATAATAAATAAAAACACCTCGAAACCGCGAATTTTCTAAGCGGCGCGCTTCCGCTGAGCAGGGTGACCATGTGTAAAATTAAAGCGTTGCAGCAAGACAGATTTCGCCGGATAACCTCGTCTTAACATAATTCATCATAAGCCAGCCAAAACAACCCATTTTTATACGTTTCTTCTTACCATGTAGCTTAAATGTCGCTTGGTTTTTGTATGGAAACTTGCCAGCGCTATATAGGTATAATCCTTAGGTTTAGTCTGTATGCCTGTAGAAATTTCGCACTATGATCGCACGTTTTGAAACGCTTCCTAGCCTAGGTGGGTAAACGTTGTGACGCTGCGTCGGGAACGAACGCCAGACCGAAACCAAGTAACATTGTTGAATGAATTTTGACTACAGGGGACAAAGTAAACACGCATCATACTCGTACGTACATAATGACTACAGGGGAAAAATTAACACGCGGCATAAAAACAACAACAGGGGCAACAGAAACATACGCGTCATAAAATACGAGTAGGATAATAGAAACACGCTTAATTTATTCCTACTCGTCCTCAGTTTTTTGTCGCTCCGTCATGTATATTTTTGTCTGGGACATTTTTTATTCTAGGAAACACACACTTACAAATCAAATCAAAATCAAAATATTTATTTTTGCAAAATAGATACATAAAGTATACTTTCTACAAGTAAAGTAATTTTACCGTAAAAATCTATCCGTAAAAAAACATGCTATTAAAAAATGATTTCTTTTTTGGGAGTTTATTTACACTTCTTGAAAGGATCGGATTACTTTTCCTAACAGCCTGTATAAATTGACTTTTGTTTATATAGTCAAATTCTTACTGGTAGTCTAGTCTCCAGTTTCGATTTTTATCTTTAGGTTGATGTAGATTACCTAAGATTTTTTGCAAAACATCAAACAAGCATTATTTAGCCTGAAAAAAGGCTTTTCCCTCATGAAATTAATGAGATTGTCCCTCATGCAATTTAACTTGACGTTTATTATACAGCAGGAGAATAACATCAGCGCCCTAAAAAAGTTTCATTAGGGTGACACATTTCTGACACTTACGTGATTTGTATTGTGTCAGTTATTATTATTTTAACAGTAACATTCATACTGAAGACTTGGTAAGTAGTCGGTATTAAGGTTCAATGACTGTTTTTGGGAAATTCTAAAATATTTCTTTTCTGTTAACAAAGGCAAGCGGCGCAGTAACAAAGGAAAGCCAAAATTTCAATTTTGAAATTACGCAAAAATCATTATTGATCCGTGATACTGATCACTTAACAAACCTCCGGTATGAATTTGGCTGTGTAAATAAATGCCACCTTATATATTCTTCACGTAAGCTCTTATTACGCTTGAACGTTTTTTTGTTGTACTCGTAATATCAGCGGTCAAACCGTGCTGAATCTTTTTACGTTCATCATTTGGTATGCTTCAAAGATATTCTGTTATAAATGGCTCAAACCAAATCTAACTATTGCTCGCGAGAGCGGTTTAGGTAGCCAAATGGTAGACAGATGTTACATATTAATCAAATTCAAGATATAGTCTAACTCAATGTGTTTTACCGGCAGATAGTAAAAATACTTTAAATGAACCATGCCACCAATACATTAGTTCGATCTTGTTGATATGGCACGAACATAATATTACTGAATTAATATTAAATAGTGAGTGAGCTACACTTTTTTTTCCAGGAAAGCGTTCCATTTGTGATATACCACAACGGCAGCGATGAGGCTCATTTGTCCGTGCACCCAGTCTCAGACAGGTGGCCAAAGTGAATGTTGTTTTGTCAAGAAGAGTCCCTATATTGGCCGAAGGGAGAGCGTTTAACCAATAACCTGACTCTGGTTCGCTGGACGCCAAAAGACGAGCTCGGTCTGCAGGGTTTAATGAGGTATCCAGTAGGTTCTTTTGAACCTGGATACAGAGCGGCTCGTCCCATGACCTCTGCGAAGACAGAGTCATCGGGAGGTTAGTACACGGACCAGCAGTGTCAGTCCATGCACTCCTGGCCTCAGCCAAGCACGCGACCTCAACATCACCAAGTGATGGGTTTATAATTCTGCCAAAGAGGTCCATCGTGCTGTAAGCTGAAGACAAGAATGCAGGGAGTGCCACATTGGACACCCTTCGGATTCCTAAACCGCCAAATCGGATCGGTAGACTGGCTTGGGTCCAGCTCCGGTCATTTAAAGGGCAATTTAGAATTTCCACTAAAGTTGTTCTAATTATTTCATCTATATATACCAAAAGTGGGGAATGTTTCTTTTCCAGAACTTTTACCGTTGTTTTAGTTTTTCAGTCAACTCAACAACAATCAAAACTCAGAGGTGTTGTAGATATCAGATTCAGTTATTGATTACAAGTTTAAGGTACAAAATAATCTACAATACAAATTCTGTCCGTCTGTCCGTCTGTCCGCGGCTTGGCGCAGAGACTATTAGTACTAGAAAGCTATAATTTGGCATGTATATAAATATTAAACACGCCGACAAAATGGTAAAATAAAATGTTGAAAAAAAATTTTTTTTTAGTACCTCTCATACACGTAAATAATAATATCCATTTATTTCAGATAACATTGATCCATAAGTGTTAGTAACAATGATCTTATAAACTATATTAGTAAATTAAATTAGTATTTAAATTAAATTAAATAATAATTTGACCACAGGCCACTTGTATGCAGTGCCAGAGCACAGGACAGTCGCAGCTGTCCGCCACCGCCTGCAGAATGCCGTTGTCACTGGCCCGTACTCTGCGTATAAGCGACGCAGCCCGCTTGCGCATTATGGCCGGGAATCCGTCCACGCGTGCTTCCGCAAACATTCCCGACGCACTGCAGAAACGGGGCAGCCTCAACAGCACTCTGAAAGCGTTATTGTACTGGACGCGTAAGGCGCTCAGCGATTTTTGAGAGTATTTACACCAGAGGCTGCTCGAGTAAAATGATTGACAGTAAGCTCGGAAGAGCGTGATCTTGACGTCTTGTGTAGATCGAGCAAACCTCCGGGCAATCATGTTACTTCTCACCGCCAACGCCCTACGCTCCCTCTCTATATCCTCGTCATCCTTGAGGTCGTCTGTCATAATATGGCCCAGATATTTAAACTTTGTGACCCTGTCGAGCATCGTACCGTTGAGAGTCAGAGGCGGAATCACACTAGGGCATTTATTACCTGCCTTAAAAAGCATAAATTGACTTTTTTTTGCGTTATATATTAGGCCGTGTGACCCCGCATATGCCTCACAGACTGCCAGGAGTTTTCGGAGTGCACCCACCGTCGGTCCCAGCAGCACCATGTCATCAGCATAACTGATATTATTTGCTGACACATCATTCATGTGGCACCCGACACGCATGCTACTGAGACCAGCGATGAGCTCGTTTACATATATGTTAAAGAGCCTTGGAGAGCTTAAGCCCCCTTGTCTCACTCCGCACTCCACTGTGTACTCCTCCGACACTCCATCTGCCCATTTAACATAGTTGACCTGGTTAGAGTACCAGTGCTGAAATACAGACAGCAGTTCCGAGGGAAGGTTAGTCTCCTCGAGCTTTCCCCACAGTACATCGTAAGACACCAGGTCGAACGCCTTCGATAAATCCAAGAAACAGGCGTATACCGGAGTACTCCTGTCGGTGTAGTACCTGACGGTATGCTTCACGCCCAGAATTGCGCTCTCAGTTGATAGTCTGGCACGGAAACCAAACTGCGAGTCATGTAATTTAACGTATTCACTAAGCTGAGCGTCAAGTAAACCGTCAAGCACCTTAGCTATTGTAGTAGCGAGAGATATCGGTCTGTAATTGATTTTGTCCGATATATCACCTGTTCTATTCTTGATAATTGGCACCACGACGGTTTTCATTAGATCTGGCGGAAGGTACGAGTGAACAATGCACAGTGAGAAAAACATAGATAATACTCTAGGCAGATGGACGCCAGCGTACTTCAAATGCTCAATGCTGAGCCCGTTATGTCCCCGAGATTTTCCTTTTTGCATGTTTTTTATAACCGCTGCAACATCCTTCGCAGAGAACCGAACCAGTTTCCGGTCACCACGGGTCTCAGCACTGTTCACCCTTTTCCGCGAAGGCCCAAGAGGAGAGCTAACCCTAAAGTGGTCTCGGAACATATTGGCCACCTCCACAGGATCACTGATGCCATTTATACTCACAGGCAGACCAGGCCTAAGATTAAGTTTGTTCGTGGCTTTCCAAAACTTGCTGAATTTGTTTTTGGCGTGGTAAGATGCAATTATGTTCATCTTAAGCTGTTCTGCGTGATCTTGGCACCACTTAAGTTTAGATTTAAATATCTTACGAGCCTTGTGCATTTCGTTGTAGATGGTGCCACTGGATGGCCTGCCGTGCAACGACCACGTCTCAAACCTAAGCCTGGCCTCTCCGTGAGCATCGCGGACATGTTTATTCCATCCTACAACAGTTTTTTGCTTCTCCCTGCCATTACGGGAGCCCGTATGACTTTGTTCAGCAGCTGTACTTAGCACTGCCACAATATTTGAATACATATCATCCAAAATACTCCTATGCTCAACATCATGACATAATCCAGCACAGCATGTCCCGAATGCCGTCGGGAAATCAACCATTCTAAGCCTGGCATTACATAGGTCGTGGTACAATTCTATTTCATTTGGATTTCTCTCTCCCCACAAAATCTTAGGCTTTCTATTTATGCCAGTACCAAGCATCGGTTTCTTAGGCCTAACTAGTTCTAAGTTACAATCTACAACCAAAGGGAAATGGTCCGATACATACACATCTTGTCGCACACTAACATTCACCACCGTTTGCCATGCAGATCTCGTCACTATACAATGATCGAGCCATCGTTTACATCCGTGAGCATCACTGATAAACGTATATGTCCCAGAGTCTATTCCTAGCTTTTCGTAGTCCGCACAAACCCAGTCTTGATCGGTACAAATGTTTAGTAACTCACCACTAAAGGGTTCACCTGGATGTGCATTGAAATCGCCTAGAATGTAGACAGCTTCTGTATCACTGCTATCCACAATAGACGCCACTTCACTTAAAACTTCTGTAAATTCCATAAGATTGTCGGTACAGGCCGTCAGCATATAGACACACAGAATAAGAAAGGAACGATCACAGCTTATTATTTTAATTCCTGTGACACGCTCACAACTGCTATCTATTACCGTAACATCTTGAAAAACACTTTTTCGCCACAAAATCGCGACACCACCGTAAGGCCTCCCTTTCAGGATGCCCTCAGATGTAGCCACCGATGATTTGCCCGTGTATTCAAAATCCTGATGAATAGTTCCAAGGTATGGCAGGTCGTGTGGTAGAAGCCACGTTTCCTGAAGTGCTAAGATGTCAGCCCTAAAATGGGGATGAATTTTTTTAAATCGTCTATCCCATAGTGTGGGGTATCGTTGGATAGACCGTTCAAAAACATTGTGGGTGCGTAAAAACTATTTTTTTATTTAGGGATCGGTTGGCGAAATATTAAGCTTTAAAGTGAAAATTTTAGTTAGAGTGGAGCGTCCCCCCCCCTGTCGGCTAAACGGTTGTTTATAGAAATGTGAAAAAATTCACAGAAGTAGTATACATATATAATGAGTTTAAAAAGTAAATTATTACAGCTAAGTAGGCTTTACAGGTTTACGAGTAAAGTCCGCGCCAAACTTTTGGCCCCCTATAATGTATGGGACCAGAAGTTTGGCGCGGTCTGTATTAGTAGACCAACATAAATGTACCGGGCAACTACGGAACCCTACATTGCGCGTGGCCCGATACGCACTTGGTTTTTTTATTACTTGTAAAGCCAGGTGTATCTAAGCCGTTAACAATGTTAAGCCTCCTTCAAAATTGCTTGCAAGTAAAATTATGATATCGAAAAGCCATTCTTGGCTCTATCGGGGAAATTTTCCTCTCTAGAATATCAATATTTTTCATGATTTATTCGCACTTGCATGAATTTTTTCTTTTGTCTGTACATATATGAGGTGAATTTGATACACTCGCGCTTGGGCTGGAGAAGTGTGGGGAGCAAAATAATATTTTTCGAAGATGAACCAGAAAATAAAAATGTGTTCGGAATGTGTATAATGCATTCCGCTAGCTGAGCCTTCTTTCTGATTGTTTACCGAATCTTCAGTATGAATTTGGTGTATGTCATGTTGTTTAGCAAAATCATTTGTTTTAACGAGTTTAGTATCGTCAAGTAATCTACAAAAATAGAACTTTGTTTTTTTTTTGTTTGTTATTCAATCCAATTCAAACAATTCATAGAATTAACTTATCCAATTAATATTCATATTCTTCCCCTGTTACACACATGACAAAGTTATAAATTACCTTCTGATACTATCCATCAAAGATACCCCAAGTATAGAGCCCGCTCCATAGCTCGCTGAGCGACCTTAAATCGGTGGAACAGGTGACGGTAGGGCAATAATAGTCTCAGACTTGTCCTGAATACACTAGTGTCCCCCAGGCGCCAAGAGGCACACTACTAAGAGAGTACCTATACATATCGTTGCGGTATTAGAAAGTACAAGCGTAAATTCGCAGGTCATGTTGAGAACAGGATAGCTCAGTTGGTAGAACAACCGCCCGGTAAGCGAGAGGTCCCGGGTTCGAATCCCGGTTCAGAGCTCCTCACGTCCAGATTTACGTTTCTGATTTTCTATACCGCAGTGATATAAATTTAATTTGTTATCTCTTTGCGATGGATAAATCACCAAGTGTTTAAAATATAGAAATTTATTTCTATCATAGTTTCGAAAAAAATTAGAGTGACAAAAAAAATTTATGAAGCGCAAGTTAGAGTGGAGCGTCCCCACCCTGCCGGCTAAACGGTTGTTTATAGAAATGTGAAAAAATTCACAGAATGCCCTGAGGATTCTGTATACACAGTTTAAATTCTATGTATACAAAGGGTCTAATTAGATTAGTCTTCTATTTCTTCTTGAATTATTAAATATAGGTTTTTCTTCCCATTATGAGAAAACTGTATCAGTTTCATCTAACTACAGATTGCCATCTACAACGTTCCTGACACACCACTTGCTAATTTTAAGCTTAAGAAAGTGATTACAGCCATGTTTAAAAGTAATAGGCATGATGACTAAAAAAAAATTATCAGTCCGTCAGTTAGATTATCAGAAAATATTGGACACATATTTTTTTCTTTTTTCAATTAAACAAACAATGATGAAGATATAGCCCGCTGAAGTTCCGCGTGACGTCACATCTAGGTACAATTTTACTAAGAAGTGACGTCATTTTCCCTCCCTCCCAAACTTTGACGCGCTCTAGCTCTGTCATTTTTTGTTTGATTGACAAAAGAAAAAATACGTGTCCAATATTTTTTGATAATCTAAATGACGGACTAAATATAATAATATTTTGTTTACCCTGTGTACACATCAAATATGTAATAGTAATAATACATCCTATTATACACATCAAACCTCAGTTTATGAAACCCGAAAAGAAAAAAATGCATATCAAATCAAATCAAATCAAATCAAATTTCTTTATTGAACAATTAGTTTACAAAAAATATTGCTAAGACTCTGAACCCCAAACTAATATAATTGTCCTTTGGGGAACAGTATTTCCAATTCGAGGGTACTTAAAATATTTTACACGGACATAGGTATTCTACACACAAAGAAAATTGATTTTATCTACAGACAAAATAAACAAAATAAACAAAATATGGCTCAATGTATACACTAATAGATAATAATTTTAAAATAGTTAAATAAACTACACACAAATATTACATAAGTATATTATTATTCTAGTATAAAATAGACATAATTTCTTAACATAAGTACATTACTAAATTGATATTTCTGTGAGGATATAGTATATGTATTGGGTACACGATAAGATAATAAGTTTTAGGATACTTTGTTAGATTGACAAACGACGACCAAAAAGTAGATGAAATAAAATAACAGACACAAATATAATGCAGGTAGTTATAGAAATTGAATAAAAACTTTCGGGTGTTAGTTAGCTAAGAAGCAGTGAACATTTAAACGTCCAGTATTGCTTGACACTGGTTTCACGGGTATTTACGCTTATGGCAAGTCTTACGTAAACTGGACAGCTAGTTGTAACGAAAGATAAGAATAGGCCATAGACTTATCGTTGCACAGAGATGACAAAAGGTTATGTTAATATTGTAAACAAGCCTTCAGTTTTGTTGTAGTCAAGTTTAATTAGATATTTATGCAATACTCGGACACATTGAAATTTGTTAAGGTTAATAATATTTAATTCTTTGTTAATTTTATTGTAAATAGAAGGTCCAGTAAAATAAATACACCTTTGTGCAAAACAAGTACGAACTAAAGGAGTGTGAAAATTTTTGTATTTGATACGTTTAGAGGCAGAAATATTTGTACGTTGTTGACGATGTTGATATAAGATAATAGATTTTATGTAAGACTGTCGGACTGTAAGGATTTGGGCTTCACTGTATAGTTTCTGAGTGGGATATCGGCGAGGCTTTTTAAGCATAATTTTGAGCACATATCTTTGGGCTCGTTCAAGATTTATAAGTACAGTTTTCGAGGCACCACCCCACGCCCTAATACAGTATGTTAAGAGTGAATGTGTTAAGGCAAAGTATATGGTTTTTAATGATTTTAAGTCAGTTATAGATCGCAGAGTTTTAAATATTTTGACAGTTTTACGCACTCGCTTCATGGTTAAGTTAATATGATCTGCCCATGATAGATGCATGTCTAATATGATACCTAAGTATCGTATATTAGAAACCCTCTCCATTTGTTCACAATTACATACGATATGGCTAGACTGTCCGCACAAGTGAATTTTTAATTTAAAATGTTCAGAAGAAGGTTGTGTTGAACTGTTAATACTAAATGTTATATATTTAGATTTTGAAACGTTGAGTGTAAGTAAGTTAGAGTTAAGCCAGTCAGCTATGGTGCACAGGCCAGCGGTAGCAACGGTTTCTACCTCTTCCCATGTGTTGTGATGAAAAATAACGGCTGTGTCATCCGCGAAGGTAACAATTCGACAGTTTTTTATTTCCAGCTCGCACAAGTCGTTTATATACACTAGAAAAAGGGTAGGACCCAACACACTGCCCTGTGGGACACCAAAGCTGACCGGTATAAATTCACTATAATCAGATCCAATTTTAACCGCTTGCATCCTGTTACTGAGATAGCTTTTAAACAGCTCCAACGGTGTTCCACGTATACCCATAAGGTTTAATTTACGTAAAAGGATGGGAATGGACACAGTGTCAAAAGCTTTGGCGAGGTCCAGGAATACAGTAACACATCTATCACGCTTATCAAGTCTGTCAATAATTGAGTTAGTGAGTTCAGAGACTGCTTCTTCGGTAGATTTATGTTTTCTAAAGCCAAATTGGTTATTTGAAAGATATTTATTATGTTCGAGGTAACTTGTTAAGCGTTTATTGATGACTTTTTCAAATAATTTAGAGATTGTGGATAGTAATGAAATTGGCCTATAGTTTCCGACACCGTCAACATCCCCACCCTTATGTATGGGGTGTATGATAGACTTTTTAAAAACGTCTGGAACAATACCATTTGTAATACAGAGATTAAAAACATATGTAAGTGGGGCAATTAGGATTGATTTTGAATTTTTGATAACAATACTAGAGATACCGTCCCAACCACAGGACGACTTATTGGCTAGAGACGAAATCAATGAAGAAACTTCGGTCTCATCAGTAGGCAAAAGGGAAAATGAGTTAACTGGAGTAATTGTATTACTATTACATTTATTGACTAACTCATTTTCAGTCTCATCAATTTTATCTAATATTTGTTTAGCTAGGTTTTTACCCACATTGGCAAAAAAGTGATTAGTATAGTCTATTGACTCCTTGTGCGTTTTTTTTAACGATAAAAGTGGTGTTGCTATCTCTGAAGTAGAGTTTAGGTCACATATTTTCTTTACAGTATCCCACATCTGCTTAGGATTATTAGAACTTTTATCAAGTAATTGTTTTTGATACTGTCTTTTAAGGAGTTTTATTAAATAATTGCAAATATTCCTATATTTTTTGTATTTTAACACCGCAATAGCATCACTAGGATTACGTTTTAGTTTTAAATGTAGACGATCACGAGTTCTAATGGATTTTAAAATTCCAGGGGTTATCCAACTTTTTAATTTATTTCTAGAACGAGACACTTTTACTAGATGAGAATTATTATCAATTGCTGTTTTGATTGCTTTGACCAGGTTCGTTGCAGCTTTGTTTGCATCATTTTCCGAGTAGACATTATCAAATGAGTTGTTTGCAAGGTCAGTATTTAGATTTTCATAATTAATTTTAAGTCTAGTTCTAGTATTTGTTGTGGATTTAATATTTTTCCGTAAACAAAGATAAAGTAGAACTGGTTCATGATCGGTTATTGCTGTATCTAAAACAATTGTAGAGTAGGTATTAGGTCCTTTAAGGAAAACATGATCAAGACAGCTTTTGAGCCTAGTCGGTAAATAGTGAGTAGGAAAGACACCATGTGTAGCATTCATATTAAGATATTCGCAGGCAGAATCATCAGAAATATTAGGAACTATGTTTATGTTCATATCACCTAATAAGACAATAGTTTGAAAAGATTTAAGTTTGGCTAGCAAGTCGTCTAATGAGTTAATGAAATTTTTTGGGTTATGAAAACAAGGAGGTCTGTAAACTCCTACAATAATTAAATCAGGCCCAAATTTTATGGTGAGGCAATCACCATCTCGGATATTTACCTCTTCAACTGAGCTATCCAAGTTATCTTTTACGTATACGACAACTCCATTGTTTTGGTTGATGAACTTAGTGGTTCTAAAAGATTTGTAGGTAGGTAACTGTGGAATTAAAGTAGAATTATCTATTCGGGATTCAGTTAATATGATTACGTGAACGTCACAGGAAATTCTTTGGAGGAGTATAGGAATTTGGTCTATGTTTCCACCAATACTTCTTATATTTAGATTGAGGACAACAATAGGTTGGGCTTTTGATTTTGGAAAAAGAAGATGGCAAGACTCTGGTTCACTCCTATATGCCATTGGCGTGTTTAATTGATCAATATCATAAATTAATTGGTCAACAGAAGTCATCAGGACGGACAAGTAGAGCAACAATATATTTTGGAACTATGACAATGGAGAGTAACAGTACCGCTATGAGTGTGTTAATACTACCATCATTAAGACAGACGTGCAAATTATTGTAATAGTCAGGCAAAAACATGAAACTAAACATTATCTTTGAGAAGTAAAAGGGAAATTGTTTTCCTAAGATCCATGTAAGAAATAATAGATAATAAGAATATGTTTTACAAATAAAATATGAATAACTAATGTATGCAAATAAATATATATATAGAGCCATAGAAAATACTATTGATAGGAAAAAACTTACAATAAATGACACAAAAATACATGCATGAGGTAGTCACAGAGACTTTTGCACATCCGTAGCTACTACTTCATTTTCAGCAAGGCCGCTCAGATGGGTCTCACTTTTTACAAGTATGTATGGTTCTCCATCGTTTTTGCGTAGGTAGATTCTTCCGTTAGATGACCAGCAATGTTTATAGGAGTAAGCCTTAGAGTATTGTCGAGCAAGGAAGAATATTTTCTTCGCTTTCTGTGTCAGAAGCTCTGATATATATACGGGATTGTTGTTACCAGAGAATCCGATAGAATCACAGGTTAGACGCTTGTTCTTAGTCTTCTTGACGTGCTTCTTGAACTCTTCTAAGACAGTTTGCTTTTGGAATCGACTGTTTAGCTCCACTACTATAGGCTTAGAGTCAGTAGCTTTGCCAGGAAGGCGGTGGGCGCTGCGAATTTCTGGTTTTTGTGTAATGTCTAGAGCTTGGAATATTGTCTCGGTGAGTGTAATCAGGCTTTCATTCGGTTTTCTTGGTATATTTCGAATCTCTATTGATGTAGAGCCTTGCCAGCGTTGTATCTCTTCAACTTGATTTTCCAGAGATTCAATCTTAATCCTGTCATCTCTGTTTTGTTTTTCAAGTTCCATAACTTTACTTTTAAGCTCTTTGTTTTCTTCAGTGTGATAGTTCAGCGAAGCTTCTATAGCATGGTATTGTTCCTTAATGTCTCTAATCTCCTGAAGTATTTTGTTAAACTTGACATTGATCATTTTTTTCAGATCTTCATCCAACGCCGGATCGTCTTCTGTTTCAGAATTTTGATTCAGTTTCCTTCGAGTGGTTACGTTTGAGTTTGAGGTAGGAGTGTTCTTCGCGGAGCCTGCATCATTTCCAGCCAGCTTTTGAGGAGAGCGTTGAAGTGGCATCTTAATCTTGAGAACAGTGTTTAATATATATATATATATATACTACAACACAATGTCCTTTCTGCCGATTTGTAAGTCTATGCAGTTGAGTGATACCGGTTCAAGCAAAACGATACACGCAGGCGCACACGACCGTTGGGAAGCGCTGTACGAAGTGGAATGAATGTAAGACATTGCATATAAACGTAGCGAATCTACACTAATAAAATAAAGAGATGTTTGCGAGTTAGAATGTAGGAGGTAATCTCCAGAACTACTGATCCGATTGTAAAAATTCTTTCACTAATAGAAAGCTACATTATCCCTGAGTGCTATAGGTTATAATTTGTTCCCTGAGAACAGCCAGATAGAGATGTAAATTACAACCGTGGGCAATCTGTGAAAATACTAAACCGATTTTGAAAATCTTTTCACTGCTGTAATCTCAGAACATTTTTAAATGTTTTGTGGTTGTAATAGTGAGACTCTTCACTATAGACATAGGTTTTCTGGGGACATAACCAGTAATTTAACTATATACTGTGGGCCGAAATGTACCTATCGAGTACTTACAAATATACACTAATGTATTTTATTTTTTAAAAATCTTTTGCCCGCGACTTCTTTCGCGTGAGTTTCGGATATAAATTGGAATCAGACTTCCCATAGATTTATATAATAGCCTTTGCCGTTTGCGTCTACTCAATCTTTGCCCCGTTTTCGGCTTGGGCGTTATTTTATGAACACCCCTTATACTCTGTATGTTGACCAGGGTAACCACGATGATAAGAAAGAAAACCGCATGCAAATCCGTAAAGTGGTTTTCGAGTTAAAAAGCATTTATTCAATCTTTGCCCCGTTTCCGGCTTGGGCGTTATTTTATGAACACACCTTATAGTCGATGTGTTAACAAAGGTAACTACAATGATAATAAAGAAAACCGCATTCAAATCCGTTGATGGGTTCTCGAGTTATAAAAGCGTTCATTCAATCTTTGCTCCGTTTCCGGCTTAGGAGTTATTTTATGAACACCCCTTATAGCATATGTGTTGACCAGCGTCACTACGATGATAATAAAAAAAACCGCATCCAAATCCGTTAAGCAGTTCTCGAGTTAAAACGGAACATACAGACAGAGAGACAGACAAAATATCTAAAAATTGTTGTTTCGGCCTCAGTACAGTACCAATAACCCATTTCATTTAAAATTTCGCGAAAATTTTTATTTAGTCTGCATGGATTGTAACGTTAAAACTATAATTATGTTAGCGGTTGAGACTAGCTACCCACAACCCAGGGAATCCTACTGTGGGGACTAGAGAACATGTTTGGTAACTATGTTTAAGTGTTCACAATAAACGATTTATTTATTTATTTAATATTCAATGTACAGACACGACTTTTTTACTACTTTATTATATTATATACTTACATATAGATATTACTTGGTGTCCAAAATACCGCTCAAAAAGAGTATGTATATGATTGTAGTTGTAATGACAAATATGCGATTGTAAAAAAAAAATACTGCATACTTTTTTTCTCATTTGCCTTGAATCCGCCACTCTCGCACTCGTTTTCGCTTGGAGTGACAGTGACAAAAATAATATTCAGTGATGCTGTCAGGCGTCTAATTGAAAAGCTTATGTAATTGACAGTAGACATGAGTAATATGAAACTTTCATACATAAAAGATCTCGTAATCCAAGGCTTAGCACCATTATAGGACGTTCTCCCGACAACATTCTTTACTCAAATGCTTACCTTACCACAGGTACTTCACACACACACTCTTGCAGCGTGTACGTACACGATCATTAAAAACACCGAAATGCAGAAGCGACGGGTTATTTATGACGAAGGTAAAGTAGACTTAATTTTATAAATTACGCAATTATGAGCACACCGTGGGTGAAGGTAAGTATTTCAAAAGGCCAGTCGGACCACAGGAATTTGAAAAATTTTTGCATAAAAGATGGGTAAATAAGAAGTTTAGAGTCCTATTATGAAACGGAAGATCATTATCTACCGTGTCGACTCGACATTAAGGTAAGGAGACCATGAAAAATATTCAACACCACAAGATTAATCATTCCAATACATATTGCTACAATCGTTGAGTTCGATTGTGTTGTTACTTTTGAAAAGTAAACATAGTAGTAGATTGTTATCCAAGAGAGTTAAGCGATCAATTGCACGTGAGATATAGGCGCACGAGCGAGCAAAGAGAGCTAGGCTGCATATAGTTCGAGGGTGCAATTGATCACTTACACCCGCGTGTAATACTCTACTTTTCATCACTAATGCGAGGAAATATAAAAAATTTTACAAAATTATAATATGATGATTAACTGCACCCGTACATACTTGTTTGTTTCGCAGTAATTACAATTATCCCAACCGGTTTCGGTTTTACACTATTATCAAGGGTCTATTAAATAACTAGTAACACTTCTTTGCAGGATATAAAAAATTAATTCGACGTGCAATCAATGAAATATGTCGTTAATAAATTATGAAATTAATATATGTTTGCAACAACGTATTCAACAAGATAATTTTACTGCCGCCATTTTATTTTCATGTGACTTTTTCTTTTTTTGTGCAATCGCGTCTTACTGGCCAGTGTGATTGCTTTGAAAATATAACTCATTTAGTGGCTGTTTTAAATCATAAACGTCTTTTTTAGATTTAATTTAGCATATTACACTTATACGCAAGTCACATTTTTCCAAAATTATATTATACATAATATACGGAATAAAAAGGAAATAGGCAGAACAGATATTTTCCATTTTCATTTGGCGAGACGAGTGATTGACTACATAGTTAGTGACTATAAGGGACACTCGTTTGATTTTCAAATTTACTAACCTCCCTAGGTAGGTAAATCGAATTTACCTCCCGTATTTCGAGTTATATATGACTTACTTTCAGAGCATTAGTGATGAAAAAATATTTTCTTCCAAATTTGCTTTAATTTGGGCATTACTAGCCTAAATAGTGTGCACAAAGCGGCACTTTTCTGCTCCAGAGCAATGTAATGCAGAAAAGTATATATGAAAATCCATTATTGTCCTGAAAGCAATGCAATAATAGATTTACACACATACTTTACTGCCGCGCCACCACTGAAGTCCCGCGTCAGTATTTATTGTCTCTGGAATATGAACCAAAATGCCTTAATCCAGAGTTGGATTCCTTAGTCTGAGATCCAGAATCCATTTAAATCTGCAAATCCCAAGTGACCCGTACATAGAAAACTAGTTTTAAATTACCCTATCAGCGGGCCGATGATAAGCCATAGGCCAATCAGCGCTATTTTTATTTTCGCAAACAATTTAAAATAAAGAAAACTGGTTGAATGAAAACGTAAAACACAAAAAAAGAAACTAGAGCTAGCGTGCCAGTATTTTTCATAATCGAGTTCTAACTTCTCGAGTGGTTTATAAGCAAACGGTTTGGTTGATTGTCTTAATAGGTATAGAAAAATAGAAAACTATCTATAGTTTTGAACTGCCCAATTAGTGCGCCGATAATAAGTCATAGGCCAATCAGTGCTATTTTTATTCCAGCAAACAATTTAAAATAAAGAAGACTGGCTAAATAGACGTAAAAATTATACAAAAAAAAACCTTGATCAATAGGCGCGAATTTACGCAATAAATATTTTGTGAGAATTTGATTGTTTCTTGAAAATAGATTTTAGTAGCGAAAGTGACGACATATTAACACCTGAAAAAATGAAAAATGTGGCAAATGAAGTAAAAGATAATCTTTTGCCTCCAAAATCCAATGATAAATATTTGAAAATCGATGAGTATTTCATCACTTAGAAAACCGAAAAATGGGTGAAATCATTTTACAATTTTTGGCTTATTTTAGTGAGCTATCGAATAACGTTTAATAACTGTACGAACGTAACTATTCATTTTAATAAACATTTTTTGGATTATTTTTACTTTAGTTCTATAATTGGAAGTTGAAAGAAAAGCAGATTATGAAACTCGCAAAAGTGACTTTCTGATCGATGCAACAATCTACAATTACGGAACGTGTAATGTATGAAAGAAAATGAATCAGATATTAATAAAAATAAGCACTTTTCTTTAGTATATAGGGTGACTTCCAATTATATAGCCAAATTTACACTGGAGACTCGGTAAGTGGGCAGGACCGAGGTTCAATGACCCTTTGTCATTAGAAATGCCTCTACTTTCAGTATTATAAGGTAACTTTGGTTTATATTGCCAAATTCATACTGGAGACTCGAAATACGAAATTTTTTTTTGTACCACGTTATACACCCAATGACACAAGTCCGTACGGCCTATAACTCCAAAGTTAAGGGTCGGGGGGAGCGGGGAGTGGTATTTTTGAACTCAGGAGACACAGTTCTATCATGCAATGGTGCTAACTCCCAAGCCGTTATGCTCGACCTATTAGAGTGCAGTATCTGTTGCACAAGTTGCAGCGTGACGTCTATATCTGCACATCGGTCCGATGCACATTCCATGTGCATGTAGCCTAGCAGACCGATGGTAACCTAAGCTCACAGCCAGGTATATACGACAGTTGGGATACCTACGTCAGCTTATCTACATCAATGATACCAAGAAATACTTTATAAAAAATTTTATTTAAAAAAAAAACCCCCTGACCCAGACTCAACCAATACTGGTGCTATGACGCCTCATACCACCAGTATTGGTTCTCGTCTGGGCCGTTTGGGAAACCCATCCGGGTCCCAATGGCCTCCCACTTCTTGACGTGGTGAGGGCCCGCAGCTTCGCCGCTGCAGCGGGACCTGGTCGGATCAGTAATCTGTAAATAGAAAAATTAACATTAATTTCGTTGAAGCTTACAAGACGTTCTGAGGGTTGGGGCATACGACAAACTCTTTGCTTAAAACTTCCAACGGTAATAAGAAACTTGGATGGGTCGTTGATAGCAGTTTGTAGAAATGATATACTCACAGCAGCAACCTGCGGAGGCACCTCAGGCCTGGCGGCAGGCCTCGCCTCCGACATCAGGACGATGATCAAAGCCACGCAGATGGCCGCCTTCATTTTATAGTTTAGTGGCTGCGAATGAAAAGAAATAAAATATTAAATTCAGTCATAAAACAGGCACTTTATCCCTGGAAAGAATGCACAAGAGAAGTATAAAAATGCACAAAATAATTAATTTAAATATTCAATACTTACATATAGCACGGAGAGTCACGGGTCACTTGGCACGTTGGCTGTCGATGAGCTTATGAATATCAAGGATAATTTGGGCCCATTATATAGGGGCCTGCTGATATCATCGCCTGTGACGTGAACGATCCAATGAAGCAATGTAACGAAAATTGATTAGGCATTTATGAAATAATCCTGAATTAAAATTAATAAATAATTGTGGTTAAATCGCGAGCGGTTTATACTTTTGCGTCACCCATCAGAAATAATGCCGATACCATTGTAATAATAGGCAACTATTTCTGTGGTTTGGCTGAAACCCTGACGTCAACGGAAATTTCACCATATTTTTATGCCATAACTAAATAAATGTTATCATACCGTTTGTTTTTAAACTAAAGTTGGGTTTGTACCTAATGTAGCTAATACAAAGTGCATACGTTTTGACATGCTAACTTTTTCAAACTCCGTACAAGATTAACTTGCACGCCGACCAGGTGTAACTCCGTCTTGGCCGTACGTACCACCGAGCTACCGATAAAACCGCGGTGCACGTGACTCTCCAACGCTGCATGGAGCTCGCGGTCACACAATGGAATGAGGTGCAGCGACTGTGCTATCTTTGAAGAAAAAACCATGTATTTTACTCAGGCTTATCGACAGCGGCTTGGCGCCCATCAGCGAACACGTCGCAACAAACAAAAGTCCTGCCGTGATTTTGTTTTCAAAGGTGCGCATATAGCAACGGGGCGCGGCGAGAATGTTTAATTAACTACACGATAGACGCAACCTTGGCTGAAATTCAGGTGAATTCCCAATGACATCATTCGGCCTTGCCACACATGGTCCTGCCTAGCGACATACCTTTTAGTGATCGTTATCCTCATTACAACGGGTCGATAAGTCAAATAATTATTTGACCTATACCTATGGGTTTAATCGTTTGGCTAACAAGGAAAAATACTTCGGGAATCACGAAATGACGTAGCAACGAACCCGTGCTAGTTTTTATAAAACCGAAGATAAGGTATTTGGGATTATTTGGTTGCTACACAAAAGTAAAGTTTGACAACGCTTTTCGCTAACATAGCGAAACATCTCGCCGTCCGAGGGTCCGAGCAGAACGGTGACGGATAACACACAGCTTTCATAATGTAAATAATGTTTATGCAACATTACACCATCGATGTGTCTCGAGCGTTGCGGCGCATTGATACAGAGTGCATATATCAGACGTTCGTACTTGCGCTTGCTGCTCCGGCACCCTAACGTTATACTATCATTGCTGACATGCTGACTGCTACATGACGACGGTCGTAGTAAACGTAGTAAAGACATGTTCACGTCATACTATCTTACCTATGCAACATACGTGTACGTGTACGATAACTATATACATACACACACATATACACATACAAACGTGGTATGATCTCTACATTCGTCACGAACGTTTCAAGATTAAGGAATGTCTGTAGCAAAGGTCTACGAGCAGGTGAGCTTACGAACGACGTTACGTTACATATAATCTTAAAAGACTTCGTGTCGGAGTCGTCGCACCATCGAGCTACCGATAAAACCGCGGTGCAGGTGACTCTCCAACGCTGCATGGAGCTCCCGGTCACACAATGGAATCAGGTGCGGCGACTGTGCTATCTTTGAAGAAAAAATCATGTATTTTACTCAGGCTTATCGACAGCGGCTTGGAGCCCATCAGAGAATACGTCGCAACATACGAAAGTGCAGTCGAACGTTACACAGCGGGTGCTCGCCTGCGAGGCGCCCGTAAACTCGCCTACGGGCGCCGCAGTGTCGCAGTCATAATTTCTAATTATATCATTACACGCCCACATTCCGCTGAAATTTACTGGGGTTTCCTATTAAGACACTTAGCGTTGCGACACTTCGGGCGCGCCGCACATAATTTTTGTTTATGTGATTCCACGCCCAAGGTACTTGCCGCAACCTTGGCTGAAATTCACTGGAATTCCCCGTTACGACATTGCATGTATTTGCCACATATATTCAGGCGACTTTTATCGATCGTTTCATTTTACGACGGGTCGTTTATAACGAGGAAAAGCACTTTGTGAATCGATAAATGAGGTGCTAACACACCCGTGGAGTTATTATGAAAAACCCAAGATAAAGTATTTGGGTTAATTTCGTTGCTACGGCCACAAAACAAAACTAAAGTATGAAAACGCTTTTCGCTAACATATTTGCTGCTGCTTTCGCCGTCTGAGAGTCCGGCGGGCAAGACGGTGACGGATGACACACAGCTTTATAATGTAAATAAATAAAATGTTCATAAAATGTTCGTACACTAACTAGACACACACACACACACACACACACACACACACACACACACACACACACACACACACACACACACACACACATATACACATACAAAAAAAAACGTGACATGATCTCTACATTTGTCACGAACGTTTCTAGATTAAGAAAGCCTAGCTAGCCTAGGATCGACGTTACGTTACTAGAAGTCTAAGTTTTGCGCCGTGGGCTTCATGGGCTATGCAGCTGTGATTTTCTTACTTTTGTGCAACACCTGCAAGTCTTTTGCAGAGATTTATGTCTAGAACTTATCCAGGAGCAAGCCCGGAGGCTCGCAACCACCGTTTGTAGTGAAAAAATTCAAGTGCATTTTGAGTGAAATGCATCCTAGTGCATCGGGTTAAGATTGCAATGGCAAGATTCTTAGTCACATCTGAAACTGCATTCAGGCATTATAGACCGGACGGATCTGTGTTCCTGGCTGTACCTACAAGTTTGAGGAAATAAAGTAAAGAAATAAATATTTACTTTATTCCGCATAAAGTGATTCGCAAACTATGAGCGATGTGTCATTTCATCAATGAAAATAATTTATATCTCTTTCCAACTGTTTTATGTTATTACAGGACGGTTTCATGCAAGTAAATCAATTCCAACTTATGTATATGCACATTTTTTGTATGAAAAAATTTATGAACATAGATCAATAAAATATCGTTACTATTGTTATCTACTCGTATATACACAATACACTTTCCCATTACAGCCGTGGCAGATATTTTTAGAGCACCTTATATACTTGTTCAAGAACAACCTCGAATCAATTAGTATAGGAAGTCTAAATTTTATTTTGCGTATTCCACAGAAAGTTTTATTGGACCTTGGTTGACCACTTACCAAATCTCCAGTATGAATTTGGGAACTATAAACGAAAGTCACCTCATGATATAGTTAACAAATATGCATATACTAGTAGTTCACCCCGAACTCTGAACTCGCGCTCGCCCGATTCGCGCTAGACCGATTTGGCTCATGTTCGAATTAAAAAATTATATTTGCTTTATTTACTCGCCTTCCAAATTTCATGACATTCCGATCAACGATACTCGAGTTATCGTCGAACAAACATTTATACATACATACAAACAAACGCCGGATTGTTCAAGTAGACTCGGAGAACTCTATTGCTTCACTCGCTCGTTCAAAAAATTTACGAATAAAATAAAATATGAAATCACGAAAACATAGTTCATGGAAAATTTATATTTAGTTGGGCAGCCTCGTATTCGATTACAGCCCAACAAAGACTGATCCTATTAACTTTTCACATCTTCACGCTTCCACGAATGTTCCAGTAAAGTTCATGTTAGTGCTTTATCCGATATTTTCTTTACAGTGATGTAGGTACCACAAATTTTCAATCGGATTCAAATCCGGGTTGTTTGGTAGTCCAGTCTAACACACACCGATTCGTCTTAAGAAAATACTTTATCGCTATTTTCCGTGTTTTTGGGTCGTTATTATATTGAAATACCCGTGTAATAGGTAAATTTTCGCCAGAATATGGAATCACTGCCTCTTCTGATCTGTTTTTCTACTGCAACTGATCCTGCATCCCTTCAATCTTTCTCACGGGTTCAACTCCGTACACATCCTTTTAGTTACATAATCCCACCGCGCCACGCCGCCGTTCTTGTACTGTCTTCTTTGTATATTTATTGTTTAATTCCTCGTTGATGGGACGACCTACGTATCGTTTGCCATCAAAATTCATTACATCACAGAAGACAAAACTTTTCTCCATTGGTGAAATGTCCAGTTGCCATACTTTCTAGCGAAAACTAAGCAATTTTTTCCGTCTTGCCTCCGGTGTTCTCCGGTAGTCTTGCGATAACGTTTCAAGGACCTTCTGGGTATGGTCTCCCTTGATTTTACGTTTCTAGGAACATTGTCACAGTTATCCCATGCCAAATATTTCACCATCTTTTTGTATGACAGTTTCGTTTATATTGCAGTTAACAATTTTTTCTCGTATATTGTTTATTTTTTATTTTTATTGTTTTTTAAACTCTTCTTTTCAGCAAGGCAATTTGATGTGCGAACTGGAAGTTTTGTATATTATACCAAGTTTCTAAATAAATCAGTTTTAATTTTTTTTTCAACCAAATTAAAAGCCATGGATAAAAATTAGTTTGTTAATTACATTAAGATATGTAAAAAATTCAATTGCATTTAAAAAGCTAGTAACAGTAATAATATCTTTTATAGCACACCGTGCGTAAAATGACCGCTTCACGCACGCTGTGCTTGCGTAAAGTCGGCATTTTCCGCACTTGTGCTATAAAATATTATACGAAACTCGTGCGAGAAACTTTTCATCGCTCTCGTATCGTAATGTACTATTTTGATACCTCTAAAAATTACGTAGTTATTGGCATTCAAAGGAAAGTGGGTTCTTAATAATATTATAGAGTGAGATGAGAATCCGAGGAAAACGAACAGGGAGACGCCTCGCGTAGAATTGGCATTTGGTTGCGGGAACATTGAATAGCCTGGGGTAATGAATAGCTGCGATTTGTAGTTAGATATGTTAGCCTCAGTAATAATGATAAAATCGATATTGTTTGGGCAGTTAACTATTATGTAAATAAGTATTTTAGGTTATTTATTTATTTTTTAATATTATCAGCAAATTTCGTCGCGCTTGGTCGACGTGTCGGGTGACCCAAGAGCTGGAGTTTATTTTGGCCAACGCATAAATTTGGCCATACAGCGAGGCAACGCGGCAAGCGTCTTGGGCACCCTGCCATGCGGCAGCGACAACCTCGACAACATTTTTTATTTGTTTTAGATAAGTTTCATTTTAATTGTATATTTTAGCTATAGTTTTTTTTCTGTTAATGTTGAATTATATTTTAGATTGTATATTTACAGGGTTGCACGAAAGCTGTATTCTGAAAAATTTATTAGCATCTATCTATGCAATTGTAGAGTTCAGTAATATTACTTGCTTTTATCCATACTTACTTAAATTATAGTTTTGCTAATAGATTCAGAAGAAAATTTCAGGGTAAGTACTTTACTAGGAATCTTACTTTAAGAGCTTCGATGTCTAGTGTCGATCTGATCGTATGTACTTTTGCGTCTTCAGTTTTCATTACGTGAACTTTTAGCTCACTGGAATAGTCATCCGTCACTCGACAACAACCTTTTTTGACAGACGATTTCCTTCAGATGTTATCGCCGTACTTCTGGCTCAAATACGTGCCATGGATTTGTATGATTAATATTGTATTGTACATTTATTACATACCAACACAATTAGGTTTCGGGAGTAAAGGGGATTGCGATGCTGCAGTACATGCAGCCCGCACCTTCCTTGAGCACGGTGCTGGTGAGGTCTTGTTGAAGTTGGATATGAAAAACGCATTCAACTTGATGGACAGAGGTCTCTGCTGACAGAAGTCAAAAATAACTATGCACCTATCTATGATTACGTTTTTCAATGTTTTAGCAGACCAACAAAATTAATCTACAGAGACCACTTACTGGAATCCGCAGTCGGTTGTCAGCAGGGTGACCCCCTAGGACCAAGAATATTTAGTTGGGCCATCAATCCAATAATCAAAGGTCTAAATTCAAATTTTAATATTTGGTACTGAGACGATGGCACCATTAGAGGCGATTTGACGTCTGTGTTAAACGATTTAGAAAACATTATTCAAAAGTTAGGCCAAATTGGTCTAGAGCTATTACTCAAAATGTGAATTGTTGTTAACCAAATCGAATTCTAGTTTCAAAATAAATGATATAAAAAACGAAATTGATGCCGTAGCTCCTACATAACATAACATTTTTAGATAATTAATCATTACGCCTCTTTGGATATGTGAACGACCAGATCTCTATATTTCTGTATAAGACCTTTTAACAAAAATTAACCCCCACATTACACTTTTTACTATTCGTTTCTGCCTTTTTGTACCCAAATTAACCTACTTCTATTATGCTGCCCCCTTAGGAAATTTGCTACACTTCTAAAAATTATTGATAATCATGCAATCAACCATGGCCTTTCATGTCAGTCAACGTGCCGGCTATTCTAGAGCCGAATGGCATAACGCGTGACGATATCAAGAGGCCCGATGGGATGACATTAATCCCATGGAAGAACGGCAGAGCCATGGTGTGAGATGCAATATGTGTTGACACAGTAGCACCGTCCCACACCGGTGTTACTGCCGTTAGAGCTGGTGCGGCTGCGGCAGCGGCCGAGGGAAATAAGAGGCGTAAGCTTGGACTGCATATTTGTGCCTTTCATGGTCGAGACCCTCGGGCCGTTGGGTCCAGATGCTAAACTCCGTTTTAAAGAGTTATCTGCACGGCTGATCGATGTTTGTGGGGACTACTGGGGACCCGATGGCTGGCGCGGATCTTGGCCCGAGAATCAGCCTGGCTATTCAAAGAGGAAACGCTGCCAGCCTTCTAGGTACCCTTACACATGACGGTGGCGATTTAGATAGGATTTTCTATTTAGTTTAGTTTAATTTGAATACAGCCTTAAAGATTTTAGGTTAGTTAATTTTATCCTTTTTAATTTAGGTATGTTTATTTAGAATTTATATTTTATCCTTGTGTATCTGTATCAATCACACTCACACTAATATTATAAATGCGAAAGTTTGTGTGTCTGTGTGTATGTTTGTTACTCTTTCACGCTGAAACGGCTGAACGGATTTGGATGAAATTTAGAATGGATAAAGCTTATACCCTAACTTAACACTTAGGCTACTTATTATCTCGGAAAAAAACATGTCGTTAAACCGAATAGCACGGAGGCGCGGGCATAAGCAAAAGCTAGTCCGTAATAATGTTGTTTATTGTCTTTTTAGGGTTCCATATCAAAAGAGTGCCAAACGGGACTCTATAACTAAGTCTCCGCTGTCTGTCCGTCTATTAATAGGGGTCTACACTCTACAGCTTCAGCCGTAATAGGTGGCCAGTTGAAATATTCAAGGAATACAGTGTGACAAAGCTCTTTTGCCGCAGGGATGACATTGACAGGGGCGCTGCTGTGAAACAAGGGTTACGTTTTATCAAGACAGCGGTGTTAGTTTTGAGTTTGGTCACGATCACGACCAACGTCTCGTCGCACTGTACGTGTTGGTATGGTCACCACTACCGCAAATTAAATAAAAATTTAATCCAATTAAGGGAGGTTTCTATACAAAATCCTCGAAAAAAAGCGTTTTTTCAACGTTGTTTGTTTGTTTTTGTGCATAATTGCATTAAACTAAAAAAGGTTATAGTACTCCCGGCATCCAGATTTACCTTTCTTCCGTTTTGTATATATGATATAATGTTAATTTAATAAAGGTGTTTATTTTCAGGTACGTCGTGCTACGGAAAATCTTCGACTACAGCTTTTGTGTACGTAAGAATAAGTCTTGCTTTTTTGTTAAAACAGCAAAAACATATCTACCATATGCAAAAAATATATATATGATCTGTGTAGGACGTACTAAATCCGATGCAAAAGAAATGATGACAGCATACATCGCCTTAATTGCAAATAAAATAATTTAATTATAAACAAATCATAACAATCTTCAATGTATCCATCAGCACGCATGAAAACAAAAGTTGTGCCAATATACAAAAAACCGGCCAAGTGCGTGTCGGGCCCCGCGCAATGTAGGGTTCCGTAGTTGCCCGGTACATATAAGTTGGTCTACTAATACAGACCGCGCCAAACTTTTGGTTCCATACATTATAGGGGGCCAAAAGTTTGGCGCGACCTGTACTCGTAAACCTGTAAAGCCTACTTAGCTGTGATAGTTTTCCTTTTAAATTCATTATATATACTACTTCTGCGAATTATTTCACATTTCTATAAACAACCGTTTAGCCAGCAGGGGGGGGGGGACGCTCCACTCTAAATAAAATTTTCACTTTAAAGCTTAATATTTCACCAACGGATCCCTAAATCGAAAAATGGTTTTCACACACCCACAATGTTTTTGAACGGCCTATACTATTAAAAATGTTTTTCAACGTTTTATTTTACTATTTTGTCGGCGTGATTAATATTTTTTTATATCTATACCAAATGACAGCTTTCTAGTACTAATAATAGTAAATAGATGCTACATATATACGGTGACTTTAATTTAAACAGCTAAATTTTTAGTGAAGATTCAGAAAGTGCTCAGTAACAAGGTTCGATGACCCTTTTTGTGAAATTTGTGGATAATTATTTTCGTGTTCCTTAGAAACGCAAGCCTAGCCCCAAGTCAATTACTATGGGACGTCAAGATTTTATTTTGCGAAATCAGTAAAAAGTATCGATTCTTGTTACTGATGACTTACATAGCCTCCAGTTTGAGTTTGCTTTGTAAAATAAAGTCACCTTTATATACATTACATGGACTCCAGAAGCGCTTTCGATGACGTCGACCATGAAAAACTTTTACACAAGCTGAAATATCAGTTTATAATTAATCCTAATTAATCTTGGAATTTGGAGTAATGTTAATAATGTTTTTTCCATCTCATTAAATGAAAGGATTGCCAATAAAATTGCAGAATTCGATTAGTAAAAGATCATATTTATTCTGTCAAAAAAAATTTATCGTAGTGTTTTTTATTCGATTAAAAAAATTGTGGTAAACTGGCAACATTGATCGGGAAAATTGAGGAAAGTTTTTTAACAGTTACCAGGGCTTTCAATGTATTCTCAGTGTCGGAGTTGTTAAGTAATGAATAGGGTAATTGATTGGGTATATTGAGGTGGTAGAGCTGATGCCGCCGGGCTCGACTGTGGGGGTACCACCATCTTACTCGCAAATCCTCCCGAAGTTATTCGGGGGAGAGTAAGAGAACAGCTCTCAGGCAAAACCAGGCGGCCCACCATTGCCTGGGACCGATGGCCTGGATATATCCATCCCTAATTGCCAGGCCTTAAAACAGACTAGTGACGGGCAGCGGCGTCACTGGTGCAAGGGTTTCGGCACCGCGCTCACCAACCCACCTGCCCAGCGTGTGTGAGTATGGGCATTTCTTCCAGGGGGACCGCCAAGAGTGGCGAAATCCTGGAAAGGCCTATGTCCAGCAGTGGACGAAACAGGCTGATGGATGGATGGATGGAATAGGGTAATTTAATTATCTCATTATCTAATGTCACTAATCTCTGAATATATAAAAGGCAAACCTGACTGATTCATCTATCAACGCACACCCGAAACTACTGAACGGATTTCGCTGAAATTTGGCTTACGGATAGTTGTAAAGACTTAGACACCCGCTAAGAAAGGGTTTTTGAAAATTCGCCCCCTAGGGGGTGAACCAAAATCCACGCGGACGAAGTCACGGGCAAAAGCTAGTATAGGGTATAAATACAAAATTTCAAGTTGATATCATCATTAGTATTCTAGAAATCCTAAGTACAAGGCAGCAAGAATGACTGACTCAACAATGTTAAAGAAAATTGGGCACCGCGCTGTTAATTTTTGGAGCTCTGTAGTGATGATGATCCGTCAAGCATTTTGATCGGATTGTTACTGGGAATGAAACGTGGGTTCATCATTATGATCCTAAGAGCAAACAGGAGTCCATTCAGTTGCAGAAAAATGGGTCAGAGCCACCAAAGTCAGTCCATCGGCCGGAAAACTCATGGCCACAGTGTTTTGGGATTCCGAGGGGATATTACTTATAGAATACACCAAAAAATGTCAGAGTATAAACGCATATGCCACCACGCAAAAAAATTTGAGAGAGGAATGGACATTAAATATAATAATATGAAGATTCAGAACATAAAATGTCAAAAATTTTAGGACTATTAATTGATGATACTTTATCGTGGAAACAACAAATTGAAAAAGTATGCAAAAAGCTTAGACAATTTTCATATGCTTTATACAAACTTTCCAAAATTGATAATAGAAATGCGGTCCTTGCAGCGTACCATGGCTACGTTGCGTCTACAATCTGATTTGGAATAATATTTTGGGGTAATGCTACTGAAAAAAACGCAGCATTCAAAGCACAAAAAAGTGCATACGTTCTATGTGCAACTTAAAGATGTTTGATACTTGTGTACCTTACTTTAGAGAATTAAGACTACTGACTCTTCCTTGTATTTATATTTTGGAAATGGCTTGTTTTGTCAAATCAAATTTACATTTATTTAAGAAATTTCACAGTAAACGTGTAAATAATTTAGTAGCCAGTTTTCCTTCAAAGTCTGCGTTATTTAGTAATAATGTGGTGGGTATGGCCTCGAAGATTTACAACAAAATACCGGCCAACATACGTGACATAGATAATTTATTAACTTTCAAATTGACATTTAAAACATTACTTCTCGACAAAGCGTATTAAAGCATTAATGACTATCTAACAGATGAAGTTGGATGGTACCCAAACTGCCTTTGTACGGGTGACTTTGATTTACATTTTTCGTTTTTTTTTTCTATTTGTTTAAATAAGTTGTTTAATTTTAGTTATTGTATATATTGTGCATGCTATAATAGGCAGAACACGGCAGAACAATTATCTTATTCTATAACTTACCTTACCTGTGTTTCAGCAAATAAAGATATTTTCAATTTTTATTTTTAAACCTTTGATAATGCTTTAACAGCGAAACCGGTAAGGGAAATTAATATAAATAAGTGGACAAGTACAACTGTTTATCAAACAAAAAAAAAAAGATATTTGATTTGATTTGAGGCAATTAAAGAAAAACGTCGTGAAAAATTACCTGCGGTTGTGTTGCTTCTCCACAACTACGCGCCAGTTCACACCGCGCGCATGGCCAAGACTACTGTGCGAGACTGTGCCTATGAAGAAATAAATCATCCACCCTACAGCCCAGACCTGGCCCCCAGGGACTATTTCCTTCTCCCAAATAAAAAAAAATACCTTCATGAAAAGCGTTTTTCCGACGATGAAGAGCTCAAGGCGGCAGTTGATGCCCATTTTCCGGACAAAAAATTTTTTTTTTTAGGTAAGTATACAAAAGTTAACATCGAGATCTAATAAATTTATTGAGGAATTGGGAGACTACATTGAAAAAAATATTTTTTTCAGAATTTTCCGCTTTTCCTTTCACACGTATTAAACCGAGAATACTTCTTAATTTTATATTTATCACAATATCTGTATATATCATAAAAATTCTGGGATAAGTTACCTGTCAACAAATTTATATGTGTAATGTTTTGGTAATTTTTTCCAGCAAAGTTATTTAACTAAAAGGAAAGATTTAGCTCCTTGAGGCTGACAATGTGATATTTTTCCTTAAACGACGCGTGGGAGATTGATCACTACAAAGAAATAAAGTAGTACTTATACTAGTAAATTTGATTCATTTGCTGTGATACGAAAAATTGGTGTACGTTTGACAAGTATTCAACAATCCATCCATCCATCAGCCTGTTTCATCCACTGCTGGACATAGGCCTTTCCAAGATTTCGCCACTTTTGGCGGTCCTCCTGTAAGAAATGCCCATACTCACATACGCTGGGCAGGCGGGTTGGTGAGGGCGGTGCCGAAACCCTCGCACCAGTGACGCCGCTGCCCGTCACCAGTATAAACATCTTTTCTAAGATGGTAAATTAGGCGCTGAAAATTTTAGATTGCCTGCATGAAAATGTAAACCGGCCTAGGTGGAACCGGAGGATCTCGGTGCAAAATGCACATCGTAATATTGTTTTCCTTACTTTTAAATAAAAAGTTTGCAATAAATACGTTTTATAGCAATTCGCGCAAACTGATTGTTAATAGTTAGGTGATCATATGAAAATTATTAAATTTTATGCGTTACATTTTAGCTGCATTACACGCTTTTAAGTTTGTTAATGTAATGCAAACAAAATTTTTCTATTATTATATTACCAAACAAAATGTAATAAATTGAAGTACGAAATTTTTTTGTGAAGACTTTATTATTAATAAACTATTTCCGCAAATTGCTTTAAAACACATTTATTGCATACTTTTCATTAAAAAGTAAGGAAAAGTGCATTTTGTACCGAGGTTAAAAGTTCTTCCTTGCGTTCATCGCACATGGAGAACATCAAGCGCGGCAGGTTGGAGGTTTTCACAGCTGGTTGACCAATTACATTCTCAAAAATCATAACAGCGTCTTATCTGTCTAAGAATATTACAAGGCAAAATATCTGCAGCAATTTTCTGTACTTCGTGAATCTTTGGATCGTCTTAAATGTGTGAAAGTTCTATCGTGTTGACACAGAACTTGAGCTTACAAAGGTTTTGTGCCAAGTTTCAATCGTGCGTGGATTTAACTTTGTCGTATGAGGGTTCCGTCATAAAACGCTTATATTGGGCTTTCAATATTTGCGCGTTTTATACACATCCATTTATGTATAACGAAAGGTATATCTATTTGTAGGAAGTTGATAGTTGAGATTGTCGGCACTTGGTGGAATTTATCAAACATTGTTGTGATGAAAAAACACTTGTACTTTTCCACAGATAAGTTATAATTATCTGTGGAAAAGTACAAGTGTTTTTTCATCACAACAATATCTATAAGTCCTATAAATAGTAATTTCAATAATAAAACTTCTTAATTAATAAAAATACGCCTTTTAAAAATAAAATACTGCAATTTAACTTAACTAACATTTTAAGCAAACGTAAAAATAACACTGAGAACTGGAAAGAATAATTCGGGAGAATTTCTCAAGTCAATGCTTAGTACTATTATTTATTCTGTGCTTCAGGCTAGAATAAAATAGCTTCAAGTTAGAAAACTATATCAATTGACCTTGCTGGCTCCCAGTTTCTTTATTAGATTTTGCAATCGAAATTACAAAAAAAAAAACGTTCAAAGCCGCGTGCCAAAGCTACAAATTCATAAATGTGACTATAACAAAATATAGCCAGATCCAATTTCGACTGAAAATTCGCAGAAAGCGGAAAGAGTAAGTAGACTTAAATAATCTAATCGCCGGGCACGACTGAAAAGTAAATAACCAGTGTAAAGTATCAAGTAAACGCCACTAATTCGTCTTGATGTAATCTCCATGCAGATCTGAAGTCGGTTCCAGACAGTTCTCGGGAGTTACTTTTGGGAACATTGCTATGGTATTTTACAAACGAAAGGTGTTTTTTTTTTCGAAAATTGTCCTTCCCGTTTAGAGGGCTCAATTTTTCACCTCTTTAAACCGTGTTGTTTTGGTATCATCCAATGGTATCATCGGTCAGTATATTATTATAAATATTTTAAACCTTTTAGTTTCAGTTTTTAACCGACTTCAAAAAAGGAGGAGGTTGAATGAATGAATGAATGAATGAATGAATAAACAGTTTATTGCCCAGAAAATTTAAATTAAAACACAGAATACAGAATAACAGAAGGCAAGGGCGGACTTATTCCTCAAAGAAATTTCTTCCAGTCAACCGATGGTATTAGGAAAATGAAAATTTTTTAAACGCATTAATTGTTATTTGCGCAAAAAGAAAACAATTTTCTTTAAGCCCATTACTTAAATATAATACACTACATACGAAAACATACATATATACATAAATACAAACAAAGTAGAACTTTCTCAATTCGACTGTATTTTTTTTGGGTATGTTACTCCATAGCTCTCGCAAATCGTAACCGATTTGATTTTTTTTTGTTTGCTAGGGTTTACTTCCAGGTAGATCCCATTTTGGTTTGGTCATGATCTGATGATGGTCTTCAGAGATATGCAGTGAAACTCTTCAATGGATGTCAGCATATCACTCGATATTGCGGCAAACGCTTTGTACCAGGATGCTGATTGCAAGATGTTCCTTGAAAATTGACATATGTCCACCTGACCTTCGATCCTGGCCTCATTACCATAGAACTCCTCAATGGATGACAGCACATAACACGAGATTTCGGCAATCACTGTGTGAGTGTGCTAATTCCAGGGTATAACTTGAAAATTGACAATATGCCCACTGACTTTCGATCCTGGCCTCATCACCATAGGACTCCTTAAAGAATGACAACACATAACTCCCAATGGCGGCAAACACGTTGTGTTAATGTGCTCATTGCAGGATATAACTTGAAAATTGTCATAATGCCACGGGACAGCAGTGCTCACTGGGGTGCCTCATTACCCCTACCCATTTTTCACAATTTATCCCATGGACACGACGCTTAAAAGCGTGAAATAAACAAAATTCTAACAATAGAGTACTAACCGATTTCAAATATTATAGCAGACATTCACTAAAAAGTTTATAATAATTACATACTGACTGATGGTACAAAAATAACACTTTTGTCGACTTCTTTCTTCCTGAAACATAATGTTATCTAAAAGTCGGCGCATTCCCTATACAAAAACACAAAATCCAACATGAGAGCGCCGACTTCTAGAGAACATGTGTTTCAGGAAGAATGAAATCGGCAAAAGTGTTATTTTGGTACCATCGGTTAGTATGTAATTATTTTAAACTTTTTAGTAAATGTCTGCTATAATATTTGAAGTCGGTTATTTGTTTTTTGTTAAAAGTTTATTCAGTTTTTGTTTTTTCTACTCTAAAATTTAAAGTTGTCTACAATTTTTTTTTCTAGTTTATTTTTTTAGGTTTCCATACCCGAAGGCTGCCAAACAGGACCCTATTACTAAGCCTCCGCTGTCTGGCTTTCTGTCCGTCTGTTACGGAGTCTACAGCTTCAACCGTAATAGGTGGCTAGTTGAAATTTTCCCAAAATATTAGCCGCTACAAAACAATAAAAATAAATAATAAAACTCAAGGGGTCCCCAAATAAGAAACATAAGTGTTAACCATAACACAACCTGAGATGACTTGTTTGATTGTTTGGCAGCTTGTCAGTAAATGGAGCTAAGAATAGCTTGTCAACCATTTCGTACAGAGGTTCATTGGTGAGCTGATAGATGGCGCTAAGAGTAGCTTGTCAACTTTTTCTACAATAATGTTTTTAGGGTTCTGTACCCGTAACATGTGGTGATACGGATCCCGTTGTGCGCGGGTCCTGCTCGCACTTGGCCAAATTATTTAGTGTCGGTTGACGGGTTGAACTGTGAAGGTATTGTAAACGTGCGGTTTCTTCCAGGAAACCTTATTGAGAGAGAAGAAGCTATAATAATAATTAAAATAGAATAAGTAATCATACCTGTGTGAGATAATTCAATTCAATTCAATTTATTAATATATACAATTGTTTCACCGCATACACCATAACGTAACAGAGGCGGGTTTGACACGACATGATTTTACAAAATAATAGCGCTTAAAATATAAAATACTTAAACCTAAACATTTTCATTCATGCGTCTTTCTAGTATTCTCTGAAACTCTTTCATCAAGCACCTTATCCCAAACATAAATAAGTCACACTGTGATGCCCCAGAGAGTAGAGAGTTGAGCAGTGTTCGAGTGCGCGGGAGCTCAAAGGATTATTAAACAGTATAACAGCGCTTAGTGCAGTGTGGAGTGCCTTAGCGATCAGACGCGTCTCACTGCACCTATATATGAATAACTGCTTTACTAGTGCCATTGCACGGAGAAACTCTTGGCCAATGATCTCCTGGTGTCTTCAAAACCGATTAGACGCAATAGAAGAATGAGTTCTGAGGTATCGCGCAAATCCAGTGCAGTTTCTCCGAGGGTAAGATCTGATTTGCGAAGACGTTTGAGTCGTTAAATATGACCCATAGAATGCCGTCCCACCGCATCGACGACAGGGGAGAGAGGAGTCTCCAGGATATAATGACCGTCCTGAAAGAGACCGATCCGAACGACGCACCGGACTTCGTCACGACGGGAGCAGTGCTTCACAAGGTTCAATCGACTAGTTTCGATCACGTCGTTGGTGTAAGCAGCTCAGGGACAAAACGTTTATGAAAGCAAGCTTGGCAGAGATGCACCTGAACTTCGAGGCATCACAAAACATCATCGGTGAACTTCGTACCGAGGTATTGTTGTTCAACACTTTCGGTAAGTCAGTCACCCAAAACCTCGTTCGTAAATTGTCGTCGTAGAGTGCAAAAGTATTGCAGAGATTGTAAAAACGCGGGCGAACCCGTGGGCAAAGGCTATTTATAAATACGAGAATCACGTCAAAGACGAACCACTGAAGCTGTGACCTACAATTGTACAAGTGGGCAAATTTACGAAGGCCGAATATAAATCAAATAGATAAGTTTTCGAGACGCTCTAGTTTAGCCGTTTATTCTGAAGTTAGGTCAGGATAGCAAACGTCTGCGTATTCTAAGATATTAACCTGTTATTGAGAATTAAAACTTATTGGGGGTATTAACTTTCCTTACAAGTTTGCCTCGTAGGTTACTGGCGGGTTTTTATCACGGGTCACGGTAGTGGACCTGCCAAGTCTAACAACTACTAGTGAAAAACCGCCACTAGGAACTCGGATTCCTAAGAAAATACCTTCTGGGCCAGCGCTTCATCCTAGCTCCCACCGACGCTTAACATCAGGAGAGGTGGTGAGGTCCAAGCCTAAGAAGATTATCAAAAAAAAAATTCTTGTAGTAAAATCTTTGGACCTCTCTTAAGGGGGGCTTATTCCAATTTTGTCTCTTTTCAAATCCATTTTAAGCCATCAAATTGTAACATTTAGAGTCTGAAAAAAATATATGTTTTAGATACATCTTTTCTCCAGTGTTATTTACGGTTCAATTTTCGATACGATAAACTTCGCTCGATCGAAAAAAAATCTGAAACTTGGTCGATTTTTCAAGATTTTTTCATTTTGTGCAAGGTGTACTTAACCAAATTGTATGAAAATTACAGATAATTAAAGAAAAGGTACTTTAGTAACTATTTTCGCGGTTACTTTTTTGATAAATATAATCGTTTTTTTTCTTTAATTTAAAAGGAAAAGTTGACTGGCGAATACTCGCGCCAGCAGCCTTCAGTCGGCTGCTAGCCGTTGTTGACGCAAGACCTGTGTCAGTTTTCTGAGCCCCGTTCCCCCTCGCCTCTAAGCTTCGAAGCTATTCGTTGTGTGTAAATATATTATGAGTAAGATAGAGTTGTGTGTAGGTAGATAAATTGTATATATATTAAATCGTATGTATAAAACATTATTATTAGTTAGATAAATCCTAAAATAATCGTGTAAATAAAAATTATTTAGCTTTAGCTTGGATGTTCTAAAAATGGGAATTGAAGAAGAATAAAGTGTCAAATCTGAAATCGCGGAAGCTAAGAAAACTAAATGGGTAAGTGTACTTTGGATAAATTTATTAGTTTAGGGCACATGTAAGTATCAGTGCATCTAAACCAGTTTTATGGTTATCTTTGTTCGAACTTCAAGATACCAGGTGTATCAGTGACCTGCTTTCAAACTGTAACCAGATGGTTTACTGATCGTACAGAACAACTTTGTTGTATGATATGATATTTGAAATTACGCGGAAAAACTTTAAGTGACCAGTACAAGTATAACAGTACAACAGTAAAACATCACAATACTTACTCTTGCAGTCACAAATGCGATTGTATCCAGGTGGTATCATTTTTTTGTAAAAATACGTACGTACGAGTAGTATATTACCAGAAGACTAAATTAAATTTGTTAATTTCAGCTCATTAGCTCATCGTTCTGATCGGGGCACCTTCGCATCGAAAAAATGCCTATAGGAACGGTAAGTGACTTTATCCTTTTTAGAGTTCTCTAACTAACCATATACTCTTATATTTTCGCTATGTTCGTCTGTCTGTCCATTCTGTAAGCCGGCACTCATCCTATCTCAGACGGATACTGTAGCTAAAGTTATTTTGAAATCGACCATTTCTTTGCAGACTTGCAAATTTCACAACATAAAATATTGCGTACTGCGTATAGTCGAAGATTATATTGTATAGAGTATTTTTATTTTTATAAATATTAAGCTCGTGATTTGCAATAAATCCTACTTCCTACTAATATTATAAATGCGAAAGTTTGTGCGTGTGTGTGTGTGTGTGTGTATGTTTGTTACTCTTTCACGCTGAAACGGCTGAACGGATTTGGATGAAATTTGGAATGGATATAGCTTGTATCCTAACTAAACACACTTTTTATCCCGGAAAAATGCATGGTTCCTGTAGGATAGATCAATATCATTGAAAAATCAGGTGTCTAAGGCCGACTTACACCAAGCAAACTTAACCCGGGTTAACTAACTTTTTATGTTTTGTCCTTTTCACATCAAACCATAAAGATAAGGACAAAGCATAAAAAGTTAGTTAACCAGAGTTAAGTTTGCTTGGTGCAAGTCGGCCTAAGTAGCGCGGTCCTATTCGTTTGTGGTAGAATAAGACAAGGCTTTGCTATTTCATACATCAGATGTCTAATTAGCGCAGTCATTAATCGTTTGTGGTGAAATAAGACAAGGTTATGTTATCTCATCAGCATCACACTTCACACTAATATTATAAGTGCGAAAGTTTGTGTGTGTGTATGCTTGTTACTCTTTCACGCTGAAACGGCTGAACGGATTTGGATGAAATTTAGAATGGATATAGCTTATACCTCAACTTATCACATAGGTTTTTTTTTATCCCGGAAAAAAGCATGTCGTTGAACCGAATAATACGCGGGCGGAGGGCAAAAGCTAGTAATAAACGTTTTGATATTTTATATTTTTCAGAGAGTCGGAACTGGTGCCACGTAGCATTGAAGCTGATGTCCCTGACAACTCCATTGTTTCCCTGGATCCCGTAGAACCTGTCACAACTATTGGGTTAGTTACTGCAGGTCATTTTCAGGTCACTTCTTAAAGTCCCTTATCTATATTTTAATTTTTAGGTGGACCGAACCGGAAGTGGAGATCCCTACACAGAAAAAAATCTCAAATTGAATAACTTTTTTACCCCGTACTGAAGAAATTCTTCTATAGTTTCTACTTTTGGTTTCAGAAAATCCCAAGAAATTACCGAACCTTTAGTGATAAAAATACGAAGACGAAGTATGACCAGGTACAGGGACAGCTTCACGTGACGGAACGGCGATTGTGTCTCTTCGGTATTTGGGTGGGAGAAAATGAACCTGTACATATTGAAAGGATTACGAGAGATGAAAATTTTTGGCTGACGAAGATGAAAAAAAAAGTAAAATTTTAAACAAAATGTTTATTACCGGAGATAGTAAACCCACGGCATATATGTGGGATGCCTATAAGAACTCTGACTTTGCTTGGTAATGAAAATAGGTGTGAGAAAGAAAACGCAGAGCCTTTACCCATCTCACAGCAACAATCAAGCTATGATTATTCGCTACCGGGACCTAGTACACGTATAATTGATTTCTAATTTTGTCAATGTTCCGAAAGTTTATGAGATAATTTATTGGCGTGTTCACAAAAAAATATATAAAATTAAAATTAGCTAATCGATGGAGTTTTCAGCGAAAAGGTAAATTCACGATTTTTGTGAATGGTTAAAAGGTCGCCTACCTATTTTCATAATATTGGTATGTCGAAAACATTTTTCGATTTTTCTAGTAAAAGATTGTTCGTAATTTTCTTCGCTTTTCTAGAATGTCAGTGGAGTCAAATTATAAAACGTTTGACCCACATTTACGCAGTAAATAAATAATTAAGTTCCCCGTAAACTATGGCGCTAAAATTCAAAAGTCCACCACACACGCGCCCTAGTGCGCGCCGCCAGTCATAGATAATGTAAGAGCGAAAAAAAATTAACTGTAACCTTCTTATTGCCGAAATATTGTTTTGTACGTATTACATAATATTATAAGATTAGAATTGATAAGTTTACAGATACCGATTTGTTTAGTTGTTCTTCGACGGAGTTCACAAAAACTGCTTTAAATATAATTGGTTACCAATCGCATTAGGTTTAAGCCTGTAAAGATTGTATAGCATAAAATGTATATAAGGTGAAATTAAATCAACCGACCAAATTCATACTGGAGACTCGGTTAGTGATCAAGAACTAGGTTCAGTCATTCTTTTGGCCAATTTCGGAAAATAAATATTTTTGCTGCCTTACTGGTTGGACTAGTTTAAATACAAATCCTAGTGCAGGCACTACGGGACAAAAATTTTTTTTTTTTCAAATTTCATCTGGAGGGTCATTAAACCTTGTTGCTGATGACTAACCGAGTCTCCAGTATGAATTTGGTCGGTTGATTTAATTTCATCTAGTATATATAAATATAAATATATAAATATTTATTATAATATCAAATGTTCGTATTACAATATCATACCTCATTGGTATTAGTTATTAAAATCTTGGACATGAATGTATGGTATAAGTCCCTGTTGCCTTCCTACTTGAAAAGAGGAACCAGAAACTTTTTTTTATAGTTTGTGTACATATTAAAATGAAATAAATAGTGTTATAAAAATATTAAGGAATTATTATTTAACGGTATATTACTTCTACGTCTACCCTCTTGAACACATGGTAGAAAGGTAAAGTTGATTAATATACAATATAACGTATTTAATAATGTAGGAATATGGTGTTCAAGTGTATTATATTTTTCTTTTTGAATGTATATGTAATGTATATGTAGTGGACTTTAAGTATATAAATAAATAAATACATATAAATGCCACGTTTAAGTTATAACAATCTGAAATTTGTATATATTATTTCGGGTCCTATCTTGATCTTGTCATTTATGTATATTTTATTTTATTATTTACTCATAGCTCTACCTTTATTTCAATTTTTTGTCCGATGTAGTGAATTCCCCTAAATTTACAAAGTAGCGCTGTTAGCAAGAATAGTTTATTTGGTTAATTTATGGTAATCAATTATTAGTACGAAGTACATTTACTGCCCAAGCCCATTTTAATGTGTGGCGGTTCACGCGAAGTCGCGTCGCTCGGGCGCATCGCAATAAAATACGTCACGGTCAACTGGCGGGGGCGGAGGTAGCGATAAATGCCTACAGGGCCCGAATAACCTGCCCTTAAACAACTAGAGACACAGTCTCTAAGAAAAGTTCCGAACGTGCGACGTGCATAGAAGTAAAAATGCTTCAACCAAATTAAGATGTTATGTCGTTAGTATAAGATGCAATGTCAGTTGTACGCAATCGTCATTCGATCTTGTTACGCCATAGCGGTGACAAGATGCATCGCGGACACTTTTTGAGATTGTGTCTAGTTGTTTATGAGAGGTCAGTGAGTAATAGTAAACTTCCTATATATTTTTGCAAATGCAAGCAAAAGCCGGAAAATTACTTAAGAAATAAGGTACCTAATGAATTTAAAAATTACAAGTTACCGTAAGTACAAAAACCGAGCAAGCAAGTTCTACGGGGGTAGTTTTTTAAGTGGGCGTAAATTGCCAAATCAGAAACTATAGGGGATAGCGAAAAATGCTCAAAGGAGTTGAAAACCAAAACGCTACATTCGTTTTTTTTTTAATATCCTTAGCCGAGAACCGGACCCGTTGATTAAAAAAAATACACTATATAAGTATATAAGGTCACTTTAATTTATGCAGCCAACTTATTACTGAAGACTCGGTAAGTGCTCAGCAACAAGGTTCGATGAACCTGTTTGTGATATTCGTAAATTATTCTTTTCGTGTTCCTTACAAACGCAAGCCCAGCCCCGAGTCAATTACTATTGGACGTCGAGATTTTATTTTGCAAAACTAGCAAAAAGTTTCATCAATCCGTGTTACTGATCCCTTACTAAGCCTCCAGTATGAGATGAGTTTGGCTGTATAAATAAAAGTCGCCTGATATTACTGTACGATAAAATAAAATAAAATAAAATAAAAACATAAAAGACCTAATCTATTTTAGTATGAATATTATTGCCATCAAAGTTCGTGAAAATATCTGCCATCAAAGTTTTACTATTTCGTCACCGATCATCAAAATTCTAAGGTACTTCTACCAGACCTGTGAACTTAGCATTGACGTACTAATAAATAACATCGGGTCTGTGCTCAAAAGTGGCCGAACTAAAAGAGAACCAAAACCATAGAAAATTTAAAAAGGGCAACAAACAAAATTAAGTCGTGCAGCAATGACATACGATTCAAATTCAAATGTTTTGTTTCTTAATATTTTGACACTTCACTTTTTTGGTAAACTAGACCCGAGGTAGATTTGGTAGGACGTCAATGGATAGAGCTATCTAAATACTTAAGAATAAAAAAGTGAAAAATTAAAAGTTTTAGTTTTCTGTCTGCCTGTTTTTTGTCCAGGCTAATCTTCGAAACGGCTGAACCGATTTTAACGGGACTTTCTTTGGTAGGTAGACGGTAATCTAGGCTATTTTTCTAGGGAAACCATAAAAAAAATGATCTAATAAACTTGGTCTATTTGGATATCAACGAGGAAACAATGAACAGTAAAACGATACCAATTAGAATATCAAGTAGCATTATTACGGCGAACAAAGAACAATATGTTGTTACTCCATGGACCTCCCTGGCAGAGAAAACAGTTCTAGAAGACAGGTCACGTACACAAGTACCCATGTGTGATGCAGTATAAATAGTCTCCGCTTCAATCAACAATGTCTATTCATCATTCGGCTTTCGACTAGTTAAGTTCTTTAAATTGTAAAAATTAGTAAATAAGTTTATTTGCAAATATATATATATTTTTTAAAGATAGCTGAAATCAGTTATTTTGACTGGCGCCCAACGTGGGGCCTAGTAAAAGCAGTAAATTCAGTGTCAAATTCATCATCATCATTATTTATTCATCAACAAAAAAATATTGCATTTGAAATTTGAAATTATCTTAAAAACTACAACTCAAAACTAAGCACATTGTGTATAACATTAAATTAGAAGAAAAAAGAAATATTTATACCTATTACAAACTCTATAAATTCTCAATGGTGTACAGGCACTTCTTCAATAAAAACTTCTTTAATTCGGTTTTAAATTTAGCGTAACTAGTTATGACTTTTAATTTTGTAGGCAATAATGTTATGTAGGACAACCGACTGGTGGCGCGTGCTATGCTTGGCAATTTCCAATTTTGGAGAGAAGGCTGATCTTTGCGGCGAGAACTAAGTCATTTCGCCTGGTCGTCTTTGTTCTCGAGATTGGGTAGTGTCTTGACTAGATCGGATAGAAGGACAAGAATGTATAGGCTAGGAGCAGTAAGAATTCTTAATTTTTTTAAATGCTCTTTGCATGATTCCGATTGGTGGAGCCGTAGAATCGTCCTAATTGCCCTTTTTTGAATATTAAAAGCTCTTGGCATGTTACAATTGTAGCTATTACCCCAAAATTTAATGCTATATCTAAGTCTTGACTCAACTAGTGCATGATTTACCGTTTTTAGCTCTTTTATATTTATTTCCTCTCTTAAAATTCTGACAGCCTAGCTTGCTGAGATTATGGGCCGTCAATTGCGTTAAGTTCATTTTTCCAACATAGTAACGAATCGGTATTAATACCCAGAAATTTCACACTCTTTACGGGACTAATTTTTTCTCCATCTAACGTGATATTTAGAGTGTGTTTATTGCCCGCAGTGGTCTTAAGAAGTATGGCACTAGTCTTGGTTGTGTTAAGCTCTAAATTATTAGTTTTAAACCAAGTGCTTAAGGCTTCTAAGGCGTAATTTACTCGAGCATTGAGGTCTTCTAAATTTGCAGAGGAGGTAACGGCATTCGTATCGTCTGCGAATACTACCAAATTAACGTCTGGCACATTTTTTTTACATATTTTATTAAGTCATTTGTAAAAACTATAAATAATATAGGTCCCAAAATGGAACCTTGTGGGACTCTTCTTGTGACCATAACATTTTTAGATTTAACGATTTTTTTCCGTCTTTCCTCTATTTTTTTAATTTCAACATACCGATTTCTATTTTGTAGGTGAGATTTAAAAAGTTAACATGTTTTACCTCTAATACTATAAAATTCCAATTTTTTCAATAAAATGTCATGATCGACGCTATCGAAAGCAGAACTGAGGTCCGAAAATAACCCTGCAACTTTGATTTTGCAAGTGGTGCAGCTAAAATATCGATATTGTCTTTGATCACCGTTATTGGAATCTCGTCATAGACGCAAGAAGTTTTGTTTTCCATTTTATTAACAATTTTAGTGACTTCTACTGGTGAAGTATGGCGACAACACATATCCTCATTTACTCTGCACATGTTATCAGTGAGAAATTTGATAGTTGAATCTGTGTGCTGGGTAATTGCAGTATATTTGTGATCAAATTCTTCAGCAAAAATTTTAGTCACCTCAGTAGGGTTCTCAAAAATTTTATCGCTTGATTTTAGAAGAAGCTTTTCTCCGAATTAATTTTCTACTTTATTTCGATGTTTGTTGACGACTTTCCAAGTTGCTTTCGATGACATATCAGCTTTAGAAATATCTGAGCGTACAGCTGACTTTTTTGCCTGCCGAACTACTTTTTTAAATAGTCTTATGTATGAGGCCCTGTAATTCATAAATGTTAAATCATTGACTATACCTGATTTTGAATTGAAAACGCGTTTCGAGGTTCTTCTTGTCCATCCGCCAGTCCATTATGATGAATCCTGATATTACCAACATTATCCTTGGAAATGTTTGTAAGAATATTGTCTATGCAAGACTGTGAATTGTTTCTTAAAAAGGTTTTTTCATAGATAAGAGTTCTAAAGTTAGAACATTTGAGTAAGGTCAGAAACTCTTTCAGGTATTTATCCTCATCAAATGCGTCTATATTGAAGTCACCTAGTATCATACATTTCTTATTGAAGAAGTGCTCTAGTATATTTTCTAACTTTACAAGGAAAACTTCAAAATTTTTGTCTTCTGGATTTCTATAACAACAACAAATGTTAATATTTACTTTCTATGTCCTTTAAGCCACAAATTTCAAAACACTGAATTTTGTGTCATAATAAAATGTATATGTTACCCTTCGGCTTTTCTTTATAAATATTTATATATATATTAATTCTAGTTAAAACATGCACATAAATAAATTAGCAAGATATATTTTGTGTAGAGTTTTACAAACACTTAGTTCTTCACATTCCCTATCTTTAGGTGCTAATATTAGGGTACCTCCCCTTTTTTGGGGTGGTTTCGTGTTGTAGACTAATACATTGTGGTTATTAAAGTTAAGCAATGAAGCTGATTTTGAATTTAGAAAATGTTCACTAAGGCAACCAAAATTTGGTGAACAATTTAAATCTTTCAAATATATTTCAAGCTCGTCTCTTTTGTTGCTATTCAAGTTCAAGACGTCCGAGTTATATCCGAGTCGCTGTGAATTTTGTCATCGATAACTTCTTTTGGTAAAACCATCAATACTTGGCAACCTCAGAAATAAACAAGTCAAAAAAACTAAGAACTTGTGATGCTGCGCGTGTTTATCTGGTGGCAGTTGTGAGTATTGAGTAGCATATTCCTTTACTCTTCCAAAATTCCACTCCTAAAACACGCAAAGCTTGTACTACCGCCTAAGTTTGAATGTAATATGACCGACCCATCTTCTATAATGAATGAGGGCAATTTAAACTTCGTACCAACGGTGCCGAGTCAATCTCAGGTTCCAAGTTATAAGTAAAATTAGCAAGATTTTTCCCATTATATAATGGAGACACTTTAACTTTATATAATTATTTAATATTGTAACAATTGTTGACGCACCTGATGGAACTTAATAGCAACATCTCCATTAGCAACATATTGTGTAATTTTAACGTCAGTCATTCTTCTCAATTTTATCAATCACCGTTCAACACAGTTCTAATAAGCTGCTCCTGATTTTTATTCTTAAATCCACAACTCAATCCCGAACAACAGTGGTTATCATTTGCTGGAGGACAAACCCCACAAAATGTAATTATTATGTTAACTAGATTAGAAGGTAAGGCATCATTGATAATATCTATGATAGATCATCAATTTAATTGGGAATTAATTGAAAACACATTAAAAAGAGAATGTGAAGATAATAGAGAATTTAATACTCTATTAGTTAAATTATCCAACTTCAAAAAGAAGGGTTCATACAAAGATCTCATTTTCGAATTAAAGCAAAAAATATTTTTCATTAGAAGCAAATTGCAAGATCAATATAAAAATAATGTAATTGTCGGTCAAGTAGTAGAGCCATACTTAAATACTGCTCAAAACACATTGAGAAATAGTCTTCCATACCATGACCAGATTTATGTCAGCAACTGCAATTTCAACGAAACTGTACAAAGAATATTACAATTAGAATCAGAAGGTAGATTTGAATCAACTGCTATCGCACTTTAATCAGAACAAACTCCTCCACAGTCAACAATTTGAATTTTCTAGGGGGGGGTCTACCGCTGATGCTGGTGTTGCTCTAATTAAACATATTTATGATGCTTGGGAGGGGAATCAGGATGCTTTTGGTGTGTTCTGTGACCTGTCTAAAGCGTTTGATTGCGTTGTCACAAAACCCTTTTACGCAAATTGGAGCATTACGGCGTTAGTGGTGAATCTCTTGCCTTAATAAAATCGTATCTTCTTGATCGTATTCAGAAAGTAAACATAATTGGTGTTAAATCTTCTGGTTCCAAAGTTATGATGGGTGTACCTCAAGGCTCAATATTGGGATCTCTGCTATTTTTGATATATGTAAACGAAACTATGATAGAAATAAATTTCTATATTTTTTTAAACACGATTTATCCATCGCAAGGAGATAACTTAAAATTAAACTTAAATTTATGTCACTGCGGTATAGAAAATAAGAAAAGTAAATTTATAAATAATATAGATATGAATTTAATATGTAAACGACCTACCATACTTTGTGCAAGACTTAAATGACATAGTCCTATTCACAGATGACACATCACTAATTTTTAAAGTGAAAAGGCAATTACACTGGACGATGTGAATTGCTGTTTATCTCAAGTCCTGAACTGGTTCACAGTAAATAATCTAGTGCTTAATGAAAAGAAGACAAAATGTATTCAATTTACATTACCTAATGTAAAAAAGTAGATGTAGATATATATCTGGATGGAACCAAGTTAGAATTGGTAAATGACACAAAATTTCTTGGAATTACTGTAGAAGGTAAATTATAGTGGGGTTCACATATAAAAACTCTATGTAGTAAACTAAGTTTAGCTGCATTTTCTGTGAGAAGAATTAGACAGTTAACAAATGTAGCCACTGCACGACTTGTGTATTTCAGCTACTTTCATAGCATTCTTTGGGGCAGAGGTACTGACATAGAATCTGTTTTTATTTATTTATTTATTTATTTAACTTTCTTACAGCTATTATTCTTCAGAAAAGAGCAATTAGGGCTATTTATAACTTAAAATGTCGGGAGTCACTGAGAGAAAAATTCAAGGAAATAGGAATCCTAACTGTAACTAGCCAATTTATACATGAAAATATTATGTATGCTAGAAAAAACACCACTATGCTGCCACGGGTTCGGTGCAAGACACACCATAGGTACTAGAAATAAAGATAAACTTGCTGCTCCAGAATTGAGACTTCACAAGACAAGTACTTCCTTTGCTGGTCACAGGATTCGTTTTTATAATAAAATACCAAAGCAAATACTTGGTCTTTCAGACAATAAATTCAAAAAGTATAATAAAAATTATTGTATGTACTTAAAAATTATTGTAGATAGATTTAAAGACTAAGGGTTGTTGCAATACAAAATGTGTATATTGTTTTCAAAAATTTATATTTTATAAATAGATATATAAAATTTATTCCAACTGTAAGAGATGATAGGAGTGATAGAACAGGAGGATAAAGAGATAATATAATAATAATAATTTGGTTTTGTTTTTAATATTATTTAACTCAACTTTTGGCCTGTTTATCCGACTTTCTCTTATACTGTACCTTATATCTCTTTACTAAAACATTTTTGTACCTATATATGTAAATATTAATGATTGAAAAAAAAAGACATGATCTTGCTAAGTTTCTTGCCCATTCTTCTTAGCAAGATTAATCGAATGGGCGGAGTTAGGCATGTATTTTTATATATGTAACCTATTAGTATTTAGTATATGGGTAGCTATTATTATTATCATATCGTATATACATAATTGTATACATTAAGTATACCTTTATTTTAGTTCATGTACGTGTATTTACTTATTAAACGTAAGCAAACCCAAAACCTATTTTAATATATTGTTTTACCTCTTTTAAATGTAATAATTTTCATAAACTATTTAATAAATCCTAACGTGCGATAAGTGTATTTATGTACCTATATTGCAGAAATAAAGTATTCATTTCATTTCATTTCATAACATCAAACAAAAGTTTTCAAATATATTGCCAGCACCGCGTATTATAAACCAACCATATCCGCAACAATCGGCACATCAACCTATGCAAAACACACAACATACGCAGAATAATAATCAGCCGCGTCATGCATATCCACCAACACAAAGGTCTCATAAGAATCAACGATTCAATAACACACCTTATCAACCAAGACAATTTATTAATCCATATCAAACAGGAAACCATTCGAACTGGAATCCTAATAAAAGCAATCTGTTCACAAAACCACAATATGAATACTTCAAACAAAACAAATCTGTTGCACAAACACCACAAGTAAAACCCCCTGCAATAAACGAAGATGTATCAATGCGTACAGCTCCCCAAAATCCAGGACAAATAAATCTAGATAGAGGACTTGTCGCTGAAGAATTATTTTATCACGATGAAAATTATGATGAATACCAAAACGAATTTCCAGAATATGCTCCCGAATATCAGGATTGTAACTATTATAATGATATTTCCGAACATAATGATAATGAAAATCAGGATTTCCAGGATCCCACCAGCACGAAAGACGTTTCATAGACTTTAATCACATTAAATCATTCTTACCCTATTTTGAAACGAATAACCCAACATTAAAAATTCTGATTGATACAGGAAGTCAAAGATCCTTTATCAATTCTGCCGTGTAATTTATAAATACAGTTTGTCCATTTTTTCCAAATTTGAGTTTATTACATATTAGTCATCCTCGTGATGAGATCTTTCGGAATCACAGACCCATTTTTCGCTATGTCCTTTAGAAGGGAGAAAAACAAAAATCATAAATACAGGAAGTGCACCCTCGACATAGCGAACCCTACCAATGTCTGCAGTAAGTAATCTTGCTGCAGGTAAATAAGGAGATATAGTACTTTATTTTCACGAAACCTTAGCATAAATGCAGTAAGTTCGTTAAGGGTACTTTATTTGTAACAAAATTCATAGAAAATAAGAGCACATGCTTAGTATAAACGCAGTAAGCACACTTACCGCGTTAATTTTTAAAGTGAAGGTTTTGAAATAAACTCTGGCACTTAATAGAAATGCAGTGAGTGATCTGACTGCATCCATACTAAGGATTTGCTAAGTATTAACTATTTGATATTTGCGGTGTATCTATAAAACGTGGAACCATGTGATACAATTTAGGAGTTCATAGGAGCATTTCTCCCACATTAGCGTAAACTTCATTGATTTCGACCTACATTTTTTTCGGTTTTTCTAATAGTTTTGCTTATCATTTAATGTGGTTTGTTCTGTAATAACAATAAAGGTAAATAAGGAATTAATTGAAATAGGCGTTACCTTGCGGAAGTCCATCACTAAGTAAAGGATATATGAATATAATTTTCAATATTCCGCTAAACAATTCTTGTCGTGCTATTCAAAATGCAGACTCGTACACCGCCCGCCCGCCCGCATAAAAACATGCAACAAGCAAGCAATACAAGCAAAGCAATCTTAAATAACTAGCAAGAAGCTAGCTGCTGAGCTGTCGGGCGAACAACATCAGTTGCTGCGGAGCGGCTGGGCGAGCAACACAACAGTTGCTGCGGAGAAGCCTAGCTAGCAACACATCCCGAGGATGCCTCGTTCAGAGGCGAAACACGTGTCGATAAGTTTTCTTGCTTGTTATTTAAGATTGCTTTGCTTGTATTGCTTGCTTGTTGCATGTTTTTATGCGGGCGGGTGGGCGATGCACGAGTCTGCATTTTGAATAGCACGACAAGAATTGTTTAGCGGAATATTGCAAATTATATTCATATATTAGTCTAAGATCTAGCGACCAAATCGGTCATGTGGCTTCAGCTGAATTGAAACTCCGTTAGCTACTTCCCTGAACAACCTTTTTCCATAATCTCGGTGCTGGCAGGCCGCGGGCGGTGGGTGCGGGTGTAGTGGGGTGGGGAAAAAAATGAAAAAAAATGTGGGCTCAGCGGCTTTAATTTTTTTTTCAAACAGTTGCTCTGTACTCCCTGTGCATCCAAAAAAAATTTTAAATCGGTCGGGTGGTGGTAAGGGGTTGCCAGCGTTAATTAAAAGTGCCAAAATAATAATAATTTTCATGTGGGCTCAGCGGTATTGGCTTTTTTTTTGACGCGAGATTAATTAATATGTGAGCCACAAAAAAATAGCCATGCAAAAATATCGGTGGGAAGGTATAGAAAAAAATTGTTGAAATCGTTGGATTTCATTCAAAAATGAGCTGAGGAGAAGGCAAAAGCGGACGTGGACTTCCCAGTCGGCGAACGCGTCAGCGCCCTCACGGCGCGTCGATTTTGTTCGGCTAACAGAGAGTAGCCGCTGTCCTTCTTGCACCCGTTGAACGGGAAAACCCGAACGTTTCCGAACGAGCAGCTGCTTCAGCTGTGCGTCTACGCATTTTCATAGAAATTTAACTTATTTTTATTCGTGCAAAAAAATATTCCCTGCTTCCATGCCTTTTTTTGTCCATTATTATTTACGAAAAATATTCTATTTATTTATATTTCTTTATTTCTTCATTTTTATTTATGAAAAAATTTAATTCAATTTTTTTTTCTCGTAATTATTCATTCAAAAAATTTAATTCAATTTAATTTCTTTTTTTCTCGATATTATTTATGCGAACAATTGTATTCATTTTTCTTCCTCTTTTTATTAATTATTATTTATGCAAAATATTCTATGCCTTACATTTGTATTTTTATATTTCTTTACTTATTCATTTTTACGAACGCAAAAAATTTAATTCATTTCTTTTCTTCTTTTTATTTATTATTATTTATGCAAAACATTCTATTGATTTATATTCCTTTATTTATTCATTTTTATTTATGCCAAAAATTTTATTCGATTTTATCTCTTTTTTTTCTCATTTTTATTCATGCGAACGATTGTATTCATTTTTATTACTCTTTTTATTCATTATGATTATGCAAAATAATTATGCAAAAAATTTATTCAATTGTATTTCTTTTTTTTCTCGTTGTTATATACGCAAAAAATGTTGTTTTTTTTCTCATCATTATTTATGGAAAAAAATGTTGTTCAATTTTATTTCTTTTTTTTCTCATTTTTATTCATGCGCAAAATTCTATCAATTTTTACTCCTCTTTTTTATTCCTTATTATTATTCAAGATATTCTATTTATTTGTATTCCTTTATTATAAACAAATTCAAAATATTCCTTTTTTTTATTCATATGCGAAAAAATTGTTTGCACGCAGAAAATTCATTGTGATTGCTTTTTTTATTCATTTTGATTTATGCAAAGAAATTGTATTGATGTAAAATTCATTTGTATTCTTAATCTTATTCATTTTTATATTTATACAAAACAAATTGTAAAGTATGATTTAATTAACGTCCAATATTTGATTGATTGTTAGCTGTTCCTTCAATTCGTACTCATCGGTATCGCTGTCACTTCCGGAGTCGCTCTCACATTGATGGTCCTCTGAAACATATTAATTGTATTTATTGAATAACAATTTTAGCAGTGTTCATTTTATTCGGACTTTCAATTACTGTTTGTTTTTTAATTGCTTTTTGGAATTGAATTTTATTTTATTGGGATCGTGATTGTGTTAATTTCATATGAATTGTCAACGTTGTTTTTTTTAACATTTTCTTGTAGGTACGTATTTCATTCAAATGTTTGTTAGTTTAATATTGCACTCATACCTGATTCTATTTCGTCGTCTTCTTCGATTACATCAGGTTGAATTATGACATCTGTTGTTAACTTTGATAATTGGTCACCTTCGAACCAAACGAAGTTGTACGTTGACTCTTCTTCAATCCACCCATTTCCTTCAGGTTTCAACGGTGAAGGAATGTCCAGATGAGCATTGTTCCAGATACTAGTTATATATACACTCCGCTTTTGCCTTCTCCTCAGCTCATTTTCGAACGAAATTCAACGATTTCAACCATTTTTTTCGATACCTTCCCACCGATATTTTTGCATGGCTATTTTTTTGGGGCTCACATATTAATTAATCTCGCGCCAGAAAAAAAGCCAATACAGCTGAGCCCACATGAAAATTATTATTATTTTGGTACTTTTAATTAACGCTGGCAACCCCTTCCCACCACCCGATCGATTTAAACATTTTTTTGGGTGCATAGGGAGTACTGAGCAACTGTTTGAAAAAAAAATTAAAGCCGCTGAGCCCACATTTTTTTTCTTTTTTTTCCCCACCCCACTACACCCGCACCCACCGCCCGCGGCCTGCCAGCACGGAGATTATGGGAAAAGGTTGTTCAGGGAAGTAGCTAACGGAGTTTCAATACAGCTGAAGCTACATGACCGATTTGGTCACTAGCTCTCCGTCCATATCCTTTACTTAAGAAATAAGGAACGTTAAGAGCAAGAAGAATATTTTTAAATCATCTAAAAACCGTTAAAAATTTTAAAATATCAAACGAATTTTGCCTAAAAGTGTAATTTAATAAATTAGACGATTCCGACGACATGTATGAAACAGGTGATTTTGAGACTATACAATCGTTTATGCGTATTTTTGAAGTTTTGAGTTATTATGTGTTTTTGAGTGATCATAAGGTATAACACGTCGGATATATGTAGGCACCTCGATAAAATGCGTTTCCCCCGCCTTGCGTCGAACTTCACTCCCGGTCTCGATACAACGGGGCGAGACCGAGGTGAAGAACGATGACACGTGAAGGTAAAGTGCATCCTTTCAAAGTGCCGAGATATTTCCGACGTGTTATAAGTAATTCATTGTTGTGATTGAAGACACTACGATGGGTTATAGATAAGAATTCGTTTGATATTTATAAATTTGAATGTTTTTTTAAGAAAGTTAAAAAAAGACTTCTTGATCTTAACGATTCTATAATTTTGTTCATTGTTATTACAGAACAAATCACAATTAAATGATGAGCCAAACTATGACGAACCAAAAAAACTTAGGTCGACGTCCTACTTTGACGTAATAGCCGTTAATGGACGTAATAGTAGTCACAATAAATAAAAATATCCAAAAAATTTGGTCGTCTGTTGAAGGTATTACTTGCACTATTTTTAATGTAAAATTCAAATTCATAAGACATTTGTAAATACATTAATATGAAGCAGTTTTATTAATAACTGCCAAGAATTTCTCTAAAGATACTCGAATATCATTATTAAATTAATGACCTGCTTATAAAAGTTTAGACTCTTCCTTCTTACGAACGCAGTATTATACTTTACTGCATCACTCAAATTTATTTTAGGTGGAATCGGAACGCATAAGCACAGTAAGGAACAAATTTACTGCATTCATGTGTTGTTACGACTGCTATCAAAGTGACGTGATGCTTAGTATAAAGTCATTTTTGATTATTTTAATATCTAATAATACATTAATGTAATTTTAAATGCAAAATTTGATATCTAAGCAGTTTTTTCTGTATGAAAAGTGACTGTAGAATTCGTGAGACCACAAAATACAATAAAATCTTTGAGCGCCCTTCTCTCGAAACTATCAATCTGTCACTTACTCTGTTTATAAATTGTATGGCAGAATTATAAAGCATTCCAAAAGTATTTCCCTGAGTTTTGGAAATCAGAAAGTTTCACAGTCGGAATATCTCATGGTGTAAGTTCACACAATGACGTAGTTGAAACCCCATTCTGGTGTAAGTATTTTGGTGAAGACAATGGACAAATGAGATTTTATATATATGACTTTAGTGACAAATATGACATATTAATGGGAACAGATATGATTGAACAGATAAATGCAAAAATTTATTTAAAAGAACGAAAACTTATAATTTTATCGCAGGAATTATTAATTTTTCATATGACAGACGATGATAATTTAAATAAACAAGACTTATGCGATCTTTTTACGGAAGATGTAACTAACAGTGCTACCACGACAATTACACATAAAATCAATTCAATTAAAGAAGATCAAATTTATCAAAGACCTTAATAGACTAGCACAAATACTACAAGAAGAAGTACGAAACAATTGGATACAATATAGTATAATGACGTTAATAATTATCATTATGCTTTTGTATGTAGGTACTGTTTAAATTTTTCAGTTCCAAGGTTCCCTTCAAACCATGAACTTCAAATTTAGGAGGGGAAAGTAAACTCACCTCCCATAAAGGAAACCATAAAAATAATGAACTTGGTCAATTTGGGTATCAACGAGGAAACAATGAACAGTAAAACGATCCCAATTAGAATATCAAGTAGCATTATTACAGCGAACAAAGAACAATATGTCGTTACTCCATGGACCTCCCTGGCAGAAAAAACAGTTCTAGAAGACAGGACACGTACACAAGTACCCTTGTTTGATGCAGTATAAATAGTCTCCGCTTCAATCAACAGTGTCTATTCATCATTCCACTTTCGAGTAGATAGGGTTGAAGAAAACACTTGTCCTGTTTCACAAAATTACATATATTTATTTACGACTAGTTTCGCCTTAACGGCATTCTCAAGGATTTACAATACATATTTTATTTACGATTATGAATATAACACAAGAGCTGTTGATTTATGTAACAACAGGATGACAATAACCGCCGAAACAAAAATGAGGGTGATTGATTACTAAATAGATTCCAAATGTCAATAAAATTGTTCGTTGGGTTGTCTTCCTAGTCAGTGTTCACAGACAAATTATTTTCCATAAAAGTGAGGAAAATTTTCCTTGATTTAAAATTAAAGTCAAATAATTAAATAACACCTAATGTGAAAGTCAAGGGTATAAAATTTGTGTGTAAAATGTCAAAATAACGAATAAGATAAAATAAAAGTCAAGATAATTTATTAAGTGAAATAATTTAACAGTGGGGATCGATTTAAGTCCAGTTGTTCATTTAAAATATTTTTAGCGTTATGATGAGTCAGCTTGTTTATTTCTACAGTTTCTAGCGAGTTGATTTTCTTGCCTTTGTCACAAGCTATTAATAAAATGTTGAGTATCGAGCTCGATACGGTTTGCTATGCTAGACTAGCAGGTCTATATTTAGACAATGTAATTGACGACCCTGATAAGATAATGCATAAATAAAAGATTTTGTTATACAAAAATTCCTACTGGGTACTCGGTCGTTTTTCGGAACCCCCCCCCCCATTTTTGGTACTATCCATGGAAGTTGACGTATTTGTATGGGAAAAAATTCCTACTGGGTATTCGGTTGTTTTTCGGAACCCCCCCCCCCCCCATTTTTGGTACTATCCATGGAAGTTGACGTATTTGTATGGGAAAAAATTCCTACTGGGTATTCGGTCGTTTTTCGGACCCCCCCCATTTTTAGTACTATCTATGGAAGTTGACGTATTTGTATGGGAAAAAATTCCTACTGGGTATTCGGTCGAAATTTTCGGAACCCCCCCCATTTTCGGTACTATCCATGGAAGTTGACGTATTTGTATGGGAAAAAATTCCTACTGGGTATTCGGTCGTTTTTCGGAACCCCTCCCCCATTTTTGGTACTATCCATGGAAATTGACGTATTTGTATGGGAAAAAATTCATACTGGATATTCGGTCGAAATTTTCGGAACCCCCCTATTTTTGGTACTGTCCATGGAAGTTGACGTATTTGTATGGGAATAAATTCCTACTGGGTATTCGGTGGTTTTTTTCGGAACCTCCTCCCCATTTTTGGTACTATCCATAGAAGTTGACGTATTTGTATGGGAAAAAATTCCTACTGGGTATTTGGTCGTTTTTCGTAACCCCCCCCCCTCCCCATTTTTGGTACTATCCATGGCAGTTGACGTATTCGTATGGGAAAAAATTCCTACTGAATATTCGGTCGAGTATGACATTTTTGGACCCCAAAATTTTAGGAACCCTCCCGGGGCCCAAGAAAAAAATTTAAAGTGTTTAAAAAAAAATTCTTTTGGCCATATCTCCGCGACGGTTCGTCTCGGACCCCCCAAACTTGGACCCCGGGGATCCGAAAAAAGGTTTCTTTCATTTAAAAAAAATTTTATCCGAGGCTCAAAAAATTTTTTCTTTTGGCCATCTCCGCGACGGTTGGGCTTGGAACACTCAATGACGGACCCCTGGCGTCCAAAAAAAACTCTCCTTCTTTTCAAAGTGTCCAATCTTTTTCGGCCCATATCTCCCAAACCAATGAAGATAGACCCCTGTTCAGGGGGTCCGTTTAAAAGGGCTCGACGAGATCTGCCCGAAAATCCAAAAAAAAATTTTGGGCCCATGCCCAATCGGCCCAATCCGCGCAATTGGATTATCTTGAGAACGGTTGGAGCTAAAATCGCTTCCAACGGCCACTATTTGAGCAAAAAAATTTTGACATTTGGCATTTTTGACATTTTTTTGTCATTTTTTTTTAAATTGCTTTATATTCGGAACGGGTGGTGGTAGCGCTTCCGGGTTTGGACTCTGTTCGGACAGCTGTCAAAAAAATGTCAATCGCGTTTATTCAACCGATCGCCCTGAAACTAAGTTTCCACACGTTTTTAAGGTCGCTCTTCGTGTTGTTCCAATAAGCGAGGCCGCAGGCCGAGCCATTGACATACTTACTCAGCCGCAGGACGAGCCCGGAGGAAGCGGGCGCGAAGCCGCAAGCTGAGCGCACGCTTCCGGAGGTCAGACATTCAAGACGTATGACGAAGTCGCGCACAACAGGTGCGCGGCCGAGTCATCAAGTCAAGCAGGACGAGCCAACGGTTCACCGAGGGACGAGATCGTGCACCGTAGGTGCGCGGCGAGTCCATAAACCTTTACAATTACTCTTTTTCACACATCTTCCAACCGATGACAGGTTTTGACACTCGACACACATCCCATCCTCTGTAAATCACGGATTTTCTACCGATTGCCATTAAATTCACTGTAGAACGAGTCCAATATGTCACAGATACAAAGAAAAAAACGCATATAAAAAAAAAGCATAGGCACAATATATATCGCGGGCTGCTTGCAGCCTGCGCACCACGCAAATGCTAGTTTTATTTTCTATCGGTGCAGTGAACCGGTCAATCGGGTATTATTTTCCACATACTGCACCAACTTGTATACTGCGGAACTCTGGTGTAACTGCAATAAAGCATCCCTAAACCAGATAAGAGTGCAATACAACAATGCGTGGCGTGCACTACATGGCCTCCTCCGCAACTGTAGTGCATCAGGAATGTTCTGCGAGGCGCGCGTGGATGGCTGGCCGGCGGCGCTGCTGCGTCACGTGACCGCTGGTACCACCGAGCGCCTGCGCACCTCCACAAACCGGGTCGTGAGTGCCGTGTATGAGTGGTACGGAAGCCCTATACACGCTGTCTGGAGACAACTACACAAACAGTGTAATTAGACTAATTTTATTAATGATTGTATATTTGTTATTTTTATTTATTTAATTTAATAATTCAAAATTTAATTTAATTCAAATTGTTATATTGTTAAAATCATTTTGTTATTATTATTATTTAAGTCTTGTTCTTTTGGACTTGTCAATCAGATATATATATATATATATAGGTAATATCCTCAGATACCCTGTACTGTGAAATTACTTGTTATTCGTGGAGCTGATAAATTTATTCAAATCTTAATAAAATTAATTTCTAATCTTATGCGACGTAGATTGCCTACTAAAACAATCGTTTTAAATAAAATATAATGGAATCATTTATATTATTATCACAAATAGTCTTGGAGCATTATTTTTTTATTTTACCTTTATAGTTTCAAGACAACTCATTCCACAATTCCTAAAGTCTTTTGTGCTGAATGCTCTGGGATAAAATGTTCCACGTTGTAGTTAGGTTCAATGCAAGCTCGTTGAAATTTGAACTAAAGATAAAATGTTCTGGTAAAGACAGTCGATTATGTGGAATCAAGGTTGAACCTTTGCACGCGGTGAAATGTCTACTGCACAACTTCAAATGACCATTCCACATTGCGTAACTTGGTTTTTCTGTATAATAATAATAATATAGATAGAATATTTCTGATAAGCATGTCTATAAACTCGATAGAAAAAAAAACAAAATTACCTCTAAATTTTCTCTCTCTTAAGCAACTAGACTTACAATCTCGCTCAAAAAGTGTCCGCGATACATCTTGTCACCGCTATGGGGTGAAAAATTCGAATGACGATTTCGTAAAACTGACATTGCTTCTTATGTTAACGACATAACGTCTTAATTTGGTTGAAGATTTTTGATACTATGCACGTTACAAGTTTGGACACTTTCTGAAGAACTTTTCTTAAAGACTGTGTGTCTAGTTGTTTATGAGACAAGTGTTAAGAACCCGCTCCGTATTTTTCGTTTGTTTGATGCGAAGCATTATTTTAATTATTTTTCTTGTCATTGCCGCGATATTTTTGTAAAAATCAGGGACATACACCAGTCCATATTGGCTACCTAAATAGAGACCTAAAATTAATTTGATTCAATTATTATTGTTTCTCCTTTACGCGTTATTTTGATACTTAGATATTATGAATAACGATTCAAGACAGTGATAAATTTTACAAAACCCTTCTTGATTATATTCCAAGTGACGTTTCTTCGGAAGATCTTACTACAATTAAAAAGTTTCAGCCGTGTTGCAGACATCTATTTGTAGTAGGTGGCTGCAACAGTGCTTTGTCCGCCCCGATGTCAACAGAGGCTAAAAGTACTCTTAATCTTGTAAAAGTTGGCCTTAGATTAAGAAGTGACAATCATATATAAGTAAATTTTTTGTATGTATTTTATTAGGGTGACATGGTCACAGTGTGACCAAACCCTCTAAATAAAGACGAAAAAAAAAAGATCTTTACGAAGAAGAATTGTTTTATGCACTTATTTCCAAACTAAAAAGTAATGGAAACACCGTGTTTGCTAATGTTATTGAGTGCCTTTCAAAAAGCCGAGAAAAAGTGCAAGAAGTGAGTGAATTTTTATTAAAACCAATAAAATATCGGTCCCTGAGGACGAGACCTTGGCTCTCGTTTCTGCATTAAATTTGTCAAAATGGCAGTACCAAACTTTGAGGTCAATATTAAATGTGAAAGATTTAGTGGTTTTCCCTACCTATCAGAAGTTACTGGATAAGAAAAAAGAGTGCTATCCGGCTAAGGAAGACATGACGATTACGGAGGCAGGAGCTCAGATAAAGTTACAGGCAATTTTAGACTTGACGAACGAAAAGATCTTAAAAATAACTGACACAAACTGCAATGGTGGCGTTCTAAGGCTTATTAGCAAATGGGGGTGTGATGGTGCGTCATCTCAGAGCTGCTATAAACAAAAACCGACTACTAGTGATATCATAACAGAATTCATCGGTGTTTATGGTCAGTTTTGTGCCACTTCGCCTTATGTGTGGCGATAATTTAGTATGGGAAAATCCACGTCCTTCTTCCACAAACCTCTGCAGACCAGTTATGTTTCAATTTAAACAAGAAACAAAACAATACATACGGGAAGTGGAAGCAGCAATGGCCGAAGAAATTGCAAACTTAATACCAACGTCGATAGGTGATTATTGTATTTACTGAGTTTTATTATGTTTATTTCAATAACGTTTCTTGTAATTTCAAACATTTTATTTTGTTATAGAGGCATTTGAAATCTTTCATGATTTACACATGACAATGATCAATGGAAAAGTAGCCACAGCCCTCTCTGAGTCAAAGTCCGCTGCTAACTGCAACATATGCTTGATCACCCCGAAGAATATGAACAAGTTAGACATAGTTTATAGTAAACCAGTCAAGTATGATATGTACAAATATGGCTTATCTTCGCTCCACATGTGGTTGAGATGTATGGAATGTATTTTACATATATTTTACAATATGGATTTTAAAAAATGGGCGGCTAGAGGCGAAAATAGATTATTGAAAAAAGCAAGAAAAGAGATGACACAGGAAGAGTTTTTCATTGTGACTGGTTTGCTGATTGATATCGTTAAACAAGGCTATGGGACTACTAATGACGGCAATACAGCTCGAAGGTTCTTCAAATATTGTGAGACGTCTGCAGAAATTATAGGAGTGGATAGTAGCTTAATAAAGCGATTTGCCGTGATACTGCAGGCTATATCTTCTGGGAGAAATATTAATATAGAAAAAATGAGAAATTACTGCAAGGAAACAGCGGAACTTTATGTGCAACTCTATCAACTATATCTATATGCCATCGAGTGTTCATAAACTTTTAGTACATGGTGCAGATATTAGCCAGCACTTCTCTTTCATCCCCATTGGTATGATGTCTGAGGAAGCGTCAGAAGCGAGGAATAAAAACTTCCGTTCTGTGAGGGAAAAACATACAAGAAAAATTGGTAGAATCCAAACAAATCAAGATAGAATACACAGTTTTTTAATCAGCTCAGATCCATATCGTGGGACGCACTATAAGTTTCCGGAATGAATATGAAAAAATACTATTAAAGGTACAAAATTAATTTATTGTTTTTCAAAATAATCTCCCTTGGCGTCTATGCACTTTTTCATTCGATCAAACCAGTTTTGAAAACTTTTGTGCCACTCCCCTGTGGTGACCTCTGAAACGTGTTTTTCATACTCCTCGACAGCCTCTTCTGGTGATGAAAATCGTTGACCGCGTAATTGGTTCTTAATTTTTGGGAACAGGAAAAAGTCACAAGGTGCCAGGTCGGGACTGTATGCAGGATGACTCATGAGTTCTACATTTTTCGTCTTCAAAAAGTCGTTTGTCTGTCTGGCCGTGTGAGAACTAGCATTGTCGTGGTGCAGGATGATACGGCGTTTACGGTTATTTTTACGGAGTTCGTCAATAACTTCCGCCAAACAAATGGTCGTGTACCAGTCACTATTCACGGTACGACGATTCTCTAAAGCAACAGTAGCCACGTGTCCAGTTTTATTTAAAAAAGAAGCAATCATCCGCTTAGATGCACTTTTCACGCGCGCCACTTTGGTTGGTTTCGGCTCATCTTAAAAGACCCATACGCTCGATTGCTGCTTTGTTTTGGGATCGTAGCAATAAATCCATGTTTCGTCACCTGTTACTATGTCCCACACCAAATTTGACGCACCTTCGTTGAATCTGGTAAGCATGGCACTGCACCAAGTGACGCGGTCCGTTTTTTGAGCCTCGGTCAAGTTGTGTGGGATCCACCGCGAGCACAGCTTTCTCACACCCAAATGTTTGTGTAGGATTGATTGTATTTGACTCATGCCTATTTCTAAGGATGCGCGAATTTCATGGTAGGTCACATGCCTGTCTGTTTCAATCATACGGCGCACAGCATCGATGTTTTTGTTGGTCACAGCGGTGGATGGCCGACCATCGCGAGATTCGTCACTGAGATTGATACGACCACGCTTGAATTCTGCAAACCAGCTATAAACAGTCGTCTTGCATGGTGCTTCATTGCCAAAAGCTGTTTCAAGCCGAGCGATGCTCTGTTGAGCTGTCAAATTACACTTAAAATCGTAGAAAATCATACTACGAAAATTTTCCCGAGTTAAATCCATGTTGATGCAGACACACAATTTTTTAAATGGCGCCACAAGGTAAAAACAAAAGACAGTCAGATGAAACATACTGCATTCTACAGCCAAAGAGTTCTATTTTCAAATGTTGCAATAAATTTTTAAATATTGTTTATGTAAGTGGCCAGTTCCGGAAACTTTTAGTGTTACCTATGTATTACGCACATCAGACCCAAATTTTCCAAAATGCTGAAGAAACAGATTTTTGTAGAAACTGAAGATATGCTTATGGAGGACAAATTACCCAATGAATTTGAAGAAACTGAAGAAGAAGAAGAAGAAGTAGTATATGTTGATATTGAAAATAATCCATCTATAGATCCGTTAGCATAAATACTCAGATTTTTTGATTTCGTGATGTCCATTATTATGTAATTAAATCCTTACATAGTTTTAAGTTATATCTTGTTGGTAACAATTTATACATCTGAAACTTTAAATATTAATGCTTGGACAGTAAAATATCTAAACAAGATTTTAAGTAATCTAAATCCATTGTTTGAATTATACTATTCTATAAACTATTTAGTCATTTTTATTATTAAATTGGTGTTATGAAATTGAATTAGTTATAAGATTTGTATACTTACTTTTATTTATTTAGTTTTGTTCAAATAAAATACAGATAATTATATTAGTAAATACATATAAATGTGCTTTAATTTTTTGTATATTAAATATCAGTATCATTTTGTAATTGTAAATAATATTGTTTTATGTACTTACTGAAAAATTCTCTGATGTATATATATGTATATAGGGTACTATAGGTATATAGGTTTATAAGCTAGACGATATACTTAATTTACTGAAGAAATAAATATGAATATAAAAACAAATTGCAAGTTCTTTCATGTCCACATTTGAATAAAACACATATTTGAAACTAATAAACAAGTAAATATATTTTGAAGAAGCTTAGCATTACTGCAAATGTGATTAGTAAGTGCTAAGGGATAACCAGGATATTGCTATAAAATTACAAATGCTTCAAGCATTTTACCGACAAACTAGTGATGAAGACATTGCGAGTGACACTTATGAAATATCTTATGAAGTTTATTCAAGTTCTAATAATAATTGAAAACAATTGGTACATTAGGACCGTGTATAATTTTAAATTGGACAAGTAATTTATAAAAACAATTTTCTTTATATAAAAAAAAAACAATATTTTCAAGTGCCTGTAGCTTCCAAAGCGCAGATTTTTGCAGATAAGTGTAAGGAAATAAAATGTTGGCCGTGACTTTCTGAATGACCTGTAGTAAGTTTAATTTTAAATAAACATGAAGCACGCAAGTAATTCACAAAAACATAATTTTATCTATACAAAAAATAATTCAATGTTTTTTTTCTCTTAAACTAATGCATATCTCAGAAAAACCACATCAGTAAAAGATGTTTGTAATAGAGTCAGCAGTCTAACAAAAATAAAAAATCAGTTCAATTCCTTGACCTTTTCATTAAATATTTTTATGTGCCTGTAGCTTCCAAAGCGCAGATTTTCGCAGATAAGTGTCAGGAAATAAAATGTTGGCCGTGACTTCCTGAATGACCTGTAGTAAGTTTCATTTTAAATATGCTTCAGCTTCAGCACGCAAGTAATTCACAAAAACATAATATTCTCTATACAAAAAAAAAAATTCAATGTTTTTTTTCTCTTAAACTAATGCATATCCCAGAAAAACTACATCAGTAAAAGGTGTTTGTAATAGTTTCAGCAGTCTACCAAAAAAAAGTTTGTGCGATTCCTTGACCTTCAAATTGACTTACCCCTAAGTCCACGATTTCGTGATATGGAACCAGTGTGCGGCGGCGCGGCGGCGCGCGGTGCGCACAGTGATCCCATTTGAAATTTTTTCGACATAGGGCCTCAAGACAAAATATCGACCTGATGGCTTTTTATAAAATGGATATTTATATTTCAAGTGACACTGTGATACTGATTGGTAAATTTCTGTAAAAGTGCTAGTTTTCGACATATTTTTTTTTGTATCGAGAAAAACACATTTTATTTTTTTCTCAAAATGTTGTAAAATGTCGCGGATTTGGCTTCCATATTATGAATAAACAAATATTGAATTATTTTTGTATGGAGAAAATAATGTTTGTGTCAATTAATTCAATATTTTTTTCTCTGAAAGTAATGCATATTTCAGAAAAACTACATCAGTAGAAGGTGTGTTTAACAGTGCTAGCAGTCTACCAAATAAAAATCTGTTCGATTCTTTGACCTTCAAATTGACTAAACCCTTAAGTCCACGATTTCGTGATATGGGAACAGTGTGCGTCGCGCGGCGAGCTGTGCCATACCATCGCAAATGGCGCCGCGCTCGCCGCGCCGCGCGCCTCTCCGCCAGTAGCTGTTTCCAGGCCGTAAGGGACCTTAAGGTTAGACGGTAAATCTTTCGCGCGCGAGATTTGGATTTTCCCAATTGTTATAGCTGTTTCGGTCACTCGCGGCCGGCACGAGCGCGCCCTCCCCGCGCGCCCCGCACTTGTTCATCTTGTACCCACAGCTTGGACCCAAACCAGTACATCCTTTCTTACCTTCGTTTTTAGCGCTTTTGATTGTTTAATTCAAAATAAACAAATGAATGATCTCCTATTCGGCTTTGACTAAAGAGTTCAATATAATAGTTTCAAACGGACGAATGTAGGATACTAAAATATGTAAAATATTTTGGAGAGTTACTGTGTGGTCAAAGGAGGAAGTAAATTGATATTTACGCGGTAGTACTCCTCTAACGAACAATTTTTATTGTAGAGCCAATCTTCGAATCGTGAAAAATAATCATATATTACCTACTCGCCCAAAATGTTACTCAACATTATTCTTTTGTATGGAACACCTGATTTTTTTTGTGATTTTACTGTTGTTTCCATAGTAAAAGTTGTTACTATAGACGAGTACTATCACCAGTTTGCGTTTCCAAAACCATTTCACCGCGTATTTTGTGCTCTTCTTCTTTATAGAACTATACAGGCTGTAAACTTAATTATGTACTTCTCATATTATATGTTTTGACCGTTGACAGAAAGAAAAGTGAAGTAAATTTAAAAATATGTTATGTGAAGTATGTACACATAATTAACTTTTAAAAGACAAATAAAACAAAATATTCATTATCCAGATATTATTGCACGTTTTAACATCGTAATTTTGAAAAAAATAATATTTGTGTGGAAGGTAATCTCTTGTAATTTTTTTATGCGGAGCCATCCAGATGTTTAGTTAAGAAAACGTAGTTATGGGATATTTCGTGTAAATTCCAAGAAGTGCAGACAATAATTACAATGATAACACAATATATTAAAAATGTGATGTTATGATGATTTTTTTTTCTTTATTTTATATTTTAAATTAACTAATAGCAATACGTTCTCTAGCAGGCATATTTCTCGGTACTCTAGGATCAATCAATTCTGGAATAACACACTGCATGTAAAAATTTCTTAGAGGTGTTTGCATTTTTTCGTGATAAAATGCGTCATTTCTATTGATTTTTTCGTAAAGCAACCCATATGAACTCCAAACAATAAAATAGCAATAAGCCCTTTGCGTCACATGAAGTTGACCTTGGACCTGATAATAATGGTTATGCTCTGTTTTCAGTTCTATGCCTTGAGTCACCTTACAAAATGTGATCAATCCCTTTTGAATTGCGTCTGCAGGACTCATGTTCGAGGCTACAAATGGGCATTTTATTTCTACAAGTCCTTCATTTCCTATGAGTCCATCTGGACTAACTGCCAGAAAGCTATCCACAGGATCAACAAAAAGACCACATCGATCTACCTTTAGACCGGTATACTTTTCAAAGTCATGGATGGCGCGATCTTCATTTTGTTTACCATACATGGTCGCTTTATTGCCTTGGAATGTTGTATACAACAATTCTTTGATGGTGGACCCTACTGATGTTGACTTTCTCATTTTGCAGATCTTTCCAAATGATGAGGCAGTAATCCTCTTTCGTCTTTCGTTAAGCCATTGAGGACATTCAGCTTGTTTGATTGTGGCTTTTTCTAATGCTGCAATTTCTGGATTTGTTATTTGCAGCGCTTTAACAAAAGCGGCACATTTTTCTTTAAGGATTTATTCTGGCATATCTTCTTCCAAATCGTGTAACCCATAATCTTAACCAGAATTTGTTTTTTTTTTGTTTATGCCTTATTTTTTTATTTTTTTCCGTGTATTGTTTTATGTATTCTTTTCGCTTTAACTTCTTTTCTCTGTATTTTTTGGTAAACACATTTGGAAGTTCACTTGATATTTTGTTCTGCAGTGGACAATGTATGTCACCAGAGTTGAAAGAAGTCACTGCACCAAAACATCTCCCTTGATAAGAACCTGAAAAAACAAAGTTTCAAAATTAATTAAGGGTTTATTATTGACAAGTGATGTTTTTTATTACTTTCCAATAACAAAATTTACCTCTTGAGACAAAACTAACTCTTTTCCCTCCAACAAACTTAGCCACAATTGCATTAAAGAGCTCGGCGTGATTGTTGGTGAGATCTAAAACAAGACTGTCTGCCTTGTCGATCAGGTTGTTCAGATGAATGATTATATCATCCCAAATCTTACAATGCTGTAGTTCGGACACAAAAGGCTTACAATGCTTCGGTTGTATGAAATTCAATGTGATGAGCGTTAATAAATGTTTAGGTATCCTCATCAAAAGCTTGATCGGTAGGAAGAAAGGCTCCATACTTTAGAGGTTTTTTTTAGGAATTCTATCTTAGTTTAATATACAATACATATTTATACTCACTTGTTAATTTTATTACCCCTTTTTTTTCTTTTTGCCGATAAACGTAGCTTTCCTTTTCCATAGTAATGAAATTAAGTCTCAGTATTATTTATCTGAATGTTACTTATGTTTCCGTATTTCACTGTTTTGTATAAAATGATCTGTTGATTTGACAGAAAAAAATCTCTCAAAACCGACGACATAACTATTTTAAGAGCACTGTAGTCGATCGATGGCTTGAATTCAGTCGCGCACGGGGTCGATATACTTGTTATTTCATTCTACATTCAAGTTCGCGTTATAGAGCACTGACTGACTGTTATTGGTTGACCCGAACGTTCATTTACCGAGCTCGTACGGAACTAATCTAACACGCTGTGAGACGCAAGCTAACGCGAGACAAAATTCATGTTTTGAAAAAACTCGAGAATGGTTTTTGGTCTTCCTATGAATTCAGGAGAAATATCCCAAAAACCGAAATGAAAAAACAATTTTTTTGAATAGTATAAAATATACTATGCGGTGAACTTAAAATCATTTGATTTGTTCTATCGCCTCTAGGACATTACTGTACATAAACATTCATCAAAATATGTGTAACATTCAGGACTTTTATACGCTTGTAACTTTTGTATGTATTTGATTTTGATAAATGTTTTAGGTTCAAGTCGTGGATGATGTATGTTGAAAAAGAAAAAATAATAGGCAAGTACCTTTATATAAGGATATTATCAGCGAACTGCGCTAGTATGGGAGTTGGGGCGAATAGAGTACCCTTAACTTCTGTATAGGGTCAAGTTATAAAGTGTCCTTATGTACATTTAATATTGAAATTTTTCGTTTATGCTTATTAATATATTCAATATTTCTTTAAGATTATAATTTTATTAATTTTTTTTACACCAATTTTTTCCTTTGCAGTTAAACGAAAATCTACTTTTGAACTTCACCGATCATCCGTAATAGATACTTAAATTAAGGCCAACAATACGAAATAAATAATGTAAACACACTTTCAGGCTTTCAAAACATTTTTATTTTATTAAATTTTATATAAATTTTGAACTTCCTATTCTAATCCTTGTCGTCTGTATAAAACAAAGATGATTTGTCGAAAGAGTCCGAAATAGCCGTACTTATGAAAAAAAAATATATTATCATATCAGTCATGTTGTCAATCAATCAAAAATCAACAAGAAAATCAACAAGAAAAACTAACAGTAACGGATTAATAATAACAAAAAACTAAACAAACACGTAAACGAAATAATATCTCTTCGAACGCAATCCAAATAGGAATGAACTTGTTCACAAAATGGCGGACCAAATATTGGTAACTGCAGTACTGACTGCTTACACAACCACACAACCCACACAACAACAGCTGTCGTCGACCAACTGACGTCATTATTCTCAGTAACGGTCCGATTGTTTACGTATTTCATCTCGTCTCGTTGGCCATACTTTAGTTATTAAATTTAGCCCCAGTATTAATTTTAACTGAATGTTACTTTTATTTCCGCAGTTCCCTTTTAGTATGTGATCTATTAGTTCCATGGAATAATCTCTCAGAATAAGAAGGGACTACATAATTATTTTTACCCCTGTATAAAGTAAAATTATTTTGCAAACCTAAAACAGAGTTTTTGTAATACGTAGGGGCTTAGCGAAATGCAATACTTTTTAGTTGCCCACCTGCCTCTTTTTTATAAAAAAAAAAACAAATCGTAAGCACTCAACAATTTTTGCAAGAAAACTCTGTCCACCACACTCAATACTTTTTCCACTAACCTACACGTAAAAACTCTTTGATAAATCAATTGCACCTGTATCAAGCGAGTAAGGTGAGTGAAACGAGTATAATCGCTCGTCCCGTGATCCCCCCGCATGTCTTCCCCACCCCTGATGCGACAGAGTACGATGCCGGATTTATGTAATTTGCGCCCACGATTTCGAACGGTAGAGCATAGCTAATTACTGAAATCCTATATGTTCTATATACGAAATGATTGCATTTTACAAATATTTATGAACCAACACGAGTCCTATTTTAAAAGAAATACGATTTTGCTTGAGAAATGCTTAAGAAAATCGAATATGAAAATGGAATATTTTGGAGCTTAAAACACAGATTTTTAAGTGCTTGTATTTCTTATGCGTGTTTATTATCCGAAATTTAAAGTTAAATAGGACATGTAGGTTGTGCAAAAGATGAAGTAACTTAAAGTTTTGTGTGATTTAATGCATTAGCGTACAAATGAGAAGCTATCTCGTTTTGTATGGCCGCGGAGTCTATCGCTCTTCCCTTAAAAAATGTACGTACAGTTTATGTTAAAATCCCAAAAAAGCCATTTGACGTAGTATACTATCCCGCAGCAAAAGTTTCATCTATATGTAAGTTGTGTGGAGTTTTCGGAGCGGGCGTTGAATAAAAACAAACAATCAAATAAAAGGATTCAGGGATTCAGGCAATACTCCTAAATCGTGTGTTCAATGGTTCAGAAATTTCATATAGCTTTTGCCCACGGCTTTGTTCGCGTGGTCTGTCTTTAAATTTTTGTATATTTTTTGCGCGTAAGATAAAACTGTTACCAATTCTTATAGTAAATTAGTAGATTCGTCATGTCGGTTGATTATTCAAAGTTCGTACTCGAGTAGAATAATGCCGACCGAGTTATTTCTATTTTATATACTATTTTTAGGGCTCCGTACCCAAAGGGTCCAAACGGAACCCTATTACTAAGCCTCTGCTGACTGTCTGTCGGTCTACAGCTTCAACCGTAATAGGTAGAAAGTTGAAATGTTCACAAAATACCTGTTACTATGGCCTCTATCACGACAAATAATATAGTATTTAAAAAAATTAAGGGGTTTCCCCATGCAAGAAACCTAGAAAAAGTTGCATTATTCGAACGTTATTGGTTTTGGTTACACACTGCAATTTTATTGGTTATCGGTACCTAATAAGTAATACATAGGAGTTTTAAATTTGGTCAGATTGTAGGACATTCATACCTACTTTAAAAGTAAAACAAAGAATAATAAACAGTAGGGTTCAGTACGCAGACGGCGCGGCACCAAATTTTTGTCAGGCGCTATTATTTTAGCGCCTTGTTTTTTATAGCCTCGATACTGCTTTGGCATATAAATATACAGGGTGGAAAAAATTAAAGGGCCCTGGAGGGAACTACCTTAAATCCTTTAGTTAGCTCATTCTACTGGAAGGAAACATTCCTTTATTTTTTTGAAGAAACAAAACTGCATTCAAAAATCTTCTAAAATTTGCTTGTCTCACCCGGGAATCAAACCAACTAAAAATAAAAAAAATAAACACTCGCTATTTTATCATACGAATCGGTAGGATTATTGTTCGGGATAAAATTTGTCTTATAAAAATTTGGTTTTATACTCATTTGTTGTACGAGATACCCATGAAATTGAATATTTATTATTAGTTCTTTATTAACAATACCTAGTACTGTTTACTTGTAACAAGTAAATGACACGTTCAAATTTTTTTATCTCTCTAACATCCAAAGACATCGTATGAATTACAAGTACAAGCTTGCTAATGTTAATTATCTCTGTGTATCTTGCTGAAGACTTCGATAAGAAAATCGTTAAATAGTAATAAATAAATCTATCCACAGCAAAATTCATTCTTACACTAGGCGTACTGACGAAAAGTTTGAAAATGGAACGTATTTTTTTTGCAACGCATAGCAACATATTTGAAACTCGAACAAAATTTTTCATCATTTTTAAAATCGATAAAAGTATTCGTTCGAATTTCAAATTTTGTTTTGCTTTCATTCCGTGCTGTCATTGTGTAATAATGACGTATCAATAATCTCTATACATATAAAATACAACGTCTGTCTGTCTGTCCGTCTGTCTGTTCGTTCGCTTATAACTTGAGAACCAATCAATGGATTTTGATGCAGTTTTCACTGAAAGATAAAGTATTTCTTCGGGAAAGTTTAGGGCTATGTATCATCACGCTATGACAAAAGGGAGCAGAGCAATGAGAATTTTAGTCAGACATATGGAAGGTTCGCCACCATAGCATTGTCGATCGTCGCGGGTTTAAACCCCGACTGGTAAAATTTGTTTTCACTTTTTAATTTTTATTCTTTTATTTTATTTTCAGAAAAAATATTTCCTTTTGTAAAAAAAATATTAAAGCTGAAATTATATTTCTTGACCGCGCAAAGACCAATAACTAAAATATTTTTATTTTCAAGTGCTTAGAAAACGCCATCTCTGGGAAGCTATGCTAGATAACGGCTCAGTAAGCTGGCGTTGAAATTGTTTGTAAGCTGGCGTTGAAATTGTTTTTATTTTAATACACTAGATGGCGCTGCATGTTTCAAAATATCGAATTTGACGCAGTCTGGTTCAACAACTCACGTTAAAGTTTGTCTACACTATTATATAAAGAAGAAAGATTTGTTTGTTTGTTTGCATATAATGGGTAATATCTAGAACTACTGACCTGACTTTAAAAATTCTTTAAGCACCCAATAAGATTTTTAGTTAATCGTGTGGTATGTACGCCTTGCGTAGTCGTACGTATGTATTCTCATCGTCGGGGTTTCAGTCATCCGCTGGTAAATGTTTTTTTTAGGAGACCTCTCAAGTTTAAGTTTATTTGATCGGTATTGATGAGTATTTTTGTAGAACACGGTGACCAGGATCTAATGACGGGACTATGGGTACGGGATCTCCTCAACGGATAACAGCAGACCTATCGAGTTGGGGCTTATTTTATTGGTCTTTATTAGTACTTTGGTAAAACATGGTGACCAGGGTCTGATGATGGATCTGGAAGGTGGGTACGGGATCTCCTTAACGGACAATAGCAGACCCTTCGAGTTTAGGCTTATTTAGTTGGTATTTATTAGCACTTTAGTAAAACATGGTGACCAGGGTCTGCTGATGGGACTGGAAGGTGGTTATAGGATATCCTCAATGGATAACAGCAGACCCTTAGAGTTTGGGCTTATTCGATTGGTATTTATTAGCACTTTCGTAAAACAAGGTGACCATGGTCTGATGATGGCACTGGAAGGTGGGTACGGGATCTCCTCAACGGACAACAGCAGACCCTTCGAGTTTAGGCTTATTTTGTTGGTATTTATTAGCACTTTGTTAAAACATGGTGACTAAGGTCTGTTGATGGGACTGGAAGGTGGGTATGGGTTCTCCTCAATGGACAACAGAAGACCCTTCAAGTTTGGGCTTATTTGATTGGTCTTTATTAGCACTTTGGTAAAACATGGTGACCCTTGCATATTGTCGTTCAAAAAATTATATTCTTTTGTTTTCCTTATTTCCACGAAAATCTCTTCGACGCGGGCGGAGCCGCGGGCAAAAGGTAGTCGTTAATAAAGAACTTGTAATAAATATACAATTTCATGGGTATCTCGTATAACAGATGAGTGTCAGATCAAATGTTTATTAGACATACTTATCCTGAACAGTAATCCTACCGATTCGTATAGTAAAACAGTAAGGGTTTATTTTTTAATTTTTAGTTGGTTCGATTCCCGGGTGAGGTAAGCGAATTTTAGAAGATCTATGAATGCAGTTTTGTTTTAAAAAAAAATAAAGGAATGTTTCCTTTTAGTAAAATGAGCCTACTAAAGGATTTAAGGTGGTTCCCCTCCGGGGCCCTTAAATTTTTTCCACCCTGTACATATATTGTTAACCATAATGTATTTAGGGTTCCACACCCGTATTTTGGGGTGGTACGGAACCTTTCGTGCGCGAGTCCAACTCGCTCTTGGTCAAATTATTTCTTTTTAGTGGCTGTAATATTTTCCCCCACGGTTAGCTGAAATATTGTATTTTCCAGGTTAATGAGTGGAACATGTCATTCATCATATATCTAGTTTGAGACAAAGAAATCTCTTCTTGCCTGATTTTCGGATTTACTCCCACTTCTTGGCTTTCTTTGGGACCTTGTTAATGTGAGAAAAGTATGTTAAAATTCTCATATAATATACATGAAATGGACGTTGTTAGGGTCCCGCCCAGGGCCGGATTAAGCCGTAATAGTGGCCCCTAGGCAATGAAGGCCCCCTTTTTTTTCTGGCTTATTATATATCGTCATGAAATCATTCCCCGAGGGTCAGAGCTTCCGACTATAGATTGTGAAAAAAGGTCATACGAAAATTTTATTTTTGTCACTCTCACTCCAAGCGAAAAAACGCGCAGTGCGAGAGGGGCGGATTCAGCGCAAAAGATGTTTTTTCATTTAAAAATAAACTAAAATACCTAGCAAAATTTCCAAAATGAAATATCCAGATACTCTTAAAACCTATCTAATAAAATATGTTTGAGTTTTGTATTATGATCCTTATTCGTCAAACGAGGAGACAAGGTACGTTTGAAGACCTCATTTCAATAATTATTTTTATCGAGTCTCCAAACGTGTTTTTAAAAAACAAAACCCTACATTATACCGGGTGTATAGACTGCTACCATTAAATGAAACCACATATTGTACCGACCCTACTGAACCACTTTTCCCAAGAATCATACCCGCGGACACCCTTCGTTTAGGAAATAATTGAGTTCCAAACAAAAATGCGTGAACCCTAACGCACCGACATACGGGTGAGTTTAGAGAGAGCGTCGCGTCGTCGTCCGTGAAACCTGAAGCTGTTTGACGGATTACGCTCTCTCTAAACTCACCCGTATGTCAGTGCGTTAGGGTTCACGCATTTTTGTTTGAAACTCAATTACTTCCTAAACTAAGGGTGTCCGCGGGTATGATTCTTGGGAAAAGTGGTTCAGTAGGGTCGGTAGAATATTATGTGGTTTCATTTAATGCTGTTATGGGCAACCTTTTGAAAGTTGCGGGCCAAACTTTAGGATGTTAACGGATTCGCGGGCCGTAGATGTAAAAAGACGGTTTATTTTAAACACTTATCATTTTATTTGTTAAACAGAAGTACCTTATTAATGTGAAGCTCGAGCTTGAACTTGAGAAATAAAGTAATAAATATTAGGATCAATCCCACTAATACACAGGTGCAAAGAATTTTCAAAATTTTACTTATTGCATACTGTTTTTATGGTATGGAACACCATAAATTGTTTATTATGAATATGTGTTTACAACAAAAAAGCAGTGTGACACTACCAGTCTCGGTACAAGAAACATTATACTTCTTAACTATATTTTCTTACTCCAACGATTTTTTTGGATGTACTCTCAAATAAACGTTATTAAAGAGTGTTTCCCCCTCAGCTGTTTAAAGCTAGTCTGCATCAATTTTGCATGGAACTTATAAGATTATTGATATCATTCTGAGGCAGTCGATCCCAGTGAAATTTGAGCAGGTCTCTCAGCTGTTGTATCGTTGACAGCCCATCGAGATCTTTCAGTACTTTACTCTGTATCATATCTCATGCAGTCTCGATGGGATTCAAGTCGGGTGACTAAGCTTGCCATGTTAAAACACGGATGTTTTCTGTTTGTCTTTAGTTATCCCAACCCATTCTTGCCCAGACGCTGTATGGGTGGACTTCGTGGACACATCTAAGACGTTTTGTGTTTCCTATAAACCCTCACTCTGCCCTGAAACGCAAAACAAAATTCATCGCAAAACAAAGGTCCCATCGATCGTTATTTCGGCTATAGTACGCTTGGTCTGCGGCATTGAACCCGACGCGTTCAATTCCCGTGATGGATCTTTGGGCATCTAAATGGACGGCGGTTTCATGTAAGAGAACACTTAAAATAATTTGGGCAAGTGCGAAGTGCGAGTCGGACAGCGCGGACTGTTCCGTACCACCCTTGATCAAAACAAATTGATATATTTTACAGCTAGCACCTTATTTTATATCCTACAGTTTTATTCAAATCTTACAAAGTGTTGTTTTTGAGTAAGTATTCCATAATGAATCGTATTATTTTTCGGCGTTATGTTTTTACAGTAATCTTTCAAATTATTTCAAATGGTTTTAGGTCCACATAATCATTTTAGTAATCTTGGCTACTGTTGTGCTTTGGATACTAAAGCTTACACTAAAATTACATAAGGTTTTTGAAATTATGCGAGTTCTCATAAAGGGATCGAGATATAGTTGTTCCTAAGAAGGGTCAAGGAGCCATTCTCCCCAAATTTCATATTCAAGATAACCCTTAAAGTGTCAAGTCAAAATTTAAAATAAGGAAGGAGAAAAGGGTAAATGTGGGTTGTTTGTACATTTGTGTGTAGGGATATTATAATAATAGGAAGATATTTTATGAGTAGTCGTCCCATTTAAAGTGTGATCTACCTATAATAGTGCTTGCGGTGGCGGTATGCATTTCTAATGTAATCATTTTATACAATGAATGAATGTATGACAAAGAAATTTACGAAATGTTCATTTTCAATTTGACTTAACTATGCATACTTACATCAATTTGACATTATAAGAATTTATATTTTATTCTATATTTTAATTTAGATTAAGAATTTGGTTGATAAATTAATATCAATGCGATATAATTGTTTTAGAATAGTAATTTGTAAAACATTATTATTTTTGACTTGCCATGTAACAATACCTGTTATAATTTATGGTTAATAAATGATTACTGATTACTGATAGCTTTATAACTTCCTTAATTATTCTTCATTGTACGAAAATTCAAATGTAAAAGGGGTGGTCTATTAATTAAAACAATTTTGGTCCGTTCAACCTGACAAAGGGTATAAGAAAACACTACATTTCTCCCGTATTATTTACACACACGTAGGAGGATGGTCAGCCCAGGAGGATTTACTTAGTTCCTAGACTTATTCCTAAATAGAATATTAACTCTCAATTGCGTGAATTCTGAAGGACACTGAATAAAATAATACCTTAGTTTTATGTGATTATATAATATAACTACAACAAACATATTATTAAACGAAGCAGTATAATTCTTAAATTGCTTTTCAAAATCAAATCGTTTTGAACGCACATCATTTTTTTTTTCTTTAAAAGACGAATCAAATTACTTTAAAAGCAAAGAGAATGTTACAAAAAAATCTTGAAAGTTTTATAAACAAATCATCTTTCTTAAATAAACACACAGATTGTACTTTTTTATACTTCGTTTCTGTGTGTTTTTTGAGCAAATCAGATTTTTTGCCATTTCTTTGAAAGTGAAGAAATTCTAGAAAGTTACCTAAAGAATCTGTACAAACTTAAACTAGACGCAGCTTCCTGGACGCTTACTTCTATGTTTTGGTTAGGTAGGTGTTCTAGGACTTGATGGATAGATGGACTTCCTGTGCAAGTGGCGTCACCTGGCAGATTTGACAGTGTTTATAGTCTGTCAAAAAAGTGTTGAAATGAATATTGAACTTTAATAAACTTTATTGAGCTTTAAACGTTATATTAGTATAATTTAGGTAAAATATTTATGAAATAGCAACGCGGTAAACTCGATTTAACAGATTTTGTACTTGTTTGTTTGTTGTAACCAGGCAAAAGAAAAATAATTCTTTCAATATTAATTTCAACTCTTTTTTGACAGACTGTAAGTCAGCTTTAGGTTCACAAATGTTTTATTATCATTATTATCGTCAAACTATTTAGTTATATTCCCAGGAATAAATAATAAGGAATAAGTCAGCTGGGATGTAAATTTTTTGGATAAGAACTGTACTGGCTGGACTGAAATCATAATCATCATTGCTCAGTGATCGATCTGCAGGTACAGATTCATAAGCTTTTAGGAGTCATAAAATAAAGCAGGTTCCATTTCAGAAACATATGAAACCGTATGACCAACAATTGTCTCTTTAAATTCTCCAATTTATTTACTCCGTAATTACTTACATTTGAATATCAATCGTGATCATATTCACATTTCAAGGAACCATACATTGTTCTTACAATCATTTCGACACCAAATAACTTCTTTATGATAGTTATTTTTATAAAAAATACTCGGACGACGAAAATTTCAATAGTTCTGTCAAATTTCATATTAGTTTTTTAATCATCAAAGTCCTATTTGTCTTTGGAAAGTTTGTGTTTTTCATTGTTTTGAATTGATTTTAAAAACATTTGTTTAAACATTTGAATCAAAGATAGGTGCAACAGTATGATCATAGACAACTGTCAAATAATTGATTTGTTTACATTATTGCTGGATTCTTTTGAAAGGGACTTTAAGTACATTTATTTTTAATAGTATTATATTCATTTTTAGGTATGTAATCAAGTTTGTTCAACTTTTTATCTTATATAATAATATTGCTATATGAAAAAATAAAATTTACCCTATACGTAAACTAAAGTAAAAAATAGTTGAATGGTGGTGAATAGGTGAGGGCTTGACAGGTTTTATCAGAAGTCGATAAATCTACTAAACTGGAAACACCGAGAGTGGCATCTGTTGACAGCTGCGTTTAGTGATGGAGTACATTTCAGATTTCCATAATTTAAAATCAAGTGTGAGTTGAGTAAATAAAAGTATCGATTTACTTTCCACGTCATATATTGCCGGCGTTATGACGATTTTTTCTTCATTCGATATTTCTTGACTCGCTCTGCATATGCAGCCCTATATTTTTTATTGTTACCTCATCTTCCTTCGGATTAAGGCTATACCAAACTCTAGAACATGAACAAAGGGTTCTTTTGAAGAAAGTAGGACAATCTTAATATTGGAAAAAATATATATAATTTATTGATCTTTTATCTAGGTGATCTACTTATAAACAATGTACTAAGATTTCTACTTTTGTCACAAGAAAAAATGTTTCCACGCTCTTTTTTTTTCAACTTGTTTTTTTTTCATATAATTGGTAATATAAATATAAAGGTGTTCTACTTAAATTCAATATTCTTTTCCCCACAAAATATTTCAGTATTAGCTAAAAATCCTCCGATCTGCTGTTTCGCGCGTAATTTTTAGTATAACGAGTCCTAGACAAATAGGTCGATTAGCTAACCAATAATCGCCTCTATCAAAAGCTAATAGAGTATTTGACATTGGCTTTTGTGTGTCGGACGGGTAATAACATTTTTTCCTAGCTTATGCCATACTCTTAAATTGTCCGTCTTAGAATGGTCCCATTAGTCCCATATCGCGAAACAACAAGCTGTTGAGAGCAGGAGGTACCTACAATTATAACAAAAATTGGGTACCTACTGATTCATATTGGTAAAATTTGCATTTCTATCAAATTTCTATTTATATTATTCTATTCATGTTTTTTTTTCGGCAAGAGCATGCATGCGTTCTGGAATATGCTGTTTGTATTGCTAGCTAACATCTGTTTTTTAAACGACTTCAACAAAGGAGGAGGTTTTCAATTCGACTGTATTTTTTTTCGGGTATGTTACTCTAAAACTATGAGATTGCGAAGTCACTATATTGTTATAGAAATAAAGATGTCTAATATTGATACAGTAACTAAATGTTTAATAATTTAGGAAACAATTTAGAACAGAGTAGTTGAATAGGTGCTTCCGTACTGACTAAAATTAATAGGTGCTTCCATACAAACTCAAATAACTGACATGGCTTTACATAAGATCTCACAACTTTTTAAGGTGGAAGGATTGCGTTCCGAGACTTGACATTTTTGTATATTTGATGTTTATGATTACATATACGACTGTTATATAATGGTACTAAAGAAAGAAGCTGGAAGAGTAGAGTGGGTAAACTATCTGGTAGACTCTAATACTCTATTTCCTCCTTCCACGTAGGTACTAGAGTTGTTCTCAAACGGCGCGGCGATGACAGAAGCAGCGTCCATTGTTTATTTTCCTCCGTGATTTTTACTTTCACCCTCCACACTAATAAATATGTAAAAGGTTAGTAGACAAGAGCGAGGAGAATAAATTAGTCAGATATAGAGTACGCTAGTTTACTTGTAACTGGCACAAAACGTAAACCTTACTCGAGGGCTTACCTTTGGGCTTTGAACGGCTTTTGTTTTATCTGATCAATGTAAAACTTTGACAAGTGTTTTTTCAGACCTTTGTCTTTCCGTTGTCAGGATGGTTATTATACCTAATTGGACACGATTGACTCGACAGATTTTATTTTTAAAAATTAAGCCTTTTTAATTTATTAATTCCTTTTATGTCTAAACGGCTTGAGTTTTATGTCTGAAATTACTGCTACAATGCATTGTTTATTTTCTGATGTCAGGTGAAAAAACTCCTTTATCAAACACTTTTTCATAAAATCCAGAAAATCCTCGAAAATTCACTGATTTTGCGTGCCGGCGGGCGGCGCGCAAAGCGACCGTTCTAATGTAGACTTTCTGACAACATAGGAAGTTCAAAATCACTCAGTAAGATTATCGTGCACCAGGGGCAAGCTATAGCATTTTATTATAGAAGAAAAATAGTTTTTCCTGGTATTTTTGTATACAAAGTGAATTTGGTTGACGTAGCCAAATTCATACTGAAGACTCGTTAACTGGTGACGATCAAGGTTCAATGACCCTTTGTACTGGGAAGAAAAAATTTAATAGAATCAAAAAAAAAATCCTTCTTGTTAGTGGTCAGTGAACGATAAATGATTTACCCTAGAACTGTAGAACCTAAAATTGATCTAAATTCATTCTCATTTCTCGGATTTTTCCATTTGAATACAACAGTATAAAAATTCACATTTCCAGACAAAATTTACTCAAAATGGTATAATATACAGGATGAACCAAACGAATGCCCCCTGGAGGGATAGTACCTTAAATATTAGAGATAGCAAATTTTAGTTAAAAGAACCTTTATTTTATTTTTTAATGTTAAGGAAAACTGCATTCAAAGAATTAAAAAAAAATCACCTGCATAAGCCGGTAATCGAACCGTACAAATGTAAAAAAAAACATTCCGTATTTTTATGATACCGATCGAAAGGGTCAAACATATGAACCAAATTCTTCTAAGTAACACAGTATCGTAAATTAAAGGAAAACCATGAAATTTCACAATTTAATAACAATACTTTTAAAGATATCAAAAAATTCAATATTGTAAAAAGTAAAAAAAAAAAAATAATCTTTGAATGCAGTTGTCAAATAAAGGTTCCTTTAAGTAAAATTTACTATCTTTAATATTTAAGGTACTATCCCTCCAGGGGGCATTTCTTTGGTTCAGCCTGTATATTATGGTATTGTCGAAAATTTCAACCATCACGAATCAAGTTGCAAATTTTTCTGACGGAGCGCTTTTCAGCCGCGTTGAGGCTGCAGTCGTGACCATGATATATTAATATTAACGTCGTCTTTGGTCGTGTCGTGTGGTGAGCCGTGTGATGTATGAGATGAGCTCATGCGGTTGTCACGCCTAGCAACATAAAGCCTGAAGCATAGACTAAATAATATAGTCTATGTCTGAAGTAAACTGAATATGAATAATCCTTTGAGAAAACAACTGGCATATTATTCAAATACAACCGCGAATTGAAGAATCGACAGAAACTGTGTTCATGTTAATCATAGAAAGCAGTCATCCTTAAAATTGGATAGTAATTAAATAAATAGTCAAGAAATTAAAAAAACATTGTTAAAATTATTATTACTGCTGCCATTTATCGACTACTTGCGCAAATCTAAAAATATTGAAAGTGTCTACTCAAATTCTAAAAAATGAAATACAATAATTGCTGAATTAATATCTACTGTGTTATGTACTAGCTCAAATTATATGTAGCGGAAATTGAAAGTCTTAATTTTTATTATAATACTGTTACGTAATTATCAATTCGCTACACTTTTAATGTTGACCAAAAATAATATTTGAAGTGTGAGGCGGACTCGCGCACGAAGGGTTCCGTACCTTTATCTATAAAAACGGCAAAAAATCATGTCTGTTGTTTGGGGGTACGTAGGTAAAGTGTATACGTTATAAAAAACATGTAGTTTTGTTATTATTCAAAAAGTGATGATCTTCCGTGAAGCATTTGCGCCGTAATACGGGTTTATATTGTTTTTAGAAAGTACAAGTAATCGTGTTTCCAAAATGTATGACTTATGAAGTGAATACTTAAATATCTTACATATTAATTGCATAACTAAAGCTTAAGTCAAAAGTAGGCATAACAATACAGCAAAGGATCAAATGAACGCAATTATTTCGCAAAAAACTCGATACCCCTTTAGTAAATAAAATACATACCAAAAGTAATACCTTAGTCCCCGGGCTGACTAAACTGCTTGCAAAAATATTGAATTTTTGCAACTCAACCTGGGGTCAGAAGTATAACAAAATTATTTATTTGTATTGGTCAACTCAGCCCACTGGCCTTCATTTAATGAAATAAGTTAATGATTTCTGATTTCTAAAGTGACACGTAATTTACTTTTTACAGGGATTTTGTGATATTTGCACGACTCTGTACGCAAGATTCAAAATTAATTAATACACATTTTATTTACACGTATAAATTTACAAGCACGGAAGTGACAGTCCTACGCAAATGTGCTTAAATGGCCGACATACATCGTGGCAACAAAGGGTTTTTTAATTGAAAAGAATTCAAATAAACCACCGAATAAACCTCCTAACGATCGAACCGAGCGTCCAATTTTACCCTTTTTGGTTTTATTACAGGTTGTAAATAGGCACCCAATATCGATAAAATTGGCTGATCTTCAAATCGAGTTATGGAAAAATTCATCAATGTGTGAAAAGCATTGAACTGATAAAAACGCAGTTTAATTTGAAATTCTAAACAGATGACTTAGTTGCTGATTCTGAAACAAGTGTAATCTTAACGTTCTTTTTACTCTGTAGTTCTGATACCAAACAACTGTGCAAATCAATCGTGTTTATTTAAATTTATTAAACGTTAGAAACATCACTGTAGTATTCCAGTTTTACTCACTCTCTATATAGTAACACTTTCAGATTTTTCAGTCATATACTTTCGTAAATAGAGGAGAGAGCAATTTTCCGTATATTTAATCAAATAACTCGAAAAGTAGTCAGTAAAATTGTTTTAGAACCCTAAAGTGATGTCCTTTTAAACTAGTTATTGTATTTATTTAATGTTTGTACAGTGTTCCAGATTCTATATCTAATCAACTTAGTTAATACACAGAAAAAAAGGGCAAAAATTAAAAGCAGTAATATAAATATATGTCATAAGCAGGGATAGGATGTTCGGATCGATATAGGCCTAAAGTTGAAAAAATACCAGAAAACGTTTGCAACTTGGAGTCGGCTTCATAAAATATTATTTATTTAGATAGTCAAAGTTCCGGAAGTTACGGAATTGCTTAAAGAGTCACGATGATGTACCTAATACTTAATAGATGTTACCGTAAATGTATGTATATTTTTCAGGCATTATATACAATTACTGGGAATTTTTTAAAATTACAAACATATTTAGGTCGAACAGAGTAGAAGGTCGAAGAATGTAGTCTATACTTCGACCTTCTACGCTATTTGATTCTGACAATAATTAATTTTAGGTGGTAGAGCTAATGCCGGGCTCAACTGTGGAGGTACCACCATCTTAATCGGAAATCCTCCCGAAGTTATTCAGGGGCGACTAAGAGGACAGCTCTCAGGCAAAAAACCAGGCGGCCCACCATTGCCTGGGACCGACGGATGGCGGTATAACTATCCCCAATTGTCGGGCCTTATATAAATCAGACTGGTGACGGGCAGCGGCGTCACTGGTGCAAGGGTTTCGGCACCGCACTCACCAACCCGCCTGCCCAGCGTGTGTGAGTATGGGCATTTCTTCCAGGAGGACCGCCAAGAGTGGTGAACTCCTGGAAAGGCCTATGTCCAGCAGTGGACGAAACAGGCTGATGGATGGATGGAATAATTAAAAATAATGAGAAAGAAATTAAAAAACATGCAGGTGCAATGATTTTAGATTTTTGACTCGTTCGGTAACGAGGTATCTTAATTCTAAAAAAAGTCTAAAAAGGTGATTTTGTCCGATGAGATGTTATGTTATCGAGTGAATCCATAGATATCTCTATTCCAATACACTATAAGTCATAATTCATTCATTCATTAATTAAATAAGTGTGCTGAGCTGTCTAAGATTTTTGTTTTTTTCGAGATGACTTCCACACACATACACACAAACACACACTTTCATAAAACTGGCCTATTGAAAGGCTTTGGTATTTTAGAAACTAATTGTTTAGTTTAGACTAATTACTAATTGATAGAGCCTAGTTTTCTACGCTTCAAGACAACTTATAGTGGTAACTAGTGTCTAAATTATGTTTATCCAACCTCATATCGTAAAATCCTCATTAGGAACTCAAAACTACTGGCATAATGAAAAATATTTTCCATGAACGTCTCAAAAACACAAAAAAAAAATTATAGTATAGTTCTCCGAACAACATAATGCTATGAAAAACCTTTTTCTGAGATTACAGTACATGTGATACTAACGAGGAAGGCAAAGGGAACTTAGCCCATACAGCCATGTCTGAGATTTAATATCAAATACATCCAGACGTCTTAAACAAATTAGCCATAATTAGATACTGCCTTTTCGTTCCTAAATTCACATATGTGCTACGTGCTGTACTACTGTTTGGAAACATACTTCTTTATTAAATCACTTAGACAACATAATTCAAACAACACTAACTGAAATTCTAAATTGTTCTTTTAACAATCGTAGCTGGACCCAGGCAACTCTCCCGACCGGGATACGACAAATTTTATCAAGATTATGAAAACAGGTTGTTATGCATGAGTTTAGATAAAGTAGTGTATGAAACTATACATAACTAGGTATTAAAACACTCGTGTACTACCTATTAAAAAAAATTTTTTAAACTGACGCTCGTGTTTTTATAACCTTTTTGTATACCAGTTTCATAAACTACTATTGTTTAACTCATACTCGTATATAAAATTACAAGTCCTGCCTGACTGACATCGCACAGCCTAAGTGGCTTGACCAAATAACATGAAATTTTGACTGTAGGTTATTTTTATAATGCGGACGCGCACACTAGGAAAGGATTTTACAAAATTCAACCCCTAAGGGGGTAAAATGGGGGATGGGAGTTTGAATGCGAAATTGGTTAGTTTTGTAGCTAGAACCATAAAAATTCGTTTTAAGCCTTTCAGTTAGAAATAAATATTAAAAGTTTCAGCTATTTTGGAAAATCATCCCCTGGGAGCGTAAAATAGGGGATGAAAGTTTGTATGGGAAATGGGTTAGTTTTGTTATTAGAACCATAAAAATAGTATTAAGCCCTTTGGTTAGAAGTAAAAATTAGGAGTTTCAGCGTTTTTGGAAAACCATCCCCTGAGAGGGTAAAATAGGGGTTGAAGTTAGTTTTGTAGTTAGAACCCTAAAAATTAGTATTCAGACTTTTAGTTATAAATAAAAATTAATAAGTTTCAGCGTTTTTGGAAAATCATCACCTGAGAGAGTAAAATAGGGGTTGAAAGTTTGTATGGAAATTGGTTAGTTTCAATTTGTTAAAAAACGGGGCTCTGCCTTCAGCCTCGCCGAAGATACTTTACGAGAGAAACAAAAGAGTTGTAAAAAAGGATTCGGAAACGCAATTCGGCCCTCAGCATCGCCAAAGATACTTTGCCTGGAGATCAAAAATAAATTTAGTCGGAAACGCAATTAGAGGATCAATTTGTTAAAAAACGGAGCTCGGCCTTCGGCCTCGCCAAATATACTTAACGGAAGAATCAAAAGAATTATAAAAAATGGTTCAGAAACGCAGCTCGGCCTTCGGCCGCGCCAAAAATACATTGCCTGGAGATCAAATAAGAGATCAAAAATAAATTTTGTCGGAAAAGCAACTAGAGGATCAATTTGTTAAAAAACCAGGATACTTTACGAAAGAATCAAAACAGTTATAAAAAAGGGTTCGGAAATGCAGCTCGGCCTTAGGCCTCGCCAAAGACACTATTGAATGAAGATCAAATAAGAGATCAAAAATATATTTTGTTGGAAACAGTTATGTAAAATTTACTTTCGGAAACGCGGATTGGCCTCCGACCTTGCCATAGACGTTTTAGCAGAGAATAGATTTAGAAAACGAGAAATTGTTTCATTCGGAAACGGGATTCGGCCTTTAGCCTCGCCAAAGGTACTTCACTTAGGGATCAAAAGAGTTATAAAATGCGTTCGGAAACGCTTGGCCTTTGGCCTCGCCAAAGACACTTTAGCAGAGGATAAATCCGGAGAACTAAAAACAGTTTTATACACAAATGCTGCTCGGCCTTCGGCCTCACTGAAAATACTTTACTAAGACATCAAAACAATTATAAAAAAAATCGTTCGGTCATATTTTACTGGTACTATAAAATCAACGGTCAGAAAAATATTAACAGATTTTATAGGAATAGTATACAAAAACTAATTCAGCGCGGGCGAAGCCGCGGGCAAAAGCTAGTCATAAATAAAGAAATTATTCTATTCTACAACAGTGCTCGGCCTACGTGGAGGATACATTATTTTAAGCGATTGGGAATTTTCCTTTCCACGTTTCGTCTGTGGTTGTTTGCTTAGAATAATTTTCAATTACAGAGATAGTGAAAATACAAATTTACATGATATTACGCCCTTTATTCTGGCACTAAGTTTATTACAAACAAATATTCTGTTTATATTTATTTAGTGTATAAAGACAAAATGCCAGTGCAAAGTGATCTTTTGGAGAAGGGTGTAAGAGTCACTAAGGGTAGGAAAATGTCCTCATTTGACGCAAGCAAATATGTTATATCCTTGGATGCGGTTTTCTCTAGCCATAACAGCCACATGAAACCGCTCGTATTTCTGTGTAGAGTAACTACAGTTGCCTAATTTCGTTGAACAGTAATAGACACGCAAGGCGATCTTGTTATTATATCTCGATGCGAGTCAATGCTTTCTTTTATGTCACAAAATCTATATAAAAATTAATCATTTGTCACTTTGTCAGAAAATAAGAGTTAAAATTATCAATCATCTTTGAATGGAACTACTGCGAATATGTAGAGTCATTCGGGGTAAATTTGCGCACTTTTGTCTATTTCACTTCATTACTCCCAAACTACTTCGATTTAAGAAAGATGGAATATGCTGCCTCCTAGCTTAGTCATTTGACTTGCAAACACAGACTTAAAGTTTACCATATAATCTATGCTTCTTTGGAAATTTTTAAAAAATGTGACTTAGTCAGACTGCGCAGTTTTGCCCCGTAATGTGGGTAAAAGTGCGCTGTGTTTTGGGTAAAAATGCGCACATCGGGTAAAAATGCGCATAGTACATTTTGACTTAATAAACAAGGAACATAAAAACTACACATAGAAATCAGTTTATATTGAATCAAAACCTAACAACTTTCTATTGACGAAGATAAACTTGTAAAATAAAAGATAAATTGTGAGTTATTTATTATTATATAATTGAAAAAAAATTATCATCATGATTTAAAAGTAAAATCAAAATAATAATCAGACTTTCTGTTTTCATAGTCAATCATCCAACAAAAGGCAAAGATTTTAAACATTTGCGAAAGCAAACTTAAATTATTATTATTTGCCATAATTGTTATAGACAAAAATTTCAAACAAAACGAAATACAAACTTAATAGTAATCAGACTATCTGTTCTTATACAATGATAACCAAAAAAAGGCAAATATTTTAAATATCTGAAAAAGAAACTTTACTAACAAAATATAATACTATGTTACCCCTACATGTAAGAAATAAGTATCTTTCCTGTTGATATAATATATAAATTAATCATTTTGGCATATCTTTTTATTATTTTGTCTAACAAACGACAAACAAAATATAGTGTTTTTCAGTTTAAACTAACTTAAACAGTAATCAGACTTCTTGTATCCTTACCTCTTAAATATCAATGTGAATAAGTCTTTGAAAGTGAATCAGTCTTGACATTACAAATGAGTGTTAAAACTTAAGTAATAATGATAGAAATAAAAAACAATAACATTATAAAAAGTTAAACTAAATGGACTTGTGTAGATAATCATAATCATTTTAGATTACAAACCAAAAACTAAATGGGTAACTGAGTAGGCATATTATTAGGAGAAATTGTGAAAACGAGGGACGGCATTAAAAGAATATCTTATTCACATAGATCGCATACAAACAATCCCCCTTCGTACCCTGTGCAATCTTCATGGAACCATCTGTTACATGACGAGCATTCGATCCAATCTTCACTTGGTGGATCTTCATATTTTTCGTTACATATTGGACAAAAATGTTCAGATTTCAACCTTTTCTGCATATTTCGCAACTTATTGTGCGTTTTCGTTACGCCATGTTTAGGTTGAATGCGTGGTTTCTTATTTGGTTTACTAGCTTGAGGTTTAGTAGCTCCTCGCTTAGGGCGCGATTTATCATCACCATGACAATGTGATGGTCCCGCTTGTGGTTCAGTATCTTTCCTTTTCACTGGTAGCTTCTTAATCTGTCTCTTTGGAGGCTTATCAAGTACGATTTTTTTTAGATGAGATCTGTTTTTCTTTTGTTCTTCAATTTTTTTCTTTTCTTCTAGCTGTTTCTTATACGGAGTAGATGTTATAATCTCTGACTTTAAGCTTGCTTTTGTTCTTTTCTTCTTTTCTGTTATACGAGGCAGAGGACTCAGTTGTGAAACCGTTACTATTTGAGGTTTAAAAGGTAACTTGACATTATCAGAATCTATATTGCCTTTTTGACCTGCTGGTTCAGGTTCCAAATCATCAAGTACAGAAGGACTTTCACAAATTGTTTTGTCATCTGAGTCAGACTCATTGGGACGTTCTGAACTAACTGTTAGTTCAGGATATTCAGTTACAACCTTATTAGACAATTCTTGCATTACGTCATTATCAATCACATGTTGTCCGCTTAAACTACGTCCACTTGTATCATTTATTTGCTCATTCGTTTTATCCAGGTTAGGCGTGTGCATCGATTTATGTGGGAATTCTGCCGTTATTTTGGATGAAGAAGGCATCTTGCTTAAATCTTGACGATCGGGCGGAGAAAGTCTACCAGAGAATTCAATGGGTGTAGTTGGTATTTTAAGATTTGGGCGAAAATCTACTGGCGACGGAGCAAGCATCACATCAATGTGATCGGGTTGAGAAAGTCTACCAGAAGGTTGAATTGTTGGAGTTGGTGTTCTGTAATCCCGGGAAGACTGTACAGGTGGAGCAAGCATCTGTGAAATTTCTTCGTCATGATTGAGTGGAGAAAGTCTACCAGAAGATTGAATTGGTGGACTTGGTGTTCTATAATCTCGGGAGGACTCTACTGGTGGGAAAATAATCTGTGAAAGATTATCGTTTTGATTTGGTGCATTAGTCTCTTTTGACGTTGAATCGTTGACTTTAGATATATCTGGCCTTGTTGACTCTTGTTCTGTCTCTGTAGTTGATACGTTAGCCATGTCATGGGATTGTGTAGGCTCTGTATCGATTTCTCTCGAGTTCTCGTTTGTTGGTACGAGATCGGTTACTGATGACGGTGCAAAGTCTGTTTCGTCAAATAAGTCGTCTGCATAAGGAAAAATACCAGTAGCTTTGAAGCCTGATTCAGCATTGGAAATGGTTGCAACGTGCTTATAGGCAGTACTGAAAAGACCAGCTACTTGAAACTGGGTTATTCCTCGGCCAGGGTGTCGATTCATCCATTTCTCACACTCAATCGAATATTTTGTTTTCAATGGACTGTGCACCGCCACGTCCAGAGGTTGAATTTTGTGACTGCCATGGGGTGGGATAGTTAACATAATTATGTTATGTTTTTTTGCGTAAGTTAATGCTTCAAGGCTTATGTGTGACGAATGGTTGTCAAGTATAAGGAGCACCGGATCTTCTGGAGTTGGATGCACAAAGTCTTTGAAATGGTGTAACCAGTTGAGAAATAATGTTGTGTTTATAAAGCCGCTCTCTGATACCATTAAAATACTTGCAGGTGGAGCACCGTCCAATAATTCAGCTTTCTCTTTTTTGCGTGGAAAGATCAGTGCTGGGGGTACAAAGTGTCCAGTGGCGCTCATGCACATTACCGCAGTTATAGTCATTCCTCTTTCAGCTGACACAATTTTTCCAACTACTTTTTTACCCTTGCGTGAAACAACTTTTGGTGTTTTTTTGGGGACTGTACTCATACCAGTTTCATCCATATTGTAGATGCGGTGCGGTCTCAATTTATATTTATCATATACTTCTCTTAGATTTTTGTAGAATCTTTCGACTTGTGTTTTATTAAAACCGATAGCTCGGGCCAAACTAATCGGTGCTGATTGTCGCAGACCAAGATGGTTGTTACGCTTTAAAAAACCTTCAACCCAGTCACGTCCAGCCATTCGAGCAGATGTATCGAAACGGTGATCTATTTTGTTGACTTCAGCAAATTCGTAAGCCAACCGGCGTAAATCGTTAATAGTTACGCCAAAATACCGCTCATCCATTTCTTGACAGTGAACTGCAAATTCAGCCTCCTGGTCACGTGTGAATGTGGGTTTGAATCGTCCTAGCCCCGTAGGAACATGTTTCATTTTTAACCTGTTCCTTAGTGTGGACTCTAATATTCCCACGAAATCAGCCGCATATCTTTGACTTTTTCCTTCTGCGATTAGTTTTTTTGCTGTCAAAATTTGTTCTTCGCTTATTAGTGCCCTACTAGGTGTTTTCTTGATGTAGTTACGAGGCATTTTGTTTTCTGAAACAATAACTAAAGATTATTAAATATGTTTTGTACTAGTTCACAATTAATATCAAGTTGCTTTAAACACGCAGCCGGTACTGAAGTAGTGATGTGGTTCATGTATAACGCTCCCTACAACTTTTCATTCTTACTAACGCTGTGTGTGAAGGCAGCTTACCTATTAGTCCAGTCAATATGCATTTTTAATACGAAAATTAGTGGTCCAAGTCGAGACAGGACTCATTTTATAGAGAAAAATGCGCTGAATTCAACGGACTCATTATCTGGCAAAAAAACCGTACGCATCATACTTTTTTTTCAATTTAGAAATTAATTTTTCGAGTGAATCCACATATTTCATGTTATATCTCGGAAATGAAGCAAAAAACGAGCATACTTGACTGGAAAAAAATTTTTCATCATACTTTAAGGAATATTTTGGTTACTTTACTTTTGTAATTTTCAATTTTATTCGTGAGATATTTAATTTCAAATAGTAAAAAAAATGATTTTGCGTGGCAGCCATTTTTGTTAATTACCACGCAAGATTACTGGTATTACAGATTTCTAATCGATCGGTCAAAATTCAAATTATTCAAATAATTAACGAATATTTAATTATTTGAATTCTGCGCATACCCGCGTTTTGCAGTAATGAAGGATAGAACAGTTGGGAAACTAAAATATCGATCTGACCGATCGATTAGAAATCTGTAATACCTGTAATCTTGCGTGGTAATTAACAAAAATGGCTGCCACGCAAAATCATTTTTTTTACTATTTGAAATTAAATATCTCACGAATAAAATTGAAAATTACAAAAGTAAAGTAACCAAAATATTCCTTAAAGTATGATGAAAAATTTTTTTCCAGTCAAGTATGCTCGTTTTTTGCTTCATATCCGAGATATAACATGAAATATGTGGATTCACTCGAAAAATTAATTTTTAAATCTAAAAAAAAGTATGATGCGTACGGTTTTTTTGCCAGATAATGAGTCCGTTGAATTCAGCGCATTTTTCTCTAGAAAATGAGCCCTGTCTCGACTTGGACCACTTATTTTTCGTATTAACCCCCTTTTTTGATGCACATTGACTGGACTATATTGTGAGGCAAAAGTGCGCAATTGGGCAATAATGCGCACGCGCATTTTTACCCCCGCAGTTTTACCCCACTGGCTGGGTCTTCAAAACAATCGAGTCAAACTCGGCTACTTTTGAGGTTAGGTTGAAACGATGTTGCAGACAGAAAACTACAATAACCATACAAAAACACAAAAACGAACTCACCTGTTAATAACCATTATACAAACATTATACAAACTTTTCCGTGCACTGAAAAACAACCGATTTTAACCACTACTTGCAATTTTTTGTTATAATTCTTCGGCACGCGACTGCACTGCGCCAGGCTTCGGGATCCAAAATGGCGAATCGCGCGCACGTGAACCCCGACAAATCGGCGTCCCCTCCCCGCAACCCTTTCCGAGATATCGATGATGCGCAGTTCTACCCGCAGCGCAGTTTTACCCCGAATGACTCTAGGTATCTAATTTTGGTATTCGCAGTAGTTTCGGTCGTAGCAACGAAGATCCGTAATGATGCTGCGAATGAAGGAAAAATATAGGTACAGTCAACTTCCGCTAGGTTCCAACCTGCTAGTGTTTGTCTACCAAGAGTTTGACTAATAGTCTGACTAAATTGACCGATGGACTCTGATAACACAGTCCAAATCAAAGAGCAAACACAAATTCACAAGAAAGCCAGCTCGTTAGAAATCAAGGTACGTAAGAGAACACCCGTTACGCGCCACATCAAGCAAAGCGATGAAACAAATTTTTCGTTACAGTGAGTCTAGGAATGTTAAAAAATAAACGATTTTTGATTTTTTTAACACAGAATTTATTGATTGATTTTTTACAATTTACCTAATTTTCATCGCATTCGAAGGAATGGCTTAGGAACTTATAGAAGACGAAGAAACGAACCAACAAACTAACAAATATTTATTTCTACTTGGCTTTGAGTAGTCTATAAAAAAAATGTATAGCTAAACTGTTCCAAATCGTTCTTTCATTCTATTCACTTCGTCCCGTCCCTAAACGAAATGTCAAGCTGTGCAAAAATGTTATTTTATAGTATTTTTAAGATCCCGCTCCGTATTTTTGGTCTGTTTGATGCAAAGCATTATATTAATATTTTTTCTTGTCATTGCCGCGATGTTTTTGTAAAAATCAGGGACATATACCAGTTCATATTGGCCATCTAAATGAAGACCTAAAATTTATTTGATTCAATTGTTTCTCCTTTGCGCGTTATTTTGCTACTTAGATATTATGAATAACGATTCGGAGCGGGCTCGTAAGTAATAAAATTACTCGCAAAAGAGAAACGATTCAATCAAATAAATTCTAGGCCTTTATCTAGACGGCCAATATAAAGGGTGTATGTCCCCAGTTTTTCCAAAAACATTGCGATTAAGGCCAGAAAAATATTTAACTTATTGTTTTTCATCAAAGTTGTCGTCGTCGCGGACCGGGCGCTTAAGTGGTAATAAATTAATGCGTGCGAGTGTTTAAACTAGTGCCTTTAACTTATTGTGGTAAATAGTGGAGATCTATGTTGCATGATACTTTCGGAATGTCGTGATGTGTGTTCGGGTTATGTTTTTAGGGTTCCGTAGTACCAAAAAGGTGCAAAAGGAACCTTGAATGGTGAGACTCCATTGTCTGTCCGTCCGTATGTCACAGCCTCATAACTTTCGCACTGTTAAAGATAAGGACTTGAAATTTGCCACGAAAATACCATTTACTACATAAATAATACTTCATAAAAAAAAATTGAATCTGTTCAAAATATTTCCAATACAAAAGAGAGAAAAATAAAATCTTAAAAATACAATATGGGTACCGTAGTAGATACTAAAAAGCTGATTATAAAAACATATACGTTTACTATATTTACTGGCACCGATTCCGAGAAATCTGTAAAACCACATAAAAATGCATGCCCCCCCCCCTTATTTCCGAAACCGGTGGACCGAAAAAATCATGATAATTTGGGATTACGTAAATATTGCTGGAAAAATATAGCGGGTGAGAAATTCACGATAACAAAATGACAAAATTAAATTTTTCATCCACAAGTTTTATTTCAGTACGGTATAAAAATATTTGAGTCTCTCTTTTGTGTACCACAAATTAATTATTTTTTTAGTAATCTGAAACAGTTAAAATGGGCACAATTTTAAATATCTTCTTGACCGGTTTTTTTACTACTTAGGTAGCTCAAGTATCAAAATACAGACTTTTACAAAAAGAACAGCTTAAGAGCCCGATCCGTGACGACGACAACTTTGATAAAAACAATATGTTAAATATTTTTCTGGCCTTTATCGCGATGTTTTTGGAAAAACTAGGGACATACACCACTTCATATTGGCCGTCCAATTATAGGCCTAGAATTTTATTTATTGAATAGTTTATCTTTTGCGAGTTATTTTATTACTTACGAGCCCGCTCTGAATCGTTATTCATAATATAATTCTAAGCATCAAAATAACGCGCATTGGAGGAACAATTGAATCAAATAAATTTTAGGTCTTCATTTAGATGGCCAATATGGACTGGTGTATGTCCCTGATTTTTACAAAAACATCGCGGCAGTGACAAAAAAAATGATTAACATAACGCTTCGCATCAAACAGACGAAAAATTCGGAGCGGTTTCTTAATACTGGCATCTCTGTCTTTTGTTTTCAGAAACGGTTCAAATAAATAAAAATATAAATACAAAGATAACAGTACCATCTTTTGATATAATAAGATTTCGTCCGTCTATCTCTGTCTTTTGTTTTCAGAAACGATTCAAATAAATAAATACAAGATAACAGTTTTACCGTCTTTTGATCTAATAAATTAGACCATATCACAGAATAAACAATAGTAACCAAAACGTGGAGTCATTGAGCATTTTAAATATTATAACCATGTGTCGAATGTGAACTTATTATTGTAAAATACAATGTATTCCTAAAGTGTCCCTCCGCTGTCTGTCTGATTGTCTGTCCATCTGTCACAGCTTCAACCATTCGCATTTGTTTCAGCTCTATCTAGAGAACGTTGACACATACATACAGTTTCAAATGTGGTCAAGTTGTTGTACAGTGGAGCCCGCATCAAGCCATACACATTGAGTATAAGCTGACCTCTCTTTGTACGGGAAGCCTATACAATGAGAGGTCAGCTTACACTGAAAGTGTTTAACTTGATGTGGGCTCCACTGTACATACTCTAAAGTAAAGTAATCTAATACTAATAATAAAGTAGAAAAAAAGTCGTGTCTGTACATTGAATATTTTCGCGAAATTTTTAATAAAATGGGTTATTCGTACTGTACTGAGGCCGAAACAACCATTTTTAGAATTTTTGTCTGTCTGTCTGTCTATATGTTCCGTTTTAACTCGAGAACCACTTAACGGATTAGGATGCGGTTTTTTTATTATCATCGCAGTGACGCTGGTCAACACATAGGCGATAAGGGATGTTCATAAAGTAACGCCCAAGCCGGAAACGGAGCAAAGATTGAATAAACGCTTTTATAACTCGAAAAGCCATCAACGGATTTGAATGCGGTTTTCTTAATTATCATTGTAGTTACCCTGGTCAACACAGATTACAAGGGGTGTTCATAAAATAACGCCCAAGCCGAAAACGGGGCAAAGATTGAATAGACGCAAACGGCAAAGGCTATTATATAAATCTATGGGAAGTCTGATTCGAATTTAAATCCGAAACCCACGCGAACGAAGTCGCGGGCAAAAGCTAGTTCAAAATAAAACTGTGGCGTACAAGCTTGCCTTATAAATTTGCAGCGCAAAACTCGCGCGCATTTCTGACTGTTTCCGTAAAAGCTCGCAGGCCACATAGAGAGAGACAAAAAATAAGAGAGAGACAAGATGGCGATTTTGCTTGGGACGAGAAAGAGGTCCAACAATTTCATGTGAATTTCAAGGTGTCGTGATTCTTAATAAACTGTTTAATAGTGATATCAGAAGTTTTATTACGAACCCACCTGATAATATCTATAATGGTGACCCTCGCCATTTAATTACATGCGAGTGAAAAAGTGAACTCATGGCGGCATCGTTCGACATACAAACAGAATTATTGTTTTGTGGCTCGACTGACACGAAATGAAGCGTGCCCATCATCACTACCCATCATCACTGGCTAGCTCGTTCAAACTCCATGCTCAACACAGGCCCGCACACGCTGGATGTCGTATCGGCTGGTTCATCGATGCGCATGACGACGGCCTGCGCTTCCCCAGCAGTCTAGGTATTGTGTGGACGCTGTTACTACTCAGGTACGTGAGCCATGGCGCGCGAGTTTCGCGCTCGCCCGGCATTCCACTGCTACCAACTGTTACGTGGTGAGTGAACCTTGACAGTGTTCTACCTAAAAAAAACTTACATGTACTATAAATAAATACGTGCTATTTTAGTGATTAGAGCATACGGTGTTGTTTACGTAAATATTAACTAATAATCCCATCTTTGAACAATAATTATTGTGCTACCTAACCTATATCCATAGAGTACATAAACAGAGCTTACTAAGCGTTATAACGTTATAACAGATTACTAAGCGTTATAGCGTTAAAACAGCGTACTAAACCAAACGTTATAACTACTTAGTTACCAGGCCAATGTTGCTTATTTAAAAACTAGCCACATGCATTTCTTGTGTCACGATCCATTATTATCTACGCACAATGTCGGATTTTAGATAGGTATTTTAAGGTGTTGGTGTTTTCTAACTTTATCGATTGATATCGCTTGTGGCATGTTTGTCTTAACCATATTTTGTAATGGCATGTGTACCTATTTGGAATACATTTGTGATATGTTATGTTTTTATGGTGTTTTGTGATAGCTTTTGTCCTCTTTAATGTTTTCTTTCTCTTTTTTATCGATGACAACCATTGATAATTCAAAAAAATATAAATATTTTAATGTTTAGAATTTAATGTAACATTTTAACAATTTTACCTTGGTTTAACAAAATATTTTTATTCTTGTTTTGTGATTTTGGTGAATGTTATAAATTATTGGTTTTGCTTGTGCTATTGTGACTAATCATGTCTGCTGAGGAAGAGCTAAAGCAACAGATCGTAGTACTCCAAGATCAACTTGCTCGCATGAATGCAGCACCTAGTGTTGGGGCTGTGGCTGTAAAACTTTCTTCTTTTTGGCCGGACAAGCCGCACTTTTGGTTTGCACAAGCGGAGCCACAATTTGAAATAGCTGGAATAACGAAGGATGGTACTAAGTATGGACATATATTGTCAGTGTTGGATGCTAGGCTGGCTGATGAGGTGGAAGACATTATCGCTAACCCTCCTACTGAAGGAAAATATGAAAATTTTAAAAATGAACTCATAAAGAGGTTTTCCATTTCCAGGGAACACCGCATTCGCCAGCTACTCGGTGAGCAGCAAATCGGTGACCGCAAACCATCATCCTTCCTGCGGCATCTTCGCTCATTGGCAGGCAAGAGTGATGAGAGCATCGTCCGCGAACTGTGGATGCGGAGCCTGCCTCAGGAGGTCCAGCGGATCCTAATGGCCCAGATGGACCTGCCCTTGGACAAGGTAGCGGACTTGGCGGATGCTATTGTTGATGTATCCCCGGGTAAGTCTGTTAGCGCTACTTCTTCCAGTGTGGCACCGGACCTTGACCGCATTTTAAAATGCATGGAAGACCTTACCAGAAGGGTTGATGCCTTAGGTACGGACAGAGCACGCTCCCGCTCCAGATCCTCCACAAACGCTCGTCCCCGATCAAGGTGATCTTCGCGCCAGACAGAAGGCGTGTGCTGGTACCACAAACGGTTTGGCACAAAGGCAGCGAAGTGTATAAATCCGTGCAATTGGAAACCCGACCAACCGGGAAACGCCGCCAGCAATTAGTAGCGGCGGCGTCTGATTGCGAAAATACGAGCCGCCGTCTGTTCATAACAGATTCCGGGTCAGGTAATCGATTCTTAATCGACACTGGGTCGGATCTATGTTGTTTCCCGCGCCGATTGCTTCGTGGCTGCTACAATGCCACTAGTTTTGACGTGCGTGCCGCTAACGGGAGCGCTATAAAAACTTACGGCACTATTTCTCTCAACCTAAATCTGGGTCTTCGACGGGACTTTAGGTGGAATTTTATCATCGCGGACGTTAGCACAGCAATCATCGGGTCAGATTTTCTGGCATATTATAATCTGCTACCCGACTGTTATAACCGCCACCTGATTGATGCAACTACAAAGCTCTCTGTGCTGGCTTCTGTAGCCTCTATCACACAAGCTAGTGTCAAAACTATCATATCTGACAATTCCCCTTTCTCTGCAATATTACAGGATTTCCCAGAAATCACCAGACCTCCAGGACTCCCACGGGTCGTCAAGCACGCAACCATGCACCACATACTCACGACGGAGGGTCCTCCTGTTTCGAGCCGCCCTCGCCGCCTTGCGCCGCAAAAGCTGCAAGTCGCGAAGGCTGTCTTCGAAGACATGGTTCGTTGTGGTACCGCCCGTCCTTCTAAAAGCCCATGGTCTTCGCCACTACAGATGGTCCCCAAAGACAGACATCTGGAATTACCAGCCTGTCCTCAGGATCGCTGGAGGCCATGCGGTGATTATAGAGGTGTCAATGCTCGGACAGTACCTGACTGTTATCCAGTCCGCCACATAGGCGACGTTGGAAGCAACTTATCTGGCTGTTTCATCTTCAGCAAGATAGACCTAGTCAAAGCCTACCAGCAAATCCCTGTCGCGCCAGAGGACATTTGCAAAACTGCAATAATAACTCCTTATGGGCTCTTTGAGTTCCCGTTCATGTCCTTTGGTTTGCGAAACGCTGGGCAATCATTTCAAAGGTTTATTGACGAAGTCACCATGGGCCTTGATTTTTGCTTCCCGTACGTGGATGACATCTTGGTTTTCTCCAAAACGCCTGAGGAACACTCTGCACATCTTCGCGCCCTATTTAAGCGTCTCTCTGAGTACGGTGTTGTGATCAGCCCACCTAAATGCCAGCTCGGCGTACATGAGATCACGTTCCTTGGCTACAGAATCAACCAGTCAGGCATTCGCCCTCCTCTCGAACGCATAGAAGCCCTGCAAAACTTTCCACTGCCCAAGACCATTGAAGGCCTTCGCAGATTTTTAGGAATGGTGAATTTTTACCGACGCTTCCTACCAAATGCAGCTGAACTTCAAGCCCCTCTAATTAACTGCTATGCGTCCACTCAACTTAAAGGAGCGAAACCAGTCCCTTGGACACCTGAGCTCGAGTTGGCATTCCAAAAATGTAAGGACCACCTCGCAAACGCGACCCTCTTGGCTCACCCAATATCCGATGCCAAGCTCGGACTCTTCACTGATGCTTCGTCGACCCACGTTGGCGCTTGCTTACAGTAGCATGTAGATAACACTTGGCAGCCCCTCGCCTTCTTCAGTATGAAACTTACTGCCCGTCAGGCTACTTGGCCTGCATACTACAGAGAATTGCTAGGCATTTATGCTGCGGTCCAACACTTTCGCCACCTCTTGGAAGCACAACACGTCACAATTTTCACCGACCACAAGCCGTTGATTTATGCTTTTTCACAGAAGCGAGAGAAACTGCCCCCTGTCCAACTGAACCAACTTTCATTTATCTCCCAATTTACAACGGACATCGTCCATGTTAGTGGGAAGGACAACGTCGTCGCCGACGCCATGTCGCGCGTAGAGGCCATCCGTCTTGATGAGAACTTTGCCGCCCTCGCCGCAGAACAGGCGACCGACGAAGAACTCCGTAAGGCGCAAGCTAGTTCGTCTCTGAAAATAGAGAAAGTACTAATACCCGGTACTGACACTGAGATATTTTGTGACGTTTCCACAGGAAAACCCCGTCCTTATTTAACCCCTTCATTTCGACGTCATCACTTTGACAAGCTCCATAACCTCAGTCATCCGGGCGCACGGGCAACCACACGCATGGTGGCTGACCGTTTTGTATGGCCCAGTATCCAGAAGGACTGCCACAATTGGACTCGTTCCTGCGTCGCTTGCCAACGCAGTAAGGTATCCACACATACAGTTACGCCCCTCGGTACCTTCTCTAATCCACCAAAACGTTTCTATCACGTTCATATCGATATCGTTGGCCCTCTCCCTTCCAGCAATGGCTACCAGTACCTCCTTACAGCCGAGGACAGGTTTTCTCGCTGGCCCGAGGCTTGGCCAATGGTCACTATGACCGCGGAGGAGACAGCGGAGACTTTCTTCCGAGGCTGGATCTCCCGTTTCGGAGTTCCTACCATTTTGACGACTGATCAAGGCAGGCAGTTTGAGTCTACTTTGTTCCAGAATTTGACGCAGCTTTGCGGCATTAAACGTATACGCACTACTAGTTACCACCCTTGTGCAAACGGCCTTGTCGAGCGCATGCACCGCACCCTCAAGGCCGCCCTAATGTGTCATGAGGAGAAGTGGTACAAAGCGCTGCCCGTGGTACTTCTCGGCATGCGTGCTGCCCTTAAAGAAGATCTGCAATGTTCCACAGCTGAGCTCGTTTACGGGGAACCCCTGCGCTTGCCCGGCGAATTTATTGTATCTTCTGCAGTTCCAAATAGCGCCGAAGACCTCTCGAGCTTCGTGACCCAACTGCGACAATACATGGCACGCTTAAGACCAACTCCTGCTTCGCGACATGGACAGCAGCGCACCTTTATTTCGAAAGAACTTGAAACTGCGTCTCACGTTTTTTTGAGAGATGACACCGTTCGTCCTGCACTCAAGCCTCCCTACAGGGGTCCATACCCGGTCGTTTCTAGGACAGACAAAACGATCACCATCACCGTGGGTGACAAGAACACCCAGGTGAGCCTTGATCGCGTAAAGCCAGCGTTTATCTTCGACAACCCAACCTCATCAGCTTTCCGTTCTCCAATCGCTAATTTACCTGCGACACCTAGCCCAAGTTCATCTGTTCCGGTTGTGCCTGCCGCCCCGAGTGCGCCTCAGACTCCGGCTGTTCCTGCGACCACAACCCCAAATCAACCGCAGCAATACACGACACGCTCAGGTCGTAACGTTCGCTTCAAAGCCCGTCTCGATCTGTAGTTTTAGCTCATCGTCCAGCTATTTATAATGTGTATCCGTTTATTTACTAGTTTTAAGGTTATTGCATCTTGATTTTAATTTACTTTTTTATTGTAGATATTACTGTTTCTTATTGTAAGGTTTTGTTGAATATCTGATGTAAATTATTGTGCCTTCCTTTTGGTTGGGGTATCTCTCAACCTAGGGGGGTGGTGTGGCGTACAAGCTTGCCTTATAAATTTGCAGCGCAAAACTCGCGCGCATTTCTGACTGTTTCCGTAAAAGCTCGCAGGCCACATAGAGAGAGACAAAAAATAAGAGAGAGACAAGATGGCGATTTTGCTTGGGACGAGAAAGAGGTCCAACAATTTCATGTGAATTTCAAGGTGTCGTGATTCTTAATAAACTGTTTAATAGTGATATCAGAAGTTTTATTACGAACCCACCTGATAATATCTATAAAACTATTACTTATACAAAAGTGAGCTTAATACTAATTAGTATTATCTACCAGCTAACCTTTGACAATGGGCAAATTGTTGAGGGTAGTGCCATGAACATTTAAAAAGTTGAATCTAGAGGTATACTAATAATATTGTAGTTAAAAATACAAAGTTGATTGAAAAATACCAGGTGTAAATAGACTGCTGCTACCATTAAATGAAACCACATATTCTACCGACCCTACTGAACCAGTTTTCCCAAGAATCATACCCGCGGCCACCCTTAGTTTGGGAAATAACTGAGTTCCAAGCAAAAATGCGTGTACCCTAACGCACCGATATACGGGCGAGTTTAGAGAGAGTGTCGTCCGTGAAACAGCTTCAGGTTTCACGGACGACGCTCTCTCTTGGGAAAAGTGGTTCAGTAGGGTCGAATATGTGGTTTCATTTAATGTAAGCAGTCTATTTACACCCGGTATATACCTACTTAAAGTGTTTGAATAATTAGGTGCATAATATGTAAGTGACGAGTATAAATCATGAAGTAACTATGTAATATTCCGCAAAAAAGTGTTGTCTAATCTTGTTCTTGAAGACTGACTGATATCGATGGCGCTACACGCATGTGACAACGGAAACCTATTCCATAAGCGTATTACACGGTGAAAGAAGTAATGTGCACATTCATGAGTTATGCTCAGAAGTCAAGCTTTGCTGGATCATTGAAGACGTTCAAGGGACGGGAGGGGTACAAAAAAGTGTTGTCTAATCTTGTTCTTAAAGACTGACTGATATCGATGGCGCTACACGCATATGACAACGGAAACCTATCCCATAAGCGTATTATACGGTGAAAGAAGTAATGTGCACATTCATGAGTTATGCTCAGAAGTCAAGCTTTGCTGGATCATTGAAGACGTTCAAGGGACGGGAGGGGTACAAAAAAGTATTGTCTAATCTTGTTCTTAAAGACTGACTGATATCGATGGCGCTACACGCATGTGACAACGGAAACCTATTCCATAAGCGTATTACACGGTGAAAGAAGTAATGTGCACATTCATGAGTTATGCTCAGAAGTCAAGCTTTGCTGAATCATTGAAGACGTTCAAGGGACGGGAGGGGTACAAAAAAGTGTTGTCTAACCTTGTTCTTAAAGACTGACTGATATCGATGGCGCTACACGCATGTGACAACGGAAACCTATTCCATAAGCGTATTACACGGTGAAAGAAGTAATGTGCACATTCATGAGCTATGCTCAGAAGTCAAGCTTTGCTGGATCATTGAAGACGTTCAAGGGACGAGAGGGGTACAAAAAGTGTTGTCTAATCTTGTTCTTAAAGACTGACTGATATCGATGGCGCTACACGCATGCGACAACGGAAACCTATTCCATAAGCGTATTACACGGTGAAAGAAGTAATGTGCACATTCATGAGTTATGCTCAGAAGTCAAGCTTTGCTGGATCATTGAAGACGTTCAAGGGACGGGAGGGGTACAAAAAGTGTTGTCTAATCTTGTTCTTAAAGACTGACTGATATCGATGGCGCTACACGCATGTGACAACGGAAACCTATTCCATAAGCGTATTACACGGTGAAAGAAGTAATGTGCACATTCATGAGCTATGCTCAGAAGTCAAGCTTTGCTGGATCATTGAAGACGTTCAAGGGACGGGAGGGGTACAAAAAAGTGTTGTCTAATCTTGTTCTTAAAGACTGACTGATATCGATGGCGCTACACGCATGTGACAACGGAAACCTATTCCATAAGCGTATTACACGGTGAAAGAAGTAATGGGCACATTCATGAGCTATGCTCAGAAGTCAAGCTTTGCTGGATCATTGAAGACGTTCAAGGGACGGGAGGGGTACAAAAAAGTGTTGTCTAATCTTGTTCTTAAAGACTGACTGATATCGATGGCGCTACACGCATGTGACAACGGAAACCTATTCCATAAGCGTATTACACGGTGAAAGAAGTAATGTGCACATTCATGAGCTATGCTCAGAAGTCAAGCTTTGCTGGATCATTGAAGACGTTCAAGGGACGGGAGGGGTACAAAAAAGTGTTGTCTAATCTTGTTCTTAAAGACTGACTGATATCGATGGCGCTACACGCATGTGACAACGGAAACCTATTCCATAAGCGTATTACACGGTGAAAGAAGTAATGTGCACATTCATGAGTTATGCTCAGAAGTCAAGCTTTGCTGGATCATTGAAGACGTTCAAGGGTCGGGAGAAAAGTAAGAACGTGGGAGTCTCTCCGGAACCTGATGTTAATCCAATTGAGTTCCGCACGGAATTCAGAGATGTGATCACACTTACGCAGCCCGAATATGTAGCGGATGTACAAATTGAGAAGGCTTTCTAGCTGGTTCAAAGTTCCTCAGGTTATAAGTTTGTATTTTTGTTTATACTTATTTAAATGGTACGGACGGAACTCTCAGCTATAATTATAATAGTTATAATTAAGGCGCCTAGGCACACCACCGTTTTAGTACAAAATTTAATAATCCGTTTCTCAGTTGTTTTTCGTAATAGACCAAACTATGTGACCTCTATCATCTGGTGCTGGTATTTTAAAAGGCACCATTTTGCCAAAATTTTGAATATTAATTTTGTTTTAAAGATATTGAGCTGGATAGATTTACATACAAGTTGTTTTCTTGCCTCAGATTGTACCTATATCAAAATTTAACATTTCAGCCACATAGCGACTTTGTAAATGCTTGTATTTAACTATAGAGGTCTATACCTTTAGTCTATAACGAAAAACAACAGAGAAACGGGTTATCAAATTTTGTACTAAAACGGTGGCGTGCCTATGCGCCTTAATATAGAGTTATAATCGCACTTGACCAGTGTTGTTTTTTAATGTAGCCTCGAATGTGTCCCATGCTTTGTCCTTCTGAGCAAAGGCCTCCCCTTGCTGAAACCACACATCGCGGTCCTGTGCTACTTCCAACCAACCCAGTGAAAATGAGTCGAGATCGTCTCGCCATCGTCTTTTTGGTCTGACTAGCCTTCGGTAGCCGTCATCTGGCACCCACTCGGTAGCGATTTTCGCCCACCTATCCGAGTGCACACGACTAACGTGGCCAGCCCAGTAGGCTTACCAAGAGTTTTGCTCGTTAGATGCGTAAAATATTTTGTATGAGAAATGCTGGTTCCTGTAGTAAGCCGCTAGGGGCGCTGCACAATTTCTCATATATAGTAGATTATTTACCAAGGGCTGTATGACATCAATTGCATACGAGGTTTTTGGCGCCTGAGCGAAGCGAAGGCGCTAATTAACCCGAGTATGCAATTGATGCTTACGCCCGAGATAAATACTCTGCTTTACATATCGATTGTGAGGTAAGTAAAGACAGCAGGTTTCAATGAACATTTATTAAGAAGAAAAAAATGTGTATTTAATTAAAATTAATAGTAAAATTATTACAATTTGTAAGAGATATGGTCACGTTCTTTTTAGGAATATTTATAGTTTGAATATGAGTTTGTGATGATAAGACTTGAGTTTGAGTGACTTGAGGTTCTTGCATCGTAAATGGCGGCAGTTGACTGGTACTATTTTCTTCATTAAAAAATGGCTCAGATGATGTGCTTTGACGTGGTGATTTCAAGTTTATATTTTCTGTTATTTTAGAAGTAATTTTGCTTTTGTTTGCCACCGAATCTTCGATATAACCTTCGGCCACTTTGCTGGACTTCCAGCCGCCGTGCCTTTTTAACAGAGTGAGGTTGTCTCCCGAATCAGCCAATAGAGTCGCTGATGTTCTGCGAAAGCAATGCCCGGTGTATAACTCTACGTTACTCAGTTTTAAATATGTGGCTATTTGCTTTGGCATGCTTGTAAATTTGTTTTTTCCTATTACTTGTCTGTGGCATTTTCCTTTACTGTAATTAAGAAAAAAACGATTTGTATCCACGTTTTCAGGCCGAAGAGCTTGATATTTTTCAACATAATTTGCAAATTCTTCATGCACAACAAATGACCGGTCAATTTTAGTTTTCGTGCTAGGCAGTTTTATGAGTAGTAATTTGTTATGTTTTTCTACATTTTCTATTGTCAAGTTTGTCAATTCCACGGTTCTGCAGGCTCCCGATATCCCAAAAATTAGAACAACCTGTAAAAAAAGACATAAGTTGTATTAAAGGCACCAAATTCGCATAGTATTTTTGTGAAATATTTTGTTAACTTATTAAAAAGGGCAAGTAAATACGTAGGTACCTTTATTGCTAAATAAATTTCATCCGGAGCTTCATTTAAGAATTTCTGTACTTCTTCTGCAGTAAATACCTTCGATTTCTTGCTTTTAAAGCCGTCAGACTGCCTTTTCAAGAAAGCAGTAAGTTTAGAAAAATCTTTCAAATTCACGTCATGTTTTGTCATCATTGTAGATTTTAGCATGGAACAAAAGCACCATAAACTGGAAGGTTGTAGCCTCTTAGATAATTCATCAAAACTTTCAGAAAGAGATTTCACTTTTTTTTCTGACCGCCATTTCATAAATTCGTCGTATGCCTTTACATATCTTTCTTTCGAGTTCGGCGGTAATATATTTTCGACAACTGTTTTTGCCCTTTCTTTAATAAAATCGGGCGTTAGATCTATGTCTTCGTCACTAGACATGTTTAAAACTTTTGAAAAAGAACTCAAACAAGAAAATTAATTACTTTCGCGATGCTTTCGCGCCTACTAGTAGACTGCCTTTTTTTTTTCACGCACGCAAGCGCGTCAAATCTTGCTGGCCAGTTTGATTTTTAAATCGATTCCATCTAACATACGATGTGGAAACAAATAGTTCCATATTTAAAATAAAATCTTTATAAAATAAATTGTCTAGATTCCGATTCGAGTAATTAATCGATACCGAGAAAAAAAAAATTTACTTTTTAAAAATATTCTTCGTGCAGTATGAGTATGACAGTTCTTTTTTCAAATTCCAAAACCTATGCTGTAATGATAGTCATACACCCCGGCATTCAGGGGTGTAAGGGTGTACTTACAGAGCAAGAGATATGTAAAATATTTTACGCAGACGTTAATGTGTATAGTAAGCAAAACTCACGGTAGACCTACAGTTCCACTTAAGTTTTGCCGTCTCCACACTAACGTCAGCAATTTGAGTTCTGGAGCGCAGTTCAGTGTTTCGGATTCGGTCAATACGTTTTACACCTAGAATGCTGCGCTCCATTGTTCGTTGGCAAATCTTGAGTTTGGTCTTCTGATGATCGGTTAGTGACCACGTTTGGGAACCGTAGGTAAGAACAGGGGGGTACAAATATCAACATGTTTACACTTCAGTGACAATAGAAGGTGTCCCCTGTTATTTTCTTAATAGAAATAAAAATTAATGCCCACTCGAGCACGAAAAAAAACTGGTTAAGTGCGAGTCAGACTCGCATACCTAGGGTTCCGTAATTCGACAGTTTTGGGAACAGTCAGGAAGAAGGTATTTAAAATCTTGCCCATAACTGTTATGATTACTAAAAAAAGAATTGATTGTACCACAAAAGAGATACTCTAATCTGGGGGCACGGCAAGACAAGCCAAGACGAGCCAAAGGAAGAGGGCATATTCTTATACCGTACTTAAAATAAAACTCGTGGATTAAAAATTTAAGTTTGTCATTTTTCTATAGTGAATTTCTCACCTGCTATATTTTTTCCTGTATTCTTTACGTAATCTCAAAGGCTTATGAGGCTGTGACATACGGACGGACGGACAACGGAGTCTCACCATAAAGGTTCCTTTTGTACCTTTTAGGTACTACGGAACCCTAAAAACAAAAGAGGTTAGTTGTAGTAGTTGGAGGTCAGTGTTACGAACATAATGGAAAACATTTGCATTTCAAAAGAACTGTCTGCGCATCACATTGTTACATAAAGAAAGTTAAAAGTTGTAAATATGATGGAAATAAGTTTTCATATGCATTTTAAATAAACACTTGGCTATTTATCCATAGCAGTATAGAAACGCTCAAAATCAAAATATTTATTTTTGCAAAATAGATACATAAAGTATACTTTCTACAAGTCAAAGTTAATTTTAACAATATAATATATCTTTAGAATATAAAAAAATATATAATAATACGGGAAATAAAATATACACCTGCATAAATAAATGATAGTCGTAAGTTTTTAAATAAATAAAAAATAAATAAAATAGAGGAATCTAGGAATAAAAATATTATATATACATAATGCAATGAAGAAATAAGTTCATAAATAAAAACGGGAAATACATACAAAAATTATTAAGGTTGGGCTACTAAAATGTAATAAAGCACATAAGCACATTATGCACCTGCATAAAATATAGAAACATAGGAATAAAAATATTATATATACAAGACAAGTAAATCTGGATATGAGGAGCTCTGAACCGAGATTCAAACCAGCGAGAGATCCCGGGTTCGGAGTTCAGGGCGGGTATTCTGACACGAGGGCAAAACTTGCGAAGGCAGATTGTGGGTGACTTTGAAATGGATTTTGTACGGATATGTATTGATATTTTTGATTAAAACTTTTAACGAGCATTTCTTACATCCTATAGTTTCTAATTGATGTAGTTTAGTCACTGTAATTTTCATCGCATGGTATTTATCTAACTTTAAACAAATATCTAATGATTGATATTGCGAGAACACACTAACACATTACTTAATATCTAATATGGATCAGAAAAACGTCTGCATAGGCGTTTTGTTGGATTTGGCCAAAGCATTCGACACTGTTTCTGTTCCCATCCTTCTGTCAAAATTAGACAGAATAGGTATAAGGGGTGTAGCTCTAAAATTAATTTCAGAATATCTCTCAGGTCGAACTCAATGTGTAAAAATCGGGAACTATTGTAGCACAGAAATGCCTGTGACATTTGGTGTGCCACAGGGCAGTATTCTTGGACCTACCCTTTTTTTAGCTCACATTAACGATCTCTGTGACATGAATCTGGGTAAAAATACAGGCATTGTCACCTATGCTGATGATACAGCTCTATTATTCCCAGGTAAAACTTGGGAAGATACGAAATCAAGTGCGGAGTCAGGAACACGGCTTGTCCTAGGATGGCTGCAAAGAAATCTTCTTACCTTAAACGTAGAAAAAACCAAATACCTCACCTTTACTTTAACAAACTACAAACAACCTCCAAGTGATTTTTCAATTATAGCCCATTCATGTAATATACCATCTTTCCAAGGCCCTGTCACTTGCACCTGCGCCCCTCTGCAAAGAGTGCATGATATCAAACACCTAGGTATCGTCATAGATCAACACTTAACTTGGGAAAAGCAGATAGTAACACTGTCGGGAAGAATAAGACGTCTCATTTTTGTTTTCAAAAATCTTCGACATGCTGCTGATCCAAAAGTGCTCCAAATGACATATTTTGCTCTATGTCAGTCATTGCTAACTTATTGCTGCACAGCGTGGGGTGGTGCGGCAAAATCTTTTATGCTCTCCTTAGAAGTAGCTAAGAGAGCGGTTTTGAAAGTTATTCACTTTAAGCCTATTTTGTTCCCTACCAAGCAGCTGTACTCTCTGATCAATGTTCTAACAGTGAGACAGATTTATGTACTTTCGCTATGTATTGCGCAACATTCTAGTTCCATTGGCCGAGCCCCTGTCAACGAAAATAGTCGAAGATAACACAAAGTTTTTATTTCAACACAATGTAAAACTTCAAAATCACAAAATGACCGCTATTTTCGGGGCCCTTATGTTTATAATAAAATAAATGAAATCCTTTCAGTTAACAGCTTAAGTAAATACAAATGTAAACAAATCCTAACCGCTTGGCTTCTAAGTTTAAATTATGATCAAACAGAAGATTTACTTACCATACCTAAATAGTTCTCAGTTGTTTTACTTTGTGGCTTTGTTTTTGTTTTGTTTTGTTTTTGTAGTTGATTCTTTTAGTTGCTCTGCGCAATGTTCTTCTAGTCTTGATTTCCTTCATACGTCTTGTTATTAAAATTATTATTTCCTTAATTTATTTAAATCTGTACTTTATTAATGTATAAATATATATTACATAATAAATATTTATCCAAGTTTATTATCTAATGTATTACAATAATTAATATATATTATCAAATCAAATCAAATCAAAATCAAATCAAAATATTTATTTTTGCAAAATAGATACATTAAGTATACTTTCTACAAGTCAAAGTTAATTTACACAATATAATATATCTTTAGAATATAAAAAAAAATATAATAATACGGGAAATAAAATATACACCTGCATTAATAAATGATAGTCGTAAGTTTTTAAATAAATAAATAAATAAAAATAAATAAAATAGGGGAATCTAGGAATAAAAATAATATATATACATAATACAATGAAGAAATAATAAAAACGGGAAATACATACAAAAAATATTAAGGGTGGGCTACTAAAATGTAATAAAGTTATACACTTGCATAAAATATAGAAATATAGGAATAAAAATATTGTATATACATAATGCCTAACCATCCGCACCATTCGATTAGTATTGCTAAGAAGAAGGGCAAGAAACTTAGCAAACATTCCTTTTTTCAAAATAAAACATATGATACAAAATCATATACATACCTACTCAAGTAAAGGCATAAAAAAATATAAGACTGCGGGAATTAGTCACGAGAAAAAAAAAATATCTTAGTCAACCCGTCTCATATTGTCTATTACCTTTAACAAAGTAAGTTTACATATTAATTAATTTTAAGCCTTTAGAGGAATCGTACAGTATTAAAATATGCTAATTATTAATTACAATATTGAATAAGATTATTATTATTTATTACACCATGCTTCATTATCATCCAAATAATCATTGATTTTATAATAAGCTTTCTTAAGTAGTCCCTGCTTAATATATACTTTAAACTTATTTTCAGGCAAACTAAGGACCTCCTCTGGAAGCTTATTGTAAAATCTTATACCATGTCCTACAAAAGAGGTACCTACTTTGGCAAGTCTTAATTTTGGAAAAGCTAGTTTATGTTTGTTTCTGGTTTCAACAGAGTGGTGCACACCAAGCCTCGGGAAATTATCAATTTTTTTTCTGACATATCTAATAACTTGATAAATAAATTCACATGGGACCGCAAATATATTAATTTCTTTAAACTTTTCTCTTAATGAGTCTCGGTACTTCATGTTATAAATATACCGAATTGCTCTCTTTTGCAAGACAAAGACTGCTTCTATATCCGCGGCTCTACCCCACAACATTATGCCATATGACATAATGCTGTGAAAATAACTGAAATATACTAATCTAGCAGTATCTTCATCAGTAATCTGCCTTATGCGTCTAACAGCGTATGCGGCTGAACTAAGTCTACCACAGAGAGCTTCTATGTGGGGACCCCACTGAAGACGAGAGTCTATAGTAATACCTAAAAACTTAGTTTCTTTAACAAACTCCTGCTTGGACCCCTGCAAAAATAAACTGACATCTACTTGAATTACATTTGGTAAAGTAAACTTTATACATTTCGTCTTTTTTGCATTTAGAACTAAATTATTTGCAGTGAACCAATCAAGAATCAGAGAGAGGGTTGAATTCGCGTCATCAAGTATATCGTTATGTCGATTCACTTTAAAAATAAGTGACGTGTCATCTGCGAATAGAACTATCTCAGATAAGTCTCTAACTAAGTAAGGAAGGTCATTTATGTATATTAAAAACAATAGGGGCCCCAATATGGAGCCCTGCGGAACACCCATTTTGATTAATGCTCCAGATGACTTTACTCCATTAATGTCTACCTTTTGAAACCGGTCACTAAGGTATGACTTAAATTACGCCAAAGATTTACCCTTAACTCCATAGTGATCTAATTTACATAAAAGTGTTTCATGATTAACGCAATCAAAAGCTTTTGAGAGGTCACAAAATACACCGAACGCATCCTGCTTTGCTTCCCAAGCGTCGAATATGTGCTTGACTAAAGCAACTCCTGCATCAGTGGTTGACCTCCCTTTAGTGAATCCATATTGTTTTAAGTTAAAATGAGATAACAATTGATTAAAAACAATTTTTTCGAAAATCTTACTAAATACTGGTAAAACTGAGACCGGTCTATAGTTGGAAGGGTCTTCATTGTCACCTGATTTAAAACGAGGGATCAATTTACTCAACTTCATTAAATCAGGAAAGACACCATTATCTACACATTTATTAAAGATTAAAGCTAAATATGGAGCTATTAAATCAATGATACAGCTTACAACTTTAACAGATAGGCCCCATAAGTCCTCGGTTTTTTTAAAGTTAAGAGATTTAAATGCTTTAATGACAGTTTGTGAATTAATATGCTTTAACGCAAATACAGAATGGCACTGAGGCACGTGATCACTCAAAAGATCCTGTGCAAGTCTTGGACTTGAATTTAAGCCTTTAGTTGTCAAGGAAGGAATGTCAGTAAAGAATTGTTCAAAGGCCTTCGCAACTTCTTTATCTCCTGTAAAAACTTCATTGTTAATGTTCAATTTTAGTTCATTATTCCGTTTGTTACTCTTCCCAGTTTCAGTATTTATGATTTTCCATACTGCTTTTACTTTATTATCGGCCATTTTAAGTTTTTTATTCAGAAATATACTTTTTGCTTTTAAACACACTAATTTGAAAGTACGTGAGTATATTTTCAAATGTTCAATAAATTCAATATTATTATTGTAGGATTTTATGTCGTACAATTCGTATAAATGATTTCGGCTTTTGTAAATACCTGGCGTTGCCCAGTCACTAAAAGTGATTTTATTACTGTTAGAAACTTTCCGCAATGTAAACGTATTTTCAAATTCTTTGGAAACTATGTTAAACAGGTCTGCAAAGAGAGCATTTGGATCATCTTAGAGAAGATTAAAATGTGGTAATTTAAGTTCTAAGTTTGCTTGAAAACATTCTAGTCTGTGAGTTGTAACAGGCCTGTAAAATGCTTTTTTGGGCAATTGTTTCACACTTTGTATGAAAGTTACAGTTTGGCCACTGTGATCAGACTGCAAGCGGTTAATAACTTTATTGTCTGAGTAGTCACAATCACAGAATATATTATCAAGACAAGTTGCTGTATTTTGGGTAATTCTAGTTGGTTCTAAGAACACATTAGACAAATTAAATGATTTGAATAACTGAATTAATTTCGTGGTCATAACCGACTTTTCTAGTATATCTACGTTAAAATCTCCACAGACGATAATTTTTTTCTTCGTATCAAATAATAACTTTAGCACTTCTTCCATTGTTTTTTCAAAAATATTGTAATCTTGTCCCGAGGGTCGGTAGACACAAAGAATTATATATTTACTCATTTCTATACAAGCCAATTCTACTTGGTGTTCAACAGAAAGTTTTACAATGTCTTTTCTTTCTTTTGACTTTATATTATTCTTGACTAGAATCATAGAACCACCTTTTTCTATAGTTAATCTGTTATAGCAGCTAAGGACACTAAAATTATTAACATTAAATTGCATATTATGTTCCGGTAAATGGTGCTCAGTTAAACACAAAATATCTGTTTTTGATTCCTCTAGGAACAACTCTATTGAAAGTATTTTGCCGAGGAAGCCGCCTTGTATGTTTTGATGTACTAGTTTATATACAGAAGGCTTTCCCGTTGTCGTTAAATCTAAAAAGGATTTGGTACAATTTTGTTAGTACTTGTACTAACTTTGTCAATAGGGACAAAACTATGAAAAGAATTATTATTACAAATACCATCAATTATGACTGGTATTGAAAAAAATTCTGTTACACACATTATAACAGATTCATTACGTGGTAAAATGCTAGCTAACTTAGTAGCCATTTGTTTTTTATAAAAATTTGGAAGGTATAGAGTACCATTTGTCAAAACAAAATCTCGAATGTACGAATTCGTGTCAAAATATTCTATTTTGTCACTGTGACTAACTGAAAATTTGTGCATGCAAATATTTAAATTATATAAATTATTTTTTTGTGACCCCGTTAGTGATTCTGAGTAAGGGAATTCACAGAGTATGATTTTATGAACACTAAGTTTTAACATAAATTCAAAGTATTTTAATAGGTTACTTTTTGTTACATCAATACTATCTCCTAATAATAGAATAATTGTAGTATTTACATTGCTGTTGAATTTCATTTTCATAATATGTTCCAAAATTTGAATGAATGATGCACCTGGCATGCAAATATTAATGACATTTTGCATCATATTGTTTCCTAACAAAAGTCCTAAGTTTTTGCCAATTTTATCAGAAAAAACAATGGTGCGGTGTTCCTTGGACTCCGAGGACTCATGCGCATCGACTGAAAGTTGCGTAGGGGGCCGAAGAGAAGAGTTCGGCATTTTTGGCGCGTCAGACAGGCTCTGCTGCAGGAGTGGATGAGGGTTCAGCTTCTTGTTTTGATTCTCTACGAAGGCGAGCAGAGCGGTGACGTTGCCGTCGACGGGCAGCCTTACTCTTGGGTTGAGGTGTGGAGTCCAGTGGTGGTCTGGGGCTCTGAGATGGTGAGGAGCTTATAGAGATCCGAGGATCCCGAGAGGCCTGTACAGGCTGAGTGTCCGGGCAAGCAGGAGTTGCCGGTGGCCCGCACATCAGGCAGCCAGTGTGAATACAGCTGGCTTCTTTGTTGGACAGGGATGTAAATCTCTCCAAATTGTCATTACTCATGGCTATCAGCTGATCCATGGCAGCGCTGTGCTCAATAATAGTGTTATTGGCTATATTGTATTTTTCAGTCATTTCCTTCAGTCAGCATTCAATATTTTTAATCTTGGCGTTTAATTGGGACATTTGCTTTTCATATTTAAATTTCTGTTGCATTAACTCTTTTTCTTGTTCTTCTAATTCGTTTTGTAATGTTATTTTTTGTTTTCTTAAAGGCAATTTGTTAAAACTTTGGCGGTTTTTATGAACTAATCTTTGAGTTTTTTGTATGTACTTATTTATTTTAACATACTTTTTAATTTTATTTGAGCCATTTATACTTTTTCTAGCTGAGCATTTATTCTCAGTTGTAAGGTCAATGGTCTCAACAGGGTCTGAATCTTTATTCGTCATCATTTCTTCAAACATGGTCAATGTTTTCTCGGTTTCTTGACATTGCTTTTCTTCACTTATTTTTCTGAGTTGGCAATGTGCATCAGCCAGTTGCTCTTCAAGGAACTTGATCCGTTCAAGGTTTATGTCAAATGTGTCTCGGTCTTGGTCAAATGAGGTCAGAATTATCTTATATTGGTCTCGTTCAGCTCGTAGATCCTCATTTTCTATATCAAGTTCCGTTAACTGGTTTTTTTGTAAAAGATTTCTGCTATTTAATTTTTGTGCCTCAATAATTCCTTCTTCTCTCTCTTGTAGCAGTTGCTTATTTAAGTCTCTAGATGCTTGAAGATCATCAAGAGCCATTTTTAACTTCATCTCCATCTCTTGTGCAAGACCTTTGCTTCGGGTAATAGGCATCTGAAAATTACAGGTTGGAACAGTAGAATATCTGCTAGCAAAGTTTATGGGTCAGTGTTTAGACAGAGTTGAGTATTTGTTAGGTATATATAAGTAGCCTTTCCTATAATCTTCAACTTTACTCAGATAATTGTTTATAAGCAAAAGAGAAAATATATCCAAGGATATGTCAGTGTGGGACAAATTTTTGTACTATAGTTTAGAACCAATTGTTTGCTGAAATTATGATCCGTATGCTGTTAAATGTTAAGTTTGGCTATCTGCTTTGTCATCAATTGAATTTTTTTCAAACAAAGTAAGAAAAAGGTTTAGCCGATGTGTAAATTTATGTTTGTTGCTTATATTATTAATTTAACTGTTTTGTTATCAAGTGTGCCAAGAAATAAAGATTATTTAACCTCATAAGAGGTGTTTGTAAATACAATTAGTAATGAGATATGAACTAGAATGAAATATTAATTTAAAGTGGGTAGAATAGACATTAAATAGAGTAGAAAATAGAAACCAAGGAAAAAGAGCCTAGTAGAAATAGTAAGAGAATACTCTTAGCACATCAAGACCTTCAAACAGATAAGTATAAGATTTTGGTACCTACTTATTATCAACAGCAACGCCCTTTCTTTTGGTACTTACTTAGAGCTCAACAATAAATTGAGGTTAGGTTAGAATTTAACTGACCAATTGCAGAACAAAATTAAAAGGAAAATAAGTAACAAAAGGGTTTCTGATGATAATAAAACAGTAAATTACAGGAAATACTTGCCAAATTTCGTATTTTTCCAATGACAGTTGTCGCGCCTTCTGTAGCATGATCGAAATGCCTTGGGTTTACTACAGAATGAACATGGGCAACAAAGTATAAATATTATTCGACAGAAAGGATGAGTCGACCGTGCGTGACTAAATGTCTATTTTGTCTTTGTCTTATTCTTATTATGGATCTGTACTACAGATCCTTAACGGTCGACTACTGCTCCGGTTTGTAGGCTGGCTAGTGGACTGTCATAGCCCTACACTGTGCAGGGGTTGCTGAGGGTCTCTGCATCGCGCTACCTCCCCCTCTCGTGCACAGCAGCTGGGCTATCATCTCACTTTAGCTGCCTAGGGACCTCTTAGGAACTCCGCATGAGTTACCTATTGCCTGTCCCATCCCGGACGTGAAGGGGGTTTCCCTCCACGAGGACCTCCACCTTCCCCATAGTCCTGCCTCGGTTGCTCCATCATCATAGTCGACCGTTAGCGCGCTCAGCTCGCGTCGCGCTCTTGGGTGAACATCCCGACAAGCCTGGTGGGTCTACGCTCACGGGTTAACCACCAGTTGTCATCTGAATGTTCTACTGCCCAATACCAGACGTAATGATACGCCATTTTGTAATATATAAGAGACTCACTATTCGCTTAGTCCACTCATCCTTTCACATCTCATGGATTGCAAAGCAACGGTCTAACTAATTAGATACATATTAGTATGAGCACTCACCCGTAGCAGCTGGCAACCATGTCCTGGCCTTTGCTGCTCCTCGCAATAGAGCACAAAACCCCGCACTTCTTTTGCGCCGCCTCGTCTTTTTGCGCCATCTTGATTATTCCCAAGAAAGGTACCAACACAATGGTTATGACAAGCGGAAGCCAGAGTAGCCAGTCAAAAAATTATGTCATGATACTTGACACTTACCAATTGGTCGGATAGCGACTCGCGTACAACGCGACACTCCCAAAGGCGAAGACGGTCACTCAAGCAGGGCGAGTAGGTGACGCGTCCACTCTCGGATCTTCTCCCTGGCTTGAACCGCAGCGTCCCTTCGGTTTCTGGTGTTCACCTCAATTGGTGGCTGTGGCTCATCTGAAGTTGTGAATTCTTCCAACTCTGGTGTTCTACTATTAGTTGGAGGGCTTGGCTCGCTATGGGATTCATCATTTCCAGTCTTTTCAACTTCGAGGATAGAGTCTATTTCCATTGGAGAAGTATGCTCACTAATAGTGTTTATATCTCTGTGAGACTGCAGATCTCCATCCTGTTCTGGCATGTGCCTCGACTTAAATTCCAAATCAAGGTCTAGGTCCAAGAAGCGAACAGGGACGTCTACCATTGGAACGTCAGTTTGTTCCAAACCTTGTTCGGTATCTTGCTCAGGTTGTACCTGTTCGTCTGAATCTACCTCCAGAGGATAGAGATGCCCAATGGAACGTGTGAGTATAGAGCCATCCACATTGATCTTTGCAACTCTACATTTACCATCTGCCCCCTCAATCAAGGACTCAATTTTCCCAACTTTCCAGTTGTCGCGGTTTTTATAGTCAGACTTGACTTGCACGACTTCACCTACTCGAGGTTCATGATCGGATCTAATTCTTGGCTGTTTAGGTGCATGTTTGGATCTCTCTCTCAAACTCGCGAGATATTGTCCCACAAACATCTGTTTGAAGGCCTCTAGAATTTTAAGTCCCTTTTTCCAACTTTCGATCAGGTCAGTCTTTGTAGTTGTTCCTTCGTAAGGTAATTTTTTGGAGGAAGGTTCGACTATTAGGCATTTTCCCAAGCTAAGGAAATCCGCTGGTCTCAATATGTGGATTATCTCTGTGCCTACTCGTGTTAGTGGTCTGGAGTTTACTACTGCTTCAACTTCCTTCATCACTGTAAGCAATTTGCTGTCGTTCAGTAGATGTTTCTCTAAAGTTCGTTTTAGACAGTGCTTGACTAATGCAACCAGACGTTCGTAAAATCATCCATGCCAAGGGGCCAGCTGTGGAATAAATTTCCATTGTATTTTCCTTTCGATACAGTATGGCTTTACCATCAATTAAGAGGTCAGCTTGAAATGGGTAGCATTATCTGAGTATATGCGTTGTGGTACTCCTCTGGTCGCCATGAATCTTCGAACAGCTAGGAGGGATTCTTCAGCCGTCAAATCTTTAACAATTTCTAAGTGGATAGCGCGAACTGTTAAGCACGTAAACAAAGCCACCCACCTCTTTTCTCTTCCAGTCGCTGAAGCCACGTACAGAGGGCCAAAATAATCAAGACCACTGAATGCAAAGGGATAGCTGTAGTTTACTCTCTCTCGCGGCAGGGCTGGCGTAGGTGGTAGCTTATAGGGGCCACCACCATGTTTCACACATTGACGGCATCTTCTGAGTACCTTCTGCACTTGGGCTTTTCCTTGCGGTATCCAGTATCGCTCCCTGATGATAGCTAAGGTGTGTGCAGTGCCTACGTGATAGTTTTTTTCATGTGTGTCGTGTATAACTCTATTCGTGAACTCGCAATCTTTTGGCAACAGCACTGGATACTTCATGTCGTAACTCCAGGTGGTATTTGCCATACGGCCTTTGCACCGGAGTACTCCATCGACGTCCAAGAATAAATCCAAATTCCTTCCCAAGTGTGTTCTCTTGCCCATTACTTCATCAAGAAAGTATTGTCTTTGAAGTTTTTTTATTTCAGTTGTTGTCTCATCAAGTGTGTTATAGCTGTCTTGGACAATTATATCTGATTCGCTACTTTCCAAAGCGTCATCAAACTGCTCGACATCCATCTCTCCTGGATGCTCGTCCAGGGCCTCCCCAACTGAAAGGAAGGTCTTGTGCGCATCGTAGTGGCGATTAGAAGGCCAACGAGACTCATGTTCTTTCAAAAATTCTGGACCATTGTACCAGAGCTCTTGTTTTTGTTCCCAGAGCTCGGGCCTCGTCGCAATATCAGCAGGGTTAGACTTAGTGTGAATGTAACACATTTCTGTTTTTTGGTGATTACGCTTGATCTCGTTGACTCTATTTGCTATAAACGGTGGGAGAAGCTTGTTGGATCTCATCCATCCAAGAACAACCAGGCTGTCTGTCCACAAATACATCTTCTGAATTGGTAAGTCTATGTTGTTACTAGTGTATTTTAGTAACCTGCTCCCTATCAGGTACCCTAATAGCTCTAGCTTGGGTATTTTGAGATCGGTCTTATATGTGATTTTGCCATTACAAATGACACCGCTGTTTCACCATGTCCTTGTGCCTTTAAATAGACTACGGCTGCATATGCGTTCATCGACGCGTCAGTGAAGCAGTGTAGTTCATATATGGTTTTTTGATCAGGTGATTTGATTCCGATGTACCTCTGAAGTTCCACACCTGATACAGCCGTTAACTGTTCTAAAATTTTCTCTACTGACTGTGTCAGGTCTTCAGGCAGCTTCGTGTCCCACTTCACCTTTCTCTCACATATGTGTTGAAACAAGAGTTTCATTGGTAATATCAGTGGGCATACAAATCCACAAGAGTCGTAGACTCGAGCTAGAGCGCGAAGAAACTTCCTTTTGGTGCTTGACAGAGTTTGTTGGCTAAAATGCTCGTCAGTAGTTTTCAGTTTCAGAGTGTCCTTTTCAACATCCCATAATAAACCAAGGACTTTCACTTTATCAGTTTGTTTGGCCTTGTATTCATCGGGTATCAACTCCATAAACTGTCTGCTGTTGGAGACCCAATCCCTGATATTCATAGCTAGCTGTTGAAATGAGGTTCTTGCTTTCTGAAATGTTTCTTTGGCATCCTCGACCGAGTCAGCTCCCGTCACCAAGTTGTCGACATAGCATTTGTCAGCAATCACCTTCATCAAGTTTCCATCGGTTTGGGACATATGATGTCTGATAGTAGCAGTGAGTAAGAATGGGCTTGATATCACACCAAAAGGTACTCTACAGAATCGCAGATGCAGTAGATTATCTGGAGTTGGATCTTGGTCCAGATCTTTAACCCAAAGGAACCTTGTCACGTCCCGTTCCTCACTCTGAAGTCCAACTTGCAGGAAGGCCTTTTCTACATCTGCCGTCAGGCCTATTTTCTTGGTGCGAAACTTGAGTAATAATGCTGTCAGGTCTTCCAGCATGGATGGTCCACTATAAAGACACTCATTGAGACACTTCTGTCCTGTTATCTTGGCCGAGGCATCATAGACCAGTCTTCCTTTCTTTCCTTTCTGTTTCACTATATGATGAGGAAGATAGTGAATCAGACCACTGGTCTGGCTGGAATACTGATCGACTACTTCTATGATTCCTAGCTCTAGCTGTTCCTTCAGTATGCTAACATATTCATCACGAGACTCTTTATCCATTCTTTTTATCAAACTTTTGAGTCGTCCAAGAGCAAGTCCAAAGTTAGATGGGAGATCAGGTGGGTACTGGATCCAGGGCCATCTAACCTCATATCGTCCATCGCGATACTGAACTGTCTCATTAAAATGATGTACTGCTTCCTCTTGCCATGTAGCCTTGGGTGAATCAGTGATACCAATACTTTCCAGTGACCATAGAAATTTCATGTCAATGCTCCTTAATGGTAGATCTGGTTCCGTGAAGTATGGACAGCTTGGTATATGACATTGACAGTAAGTAGTGATGGATAGAATATTAGGCGTTTCTTTCTGTATTATATTGCCAGACAACACCCAGCCAAAGTCGGTGTCCATTAAGTATAAGTTTGTGCCAATCTGAGTTTTGTCATCTCTTATGAAGGAGCAGTAGAAATCATTCCCAACAAGTAGGTCAATACCATCCCCAGTCGTGTCATCATCAGCAAGTATGTCCACGCTGTCAACCTTCAGGTTTGCTACTGACACCCTGTCTGTAATGTGAGGAACAACATTAACCTGCATTGGCCTGATGATACCACGCTTAGTTTCTAATATAATTTCTGTGGATGGACTTGATGTTTCTGTAGGGCTGGAGGCTCCAAATGTATAAATTAGCAGCAGATCATCCTTTTCTATTGACAGGCCCAGTTCGTTAGCTAACCTTGATGAAATATAACTACGTTGGCTGCCACTGTCTAGAAGGAGTCTGCAATTTTGACTCTTGTTACTTTCGGGGCTTATGATTTTTGCCACGGCAGTCTGTAAAAAGGTATGACCATGAGAAATCTCACACACAGTTTCTATGGCATCTTTTGTTAAGGAAGATAGCTCACCTTTATCAATATTCGGACACAAAAGTTTCATATGATCCCCCTTGCACTGGTAACAGGTCACCTGCTTCTTACAATCTTCCGTTCTATGGTTCTGATTCAGGCAACGCAGACAGCGACCAGAAAGCTTCTCCTTCCTTGCTTCTACTGTCCTTACAGTCCTACATTCAGAGCTTGAATGGTTAATTCACTTACAGAAGATGCAACTGCGTCTGGGCTTCTTTGTCGGTGGTACTCTGATGTAGTTATCAGCATTTCTCTTTCGATTTGGCTGCTGTCGCTTTGGTTCCACTCTCACTTGCAGAGCTTCAGTGGTACTTCCGGAAGAACCTGGTATAGGTGATATCACTTCAACTGTGGATGGAGCTGATGTCGACTTTTCCATCGCTGTGATGATGCGGTGCAAGTTCTTTCTGATAGCTGCCATTGAATTTCCACTGTCCCTCAAGTGATGTTCCTGTACCACTTTATCAGGAAACTTGCTAAGTATGATTGCCCGAAAGTGATTTCCATCTGCCGGTTCTCCAAGCTTCTCCAAAACCTTGAGATGTCGTTCAATGGTGTCTAAAGTCGACCTACAACTCCCACTTTTGTAGTCCGCACATGAGAGGCCATTGAGTGCAGTATAGTGCGCATCTATTAAAATGTCATCAGAGCCAAATCTGTCCTGCAGAGTCTCAATTGCAATGGTGTAGTTGGCATCCGTTGTAGTCAATCCTGAGACAGCATCTAGAGCAGTACCTTCAAGACAGCTGAGCAGGTATGACAATTTGTCAGCTTTTGCTAGATCTCGATGGTGTATGTTGGCTCGAAAACGGTCCCAAAACTCACTCCACTTTAGTCTATCTCCATTGTACTTTGGTAATTCGAGCTTCGGTAACCTCGTGGCCTTGTCATGTTCGTGATGGCTTGATTGCTGAGTCTGGACAGAAAACTCGATCTTGTTTATGAGATCTTCAGCTGCCAACTGAGCTTCCAGTGCAGAATTTATTACGTCAGGCTGGGGTTCCCGTGAGGTTGTGGTATAATGTTTGATTTCATCATCAAATTTTTTAACCAAGTCTTTCAGCTGACGTAATGAAAATGCTACCTTTTCGCTGTCCAATTTCGCCTGCTCATACAGCTGTGTCGTTGTGTTGACGAAGCTGGAGAGGCGTTCCTTTCTCAGCTCAACTCTTCTAAGTAGATTCTGCTCCATATTGACGTCAACTAACTTTATTTTGGAAGTAAATCACTTCGACAACCACGTATGGTATAACCAACAACGTCACAAATACGAGTACACTAAAGCCCCCAAACAATTGCACTAAACACGGTTTTAGTTATTCACAAGCAAATATTTCAACACACAAGTATAATATTTTCTCAGTACGAGGTGAAAATAATACCAACACCGGCCGGAGTTTTCTTTCATGTCAAAACAAACAGTAGTGCGTTCCGATTCAAGACATAATCGATTACATCGCGTCTATCGTCATTCCGAATCACTGATGGCCGTACGGCGTAAGTAGTTTCATGGTACTTTTAGTGCTGTCACTTCCATTCGGAACCCGGCCCAGTTCGGAGATGGAAGTCAAAAAAAAAAGGAAAAAAAAATCCGGAAATTTTTAAAACTTCAATAAATTTGTTTAAAGCTGAGCTGCGTTCAGTCGCCCGCCGACGCCCGGCAATCATGACATCTCTTTTGCACGCGTTGAATTTGACACGATGAGCGGGCGACCAAACTGAACGCGGTATAAAATAAAAAACCGGTAATAATCGAAAAATATCAAGGGACAACATTTATCATAGACAACCTGCCTTTCCTTTTCCAATGGCTTGCGGCTTCTCAGTGTTGCCACCCAAATAAAAAAATAAAATAAGAAATCACAGATTATAATGCGCGTACGCACACTGGGCAGTAACGTAAAACAAAGGAAAGAAAATTTTAATAGAACACAATAATGTATCCTAATTTCGGAGTAGACAGAACAAAATTACATGCAAAATTAATCATGTGAATCTGAACAGAGAGTAACCAGAACGAATCTGGCTTCCCTGATCAAATCCCAGCATCTCCACCATGTTTGTCGCGCCTTCTGTAGCATGATCGAAATGCCTTGGGTTTACTACAGAATGAACATGGGCAACAAAGTATAAATATTATTCGACAGAAAGGATGAGTCGACCGTGCGTGACTAAATGTCTATTTTGTCTTTGTCTTATTCTTATTATGGATCTGTACTACAGATCCTTAACGGTCGACTACTGCTCCGGTTTGTAGGCTGGCTAGTGGACTGTCATAGCCCTACACTGTGCAGGGGTTGCTGAGGGTCTCTGCATCGCGCTACCTCCCCCTCTCGTGCACAGCAGCTGGGCTATCATCTCACTTTAGCTGCCTAGGGACCTCTTAAGAACTCCGCATGAGTTACCTATTGCCTGTCCCATCCCGGACGTGAAGGGGGTTTCCCTCCACGAGGACCTCCACCTTCCCCATAGTCCTGCCTCGGTTGCTCCATCATCATAGTCGACCGTTAGCGCGCTCAGCTCGCGTCGCGCTCTTGGGTGAACATCCCGACAAGCCTGGTGGGTCTACGCTCACGGGTTAACCACCAGTTGTCATCTGAATGTTCTACTGCCCAATACCAGACGTAATGATACGCCATTTTGTAATATATAAGAGACTCACTATTCGCTTAGTCCACTCATCCTTTCACATCTCATGGATTGCAAAGCAACGGTCTAACTAATTAGATACATATTAGTATGAGCACTCACCCGTAGCAGCTGGCAACCATGTCCTGGCCTTTGCTGCTCCTCGCAATAGAGCACAAAACCCCGCACTTCTTTTGCGCCGCCTCGTCTTTTTGCGCCATCTTGATTATTCCCAAGAAAGGTACCAACACAATGGTTATGACAAGCGGAAGCCAGAGTAGCCAGTCAAAAAATTATGTCATGATACTTGACACTTACCAATTGGTCGGATAGCGACTCGCGTACAACGCGACAACAGTTGGTGATATTTTTGGCCCCAGGTTTTGCCTTAAATAACGATTTTTTCCTCTTTCACAAATATTTCACGGTTGCCTTTTTATTGCAACTTTATTAATATGCGATTTACACGTAAATTAACAGTACTAATTGCACAATTTGAATTAAAATACATAAGTAAAACTAATTTTCAACCGTTGACATCCAGTGTTGCCAACCCACACTCATATTATATATATATACATATATATATATATTTATTACCAAAATTTTAGTTATATATAACTTATTCAGTTACTCGTTTACACACGAACACGATCGCTTCGATTATTCATTTATTTATTTTTCTAACCGCGCCGCGATGAAAGGGGTCACCGACAGCTCGACACGGCGTCAACTCGACACGAATAATAATCCTAGAAACTACGTCTAAAAAAATGGTTTGTACCGTAAACATGAAAAGTATCGTCCTCTTAAAATATTGAGTTTTGTTTTAATTTATTGATAGAATTATATATTTATTTTTATGAATAAATGTAATGATTTTTTTTTATCAATAGAGCCTGATTAATTTATTTAGGTACTTATTACTATTTGTATGAAGCTTTCAAAATAAACAAATACATATAATAGGTAATTTTTATTAAAGGTTATAGAAATGTATATTAATTGTACTAAGGCTACTTATGTAGGTATCATTATTGAAATAAGCGTTGTAGATAATTATGCTTTCCTGCTTTGTATGGAAATAAAAAACCAACTCCTTGAAAAATATTAAATTATTAATTTCAAGTTATGGATTTTCTGCCTGACCGTACAAATCACTGTAAAAGGAAGTGAAATATCTGGTATTATTATTCGTGTCGAGTTGACGGTGTGTCGAGCTGTCGGTGACCCGATGAAAGAGGCTGGTCCATATAGAACAGGTTTTTATACTTATTTTATGGGCCAGAGCTCGGTTATTTAGCACAGCCATTTTAAAATGTAGAATAGATTTTTACCTTCGTTTTTCTAAATTTTTCATCTTGTTTATAACAATGTTTTAGTTTTATTTTAAGTTTGATAAGTACTTAACATCACTATTATTAGGTAACCCTATAGTTATTATAATTTAGATTGTTTGTTTTTGGTTTTTTGGCTTATGGCATTAATAAATAAATTTGTTTGTTTGTTTGTTTGTTTGTTTGAGTGAGAAATAATGCCGCCCAGAGCTCCTCATATCGAGATTTAATTTTCTTGGGCGTGTCTATACGCACAAGAAAGCGTAGTGTAGGCCGACCTCGTGCCCGCTGGACCGACGACCTGAAGGACGTTGCGGGGGCGGCTGTATGAGGAGGACGGAGGACCGACATGAGTGGCGAAATTCGGGAAAGGCCTATGTCCAGCAGTGGACGTACACGGGCTAATGGATGGATGGATGGTGCGGTCTATACCGCAATGATATACCTAATGTTGAGAGGCTATGTAAATAAAATATGCATGCTTTGTTTCTATGTATTTCATGAAGTACACATAAAATTGTAATAAATTTCTGGTATATGCATTTTAACTATGTACAGTGGAGCCCACATCAAGCTAAACACTTTCAGTATAAGCTGACCTCTCATTGTATACGCTTCCCGTACAATGAGAGGTCAGCTTATACTCAATCTGTGTAGCTTCATGTGGGCTCTACTGTACATAACATAATCTAGGGTTTTGTTTTCGGAAAATTTATTACATGGGTTTTAACAATATCTAGATTTCTGATTTTGGAAATTTTGTAAACCAGATTTTTTTTATAAAATTAAGAAACATAGTTTTTTCTTGCGCTGAATCCGCCACTCTCGCACTGCGCGTTTTTTCGCTTGGAGAGTGATAAATATAAAATTTACATAGCCCTTAATTTAAAAATTGTACTCAACACGATTAATACAATTTTTTTGCATATAGTCACATTTTAGTTCTTATAAATTTTGCAAATTTAATTTTATCCGTTAAAAGCTTACACCATTTAACACGGGACCTGGCAAAGCGCGACTCTAAGTGCTCAAATTATTCTGCCGTTTTCCACGGGAGGGGAGGTAAACACGCACAGCACACACCTACTCATTCACGCACACTCCTGCGAAAAATGTATATGTCACACTAAATCAAAAGCTGCAACACAAACACAAAACGCGCACACAAGCAAACTTACATGAACAAATTGTTCATGTACTCCGGCAGAATAAGTGCGCTTGCCTGGTCCCGTGTTACATGGTCTAAGGTTTAAAGGCAAATTTCCACCTGTTTCAGTTTCAGTAATAGATACTTCCTCTATGTCGGGAAAAGTACACTATAGTAACAAAATACATCCTACGTATTTTATAGGTCTATCATCCGTACTAGCTGCCTTACGATTAACCTACAATGCTTTTATATTTCTTATTCTTAGTTAAGACGCTGCTTCTTAGGAAGATTGCTTTTTCCGATATTCATCTAATTAATTTTGTAAGTTGCTCTTTGTTTAATGAAATGTAATCTGAACTAAAATAACGTACTTCTCGGATTTTAAAAGTTCGTATATATTCGTAAAATTGATTCATTAAAAATACTCAGCGAAGAAAAACTATACAACCTAAATAATATGGACAAAAACGAGTCAGACTCTCGCATAACGGGTTCCGTACCGCGACCTAATAAGGGTACGAATCCCTAAAAATATGCTACATGTAATCTGATGTTTACTTTAGGTGAATTGACTTTTTTACCCTGATCTGACACCTCCATTTTCATAATATTGCATTTTGCATCGCAAACACGCAAACAATGTAATACGTTAAGGCGTTTACTCGTGTATAGTTGAGCTAATTTTACATTGGTTTTTAAAAGAGTTACGGAATAACATGACAGTTCTTACTACACCCACATTAAAGTTATAATCGCGGAAAAAAGATACACCGTAGCCGAGGGCGTGTTTCGTAAATAAAATGTAATAAAATATAGGTTAATTGGCCCACATAGCCGCCCCACTCAATGAGGCAGCGAATGGAAGAGGAAATATGAATAAAAAAACCGGCCAAGTGCGAGTCGGACTCTTGCACGAAGGGTTTCGTACCATTATCTATAAAAACGGCAAAAAAATCATGTCTGTTTTAGGAAGAGCGCAGGTCCAACTCGCACTTGGCTGGTTTTAGTATTTGTTGTTATAGCGGCAACAGAATAATTCACCAATAACTAGAATGTTAAGACAATATAACGAGAAGTGTCAAACTATCCCAGATCTTGACATTTTTCACTTATCCTTGACCAGTTTTAGGACCAGTTTGCAAAGGTTCTGTTAAGTTTAATCTTACTTTCCCATTTTGTAGATATTTTTTGTGTTTTTTGAGTTAGTTAATTAATAGTTTTGTTTTGTATTAGTAATTATAAAAAATTTAGTACTTGCTGTTAATCTCTTTAATATAATGTCTGCTTTGTGTTTACCACTTGTTTATTGTTGAATGTTGTGAACGCCTGTCACTGGTCCACATATCAGAATTTTAGTTTTATGTTTTAATTTGTTAAGTTTGTGTAATATGTGTACTGTTGGTGTTCCGTTTTAAATAAATAAATAAATAAAACAGAAATACACCATCTGTGAAAATTTTAATTGTCTAACTATCACGGTTCATGAGATACAGCCTGGTGACAGACGGACAGACGGACAGACATACGGACAGACAGACAGATAGAAAGAGGGTTGGACAGCGGAGTCTTATTAATAGGGTCCTTTGGGTACGGAACCCTAAAAATGTGATCATAGCCAGTGTAAAAATAGTAGTTTACGATCATCTTAGGGTTCCGTACCTCGTAATGAAAAAAACGGAATCCTTATAATGACTTTATTGTCCGTCTATCGTGTGTCAAGAAGGCCATTTTTCTCAGAAATTGCTTAGCTGAAAGTGATATCGAATATTTAGGGCTAAAGCTTAGTGAGCAGTAAAAAGTCAAGTTTACAATTTGACGCAATAAAAAGATGCGTCCCTTCGAAGTGTATTTTCATACTAAAAGATCCACTGTCTAATCATCAAACCCGAGCAGGGGTGGCCAAACTGTTAAAGTTAAAGTACGCGGTCTACATTGAAATTCAAGACGTCCCTGGAGGTCTTAGTCGTTAAGAAACTATATTTTTGACATATATGGCTCGTATACAATGAGAAAAAAAAACTCGAGGATTTTTTATCTCTTTTTCACAGGGAAGCCCAATATGCCGATGGCCAGCTGGTTTTCCTATCAAAATGTATATTGGATATCTAGAAGTCGATGTGCCCAAAGGATCCTTTCCAAACTAACATGGTTAATACAATTTTTGACGTTAGAAATTGGTTAAAGTGTCACTCTTACTTCTGAAAATAAAGTTATTTTTTATATTTAAATTATTGATATAGAGTACCTTGGCTAAGTCATCCAAGGTTTTAAATAAAACGCAGAAACTAAATTCATGACATTTATATTCAATCAAACATTTTTGACATCAGAAAATTGTGTAAGTGTCAATCTTACTTCTGAAAATAAAGTTCATTTTGATTTAATGATATATACCTGGGCTAACGTCATCTAAGGTTCTTAATAAAACGCAGAAACTACATTTTTGACATTTATTAAATCAAACATTTTATTTTTGCCTGGTGGATATTTGTGACAGCATATTTTCGGAAAGGTTCAAAATTTCAGTAAACGAACAAGAAATTAAATGCTCATCTGTTAACTGAGGTTTTTTTCTTTTTACTTTTTTTAGGAGTTTCAGAAGCTAAGCTGAGTTTGGAGACGTTTTTCAATCGCGTTAAATTTCCTATACGAATATCACAAATGAAATAAATACATGACATGAAAATTTAAATGTTTACCTACAATAATTGTATAACTTTATTTTTCAAGTGCTTCAAAATACAATATGAAACGAACAAAATGTTTTAAACTTTTTCATAATTTTCTTCCATTTTGCGTTATCCGATGACTCAGCGACCGTCGTATAAGCCACTTTGCAACGCACGCTGATATGGACGTTATTTCAATGTCGTTTCTGTCGATATTTGTACCGACACATAGAGAGCTGTTTATTTAGCTTACTAAAGTCTCTCAACATGGTTACAGGAAGTAATATAAACTCTCTTATCAGCAGTGGTGGACTAAGGGGGGGAGGAGGACGGAGGGCGTGACCACCCCAGGCTCCTAGTCCACGGGGCCCGAAATCTCAAGAAATAGCAATTTTCTTTTTGTTGACATGTAATGTCTGAGTAAATTAATCACACAAATTTAATTACTAATTTAATCAATTTCTCCGTAAAAGCCATCGTAGCAACATGTGCGTTCTTTATCTTTTCACAAACATTTGATCTTTTCCTTACACTGTAAATAACACTTTTTTGTAAACTCGTAATATCGAAATGAAACGTATTGCAGAATAATGTCAATGGTTTTGCAGGATAAAAATATTGCTTTTATCCACTGAAAAAAATGTCTTTATTGTTGGCCGCAGTATAAATACATGAAACATTACAACATAACTTTAATTTGATAATTACTTACATGTATATATATTTTTACAAAGAAATACATAGATTTTCAAGTAGACCGACCTCGTTTTATGTTTCAGTCCAAGGTCGCCGACGCAACGGGCTTAGTTCGCCCCTGATTATCAGTTTACTTGGAAGAGAATTCCATTTGAGATCAGCTAGTGGCGAGTTATGCTCGTAATTTTAAATCCCAGAGAAAACCGTTATCTTTAAAATACAGCTTCCGTTGTTTACCGCACTGCGCTTGTATTTTACAAACAAAATTTAGGTACTTGTACGTGTAGGTAAATAGAGAAAAGCATATTTCAAAATAAATTCAGGCCGCCTCTACGGTCTAATAGTTGGAGTACTCGACTGCTCATCTGGAGGTCGCTGGTTCAAATCCCGTTGGGGCACATTTGTGTTTGGTGTGCCTGCTTTGAAATGCACGTAAAGGCGCGTGTTCCCAGCGTCATCCGAAAATTACTCCCTTTGATGAAGGTATTTCTCTTAAACGGCTTACTTAAAAATGATGAAAAAAATATATGTCATTATTTAAAGTATAAGAAACAATCTCATTGCAGGAAATTATTTTGGCCTATAAGAAACACCTTGAAAATATTTCCCAAAGTCAAGCTGTTTTGAGAATAAAATTGGCTATTTCTTGGAAACCGCTAATGTTATTTGTATGGTTCTTGCACTAAAATACAAAAAAGTACAGCTTATAAAACTCATTGCAGTAAATTTAAAAAAATTTGATTTACAGCAGAGTTAATAAATAAAAACTAGATGCAATCCGCGGTTGTTAGCGTCCTTGGAGCTGTTTGTGCCAGATAACTTTTTTCGCGCGAGAAAACACAAGTTGTTTCGTGTGCAGTGCGCGCGCACTAATGTTCTTAAAGAGTCCCCTGTTGTAAAAACACTTCGTCTTTTCAACAGAATTGATAAGTTTACAGATACCGATTTGTTTAGTTGTTCTTTGACGGAGTTCACAAAAACTGCTTTCAATATAATTTGTTACCAATCGCATTAGGTGTAAGCCTGTAAAGATTGTATAGCATAAAATGTATATAAATAAAAAAATTAATGAAAAAAAAAACAAATGCAAGGCTCTTACCAACACACAATACCGGTACGTAACCCTAAAATCCACGGTTCGAGGATAAAGTATATCAACGGATAAATCCGATTTTGAAAAAAATAATCCCTAGCCTTGAACCGAAAACGCTGATTTAAAAAAAACTCACTATAAAAAAACATGTTATACTTACGGCAAACAGTCAAAGTGCTTATTTTAAGATAATACGATTTAATTTCTATGACATTATTCATTCCTTTACACAGGGTCTCGAAAATTGTTCAATATTCAACATCACACTTTTATTGATTCCAATACATTGGTGCTATCGTTGAGTCCAGATATTAGCTATGTGTTGAAAAGTAAGCACCAAGAATTGTTACGGAACGAGTAATGTAAAACTTGAAAATATGAATGATTAAAAACTAGCTTTTGCCCGCGGCTCGTGGCTTAACTACATGCTTTTTTCCGGGATAAAAAGTAGCCCATGTGTTAAGTTAGGGCACACGCTATATCCATTCTAAATTTCATCCAAATCTGTTCATCCGTTTCAGCGTGAAAGAGTTACAAACATACGCACACACACACAAACTTTCGCATTTTTAATATTAGTGTGATAAGCACAGGTTTTTTTGACGTACTTTCCAGAATTTGTTTTTTCAGTTTTTCATCAAAATATAGACTCCTTTGATAATTTTTCGCTATTCCCTATGATTTCGGAATTGGCAATTCATGCCTACTTTAAAAACTGAACCTGTGTATTAAACATGGAACATGTTGTTTAAAAACATGTATTGTTACAAACGTATCACTTTTAATTGTATTCAGTTTAATTAAAAACATGTTTTCCGATAGGTAGCAATCGGACCGGGAGAGGTGGGGTAGGGGGGATTTCGAACCCCTCACCCCCTCTATACACCAACCAGCATACCAACATCCATCTATTTTTACCCGAGAGGAACGCTGAATTAACGACGTGTTATGTTATCGCTTGTTTGTTTATAAAATTCCGTTACTACTAAAATTAACGCAGATGATTTGAGATGGGTGCGCTTTTTATTTTCAGACATTATCCATTCAGGCGGTAAAATTTCTAATGCGATTTCTTTACGAAATTTATACTGTTGGGAAGTTGGAATACATTTATACTTACTAATAATAAAGTTGAGAAAAAGTCATTGTTCATTGAATATTTTTGCGAAATTTAAAATTAAACGAGTAATAAGGCCAAAACAATATTTGTCTGTCTGTTTGTATGTTCCGATCTCAAATCACTCAACTCGGTAGATTTGGATGCACTTTTCTTTATTATCGTCGTAGTGATCCAAAAAAAAATATACTAGGTGAAATTAAATCAACCGACCAAATTCATACTGGAGACTCGGTTAGTCATCAGGAACAAGGATTAACAGTCCTCCAGTCGAAATAAAAAAAAAAATTTTTTTGCCCCATTGTGCCTTGACTGCACTAGGAATTTTACTTAAATTAGTCCAAACAGTAAGAGAGAAAAAAAAAATTTTCGAAATTGGGCAAAAGGAATACTGAACCGATTTCTCCAGTATGAATTTGGTCGGTTGATTTAGTTTCACCTTATATACTGTAAGGGGTTGATAAAATAATCGCCAAGTCGAAAACTGTCTATACTATTCATTGATTCGACCTACACAGGGATACATTGATTGAAAGACATTTCCACGCGAGTGAAGCCGCAGGAAAAAGCTAGTCTTGAAGAAAAGCACTTGTACTAGTTTCATTGTTTGTTTTGACTATTTGTTTCTCAACCGGTTTCGGGTATTTCGATTTTTAAGTGATATTCTGTTCAGATAATTGTTTACGTTGCTGGTTTTAGTTGATACCTAAAATTGGAATATTTACCAACCGGAAACGCAGCAGTATCTCATTCGGTGGCAGGGTTGCCAGATAGGTATCGTTTGATTCCGTACTAAATATGTAAAATTTTCGTAACATTTCATTTTTTTGTACTCAAGCCAAATAAAAACTCAAAACGGAGCGCACCGCCGCGCCGCCGCAGCTGCCATTTTGCTCCTCATTTTATTAAGCAATGCTCCTTTTACAGTTTTATTTACAAGTTTATTCCGGATTATGTTTTTATAGCGAAATCCATGCCAGGATTCAAACCTGTGACCTCTTGTTTTTCCAAATTCTTTTCTTTACATTTGTTTTAAAATTTATCTTTTCTGGTTTGTAATGCACTCTTATAATAATATTTATTTCGGATTTTATTTTCCTCACTTTTTATAAATAATTTATAAATATATTTTATAAATAATTTGGCCAAGTGCGAGCCGGACTCACGCACAAAGGGTCCCGTACCACCACACAATACGGGTACGGAACCCTCAAAACATGGTAAATAACAACACGAGGCGACATAAAACTAGCTGCTAAAATGGTAGCCCATGACTACAATTGTACGGAACCCTTATTTTTATTATTTGTTGTTTTATTTCACAGAATGTACTATAATCTGATCATTTTAACTGTATGTATTATGAGCTAAAACAAATAACGTTAAAAAAGCAACCTTTTTGAGGTTTTTTTATGGGGACACCACGTGAATTATAATTTATATTATTCGCATTGAAAAAGGCCACAACAACACGTATTCTGTGAAAATCTCAACTGGCTAAGCTGTATCCCTGGGACAGACGGACGGACGGCCGGAAAGACGGACGGACGGACAGCGGAGGCTTAGTAACCTTCTCCGGGTACGGAACCCTAAAAAATTGAGTTTTGGCCTCAGTACAACGCTAATGAATGACCCATTTCATTTGAAAGTTGACAAAAACATTTAATAATCAATGTACAATCCGTTTCAGATGCTATTAGGATAGGACCTTGTCATACCTGATGTCTGTGTGTATTAGCACACTATGTGCATCTCACTCACTCAGGCCCTTCCGTGAACGTTGCTAACGCACACATGCATCAGGTAAGACAAGGTCCTATCCTAGTAGCATCTGTAACGGATTGTATCATAGTAACACACTAATATTATACATAAATGCGAAAGTTTGTGTGTGTGTGTGTATGTTTGTTACTCTCTCACGCTGAAACGGCAGGACTGATTTGGATGAAATTTAGAATGGATATAGCTTATACCCTAACTTAACGCATAGGCTACCTTTTATCCCGGAAAAAGCATATCGTTAAACCGAATAACACGGGCGCTGTGGCGCGCACGTTAGTCTACTTCGTCGGCATCTTGAGCGTGCGAGTGAGAACCTCTACCAGCATATGAAAACGGTCGTTGATAGGATTGGCAACCCATTCATTATATAAGGTGACTGTCGCGCTTGCAAAGGTCACTGTTACTCCATGCGGAACGCCCCGCAGTGCGAGAGGGACGGATTCCGGAAAAAATAGCATAATGTCGGTTTTAAACTAATATAAAATGAACTAAAATAGCTATCAAAATTTCCAACTGAGAAAATTTAGATATCGTTAAAATCTATCTAATAAAATATCGTTCAGGTCTGTATGTCATTCCTGTTTGTCATACCGTGAAAAGAAGTGTAGAAGAAGACCATAATTTCAATAATTATATCTATCGAGCGAAAGTTACGCAATCGCGTTTCTGTACCGAACAAAACTAGAAAAAAGTTCCGAAATTTATATACTGATTTATCAAATTAGTGGCTTCATCTGAAAAGCAGGTATACAACTTCAAAAATTGCCATTTGTATCGAAATAGCCCCTTAATTTATGTAGCCGAACTCATACTGGACTCTTGGTAAGTGATCAGTAACACGGATCGATAACAATTTTTGCTAATTTCGCAAAATAAAATCTTGACGTCCCATAGTAATTGACTCGGGACTGGGCTTGCGTTTGTAAGGAACATGAAAAGAATAATTTACGAATCTCACAAAAAAGAAAGAAAGAAAGAAATTTATTTGATAGAAAGTGAAAAACACAACAGAAACACACAAAAATTAACTAATGCTTATAACTAAAAATACATTAGGACAAATATTAACCTGTCCGATTAACGTGCATTTTTGCAAGTTTGCTAATTTTCCCGTCAATTTTGTTTTTGGCTATATCTTCGGAACTAGTTATCCAATTCTAATGAAGTTTTGTTTTTCTAAGACTAGATAAAATTTCCTACAAGAAAACATTTTTTTTTTCTTGGGGTAAGTTGGGGGGGGGCTTTCTCCTTGAAAAAATCTTAGTTATATATATGAATATATGTATGTATACTATATATATATGTCTATTCAAATTTTATAATATTGTAAAAAAATATAAAGAATAATAAAAAAAAATTAAAAAAAATATAACTCTATACGTATATTAAAAAAAAAGAAGATTTGGGCCTAAAATAACAATCCACAACTTTTTTTATATTATTATAATTTTTTTATTTTATTTTTTATTGCTCATCTTAATAGCTTTCGAAAAATACCCATATCACTAGGTTTATAATATATTAACTAACAATAATAATTTTTTATTTACAATTCGGCCTAGGCGTGACGATCGTCACGACTGTAATATAAACTAAAAAAAAGAACATCAACATAAATCAATCTTGTGTCTTCACCGTCACCAAATAGGCTGCAACTCAGCATGTGTTGTGTCGAGACGAAACAACGCTGGTATTATTATTATAAAAAAGGGTCATCGAACCTTGTTACTGAGTCTTCAGTAAGAACTTGGCTGCATACATTAAAGTCACCTTAATAGGTATATTGGGTGCAGTTGTCTATCGTATCCAACTCGAAATACTTCAGTAAATTATACATATAAATTGTAAATATAGTAGTTACTAACAATAGCAATTAAGAAAAACTGTTACTAAGTACCTAACAATATGCAAGAAACATCTAAAATAAACGTTCATTTATTACTATTATAAACACGTCTTTTTACTGCTTTATTTATTATATACAGATAAATTAACTAATACATTTTATCGTAGCTCTCGGCTGGAGGCTTATAAACTCTTCGTCCTACATTTATGATTATACAAATATGAATTATGTATCTTATCTTGTGAACATAGAGTTTTTGTTAGCATTATTGGTTTTGCTTCGTTGGTAATGAAACTTGATATTAAAACAATAAATAATGCTTTCGAAGTTAATTTGGCACTGTATTTATTAATCTTGTCGTAGCTATAGCAACAGTAGATTTATATATCTACTGTGCAGCCTTTTCATGGGGGGGGGGTCCAAGGATACAAAAATGCAAATTAAAATATTGACCTCCCATAGTATCTAATTGACTCGGGGCTGGCCTTGCGTTTGCAGGGAACAACAACAAAAATACGAATTTCACAACAGGGATCCTTAGATCTTGATACGACAAGCACTTACCGAGTCTTCAGTATGAATTTGACTGCATAAACTAACGTCATTTTTTGTTTTATGGCACGGAACGTAAACGTAACGGATACAATATGTAAATATTATGGAAATGTTTATTTTTCAATTTATTTTGTATTAAGTTGTTAATATTTCCTGGGAATATTAGGTTTTAATTGTGATTAGTTTTTGTTATTTAAGTTTTATTATTCTTAAAATTATGAGGTTAATTGAATTAAACAATAGATTAGCTAAAACACCGTCATATTAAATACTATCTTTTGCCCGCGACTTCGTTCGCGTGGGTTTCGGAAATAAATTCGAATCAGATCTCCCATAGATTTATATAACAATAGTCTTTGCCGTTTGCTTTTATTCAATCTTTGCCCCGTTTTCGGCTTGGGCGTTATTTTGTGAACACTTCTTATAGTCTATGTGTTGACCAGGGTAACTCAATGTTAATAAAGCAAACAGCATTTAAATCCATTTATTGTTTCTCGAGTTATAAAGCGTTTATTCAATCTTTGCCCCGTTTCCGGCTTGGGCGTTATTTTATGAAAAATAGCCTATGTGTTGACCAGAGTCACTACAATGATAAAAAATCCGCATCCAAATCCGTTGAGCGGTTCTCGAGTTAAAACGGAACATACAGACAGAGAGACAGACAAATATTTTAAAAATTGTTATTTCGGCCTCAGTACAGTAAAAATAACCCATTTCATTTAAAATTTCGCGAAAATATTCAATGTACAGACACGACTTTTTTACTATTATATTAGTATATAGTACATTTTGAATTTTTACATATAACTTCTAATTTACGTTAGTTTTATATTATTATTAAGTTATGTTATATAAGGTCCTACAATAATAAGTGAAAATAATTTTAGGGTAAATCATGTGTCGATAACTTATCACAATAAAGAAGAAAAAAAATTTTTTGGTCCCATAATTTTTCCACTTCCCAGTACAAAGTGGTTCAATTAGCAAACTCAATTTCTATGGAAAGGTGAAAATAAAAGTCCGGGCGATAAAATTTATTTTCGTTGGAAAGTGGTATATTAGGGATACTCAATCATCTCTTAAATTTTTTTCACTTTGAATTGTAGGACCTTATATATAGTTTTTAGGTAAGTTTTTTTAATGTTAGAAGCTAAAATGTTGTAACGTAGCTATGTTTGAATATTAAAATATATTTATCACTTATAATTAAAACCGTCGCTCTCGTAACATACAGGCGTATCTTACTTTTAGTAGTTTTGTAGCATAGTATTAAAAACCTAATTGATTTGCCAGATTGTAATACATTTTATGGCTTGCATGGTACCTAAATGGAGCTTTGTCTATTATTAAGTCTTACTATAAAAAAATATATTGTCAATGATAAAGAGAGACCAAAAATAACAATTGTATCTTGAACTAATTTTCCCATTTTTATGAGATACGCCTGTATGTAACGAGGGTGACGAAACTATTACACAGAGTTGAGGGCGAACATAGACATATTATAATATTATTGTGAGGGCAACCACGAATTCCGTGGGGCGAACTTTCAAAAAGTTTGCTCCAAAATATTGCAAGCTTGCAGGACTTTCCATGGCGGCCACTCAAAGATTATAACAATTGTAAATTAGAACTTAACTTCCACGAACTGGATTTATTTGGGAAACTTCATGAGATTTGTAGATTCTCAGATGAAACAAACAATTATAATTTAGAACTAAATCGACGAACTAGATGATATTAGAATATAACTTTCACGTAGTGTTGCATAACTATCGATAGTCCATGTATCGATAGTTGACCTTGGAAAAAAGTAACAAAATCGATCGATGGAATCGATTATTAAGGGCGGTGAGGTGGGGGGGGGGGTGCACTACTTGCCGGCGGTGGCCACTTAACTGTGGGTCAAGTAGCTAAGCAATACGTTAAAGTGGCTAGAATTAAACAGATTTTATAAGTTACATTTTGAATATTATGTATTTTATAAACGTAACAAAAATAATAAATAGGAAAAAAAAATTGCTCAAGATATATTTTGGGTCCTACTGGGCCCGGCAATTGCTGGAATGTTGATTTTCAAAAATTTTTGATCCTATATCCAAAAATAATTTCGTTTTGACCATATCTCCGGAAAGGTTGGTCTTGGACCCGTCAAATTCGGTACCCAGGGTCCAAAAAGAGTATTTAAAATTTAGAAATTTTTATCATCCGAGGTCCGAAAAAAATTTGGTTTTGGCCATATCTCCGAAACGGTTAGAACGTTCAATTGTCAAATCGTTTTCGGCCTATATCTCCTAAACTGTTGAAGCAAGACCCCTGTTGATGGTATTCTAAGAAAAGGGCTCGATGAAATCTACCCGAAAAAAAAATATTGCCCTTTTTGGCCTTTTTGCTATATCTCGGGAACGGTTAGAGCTAGAGCTACCGGGTTTTCACTATAGTAACTGGCTCAACAAGGGCTAATTAATGAAAAAAAATTATAGTATATAATATACAAAAAATATTATATTATATTTTCTTCATAAGGCTGTTCAATCATCCAACCTAGCGCGCGCGGCCCAGACGCCCGCCGGCCTTCGGACACATTCCGCGAAACTATTCTTTCGATTTGACCACGCCTTAGTGCTTGTAGCGAAAAGAAAATGCATAATGCAAACACATTTGTGTTTATTCGTAACATATCGCTGCAAATCACAATACATGCCTCCGTGCAAGAAAATACCTAACACTGCAGTGCGAGGTTTTGCGTGAGCACCCTTAAATATAAAAGATAAAGCAAACGTACAGACGAGAATCACTTGACGAGGTCATTTTTACGGAAAAGGCTTCCAGCTGTGTCAGCTACTTCTCAAGCACTGCCCGAAAAGCCGGCGCCGGTGCCGGCGCATAGCCGGTAAGTGGAAAGACGTTGACCGGCTTTGTGCCGTGCCGGTGCCGTCGCCGTCGCCGTGCCGGTGGTTTGCCGGTAAATGGAAAAGGGGCCAAATCCTCCGATATATATAATATTTAAAGTATTCCAAAGCGATGGATTTCGCAATAAAAACATAATCTTAGTTAAGTAGGTTTTATTTAAATTCAAAACAAATTGCAATCTGTAATGTTACTCTCTGCTTCGCGGCGCGCTGTGGTGGTGTCGTCTAAAACTGTAGATAACTATTAATAACTTTCATTACTTATACGGATCTGCAAAAAAATTGCAAGTTAAACCGCTAGTCTTACATATTATACTTAAGCAATCCAGGCACCAAGTTGCATTTCTGTTGGTCTTACGCCCAGGGTTCCATACATAGACTTTGCACATCATCCATTGAGATTGTAGATTCTCAGATGAAAAAACGGTCAAGTGCGAGTCAGACTCGCATACCCAGGGTTCGACAGTTTTGGGCACAGGCAGGAAAAAGGTATTTAAAATCTTGCCCATTTTAACTGTTCATTATAACTAAAAAAGGATCGATTGTACCAGAAAGGAGACTCAATTATTGTTATAGCGTACTCTCTCTAAATAAAACACGTGGATGAAAAATTTAATTTTGTCATTTTGTCATCCTGAATTTCTCGCCCGCTAAATTTTTCCTGTAATTTTTACGTAATACTAAATTACCATGATTTTTTTCATATTTTTCGGTTCATTAGTTTTGGAAATAAGTGGGGACATGCATTTTTTTGTGGTTTTTCAAAGATTTATTGAAATCAGTGCCAGTTATTATGATAAAAGTATATATTTTTATAATCAGATCTTTAATATCTAGAATTTAATATCCATATTGTATTTCTATAATTTTTTTTTATATTTCTCTTGTTATAAACTTTTTTTTTATTGCTATTATAGTTTTCCTGTAATTGGCCAGTTATGGGCTATAATCGTCATTTTAGTAATTTTTTTTCGGTCCACCAATTCTGGAAACTAAAATTAAGAAGAGAGCCTTTTTAACCGACTTCAAAAAAACAGACATTCACTAAAAAGATTAAAATAATTCCATACTGACCAATGGTATCAAAATAACACTTTTTCCTACTTCTTTCTTCCTAAAACATATGTTATCTAGAAGTCGGCGCATTTCCCATGGAATTCCCTACACAAAAACTAATATGAGAAAGAAAGAAGTTGGCAAAAGTGTTATTTCGATACCATCGGTCAGTTTATAATAATTTTAAACTTTTTAGTGAATGTTTGCTATGATATTGAAGCCGGTTATTGTTAAAAGATTTTTCGCATCGATTGGGCAGATATCTCGACCGAGATAGTTAATTTTATAGAGTTCAATGATTATTTTTGGTGTTTGGTCGCCGTTGGCGAAGTTATTATCGTTCAGCTTTTTATTTTAGTAGAATATTACATAGAAATTCGAAATTTGAATTTTCTATATTCCTTTATTTATGTGCATTTAAATTTATCTATGAATACCTATATCCTTCCAAAACAATAATATCATAAAAGCGAATTTTATATTTTAGCCTATGACCGCGTTCATTTAATCTCTGCCCAGTTTTCAGCTTGGACGTTGCTTTATGAACGCACCTTACAGCCTATTATTGACCAGAGTTACTACGATGATAATTTAAAAATCTGCATCCAAATCCGTTGAGTGGTTCTCAAGTTAAAACGGAACATATATACATACCTACAGACGGACAGACAAAAATTCTAAATATGGTTGATTTGGCTTCAGTACAATACAAATAACTGATTATTATTAGTATAGATATAATATAGATTAAAGCATTCTCCGACAAGTAAATTGAAAAGTAACTTCGGTAAGTAATTTGACTGGAACCAAATATAGGTGTGAAATCATGCTCAAGTTCTACACAAATGTAGAAAATGTATATGTAAATAATCTAAATATATTCTTTCCAATATTCCTGTGCGCTATGCAACGTGCATAACCTTTGACATGCAAATCAAAAATTATACAAATTTTTTACGTCGATTCATGTTGCTTTGCAGCTGCATAAATAGCCAGCGTAAATAAATTGCAAACGAAACTAACATACATTTGGTATTTTAAACAAAGTTAAGCATCAAAAATTTTAGGTAATTTTGGAGATACTCGTAAAATCTGGCGACTGCGGAAGCTGCAGCTTAAGCAAATTTATCGTTTTCGGATATTTGCGGTTGCTTTCGGTAAACCGCAGCGTCCCGTGTGTGGAGGAGCACTCTCGTATGTAGAGAACACATCGAGCTATACACATTTATCGTTTTCGGATATTTGAGGTTGCTTTCGGTAAACCGCAGCGTCCCGTGTGTGGAGGAGCACTCTCGTATGTAGAGAACACATCGAGCTATACACATTTATCGTTTTCGGATATTTGCGGTTGCTTTCGGTAAACCGCAGCGTCCCGTGTGTGGAGGAGCACTCTCGTATGTAGAGAACACATCGAGCTATACACATTTATCGTTTTCGGATATTTGAGGTTGCTTTCGGTAAACCGCAGCGTCCCGTGTGTGGAGGAGCACTCTCGTATGTAGAGAACACATCGAGCTATACACATTTATCGTTTTCGGATATTTGAGGTTGCTTTCGGTAAACCGCAGCGTCCCGTGTGTGGAGGAGCACTCTCGTATGTAGAGAACACATCGAGCTATACACATTTATCGTTTTCGGATATTTGAGGTTGCTTTCGGTAAACCGCAGCGTCCCGTGTGTGGAGGAGCACTCTCGTATGTAGAGAACACATCGAGCTATACACATTTATCGTTTTCGGATATTTGCGGTTGCTTTCGGTAAACCGCAGCGTCCCGTGTGTGGAGGAGCACTCTCGTATGTAGAGAACACATCGAGCTATACACATTTATCGTTTTCGGATATTTGAGGTTGCTTTCGGTAAACCGCAGCGTCCCGTGTGTGGAGGAGCACTCTCGTATGTAGAGAACACATCGAGCTATACACATTTATCGTTTTCGGATATTTGCGGTTGCTTTCGGTAAACCGCAGCGTCCCGTGTGTGGAGGAGCACTCTCGTATGTAGAGAACACATCGAGCTATACACATTTATCGTTTTCGGATATTTGCGGTTGCTTTCGGTAAACCGCAGCGTCCCGTGTGTGGAGGAGCACTCTCGTATGTAGAGAACACATCGAGCTATACACATTTATCGTTTTCGGATATTTGAGGTTGCTTTCGGTAAACCGCAGCGTCCCGTGTGTGGAGGAGCACTCTCGTATGTAGAGAACACATCGAGCTATACACATTTATCGTTTTCGGATATTTGAGGTTGCTTTCGGTAAACCGCAGCATCCCGTGTGTGGAGGAGCACTCTCATATGTAGAGAACACATCGAGCTATACACATTTTGAAATTGCCATTGTAATTCTTATTTTAATACCTATTGTAATTTTAATTAAATTTTAGTTTTGTATTTATCCTTAAATGTGTATGTGCTGTCGTAATTGTTTTGTAATGCTCAGTGTTAGTTTCTGTGTTTTTGTAATCCTAAAACGGCTGAACGGATTTGGATGAAATTTAGAATGGATATAGCTTATACCCTAAATTAACACATAAGCTACTTTTTATTCCAGAAAAATGCATGGTTCCTGAAGGATAGATCAATATCATTTAAAAAATCAGGTGTCTAATTAGCGCGGACCTAATCGTTTGTGGTGAAATAAGACAAGACTTTGTTATTTCATACATCAGGTGTCTAATTACCGCGGTTATTTGTTTGTGGTGAAATAAGACAAGGCTATGTTATCTCATCACACTTCGCACTAATATTATGAATTCGAAAGTTTGTGTGTGTGTGTGTGTATGTATGTTTGTTACTCATTCACGATGAAACAGCTAGACGGATTTGGATGAAATTTAGAACGAATATAGCTTATACTCCAACTTAACGCATGGGTTACATTTTATCCCGGAAAAAAGCATGTCCTTAAACCGAATAACACGCGGGCGGAGCCGCGGGCAAAAGCTTGTTGTATATATTTTTGGCCTGAAATAAATAAATAGTTGGTACTTTTTTGTCGTACAAAGCCAAAAATAATAACTATGATACATAAACTAAAAAAATGATTTTTTCCAAAATTAATACCAATAAAAAAATAATTATAAATATTCAATGTCAAGTAAACGTAAAATAAAACTATGTCAAAAGGTAAACATTATAATAATTGAATTTATTTGAGTAATGAATTACCTTATAGGTGGTATAGCTGATGCCGGGCTCGACTGTGGAGGTACCACCATCTTACTCGCAAATCCTCCCGAAGTTATCCCTAGTAGCATTTATTGTCGGCGCACGGTTGGCCCACATAGCTATCGTTAGTTGGCCAACAGTTAGATTTAGCCACTATTTTTTAGATGGGCCTACATCTATTTGCCTACAGTGGCCCTATGTATGTTACTGACAGTTACCCAACAATGGGTTCAATTGATTTTTAATTGTGTCTGGAACTTTTGGCCTCCTTTCTTGCTCTCAATGCCTCAAATATTGTTTACGTAAAAAGTCACTCGGGGTTATTTCATAGCCACAACCGTGGTCGGAAGTAGGTAGGTTATAACTGAAACTGCATGTGTGTACAGCAAGATCTACATTGCCGTGTTATTTGACTTCGACATCCCATAGTTAGACAGTCGGGATGTAACTACCATCAGCGCCATCTAGTTGTGAGTTTTTGAAATTTTTACATTAAACAACCTATATGGCTAGATACAAAAAAGTATATTTGTATGTAATTACATAATATGTATAATTTTATATCACTAATTATATAAATACAATAGAATTTATTGTAATTACTTAGAACTAACCCAGGATTGGAAAAGCACTGAATGACTCAATAAATGGGTACCTAATTAATGGTAACAGAAAGAACGTGACGCTGTGACGCTTGCTTGAGCACCCGCGCGCGCTCTACCTTTCCCCTCTACCGCCGCATTTGTCCGGCAAAATATTGTACATTCTGTGACCGTAGGGCCTACATAGTGTTGCCTGCCATTTTTTTCGTATTGAACTGAGGAAGTGAATAAAATCATACATTGAAACAAAACGATAAAGTGCTTTAAAAATGTTTCCCTATTTCTATTTAAATTGGTAAATATTTCATACGTACAGTTTATAAAATAGTCGTGTTAATACAAATAAAATCATATGGTTTACGACATTGCGCCTGCGTCGTTAACAATGCTTTATCCCAACATTGTTCATCCAATGGTAGCACAAGTTGCGGTTGGCCCGTTATCAGTTATCGGGTGGCTAAATTGCTAATATTAATATCGTTGGGCCAATGTTGGCTCTATGATGGCCAACTAACTAACTAACTATAACCCAACGGTTTGCCGATCGTTGGCGAATGAAAGCCAACGGAAAATGCTACTAGGAATTCGGGGGAGAGTAAGAGAATAGCTCTTAGGCAAAACCAGGCGGCCCACCATTGCCTTGGGACCGATGGATGGCGGTTTATCCATCCCCAATTGCCGAGCCTTATATAAAACAGGCTGGTGACGGGCAGCGGCGACACTGGTGCAAGGGTTTCGGCACCGCGCTCACCAACCCGCCTGCCCAGCGTGTGTGAGTATGGGCATTTCTTCCAGGAGGACCGCCAAGAGTGGAGAAATCCTGGAAAGGCCTATGTCCAAAAACGGAATCCAAAAATACTATAGGTATTTTACAAGCAAAACTTACTGCAGGATTGGCAAAAGTTAAAAAAAACGCCAGTAAACTATCACTTTTTTACGAAACAATAGAAAGAAGGATGATAAAGGAGAAAATTTGCAAAATATATGGTTTGACTATTGAAATTCCACTGAAAGGGAAATTAACGAGCAGCACTGGCGGCTTAGGGAAACGCTCAAAACAAATAAATCTACTTTAACGTACGATATTACCTTTATGGGGCTTCAGAAGCTAAGCTAAACGACATAAGTCCTGTAATTGTGATACAATAAGTAATAAAATGTCTTTAAGAAACTATAGGTTGTCCGAGATATCATGATATGGGTAGCAGTTCAAAGTTGACAGTTACAGTAATGTACCCTAACGAATTATAATCATTTTTTTTTTAGTATCGAGAAAGTTAACGAGGGGTATCAAATCGATTTTTTATTTGATTGAACTTTGATTATCCAAACAACTTTTTGTTAATTACTTCTAAATTAATTAAAATAAACGAACCAATAACTCCAGAGCTTGAGAGTGCAAAGATTCTTTTTTGTTTATCTCAGAATTTCACCAATAACAAAACAAATCAACAAAAACTGGAACAAACGTCAAAACAAATAGCATATAAAGCAACCGCACCGAAAACACAAACCGTATACAAGATGCACTCATACTGACGCGATCCTATATGACGGCCGCTCCGATTCATCGATATATTTTCGATTATGTAGTTTCAGTACCTATGGGTTAGCGTTCCGATCCAAGCATCACGTAGCAAAAAGACATTATTATTTACTGAAACTTTTTGAATACACTGAGTTTTCAGTTCCGATTTATAGAGGCATTATTTATCGTATTTTTCAATAATTATTTACATTATTTCTAAAACCTATTATTTTCTTTTGTGCCTGGGTGTATGTAGAATGGTGTGAGTAGTATAGGTGAAACGGAAAATTACGAACTGTCACCCATATCATGATACCTCGGACTGCCTATAATTCTTAATTCAAAAGGGACAACGTTGAAATTTATACAAATTCGAGCAATAAAAAATCGAATATATTGAAAACCTATAGGTACCTATCTCATGATTTATTTTGCACTATCCGACGACGACGCGTTGCGAGCTGCTATGAAGGAACTTATTTCAAAGTAATTTCCGTCAATATTTGTACCGTCACACATCCAGCTGCTTAGGTAGCTTACTAACTAAAGCCCATATTGCAGTATTAACATAAGTCGTTTTCACTGCCTAAAATTTCCTAACTGATCCAGTATTCCTTTTCGCAGGATTGCAACGTTATTCTAAGTAAAGGTACAAAGTATTCTCATTTCAAAAGTACCTAAATAATTATTTCATGAATTCCTTTTCGTTATAAGGAAATGTATGGTTCTGACATGTTTGTTGGTTATCATTTATGATTACTTGTATGTTGTTTTGATCTAATACGAGAAATAAATAACTAAAGAGTTATTTTAATTCGATGTCTTACAAATGGCATCCATACATAAAGAGGACAGGGTGATGAAAGATTTATTTTAGTTCAATACAATAGTAACTATTCCAAGTAACAGAGTACCTTCATTATATATATTCTAGTACAAAAAACTCAATAATAAAATACATCCTAATAGTTATGTACAATGGCGTATTTATCATGTGAATAATATATCTGATATAAGTAAGGTATTCATATTGTGCACATAATAATACTCCTACAAAAACAACATTAAATTTATTGTACCCAAAATAGACCTATAAGTTAAAATAGAAAAAGTAGTAGACTAAATTACCTAGTCGGTTCTTAAATACTGTCACTGGCCATTTATTTTAAAAATAGAACACCTAGAAAAAAAAATGGAATGGTGTTCGAATTTCAAATATTTTTTGATTAATAATCTGCCAAATCACAATTATATTCATTCATTTTTTACGATGGAGTGGACTCGCAAAGAGGACCGAGTAGCAGTAATTGCATTGCATCGTTGCGGCCTTCCACCGAAGACGATATTCAACTTTCTTCAAAAATTAAAAATCACGAAGAAGTTCGTGTACCGTACCATCAAGAGGTACAATGAAACCTCTAGTGTCTATGACGAGAAAAGAACTGGCAGACCTCGTTCCGGTAGGACTCCAGGGGTCATCAAAGCAATCAAGGCGCGTATTGCAAGAAATCCCGTCCGCAAGCAGAAACTGATGGCCTTGGAGATGGGATTAACCAGAAGTACCGTAAAAAAAGTACTCAATGAAGACCTGGGACTACCAGCTTACCGAAAAAAGAGTGGACATCTTCTGAACGCGCGTCTGATAGCTATGAGAGCCAAAAAATGCAAAGTTTTGCTAAAGCGGTACGCAAGAAACAGACACCGCGATATCCTGTTTACAGACGAGAAAATTTTTAATATCGAAGAGAAGTACAACAAACAAAATGATAAGGTGTACGCTACCATCTCTGCGGCCGCTGGAAATGCCATTCCTAGAGTGCAGCACGGCCATCATCCATCATCAGTCATTATTTGGTTGGGAGTGTCCTACTATGGCCCTACTGAAGTGCATTTTTGTGAAAAAGGTGTCAAAACCAGTGCAAAAGATACCAAGACACGGGTTTAGATCGCATAGTACAACCCGGTCCCAGTATCTGTGCACCTCGCTGGAATGTGGCGCCTCTCCCGCTTCCCCTGTCACCTCTCCGCGCACTCCCCGGTGCGAAAGTACGGTTAGCATCTTCGTTGCCGCTACACGTCCCGATAATTTTGATTTTTCGCTTTATTGTTGTTTTGTTTTTTAATGTTTATTGTTAAGTTTAGACTGTTTACTGTTAAGATTGGACTGGTTTGGTTGTTATTAAAATTGTTGTAGCTGTTAAACTGAAGTCATGGGAAAAACAATACACAGCGAATCAAGAAATTTAATCTTGAAAGTGCTCAAGTTTTTTGAATCGGAGAAAGCAAACAAACAGTACACCATACCTGTAGACCAAGTGGTGAAACGAACCTGTGCTGCAACTGGGATATCAAAGAGGACTCTAATGAAAATTAAAAATGAAGCCAAAGTACAACCACCTACTTCGCCGGGCGCTAGTCCGACTCCAAGTACTAGTAATAATTTAGAAACCCACCCAGAACCAAAATTATCGACACCGGGTATTGTAAAATTATTGTTTTTTAATAACAAACCCTTCATCAAGAATAAATTGATTTGAAAAGGTTAGTAAATTTTTTTTACCTCCACATTTCTCGAAAAATCTTTTTTTCACACCGTACCCAGACCGCCGATATGACGTCACGAGGCCGGGTGCACAGATATTGTGACCGGGTTGTAAAAGATCTGTCCCAGACACTCTTTGGAGGACGGCCATTTGTGTTTCAACGGGACTCCGCACCTGCTCATAAGGCCAAAACAACTCAGGAGTGGTTCGAGCGCCAGAATATCGAGCTAATAAGGCATCAAGATTGGCCCTCATCTAGCCCTGACCTCAATCCACTGGATTACAAAATTTGTCAGGAATTGGAGGAGAAGGTCTGTTCTAAACCTCACAAAAATTTGAGCAGCCTAAAGTCATCATTGATTAAAGCAGTGGCCGATATCGACATGAATATGGTCCGTGCTGCTATTGATGATTGGCCGCGAAGATTGAAGGCTTGTGTGAAAAATGGTGGCAATCATTTTGAATAAATTTTATGTTTAATGTAAGCTAAGTAAATTACCTTTTTTAGAAAAAAACTTTTTTTAAATATCATGACTAGTTTTCATTTTATAGCCAATTTTGTTTGTGACAGAATTTAAGCACCGACTAGGTATATTTACAAGCAAATACCTGCACGGTATTAATAAATACCTAGTCGGTTCTTAAATACTGTCACTGGCAATTTATTTTAAAAATAGAACAAATAGAAAAAAAATGAAATGGTTTTCGATTTTCAAATATTTTTTGATTAATAATCTGCCAAATCACAATTACATTCATTGATTTTTTACGATGGAGTGGACTCGCAAAGAGGACCGAGTAGCAGTAATTGCATTGCATCGTTGCGGCCATCCACCAAAGACGATATTCAACTTGCTTCAAAAATTAAAAATCACGAAGAGGTTCGTGTACCGTACCATCAAGAGGTACAATGAAAATGGCTTTGGAGATGGGATTAACCAGAAGTACCATAAAAAAAGTACTCAATGAAGACCTGGGACTACGAGCTTACCGAAAAAAGAGTGGACATCTTCTGAACGCGCGTCTGATAGCTATGAAAGCCAAAAAATGCAAATTTTGCTAAAGCGGTACGCAAGAAACAGACACCGCGATATCCTGTTTACAGACGAGAAAATTTTTAATATCGAAGAGAAGTACAACAAACAAAATGACAGGGTGTACGCTACCAGCTCTGCGGCCGCTGGAAATGCCATTCCTAGAGTGCAGCACGGCCATCATCTATCATCAGCCATGATTTGGTTGGGAGTGTCCTACTATGGCTCTACTGAAGTGCATTTTTGTGAAAACGGTGTCAAAACCAGTGCAAAAGTGTACCAAGACACGGTTTTAGATCACATAGTAAAAGATCTGCCCCAGACACTCTTTGAAAAACGGCCATTTGCGTTTCAACAGGACTCCGCACCTGCTCATAAGGCCAAAACAACTCAGGAGTGGTTTGAGCGCCAGAATATCGAGCTAATAAGGCATCAAGATTGGCCCTCATCTAGCCCTGACCTCAATCCACTGGATTACAAAATTTGCCAGGAATTGGAGGAGAAGGTCTGTTCTAAACCTCACAAAAATTTGAGCAGCCTAAAGTCATCATTGATTAAAGCAGTGGCCGATATCGACATGAATTTGGTCCGTGCTGCTATTGATGATTGGCCGCGAAGATTGAAGGCTTGTGTGAAAAATGGTGGCAATCATTTTGAATAAATTTTGTGTTTAATGTAAGCTAATTAATTATATTACCTTCTTTTAAAAAAAAAAACTTTTTTTGAATATCATGACTAGTTTTCATTTTATAGCCAATTTCGTTTGTGACAGAATTTAAGCACCGACTAGGTACATAACGATAAAACAGACATGTCCAGTTTTTTTCATCTATTATTATTATTTTAATGCTTTTGATATACAGGTTGAATTTTTGAGACGGGACAGTAAGGGCGGCTACCTTAACCGTTATAGTTACAGAAAAACGCTTCTAGGAGACCATCCATAAATTTTTTAGATATTCTGAACTGCATTTACAGATTTTGGAAAAAATGTACAGTCAGCAAGAAAATTGTCATTTTAAACAAAAACTTTTTTTGGTGCCAATCGATCCTGTTTCTTATAAGGATCAAAAGTCTCTATTGCATTGACTGAGGTTTGAGTACTAGAAATGTCAGAAATCGCAAAAAACTTTTCCTACACATTTGTACGGAAATACAGGGGGCATAAGATAATAACAGTTTTTGTCAAGCTGGCCTCGTGGCTTTCTCTACTTAGAAGCAAAAGCCTCGATATATCGATATATTGCATCATAGTTGCATCGATAATCTTCTACAACATTAGAACTAAAACAAATAATAATAAAATAAATCATTTTAATATGTATTTTAGACACAGACAAAAATAACTTACATTTAGATGATCTACGAAATAAATTGCTCAAAATGACCGCCGTTTTCACGAATACATAAGTTCACTCGTTTTTGTACTGAGCTAGTAGCAGCCGATAATTTTCTTGGATGGATATCATTTAAAATCCTTGTTAGTGCATCTTTCAGCTCCTGAATACTGTTGTATTTCTTTTTGTAGACTTCGTGTTTTAGGTAGCCCCACAAAAAAAATCGAGAGGCGTTAGATCGGGGCTGCGAGGTGGCCACTTAGTTGGACCATGTGTACCCATCTATTGTAACCCGAACTGCCTATTCAAACTGGAACGCGTAAGGCGGCTGTTGTGTGGCGGAGCGCCATCTTGCTGAAAATGAACTTTTCGCAATTCTGACAGGAGCCATTCATCCAACTGGTTTTGGAGATTCTATAAAATGACGTCGTCATACACAACAGAATTAAGAGTACCTTCATAAAATTCCACCACTACCACTCGGTTTGACATCACACCAGACCAGCAGTTAAAAGAGAATCAAACTTGGTTGTGGCTTTCTCGAACTCTGAGAAGAGGGTTTTCTCTAGACTAATAGTGGTGATTATTTCGTCGGTTGTAAATTCTGTTATTTGAAAAATTTGTTTCGTCTGATCATATTATGTACTTAAGAAATTCGTGATCTCTACTTATTTTTCCTCTTAGCTTTCTGCAAAAGGTAATTCTTCGAACATTGTAAACTGGATGTAATGCTTGAACTATGCGCCCCTGTTGATAGTGTTTTTTCAATGTCTTTAATACAAGTGACTGAGGAACACCCACTTCAAGAGTGACATATCTGGACGATATCTCTGGGTCAGATTTCACATAGGTTAAAATAGCAATCTCCGTGTCTATGTCCAGCAAACGAGGCTGCCGCACTAACCTCTTTTTGAATGAACCATATTCTTTGAGATTTTTGTAATTACCTTTCTTGATGGTACTTGTCGCAATGGATACTTATTCGCGTACCACACCAATGCAGATTCCGTGTTCCTTTTATTTATTTACAAAATACGGTTCAATTAAGTCCAAACGTTTGCGATTCAAAGATATTTTTTAACAAGATGTACATAAATTACAACTAATAATCTAGAATTTTCTCAGCACAAACATAAGAATGACCTAAAATAACCCAAAAATTCGAATCAAATTCGAAGTTTGAAATTTTAACTTTTTTTTACTTACCTACTTTTTCAGCCAGCATTCTTTTTAGCGGATTATGGCGGATCTACCCATACCAAACAGTTTGGCTAATTTAGAGGTTTGACTCTTTTTCCGAAATGTATGGGATTTTTTTTTGCGATTTCTCTCATTTCTAGTACTCAAACTTCAGTCGGTCCAACAGAAACTTTTGATCCTTATAAGAAACAGGATCGATTGGCATCAAAAATGTTTTTGTTTAAAATGACAATTTTCTTTCTGACTGTACATAAAATAAAATCTGTAAATGCAGTTCAGAATATCTTGAAAATTTATGGATAGTCTCCTAGAAGCATTTTCCTGTAAGTATAACGGTTAAGGTACCTGCCCTTACTGTCCCGTCTCAAAAATTCAGTTTGTAAATAGGTATATTATGTATAAGAGAAAATAATTCTAGGGTAGATCATGTATCGTTAACTGATCACATTCCAGAAGGAAAAAAAAATTGCTCAAATATTTTCTTCACTTCCCAGTACAAACAGTACAAAGTGGTTGAATCAGCTGACTAAATTTCCATGGAAAATTCAAAAAAAAGTTCGCGCCAAAATTATTGTTTTTCGATGGAATGTGGTCTATTAGGGATACTCTATCATCTGTAAAAAAAAATCACTTTGTATTGTAATTATATAAGTGAATAAAAGATTATCCTGAACTTATTTATGACCATGCGAGTCGATCAATTTATTGTTTCAAATGTAAAGTAAGACTTATATGAAGTAGGTAGACTAGGTAGGTACAATGTAAATAATCAATCAGTCAGATTAAGAATCTTGGGGTATATCCTTATTAATATCAACATTGTGTTCCAATTTCAAAAATCACACTACCTAACCCCGATCTCTGCGATATCTCGTCGAGAAAAGCGCTGAGTATGTATCGGAAATACAATCGCAAATATCAGGAGCTGTATTTTTGAATCACTCGCCGTGAATCTTTAATTCACGCACGAAAACAATTCACGTGCGAAATTCAATTCGATCGGTCACGATTTTACGTATTTTTGAATCAGTAGAAATCAATGAATCGGCTTTCGTTTTACGCAGAAAAAATAAGAACCGGAAAGCAATATTTCGTTGATTTTAAATACCGGTAATGAGTGGAGGTGAACGGAACATAAATTAAGTCATAATGTCAGTCTCTCATCGACGTTTTCGTTCTCCCGTCGTTTCCTTTTGATTGTTTTAGTTTCTGTTGTCTATATGTTATATTATCATTATATCCTTTATACATTATGTATACATACATAGAAACTCAAACTAAGATTACAAAAAAAATATGCTCAAAGGCGAGCTTACCTCTTCCAGAGGTTTCTTCCAGCCAACCAATACCGTGGTGAAAGAATACACGAAATAGGTTGGCTTCAAGCATACAAACGGATTTTACAACAGAACTTATTCTACACAAATAAAAAATAATAATGAAAATTACAGATATAGATATAAATATATGTATAAATATAATGGATATGAATAAAGAATGTAAATATGCATCAAAACATTTTAACTTGTCAATTCAATGTCAGACATGTCATTTTTGCGTAGATTCTACTAGTAGAAATCAGAAAACGAGTGGGTCAGACCACTCGTTGCAGAATTCACAAAAGCAAACCCAGGATGGCTATTCTGGCAACATTATTCATCTGCCATATCAGTCGTTAGCATTTTATTTACAGTATGATAAATGCAATGTGATGTAAAGTGAAGTGATTAAATCTCATTGGCAATTCCGACACATGCGCAAATAAGCAAAGTTAGAAGGCAGGTAATTTTAGAAAGCTAAATACAGAAACGTATCCAACTTTTAATTCTTCTTCTTCTTCTTATCGTGTGGGCTGCAAGGCCGACAAGCTCTGTTGTCAGAGTTTTTAAGCCCCCTTACGGCATCTGACGTGGTTTATATGTAACGACCACTCTACTAGAAAGTGGCCGAGACCAACGGCTTAACGTGCCTTCCGAAGCACGAAATCATAAATAAGTAAGAAGGCATTTATGATAAAATCTCGTTTTTTGTCTAGATTTTTAAAATGATTAACAGTTAAATATATTTCAGGAGTTCAGTCAGTAGAATTATCATCACACAGCATTTATCACGCGAAAAACAAACTCGTATGAAAAATAAAGCATGCGAAAAATGTTGCGAGAATAAGCTGCCCAGGACGGCAGAAATCGCAAAAATTTTCACACGCTTTGCTTTTCATACGCCTCTGTTTATCGCGTTATAAATACTGTGTGATGATAATTCTACTAACTTTAACTCCTTAAAAGACTCGTAAAGCATGTTATGAATAAGTTCAACAGGTTTATATTTAAAAAATTTGATATCTTTTTTCATAAAGAGCTTGTAAAAATCACCCGCTTTCGGCGTTCACAAATTGTCGCATGTGCAAGAATCGCCGTCCTGGGCGGCGCAGTGGACCGTGCTATTCCTACAAAGGCCTGCGTCCACCAATCCTTTGAGAACGTTACTCGGACATTGCCTCGTTGTATACACACACAATTTCACACAATCAATTACACAAAAGCACTGTTAACATCAAAACATTTGTTTTTAAATTTCACATCCATTTTATTAAAGCAAACAAAGGGTTTTTGAAATTCCCTTTCCTTTTATTGACACGGGATTATGCGGGTTGCGTACAGCGTCTCGATTTAAAGAATAATGTGTTTATTTCATACTTAGAAGTTACGCCACATTATATATTTATCAAATTTTTAGGATTCCGTACCTCATGATGAAAACTGCGTTTAGAGACGTTTTTGAGTCGCTTTAAATCGCTCTAGCACATGTGAATTAATGAATCCGAAAATCATAAATTTCCAATTCTATGTGGAATAATACCTAATAAAGGAAGTTGATAAGGAATTTTTCAGTTTTTTTAGAGTGACATCCCTTTGACAACTGTTTGATGCATACCCAACTCTTACGCAACGTTTAGTCAAAATGCGGAATGCCAAACACACTATCAGCTATCTTTAACAAAACGGTGAATTCAGTAAACATTTTAATCTTAGGTTTGTCTGTCATGCGTATTCAATCTACCCGCAAGTTATTTATATCGTTTATTGCACGGACATCTAGCAACAGAAAGATTGTTTAAATAAATAATTATATATAAAATTATGTAATTAAAAAGCCCCTGATGATGCTTATATAGTGAAACCGGTTGGGTAGTGTAGAATTAAATATTATCTGTGGAAAAGTACAAGTGTTTTTTTATCAAAACAATACCTAATAAACTTGAATTTGCAGTTTTCTCTCAGAAATGTTGTAGCTAACTATAATTGAGGCGCTGAGCGCAAGTGGTGTAACCAACATTTATCATTTTGAGGGTATTTATACATATTTTATCATGAAAAATCTCAAAATGATAAATGTGTGCTATACCACCTTTGAGCTCGGCATCAACTCACATTTATGCTTTTTAGATTTTTTATTATAAATTTATCACAATAAATAACAAAAAGATCTATGTGGGTGGGTTACATCACTTTTGCGCTCAGCACCTCAATTAGCCTTTCGCCCGCGGCTCCGCCCGTGTTTATTCAATCCCTTATTCATAATCTCGTTGTTGATGGAAATCTGTAGTCAGATTAATTAAACTGGTACAGACATGACATTTTTACAACTACATTATAGATAGTGAGTTTGTAATCTTTGTTAAAATTATTCAAACATACTATGTAATTTATTTAAATTGTACGGAAGCCCCAGGGCGCCAAACCTTCGCACTTGACCGGTTTTAATGCATATTCAAATTATTTCGTAGAATTTCCAATAAGCCAAGATAGTAGTGAAATTGCTATTTAGTGCTCCGTAAGAACCTTATTAAAACGTCCTTTGTCCTTTAGCCTGTTGACTAAACGTCCTTTCAATTTAATTAATTCTTTAGGTATTATTTTTAAAAGGAAGTGTCTACCCGCCCATTAGTGCTGTGATAGTTTTATTTTTAGGATTCCGTACCCGAAGGCTGCCAAACGTGACCCTATTACTAAGCCGTCTGTTCCGCTGTTTTTTGTCCGTCTGTCACACACGGCCTCACACCGGTCTATAGCTTCAACCGTACAAGGGCTGCTATTTAAGTATCCGGAACATGCTAGTTACAGAACAATATCAAAAAAGTTATTATAACATATGAAAATGGAATTCTTCGGCTGAAGACATTGACCTCCCATTAAACAGCAAGAGACACAGTCTCTAAGAAAAGTTCGTAAGAAAGTGTCCGAAAATGAGACGTGCATAGTAGCAAAAATCTTCAACCAAATTAAGATATTATGTCGTTAATATAAGAACCAATATCAAATGTACGAAATCGTCATTCGATTTTGTCACCCCTTAGTGGTGACAAGATGCATCGCGGACACTTTTTGAGCGAGATTGTGAGTCTAGTTGTTTATGAGGGGTCAATGGCTGAAGAATACAATTTGTTTCATGTAGCTGTCATTTGTTTCTCCTTTGTGGCGTCATTTTGAAAATTGCGTGTTTATTACCACCATGGATTTAACTCGTGAAAAATGATCTCATTGCCTGAAAGCTGTTCTCTTACTCTCTCCCAAATAACTTCGGGAGGATTTGCGAGTAATATGGTGGTACCTCCACAGTCGAGCCCGTCATCAGCTCTACCACCTTAAGGCATCAGCTCTACCACCTTAAATAGTCAATTATAGTCAATGCTATACAAAGCTTCGCTCGGCTCCCAATGTGTATTAACATAGTCAACCCAACATGCTCCTCCACGCTTCGCTCGTCGTCGCTACCTATTTTCGGACTTCTAACTGACCTCGGGCTTTGACCATATTTGGTGAGCATTTATCCGTTTTGGTGACCACTTAAATTGTACCCTTTTTTTGTATCAGTGTTATTAATCGTCAAATTTACGAGTCTTTCAACAAAAAGTCAAATATACAAGCGAAGTTGAGCGACGGGGAGCGTGTTAGGTTGTTAGCCGAGAAAGGTAAAGGAGCGAGGCAATTCCGGAAAAAATATTTTGCTTTTTGTTTAGTTTGACTAGTATTTGCCCGCGACTCCGCTCTTATTTAATATTTGCCCCGTTTTCGTCTTGGGCGATTTTATGAACACTCTTAGCCCATGTTGACCAGACTACGATGATAAAAACTACATCCAAATCCGTTGAGAGGTTCCCGAGTTAAAACGGAACATACATACAGACAGATAGACAAAATAAAAAAAAATATGGTTTTGGTCTCAGTACAGTACTAATAACACATTTCATTTAAATTTTTGAAAAAATGTTTGTGTACAGTACAATAATTATTCTGAAAGCCTCGTAAAAATAAAACTTTTTTTTGTATTTTACTAAAAATCATATGTACACTACCATTTACAATGCCAAGAAAACTGTAATTCACAGCACTTCCACCTGAGTTTAATTGGGCAAGTTTATATTAAAAATTATTTTTAACAAAATCAACCTTTATTTAGTTCTCTTTCACATTTCAAGTAAAAATTAAGGAAACAGTGCTGTTTCTTCTGCCCCACTACAAAACCCAAGTTAAGTTTGCATTCCACACAGTTTACTGCAGTACTTTTTCCTTCTGTACAATATTTGCAGCCATCACCTGGAGAATGTTCAACCCGAGTAGAGTAAGCAGAAATCATACTATCATACTAATATTATAAATTAGCTTTTGCCCGCGGCTCCGCCCGCGTTTTATTCGGTTTAACGACATGCTTTTATCCGGGATTAAAAGTAGCCTATGTTTTAAGTTAGGGTATAAGCTATATCCTATCCTATAGCCTTTTCAGTGTGAAAGAGTAACAAACATACACACATACACAAACTTTCGCATTTATAATATTAGTGTGATGAGAAAGTTTGTATGTGTGTGTGTGTGTTTGTTACTCTTTCACGCTCAAACGGCTGGACGGATTTGGATGAAATTTACATTGAATATAGCTTATACCCTAACTTAACACATACTCATATTCTTATCTCGGAAAAAAGCAAGTCGTTAAACTGAATACTACGCGGGCGGAGCTGCGGGCAAAAGCTAGTAATACTATATGCCTATTAGATTCGTTCATGACTTGAGAAAATCCAATTTCATTAGGTGGGAATCCATAAATGAACTAATTAGTATCAGTTGATTATCATCCCATTTTATTGCTGCAAATTTATTTTTGTTGCATAACCTGAGGGCACAACTTTTTTATTTATTTCTATAATATCACATTAAAAAAAGTACAACACAGTTTGCCAAACTGGAAAGCTTAACCTAACATAACCGCTTATTTTTCTTTATCTGTTTGTCACCTGGAATATAATATGGTTTTCACAACCTCGAAGACGATGCCTCTAACACCCTCTCGGAGATTCATGTCATAACAATATGTCGATTTAAATAAGGGCAAAAGTGGGTCAGCAGAACTTACCCCGATAATCCTCGTAATAAAGTTGATAACTTGTCGATTTTATGATTTATTACGAAAACCATAGCTTTGGGTACTCTGAATTTTATTAATGCATTACAAATGGGAAAAGATAAATTGAAACAAATTTCTAGTGAGCTAAGTATTTTGAAAAAATACATCGGGTCAGGATTCGAGCATGCAACTCTTACTATCACGACAAGTGCGCCAACCACTGCACCACCGAGGGCCTCAAACTTGGTTACACTGAAAAAAAAAAATTGTAAATTGAACAAGATATTGTTAACCGTAAACAAACGTTAACAGTTTCCTGACTAACTAAACTTATTTATTTGATCATAAAAACATTGGAAACAACCAATAAGTTAGTTACTATAGCTAAAATTGTCAAACAAGCCTCTTGATAGAAACCTATTTGTTTCAGTGTAGCGGACTTGCCATCTTAGCAAGAGATTGCAGGTTCCAATCCCGGGCCGAGGTTTTTTTTTCAAAACACTTTTCTCACTTGAAATTTGTTTAATTTGTTCAGTTGATCTTTTCCAGTTTGTAAAGGAGCAGTGTCCCTCCTTGTTCTGTGAGTGTGCCCATTCTTTATTTGGGGTGCCTTCCACGGCATTTTAGAATGCACTCAATGCATATTCAAGGTAAGATCACAACGAAAGTCTTAATAAATCATGAACCGATAATTTTTTCGCGTTCAATTCATCTGGAAGTGCTACAAGGAGTTTTCAAATTGCCGCCAATTTGAAATCACAAGTTAATTTAATATACCTCATCTCATCTATAGATATTCTAACAGTATACGTATGTCTATGTACCCAGATAAATAATTTTATTCATGTGAGCCTATATATCAGTGATCTCATTGGGTAACCAAAGAGTGAAAATATTCCAAATTTAAATGAATTTTTCATTGGCAACGTTTCTAACTGGGCAGTTCCAAAAACTTATAATTAGACGGACCCACGTACCATTGTTGGGTCATTGTCAATAAACTTTAATCGATGTATCTAAAATTAAATGCAATCTTTTCTAATTTAAATTTTATTTATGACTAGACGCGTCGAATAGATTTTCGTAGAAATAAGGAAAACAAAATTATATGATTTTTTAAACGACAATATGCAACGGTCACCATTTTTTTACCGAAGTGCTATTATCTAGGTATATTATACCAATCAAATAAGCCCAAACTCGAAGGGTCGGCTGTTGTCCGTTGAGGAGATCCCTTACCCACCTTTCAGTCCCATCAGCAGACCCCGGTCACCATGTTTTACCAAAGTGCTAATAAATACCAATCAAATAAGCCCAAACTCGAAGGGTCTGCTGTTTTTCGTTGCGGAGATCCCGTACCTTATCTTCTAATTACTACCAGTAGAAAAGTAAATTCCAAAAATCTTTAAATGACGATAACTTTTTTTCTGTGATCCGATTTCAATGAAATAAAGCCTATATTCTATTCTAAATTAAGTTCTGTACAGCTGTGGAAACTACATGAAAATCCGTTCAGTAATTTTAGAGATGTGCGTGAACAAACAAACAGACAGAAAATAATTCTAATAAACGTTGATTTATGTGCTATTTATTACTCTTCTTTAGTCACCCCCTTTCTATTTCTATGACTTTTCTTTAATGTACAGACACAGCAGTTTCTACTGTTTTATTATATGTATTGATTGTGATAGTTTCTATTTTTAACACTAAAACATTAGTAGAAAGGTGTTTTGGAAACATAATCAATAATTTTCCTATTCTTCAAACAGTATTTTCAACATTTATTAAAAAGTTTGCGTCGTCAACATAGAAAAATGACTTGGTAAATCCTGAATATCTATTAGAAAATATTTATCAGAGAATTTTTCCTTAAAATTAAAATCCTCATTCTTTTTATAAAACGAGACAGTTTTGCGGAGTTTTCATAACAAAAAGCCTTTTTATAAATCTTTGTCACTTTCTTTAAGTTGAAATGTTCCATTTATTGCTTTGTAGGCAATACAACTGGTTTACATGGAAAAAAGCGTTTAAAACTTTAACAATAAAAGATATTTCCGTCAAGGAATTATAGGCACGAATAATTTTGCATATTTAAAGGGTTTTGACGTCATCATGAATGGGAAACTGAATAATTTGAATAAAACTTGCTCGGAAATATTTTAATTGAAGATGAAAAATACATTACTGACGTCACAGAGTTCAAAGGATGACTCAAAGACGCGGCTGAGGGGTTAGCTTGAATTACAGGCATGGGACTTGATGGGACTGACTGAGCACCTCATTTTGCAATATTTTGCATCAAGTAGAACTGAACCTTATGACCTTTCACTGTCACTGTTACGACAACCGCAACAACACGAGCTCTCAAAAAACTGAGTTATTAATTAATCAATCAGATTTTTTCACACTTTACAACACAAATATGTAGGTACAAGTTATAAAGAAAGAAAAGTTAAACCTAAAGTATGAAATGTCAATAAAATAACATAAAAAGAAATAAAGATTAACAAAAATAACAATGTAAGAATAACACACACAACATGAGTTATAGTTCTGGTTTTAGATAGCAACTTAAGTTTTTTATAAAAAATCCCAACTGTGTTCTGTAATCGATACATGAGAGAAACTCAATAAGAAGTGTGGAGTAAAATAGACAATCGACAACATTACAAATCAATAATGGGTGCAAAACTTAAAACCATTTCGAGATATGGGCTTTCTGGACATCATATTTTTTTTCAGAATTAAATCGTAATTAAATGAAGAGATATTTTCAAAAAACTAAAAATATGGTAAACCAGGATTTCAAAAACAATTTCTTTTACTCTTAAGTTCATTTTGTTTAAAAAAAATCAACTGTCATATCATGTCACAGTAGACATAAACATGCCAAGCTTTTTTTTAAATAATCGAATGGCAATGAACATCGACTTTTGGAATCCTCAGATGCGACTTACGTCCTTTTAGAAAGATTGAATAAGAAAACATTAAATTGTGCAGGAAAAACGTAAAATAAAACAAAATAAAAAAATACATAAGTTTCTTTTTTACGCAGCCTTTCAATATAGATATTAAAAACAAATGGTTAACTAAAATGAAATGTTGTCGATTGCAGAACATTTTATTTATAGTAAATAAATGAATCAATTAACACGATTTTTACAAAACTATGCCTAATAAACGTTAGATGAGCATAAGTATATATTTTTTACAATAATATACAGGGTGGCCGGGAAAGAGACGTCCAAAGTTTTTTTGGCTGTCTTACGTTTAGGGGTATCCGAATCAGCCCCATGTATGATTATTTTAAATGATTTTAATAATAATTTTCACCTGATATTAGTTTCCATTTTTTTTCTCTTTCTATTTAATATTTGTGAATTTTTTTTCAAGGCTAATTATGACATCTATGTGAGTAACCACCTTAAAAATTATGGTTTACCTAGGTCTTGTGGAACATGACTAAAATTTTGTCGAAAGTTCAAAATTACTGTTTAATCATAATAGTCTTAAAATTTCAAAAAATAGAAAAGTGTATTTGAAATGTTGTCAGTGGTTTCAGTAATTTCAAAAACTACTATTACACCTCAGCAAAAAAAAAAACATAAAAAAACCAGACCTCATACGCCTTTTTTTCTGTAACCAGCCTTCAAAGTTAAGGAGTAACTTTTTTTTAACTTAATAAATAATTTTATGTAATTTTTCTTTAATTTATGATTTTGTTTTATTCAAACACGGTTGATTATGATTAAAATTAATTAATTTACAGCAAGTTTTCGAAGTGCCCCCTTCTAACAGAAACGTAAATCCTACTTCTTATTGTAGTGCTTATCAGAAGAAGTCACTAGATTGATAATTGGTATTTTTTTTTTTTGCTTTTAGAAACGCGGCTGCAGAAATTACTCTCGATAGAAATAATTCTTGAAATAAGGTCTTCATAGACGTCGCATGAAGGACTAACACTGGTGACAGAGACGACGCTCATCCTAAGCCTAAGCTAGCCGATGTTAATTATTTACCGACGGGACCTGTAAGTGTAATTCCTCCCTTATCCCACTGTAAATGAATGTCTTGGACTTTTTTATTGACCATATGACCACGCTTCATACATTATGAGAATGAGTCCCGGTAAACCACTGAGGCTGCTTTCATTCACCTCAACGATTTTCTAAATAAAAACGTCAATGTAGGTCACGTGATCACCATACTGAAACCAGGGGCGTTAAGGAGGTCAGTTAACGGAGGCGGATGCGGAACCGAAGGTCAGGGAATTGAATTCCGCGGAGGCGAAGGTTAACGGAGGCGGAGGCGGATGTGAAAAAAAATTAAGAAAACTTATATATGTTTTAATTTTAATTGCTACTTAAACAGTCAGAAGAACTTAAACAAAAATAAACTATCCTTACGCATGATTGGATATAAAAAAGTAAAAAATAAAAGTTTGGTAACGGTGAACCTGGTAACTGATACTTTGCAACTATCAACAATCATGTTCTGACTTGTCGTCATGAGATGCCGTACTATGAGAGTGATTGCATATAGTATCAGTCATGGAACCTTTATCAACTTAGGTAGATTTTGCGGAAATTGCTGGACTGGTTATTAACGCGTCACCAGATTTCACTCTCGTGCTTCCTACGCGAGCGCGATCTATCTTTGGTCATATCTACGCTTTTCATTAGGCGCAGTGATGGTCAAGCGCAAACCCGTAATTTATATTTTAAAAAATCAACAGTAAAAATAAACGATAAGTTAGTTGTCCTTATGCTCTAAAAAATACAAATAATTTGTGTTTTATTGCCCAACGTCGTCGCGCCCTACACCATCTTCCCCCTGTTCTTTCTGCGCGAGTTCAAACTTCCAATTGCGTTGATTTTGCGTCGCACACGCGTTATTTGACAGAAACAAAACTCCGCTAAGCGTCCGTTTTGGAAGTTGCGGAGGCGGATGCGTATGCGGAGTTAAGATTTCATGCGGAAGTTCCGTACTGGGGGAGGCGGAGCTCCGTTACATCCCTGACTGAAACACAGGTAAGTCATTTTTAGCTGATTTGTTTTCAGATTGAGTTCACATGGAAATTCAGGCCACCTTACCTACACTAATAACACCAAAAAAAGGCTGTGTGCATTGTCGTATGTTAAACCAAAGGTGCAGGTTTATTGATTGGTTTCGTTTCCTGTTTTTGTAATAAGGAACCCTAAAAATAGTCGACCAAGGTGTTTTCAGGTAAATATTATAAATTACATGTTTTGTTTATTTTCCGACAATAAACTCTCAATTTTAAACGAGAACTGTTTATTTTTTCGTCTATTAGAAAAAACATACGTGCTCTGAATACGATTTATTCTAAATCTACCTTTAGAATTTCTGTTTCCTCTCCATTATGATCAACATTCAATAATACTGGCTGCCACAGGAAACGAAGGAATGTAGCAAGATTTCTGACATAGAAAAAATATATTTCATACATCATCTACACAAACAAATGCAATATCAAATGCAAGGTACGTTAAAGGTTATGTATCATTTAGCCGCGCAGTGACTGTATTATGACTCAAAGACATTCAGCATGAGCGAAGCCGCAGTCACTTGCGTAGTAAGAAATATTGTGTAAAACAACTTAATATTCCTTTGACATACCTCAGTAATATTACATTAACAGAAAGTCTTTGTTCAAATAACATCGTCACGTCAACAAAAAGTTACTTGTAACATTATGTTGAAAACATAAACATAAGAACCTTAGACGGGTTACGGAACCGTAAGTTATATTATTACGCAATAAATGTTTTTATAATCTCAATGTGAATAGAGTTCTTAATTGAATTTACTTACAAACGAACCTTAATAAAAATAACATACGAAATCACACATGTGTTTTTTTTTAAAGTACCGGGCCCGAAGGGCAAAACATAGCCTTACTACGTCTATCTGTATGTCAAGGGGCTCTAGCTTGCACACGAATTGAAGAACAGATCTAGAATCTGGAATTCTATCTCTGAAGTACTTTCTTGCAACTACCTACCATCTTTATGCAGACGATTTACAGACTTACAGATATCGAGATTTACAGATATCGACATTTTGTAGTAGGTATTTGAAATTGAAACTGCAATCTCTCTTATAAATGAGGATATACTAGGTGAAATTAAATCAACCGACCAAATTCATACTGGAGACTCGGTTAGTCATCAGGAACAAGGCTTAATGAACCTCCAGGTGAAATTCGAAAAAAAAAAAATTTTTTACCCGTAGAACCTGCACTAGGAATTGTACTTAAACTAGTACAAACAGTACGGGAGCAAAAAAAAAATTTTTCGAAATTGGCCAAAAGGATTACTGAACCTAGTTCTTGATCACTAACCGAGTCTCTAGTATGAATTTGATCGGTTGATTAAATTTCACCCTATATATGGGTCATGTTCAGAGATGGGCCTAATCTTATGGGCTCTTAGTGAACCCTACAAAATCTCAGGCAATTATCATCGGCAGCAGATATATGACTAACCTCCTGAACAAATCTACCCTTACGCAAGTTTCCTATGACAATACTTCCAGTAGGAAGGACGTTAAGGAATGAAAATTAATACAGGAAAAACAAAGGTAATGGTGCTAGAGAGGGATGAAGCGGCGACTGAATGTAAGGTGAAGACGAGGAAGTGGAACAGGTTAAAGAATTTATCTATCTGGGTTGTCTATTCGCACGCGATGGAAAGTGTGACGGTGACATTGAAAGAAGAGTGAATGCGGGAAACAAAGTGACCGGAGCTCTATACTCCTTTATGGGCAGCCAAAGTGTGACTGCAAAGACACGATTGGCGGTACATCATGGAGTGTTGGCTCCTACGCTTATGGTTGGTTATGGCAATGTGGGATTGGTAAGGTGGGCAGGTGAATGCAGTGGAGAATAGATGCGTTCCTTACGGAGTATGTGTGTTTTGACATTGAATGACAAAGTGAAAAATATCGACATAAGCGATCGTTGTGGCCTGAAATAAGATGTAGTGACTACTCGTAGAATAGAAAAAGTAATGTTTCGGTGGTTTGGGCATAAAGAAAGGATGAATGAAAGTACTTACCTGTTAAGAATTAATATTTATAACCAGCAAAATATTGAACGCCTCGCCGCAACAGATAAACTCTGAGAGTTTTCGTGGATGGCTCTGAAAATGTAAACTAGCATGTACATAAGTTATACTAAATAAATACCTTAATAATTAAAAAAAATTACTTGCCTAGCATAAAAATATCGATGTGCTGTTTTCTTTCTCCTTTCAAATGTGCTATGGAAAAGGGTTAAGATTGTAATCTATTTAAAACAGCAGCCGGTGCATTTTGGAATCCTTTATGCAGTAGACAGATGAAATATGGAGACAGCTTGAGTGACAAACGACTTGAGGGGAGGAGGAAATCTTTTTAGGAAATCCAGTCACGTAACCAGGTTCCTAGTATGAGACTGTTTAAAAGTGATTTACATCAAAATTAGGCATGTCTTAGGGAATTACTAAGAAATCTACATATTTATTAAAAAAAACGCTATTACAGATGGAATCTCTGCAAACATTTTTAGGGCTCAGTCATAATATAAAAGCTATTTACCATACAAGCTATGAAAATCGCAGAGTTAAAGTTTTCCTGTTTATCGCCGTTCTTCGGGCACAAATACACGCTTTCTAGGGCATGCAGGTTTCCTCACGATGTTTTCCTCCACCGCTCAGCAAGTTGGTAGATAAGTATGAAATACTATGCACATAAATTCCGAAAAACTCATTGGTGCATGCCCGGCCGGGGATCGATCTTGGGTCTCAAAGATTGAGAGGCTAGCGTTCTATTACATTTATTTATGTTCATTTATCAACCTATTTATTAATTGCATTATGTATAGTAATATTCTTATTTCAATAAGTATTCATTTTATGCATATGTATAAACTTTATTAGCTCAACTTAAATACATATATTTTTTATATATTTCCCGTAATATATTTGTTTCATCATATAATATTGTTCCTATAAAGATTCGATATGACATGTAAAACGTATACCTTATGCATCTATTTCACGAATAAACATTTTGAATCTACCCCTGAGCTACCGCATTTTCCTGTTAATTACTAATAATGGCTATAGCGTCTCATATTTTTATTTTTATTTACCTAGTGTTAGTTCAGTAATTTGATTTATCATAAGGTGGTTGATGTGACCAGTCTCTGACCAGTAAACAAACAAAAAGACGGATAGACAGAGATGACGGAGAGCGCATATTACCACGACAAGACATTGTGGTGGGAACAGTTGGTTAGATTTGATCTATAAAACATTTTTCAAGCTTTAAATCCCTTAGAATCGTTCAGTATCAAGAAGTTGCCCTCTAACTAATAAATACCTAAGTTATGGATATATGAATATAATCTGTTGCTGCGGAGCGGCTAGGCGAGCAACACCTCAGTTGCTGCGGAGAAGCCGAGCTAGCAACACATCCCGAGGATGCCTCGTTCAGAGGCGAAACACGCGTCAAAGTTTTCTTGCTTGTTATTTAAGATTGCTTTGCTTTTATGCTCCTATTGCTTGCTTGTTGCATGTTTTTGCGGGCGGGCGAGCGGTGCACGAGTCTGCATTTTGAATAGCACGAAAAGAATTGTTTAGCGGAATATTGCAAATTATATTCATATACCCATAACTTAGTGATGGACTTCCGCAAGGTAACGCCTATTTAAATGAATAAATACCTCACCATTCCTGTGATTGTTGATGAATGAGCTCTATAATACCTAAGATCGTGTAATACCCTTCTTAAAAACGTTTTCATTTCAATCTGCTCTTTAGTGCAGTGTCGATAGAGACTGGTGGCTAATGGCGTCGTCTATACAAGATGGAATTTTAAGGAGACTGCTAACGTAAATTTTATTTGTGGCAAACTAAACTGAACTTCTGTAGTATTTTATACATTTTTATATTGTCGTAAACGTTTACATGCTTTTATGGAGCGTGTGAGACGCTTTTGCAATCGTAACTTGGTAGTTACGAAAGCAAAAACGCCTCACGTGGTCCTTAAACTCTCTAATTTTATTTTGCTGTTTCTAGACAACCTGTACCGAATGACTACAAAGATTAAATCTGCCTCCTTATTGCAGTGTCGATGAAGGTTAATGAAATGGTTTGGATATGATGTATATTCAAGGTGACTAACGCCAAGCCACAAAATAGATAGGTACAGAAGGCCAGGACGGCTATTCCGGCATTATAGGTATATTTCGCTATATCAGTCATTAGATATTTGCTTAAAGTTTGATAAATGCCATGCGATGTAAAGTGGAGTGACCAAATAAAATATTTGGAATATAAAGAATGGTCACTACAGGTTTTCAATAAAAAAAATCAACACATATCTGTACAAAATCAATTTTTAAGTCACCCACGATGTGCCTTCGCAATTTTTGCGCAAGTGCCAGAATTGACGACCAGCTATGTGATTAATTCGTCGTACTGTCACTCTACCGAATCTTACCGATATGTGTACCAACACGTCTATGTGTGCGTGCGCTTGAAATCGCTGGTTGTAGGGAGCAGGCTTTCTGTACCTATCTATTTTGTGGCCACTGAAGTCCGATGGATTAAGGCATTTTGTTTCATATTCCAAAGTTAATAAAGACGTCGTCGCAGGACTTCAGTGGTGGCGAGGACTCTAAACTAAACTTCAGTAAGTTTAAAAGTACGCAGGCCATAGGACCTCTCCAAACCGGGATTTTGATAACACATCACTGGTATTTTGATCTTCAGGCAGTGTGCAGTTGTGCACCTGACAGAGGACTCATTATCATCTGATCGTTTTTACGCGTACAGCTGTCAGTAATTTTATAGACTTAAGATGTACCCATAGTGTCACCTAAATTTGTAAGTACTTATATCACGATGTTTGATGTTTTTGCTTCCCATCGAGGACCGACCGTGGTGGCTCTTTGTCGACTTTCCTGCCTACGTCTTAACAATGAGTTTGGCATTTGAAAATGTTCGATGAATTTATTCTATACATATTTTACTTTAAAGAACTGTGTTACCTAATAACGCTTTCCGTGACTTACAGACACATAATAAACAAGAAAGGGTATACTTTTGGATATTTTGCAAGCTAGTTTTTCTTTGTTGATTATCTACTATATTTTCAGAGTTCTTCCAGTGTTTGATCTACAGCAGGTATTGTGCCCGTCATTTCTATTAGACTGTTGAGTGTGTTTTGTTTACCGCCATTTATGCCAATCGGTCAAGAATTTCATTTTTAGGGTTCCGTACCCGAAGGGTGGCAAACCGCCTATACTAACCACTATCTGTCAGTCTGTCCCAGGGGTTTACAGCATCAACCATAACAGGTAGAATGTTGAAATTTTCACAAAATACGAGGTAGTATGGCCTCAAACACGACAAATAATAAAAAAAAAAATAAGTGCGGTCCCCATACAAAAAACATCGAAAAAGTTGTACTATTTAAACGTTATTGGTTTTGGCTCTTACTTAAAGACGGTAAAACATACAAGTTTTAAATTTAGTCAGGTTGTAGGATATACTCTGAAGTAAAACAAAAAGTAATAAAAAGCAGGGTTCCGTACGACGGTGCCATTTTTTTGTCCGGTGCTACTATTTAATCGGCTTGTTTTTTGTTGCCTCCATGCTGCTTTGGCATTTATATTGTTGTTATTCATCGTAAATGTTTAGGGTTCCGTACCAGTATTTTGGGGTGGTACGAAACACTTAATTTGTGCGCAAGTCCGACTCGCACTTGGCCAAATTATAATACGCATATTTTTAATAAATTAAGAAGATGGCGGGATAAGGTCACACGAGCTATAAAATGGTAAACGAATGTACTACTTTTATTTAAGAAATAGTGGCAAAATGTTTGGGCATTAACAATAAAACTTTTGTGTACAAAAAAGAACTGTAGCTTATTAAAATTCCTTACAACTTTACAAAATGTCAGGGTTACACGAAACTGTGTACTTATATTAATTTCACTTATGCCCATCATAATTCAGTGGAATTGAGTAATTTGATGAATTTGTATCATTATTACAAAACGTTACATCAATATTTTTTTGGTGTAATCCCGTGATGTATAATCTAATGTATAATCTCTTAGATTCCTAATAGGTATACTCGATTAGTTATCGTTGAACTGTATTCTATATTATTGCCCCCGCCAAGACGAGCCAAAGGAAGTGAGGTACTACGTACCTTTTATCGAAGCGTTTCGTCTTATTTTCGAGCCCTCATAGCTTTGGTCTGGATAATACAAGAGATACCAAATTCTATCTCAAGATAAGATGTAGTTAGCAGTTTTAATAGGTTGGGGAAAAACTCTTTTCGTGAACGTGCGAAAAAAGTCGTGGTCAAAGGCTGGTCAGGCTTCACAGACTCTGGCGAAACCCGGGTTATCTCGCAACAAGGTAATGCTGTGTGTATGGTGGGATTGGAAGGGCATTATTCATTACGAGCTGTTACCGCCAGGCAGGACCATCGATTCTGAACTCTACTGCGAACAACTGATGAGATTAAAGCAAGAAATTGAGAGAAAGCGGCCGGAATTAGTCAACAGAAGGGGTGTGGTTTTTCATCATGGTAACGCTAGACCTCACACATCTTTAGCCACTCGGCAAAAATTAAGAGAGTTTGGCTGGGACGTATTAGTTCTGCAGATTTCCACTTGTTTCGGTCTCTTCAGAATTCTTTAGGCAGTGTCAAGTTAACACCACGAGAGGACTGCCAAAACCACTTGTCGTGGTTTTTTGATCAGAAGCCCCAGAATTTCTATAGCAATGGGATCATGTCCGTATCTACAAGATGGCAGAAAGTTATCGAACAAAATGGCACCTACATACTTTGTAAAATATTATTATTAAAAATGTTTTTAATTTTCATATAAAATGCGAAGAAACTTTTTCCCCAACCAATATTAAACACGATAAGTTTAATTTGTCCAGCTTTTATGCTTTTAATTTTATTAATATCTAAAATACGTTGATTTTGTTACTCACTCTCTTGGCTCACCACTCACTGATGATAATCAAAACCTCTAGGGTACTTCCTGAAGTCCTAGAAAGCTAAAATTTGGTATGCAGGCTAGGATTAGCACACAAAAAAAGTGAAACGGCTAAGCCATACTTTTTGACCAAGGTGTAGGGTTTGTAGAGTTAGGGCTTGTAGAGTTAGGCCTTGTAGACTTAAAGCTTGGCTCAAGTTGGCTCTACGTGAGATCTGAGTCTTGGCGACCTAGTTTACATGCAATGTTTTTGATGGGATACTATTACGAAATTTCTTTAGTTCTATACGTTGGCTGGCAGGCACCTTAATACGAAGTCTCGGGAGCAGGAAACTACCGGCAATTTTCCTAGGTTTTGTAAGAAATACCCTTTTAGCAAAGGAAATGGATTTTTATTGAGTGTTAATAAACAAAACAAGGCAAATGCAGGTACGACTTAAAAACCGAGTTTTTGTACCTACCCATTGGAATGATCGAATCCTTCAATTTTCTTGTCTACGTATTGTTCAGTCAAGAGTCTTTGTCACTAGTTTGAGGGTGTAATTAATCAAATCAAATGTCAAATCAAATAATTTATTCAAGGAACCAGAAACAGCTTAACCTAATTAAATTTAAATTTATAAACTTAGATTGGAGAACAAATATGTAGGCACAAAAGAGTATACAAACATTAGGTTTACATAATATAGTACAGGCATATCTATAGCGATCTTCGAATATTAGTTTGCAAATGTTAAGCTTTGTTAATATGAGCTCTGACCTGAGTCCTAAGCTAGTTTGTAAACAAACTGTATTTTGGGTCTCAGTTTCTCCCCATTTATGATTTAGTGTAAATGCACTGCAAATTTCGCGCTTTGTTGGTTTTTAATAATATTTAGTTGTTTAGAATACTATAGATGTTAATCTAAATATTTGTATTATTTGGTAATATTAAATAAATACACAAAAGTGGTAAAAGTAAAAAAAAATTAGTTAAGAGTAGGTTAGCTTCAGTATCTATATAATATAAGAAACAATCTGTTCCTTAGGGATTACAAGAAGTGTTTCTGTGGCTTTATAATGTAGCTGATTAAGCGATTTTAAACTTTCAATCTTTAGCGTATGAGTAGAGTAGTCATATCGTCAATTTTAATATGGTTGTTTAGAAGATTATACAAATAAGGTCCAAGAAAATAGAAGAACCGTTTTGCTGATGTTGTTCTACAATATGGGGTAGTATACACAATGTCGTCACATCTTCGTGAGTTACGTTTAAAACTGCTGTAATCTGAGCTGCGATGGTGTCTTAGCAGAAGATTATGCATGAAAAGCGGCCTGACAGTAAGTAGTTTGGATTCATTAAACAAAGTGAAAGTACATGTTCTAAACGGTTTAAAAAACATGACCTTTATTATAGTTCTTTGTGCTTTTTCTAGGTTTAGTAGATAGGTTTTATCAGCCTCTTCCCAAACAAGCACACAATAGCCCAAGATTGACTAGCATAATGATATGTACCTATATACCGACCGCAGCAGCTGTACGTCGGCCACGTGTCTAAGGTGTTTAAAAATGGAAATAAGTTTACGAATCCTACTTGTTAAGTGATCTATATGTGCATGCCATGTTACGTGCTGGTCAAGACACACACCAAGGTACTTGATGGTGTTAGTGTGCTGCAAACTCGGACAGTCGCTGGGTTGCCTTATGCTATTATCACACTCATGCACTTTCAGTTGGATAAGGTTTGGGTCTGAGAGTGTAAGACTCGTGAGTGTAAGGCAATGTATTTGCTTTTTTTGACCTTCAGGGTTAGAAGATTGTTATTTAACCAGGTTGCGTTTTGCAAGGACTTATTACACAGGTCATTAATGTAACACAGGAACAGCGTAGGGCCAATTACACTGCCCTGGGGTATTCCGTATCTGACGACGTCACGAGTGCTAATAACTTCGAGCGTGAGATTTATCACGTGTTTTCGGTTTTTGAAACAGTCCTTGAACCACGCATGCGATAACCCTCGGATACCCAGTTTTTCCAGCTTAGCCAGAAGGATCGGAACAGAGACGGTGTCAAATTCCTTGGCAAAATCCAGGAACACTCCAAGACATTTCTTCTTTTTATCGAGGTTATTTATAACTTCCTGGGTTAAAAAATTACTCTCTAAGTTTTAGCTTTAGTAAAGCTAGGAAAAAAAATAAATGGACAAGTGCGAGTCGGACTCGCCCACTAAGGGTTCTGTTACAGACTATATTTTTTAAATGATTTAATTACAAATGTATAGGTATAGTTTTCAGATTTTTCCCTATACTTGTAGTATAAGACGGTATTATTTGCCAAATTTCATATTTCTAACGGAAAATACTTTTTTTACGTTTACTTAGAAGTTTAATTTAATCACAACTTTAAGAAACTGTAGACCTGAGTATATGTCTCTAAGGAACTGCCTGCCCCAGAGAAAAATTGATTTAGTGAATATATTTTCGTTTTTAGGGTTCCGTACCTCAAGAGGAAAAACCGGAGCCCTTATAGGATCACTTTGTTGTCAGACTGGTCTGTCCGTCTGTCTGTCCGTCTGTCTGTCTGTCTGTGAAAGACCCTTTATGTCGGGAACGCGTGGAGGTATCGAGTTGAAATTAAAACCATATATTAGTCTCCGTTCCTCAGTTCATCGTTCATAGTCATTAATAATTACACACGGATTTAAAAAAAAATATTTCACTTTTGTATGGATATATTCTTCACTTATTGTTTGTTTCCTGGGAACACAGGGACACATAAAAATACAGTATATCGAATCGATACGACATGAATCCCCGATGGGGTGTCAGGAGTGTTTCCAAGTTTGAAGTGTGAAATGCGAGTCACAGTCACACGTGATGAGTGTTGAGGCCTATCGCCGTACTTCGGGCACAAATGTGAAGCACGCGGACCGAACCGAATGTGCTCCGCGGGTTTGAACCTACGACTTCTGGGTTAGCAGGCGAGCGCTCTACCACTCAGCTACAGAGGTGGTCACATATAAAATAATTTTAATGAGAACCAAAAGTCAATGTCAAACACATAGGTATCTACGATAAAATAATTGGCCCGAACAAAAAAAAACGATATGACTATCCAAAAACAAAACAACGCGGGCGAAGCCGTGGGCAAAAGTGAGTTTGTTATAATCGTAGTGACCAGCGGGCCTAATAAGTAACGTTGTATCGGTTGCCAACTGGTTGCCTGAAACTTCGCGAACTGTGACGTCAATTTAAGTACGAACGTATCCTTAAACTAGCTTTTGCCCGCGGCTCCGCCCGCGTGTTATTCGTTTTAACGACATGCTTTTTTCCGGGATAAAAGTAGCCTATGTGTTAAGTCTAGGTGGAAGAGCTGATGCCAGGCTCGACTGTGGAGGTACCACCATCTTACTCGCAAATCCTCCCGAAGTTATTCGGGGGAGAGTAAGAGAACAGCTCTCAGGCAAAACCAGGCGGCCCACCATTGCCTGGGACCGATAGATGGCGGTATATCCATCCCCAGTTGCCGGGACTTATATAAAACAGACTGGTGACGGGCAGCAGCATCACTGGTGCAAGGGTTTCGGCACCGCGCTCACCAACCCGCCTGCCCAGCGTGTGTGAGTATGGGCATTTCTTCCGGGAGGCCGCCAACTGTGGACGAAACAGGCTGATGGATGGATGGATGTGTTAAGTTAGGGTATAAGCTATATCCGTTCTAAATTTCATCCAAATCCGTCCAGCCGTTTCAGCGTGAAAGAGTAACAAACATACACGCACACACACACACTCACGCACAAATTTTCGCATTTATAATATTAGTGTGATGTGATAATCGGTATTCGATAGTACCTATATATTTAGGTATGTTTTTGATGTATAGCACCCAGTTTCCAACCGACTCAACGATACATAATCTTGGGGCTGGTCAACATATTATTGGATGTTATATGTATCGGTAGCTAAGGGTTCATATAGCACGATTCCCATAGGCTTGTTTTGGCAATGGCATCCATACTACATTTCTTTATTCCGTGCTCTTCGCTTTGTCAAACATTTCCATAAATCTCAAATACACTTGGCTGACAGGGAGTTGCAAGTACAAAAAGAAAATATGTTTTCTTTGGTTGCTTTTCTGAGTAAGGCAATTTTTTTGTCCGGGTTCCTTTTTCTATATGTTCACCCTTCGCCACTGATATGTATGCTTATGGGTGTTGATAAAATAATGCCCAAGCCAAAAACGAGGCAGCTTGCAAACGCCTAGTAACAAAATAAAAAGAGATTAGGTGGAATTTCGATTTCGAGTAACCACTTAGTAAATGTAAAAGTGCCTCGTCCGATTTTCAAATTAACTTATTGAACCAGTAATCTTATACACCAGACCTTGCGCTAGATTTGATTTTTTACTGAGATATTGGTCCAATGATTGATCCAAGTTTACGACCTCGAAGGCTGGAAGCAACCTAAGTGACAAGGCGACAAAGTTACTGGATCATACCTCCGTAGACTCAAAATCGAATTAAAATCCCGCATTTCAAGTCACTCTCAGAGAATTTGAGTAATTTCCATTCCTCGTATTTTACAATATAATTCTAATCATTGTTTAAACTTCTTCTTAAATATTAAATACTGTATTAAAAATATTAATTTAAAAAAAAATTGGGTGATGATAGAGTAAAATTATTTCTAATTATACTTTACCAGAGTTAAAAAATAAAATATATTAATAAATAAGTATATTTTTTGCAACATCGACCCCCTTTAAATATAATGTATTTTTAACACAGACCCATGGAACTACTTGTAATTATCGTAGAAGCTATAAGCTATTTGACTATTCTATAAGATAGTTAAGGCTTTATCTTTCCCAGGAAAAGCAAAATGACAGTGACAGACAGACGAATACATAGCCAGACTCACGAGTCACACCAAGAGAGATCCTTTCGCTCATTTTTAGGGTTCCGTATCCGAATGGTAACACCGAGGCCTATTAATGTCGCTCTGCTGTCTGACCGGGAATGTCTCGGCCCGGTTTCTAGCTTGTATGTTCTGTAGAATATTGACCCAAACCATATATCAAATTAAAAATTAAGTATAGTAGTTCGCCCTGAACTGTGAACTCGCTTTCACCCGATTTGTGCTTGACCGATTTGGCTCGTGCTTAAACTTTAAAATTCTTATTGCTTTATTAACTCGCCTTTCAAATTTCACGATATTCCGAACAATGATATTACGATGTGGAGATTCATCTACAACGTAATGCATAAAATTATAATTGACATCAAACTATATATGGTCGCGAAATGCCATAAATCACATTTATTTAGTACTTTTTATTCAATAATAAGAAAAACAATTTATAAGATATGCACTTTGCACCGAGCTCGAAACGTTCCGCCTTAAGGGCTTGCCTTTGGTCTTTCAACGGTTTTTGTTTTAATATGCTGAGTCAACTACTCACCTGATCAAAAAAACTTGGACACGTGTTTTTTCAGACCTTTGTCTTTCCGTTGTCAGGTCGGTTACCTAATTGAACACATTTCACTCGATAATTATGCTTTTTTAGGTAATTAATTCGTTTTATGTCTAAGCGGCTTGAGTTTTATATCCGAAATTACTGCGATAACAAGAAAACATGGTTTATTTTCCGATGTCAGGTGAAAAAACTCCTCGTAAAATCCAGAAAAACCTCGAAAATTCACTGATTTTGCGTGCTGGCAGCGCGAAGCGAGCGTTCTAATGTAGACTTTCTGAAAACATACTGAAGTTCAAAATCGCTCAATAACATTATCGTGCATCAGAGGTAAGGCCTTAAATGGTACGGAACCCGCAGGGCGCGAGTAGTACTCACACTTGACCAGTTTTCGGGTAAGTAATTCTAAACATAAAATGTAAACTGGTGAGAAATATGTACATATAATAATCTTTGAATCATGTGATAAAGTACCTTTGTAAACTTGTTTCAGGTTGTGTTTAGTCTGAAGCTTTGCTTTTTCTTTCATTTTTCCATGGCAAGTCATTAGTGTCGCGAAAAACATAAAAAGGAGACGTGTCAATAGCAATGGCAAAAAGAAATGCTGTTCAAAGCAATGTCGTTGTGTGAAAATACGAACTTGCAACGAAACAGTTGGGATCAAAAGTATTTCTAATTTAATATCGGATATATCACACTAATATTATAAATGCGAAAGTTTGTGTGTGTGTGTGTGTATGTTTGTTACTCTTTCACGTGGACTGCACACAATTAATGAATGTGTACTACAGGGGCAGTAACCTACTCCTATTTACAACATGCCACTATATTTCTGCTCAAGTGACGGCGTCGAATTTAGTTAGACATTAATTGGAAAAAAAAAGTGTAAAACCTATCACAATCAATTAGTATAGTTTGTGCAACAAGATTAGGTGGTAGAGCTGATGCCGGGCTCGACTGTGGAGGTACCACCATCTTACTCGCAAACCTCCCGAAGTTATTCGGGGGAGAGTAAGAGAACAGCTCTCAGGCAAAACCAGGCGGCCCACCATTGCCTGGGACCGATGGATGGCGGTATATCCATCCCCAATTGCCGGGCCTTATTAAAAATAAACTGGTGACGGGCAGCGGCGTTTCTGGTGCAAGGGTTTCGGCACCGCGCTCCCCAACCCGCCTGCCCAGCGTGTGTGAGAATGGGCATTTCTTTCAGGAGGACCGCCAAGAGTGGCAAAATCCTGGCAAAAAAAGTGGACGAAACAGGCTGAGGGATGGAAGGGGGAGGGATGGTGCAACAAGAGAGCAATGTTAGTTTTTGTTGCGAGTGCTGGCCCCAGTAGCACAAAAACCTGTACAGTAGCTGACTACGATTACACTTTACTCAATACTATAAAATGTACAAGCAAGCAGATAAAGAGCAGTATAGCTAGCTATACAGCTATGTATACAGATTACAGACTAAAGCATCTTAGTAGAGAACAAGTAGCCTATTATACAGATTAAGTAGTTGCCCTTACGTACAACCTTTTCAACAGAAATTAGGTACCTAGATCACGTCTTCTCAAAACTATGAAATAGATCTACGAAGTTGAAATGGTAGTTTATGAAACTGGTACGTAAAAAGGTTATTCAAAACACGAGTGTCAGTTTAAAAAACGAGTCGTAGGCGAATTTTTAATAGTACACGAGTGTTTTAATACCTAGTTATGTATAGTTTCATACACTACTTTATCTCAACTCATGCCCAACAACCTGTTTTCAGTCTTGATAAAATTTGTCGTTAGCCAGTTACAATAATACAATACAATATAACTTTATTTGCACACCACAAAGAAGGAAACAAAAATAATATAAATTACAATAGCCAAATAACGTAGGTACAATCAGGCGGCCTTATCGCTTATAGCGATCTCTTCCAGACAACCTTTGGGTAGAATCTGGTTTGAAAGGAGATTGATGAATAGGCGGTGCACTAATTTTAAAATAATATTTAAATATACTATACAAAATCTACATTAATAAATTTAAAAAATAATAATAATGTATTATAGATAAATAACATGAATGAATAAATATATACATACATACATATATTACATAAATAATAAATAAACTTTAAGAGGAATGTAGATAGTTCAGTGGTCAGAGTGAGAGGTAGTGTTCTTTTACCAGTCTCTTAAAGACTGGTAGGGAAGGTGCTCTTCTTATAGATAGAGGAAGATCATTCCACAAACGGACGGCTTGTACTGAAAAGGAATTGTCATAGAAGGACGATGAATGTATTGGGGTAGCCAGGAGTAGATTTTGAGAGGACCGTAAGATACGGTCATGAGTACCATGAAGAAACTGAAAGCGAGCTTTGAGATATGATGGGGTGGCAGGATTATTTAATACAGAATACAAAAGAGACAGAATATGAGAATTGCGACGACGACGAATAGGAAGCCAATTAAGACGCGAACGAAATTCAGAAATGTGATCGAATTTACGAATACCAAAAATGAACCTAATACAGAAATTCTGAAGACGTTCGAGTTTATCAAGTTGGACCTGAGTAAGATCGAGGTAACAAATATCTGCGTAATCGAGAATCGGTAGTAACAAGGAATGTGCAAGCGCAATTTTAGTAGCAGTCGGGAGGAAATTTCGAAGCCTTCTCAGAGCTCCTGCAGCCGCAAAAAGTTTTCTGCTAACTTCATTTATTTGGGGGTCCCATGACAGGCAACTATCTAATAGGAGACCTAAATTTTTTACTTTGTTGCTGTATGGTATTATAGTCCCATCAAATACAATAGTAGGAACTGTTTGCCAGTCAATCCTATCGGTGAACCAAGGACTTCCGATGATAATGACTTGCGTCTTGGAGGGATTGATTTTTAAACCATATTCGTTGCTCCAGACAGATATTTTTGATAGATCGGCATTTGTCGTAGCTATGGCTTCTGGAAGATCTTCTAATTTGGCCTGAGTGTAAATTTGGAGATCATCTGCGTAAAGGTGGTAGGACGAAGAAATAAACTGAGATATATTATTAATAAATATAGCGAAGAGAAGAGGAGATAGGACGCCACCTTGAGGAACACCGGCAGTAGTGTCGCACCATTCAGAAAAGGTATCATCAATGCGGATACGTTGCCGGCGCCCCTGTAGATAACTACGAAACCAGTCAATCACCGTTGGAGATATGTTAAGAGAACGTAGCAGACCCAGTAGGATTTCAAAGTCAACTGTATTAAATGCGTTAGAAAAGTCAAGTAGGGTCAGAACTGTGAGTTGTCCATCATCCATTCCTTTGCGTATATCATCAGTAATTTTTAGAAGGGCCGTAGCGGTACTATGACCAGGGCGGAAACCTGACTGATGAGGATTCAGAAGGTTGTTTTTGTTCAAAAAAACACTTAACTGATGATGGACAGCACGTTCAAGGACCTTGGAAAGAAACGAAAGGATAGAAATAGGACGATACTCAGAAAAAGTAGTGGGATTTGCTTTTTTAGCTAAGGGAGTCACTTGAGCATCTTTCCATAAGTTCGGAAAAGATCCTGTGGAGATGGATCGATTGAGGATACAGGTGATGATGGGTAAGAGGATATCAAGGATAGGAACGATCATTTTACGACTAATACAGTCACTTCCTACAGCGTTGGATGAAATGGCATTAATGTGTTTCTTAACATCACAATCGGTGAGTTGACTAAAATTAAAAGAAGGGTAGTCGGGTGTTGGGATTGCCAGTTTTGTTTTTTCTTGTAAAAGCTCATTCTAAAAATGTTCGTAATTTCCGTCGTTATTTCCAGAATGTCAGCTGGAGTCAAATTTATCATCATCATCACTGCTGTTAGTAATTTTAGGGCAAAATAATTATTTTGACCCATAAAACCACTGTAAATAATAATTTCCACGTAAGCTACGGCGCCAAAATCCAACAAACAGTCCACCACGCATATGTACGCGTTGCGTGCGCCTCGGCAGGTATAGACAATGCAGGCCGAAAATAAAATGAAATTTTGACCTCCTTTGTCACGCCGCAATATTATTTAGTACGTGTTAGAGAATATTATATAATAACCTCATTGGTATTTGACTTAGACAATGGTCTAAGGTATTTGATATTAAGCCTCAGACATGACTGTATGGGCTAAGTTCCCTTTGCCTTCCTAGTTAGTATAACATGTAATCTCAGTAAAAGTTTTCTTATAGCATTATGTAGTTCGGAGACCTATTACTACATATAATTTTTTTTTGTGTTTTGGAGTCGTTCATGAAAAATATTTTTCATTATGCCAGTAGTTTTCAGTTCGTAATGAGGATTTTACGATATTAGGTTAGATAAAACCTATTTTAAAATTAGTAGATGACCGCTAAGTAAGTTCTTTATTTGTTAACTGTGTTAAATATTTGTTGTAATGCAAGTTTGCTGTCAATGTCTATATAAGGTGACTTTAATGTATGCAGCCAAATTCTTACTGAAGACTCAGTTACAAGGTTCGATGATTTTTTTTGTGAAATTCGTAAATTATTCTTTTTGTGTTCCTTACAAACGCAAGCCCAGCCCCGAGTCAATTACTATGGGACGTCAAGATTTTATTTTGCGAAATTAGCAAAAAGTTGTATCGATCCGTGTTACGATTACTTACCAAGCCTCCAGTATGAGGCTGTATAAATTAAACTTACCTTTTATATTCAGAAAATATAATAGAAAAGCATGAAAAAATAAGCAGTGCTTGATCATAAAAAAACAATTATTCAACATTTATTTTCTAAATTATTATTAAATACCGGCTTTAACACTCATGTATTATTATTGTTGACTATATGCTAACTGTTTCACCGAAACAATTTCGGCATTCTCAGGGCGAGTGTCGTTCTTAGGACCACCGACGTTTGTCACTCGGCCACTCAGTGAAAAAGCCACCAAGGAAGTTCAAGGTCCGGCCGTCATACTTAGAGGTACTAATGGCAACCGTTTTTTGGAGTCTCGAGGGGATACAAGTTTACTTGATCAGCTTCGTGAAATAATAAAAGAAATAAAAAACCGGCCAAGTGCGAGTCGGACTCATTCACTATGGGTTCCGTACCATTATCTATAAAAACGGCAAAAAAATCATGTCTGTTGTATGGGAGTACGCGGGTCCGACTCAACGGAAATATATACATCATCTGTGAAAATTTCAACTGTCTGACTATCACGGTTCATGAGGTACAGCCTGGTGAAAGACGGACGGACGGACAGCGGAGTCTTAGTAATAGGGTCCCGTTGGTCACTCTTTGGGTACAGAACCCTAAAAAAAGTAATAAACAAAGAACATGAGAATATAGTGGCCAGTAACATTTTCAAACTTTCTTTAACAAAGGAGATTTTATTTAAGCCACTCCTCGTAGCTACCTGTAGATTAAGTTTTTTTAGGTATATTATTATTTTATTTATTTATTTATTTATTTATTTATTTATTTCTCTCTTACATCTATCATTACAGGTTCTTAACCTAATGCGACAGTGTATTTCCATAACAAAGGATACCAAGTGTAACCTTTGTGAATTCGCTTAGCGTACAAGAAAACAAATCGATTTCCTCCGCGACCATGTTGAGAGTGTGCAGTGCACGCGTTAAGGGCGTCTTGCTCAGTAGGTTGGTGCGAGCTTTCGGCACCACCAGCAACCGCGGCCGCCGCCGCCGACCCACGAACCCGTCAGGCACGCACAGATCTACTCTTCTAAGCAACTCCGGATTATGTGTCTTCCCGTTAATCAATTTAAACAAATAGCTTACTAATGCTAATATCCTACGAACTCGTAGCTCAACGTATCCCACCATACCTAGTATAAATAGAGTCGGGTACATGAGTGGGTAAAATGGATATACCCCATAATGTCTAAAGTATAAATATCTAATAAATTTGTTTTGTATTTTCTCCATCATGAGACTATATTAATCTCATGGGGAGCCCAGATGACTGCGTTGCTTTCTAGCTGACTCCTAACCAATGCATTGTATAAAGCAATTATGGCCCTAATATTCGTAAAACCATGCACTCTGCGTAATATAAACCCTAAATTTCTAAAAGCTTTTTTACAGATTTTAATAATATGCTCCCTAAAGGATAAATTTGTAGTAAATCTCACCCCAAGATCTCGCACTTCAGTTACTCTTTTGACAGGTTCTGTGTCAACTTTGTACTCGTGATGGTAAGGAGCATGCGACTTTGAGAATGAGATAGTCAAGCATTTAGACGTGTTAAACTGCAGTTTGTTAGCTTTACTCCACGCCACCACTGCATCGATATCCTCCTGTAATCCTACACCTTCTGAGGAGTTCTTAACATTTAATGATAATTTGAGGTCATCAGCAAACAATAAACATCTCGCGTTTTTTACCACATTGGGCAGATCGTTTATCATAATCAAAAATTCTAGCGGCCCCAAATTACTGCCTTGACTGACCCCAGATCGCGTGTAATAAAGATCAGATCTATGACATTCGTATTCTACATACTGCTGTCTGTCCGCCATGTAGCTGGAGAAAAATTTCAGCAGCTGGTGGGCACAACCGACCCCCGCCAACTTATGTAGCAAGATATCATTATCGACTAAATCGAATGCTTTTTTAAAGTCAAAGTATACGGTGTCGATTTGCCCACCGGAATCCACTGTTGGCACCACTTGCGCCATTAGGTTCAGGAGATTAGTTTCTGTGTTGTGTTCTGGTCTAAAACCGTGCTGTGCATCTGATAATTGAGCACTGACCTGGGTTAGTACGGATTTTTGAATCGCCGATTCGAACACTTTTGCTGGCGTAGAGAGAACCGCAACTGGTCTGTGATCCCTCACGTCTGAACTGGAGGCTCCTTTAGGAACAGGTATTACGCGAGTCACCTTCCATCGACTTGGAAAGAGCATTTTCTGCAAACAGTTGTTGTACAAGTGAAGTAAAGGTTCCGCAAGAACAGCACGACAATCCCTAAAGAAGTAAGCTGGCACCCCATCTGGGCCTGCTGACCGCTTTGGCTTCAACCGTTTAAGCGACTGCCTCACCTCTAACAACTGTAGTTTTTCAAGATGAATGTGGGCTGCAGCATTCTGTCCACCTACGTCTTTCACTGCTTTCTCCACATCAAGTCTAGGACATTCCGGGTTGTAGACTGAGTAAAAGTATTCAGCAAACTTTTCAGCACTTTCTTCAGCTGTAAGAACAGTATCATTGAGAATAATGTTTTTCCCATTGCGATCTCCTTTTTTAGATTGCACATACTTCCAAAACGACTTCGGGTCCTCGACTAAATGACTCTGAACGCGGTCACAGTAACACTCTTGTGCCAATTTTATCAAGATCTTAACATGAGCCCTGCATCGCGAAAATGCTTCATAATCACATTTACTCCTACTTGCCTTAAATTTCTTATGAAGCTGAGCCTTAAGCTTAATGTCGCGAATAATTTCAGATGTGTACCACTCGGGATAATTGTATCTAGAGTCTACACCCTTTCGCATTTTTCTCGGAACACAGTCATCGATAATTTTATTTAAAATATTATAGAAACTGTCTAATGACTTATCTACCTCTTCTACTTCATACAATGGACTCCAGTCTGCAGAAGCTATAGATGCGTATAGCCGGGGAAAATCAGCTTTATTAAAATTCCAACTCGATTCCAGTAAATTTTTCGAATTTACGGAACTCTGATAATCTGTGCCTGGGTGACGTTGTTGCGCGGCAGCGGCGGCGGGGGCAGCGCAGGCGCGGGCGGCAACGCGCACCGGCATTCGGATTTCTAGTGGCGGGTGATGAGAATCCACCGGGACGAGTGACTCACCCGCTGCGCACACTACCACCTCCTTATCCTTCGATGCAAGCACCAAATCTAACTGCCTGTTATTACAGTTCGAAACGTTATTGTTCTGAGCTAATACACAAAAACTTTTAAAATATTCAAAATAATTGCTAACATTGTTGGAACAAGAATACAAATTGAAATCACCTACTATTAATACGTCACTATACTTCAAAGATATCTGTTCTAATATTTTGAACAAAATTAAGTAATCGCATTCGTTACTATTTGGAGGTATATATAAAACACAAACTATAAATAGAAATCGATGTTTTAAATGAACAGTAGCGCAAACCAATTCAAAAACACAATCGTCAATGTTTACGTTATCTGGAATCGCAACTCGCCGCAGCTTAAGCCGCGGTGTGGCCACGAGAAACGCTCCGCCTTGCTTGCGTCCATCAGCGCGATCACACCTGATGATTTTGTATCCCGGGGGAATTATTTCTGCATCATTTACAGAATTGTTGCACCCCGTCTCCGTAATGGCAAATAAATCCGCACATGAAGATGCAATCCCTGAACAAAATAAATCTAATTTTGTCCGTAGTCCTCTTACATTTTGGTAATACAATTCCAGGGTCCTATTCTTAGGTTTGTTTTTGATTTGTTTGGCGAAACCATATCCATTCGCAGAATTCTATGTTAATTGACCATAGTTAGAAACTTTATTAGTAAAAAGTCGAAACGTGGGCAAAGTTCTGAATAATATATTATCATCTGAATAAGAACGACGACCTAAATGTTCTCTTACTTCGGGTATTTATCGTACCTTCCTCTGAATACTGCCTCGCATTCTTGCTTCCGTCGCATGCTGAATTTTCAATTTTCTTTAATAATTAATAAATAACCTTAGCTGCACACTTTTGAACCTTATTCACTGAGCATAAGAACGAATACATGTAATTTTGGGTTTCAACGTTACATACTTAAAAAAACCCGTCAAGTGCGAGCAGGTCTCGCTCGAGCCCTTAGCGTTTTATACCATTCCAAAACTTCTATCAATACCTACGGCCGCTCGGCGCCTAAACACGCCCTAGGGCTGCCAACTGACTGTTTACGTATTTGATAATGGTATATTATTATTATAAAAGTTGTATTTAAGCAACCATACAATGCACAACATACTCTGTAGTTTCGTGCCATAATCAACGAAAATGCGCGGGAGCGACACAGAGACGACGTGCGTACGTAACTGCTGCGGTGCGACCGCGACTGTCGTAAACCGAGTTGTACTGAGTTTTAGAGAGGGGGGGGGGGGTCGTTTCGGCCCGTTTGTATGGAGATAGAATACTATTACTTATTCATACTCCGGTAAAGAGCAATATCATTTTCCGCGTTGAATTAGAAGCCTGATTTTTTGACGCAGCACCTGAGGCCCATAAGGTTTGAGTTTCATTTTAATATCTCTATTGGTGTATGGAATAATAGGCACAATTTCTAAATGAATTGATTATATAAGGTTAAGGTAAGGTTAAGGTATAGCGAATGTAAGAGAAATTAAATCATAAAAATTATAATTATAACATCCATCCATCCATTAGCCTGTTTCATCCATTGCTGGACATAGGCCTTTCCAGGATTTTGCCACTCTTGGCAGTCCTCCTGGAAGAAATGCCCATACTCACACAAGCTGGGCAGGTGGGTTGGTGAGTGCGGTGGCAAAACCCTTGCACCAGTGACGCCGCTTCCCGTCACCAGTCTGTTTTAGTCGGCAATTGGGGATGGTTATACCGCCATCCATCGGTCCCAGGCAATGTTGGGCCGCCTGGTTTTGCTTGAGAGCTGTTCTCTTACTTTCCCGAATAACTTCGGGAGGATTTGCGAGTAAGATGGTGGTACCTCCACAATTGAGCCCAGCATCAGCTCTACCACCTTAATTATAACATTACTTCCCAGAATTTGATTCTTACAAACGACACTATATCGGTTGGTGGAATGATATACATACATACAGTGTGTTTATTTTAAATCAGCCGTTTCATTTCCTGGCTAAAGAAATTAGTTTTTCAAAAACCCAATGATGCAGTTTTGGTTTTCATCAAAATCGGTCCCGAGACTCCTTTGAGTATTTTCCGAGTTTCGCCATCCTCGCCCACTTGAAAAACTAAATACTAAATAAAATCCCTGTATAGGATAGCAATAAAACTTTATTATCTAGGATGCGAAATGGCGGGAAGTTACTGTCTAGCCCTAAAAACGCTGGCACATTAGAGAAAGATCTCATTTCTGATGTAATATTGTACGGTTCCCATTTGCGTGGCGCTGGTTTTCTTTCATGGTGTCATTTACGAGAATATGAGAGTGGAACGGTGCGGATGTCTGGTTGACAGGCGGACGAATCATTTTCGTACTAAAATATTTTTTATGTTCAGAAATATGTTTGCTCCAAAAAATAAAGTTCACTGTTTAATTATTTGGGACAATTCCTTCTGGAATAAGGCCCCTTACAGTTGCCACAATATAAGAAGCCCGTTTTGGCATCTGTCATCGCAACGTACATAAGGGTGTAAATCAAACAAATCGGTTACTAGAATAACCGATTCTGACGAGAAATCGATTTATTTTTTTATTATTATTATTTTTTTATTAAGAAAACCAGTAATTAGTAAGCTAATTTTAACACTACACATTGAACATATATAGCTGCTAAACTTCTAACTTATTAAAGTAATCACAGCATGCATTTTATATAAGTGACATATAACATGTAAGTATACACATATCGATTTAAAATTGTATCAGTTTGTGATGGTTTGGATTATTTTTATGTTCATGTTCATTGCTTATACAAGGTGAAATTCAGTCAACCGCCTAAATTCATACTGTAGACTCGGTTAGTGATCAGGAACAAGGTTCGACGATCCTACTGGACTAGTTCAAGTCCAATTTCTACTGCAGGCACTATGGGGCAAAAAAGTTCTTTTTCTTCTTCACCTGGAGTGCTATTTAACCTTGTTCCTGATGACCCACTGAGTATCCAGTGAAAATTTAGGCGGTTGACTGAATTTTACCCTATATTATAAATTCTAGATAGAACTTGTATTGATTAACCTTATTTTTTCCACTGAAGTGTAACTATAACCCGTTTGTTCAGTAATACTTATATAGTGCATTTTTTTATTGATATAATTCAATATAATGTAGGCGTTATTATTCACAAAAATAAATATATTTTTGTTGCACACGCAACCTTCAGATGTTTTATATTTGAAATGGATATTCTTATGTCCCAGTGATATTTTGAAATGTTGTTATTCATGACTTTAATAGAGGCCTATGCTGTACTTGAAAAAAGCGGTGATTGATATAAGATACTTGCCAGTAATAAATATGCTTCACTTCATGATGAAACCATTTTCTTATCTAAATCGCCATATAAAATTGTCTTTAAAGCTACCGTATTGATAGAATGTTTTATGATTATACCATTACCATGGAATCGTTTCTTAAATGAAAAAAAAAAACGGATAAGTGCGAGTCAGACTCGCCCATCGAGGGTTCCGTTAAAGACTATATTTTTTGTGATTTAATTACAAATGTATAGTTTTCAGATTTTTCTTGATAATAATAATTGGCGGCATAAACGGCCGTATCTTTTTTACGTTTGAAGTTTGATTTTTCACAACTTTAAGGGACTGTATTTTTTGGGCCTCTATACTTGTTCAAGAACAACCTCGACTCTATTAGAATATCTAATAGATTTTTATTAGAAAAGTCTTAGTTTGAGTATTTCACAGAAAGTTCACATTGAACCTTGGTCCTGACCAGTAACCAAGTCTCCAGTATGAATTGGGCTTTGTAAACGAAATTCACTTTATATTTATCAAATTAATATTTTTATGTGGAATCTAATTAATTTGGTGATATTCAGCGATTAAATGGTTACAACACTATTATTAAAAAATAATCTACTAAGAACCTAACTGATTTTGAGACGTTTTGTGGTAATTTCAACAATGTGCAACCCGGGCGTATTGTGGGCCATAGCGCTGTGCGTGCCAGACCGCTACGTGCACCGGCGACGCCGCCCGCCGTTGCTGGCCGTGCCAAGTGCGCGCACCAACCTGATGCATGAGGCACCGAACACGCGCGCCCTTCGCACTCTCAACCGGGTCTCAGAGACAATCGATATTTTTTATTGTTCTCTGACCGAGTTCACAAGGGCTACTCTCTGTATTTTGTGTTATAATTAAGTTTTTTGTATATTGTGTAGATTTATTATATATTGTCTACTAGATTAATTATTATGTAAATATTTCGTGTGTATTTTTTTATTGTTTCTTTTTAGTTTGATATTTTTTATATAATATAATATTACTCGTAGTGTATTTAAGTTGCATTATCGTATTAGGCTAGCCTGTAAGGATGATGTACCTTTTTATACAATAATAAATAAATAAATAAATAAAAATTTAAATTTGCCTTTTATTTTGGAATTCGAGTAAAAATAATACTTGAAATATTATCTGTCATATTATGTAACGCGATAATAAAAATTTACGGTTTTATTTTGACACAATTAGGAATAATTATTTGTTTACGGTTTCGTTTATTTCATTTTAAGTTACATTCTATGGTCGTTTCTAGCTGTCAAAACGAGCCTCTTACATTGTGGCAACTTTACCTAGCTGTAGATTTATGTTATGACTATACTTGACAATATAATAGCCTTTCATAGTCCAGAGAAAAGTGGCTGTAACAAATTTCGGTACCACAAAATGAAGAAAAATAGTTATTTGTGTAACTTGCTCTCCAAGGGTGGTTTTTGTTGCGAGTGCCAAGTTTGAATCCCGAGCAAGCGAAGGATTCTATAATTGAATTGATTCTAAGTTAGAATCCTGAGCATTGTGAGAGATTCAAAGGCACAAGAAACAAAATTACCTTGCTCTCGTGTGACACATACAAACTTTTCATCTCACTAGCGAGAAAATACAAAATGTAAAAAAAATACATACACACATATTCACGCCTGTCTCTGCGAAGAAGGGTAGCCAGAGACTAGAGATTTCTATCTGTTACGAGCCTGACACACCCATTTCGCTTCTTCCACATCCTAATCATACAAATTCTTCTATTCCGGGTACTTTTGACTTTGCCCATCTTCGTTTGGTCGGCCCGGTTGAGTCACTCTACTTTTATTCATTCTCTCATCACTCTTCTGTAAATATAAAATTTCATTCAAAAAATTTTTTTGTTTAACTGACTTTCGAACGATAGTTGAGCGTGGTGAACGTGGTGGTAGTCATGACCATAGCCAATGAAAGAGTCAGCCTCAGGCTCATCAAATGAAAAAAAAACTACACCACAGAGTTTCTTTGTGTTCGCGACATTCTTAATGAGCCGTTTTTAAAAAAATTAAAACGTTTTAATTTCGTGTCAATAGATGGCGGAGTAGTCACTGAAATTCTTATGTGAAATTTATTTTTCAGTGTATTGTTGTGTGTTCTGTACTGTACATACGCAACACGCATTTTGTTATTAGACTGTTGGATATAATATAATTTTAAGTGTTTTGCGCTCGCAGTACATTAAGTTGATCTTAAGCTCCTTTGTATTTGCATTGCATTGCAACTGTTGAAAGCAGATTTGAATACAGTGACTTTTTGTGGTAATAGAATACAGTTCTGCGAGTGATTACTGACTGTTTGCGTTTCATCATGCTCGAGGACTATGGTTCATGGGCTCTTGCCAACTTGAAGGCTGAACTATATAAAAGGAATGCCAAAGTTACGGGAGGGAAAGCAAGGTTGGTCAAATCAAGTAAAAGGTGATTAGGATATTGATTCGCTATTCATAGTTGCCTACATAGTTCCATAGTCAATAGTAGAAGACGACAGAGACATATTATTAAAATTTTAAATGCTTAATTATTTCGTTTGCTGGGAAAGTATGCACTCCTTTATTTCTACCTGATAAAAAGGCACAGGCACGCATTTCTATAACTTTTCATCCGAAATAAGTCCAAAAAGATGTGTGGAGTTGAATTTGTATTTGTTGTTGTTTTGAGTTTTGTTTGAGCAAAGCAAAGCACAACAAAGCACAAACAAAGCAGAGTCTTTACCAAAGACAATAAAAATATATTATTTTCTAAGTAAAATGACAGTTCGATTTCCTTGTATTCAGCGCCATCTATTGGCTATTGAGAATACTCATCTGACAGCTGTCAAAGAAAACGCCTCATTCAAAACACTTTTTCTCACTGAGTGAGCAAAATTGACTTTTGCTCACTGATTTTAAGCAACAAAGGCGCGCTTTTTGAGCTAGTGAGGTGAAAAAAGTATTTTTGCGAAATTATAAATGAAATATGATAATACTTATTAGTATGCAACAACAACTACAATTTTTAAAATATTGTCTGTTTGTTACGTTTTAATTCAAGAACCCCTCAACGGATTTGAATGAGGTTTTCTTTATTATGCATCTTAGTGACGTGAGTCTACATATAAGCTTTATGGAGTATTAATAAATAGGTGCTACGTCAAGAACTGACGATAATTGAAAGACACTGGTGTTGATTCGGTGTGACACGACTTAACTTATTTGACCTCATTTTGAGCGTCCTGTCCTTGTCTTTTCCATACAGAAATATAAGGAAAGAATTGTTAAATGGAGTTTAGTCATGTCAAATAAGTCGTGTTACACCGAATCGACACAATTTCTACGTAAGTGAAGCCGAGAACAAAAGTTAATCTGGTTAAATGAATATATTTAATTAAAGGACGGGCCCCTAAGCTTTCACTTGACCGGTTTTTTCTTGCTTCAAAAGAACGTTTAACATAAACACAATTAAATGTTTAATGTGAAAGAAACCCATGCAAAGCGACTGAGAGTTTATTTTTGTTTTTCTCTTAACCTTGTACTTGTTTTAAAATTGTTTTGGAACATACAACCCAAAACTAATTAATAAAACAGTAAACAAGGCACATTTACTGGTAGGTGAAAGTCTAAGAAATAAAAGCTTTATCCTAGGAAAATAATAAACCAAGAGATTGGAATATTATTTGATGGTTAGCCCTGACATCAAATTTATTATATTGGCAACGGGAAAATTACGCTTCTAATAAACTATTTCATTATGTTTTTCTTGCGGAATCCATCGCTTTGGAATACTCTAAATATTATTATTAGAGTGCATTACAAACTAGAAAAGATAAATTAGAAAAAAAAAATTAAAGACAAGACTTTGAAAAAATTCTCTTGTTACCAGGACACGCGTTCTACAAAAATTCAATGGTCTAGGTAAGTACCTCGGTGGCGCAATTGGTAGCGCGCTTGTCTTGATAACAAGAGGTCGCAGGTTCGAATCATAGGCCGAGGAATTTTTTAAAATTCTTGTCTTTACATTTCTTTCTAATTTATCTTTCAATAAAAACATAATCTTAAATCAGCATCAATTATAGTATCGTTTTCCATAAACTGGTTTCTTATGTTTGAAGGTACAGGTCTAGTGAGAAATATTTCGGCATTCGCGAAATCTATGAATAATCGTATTTATTTATTGACGTCTAACAATGACGTACTACCAAGTGGACATCGGGTCTCTGCTCAAAAGTGTCCGAACCAAAAGAGAGTCAAAACCATTGAAAATTAAAAAAGGGTGTAAATCACACGTCAATCAAAATTAAGCCGTGCAGCAATGGCATACGATTCAAATTAAAATGCTTTCTTTCTTAATATTTTGACACTTTACTAAGGACACTTTTTTGGTAAATTTTATACTAGACCCGAGGTCCATGGTTTGTAATGTCAATGACGTCCTGCATTACGTTACAACTGTAAACACGCTTTTACGTGGGACGCACTATAAGTTTTCGGAATGAATATGAAAAAATACTATTAAAGGTACAAAATGAATTTATTGTTTTTCAAAATAATCTCCCTTGGCGTCTATGCACTTTTTCATTCGATCAAACCAGTTTTGAAAACTTTTGTGCCACTCCCCTGTGGTGACCTCTGAAACGTGTTTTACATACTCCTCGACAGCCTCTTCTGGTGATGAAAATCGTTGACCGCGTAATTGGTTCTTAATTTTTGGGAACAGAAAAAAGTCACAAGGTGCCAGGTCGGGACTGTATGCAGGATGACTCATGAGTTCTACATTTTTCGTCTTCAAAAAGTCGTTTGTCTGTCTGGCCGTGTGAGAACTAGCATTGTCGTGGTGCAGGATGATACGGCGTTTACGGTTATTTTTACGGAGTTCGTCAATAACTTCCGGCAAACAAATGGTCGTGTACCAGTCACTATTCACGGTACGACGATTCTCTAAAGCAACAGTAGCCACGTGTCCAGTTTTATTAAAAAAAGAAGCAATCATCCGCTTAGATGCACTTTTCACGCGCGCCACTTTGGTTGGTTTCGGCTCACCTTGAAAGACCCATACGCTCGATTGCTGCTTTGTTTTGGGATCGTAGCAATAAATTCATGTTTCGTCACCTGTTACTATGTCCCACACCAAATTTGACGCACCTTCGTTGAATCTGGTAAGCATGGCACTACACCAAGTGACGCGGTCCGTTTTTTGAGCCTCGGTCAAGTTGTGTGGGATCCACCGCGAGCACAGCTTTCTCACACCCAAATGTTTGTGTAGGATTGATTGTATTTGACTCATGCCTATTTCTAAGGATGCGCGAATTTCATGGTAGGTCACATGCCTGTCTGTTTCAATCATACGGCGCACAGCATCGATGTTTTTGTTGGTCACAGCGGTGGACGGCCGACCATCGCGAGATTCGTCACTGAGATTGATACGACCACGCTTGAATTCTGCAAACCAGCTATAAACAGTCGTCTTACATGGTGCTTCATTGCCAAAAGCTGTTTCAAGCCGAGAGATGCTCTGTTGAGCTGTCAAATTACACTTAAAATCGTAGAAAATCATACTACGAAAATTTTCCCGAGTTAAATCCATGTTGATGCAGACACACAATTTTTTAAATGGCGCCACAAGGTAAAAACAAAAGACAGTCAGATGAAACAAACTGCATTCTACAGCCAAAGAGTTCTTTTTTCAAATGTTGCAATAAATTTTTAAATATTGTTTATGTAAGTGGCCAGTTCCGGAAACTTTTAGTGTTACCTATGTATGTTTGTTAATGTAATGCAAACAAAATGTAATACATTAAATTACGTATTTTTTGTAAAGAGTGTATTATTAAGAAACTATTTCCGCAAGTTGCTTTGAAACACATTTATTGCATACTTTTTATTCAAAAGTAAGGAAAACAATATTATGGTGTGCATTTTGTACCGAGGTAGAAAGTTACACCCTTAATACTAAATTTTAAGGACTTGTCAAAAAGATAAGGATTAAACGAACTAGCCGACAAAACACGAAGTGGCAATATTTCTCACTGTGGCTGTACAATATTTTTAGTATGCTTCTGATTTAGTGCCGATTTATATTTTCGACTAGTTTCGCCTTAGCGGCATCTTCCAGGATTTAATAAATGTACGAGTAGGTATACCAAAAAATATGTTCATGTATGTGAAAACAGGATTTCCAAAAACAAAGTAAACAATTGTAAAAAGATGCAATGGTGAGTGAAGTAAAGAGGAGCGTGTTAGGTTGCTTCTTTTAGGGTTCCGTACCCAAAGGGTAACCATCCATCCATCCATCAGCCTGTTTCATCCACTGCTGGACATAGGCCTTTCCAGGATTTCGCCACTCTTGGCGGTCCTCCTAGAAGAAATGCCCATACTCACACACGCTGGGCAGGCGGGTTGGTGAGCGCGGTGCCGAAACCCTTGCACCAGTGACGCCGCTGCCCGTCACCAGTCTGATTTATATAAGGCCCGGCAATTGGGGATGGATATACCGCCATCCATCGGTCCCAGGCAATGATGGGCCGCCTGGATTTTTTGCCTGAGAGCTGTTCTCTTACTCTCCCCCGAATAACTTCGGGAGGATTTCCGAGTAAGATGGTGGTACCTCCACAGTCGAGCCCGGCATTAGCTCTACCACCTATAGGGTAACCAACGGGACCCTATTACTAAGACTCCGCTGTCCGTCCGTCCGTCTGTCACCAGGCTGTATCTCATGAACCGTGATAGTTAGACAGTTGAAATTTTCACAGATGATGTATTTCTGTTGCCGCTATAACAACAAATACTAAAACCGGCCAAGTGCGAGTCGTACCCGCAAACTTCCATACGACAGACATGATTTTTTTGCCGTTTTTATAGATAAATGGTACGGAACCCTTCGTGCACGAGTCCAACTCGCACTTGGCGTGTTTTCTAGAGTTAAGTAGTCCGACAAGGACAACTTATAGTTTCGCCATGTCCGTCTGTCCACGGCTTAGCTCAGAGACTATTAGTACTAGAAAGCTGTAATTTAGCATGGGTATACAATATGTACATATTAATCACGCTGACAAAATGGTAAAATAAAATCTCTGTTTAGTAGACCAACTTATAAAATGTACTGGGCAACTACAGAACCCTACACTGCGCGTGGCCCGACACGCACTTGGCCGGTTTTATTTCATTCTGAATTCGGGATCCGAGAGGAGAAGAGCGCGGCGACCCTTATATAGGTAGTTCTATGAGTATTCATGATAATTGGCCATATTATGGTCAATTATATCATGATGCTGCGATCACCGATCAGGCTAACACATGTGCATTATACTCATTTACTTTTTAATACAAGAGTCGCGAAAATTCATTAATTGATGCAATTTTTTGCTTTTTTGCAGTTCGTGGACACGATTTGGAAGCTATGACGTAAATAGGATGGTGAGTCACAAATCCCGTTGCTTGTTGCATGGATGAACAATTTGCCTATGCTTGTTGTGATGTTATTTGGTTCCTAAAATGGTAATCGTTAGATGCCCATAGTTAGATGCTGAATCACAACTTTTTAGGATAACTTTGTTTAATAATCAATAATTTTTAACAACCAGAAGTCCGTTATATGCAAGGTACGTCAAAGGTACACAAAATACTGGTTCCAATAATAAATGTAGAAATATAGTTTATTTAAAGTACCAAGTTGGTACTTTAAATAAACTATATTTCTACATTTATTAACGGAACCAGTAAAACTTATTTTTATGAATTAAAACTACACACAAAACTCAGTTAAAAACATACATTCTACGTACTTTGTCTGCGATAAAAGCAAACATAACAAAATATATAAATTAACTAACTATTTGCTTGGTTTCGACCGCGTCAATATAATTGTTTAACTGATTTTAAATTTGTGAAGTGGAAAAAGCGACAGAAATTTACTAAAGGATGACAAAAATGGAAGATGTCAAAAATTACAGATATAAAAACTGACAGACTTCAAAAGTGACTCATGTCAAAAGCGACAGACGTTAAAAGTTTTTAGATCCCTAGTTTACTGTAAGAAAATCTCTTTTTAGAGTAAAATTTGCCAATTGCCTTTTCTGTTTCTTTGCAAAAAGTTATTTTCAGTTTTTTAAAAGAAGCGGAAGATTTGAGTGTACTATGCCCCTGGGACATTATGCTATCAAAGCTCCAAGCACTGAGGATTGACAATATTACAAATTAATAATTGGTACAAAACTAAAAACCATTTTGAGATATTGGCGTTCTGAGCATCGTACATTTTTTTCAGAATTAAATCATTATCAAATAAACAGACTTAAAAAAAATGATAAAAACACAGGATTTTAAAAACCTTTGCTTACAAGTTCTTTCCGTATTAAAAAAAAAACAACTGTCATGTCATTGTGACTGTTGACATTGACAGCGAACATAAACATGCCAAGTTTTTTTTAAATAATCCCTTGGCAATGAACATCGAGTTTGAAATCCTCAGTTACGACTTACGTTCTTTTAGAATGAGTGAATAAGAAAAAATTTAAATAAGCATTAAAACCACAATAAAACAAAATAAAAAAACCGTAAGCTTTATTTTTACGCAGATTTTCAATCAATTGAAATATCAGATGCCTATAAATGAATAAATTGAAAACAAATGATTACCTGAAATTAAATGATGTCGATTGGACGGAATAGCTCTAACTCCACTTCAACATCAATAACAACGTGGTGTATTTCTTGCGCTACCTACGCCTTTTTGTCAAAAATTTCCATCAGGAGACCTAACATGGTTGCCACTTTAACACCATTTTAAACACCATTTAACAGTGAACTTACATGGAATTGACTGTCAAATGGTGTTTAAAATGGTGTTAGAGTGGCACCATGTTAGGACTGCAGAGAACCGATATGATCTCGAATGGACAACGACTTGCATAGAATAATTCCTTCGCTGGCCTAAATAGCCAGTCGTAAAACACAATTCAATGGCAGGGAAACTCATTTTTATTAAACATTTATGATGTCAGCTCACTGCAATTTCAATAATTTATTATATAAATATTTAAGTAATAATAAACCAAAAAGTTAAATACTTATATGGCAATTTCATTTTCCAGGCTTTCAAGAAAATTATCATATTATTGCTTACCATATACTATACTACAATAGAAATATCATCGGATAAAAATTTCCATTTTAATGTTATTGTGATAGGTCGAAATATGTAAATAAGGCAATAAATAAATTGAAATTTTTAGATAGGACTTTTCAATCCGGGTGTGAATAATATGCCATTATAAATAAAACCATGTTGATTATATTGAAAAAAGAATAAATGAGCAATAATTCCTATATTCTCAATGTATAATTTTATTTATTGGCGAATGAGTGGCGAAGCGCATCTTATTTTAGAATCCTAGTACAATCAGCAAAAAAGTGGAGGCCAAGACCCGACGTATAATCATTTTCTGAAAAGACACATGAAAAGTTGCTATATCGAGCCCCCGCAATGGGTGGATAAGGTACGTGAGGTACGAAGAACGTGCCTTTGAACAGCAACTAAGGTCAGATTTAGACTGAAAAAGCCACTTGCAGCCATCTCTTACAATAATGTTATTAATGGTGTGCTGGCGTGTGCTCTGTGTGAGTGTATAATGCGAAAATCGGTAATGCGAGTCACCTGAGTGCATATCAGAGAGCTGAACAGCTTAGCTCGCAAACCTGACAGGTTTTAAGGCGAGGGAATACGTGTTTTACCTAAAAATGCTTGCTTTTAAATCAACTCTTTGGGTTGCTAAAGAACAAACATTTTAAATACTGATAGGAAACGGCTACTCACGATTTTATAGTCAGATTTTGCCTGACTAGTTTCACTGTATTCATACAGTTTCTTCAAAGGCGATGGTGACATACATTCTTCTGTGACGCCAGTGTCAAACGGGGAACCGTGAAACTAGACAGGCGAAATCTGACTATTAGGGCTTGGCCCACGGTGCACGATAATCTTACTGAGTGATTTACTGATTTGATCTTCAGTATGTTGCCAGAAAGTCTGCATTGGAACGCTCGCATCGCGCGCTGCCCGCACGCATAATCAGCGAATTTTTGAGGATTTTTTGGATTTTACGAAAAAGCTTTTGATATTGCAGTTTTTCACCTAACATCGGAAAATAAATCATGTTTTCTTGTTATAGCAGTAATTTCAGACATAAAACACAAGCCGTTTGGACATTAAACAAAAGGCATAATATTCAAAAATAAAATCTATCGAGTGAAATGTGTCCAATTAGGTAACCGAACTGACAACGGAAAGATAAACACGTGTTCAAGTTTCACATTGATCAGATAAGTAGTTGACTTAGCATATTAAAGCAAAACCCGTTGAAAGAACAAAGGCAAGCCCTTAAATCGTGAGTAGCTGTTTCCTATCAATAACAATTTATTTAGATAACTTTCAGCTAAAAACAGTTTCACTTATTATATAAGTATTGTTTCGCAATGAAAAACATATCAAATGAATCTAGTTTATTATGGTAACCACATTTGTAAAATAGTTAAAATAAACTTTGAAAAGTAATAAAGACACCTCGAAATGGCGAGTTCTCTCCCACTGAGCAAGATAGATAAATGAGAGCGTTGGAACAGGGCAGATTTCTCTGAACACCCTTACCTTAAAGAAGCTTTCGCTGTAGCCGCGAACGGCTTTCGGGCTATCCCATTATGTTGATGTAAGTGTCACAGTAATGGTGCTAAGTAAAATATCAAGATTATTCTAAACTAAGGAACTCAAGCGGCGGCGCGGAGGTAGCGCAAGGGTAGAACGCTTTCCTCTCAATCTTTGAGATGTTCGATTCCCGGCTGGGCTTGCACCAATGAGTTTTTCGGAATTTGTGCGGAGTATTTAATAATTACCACTTGCTGAACGGTGAAGGAACACATCGTGAGGAAACCTGTGTATTTGTGCCCGAAGAACGGCGATAGGGCTCACGATCCATCACGTTGGGACGTAAAAATCGTCGGTGAAACGCGGGTTTGCCAAGTGTGGACTGTGACTTGCATTTCACAGTTCACATCCGGAACATCTTTGACATCCCTTCGGGGATTCATGTCGTGACGATATATAAAGAACTTTAAAAAACATATACTAATAGAAACGCCCTTGCAGAGCTCTATCAACCAGCGAAGTTTTCATCCTGAAGAACTAAAATACTTAATTTTTAGGGTTCCGTACCAGAAGGGTGCTAAAGCGGGACTCTATAACTAAACCTCCGCTGTCTGTCCGTCCGTCTATCATAGGGGTCAACAGCTCCAGCCGTAACAGGTTAACAGTTGAAAACTTCACAGGATATGTGGTACTATGGCGGTTACCATGACATAAAACAAAATCTAAAAAAATATGAAAACCAAAGGGGTCCAGAAACCTTGAAAAAGTTAAACTTTACAAGGTTATTTGTGTCAGCTCTATATCTTAAAGACGGTAATACATACAAGACGTTTCAAATTTGGTCCGATTGTTATACATACCGTAAGTAAAATAATAAATAATAATAAAAAAACCGGCCAAGTGCGAGTTGGACACGCGCACGAAGGGTTCCACTATCTATAAAAACGGCAAAAAAGTCATGTCTGTTGTATGGGAGTGCGCGGGTCCGACTTGCTCTTGGCCGGTTTTAGTATTTGTTGTTATAGCGGCAACAGAAATACATCATCGGTGAAAATTTCAACTGTCTAACTATTACGATATATATAGGCTGTATGCCTGGTGAGTTCGTGACAGACGGACGGACGGACGGACGGACGGACGGACGGACAGCGGAGTCTTAGTGATAGGGTCCCGTTGGTTACTGATTAATTGAAATAGGCGTTACCTTGCGGAAGTCCATCACTAAGTAAAGGATATATGAATATAATTTGCAATATTCCGCTAAACAATTCTTGTTGTGCTATTCAAAATGCAGACTCGTGCACCGCCCGCCCGCCCGCATAAAAACATGCAACAAGCAAGCAATACGAGCAAAGCAATCTTAAATAACAAGCAAGAAAACTTCGTTCAGAGGCGAAACACGTGTCGATAAGTTTTCTTGCTTGTTATTTAAGATTGCTTTGCTTGTATTGCTTGCTTGTTGCATGTTTTTATGCGGGCGGGCGGGCGGTGCACGGGTCTGCATTTTGAATAGCACAACAAGAATTGTTTAGCGGAATATTGCAAATTATATTCATATATCCTTTACCCGTTGGTTACCCTTTGGATATGGAACCCTAAAAATTACGGTTCCGTACTCAAAGGATGTCCAATGTTTTGACAGACGCTATCATTTTAGCGGCTTTTTTTACGCCTATGGTATCTTTGTTTGTTATATGATGTGTTTAGGGTTCCTTACTCATTTTGTGAACCCTTTATGCCCGAGTCCGATTCGTAATTATTGGCGACTAGCAGCGTCACAACTAAAAATACTATTATTACTCCATGTCTTCTCGTGAATCTCGTAAAAGGCGACTACGGGAGTAGTCGTAGTCAACGTAGTCACGTATGTCAACGTCTTTGTCTCTGGCTCTGGTCTTCGCTTAGACCATTTAACACGGGACCTGGCAAAGCGCGACTCTTAATACTGAAATTATTCTGCCGTTTTCCACGGGAGGGGAGGTAAACACGCACAGCACACATTTACTCATTCACGCACACTCCTGCGAAAAATTTATATGTCACACGAAATCAAAAGCTGCAACACAAACACAAAACACGCACACAAGCAAACTTACATGAACAAATCTTTCATGTACTTCGGCAGAGGGGGATAAGTGCGCTTGCCTAGTCCCGTGTTATATGGTCTAATCTAAGGGTCTTGGCTCCGTCTGCAACATCGATTGTCTATGGTCTGCAGAGACGACGTAGGCACCTATTTACTGGTGGTAGGCTTTGGCCGTGGCTTGTAACCACACCACCCTCACGACAAAGCCATGCCGCTAAGCGATGCGTTGTTTTCCGGCGTGACGTCATATGTAGCTGTACCGCAGTAGCGTGCATAATATTTTTAAGTAGGGTAGGCACAAAACTGTAAATTTGTAATTTATCCCATATACTATTGTGTTTCATACGAAAAATAAAATAGGTAAAATGTTCAAACTGTCCGATTCGACGTGGTTGCTTCGAACAGGCGTTGCGTATTTAAATGAGAATGTGTGCGTGCTTGGTCCGAGCCTCTGACGTCACGGGAGTATAGTTAACAGATGCACACATAGAGAATTGGCACCAAGTTTTAGTTATGCTTGTTGCCATGGTAGCGAGCGCTGCGGAGCAGGCAGGTAGGTATTTCAGAGAACGGGTGAAGCTTCCCTGATTATAATATTTAGATAGTTGTGTGTACCTTCCCATATTTAAATAGATAGCAGTTAGTTAGCTAAACCAAGCCTAGGGTAGAGATGCACGCCACTGCTGTACCGGGTCAGTGGTTACAGGCAGTTGCGTAGTACATATCAGTCATTCGTCCGTTACAGTTTTGCGTAGATTTTTCTGGAAGTCCCTGGTAACACTAATAAACGCCTTGTCTGCTGTAACTCTCCCAATTTCTGGACGAGCGCACTTCATCCTAGGTCTTTTGGACGCTTATTTCCATCAGTATTTTCCATGGTATTGATTACACAGCATATATATCGTAAGATATTTAGTTCCGGATCGCTAGAAAAGACCGAAGTAAAATTTCCAGAAAATTTATTGTTATTAAAAAAAGGTGAAATAATTTAAAAAGAATTCCTAATTTTTGTAATTTATAACAACTGAAAAAGAACAATGTAAATACGTCTAAAGTAAGATTTTATGACTATCACTAACAGCGTGTGGAAGTATATTATTTACGTCGATCGTGCCAACGGAACGTGTGCTGTTTACATTCGGATATAGCCTATACTCGTATATATGTCCTATCTTTCTACGCGACGGAACTTATAAAATGACTGTTCAATTTAAAAAGTTTGTGAAGTGTTGTCTTTCATATACGTATACAGAGTGTAAATGCAAACTCAAGAATCCTTTTAGGGTATGAAAGTGTACACGATTCTGATGTGATTACGAGAAAAAAAATATACCTTGAATTTTCACCAAAAATTCCATCATTTTTCTAAGCTATGGCTACGCAGCTCACCGGCCTCTCCACACACCTAATTGGGCAACCCGCACCCCTTATCCGAGTGGCCAGCGACCAGTGAGGGTGTCCACGCGATTAGTGTATTTTGAGTAAAGGAAATCGTCTTATTATGAGGTACTGGTACTTTATTTAGTGATCCCAGTATATAAAATAATATCTTTACCGATCATACTAACATACCCTTAAAGGATTCTTGCCTTTGCTCTTACACCCGGTATGTCAACGTATTGTTACAATGTGGCACATATACGAGTATCCTACAATTCGAAGTGAAATAATTTAAGAGATGATAGAGTGTAGGATCATTACCGAAAGAAAAAAAAAAGTTGCATGAACTTTTTTTTCACTTTTCCATATAAATTGAGTCAGCTGATTGAACCACTTTGTACTGGGAAGGGAAAAAATTATTTGAACAAAAAATTTTTTTTCTTCTTTATTGTGATCAGTTAACGATACATGATCTACCTTCAAATCATTTTCATTTATTATTGTAGGACCTAATATACAAAGTGACATTTAGTTATACAGCCAAATTCATATTGGATGTGTGGAAAGTGATCAGTATCACGGATCAATAATTTTTTTTGCGTAATTTGTAAATGAGAATTTTGGTTTTCCGTAGTACTGACTCGGGGCTGGGCTCGCGCTTACAGGATTAACATCGAACCTTGATACCGAATACTTATCGAGTCTTCAGTGTGAATTTGGCTGCATAAATAAATGTCACCTTAGATGTATGACCCACCTTAAAATACGGTTTACTTATTTGCCTCCCCGCATAATTTTTAAAGTGACATTAGAAGAGATGTTTCCAAAGTATTTTTCAAGTGGATTTTTAAACTAACTATCCATCCATCCATCCATCAGCCTGTTTCGTCCACTGCTGGACATAGGCCTTTCCAGGATTTCGCCACTCTTGGCGGTCCTCCTGGAAGAAATGCCCATACTCACACACGCTGGGCAGGCGGGTTGGTGAGCGCGGGGCCGAAACCCTTGCACCAGTGACGCCGCTGCCCGTCACCAGTCTATTTTATATAAGGCCCGGCATTTAGGGATGGATATACCGCCATCCATCGGTCCCAGGCAATGGTGGGCCGCCTGGTTTTGCCTGAGAGCTGTTCTCTTACTCTCCCCCGAATAACTTCGGGAGGATTTGCGAGTAAGATGTTGGTACCTCCGCAGTCGAGCCCGGCATCAGCTCTATCACCTATAAGTAAGATGGTGGTACCTCCGCAGTCGAGCCCGGCATCAGCTCTACCACCTACAAGCTAAAAAAACTAACTATAATACTAGTTAAAGTTATATACAGCATGTGACATTTATATAATTCAATCTCAAATGCTTTTACAACATTAAAATTTCTTATTAAAAACAATTCATTTTCCGTGTTATTCAGCCGTACCTACTCATATTTACACTAGGCGCGGCTCCATTACAAAGTTTCACACAATGTTTATCTAATTCAGTTTATTGAGAGTTGAGTGTTGGAATCATCGACAATACCTCGTTAGCTGGAATATGAGGAACCTCTATATTCAAAGTACTCTTTTGTTTCTATTTTTTGAAATAAATAGATTAACTTAGGTTGCTGTATCCCACCATGTTTGTCATGGGCATGGGATATAGCAAACTGGAGGTGCGGAGCAAAATTGTCCCTACTGTTCGTGCTGAATGAGAGAGTGTCGCGCAGAAACAGGCCGTCGCTGCTGGCTGGCACTCACACGCGCAACGCGCGCACTTAACGAAGTAGCAGAACAAATAGATTTATTTATTTGTTCTCTGGGGGAGTTCATAAAGGCTACTATATACATAATATATTATGTTATTCAGTTTATAAGTAAGATGTAGTATATAGTAAGAGTTTTAGCTTGTCTTTCGCATTAGGTAAGAACCTGTAAAGATAGATTTAAGTTTTTTATCTTAATAAATAATAATAATAATTTCAATAATAAATATTTTCGTGCTTTGAAACCGATTTTAGAAGCATTTTAATATTTACAGGAAGTGACGTAATCGTATCAGGTTAAATGGTCGGATCCTTGTCAAACGCTTGGATGCGTTCAAGAAACATATTTTTTCGTATTGAAATTAGTGGTGCACGTCACTGAAGGTCAAATGAAAGACATCGGCTTACTTTAAACTCTGTCTACCAGAAAGAGTTAAGGAAAGCTTTTCAGTTTTCGAATCATAAATATTGTCTAATAAAAGAGTGGCCAAATGATTTCCGTTTGTTTTTACTGTTTTCGATTCGTTTACGTACCTTCTTGTCGGGCTTAGATCCAGTGATAGGCTTGACGGAGAAACGCGATTTAACATTCTCATCTGAGACATTTTCTTTGCTTGTACATTTTGATCAAAGACATTTACGAGTAAAGCTATAAAGGTGAGTGCCAAAGGTAAACGATCTCTAAGACTTAGTAGGTATGTTATAGGGTGAAATTTAGTCAACCGCCTAAGTTCATACTGGAGACTCGGTTAGTCATCAGGAACAAGGTTTAATGACCCTCCAGGTGAAATTTGAAAACGATGATTTTTTCCCCATAGTGCCTGACTAGGAATTGTACTTGAACTAGTCCAGGATGATAAAAATATTTTTTTTTTATGATTTCGCCAAGAAGATCTTTGAAACATATTCCTGATCCCCAACTGAGTCTCCAGTATGAATTTAGGCAGTTGACTGAATATCACCTTATAAATATTTTTTATTGGAATAGGCGTTACTTTGCTGAAGTCTATCAATAACTACTAGTTTAAGGTGACTTTCGTTTATGCAGCCAAATTCATATCGGAGACTCGGTAAGTGAGCAGGACCAAGGTTCAATAAAACTTTCTTTGAAATACGCAACATAAGATTTAAACTTGCTATTCTAATTACGTCGAGGTTGTTCTTGAACAAGTATAGAGACACAAAGAAATATTTTTCGTATTTCGCAAACAGGGTAATTAAACCTCGTTCCTAACCACTTACCGAGTTTCCAGTATGAATTTGGCTATATCCATCCATCCATCCATCAGCCTGTTTCGTCCACTGCTGGACATAGGCCTTTCCAGGATTTCACCGCTCTTGGCGGTCCTCCTGGAAGAAATGCCCATACTCACACACGCTGGGCAGGCGGGTTGGTGAGCGCGGTGCCGAAGCCCTTGCACCAGTGACGCCGCTGCCCGTCACCATTCTGTTTTATATAAGGCCCGGCAATTGGGGATGGATATACCGCCATCCATCGGTCCCAGGCAATGGAGGGCCGCCTGGTTTTGCCTGAGAGCTGTCCTCTTACTCTCCCCCGAATAACTTCGGGAGGATTTGCGAGTAAGATGGTGGTACCTCCACAGTCGAGCCCGCATCAGCTCTTTCACCTTACCTTTGGCTATATAAACGAAAAAAAATATATATAGACACGACATGAATCCCCGAGGGGATGTCAGAGGTGTTCCGAGTGTGAACTGTGAAATGCAAGCCACAGTCTACACTGGGCACCAGTGGCGAAGGGTCCATATAACACGATTCCCATCGGCTTCCCCTTGGAAATGGCATAAATGTAGTATTTCTTTATTTATCTTAAGTAAATTACAATAATACAACAGTACAAGAAAAAAAAAACGAAAACATTATCCACTAAAAACGCTTATTGAAACCGATTCCTGCTGTTTAGCGCCGGTTTATTTAAAATACAAAAAACTTCCATTTCTGTTATAGTTAACCCATACGTCCTTCTCTTTTTAGCACGCTTAAATATAGGTATGAACGTGCTGTTTTTTCCGATTTATAAGGTTGGGGAAAAAGTTTCTTCGCATTTTATATGAAAATTCAAAACATTTTTTAATAAAGTTTATTTACATTTAACTAAAGTATGTGGGTGCCATTTTGTTCGATAACTTTCTGCCATCTTGTAGGCAGGGACATGATCCCATTGCTATAGAAATTCTGGGGCTTCTGATCAAAAAACCGCGACAAGTGGTTTTGGCAGTCCTCTCGTGATGTTAACCTGACATTGCCTAAAGAATTCTGAAGATAAGATAAGATAAGATAAGATGCGTTTATTCATGAATGTAGGTAGTATTACATTTGATCTTATGATAATTTATGTGCTCTACACTCTGCCGAGAGGCGTATGAATATAAAATTACTGTGCATTCAACATTTAAGACAGCATGCAATTACATAATTTTGCCTATATTAGTAGATAGAACAGGAAATTTTATTTACATAATATACATGCAAATTTCTCAGGTATCAGTCCCAGGCTCGATACAAAGGAAATAAAATACCTTGATTAAATTAATAAAATATAAAAAATAACAAATATCTATGTTACAACATTAAATTAGATTGATTTATCATTAATAAAATCTTGCACTGTATAATAAAATTTTTCTATATTATTACTGGCATCTTTCCATTTTTTTGGAATTTTATTGAATAATTTAGGGCCCATGACAAATATACTTCTGTGTAAAAGTCTTGTATTGTATTTATTTATGTATAATCTATCCTTGTTCCGAAAGTTTCTCTTGTTAGCATCAGATACCTTGAGAAAAAGATGATTATTTAATTTAACAAAAATGCATGTCTCGAAAATATAAAGACAAGGCAATGTGAGGAGCTTAAGTGACTTAAAGTGTGGCTTGCAACTTTCAAATGTTTTGAGTCCACATATAGCCCTAATACACCTTTTCTGTGCTTTAAACAATGTACCTTTTTCTGTACAGTTCCCCCAGAAGATGATGCCAAAACGTAAAATTGAGACGACATATCCATGATAGGCAGTTAGAACTGCTTTACGTTCAACAATTTGCGTCAATTTATAAAGAGCGTAAGCAAATTTACTTAGCTTAACACATAGACAGTCAGAATGCTGTTTAAATGTCAGTTTATTGTCAATAGTTAATCCTAAAAATTTGGTCACATTCACTTCGTCGATTGTATATCCATTGTAATTAATATTTAAATTGTCAATTATACATGATCTTTGATAAAATTGCATTATGTTTGTCTTACCTACATTAACTATTAATTTATTATTATTCAACCAGGTAATTATGTTATTTAGTGTATTGTTTATGTCATTTTCATATAAATTTATATTACTACATTTAATTATAGCAGTGCTGTCGTCTGCAAATAGGACCATTGGCTGCTGTGTACAATTGGGCATGTCATTAATATAAATTAAAAATAATAATGGTCCAAGTACGCTCCCTTGTGGAACACCACATACAACTGATCTTTCGTGGGATTGATAAGTTGTTTCCACTTTAGTGATGGTATTAATTTCAGTAACTTCAGTATACTGTTTCCTACCTTCTAAGTATGATTTTATTAAATCTAAAGCAGTACCTCTGACGCCATATGATGATAATTTTTTAAGTAAGATTCCATGATCTACAAAGTCAAATGCTTTTGTAAGATCCATAAATAATGTACACACTGGGTTTCTTTTGTCAACGTTAGGCATTATAGCTTTGAGTAGATCAAAAATAGCCATATTTATGGAATAATTTTTTCTAAATCCCTTTTGCTCTATCGATAAGATGTCATTTTTATTAAAATATATATAGAGTGCCTGATATATAACCTTCTCAAATATTTAAGATATTATAGGTGTTTTTGCTATAGGTCTATAATATTTCATATCTTGTTTGTCAGTGTGCTTGAAGAGTGGCTTTATGACATTTGTCTTTAGTTTTTCAGGAAATATACCTTCACTTAAACATAAATTTAATATATGGCTCAGATGTGGTGCTATTTCGTGGATGACAAATTTAATAACAACCGTCGATATTCCATCATATCCTACAGTTTTTTTATTTGTTAGTGATTTTACAATTTTAATAATATCATCAGGTATGGTTGGTGCTATAAAAATTGATTTTAAAGTAGTTTTAAGTTTTTGGTTTTCATATGTTTTATTAGAAGAAAGATTTACAATTTCATCTATAAAATAGTTATTGAATTCATTTGCAATATCTTGGGGATCTGTGAAAATTGTGTCGTCTTTTTTTATTCTTGTTATTGGTTCTTTTGGAAATGAATTTTTTGAACTACTTATAACCTGCCAAGTTGCTTTGGATTTGTTTTCCGATGTAGTGATAAAATAATTATTTTGTGCCTTTTGTGTGAGTTTTATTATCCTTCTTAATCTTTGTGTATACGTTTTAAGTTTAATTTTGTTAATAATATTAGGCTGTGATCTGAATGCCCAAAGAAGTTCACGTTGTTTTTGGCTGCATTTTTTAAGTCCCGATGTTATCCATTTTGGCTTTTTTCTCACAGTCATTTTAACAAGTTTAAGAAAGAGACCGAAACAAGTGGAAACCTGAAGGTGCAAGGTCAGGACTATACGGCGGATGCATTAATACGTCCCAGCCAAACTCTCTTCATTTTTGCTGAGTGGCTAAGGATGTGTGAGGTCTAGCGTTATCACGATGAAAAACCACACCCCTTCTGTTGACTAATTTTGGCCACTTTCTCTCAATTTTTTGCTTTAATCTCATCAGTTGTTCGCAGTAGAGTCCAGAATCAAAGATCCTGCCTGGCGGTAATAGCTCATAATGAATAATGCCCTTCTAATCCCACCATACACACAGCATTATCTTGTTGCGAGATAACCCGGGTTTTGCCAGAGTCTGTGAAGCCTGATCATCCTTTGACCACGACCTTTTTCGCACGTTATTGTCGGACGTGATCCACTTTTCATCACCAGTTATCAGGTTTTTCAAAAATGGTTCGGTTTCATTACGTCGTAATAAAGAGTCACAAATGAGTACATGGTGCATTAAGTTCCTTTCATTGAGCTCATGAGGCATCCAAGTAGCGAGCTTTTTTGTGTACCCAGCTTTTTTCAAATGCGCCAATACTGTTTTGTGGTCAATCCCCAGTTATTCAGCTACATCGCAACTACAGATATGCCGATCTTGCTCCACTTTTTCAAAAATGGCATCCATTTTATCAGTAACAGGGCGCCCAGAGCGAGGTGCATCTTTGACATCAAAATTTCCGGATTGAAAACGCCTTAACCAAAATTTGTGCTACTCTCACAGATACTGCACTAGGTCCATAAACATCACAAATTTTTTTCGCGGCTTGCGTTGCAATTTTACCTTTTTTGTAGTAAAATTTTAAAATGTATCGAATTTATTCATTAGATTCACTCATCTTAACAGTATGAAAAACAAATGAAAATCACACATTTTACCTAATTTGAATTTGGAATTATCATTTTTAAAATTTAAACTTTTTAATAATACCAAAACCAGCCATATACAAATGGTATAGCCAAAGAGATTTTATTATAAGTTCATACATAGTATTTGCGAAAAGAGTTTTTCCCCAACCTATTATTACAGAGATAGTGATTCGGGAATGTCAATACAACAGGTGAATACAAATCGCTTTTTTCATCCTCGTGATCAGGACCTAACGTAGCTCAACGGTAAAATAGTCCGAAGGCAAACAAGAGGTCCTCGGTTCGAATATCGGTAGGACCTCACTCGTTTTCTTTTTGTGTTTTTATTTTGTATGTTTTTATTAAATTTATTTTAGTTTAAATTAAATTTGATCATATTGTCGTTCTGGTACACCTTTTATTCACGCATGTAGCGTACAAAAAGCAAGCCTGCTAAAATACGTACGTCCCAAAACCTGACTGAATTTTAAACTTGTATGTATTACCGTCTTTGTTACGTTGTAATTATAAGTCATTTTAGTTATTGTTTAATTGTGTCTTTGATTAGTTATCATTTTGTATCCGTGTGGCGATAACAGCTGTCGTTTATTCTGAACATCTCCAGACATCGGCATTGCATTTTAGTTTTAATGAATGTCCTTGGATATTACGTGATCCATGTAAGCATCCTAAATTTGCCACCCCCCTAGGGTTTCTAAAACTCGATCTAAAAATGTATGAAGTTCAACTGATACAATGGGTTTGTACGCGTTTCCCTTGGTTGCTTTTCTGAGTAAGGCGAATTTTAGTCCGGCTTCCCCTTTTTAAATTTTCACCCTTCGCCACTGTGGCACACCTGCGTTTCACCGACGATTATTACGCCCTAACGTGATGGGTGGTGAGCCCTATATCGCTGTTCATCGGGCACAAATACATGCTTTTTAGGGCATCCATCTCCTCACGATATTTTCTTTCACCGTTTAGCAAGTGGTAAGTATTAAATACTCTGCACATAAATTCCGAAAAACTCATTGGTGCATGCCCGGCCGGAGATCGAACCTGGATCTCAAAGATTGAGAGGCCAGCGTTCTACCCTTGAGCTACCGCCGCTTTATATAAACGAAACTCACCATAAAAGATCAAGCGTGTGAAAATTCAGCGTGTGTATTTGTGAAGTAAGGCATATCACTTTTAAGCGTCAAAATCTGCTGTTAAAGGAGGGTGTATGTAGAGTGTTAGATATTCTTTTGACAGTCCACATTCGGAAGCATCTCTGTCACCACCTCGAGAATATGTACCGTGAGGATATGCTTTATGTATCTTTTAAACGACGTATTATGTCTTGTTTCAGGATAAGATGGAGACCCAACATGAAATTAACAGAAGACAACGCCACTTTCGATTGTCAATACAGCTGAAAGGATAAGCAACATGATTGTTGGCGTCTGGTTGCTGTGGGCAATCAATGTCCAATCCCTCTACATGGTTGGCTCATCTAGCAACTACACCGACCCGAAACCCTTGAACGAAGGGCTGGAGTCCAACGACACAAACAACAATGAGAGCCAACAATTTCTCGACGACGACGATTACATATTTGATAGAACAGACGTCAGAGCAATTTTCATAACTCTGTATACATTGGTTTTTTGCTGCTGTTTCTTTGGTGAGTAGATTTTATTCCATATATTTATTCACGTGTAGTAACCCTTCATTGTTTTCGTTGGAGAAAATTGGAATCAATTCGTTCACCGAATCTATAATGTAATGAAAACACACTCTTTTGCATAGTAGCATACGAGTATATACAGTTCATTAATATGAAAGCCGCGCGGCTTTAGATCAGACGAGTAATACAAAATCCTGATAAATAGATAACAGCGTGTACCTTTTATTATTATAAATTATTTATTATTATTTTTACTAATGTGATGTACGAGTATGTAATATACATTTTTTATATACTGATGGAAGATCAGGGTAACTTGGCACAAGGTATTTCTTTCTAGTTAAAAAGCTGCTCCCTGAAATAATATCACTTTCTACATTTGCAAGTTAAGTACGTAAACAAATTTTCGTTTTCATTTGCACATTTTCTTATTCAACATTTAATATAATTCAAATAAGTATCAAATCAAATCAAATGAAATCAAAATATTTATTTTTGCAAAATAGATACATTAAGTATACTTTCTACAAGTCAAAGTTAATTTACACAATATAATATATCTTTAGAATATAAAAAAAAATATATAATAATACGGGAAATAAAATATATATATATATATAATAAAATAGTAAATACATTTTGCGAAAATAAAGATTACTATTATGTAAATTTAGTTATAATTGCCTAAGTGTCCTTTTGAGAATTAAAACTAAAGCAAAATCTTAAATTTACGAAGTGGAGTAATGTATCAAGCTTTTTTATTTCAGAATTAATATTTAATTCCTTAATAAATTGTTAATTAGTATTGTGCAAATGTTCCATAGTTAAATATTTATAAACAAAACCAATTATTAAAATTTTGTGACTCACTGTGCGTTACTTATGATTTATTTATTATGATTTAGTTTTGGTTTTCATCACAATCGGCAACGGGACTTCTTTGAGCATTTTTCGCTATTCCCTAAACTTATGAATGGCCTTCCACGCCCCTTTGAAAAACTTATCCTGCAATTTATAATTATGACTATATATAAATGTTTTATATTTTTCCAAAACAGTCACATAACTTTGGTCTGGACTACTTACCGACTCTTAACTATTTTATTGTCTATTTTCCTTGTACGCACTTTTTTGTAAGTTACAGTTGAAGCTGGTCCTTATATCGTGATCTGACACTAGACAAGGGATCACAAACAAAATATAAGTTAACAAGACTCACAGGCACAGTCCGAAGCGTCCTTACTAAATGTGATAAATAAGAATGACCACGATAAAAGATCGAATATACGAGTATCTGAAACAAACACAACACACTTCAACTCTTATAATCTAATGTCATTTAATTCTATGAATTTTGCCAGGAAGAAATTTTACTTTCGGATGACAAGAAATTCATCATATCATTATTATCATCGGGAAGGGAAATATTGCATGCACTAAGTACCCGAACAAATGAGCTCCATTTATTGTTAATATGACAATTAAATAATATATGATACACACTTGTAGCCTCCTCAGTTTGGAAATCACACATTGGAGAGTTGAGCAGTTTAAATTTAAAAAGTTTGACAGGGGAACATACTCGTACTTGACAATACGCACACTAAAAATAGTAACACGTTTGCTAAACTTTCGGAACTTGTATAACAAAGGACGAGGAGGAATAGAGGGCTGCAAACGAGAGAAATGACAAGAGAAACAGTTCCATTCATCATTCCAGTTGGACAACATTATGTTTATCAGGAATGATTTAAAGATCCAATAGTAATAGCATCTTTAGCTAGATGGTCTACTATTTCATTACATACTGTGTACCAAGTGTAATGTAGACATGTAATGGCTATGTAAATTTTATTTCTGTCACTATCACTCCAAACGAAAAAACACGCAGTGCAAGACGAGTGGATTCAGGGCGAAAAAGAAAATAGTTAAAACCGATCTAATAAAATAGGACTCCGATCTAATAAAATAGGACTCTTATTCATCAAACGAGGAAAAAAAGTATGTCTGAAGACACCATTTCAATAATTCTTGCTATTGAGGAAAGGTTACTGAAACATGTTTTACTGAGTTGGTGTAGAAATAATAAATCACCATATTGTCACGCCCACCATTTTGGACAGTTTATCGTATTTTCCTCGCCAAATCTTTTTTTATACCTATATGTAAATAATAAATCGACATCTTGGGGCGTCCACCATATTAGATTTAGAATGACGTCACTAAACTTATCGTGCATTGCCACCAAAATAAGTTTTTATAAAATTACAGCTCAATCGGTCGGGAACTGGTTTAAAATTCACTTGCAATATTTTACCCAGACATCCTAAATAACACACAATTAACTGAAGTAAATTAAACGATTGTAAAAATAAAAATCACCGTATAGTGTTATTCTGGCCGGCAAGCCGTCAACCCCTCTTTCAACAGCATTTACGGACATTGTTAAGGCTGCAGTCTCCCTGAAATTCTTGCAGAATTTTCAGAAAAGAAATATTTCATTTTGGTTATTTAAAAGGCAATTAATAAAATACATTTTATGTTAATATTGAGTATGGAATATGAAGATCTCAAAACTATTTTTTTATTAACTTTTATGCTTCTTTTAATAGCTTTGTTAGCCTTTAAACATACCTATATTGACGCTCTACGCGTTGAAGGTCTCATTTATGCACACGCCACGTAAAAATTATGACCAAAATCCAAAATGTATTCAGATTTGATTTATTCTCAAGTCCCCTACAATAATCAAATCTGGTTACTTTTGTGCTCAATGCTTTAGTTATCTTATTTGGAGTATTTTAAGTAGCTATAATTTTATACATTATATATTATATATTATATATTTTCACAGTCTACCCTCAACCTCCGTTGACCAAACATAGTTTTTGTTAGAGTGCGTGCGCTGTTTTACTAAATTAAAATGCAGAAGTGTGAAACTTGCAGCAAATCTATAACCAAACGAAACCCAGGCTTGGAATGCACAAGATGCACTAAAAAGGTGCATGCCAGTGTTGAGTGCGCGAAGGTTTCGGCGAAACAACTCAACGCGCTCCGCTCGACCAACAGTCTAGAGTGGAGTTGCAACGAATGCTGTCGAAACACACCTCAACGTGGATCATTCTACATTCCCCATGACTCTGAAGATGATGAGCCCGTATTAGATCGTCAAGTATCTGCAGCTCTTGATGTGAAGAAGCTTCTAAAGGACATCAGCATCGAAATACGAAAAGCAATTAAGGAAGAAATCGAAGGTCTGCAAAGCTCACTTACCTTTTTGAGTGACCGCTTCGATGAGTTCCAAGAACGCATCGATAGTCTCGAGTCGAAAGTTAAGCAAATAGAAGGTAAGAACACAAATATTATGAACAATAATAAAAACATTGAACTTCGCGTGGCTGTTCTTGAGCAACGTCAGCAAGACTACGAGCAAAACCTTTTGTCTAATAATATCGAGATAGCAGGAATCCCTAATTTACCTAAACTGACCCCTGAAGTAATCGCGAAAAAAATTGCCAACTACATCAAGATCGAGCCGTCTGATATGCAGCTTGTACGCCATATACCAGCGCGCGGCGAGCGCAACGGAACCCTGATTGTCGAGTTAAAATCAAGAAATGTCAAAGAATCTTGGATCAAAGCTGCCCGAGCGACTACACTAACCATAGGTGAAGTTATCCAGGATACACCTAAGGAACTCGCTGAACTTCCTATATACATCCGTGAAGCACTAACCCAATATAACAAGACACTGCTGTGGAAAACAAAGCAACAACTTCGACCCTCCTTCAAGTTCATCTGGACCAGCAATGGTAGAATCTTAGTCAAAAAGGATGAAAACAGCAGAGTCATTGTGGTACGGACAGAAGAAGATATCTTATCTGCGACCGACTGACTCATCTACTAAACAGAGCGTTCTCTACTCAAATATTGCAACTCATAATGAATATTGAGCCAGAAATCACAGAAATTTTCGATAATACGAACCTTAACGACTTTATCTCTATTATTCCTAAGCTACATGATATAAATAAAATAAGTCTTACTTGTATCCATATAAATATTCGTTCAATGACAAAAAACTTCACTAAACTCCAGCAATTAGTGTCAAGTTCTCAGAACCCGATCCATGTTATTATTGTAACCGAAGCAAATATATCAGATAATATCTCTAAATTATTTAATATCTCTGGTTACACAATGCACACAGAGTTACGGAAAAACCATAAGGGTGGTGGCATCATTATTTACGTAATCCATCCACTTAAGTTTACACGGCAATTGAACAAAAGTCACTCGTTTGAAAACTTGATTGGAACAATTGTTACACCCGATAATATCCCAATAACACTGTTTGCATTGTATAAACCGCCTATCAAAAATAAACACTGTTTCATTAGAGAACTCAAAACTATTTTAAGCAAACTTAGCCATTATAAGAATCTCTTGCTACTCGGCGACATGAATATTGATCTAAAAACGTCAAACTCTGTTACAGATTTCTATCTTTCGACGCTGCATGGGTGCGGTCTGGCGAGTGGAGTGTCCGACTATACTAGAATAGAGGAAAGAGATGGAAAGATCTCGAGATCTTGTTTAGATCACATTTTTGGACGCCTCCACTCATTAGAACCGTATGCGGGAGCGATCGACACCGTACTGGCGGATCATAGAATGACGACAATTACCTGCCTTAATCACGCTGATATACAGATTGCTCCTAAAATTATGCACAAAATTAATCAGAAAATAGTGTTCGATGAATTGTCAAAGGTCGATTGGACGTTAGCTGAAAATATGAATAGTCCTGATGACATCTATAATTTCATAAAGAATAACTTTTCTTCTGCTTATAAAAAAGCTTCCACAACCTTTTTATATAAATTACATTACAAAAATCGTAGCGGTGAACCTTGGATAGACAAGACTATAAACGAACTTTGCAATCATAAAAACCATTTATATAAACAATTACGTAAAGACAGTAAAAATAAAATTTTAAGATTAGAATATAATAGAATAAGAAACAAAGTCCACAATCAATTAGAATACAGGCGAAATATATACTATAAAACCGAATTTAAAAATAACTATGGTAACTCAAGGAAATTATGGGAATTATTAAATAAAATAACAGGGCGCGTCAAACTATCACTAGATGAAATAATACTTAAAGCTTTTTCCTCAAAACTGCATACAGAACAAGAAATTGCAAACAAATTTTCTGCGGAATTTGAAGCAAATGTACGCAATATACTACCAAATTGCAAAACACCAATACTTGCAGAGAAATTATACAGAAATGATACCGACATCAGTATGCACTTCCGAGAGGTCACGCCTAGCGAAATTAACAGAAGCATTAAAGCCTTTAATACTAAGAAATCCGCTGGTACTGATCAGATTAAACCTCTAGATGTTGTCAGTATATCACATGAGATCTCCATAGCCATTGCCAGACTAATAAATAGCAGCATAAAACTAGGCCACTATCCCGATGGTCTCAAGGAAGGTTGTATACGACCAATCTACAAAAACGGAAAGCACGACGATGTAGGACATTATAGACCGATAACGATACTTTCTTGCGTTGATAAAATTGTGGAAAAGGCAGTTTGCAAACAAATACAAGCTTTCTATAGACAACACAACGTACTTACCAAATTACAATATGGTTTCCAACCAAAAAAAAGCTGTACCCAGTTACTGTCCGACTTCACCGACGCAATTAACAAAAACCTAAACGAAAAAAAGCACGTCTTGGCCTTGTTTATCGATTTCTCTAAGGCATTCGATGTATTAAATCATAAGAAATTGATAAATAAGATTGAGTCTAGCGGAATTAGAGGCCCTTTGCTAAAATGGTGTGAAAGCTATGTTACAAATCGCACAAATTATGTTAAAATCAATAAAACTCTAAGTTACAAAACCGAAGCAACATATGGTACTGCCCAGGGCTCAGTAATTGGGCCATTACACTTTTTAATTTACGTCAATGACTTAGTAAATGTCGTCAAAACCTGTAAGGTTTATCAATTTGCGGATGATACCTGCCTCATATCTGCCGATGAAAATGTAGCAAGAGGACTGTCCAAACTACAAAAAGACTTTGACAATTTGTGCAAATGGTGCCATGACGCAGGCCTTGTCCTAAATATACAAAAAACTAAAATGGTGCACATACGTTCTCCTTATATAAAAACCGACCTTAACATCGAACTAAAAGCACACGGCCATTCCTGTTTGCATAATACTTTTAAAACCTGTGCCTGCCAGTCTATAGAAGTAGTTGACATTCATAAATATCTGGGCTTAGTGATTGACAAGCACCTGAACTGGGGCACTCACGTAGACGGAGTTAACAACAGACTTCGCGCTATTCTTGCTAAGATATACATAATTAGAAATAGAATCCCGTTCCCAACTCTAATGACGTTGTATGAATCCCTCGTTGAACCCATAATTGACTAAGCAGCTATGGCCGAACTTTTAAATCATATTTAGATCCCCTTTTATCTCTCCAAATTAGAATCTTAAAAAGAATCGTTGGCCCAAAAATCAAAGAACGATTTAGAAAAAATTTCACTGGCCTATTTAAGTACTGTGGAGTTTTACCGGTTAATTTAAAATTTAAATATCTTTTGCTTCGAGATCATTACTTCAATTTAGATATACAACAGCCAATCTCTCATAAAATATACACCAGACAAATTGCAAAAAAACATTTGTATATAACCAAGACCACTAACTTCTATGGTGATCGTACTACTTCACAACTTATATCCAAATTAATAAACAGCATCCCAACGGACCTGAGACAAAATAACACGCACAAAAATCTTAAGACAAAATTAAAAGATTTCTTTTTCTCAACTTTACAAATTTAAACAACGTGTAGATCATTCACCAAGCTTGAAAATAGCTTATATTTTTTAAACTAAGATATTTCCCAGTGTATTCGACTTCACCTTCCTTTGTATGAATACAAGCTTATCCGTGAAGCCATCACATTCAATTATGCGCTCTAATGATAAGACATTAGAAAACATCCGGACGCCACGGATATGTTTGTCATTCTGATACAAAAATAATTATGTAGGTAACTCTGTATTTTTTAAAATGAACACGAATTTGTAAAGATACAACAAGTCTTGCAACAATGTCAATCGTCTCATGTACATTTAATACGACTTTAACTTTAATTATCTACTTTCATTTCATGTTTGTATTTGTGTGGTAGATTTAAATAACACCGCACACAAACCTCTAAGGGTTTAAGCGGTGTATACTATTGTAATATTTGTACAACTATCAGTGTGTGAAATAAATAAATAAATAAATAAATAAATTCGACCACAGCTTATATATTTTTTCTACTAGAAAATCATCGTTTAGCTTGGTGAAACTTAACGTAATTAGGAAAAAAAAAACAATTATTTTGTCAAATAATAAAAAATGGCATCCCAAGTGTCGCAAAGGCGATGGGAGTTCGTGTTTTACCGAAAAATTATTGCTTATATTTTAATCAAATTCCAAGTCATTAAAATATGAATAAGAAATTTAATGTATGCGTTTCTTCATGTCTTTATTCAAATTATTGTGTGAATTTTTAAGCAATTTATGTAACATTACTGCCTTAAAATAATTCTGGACAATCTTCAACAGAAAAACTGTTTCGAAATGCAAAATATATCAAATGAAAGGATTTAATTAGTATTGTCTAATTTTTATGTAGATATTAAAGCCGATTCCGAAGGCATTAATTTTAGTTTTAGTGCTGTAAAAAACTTAAATTTTTCCAAAGTAATTTAGCTTCTGTTCCCAACATGTAAGGACTATTTTGCAATGAAGCAAATTTAGTTTTACAGCACTAAAACTAAGATTAAAGCCTTCTGAATCGGCTTTATTATTTGTAAAAAAGTTAAAATAAACATGGAAAATTAGTAAAAATACATCGAAATCACGAATTTTCTGAGCAGCTGAAGCAGGATATATTTCTCTGAATCCCTTCGCTTTTAATCGCGAATTTTAAATTTACAAGCCAGTACGTACTCATTCAAAATAATTTAATTCCAGTAACACAATAAAAGTCATTGAAACTTTTGGGTTACGATTGAAATAAAGTTTGATTTAATTTAACTTTATTGAAGTACCTGTCTTCCGTTAATAGCTTTGACAAGTCAATTAACTAAAGATCCCACCAAAAACGTTAATGTGAAAAAGGCACGGTTCAGTACAAAGGTAGTACGGGATTGGACGAAAAAAGGATTGAGGTCAAATTGGGTGCCAAGGTTTTTTCAGTCACAATGCAATAATGTACATCGTTCTTCACTTGTATTAGGTACCGCCTTTTTGAATTTTTTAAAATTTTCTTGTATGGGGACCCTTGTTATTTTCATTTTTTTATTATGGTAGAGCAACTGCCTGCTTATTACCGCTGAAGTTGGAGACAGACGGTCGCATAGACAGACAGCGAAGGCTTAGTAATAAGGGTACCATTGGGACCCTTTTGGCCCCCAAAAGTGCGTATGCCCGCACCACTACAACCATAGCAAAAGTGACTTCGTGAGATAGAAATCTTTTTTAAGGTGACTTGTATTTATACAGCCAAACTCATACTGAAGGCTTGGTAAGTGATCAGTAACACGGATCGATAACGCTTTTTGCTAATTTCGCAAAATAAAATCTTGACGACCCACAGTATTTGACTCGGGGCTGGGCTTGCGTTTGTAAGGAACACAAAAAGAATAATTTACGAATTTTACAAAAATGGTCATCGAACCTTGTTACTGAGCACTTACCGAGTCTTCAGTAAGAATTTCGCTGCATAAGTCACAGTCACCTTATATAGTTATGGCATGGTCAATACAAACAATGTATGGGTTGACAATTTATCTACTCAGCGCAGACGAAGTCGTAGAGATAAGTTAGTACTACATAATTTAACCACAATATTCGCAAAATAATTTGCTACCTATTTGTTGTGTTCTTAGCATCATTATAAACATTTTGTATCAAATTGAGATCTATAGTCTCTGTCTACACCACTGGGAGACAGGTGCAAAATGCACAGAATAACATTGTTTTCCTTACTTTTGAAAAAAAAACGGCCAAGTGCGTGTCGGGCCACTCGCAGTGTAGGATTCCGTAGTTGCCTGGTACATTTTCTAAGTTGGTCTACTAATACAGATCGCGCTAAACTTCTAGTCTCATACATTAAGAAGAATGGCCCATACATAGTCGTGTTTAGAGGGGCCAAAAGTTTGCCGCGACCTGTACTCAAAACCTGTAAAGCCTACTTAGCTGTGATAATTTTCCTAATATTCTGCCAACGGATCCCTAAATCGAAAAATGGTTTTGACGCACCCACAATGTTTTTAAACGACCTATCCAACGATACCCCACACTATGGGATAGACGAGAAAAAAAATTAATCCCCAGTTTACGTGCATGAGAGGTACCCTTTTTCTATATTTTATTTTACCATTTTGTCGACGTGATTAATATTTATATCAGTGCTAAATTACAGATTTCTAGTACGAATAGTCTCTGGGCTAAGCCGCGGACAGACGGACAGACGGACAGACGGACGGACATGACGAAACTACAAGGGTTCCTTGTCGGACTACGGAACCCTAAAAAGTATGCAATAAATACGTTTTATGTTTATTTGCAAAAGTTGCATTATAATTATTATTGTAGTTTTATTATATTTAAAACAAAGTTACTAAAAAATTACAAAAATTAACGAAATATTTCGACTCCTTCAGTGTAGTCGTTATCAGTCGAATAATAATTATAATAATTATGTTTTAACAAGAAAATGATGTAATTTTATCCATTTAATTTTGATTGCATTACATTACAACTGTAAACATGCTTTCAAGTTTCTTAAGTTGGTAAGACTGAGTCCCGGTGCAAAATGCAGATTATATTGTTTTCCTTACTTTTGAATAAAAAGTAAGCAAAAATTGCGTTTTAAAGCAATTAGCAGAAATCGATTAGTAATTATTAGGGTTTACATTCAAATTCTATCTTTTTATGATTTACATTTTGATTGCATTCGATTAACAAACTTAAAAGCGTATAAAATAATATAACTTTAATGCGAGAACCCTATTATTAGTAATCAATTTCCGCTAATTGTTTTCAAACGCAACTTTTGCATACTTTTTATTTAAAAGTAAGGAAAACAATATTATGATGTGCATTTTGCACCAGGATTCGGTTTTAATGTAATGCAATCAAAACTCTATGCATGAGACGACACTATTTTTGTAAAAGCATCTGTTGCATACGTTTTATTCAAGAGTAAAGAAAACAATGTTATGATGTGCATTTTGCACCGAGATCCTCCGTTACCACCTTAAATATGATGTAATCTTGATCTGAGAGGATTTCTTTTCATGTATTATTACGGAATTATCTCTGACGGGAAACTTAGATACTTACATAATGTATATTACGTAAATGTATGTGCAAACCCATACAAACATGACGTAATAGAATTAGAATCATATATGTTCCTTTATACAAGATAATATGGATGTTATTATAGCATAAGAGACGAGAGGAAATTCATTTCATGCGAGCGGACTTCAAAACCAATAACGTTTAAATAATGCAAGTTTCTTGTATGGGGTTGGGGAATCCCGTCAATAATATATATATAGGTATGTATATATATATTTTTTATTTTTTTTATTTTAACTTTTTGCCTATCACGGTTAAAGCTGTAGACCCATGTGACAGACGGATAGACACAGAGCGAAGGCTTAGTAATAGTGTCCAATTTGGCAACCTTTGGGTACGGAACCCTAAAAATGATTGTCTGCTCGTACCCCTAATATACTTATTGGCTTTTAGTCACTAAAAATCCAAAAAACTAGAGATAACTAGTACTTGTCTATACGAAAAAAATATTACTATATAAGGTGACTTTAATTTATGCAGCCAAATTCTTACTGAAGACTCGGTAAGTATTAAGTAACAAGGTTCGATGACCCTTTTTGTGAAATTCGTAAATTATTCTTTTCATGTTCCTTACAAACGCAAGCCCAGCCCCGAGTCAATTACTATTGGGACGTCAAGATTTTATTTTGCGAAATTAGCAAAAAGTGTTATCGGTGCGTTGATACTGATCACTTACCAAGCCTCGAGTAAGAGTTTGGCTGTATAAACTAAAGTCACCTTATATAACTAAATTTAAAATGGCGAAAACAAATTGGGTATGAATAAGGCTGTTCAATCATCTAAACCTGCCTGCTTTCGTACGGGGAACCTGTGTCGCTGTCCGTCGCACGCGCACATATTTTGCGAAATTATTATTGACCGTGCCTAAGTGCTTGTAGCGAAAGGAAAATGCTAAATTGCTAAATACAAACACATTTGTGTTTAGTCGTACCGTAACATAACCACTGCAAATCACATTACCTATTTGAGTGCGCCACGAGACTGAAAAATACCAAACACTGAAGTGCGAGATTTTGCGTAAGCACCCTTAAGCTATCACCAGTTTGATGGGTTTTGAAGTTTTGAATGTCGAAATACGTAATATTAAATTCATATGTCTACCCAAAATATAAGATTTTTAGCAAAATGTTGTCACCAAACAATATAAAAACAATTCCTTCATAATTCATGCATAATCATGGGGATATACCTCGGAAGAACAAACCAACTGGACGGGCCACCAACAGGCGAACCCCTCTGCCAAATATAAAAGCCCCGCGGGCATACCGGTTCTATAAAAACGATAGATGTCCTTGTTTGTGAATGTGATTGTGTGCGTATAGTTTAAGCTAGTGTTTAAATATTTTGTATAGGTAGTGTGCGTGCATCGCGACGCTACCTCGTCCCCCACCAAAAATGACAGACTTTTGTGCGCGGCTCCACTCCAGTTGTTTGTCTCCTCCAAGGGATATACCTAGTCAAGTATTAAAAAGGTTAGTATTTATTATTATAGGTTTCCACTCATAATTGTACATTTAAATTAATTGAAAACGATCACGTTCACCTGGGAATTTACTTTCTCCTAAAAATTAGGAGATAAGGGTCACTTCGCTCCGCGTCGCTTAGCTCCCAAATTTATTTACATGTGAACCTAACACGCTTCTCCTCGCTTCGTTCGTCGTCGTCGCACGTATTTGTAACGAAATAATTTATTTGATCTTAACGATTATAAGATTTATTTGGTGACAGATCTGTTATCCTTGGAACGAAACAATTATTACAATTATTTTATTTTGAGGCAAATATTTTTATTGAAGGTTTGAACTATGATAATATTGATATAAATCCTTTATTTTATATATAAATTGGCTTTAATTTGATAATTCAAACCTGGAACTACGTTTTAATTTATCTGAGAATGAAACTATTTCGTGGGGATATTAATTAAATGATGCGAGTCAAGATGTCAAGAGTCAGATGCGCAAAAGTAAAACATTGATGATAGAAAATATAGTTCCCCCAAAGAAAAAACAGCTATTCCATAAAAAGGGTATTTTACTTGACCAAAATGTATGAAATAGTTGAAATAATAAAGTTACTCACATTGACGAGTACTATCATGTAGTTTTCAGCTATAGTGAAGATAAATCCAGTCAGTGAAACAATAACTTTGCCGACATTTTGTTTGCGTCTAATAATTCAAATTGAATGCGATCTGTTTAGAAATACAAACAGTAAGTCAGCCTTCATGAGGATGTTTACTAAATTCCTCTTAAGGGGGAACGTTTCGAGCTCGGTGCAAAATGCACAACTTATGATTGTTTTTCTTACTATTGCATAAAAAGTACTAAATAAATGTGATATATGGCCTTTCGCAACCATTGTTTAGTGTCAATAAGGCTTTTCTACCAAAATTTTGTAATTTTATGTATTACGTTGTAAATGAATGGGCATACAAACTTAAAACACGCTTTTAAGTTTGTATACCCATTAATTTACAACGTAATGCATAAAATGACGCAATTCTGCTAAAAACCCCTGATAATTATTCAACAATAGTCGCAAAATAAGATGAAACTATTTTATTTCATACATTTTATTTTAAAATAAGGTAAAGAAACTTATGTTACGCACTTTGCACTGAGCTCGAAACGTTACCCCTTAACCTCTTAGTCTATCACGCACTAATACGACATCAGAAGCCCTCATTGATGGGTGAATACAACTGTCCCAAACTATATTCCCTTGATTTATGATTCCGTAGACCTTTTTTTCTTTCCATTTCTTGTACAAAACAGTTTCGTTTTGAGGCTCGGTACTAAAAACAGGAAAAATTTACCCTAGTAGTAGTCTTTCGTCTGTGTGTCCGACAGTCTGAAAGACGTCAATTTAACATAGTGATGTTAATTTAATAGAATTTAGAGATAATTTATAAAATTGTAAGATCGTCGTGGCGCGAGTCAAATTCGCTTTTGCTCAATTTAAATTTTATATTTTTTGTAACATGGTCATGTGATTGTAAATAATCATAAACCTTTGGTAAATATGCAAAAAGTAGTGTCAATATGACGCCGGACTCTTAATTTGACAGTCCGGGTTTAATTCCTGTCGCTAGAGCAAGCACCAATTATTTTAGGACATCGTATTTAAATATGAATTTACGGAACACTTTGTCCGATTGTCTATCTAGTCAAGTCTCTTTAAGGGTGTAATATAGACAGTTTGGGTATCTGTCCATCAATCAGAAATTAGAACTGAACTCAATGATGTTTCTTATTTGTTTATAATAGCGCGCTCTGAGCCGTGGCTGTTATGACAACTGAGAAACCCGCGATCACGACATCCGAATTTTTATGAAATCACTCTTGAAATATGATTATATTTATGAAATCGCTTCTTGATATTATTTAACAGACAGGCCCGGCCTAGCGCGGAGATTATAGTTAATTTTATAAAAAATTCATTTAATACCTACGAACTATTGTGTAAATTGTAATTAAGTACTTACAATAACTGAAATAGTGTTTGGGTTACCAACCCTCTTTTTCTAACTGCCTGATATGTAAGATTTTCTTTTTGGAAATAAATATATTTGTATTTGTACAGAGCATTCTTGACGGGGAACCTAAGGTCCGTAATATTTCATTAACTCCCATCCATGCTCTTATCACATCATTTCTTCAATTCTTCCATAGCAACAGCAAGATCTTCCTTCGTCCAGGTTTTTCGCTGTTGAACGACAGATTTTCATTAATATTTACGTGACATCACGATCTTGCAAATAACTTAGATGTTAGTAAAAATATATATAGGCTGAAATTTAATCAACCGACCAAATTCATACTAGAGACTCGGTTGGTGATCAAGAACTAGGTTCAGTAATCCTTTTGGCCAATTTCGAAAAATAATTTTTTTTGCTCCCGTACTGGTTGGACTAGTTTAAGTACAATTCCTAGTGCAGGCTCTAGGGGAAAAAAATTTTTTTGTTTCGAATTTCACCTGGAGGGTTATTAAACCTTGTTCCTGATGACTAACCGAGTCTCCAGTATGAATTTGGTCGGTTGATTTAATTTCACCTAGTATATTAGAAGCAAAACTACGTGGGATACAAATATAACAAAATATCTATTTTTTTATAATAAAACAAATGTATATAAACTTTTATACCTTGCTTTTTATTTTTGTTTTTTATAATATTATAGTATATACACAAAATAAAAAAATTAAAAAGCACTGACTTACAGACAGACCAACCTCATCGAAATATTTATGTATATACAAAAGAAACAGCCAAACACCCTTATACACTGATAATAACACTCATATAAACATTCTTACTCCCCGTCTCAAAGACACACACACACAAACACCCTCTCTCCCTACCCCAGTCACACACTCATCCCCACCCCTATCGTCTTCCTAGTTTCTAAAAAGTTTATATTTTAGGAAAGTAGGCAGATTTCCTTTTTTACATCTCTTTTTAATACTCATTGTCACCATGTCATTTTTATTTGCCATAATTTTACTGTAAATATGTCATTATTTTATCAACTGAAACGTGGCCCAGTAGGGCCCGAACTATATCTTGCGATATTTTTTTTATTTTGTGTATACAGGCTGTAATCATGACGTGCTCATTAAATTAAACCACATGCTCTACGGATCATCCTGAGCCACTTTTGAAAAAACGCGAAATAAAAATTCACTTCCCCATACACATTTTAAAGATTCAAAGATTCATTTTTAATACCTCCTTGCCATTTTCCATGGGAATACTTGTTTTTTTTACGTTTTTCTATGGAAGTGGTTCAGGATGATCAGTTAGAGCACGTGGTTTAATTTGATGAGCACGTTATGATTACAGCCTGTATACACAAAATAAAAAAAATATCGCAAGATATATTTGTATATTTTTTTATAAAGGAATAAAAAATAAAAAATCATAAATACGCTCAAAATTATCAAAATCGTACTATTAATACAAGACTGCAAAAATAATAACATTAAAACAAAACACTTACTATATATATAAAAAGATACGGAAGATACTTTGTATTACACTACTGAATTATTTGAGTGAAACAGAAATTGGCACGAAACGTTTTATTTTTTTACGGGAGCCACGTGCATGACTCTGGGACGTCGCCGATGCACTGAGGTGGGAATAGGGTGCGCTTCAAAATAATTGCGTCACGGGTTCGTCCACTTTTCGGGAAGTGCGAGATTTTGACATTGGGGCAACTATTCCACTGCGGCATCTATCCTAGAATTACCCTATATATCCGACAAAACTGGTAACATCATAATGTAAGAAACTATGATAGAAATAAATTTCTGTATTTTAAGCACTTGGCGATTTATCCTTCGCAAGGAGACACAAATTTGATAGAGCAAAGTAGCAAAGAGCCCGGTAGCGAGAGGTCCCGTGTACGAATCCCAGCTTAGACCTCCTCACATCCAGATTTAATTTTCTTTTGCTTTTCTATATCGCAATTATGTAATGTTAATAATGCAAGACTTTTAAATCATGTTCTTAATTTGAATGGTTAGTCAATTTTACAACTGAAATATCGTGAAATATCTTGTCGTATTATTATCTTATCTTGTCGTATTCGTAATGCCGTAATGTATCTGTACCTACTTGACTTTAGCTAAGAAAAGAAATACTTATTCCTTGTAAAAACTCTGCAGAAACAATTTTCTTAAGCAGAGCAGAAATAGACAAAGACAAACCAAAAAAATTAAAGGAAGATCAACTAATAAAGGACACAACTGAGTTTTAACATCAGGCAACTTGTTTATAAGAAAATTGCATTTAAGTAAAACATGAAACAATTTCAATTTACTGTCCTGTAAAATTTGCCAAAACCTAGTTACTTGTTTTCAACCAAGAGCAGCCACTCCTAATGCACATTATGAACACTCACAAAGTGTACAATCCCTGTTTGAAATATATTTTTATCAAAGACTTTGCATGTCTGTCTTGTAATAGTTGATAATAAATAAATAATTGGCTCTTTGAAGCTTTTTATTGATTTTTATTTATTGTACATATATATAAATAAATATAAAGAACACAGAAAAAAATAATTCAAGATATGTTTCGGGCCCTACAATTTTTCAACTAACGCCGGGCCCAGTAGAGCCCGAAATATATCTTGAACAATTTTTTTCTGTGTTTTGTAATAGTTGTAATTCACTTTATTGGTAAAAAAACGGGTGCGAAAACTAGAACGGCTTTTTAAATCATATTCTCTATTCCTTTTTATTTGCTGAAACTTGGGAGCCAAAATATAAGTGTGCGAATGCTGAATAACCTGTGTACAACCCGGTTGAGTAAAGTTTGCACCTCGCGTGATGACATTATGAAGCTACATTTACATTCAAGCGAGAGAATACTGTTTCTCCGGATAAATTCAATTCCAATGCTAAGATGTAAAAAACAAGTCTCCTAATGTTTATAATATCATGAAAGTACAATAACTCGACGGATAATCTGGCTTGTTTTGCCAATACACTAATGGACGCGAACGAATGCAACGAGACGGCAAATGTAAATAAACACCACGTTTTATTACCATATTTATAAAAGGGTGATTTTCATAACAATTTGCTAAAGAACATTGCATCTCATTATGTAGATATAGTTATTTTGTAAATCTGTATGTCACGAGAATGTGTCACCATTTAGCAGCAGCTGCAACGCTCACAGATTCATTATATTACTCCAATACTGCAAATTTGCAGCCTTGTTCATAATGTGCTTTCATTTGAACCATGTTGCACAGATTCATTCAATACGTTTCAAATAGAATTCCATTACTTTATACAAGGGTATTATTTAATGTAACCTATTTACAATAGGCGCTTTCGAACTTGTAAGACCTGTGTTAGATAGAAAGGATTAAATCTTTCAGGCACGCTGCCTCGTTGCAAAATTTGTAGACTTTTTATAGCACAGCTTCATTTAGGACAAAGGAAGCGTAAAAAGAGGAAAGGAATATAAAAATCCGGGTGAAGGCTTTCAAGGAAAATAGTAGTCACCTAACCTTTATCTACCGTGACTACAGAGACTACTTATATTAATTACAAATGATACACGAATGTAATCAAAATAGAACTCGGTAAGTACTAAATCTGTTCTATGGTAAACATAGAGAAACATAATATAGAAGATGCACTGCCAAACGGTGCGCATTTTGTGCTGCATTTGCAGCATCTTCTAGAAATACTTTGCACTGGCAGTGGCGACTGCTATCTAATCGAATTCTTCTGGAACTATAGATTTATGCCGTATTGTAAAAACAGATTATGGCTACTGAAACTAGCCCTCTTATCGTCTAAGTTCAATATCCATAGCTATAGCCTTTAAAAGCGTCGCGATTGGCCAAAAGTAATGTGTGATGTAATTTCTAGCCAATCACCGGTACGTTTTAAGGCGATTGTGATTGTGATGGATGTTGAAGTTAGACGATAAGGCCCAGCATTCTTTGATCAACACTTCGCTAAAATTCTCTTATCAAGTGATCAATGTCCGGTTGATGATATCTCTATGTTTCCTATAAGGAAATGGAACAAGATCAAATGCCACCATATATGATAACCTCTGGACATGCTACTTCGTCATCATTTCCATTGCGGCCAAAGCGAGGAACAACACCAACTTGTAGTTTCGCCGTTTGACATTACTTCCCAGATTGTTATCCACATAAGCGTCACTATCAGATGGTGCAATAACATACAGTATTTTCATATTTTGAAGATCAGCGATTTCCACTCTTGGCTAGGAAAATCATTTTTCAAAATCGGCTCCGAGAATCCTTTGAGCGATTTTCGCTATTCCCTCCTTTGATACCTAGCACATATACAGAGTTCGTTTTTCCAGTGAGCAAGGACGACCATATCCTAAATTTAAAAAAAAAAATCTTTGATAATGCTATAGCAGCGAAACCGGTAAGGGAAATAATATAAATAAGTGGATAAGTACAAGTGTTTTTCAATCAAAAATGTATCAAAGGTTCCACCAAGTGCCAACAATTACAAGCATCAACTCCAACTCTGTATGTGCTATCAAAGGAACTTCCACCGAACAGCTTATCACTCTTGTTACCATCGCATTATGCAAGGTAGTGCTTGCATTCTAAGATAAAGTAAGGTTTCTTGTGGTGCTGAGGCTATATGGTTGGGCTTGTTAACTTTGGTTGTGTAATGTTTGTTGATAGTGGTTGCGGTAAAGCCAGGACGGGGAGGTGCCCACAAGTCCACATTCTTATTAATTTCTATTGCAATTTTATTTAGCTCAATTCTCTCCTTGTAAGAAAAGATAATTTCAAATAGCACGAGTATTACATATACCTGAAGGCCTAACATGGTTGCCACTTTAACACCATTTAAACACCATTTGACAGAAAATACACGGAATTTACTTTAAAATGTTGTTAATGTGGCACCATGTTTCGGTGAATGTCTGCTATAATATTTGAAGTCGGTTATTATTTTTTTGTTAAATTATTTGACGCTTTTTAGTGTTGACGAGTTAAATTGTAAAAATGGTTAGACTACAGTGAGCAATCAGGTTGCTTCATTTGAGGAGTTTCAAATTTAAAGGTCCCATGGCATGATAATTTTCAAATCATATCCTGCAATTAGACTACTAACACAAAGCGATTGCCTCCAATTAGAGTTATGTGCTGTCATCCGTTGAGGAGTTATATAGTGATGAGGCCAGGATCGAAGGTCAGGTAGCATAATGACAATTTTCAAGTAATATCCTGCAATGAGCACACTGACACAAAGTGATTTCCAAAATACATACATATGTGCATGTTAAATGTCTGCTTTATGCCGATGACCTTAAGCTTATGCATCCCATAAAAGATCTCTCGGATTGCCATCTACTTCAAAGAGCTCTTGATGCTGTACTTGAATGGAGCAATAAAAACAAACTTCACTTTAACGTAGCAAAATGCAACATCCTGTCTTTCACAAGATCGCATCAACCTTTGCATGTAGTCTACACGCTTGGCTCAGATATAATTATTCGTGTTGACTCTATTCGAGATCTTGGTGTCATTTTTGACACTAAACTCACGTTTCACGAACACATAGAGAGCCTCGCTGTTAATTGCTACCGTAGACTAGGTTTTGTAATCCGAAATGCAAAGGATTTCCCAAACAATAAATAAAAGGATCCGCTTGCTGTACACTGCTCTGGTGAGGAGTAAATTAGAAGCTAGTGCTATAATATGGAGCCCACACCAAAGTTCCTATGTTGGAAAAAGTACAAAAAACCTTCCTACGTTTCTTCTTAAAAAAAATGTACGGATTCTATCCATTTATGTACCCCACGAAATATCTTTTGGGTATGCTGAGTTTTAACTCCTTAGAGGTTCGGCGTACAAGTGACCTGATGATGACGGTTTGCCGTTTTTTGCGTGGAGACACGGACTGCCCTGACTTAGTGACGAATGTTTGCCGTTTGTCTGTGTCCGGCAATTATCTCCGTGCCCGTTCACATCGGCTGTTGTCAGTGCCTCCTTCATACAGGGTGGCGCGCCACAGGTCTCCACTGGTACGTGCGCTCGTGAAACTCAGTGCGCTCTTGGTCTTAGGGCCACAGTGTGATCTTTTTGCTGACAGACTGATGGATGTGATGAGAGAGTGCCTGAAATACTGTGAGAGCGAAGTATCAAAGACGATGACGTTCCATCTGGCTTATTAATTGATTGTTTATGTTTTTCTTGATTTTGTTTGTTATGGTTTGTGTATTAATCGTATTTTTTTAATTGTACAGCTACTAGGATACGTCTGTTATGCTGTGTAATTTAAATAAATAAATAAACAAATAATAAATTAATTAATCACGTGAACAAACTGGTAAAATAAAATTAAAACTGAATTTTTTTTTACATCTAAAGTGGGGATTAATTTTTTTTTCGTGTCTCGATATCTGAAAAAATTCACGGCAATACAATGCCAAAAAAAAAGTAAAGAGTAATAGTCGACCAACTTAATTTTGTAGTTTCATTTCATACATTTTATAAGTTAGTAATTTTTATTCGAATCATTTAAGTCTATTAACTTGTTTGAATCCACGGAACCCACAGGCGCGAGTCCTACTCGCTCTTGTTCGGTTTTTATTTTTTTCTATCGTGATCTTTTCTATTTTGCAATGCACTCTAAATAAAGTTAGAAGTATCCTTAACGATAGATTTCGCTATAAAAAAACAAAAACTTCTAAGTTAAAGTAAAAAAAGATACGGCCGCTTATGCCGTAAAAAACGTATATTTGGACACTCAAAGGAATCAAAATGTATAGGGTATTTTCCTTTGACCTAGAACTATAAAATTTGGCAAGTAATACTACATCTTATACTACAAATATAGAAAAATCTGAAAACTATAATTTTTTTATACAATCATAAAAAATATAATATTTAACGGAACCCTCGACTCGCACTTGTCCAGTTTTTTTACTATAGAAAGTACTATAGCCAGTTTCCGGCTTCCACAACATTACCTTAACACACAGTTTAATGTATTATATAAAAATGGCAGTTGGCAGTATCAAAACTAAAGTGGTTTGTTCTGATGGTTGATAACGTGCACTTCAGCTAGATACAAGTACGTCAAGTGCATTTGTGATATTGATTTTCCTACTTGAATAAGAGCTGAAAAATGTAGTGTCCTCTACTTAATACGAGAACCTATTTTTTGTACCACCGTTAAGTGCATCTGCCGCCTCCGTGACATCAATTGAAAGGGTTTGCCAAGCAGAATACGTGACGCCATTCTAAATTTAATATTGCGGACGCCCGAAGATAGCGGACTAAATTTCTTTTACGACCCTCTTGGCATGGTTATCAAATAATAAATTAAAAATAACGTTATTAAACTTTTTTTTTAAACACTGTATATACTAATGTCGTGCTGATAATGAAACCATAATAACGCTCTACTGATTATACTAAACCACTTCCTTATGTACATTTTTCTCCTTATTTTCTATATGCAAATTAATTGCTTTTTCGCGATTTATTAAATTTATTTCTTATGGTTTAATTTTATGAGCACGCCATTAAGTCACCGGGTATATATTTAATTACGAGTGCATATATTTAAACGATTAATTTAAGTTTAGATTGCTGGAACTGATTTACTAATTTGAATTATTTGTTTTCAAAACGCTTATTGTCGCGTATAATGTTCATAAAAGAAGATAGGTACCAATTAATTTCATTGAATAGTTAGGTAACGCTATTTACAACCGAAAGATAAAAGTATGAAGAAACATTTAAATAAATATCACATTGATTGGGTATGTGGTAGACTTAGTTCTGTAGTAGGCTTAATTACTTAGTTCTGAGAAACAGGACTGGCATTAAGTTTGTCACGATCTACGACCAGGTGCCGAGTAAAATGCTGAAAATGATCGATGACGTGATGAAAACGAAATTTGTTGTAAAATAAATAAGTCTGATCAAGCAGATTGGTGATTTAGGTGGTAGAGCTAATGCCGGGCTCTACTGTGGAGGTACCACCATCTTACTCGGAAATCCTCCCGAAGTTATTCGGGGGAGAGTAAGAGGACAGCTCTCAGGCAAAACCAGGCGGCCCACCATTGCCTGGGACCGATGGATGGCGGTATATCCATCCCCAATTGCCGGGCCTTATATAAATCAGACTGGTGACGGGCAGCGGCGTCACTGGTGCAAGGGTTTCGGCACCGCGCTCGCCAACCCGCCTGCCCAGCGTGTGTGAGTATGGGCATTTCTTCCAGGAGAACCGCCAAGAGTGGCGAAATCCTGGAAAGGCCTATGTCCATCAGTAGATGAAAGAGGCTGATGGATGGATGATGGATGGAAGCAGATTGGGACCATAGTGACGGACCCTACATTCCCTATTTGTACAAAATCACATGGCAATCATCATCTATCTACACTACATGTTCTTTGATACAGAAAATATTAGCATCAAAAATTTTCCTTTTAAAAACTCAATGTAAATCTTTTGCCAGGTAATCTGCTGGTGATCCTTGTGGTGACACTATCAAGGAGGCTGCGCTCAATAACCAACTTCTTCTTGGCAAACTTGGCGGTGGCTGATTTATGTGTCGGAGTATTCTGTGTATTCCAAAACCTTACCATCTATTTGATTCCCAGGTGAGTCATATTTTACATACGCAGTTGCTCATTTTTAACCGTCTAGAAAATGTTTGTGTATTTTCTGTACTTCACTTTTGAATTTATTTGATTCTGTTACTGAAATAAATAGAACATGGTAAAACCTACCTGCTTTGTAAGAAATGAATTAATTTCATAGATTTTATCTTAGTAGAAACTCAAATATGTTCGAGCATTTTCTTGGCCGTTACGTCCCCATTGAATAGAATATATCCTCGGCTATTTTTTGAGTTGAGGTTTTTTCAGGCTTTTCGGGGGTATTAAATTGAAATACAAATGAAAAAGGAGCCGAAAAAAAATCTCACCACAACACGTGGGATGTCATTGTCTCGAACTCTCTAAGTAGAGTAAACTTTTTTTTTTATCTGCAGAAATACGAATTGGGTGATATTAGATAATAGAAGAACCAAGAATGGCAAAATAGTAGTTTATGGAACTGGTACATAAAAAGGTTATTAAAACACGAGTGTTTTAATACCTAGTTATATATAGTTTCTTACTACTTTATCTAAACTCATGTCTACTAACTTGTTTCCATAATCTTGGTAAGTTTTACGTTAGCCATTTTTGATTTTTCTTGTAAAAACTTTTTCTAAATACGTAATATCCGTCGTCGTTATTTCCAGAATGTCAGGTGGAATCAAATATCATCACCATCCCTGCTGTCAATAATTTTAGGGCAAAATAATTATTTTGACCCATAAAACCACAGTAAGTAATAAACAAATTTCCTCGAAAACTATGGCGCAACAAACAGTTCAGTTCATCCATTGAGAGACTGAGTCCAACGCGCTGTAAGCCATAGACAATACCTGGCCGAAAATAATGTTGACTATAACCTCGTTGTTGTTTTCTACGTATTGTAGAATATTATATAAAAACCTCATTGGTATTTGATATTAAACCTCAGACATGGCTGTATGGGCTAAGTTCCGTTTGCCTTACTCGTTAGTATAGTATATCATGTACTGTAATCTCAGAAAAATTTTTTTATTGCATTATGTTGTTCGGAGACCTATACTATAATTTAATTTTTTTAGAGACGTTCATGAAAAATATTTTTCATTCTGCCAGTAGTTTTGATTTCGTAATGAGGCTTTTACGATATGAGGTTAGATAAAAATATTTATGTGTCAAATCAATGGAAATGCCTTTCAAAATACTTTTTAGTAGGAAAAGGTGTTGTATTACATATTTTATAAAATTAGCATCTTCTTGTAATCTTGATTATTCACAAAAACACTTGTACACTTGTTTAATTTACTTTATTACAGTTTTCCAACCGGTCTTAAAACTTTAGCAATATTTTATTTTTTGACATACCTTTATTATTTATTCTAAGCAGTTAGACATAAATTTTTATACCATTTCTATTTATAAAAATATCCACATTTTTCGGGAAATTTTTTACATGACATCCCCGAAAATCTCTTACATTGGTTTTCTGCTTTCTCACAATACGATGTCCATAATGGCTCGTAAATAATATTAAGACCTATGTATCCCCTGAAGATGCCTTAATTTCCGAAACCGGTTGGAAAACTGTAATGAAATAAATAAAACAAGTGTACAAGTGTTTTTGTGAATAATCAAGATGCTATCTGTGTTCCTCAAGTGCCAACAATCGCAAGTATAAATTATCTTTTTGTAATATTTGAGGTTTGAGGTTTTGTTATTAAGGTCTGTCTAATTCTACACCTGAATAACATTTTTTTTAAGTAGTCTTGAGATAAGTTAACCTAATTTAAAGAAGAATTGCTATTTATGTAGGTTTTTAGTGATATTTATTTATTGATAAAGTAAATTGGACCTCCTCAAACGTGCCTGCAGCTATAGCTGCTCCTACACCCGTATCAGCTTTAGTTCATTCATCAATAATATTTAATTAGGGTATCTTTAACAATATGAACGTTGGCAACCCTATAGTTTAGGTTCTGGGTATATCCGTCGCCCCGTGGCATAGTGCCGAAAACTATTTGGCTGATTTAATTGAAATTTTAGATAGGTCCCAAATATGCTAAGCCTTCCGCTAAATTATCTCTCAAAGAAACCCGGACTTTGGTGTACATTGACATATTATGAGGCCGTTAGAAACAGAGAAGCCCATATTTTCTAGGCACAATAAAAGTCCTTAAAACATGAAGTAAATGTCGGGTCGTATCAAGAAGTTAAAGAGAAGGCGGAGTGCAGAAGTGAATGGAGAAGACTTCACCGACAAGAGTCTCATAAGTAAAAACGAAAAAGATAAACCACTCTGCTTCTGACAGCCTACTAATGACTAATTATCATTAGAGAAAACCCTAATACAAAAAAAGACTGCAGTTTCGACAACATCATTACAAATTTTACTTCTACAATTTAAACTACAAACGTAAGACATTTCCTTTGATTTAACACACAATTTTTCTTTGCAAGACTCGTTTCCTACTGGTATTATTGTTTAAAAAACGGATTGGGTTCCCGATTACACGACACAGTTCAGAAATGTTTCATAAATAATTAAGATATTTTTATAACTTGATGGAGCTGGCTGTAAAATAAGGCGAAATATTCAAATAAAGAACGGAGCTACTTGCACCTTACCGGTATTTTTAATTATCATTGATGACCTCAACAGATATTGTATATGTATTTGCTTTTGTATTTAAGCAACTCAGACAATATTACAGTACCTACCTAATATTGAACAATTTGTAACAGAGGTAAATAATAGGATGGTAAGAGGTATGTTTTCTAAAGTTTCCATCTTGAAATAACCGATCGGTAGAGTTTCGAGTTTCAAGATCGCAAAACAAGAGTTACGTGACCGTATTTACTTTGTAATATTCATTTCTGTAACGAAATTAGGTTCTCTTTTATAAAAAACACAAAAATTTATGTATAAAACGATGATAATAATGTACACAAATACTCCTGTTACAAAACTAAAAAAAATACCTGTTATCAATTTCCGCTAATTGTTTCAAAACGTAATTTTTGCATATTTTCATTCAAAAGTCTTTTATACTTTGAATTTTATTGATGCCTAAAATACGTCAATTTTGTCACTCACTCAAAACGCAATTTCGCAAAATTTTTATTCAAAAGTAAGGAAAACAATATTGTGATGTGCATTTTGCACCGAGATTCTGCTTTACCACCTTAAGGCCTTACCCCTGGTGCACGATAATCTTACTGAGCGATTTTGAACTTCAGTATGTTGTCAGAAAGTCTACATTAGAATGCTCGCTTCGCGCGCTGGCGGCACGCAAAATCAGTGAATTTTGGAGGTTTTTTTGGATTTTACGAAAAAGTATTTGATGTAGGAGTTTTTCCACCTGACATCGGAAAATAAACCATGTTTTCTTGTTAGAGCAGTAATTTCAGACATAAAACGAAATAATAACTTAAAAAGGTATCATTTTCAAAAATAAAACCTATCGAGCGAAATGTGTCCAAAGGACTTGACAACGGAAAGACAAAGGTCTGTAAAAACACGTGTCCAAGTTTTACATTGATCAGATAAGTAGTTGACTCAGCATATTAAAACAAAAACCGTTGAAAGTTAATGGGTTTTGACTGTTCTAGAGACCCCTCGGGGATATGTCGTGTCGATCCATCCATCCATCCATCAGCTTGGCTATGTCCAGTGCTGAACATAGGCCTTTCCAGGATTTCGCCACTCTTGGCGGTTCTTCTGGAAGAAATGCTCACACACGTTGGGCAGGCGGGTTGGTGAGCGCGGTGCAGAAACCCTTGCACCAGTGACGCCGCAGCCCGTCACCAGTCTATTTTATATAATCTCATTAATATTTTAATGTATAATGTATATACATACATATGTCGTATCGATATGATTATGTTATTTACATAAAATTATAAAGTACAACAATAATCATGATTAAAACTAGTTACTATAAATACTCGTACTGATAGGAAAAATATAGAAACATCGTCACTACATAAATCCCAGAATTGTGAACTATGAAATGTAAGTCACAGTACACACTTGGTACACCCGGTTATTACTAACGAATATTACGTCCTAAACGGTTGTGAGCCCTGTCGCCGTACTTCGGCCACAAATGGGCCTACAATTTAACGTGCCATTCAAAACACGCAAATCGAAAACAAAACAGTGTGCAGCGCGGGGATACTCACGTCACGACTGACTAGGAGACGAGCGAGCGGTAGGCTCCACCAATGTGTGTTTTGAGCCATACCAAAAAGCTTTTTCTTGTGAGTTATAATTATAATACAATCCATCCATCCATCAGCCTGTTTCGTCCACTCCTGGACATAGGCCTTTCCAGGATTTCGCCACTCTTGGTGGACCTCCTAGAAGAAATGCCCATTCTCACACACGCTGGGCAGGCGGGTTGGTGAGCGCGGTGCCGAAACCCTTGCACCAGTGACGCCGCTGCCCGTCACTAGTCTGTTTTATATAAAGCCCGGCAATTGGGGATAGATATACCGCTATCCATCGGTCCCAGGCAATGGTGGGCCGCCTGGTTTTTTTGCCTGAGAGCTGTCCTCTTACTCTCCCCCGAATAACTTCGGGAGGATTTGCGAGTAGCATTAGCTCTACCACCTACCACTAAATACAATGCAATAATTTATTTTATCCAACCTCATATCGTAAAATCCTCATAACGAACTCAAAACTACTAGCATAATGAAAAACATTTTTCATGAACGTCTCTAAAAAAATTAAAAACTAAATTATAGTATAGGTCTCCGAACAACATTATGCTATAAAAATTGCTTTTTCTGAGATTACAGTACATGTGATACTAACTAGAAAGGCAAAGGGAACTTAGCCCAAACAGCAATGTCTGAGGTTTAATATGAAATACCAATGAGGTTATCACATAATATTCTCTAACACATACTAAGTAATATTGCGGCGTGACAAAGGAGGTCACAATTTCATTTTATTTTCGGCCTGCTTTGTCTATGGCTGTCGGCGCGCGCAACGCGTACACATGCGTGGTGGACTGTTGTATTTTGGCGCCGTAGCTTACGTGGAAATCATTTTTTACTGTGGTTTTATGGGTAAAAAAAATAGTATTATTTTGCCCTAAAATTACTAACAGCAGTGATGGTGATGATAATTTGACTCCACCTGACATTCTGGAAATAACGACGGAAATTACGAACACTTTTAGAACGACATTATACAAGAAAAATAAAAATGGCTAACGACAAATTTTATCAAGATTATTATGAAAACAGGTTGTTAGGCATGAGTTTAGATAAAGTAGTGTATGAAACTATACATAGTTAGGTAATAAAACACTCGTGTTCTATTAAGAAACTGGTGTTTTTAATAACCTTTTTATGTACCAGTTTCATAAACTACTATTTTGTGTATATAGGTATGTCACCGGCAATCTGTATAGTTCACGTATTCTATACAATACCTTGGAAATTTATAGGATACACAAAACGTTTAGGTAATGTATGAAATATTATTTAATTTGTACTATGCCTACGTATCCTATACCTATACAGTACATGCGCAAGAGGAGAGAGGATGGGATTTTTTTTTAAAAAAACAAGCTCTAAAAGTATATCTGGGTACGTTTACTTTATTGTATTCGCAAAGTTAGCGATATTATACTTTCTAATACAATACAAAATATTTATTTACAAAGAAAAAGAAAAACACATTTACAATTTTATACAGCGGGCCCCGCACTAGCAAGTCTGTTACGCGGGCTCCTAGATAAAAATTTACCCAGAACACGTTTATTTACTACCTAAACAAGCTAAAAATATCCAAAAAATAATGTTCTCTATCCTATGCCTGTGTCGCAATATGTATGTTTGTTTGCTTATATTTTATAAAAAAAGACATCCGACTATCTTAGAGCTAGGAGTGGTGCTAAAATAGGGGAGAAGAAGAAAACATGAACCTCTCGAAACGCGAGGCCGGTACTAGAAAATCGTCACAAATAGACAAACAAGTAATTCTGCGTTTCTTCCATTTACTACGAAAGTAGTCAAATCTCTAAAAAGGTACCTATAGCTTAGCGGGTATTATCGCTATAATTTTTTTTTGCAGTTCGTTTAGCTGGATTTATGCGCATATGAAGGCTTTTGCGTGAGGACATACATTTTGTGGCAGACACATTAGAATAATTTTTCCATTTTCCCGATCCCTTATTAGTATTAGTCGAGAAGCAAAATTTATTCGTTGTAGTGGGACTTTTATGTCACGGAAAGGTGCAACTATGTGGAGTTATTTTATTATATGCCACAATAATGGTGTAATACCGGCTTGTTTTCCATTAAATTGGGCTGTTTTGTTTTTATAACGTCATAAATTCAAGATGGCTGCCATCATCTACTCATAATAACATTATGAATAACTTTTTATTAAATAAATATTTGGCTCTTTCAAGCTTTTTATTGTTTTTATTTGTAATAGATGTATATAGACATATATAAAAAACACAGAAAAAATAAATTCAAGATATATTTCGGGCCCTACTGGGCCCGGCGTCAGTTGAAAAATAATTATACATACAATGTCACTTACATATTTACAAAAAGAAAGAGGTTTATTTACAATACTAACCTACTTAATGTTACTAACATATTTACAGAAAGAAAGAGGTTTATTTACAATTAACTGAATTAATCTATTTATAAATTTTCTGAGAAAGTGGCACCATCCAGCAGCCGTGATGTGTTATTGGGTCAGTGTTGACGATTTAGTCCTGATCCGTAGTGCGCACCAAGTGACCATATAAACGAGGATTCCCATGTTCGAAGTTGAATTTCAGTTAATGGTGGGTAGAATGATTTAATGATTCGGACTGTAAAGCATTGATTAAATGTGAGGTTGTGTAGTCGTGTGTGTGTTGGTATGGGTAAGATATTATTTTGTATTTTTGAAGTGTGTCTGTGTTGGTTTAATCTGATATGGAGTGCGTTTTTTGTTTCCCCTACGTAGAATGCCGGACAGTGCCGGCATTCTAGTAAGTATATGCAGTTTTCTGTTTTACATGTCGTGTTTGGTTGTGTTTTGTAGGTGTTAGATGAGTGGTGTGTATTGATGTTGGTGTTTGTGTTTATGATCGCGCATGTTTTACAACGTGGCCGTCGGCATGGGGATGTTCCGAGAGATGCGTGGGTTGTGTTTAGGGCTGGGAGTTTCGGTTTGGTTTTGGTGAGGGTGGCTTTTAGGTTTCTGTTTTGTCTAAAGCAAATTTTTGGGTTCTTCGGAAGTAAGTCTTTGGTTTCATTGTTTTGATGTAAAATTGGAAGATGATCCTGAATTAGTGTTTTTAGTTTGTGGCTGCCATGAAAGAAGTTAGTGATCAGACGGGTTTCGTTTGTTGGGTTAGTGGTATGTGGAGTATTTCTGTGGTATCTCGGTCTGGTGTATAAATGTTTTTGTATGAATTGTTCCGGGTAGTTTCTTTTGAGTAGGCCGTTTCGGAGGCTGACATTGAACTTATGCTGCCGGGCCATCCGAGGACCCCCCATTTTTATATGCTCCCTAAGATCCACAAAGATAATAACCCAGGCCGCCCTATAGTGGCATCATATAATGCACCAACTGAAATAATATCCGCCTTTGTCGACCATCACCTACAACCCCTTTGCAAAGACTTATCATCGCACATAAAAGACACCAATCATTTTCTTGACATTATACATTCTCTCCAGCTACCAAACAATATAAATCTTCTTCTAGTTACCATAGATGTCGTATCGTTATATACCAACATCCCACATGATTCCGGACTGTCAGCTCTTCAAACTCACTTAAATGAACGCCCTCAACCTCATCAACCATCCACTGACTTCTTAGTTTCACTTGCCGAATTAACACTGAAGAATAATTATTTTACATTTGAAAATAAATTTTATCAACAAATGAAAGGAACTGCAATGGGAACTAGAATGGCCCCCAGCTATGCCAACATCTTTATGGCCTCCATTGAAACAATGTTCCTGATGTCTGAGCAGCATAAACCACTGGTGTGGAAAAGGTTTATTGATGACATCTTTATGATCTGGCCACACGGCAGGGATTCCCTGACCGGATTCCTTCAGAGATTAAACAACCATAGCCAACTGAAATTTACACACACAATCTCAACAGACAGAATCACATTTTTAGACGTCGATCTAACCATCAGCGATAGTAACCAAATTAGTACGTCAGTTCATTTCAAAAACACAAACAAATTACAGTACCTAGATTTTCACAGTTGTCATCCCCTACACACGAAAAAATCAATTCCCTACTCATTATCACTACGTGGCCGTCGGATCTGTAACACTGACAATGCACTCACCACCTACCATGACAAAATTCATAACGGCCTACTCAAAAGAAACTACCCGGAACAATTCATACAAAAACATTTATACACCAGACCGAGATACCACAGAAATACTCCACATACCACTAACCCAACAAACGAAACCCGTCTGATCACTAACTTCTTTCATGGCAGCCACAAACTAAAAACACTAATTCAGGATCATCTTCCAATTTTACATCAAAACAATGAAACCAAAGACTTACTTCCGAAGAACCCAAAAATTTGCTTTAGACAAAACAGAAACCTAAAAGCCACCCTCACCAAAACCAAACCGAAACTCCCAGCCCTAAACACAACCCACGCATCTCTCGGAACATCCCCATGCCGACGGCCACGTTGTAAAACATGCGCGATCATAAACACAAACACCAACATCAATACACACCACTCATCTAACACCTACAAAACACAACCAAACACGACATGTAAAACAGAAAACTGCATATACTTACTAGAATGCCGGCACTGTCCGGCATTCTACGTAGGGGAAACAAAAAACGCACTCCATATCAGATTAAACCAACACAGACACACTTCAAAAATACAAAATAATATCTTACCCATACCAACACACACACGACTACACAACCTCACATTTAATCAATGCTTTACAGTCCGAATCATTAAATCATTCTACCCACCATTAACTGAAATTCAACTTCGAACATGGGAATCCTCGTTTATATGGTCACTTGGTGCGCACTACGGATCAGGACTAAATCGTCAACACTGACCCAATAACACATCACGGCTGCTGGATGGTGCCACTTTCTCAGAAAATTTATAAATAGATTATTTTTTGTTTGATAAACACTTGTACTTGTCCACTTATTTATATTAATTTCCCTTACCGGTTTCGCTGTTAAAGCATTATCAAAGGTTTGTTTGGTTGTTTACGTACAATATATGAATCGCTTGGCATGCGGGTAGGACAAACAAATTCTACAACAGAAACATTTGAGTATTTTAATTTCTTAATATAACGTTGTATAAAATACTCATAAGTTTCCATAGATACACTATCCTAAATATCCAACGTTGTGGCAAGGTTTGGCAATGGTAGAATTAGTTATGGGGTTGTCATATAACAAAAATAAAGTTAACACGGTAGAAGAAAGAAAAATATAAATATCTTAAAAACAAAAATAAGGATTCAATATGCTAAAATGTCAGTAAATGTTGATTTTTTAAAATAAAATAAATGTGTAATTGAGTGTCAAGTCAGATAAATGTCAAACGATTCAATCGTGTTTCATGTCAAATAAGAGCCAATGTCAAAATACAAAATGAGCTATTTAAAATATTGAAGCAGTGGTGAGTTATTAACGTCTAATTGTTTATTTAATATTTGGTTGACATTGGAATGGCATAATTTATTTATTTCGAGTGCTTCTAGGGCTGATAATTTTCTGCCTTTATCGCAAACATGAAGGGCTTTGAAATTTAATTTGGAGTCGAAAGTGTGGTTTTCACTGATAAGGTGTTCCGCGAAATTAGAATCAGTGCGGTTCAACCTCCAGCTCCTGACATGTTCGTCAACCCTTGTTTTGAAGGCCCTTCCAGTTTGTCCCACGTATTTCTTATCGCAATTGCTGCAGGAGAGTTCATAAACTCCATTCTTTTGTCCAATGTCTGTTCTACTTTTATTATTACATAGAAGTCTTCGCAAAGTTCTATGCGTGTAAAATGCGGGTTTACGCTCTTTTATTAGACGGGAACACTTATATGATAGTCTACCAAAGAATGGAATTTTGGACCACTTTTTAGGTTCTTGACTATCGCAAGTATTGCTACTGGTGTGCACATGATACAGTAATGAGCTTGCTATTTTTAATTTCTTTTTGTGCAGAATGGTGTTCACAAGATTAGGATTATATCCGTTATTAAGTGCGATGGTTCTAAGAGTGTCTAATTCTTTGTTAAAACTATCTTTACTAAGTGGGATAGATAAGAGTCTATTAACCATGGAATGGAAAAAAGCATGTTTGTGCGATAAAGGGTGGGCTGAGTCAGCGTGTATAATGTTGTCGCTGAAAGTGGGTTTGCGGTAGATCTTAAAATCATGTCGACGTTTTTCAATATTAACTGTTATGTCAAGGAAATTTAATTCATTATGTCCAATCTCCATTGTAAATTTTATATTATTATTAATAGTGTTGATGAAGCTGAGGAATTCAGTCAAGTCATTCTCAGACCCAGCCCAAAGGCAAATCACGTCATCTACATATCTGTACCAGTAAACGATTAAGTCCTTGAAACGGTTTCGACTGAGAATTTGCTTTTCAATAGATGACATAAATATGTCGGCGCACAAAGGTGATAACGGACTTCCCATTGCCAAACCCTTAAGCTGTTTGAATATTTTGTTTCCGAATGTGAAATAGTTTTGATCTAAGCAAACGGATATTGTGTGTTCCAGATCGATAATTTGTTGGGGCTCTACCGTGGATTCTACCAAAAGTTCATTTATAGTACGTTTACATTCGTCAATAGGTACGCTTGGGAAAAGGTTCTGAAAATCAAAGGACACGAGGAGAGCATGATCTGGAATTTCGACATCTTTGATCTTATTTACTAAGTCGACACAATTCTTTATGGTATGCTTAGGTTCAAATTTAGTCAGTTCTTTAAATATATCATTACATTTTGCAGCAATTGGATGTGCAGGTGCGCCAACATGTGCAACTACTGGGCGGATAGGTGCTCCTGGCTTATGTAGTTTGTAGTAAGCGTGTAGTTTTGGTGTCTGAGGGTTCATTACTTTGAGTCTATAGTTATCTGTCTTAGTAAAAATACTGTTAGCCGTTTTGAGGGTATTTTTAACTATTTCATTGTATTTCTTGGTGGGATCTTTCTTGAGTTCTATAAATGACGGTTCAGAGAGGAAATCATTTATTTTACCTTCATATTCTGCCTTTGTAGTAACGACCACAGTATTACCCTTATCAGCTTTAGTAACGATATTTGAAAAAACAAAGTACCTAGCTTCAGTGAAACACAAAACACATCTGAAAAAGCTAAACAATCTAAGATTAAAGCAACAACACCTTCGTGGATACAATACAGTGTTGCCACGCCAAAAATTTTACCCAAAAGTGCAGAACAATACCAACGTCGTATTCAACCAGGATGAAACTTCTCTACTTGAAAAGGGTTTGAAGTATTCCCCAAAATTACCTATAACACCGAATGATCTTGATAATTTAGCTGCAGACTTAGAGGTGGCAACCACAGACTCACTAGCTAAACATATAGGCTGTAATATTTTGAAACAAGAATACAGCAACCAAACTATAAGAAGAGATTTTTCTGAGAATTACAAAGAATCAAAAAGTATTAAAAGCATAAAAGAAAAGCTACAGAATAATAATCTCATCGTTACTAAAGCTGATAAGGGTAATACTGTGGTCGTTACTACAAAGGCAGAATATGAAGGTAAAATAAATGATTTCCTCTCTGAACCGTCATTTATAGAACTCAAGAAAGATCCCACCAAGAAATACAATGAAATAGTTAAAAATACCCTCAAAACGGCTAACAGTATTTTTACTAAGACAGATAACTATAGACTCAAAGTAATGAACCCTCAGACACCAAAACTACACGCTTACTACAAACTACATAAGCCAGGAGCACCTATCCGCCCAGTAGTTGCACATGTTGGCGCACCTGCACATCCAATTGCTGCAAAATGTAATGATATATTTAAAGAACTGACTAAATTTGAACCTAAGCATACCATAAAGAATTGTGTCGACTTAGTAAATAAGATCAAAGATGTCGAAATTCCAGATCATGCTCTCCTCGTGTCCTTTGATGTTCAGAACCTTTTCCCAAGCGTACCTATTGACGAATGTAAACGTACTATAAATGAACTTTTGGTAGAATCCACGGTAGAGCCCCAACAAATTATCGATCTGGAACACACAATATCCGTTTGCTTAGATCAAAACTATTTCACATTCGGAAACAAAATATTCAAACAGCTTAAGGGTTTGGCAATGGGAAGTCCGTTATCACCTTTGTGCGCCGACATATTTATGTCATCTATTGAAAAGCAAATTCTCAGTCGAAACCGTTTCAAGGACTTAATCGTTTACTGGTACAGATATGTAGATGACGTGATTTGCCTTTGGGCTGGGTCTGAGAATGACTTGACTGAATTCCTCAGCTTCATCAACACTATTAATAATAATATAAAATTTACAATGGAGATTGGACATAATGAATTAAATTTCCTTGACATAACAGTTAATATTGAAAAACGTCGACATGATTTTAAGATCTACCGCAAACCCACTTTCAGCGACAACATTATACACGCTGACTCAGCCCACCCTTTATCGCACAAACATGCTTTTTTCCATTCCATGGTTAATAGACTCTTATCTATCCCACTTAGTAAAGATAGTTTTAACAAAGAATTAGACACTCTTAGAACCATCGCACTTAATAACGGATATAATCCTAATCTTGTGAACACCATTCTGCACAAAAAGAAATTAAAAATAGCAAGCTCATTACTGTATCATGTGCACACCAGTAGCAATACTTGCGATAGTCAAGAACCTAAAAAGTGGTCCAAAATTCCATTCTTTGGTAGACTATCATATAAGTGTTCCCGTCTAATAAAAGAGCGTAAACCCGCATTTTACACGCATAGAACTTTGCGAAGACTTCTATGTAATAATAAAAGTAGAACAGACATTGGACAAAAGAATGGAGTTTATGAACTCTCCTGCAGCAATTGCGATAAGAAATACGTGGGACAAACTGGAAGGGCCTTCAAAACAAGGGTTGACGAACATGTCAGGAGCTGGAGGTTGAACCGCACTGATTCTAATTTCGCGGAACACCTTATCAGTGAAAACCACACTTTCGACTCCAAATTAAATTTCAAAGCCCTTCATGTTTGCGATAAAGGCAGAAAATTATCAGCCCTAGAAGCACTCGAAATAAATAAATTATGCCATTCCAATGTCAACCAAATATTAAATAAACAATTAGACGTTAATAACTCACCACTGCTTCAATATTTTAAATAGCTCATTTTGTATTTTGACATTGGCTCTTATTTGACATGAAACACGATTGAATCGTTTGACATTTATCTGACTTGACACTCAATTACACATTTATTTTATTTTAAAAAATCAACATTTACTGACATTTTAGCATATTGAATCCTTATTTTTGTTTTTAAGATATTTATATTTTTCTTTCTTCTACCGTGTTAACTTTATTTTTGTTATATGACAACCCCATAACTAATTCTACCATTGCCAAACCTTGCCACAACGTTGGATATTTAGGATAGTGTATCTATGGAAACTTATGAGTATTTTATACAACGTTATATTAAGAAATTAAAATACTCAAATGTTTCTGTTGTAGAATTTGTTTGTCCTACCCGCATGCCAAGCGATTCATATATTGTACGTAAACAACCAAACAAACCTTTGATAATGCTTTAACAGCGAAACCGGTAAGGGAAATTAATATAAATAAGTGGACAAGTACAAGTGTTTATCAAACAAAAAATGTTTCAAAAGTTCCACCAAGTGCCAACAATCACGAGCATCAACTCCATTGATACGGCAAGTACGACCGAATTGATTGTTATATACAAAAACCTCAAGTTAAAGTTCAGCCAACTATCTGAACATTTGTGGTTTAATTCTCAATGCAGGAAAGAGAAGATTATTCCTAATTATATCAACAATGGAATCCAAAGTAAATGCTGCAAAAATTATATGAATGAATTTCTAATCCATACAAAAAAGCGATGGTTAGCAAAAGAAATATCTATCCAGTATAGCCAACGTAACAATATAGGCTCTCATTTAAAGGTTTGCCACATGGAATTATCCAATAGACTTCACTGTTTGGAATTCGAAATTTTACAAAGAGACATATTTGAAAAAACAAAGTACCTAGCTTCAGTGAAACACAAAACACATCTGAAAAAGCTAAACAATCTAAGATTAAAGCAACAACACCTTCGTGGATACAATACAGTGTTGCCACGCCAAAAATTTTACCCAAAAGTGCAGAACAATACCAACGTCGTATTCAACCAGGATGAAACTTCTCTACTTGAAAAGGGTTTGAAGTATTCCCCAAAATTACCTATAACACCGAATGATCTTGATAATTTAGCTGCAGACTTAGAGGTGGCAACCACAGACTCACTAGCTAAACATATAGGCTGTAATATTTTGAAACAAGAATACAGCAACCAAACTATAAGAAGAGATTTTTCTGAGAATTACAAAGAATCAAAAAGTATTAAAAGCATAAAAGAAAAGCTACAGAATAATAATCTCATCGTTACTAAAGCTGATAAGGGTAATACTGTGGTCGTTACTACAAAGGCAGAATATGAAGGTAAAATAAATGATTTCCTCTCTGAACCGTCATTTATAGAACTCAAGAAAGATCCCACCAAGAAATACAATGAAATAGTTAAAAATACCCTCAAAACGGCTAACAGTATTTTTACTAAGACAGATAACTATAGACTCAAAGTAATGAACCCTCAGACACCAAAACTACACGCTTACTACAAACTACATAAGCCAGGAGCACCTATCCGCCCAGTAGTTGCACATGTTGGCGCACCTGCACATCCAATTGCTGCAAAATGTAATGATATATTTAAAGAACTGACTAAATTTGAACCTAAGCATACCATAAAGAATTGTGTCGACTTAGTAAATAAGATCAAAGATGTCGAAATTCCAGATCATGCTCTCCTCGTGTCCTTTGATGTTCAGAACCTTTTCCCAAGCGTACCTATTGACGAATGTAAACGTACTATAAATGAACTTTTGGTAGAATCCACGGTAGAGCCCCAACAAATTATCGATCTGGAACACACAATATCCGTTTGCTTAGATCAAAACTATTTCACATTCGGAAACAAAATATTCAAACAGCTTAAGGGTTTGGCAATGGGAAGTCCGTTATCACCTTTGTGCGCCGACATATTTATGTCATCTATTGAAAAGCAAATTCTCAGTCGAAACCGTTTCAAGGACTTAATCGTTTACTGGTACAGATATGTAGATGACGTGATTTGCCTTTGGGCTGGGTCTGAGAATGACTTGACTGAATTCCTCAGCTTCATCAACACTATTAATAATAATATAAAATTTACAATGGAGATTGGACATAATGAATTAAATTTCCTTGACATAACAGTTAATATTGAAAAACGTCGACATGATTTTAAGATCTACCGCAAACCCACTTTCAGCGACAACATTATACACGCTGACTCAGCCCACCCTTTATCGCACAAACATGCTTTTTTCCATTCCATGGTTAATAGACTCTTATCTATCCCACTTAGTAAAGATAGTTTTAACAAAGAATTAGACACTCTTAGAACCATCGCACTTAATAACGGATATAATCCTAATCTTGTGAACACCATTCTGCACAAAAAGAAATTAAAAATAGCAAGCTCATTACTGTATCATGTGCACACCAGTAGCAATACTTGCGATAGTCAAGAACCTAAAAAGTGGTCCAAAATTCCATTCTTTGGTAGACTATCATATAAGTGTTCCCGTCTAATAAAAGAGCGTAAACCCGCATTTTACACGCATAGAACTTTGCGAAGACTTCTATGTAATAATAAAAGTAGAACAGACATTGGACAAAAGAATGGAGTTTATGAACTCTCCTGCAGCAATTGCGATAAGAAATACGTGGGACAAACTGGAAGGGCCTTCAAAACAAGGGTTGACGAACATGTCAGGAGCTGGAGGTTGAACCGCACTGATTCTAATTTCGCGGAACACCTTATCAGTGAAAACCACACTTTCGACTCCAAATTAAATTTCAAAGCCCTTCATGTTTGCGATAAAGGCAGAAAATTATCAGCCCTAGAAGCACTCGAAATAAATAAATTATGCCATTCCAATGTCAACCAAATATTAAATAAACAATTAGACGTTAATAACTCACCACTGCTTCAATATTTTAAATAGCTCATTTTGTATTTTGACATTGGCTCTTATTTGACATGAAACACGATTGAATCGTTTGACATTTATCTGACTTGACACTCAATTACACATTTATTTTATTTTAAAAAATCAACATTTACTGACATTTTAGCATATTGAATCCTTATTTTTGTTTTTAAGATATTTATATTTTTCTTTCTTCTACCGTGTTAACTTTATTTTTGTTATATGACAACCCCATAACTAATTCTACCATTGCCAAACCTTGCCACAACGTTGGATATTTAGGATAGTGTATCTATGGAAACTTATGAGTATTTTATACAACGTTATATTAAGAAATTAAAATACTCAAATGTTTCTGTTGTAGAATTTGTTTGTCCTACCCGCATGCCAAGCGATTCATATATTGTACGTAAACAACCAAACAAACCTTTGATAATGCTTTAACAGCGAAACCGGTAAGGGAAATTAATATAAATAAGTGGACAAGTACAAGTGTTTATCAAACAAAAAATGTTTCAAAAGTTCCACCAAGTGCCAACAATCACGAGCATCAACTCCATAAATAGATTAATTCAGTTAATTGTAAATAAACCTCTTTCTTTCTGTAAATATGTTAGTAACATTAAGTAGGTTAGTATTGTAAATAAACCTCTTTCTTTTTGTAAATATGTAAGTGACATTGTATGTATAATTATTTTTCAACTGACGCCGGGCCCAGTGGGGCCCGAAATATATCTTGAATTTATTTTTTCTGTGTTTTTTATATATATCTATATACATCTATTACAAATAAAAACAATTATGAATAACTATTATAGAAATATTTTTTATATATTTTAAACGCTTGGTGATTTATCCATCGCAAGGAGATAACAAATTAAACTTATACCATTGCGGTATAGAAAATCAGAAAAGTAAATCTGGACGTGAGGAGCTCTGAACCGGGAATCGAACCCGGGACCTCTCGCTTGCTGGGCGATTGATCTACCGCAAATTCCATACCGCAATGATATAAACATTACGAATAACTTCATGACCAAAATTATTACTTTTTTATCTCTTAATAAATAACTTATGGTTACGTATTACATATGTTTGAAATGATTTAGAAGTTATCAAAATATATGTGCCAAGCGCGAATCGAACTGGCGCACAAAGTTTTCCGTACCAACTAACACACATCACGTTATCCAAGATGGATTTTTATAAAAACATTATGGTTAACAACAACAATGTAGATGCCAACATCAAGGCGACACAAATCATGGCGCTAGTGTCTGACAAATAAAATATCAAGCTTAGATGTCACATAAGGTAGCCATCTTGGATTTATGACGTCAGAAAAACTAAACAGCGCCATTTGAAGGTAAACAACCGGTATTATAAGATTAGTTGCACCCTCCCATTCAAAAAAAATACCACAGAAGGAAAATAAGTGCTGTTTGTTCCCCGACTATATGAATTTGTTCGGAATTATGTGTCTAAAAGCAAAATTACCCTTATTAAATTAAATTAACCAAAATAATCACCAATAATAATGATCTAATTTGCAACAGTTCAGTGTAAAAAAGCTATAGAAGGATAAGACTATAACTTTACAAGTAGAATCAGAGTCACGATACGTGGCCACATTGTTTACGGCAATGAGCCAACAAAAACGATGCTGGGTGGCTTGCGGAACGCGGGCTGGACTATTAATTAATCTGACCGATTGAAAAAATCATTAAACGATTCCAGCCAGCAGGTGTGTTGCAAACAATGTGTACCATGTTTTCGTTAAAAAACCGTTACGTTATTCATTATCTTGCACAATTTCCCTGATAAATTGGAATTTATCCCGCTTTTACTTTATAAAACTGGTACATAACACGATTGTGAGTTAAAAACCGAGCCGTAGGTAATTAAATTATTCACTTTGATTTTACAATATAAGTATAGATAAACGAAGTTCTGAAATCAAAATTGTATAATTCATATCTTTGTCGAAAATAAATCAACATGGTGTAAAACTATCCATCCATCCATCAGCCTGTTTCGTCCACTGCTGGACATAGGCCTTTCCAGGATTTCGCCACTCTTGGCAGTCCTCCTGGAAGAAATGCCCATACTCACACAGGCTGGGCAGGCGGGTTGGTGAGCGCGGTGCCGAAGCCCTTGCACCAGTGACGCCGCTGCCCGTCACCAGTCTGTTTTATACATATAAGGCCCGGCAATTGGGGATGGATATACCGCCATCCATCGGTCCCAGGCAATGGTGGGCCGCCTGGTTTTGCCACTGATAGTTAGACAGTTTAAATTTTTACAGATGATGTATTTTCGTCCGCTTAACAAAGAAAACTAAAAAAAAGAATAAAATAAATATTAAAGGGGGCTCCCATGCAAAAAACGTGATTTTTTTGCCGTTTTTATAGATAATGGTACGGAAACCTTCGCGCGCGAGTTTGACTCGCACTTGGCCGGTTTTATTTTTTAACTATAGAATTCTATTTTTGCAGCAACCCTATTTCATTCGTTGAATTTCTACGCAACGAACATTATTTGATTAATCCAAGACGAGCCAAAGGAAACAGGGCATTACTACCCGGTCACATTATATCGAGACCTGGCGTCGATGACGTCACGTCGCGTCGGCGCTCAGATATGGTGCGCAAAACAAGCATCCTCTAGTAGGATATTATTATAAACAATAAGATTTCCAACAAAACAAATATTGTGTTTAATGTAGGTAATATTATTATAATGATATGATTAAAATGATGAAAAATAAATGACTCGGTGTAGCATGTTGCAGTGACGCATGCCGCAATTCTTTGGCCTCCTTTTTTATTCTCATCAAAGTACATTTTGATATTCCTGTTGCAGCACAGGTTCGTTTAACAACTTGATCTACAGGTATTACGAATTGCTTGTTAGCTTTCTCTGATTCAAAGAAAGCGAGAACTTTCAGGATTAAATTTCTTGCTTCACTGTGAATAGTTTTTCCCATATTTGAAAAAACTTTCACTGTCCCACTTCAAAGCAACGAAATAGTAACAAAAATGTCCAAACTAAACCAAAATGTCCAAACTTAACAAAAATGTCCAACGTTGCAACAAAAACAATATTTTAACGTAACAGCAATAACAAAATAACAATTAAAGTTCAAACGTAACAATGGAATTTTTAAAATTATACCATGAAAACAAGTAGACGCGTATCGGCAACAAAAGTGCTAAACGTACTGACGCGCCGTGGCGAGCGCGGGGAGGTGAAAGGAGAACGGGGCGGGTGGTTCGCATTCCGGCGAGGTCTCGAGATAATGTGACCGGGTTGTACTAACCTTTTCTCGAAATGTTTCGTCGTATTTTCGAACCCTCATACCTTCGGTCTGCATAATACTAGAGAGCTCAAATTCTCAAGATAATTTGTAGTTAGCAGATTAATGAAAAAGCTAAATTTCATTTGTCTAGCTTTTATATTTTGGATTTTATTAATATTTTTTGTTTGATAAACACTTGTACTTTAAGTGGACAAGTACAAGTGTTTATCAAACAAAAAATAATATATTAATATAAATAAGTGGACAAGTACAAGTGTTTATCAAACAAAAAATGTTTCAAAAGTTCCACCAAGTGCCAACAATCACGAGCATCAACTCCATTTTATTAATACCTAAACTACGTCAGTTTCGCTAAAATTTAGTATGCAGGCTAGGATTAGTAAGCAAACCACAAAAAAATTATAAATCTCTAAATTTCACCATCAAAGCCCTCGTAAAGCTGAAATTTGGTATGCATACTAGGATTCTCACACAAACAAGGAAAAAATTAAAAAAACTTCGATTGCAGGGTGCAGGTTTGTGTATCAAATTTCCCTTCACACCAGAAACATTTCATGTAAAGTAGGTTGCCAAAACTCACAAGCCCATAACGCTTTCATTGTCAAAAATTTACTAGATCTGCTGTAGAGCCAACCAAGTTCCTAACTACAAGGCCTAACTCTACTACAATCCCTTACTCCACAAACCCTCAAGTATGACTTCGCCTTTTCCTGGAACTACTGCAGGACCAGTGACATAATTCCTACAATAAGTCCATGAGAGTGTCTGTGCGACGAATGGCCGTGAAATGGCTCAGCCATATTAAGATCTAAGTTTTGTAGAATCGGGCTTGTAGAGATAGCGGCTTGGCTTTACATGAGATCTGATAACTTTTTGATTTTAACTATGCTGGTGTGCTTCGAAAATGATTTTTATTTTTATAAAACGTTTGGCTGAAATTTAATGATGCAGTATATTATTAGAGTCAGCTTTTATGAAGCACTTTCTTTAATACACTAAAGGTCTCATAAAAAAAATGTAATGATAACTCCCCCTGCACCAACATTTAACTTCCAGCTCTGCAACTCAAATTGCTCTAGTAGGTATAAAAGGAATAGTGTACGAAATATCCCAGCCAAAATGCCGAATAATTCCATTAATTTCCACGAGCCATTGCCACTATAACCGTCTTTTTATGTTTCCGCAATAATTCAGTGCACAGTCTTGTTATTATATGTGGATATACCAGTCTTAGTGACAAATCTCGTGAAGGACGTCCAAAATCCGCCTTCAATGAAGATACTGCTGTGAGAGATCTAATCCTCGAAGATCGTCAGTGACATATCGAGAGATAGAGGCGTTATTGGGCATCTCACGGACAACCATTCAGAAGATCTTGTATGAGGCGCTTGGTGTGAGAAAGCTAGTTTCCCGTTGGATCCCGCATTTGCTTTCCGACGATCATAAGAAGGCCCGCGTCAGATGGTGTAAGAAAACTCTTCAAAAGTTCAACCGAGGAGAGTCAAATCACGTCTACGACATCATCAGTGGTGACGAATCTTGGACCTATGCCTACGATCCTGATTCCAAACAACAATCCACAATCTGGGTCTTCAAAGACAAACCAAAGCTGACTAAAGTTGTTCGCTCTCGAAGCACTTCAAAGAAGATGGTGGCTACGTTCGTGGCGAAAACCGGGCATGTTATGACAGTTGTACTTGAAGATCGTAGAACGGTTAATGCAGAGTGGTATACCACAGTTTGTTTACCACAAGTCATCGCCGAACTTCGGAAATCTAACCCAAAGCGACGCATCATCCTACATCATGACAACGCAAGCTCACACAGCGCTCATCAAACTACATCAACGTATTTGATGCAGGAAAACGTAGAAATTCTTGACCATCCTCCATACAGTCCTGACCTAAGCCCTAACGATTTCTTTACATTTCCTAAAATTAAAAAAACTCTTCGTGGTCAAAGGTTCAAGTCCGGTGAAGAAGCAGTCGACGCTTTCAAATCAGCCATATTGAACACCCCCACTTTGGAGTGGAATAAATGTTTTAATAACTGGTTCGAGCGAACGGAAAAGTGTTCTAAACTACGTGGAGAATACTTTGAAAAACAATAAAAAGTACTATTAGTTTCCAGTTGTTTTTGTTTCTTCAAACGACAAAACTTAAAAGGCATGCCTCGCATAATGTCTTTGAAAGATTACTGATTGCCCACCAGCCCAAAGAGTTCTATAACCTAATTATATGACCTAAGATTGCTACCTACACTAAAGCACTAACCTATTATTTACTCCGCGTTACATATCTAGCGGTATCAGAGCCGCTACGCAAGTAAGAGGTTTGATTCAAAGAACATTTAATTCAAATGTTCTGAAGTTGATGCTCGTGATTGTTGGCACTTGGTGGAACTTTTGAAACATTTTTCTGAGGTTCGATTCCTAGCCGGGCAGGTGCCTGCCTGTTCAGATGATGAATTGTAAGTTTGAATTATTATTGTTCCACGTTTGGTTTGGGAATGAGCTGCTACGTAAACTTTACGCGAATGCATGAAATGACAGTTACCTAATGTAGGACGTGCAAAAAAACGTAATAACTTTTTCAGTACTGCGAAATTATAACGTGGAGAAAATGTAACATTTAATCAAAATAATATTTCGTGTAAATAAAATAAAATGATATTCTTTAAACTAAATTTCAACTCGCCATTGGTGCTATAGTAAAAGTATATATTTTTAAAACCAGCTCTTTAGTTTTAAGGATTATTTAGTTTTAATTTTATATTCATTTAGTTATGGCCTTACTTGTCAAAATTATGTTATATAAGGAATAATAGTAGAATTATATCTTGTGTTCAAAATGAATGTTTAAATATACATTAATCAATTATCAGCTCTCGAATACCTAAAATTTGATCAGCATATTGTATTTTAATAATGTATTTTTTTAAAGATATTTTACTTTTTTATATTTCTCATTTGTTATCGCTATAGTTTTCCTGTGATTGGCCAGTTATAGCCTATAAACGTCCTTTTCTTTTATTTTTTCGGTCCACCAGTTTCGGAAATAAGGGGGGGACATGCATTTTTTTGTGGTTTTTCAAAGATTTCTCAAAGCCGGTGCCAGTAAATATAGTAAAATAGATATTATTATTATCAGCTCCTTAATACCTAAAATTTAATAATCAAAACGCCTTGAAAAAATTTTTTTTACTTCTTTTATATTTCTCTTTTGTTTTCAACTTTTTTTCCTGTAATTGGCCAGTTATAGCCTATGGTCATCATTTTTTTCTTTTTTTTTCGGTCTACCAGTTTCGAAAATAAGGGGGGGAGGGGGCATGCGATTTTTTTTTTTCAAATATTTCTCGAAGTCGATACCAGTAAATGTAAAAAAAGATATTCTTATAATCAACTCTTTAATATCTTCAATTCGATACCCATATTGTATTTTTAAGACATATTTTTTATTTTTTTCTCTTTTGTTTTGAAAATATTTTAAATGATTTTTTTTATTCCGTATTATGTAGGCAAGTGAATGCTATTTTTGTGTAAAATTTCAAGTCTTCATATTCAACGGTGCTAAAGTTATGATGACAACGGAGTCTCACCATAAAGGTTCCTTTTACCTTTCAGGTATACTACGGATCCCTAAAAACATCAGTTTGGTAACAACCCTAATATCATTGATTTAGTTCTAAAACCAACACTAACCTTGACATTGAAAATTGTATGAGAAGACATTTATGTAAAACGAAACAAAATTCAATTTAAACCCGAGATTTAGTTTTGTTTTTTTTAATAATTACCTGGAAATTATGCTTTATTTTCTAAGTGTCTGTAGCTAGCAATTGTTGGAAAATGCTGACTTATCCAATTCTTTTGGAATGTTTCATTTTGCTGTAACGGGATCTGAGTACATGCCAGTTTAGTGAAACTTTGGAGAAAAGCAAATACTTAGCTAATTTAATGCCACTTAGGGAGAAGAGCTGTCAAAAATTACGATTACTAGGAATACAAATTGCTCACCGAACGAAATAACTACAAGTACTTTTTTTTGGGTTCCGTACCTCAAGAGGAAAAAGCGAAGCCCTGATAGGATCACTTTGTTATCCGTCTGTCTGTCAAGGGAACGCGTGAGGGATCGAATGGAAATTAAATTCACATACTCAGATCTACAGTCCCTTGAAACTGTGAAAAAATCAAACTTCTAAGGTAACGTAAAAAAACCGGCCAAGTGCGTAACGGGCCACGCGCAATGTAGTTGCCCGGTACATATAAGTTGGTCTACTAATACAGACCGCGCCAAACTTCTGGTCCCATACATTATAGGGGCCCAAAAGTTTGGCGCGACCTGTACTCGTAAACCTGTTAAGCCTACTTAGCTGTGATAGTTTTCCTTTTAAATTCGTTATATATACTACTTCTGTGAATTTTTCCATATTTCTATAAACAACCGTTTAGCCAGCAGGGGGGGAGGGGGGACGCTCCACTCTAACTAAAATTTTCACTTTAAAGCTTAATATTTCACCAACCGATCCCTAAATCGAAAAATGGTTTTAACACACCCATAATGTTTTTGAACGACCTATCTAACGATACCCCACACTATGGGATAGACGAGAAAAAATAAATCATCCCCAGTTTACAGGTATGAGAGGTACCAATAAAAAAAAAAACAAGATTTTATTTTACCGTTTTGTCGGTTATCCTTGCCAAATTACAGCTTTCTAGTACTAATAATCTCTGCACTAAGCCGCGGACAGACGGACAGACGGACATGGCGAAACTATAAGGGTTCCTTGTCGAACTACGGAGCCCTAAAAAGATACGGCCTTTATGCCGCAAAAAGTGTATATTTCGACACTCTCAAGTGAATAAAAATTTATAGGTTATTTTCCGTTGACCTAGAACTATGAAATTTGGTAAGTAATACCGTCTTATACTACCAGTATAGAGAAAAAATTTAAAACTATATTACTCCTTAACGGAACCTTTGGTGGGCGAGTCCGACTCGTACTTGTCCGGTTTTTTTGCTCTAAGTAGGTACCCTATTTGTATAGGAACTCATACCTCAGAAAAAAATAACAAAACCCTATAGGAATTCTTTGTTATCCGTCGGTCAGTATGCCTGCCAAAACCTTTTTTTAGGGTTCCGTAGTCCGACAAGGATCCCTTATAGTTTCGCCATGTCCGTCTGTTCGCAGCGATGTTTCACCAAGTGCCGGCAATCGCAAGTATTACAACTAACGATTTTATTAAAGTACTAGCATGGGAAGTGGGAGTGTCTTTAATAAATGTATTTTATATTTGCGTGTAAGACAAAAACTGGTATCGATAGTTTTCGGTTTGGCAGTCTGTAATTATGTTGACCAGGGTCACTACGATGATAATAAAGAAAACCGTATCCAGATGAAGGGTACACGGAAAGAACGTGCCATACCAGTTAAATAAATATTTTCACAATTGCAGTTACAGTTTTCCTTTCTACTTGAACTTGGCATCAAAATCTGAAAAAATAAAAAAATTATATCGCACGTTCTTTCCGTGTAGGGAGCATACGGGCATCACATCACAATAAAATACGATGAAACTACTGTTGCTGCTGCTAGCGTTATAATATGACGCACTGTCACTATGACTCTGTAATAAGCAGAAAGAATTATGCGCCTCGTCACAGCTTTTATGGTGACAGTAAGCATACCGTAGTGTGACGGACCAGTACTCTTTTATGGGGAATTTAATACCAAAATGATAATCTTATTTTCTGTGACCAATTTTTACGGTGATCTGTCATCATAGTATTGCGTTACTTACCTTTAAAACTCGATTATATCCTCAAAAGTTTTAATTACAGCATAAAAAACTTATGTAATGCTATCTTATAATAAATCCAAAAAGACATTTTTCTCAGTGTAAATTAAAAAGAAATGTTTTTCCATAAATCCCAATTAATGATGACAATGACTATATATGACGATGACACTGACGATGACGATGACAATAACGGTGACGATGACGATAACGATGACGGTGACCATGACGATGACAATGACGGTGACGATGACGGTAACGATGACGAAGACTGTATATGACTATGACGATGACACTGACGATGACGATGACAATAACGGTGACGATGACGATGACGATGACGGTGACGATGACGATGACAATGACGATGACGGTGACGATGACAATGACGGTGACGATGACGGTAACGATGACGAAGACTGTATATGACTATGACGATGACGCTGACGGTAACGATGACGATGACAATAACGGTGACGATGACGATGACGATGACGGTGATCATGACGATGACAATGACGGTGACGATGACGGTAACGATGACGAAGACTGTATATGACTATGACTATGACGATGACACTGACGATGACGATGACAATAACGGTGACGATGACGCTGACGATGACGGTGACCATGACGATGACAATGACGGTGACGATGACGGTAACGATGACGAAGACTGTATATGACTATGACGATGACACTGACGATGACGATGACAATAACGGTGACGATTACGATGACAATGACGGTGACGATGACGATGACAATGATGATGACGGTGACCATGACGATGACAATGACGGTGACGATGACGGTAACGATGGCGAAGACTGTATATGACTATGACGATGACACTGACGATGGCGATGACAATAACGGTGACGATGACAATGACGATGACGGTGACGGTGACGATGACGATGACAATGACGATGACGGTGACCATGACGATGACAATGACGGTGACGATGACGGTAACGATGACGAAGACTGTATATGACTATGACGATGACGCTGAGGGTGACGATGACGATGACGGTGACGATGACGATGACAATAACGGTGACGCTGACGGTGACGATGACGATGACGGTGACGATGACGATGACAATAACGGTGACGATGACGATGACGATGACGGTAACCATGACGATGACAATGACGGTGACGATGACGGTAACGATGACGAAGACTGTATATGACTATGACGATGACGCTGACGGTGACGATGACGATGACGGTGAAGATGACGATGACGGTGACGATGACGATGACAATAACGGTGACGATGACGATGACGATGACGGTGACTATGACGATGACAATAACGGTGACGATGACGGTAACGATGACGAAGACTGTATATGACTATGACGATGACGCTGACGGTGACGATGACGATGACGAAGACCATGACGATGACGATGACGATCATAATGACGATGACAATGATGACTTTTTTACTACTTTATTTTTAGTATAGATAGAGGGTCGGTGAAACCAAATACTATGTTGCAGCTGGGTGTTCGGCGACTTCCTCTGCAAGATGTACCAGTTCGTCCATTCGCTGAGCTACACGGCATCTATCTTCATCCTGGTGGTAATCTGCTCGGAGCGGTACTTCGCCATCATCCATCCCATCACCTGCAAGCAGATCCTCACTTCCACTCGGCTTAGGGTAAGTTATAATAGTTATAATATTTAGCCGTTCGCCAGTTTCTTTCCCTGGGCTTCTAAACCCCAGTCGAATGTGCTTCTGGCGAGGGTTTACCGTCTCTCTTTGAATGATTCAGGCCAAGAGAGAGATAGACGGGATAAAAAAATCTCTAAATAATGACATAAAATCTATAAAAAAAATACATCATTTAACAGAGCATGTTGTACGAGATTCACCCTTGTGTCGTAATTCTAGCTTTGAGGTTACATAGGTAACACTAAAAGTTTCCGGAACTGGCCACTTACATAAACAATATTTAAAAATTTATTACAACATTTGAAAATAGAACTCTTTGGCTGTAGAATGCAGTTTGTTTCATCTGACTGTCTTTTGTTTTTACCTTGTGGCGCCATTTAAAAAATTGTGTATCTGCATCAACATGGATTTAACTCGGGAAAATTTTCGTAGTATGATTTTCTACGATTTTAAGTGTAATTTGACAGCTCAACAGAGCATCGCTCGGCTTGAAACAGCTTTTGGCAATGAAGCACCATGCAAGACGACTGTTTATAGCTGGTTTGCAGAATTCAAGCGTGGTCGTATCAATCTCAGTGACGAATCTCGCGATGGTCGGCCGTCCACCGCTGTGACCAACAAAAACATCGATGCTGTGCGCCGTATGATTGAAACAGACAGGCATGTGACCTACCATGAAATTCGCGCATCCTTAGAAATAGGCATGAGTCAAATACAATCAATCCTACACAAACATTTGGGTGTGAGAAAGCTGTGCTCGCGGTGGATCCCACACGACTTGACCGAGGCTCAAAAAACGGATCGCGTCACTTGGTGCAGTGCCATGCTTACCAGATTCAACGAAGGTGCGTCAAATTTGGTGTGGGACATAGTAACAGGTGACTAAACATGGATTTATTGCTACGATCCCAAAACAAAGCAGCAATCGAGCGTATGGGTCTTTCAAGATGAGCCGAAACCAACCAAAGTGGCGCGCGTGAAAAGTGCATCTAAGCGGATGATTGCTTCTTTTTTTAATAAAACTGGACACGTGGCTACTGTTGCTTTAGAGAATCGTCGTACCGTGAATAGTGACTGGTACACGACCATTTGTTTGCCGGAAGTTATTGACGAACTCCGTAAAAATAACCGTAAACGCCGTATCATCCTGCACCACGACAATTCTAGTTCTCACACGGCCAGACAGACAAACGACTTTTTGAAGACGAAAAATGTAGAACTCATGAGTCATCCTGCATACAGTCCCGACCTAGCACCTTGTGACTTTTTTCTGTTCCCAAAAATTAAGAACCAATTACGCGGTCAACGATTTTCATCACCAGAAGAGGCTGTCGAGGAGTATGAAAAACACGTTTCAGAGGTCACCACAGGGGAGTGGCACAAAAGTTTTCAAAACTGGTTTGATCGAATGAAAAAGTGCATAGACGCCAAGGGAGATTATTTTGAAAAACAATAAATTAATTTTGTACCTTTAATAGTATTTTTTCATATTCATTCCGGAAACTTATAGTGCGACAGGTTAGTTATACAGGCCGTAATAACACGTATTCTGTGAAAATTTGAAGAAAGTGTAAACCCGTGTGACAGGCGGACAGACAGACAGTGGAGGCTTCGTAATAGGGTCCTATTTGGCACCCTTCTGGTACGAAACCCTAAAAAGTGAAAAATAAGAAACACTCAAAATATAAAGCTTCGCAAGCTTCTTATAAAACTACTAAGTGACTCTGACTCCATTAAGGCTTAGCCTAAAAGCCTGAATAGTAAGTAGTTTAAAAAGTTCTCGGACAAATAACGACCTTAGTAACTTTTAATAAAGCCTTGAAACACCTAAATGTGGACGCATTACTAGAGGTTTGATTTGAAAGCATAATTACGCTATAATTTAATTCGTGAGCTGATGCCGAGCTCGACTGTGGAGGAACCACCATCTTAGTCGCAAATCCTCCCGAAGTTATTCGGGAGAGAGTAAGAGAACAGCTCTCAGGCAAAACCAGGCGGCCCACCATTGCCTGGATCCATCCCCAATTGCCGGGCCTTATATAAAACAGACTAGTGACGGACAGCGGCGTCACTGGTGCAAGGGTTTCGGCACCGCGCTCACCAACCCGCCTGCCCAGCGTGTGTGAGTATGGGCATTTCTTCTAGGAGGACCGCCAAGAGTGGTGAAATCTTGGAAAGGCCTATGTCCAGCAATGGACGAAACAGGCTGATGGATGGATGGATGGTTCATTTATTATAATACTTGTACGTAGCGTCGTAGAATTCTTTCGTGAAGCTCTTATTGTAATACGTCGCGTCGTCGTAGAAACACTAATGCGAGCTCTAATTAGAAGGATTTTATGTCTGTATTGTTGTTTTGGGAATTTTAAAAAAACGAATGTCGAGCTATTTGTACTGAATACGTTAAAAGAAGGTTGAGGATTAAAAAAGTATATATTTTTTATTGTGTTTATATAAAGCCCTGTTAATGTCACTCTGCTGTCTGTCCGTCCGTATGTCACGGGTGTCTAGCTCCTAGATGGAATGAGTAACAGATCTGAAATTCAGATATTTTGTGTAAAATGTTGATCCGAAACTGAATATTGAATTACAAATTTAATTAAATTATTATTTTTCCATGCATGAAAAGGAGCAAGAAAAAAACGTTTCTCTTCCTCTGCCGTTGGGTGGGTCATTGTTTAAAACTCAATGAGTAGAGCAAAAATTCTTTTTAGGGTTCCGTAGTCCAAAGGAACCCTTATAGTTTCGCCATGTCCGTCTGTCCGTGACTTAGCTTGGAGACTATTAGTACTAGAAAGCTGTAATTTGACATGAGTATACATACTACTCTGTGTAAAAAGTACCGGGAATTCATAAATTACAGAACTCGCGTTAAATATAGGTATCGACATTAAAAATAATCTAGAAGTTGGTAGCACTGTACTGAGTTACCGCGCAAACTTTGAGCGCTGTATATCAGTCATTGTAATTACAACTGCTGTTTTTTTATTTCGTTGTTTTAAGTGTTCTGCGATTTTACAATGGAAGCATTTGTAGAACAAAGAGTTTGCCTTAAGTTTTGCATTTCAAACGAGATTTCCTGTGCCGAATCGCTAAAAATGTTGCAGAAGACCTACGGTGATTCGTGTATCTCAAAAACACGGGCATATGAATGGTATAAAGTATTTAAAGAAGGCCGACAAGTGGTAGCTGATTTGCCTCGTTCTGGTCGACCCCCAACCGCTGCGAATGATGAAAACATCAATCTAATCAAGAGTCTGGTACTTGAGAATCGTCGTATGAGTCTTAGAGAGTGAGCTCTAGAGGTAAACGTATCTTTTAAGTCCGTTCATAGTATTCTGTCGGACATTTTGGGCATGAAACGCGTCACCGCATGATTAATACCAAAAGAGCTCAATTTTATCCAAAATGAGCATCGAAAGCGGGTTGCTGAAGACATGATTTCTCACGCTTCTACGGACTCCACCTTCATGAACTGCATAAAAACTGGCGACGAGACGTAGGTTTATGAGTACAACATGCAAACAAGTCAACAGTCTTCAGAATGGCGCCTCGAAAACGAACCGAAATCCAAAAAACCGCGTCAAAGCCGCTCGAAAATCAAAGTCATGCTGATAGTTTTCTTCGATTGTCGCGATGTAGTGCACTACGAATTTCTTCCAGAGGGACAAACGGTAAATAAACAATATTATTTAGGCATCATGAAGCGTTTGCGAGAGAAAATCCACCGAAAACGGACAGATTTATGGAACGACAATTTGTGAATTTTACACCATGATAATGCACCATCACACAAAGCTATCATTGTGCAAGAGTTTTTAGCCAAAAACTCGACGAATGTCCGTACTCTCCTGATATAGCTCCGTCTGACCTTTTCCTGTTCCTGAGGCTCAAATTACCACTTCGAGGAAGGCGTTAGTCGATTGAAGCTATAATAGAAAATTCGCTGAAGGAGTTGAAGACCATACCCCAATCTGCTTACAAAAAATGTATGGAGGACTGGGTCAAGCGCTGACGTAGCTGTATTGCAAGCGAAGGGGCCTATTTTGAAGGCGACAAAATATTTTTTGGTTTTATTGAACAATTCTCAGTACTTTTTACACAGAATGTATGACGCCGAAAAAACGGTTAAATAAATCATGAATTTTTTTTATTATTTTTACCTCCCATCTGTCGGAGCATTTCGGTTCAATTTTTCGACGCGTCATTTTATGAACACGGAAAAAATCTGGGTCAACATTGGAGCAGCCGCTGCGCTGTACGAAACGACTGCTCTGGTCAGCGATATGAATGCGAATCTTGTGATCTTTACAAGAAGAGCAAAAGTTGCTTTTGAGGAAGCATACTTCATCCTGGTGCCCAAGCGTAAGCCCGATTGTAAATAAAATAACAACGCAAAAATTTGTATATATTTGTTTAATCTCACCTATCGTCTCGTCTTTTGAGGGGGGGGGGGGGGGATTTTTACGTTCCAAGATGATAGTGGTTGAGCCTTGCTTGACCCATCATTTTTAACACTCACGAATTAACAATACAATATTAATAATACGTGAGTGTTAAATTCGGTATTCAATAATTATTTAAAAATGATTATTTTCAACACCTTACACGTTCTCTACATTACAATCACATCGGTACTACTCCACTGGCAAGCTTAGAACCTGGATCTCGAGGTTGAGACCTTAGCCTCCTACCGACTGAGTTACTACTGTTTTTAACCTTGTATTTATCGAGATCGTAAATTTTTCATCAAAATTGTTTAGATATTTTTGACTTGAAAATTTAATGAAGAGAATTCTCAGAGACCACTAGGATTATAAATGAAGAGCAGAAAAAGTAATAAATAAAGATGAATTCGTTATACGCTCAATTTCTTCTGGGTAAAGAAAAGAATCTAAGGAAATAAATAAAGTAGAGAGTAAGAAAATACTCGAAAATGTAATAGATTTTTTACAAAAAATAGCTGTTTATAAATTATTCCGTTGTCCGAAACTGTATTCAGTAAACTTCCATTTATATTATGAAGATTAAATACCATCCTTTTTCTATGAAAATTGTTTTCTCCGCGAATTTCAACACTAAATATAATTGAAATATACATATATCGCTGCAGTGAGCTTTTCATTTATATAAATTGTTTAAGTAAATAAAATAAAACATTTATAGAAGATTTAAGTTTTCGAAATATATTTCGGCCCACTTTGGGGCCGGCATCAGTCGACTAGTCGTTTTATTATATTTACTTAAACAATTCATAATATAAACCCTAAATATAGGAACTGAAAATTTACTAAAATGATCAATGCTAACCCATACTATAAAGTTCTGTTTCATGTAATAGCCCGGCATAGAATTGCAAATACAAAAGTCAGTAAGCTGGCTGATATTTACATCGATCGTAGATCTCACATGACTGTTATGTGAATCGACCGTCAGCTGCTCAAGTAGCGGTGGGTGTGGGTGTGAGAGGTTGCCAAAGTGGTAAAAAAAAGTAAAAGTACGCCGGCCTAAACTTTTGTCACAGATAGTTGACATCATACTGAGCTGAAAAAAAATTGTCAGCTGACGCACCCGCGGTGGGTTTGGATGTGGGAGGCAGAGGAAGTGGGAAAAACAAAAGTAATAGTATGCCGGCTAAAACTTTTCGAACAGATAGTTGACGCCATAATAAGCTAAAAAAAATCGTCAGCTGCATAGTGGAGGAGGGAAGATGCGTCAGCTGCTCGTTTGAACTTGTTTGCATTTTAGGAAGTGATTTTACGCCGATTGATTTCCATCTTTTTCAATAGATCTGGATGGCTAATAACAGAACCAAGCGTCAATACCACAACCAAAGAGGCTGAGGATGCTTCACATGAATAAGAAGAAGACTGACAATATAAGAATATAGGAGACATCATTCATTATGGTCACTTGGACTTAGAATAAAGACAATATTGATTAGCGGACCCGACCTACATGGCCGTAGCTAAAGGGGGGGCATTGTGGGGCAATGCCCTACCTTGAAATCACAATGCTCTACCTTAAAAATACATATTTTGTGAAATAAACGATTTAACACTGATAAATTTTCATAACAAAACAACAATCTTCAATTTTGAGAGGTTAATTTTGTGCTGCAATAACTTTCTTGTGTATATTTCCATATATAATATATATTTCCTACCTGTAACCAATGCTGCCCTACCTCAAATTTGACTCTAGCTACAGCCCTGGGACACGACCTGACCTGACTCATCCGAACAGTTAACCTATATCCCTTTTATCAAATCTAAATTAACAGGAGCTTATATATTTTTAACGATTGGAATACTCTAATAATAATAATAACGGCGTCGGGGTGTGACGACCCCTTCGCCCTCTGGTACGTACAGTGCAAGCAGTCACCGCAGGGCGGCTTGTGGCGAGCCGATGGTGAGTGGCGACACCTCGGACCCTAACTCCAGGGGAAACACACGCACATGCACTTACACACACATACACACAGTGACACACCTCCCCACCTCTGTGCTTGCCTTAACCAACCGGCCAGAGTGGAGTCGCAAGAGCGGAACCTATGCTCCAGGTTGGAAGTGTAAAATGTCATAACGCCGGGGGCACTTGACTGTATAAGGATCTTGCGCCCCGCAGACTCACCTCTCGACAACCTTAGCTGCTTACATAGTGTTGCCCCCTGGCCGCCCCATGGTGGCTAAATAGGGGGCCCACAATGGCTATCCTTCTGGGTAGTCATCAAGCAGCAAGTCACCATCTGCCAGACTTAAATTTGTGAGAGATTTTTGAGGCAGATGTCCGTTATCTCACTCCATAGCCCTGTTATCCGGCCCATTTAGCATCCCATCCACATAGCCCACTCCAAGTCTTCCTTTCTGGCAATAGTTTGGCAACTATTGGGGACTGTCCGTTAGTGTATCCCAATGGTACATTGAGGGAGAGGCCTCCATGGATGCGGCCATCTCACATTTAGATTAAATGGTACTAAGGCCTCTTCAATGTTGGCTTCGACCCCATGAATGCCTTTCAAATGACCGGGTCCCTATGGGCCCGTGACTGAAAAGTGTACCTACATAATAATAATAATAATAATAATATAGCTTTATTTCAGTACAATGTCCATAGATTACAATTAATATGGGTACAATAGAAATACATTAAATTACATTGAAACTACATATGTACGCTATCAACAGAAAATACAATAAATTACAATTATTTTTAAATTAACAATCATGCTGCTATTTTCAACCACCTCTTGTAAATTTTGGTTGATATAAGTCTTTCCGCCAACAGACGAATGATCTTGTTGTTACACGTATCAACCCTGCACATAAATGAGGCGATCCTGTGTCTCACGATGCCATTGAACTTGTTCACCTCCGCCTCTGCGAACATTTCAGAGGCACTACAGAAGCGACGCAACCCCATGAGGTGCCTAAAGGTGTTATTATATTGAACACGTATGGCATCGTGAGACGCACGCGTGTATTCAGTCCAAAGTTGACACGTGTAAAACGATTGACAGAAAGACTTAAGCAACACAATCTTAACATCTCTTGTACATTTATAAAATTTCCTGGCTATCATGTTGCCAATTACACACAGAGATCTACGCTGTCTTTCTATATCAGCATCATCTTTCATTTTAGAGCACAGAATGTGGCCAAGGTACTTGAAGTTCTCAACGACTTTCACAGGTTGGTCCTTGAGAAAAACATCCGGTACGCGGTCTGGACCCTTACCCGACCTGAATATCATCATTTCCGTCTTGTTGACGTTGTAATTTAGATTACGTTTATTCGCGAATTCTTGACATATACAAAGAAGTTTCCTTAATCCCTTGATCGTGGGTGAAATCAGACACATATCATCGGCGTAACTCAGATTGTTGACATATCTGTCACCTAACCTGAGCCCCACCTCAGTGCTGCTCAATTCCACGATCAGGTCGATAACGTAGAGATTAAACAAGTCGGGAGAAGTTAGACCACCCTGTCGGACACCGCAGGTCAACTTGTAATCATCCGAAAGAGCGTTGCCCCATCTAACATTGTAAGTCTGGTGACTGTACCAGTATGCTAAGAGATCAATTATCCCTGTTGGGACACCGCTGTCATATAATTTATTCCAAAGTAGATTATGATTTAAAGAATCAAAAGCACGACTGAGGTCAAGAAAGCAGACATGCACCGAGGTTTTGTTATCTAGATAGTAATTAACAGTTTGCTTTAATGAAAAAATCGCCATGTCGGTCGAGACCTCAGCCCTAAATCCAAATTGCCCGTCGTCCAATTTAATATGCGGTAGCATTTTCTGATGAATGAGTCGTTCAAACACCTTGGCCACAATCGTGGCCAGCGAGATTGGCCTGTAGTTAGCCATGCTCGAGACATCACTGGTTTTGTTCTTTATAATAGGAGAAACTAGAGTCCTGATTAAATCTTTCGGTAGGTAACGGTGCTGTGCACATAGATTAAAAAACCGCGCCAACACCTCACAAACGTACTGACCGGCAAACAGTAGATGTTCGATGCTAAGGCCGTCGTGACCCGGAGACTTGCCACGCTTGGTATTTCTAAGGACTTTACCTACGTCGTCAGCTGTTACCTGGAAAAGCTCCGAAACACGGCGCTCCTCAGCACCGTTACAATCACAATTATGGATTTTGCTGTACACTAAAGTGGTTCATAAATTTGTTTGCTTTATTCTTCTGGTTTTCCTCACCCTCGACATTCCTCGGTAAACTACTCTTAGGATGCCACCTAGCAACGAGGTTATAGTAGATTTCATGGTGATTCTTAGTGCCTCCGTTGTCTGTCTGTCCGGCCATCTAGCACAGGGGTTTACAACTTCAACCGTGATAGGTAGCCAATTGAAATTTTCAGAGAATACGAGTTAATTCGAATGATAACAACTCCACTGACGGCCCTGAGGGGTTGGATTACTTAATTTTTTCTTTAATATGCAGGATGAACCAAACGAATGCCCCCTGGAGGGAAAGTATCTTAAATATTGAAGATAGCAAAGTTTACTTAGAGGAACCTTTATTTTATTTTTATAGTTTAGGAAAACTGCATTCAAAGAATTAAAAAAAGTTTCTTTTTTCTTCTAACAATATTGAATTTTGGGATATCTTTAAAACTTTTGTTATTAAAATGTAAAATTTCATGGTTTTCCTTTAATTTACGATACTATGTTTCTTAAAATAATTTATATGAATAATGTTTGACCCTTTCGATCGGTATCATAAAAATACTGGTCTTTTTCACATTTGTCCGGTTCGATTCCCGGCTGATGCAGGTGATTTTATTAAGTTTTTTAAATGCAGTTTTCCTTAAATTTGAATATAAAATAAAGGTTCCTCAAAATAAAATTTGCTATCTCTAACATTTAAGGTACTTTCCCTCCAGGGGCATTCGTTTGGTTCATACTGTATAAAACCACAAATAAGTATTAAATATTTGCATGTATTTATTTACGCAAAGTTTTTTTGAAAACTATGTTTTATAATATATTTAAAAAGAACTGTATTCTGTACACCTACTTATTTATCGTCGATATAAAAAAAAGTTTGCGTAGTAGTTATTAGAATATTACACTGAGGGTGAGAGTACAAAGGGTAGAATTATTTCAAGCTAAAGGTAATCGAAAAAATTGCGGATTGCATTCGCCCTACCTGATTGCTTTGTTAACAAGGATAACGTAGTTTGTATTCCGACAGCGCTAATTAATGGCAGACACGATCAGGGGTAAAATTGCGCTAAGCGAGCCTTGTAATCAACTAATCACAAATCATGCTGTTAATGCTTTGCAATATAATTTTACTGCATACATTACGAGTATTTCCAGGATAGTATGATCTGAGGCATATCATATTTTAAAAAAATAGAAACCGATAAGGTTGTGATTTCGCCTGTCTTTCTGTTTATTCGTAGACGCAGGAACTTGGTACCGTTTAGCATATTTAGTATTTTAGTTGGGAAATAGATATATAAATAACTAGCTTTTGCTCGCGACTTCACCCGCGTTGTATACCTATAGTTTTTGAGTAGTCCTATCAAATCTGTTAATATTTTTCAGACCAATAATTTTGTAGTACGTATTTGACTTTGACTGTTGGTTCTTATAGAAATAGTTGAATAATGTCTGACACTTTGGCTATGTCTCTAGGTATCTAGCCGCTCCCAGGGAACTAGAGCCTGCGTCCTTACGCACGCCTTTTTCTCTACGATTATTCCGTACCCGACCCTATTTTGGGTGCGCCTCTACAAATAGGTAAATGCTTATATGCTTAAGGGCTTGCCTTTGGTCTTTAAACGGTTTTTGTTTTAATGTGCTGAGTCAACTACTTATCTACTTAATGTTAAACTTGGATACGTCGCCGCCTCAGAAATAAGATGGCATACCTAACTCAAAGTTTTTGCTTTTTGGGAAACCGCAATTTATGTTTCAACAGCCCTGGTACCTACTTCGTCTTCTATCAAATGGTATCACCAATTTATAAGTCATGCCTAAAATCTGCTCGGCTTAATATAATATATATCTTTTTTAGAAAACAATTTGGTATAAATGTACACACAGATTGCTTACTAAAGTAAAATTAAAAAAAACTTTTAAAAATCAAGTCCTATAGTAAGAGAGAAATCAAGTAAATTCAGCAAAAAATCACACACTTATCAACCATAAAATTAACTAATAAAAGAAAATACTCAGAGATACATTTGCACTTAGTTCATTTCTTGATTAAAAATGCTGCTACAAAAACTGTTTTTTTTTTGTTATAAAAGGACGCATTTAGAGGTAGGACATAAAAAGCGCGACTTAAGGCGCTGTCAATGTGTGTTTAACTAAGAAACGTCTTATGTTTCGTACAAAATTCTGGAAGTTTGGGCGACTAATAATCAGCAGAAAAAATATAAATTAATAGAGAAAAGTATTATTTATAGCATTACCAAACTAAATTTAAAGGGAAGGAATTCTTTTCCCCTTGAAAAAATCTAGAACGATGTAGAATAGCCCTGCCTGCTGCGGGGAAGTGGGGTGTAAAAATTACCTAATTTGACGAATTGACAATACCAACTGGCATCGGTTTAGTTCTAAGCGGAAAGCGAAAATCGGAAAGCGAAAATTCACAAGTGTGAAAGGGACACACAGTCATGTTTCTCTATAGGAATGAATGAAGATGCGCATTTACACGAGTGTGAGAGCAGTACCGTTGCGGACCCCTATTTGAGTGCGTTTTATGAGCAAAACTAAATTATTGAAAATTTAGATTTGTGCCACCTTAGACCTGAAGCGGCGGCTTGTTTTTTCAGACCTTTGTGTTTCCGTTGTCAGTTTCATTCGATAGATTTTGCTTTTGTAATGATGCCTTTTTAAATTATTAATTCGTTTTGTCTAAACGGCTATGTATGAAATTACTTATCACAATAAAACATGGTTTATTTTCCGATGTCAGGTGAAAAAACTCCTACATCAAAACTATGATAGAAATAAATGTCTATATTTTTAAACACTTGGCGATTTATCCATCGCAAGGAGATAACAAATTAAATTTATATGTAAATATATATAGAAAATCAGAAAAGTAAATCTGGACGTGATCCCGGGTTCGAATCCCGGTTCAGAGCTCCTCACGTCCAGATTTATCGTATTACGTACCGTTTTCTATACCGTAATTATATTAATTTAATTTCCTACAACAAATACTTTTTCGTAAAATACAGAAAAACTAGAAATTTCACAGATTTTGCGTGCCGGTACCGCGCGAAGCGAGCGTTCTAATGTTCTGACAACATACTGAATTTCAAACTCACTCGCTAAGATTATCGTGCATAAGCAGCCTTAAGAGTATGGCATAGGCTAGGAAAAAATAGAGGCGATTATTGGTTAGCTAATTGACCTATTTGTCTAGGACGCCTAATACGAATAATTACACGCGAAACAGCAGATCGGAGGGTTTTTAGCAAAATAATACTGAAATATTTTGAAGGGAAATAAATATTGGATTTACGTAGAAAACCTTTATATTTTTATTACCTACTTTATGAAAAAAAATCAAGTTGATCTCTTAGCCGCGTTCTTCAAACAAACGTTTGAAAACCAAAAAAACGGCCAAGTGGAAGTCGGACTCGCGCACGAAGGGTTCTGTACCATTATCTATAAAAACGGCAAAAAATATGGGAGTGCGCGGGTCCGGCTCGCACTTGGCCAGTTTTAGTATTTGTTAAAGTGAAGTGAAATGAATTTATTTGCCACAAAACATATGTATACTAAAAAAATGGAAATATGAACAAACATGCAAAACAAAAACAATAAGAAAAAAAATCTATCAATAAATTAATTAATACATAAGACGAAAAGGAGCAAGCTCGGCAGATGCCAGAGCTTGAATTCAACTTGCACCGCCGATTTTCAGTTTGCCCCATTTTAATACATAGAAAACAAAATACAATTGCAGCATAGACAAAATTACGGTTCATCCATGGTTGCATTTAGTAAACAGATTCATGTCATGGGTGATAAATCAGTAATTAATCAATAAATATAAACATTGTAAGGAATAAAATTAAATAGAACAAATAATTCATAATTCCATAAGTGAATCAAAACAAAAATAAAAATAAAAAAGTAATCAATAAAAATAGAAATTTGCACATATACAGTCTAATTGAAAAAAAAATACAAAATGGAATAAAACAATTCAAGCAGCAGCCTAATAATATTAAGAAGTAGCACTAGTTAACATATTATTGCTTGTTGAGAATGCAAAGACTGCGGTGTTTTTCGAAAGTATCAGAACGCATCAATTTACGCAAAGGCGGTGGAAGGTCGTCCCAAATCTTGGCGGCTGCGTATTTGAAACATCCCATGTAGCCCATAGTTTTGTGAATCGGTATCACCATTTTATCCGTAGTGCTATTGCGTGTAAATCGACCGTGTTTATCTCGGGTCCATGTGAACTTATCATATAAGTAGATAGGTCTTGGCATGCGAAGTATTTTGTGAACCAAAGCAGCAAGATGTAATTGCCTACGGCCTTTCATTGTAATAATTTTTTATCATTCAGAAATGGTGTGATATGTGTCCGTTTAGGTACCACGTAACAAAAACGTGCACATGCATTCTGTACGCGCTGTATGGCCGCCTTCCGTTTAATTGTAGATTCGCGACCCGTATACAACTTCGCCAAAATTGAACAGGGACAAAACTAACCTCTCTACAAGTAGTTCCCGAACCTCCCCGGTCAAAAACTGTCGAAAACCATACATTACCTTTAGCCTCTAGATCAATACTTAGTATTGACATGCCACGAACCGAAGGTCACAGTCCATAATTAAACAAAGGTGCCGCGCAATTTTCACATTTTCAATACTTTGGCGATCAATTTGAATGTAAGGATTTCTAGTACTTATGGATGTGCATTGGTGTTTTGTACCCAAAATTAAGATCTTTTGAGGATTTAAACCAGATAATTGTTTCGAGCCCACTCATGAATAGTATCCAAATCACTGTTTATTTTTTGAACCGCCTCAGTAGTGTCTTCTGGTTTATAGGAGTAATAGACTAGGGTGTCATCGGCGTATAAATGGATTTTGCAATGTTGTATCTGACGCGATAGATCAGCTGTGTACAGAATGAACAGTAATGGACTCAATATTGAGCCCTGAGGACAACCTCGTGATACTGCTTTAACTTCTGACTAACTTGTTGTTATAGCGGCAACAGAAATACATCATCTGTTTCAAAATTTCAACTTTCTAACTATGAGGTACAGCCTGGTGACAGACGGACGGACGGACGGACGGACGGACGGACAGCGTAGTATTAGTAATAGGGTCCTGCCCGTTGGTTACCCTTTGGGTACGGAACCCTAAAAAAGTATTAAGTCATTCAGGCACGCTCCTTCATATTTGCAAAATTTGTAAGTTTGTTTTTTATGGTACATCTTTATTTAGGAAAAAGAAAGCGTAAAAAGAGGAAATATAAAAATCCAGGTGAAGGCTTTCATGGAAAATAGTAGTCACCTAACCTTACCACCAAAAAGAGGGTGGAAAATATTTTTTTCACAACACGATAAGTCTTAGTACATTAATCCCGGGTTCGAATCCCATTTCAGAGCTCCTCACGTCCAGATTTACTTTTCTGATTTTCTATACCGCACTGATATAAATTTAATTTCTTAGTACATTGTTTATACGTGGATCACCTAGATGAAAATCTATCTATCAAATATATTTTTTTCAATTTATTTAGTCCTAATTTCTTCAAAAGGACTCCCGAAAATCTGGCTTTGCTTTGTTCATGTTCTAGGCTAGGTACAGCCTTAAGGGCTTGTGGGTTTACCTCATTGACTACTGTATTTTCCTTCACTTTATAGCAAGTTCTAATGCATCACATTGAGCGAGGGTTCAGCTATGTAAAGATTTCAGTACAAATGCTTTTATTAAGATGTAAAAAAAATCATCTTACATTTATTTATACAGTTTCATTTTTTATTTTTTGTCGTTGGCTGCATATGCACGGACTTTGTCCATGTATTTACCTTGATTTATCATATTCACACATTAATATAACATAGTTTACATGAGTGAAGGTTGCTTACAAGGCAACTGCAAGTATTGGGGCCAATTTCTAGTGCTATACGGGTGATAAAATCCAAACAATACTGCCTAGTTAAACAGCTTATAAAATAATTTAAAAAGTTAGTTGGTTTAGTGCCGCTCACGAACAATACAATATATTATAGAAAAGGGAGTGCCTAATCTGCCGGCGCCAGCATCCGAAAACCGAAAATAACACCGTTGGGAACAAGCAGTACATTATTGCCATGCCGGCACGGCAGCTGAGATCGAAAACATCGGCTGCCGGTGCCGGCGCACAGGGGCTGACATCGAATTTTCGTGGAGTTAGTGATGAATAAAAAACAACTTTACTATTCAGATTTTTTGTTGATGCTGGCGTATTCTACTAATTACGGTAATGATTTAATTCTTATGACTGTTCTTTCTAATACTAATATCTTTGCCAATAAACTACTTTGTTAATTTTTAGGGTTCCGTAGTACCTGAAAGGTAAAAGGAACCTTTATGGTGAGACTCCGTTGTCCGTCCGTCCGTCCGTCCGTATGTCACAGCCTCATAACTTTGGCACCGTTAAAGGTAAAGATTTGAAATTTGCTACAAAAATAGCATTCACTTGCATACACAATACGGTGTAAAAAAACGGAAAATTTTTAAATTGTTAAAAATATGTCCAATGCAAAAGTGAGAAAAATAATTTTAATATCCTAAAAATACAATATGGGTATCAAATTGTAGATATTAAAGAGCTGATTATAAAAATATATACTTGTACTGTAATTACTGTCACCAATTTTGAGAAATCTTTGAAAAACGACAAAAAAATGTATGCCCCCCCTTCCCCCTTATCTCCGAAACAGGTGGAACGAAAAAAATTTAAAAAATCATGGTGATTTTGGATTATATAAAGAAGACAGGAGAAATATAACGGTTGAGAAATTCACGATAATGAAATGACAAAATGTAATTTTTCATCCTCGAGTTTTATTTCGAGTACGGTATAAAAATATTTGTGTCTCTTTTGTGGTACAATCAATTCATTTTTAAGTTAACATAAACGGTTATGGGCAAGATTTTAAATACTTTTTCCTGACTGTTCCCAAAACTGTCGAATTACGGAATCCTAGGTATGCGAGTCTGACTCGCACTTGACCGGTTTTTTTGTTTGGAGAAAAATACATTTGGTCAGTTTATTCAAAAGTCTCAAAAAGTTTTAACATATGGATTGAAGATTCTAATAGTCGGTGCGTTAAGCTATCACCATATCCAAGGAGTAGCCTCACAAATGCTCACAATCGTTAATTTACTGACCAACTTAATAGTGTAGCTGGCTCCATACATTTTGTTGGGTAACATGAGTTTTTCGCAGACATTTTAGGAAATTTCTAGAAAATTTACTATTTACTCTATTCCACACCATTACCATGAGTTTTGCTTACTATACACGTTACCGTCTCGTCTGCGTAAAATATTTTGTATGAGAAATGCTGAAAGTATAAGTAGTAAGCCGCTAGGGGCACTGCACAATTTCTCATATACATATTTTACGCAGACGTTAACGTGTAAAGTAAGCAAATCATGGTAGGCCTACATCTAGGAGAAGACTTTCTGTGTGATGTCTGTGGCCGACATGTTGCCTATCAAGAATCGGCATAAACTCACACCAAAAAATACATTTAAAAAAAAACCGGCCAAGAGCGTGTGGGGCCACTCGCTGTGTAGGCTTCCGTAGTTGCCCGGTACATTTTATAAGTTGGTCTACTAATACAGATCGCGCCAAACTTCTAGTCCCATACATTTATAGGAACGGCCCATACATTGTCGTGTTTAGAGGGGGCTAAAAGTTTGGCGCGACCTGTACTTGTAAACCGCTAGAGCCTACTTAGCTGTGATAGTTCTTCTTTTAAATTCATTATATATACTACTTCTATGAATTTTTTCACATTTCTACAAACAACCGTTTAGCCAGCAGGAGGGGGGACGCTCCACTCTAACTAAAATTTTCACCTATCCAACGATACACCACACTACGGGATAGACGAGAAAAAAAAAATCATCCCCAATTTACGTGTATATTCGTCCATGACGGGAGATACCCCTAAAAAAATTTTTTTCAACATTTTTTTTACCATTTTGTTGGCTTAATTGAGATGCATACCCATACGAAATTACAGCTTTATTTTATTACTCTCTGAGCTAAGCCGCGGACAGATGGACAGACGGACTTGGCGAAACTATAAGGGTTCCTTGTCGGACTACGGAACCCTAAAAACAGATAGGACTCACTTATTTAACTGTGCAAGGAGGCGCAGGTCGAGCCTTCGATGAGATTTTGACTCATTAAATATTCATGATGTCAACTCACTCTAATTTTAATGAATATCATACCATTTTTCAATATAAGCTAATATTGAAAAACCGGCCAAGTGCGTGTCGGGCCACGCGCAATGTAGGGTTCCGTAGTTGCCCGGTACAAATAAGTTGGTCTACTAATACAGACCGCGCCAAACTTCTGGTCCAAAACATTATAGGGGAACAAATGTTTGGCGCGACCTGCACTCGTAAACCTGTGAAGCCTACTTAGCTTTGATAGTTTTCCTTTTAAATTCTTTATACATACTACTTCTGTGAATTTTTTCACATTTCTATAAACAACCGTTTAGCCAGCAGGGGGAGGGGGGACGCTCCACTCTAACTAAAATTTTAACTTTAAAGCTTAATATTTCGCCAACGGATCACTCAATCGCAAAATGGTTGTCACACACCCACAATGTTTTTAAACGGCCTATCCAACGATATCACACACAATGGGATAGACGAGAAAAAAAAATCATCCCCAGTTTACGTGTATGAGAGGCACCCTTAAAACTTTTTTTTTTTGAGATTTTATTTTACCATTTTGTCGGCGTGATAAATATTTATATTCATGCCAAATTACAGCTTTCTAATATCAATAGTCTCTGCGCTAAGCCGCGGACAGACGGACATGGCGAAACTATAAGGGTTCCTTGTCGGACTACGGAACCCTAAAAACCGATGGCTCTATCAGAGATATGCATACCTTTTTAAAACTGGTATAAATTCTGTTCCCAGCTGGTGATTCTGGGCGTGTGGATCACAAGCGCAGCATACAGCGTCCCCAAGTTCATTTGGGTTGAGACGATTACCAACAACCTGGGCAACGGGCAAATGGAGACCATTTGCATCCAGCACCGGATGAAGTACAACTCCGAGATCTTCGACATGGTCAACTTCGGGCTACTCTACGTTGCGCCGCTTTGCGTCATGACGGTAAGTGGCCAAGACTACAACAATTATTATTTGATGTATGTTTTGCTTCTAAAAGCCCTTTTTATACAGATTCGAGATGGAACTTTTCAATAAAACATTTTTACTTTTCACCATATTTTTATTACGCACACTTTTTAATTAGTGTTGCCATTTACATGTTCACAATTTTCAGTTAGTCGACTTAAAGGGGTGAAATGGTATTATCCGCAGTTTGAAACGCCAGTTTTATAACACTGTCATCATAGGTTTATTTAAATTATATTTTTATCGTATTTTACAACTAGGTTATTTAAACATATTTTTGGAAACGTAATTTTATGGTCATTGCATTTATTCTCCCATTTACCTATCTTGTATAACTTGAATACCATTTCGAAAGTCAATTTGATAAAAAAAGGCTTGATCTTGTGTCTCAGAAAGGTCTTCAGCGAACACGACTTACTAGGACCTAAACGCCTTGATGGAAGCGGAGGATGACGATTCGTCACAGTCAGCTGTACTGGAGACCGGACGCCAGGCCGTTAACGAACGGGTAGTTCCATTTTGTAACCGGACGCTCATCTTTTGGAGCAGCTAGTATTCTCTAGTAGCGGCCCTGGGCGGCTACCAATGAGAACGGGTTATGAGGGGCTCGTGAGTTGCCCTCCCTCAAGTTGTCTCATGAAGTGGGAGGGCTTCATCTCCGGCACTTCATCCGGATAGTGTATTATACGACCTGATGCTAGAGAGTATCGTCCGGATCACCTGTCCGCGTAGGGAAATGCCGAATGCCGCCAGGCGATTAGATAACATTAGAATAGGGCATGGCATCATAATATAAACCTACCTCAGATAAATCATTTATCTGAGAAACCTACATACTTACATTAAAAAAAAAACGCTTACAGGAAAGAGCTACATAATGGCATAGACAAATGTATGTTTGTCTATGATAATGGTAAGAAATCACACTAATATTATAAATGCGAAAGTTTGTGTGTGTGTGTGTGTATGTTTGTCACTCTTTCATGCTGATTCGGCTCGACGGATTTGGATGAAACTTAGAATAGATATAAACACATAAGCTACTTTTTATGCCCGAAAAAAGCATGTCGTTAAACCGAATAACACGTGGGCGGAGCCGCGGGCAAAAGCTATGTCCTGTATATTTTGTTGAAGAAATAAGAAATAAATCAGCCTTGAAAAATTAACAATGTTTTAACTCGTCCTAACTTGATTGTTTTTTTATCACAGGTTTTCTCTTTGATTATCCTGAAATGTTTCAAAGTGTAAAAGTTTGTCTTCGCTAACTAGTAACAAGTTTACCTAGACCTAGTGACCAGGGCCACAATTTACTTTGACGCAGGGTTAATTCCTAAAAGTCTATTAGGCGAAAGCAAGATTTGATAAAAATAAAAAATTTCGTGATTACATGTATCTAAATCATATATATAAATCCTTTATCAATAATTTTGCCCTTTAAGCAAACATGGAAATAAATACCTTAAGTGGGAGCTTTTCATAGAAATTGGATAGCATTTGTACTTGAATTGTACTTATACTATTAATTCACAATTTACATCCAGTTTTGGTAACAATTTAAATATTTTTATGATTCAATTTAGCTAGCTTTTGCACGAGGCTCCGCCCGCGATTAGAATTTCCGTGGTAACACGGCACAGAATATATAGATAATTCCGAATAAAGTCCACACGCCCAGGATCACCAGCTGGCAACAGAATTTAAACCAGTTTTAAAAAGGTATGCAAATCTCTGATAAAAGTATCAGTTTTTCAATGTTAGCTTATATTGAAAAATGATATGATATTCATTAAAATTAGAGTGAGTTGACATCATGAATATTTAATGAGTCATAATCTCATTGAAGGCTCGACCTGCGCCTCCTTGCACAGTTAATAAAGTGAGTCCTATCCGTTTTTAGGGTTCCGTAGTCCGACAAGGAACCCTTATAGTTTCGCCATGTCCATCCGTCCATTTTTCCGCGGCTTAGCTCAGAGACTATTAGTACTAGAAAGTTGTAATTTGGTATGGGTACATCTTAGTTACATTTTTTTTAAGGGTATCTCTCATACACGTAAATTGGTGATCATTTTTTTTTCTCGTCCATCCCATACTGTTGGGTATCGTTGGATAGGTCGCTTAAAAACATTATGGTTGTATGAAAACCATTTTTCGATTTAAGGACCCGTCTGTGAAATATTAAGCTTGGAAGTGCTAATTTTTGTTAGAGTCAAGCATCCCCCCCCTGCCAAACGGTTGCTTATATACCTATGTGAAATGTGTATAAAATCGAAGTGTTAGGAAACTTTATCAGCGTTTATTATGTAGTAAACCAAAATTTCTTATGACGCATCGTTTTCAACATGTAAGCAAAAAACCAAAAAACGGGACCTCCTTCGTGTCACTAGGGCTTTGTTCAGAGGGGTAAGGACATTTAGTATGTTTGTCTCCTAACTAGTCCAAACATATTTCTGAAGGTAAAATTTCTGCTTTCGGCCTTTCCATCCACAATCAATCGTTTTCAAAACTATATGTTACATCTAAATATTATTATTAGAATGCATTTGTTAAATAAGGTCCCCAGGATGAAGAAAAACGAAATATTTCGGTGATTCAGTAGCCTTTTACTAATAAATTTAGATATGATTTTCGGCACAACATTTGTACAGGAAAAGAAATGGTAAAGTGAGAAGGATGAAGTAGCAGAGACAGCTGTCAGATGACAGCTGCGTTCCGATATTAAACTTACGTTCAACATGCTCCCAGCACAAAAATATGCAATGTAATGCAAAAATTACAACAGAGAAATATTAGATTTATACAAAACAAAATTTTGAGAATTTTAAGTCAATGCAAAGATCTGATTTGATGGGAATTTAAAGTTTAAAAATCCTATTTGAAGTTATGTAATTAATAAAATAATAAATTAAATGGGGCATGTGATTACAAAATATAATATGCTACATACATAATCAAGTTGCAAAACAAACAGAGTATAAGTTACATTTTAGTTGAGTGATATTAAGTTACTCGATTTAGTAACAAAAAACAAGAAAAATAATTAAATGTTTTCTTGACAGACTAATTTGAAAACTATTAAACAAAAAATAGAGACAAGTTTTCTTGACAGACTTGTTTGAAAATATTAAACCAAAAAATAAAAACAAGTTTTATTAAGACTAATTTGAAGATTGACTTTCGATTGGTAAAATAAAAACAAGTTTTATTAAGACTAATTTGAAGATTGACTTTCGATTGGTAATCGGATGATCCTACTAAAAGATCTTCGTACGGTCCCCGATGAAGTCTGGATGTCTGCGACGCGAACAATCTTGTCCTTGCCCGGATGAATAGAAGCAACGCGTCCAGTCTTCCACAGCATAACCGGTGCGCCAGGATCACGCAGAAGCACAAGATCGCCCACTGCGATGGACTGCCCCTTGGATGCTCGCCACTTGCCCCGCTGCTGCAATTGGTTCATGTAGTCCCTTGACCAGCTTCTCCAAAAATCTTGCCGCAACTGTTGCAGAAGTTGAAAATACTTTAATTTGTATTCAGGGACATGGGAATAGTCCCAATCTGGCAGTCCTACGAGAGGGCGCCCTATAAGAAAATGAGCCGGGGTTAGGGCGGAAATGTCATTGGGATTGTCACTAAGGGGAAAGAGAGGGCGGGAATTAAGTATAGCTTCAATCTGACACAAAATAGTGCTAAATTCCTCAAATGTTAGAAGAGCATTAGAAAGAATACGCTTCAAATGATGCTTACAGCTGCGAACAGCTGATTCCCACAGACCACCCATGCTCGGTGAAAAAACGGGCTGGAAGTGCCACTTAATACCATCGTTTGCCAGCTGAGAAGCGATGTTATCATTCTGATCTATAAGAAATTTAAATAATTCGCTTAACTCACGTGCTGCTCCTTGGAAATTTGTTCCATTGTCTGAAAATATCGAGTTCATTTTACCTCTCCTTGCTACAAGCCTACGTAAAGCTGCCATAAACGCATCCGTAGAGAGATCTGTAACCAATTCTATGTGAACTGCCTTCGTACACATACAAACAAAAATACAGACATAGCATTTAGAAGTCTTGCAGCCGCGGCCCCTTCTGTCACGGACATAATAATGGCCAGTGTAATCTACACCGACTGAAATAAAAGGAGGTGCAGGCATAACGCGAGGTTTAGGTAAATCCCCCATAATAGGATGTGCTGCAGGAGGATTATGTTTATAGCACGTTAGACATTTGTGCAAGATCTTACTTGCCAGAGCCTTTCCATGTATGGGCCAGAATTTCTGCCTTACAAGAGATAATAACAGCTGTGGTCCAGCATGAAGGTATTTTAAGTGATAATAACTCATCATTAATTCGGTGAAAATATGCTTAGCGGGTAGCAAAATAGGATGCTTCTTATCATAATTAAAATCAGATAAAGATAATCTACCTCCTACCCTAAGAATATTATTTTTATCCAGAAACGGGTTAAGTGGGGTAAGATTACTACTAGGTGAAATTGGTTTGTTGACCTGTAATTTGGAATATTCTTCCGGGAAGCATGCTTTTTGTACTAATTTGACCAAACAGTGCAAAGCGCTTTCTAATTCAGTAGATTGGAGACAAGTCTTGATAGCGTTTTGTGGATTCTTACAGTTACGTTGAAACCGAAGCAGCCACGCAGTCACTCTCAACAAAGTGTTGTAATTTGAATAAAGTTCAAAGAATATGTTGCCACATTCGTTATTATTCTGCAAGGAAATATTGCATAATAATTTATTAGTATTACGTTCAGGGGAAATTGCATTAGATGGCGCCACAATTTGAGATTTTTCATATATTATTGGTTCATAAGGCTGAAATTTGGTTTCCGGCTCTGTACTAACAGATGGCGCTGTAAGCGAAGGCCATAGTTCACAAGGGTTTTTCAGGAAGGTCGGGCCAAACCACCAAATGTTGCACTTTGATAGTTTTGCTGGCTCCACACCTCTAGATAAAACATCAGCTGGATTGTCAGCAGAAGGAAGCCAACGCCAAGTATCTGGCTTGGTTAAAAGTTGAATTTTCTTTACACGGTTAGACACAAATGTTTGGAGTTTAGAAGGACAAATTTTTATCCAGCAAAGTACAACATTGGAGTCCGTCCATAGATAAGTTCGGCAATCATGCCATTTAATGGAGCCTCTAACTTTATCCATCAAAATGGCTAACAACAAAGCTGCACAGAGCTCAAGTTTGGGAATCGTTTGCGACTTTATGGGAGAAATTCTACTCTTTGAACATAGAAGTCTAGTTGAGATATAACCTTTGGCATCGATGGTACGGATATAAATACATGCCCCGTACCCTTTCAAAGATGAATCCGAGAATCCATGAAGTTCTACTTCGACATGACTATCTAACTTGACATGTCTTTCTATTTCAAGCTCATTAAAATGATGCAATTGTGTGGTGAAGTTAACCCATAAATCGGAGACTTCCTTCGAAGGAACTTGATCCCATGGGATCTGGTCTTTCCACATTTGCTGGATGAGTAATTTAGGTATCAATATACAAGGTCCTAGCAATCCTAGAGGATCAAAAATACTAGAGATTATTGATAAGATTTCTCTCTTTGTAACTTTCGGTTTTAGTTTATCTAGATTAATTTGAAATTTCAATTTATCATCAGCTGATGACCATACTAAGCCAAGTGTCTTACTCTGATCATTATCGAATAGATGAGGTATAGATTCAGACTGATGATCCTTAACACTATCAAGAATCTCAGTACTATTTGACTTCCATTTTCTTAGATGAAATGAGGCTGTACTTAATATCTTGTTGACTTCAGTGACAGTTTGACTTAAATCAGCCTTATTATCGCTAGACGTATTTAAATCGTCAATATAAAAATCTCGGTTAATAACAGAAGCCGCCTTTGGGTATTTTTCTTCAAAATCGATTGCCAACTGTTTTAGACAACGAGTGGCCAAAAAGGAACCTGATGTGGTACCATAGGTTATTGTATTTAAAGCATATACTGAAATTGGTTCAGATGGGCTTTCTCGCCAAAAGATGCATTGAAGGTATCGTTGGTCTGGGGAAATCCACACACAGCGGTAACATTTTTCGATATCAGCGCACACGACATATTTGTGTACTCTGAATCGCAATAAAATTGATATTAGTTCATCCTGAACAATGGGACCTGAATACTGCAGGGAATTTACGGAATAACCGGAATCAGAGTTGCAAGACCCATTGAATACTACTCGGAGCTTAGTGGTAGATTTATTTACATTTAACACTCCATGGTGTGGGAAAAAATATTGTACGAGCCCTAAGTCATCAGATGATAGTCTCGTCATGTGACCTAAGGCCTCATACTCCTTCATGAATTCTAAGTACATTGATTTTAAAGCAGGATTTTTGTTGAGTTTAGTCTCTAAATGTTTGAATCTTTGCAATGCCACCCTACGTGAATCACCGAGATATGAAGTAGGTAATTTGAAGGGGATACTAACAACGAATTTGCCATCAGAAGCACGAGTTGTGGTGGAAGCAAATATTTCTTCACATTTTTGATCATCATCTGACAAATCCATGCTTTTATTAGTACACTCCTCCAGTTCCCAGAATTTATTTAGTTGAGAGTTTAAAGTAAGGTTGCATCTTACCTTGACTTTAGAATTTTGGTGGTCTGTGTTAAATGGTCCTGAAATGACCCATCCTAGTTTGGTTTTTTGTAGAATTGGTAGGCCCTCACCAAGGCGATACTGCCCAATGCAAAGTAGGTCGTAGAAGAGTTGAGCTCCAATAATTATATCAATATCAGATGCAGTATTATAGTTTTCATCAGCCAGCTTGATGTGCTGTGGAAATTTAAATAGATTTCGGTTACTATCGGTTAGAGTCAAAGAGGATAATTCGCATATTTTGGGAACTATCAGACAATTTAGGTTGGTTTTAAAAGAAGTTGTTTTTGATATTAGTGACAAGTTACACTGTTTGGTTATATTCGATGATTTGTCGTTAATTCCCAAGACCAAAATATTGGTAGATTGAGTGGACAAGTCCAACCCGAGTCGGCTTAGAGCGGCCTGGGAGACAAAATTAGATTGAGATGCCGAGTCAAGCAAAATTTTGCATACTTGTGGCTGTCCCTTACTGTCAAGAATATTAACTTGAGCTGTAGATAAAAAGACATGAGAGTCATTGGTAATGGGCTTGGTTGAATTCAACTTTGATACCATTGAAATGGTATTCTCCGAAGAGATTGGTAGATTTTTGCTGTCACTTACTGTCGCTGGATAAGTAGTGGCCGCATTATTGGTGATAGGTTGCTTGCTAAGATGCAAGAGAGTATGATGACGACTTTTGCATACTCGGCATGGGCTGGCTCGGCAAGTCGGCAACAAATGATTGGATCTGAGACAATTAATACATAGTTTCATACGCTTAACCTCGCGTATGCGTGCACTTACTTGTAGGGCCAAGAATTTTTCACATTGATTGATGAAGTGACCAGCGTTGCAATATGGACACGTAACCCGTGGTTCTCCGTCTGCTTTTCTAAGACCCGCGGCTACAAATGTCTTCTTAACGCTTTTCTGCTGCATGCCGGATGTTGCAAAATCTTTCGAGTCGAGGGTCTCGAGTAGATCGGCTTGCCTCTTGATAAAATTCCTGAAATGCTGTAACGAAGGCAGTTCATTAGAATGGTCACCAGTTTCCTCCCACTTTTTTTGCATTCTTTTATCTAATTTGTTTAGCAGAAGAAAAATTAAAATAGTATCCCAGTCAGCTGTTGGGACATTAAGTTTAGAAAGTGCACGCAAGTGTTTCGAAATTGAATCACAGAAATTTCTTAGGGACTGACTTGTATTAGTCACATTCATGTCTACCAATAGCGCCTTTAAGTGATTGTGCACCAAAAGATTTTTGTTATTAAAGCGTTCACATAAAATTTTCCATGCTATGCTATAGTTTTCCTCGGTTTTGTCAATATCGCTTATCACTTCAAGGGCAGTGTCCTCAAGCTGACCGATGAGGTAGTGGAACCTTTCAATGCCCCTCAAAGACATATTTTTGTTAATCAAGCTATCAAACGTGTCCCTAAATTCCAGCCAAGTATTGGCATCGCCATTAAAAATTGGTAGGGATATATCGGGGAGCTTTACCCGGCTGACAGATTCAGAAGAAGCACTTGCCTGAGGCATGGTTTGAGGTTCCGTCACATATTTGGACAATAAATATTTAAACTTTGACAATACCTCGAAATACGCGTCCTCAAATTGACTTCTTTCCTGTACCTGTTCCTCGATATTCTCAGACAAGAGCTCAATTTTGTGTTGCACTGCCTCAAATGAGCTATACATAGATTTTAGCTTAACTGTTCTGTCCCCCAGTTCCAGCACCTGCTCTGCAGACAAAGGTTCTGTTAGATTTACAATATATTTTCGCGATAATGTTACTCTGCCTTTGAAATAACTACGACTGCGAGTTAAGGCCGCCACGTCAGCTGGAATCGCCATGCTTTTTGGCGGTGCAGTCATTTTTAATTGGGGATTTAAATAGAATTTTTAGGTTAACTTTGCATGTAATAAAAGGTCAAATTATTAGATTTAACTGTGGCTAAGGATGGGGATGAAAGGGAATAGAAGGATACCAGCTCAAAATCAAATAGTATACGTATCCTCTCGTAGCCGCAGTATGGTTCTTCTGCACTCCGGAGCCCAGGCCTGCGAGGATCCTTTGCAGGCAGCGTGTTCAGGTTGATAATCGACTTCTACTCGACGATTTCACGACGTCGACGTGCTGAGATGACGCTCGGAACCAAACCTTTTGTTCGATTGTGATGATCACGATGACGACGTACCAAATCCGCAATTTATTCTCCGATCGTCGATTATTTCCAAAAAACTAGGGGTCACCATGTTAAATAAGGTCCCCAGGATGAAGAAAAACGAAATATTTCGGTGATTCAGTAGCCTTTTACTAATAAATTTAGATATGATTTTCGGCACAACATTTGTACAGGAAAAGAAATGGTAAAGTGAGAAGGATGAAGTAGCAGAGACAGCTGTCAGATGACAGCTGCGTTCCGATATTAAACTTACGTTCAACAGCATTATAAACCAGAAAAGATAAATTAGAAACAAATGTAAAGACAAGAATTTGGAAAAATTCCTCGGGCCAGGATTCGAACCTGTGACCTCTTGTTTCCCAGACAAGCGTGCTACCAATTGCGCCACCGAGGTACTTACCTAGACCGTTGAATTTTTCCACCATACTTGTTCACCGAATATTTTTGTAACTATTTGATCTAACTAGCTTGTAATGCACATACTGACGCTCACGAGGGCGTTATGTGATTTCACGCCTTGTTCTTAAGAAACAGATATATGTTACATGCTCCCATTGAATAAAACATGTTTCGATATCTAATTGCATTGGAGTTTTTAATACAATTCAATTGTTGTAAAACTTGTGCAGTAAAATAAATATTTTAATGAATACGCAATTACAACTGAAATTTGGCTTATTATTATGAAAAAATACTTTTGAATACTCTCCAAGATATTGGATTAAGTGGAATTCCTTACACCGTCATCATGATTTAACATGAAATCCAAAAAAAAACACAATTTAATAATTATTTTATTAATATAGCGACACTGTACCTATTAGGTAAGGGACTGCCATTTGCAAAACAGTCAGTGTTTGCCCAGTGTTTGTGCTAAAACGTTGCGTGTATTGCTGTGGTACACTTTTCTATTCCAGGAACCGTGACCAAGATTAAGCTAAGAAGCAATTTATAACTATTTAAATTACTATGAACGTAAATCGTATTTATCACCAAGTCGAAGTTATCTCAGCTATAGCAACAAAACAAGTACAATACTGCGTTATAAACATGTTGGTAGCTTTCCGTTACTCTATTCCGAAACTCAATCAGTGGTCACGTATGTGGTGGAAAGAAAAAGTAACGGAATGGAATATATACAGATGCAGATACGCTGTGATCATCAGTTTGTGTTAGGGTGTTAATTATAGGGCATTACTTGAAAATATACACTTACTTGACCTTCTTTTTATATCAACAGTGCGTTTACAAGGACAACCTATATATTTGTATTGTACCCATGTTTAAATGTAATTTATTATTTAAAGATCATCACGGGCAAATAAGGGAAGAGGAGTAGTACGGTGTATCCACAACTTTTCAAATTCCATCAGTTACCATAACTTGCCTTTCCGAAACAGTCCCATAAAATAAGAGTTACAAATTATTTAGTTTTGTTATATAAATAATATGGCGAAGAGGTGGTTATTTCAATAAAAAATATCACTCAACATAAAAACTGATTTACACATGCTCTAGCAAACAAAAGGGGGTGCAATATTAACCGAAGGTAACGTAATGTAGCAAATATTGGTAAAAAGTATGTTGAAAATTTTTAAATCTTTTTGTTGTTTGCTTTTAGTAAGAAAATGTATTTTGCTAAGGATATGTCTATTTAACTAATTTTGAGTATATTTTTTTAGTCACGGAATGGAACAAAGCAAGGCACAAGTTCACATATTAAGTCATATAATTTTTGTTTTAGTGGTTATTTAATTGTGATCTTACTTAAATTACTTGGAAAATATTATAATCTTTCAAAAAACGTTACAATATTGGCACTTTTTTAACAAAAAAATCTGATTGATGATTTTGCTTATGTACAACAAAATATTAAAACGCCCAAAACCTCTTTCATGTTCTTCTTCATTGAAGTAGAGAAAAAAATCAAAAGTGCCCGTTTTTTTGCAAAAGAGTTTACATGGGTATTAGGGTACGGTTATCGGTTCTATGTAATTAATATCCTTTTGAATATTTAGTTAGTAACGGTTTATTTAAATACTTTGAAATTTTAAACCCTCGCGAACTTAATTTATTTGGTATTTTATCACTAACCTGTGGAGGATTTTAAGACCTTACCCACACACAACATTATCTGGAAAAGTAATGAAAAAGTTTGAAATTACTTTTTAAAATAGCTCGAGGGCTTTCGAGGATACATTGCAAGAACCTTTGTACTTAGTTTAAGTAGTTCTTAGAGAATATTCCTTTTTTATGCTTTTACCCTAATGCCTAATCCAGCAAACAACTATTAAATAAGATACTCGTAAATATTAAATATAAACTTAAGGTGACCTTGACCAATTTTGATTTAATGCTCTTAGTTTAATGTGAATAGAAATAAAAAAAACTTTATAATTTTGAATAACTACTTATCTTAATTTTTTTAATCATTTAAATTCACAAATAGCCCAGAAAAGAGCTAATATTAAGTTAAAGATCAAATCAAATTAGTGTAACAAATTTGTTGGTAACATTTATCAAAATTATCATCATCATATCTTTATATATATATATACTTCTATATATATTATATATATTACTTCTTCATTTTGAGACAAAAATAATAAAATATTGTTTTTTCGAAATATATTTCGGCCCACTTTGGGGCCGGCATCAGTCGAATAAATGACAAATCTAAAAAATGACATATAAATATATACAATCTTATGACTAATTAACCTACTTTCTTACATAAACAAAAAAAGTGGGCCGAAATATATTTCGAAAAAACAATATTTTATTATTTTCGTCTCAAAATGAAGAAATAAAAAGCTTTATATAGCCAATAATATATATTACTTAAAATAAAACAGTAGAAACCGCTGAGTCTGTACATTGAAGAAAAGTAATAGAAATAGAAAGGGGGTGACTAAAGAAGAGTAATAGAACACAAATCAACGATTTTTAGAATTATTTTCTGTCTGTCTGTCCGTCTGTCTGTCTGTCTGTTTGTTCACGCACATCTCTAAAACTACTGAACGGATTTTCATGTAATTTTCACAGCTGTACAGATCTTAATTTGGAATAGAATAATAGCTTTATTTAATTAAAATCGGATTTCGGAAAAAAAAGTAATCGTCATTTAAGGATTTTTGGAATTAACTTTTCTACTGGTAGTAATTAGAAGTTATGGTACGGGATCTCCTCAACTGATACAGAGTTCAAGTTTGGGCCTATTTGATTGTTCATTATTAGCACTTTGGTAAAACGTGGTGACCAGGGTCTGATGATGGGACTGGAAGGTGGGTACGGGATCTCCTCAACGGACAACAGCAGACCCTTCGAGTTTGGGCTTATTCGATTGGTCTTTATTAGCACTTTGGTAAAACATGGTGACCATGGTCTGATGATAGGATTGGAAGGTGGGTACGGGATATCCTCAACGGACAACAGCAGACCCTTCAAGTTTAGGCTTATTTGATTGGTATTTATTAGCGCTTTAGTAAAACATGGTGACCATTGCACAAAAAAAATCATATTCTTTTGTTTTCCTTATTTCCACGAAAATCTCTTCGACGCGGACGGAGCCGCGGGCAAAAGCTAGTATATATTATAAGCTTATAACATAACTTTAAACTTTCGCGATTTTTACACCTATGTACATTATATCGGTCTTGATCCTTTATTATATCATATTTGTTAAGGTATTTTTATTTTTAATACCAATTAGAAACTTAAATAACATAAATCTATCCTAAACATACTTAAAAAGGTATGTTTGAGTATGTTTTATTTAAATTGATTACGACCCAAGTATAATCTTCATAATTTTTTTTTAAATGTGTTTTTTTTTATTCCCTTAGATACTTGAAAACTTCAATATTGAGAAGGTTTTTTTACGGGTTAATTTTGTGTGATTACATCTTGTTTGACGGAACTGTGTATTGTTAATCGCAAATATCTTGTAGACGTTTTCATGTTTTTTATCTTTGTTATTATTAATGTAGTAAGAAGTCTTTATTTTACACCACTTCTTTAGTCGAGTGGTAGTGCGCTCGCCTGCTAACCTAGAGGTCGTGGGTGTCGTGGTCTGCGTGCTTTGGAAGAGACGTTAAGAAATACGGCGATAAAGCACACCACCCATCATGTTTTGGATGTAATAATCGTCGCGAAAAAGCGGGGTGTACCAAGTGTGGACTGTGACTATCATTTCAGTTTTTTTTTGTTAATTTGTCATTTTTCCATCTTTTAATTCGACTGCTGATAACAAAGGAAGGACAAAAAACATACAAAATAATTACTTTATGTTATGTAAGTATTACCATTCCACAAATTTAAAAGCAGCTAATAGTGTTTAGGGTTCCGTACTCAAAGTTTTGCCAACCAACGGGACCCTATTACTAAGACTCCGCTGTCCGTCTGTCACCGGTGTATTTCTTTTGCCGCTATAAAACAACAAAATACTAAAAAACAGAATAAAATAAAAATTAATGGTGCTCCAATACCACAAACGTGATTTTTTTGCCGTTTTTATAGATAAATTGCTTTTGCCCGCGGCTCCGCCCGCGTGTTATTCGGTTAAACGACATTCATTTTTCCAGGATAAAAAGTCCTTTGTGTTAAGTTAGGGTATAAGCTATATCCATTCTAAATTTCATCCAAATCCGTTCAGCCGTTTCAGCGTGAAAGAGTAACAAACATACACACACACATACACACACACACACACCCTAACTTTCGCATTTATAATATTAGTGTGATGTGATAGTGTGATTAGTGTGATGGCACGGAACCCTTCGTGCGCGAGTCCGACTCGCACGTGTTCAGTTTTTTTGTTGTTTTAAAATGGTATCCTATGAATAATAACCTCCTTACAATTTAATTTGTCTTGCTTAAACAACAACGTGCCATTACTTCATCATTTCCCATTTTTTCGAATATAAATATTCACCATAAATAATCACAAATCATGGATTGAGGTTTTATCGAAACTAATTTTTACAAACCTAATTGCACAAATAAAATAAATATGATGTGAATTTAATTCAAATGATTAAATAAATGGCGGCATTCAACTAAATTCCTAAAGGTTGCTCAGCTAAATGGTTCAACGCAACGTTTAACGAGACGGCTGAACGACGTTTAGCCTTTTGGCTAGGGATAGGCGAAGACGAGCAAAGCGAGGAGGAGTGGTTAGGTCGACATGTAAGTACATAATTAGGAGCCGAGCGAAGCGGAGCGGAGCGAGGGGACTTACAGAATTCACGATATGCAGAAAAAATCAAACAAGGCGCTCTAACCAAAATCCCCAAACACTTTATCAGCCGTTGACGCCATATTTGTTATGGGGCTACTAGCGCTATAGTGGGAAAACATGAACTAAATTTAAATGACGCGGAGGCTTTTGATTCAGCCATGTCCAATTTTCGACAAGCTATCTCGTTAAACATTAAGGTATCTAAACTTAAATAACGAGAAGCCTAGGCATTTAGTTAGATGCCGCCATTTAGTTAGTATCCTAGGCATCCAATCAGAAAGCTGATTTAACCAGGTGGCGGCGACACAGACACTCTCTCAAAAGGTAGGTACTAGCTGGTTAAAAGATATATTCTAACTTTACAAAATAATTCGCAAGTCTCGCAACTTGTATCAACTTTAGATACAGTTGAGGTCCCCAACATGATAATTAAGGAACGAGCTATAGCCAGAGGTTAAAAGTGAAACATGAAGATGGATTAAAATTGTGTCTAAATTACAATAACGAGTTTAAACTAACTAAAACTGTGAACTCGACCGAAGTAAGATTCAAGACTTAGGACTAGTATTTTTATAATTATAATTAAACCTAGTGAATCCTATCGATATTCGATGTCGGGCACGGTTTTAAGAGGAGGCTATGTAAATAAAATTTGGATGCCTTTTTGTGTATTTCATGAAGTATATAAAAAATGTAGTACATCTCTGGTATATGTATTTTGACTATATGTATAATCTAGAGTTTTATTTTTGGAAACATTACGTTTGGATAAATTTTCCACAGTATAAATAATTATTGAAATGAGATCATCAAACACACCTTTTCTCCTCGTTTGACGAATAGGAATCGTACGCAGAACTGAAAAATGTTTTTATATAGGTTTTAACAATATTTAGATTTTGGATTTTGGAAATTTGCCAGCTATTTTAGTAATTTTTGGTCAAATTAAAAAAAATGCTTTTTTCTCTTTTGCACTGAATCGGACCCTCTCGCACTGCGCATTTTTTCGCTTCTGCTGGCAGTGACGGTCTACTGTTAAGGCGAGGCATTGATAAACTTTTAATTTCAAATAGGCGCCTTATGGGAGTGGAGTGAGGGGGACTTACTCCATACAAATATGCGCTCACGAACTAGCTTATGCCGTAAGGTCGTATGCAGCAAAACAGTATTTTTCATTTAAAATGACAACTATAAGTAATTTAATAAATTCAATCGGCCATATTGAAATGTACCAGGCCCCTCAGAAAGTATTGCGAAAAAAAGTTTTTGTATATGGGCGACTGGCCAGTTATAATGTTTTTCGAAAATATGATTATTTATAAGTAAAAATAGGTATGGTATGTTCTAATTTCAAAATTTCCCACCGAATTTTTTACGAGCTAATTCAAAGTATTGTGTCTCGCTGAAATATGGATCTGCGCCGGGAACATTTTAGAGCTATGATTTTTTACGATTTCAAGTGTCGCCTGAAGCCGGATGAATCGTACGATAGACTTCAAATGGCATTCATGGATGAAGGCCCTTCCAAGGCAACCGTATATCGTTGGAATAACGAATTCAAGCGCGGTCGACCAACTTTGGGGGACGAAAAAAGAAGCGGTCGCCCTTTGACGGCTGTTACCGAAGAAAACGTGCTGGTGGTGAAAAATTTTATCCAAGACAATAGGCGAATTACATATCTGGGCGGCGATTCTCGCAAAATTTTTCATACGCCTCTGTTAGAAAAAAGAACAACGTCGAAATAAATAGGGATGGTTGGCCGAAAACTGGAGCGTTTGGTGTGGAATTAGCAAACTTTCTGATTAAAAAATTACGTCTACAATTACAATTAGGGCCTTATTAAGTCCGTTAGAGCGTATCAATTGGTGTTAAAAAGGGGTTTGCGTGGCTTATCCTAGTACTAAGCCTGGCGAGTTATAAGGCGACGGATTGCAAATTTTGGCGACAAGGATCTCCATTTTTCTCAGCAATAAAAAAAAACATATGTGATTACCAATTAGGTGGTAGAGCTGATGCCGGGCTCGACTGTGGAGGTACCACCATCTTACTCGGAAACCCTCCCGAAGTTATTCGGGGGAGAGTAAGAGAACAGCTCTTAGGCAAAATCAGGCGGCCCACCACTGCCTGGGACCAATGGATGGCGGTATATCCATCCCCAAATGCCGAGCCTTACATAAAGCATACTGGTGACGGGCAGCGGCGTCACCGTTGCAAGGGTTTCGGCACCGCGCTCACCAACCCGCCTGCCCAGCGTGTGCGAGTATGGGCATTTCTTCCAGGAGTGGACGAAATCCGCCTATTTCGTCCACTGCTATGTCCAGCAGTGGACGAAATAGGCGGATGGATGTATAGAATGAGAATAAAATTATATAATTATCTTCAAGTACTTGTACTATAGAAACATAATTCATCAGAGGGGGAGAAGTTTAAGGTAGTTACGTCATAAAGTTTGTGCGGAGTGCGATATTTCCACGCTGAAGTACATGCGATAAGCTCCGACTTATGTACCCACTACGGAGGTACTTGAACATTATGTAACCTACATGTTCTATTTATGGCTTTGAGCCGATTTCGACTTTCACTTTGTTTTCATAGTTTGTAGACTTAGTGAAACTTAGAATAGATTTCCACTGAATCATTGAGAATTAATTATTTATTCATGCAATATAATGTAGATCCATCATAAACACTTATAATAGCACGTCAATACCAATGAAGCAATTAAACTGAATACATTAATAATTTGGACAAGTGCGTACGACCCTACTTTTTATTATTTTTTGTTTTATTAAAATAAATAAACAAAATAATGTCCTACAATCTGACTAAATTTAAAACTTGTATGTATTCCCGTCTTTAAGAAAGAGCTAAAACAAATAACGTTTAAATAATGCAATGTTTTCGTGGTTACTTATATGGATACATATTATTTGTCGTGATACATACCATAGTAAAACGTAATGTGTGAAAATTTCTACTTTATACCTTTATACCGTCCAGTGCACGAGTCATATTATAGAACATTCTATCGACTTCGACTGGGATCTTCGTCCGTACGCGTCTTTGTGTGCGTGCGCCCGGAATCGCTTGTTGTATTGAGCTGGCCTTCTGTATTTTTTTATTTTGTATCATTACGTTATCCTTAATATTCTACCAAACTACTGCATTTTTCAAATATTTATGAATTACCATACCACGGGATTCATGTTTTAAAAGACCATGAATATTTTGTTTTTTGATTGTTTGTTTGAAGTTGTTAATAAAAAATCTATGTGAAAATGGAACATTTTGGAGCTTAAAATACAAAAACTCTAAGTAAAATTTCAAAGAAGTATATTAACCTATGGGTTGGGCTATAGATACATGAATTAAATTTTTTGTTCGATTTTATGCATTAACGTATTCTCATATACCTATGAGACGACAGATCGTTTTGTATGGCATCAAAGCCTTAAGGCAGTTGAGTAGCCTGTAAGTCGTTTTGGGATCATTAATGACCAAAGTTTCTTGTTTAAAATGTCCCAGTGAAAGGCTTAAGTACAAAGTAAAGTCCTGTAACGTGATACGACTGTGGTTAATATTATGAAAGTATTTTGTTAGATACAGTGACTTGCATATCCTTTCCTATATCAAACACGTTACAAGTAAAAATTTGGCCAAGTGCGAGTCGGACTCGCGCACAAAGGGTCCCGTACCACCACCATTGTATTTTGGGTAGGGAACCCTAAAGACATTATGGTATGACCGTCGCTTTTAACATCTTAGCGTTATTTATCATCTTACTAATTAACTTCGGTGCAAAAAGGTTGACAAGCTACTCTTCGCGCCATCTACTACCTCGGTAAAAGCTGTCAAACAAGTCGTCTCAGGTGACGCTATATTTATTGTATGGAGACCTTGGGTTTAACTTTTTTAATTTCAATTTTCGCTGTCTGTCTGTTTGTCTGTCTGTCTGTCATAGAGGTCTACAACTTCAACCGTAATAGGCAGAAAATTTAAATTTTCACAGAATACATGTTACTATGCTTCTATCGAGACAAATAATAAAAATTAAAATTAAAAAAAGTTAAACCCAAGGTCTCCATACAATAAATATAGCGTCACCTGAGATGACTTGTTTGACAGCTTTTACTTTTAGTAGATGGCGCTAAGAATGGCTCTTCAACCTTTTTGCACCGGGGTTCATTAGTAAGATGATAGATGGCGCTAAGATCTTAAAGTTGGTCGGTACACATGATGTTTTTTGGGTTCCGTACCCGTTGGTGGTACGGAACCTTTTGCGCGGAGTCTGACTCGCACTTGGCCAAATTTTTTATGTTGTGAACACGGGAAATAAATTAATCACACAATAAAAATAAAAGGTATGTAAGCTGGCGAGCTTATCTCTCAAAAGTGATTTCTTCCAAGAAAGAATTAAGGCAGGTAATCATAATACATTATACTTACATCCATCCACCCATCAGCCTGTTTCGTCCACTGCTAGACATAGGCCTTTCCAAGTTTTCGCCACTCTTGGCGGTCTTCCAGGAAGAAATGCCCATACTTGCACATGCTTAGCGGGTGGGTTGGTGAGCGTGGTGCCGAAACCCTCGCACCAGTGAGGTCGCTGCCTGTCACCAGTCTGTTAAACCGCCTAGTTGTGCCTGTTTAAGAGGCTGTCCCTTTACTCTCCCCTGAATAACTTCGGGAGGTTTATGAGTAGGTAAGATGGTGGTACCTCCACCCACAGTCGAGCCAGACACCAGCTCTACTAACATACATACGTACCTATGTACATACTTACTTACCTACATAAACTACAAAATATATGATAAATATACATCTTACAACATTTATTCATAAATAATAGAATTTAATAATATTGCTTTTTTAAAATAAAATATCTACCTATTTTGATGTTTATAACGTTTCATAGTAACTCAGCTGTCAAAACCTTTCAGCAGGCACGTATCCAGACTTTTTTTCATGGGGGGGACATTCATTGAAGCGACAATGTGAATTATGAAAGAAACCTCTGTAATCAATCACCGTAGGTACTGTAATATTATGTATCCAAAGTACCGTAACTTTTAGAGCCGCTTAGTTGTTTTGAGTCTAAACTTACGAGTACTTTACGTATGAATAAACATTCCCGGTGCCGTGTATATCATGCCAAATTTCGAGGGGGGATAAATCCCAATTACCCCCCCCCCCCCTGAATACGTGCTTGCCTGTCAGTATACCATTTACTATTATGATGTTATTTACATCAAAACCAGTGGCTTATTTTATTTTATTTTAGCCTAGATCCAAAAGGCAGGTCACGGCATTTCGAGACTATTATTTGATATCTTCTGTACTAATAATAAAGAAGGAAAAAACGTCGTGTCTGTACAATTAATATTTTTTTCATAAATTTTAAATGGAATGAGTTATTAGTATTAGTATTTTAATGAAGCCAGAACTACCATTTTTAGTTTTTTTTTGGCTGTCTGTTTGTATGTTCCGTTTTAACTCGAGAACCACTCAACTGATTTAGATGTGGCTTTTTTTATTATCATCATAGTGACAATGGTCAACGTATAAACTATAAAGAATGTTCATCTAATAATGCCCAAGCTAAAAACGAGGCAGAGATTGAATAAATTCGGGCGGAGCCGTGGGCAATAGGCTAGTTATGAAATAACTTAATAATATCAACGGTGGAAATAACGAGAGAATGTGCATATGACGTATAAAGGCCTACCAAGTCTCGTATTTATTTATGAGTATCAGCGAATGAAAAAAAAAGAAGTGTCATTCGAAAATAGCACCAGGGACTATAAGGGTGAAGGCTCATCTCATGGTTGGTTTCTTTCTACTATCTTTATTTTATCCACTCACCTCACACTTTATTTTTTTTATTTTTACCGTAGTTCGAAATGTACCCCATCACTAAACGCAGCTGTCATACGCGCATCCTCCCGGTATAACATATTTTGATAAGGGACTTTCGTGGTGGAGCTTTTCTAATTCACTCATGCTATTTACAGAAAATTCTCAAATTATATCACACTTGTATTTTAAAATGGTTAATTAAGACGAATTTTGTTTGTAATAGTAGTACTCGTGCCCTGAGGGTTCCGTACATACCGTTTAAAACACAAACTTATTCCACGAGTAGTTACATATGTCCAACTTAACTTGATGCTAAGATCTATTGAACTATATGTAGCAAAGGGTATAATTAAGTTGGGCAACCCCCCAAAGCGCGTTCTTGTTCCCAAGGGCGGGTCCATGATTTATTTTTGGGTAGGGCACAAAGGCCAAATAGGTACAGATATAGAGTGTCCCGCATAGCATTGGCCTATATTATTTGCCGGGTTGGCCAAAAATGCTGCAAATTTAGTTAAAAGCATGACACAAAAAGATACTAATATTATTAATGCGGTATAGTGATAACTCCCAGCTCCTTAGTTTATTTGAACCGTCTGGGGAAAGGGGGGGCACGTGCCCTGTACTCCCCCTCTGGATCCGCCTTTGTGCATTCCAAACAATCAGAACACGCGTTCTACTTGACAACCGCGGTCTGTGTATCCAGATCCAAGCCGTCACATACTATGTATGACAGCGGAATGAACAACGCAGAACGCAAAACACGGCTCTGTAGTCAGTTTCATGAATGTTTGCATGAATTCCATCAAAATGGTCTCTATCCCTTATCATAGATGCTATATCAGAACCATACCATATTTGCTCAAGTGAGAGACAGGGTTCCATTTCGGGCCCCTCGCATTTTAAACATGATCTTATGATGATCTTAAAATATTTACAAATATTTGTGTATATTTTTGTATGACTTCCAATTTAGCACGGATCCTCTCTTTATACTCTCCCGAGTTATCAGGTGATCCACGCAAAAAGATGTAGAGGAGTACGTCTTCCGCGCTACCCTTTGCTTGGAGATAACGCATCTATTGGCAGAGATACCTACAATTTTTCAGTCCTCCAGACTGCGAGTTTCAGTTATCCACGCAAAAGTGTGCCTCAGCCCGGACTTCTGGCGGGGGGATAGTGTTCTGATGCTAAAGGGAGACTCCACAGAAACGAAAAATACCTGACAAACAAGCTAGACAGATAATATGACTTTTTATAAATTTTTCTTATATATTAGGTAAGATATTTATAATATGGGCCAAGGGCCTAGAATAAGAGGTTTTTATTTACTTAAGGAATGTGTCTACTGGTGATTGCTTTAAGAAGACCTTGACAGGCTCCACTTTAAATACGACAAAATGTAATATTTTGACTTTCATTCGAGCCGAAAAACCTATTCAAGCAGACTACACGCTGGGTTTAGATACAATTGCTTGGATGGATTGTATTTAGGATCTTGGCGTCATCTTTGACAGATAACTCACATTTCACGAGCATTTGAGGAGTTAAGCCGTGAAATGTTACCGGAGATTAGACTTTGTCATCTGAACTGCAGGAGATTTATACGACACAAAAGTCACTCAGCTCTTTACTGCTCTTGATAAAAGCAAAATAGAAACAAAACGAAAAATCTGATGCGGTCATATTGTAAATAACTCAGAAAGCATCCTTGAGGTTGCTCTTTAAGAAAAAACATAGATACTATTCTTTTCTCTCGATCCTTTAGCTCGAAATAGCACTCCAAAGTACATCATTTCGCCTCGGTCGTACAACCCATATCGGCAACAGATATTTCTTACAGTATTTAGACAAACGTGAAAAAACGAGGTTTGGGACTAAACATATAGGAATTAAGGTGAAGGGATTTTAGGAAAGAGGGGTCCTAGGACAACACCAGGCAATTTTTTTTCCTCAATTCGGTCACCGTACGATATCAGACCGGGGTCGAAAATTTGAAAAAATTGATCTTGGTACTAAACATATAGGAATCGTGAAACCAACATGGATCGATAGAACACATTTTATCTGTTACGAAAAAGTTGGTCTTACAAGGCGGATCGGTCACCTTACCCGAATCAGACCACTTTTTATAATGTACCGTAATGTATGAATTTTATTTCTATTGGGTAAAAACTTAGTATCTATAGGTACACTTCCGAATTTGGGGTTGGGGTGCGGGGGAGGTTTAGACCGTCCAGAACTACTCCACCCAGGAAATGCGGACTTTTTACTATTTAGGACAGGACTTTTTACTATTTTGAAGCTTACAGAAATTATGTTTGGCTCTAAAGGACATATTGTATCCAGAGGCGAAAAATGACATCATGACAAAATTATGCCAATCAGAATGCGTCATATCTAGACGAAAATTTTATTAATTTTTATAATATGGAGAACCTACAACTTTTATATTTAAAACAATATGGAAAGATGAACAAAAATAAGCTTAAATAATCTCACAGGTATTAATTCGGCGGAATTCCTTTCGAATAAAACCCCAAGAAGTTTCCTATTCCGAAGGCTTTAATTTTAGTTTTAGTGCTGTCAAAACTTTAATTTTTCCAAAGTAATATAACTTCTATTGTTAAGACTAAAGACCTATTTTGGAACGGAGAAAATTTAGTTTTGACAGCACTAAACTAAAGTTAAAGCCTTCAGAATAGGTCCCAGCAGTAAAAATTAGATTTTAAAACAGTTTAAATTAAAATATATACATTATTGGCTATATAAAGCTTTTTATTTCTTCATTTTGTGACAATAATAGTAAAATATTGTTTTTGTCTCAATTTTAAAACAGTAGAACTCTCATACATACATAATTATGGGGATCTGAAAAAACAACACGTCACATAGGAGGCCTTTTCTTTTCCAAGACTAGCAGACCCTAAAACGTGACAAAGAAAAATTTGCTGCATCAACAAAAAATGCACATGAAGGCTGTTTTTTTCGAAACAATAGTCCGTCCATACAAATGAAGTAAAAATAACAATAATGAATTGTTTTGAATTCCCCTAATCACTTCGTTAATATTGTTATTTTATTGCACGTAGTTTTATTTGTAAAATCTCAAAATGTAATTAAATAAGTATTTAGTAAAGCCCTTGAGAATGCTGAATAGCGAAACCGGTTGGGTATAATATATAATACAACTATATTGTGGATAAGTACAAGTGTTAAAAATAAACATAACAATAATGACTGTTCTAAACATATAAACCTATTATCTAAAATATATAAATGCGTTTGTTTTAAATTATTGCGAATTTGTATATTATATATTCAATAAAAAAAACCGGACAAGGGTCCTTTAAAGACTATATTTTTATGATTAGCAACTAATGTATTGTTTTCCGAATTTTCCCTATATTTGTAGACTGTAGTATAAGTCGGTATTACTTGCCAAATTTCATAGTTCTAGATCAACGGAACATACCCTATAAGTTTTGATTCCCTTGAGAGTGTCGAAATATACCTTTTTTGCGGCATAACCACCGTATCTTTTTTTAGGATAACTAAGAGATTTGATTTTTTCACAGCTTCAAAACACTGTAGACTATTTAATTTCAACTCGATACCTCCGCGTTCCCGAGATAAAGGGTCTTGACAAACAGATGGACAGACAGACAGATGGACAACAAAGTGATCCTTTATGGGCTCCGTTTTTTCCTCTTGAGGTACGGAACCCTAAAAAATGAGAACACATGGAAAATTTACTTTATGCTTTGTGCCAACAATTGGCTTTCTGCTTTGGGCCAACAATTGGCTTTATGCTTTAGTGTGATATCAGCAAAGCAAAACACCTTTCAATGCTTTCGTGTCGAGATTCGAGTCAATTATACTCCATTTCACCGTAAAATTATATTTTTATCCCTCCCAGGCCTCCCTGCGCGCGACGCACATCTATTCACAAAGCTCATGAGCCACTGGTACCTACATAAATGGTGGAATCAACTTTTAAACGGGGCTACATTTCCATTTTGTACACGTATTTTGTTTTTTTAATCGTACAACGTACAAACGATAAGAGAGACCACGTAAAAGCCCCGCATATGCCTAAATAAGTGCTTGGGTTCTGTGTCACTGCCAAACCAATTTAGCGGGCAATTTTGCTTACATAATATCTCGACTCGCATTCTCGGCTCCACGTGCGATTTTATTCTTGTTTCAAAACTGTAGCTTTCATTCAAGTATTTATATGTACTTTAGAGTTGTGATTGTGACTTGTTTGTTGGAGCTCAAAAATATGATTTTCATCACTAATGCTCTGAAAATAAGTCGTATTTAACTCGAAATGAGTAAATTTGAAAATCGAATGTGGCTTACTTAATAGCACTAACTATCTAGATAAATGGCAATGCAAATTATCTGTCCTGGCTAATCTCTGTTTATTTTGTTATTCTGTATTTTATATCTATTATCGATACATAATAATTTGGCCAAGTGTGAGTTGGACTCGCGCACAAAGGGTTCCGTACCACCCCACAATACAGGTGCGGATCGCTAAAAACATGGTAAAAAACAACAATATACATGCGAAAGCAACATCAAGACTACAAAAAACAAACCGCTAAAATGGTAGTGCATGACAAAAAATTTGGCACCGTCTGCGTACGGAAACCTTCTTTTTGTTATTTTTAGGGTTCCGTACTTCAAGAGGAAAAACCAGAGCCCTTATAGGATCACTTTGTTGTCTGTCTGTCTGTTTGTCCGTCCGTTTATCTCGGGAACGCGTGGAGAATATCGAGTTGAAATTAAAACCACATCCATCCATCAGCCTGTTTCGTCCACTGCTGGACATAGGCCTTTCCAGGATTTCGCCACTCTTGGCGGTCCTCCTGGAAGAAATGCCCATACTCACACACGCTGGGCAGGCGGGTTGGTGAGCGCGGTGCCGAAACCCTTGCACCAGTGACGCCGCAGCCCGTCACCAGTCTGTTTAATGTAAAACCCGGCAATTGGGGATGGATAAACCGCCACCCATCGGTCCCAGGCAATGGTGGGCCGCCTGGTTTTGCCTGAGAGCTGTTCTCTTACTCTCCCCCGAATAACTTCGGCAGTTAGTAGGTATTAAAATTGATTGTCATTATGGCTATTCGGTTAAACAAATTAGCCCGTTTGACAATTAAAATCGTAAAGTTTTGGCTATCAAATGAATAATTGTCTTGTTCTGTTGTTGATAAAAAAATTTAGTACTTGCTGTTAATGTCTATAATATAATGTCTGCTTTGTGTTTACCACTTTGTTTATTGTTGAATGTTGTGAACGCCTGTCACTGGTCCACATATCAGAATTTTAGTTTTATGTTTTAATTTGTAAAGTATGTGTAATATGTGTACTGTTGGTGTTCTGTTTTAAATAAATAAATAAAAATAAATAAATAAATGAAACGTACGATTTCAATTGTCAAATGGCCTTATTTGCTTTGCCGAATAGCCATATGACAATCCAATTTGAAAACGATTACATAATTGCACCTCGGGACTGAACTCTTCGACGTTTCCTTTTAGTACAAAATAGCGCGCTCTCAGCCGTGGCTGTTACGACCACCAAGGAACACGCGCCCACAAAAATCTGCGTTTTTATTTAATAACTCTGCTTCTAGACGCAATTTTTAAAATATTCTTATTCTTATTCTTATTCTTATTCTTTATTGTACACAAAAAAGGAGATTACAAATATTTGATACAATAATTTGAGTACAGCGGCGAGCTTATCTCTCAAAGAGATTTTTTATAGCAAACCGAATGAGTATAGGAGTGCTTTAAAAAATAAATAGGTAACCATATGTGTACGTACTACATACTAAAATACTTACATAGGTGTATAAAATATATATAAATATATAAATATATCTAACATACATACTAATATAACTAACTCTAATATAAACTGACTATATATAAACATGACATAACGATACATGATAATTGATAATACAGCAATAAATAATTAAACATATTTAGGATAGCTTAAGGATTTGCTGAATAGTATTCCTTTAGTTTCTTTTCTAAGAAGAGCTGATGATATCATTTGTTAATTTATTTTTAATATAAATTTCAAGGCTGTATGATTTAAAGGAGGCCCTTGAACTCTCGAAAAACATTACATTTAGAGGTAACTTCGTAATTTTTTTCTATCGAGCGAACTTAAAGATTTTGAGTTTTTTTTCTGAAATCGACCTGTCAGCCATATAGTCTAATGTCTATATTATTTTTACTGTACCGGTTAACCAAGTTACAAAATGTGATATGCTCATTTGAAGTTGGGCATCTAGCCTTATACGGACCCTTAAGAGTAATCTATTTTGCCAAAAAATAATATCGATATTCATATTCATAATCTTTGTCCCGTTTTCACAGTAAGGAAAGGTAAGACAATATAATTACCGCCATACCATAATAAATTAAAACTTCTAATTTAAACAAATAACTGTGGAGAAAAAAACCGCTACATGCGACAAATTTTTTAATAAATACTCACAACAACGCCACAAACAACCGAACCCAAACAGCACGGCGAGTAAAATTCATGGCAATCGTCCCAATGCTCACCGTGTGGCGAAAAGCATGTTTTTCATTAATGGCCTTGAATCACGAGGCGGGTACAACCTAGACTTGGCTACCCGTTATCAATATTACGCACACGCCTCACATACCTACATCTGAAAACGAAAATAATAAGCATACAGGCTAAAACAGAAAAATCTAGACAGGGAACGAAAAAAACTGGTTTAAAAATAATGAACCTGCCAGCTTGCTAAAATTATTCTGTACAAAAAATTCACAGGTCAGCTTCGCACCTACACGCACTGAGTTGCTAACAGAGCACAAATTCCTGCCAGACAGAAAATTATTTGGTAAAAAAAAACAAGGAAAAGTTTTGGTGTTGGTACTTTGGAGCTGGTAGCAGCTGTGATATAGGAATTATAATGAGAAATGTAAACGTATCCTTTGTACTTTTTACAAAATTATTCTTTATAAAATAAATACATTTAATAAAAGGTACCTGTTATTTTATATTTTACCATTCGGCTTATCCTTATACTCGTGATTTTATGTATAAAACAATTCACACATATATAGAATTATATAATTAAATTTTTAATTATTTAATTACAAATTTATAATTTTCAGATTTTTCCTTATACTTGTAGTATAAGACGGTATTATTTGCCAAATTTCATAGTTCTAGGTCAACGGGAAATAGACTATAAATTTTGATTCCCTTGAGGGGAAGTTTGATTTTTTCACAGCTTCAAGGGACTGTAGACGTTTATGGTTTTAATTTCAACTCGATCCTCCACGCGTTCCCGAAATAAAGGGTATTGACAGACATACGGACGGACAGACGTACAGAGGGACAGACGGACATCAAAGCGATCCTATAAGGGTTCCGTTTTTTCCTTTTGGGGTACGGAACCCTAATAGTAAAATTAGAACTAAAGCTGTTTGTGTTGAATACTTATATAGTAGGGTGCGTATCTGCCTGTTTCCTATGGATGGAATAGACTGGTCGGTTACGTTTTAATTCACTTTTATATATAATATTTTACAAAACTTTTACCGCAGTCGGTACGTATCAAAAAGCTTTAAGCTTCTTGGCACGAATACTTTTAACGTATTTATTTTTGGATGGCTAAAACAGAAAAAACACGACACTAAGCCTTTTTTTGCTCGGCTTTTTCTTGAAAGAAGACTGACGAGGAAAATTTTACCACAAAAATCAGGAATCGTTTATCAAGATCGTGGTTACCTTCCATCCACCACCATTAATAACATAATTGAGTGGTGGCACTAGAAACAATAGATAGTTGTATAATAACACGTAAAAGGTGGTGATATTATATAGTGTTTTTTTTCGTAATTTTTCTTATAGCTTTGTTTCAAAACCCTGAAATGTAAGATCTGGATACATTTGGTAATTATAAGTTCGCGAGACATTGTAAAATTCGATAGCTTTTAATTTTGGTTACGTAGTTTAAAAACTACCGTGAAAAAACCTACCCTGAAATTATGATCTAACTGGTAAATTTATAAACTATCGGATCTTACAATCTTACGGTTGTCACATTTCCTTCTTCAATACTTAAATATAAAATTTTTACAGTTGATTTATTATTTCTGTTCGGTTGTAAAAGCGATAAAATACACTTTTGTTCCAGAGTCGAGGCGTATCAGGCGTATACAAATAGTAGATTGTATCCTAAACGTATCACATGAAGGCAAGATGGGGTAATTGAGCGAGGGCGGAATATTATTATTTTATTATCTATCGTTGACGTTAGACTGCCGTGGTCGTGCCTATGCGCGGTCACATATTATCTTAACAAAGTCCGTTTGATTGTGGATGTAATAGTGATGTGTGCAGTTAGAGGAGGTACTTCCCTCTACGTGTGCAGATATGATATCATTATCTATTACTACCTTCTATTATATAAGTTTAATATTTGGGTTTTTTATTCTGTGAATAAACCATTTGTATTTGTATTTGTATCTATAAAAATGGCAAAAAATCATATCTCTTGTATGTGAGCCCCCCTTAAATATTAATTTTATTTTAATTTCATTATTTATTTTGAAAGTGAATAAGTAACTAAATATTCTGTGAATATTTCAAGCGTCTACCTGTTGCCGTTATCAATATCGAGCAAAAACGAGCAAAAAATCACGTTTTTTTTGTATGGGAGCCCCCTTTAATAGTTATTTCATAATGTTTTTTAGCATTTTTTATTATAGCAGCAACAGAAATACATCATCTGTGAAAATTTCAACTGTTTAACTATCACGGTTCATGAGATACAGCCTGGTGACAGACGGACAGACAGACGGACAGCGGAGTCTTAGTAAAAGGGTCCCTATTACAAGGAAAAGCCAAATGGTAAACATATACATATATTTTGTAACTTTTATAATAATAATAACAATATAATTTTATTTCAGGCCAATTCTATATTTTTTTAGTAACAGAAAGGTTTAGACTATATTAGTACACAACTTTAACAATAAAGAATATGCATGTAAATTTTTTATGCACTAATCGTTAATATATGATCAATTTAGGGCTATTAATAAGAATTTACAACTAAATTATCCATATTTCATAGTTATAAAATCAAAATAAGTTTCATAATAATCTTCTACAGTTCAAACGGCTGCCATTTTAGCGCGCATCAAGTGACGTCACATGCTCTTGCTTGTGGTGTATGGCGAGTGGCCGGTTTTTTCATTATTTATGATTAAAACACAACCTATTACAAAATATTTGAAAGTTTTATTTATCCGATCCAATATGGTGTTGAGCAGATTGCTGGGACTTGATTAATTTAATCACAAATTCAAAACGAGAAGGTACAAATATTATGAAGAAAATATCTACGAATATTCCGGCATTAACGTGAAGCCAGCTTTTCATCAAATTTTATGTGAGTAGAATAATGCTAACGGTAAATTATCTTGAACATCTTCGCTTTTAAGACATTCAATTGTAATTTTGTCTTTCAATTACATTTTTAACATTAACATGAACGTTTCTAAAATATTTAATTAAAGCCAGACCAATAGCCGAGATAGACCGTAAAATTCCTAACGGAATTAGCCTGAAAGTAGCACTATTGTGTATTTGCGTGTAACTTGTTAAGAATTTAAGGCACTTCGGTAGGCTTTTCACATACATATTGCACGACAGTAATAGTCTTTCGTTTAATTTTGATAATGCACCACGCCCTGCCCTGCAAAGGATCGGGCCTTTACTCTTGCTCGTAGGCTTTGAGGTGGTTTTGGCCGTGAAAGATTTTGTATGAGATGTGAATATTACCAGGTGTCTTTCATGTATAATATACAGCCAGATTCATTGGAAACGCGGTAAATTATCAAAAATAAGGTTCAATACTCTTTTGCGTGATGAAATTTCGGTGTGAGTGTGGAGGCGGTTCAACGAACTATTATATATTATAATATATTCGTTGGGGCGAATAATAAATGTGAAAATATGACTTCACAACTCTCAAAAGAAACATCAAAGCGGTAAACGAATACAAAAATATAATCTCTCTCTGTTGAGACTATACTCAAGCCGGTGCGTGATGGGTACCGGCCGCCATTTAGTGTCTATTTAAAAGTGCGCGCCTGTTAACTATTTTAAGTTCATTCATTCAATTATTCATTCGTTCTGTTATTCATTCATTCAACTGGATCATTCTGAACCATTCAATTTTATATCGAGTCACTCTCTTTGCCTGCTACTCTTGGCCATAACGCACGCGCGACTGTTATTGTAGTCTCTGAATACAGCACCTTCTGGAATACCAACTCTCCGTTTTATTTACGAGCTATCCCGTCAGAACTCCCGTTCAGACCACCAGAAACACCGAGCACTGACAACATAACACTCTCTAAAATGTACAAATTGATGCTCTAGAACCAATTCGGCAAAAAAATTACAACTATAAAACATTTTCAAGTTATCTATTGTTTAAAATTTATGTTCTTTGAATACCAAACGCTTCCATGTATTGCCAGCCTATATACCCAAAATATATGGAAGGGACTGACTCTTAAAGTTCTAAGCCAACTCCCAATTTCAAATTTCTGTAACCTTTTCACTTTTCAACAGAACTTTTTATGTGGCAAGCGATGAACGTTATGAGAAGAAGAGTGGGATCTAAAGTAGACGCAAAAATATGTTGTGAATTTGGAAATATCTTTTTAGGGTTCCGTAGTCTGACAAAGAACCCTTATAGTGTCGCCATGTCCTCCTGTCCGCGGCTTAGCTCAGAGACTATTAGTACTAGAAAGCTGTAATTTGATATGGGTATACATATTAATCACGCAGACAAAGAGGGCAAAAAACATTTTTTTAACCTTATCATGAAGACCTTTACACGTAAATTGGGGATGATGGGTATTGCTGGATAGTTCGTTCAAAAACATTATGGATGTGTGAAGACTATTTTTCAATTTAGGGATTCGTTGGCAAAATATTAAGCTTTAAAATGCCTCTATGCCAATGCGATTCAACCATGTATAATATGTATATCCATGGATTGGACCTTGGTTTGGACATAACACTTCTTTCAACTTTTCTGTCTAGCTAGATAGTTCTCTGAAAGTAAAAATAAGTAGACTTCTAAATTTCAGGTAAAGTTAGTTCATCTTGAAATCAGATTATAAATAGCGATGTATTGTACTGAGAGCTGACGATCTCAAAGGTCAGGTAATTTTATCGTAAATGAAACTCCAGATAATCCTCATTCTCACCAATTTTGTTCCGAATTATTTATTTTGTTCTAATTAAACTGGTTCTTTTTTGTAACTTAATCGGCCCGCTTCTGACTGAATTTCTCCGCAAGTAATGGCAGTTCTTTTTACGTTTAAAGATTATATTCGTTAAGAAAATAGATGAGCAAGGCGGTGATTTAATCCAAAGAAAGCTATAAAGAGTTAAATTACTTTTTATTCCGATGGCTCTCGGCCAACATGCGCTGCAACAGCTGCATCCGTTACGAGGAACGTAAATCTTGTAGCGCACCATCTCTATTTATCTCTTATAAAAACAATTCCTAATACGAAAGTACCGTATCATTGTAAACTAAAATTAAAAACTATAACACATTCTTGTCGTTGAACAATACCAATTAAAAAAAAAGCAATGAGATATTTTTCATATTTTGTCATCGGTTGAAGTCGTTAGCGTATAGTTAAAAGCTTAATAGAACTTTAATGATAAAATCTAACGTAATAAAAACAGACTAAAAAGAAACTTCATCAACTACCTAATGGAAATCACGAAAGCTTTCAAAGGGTATTTAAAATTATAATTTCTAAAAAGTCTAGCAAAATCTACACTGGCTTTCATCCCTAGTTAAGTAGTCAAGGATTCAGGCGATTGGCCGACTTCTTTCTTTCGTAAACCTAAAACAAGTTGTTGGTCCATATTTTGAAAGAATACTTTAGTTTTACAATTACTCATAATTTTTTCGTAATGTTTTGTATTTTATAAGATTTCAGTTTAAAACACATTAAAAAATACGACCTTTCGACCGACCGACCATTTAAATAGATGCTTAGAATGTTCCCTATAGAGTCTGTGTGTAATTTATGCTACGACGTAGTAGTTGTAGAGTTTTTTCGCTTGCTACGAGTGCCACCCTTCGCTCAGTGTCCCGTAGCTCATAAATACCTGCGAAATCAGGTAATTCTTATATGTAATACCTACGTATATGAAGCAACTGGCTTTTGCCTTATTCCTAAGCTTAGAGGTATGAAAATGTTTCACGATTTGAAATAAATATCGTATTACATTTTACGGAAAGGTCATATTGCATTCGCAATTTTTCCAGCAACCAAGAGCATACAATTTGCCATGTATGAATGAGTTCATGATAGAACGCTGTTAAACGTTCAAGCCGGTGCTCTTGAAATCATATTTCGGTAGGAAATTTCTGCTCGGTTCAGCAGAGAGTTATCTTTTAGATTTTGCGATTTATCATTAAGTTACTTCAGCGGTTTTTGTAATGAAAATGGGCATCTTAAAAACATGATAAAAGCCTGTTTTAGGGTTCTGTAGTCCGTCTGTCCGCGACTTAGCTCAGGAACTATTAGTACTAGAAAGTGTAATTTGGCACGGGTATACAATACATAATCAATCACGCCGACAAAGTGGTAAAATAAAATCTCGATTTTTTTATGATTACTTACGTGTACACATAATATGTAAAATTGAACGTAAATCGGGGATGAATTATTTTTTTCTCGTCTATCCCGTAGTGTGGGGTATCGTTGGATAGGTCGTTCAAAAACATTGTGGGTGTGTGAAAGCCATTTTTCGATTTAGGGATCCGTTGGCCAAATAAACTTTAAAGTGCTAATTTGCCTGCCAGCTAAACAGTTGTTTATGAAGTGAAAAAAATCACAGATATATAAGTACCATTCAACAACATACCTACTGCATCTCAAAAATCTTGGTGTCATATTTGACTCTTAATTGTCATGGCATGCTCATATCGATTCAGTGAGTAGAAGAGTCTTTGCTACCTTTTATTCTCTTAAGCGTCTTCAAAGATTTCTGCCGTTCCGAACTAAGATAACTCTTGCGCAAACTCTTCTCTTACCTTTCATCGACTATGCCGATCTCTGCTTTCTGGATGCAAAGAAGAGTTACTTAGCAAATTAGAACGCCTCCAAAACTTGGCCATACGGTTTATTTTTGGACTGCGTAAATTTGATCACGTGTCCCAATACAGAAAGGAACTAGAATGGCTCCCAATTCGGCTTCGTCAGAACGTCCACGTATTGTGCGCTGTTTTTAATATTCTCAAGAGCCCTTCTACACCTCTGTATTTGCTTGACCGCTTCGAGTAGCTCTATTCGAGAGAAAAGCAGCTCAGAACTCGCACTGTTTCACTTTTAAAAACCCCGTCTCACAACACTGGTGCCTTCGTCAACTCCTTCACGGTAGCGTCGATCAGGCTCTGGAACTCACTGCCACACACGATTCGTGATAGTATATTGGTATATTTAAGAAGAGAATTAAAGAACACTTTCTATAATTAAATATATATTAACTTCCAGTAATTTTTAGTATATGTATTTTTTTAAATAATATATATTCAAATATTTATAATATATATATTTTATTTACAGTAATCATATTTATAATTTGATTTATTTTCTGTAATTATTTCACATATTTATATTATATATATTTAATATTAGTACTTATTTATTAATAAATTACTTTAATATGTATTTAGTTAGTACATGTAGAATAGGGACATTTACGTCATTTTGTTTTTATTTAAGGCCTTTCTTTTTTTCTTGTATGTGCACATATATTTTATTCATACCTGTTTTTAAATTTTAAAATTACTGTTTACATATTTTATGTGCAATAAAGAATATGAATATAATGAAGCTAAAAGGAAAGCTATACCAGCTAAGTAGAGGCTTTACAGGTTTACGAGTACAGGTCAGGCAGTGATATTTTATTATATTATATAGAGAAGATTGATAAAAGTCCGTGGAAATGTAATCTAGTGAAATTATAATTTTACGACTGTGACAATAACCCCGCGACAGATATAATTTAATTATATTATATATACGTTCGCATTATTGCAGGTAATAGTATAAAGGTATAAATGTCATCATAAATTTTCAAGCAACAGCATCTGCACAGGTGCTTTTTATCAAGGAATTATATGAAGAGTACATAGACGGGCAGTCTGGAGCTTTGTCTGGCGGAAATAATATTCTCACGTTCGAAACATCAAGTTTTTTCCTATCTTTTGTTTGTTCTGTGTCACCGTGTTTTGTGTTCTTGAAACCACCCGCTACTCATGCTTTTTAATTGTAAAAGCTTTTCTTTTGTTAAGAGTCAGTATATCAGTCACAAAAAAATCAATTTCTGCCGCCGTGGCATACAACATCGTTTTTTACCTAGGATTTTTTTTATCTACGGCCTGATCCTGAGTGTTAAAAGAAAACAATGTAAAATAAACTAATTATCTACACTAATATAATAAAGAGGAGATATTTGTGAGTTTGGATGTAGGGAGTAAATAAAGCCACGTTATCCCTGAGTACTTTGTATTATTGTTCTCTGAGGTTCGGCAGTTCCATAGAAACAATGGCCATATCAATCGCGCGGGCAATCTCTGTAATCACTTAACCAACTTTGAAAATTCTTTCGTTATTGTAGTGGTTAGACTCTTCACTTGGACATAGGCTATAGTTTGTCCTCTGGGGATAGGTATAGGGACATAGCCATAAATAAAGATCGCGCGGGCAATTTCTGAAACTACTAACTGATTTTGATAATTCTTTCACTGCGATAATGGTTGAGACTCTTCACTTGGACATAGGCTATAGTTTGTCTTCTGGGGATGGGCAGTTCCCTAGGGACACAGCCATAAACAAATATCGCGCGGGCAATTACTGAAACTACTAACTGATTTTGATAATTCTTTCACTGCGTTAATGGTTAGACTCGTCACTTGGACAAAGACAATATGTTGTTTCCTTGGAACGGGCAGTTTCCTAGGGACTTAGACATTAAGGCGAGGTTATCCGGAAAAATCTGTCCTGCTCCAACGCTTTCATTTTTCACATGTTTATCGTATTATGTCGATAATTTTTATTAAATTATTACATCATAATGTAGTAAATAAAAAGGTGTGACTATTTTTGAGAAATTTTAAAGGAAATGTGTTAAATTAGTATTGTAGGTACTTAGGCCAGATCCACAATTTTTTTTTCCTTTCTCTCTGTATGTTTGTATGTTCCGTTTTAACTCGAGAACAATTGAGCGGATTTGAATGCGGTTTTTTATTATGATCGTAGCGACCTTGGTCAAGATATGGGCTATAACTATAAGGGATGTTCATAAAATAACGCCCAACCCGAAAGTGGAGCAGAAATTTAATTCACGCGGGCGGAGCCGCGGGCAAAGGCTAGTGTACTATCAAGTTATTGGCCAAAATAATATCAACAGATTTGATCGGATTATCCAAAATGTAACCAACGTAGGTGAAGCCACGGGCAAAAGCTAGTCCGAGATAAAAATGTAACAACACAGCAATGGAAATCTTTTGTTGCCTCGTATGAATTCGTCTGTGTACAAGGAAACAGTTTAACCAAAAAATTTGTATATTGTTTGTGTCTGCAGTATTGGCAATACACAGTGAAAAATTTTTGTCTGTTTCGGATCAAAAATCGATAACTATTTTTATTTTTACAGTTAGACTGTTCAAATTTCCCATACACTTGAATAAGCAGTATATGAATGAAATTAATTTATTTTTTAGGGTTCCGTAGTCTGACAAGAAACCCTTAAAGTTTCGCCATGTCCATCTGTACGTCTATCTTCGGCTTAGCTCAGAGACTATGAGTACTAGAAAGCTGTTATTTGGCATGGGTATACATATTAACCACGCCGCCAAAATGGTAAAATAAAATCTCGAAAAAAATTTGATGATTTTTTTTTCGAGTCTCTCCCATTGTGTGGGGTTTCGTTGGATAGGTCTTTTAAAAACCTTGTGGGTGTGTGAAAACCATTTTTCGATTTAGGGTTCGTTTGGCGAAATATTAAGCTTTAAGCTAATTTTTGTTAGAGTCAAGCGTTCCCCCCCCCCCCCCCCAGCTGGCTAAACGGTTGTCTATAGATATGTGAAAAAATTCACAGAAGTAGTATATTTAATGAAGTTAAAAGGAAAACTATCACAGCTAGGTAGGCTTTACAGGTTTACGAGTACAGGTCGCGCCAAACTTTTGGCCCCTCCAAACACGACAATGTATGGGCCGTATTTCTAAATGTTTGGGACTAGAAGTTTGGCGCGATCTGTATTAGTAGACCAACTTACAAAATATCTATATATATAATTTATATAAAATGCTCTCATTATAGTAGATAGTAGTTATAAACTATTAAATAAAGTAAAAAATGTCAATAGCGATATTGGTAAGAACCCGTGGTAAAAACCATTTTTGGCATGCCGTTGTTGTACCATTTTCCAAGGTTTGATAGAAACTTACAAAGTGTCTTTATTTTTAATTTGAATTTTATATAAAAAAAATTGTTAGACTATATTATATATATCTATATATATTTATAACACTGAGGTAAAAAAGATAAATAAATATTACTTTGAATTTTCGGCTAGGCGGTTATTTTATCAGCAACATTCATATAGTTACGTACGCACGTTGTCTCTGTGACGCTCCCGCGCATTTTCGTATATTTTGGCATGTTGTGCATTGTATGGTTGCCTAAATACAACTTTTATATTATAATATAGCATTATCAAATACGTAAACAGTCAGTTGGCAGCCCTAGGGCGTGTTTAGGCGCCGAGCGGCCGTAGGTATTGATTTCAAGGACACCACCTAGCTAAACTACTGTTGTTACCTAAACTGTGCTAATGTAGTCCACAATTTTCTGAGTTCTTGAGTTAAAACAGAATATATATACATACAGACGGACACAAGTTCTAAAAACTGTAGTTTTGGCCTCAGTACAATATTAAACATTTCTCAATTTTTAGAGGTGGTAGAGCTAATGCCGGGCTCGACTGTGGAGGTACCACCATCTTACTCGGAAACCCTCCCGAAGTTATTCGGGGGAGAGTAAGAGGACAGCTCTCAGGCAAAAAAACCAGGCGGCCCACCATTGCCTGGGACCGATGGATGGCGGTATATCCATCCCCAATTGCCGGGCCTTATATAAATTAGACTGGTGACGGGCAGCGGCGTCACTGGTGCAAGGGTTTCAGCACCGCGCTCACCAACCCGCCTGCCCAGCGTGTGTGAGTATGGGCATTTCTTCCAAGAGGACCGCCAAGAGTGGCGAAATCCTGGAAAGGCCTATGTCCAGCAGTGGACGAAATAGGCTGATGGATGGATGGATGGATGCATCCAAACCCGTTCTTGAGTTAAAACAGAATATATATACATACAGACGGACACAAGTTCTAAAAACTGTAGTTTTGGCCTCAGTACAATATTAAACATTTCTCAAAAATATGAATGTACAGATACGATTTTTACTTATTTAAAAAAATATAAATTCTGTTATATAGGCAAGATAAAATAAAAGTAGAAAGCACCGGAAGCTTGTTATTGACTATTACGATTGCTTTTCTTATTAAATCAAGAATAATGTCAAAACACAAACAGATTTGCAACCCACGCGATCAAGGGAAATAAAAAGGGCAAAAGGAAAAATGATTCACGGAACATTTTAGTTCCTGCGCCAACCATTTCGTAATCAACCAAATTGAAAGGAAGTTACCTATTCTGTATAGTAATTACATGAATGTCTCAAAGTACGGAAAATGCGTACCTTATTTTGTTAAAGGAAATAAATCTTTACTTATAATGAAATCGTATGTAGGATTTTGTCTGTGCAAGGGGAAAAAAGAGATTCCTTTTTCCGCTTCACTACTTTTCCGTAACGCTAAGAATAACGGGTCATTCAAAATTCCAAGAAAATACAAACATAAAGTATTTTCATTGATTTGACACAACTTTTCTTTGCAAGACTGGATTCTTATGATGATGAATGGAATGATGCCATAATACAGGAAGTTTTTTTTTTCAAACAACTTTACTTGAATTTTACTACTAAGAGATTCGTGGGTTACATTCATAATCAATTTAAACAGCTGCCTATAATCACGACACGGAACAAATAAGTCTGTGGGTCCGGTGATTAACGGCTTAACTCGACTTAGGCCCAAAATGAGATTTTTTTACCACTTTGTTCCGTTTTTAGGGCTCCGTACCTCAATATAAAAAAAAACGGATCCCTTATAGGATCACTTTGTTGTCCGTCTCTCTGTCAAGACCCTTTATCTCGGGAACGCGTGGAGGTATCGAGTTGAAATCAAAGTCATATACTCAAGTCTACAGTCCCCTGAAGCTGTGAAAATATCAAACTTCCAAGTTAACGTGAAAAAAAGATACGGAAACAAACATAGAAACAAATGTAAAGACAAGAATTTGAAAAAAATCCTCGAGCAAGGATTCGAACCTGCAATCTCTTGTTTCCCAGACAAGCGCGCTACCAATTGCGTCACCGAGGTTCTTACCTAGACCGTTAAATTTTTCCACATTTGTTTCTAATTTCTCTTTTTTGTTTGTAATGCACTCTAATAGTAATATCATTCAAAGTATTCCAAAGCGATAGATTTCGCAATAAAAACATAATCCTATTTTTATCTACATGATAGGTACTTTGATTTTCTGTACGAAATGTTGATGGTCGGCAAAAAAAAAACTAACTATTTTTTTGCTCTCTTACTGGTTGCACTAGTATGTAGTAAGGAAGCAAAAAAAAAATTTTCGAATTTCACCAAAAGGATAATGAATCTTGTTTCTAATCACTAACCGAGTCTCCAGTATGAATTTGGTCGGTTAATTTAATTTCACCTTGTAATTTCTATCTCTTATAGTTTGATATTTTCCCATACTGACCCATCTCAACGCGCTTTTCTGTATAATGTATTCTCGGGGAGTCCGGCTTTGGTGTGATAAAAAAAAACCGGCCAAGTGCGAGTCGGACTCGCACACGAAGGGTTCCGTACCATTATTAATAAAAACGGCAAAAAAATCATGTCTGTTGTATGGCAGCCCCCCCCCCCCAATTATTACTTTATTTTAATTCAATTCTTTATTTTTAAAGTGAATATGTATAACTAAGTGTTCTGTGAATATTTCAAGCGTCTACCTGTTGCCGTTATCAATATTGAGCAAAAACGAGCAAAAAAATTACATTTGCCCCCTTTGATATTCATTTTATTTTGTTTTTAGTATTTTTTGTTATAGCGGCAACAGATATACATCATTTATGAAAATTTAAACTGTCTAACTATCACGGTTCATGAGATACAGCCTGGTGACAGACGGACGGACGGACAGCGGAGACTTACTAATAGGGGCCCGTTGGTTACCTTTTGGGTACGGAACCCTAAAAATTAAGTTCGACGCTCCGCCTACATTCATTATTTAGTTCGATTGGCGTAGCCATTCTAGAAATAGGACGTATGTAGAAGACATATTTGATCAATCGGATTAACAGCATTGAACCAACTTTATTGAAAACGAAGCTTTCCAGTTCATAAAAAATACATTATAAGAAAAGTTTTTTTTTGTCTTTCTGCCTATAAGTTATAAGTTGTCTCAAAACCTACTTGTATCAAACATGGAGCGCGAATATTTCACAGTTGTCATCAGCAAAGTGCAGCGTTTTTCAGTTGAGCAACGCATAGAAATTGTGTAAATTCACTACTGAAATGGTGAGAACTTTACCTCTATTCATCATCTAAACATCCCCAGAAGCTCTTTGCAACAAATTTTGATAAACATCTTGTCAAAATTTTACTAACACATTTACAAGATTCAATTAACGCAACAAATTAAATTAAATTAACGGCAACAAATCTAAAGGCCAAAAAATGTGTGACATTTTCAAACGCTTACAAAGATCATCACAAGAAAAATTGTTCAAAACTCAAAATTTAAAGAAAAAAGAACGGATTTTTTTATATATGTACATATAACTTAAAAAAATTGATATCGAGATTTTTTTCTTTTGCTTATTTTGTTGGTTCCTATGCACTTATTGAGACTCAATTGGCAAAAATAAATGAAAAAAAAAATGATTTAAAAACACTTGCAAATTGGTTTACTTAAAAACAGTTTAGAAAAATAAAGTCAGTGACTGATTTTACAACTTAGTAACGCTGTTTGTTTTGCAACTTTTGATTCTGTTCATTTAAAAAAATTTAATTGACATCACCCAGAAAGCATAATATTACAATTCAGTTAGAAAAATAATAGTATTTTTTAAGGTTCCGTACCCCAAGAGGAAAAAACGGAGCTCTTATAGGATCACTTTGTTGTCCGTCTCTCTGTCAAGACCCTTTATCTCGGGAACGCGTGGAGGTATCAAGTTGAAATAAAAACCATATACTCAAGTTTACAGTCCTTTGAAGCTGTAAAAAATAAAACTTCTAACGTATACAAACTGGTCAAGTGCGGGTCATACCTAGGTTTCCGTAATTCGACAGTTTTGGGAACAGTCATTCCCGGTCTGTTTTTTTAGAGTATCGTACCAAAGAGCAAAACGGAGCCCAACTAATATCGGTTGTTTTTGAAGTGTGGTACTTTATATTACGTGAAATGATGACCATAGCCATCGCACTGGACGAAGAAAAAAAAAGAATCAGCAGAAAGAGGAGATACTGGTAACATATATAGGAAGACCGATATGGGAATATCGAGAGACATTTGCCGGATGACGAAGAAAAATTCTACATATATTTCCATATTTTATTTTATTTATGAACAAAAATCCACAGAAATACATTAAATATGGACTTAGAATAACATCAACTAACAAGGCCAATAAAAGATTTCACTATGCTAGACAATAAATACATACTTCAGACTGGGAACATGATAATTAATTTACAAATTTAAACAATTATAGTCTGTCAAAAAAGTGTTGAAATGAATATTGAAGAAACTATTTTTCTTTTGCCTGGTTACACCAAACAAATAAGTACAAAATCTGTTAAATCGAGTTAACCGCGTTGTTATTTCATAAATATATTACCTAAATTATGCTACTTGAAAGTTTAAAGTCCAATAAAGTTCATTATAGTTTCATTTTCATTTCAACACTTTTTGACAGACTATAAAGACAAAGACGCAAGACTGTGTTTAGTTACTAACTAGAAATTGGTTGCGAGAATATGTGGGTAGATTAATAAGTGTGTATGTGTACGTGTGAGGGTGTGTGGGTGAGTTAACCTCAGATAAAGATGTGAATAAAGGTGGGTTTACACAGAAAAATAATAATTGTATGACAAGTTTTATACATAATATAGTTAAATGGTATTTTACAGCTTATTAACAGTATGCTAAGATACTTGTTTTATACTAAAAATTATTAAGTACGATGTAACTGGAAAAAAACGACATAATTCAGAGAAGCAATATCATCAGAAGTGAAACTGGCAGGAATAAATTTCAGCAAGGATCAAAATGTTTAATGATTCGCTGTTATTCGGCACGACCTCAGTACATTTTCCGACATACGTCGTTTCGTCAAATGTGTTGGTTACCTAAAAATACGTCCATAAATTACGTGACACATATTTGGCTGAACACCCCACCCTTCTAGTCACATCTCGGTGACATTCTTCTTAACCTCCTCCCCCCCCTGCAACAATGTCACGTGACTTTTATCATGAGTGAAAGGAAAATTCATTTATCAACGAATTATTTCCTATACTAATGTAGAAGGACACAAATTGTAGAACGCAAAAATCAGAAGGAACATTTTATCCATTCATTCATCCATGGATTACTGAGACTCACTTGCAAAGATATGTATTTGTATTTATGAAATCGCAAATTGTCACGTGACATTTGTTCAGACCCCCCAATCCTCTTCGTGACCCAAAGTGACACTGGATGACCACCCCCTCCCTCCCCTAATTAGCGCTACGTTATTTATGAACGCCCCCCAAGGCAAATAAAGCAATGGTTCTTCAAACCATCAGAAAACAATAAAAACGCAAATCTTTGTTTCTTTTTTTACCTGGGACGGAAAAATATATTCCAGTAAATTTGGAAGTCCAATGGAGATTTCAGAATGAATGTAAGACAATCAATAAAGGTTTACAATATAACCTAAAGTCAACTTTTGTGTCCCCTTCATTTGTTTATTTATTTTATTTATGTCCATTCACACAAAACATGAATAAGGATATCAAAAATATTTCATAGAGTACAAAAGCGGAACTTATTGCTAACCTAACAGCAATATCTTCCAGGCAACCTTTGGGTGAAATAGTCGATAAGAAATAAAACATAAAAAGGAAGCGTGGAAATGGAAAAATAGAGAATGATTATAAAGTAAAATACGTGAGTAGATACCATAGACATATTAATAAGGGATTTTTACCGCTAGAATAAACTGATACATAAACATACACAAAAGAAATTATATAGAATAAACTTACTTATATAAATACAAATTGTTTTAGAAAATAAAATAAAACATTAAAAGATTTATGTTTTCGAAATATATTTCGGCCTACTTTGGGGCCGGCATCAAAGTAGGCCGAAATTTACTTTTTAAATTGATTTTAATTTACTTAAACAATTTATATAAATGAAAAGCTCACTGCAGCGATATATGTATGTTTCAACATTATATAAATACATAAATATACACAGATATAATAAATCAATGATAATTTTGGATGAGATATAATATGAATAGATGTTGAATTTGATGTTTGGATGTTGGATGTTTTTTTTATTTCATAAAAATATTATGACTTCACAGTGTTGAACCAAAACGTTACAATACTATATTAAAATCTAAGCACTTACAAACATACTTTCTTCTAGCATTCATGGCGAGAGTCTCGCAAGAGTATACGTATAATGAGCTAGAAGAATATTTTTGCCATGCATGTGAACTAGTTAGTAAGCATCTTGAAGATTTGAAAATACCAGAAGTGAATTTTCTACCAATCAAACACCCATAATAAATATCCATAATATGCGAAAATGTTATTTTAGGACTAAAATGGCAACAATTATGCTTCATGCAGCATCATGCGATGGACGTGAAGGGTGCACGAAAGATGTGAATCAAGAAAACGTGCCCGGGCCGCATGACACTCACATGATGTATCTAATTACTCAGAAACACCTCTAACACCTCCTAGCTGGAGGATATATGTCATAACGATAGGTACTAATTAATGTTCATGTCTTGAAACTATAATTTACGGCTAGAATAATAGTTCATTTTTATTTAAACAATTGTATACTTATGATTATCAGGTACTCGGATTACACGATTATGTACTGACATTTGACATGCTGAGAGTACCATTCGATAGATGTTCATATTATGACGATAGATTTGTATGTATGTATAGTAAACTCATTTCATTTTCGCTTGGTACATTTCTTGGCGTCCCCAAACGCTCCTTAGTTTACTTTCCTAGCCATATTCAAAGTGAAAATACTGGCGGTATGCACAGGTAAGAAAACTCTCGAAGACTTTAGTCCTTCGTAATAAGCACGAGAATCCCATAATCCGCAGATTTGCTCACGTAGAGCGAACTCCGTCTTCGCGTTTGACGTTTACTAAAGTGAAAAATTACAATGAGTTCCACAGTTAGTGAGTAACAATAAAGATGGCGGGGGAAATCGGCAAGACATTTTATCTCATGTATTTAGGGCAGACAGGTGCATCAGGTACAACTGCGTTTTGTTACACCGTTGAGGTATAGTTGAAGATTTCATAAACTAGGTACTAAAATAAATAGTTATTTATTACTAGCCTTTGCTTACGGCTCCGGCCGCGTTTATTCAATCTTTGCCCCGTTTTCAGCTTGGGCGTTACTTTATGAATACCTGTTATAGATTATGTATTGAACAGGATCACTACAATGATAATGAAAAAAACCGGACAAGTGCGACTCAGACTCGCCCACCGAGGCGAGGTTTCCGTTAAAGACTATATTTTTTTATGATTTAATTACAAATGTATAGTTTTCAGATTTTTCCCTATACTTATAGCAATAAGACGGTAATACTCGCCAAATTTCATAGTTCTAGGTCAACGGAAAATACACTATAAATTTTGATACCCTTGAAAGTGTCGAAACATGCGTTTTTTGCGGCATAAACAGCTGTATCTTTTTTTTACGTTAACTGAGAAGTTTGATTTTTTCAAAGGCTTCAAGGGACTGTAAATGTGAGTATATAGTTTTAATTTTAACTCGATCGCTTTACGCGGTTCCTAGATAAAGGGTCTTGACAGACAGACGGACGGACAGACGGACAACAAAGTGATCCTATAAGGGCTCTGTTTTTTTCTCTTGAGGTACGGAACCCTAAAAACGCATCCAAACCCTTTAAGTGGTTCTCGAGTTAAAAGCGTTTATTCTTTTTTTTCCCGTTTTTGGGTTAGGCGTTATTTTATGAACATCCCTTATAGGCCTATGTCTTGACAAAGGTCAATAGTGCTTCACAAACAATATGACTCAAGTATGGTCAATATGGATGCCATCTGCTTCACAAGCGAAATATTTTCAAAATATAAGGGGACCAAAGAAGAGAAACAAAGTTCCAGTGTACTCCCAAGCCACAGCTTCATCCGTGTAGATATCTATACTATAAATAACTAATAATAAAGTACTAAAAAATTCGTGTCTGTACATTTAATATTTTCGCAAAATTTTAAATAAAATGGGTTATTGGTATTGTATTGAGGAAAACAACATTTTTTTAAATTTTTGTCTATCTTTCTGTCTCTCTGTATGTATGTATTGTTATACCGGGATTATAAATAAATAAAATAAAAATAAAAATTTTCTTTATTCAGGTAGCAAGGACCCATAAAAATTAATTTAAAAACACATACACGAATAATATACATTAAAATAAATAAATAAGACACAAGTTAAATAGATCATTTAAAATTATTTACAAATTATCATTTTTTTTTGCGTACACAAAGTTTGACAATCCAATGCTTAAGCATAGGATTGTCAAACTTACTAGAAAATGTCCTCAGGATGTCGCTGTCACTGCCACTGGTTCTGTGGATAATGGACGCTATTCGTTTGCGCATGATCGCAAAAAAGTCATCGGTATGCGCCTCCGCAAACATTGTCGATGCACTACAGAACCGCGGCAGCCCCATCAACATCCTGAAGGCGTTATTGTACATAACACGCAGGGCGCTATAAGTCCTCTGCGTATAGCTGATCCACAGGCTGCATGAGTAAAAAGTTTGGCAGTACGACTTAAAAAGTGTGAGTTTTACCTGGTTGGAACATCTAGCAAATTTGCGGGCCAACATATTAGCTTTGACTGCCAACGCCCTACGTGCTCTCTCAATGTCAAGGTCATCTTTGAGATCATCAGATATAATATGTCCAAGGTATTTAAATTGGCTAACTCTCTTTAGACTGCTTCCGTTTAAAGTGATAGGAGGAACATAACTAGGAGTTTTTCTGCCTGATTTAAATACCATTAACTCACTTTTGACTGTATTATATCTGAGACCGTGATCCCTGGCATAGTTCTCACATTTAGTTAGTAGGCGGCGCATTGCATTGATTGAAGGGCTAAGCAGCACCATATCATCGGCATAGCTGATGTTATTAATACACCTTCCATCGATTGAGCAACCGATATGCATGCTGCTCAGCTCCTCAATCAGGCTATTCATGTACAAATTAAACAAGGTCGGTGAGGATAGGCCCCCCTGTCGGACCCCACTCTCTAGAGTGTAGCTATCTGATAAAGCATTTCCCCATTTTACACTATTGGTTTGGCTACGGTACCAATACCTAAACATGGCTGTGATCTCGGGAGCCATACCCAGTTTATCTACCTTTTTTCAGAGCAATTCATATGACACGAGATCAAAGGCTTTGGATAGGTCCATAAAGCAAGCATAGATAGGTGTTTCTCTATCTGTATAATATCGGACTACATTTTTCAGGGTTAGAATCGCTGTTTCAGTCGATAAACCCGAGCGAAAACCGAACTGTGCTTCATGAAGCTTCACACATTTACTCAAACGAGTATTAAGAAGACAATCAAGTACTTTTGCCAATATTGTTGCTAGAGAAATGGGCCTGTAGTTATTTTTATCGGATATGTCACCAGTTTTACTTTTTAATATAGGCACAACTACAGTTTTTGTTAAGTTATCTGGTATGTATCCGTGCCCCAAGCATAAGGTAAATAACATAGATAATAATCTCGGCAGATGGACTCCAGCGAATTGTAAATGCTCAATGCTGAGGCCGTCATGCCCCGGTGATTTTCCTCTTGTCATGTTTTTAATAACAGTAGCAATTTCCTTCGCTGAAAAACGTTCTTTGAGTTCACCGGTAAGACACTTCACTTCAGCATTGCTCACCCCACCCGCAGGTTTTAAGGAAGACACAACCTTAAAATGTTCCCTAAAAATATCAGCTATATCTTTCTGATCCACCTTATTCTCTACTTTCTCAGCTAAGCTGGGCTTGATATTTAATCTATTCGTTGACTGCCAGAATTTCCCAAAGTTGTTTTTAGAGCGATGTTGGGAGATAATGTCAATCCTTATCTGCTCTTCATGCTTCTGACACCATTTCACTTTAGATTTAAATATCTTTTTTCTTTCACGCATCTGCTCATACACATCTCCTGACGTAGGTTTACCGTACAGAACCCATATCTCAAACGCTCGTTTAGCCTGTGAGTGCGATTCTCGTACATGATTATTGCAACCTATAACTTTTCTTTTCCTACCTCTTTATGGAATTTTCCTATATTATGGAATTAGAGCTTTTTTAATTTTTCATCTTTTATTAAAATATCCTAGATTTTTACATATATTCAATAGATACAAGGGGACGCCCAGAATCAATCTGGACTAGAACATTTTTCGTTGTTTTTCTTTTTTTAAACCTCTTTCCATTTTTAGAATATTTCGATAAATTTATCAATTCATCCATCCATCCATCAGCCTGTTTCGTCCACTGCTGGACATAGGCCTTTCCAGGATTTCGCAACGCTTGGCGGTCCTCGACGATGTACAAATGTTCATATATTGATTGCCAACCAATAACGAGCCCAAAAAGTTCTTTAATTTAATTTAATTATCAAGTCTGCCTAAGTCTGCCTATCATACGTATGTATGTTCCGTTTTACCTAGAGAACCACTCAACAGATGTGGATGCGTTTTTTTTTATTATCATCCTATGACATCCACATTGATATACCGTACTTGAGTCATCGTGGATAACTTGACAGATGTTTTCTCATTAATATTATTGACCTCTCATAAAACAACAAGACACACAGTCTCTAAGAAAAGTTCATCAGAAAGTGTCCGAACGTGCGACGAGCAAAGTAGCAAAAATCTTCAACCAAATTAAGATATATTTTCTTTTACAAATCGTAATTAATTACCATTAAAGTTTTTGGTGTTAACGACCGTCTCAGAACATAGGTAACTACTTAGTTTCAGATTTCGCCATAAAACGGAGAGCTTTGATTATTTCACCAAAAAGTTTATATAAAGTTATAAGAACTTGACAACTTGTCTTAAAGTCTCATTAAGTCTCTGATTTAAATCCATCGAATAAACGAGCAAAGGTGACTTTAATTTATGCAGCCAAACTCTTACTGAAGACTCGGTAAGTACTCAGTAACAAGGTTCGATGACCCTTTTTGTGAAATTCGTAAATTATTCTTTTTGTGTTCCTTACAAACTTAAGCCAATTACTATGGGTCGTCAACATTTTATTTTGCAAAATTTGCAAAACATGTTATCGATCCGTGCTACTGATCACTTACCAAGCCACCAGTATGAATTTGACTGTATAAATAAAGGTCATCTTAGATATTAGTCATCGGGTTCTAGAAATAATTTAGATAAAATTTACAGTGTATAGAGGTTTTCGGGGCGGAAAATTATTCTTGCTAGGTCTCATCTCTACGAAAAGTAGTTTTCTGCGAGTTTTTACGAGACAATCCTATCTAGTCTTGCTTGCATCAGTTGGTGTGGACGTCTCTAGCTCAGTTGGTAGAACAGCAGAGGTCCGCAAGACGCGTGCAAATTGGTCTCGCGTTTGAATCACGCTGCGGCAAAAAAGTCTACTTAGATTACTACGATTTTCCCTTTTTAAGGTTGCGTTGTCAACAACGAACCCTGATAGTTTCGTCATGTCCGTCCGTCTGTCTTCTATCTGTCTGTCTGGCGACGGCTTAGCTCAGCGATTTTTAGTACTAGAAAGCGGTTATTTGGCATGAGTATACGTATTATTAATAACAATGACAAATTGGTAAAATAAAACCTTGAACTATATTTTTTGAGCCTTTTATTAGCAGTACCGGAAATTATGATTGCGCTTCAGCATCCTGCCGAGGTAGAAGAGCTTAGCTGCTCTCTTTGTCAAGTAGTCCGACACATAGATTGGTGTACAGTTGCCAGAAAAACCCATGATAACCCTACACGTAAAGAGGGGATGATTTTTTTATTAGAGTCTGTCCTGTACTGTGAAATGCCGTTGGATGGGTCGTTCAATATTGTGAGTGTGTGAAAATCATTTTTCGATTCAGAGATCCTTTTGCGAAATATTAAGCTTCAAAGTGCAAATTTTTGTTAGAGTCGAGTGTGTCCCCTATCAGTTAAACGGTTGTTTTTGGATATGTGAAAAAATTCCCGGCAGTAGTATACCTATATATAACGATATTAAAAGAAATACTATCACAGTAAGTAGGCCATACAAGATAACGAGTAATGGTCGACCAACTTAATTTTGCGGTTTTGTTTCATACATTTCATTCGTTTGTAATATTTATTGAAAAGTTTATAAGCTTATTTGAATGTTAAGGAACCCTCAACGATGATTAAATTTTGTAAACAATACATATATTATGTCATATTTCACGCTTTCATCTTAATATTTCGGCCGTTCGATGCACGATTATTTACATTTTGCTCAATCCAATTAAATCTCAAAGATAGGTCTAAACTATGATCAAAATATCATTTCATTTAAGCTATATTAAGTTTTGGACAATAAAAATCGCACTAAAATGAACTTCGTAAAAATGTAATATAAAACGGCCGTCATGTTAAAAATACATTCCTCTAATTCAAAAATAAAAACACCTCAAAACCGCGAGTTCTCTGAGCAGCCCACTTCCGCTGAGCAGGAAAACCATGTGAGAAATGAAAAGGCTGAAGCAGGAAAGATTTCTCTGGATAACCTCGCCTTAACAGTTACAAATCAACACTAATAGAAGTCTCCGTGTACAAGTTCCGCTATATATTAGTTAACTACCACCGTGGTCTTGTGGTGAGAGCCTTGGGCTCTCAACCCGGCGGTCGTGGGTTCAATTCCCGCGGGGAACACACATAGTGGAATGTCACTTTGTAAATTGTTCTCAGTTTGGTTAGGACATTGCAGGCTTGAATCACCTGACTGTCCGAAAAGTAAGATGATTCCGTGCTTCGGAAGGCAGGTTAAGCCGTTGGTCTCGGCCACTTTCTAGTAGAGTGGTCGTTACATAAACCACATCAGAGGCCGTAAGGCGGTTTAAAAACTCTGACACCAGGGCTTACGATAAGAAGAAGAAGACTATATATTTACATTAATTAAATTGAAACTGGTTTCGTCTCTAAGACATCTTCTGGCTTGATGTCAGATCCAACGATATCTTAGCGAGGGAACTAGTCGCAATTTAATAAATAAATATATAGTGGAACTGTACACGGCCACTTTTATTTGTGTTAATGTGTTAGAAAGGAGTCACACCTTACAGTATAAATTAGTTACAAATTAAACAAAACTAGTTTACCAGTAAGTCGAACGTCTCTCAGACAATACAGATTACTGAAAGCTATGTTCCTGAAACAAGTACAACTAGACAAACAACAACTTTGGGACCTCCGGGAAGAGAAAGAGCATAATTAAGGAACCAACACCTTTCACAAATTTCAGTTTAGTTTCTCAGTTTACTGCTTGTTACTATCTTAATGGCTGGCTTTTGTCTGTGAACACTGATTTGTTTATTCAACTTCAACTTATTTCAGCCGGGCCGTTGGACAAAATGTACCTAAGCAGACCATAAAAAATAATATTTATAGCACACCGTGCGTAAAATGACCACTTTACGCACGCTGCGCTTGCGTAAAGTCGGCATTTTCCGCACTTTTGCTATAAAATATTATACGATACTCGTGCGAGAAACTTTTTCTCGACTCGTGTGATTGCAGCACTCACCTTCGGCTCGTGCCGCAAACTCACACTCGTCAGAAAACGTTTCATCGCTCTCGTATCGTAATGTACTATTATGTGTCACGTTTGATAAGGTAAAATATTAATTTAAAAATAACAATCTGAATTTTGAAGACATAAACATGTTTGCAAAGAGTAGATTACACAACAAGCGATAGAAAAACCGGCCAAGTGCGAATCGGACTCGCGCACGAAGGGTTCCGTACCATCATCTATAAAAACGGCAAAAAATTAAGTTATGTTGTATGGGAGTGCGTGGGTCCGACTGGCACTTGGCCGGTTTTAATATTTGTTGTTATAGCGGCAACAGAAATACGAGGGGTGGCTGATATAAAATCTCCTTTGTTAAAGAAAGTTTAAAAAATGTTACTGGCCACTATATTCTCGTATTCTTTGTTTATTCCTTTTTTAAAAATTATGACACTTATTTGTTTCTACGAGTTCAATTTTTTTTTGGCGCGTCTTCGTTTTTATCAAGTTGCAATAAAATTAAAAATGGATAAAATTGAGTATCGCGCTGTGATTAAATTCCTCGGTAAAGAAGGGAATACGCCGACGCAGATCCGAGAGCACATGTTTAAGGTGTTCGGAGATTCATGTCCTTCCGAATTTGTAATAAAGTTTTGGTCAAAGCAGTTTAAACAAGGCCGTGTGAGCTTAGAAGACGATCCCCGTAGTGGAAGGCCCATTTCTGCAGTTACCGCAGATAATGTGGAAAAAGTGAAGAAACTGATCCTTGCCGATCGGCGAATTAAGCAGTGGGAAATAGCTAGAGATGTTGGCATTAGCAAGGAACGAGTTCATGAAATAATTCATGAACATTTGGGAATGTCCAAGGTGAGCGCACGTTGGGTGCCTAAAATGTTGACCCCGTTTGATAAGCAAAGGCGTGTGGAATGTTGTCAGTCATTTTTAGACTTGGTAAAGGATAAAGAGGAAGAAACTATCTTGCGAATAGTGACCTGTGATGAAACTTGGATTCGTCAGTGGGATCCCGAAAGCAAACAAGAATCGATGCAATGGAAATTTAAAGGGGAAAAACCACCAAGGAAGTTTAAGGTCCGGCTGTCAGCGGGCAAACTAATGGCAACCATTTTTTGGGATGTTGAGGGGATTCTTATGATAGATTACCTGCCAAAAAACACCACGATGAATGCTGAATACTATGCGAACTTACTTGACCAGCTACGCAAAAAAATAAAAGAAGACAGGAGGGGCAAACTTAGCAAAGGCGTTTTGATTTTGCATGATAATGCACCCGCGCACACGGCCTTTAAGGCGCGGTCATCTCTGACAAAAAACGGCTTTACAGAGATCAACCACCCACCCTATAGTCCAGACCTGGCTCCCTCTGACTACTTCTTATTTAAAAATTTAAAGAAAAATTTGAGAGGGCGCAGATTTTCAACAGACGAAGAGATGAAGGACGCTGTGAATGACTATTTTGACGAACAAAATAATAATTATTATTTTAATGGTATGCTGTCACTTATTGACAAATGTCGTAAGTGCATTTCAGTTGCAGGGGACTATATTGAAAAATAAAAAATAAATTATTAATCCATGTATTTTCTTTCATAGTCAGGTAGATTACTTTTCAGCCACCCCTCGTACATCATCTGGGAAAATTTCAACTATCTAACTATCACGGTTCATGAGGTACAGCCTGGTGACAGACGGACGGACGGAAAGCGGAGTCTTAGTAATAGGGTCCCATTGGTTACCCTTTGGGTACGGAACCCTAAAAGGGGAATTTCTTTCGAGGCACAAACTTGGATCCCGATTGGAGCGAAGGATTCTAAAGTTTCTACTCCCCGAGCGAAGCGAGGGATTTCATCCAAGAGCCGAGATGGAATTTTTTTTCACGAGTTATTTTACATTTCACCATTGACTATGAGAAAATGAACAGCCATACCAACCATATTAACTATTAGAATCAAATTTTATTATGCTTATTTAGAAATTTGTTTATTTATTAAAAATATTATAATATGACAGTGTTGAACCAAAACGTTACAATATTATATTAAAATCTAAGCACTAATAAACATACTTTCTTTTAACATTCTTTTCCACAGACTCATCACGTATCCTATCCCATCCACAAACACATCACACTCTGGTGCTTCAGCAAGCATGGCAGGGATATTATAAGCAATAAGTGTAGACGGCTGCTTGTGTTGGCTAATTCGTGGAAATAATTGAGAAATACGGAATCTGAGTAAGAATTGGCGCTATTCGTGATTTCCCAGTCACAGAACAAGTTGTAAATTTCTAAAGATATCTCTTGTGATTTTGGTGGCAACAAATTTATCCACTAAAATTGCTGCTTTATTAAGAATAGGGTCCGTGTGTCTCATTTTCGTCACTCAAAGAACTCATTTTATATTACTTATTTTTCAGATACACAACACGGAAGAAAGTCAGCCAGCGGCTCTAGAAGTAAAGCCGTTCACTCATTCGACTCGTCTTCGACAAACGACAAAAGGATCAATTTTACGGGAGTGAGCAGGATACCTGTTATTTGTCTCTCTTACTCTACTTACATTTGTCTCTTTCGTCTTTTGACGAAGACGAGACGAACGAGCCTCGAACGGTTGTGCTTCTAGACCCGCAGTATTGTTCTATGTTCTGAGGCCAGTACGTTTGGCATGATTTTTTTTTATATTGTGTATTTACGCTTATTCCAAATTCAAAATGCTTTATTCGGGAATTTTTACGGAACATTTTTATTTAAGAAAACTAAATCTTACTTAACATCTACATAACCTATTTACATAACAAACACAATGCTACTCTTGTAGAATCAGTCAGCGAACAGTAAAAAACGTCAATATCTGTCTCCTGATCAATTTTATTCAAAAATCGGATAGCTCTCGTAACTGGTGCCTCCTTCAGCATATTTGTCCGCACGACAGGCTCATAGAACAGCTTGTGGGTTCTTGCTCTTTGGTAATTATTCGGCACAAACCCCCCTATCGACAGGTTACTGTCTGTTACTCTGGATTGTCTTGTTTTCCACGAATAAGTTTGAAGAAATAGACTACTAGCGCCAAGTTTCTTCTCACTACAGGCGTACTGTATCCAACCATACCCAAAATAAATAGGGTTGGATACTTAAGTGGAAAGAAAGGGTAAACTCCATATAATTTAAAATACACAAATCTTATAAATTTATTTAAAATTTACTCCAGCATGTAGTTATATTTAGCTTCATGTGGATTCCAAATAACTGCACTCGTTTCGAGTTGGCTCCGAACAAGAGCATTAAAAAGGGCTTTTACAGCCTCGATATTTTTAAAACACTGAGCCTGCCCAGAATCTATACTAACTTTCTAAAAGCTTTCTTACACAAGTATTCGATGTGATTACAAAAGTTTAAATCATGCGTCATGCGTATCCCAAGATCGCGTACCTCTGATATGCGAGGCATTGCTGTCCCGTCTACTTCGTAACAATAGTAACGTGGTGCATGCAAGCGGGTATACGTCATTGTCGCACACTTCGATACGTTGAAGTACAGCTTATTAATGCGACTCTCTACGACACGATCTATGTCACGCTGCAATGCCGCGCAATCTGCGTCATCCTTAACGGTGCAAAGGAACTTGAGGTCTTCCGCGAATAACAAGCAGACGGCATCCTTGACCACGTTTGGAAGGTCATTTATAATTATACTAAATTCCAGTGGTCCGAGGTTACTTCCTTGGCTAACACCCGAATATGTGCAGTAGGTATTTGAAGCATGTCCAGCATACTGCACGTACTGGCGCCTGTTTCTCAAGTAGCTACTAAAGAACTCAAGAAGGCGCGGAGTGAAGCCGACGCCAGCAAATCGACGTCGACCTGCCCCACATAAGATGCAAGTGATTGCAAGAAGTTTATAATAATATGCTTCTCGAGTGATTGTGTCTTTAGATGACTGGGTCATAGCCTAGACACCTTTGCCTATCCAAGACAGTTTAAAAAAAATGTTTTTTTGTCACTTAGTGCCTTTCCTCAAAAATATATTGTAATATTACCATTATCTACTGTAAAGACCTACCAGAAAATATTCCATCCTGGCGAGCTATTTAAAAGTGTCCAGGAAATTTGTATGAAAATCCATTACATACCATATGTTCACAGAGTACATTTCATAATATATTTTCTGTTTAAAACTATCCGTGTCTATGTTCTTAAGAGACTAAGGAGTTTGGCGAAAATAAGGTTTTAAGCGGCCAATTAACAAAAAAAAAAAATTACAATGTCATTTTAGAATGTAGAAATGTTTGTTATATTTTATAATTGCAATAATAATTACAAAAATATATAATTTATATTGATTTTATAGGTATATTTAAAACCATTGAAAATTTACTTAAAATTTAACCTCAATGAGAGTTTGTCTCGTTGTTTTTTTTTTCTTAGTTCTTAGCGTGACTCTAGATGGCGTTGTCCGTGATCAAGGCTGCATGGCGGTAAACACCTTTGCCCAGAACCGATAACCCTTTTAACCGACTTCCAAAAAGGCGGAGGTTCTCAATACGACTGTTTTTTTTGGATATGTTATGCTCAAAACTCTAGCATATATTAACCGATTTGAATTTTTTTGTTTAGAAAGATATGCTTCCAGGTTCCATTTAAGTTTGGTGGTGACCTGATGATGGTCTTCATAGAGAGGCAGTGGAACTCCTCAAGGGATGACATCATATCACACGATATTGCGGCAAAGGCTTTGTACCAGGATGCTGATTGCAAGGTGTTACTTGAAAATTGATATATATCCACCTGTTGTATAATCGGCCGAATAACGAATACTTAAATACTCTCTCACGATATTCCGCATGTAAATGGACAGGCATATTTTAATGAAACTACATAAATCTACTGATTAAACATCCCCAGAAAAACATAATTTCGGAAATGAAAAAATATTTTAATGCTTCCTTACTAATTTTAAAAAACCTACTGTATATTATGAATGGGCGATTGGGCAGGTTCAATTTGTTTTTGTTTAGGCAAAAATGTTTCTTTGAAAAAGTTGCTCGGTATGATCAGTAGATCATGTATTTTCATTTAGAAATACCTTTTCCATTTCCATCTTATGTTGCAACAAGGAGACTAAATAGAAAACTTTACATTTAAAGATACCGTGTCCATTTCCATGATACGTTGCAACAATGTTTCTTTGAAAAAGTTGCTCAGTATGATCAGTAGATCATGTATTTTCATTTAGAAATACCTTGTCCATTTCCATCTTATGTTGCAACAAGGAGACTAAATAGAAAACTTTACATTTAAAGATACCGTGTCCATTTCCATGATACGTTGCAACAAGGAGATAAAATAGAAAACTTTACCTTTTTTTTTAAGGATTGGAATCTGAGGTTCAAAAGGCGTAATCAATTTGACAGCCAAAAACGTATGGTTTCAATTGTTAAACGGACTACTCTGCTTAGCCGAATAGCCGCTTTACAATTGGAATCGTACGTTTTAAGCCGTCAAATGAATACGATTGTCTTACACAATTGCACCTCTGTTTTGCGTTTGCTGACTACCGATTCTATGATTCTAACACGATCAATTCAATTTCAATTCATTTTATTCATCTTTCGACATTATCATGTACTTAGATACGTCAATTCATTTTATACAATAAATATTTTATGTTATCTTGTATAGTATGCTATACAGTAACTTAAATATTAACATTTAATAATAATAATAATTCAAAAGCACTAAATACCTCGACAATTTTTTAACGTAACGGTTCTGGTAGCTGTTCTTTGTGACCCATCTCAAATTCCCAGCTTGAATTTATTACGCCGACGCTGAATCTTTCTAGAGAAAGTAGGTACATTATGAAGGCAGATACGAAGCTCGTAAGCTCGTTGGTCGTAAAAAAGCAGGGTTTTAGTCGTATCATGCTGATAAAACTGCTTTACTCGACCCTGTGGAATCAAACATCCAACTTGGTGTCATCTTATTTTGTAGTGTAGTAATTGAAAAGAATATTCTTTTGTTTTTGTTCTACCTAAATTTAATACTAGAAGGCTTTTTGAAATTTTAAAAAGTCCACTGCTTCATCTCGTATGATCCCACTACCGGGTATAGAAATATTTTTTTCAAGATTCGTTATCGTTCCACGATTATAACAGCCACTTTTACCCTGTTAATTAGGCAATAGGCCGAAGCAAGTGGTTACGGCTTGGTGTTCCAATTGCTCCATATTTTGGTGGTCCAGTGGCCAGTAATCTTGAAGATACTTCTTTGATCGCATGTCGTACGGAGGGCATGTTCAGAACTTCCGGAACAACGTTTTTCCACGAAATATAATAAATTCGTTTTTATTCGATCATTATTTATTATTTCAAATGAAATGTGGTGTTGACGAAGAATGGAAGAAATTAGTTGGATGGAAAAGAAGAACAATGAAGAGGTCCTGCAGATTGAAAATGAAAAGCGAGATTTGACGAAGACTTAATAGATAAAGTAGAAGGGTAGGGATGTTGGGACATCTGATACGACACAATAATTATACCAAAAACATGATTGAAGGAAAAGTGGAGGGAAAAAGAAAGAGAAGAAGGCCCAGGAGAAGTAAATGTCGTGAGAGAAGGCGGAGTGCAGAAGTGAATGGAGAAGACTTCACCGACAAAAGCACAGCTCTTCAATTGAATGAGTAAATTATTATTTGTGATGAGTTATTATTAATATATAATACAAGCTTTTGCCCGCGGCTCCGCCCGCGTGTTTTTCGGTTTAACGACATGCTTTTTTCCGGGATAAAATGTAACCTATGTGTTAAGTATAAGCTATATCCATTCTAAATTTCATCCAAATCCGTCCAGTCGTTTCAGCGTGAAAGAGTAACAAACATACACACACAAACTTTTGCATTTATAATATTAGTGTGAAGTTTGATGAGATAACATACTCTTGTCTAATTTCACCACAAACGATATAAGACCTCGCTAATTAGACACCTGATGTATGAAATAAAAAGGCCTTGTCTTATTTTACCACTAACGAAAAGGACCGCGGTAATTAGACTAATTAGACACCTGATTTTTCAATGATACTGATCTATCCTACCGGAACCATGCATTTTTCCGCAACAAAAAGTATCCTATGTGTTAAGTTAGGGTATAAGCTATATCCATTCTAAATTTCATCCAAATCTGTTCAGCCGTTTCAGCGTGAAAGAGTAACAAACATACACACACACACACACTTTCGCATTTATAATATTAGTAGGATAGGATAACTTAATGGGTTTTGATCGGAATATTAATAAAAAAATGACTTCGTATGACATGACATGTATTATGATAGCTATGGCCGCCATTGATTCCTTCCTCTGTGATTGAAGATATACGTAACATAAGACACAGTATACAGTCATATAATTTACTGTCGTATCTCTGACAGAACCCGCTGTTTTGTCTTTCATTTTCGTCTATTTTATCGTTATTATTATTATTGTTCCACGATTGGATTGGGATTCAGAAGTACTGTTTGCATAATAGTATAATTGAATTGATTACATAACTTTAGATAGATAAGTCCATCAAGTAAAACAATAATCAAATTTTTGCGCTTTATGTACTTACTGATGTTTATAAAAGTTTATTGATCAATAATTTTGCTTCTCTAAGATATGAAATGATCGCTGATTTAGTTGTTTTAACTGTTTGCTGAATCTATTTTGAACTGTTTTATAATAAACTTAAAATTTTATTTGACAAATCTGTCACTATTTGGCATTGATGATAAAGTTGATGAACCCATGAGTGATTGATGATCAAAACAAATGGCGAGATGACAATTTTTTTAAGAATATCATTTTATTTTAAATCCACGAAATATTATTTTGGTTAAATGTTACATTTTCTCCACATTATAATTTCGCAGTACTGAAATAGCCGGCGAAAAAGGGCACTAAATGGGAACACAATAAGTAAATAAGGAAATATATTACTATATACCAAGTTCAAGTTCCTTACTCAAGCTACGTCTATAAAATACCGAAGCTGCAAGGGACGCGGAACCCTAATCTTAGAGTCTTCAAAAGGGCTTCCCGAGCACGACGCGTTTCTTTCTCGAGCATTCTCGAGCTTCGACGCCCTAGGCTGCAGAGTCCAACGTCAATCGACAGTCTTACGATCGGGTTTTAGAGCTGAGCAAAACTTTTACACGTCTTGACCTATCAGTGGCGGTCCGAGAGGGGGGGGGGGGGTCATAGGGGTCATGACCTTCCCAAAATCATTAACGTCAACTCGAAAAATTCCCAAAATCTTGACGGTTTACGAATATTCCAAACAAACTATTATCTACCTATTATCGGCCGCATGCACAATAAAATTAATAGAAAGCTTCCATTGGTTTTGTGACTGAGATTTTTCATTTTATTATAAAAAGATCTTTATTTGCTTCACCTGTTTTACTACTTAAAGTTAGTCCCTTGAACTGTGCTTGTGTTGAATTTATTTAATTTATATTCACAAAAATCAATCTTTATTTGATTATGTAATATCCGTTTTATTACGCCATCTTGTTTTCTGTCTTCTTGTTGATCTGTGCTAGGTGTCGGAGCTATAACCTTCCAAGTGAATTTAAAAAGGGTAATATACAGTTCTAGCTTGAAATCCTTATCCAGATCGTTTTTATTCCACACACTACCCATAAATCTATAGGTTGTGGGCAGTGGCGGCTGGTGCCTCAGAGAACCGGTGGTGCACTGCATGGTTTTATTAAAAAGCTCAAATAAAATGCCGCAATTTAAGGAAACAAATTTTACTTATACTCCGTCCAAATCGCTTCTCCACCGAAAATAACACGGGGAAAACAAAAAAAAGCATTTAGTCTCTCACATCCACATAACCATTTCTTTTTAACATACATTTCACTGTTGAACGTTCTCGTGAACGATTTATTTTTTGTTTGCATTCCTGTTTTATATTATGAATAGGCCGGGTTTTCATAATAATTTACACTCATTATTATCACTCTTTCTAATCTTTAGTTTACTTTTTTAGATAATTATAGTAATTAAATAAACAATTACTCCTCCGCAAGCGCGCGCAAAAAGTGACAAACTGATGACAAGTGCATCGTGCGTAGGTCAAGGCCTCTGGGTAACGCGACTACGCGAGTGAACTACTCGTTTCGTTTCGTCTTCTTTCGGCAATTCCCGGTCGCGTGCGGCGCACGAATCTATCCTAAAACTGCCATACATTTTGTACTACGCATCTTCTGTCTCACGCGCCGGGCTGTTTACTCCGTGTTTCATAGAAGTTGTATGAGCTCGCTGCGTGCGCTTTCCCGAGCGCACGGGGCCGATTTTGTTCAAGCAAAAATAAGATTTAATTCCTTTGCAGTAGTAATCTCTACATTTTTATTTACCTCGTAATAACAAAACATGTATATATATGTACTATAGTCAGATATTTAATTTCCGTATATGGCAGTATGGATGGATGGGTAATGATAGGTATAGGACATTATTGTGTAAGTTTAATTTAAATGGTAGTGCGGCGCACGGGCGCACTTAAGGTGCAGCCGCCACTGGTTGTGGGCCCAGTGTACGTTTAAATTAGTGCGTTTTAAAAAGTCGATCTTTTTTTAAATCTGACCGCAATGAACTTGTTTAAAAATGGAAAATGCGAAGATGAAGAGAAATATTAAAGCATTCGACGGTGAAAAGTACAGTGTGTGGAAATTTAGGATTCGTGCGTTGCCAAGTGAAATGGACGTAATTAAAGTGTTTGACGATGACCCAATAATACGTTGCAGTGAGTGGGAGAAAAACAATCGGATTGCGAAAAGTGTTATCGTGGAGTATTTATCCGATTCTTATCTTGGGTTTGCGAAGGAGGACAATACTGCAAAGGAAATCTTGAAAAGGTTAGATGAATTTTATGAACGGAAAAGTATTGCAACTCAATTGGCATTACGGAAAAAGTTGTTAGTGCTAAAACTACAAGGTGATGTATCCCTGATAAAACATTTTTCAATTTTTGATGACCTCATTACGGAATTGCTAGCAGCAGGAGCTAAATTGGAGGAAACTGATAAAGTTGCTCATTTGTTGCTCACCCTACCCGCAACTTTCGACGGTGTCATTACTGCGATCGAAACGTATCTGAAGATAATTTAACTCTGGCGTTCGTGAAAACAAGACTTTTAGATCATGAAGTGAAGCTGAGAAATGGATCAAGTGACACAAGTCCTAAAGTACTGCAAGTTGAAAATAAAAATGACGTAACTAGGAAGAAAAGAAAATTTGAAAATTTACAACCTACGAATAATACATATCAGAGAAACAACAAAGAGAAAAAGAAAATGAATTTCATAAAGTGTCATCATTGCGGACGCAAAGGACACAGGAAGAACGACTGCTTCTATTTCAAGAAGATGCAACAGAATTATGGACAGGACAATAACCGGAGAGCTGTCGAAAGAACAAGGACAGTTCAAGCGGTTGAGTTAAACCAACCAGGCACATCGAACGACTTCTCTGGCTTTGCTTTTATGACCGGAGATTACCAAGAAGAGGAAAGTGGAAACAAAATAACATTTTTGTTGGATTCTGGAGCATCAGACCACATAATGAACAGGGAAGAGCTCTTTACAAATTATACCGACTTATTATACCGACTTACCTACCCCACTAAAAATTTCGGTTGCTAAAAACGGTGAATTTATTACAGCTACCAAAAGAGGATCTCTACAGGTTACCAGCAACATGGGCGTTCAAGGAGTTTTGGAGGACGTGCTGTTCTGCCGCGAAATCCCTTACAATCTGCTATCAGTCTCGAAGATGCAAAGAGCTGGATACACGGTCATTTTCGGACAACAAGGAGCCGAAATATGCAAAAACAGTAAGACTGTCATGCGAGGTAGGTCGATAAACAATCTAATTGCTGTCGATTTTGTGGTTTCTGTGAATATGAGTTGCCCTGTTTCCCAAGTATGCAATAGGGACAAGAATTACAAAATCTGGCATCAACGTTTAGGTCATATGAGTAAACACAAGTTTTTAGAAATCAAAAACAACGATATGGTTAATGACGCTTATCAGATTGATACAGTGATGCCTGATGATGACTTGTGTGAGGCTTGCATAAATGGGAAGCAAAGTCGACTGCCGTTTAACCAGGCTAAGGACAAAAGTTATATAAAAAGACCATTATTTGTTGTTCATTCAGATGTCTGTGGCCCAATCACTCCTACAACTATTGACAACAAAAATTATTTTGTACTTTTTGTTGATGAGTATACCCATTACTGTGTGACGTACCTACTAACATATAAATCAGATGTATTTTCTGCTTTCAAAGATTTTGTTGCGAAAAGTGAGGCTAAATTCAATTTAAAAGTAGCTAATTTATACTGCGATAACGGTGGTGAGTATTTGTCCACTGAAATGAAAAGCTATTGTGTTGAGAAAGGAATCACTTATCATTTGACAGTTCCAAGAACCCCGCAATTGAATGGTGTTTCTGAGCGGATGGTTAGGACTATTACAGAAATGCTCGTTCTATGATTAATGGTGCTAAATTAGATAAAGTATTCTGGGGTCATGCTGTATTAACTGCGGTTTATTTGATAAACTTGACTCCAACTAAAGCTTTAAAAGTTTCCAATAAAACACCATATGAAACGTGGCATAGTAAAAAACCTGAAATAAAATACCTAAAAGTTTTTGGCTCAGCGGTTTATGTACACAATAAAACGAGTAAAAATAAATTCGATGATAAATCATGGAAAGGTATATTGCTGGGTTATGAACCAAACGGTTATAAAGTTTGGAACCCTGAATGCGAAAAATGTGTTGTAGTCAGAGATGTTATTGCAGACGAGACTAACTTTCTACAGTCCAGGCCCGTACTACAGCCTGAAGAGAATGTTCGAAATTCTCATGACAAAACTGATATTACTGACGGTAGTTCAAAATCAGTGTCAAAGTCTCGGAACTCTGACGTTCATAAATCAGATATTTCTAAATTTTCTAAATCTGATGAGTATGTGTGTCATAGTAAAATTCGCAGAACAAACCATGATATTATAATCGAATCGGAGCCAGAAGTTGATATACCTGATAGTTATTTACTTAAAAATATACAAAACACAGAAAACAATTCTGAACTTAGGAGGAGTGATAGGTTAAAAGGTCAACCCCCTATTTCATATAATAAAAATATTTTTTTTGTAAAATACCGACTTCTTTTGAAGAGATAAAAACTCGAAATGATAGATCTAAATGGGAAAGCGCAGTTAGGGATGAATTAAAATCTTTTTCGGTAAATAAAACATGGAATTTAGTACCAAGGTCAGAGGGCAAAAACATTGTAGACTGTAAATAAATGGATTTTTACTATCAAGAATGACGAATTTGGGAAACCATTTCGATACAAGGCGCGTCTAGTTGCTAGAAGCTTTAGCCAAGAATACCTAGCTGATTACAACGAAACTTTTGCACCTGTTGCGAGAATCGCTAGTTTTAGATTCTTGATTAGTTTCGCGAATCAACTAAATTTACTTGTTCATCATATGGACGTTAAGACTGCTTTCTTAAATGGCGAATTAAAGGAAGAAGTCTAGATGAAAGTTCCTGAAGGTGTATTAAGTAAAGAAAACTATGTCTGTAAATTAAATAAAGCACTATACGGACTAAAACAGGCGGCAAGGTGTTGGTTTGAAATTTTTAAACAATCGTTAAAAGAACAGGGTTTCCAAAATTCAGCAGTTGATAGGTGTATTTATGTCTTAAACAATGGTGATGTATGTAAAAATATATATGTTGATGATTTAGTGATAGCATGCGCTGAAATTGAAAGAATAAATTACTTTAAAAGGTATTCAATGAGCAAATTTGAAATGACAGATTTAAATGAAATAAAATTGTTTCTTGGCATAAAAATCACGAGATACGATGATAAAATTACGTTAGATCAAAGTGCATACATCAAAACTGTCTTGAATAAATTTAATATGCAGGATTGCAAACCTGTAAATAACCCTTTAGAAAACAAACTGAATTATGAGGCTTTAAATTCAGAAGAGAAATATAATGCTCCATGCTGAAACGTTATAGGTTGTTTAATGTATATCATGCTTTGCACTCGTCCTGATTTATGTACAAGCGTTAATATACTGAGTCGATATACTAACAATAATAATAAAGAACTATGGCATTGTCTTAAAAGAGTACTTAGGTACTTAAAAGGCACAACTGATTTGAAGTTATGTTACAAACTATACTATGTGGGTGATTCAGATTGGGGTGGTAATGATACCAAAGACAGAAAGAGTACAACTGGGTATTTATTTAAATTGTTTGATCAATGTTCAATAACGTAGAGTAATAGAAAACAAATGACAGTAGCAGCCTCATCTACAGAGGCTGAATATATGGCATTGTTTGAAGCTGTCAGAGAAGCTTTGTGGCTTAAATCACTAGCAGTCAGTGTAAATATAAACATTGATAAACCTATAATTATCTATGAAGATAATAACGGCTGCATCAGTATTGCAAACAATCCAACTAATCACAAACGGACGAAACACATTGACATTAAATATCACTTCTCCCGGGAACAAATTGAGAAAAATGTAATAAAATAAAATTACATACCCACAGGTGAACAGTTGGCAGATGCTTTGACGAAGCCGTTACCTGCAGTTACTTTTCAAAATATGAGAAGCAAAATGGGTTTAGAATAAGTTTATAATGTCAAGACTAATTTATAGTGATAAGGATTATTTAATTAATATTTCATGAAGTAAATGAAATGGTCTGATTAGGTTTTGTTGGGTTTCCCTAATCCTTGCAACAAATGTTGGACCAGCATGTATTCCCAATAACACTAGGAGGTTGTACGCTCTGGTTAGTCAATTTAAATTGATTTAAGTTTGTATAATTTTGAGATTAATTTTTGAGGGGGCGTGTTGAATTTATTTAAATATTGGATGGATTCGATTGATGGTTCTTGGTGGAATATCATCTTGAATAAATTATACACAAATTCTTGTACTTTTATTCCACATATATTTATTTTTATTCTAACTTAGGCTACCGGTTTCGTATTACACATCATCGGGCCAACAAATTATTAATTATTTACATTACAGAAAGAAAACAAAAGAAAACATTTTTAACATTAATTTAATCAATTTAATTTATTTAATTTATATTCACAAAAATCAATCTTTATTTGATTATGTAATATCCGTTTTATTACGCCATCTTTTTTTCTGTCTTCTTGTTGATCTGTGCTAGGTGTCGGAGCTATAACCTTTCAAGTGAATTTAAAAAGGGTAATATACAGTTCTAGTTTGAAATCCTTATCCAGATCGTTTTTATTCCACACACTACCCATAAATCTATAGCTTGAGCCAAGATGACCCCCCCCCAAATCTTGAGCTGCGACCGCTCCTGTGACCAATGCGTTTCCTACACTTGCAAAACCGTTGTTTCAGACCACCTCACCGACTCAACTTGACTGACTCTTTTTCACGGCTCGATCTAGCCTTCATTAGTCTTGATACCTCACAAAGGCTCTCCCTCACCAGACTGCTCGACCCACGCCGCGCACGCCACGACAAATTTCATGTCCAGAGACTTCGGCGACTCCTGATTGGCCCGCTTATCTGCGTTTTTATGCTATATGCTAGCTACGCCTCCCTCGATCACGCGACGATTGTTCAAGAAGCTTGCGCATCTGAGATCCGTGCGGGACAAAAGAATCCCTACAGTAACCGCTACAGTAAGAGTAGAAATCATAAAACGTGATGGTGTTTTTTAAGGTGCTGTATACGCGCATCGCAGTGGGCTTATGGCAGAGTTCGCATGGGCTGCAACACGCTGGACAGACGCAATGCTGCGCCCGCTCAGCGCCTGCGCGGCCTGACAAACAAGCCAACGGAGAGTCCAGCTTCGAGACTCAGCGCACCTTCATAGGCACTACTGAAGCTAAGGTAAACAAAGGTGGACAAGTGCGAATAGGACTTGTCTCCTGGGGTTCTGTAGTTACTGTTTAAAAGAAAAACTTATTCCACGAGCAGTTATAGGTAATCAACTTAACTGGACACTTAAGATCTATTAGAATGTATGTATCCAAAGGGTATAATTATTATTTCTTGTTTAATAATTATATATAGGTAATTTTTGGATTTTATCTTAGACTTGGCTATATAAGACCTCGTTGTGAACGGAAATTCAAGAAGGTATCTAAGTCAACTGGAAGTACCCTAGAGGTTTTCGTGTTAAACCAAATTGTATGAAATTTATTATGATGGGCAATAACTTTTTTCGCGTTTAGTTTGATGCCTGATTTCTTTGTGGGGTCGTTAATTGAAAGAGAGAAAGATTTATTTGGCTGTTTGGAAATATTTGGCTGTTTGGCTTTTTGCGTCAGTGCCTCTATTTCCATCTGCGCAAAAAACAAAATTTCCGCCGCCATTTGAAAATTGTTAGTTCATAGCTGTGTTTTCGATTATGTGGCAAAAAAGACAGTGAAATTTTATTATTGTTCCTCGCAAAAGTGTATTGAAAAACGTCGCATGAAACGCGTGAGCATTAGACATTTAGAAAAACTTATTGTAATTTCTGTAGGTTTTAGTTTTAACTTAAAAGCTCTAACAGACAGAAAAACAGTCAAAGTGATACTACAAGGGTCCATGTTTTTTTTTTTAATTCTTTTTTTGAACCCTAGTAATGTCAAGATAATCATTATACCTAAATTGTATTCCAGCGGGCAAATATTTAATTTACCAACTTACAAAAATACTGCCCAATTTCAGTGAAAAGTAATCTGCCTGAGCGTTAGCGAAACGCAAATAATGAAAGAAATTCATAGAGTAAAATTCTTATTGCTTTTTTCGACTGACATTAACAGTATCAAATATATTCGTACGGTAGAGAAAACATTTCGCTTAGCATTTTCAAGATTGTTTAATTTTTACATCACTCTAGAAAATTACGTTCTCATCTTTTTTTATTAATGAAATGTGGAAAAATTTACGTGTCCTGAATATTCTTCACGATAATTATTATAGCGCAGGCGAACCTATTTTAGAAATACAACCTTACATTTTGCCTTAGCAAAAAATCTTAATTAATTTTGCTATGTACAAGTATAATTGAGTTTTTTTGAGAAATCGCAAACAGGGCTATACTTAATCGTGACTTCGACATTAAAGATACTTAAGCAATCTTGTGCAACTTAAATATCAATATTTTTACTTTTTGTCTTTTTCCAAAAATATCCCAAATAAATACCCCAAATGACAGTGTTTTATCACCTCGAACCTTAGGCCCAGCTGTGCAATTTATCCTGACATAGATAAAAGGATGAGAAAGGCCCAGAAATATTTATCTCAAGTTGAGCTCTACCTATATGCGCCACGCTTAGACCGATTCCGCTGTGTAGACAGTACCATCCCGGAGAGACTGCTCGTCCTTTCGACCGATTTTAGCCCATATGACCAGGCCGTAGCGTTCAAGCATGCATGATTACCTATTTACTCGATAGTAAATAAGTGATGGACCTCTTCAACTGGCTTTAGGATGTCATTGTTCAGGCTTAGCCCTTGTTTGACAAGTCATTAATTAAAGTGTTCCTGCCCGTTTTGGTTCTTTGGTAAAGATATTGAGTGCCATCAGACGAGTATTTATGTGGAACGTATAGGTATAAAAAGAGACCATTTGAAACTCTAACATTCGAAACCTTATGAATAAACTTTTAACAAAAAAATAATAAACTACTTCAAATGTTACAGCAGACATTCACTAAAAAGTTTAAAATACTCGTAATTATACATATACTGACTTATGGGACCGAAATAACACAGTTTATCGACTTTTTTCTTTCTGAAAAATATGTTCTCTCATGAGTTGATTTTTGTGTTCCTATACTTAGTACACTGTGGAGTCACGGATGCGGTATAATTATGTAATAAGCTTGAATTGTAGATCTCTGACATGTTATTACTGCATGATGTGTGTTCAGGTGCACTTGACTGTCCAGAGCTCTAAAACTTAAATGAAAGCCTTCAGAATCGACTCTACAGTATCACTAAAATTAGTATAAAATTCATCCTGAACTGAGAAAAGCCCCGCCTCTCAGGGTTTCCCGACCATTAAGATTATTACAAGACTTCGCCCGCGGTCATTCAATCTCTGCCCCGTTTTCGGAACAAACATACAGACAGACAAATATTCTACGAGTGGTCGTCTAGCTTCAGTACAATTAATAAGCCATTTCATTTAAATTTTTTAACAATTTTGTTCAGAGACGACTTTTTAACTACTTTATTATTAGTATAGATAGATATAGATTACGTATACACAAGTTACTACTTTTGCTATAAAGTGGAATATTTAGTCGTTTACTTGGATAGAATTACCAAACATTATAGAAAACCTTGAATACATACTTGACCTCAGAGACTATATTTTCAAATTGGCGAATTTAAATATGATTGAGCGAGGCGTACAAGCACAAAAAATAATATTTATATTATCATTAGGATTAATCCCGCAGATATCAAATATGACCCATTTACAAGCCGCTACTTACTTCACTATCCGATTCCACCCTACAACCCTAAGTTAGCAGAAAAGAAGGATAATTTCGTATTCTGGAGGCCGCCTTTTATGTCTGTTTATAGTAGTCGTTATATAAAAGCTATTTTGGCGTATGAGTTGCCCAATTTTCCCAACAGTTATTTCGGCTGCTTTGGAAAATATTAAAGGTTGCTTGTTTTTTGTTTATGCAGGGTTTACTCTCACAACAAAAAGCTGCAACGACGAACACCGCTGAGAGCGGCCCAATAAAGAAGATGTGTCGTAACTGCTCCCAATCGCGCTCCTGCCACCTGAGCCATATGTCACGCAACGTGCTGCGCGCGCGCCGCGGCGTTGTGCGCATGCTCATTGTGGTCGTGCTGACATTCGCCGTCTGCAACCTGCCTTTCCATGCGCGCAAAATGTGGCAGTACTGGTCTAGCGGCTACCAGGGCACCAGCGACTTCAGCGCGCTTCTCACGCCACTCACCTTTCTCATAACATACTTCAACTCTGGAATCAATCCGCTTCTCTACGCGTTCCTGTCGAAAAACTTTAGAAAGGGCATGAGAGAGTTGCTGTTCTGCGCTTGCCATGGAAGGAAAAAAAATGAGAATCTGATAACAATGAACCCGGTGGGTGGTGCAGCGCTGAGGCGTAGCTCGACTCGGTCCACTCGTGCGAACTGCAGCACTGTCACCACGGCCCCCAATGGGGAGTTATGAGTAGTGCGCCGCCGCCGCTTCCTCTACAAGGTGGAGAATGTGGACGTTTCCTGATTGACGGAGAGCACAGACGAGGTCACTGAGAGTAGTGGTCTGTACACTATATCCACCATATCGAAGAGGGACATGTATGACTGAACTGTGACGATGTTCTGTGGTCCGTCTGAGCTCTGTTGACGGTTTTATTGAGGTAACTTCATGAGCTTGTTGTCGTTGTGATAATGGTAACAAATAAAATTTAGTTTTATGTGGTTACTAAGAATTTTGTAATGTACATTTATATGATAACATATCTCATAAGCTGTATCCACTGTAAATATATTTTACCCGTAATTATTTGAATTAAGTAATATCATCATGTATGTTTTAGTTCAAAAATTTGTTTTATTCTTTACTTTACTACAACGGGTGTAAAAGTAGATACCGATATAGTTTAATTAAACCATATATCTTACTGATCCATTTGACAAAATAATTAATACACTCGCAATTGAATAAAAGCTGTATAGCTTAATAAAAAGATACCAGTTCTTTTTATTTTAAGTCTATATATAATATAGCATGAACTGTGTTGTCTGTACATTTTTTCAAACTTGATACTGATATGTATTATTTATTAGTATTGTACTGAAGCCAAAACTACAATTTGCCGGCGTATTATTACTTTTTTTTACCACTTTCGTAACCTCCCACACGCACCGCGGGTGCGGCAGCTGACACTTGGTTCTTAAGAGAACCAAGAGAAAGGTTCTTAATAAGTTAGCCATTCCAGATCTATTGAAAAATATGGCAATCTATCGGCGTAAAAACACTACCTAAATGCAACAAAGTTCATTCGAGTAGCTGCCGTATAATCCCCCCTCCATGATGCAGCTGACGATTTTTTTTCAGCTCAGTATGATGATAACTGTCTGTGAGAAAAGTTTCAGCCGGCCTACTATTACTTTTTTTTACCACTTTAGCTCTCACACCCACACCCACCGCTACTTGAGCAGCTGACGGTCGATTCACATATTAGTCATGCGAGATCTGCGATCGATGTCAATATCAGCCGGCTTACTATGACTTTTGTATTTTCAACGGTACCTCCCGGACTATAATAACTATTATAAAATTACGTATGTACTGTACATACATTATCTACAATTATTACTTGTTAACTGTGGAAGACGACTTACAGTCTTACACAGCACAAGTAGTATGCACCATTTTTAGGATTCCGTAGTCCGATAAGGAACCCTTATAGCAACGGCTTAGCTCAGAGACTAGAAAGCTGTAACTTGACAGGAGTTTACACATTAACCACGCCGACAAAACGGTAGAATAAAATCATACCATTTTTTTTTACTCATAAGTTGGGGATGATTTTTTTTAGCTCATCTATCCCATAGTCTGGGGTATCGTTAGATAGGTCGTTCAAAAACATTGTGGGTGTGTCAAAACCATTTTTAGATTTAGGGATCCGTTGGCGAAATATTAAGCTTTAAAGTGCTAATTTTTGTTAGAGTCAAGCGTCCTTCCCCCCTGCTGGCAAAACGGTTATTTATACAGGTAGTATACAGGCTGACTTTCAAACAAACCCCAATAATTTCAGAGGTTATTAAGAAACGTCAGTAGAACTTATTTTAAATATAAAAACAATGAAAATTAAAAATCAAAATAGTATTGAAAAATGTTACTTGGAAACAAAATGTTTGGTTATCCTAGCAATTCTCGTATGGAAAAAGTTGAAAATAGTCCAAAATAGTGGGATCAATGATAAAAATATTTTCGCGCGATCTAATTGTCTTATCTCTTCGGGTGACCATGATTTCTTTGGATTTAACGAAAATCTTCAAAGGGCTCCAACTTTTAAAATAATAGTGAATATTATTTTCTCTGATTTTAATAAAACCAGTTTGTATTCTTCTGCAAAATACTAAATTATCGGGTTAGGTTAAAAGTCAGCCCATATAAGTGAAATTTAAAAACACATAAAGTCACCCATATCATGTTATCTCGGACAGCGTATAAAGAGTCAGTAAGACTGACTCTATTTTAAATCAGACTAATTTTAAACTTTTTCAGTCGATTACTATTTTTTGAAGTTTATTCTATTTGACATTTTTTGTGTTACAAACAAACATATCGTAACGACATGAATCCCCGAGGGGCTGTCAGAGGTGTTCCCGGGTGTGAACTGTGAAATGCAAGTCACAGTCCATGACCCGGTACACCCGCGTTTCACCGTTTATTTCTTATGTTAACAGTTTAAATTGTTAAATATGGGTATGGGTAGGTTTCAGTGGCCAAGGGTCCATATAACACGATTCCCATCGGCTTGTCCAGGAAATGGCATCCATACTACATTTTTTTATTCCATGCTTTTCGCTTTGTCAAACATTTCCATAAATCTCAATACGACAAATACAAAAAAATGTTGTTTTCCTTGGTTGCTTTCGGCGATTTTTTTTGCTGGCTTCCCTTTTTAAAATGTTCACCCTTCGGCACTGGTAGGTTTTGTAAATGCGATGTTCATATGAAACGTTAAGTGGCTATAACAATGTTTAAGTTTAATCTACAATCAGCACCCTGACACCAAGCGATTGACCCAATCGCAATGTCATCCATTGACGAGTTCCAGGTTGAAGGTCAGGTGCATAACGACAATTTACAAATGATACGAAAAACTGTGAGACTACCACAAACACCTACTCGTATGTAGCTGGTACACGGGTGCAGACATATTTAATGAGTTTTTTGATATTTACATGATACTCGTAGTAGACATGTAAAGCTGCCTTCTGTTTTTGCTGTTTGAGTGTATTTTTTTAAAAATCTTACAAAAACATTATAGTGTCGTTTATTGGATTGGGTGTCAAAATAAAATGGATTTACCTTACGTAATTAAAGCAAGTAAGTAATGTTTATCTTTAGCTACCTTGAAGGAAAGTATCCCATTAAAACTCTCCAAGCTATTCTTTTGTTTAAATTTACAAAAAAAATGAATTTAGATTTAAAAAGTCACATTTCGATTCAAGGGCCCGCAAAACAATATGTTTGTCAAGCAAATATTGTAATCACTCGTTCAGCCGATCGATTAATTACTTGCCACGAATAAACCATCCTCAAGTGACCAATGTATTATTGTTATATTAAGATTAATGTCAAACGAATATTTTTCCTATTTTAGGAAATAATAATAAAACATTTTTGTTATTTTTATGAGGCTGGGTTGTTCAGCTGGCAGTCTAAATAAATGTCAAATGACCATTAGCCCCAGACGATTATTGATATATTGTAAAATCTAAATGATAAATGTTTAATCAATCGAACCTTTTGCAAAACCTACTGTATGTATGGATACACATTAATTGAAATGACTAGTAGTTCGCCCCGAACTGTGAACTCGCGCTCGCCCGATTCGCGCTTGATCGATTTGGTTCATATTCGGACTTAAAAATTCTTTTTGCCTTATTTACTCGCCTGCCGAATTTCATGACATTTCGATCAACGATTCTCGAGTTAACGCCGAACAAACTTTCATAAATACATACATACAAACGCTGGATTGTTCTAGTAGACTCGGAGAACTCGCTCACTCGTATGAATGTTTGTTCGACGATAACTCGAGTATCGTTGATCGGAATGTCATGAAATTTGGTAGGCCAGTAAATAAGGCAAAAAAAATAAGTTCGAACATGAGCCAAATTGGTCAAGCAAGAATCGGGCGAGTGCGGGTTAAAAGTTCAGGGCGAACTACTAGTTATGAGCCAGTGACAGCTAGCTTCACGTCTAGTCACGCATGCCTTCCATTCGTTTTTGCAGGAACGTACACATTCTTTCCCTCCTATACAATGTTATTCATAATCCCCTGTACCCTAATTATTTGAAAAATAGATTTGTCCTACGCACTGAACACAGCAACAGAGCGCTTCGGTCTTGTCATCATATCGATCTGGCGATACCCTGGCACACCACTGATCGTTTCTCAAAATCATTTACGGTCAATGCAGTTCGACTTTAGAATGAACTTCCGCACATCCTCAGAAACCTTAATTCTGTGTACTTTTTTAGATATAACCTGAAAAATTATTACCTTTCATCTCTCTAAATTACTCGACTACACTCTTCACTCGCTCGTTCAATCATCCACCCCGCGCGCCCTCCTTTCTTCTCTCTGAATTACTTGACTTCACTCTTCACTTGCTCGTTAAATCATCCACCCCGCGCGCCCTCCTTTCATCTCTCTGAATTACTCGACTTCACTGTTCACTCGCTCGTTCAATCATCCACCCCGCGCGCACTCTTTTCATCTCTCTGAATTACTCGACTTCACTCTTCACTCGCTCGTTCAATCATCCACCCCGCGCGCCCTCCTTTCATCTCTCTGAATTACTCGAATTCACTGTTCACTCGCTCGTTCAATCATCCACCCCGCGCGCCCTCCTTTCATCTCTCTGAATTACTCGACTTCACTGTTCACTCGCTCGTTCAATCATCCACCCCGCGCGCACTCTTTTCATCTCTCTGAATTACTCGACTTCACTCTTCACTCGCTCGTTCAATCATCCAACCCGCGCGCCCTCCTTTCTTCTCTCTGAATTACTCGAATTCACTGTTCACTCGCTCGTTCAATCATCCACCCCGCGCGCCCTCCTTTCATCTCTCTAAATTACTCGACTTCACTCTTCACTCGCTCGTTCAATCATCCACCCCGCGCGCCCTCCTTTCGTCTCTCTGAATTACTCGACTTCACTGTTCACTCGCTCGTTCAATCGTCCACCCCACGCGCCCTCCTTTCATCTCTCTGAATTACTCGACTTCACTGTTCACTCGCTCGTTCAATCATCCACCCCACGCGCCCTCCTTTCATCTCTCTGAATTACTCGACTTCACTCTTCACTCGCTCGTTCAATCATCCACCCCGCGCGCCCTCCTTTCGTCTCTCTGAATTACTCGACTTCACTGTTCACTCGCTCGTTCAATCATCCACCCCGCGCGCCCTCCTTTCATCTCTCTGAATTACTCGACTTCACTGTTCACTCGCTCGTTCAATCATCCACTCCGCGCGCCCTCCTTTCATCTCTCTGAATTCCTCGAATTCACTGTTCACTCGCTCGTTCAATCATCCAACCCGCGCGCCCTCCTTTCATCTCTCTGAATTACTCGAATTCACTGTTCACTCGCTCGTTCAATCATCCACCCCGCGCGCCCTCCTTTCTTCTCGAATCTCCGAGTGTTTGCTGCTATCTGCGGATTATAAGCAATTCAAGAAATTCGCACAATCCTGCCATAAAAAGAGGAAGATGTGGCAAGTGGGGTGAGGCGCGCAGGCAAGCAAAATCTTGTAAATGTGAATAGTTTTGCGCAAAGCGGCGCAGGGCGGTAGCTCAGGGGTAGAACGCTGTCCTCTCAAATCTTTGAGATCCAGGTTCGATCCCCGGCCGGGGCATGCACCAATGAGCTTTTCGGAATTTATCTGCAGAGCATTTAAAACTTACCAGTTACTGAACGGTGAAGGAAAACATCGTGACGAAACCTGCATCCCCTAAAAAGCGTGTATTTGTGCCCGAAGAACGGCGATAGGGCTCACGACCCATCTAAAAATTCGTAGCGGGGGCGATGAGTCCTGCACTGACTCTCCGTGATCGTGAGTATTGTGCACAAAACGTTAGAACGTAATAATCGTCAGTGAAACGCGGGTGTGCCAAGTGTGGTCTGTGACTTGCATTTCACAGTTCACACCCGGAACACCTCTGACACCCCTCGGGGATTCAAGTCGTGACAATATATTTTAATTTATATTTTTGCACAGAATGCACCGCAGTAAAAGAAGCCACGCCCGCTTTACGGTGGGAAGATGTCGCCGGGACACGCTACGCTTTATAAACAATTTGGTCAACTGAGAGTCGGACTCTCTCACAAAGGGTTTTGTACTACCCCACAATACGGATACGGAACCCTAAAAACATTATGGTAAATAAAAACAATATACATGCCAAACATGAAGGCTACAAAAAACAATGTGCTAAAACGGTAGCGCCTGACAAAAAAATTATAATAGTAACACGTATTCTGTCAAATTTTCAACTTCCGTAACAGGTTACGGTTAAAGCTGCAGACCCCTGTGATAGACGGCAGACAAATAAATATAAATACTGTGTAAATGTGTGAGATATACTACATATATGTAATAATCTAGGTTGATATGGAGTCAACGCTTCTATTGTCACTCCAAAATAAAATATTTTGTACCTATCTGTAAAAGACTAAAACAACAAGTGGGCATAGTAGTACCTTTTATAACATGCAACTGGCTGGGGGAGACTGGAGTCTGCAATACAGTCTTTACTAACGCAGACTCTAGGGCTCAACTTATTAGATTTAAGCCAAGCTGTGATCTGATTATGTTGATTTGTTATGTAGTAATTTTATAACACATTTATTTAATTCAATTTTATTTGATAATAACACAAAATGTAAATTTGTATTTGGCTTTGTATGTAATTATTCTATAAATAAATTTTGATTTGATTTGATTTGAGCTCTGTTTGGCCCTTCGGGTACGGAAACCTAAAAAGAGCACAAAGCGCTGCAGAGGGCGTACGGAAAAGGTGCGTGGCTAAGTACAAGAACCACCGTTGATCTGCGTCCCCGGATCGGCCCACTATATGACATCGATGTCGAAAGTGGGTTTAGGATGGTGGCGGGATTGGTGTGCCGCCATCTGCAACTAACTTCACTACCGCTACTCGAATTGTATTATGTTTATGTTATCATCATATCAGACTATAAGTTCTGAATAGCACAAACAATAATTTATTAGTAATTTAATATTAAAAAATTGCAATTGTTATATATAATAGGTAATCTTATATATTTGTAAACATCAGCATGATCGATCTTTTGGATAAATATTTTATAATGTAAAAATTGGGTCCTTTTTTAAGTAGAAAGACAAATTTTGATAAATCCCGTGTGATGATAAAATTCTAGTAACTATTGTTCATATTGGTCATCTTCGTATCCCTTCCTCATCTACTTCCGAAAAAATCGATACAAACTCAATGGCCGCACGCTCCGAAGAAAATCAAATTAAAATACTTGTTTTAATTATACATTGTGCTCGAGTGCTGCAGAACACCTTCCAGAACAGGTTCGTGCTTGTAGAATAACAACCAACTATTACATCTTAAAAGATTTTTAAAATATTTAATTTTGTTGTTTGTTTTGAAAAAATTGTTTTAAATCCGAACAAAACTTCTTATCAAAAATCGTCCACCTTCGGCTTTCGCAAATTGTCGCATATGTCAGAAATGCCGTTCAGCGGCTCCAGAAGTAAATCCATTCGGGGCTCATTCGAATCGTCTTCGTCTAACGACGAAAGAGACAAATGTATATAAGTAAGAGAGACAAATAACAAGTCTCCTGCTCACTCAGTTAAGTTTGTTCCTTTTGTCGTCTGTCGAATGAGCCCCGAACGGCTTTACTTCTAGAGCATCTGATTAGCTACGTAGCTTTGAAGATAAGTGACGTTTGTGTATTCGGTGGTTACCCGACCACGAGTAATAGAAATATATATAGGTACTGTTTGTTAAAAACCTTTATAGGTATGCTAGGTTTTTAACGAATCTCTTATAATATACGTATTTATAATATACCTAATTGTACATACATAGTTATTTTTAAAATGTTGTAAGAATTGTAGTAAGATTTAAGAATTAAAAGGATTTAACAAAATGATCTATCGACTTTTCTTCCTGTACGATACCAAATAAAAACGTATTGCCAAATATTATACAATTGAATGGTTTTATTAGTTTTTAGATACCTAATTGTAGATTTTTTGTAATTTATCACTTACACCCGAATTGAGCACTTTACTTTTAACACTCTTGCGAAGAATACAAAAGAATTGCGGCACACCAAATTTTTTTACGACTTTTTTATGCGAATATCGTGCTGGTCAGTGCTATTGTTATGAAAATAAAACAAACAACAATACGTTTATTTGCTTATAAAATGTAAAAAAAAAACAAATGCTTGTGTAACTTTTGAGTATCTATCTCTTCTGTTAACTTATAAGAATAAATATGCAAACAAAAAAACATTTAATTTAGCAAATTCACCTATTATAAGAAAGTTAATTTTTCCATATATTTACAATATTTTAATATAAAAAAGCAGCGGTAGCTCAGGGGTAGAACGCTGGCCTCTCAATCTTGGGGACCTGAGTAATTGAGTTTTTTGGAATTTATGTGCATAATATTTGTTCTTACTGAACTGCTGTACTTGCTGAACGGTGAAGGAAAACATCGTGAGGACACCTGCATGCCCTAAAACAGCGTGTAATTGTGCCCGAAGTACAGCGATAGGGCTCACCACCCATCACGTTGGGACGTAATAATCGTCGATGAAACGCTGGTGTACCGAGTATGGACTGTGACTTGCATTTCACAGTTCATACTCTGAACACCTCTGACACCCCCCGGGGATTCATGTCGTGACGATATATGTTTATATATGAGTTAATATAGAAAATATTATAAATTGTACACTTTTAATTCGAAAAACGGCTCGATCCGCGGCCTCGCTGAAGATTTTAGATTTTCAAATCAGAACTTTAGAACATATTGGTTGGAAAAAATTGTTCAATGAATTCATAATTATGACAAATAAGTGGTTTAGAATACTACTTCAGATGGACTTTGAGTCCAGTGCACTAAAAATACCCACCAAGCTAGCGAATCCACGGGCAAAAGCTTGCACTTATATTATTACATTGATATTTTGGGGTATATACCTATAGACAAACAATCAATTTACTAATTTATGTATGACACTAAAAGCACTGTTACTTACTTATTTTTAAATCGTGCTACGAAATTAAATTCTCGTAGGTCATGCGTAGCACTGATTTACCCGACCTGCAGTGTAACAAGCTACGAAAATAATTTGAAACTATGTCACGTGCAGTCACAGCTATGCGTGCAGTTTATTTAAACGGTAGTTTTAATATTATGTTATAAAATAATTATAAGTAACAAATTGAATTAGTTATTTAATTTCGGGGCTCTTTAAGCGAAAACATATTGGAACTCAGTAAAAATAAGGTAACCTATGATTCGGGTGTATTTTTTAACATTTAATATTATAAAAGCAAAGAATGTATAAAAATTAAATGGGTAATGTCCATGATGAATAAAGTCTGAAAATAGCTTTTGGGGGAGCTTGGTTGTATAATAATGAAGTAAATCAGTTGTGCGTGTTTTCGTGTGTGTTCAACTTAAGTAAGTTGAAGTGTTAAGCTAAAAATGTATCAGTGTGTTTTCATCAATGTATATAAGTTAAATTACAATAATCTCAGTAACAATATGAAGTCATTTATTTTATTGGTACTAAAATACCAGCAAAATACAAATATGATTAAGACTACGGCGTAGAGGGTCTACAAAGCATAGGATCGTAGCACTTGCTACGCCGTAGTTAAACGTGGATTCGAGTGTGAAGGAACACCGAGTTTTTTTTTCGTGTTTTTTTTTTTCTTTTTTTTCTTTTTTTTACCATTTACACACAATTATCATTATAACAAAAAATAACAATAGCAGCTAAAAACCACAAAGGTTTAGACTTGTGCTATCATGAGTCACGTAGTTGTTAATTAGGTACTTTGTTTACAATTAACAGCTAAAAATTATAAATGTAATTATATTATACATAGGTACTAATTATTATTTTCTTTCACTGGAGCTAGGTAAGTAAAAGATGTAAGAGAGTAAGCTGATACTTGTGTTATGATGAAATATTTGAACCAAGAAGATATTTTTTTAGTTTAAACTTAATATTATTAGGAGTTAAACTGTTGCAAAGATCGGAGGGTAAGCTATTGATAAGCCGAGGCACCATAAAACCGTTTTTTTTTAACTTATCTACTCCCACTCCATTTATTACATTTTTAAGGGTTCCGTACCCGAAAGGTGCCAAAAGGGACCAAATTCTAAGCTTTGGCTCTGTCTGTCTGTCCGTCTGTTCACAGCTTTCCTATTACAGGAATCCACAGCTTTAGCCGTAATGGAGAGTAAGTTGAAGTTTTCACAAAAAACGTGTTACAATGGCCTCTATCACGCCAAATAATAAAAAAACAAGGGGTTGACATTACCCATACGAAAAACTTGAAAAAGTGCAATTTTTCAAGCTACGAGTATTTGTTTCAGCTCTGTCTTAAAGACGGTAACAAGTTTAAAATTTGGTCATATTACTAACGCTAAAGTAAAATAACTTAGGTTTCCTTAATTAAAAGAAGCTTAATTGTTCATTTGTCAAATAATTTTAGTGGCTTGTATTTTGTTGACTTGATGTTACTATTGTTGTTATTTACCATAAAGTTTTTGGGTTCCGTACCCGTATTGTGTGGTGGTACGGAACCCTTTTTTGCGTGAGTCTTACTCACACTTGGCCAAATTATTTATTGCCCTATCCGTCCAAAATAGACTGATATTCATGGTATGTACGCATTTTTCATACAATACCGATGAATTCGAGCGCATTTATCTTTCTGTACAAACTTCAAATAAGTAGAGCAAATACAAGTACATACAAATACATGTACCTGCTGTTCATGCTACCTATTTGTAAACAATTTTAATGGCTATGACATCGCAATAAGGAATGCTAATAGGTAGCCTGTCATGCTGCCGTCCGTACGTAAAAGGTTTGTCTCCCAAAAATACGCTTTGTTGAAAAGGGTTCGACAGAAACTACAATATATTTCTTTTATCCGTCCGCCCTCTCATCGAGTTAAAAGAAAGTGGGAAATTTTAACTTATGCCCGTTACTTTGTCCACTTTAAACACTTTAATATCGGATATAAAATCATCATAATTTGACCCGTCTTCAGTAGAAGTTCCTATGTAATCTAGACCCATTGCTTCATAATATAACATCATAAAAACCTATCGGCACGACTTATATCCTCATATCCCGAAGAGGGTGTCAGAGATGTTTCCGAGACTTTACTGGAACAGTCAACATTCATACAGCCATTTTCACCGACGATGTAAGGCTTATGGCCTTTAGATATATTATTAATATATCCTTTTTAGAGCATGCAAGTTTACTTCGCAGTGTTTTCCTTCACTGTTTAGCAAGTTGTAAGATAAAAATACCAACCTCCATCCAACGATGCCGGGCTCGACTGTGGAGGTACCACTAACTCACAAACCCCCCCCAAAGTTATGCAGAAGAGAATAAGAGGACAACTCTCAAACAGGCACAACCAGATGGCCCACTATGTCTGGGACCGATTGAGGCGGTATATCCATCCCCAATTGCCAGCCTTCATATAAAACAGATTGGTGACTGGCAGTGGCGTCACTGATTTGAGGGTTTCATTTCAACCCGCCTGTCCAGTGTGTGTAATTTTTTCCAGGAGGACCGCCAGGAGTGGCGAAATCTTGGAATGAGATATGTTCAGCAGTAGACGAATCAGCCTGATGGATATATTGATTATTTGGAGTGCATAACAAACTAGAAATGCAATAGGAATAAAATTCTAATGATGGCACAATGAACTTTTAAAAAATATTTGTTTTACTTGATTTGTTTCTTACTAACTTTTCTAGTTTGTGTACTCGAAATTATGCTATGAGTACCCAAAGCGATCCCTGAGTACAGCCGCCAATAGCCGCCTCTGTATTTAAACAGTAGATATTTTGCCCGGGGTTTATTAGAGCGTGAAATAAGGTTTCGGTACCCATACAGAACTATCTATCAATTTTGGGTTGAGTGTAAGAAACTAGTTTGGCGCTTGAGGCCCGCGCAGGATACGTGTGTGTTTGGGACGCTTAGATACAAAGACATCAATGTCTTTGTGACCAGACACGCTGTTCGGTATCAAAATCGACAACATTACAAATTATTAATTGATGCAAAATAAAAACCATTTCGAGATATATGGGCATTCTCAGCATCATATATATTTTTTTCAGAATTAAATCGGGATTAAATATTGAGATATTATCAAAAACCAAAAGCTAAAAATATGGTAAACACAGGATTTTAAAAACAGTTTCCTTTGCTAATCAACTATCATGCCATGTGACAGCAGACATAAACATGCCAAGCTTTTTTTTTTAATAATCCATTGGCAATGAACATTGACTTTTGAAATCCTCAGATGCGAACAAGTTTGTTTTTAATGTTTTTATTGAAAGTCTTAAATTTTGTTTATATTTTGTTAATTTTTATTTTGTTTTATTTTATGTTTTTCTTGCGTAATTTAATGTTTTCTTATTCACTCATTCTAAAAGGACGTAAGTCACATCTGAGGATTTCAAAAGTCAATTTTCATTACCAATATGGGTAACTAAAATGAAATGTTGTCGCTCGCATAGGATTTTTGGCCTCCAACTCAGTGCGCAAGTTTTCAGTGCGGTACGTCATGTCTACAATACACGTCTTTGCTTAGGTGAACCGAGCGCGCGTTGAATGCTGATTGGACGCTTGCCCAACAAACTGCCAACAAGCGTCAAACGCATAGTGCATGAAATACGGGATAGAAGGCACGCGTGATGTTAGTCACAGATGCATGGCATCGGAACTTTGACCAGGAGAGTGCGGGGGGGGGTACTGCGCAAATGACAGCTTACTGCACAAAAGCCTTCTAGCTCCAACTGTCCACATTTGGTAGTGGAAGTTTTGCGTTGGGACGGTATATAAGGTGACTTTTGTTTATGTACCAGCATTCATACTGGAGACTCGGTAAGTGGTCAGGACCAAGATTAAATCCAATGACTCTGCTTGCCACAAACGAAGAAATTTTTTGTGCCTCCATACTTGTTCAAGAATAAACTTCGACTCAATAAGTATAGGAAGTCTAAATTTTATTTTGCGTATTTAAAAACCACTAACCGAGTCTAGAGTATAAATTTGGCTATATAAACGAAAGTGACCTTAAATGCTTCCTGTAAACTTTAGTATTGGTGCAGAGAAAATGACAAGGAAAATGTGTGAATGGAAACAACAAAGAAGACATCGTGTTCATCCATTTAACGCGAGACTTGCATTTGGCAAAATTCAATTCAATTTTGTACCCTTAATGAGAGATTAAGAAAAAAACATATCTCGGCATAAATGCTGGAGAGGGTATCATAGGTGTATCTGGATGTGGACTTTTAACTGCAAGTCACAGTCCAAACTCGTACACCCACGTTTCATCGACGATTTCTACTTCCCAGCGTGATATGTGGTGAGTTCTATCGCCGTATTCTGGACACAAATAGACAGCTAAGAACACTGAAAAAACTGGTCATCATAAATTAAAGTGAATTCTGCTGAATTTATGATGATTCACGTAAAGTAGGGAGCATACAGACATCACAAAAAATACGATGAAACTACTGTTGCTGCTGCTAGCGTTATAATATGACGCACTTTCACTATAACTTTGTAGGAAGCAGAAAGAATTATGCGCTCCGTCACAGCTTTTATGGTGACAGTAAGCATACCGTAGTGTGACGGACCTCTTTTATGGGGAAGGCATGATAACATTTACAAAAATGATAATCTTATTTTCTCGATTATTTCCTCAAACGTTTTAATAACAGCATAATATTTTCCAATTATTACCAAATTGAAAAACAATTCACCGTATTTTAAACTTATGTAGGTGGTAGAGCTAATGCCGGGCTCGACTGTGGAGGTACCACCATCTTACTCGCAAATCCTCCCGAAGTTATTCGGGGGAGAGTAAGAGGACAGCTCTCAGGCAAAAAAACCAGGCGGCCTACTATTGCCTGGGACCGATGGATGGCGGTATATCCATCCCCAATTGCCGGGCCTTATATAAATCAGACTGGTGACGGGCAGCGGCGTCACTGGTGCAAAGGTTTCGGCACCGCGCTCACCAACCCGCCCGCTCAGCATGTGTGAGTATGGGCATTTCTTCCAGGAGGATCGCCAAGAGTGACGAAATCCTGGAAAGGCCTATGTCCAGCAGTGGACGAAACAGGCTGATGGATGGATGGATGGAATGCTATTTTATAATGAAGCCAAAAATACATTTTTCTCGACTAAAATACACATACAGCGGACATATGTGAGACAAGACCGATCGGCAGTATTTGTTTGCACAAAAGTACGTTTTTTTATTTTTCAACTATAAATCCCGTTGATATTTGAAAGCGTGCCCCACCCTAGACTTTCGTCTTCCGACGCCTATGACCACGTAGCTCAATATGCCAGGGACCAATTGATGACAATATCCATCCCCGATCGCCGGCCCTTATCCAAAATCAACTGGTGACGGGCAGCGGCATCACTGGTGCGAGGGTTTTGACACCACGCTTACCGACCCTGTGTCACTTTCAAGAGATCCACCAAGAGTAGTGAAATCCAGCAGTGGACGGAGACAGGCTGTAAATGGATGAGTGTGCCTTTCAAATCATAAACACAAATGCATGCACGCAGCCTCAGTTGTAGCCACTAGACCACAGGGGCGATTAAAAAGTATTACCTATAGTTAATTATTTTCGTTGGAGTTTCCAATAATTTGATCAAACTTCTTACGCCGTAACGATCCTTCACAAGTTATCGGTACCGGGAACTGGAGCCAGCTTCATTATGCGAAGCCTTTGCGAAGCACCCTTATCCTGCAATAAGGGTACGTTAAAAGTAAGCTTACTTATTTGTTTTGTTTTTGTTCCGTATTCCAATCAATCGCATTCTGGAAGTATTTCGTTGCTCCTAATTACGCTTATATAATTTGGATACAATTCATCTTGAGAATCCCATATCCATGATCCTTAAAATTTTATGCAACTATTACTTTTGGTGTCCAGCATGGTCATTGTAATAAAATACACGCATCGTTTCAGCTTGATATTAAGGTGACTTTCGTTTATATAGCCAAATTCATACTAGAGACTCGGTAAGTAGTCAGGACCCTGTTTGCGAAATAGGAAAAAAAAAGTATGCTCCTCTATACTTTTTCAAGGACATCCTAGACTCAATTAGTATAGGAAGTCTAAATTTTCTTTTGCGTATTTTACAGAAAGGGTAATTGAACTTTGGTCCTGGCCACTTACTGAGTCTCTAGTATGAATTTGGCTATATAAACCAAAGTCACCAAATATTTATATACACTTAAAAAATGAGTCGCGTCGCTAGCAGCACGAAGCACGCCAAGGGAGGAGCTTGATGCAATTCGTTGGAAATAATTGAATAACATTTTATAATCCAAAAACGCAGAGATGGGCCACGCACGGATGCCGATAAAACTATAACTAGTGCCAAATAAACCGTACAATACATGCGCCAAGCAATATAACCCAGGTAAACTTTTATGCCATATCCATACCTATGGTTTAATGCGTGACAAAGGAGAGCATAAAAAGTTATTCATCCTGAATTATGTTGCTTGATGTATGTAAGTGGACCTAAGTAGACCTAGTTTAAAACCTAGCTTCCTGAAATGTCAATCTTACTGATGCCAAACGGGACCCTATTACTAAAGCTGTCTGTCCGTCCGTTCGTCACAGGGGTCTACAGGTTCAGCCCTTATCGGTAGCCAGTTGAAATTTTCACAGAATAAATGTTACTTATGCCCTCCATCACGGAAAATAAAAATATATTTTAAAAAAACTATGGTGGTCCGTACACAAAAATCCTCGTCAAAGTAACATTTTGTTTACGTATTTGTTTCAGCTCTATCTCAAAGAAGGTAATAATTATTATAAGTTTCAAAGCTCAAATTGTTGTTAATATTCTTAAGTAAAACAATAAATAATAAATTTTGGGTACTGGACTCTGCGGCAGCCGAATTGTTTGTCATCAGGTGCTACCATTTAATCGTAATATGAATAAGAACTTTTTGATGCGAGTTCGCGAAATGATACTGGCCACTTGCATTCTCCATAAATTATTTTAAAAAAATACAACGTTATCGATCGGTCTTCCTTGTTAAAGCGGCTTGCTTAGTGTCTCCTTGATGATGCTACAACATCTAATATTGTTCTTATTTACCATCTCTTACGGTTCTGTGTCCATGTTGTGTGATGGTACAGAACTATTTGTGCGCGAGTCCAACTCGCATAAATAATTTTAGTGTTTTTTCTTTTCTACAATAAAAACTTTACAGGAATCTCACTAACTTGTATACCCTGCTGCCTAGCGGACAAAGCTCTTGTAACACTTTAGCAGTGTAAATATGTAGTACAGCTGGGAATGTGGGCCGCATTCCTAATTTAAATACCCATGAGGGACCGAACTGTTAGTGCTGTCGGGCATATCTTTGGTTAAATTTCAAGATACGACGCACACACCAGTGGAGTGTGATGATACTGCTTAAGCATGACGTCATAACACAACATGTATGTGAAACTAGTATTTAACCGGCAAACTAACGCCTGATCGTCATTTATATGTATATATCGTCGAATGATAAACATTTCGTGAAAAAAGCGCGAAAACCCATGGCGTATGGCCTAGGCTTACAGAAGAATATGCTTAAGGGGTTGGCAGCATTCGAAAAGTTGCGTCATTTATTTACGTCGTCAATACCGCAGGCTCAGATGTACAACCAGTGCGTTATTTATGGCGCTAAGAGGTGGTCTCTTACAAAGGGCCTGATCCACTGATTTAAGGTCGCTCAGCGAGCTATGGAGCGGGCTATGCTTGGGTTATCTCTGATGGATAGAATCCGAAATGAGAAGATCCATTGGAGATTGAAAGTAACCGACATAGCTTGCAGAATCAGTAAGTTGACGTGGCAGAGGGCAGGCCATATTTGTCGCCGACATGATGGTCGTTGGGGCCGGCTTTAGAATGGAGATAAACGTACAGCAAAGCGTAATGTATACCGACCTCGTGCCCGCTGGACCGACGACCTGAAGACGGTTGTGGGTGGCGGCTATGAGGAGGACGGAGAATCGCCAAGAGTGGTGAAATCTGGGAGACTTATGTCCAGCAGTGAGCGAACACCGGCTGGTGGATAGATGGATGGATGGGGGAAAAGAAGCAAAGCTGTTCGGGGCATCATCACTAATCCCCTCTTCGACAAATTACTAAAGGAACAAACTACAAAAGTGACCAGGACAAATGTTATTTGTCTCGCTTACTCGTATACATATGTCCCTTTCGTCGATTGACAAGGACGATACGAGTAAGCCTCGAACGGTTGTGCTTCTAGCGCTGCTGGTCTGCTTCTGCATAACATCACACTATCACACTATCGCACTATCACACTTCACACTAATATTATAAATGCGAAAGTTTGTGTGTGTGTGTGTGTGTGTGTGTGTATGTTTGTTACTCTTTCACGCTGAAACGGCTGAACGGATTTGGATGAAATTTAGAACTAGACTCTAACTTAACACATAGACTACTTTTTATCCTGGAAAAAAGCATGTCGTTAAGAATAACACCCGGGCGGAGCCGCGGGCAAAAACTAGTAAAAAATAAAAAGCGTATATCTTTGCTGCACAGAGGGTGTAGGGTTTCCCAGTCTTGACTCTTCTGGGAACAGTCATTACCCTTTTGTGTATATTATAATTTTCTGCGATTTTGCAATTGCTCAATGGACTAATTTGTTTGTTTAAACGAGTACCAGTTCTTGTTTCCATAACCACTAAACTTTCACAGTGTTTATATAATAGGACTTCTTGCCAGCTTGGAGGTTTGTAATTTGCAGCACCACTGAAATACTGCGCCGCATGCAATATGGCACCAAGAAGAGACAGCTTCTTGCATAAGTAATGAGAGAGTATCAACCGGAAAATATAATTTGGTCCAATGGCACAAAAAGCTTTTGCAATCCGAGATAAAGTTTAATTGGATTCAATTTCCTTTTTTTCTTCAAAAGATCGGTCTCTTGCGATTTGTATTCTTGACCTGAATTTCGAGGATTTTTTGTAACACTGAAACGATGAAGTGACTTTGACCTGGAATGTAACATAAATCTGCACAAGTAATAAGCCTGCTGAAAGAATAGTTAATGCTTTTTACGTAAAATAACACTTTTTACTTGCAAAAGGTATTGTATGAGGTATTTATAAATGACTAGCTTTTAGGCCGTGGCTCCGCCCGCGTTTATTCAATCTTTGCCCTGTTTTCAGCTCGGGCGTTATTTTATGATCACCTATTTTAGCCTACTTGTTGACCAGGGTCACTACGTCAAACGCATTTATATTCGTGGAGTGGCTCTCGAGTTAAAACGGAACATACAGACAGTCAGACAAAAATTAAAAAAAAACCGGCCAAGTGCGTGTCGGGCCACGCACAATGTGGGGTTAAATTTTTTTCAAAGTATTATTTTACCGTTTTGTTGGCGTGATTAACATTTATATCCATGCCAAATTACAGCTTCATAGTACCAATAGTCTCTGCGCACGGTGAGGTATTGGACACAAAAAGCTGGCCAGATCATTTTTGTTCTTAAAATTACTCTGCAGTGGTCGTTTACATATTACATAGATACATATACTCATTTCTGTCTCCCAGAAGGATAGGCAGAGACTAATGATTTCCATCTGCTACGATCCAGACACACCTTTTTCGCCTCTTTAACATCCTTCAAGACAAAATTTTAGTGAATGCAGTGCGAAATGCGTCCTTTACGTAGTATCTGGCTTAAATTTGCACGATAGTGTAAAAAATGGTGGTTTGGACATGTAGAGAGGAGATGATGGATTAAAAGTAGAGTGACGAAAAAAAAATTATGGTGATGCACAAGTGGAAGGCTTAGCTCGATCAGGCCGACCTCATTTAGTATATAATATAGGATTTTATCCTTTATCAAGTCGATCGAAAAAATGAAATTTAAAAAGATTATATAACAGTAATTATTCATGGTCTGTATGATCTTCGTCACTTTCAGTTTCTGCAGAGCTGTTGGGTTCTCCAGACAGTAATAAATCTAGTGTTTCCTCAGAAAATGACCTCTTATTCTTCTTTGGCAGCATTCTCATACCCGTGAGAAGGGGATCGGATGTCAGCAAAAGACGATTCAAGATATCTTCATTGATAATGTATCTTATTCTTGATCATTTATGCTTAATATATTTTTGCGTGTTTTGGTCTTATACATATAACATCATACATGTTGAGCACATTTTCTTCCATAAAGTCCAGTTTTTTGCCAAAACTAATCTCACTAGATCTTTCTATTATGGCGTAAATGTCTTTTCGACTAATAAAAGTCACGCTAGAAGGCCCTGAAATAAATAAAATACATTTCACAAACAGGAGAAAATTCATTAAAATTCCATCCGCGGCATGCCACGGCAGATTTTTTTATATTCGTATTTAAACATAAGTACTCATTATTTTGAAGTACTATTGAATGCTTAGAAATGCTTAGAAATAAAGTAAAATACTAAATGTTTGTTTTAAATCGAGAAAAAGCCATTTATTTTTATCTAGTATGTTTTCGGCACTGTTATTGACCAAAGTCCGTTATCAATTTTTATAAAAACTATGTTTTAAACAAATATATACCTGGTTCTTGAGAATCCATAACACAATTTCACAAACGTGTCTTACAAACAAAATTAGTATCGTTTTTAATATGTTGCAACTTAGAGCGCATCGACAAATACGCGTACACTGATAGCGAACGGTAACTTTCGATTGACGGGTAGGCGCGTGTCTAAGTTCAGGTAGAAAAAAATGGCCACCTTTAATTGCGCCGACACCAGTTTTTGTCCAGTAATGGATCATTTTGTAATTACGACTTTTTGTGTCTAATACCCTACCGTGCTGCGTTAAGCCGCGGAAGGACAGACGGTCATGGCGAAACTATAAGGGTTCCTTGTCGGACTACGGAACCCTAAAAAAGTTTTTTTTTTCCAAAGAACAACAAATAACAAATAAAATCATTTAATTTAAAATTTCGCAAAATTATTCAATGTACAGACACGACTTTTTTACTAATGAACACGATTTGATATGAATACCGTTGAAAGATGTTTTTTTCCGGAAGGTGTATCAATTAAATAATATTTTGGGTAAGTAGTTTTTCAGATATGTTAACCTAATTCAAAGAAAAATTTAGTTATCCCGCAAGTCAGACCTCCTTTAAGAAACACTATTTAAGGTACCTGGTCTGTAAAAATAATATGAACATTGGAAAGCCTTATAATTTAGCTTCAGTGTAAATATACAAGGTGACTTTCAAACAAACCCCGATAATTTTAGAGGTTATTAAGAAACGTTTAAAATTAAAAGTAAAAATATTATTTAAAAAATTTAGTCGAAAATAGTCCAAAATAGTGGGATCAATTATAAAAATAACTTCGCGCGATCTAATTATGTTATCTCTTCGGGTGACCATGATTTCTTTGGATTTTACGAAAATCTTCAAAAGGTTCCAACTTTAAAAAATAACTCTGAATATGATTTTGAATGGTTTAAAAAAAAACAGTTTCTATTCTTCTACCAAATACTAAATTATCGGGGTTAGGTTGAAAAGTCACTCTGTATAGTCGCTCCATGACCTATGCAAAACTTTATGCTGATTTAAGGGGACACCGAGTTTCTGGGGGCGTTTAGTGCGTCATACACATAGTGCGAAACCAGCAAAAGCGAACGAGAGTTTTAAAACCGTGCTTATAGCGCAAACAATACAAGCAGCCCGTCCAACGGCCAAAACCGGACTGCGGACAGGGGGGAAGCGAGTATTCGTATTGTTAAAACAAACGCACATTTTGAAAATTTAAAGTGTATACGTTATCAGAAACAAGTAATTTTGTTATTATTCTCAACTTGATGGCCTTCCGTGAAGTATTTACACCGTACTATGGATTTATTACGTTTATTTTTTAGAAATAACGTTGGATTTTTTTTCTAACGAGGTAAGTACGAGTAATTGTGTTTCTAAAGTGTAAAATTTATGGAGTGAATCCTCGAATATCTTACATATCAATTGCAAAACTAAAGCTTAAATAACAAGTATACAGCAAGAACAAACGCAATTATTTCGCAGAAAGCTCGATGCCCCCGTAACTGAAATATTAGGGAGGTGCAAAATTTGATAAGTCTTACAGAAAAATGCCTTTTAATGGATCCGTACAAATTTGATGTACAATTGACATATTCGTTTATATTCGATAAAATCCTGATGTCAAAATTATTGTATAGGCTATATATGTAGGCTATATATATAGGCTATAGGTACGTTCAAATAAAAATAGTGACGAGATTTCATTGAACAAATTTCTAAGTTTATATTTTCCACATATTGGCCCCTTTCAACGCGCTACCATATATATGTATGTATTGCTATGTAACAAACATCTAGCCTCAGTCAGATAATGAAACATGGACCAACTTGTATGTAGTAATTTCGAACATGTGGTGTTAACAAATTATCTACATAATATCTATTACAAGGGTGTAAGGGGGCAACATTTATTTTTATCAAAATTATTTATTAACATAAATGTATTAATTAGATATGAGTAAACACAATAACAGTTCTGCCAGAGAGAGTGCATTTTCTAAAAATATAATAACCTTTTTAACATCAGTTACATAGTCATCTAATATTAAATTTATATCAATTTAATTAGATATGATAGCCGCTATGGCTATTCAAAGAAATCCCCGTAGGCCGTGCGTAGCACTGACTCATCCCACCTGCAGCGTAGCAAGCTACGAAAATGATTTGAAGCTACGGCGCGCGTAGTTATTTTATATTTCATTGAAGATTGTAAGTAATAAACTAAATTTAATTGAATTATTCACATTCAGCTGATTGAATTTTAGATCTTTTTAAGCAAAAGGGTATTGGGACTCCGTAAAAATAAGAAATATTTTGATATTTTTTCAATTCATTATAATAAAACTCTTTGTACGGCAATGAATGTTTGAACATTGTACATACATATTAATAAAGTCTGATATTGAGCTTGTGGGAGAATCAATCTAAAAACAACCTCATGTGCGTTTCATAAAAAAGTAATACAGTTGTGTATGTGTGTGTGTTAAACTTAAGTAGATTGAAGTGTAAAGCTAAACTTATATTCTAACAGTGTGTTTTCAGATATTAAGCTTTACGAATTTAGCGATGTTAATCGCCCACTGCAGCGCTGGGCTCGGCTAACAGATGAGAATTGATAACGGCAAGCCCAAGGAATTAAGCGGATTTCTGAGGCTTAGCGCTTAATACGAAGTACTGCGTGCCGAGCTTTATCTACGGCTACTTTCTGGTAACTCTTACTTTCGAGCCATAGACACGGACATAGACTTACATTTATTGATAAATTATTGAATTAATAATATTCATTAATTTAATAATTCCTTAAGTGGTATACAATAATCGTCTCCGAACCACTAGTACCATTGAACAGTAGGTACCATAATCGGTACACATCATTACTATATAAATACTTCGGTGTAATAATTTATCAAATTCCTAAGTTTCAAACCCCATATTTATCACATGTCAAGTAGAATACGTAAGCTCATATACATATTTAAAACGATCAGACATGTTGCAAATCCTACCGTCATTCGCACTATATATTATGCCCTATGCAAATCCATCTTACCTTATTGCATTACTTCCTGGGGAGGGCTACCTAAAACAATAATGAAGACTCTAGAAATTTCCCAACGATCTATCTTAAAGATCGCGACCTTTCGTCCTATCGTTTATCCCACTACCGAACTGTATAGACACGTTCAAGTTCTAAACGTAAGACAACTTTTCATTCTTCACGCAAGGGATGGCGAGGGATCGCCGTCCATGTTTTTACGGAACCCAAATTTCTATTATTTGTTGTTAAAGTATTTGCTACAATCCGCCCACATTTTTAAATTTATTACCGTTCTAAAGATAATGCTAAAACAAATAACGTTCAGATCCAAAATATAATTTTCACCAGCTTTCAGAACCTCTGCTACATTAATTAATTTGCTCTAATAGTCAATGGTGTGGATTCCTTTCAATGAGAAGGGATAATCTCTTAATACTCCTTAAGCATAGGCGTAACTAGTTAGGAGCCAGGGGGGCACGGCTCTACCCAGAGTACTGCCCCCCCCCCCCAGGATCACGGGTGTAAAAATATGCTTTACCCAATTTAAGGCGTTATTTGGTGTGCTTTTAGGTTTGCATGTGATCTTGTTGTATGGAGGATTATCTCTATTAATCATGTCTCGACCATATAATAGAGAACAGACACTTGTTGATTTCTTCATGAGTTAGAGTCGGGGGAACCCAGCTACAAACCCTAGTTACACCAAGGTCCTTAAGGCGAGGTTATCCAGCGAAATCTGTCCTGCTCCAACGCTTTCATTTAAGACATGTTTATCCTGCTCAGTGGAAGCACGCTGCTCAGACAACTTGCGGTTTCGAGGTGTTTTTATATATTATTTTGGAATTAGAGGGATTTGTTTTTAAAATGACGGCCGTTTTATGTCACAAACTTAATACAGCTCAAATTAAATGACATTTAAATCATAGCTTAGACTTATCTTTGCGATATTATTGGATCAAGCAAAATGTAAGTAATCGTGCATCGAATGGGCGATATATCAAGATCAAAGAGTGAAATATGACATATATTTTTTACAAAATTTAATCATCGCCATTTATCGGTTTAAAATGAATTTGAAAAGGGACAAAATGGGATAACCCCCCCTTAAGGGTCCGTATAATGCTATATGCCCAACTTCAAATGTTTTAATCGGCATGGTAAAAATAATATAGACAGTAGACTATAGAGCTGATAGATGCATCTTAGAAAAAACGCAAAATCTTAAAGTTCGCTTGATAGAAAAAAATTACGAAGTTATCTCTAAATTTCAGGTTTTTCGAGTGTTAAAGGGCCTTCTTTAAATCATACAGCCTTGAAATTTATATTAAATATAAGTTAACAAATAACATCATCAGCTCGTCTTAGAATATTTAAAAATTTTCATCTAAAAGCAGAGTTATTAAATAAAAACGCAGATTATTGTGGGCGCGTGTTTCTTGGTGGTCGTAACAGCCACGACTGAGAGCGCGCTATTTTAAACCAAAAGGAAACGTCGTAGAGTTCAGTTCTGATTGATACAAAATGAGGTGCTCAATCTGACCTTATACGCAGCCTTAAGGGTAAATGGCCAATTTCCATCTAGGAACAAAGAAATTAAAAAATCTCTGCAATTCTTTTCGATGGAGGTCCATTACAGAATAAACATTCCGATTCTTCGGCGTCACTATACGGGAACGTTATTTTGTACTGGAATTGCCTTTTGCCCGCGTGAAACACTTCACTAAGGACACTTTTTTGGTCAATTTATACCAGACCCGAGGTCCATTTGGTAGTACGTAAATGACCTACAGACAAACAGATTTTATTCCTTTATATTATTAATGTAGAGTGAAGATTTTTCAAGTCTTTACCTATTCTTTTTTACTGTTTTTTATACAAATATGCTCCAACGGTGCCGGTGGTTATAAAGAGCATGAAAAAAGTAGTGCATTAGTATGATGTAAGATTTCTCTATCTCTAACCATAAAACTGCGTGTAGGTAAAAAGTAATGTAAATTCAATGAGGGTGCTGCTGTCGTACACGTAGCTACCTACCGTATATAGTCTGACAAAACAACTTTAATACTTTAATAAGTATTATCTTTTAGAAACTCTTTACTTAAACTATCGAAATAAATGTAATATTAATATTAATCAATTTACAAAGTGGCAACAACAAAAATAATTTGGCCAAGTGCGAGTCGAACTCGCGCACAAAGGGTTCCGTACCACCACACAATACGGGTACATAACCCTTAGAACATACATATCAACAATAAAGATACAGCAACATTAAGGCGACAAAAAATACCTGACAAATAATTCAGCACCCCCTGAATGCGGAACCCTAATTTTATATTTATTTTTTTTAGTTTAGAGTATGTACAATAATGTTGAAACTTGTATGTATCACCATCTTTGAGATAGAGCTGAAATAAATAACGTTAAAAATTTGTAACTTTTTCGAGGTTTATTGTATGGGGACTCTCCTTGGGTTCCAATTTTTTTTTTTCGTTTTTATTATTTGCATACATGTTGTATTTTGTAAAAATTTCAACTTTCTACCTATTACGGCTGAAGCTGTACCCCTGTGACAGGACGTAAAGACAGACAGACAGACAGCGGAGGCTTAGTAATAGGGTCCCGTTTGGTACCCCTCGGGTACGGAACCCTGAAAAAGAGATACATTTTTATTTGATAAAAAATAATAGTTACGTAAAAAGGGCAAGTATCAAAAAGTTTTGGGTGATTTATTTTAGGGAAATCAGTTCAGATCTATCCTCCAAAGACTGCAATGTAAATAATGCTTTGCTTCGGCTTAGAGGGAATTCGTGTTTCACCCAAAATTACTTAGTAAATTTCAGGATCATTAAAATATAAAAACTATGATAGAAATAAATTTATATATTTTTAAACACTTGGCGATTTATCTATCGCATTAAATTTATATCACTGCGGTATAAATATCCGAAAAGTAAATCTGGACGTGAGGAGCTCTGAACCGGGAATAGTCTCAGACTTGTCTTGAATACACTAGCGTCCTCTAGGCGCCAAGAGGCTCACTACTATGTGAGTACCTATACATATCGTTGCGGTATGGGAAAGAACAAGCGTAAATTCGCAGGTCATGTTGAGAACTGGATAGCTCAGTTGGTAGAGCAACCGCCCGGTAAGCGAGAGGTCCCGGGTTCGAATCCCGGTTCAGAGCTCCTCACGTCCAGATTTACTTTTTTGATTTTCTATACCGCAGTGATATAAATTTAATTAAAACATAGATTAAAAATTTAAAAATAATATGTGTGCTTCTTTATCTCTATATTCAAGAGCTGGAGCTTATCTCGGTTGGTACCCAACACACTGGCCGCATTACCTCGCTGGATAGCAAGGCTGTAATTTGAATATTAACTCGTATTAAAATTATACTAAAATTATAATATATTCTAAAAAACTTAACTAAATAATATAAAGAAAAAAAATAAATTAAATAAAAGACTTTATTTAAGTCGTCGCTGTCACTGGGCAGGGTACCCAAGACACTGGCCGCATTACCTCGCTGGATAGCAAGGCTGTAATTTGAATATTAACTCGTATTAAAATTATACTAAAATTATAATATATTCTAAAAAACTTAACTAAATAATATAAAGAAAAAAAAAAAATTAAATAAAAGACTTTATTTAAGTCGTCGCTGTCACTGGGCAGGGTACCCAAGACACTGGCCGCATTACCTCGCTGGATAGCAAGGCTGTAATTTGAATATTAACTCGTATTAAAATTATACTAAAATTATAATATATTCTAAAAAACTTGACTAAATAATATAAAGAAAAAAAATAAATTAAATAAAAGACTTTATTTAAGTCGTCGCTGTCACTGGGCAGGGTACCCAACACACTGGCCGCATTACCTCGCTGGATAGCAAGGCTGTAATTTGAATATTAACTCGTATTAAAATTATACTAAAATTATAATATATTCTAAAAAACTTAACTAAATAATATAAAGAAAAAAAAAAATTAAATAAAAGACTTTATTTAAGTCGTCGCTGTCACTGGGCAGGGTACCCAAGACACTGGCCGCATTACCTCGCTGGATAGCAAGGCTGTAATTTGAATATTAACTCGTATTAAAATTATACTAAAATTATAATATATTCTAAAAAACTTAACTAAATAATATAAAGAAAAAAAATAAATTAAATAAAAGACTTTATTTAAGTCGTCGCTGTCACTGGGCAGGGTACCCAAGACACTGGCCGCATTACCTCGCTGGATAGCAAGGCTGTAATTTGACTATTAACTCGTATTAAAATTATACTAAAATTATAATATATTCTAAAAAACTTGACTAAATAATATAAAGAAAAAAAATAAATTAAATAAAAGACTTTATTTAAGTCGTCGCTGTCACTGGGCAGGGTACCCAAGACACTGGCCGCATTACCTCGCTGGATAGCAAGGCTGATGCGTTGCCCGAGATAAGCTCCAGCTCTTGAATATAGAGATAAAGAAGCACACATATTATTTTTAAATTTTTAATCTATGTTTTAATTAAATTTATATCACTGCGGTATAGAAAATCAAAAAAGTAAATCTGGACGTGAGGAGCTCTGAACCGGGATTCGAACCCGGGACCTCTCGCTTACCGGGCGGTTGCTCTACCAACTGAGCTATCCAGTTCTCAACATGACCTGCGAATTTACGCTTGTTCTTTCCCATACCCAGTGACAGCGACGACTTAAATAAAGTCTTTTATTTAAGTTTTAAGTTTTATTTAAGTTATAATATATTCTAAAAAACTTGACTAAATAATATAAAGAAAAAAAATAAATTAAATAAAAGACTTTATTTAAGTCGTCGCTGTCACTGGGCAGGGTACCCAAGACACTGGCCGCATTACCTCGCTGGATAGCAAGGCTGATGCGTTGCCCGAGATAAGCTCCAGCTCTTGAATATAGAGATAAAGAAGCACACATATTATTTTTAAATTTTTAATCTATGTTTTAATTAAATTTATATCACTGCGGTATAGAAAATCAAAAAAGTAAATCTGGACGTGAGGAGCTCTGAACCGGGATTCGAACCCGGGACCTCTCGCTTACCGGGCGGTTGCTCTACCAACTGAGCTATCCAGTTCTCAACATGACCTGCGAATTTACGCTTGTTCTTTCCCATGCCCAGTGACAGCGACGACTTAAATAAAGTCTTTTATTTAATTTTTTTTTTTCTTTATATTATTTAGTTAAGTTTTTTAGAATGTATTATAATTTTAGTATAATTTTAATACGAGTTAATATTCAAATTACAGCCTTGCTATCCAGCGAGGTAATGCGGCCAGTGTGTTGGGTACCCTGCCCAGTGACAGCGACGACTTAAATAAAGTCTTTTATTTAAATTATTTTTTATCTTTATATTATTTAGTTAAGTTTTTTAGAATGTATTATAATTTTAGTATATTTTTAATACGAGTTAATATTCAAATTACTGTTTAATTTCCTGAATTCCTGAATCGAGAATGGTGTATTAACCGAAACCGGTCGGGATTACATGTAAATTAAAAAATAAAACCAGTGAAACAAGTACAAGTAAATTTGTGATTATGATGTTTACTAAGTTTCACCAAGTGCCAATAATCGCAAGTATAAATGATATAATTTTAATTATTATGGGATTTCTTAAGCAATTTATTTAACTTTACTACATTACATACAGACAATTTTTAGCTTAGTGACAGTTTCACTTATTGTATGTATTGTTTTACAGTAAAAATTTATAAAGTGAAGTATTGTTTTTTTTTTAATAGACAAAATAAACATTGAAAACTAATAAAATGCCTTGAAATCGTTTTTCATGAAATTTTTTGAGCGTGGGCCACTGAGTATTTTCAATGTTTATTTTGACTATTTTACAAATGTTGAAAAAAAGTGTATAATGAAAACGTCGGAGCAGGACAGATTTCTCTCAATAAAATGCGCTCAGCTTAGTACTCCGCAAAACACCGTTTAAATACTTTAAAAATGAATTTTAGTGCTTCACTTCAAACTGGCTTCTTCATTATGTTGTTTTTCACGTCCGTTATTTGTGAATTAACACACTTTTGAGCGCAGAAAACAGAAAAACTACCTAAAAGCTAACCACATAAAGCAACCATAACGGAGATTACAATGTCATGGCAGGGACATTAAAATTTTCCAATTGCTAGGCATAAAGAAAATTTTAGTTCCTCAAATATTATTTTTTGTATTTTTAAGACGCATTGTACATTCCAGATACTTGTAATAAAGTAAAATTAAATGTTGTGATCTACGCAAACAACAGGGGACATTGAAAATACAGGGCCTTTATATAATTTAATTAAGCAACATAATTTAATTTTGAAAAGTAACCTGTAACAAAGTATTGATTGGGGAAAAAGTTTCTTCGCATTTTATATGAAAATTCAAAACATTTTTTAATAAAATTTATTTACATTTAACTAAATTATGTAGGTGCCATTTTGTTCGATAACCTTCTGCCATCTTGTAGGTAGGGACATGATCGCATTGGTATAGAAATTCTGGGGCTTCTGATCAAAAAAGTGGTGGTGGCAGTCCTCTCGTGATGTTAACCTGACACTGCCTAAAGAATTCTGAAGAGACCGAAACAAGTGGAAATCTGAAAGTGCAAGGTCAGGACTATACGGCGGATGCATTAATACGTCCCAGCCAAACTATCTTAATTTTTGCTGAGTGGCTAAAGATGTGTGAGGTCTAGCGTTATCATGATGAAAAACCACACCCCTTTTGTTGACTAATTCCGGCTGCTTTCTCTCAACTTCTTGCTTTAATCTCATCAGTTGTTCGCAGTAGAGTTCAGAATCGATGGTGCTGCCCGGCGGTAACAGCTCATAATGAATAATGCCCTTCCAATCCCACCATAAAGCATCAATGCCGAATGGTATACCACCAAATTTTTGCCAGAAGTTTTCTCTGTTGTTAGCAACAAGCGACCAAACACAGGGCACCGCGGGCTACTGCTCCACCACGACAATGCACCTGCGCACACCGCACTCAAAACGAGGGACTTCCTGGACAGCACGCCAGTCAAACTCCTGGGTCACCCTCCTTACAGCCCTGATCTAGCACCGTGTGACTTCATTTTATTTCCAAAAATAAAAATTAAAAAAAAATGAATACAATTTTCGTCGCCGGAAGATGCGCTGGCTGCGTTCGAGCAGGCTGTAAACGAGGTGTCTGCGGCGGACTAGAAAAGGGTTTTTTGAAAACTGGTTTAGACGCATTAAACTTTGTATGAGGCTGGCGGAGAGTACCCTGAAAAGATTTTTTTTTAAATGGACCTATAGAGCAATTTTTTTAGTTTCGCGAAACTTTCTGAGTGTCTAGATCATATTCCCGGCGGTAATTCAGCTTCGGCTTCGTAGAAGGTCGTCTCTGATACCGGAGTATTATAGCTTCTTTTGACGGTCGATATCTTTTTTAGGGTTCCGTAGTCCGACAAGGAACCCTTATAGTATCGCCTGTCCGCCTGTCCGTGGCTTAGCTTAGAGACTATTTGTACTAGAAATATTTAATTTGGCTTACATTGAGGTGGTAGAGCTAATGCCGGGCTCAACTGTGGAGGTACCACCATCTTACTCGGAAAACCTCCCGAAGTTATTCGGGGGAGAGTAAGAGGACAGCTCTCAGGCAAAGAAACCAGGCAGCCCACCATCGCCTGGGACCGATGGATGGCGGTATATCCATCCCCAATTGCCGGGCCTTATATAAATTAGACTGGTGACGGGCAGCGGCGTCACTGGTACAAGGGTTTCGGCACCGCGCTCTCCAACCCGCCTGCCCAGCGTGTGTGAGTATGGGCATTTCTTCCAGGAGGACCGCCAAGAGTGATCTTGACCAATGAAAGATCTAAAATATTGGCTGGTTTTTTTAATATATTTTTTTAAAGTTTACTTTAGAAAAAAAGCTTAAATTCAAAATATCTCAGAAATGGTTCATTTTTGCATAAGAAATTATACAGTCGAATTGACTGCAATTGTTCTCTTCTACAACCCCTTCAAAGGATTGCATCTAATTACCAATCACTCTGTATACTGGCAAAAATAAAAATATATAAAATTTATTCCATTCTTCTGTAACACCACATTTCTTAATATTTAACCAGTAAATTGTAAAACATTTAATTTCCCAAGAAATTATTCCAATCAAAGGGCATTATCGATGCGTGCATTGAACGAATAGGAGTCCTTCAACCAGCCACAATCCGTGTTTGAGTCGTCTCAAAAATAGTGTAGCCAACATTTTCTAAGAAATTTTCCAACGAAACTAAAAGTATATGGCAGGTTTCTGTAATGAACATTTTTGCTTACAATCCATCCTATGTACCCGTAGGATAATTTAATAGGAGATTGTTATACAATGATAGTAAGCAAGCAATTACACCTGAGATAAACACGCGCATGAGCGAGGGTGCGTATAGTTCGTGGATATAATTGATCACTTGCATCCGTTAAATATTCTGCTGTTTCCATTAACGCGAGGAAATAAAAAGGAAATTATTTGTATACGACTTTTTGTTTTTCTGCGTGCCTTTATATTAGGTGACTTTTGTTTATGCAGATAAATTCATACTGTAGACTCGGGAAGTATCCAGGACCAAGGTTCGATGAACCCTCTGTTAAATACGCAAAATAAAATGTATACTTCCTGTACTAATTGACTCGAGGTTGTTCTTGAACAAGTATAGAGGCATAAATATATGTTTCGTATTTTGCAAACAGGATCATTGAACCTTGGTCCTTACCACTTACTGAGTCTCCAGTATGAATTTGGCCACATAAACGAAAGTCACCTTATAGATACACACAGTACTGGTATAGTTTACTATGGTAGATACTGGCCAGTGCGATTGTTTTAAAAATAAAATCAATTTATTGTTATTTGAGAACAAATACTCAAAAAGAAGCATTTCAATTAGTGTATGTTCACATAATATAAGAATGTCACATTTTTCTGTATTGTTATGTAATGAAAATAAAACACTGAATAACAAAATAAAATGAGACAGAACTAACTCTTAGTTCAGAAAACCGAAAACCGCATTCATGCGCAAAAACATTCGCATCTGTCGCAAATTACGAAACAAAGGAATTTGTCTATGCCGTCAGCAAATTTTTCGTTTGACCTTTTTTTAATGTACTTTTATTGTCTTCTTCTTATTTATTTATTTTAATATATTTCGGAATATCCGACTTATTTACTTATTCTTCTCTCGCAGTAGAGATAAAAAGCATATTGATTTTCAACTCGCTTTAAACCATAAACGCGATAGTATTGTACTATTTCTTGTTTGCTTTTCAATTATTTTTTTCCAAATGCCGCTTTCCATCTGATAAGGTCTATATCCCCACTCTATTGTAATCTTTTCCAAACATTACCTAGATGGACCAAAAATGCACAACAATTTTTACAAATAAAAAGGAAAAAATGAGATTTTCCGGAAATACTACGACATCTAGCAACAACACTGATAGTCGTTCAAAAACTCACACCGGCTTGATTGCCAAACTTGATTGCCAAACTTGACCACTTAAAACTAATAAAAGTGATAGACATTCTACACACTGACTAGGTACACCTGACATATAGTATCTTTCAGCTAAGAAGTCCCGGCTGACACATCTTAAGAAAGTAAGGGTGTATGTTCATTGTAGTTGTATACTACGAGTATGGTTTTTCAGTTCAAAATAATACTTTTTATGTCTTAATCCAATGCAAAACATTTCAAAATTGTTTAATTATTACAATCAAATTACAACCAATTTACTGAGTTCACTAATCCTTAGGTTTTTAAATAACATATTGATACATAATTTTATTTCACCGTTAGGCCTATTTTTTCATAGTGACGAGACGAAGAATCGGTCAATTAATCGGTAAGCAGCCGATCAATCGATATGGCGAGTAAACGTGATAAAACGACACATAAGTAACGAGACTCATTTCAGCCATTTCATTCATAGGGTTCTGTACCCAAACGGAGCCGATGATACCCTTTTACTAAGCCGACGATGACTGTCTATAACCTTCCGTCTTTCACTAAAATTAGCACATTTACCTAGTTTTTAGTATGTATTGAGATATACGGCCTGCATTCTTTCTTTCATGAAAATGTTTATGGTATGATTGTCATGTTGACATCTGACTCGTTAAATCTGCAACATAACAGAGTATTTCTTTTCACAAAAGAACGCTTCTGTAAAAGTACTTAATGTATCAATGAATAAATACGAAAATGCCTTAATCTGTGAAGTTCTTCATGGTAAAGAACTTTTAATCATTATAGTTTTCAATTTTGAAATAGGTCGAAAGCTGTGAGCCTGACTTGTATTTTGAAATTATTTGAGTGAAATCGTTATTTCTTGTATTTATTTTGTTATTAAAATGGTAAATACCACTAAAAAGGGTTTGCTGTATAGACAAGCACGTGAGTTTGTTGTGCGTCTACGAGACTATTTCGAACGGGAATCGCTAAATAACGGACCGTTGTTACCACTATCTCAAGTGTGTGAACGAGTAAAGGAAAACTTTGGAAAAGAAACCACTGAGGAGAACATATTAAAATCGCCGTCAAATAAGAGGGTTAAAAAGGCCAATCGTTACACAAGTGGACAGTTTCGATGGTGATGCCATTAGAAACCATATTTATGGTTACTACAACAGGAACCAACTTCCAATTCTCCCTAAATTAATGCATACTTTATGAGAAGCCGGATTATTTCATGGCAGCACGACTTCTATAAGGAGAGTATTAAGAAAAATTGGCTTTAATTACAAAAAAATTGAAAAAAGAAAGATTTTGATTCAACGAGGAAACATAGCACTAACAAGATGCAATTTCCTACGCGCAGCAAAGTCTATCAATGATTGGGGTAATGTCATATTTTTAGATCAGACCTGACTAAACGCGAACCACACTGTTGGTGAAATATGGACAAATGACACTCCACACTCTTCAACAAAAGTACCCAGTGGTAAAGGGGAAAGGTTGTTTAATTGTCACGCGGGTTCATCGAAGGGATTTGTTCCAAACTACCTTCTTGCTTTCAAATCCAAGAAAACTTATCGCCTTTTACGACATCCATGAGAAGAATTAGACTGACAATATTCTTTTTAGATGACGTTGCCACACGCCACATAATTATGTAATTTTTAAGACATACGAGTACGCTGTGTTCCTTCTGAGTCACTGTTAGCGTGATAAGATCTTTGAACTCCATATCTCAATAGTTTCCAATATTAGATGTTTTGATTCGATTCTAATCTGTTTGTAATAATAATCGAAAATCGATAAAATATAGTGTCGATTCAAAGTGTATCTTTACTAAAGCTCAGTTCTGAGAAGTGTCAGCCGGGACTTCTTATATGAAAGATACTATAACAACAACTTGGTGGCCTGCGATTTATGATTTCGGCCACGCACAGACTTATCTGGCGCGCACTTTATGTGAAATGACGTTTGGAGTGTAGTAACTCGGCCAAACCCGGTCAAAAACTCTGTGTTGCAACCCCGGTGTTCCTGCCTACCCTAGGTTCTTTAATGAACGCACTTCTGAAGAGTCTCCGAACCCCTCGACTCAGAACTAAGTCCGCACCACCCACACCACAGTCCACAATGCGGTCGAGGAGCTTATTTGCAAACACTCGCTTCATTGCGGTTTTTCACAAACTTTTTTCATTTGAGATGTAGACAGTGGAGCAATCTGAGCTTCCTATAGTTAGCTAGCAGTGCACCAAGTATTTGTATGAACTAGAACTGTACCGTACCAGAATTTCAAGGTACAGTTGTTGGCCTAGACCTGATTGCGAACTCGATATTCAGGAGCTTCACAAACTTTCTAAGACATGAGCTTTCCAGTTACAAAGCAAGTAATTTACTTTCAGGAGGACGGAAGTAGGATATTAGAGAGGAGTTCTTTTTGTAAGAAAGTTGGATGAACTCCACATAAACGAATTATGTAGGGAAAATTAGCAGTGAAAGGTCAGTCGGATGCCGCCTCAATGCTGATTTAAGTTCCAACCTTAGCTACCAGTCGCGCATGCCAATGAGTTTTTCAGGAAATTATTTATGTTCATTGTTCTTGTATATTACCTCCCAAAGCCAGCTGGCTCTAAAATGGCATGTAAACGTTAATCGGTAAAACCTGTGTGTACGAGTGTTGCCACACTAGGTCACTTGTTTGGCTCTCTAACATCTATCTCCTCGATCAATATTGTGATGTTGATGTCATGATAATGAACTTTGGAAGTCTGTAGAAGTAGACCATAATAAAGTGTTCAAACCTTCAGGTCGTCGGTCCAGCAGGCAGGAGGTCAGCCTACACTACGCTTTGCCACAGAATAGGTAACAACAGTAGGTTAACTAGGCGGTGTCCTTGAAATCAATACCTACGGCCGCTCGGCGCCTAAACACGCCCTAGGGCTGCCAACTGACTGTTTACGTATTTGATAATGCTATATTAATATTATAAAAGTTGTATTTAAGCAACCATACAACGCACAACTTACTCTGTAATTTCATGCCATAATTTATGAAAATGCGCGGGCACGTCACCGAGACAACTTGCGTACGTAACTGCGGTGCGACCGCGACCACAGAGCACATAAAAAGAACCACGACTGTCGTAATCGTAAACCGAGTTGAACCATGTTTTGGCGGTGCTTTGTTTCGGCCCGCTTGTATGGAGATAGAATACTATTTGTTACTTATACTATGTCTCTATTCTAAAGTCGTTCGGCCCCAACGACCATCGTGTCGGCGACAAATATGGCCTGCCCACTGCCACTTCAAGTTACTGATTCTGCAGGCTATGTCGGTTACTTTCGATCTCCGACGGATCTCCTTATTCCGGATTATATCGATCAGAGATACCCCAAGCATAGCCCGGTCCATAGCTCGCTGAGCGACCTTGAATCGGTGGATCAGGCCCTTTGTAAGAGAGAGCTAATGAATTTGGCTAAGTCTAACTGCACGTCATCCAAGGTCCACTAACCGTCGACAATGTCAGCATCGAAGTTGTTCAAAAATATGTTTATCTGGGTCAAGTCATACAGCTGGATAAAAACAACTCCGACGCCGAGCATATGATTGGGTTGGGCAGCATTCGGAAAGTTGCGACAACATACGCCGTCAATATAGGCTAAGATGTACAACCAGTGCGTCCTTCCTGTGATGACGTATGGCGCTGAGACGTGGTCTCTTACTGAATAAGATTAGTTTCAAGCATTACCGATGTTCGTAATTCTTATTATTCAGGAATAAAGGCTTGTGATATTAATATTTAATGCTCTTTATACGTTTTTCTGCATAACTTCATTTACATGGTAGGAGAGAGACTCTCACATACACATTTTACGTGCAATCAAACAAAAGTACGGTGTTAACACTTTATTTAAATTTAAGTAATTATAATTTTATTGAAATATTATAATAAGTTTATGTAGATTGTAGATGTAGGTAGATTGTACTAAAATGAGAAAAAAGTTGCTTAGTTTTTTTCGTTGAAATAATAGTAATTAGAAAAAGGTACGGTATGTCATAGACAAAATTTGTCTATGGCATCATAACCATAGACAAATTTTGTCTATGACATACCGTACTTTTTTACCGTGCAGATTCATCCATCCATCTATCAGCCTGTTTCGTCCACGGAATAGGCCTTTCCAAGATTTCGCCACCCTTGGCGGTCCTCCTGAAAGAAATGCCCATACTCACACACGCTGGGTAGGCGGGTTGGTGAGCGTGGTGCCGAAACCCTTGCACCGGTGGCGCCCGTCACCAGTCTGTTTTAAGGAAGGCGCGGCAATTAGGGATAGATATACCGCTATCCATCGGTCCCAGTCAGTGGTGGGCCGCCTAATTTTGTGTGAGAGCTGTCCTCTTACTCCCCTCCGAATATCTTCGGGGATGTTTGCGAGTAAAGTGGTGGTACCTCCACAGTCGGGCTCGCCATCAGCTCTACCTAGATTAGCTGATTTGTATGTGATTACAGCAAAGAGTAGATTTAGTAGGTGTAGTAGATGGTTTTTAAGAGTAGGTGTTTTTTTTAATCAGGATAACAAACGAGTATAAGGTGTAAAAACAAAAGCCTTTGACTGTCAACAAATTACAGCAGAGATTAGTTATAGTTGTAAAACATTTATTTCAATAACAAAGGAAAAGCATAGGTGTTTTTTTTTGCCAGAGTTTCAAACGATTATTCGTTGTAGAAATAAAAGCCTTTGACATGTTAACAAAGGTAACGTAGGTTTAGAACAAACATTTTTCCCCTGGCAAAATTATCTTTAAAAACAAAAAAAGAATCTCTATCCGACCGTTCCGTCTCGCAGGTAAAAATATTGTCTCAAGTTTGCTGTCGGCTTACGACTTACGACAACGAGTATAGTAGGAGACAAATTGTGAAGGGCATTTTCATAACGATCACCCTCCAATTTTCCCAAGACTAACTTTTGCCGATTATCCCTTTGTTCTATCATTCTCTGGAAGAAAGCTTGTGATTGGCAAAGTTTGCACAACTTTGTGATGACCACAGTTACAAGTATTCGAAGTAAGGTTATCAGTTTATTGGGTTATATCAAAAAACTGAAATTCGTATCGCCGTCTATATGCTGTATACACAGCTCCATTCATGCGTGGCACTCTTTTACGTGGGACACTCAGAAAGTTTTGCGGAACTAAAAAAAATTGTTCTAAAGGTACATTTTTTTTTAATCTTTTCAAAGTACTCTCCATCAGCCTCGATACAAAGTTTCATGCGTCTAAACCAGTTTTCAAAACACTTTTTCCAGTCCGCCGCAGACACCTCGTTTACAGCCTGCTCGAACGCAGCCAGCTCATCTTAAGGCGACGAAAATTGTATTCCTTTGAGCTGTTTTTTATTTTTGGAAATAAAAAGAAGTCACACGGTGCTAGATCAGGGCTGTAAGGAGGGTGGGCGTGCTGTCCAGGAAGTCCCTCGTTTTGAGTGCGGTGTGCGCAGGTGCATTGTCGTGGTGGAGCAGTAGCCCGCGGAGCCCTGTGTTTGGTCGCTTGTTGCTAACAACAGAGAAAACTTCTGGCAAACATTTGGTAGTATACCATTCGGCATTGATGCTTCTTTGATCCCATAAGGGAATTGATACCAAGTAGCCAGTCAAATTAAAAAAGCTAGCGATCAAAATCTTCCCCCGCTTCTAGATAGCTTTACTTTGGTAGGCGTTGGTTCATTTTGAAACACCCAAACAGTCGACGTGCGCTTGGCTTCTGGGTCGTATTGATAAATCCAGGACTCATCACCTGTAACGATGTCGTAAGCACGCCGAGAAGAGCCTGCTTCAAATTTGTTTAGCATATCACGACACCATTCCACCCGGGCCTGCTTCTGAGCATCGGTGAGGTTGTGCGGCACCCAGCGTGATACTATCCTCCTCACGCGAAGATGGCTGTGTAGAATCTCGTGAACGCTTCCCGATCCAATCTTCAATATGTGTTGAATCTCCTGATATGTACTTCGTCTATTGTCTTGGATTAAATTTTTCACTGCCAGCACGTTTTCTTCGGTAACAGCCGTCAAAGGGCGAACGCTTCTTTCTTCATCCCCCAAAGTTGGTCGACCGCGCTTGAATTCGTCATACCAACGATACACGGTTGCCTTGGAAGGGCCTTCATCCATGAATGCCATTTGAAGTCTATCGTACGATTCATCCGGTTTCAGGCGACACTTGAAATCGTAAAAAATCATAGCTCTAAAATGTTCCCGGCGCAGATCCATATTTCAGCGAGACACAATACTTTGAATTAGCTCGCAAAAAATGTGGAGGGAAATTTTGAAATTAGAACATACCTATTTTTACTTATAAATAATCATATTTTCGAGAAACATTATAACTGGCCAGTCTCCCATATATAAAAACTTTTTTTCGCAATACTTTCTGAGGGGCCTGGTACATTTTGTTTAACACTACTTATTTGGGCTCCACTATCACTTTATTTCCTTCGTTACCATAAACAATAACGTTGATTTTTTTGGACAAAAGGCACGAAAAGTAATATTTCAATTGTTACTGAATCCCACTAATACCGGGTGTAAATAGAGTGCGACCTTTAAATAAAACCACACTCTACTGATCATACTGAACAACTCTTTCAAAAAAAAACCGCGCAAATCTTCAGAGAAAAAAGATATTCAACTGTAACTCAAAGGCTTTGTTTTGCAGGAGTAAGGTCTATTTTAGAACGTTGCACTGGAACAGCTGTTTCACGGACGACGTTCTCTCGTATGCCGGTGCGTTAGGGTTCATGCATTTCTGTTTGAAACTCAATTATTTCCTAAGCTAAGGGGGTCCGCGGGTAGGATTCTTGGGAAAAGTGGTTCAGTAGGGTCGGTAAAATACGTTGTTTCATTTAATGGTAGCAGTCTATATATACCCGGTATAAAAATAAGACTCGAAGCCGCGGGCAAAAGCTAATTTACAATAAAGCCGACTCTGAAGGCTTTAACTTTAGTTTTAGTGCCGTCAAAACTGTGATTTGTCCAAAGTAATTTAGCTTCTGTTCCTAACATTTAAGGACTATTTTGCATTGAAGCAAATTTAGCTTTGACAGCACTAAAACAAAAATTAAAGCCTTCAGAATCGGCTCTAATATTGGTATAAAACTAAATTTTATCTCATCGTATCAGTCGGAGTCAGTCCAGTAAATGCACGTTGCATGAAATCTTGTTCAGTATCTCGAAACTTACTTGCCAAGTGTAATTGAATTTATCAACTGGAAGAACAATTTACTCTTTTAGTCGAAGAAGATTTTATTTCCCTAGAGAAACGTTGTCTAGTTCGTGCAGCTGTAGCGAAGTCATTGTTGGAAAACCTAATCTTGTGCCAAAAATATAAAAACTACAGGTATTTTAAGGGGGTATCAGAGGTGATTCTGATTCTTTACTGTCCCTCGAACAGTCAACTTTTGTACAACCTCGTTTCAACGACGATTTTTTACGTCCCAACGCGATAAGGACGATAAGGGGTGATCCTTATCGCGTTATTTCGAACACAGATTCAAACTTTTTTGGGTCCCGTATCCAAAGGGTAAGACGGAGTTCTAATGTGACTCTGCTGTCTGTCTGTCTATCTATCTGTCTGTCTGTCGGTTCGTATGTCAAGGGTTTTTAGCTGGTAGACAGGATGAATTACAGATCTTAAATTTGGTTTTGTGTAGAATGTTGACCCAATACCGAATATTATATTGGGATAAGCTAGTAAATTCAAATAAAATGCGGTGATTTATTTGGGTTTGGATCATTGAGAGTTTCAATATACAACGTGAAATTTCAGTCATTTTGTTAACGAAAACTGGTGATAGTACTCGTCCATATAAACAACTTTTACTATGAAGCCAACCCTGAAATCGTGAAAAAATATCAGCTGTTTCATACATTTGGGTCGAGTAGGTATTTAACTTTTCTATGGAACAGCTGATATTTTTTTCACGATTTCAGGGTTGGCTCCATAGTAAAAGTTATTCATATGGACAAGTACTATCACCAGTTTTTGTTAGCAAAATTACTTAAATTTCACGTTGCATACACAAAAAATAATTAATAAAATTTGAAAAATAAATTAAATGAATTATTATTCGTATATTTCGTCACCATATCGTAGGGCTCGGCATAACATAATCTACCTCGGCTGATCGTATTTCTGTTAAAGCTACGTAACCATGAAAAGACATGTTATTTAACAGTTCTAGCTCCGCTCGTCGTCGCACTTATTTTTTAACCAACTTCAAATAAGGAGGAGGTTCTCAATTCGACCGTATTTTTTTTTTGTTTTTTTCTTGGGTATTTTACTCCATAACTTTGGCATATCTTAACCGATTTGAATTTTTGTTTGTTTGTATTAGTTTGCTTCCAGGTAAGTCCCGTTTTAGTTTGGTCGCTATCTGATGATGGTCTTCAGAGATAGGCGAACTCCTCGACGGATGACGGCATTCCCTCGATATTGAGGCAAATCAGCATTTCTTTACCGACTTGAAAAATGTCTTTATCATTTGGAAGTGTTTGCTTCCAGGTAGGTCCCATTTTAGTTTGGCCGTGATCTGATGATGGTCTTCAGAGATAGGCGAACTCCTCGACGGATGACGGCATTCCCTCGATATTGAGGCAAATCAGCATTTCTTTACCGACTTGAAAAATGTCTTTATCATTTGGAAGTGTTTGCTTCCAGGTAGGTCCCATTTTAGTTTGGCCGTGATCTGATGATGGTCTTCAGAGATAGGCGAACTCCTCGACGGATGACGGCATTCCCTCGATATTGAGGCACATCAGCATTTCTTTACCGACTTGAAAAATGTCTTTATCATTTGGAAGTGTTTGCTTCCAGGTAGGTCCCATTTTAGTTTGGCCGTGATCTGATGATGGTCTTCAGAGATAGGCGAACTCCTCGACAGATGACGGCATTCCCTCGATATTGAGGCAAATCAGCATTTCTTTACCGACTTGAAAAATGTCTTTATCATTTGGAAGTGTTTGCTTCCAGGTAGGTCCCATTTTAGTTTGGCCGTGATCTGATGATGGTCTTCAGAGATAGGCGAACTCCTCGACGGATGACGGCATTCCCTCGATATTGAGGCAAATCAGCATTTCTTTACCGACTTGAAAAATGTCTTTATCATTTGGAAGTGTTTGCTTCCAGGTAGGTCCCATTTTAGTTTGGCCGTGATCTGATGATGGTCTTCAGAGATAGGCAGTGGAACTCTTCAATGGATGATAGCATATCACTCGATATTCCTGCAAACCAAACGCTTTGTACCAGAATGCTGATTGAAGGGTGTTGCTTGAAAATTTACATAATATCCACCTGACCTTCGATTCTGGCCTCATCACCATAGAACTCCAAAACGGATGACAGCAAATAATTCGAGATTTCGGAATTACTTTGTATCGGTGTGTTTATTGCAGGATATTACTTGAAAATTTATATTATGATACCTGACCTTCGATCCTGGCCTCATCACGATAGAACTCCTCAACGGATGACAGCACAGAACACGAGATTTCGGCAATCACTTTGTGTGAGTGTGCTGATTCCGGGGTATTACTTGAAAGTTGCCAGTATGCCCACTGGACCTCCGATTCTAGCCTCATCACCACAGGACTCCTCAACGGATGACAGCACATAACTCTTAATTGCGGCAATCGCTTTGTGTTGGTGTACTAATTCTCAATGAAATAAACAATTGTGATTATTATTTATTATTCTATCCATTTATGTTATTGACTGAATTATGATTATTTTAAGAATATATTTAAGATGATTGAATAAAATAAAGTAAACACCTTCATTTTTAAATTTGTGACGTGTAATAATATTTACCAATAAAATGTCATTGTCTTTCAGGATATTACTTGAAAATTGACATTATGCTATTATGCCTTTGAATTTGAAACTCCTCGAATAAGGCAATAAGAGTGCTCACTGTAGTCTACCCATTTTTCACAATTTTGCCCGTCGACACTAAAAAGCGTTAAACAAAACTTTTAGCATAAAATTAATAAAATAATAACCAACTTCAAATATTATAGACAACATTCATTAAAAAGTTTAAAATAATTACATACTGATCGATGGCACCAATCTATCAAATTTGCCGACTTTTTTCTTCATGAAACATTATGTTATCTAGAAGTTGGCACATTCCCCATGATACAGAACACAAAAACCAATATTAAAATGCCGACTTCCAGAGAACACGTGTTTCATTAAAAAAAAGTTTATTTTGGTACCTCAGGTCAGTATTTAATTATTTTTAACTTTTTTGTGAATGTCTGCTATATTATTTGAAGTCGGTTATTGTTTTTTTGTTAAAAGTTTTTTTTACTTTTGGTTTTAGATTTTCGATTTCGTACCTTTACGATCGTAAATATTTTACGATCCGCTGAGCAAGGCAAATCGTGCCGAATTCTAATATTTGCCGACAACATATCAGGAGATCCAATGCTTCGCTCTTTGGAAAACTTATTTACTAATGCTCATATAACGCTGACATTTTTAGGATTCCGTACCTGAAGAGTAAAAGGAGCTAAACTCTGTCGTCCATCCGTATGGAGTTAGTTAAACCGGTAACTTGTTATGTGCACAGCCCCATAATTTTTGAACCGTTGAAGATAGAGACTATATAAAGGCTATACACACGTGTTTTTTTTTTATTTCAATATTTAGCAGACATATAGCATTAATTTATTTACATATAGCTGATAGCAAAGTGTTCCTTAAAAATTGACATATATCCACCTGACCTTCGATCCTGGCCTCTGGTCCATAGAACTCCGAAGCGAATGACAGTATGATTCGAGATTTCGGGGAACACTTTGTATCAGTGTGTTTATTGCAGGATACTACATGAAATCTGTCATTATGCTACCTGACCTTCGAATCTGTATTACTTGAAAATTGACAGTATGCCCAACGACCTTCGATTCTAGCCTCATCTCATCACCATAGAACTCCTTAACGAATGACAGAACATAACTCTCAATGGCGGCAATCGCTTTGTGTTAGTGTGCTAATTGCAGGATATAACTTGAAAATTGTCATTAATGCCACGGGGCAGCAATCAAAGTGCTCACTGTAGTCTACCCATTTTTCACAGTTTTCATTATAAATTAAAAATTTATTTTAGTATAAATTAATAGAATAATAATTCTTTCTTAAGTTTTCAAAACAAATGCTTTTAACTCTAAAAAACGTGAAATAAATAAACTTTAAACAAAAAAATAATAACCAACTTGAAATGTTATAGCAGACATTCACTAAAAAGTTTAAAATAATTACATCCTGACCGATGGTACCTAAATGACACTTTTGCCGACTTCTTTCTTCCTGAAACATATGTTATCTAGAAGTCGGCGCATTTCATATAGTAGAACACAAAAACCAATGTGAGAGCGCCGACTTCCGATAGACCGCTTCTAGTACACTTGACTCTAACAAAAATTTGCACTTTAAGCTTAATATTTCGCCAATGGATTCCTAAATCGAAAAATGGTTTTCACACATCCAAAATGTTATTGAACGACCTACCTAACAACACCGCACATTATGGGATAGACGAGAAAAAAAAATCATCCCCAATTAGTGTGTATTTTTTTATGATTTTTACCATTTTGTGGGCGTGATTAATATGTACATATCCATCCATCCATCCATCAGCCCATGTTCGTCCACTGCTGGACATAGGCCTTTCCCAAATTTCGCCACTCATGTCGGTTCTCCGTCCTCCTCATCCAGCCACCCCCCGCAACGTCCTTCAGGTCGTCGGTCCAGTAGGCACGAGGTCGGCCTACACTACACTTTGCTGTACGTGGTCTCCATTCTAGAGCCTTTCGGCCCCAACGGCCATCATGTCGGCGACAAATATGGCCTGCCCACTGCCACTTCAACTTACTGATTCTGCAGGCTATGTGGGTTACTTTCGATCTCCGACGGATCTCCTCGTTTCGGATTCTATCCATCAGAGATACCCCAAGCATAGCCCGCCCCTTTGTAAGAGACCACGTCTCAGCGCCATACGTCATCACTGGAAGGACGCAGTGGTTGTACATCTTAGCCTTTAAGCACTGCTATGTACATATACTCATACCAAATTACAGATTTCTAGTACTAAATATAGTCTCTGTGCTAACCCGCGGACAGACGGATGGACAACCGGACAGACGGAAGGACAACCGGACGGACGGACAGACGGAAATAGCGAAACTATAAGGGTTCCTTGTTGGATTACGAAACCCTAAAAAGTTGCGTAAAAGCGGGAATTTATGCTGCTTTATATTTTAGCTGAAAGTGTTTTGTGCAAATAAATTACAAAATGAGTTCAGAAAAAGGCTCTGATATATATTGTTCTCCACTCATGCTTTGCTAAAGAAATCAATAACAATAAACATGACTAATTAAAGTAACTTTTAATATTACCTAGTAAGTTAATTTTGTTTGATATAACTCATTATCATGAAAAACATGAAAATTTCTCATTTTATTTTTTTGAAAAGCACTATATATGTACTTTGAAATAAAGTCTTTTCTTTCTGTCTTTCTTTTCTATTTGCTTCGACCATTAATTAGCAATCCTGCTAGTCTAGCATAGCAAACCATATCGAGCTCGATAGCGCGTGATACATGTGCTTTCTCACTCTGTTGATCTCCTTGGAGAGGGATAGACATTCTGTATCGAGTGGTTAAAGCTCGATATGATCTGCTGTGCTAGGCCGCCTGGCCTTATATAAAAGTCCTCACCCTACTTACTCGTCTAGGATCACTTGCTTCCTGGTCTTAGCAGTAATGTACTATTACACTGATGGCTGCCATGCTCGCGGTTTGCAGACGCTGCTTGAAAGACGAATTGTATGAAATACGTGTTGTTCTATGACATAGTGCGTGGCTGACTTGACTGCTCTGAATTACTTTCAGATATAGGATTGTGGCTCGAGGTGGTAGAGCTGATGCCGGGCTCGACCGTAGAGGTACCAGAAGTACAGTGGAGACCACATCAAGCTACAAGCTATACACTTGCAGTACGGCATTAGCCCCTACAAAGAATATAAGATAGGTACAAAGTCCAAAGTGTTTACCTCGATGCGGTCTCCACTGTACATCTATTTATATTTACGTCTCGAATAAATGACATACTGAAGAAGGGCAAAGCAAAAAGTTCCCGGAATAGAAGAGCTTGTATGACTAGACTAATGGATGTAGAAGCTAAAGAGGTGTGTCAGCAGGGCCGGATTTAGGGGAGGGCAACCGAGGCTGAAGCCCAAGGGCCCTCACACAAGAGGGGCCTCCAAAAGGTTTAAAATACAGTAAGTACAAATTGCAGAAAGATGTTAGGGCTCACTATGTTTTTTTTTTCAATTTGTTTTGGCTTTGTCCATGAGAAATATAATTTTCGTTTTATCTTACTTTAAAAAAAACTGTATCTAGCTATACGAATTCAAAGAATAATGATAAAACACAAAGTTTTACCACCCACCTTACTTCGATCTTGCCCAGGGAGTTCCACACCTTAAAATACGGCCCCGTGTGTTAGGATCGTAGCAGATGGAAACCTGTAGTCTCTGCCTACCCCTCTGAGAAGCATAGATTATTATAATGTACTAGCTTTTGCCCGCGGCTCCGCCCGCGTGTTATTCGGTTTAACGACATCTTTTTTCCGGGATAAAAGTAACCTATGTGTTAAGTTGGGATATAAGCTATATCCATTCTAAATTTCATCCAAATGCGTCCAGCCGTTTCAGCGTGAAAGAGTAACAAACAAACACACATACAAACTTTCGCATTTATAATATTAGTGTGAAGTGTGATGAGATAACATAGCCTTGTCTTATTTCACCACAAACGATTAATAACCGCGCTAATTAGACACCTGATGTATGAAATAACAAAGCTTGTCTTATTTTATCACAAACGATAGGGACCACGCTAATAAGACACCTGATTCTTCAATGATGTTGATCTATCCTACAGGAACCATCCATTTTTCCGGGATAAAAAGTAGCCTATGTGTTAAGTTAGAGTATAAACTATATCCATTCTAAATTTCATCCAAATCCGTTCAGCCGTTTCAGCATGAAAGAGTAACAAACATACACACACACACGCACAATCTTTCGCATTTATAATATTAGTAGGTGAACTGAATAAATAAAAAGTGTACGAAATTCGTGTTATGGAAACGAGTCGCCTACCCTCTTTTTATAAAAGTTCTGAAATGTACCCTAAAAATAAAACATGACGGGGTGACCAGCATTTTCGTAGCACCTCCTAGCCTGGGTACCTAGCATAGTAGACCATATCGAGCTTTGACGACTCGATATACACTGTCTGTCCCTCTTTCGGTAGATCAACAGAGTGAGACAGACAGAGCACTGTATCAAGCGCTATCGAGCTCGATATGGTTTGCTATGCTAGAATAGCTGGTAAACCTACCGTCTTTGACCATTTTTAAAGTATAGTATAAGGTACATTTCCTTATACACATACAATCCAGACAAAAACACCTTACTGTCTCTCTCGGCATTTTACTCTGTTTGTTGTGCGCAAAGTTATCCAATCCGAAAACCATTTGACAGAGTCGTTATATAATAATAACACAGTTTATATAATCATTTACTTGTTGCCCAAGAACACAATGGAACAATATTATACGGTGTACAAATGGTGTGTTACTGTTATACATGTTTTTTTTTAAGTATCTCTCAGGGATTACAAAATTTTTACAAAAGAATGTGCCAACTAAAACTAGAATTAAATTAAAATTTGAATTACGACATCCCCATCCCCAGGAACCCTTATGCTTTCGCCATGTCCATCCGTCTGTCTGTCCCGGGCTTAGCTCAGAGATTATTAGTACAAGAAAGCTGTAATTTGGCGAGTATACCGACGAAGGGGCAAAATAAGATCTTGAAAAAAAGCTTCTTGTTTTATTAAACTTCCCCTGCGTACAAAGAGGGAATTTTTTTTTTTCGCGTCTCATTATGTGAGGTGTCGTTGGATAGGTCTTTCAAAAATATTGTGGGTATTTGAAAACCATTTTTAGAGTACCTAATGCGAACCCACTTATAGTTTACCTTCTATCTTGAATCTTGACCCTTTGTTTATTTATACCATCTGTTTTTGAGAAATTCTTCCTACACGGCAATTTTTCTATAATAATTTCTGTTAAAACTTTTGTTTGTTTGGGATGTTGCAATGGGGATTCTACGGAGTTAGTTCTTTTTAACCGACTTCAAAAAAGGAGGAGGTTTTTAGTTAGAGCGTGATTTTATATTTTTTATTTGGTTTGGTCATTATTGTTTCCCATCACCTTAGTATTTTGGAAAACTTTAGGAGTCAGAGTATTGTGAATTCATGAAATTTTTGGTATATGTTACTTAGTTGTACTGTACAGGGGGCTCTTTTGGAAAGTATTTTATACTAAAATATTTGTAAAATAAGCTTAGTATTTTTTTGAAATTAGGCCATGCCGTGTCGGATATACACTGAAGCTAAAGGGTTCCAATGTTCATATTCTCAAAGGTACTTATTAATGTTTATTACTTACAGAAGGTCCGATTTGTCAGATAATAGTAGTTTATGAAACTGGTACATAAACAGGTTATTAAAGGTTCGTTTTTTAATATTATACGAGTCTTTTACCCAGTTATATATCGTTTCATATACTACTTTATCTAAACTCATGCCTACCAACCTGTTTTCATATTTTTTGTAAATTTGTCGTTAGCCATTTTTGATTATTCTTGTAAAAGCTTGTTCTAAAAGTTGTCGTAATTTCCAGAATGTCAGGTGGAGTCAAATATTATCCCTGCTGTCAGTAATTTTAGGGCAAAATTATTCTTTTTACCCATAAAACCACAGTAAGTAATAAATAAATTTCCTCGAAAACTATGGCGCAACAAACAGTTCATCCATTGACAGACCGAATCCAACGCGTCGTAATCCATAGACAATATCTGGCCGAAAATAAAGTTGACGTAACCTCGTTACTGTTTTACGTATTGGAGAACATTATCTAAAAACCTCATTGGTATTTGATATTAAACCTCAGATATGGCTGTATGGGCTAAGTTCCCTTTGCCTTCCTCGTTAGTATCACATGTACTGTAATCTTGAAAAAAGTTATTTTATAGCATTATGTTGTTCGGAGACCTATTTTTTTTGTGTTTTAGAGACGTTCATGAAAAATATGTTTCATCATGCTAGTAGTTTTCAGTTCGTAATGAGTATTTTACGATATGAGGTTAGATAAATAAATTAAATTAATTTCACTGCGGTATAGAAAATCAGAAAAGTAAATCTGGACGAATTTGAAAAAATGTTACCTCTCCCCTCTCTGAATGACACTGACTGAGTTCAGTTGTATTTATACAGTATATATCTATTTGTATTTAGCTGGATGGATGGATAGATTTTTACATAGGTTTTAAAATATTCTTTTAACCTATGATTTGAAGCAAAAAAAAAATGGTAATATTTTTTCGTGTTTCTACGTTTTCCCAAGTTTGACTGGAAGAAATTTCTTATAGGAATAAGACCGCCCTTGCCTTCTGTCTGTTCTTTGTATATTTGTAAGTCTTCTTTTTTGTTCAATAAAGTGTTTATTCTTTTTTTCTCTATTTGGTCATTGGCTTGCTTTCTGCCACCATTTTCTGCCAATATCAGGTATTCAGCAAATCACGATTTTAAAAAAACAACTGGAACGACCACGGCAAAAAAAACACTCAATAAACCTGAAACAAACACAATACAGATAAAACAACACACTTATAATCTAATGTCATTTAATTTCGCCAGGACGAAAATGGCTTTTTTATTTTTGAATGGCAACAGAAAATTCATCACATCGTTATTATCATCGGGAAGGAACATTGCATGCACTAAGTACCTAAAACCTAAAGGATTATTAATAACAGCATGAGGGGCACTAAAGTAATCAGAAAAAATGCTTGGTTTTGCCAGTAAGGCGAGGGTTTGTAGCTTTGTTAACAAAAGATGAGAATCTATAGTTGGACTATACGGTCTTTAGCTTTGCTAACAAAAGATGAGCATCTACATGGTTGGACTATACGGTACAAATAACGATCAGAAAGGTATCAAATGTAGCGGTGGATCATGAGCCTCAACTTGCATTGCACGTATTATGTGAGGACTTCATGGCACCAAGAATAATGCGCAAGGCTTTGACTTGGACAGCATCTAACTTTTTCAACCAAGTTGTATTACATGGTTCTAAAACAAAAGTGTTCAGTCATTGATTCATTCATTTCGAAGGTTTGATGTTTAAATTTGAATAAAAGAATTAGCTATTTGAAGAATTAGCTATAGATTACTTGCATGAATATGTGAAATGATCCTGAATAAGGGTACAATGTGCTAAGGACTGGTGCGAGAGATAATGGTGCGATTCCGCTCTCAGATGCCGGTCGGTGTGTGGCACGTGGTCTTCCTGCACATGATATCGAACCACTAACACCTTCACAAATGGCAGACTGCCATTATTCTCCTCCTCTGTTCTTAATAATACTTTTAAACGGATTAATGGTGTAGTTTGTGAATTCTAAAAGAACACTTCTCTAAGTTATCGCAAATACAACACCCACGTAGCGCCAACAGTATCGCGATTTGTAACATGCATCATCCACACGCATTATCCAGCGCGTGCCGCGCAAGTAACACGCGGGGTTTGATGTTTGACCGAAACGCCGATTTTTTTTCGTAAAAATCTGAGCTGTAATACTACACCAGGATTACCAGGTGTAAATTGACTGCTACCTCGGAATGAAACCACATATTCTAACGATCATACTGAACCACTTTTCCCAAGAAACATACCCAGTGCGGTAGGTAGGTAAATGAAAATGAGTCAAATGAGTTTCAACCAAAACTGCGTGAACCCTAACGCACCGAGATACGGGCTTCTTTTGAGACAGCCTCTTCCGTGAAACAGCTGTTCAAGCGTAGCGTTCTAAAATAGACGTTCCTCCTGTGAGATAAAGTCTTCAAGTTACAATTGAATATCTTCTTCTCTGAATATATGCGCGGGAATTTTTCTTCAGAGAGTTGTTTTGTATGATAAGTAGAGTATGGTTTTAAAAGGTCGCACTCTTTTTACAACCTGATAAGTTGCATACTCACCCTAATTTTAGTATAATAATTCCACACAGAATTGGAAGTTGATGTTTTTTGAATTTATTTCCTTTTTTGTGCCAAAAGAACCCCGCTTCGTAATAATTTTAATGTCACCAGGAAGTGCCTTGTAGGTTTTGATGATCAGTTAGTGAGGGGATTTTATTTTCTCTAAAATAGATGGCAACAACTGACCTTTGACAAAAATTTTCTCTCTTATAGTCTATATTTTCCACATATTGCCCCATCTCAACACGCCATCCTGTATATTTCTATATCGATTTAAGTATAAATTCACTATCCATTCTTTCGAGGTACGATTATTACAACTACACATTAAAAAAGATGACAATGATGGGGCGACAAACTGTGGAAAAGTTGTCGTTAAACTACAATCAGTGGTATTTTTGAGCATTGTAGTCTTAGATGACTCTATTGCAATACAGCCTACGTTCAGCTCTTGTAAAAATAACTTTATCTCCATGTATCAGGTTTGAAACTCGAAAAGTGGTTCGGTTTTATCTTAGAAGTTGATGGTTTTGGTATGGAGTGGTATTGGAAACAAACAAGCACGGCTAATGTGTTTAGTTGATAACCGCCTGCCGCGAGAGACCGACGCGACGCTCGCAGTACACCGCACGCTCGATGGACGTGCGCGCGCGCCATACATACCTCATCTTATCAGTGCACTGTATATTGTAAACATACATACTACACACCTTCCTAAAACTGAATCGTGCTTTTAACTAACAAACTTTTTATATTAAGTGGACTAGTTGGTTATTGATGGCAAGTGTGTTATAGTGATGTAGGTATGTGATTTCATTGAACGGAACCACTGGAAATACTATGGTGAATGACTTGAGGTATATATTCATATTTTATATTGACTGAAAGGAAACGTCGATATTTAATTATATTTGCAGAATAGTCTATCCAGTTAGGTAACTCATCAACTCTGATTTTCGCTCTTCATGAAAAGTTGAGAAGCGTTGCGAATTCCAATTTGGTATGGCTTCGAACGACAATTTATTTCATACTTGTATACGTTTAACCCTTAACTTTTTTTAAGCCAATAAGGAAAACATAAGTAATCGATAAACGAGTACCGAAACAATAATATATTTGTTTACCCACAACGGAATGGAGCAGCTATATGCTGTCGGAGCAAGAAGGTGGTAGAACTAGTGCACTTATTCGGGGGAGAGTATGAACCTGGGACCAATTGATGGGGTATATCAATCCCAAACAGATTATAGTGACAGGCAGCAGCTCACCGACCCACCTGACCGCCTGCCCAACGTGTGTGAGTCTAGGCATTTCTTTCAGAACGACCGCTAACAGTGGCGAAATCTTGGAAAGGCCTATGTAGCAGTGAACGAAACAGGATGGTGAATGGATGGAAGGATGGACCAAGAAGGTGTTTGTCATTTCAGGTGGATACGTGTTATGATTCCTATAGGGACGCTGCGGTAGAAAAATATATAGGTACATTGATTTTGTATTTGAGTATTTTCAAACCAAATACAGTGCAAAACCATAAATGTAATAATTTGGCCAATTGCGAGTCGGACTCGCGCACAAAGGGTTCTGTACCACCATATAATACGGGTATGGAACCATAAAAAACATACATGTCAACAGTATCGATGCGCTAAGCCAACATTAAGGTGACAAAAAACAAGGCACTAAAATGGCGCCTGACAAACTATTCAGCACCCCCTGAATACGGAACCCCTAATTTTACTATCGGTTGTTTTACTTTAGAGCTTGTATACAATAATGTGACCAAATTTGAAACTTATGATAAAGCTGAAACAAGTAATGATAAAAAAATGCAGTTAGGATTAAATTATTTTTTTTTTCATTTTTTTTTCGTAGTTTTGGCTATGATAACACGTATTTTGTGAAAATTTCAACTGACTACCCATTACAGCTGAAGCTGTAGACCCCTGTGACAGACGGACCGACAGACAGACAGCGGAGAAAGGCTTAGTAATAGGGTAATAAAAAGTTGTGAGATCCATGTAAATCCAAGTCGGTTAATTTATTCAGTCCCTACTTAAGGGACCTTCTTTCTTAAGTTATTAAATTAACAACAACATCTTATAGTGACAATATCAATAATAAAAATCTTTTATGTTTTAAATAAAAAGATTGACTCGGCTATCGCATGAAAACACAATGTATCTGACAAGTAAATACATATTATATTTGCTCATATAAAAATACAATTTGCTCATTACAAGATGTTGTTAGGTTAGCTTAGGTTAGCTAATTATGTCAGAACTTAAGACAGAAGGTCCCTTAAGTAGGGACTGAATAAATTAACCGACTTAGATTTACATGGATCTCACAACTTTTTACGGTAGAAGAACTAAGTTGCGAGACTTGTTTTTTTTATAAGTTTTGTTTTTGATGGCATCTCATTTTTTTTGTAGATAGTCCTACTTTTTTTTCTTTCCGGTACCTCTTACTTACAACTGCAAATGTAACTTTGTAATCCTATATATTTAGTTGGTGTGTCTAGAAAACTGGACCGAAATTTGTATTCCAAATTTGAAGCTTCTATGTCTGCTAGAAGTTCTTTAGAGTTTTGATTATCGGTCAGTCAGTCAGTGAGTGAGTGAGTGACAAAATTAAGGAACTTTGACTAGTTATAACATATATGTATAAAACAAACAACTACCTGACGTTTTCAAATTACCTAAATTTACTGTTTTTGAAACTCCCTCCCTCTCAGCCGGTCTAATATTTTTATTTTTAGTCTAATTACTAGATGGTCAACAGCTGTCGTACTTTAAAGGGACTAATCAAAAAGATACAAATATAGTCCCCCCTTGAGGAACTCGGTTCACTAAAAACGTACCAAGCATCGTGCTAGACCTACACGACACGTACCTAATACCTACCAGCCCCCTGATTCTGTATCGTTAAGAGAACAGGTTCCGATTGTATTGATCGCTGTTACTCCATGCGGAGAGACCCGCAGTGCGAGAGGAACGAATACTGGAAAAAAATCAAAATTACGACTCTTGTCACAAATTTTATTATTCAAAAAAAAGTTTGTATCAAATATCTGTTCGTTTCAAGGTTTAATAAATCTGATACAGAATTTTAATTCATAAAAAATATAATATGATTTTGATCAAGTAATGTTAAAACTCGACATGAAAACTTTGTTTGGAGTCATCTTTGATTTTTTATGGTACACTGTTGGAATGACGTCTGAAGATTCTGTTTCGATAAAAGTGTGCATTATATTCTTGAAAGAAGTCCATTTTTTTTTTCAAATATCTAATGTTGCTAGATTCTTCAAACAAGAAAGAATAAATTATGGTTTTTCGGAACCTATCCTCTTAAATCTGTTGCCAAATCCAGCGCCTATCGTCGAAAACATACATATCCGCTTATCTAAGGATCCGTTCGCACTTGAAATGACGTCACAATTCATAAATAGTTCTATACCCATTAAAAGTTATTTTGGAAGTTAATTTTTATCTGTTTTTGGTGAATAGCAACCATAGATAGCAACCGACACCGAGTTACATAATAGGCCCGCAGGTTACGCACATACATAGTCTTATTTTTAATAGCAGTTTCTGGGTAATTATTACTTGGAACAGCGAAAATTTCATAAAATATGCACATCTTCACAAGCAAAGTTCACTTGGCCGTCCGTCCGACGTTAGTTACGTAATGTAATAGTCGCATAATGCAATTCTGACACGTGCAAAAATGTGCGAAGGCGGAAGATGGATGATTTAAAAGCTCTTTTTTACAGAAACGTGACAAGCTTCTAAAATAAAAACCTGTAGCCCGGATTCGTGTCTTTTAAAAAGTAAGTAGAATTATCATCCATCACACACGGCATTTATCACTCGATAGACTAAGTCGTATGATAATAAAAGCGTGTAAGAATGTTGCCGGAATTGCCGTTGCCTAATGCTTTGTTTTTTGTTGTTTATATTAAACAGTGATAAAAAGTGTGTAGGTTTTCCAACGATTTCATACAAAAATATGAAACAATATATCACGACTAACTATTTTTTATTTCTTTTTTTTGTGTTTTTAATGCCAGAAGGTAATGTTCAAACAAACAAGACACATAATTTTTAGGGTTCCATCCATACAAGGGACCATTACTATGGTTAAACTCGTAGTTGGGCCGCCTGTGCGGCCGAGTGGTAGAGCGTTTGCCTGCTATCCCAGAGGATGGGTTCAATGTTCGGTCTGCTCCGTTTGTACCCGGTACGGCGATAGTAGGGATGTCGATTTTAAATCGATTTACTCGAAGATCGATTAATCGAGGCCGATAAAATCGATTTTACATCGATTTTTTGAAGCGATTCGATTTTTCATCGATCCATACAACTAAAGAATCGAGGACACGATTTTTTTGCGATTTCACGGAAAATTTTGCTAACAAATCACATACAATTAAAAATAGTACCTACATTCAATTAAGTTTCCAGCAAGTATTTGATTTCGAAATTCAGAATTATTATCCATGAAGAGCTTTATATTTGAAGATAGTAGTTGGAGTGGGTAATTGAGACTCCGAAATAATGTTAGGTACATAATATTAACATAATAATAATAATCGAATAAAATTTTATTTGTATTTGTTTTGTGTATGTGCATTTTAAGTTACTTTGGCAATAAAACTTTATCACATATTTTTATTAATGTTTAATTTATGAAAAAATAACTCACTTTACTTACAATAAACTTAGGAAAAATTAACACTTATGAATTTTTGCCTAGATTACCAATAAAAATAAAAATTAGGTAACGCTAAATAATTGTGTGAACAGGAGTTCCGATTTTGAATCGATTTTTGTGAATCGATTTTTTCTGTGCTGATTTTTTTAGATCGATCTTTTCAGCACGATTCAAAATCGATCTCAAAATCGATCTTTTTAGAAAGAACGACATCCCAAGGCGATAGGGCTCATCATTGATCACGTTTGGGACGTAATTATCATCAGTAAAAAGCGGGTGTACCAAATTTGGACTGTATTTGACTTGCATTTCACAGTTCATACTTAAGGTGGTAAAGCAGAATCTCGGTGCAAAATGCACATCATAATATTGTTTTCCTTAACTTTTGAATAAAAAGTATGCAAAAATTGCGGTTAAAGCAATGAGCAGAAATTTATTAGTAAATTGTATTGTATTCGATTAACAAACTTAAAAGCGTATTTATTGTTATAATCGAACATAATCAAAATTTAAGACATAAAATAACATAATTTTAATGCGAGAACCCTATTATTAGTAATCAATTTTCGCTAATTGCTTTAAAACGCAATTTTTGCATTCTTTTTATCCAAAAGTAAGAAAAACAATATTATGGTGTGCATTTTGTACCGATATTCCGTTTTACCACCTTAAGAACACCTCCGACTCCCTCCAGGGATTCATGTCCTGACGTTTCACTGTCTGGCTTTTCACACGTAATATCCACTGGCGTCTACTCGTAATATCCGTCCGCGTCCACCCGTAATATCCGTCTGCGTCCACCCGTAATATCCACCCGCGTTCACCCGTAATATCCGTCCGCGTACACCCGTAATATCCGCCCGCGTCCACCCGTAATATCCGTCCGCGTCCACTCGTCTGTAAGTATGTCACAAACACACAATTTTCAACTTAGAACTAATATTTTTTACCCACGAATTTGCAAACAAAGTTTTGAAAGACTCTCATATTTATAAAATCTTTACTTAAATCGAAAATAGTAATCAAAAAATGTATATTTTCAAATTTGTAAAAATTAATGGGTATCTATTTTTGTAACAATTATTTTTCACATGATAGTAAAACCGATCATCAATTGTAAATACTTGATAACTGCTCCCAAACTTTGGTCATTCCAATTGCAGCCGCATCCTATGTTTATATTATTATATCTTTTTTCTTCCATTTTCCGTTGTAATGATAGTGTCGTCAGCTTAACCACAATTTTTACACCATCCACACTAACATTATAAAGAGCTGAAATTTTTCAAACTTCAAACTTTTATTTGTTGAGACATAGGTAGCAAGATTTTATATAATATACGTGGGACGCACTATAAGTTTCCGGAATGAATATGAAAAAATACTATTAAAGGTACAAAATTAATTTATTGTTTTTCAAAATAATCTCCCTTGGCGTCTATGCACTTTTTCATTCGATCAAACCAGTTTTGAAAACTTTTGTGGCACTCCCCTGTGGTGACCTCTGAAACGTGTTTTTCATACTCCTCGACAGCCTCTTCTGGTGATGAAAATCGTTGACCGCGTAATTGGTTCTTAATTTTTGGGAACAGAAAAAAGTCACAAGGTGCCAGGTCGGGACTGTATGCAGGATGACTCATGACTTCTACATTTTTCGTCTTCAAAAAGTCGTTTGTCTGTCTGGCCGTGTGAGAACTAGCATTGTCGTGGTGCAGGATGATACGGCGTTTACGGTTATTTTTACGGAGTTCGTCAATAACTTCCGGCAAACAAATGGTCGTGTACCAGTCACTATTCACGGTACGACGATTCTCTAAAGCAACAGTAGCCACGTGTCCAGTTTTATTAAAAAAAGAAGCAATCATCCGCTTAGATGCACTTTTCACGCGCGCCACTTTGGTTGGTTTCGGCTCATCTTGAAAGATCCATACGCTCGATTGCTGCTTTGTTTTGGGATCGTAGCAATAAATCCATGTTTCGTCACCTGTTACTATGTCCCACACCAAATTTGACGCACCTTCGTTGAATCTGGTAAGCATGGCACTGCACCAAGTGACGCGGTCCGTTTTTTGAGCCTCGGTCAAGTTGTGTGGGATCCACCGCGAGCACAGCTTTCTCACACCCAAATGTTTGTGTAGGATTGATTGTATTTGACTCATGCCTATTTCTAAGGATGCGCGAATTTCATGGTAGGTCACATGCCTGTCTGTTTCAATCATACGGCGCACAGCATCGATGTTTTTGTTGGTCACAGCGGTGGACGGCCGACCATCGCGAGATTCGTCACTGAGATTGATACGACCACGTTTGAATTCTGCAAACCAGCTATAAACAGTCGTCTTGCATGGTGCTTCATTGCCAAAAGCTGTTTCAAGCCGAGCGATGCTCTGTTGAGCTGTCAAATTACACTTAAAATCGTAGAAAATCATACTACGAAAATTTTCCCGAGTTAAATCTATGTTGATGCAGACACACAATTTTTTAAATGGCGCCACAAGGTAAAAACAAAAGACAGTCAGATGAAACAAACTGCATTCTACAGCCAAAGAGTTCTATTTTCAAATGTTGCAATACATTTTTAAATATTGTTTATGTAAGTGGCCAGTTCCGGAAACTTTTAGTGTTACCTATGTATAATAGTCCCTTATGCTCTGCCGTTAGGCGTACAAATGTTTATCTTAAAATTAGCTAAGTATTCACATTAAATGTTATTAAACTAAATAAAGGCAATATTAACAGGGATCATTCGAATAATCAGCAATTGTATAGTACATTTTATCAACTAAAAATCTTTTAATTTAATTTTAAATACATCAATATTTTCAATTGTCCTGATGGGATCGGGAAGCCTATTATATATTTTGGAAGTCATTCCGAACATTCTGTTCCCGAAGTGAGTGGTACTGTGAGAAGAGCCTTTTATTTTGTTTTATGTCAACGACTATTGAATGTCTCAAAATTATGTTGGTTAGATTTTACAAATGCTGCAACTTCAAAAATATAAATGCATGGCTGTTTTTTTTTAAGTGTGGCCTACAGCTTTCCCGTATAATTTGTTTGTTTGTAGGTAGTAATGTCTGGAACTGCTAAACAAATTCTGAAAATTCTTTCACTAACAGAAAGCTACACTATCGCTGAGTAATATGATGGCTATATTTTATTTTCATAAAAATGAGTTTTCATTTCGAAATCTCAATATTTGTAAATCAAGTCGGAAGAAAAAAAGCACTGCTTGGCTGCTTTATCGGATGTTTGGATATACGTGGAAAAAATCCGGTCAAGTCCGAATAGGACCCGTCATTAATAAATTAGCCTCAGGAACTGATTTACCTGCGCCATTAATAGTCTAACTAGTTCTATGACTGTAGTTTTCAAGCAGTAGTTCTGAAACAAATTAAAGTCAAAAATTTATTTTCTCCAAAAGTAAGAAGTCAAATATTCTTTGTACTTAAATATGAAAGTGATTTTTCTAAGCTAATGGTTTGAAATATCAAGAAAATGGTAATAAACCAACTTTTAGACAACTTTACGCTGAACATTATTCGTTTGAAACTTTTTCCAATAAATTATACCGTTTTCACTAAAACGTTTACTTTAACAAAATGGTACAGGAGTAATGGCAGTTATCTTGAATGAAGTCATACTGGGAAAACGAGAGGGCAGGGTGTGTACAAACGATTTTTTTTTTGCTTCTTTTCCATGCTAGTATTTATTGTACTTCATATAACATTAGAAAGAAAAACGTTACAAACAACGTTAAACATTGCTGTTTTGTGTCATTTTGTGTAAAAATCTGTACAGCATACCTACATAACCATATAAACGATTATTAAATACCTGACCTAAAACAATGATTTATGTTTAACTTATTATAATGAAAAGGACCATCCAAGCTACGAAATATTATTTCCAACGGCAAAATTACAAAATGGTCCTGTTGAACGACCTAAAGAAGCAGGAGTCTCTAATCTTTTTAAAGAAGCATAATGCATTCAATTAAAAATTCGTGGCATTAGACGTGACAATCGGCAACAGCATAACGTTTTAATTTTCTCCGATTATCGTGTCGCAGTCTTATATGAAATGCGTTGCTAAGCAGCACGGTTTGTTGTTAATTTATGTTGACTTTTTAGTGAGTCAAAAGTGAGTGACTCAAAATGCTCTCTTTGTACTGAGTACGTCTTATAATTTGCCTTGTCTCTATATTTGTGCACATAACTAGTAAAATAATTAACTTTCTGCATAAAATAGTACCTACATATATGAAGCCAAATTATAGATTTTCCGTAGTGTTTTCCAGTAAATTAAATAATGTGTATGGTATGAAATAGTTTCAAATCCCTGCTTCTGTTATCTTCTTTTATAGCACACCGTGCGTAAAATGACCGCTTTACGCACGCTGCGCTTGCTTAAAGTCGGTATTTTCCGCACTTGTGCTATAAAATATTATACGATACTCGTGCGAGAAACTTTTTCTCGACTCGTGTGATTGCAGCACTCACCTTCGGCTCGTGCCGCAAACTCACACTCGTCAGAAAACGTTTCATCGCTCTCGTATCGTAATGTACTATTTTCTAATGTTATATGAAATGAATGAATTTTCTCTGTAGGCATACTTGCACATAGAAGAGTTAGCTCCAGGGCTATCTGTAGGACTACTAAAATCTGTTTCTAAGGCAAGCGGAAAAACTATAGTCGTCAAAATAAAACAACACGTATCGCTCGCTAATCTCGCAATACAATCTTTACCACTTAAGGCGACATAGGTAGTAAAAGTCTTTCCAAGACGATAACAGAGCCCAAAACGTGTCAGAGAATAATCCGCTGCATCGAAATAAATTGCAAAGTGAAGGCTGTTTTTTCGGAACAGTAATCCGTCCAAACTGATAAAGTAAAAATAACAATAATGACTATAAACATACAAACCTATTATCTAAAAAATATAAAAAATATTATTCATTAAAAACAGAAATATCCAACCTTTTTTTGATTATCAGATGTTTATCTCTTTCGTTGTGCGATGGACATGTTGCGCTTTAACGCAAATTACTGGGTTTCGTAATACGGGGTCCGTTACAAAATACGCAAGGGTCACTAATCGATTATCCAGCTGCCCAATAAAAAAACTTAAAATTTGCGTCAAATCTATAGTAAAGATAGGAGCGAGATATTCACCACATTACGTTTGAAATATGTATGTTGTCATAGTGTTAAAACTAGATGGTCCCGTGAGTCCCGTAAAGGGGATTGGCGCGAACGCAGGCGCAGGTAAAAAGTATCTAAAATCATGATCAATACTGTAAACTGAAGTTTATTAGATGATGGTTTACTCGTTTGCTAGACTGATTTCGGGCTTTAGGTGAATGTATACTCCAACTGCAATTTAGACCTATCTTTGAAGGCCTACTCATCTCTACGTGTGGTCCAAATACTTGAAAAAAATACACCAATAGGCATAAAATAAAAAAATAAAAATTTAAGATAATAAAAAAGAAATGTCTTTGCTTTGACAAAAATAAATTGAAGTTTATCGAAAGTTTCCTGTGATTAACGCAATAATTTTCTCTCGAATGCTAGAAGCGATTTTAATGATTCTTTCACCATTCTAAATATGTACAATTTATCTAACCTCATATCGTAAAATCCTCATTATGAACTCAAAACTTGCATGATGAACAAAAATTTTTATGAACGTTTCTAAAACAGAAAAATAATTAAATTATAGTATAGGTATCCGAACAACATAATGCTATAAAATAACTTTTTCTGAAATTACAGTACATGTGACACTAACTATACCTATATATATAGGTAGTATGTTCGAGATATCATGATATGGGTGACAGTTCGTAATTTTCCGTTTCACCTATACTACTCACACCATACTACATACATACACCCAGGTACAAAAGAAATTATTAGGTTTTAGAAAGAACGTATATCATTATTGCAAAAATACAATTATTTTATTTATCTATAAATGGAAACAACAATCACAGTGTATTCGTTAAATTTAACAAAAAAAGATTCAGAAAAGGATAATGTCTTTTTGCTACTTGATCCGTGGATCGGAACGTTAACCCATAGGTACTGACACCACAATAATCCAAAATACATCGATGAATCGGTGCGGACATCTTATAGGATCGTGTCAGTATGAGTTCATCTTCTAAGTGGCTTGTGTTTTCGTTGCGGTTGCTTTACGTGCTATTTGTTTTAACGTTTGTTACAGTTTTTGTTGATTTTTGTTTTGTTATTGTTGTTTGTTTTTGGTGAAATGCCGAGAAAAACGAAAAAAACCTTTGAACTCTCAAGCTTGTGAGTTATTGGTTCGTTTAATTTAATTAATTTAGAAATTAACAAAAAGTAGTTTGGATAATCAAAGATCAATCAAATAAAAAATCAATTTGATAGCCCTTGTTATAGTTCTCGATACTTAAAAAAATCAATTCTATTTCGTTAGGGCACATAACTATAACTGTCAACTTTGAACTGCCACCCATATCATGATAACTCGAACATACTTTAGGAAGGCAATGGGAACTTAGCCCATACAGCCATGTCTGAGGTTTAATATCAAATACAATGAGTTTTTTATATAATATTCTCCAATACGTACAAAACAGCTAAGGAGGTCACAGTTCAACTTTATTTTTATTTTCGGCCAAGTATTGTATGGCTAGGGCGCATGCGCATTGTTTGGATTGTCGTGTTAGATTTCGGTGCCATAGTTTACGGGGAAATTAATGCATTATTTACTGTGGTTTTATAGGTGAAAAGCATTATTTCGCTCTAAAATCTCTGACAGCAGTGATGGTGATTGATGATAATTTGACTCCCCTGACATTCTGGAAATAACGACGACGGAAAATACGAACACTTTTAAAACAAGCTTTTACAAGAAAAAACAAAAATGGCTAACGAAAAATTTCCCAAGATTATGAAAACAGGTTGGTAGGTATGAGTTTAGATAAAGTAGTGTATGAAACTATACATAACTAGGTATTAAAAGACTCGTGTGATGCTATTAAAAAACTTAGACTCGTCTTTTAATAACCACTGTGTACCAGTTTCATAAACTACTATTATAGATATACAAAACTAATGGTTCAACATAATTTTTCCGTCCATTGCGTCCATGTGATAAGTATTATGTTCTTCTATTTTGTGCTATCCGGAGACGCAGCGATTCAGCCACTTTGCAATACGCGCTGATATGAATGTTATTTCAATGTCGTTTCAATCGATTTTTGTACTGACACATATCGTGTTCCTAATTTAGCGTAGGCATGCGCCTTAAATCAACAAGCTTCGTGTATCTCACTTTAGATGAAATAAATATTAAACAAATGAAAATGAATGATACACACACATAAAAAAACATGATAAAAAACAGTTTACCGATACGATTTAAAGTTTTTCTGCACTACGTAAAAATGTTAGAAGAACATAAATAAGTATCACAAATTAGGTTCACCCAGAACAGGCAACTCTAAGACGTTTCCATGGTAAAAGCAGAGAGGTAATCGATTTCCATCAAACGTATTACATTTTGATCAAATATAAAAATATCATATTTATTTAGCTTGAGTAGGTATCTCTTAGGAAATACGTTGGTAGAGTGGTGGGATAATAAGATTATTACAGAATGTTTAGGGTATTTTGTTGTTACGGGGCAAAGCAGAAAACTAGGTCGTGATAAACTGTAACTGTAGATTACAAAATAAATGCTCTAACGTAGCAGTTTTCAATCTGTACTCAGAAGTTCTCGAGGTGTTGCTGTATACTCGATTTCTTTCAGAGTACATGGAACTTAAGGTGATATGTGAATTTTTCAACGGTCACTGTTACTCCATGCGGAACGACCCGCAGTGCGAGAGGGACGGATTCCGGAAAAATATGCAAAATGTCGGTTTTAAATTTATATAAAATTAGTTAAAATAGTTATCAAAATTTCAAATTTACAAAATTTAGATATTTTTAAAATCCATGTAATAAAATATCGTTCAGGTCTGTATGTCATTCCTATTTCGCATACCATGAAAAAAAGTGTAGAAGAAGACCTCATTTCAATAATTATTTCTATCGAGCGAAAGTTCTGCAATCGCGTTTCTGTATTCAAGAAAACTAGAAAAAGGTACCTATATTTATAGAAGTACCGATTTGTCAAATTAGTGGCTTCTTCTGAAAAGCAGGTAAACAACTTCAAAAAGTGCAGATTGGTCCAAAACCGCTTTCATACAAACTTGTCGGAACCAACAACCACGGCAAAAGCATTATAATTTCGTTTTGTTACTTTTTTCTACACGTTCCATCAATTCTACACCGGCGGATAATCAATTTTTCACCAAAAAAAAAATATTTTTACTATCAAACTTTGCTGTTTAATAATTTCATACATTTTTAAACAGCAAAATTTGATAGTAAAAACATTTTATTTGTAGAAAAAACTGAATATTCGCGGGTGTAGATGTAGAATTAATATGTAGAAAAAAAAACACAACGAAATCATAATGCTTTAGTCGTGGTTGTTTGTTCCGACAAGTTTGTATGGAGAGCGGCTTTAGCCCATCCAACTTGCATAAATATACACTGATGATCGAAGGGTAAAGCCCGAAAAAAGTCAAAAATTGGTGCGACGACGAGCGAAGTGAGTTAGGACGAGCGTGTTAGGTTGACATGATAATAAATGATAAGTTTACCCTATCTTCTAGTATTACCCGTAACATATACATACTGATATACGACAAAAGCGGCACAACATTTCGTTTCTGTATGGGTACAGCTACTAAATTATCGGCCTATGTCGGTTTGGAACATGGAACGACCGATACCGCGAGATCCGCTCTCATATCTCATATTACTATCAGACGCAGACGGACGGCCTCTGAGCTTCCGTTAACGAGCGCGATGTGCCGAGCGGCGCGGTGCTTGCGCATTCTAAACAATTAACACATTAAACAAAGAACAAAGAAAACTGACTGTGTTGCTATTTTAATGACTCGAAATTTCAGTCCTGTTTTCTGATCTCGCTGTTAATATCATAAAATATGCGTTTTATTTTAAAGCTGTAGCGACCTGATACGAGGGTCATGTCAAATTAAACTAGATATTCAAAAACTATATTACTATATATAGACTTCTCAAAGTATTCACCCTGAGCACGTATACACCTTTCCATACGTCTAAACCATTTAGAAAATACCTCTGCCCACTCTTCTCTAGACACCTCTGAAATCTCGAAATTATACGCAGCGAGTGCATCTTCTTTGCTTTGAAACCTCTTTTCTTTTAATTTTTCTTTTATTTTTGGAAACAGGTAAAAATTGCAAGGTGCTAGGTCAGGGGAATATGGTGGGTGAGGTAGGATAGGCACATTTTTTGTATTGAAAAAGTCGAGTGTTCTGGCAGACGTGTGCGCTGAGGCATTGTCGTGATGCCAGAGAAGCTGCCGGTTTCCTGACTTCGGCCGCTTGTCACTCCAAGCTGACAGTACCTTTGGGGCCCAAACTGTCACGTACCATTCAGAGTTAACGGTTTTTTGATCCTCTAACACCACAGTAGAAATATGACCTGTCTTGCAGAAAAATTAGGCGACTATTTCTTTCTGAATGCTTCGTGCACGGCGACATTTCGTGGGAGTTGGCTCATCATCAAAGCACCATACCGTCGACTGGCGCTTTGTTTCAGGATCGTAGTTATATAGCCATGTTTCATCACCAGTCAATATATCATAAACGTTTTTTTTTCTCGCCACCATTGAATTTATCTATCATAAATTTACACCAATCCACGCGACGCTCTTTCTGCTCATTGGTGAGTTTGTGCGGCACCCATCTCGAACAACGCTTACGGAGAGAAAGGTGGTCGTGTATGATGGTCTGCATTGCTGCTGATCCAATGCCCACTTCTCGCTCGAGCTCTACATACATATGTACTTCGCCGATTTTCACGAACAAGTTTTTCGATTGCTCGAATATTTTCTTGAGTGATGACCGCTGTTGGCGGCCGACCAGTCTTCGCCTCATCTTCAAAGCTTTCGCGTCCTATTCTAAATTCAGAAACCCAATTATAAACTGTTGCGCGTGAACAAGCAGATTCACCAAAAGTACTACTTTTACTTCTACCAAAAGTTCAAAACATTCTTGAGGCCTTAAACCTTATTTATATTCATAATAAATCATTGTCCGAAAATCTCTTCGAGTGAGCTCCATTCCTACGATCTAATTCCCACCAGATTCTCTCAGAAAAACAAAATTTAAAATAAAAAAAATTGAGTTAACGAAAGTTCTATATTCAAAATTATTAGCCTATACGTAAAGTTCTAACGTGCCAGTGACAAACCAATGAGTAAAGAGTATCTAACTTCTTTTGGCATGCCCCTCGTTTATGGTAATCTACGGTGGCGTTGAGAATAATGACTAAAGCCACGATTACACCATCCGATCTATCGAGATTCTGGTTGGATTGAACTAAGGACAGTGTAATCACGTTAAGGCGCAATATGTCCATCGCACAACGAAAGAGATAAATATATCTGAAAAAGTACGCGGCCGAGTAGTGCGGGTAATCAAGAAAAGGAGGGATATTGCTATTTTTAGGGTTCTGTACCCAAAGGGTAACCAACGGGACCCTATTACTAAGGCTCCGCTGTCCATCTGTCCGTCTGTCTGTCTGTATGTCCGTCTGTCACCAGGCTGTATCTCATGAACCGTGATAATTAGACAGTTGAAATTTTCACAGATGATGTATTTCTGTTGCTGCCATAACAAAAAATACTAAAACTGGTCAAGAGCGAGTCGGACCTATGAACTCCCATACAATAGACATGATTTTTTGCCGTTTTTATATATAATTGTACGGAACGCTTCGTGCGCAAGTCAGACTCTCACTTGGCCGGTTTTTTTAGTAAATAATCTTTATTACAAATTCATACTAGAGCGTTATATAAAAAAACGCGTTGTTATGTTTTAGAGGTTTATATGTTAACAACAGTCGTCATTGTTATTTTTACTTTGTTTAGTTTTAAACTGAAAAAACAGCCTTCACTTTGCAATTTTTTTCGATATAGCTGATTTTTCTCTATCACGCTTTGGGCTTTGTTAAATGCCTCATTTATATATTTTTTTTCAGAACCCCTTCTGAGTCCAACTTTTTTAGAATCTCCTTTTTTACTACCTACGTCGTCTGTTTCTTCGCGCGGCCTAAGTAGGATCTCGATAAATCAAGTGGTGTAATTACGGTTTAAGTAAAGACTATACGTTTTACAATCTAAATCATTGCGTAAGTTACATAGTTCAACGAGTTCCAGTCTTCATCTACCTTTTAAACATTTTTTTTGGCGAATTCTCAAATCACGTTTCATGTAATGATTGGGTGATACCCTTAGACCATTTAACACGGGTCCTGGCAAAGCGCGACTCTTAGTACTGGAATTATTCAGCCGTTTTCCACGGGAGGGGAGGTAAACACGCACAGCACACATTTACACACTCACGCACACTCCGGCGAAAAATTGATATGTCACACTAAATCAAAAGCTGCTGCAACACAAACACAAAACGCGCACACAAGCAAACTTAAATGAACAAATTTTTCATGTACTTCGGCAGAGGGGGATAAGTGCGCTTGCCTAGTCCCGTGCTATATGGTCTAATGGTCTAAGGTGATACCCCTCAATATTACGATTTATAATAATCCAGCAAAATGTTTTTCTCAAGCTTATTACTTGTCTCAATAGAAGCGTATATTTTTCTGTAAACTTTCTGAGTACAAAACACCAAACAAGGTAAAGATGATTGATAAATAACTTAAGCTTTTATGAAAAAGAAAAACTGGTCAAGTACGAATAGGACTCTTGCCCTAAGGGTTCCGTACAAACTGTTTATGTATTCCAAAAGCCGTTATGTTAGACCGACATAACTTGACACGATCTATTAAACTTTATCTATCCAAAGGGTCTAATTAAGTTGATATTCAATTTCTTCTTGAATAATGAAATATAGGTGATTTTCAGTTTTTTTGTTCTCTTAGACTTTAGACCTAATTGTGAGCGGTATTTCAAGTTTCTAAGAGAACTGGACGTAGCCTGTATATTCACGGTGAGCCAATTTGTATAAAAGGCAATAACTTTTTTCGCGTTATCAGCCTGATATTTTAACAGCACTATAGGGAGATAGACTTATACCGGGTGTAAATAGACTGCTACCATTAAATGAAACCACATATTCTACCGACCCTACTGAACCACTTTTCCCAAGTAACATACCCGCGGACACCCTTAGTTTAGGAAATAATTGAGTTCCAAACAAAAATGCGTGAACCCTAACGCACCGACATACGGGCGAGTTCAGAGAGAGCGTCGTCCGTGAAACAGATTGTCCGCGGGTATGATTCTTGGGAAAAGTGGTTCAGTAGGGTCGGTAGAATATGTGGTTTAATTTAATAGTAGCAGTCTATTTACACCCGGTATATATAGGTATTTCTAACGGGGCCCGAAAAAAAGGAACGTGACAAACAGACAGACAGAAGGAAAACTATAAGGGCCGCCTTTTTTTATTTTATTTGAGGTGTTGAACCCTAAAGAATTTCAACACCAAAAAGGTATTATTTTTTTTTTACCCACTCGATACCAAGATCTCCAAGGTAATTGTGTTCCATGTAACGAGCGACGGCAAAACTTTGTCATCACAAGGAATCACAACAAACCGAAACGAATGGAAGTCCTCTCAGCAAACGAATGTGTTACTCAAGCGAGTACGAACTTCCGGTTGTGTTAACTTCGTACTCGCCCCCAACTTGGAAATTGCTCCGAAACTTTTGATGAAACTTTAGCAAAGTATGTTTAACTTTCGTTGCATATTAATGCATGCATTTAAATGCAGTCTTTTTTTCGCAGAATAGAGCAATTCGGGATATTTATAATTATGAAGCACCGAGAAAACAATTTTTACAAACAATACTTTTTCTTAACCTATTTCTTACCTAACTAACTTTGGAAGGCGATATTATCGTAAAATGACCTATTAAGGAGCACTTTATTTTTATTTTTTGGTAAGCTGATAAACCGTTGAAGTTTTTAAAATTAGTTTGAACCTATGAAACATCCATTTTGTAACTTTAAAAGAATTTTGAAAATTTAATTATGTCCAACTCGATCCAAGAAATTTTACTTAGAACATTTTTTGGTAACTCGTTTGGTGTTTTTGTAGCTGATTATTTTACGTAAGGAATAATGATTCAAACAGTTATGTTACAAAAAAAAATTGAACAAAATTCTTATGATTTTTTAAAGCCGCTGCGGTAGAAAATTCGCAAATACACATGAAAAAATCATAACTTCTAAACTACCAAAAATCGCGGAACATACATGGCATATGTGTGAGGAGTCTATGAAAAAATGTTTGACGTCAATAGTGGATCATTCTGTATAGGAAACAGAAGAAACATAAACTGGCTTTTCCAAAATTAGACTAGCAAAAGTAGCCTCTTTTGTAGGACATGGAATAAGATTTTACAATAAACTTCCAAAGGAGGTCCTTAGTCTTCCATAAAATAAGTTAAAATTATATATTAAGCAAGGACTTTTGAGAAATTCATATTATAAAATCAATGACTTTTTGGACTATTTTGACGTTGTGGCCGGTATAAATAATTCACATTTATTTTGTTACAATTTAATTCAAGTCCTATCTTTTTAAATTGGTAGCTAGGCTTTTCCAGATCTGCTAAAACGAAGGTCGCTTCGGCTCCCATGGTGCCGTCGTCGTCGTCGTCCAGATACCACACATTGAATTTAGAATTTAAAGTCGAAATTATCGGGTGAATGGCCAGACTAAAGATAGCCGGGCCAAGGATATTTTTGTAGATTTGTGGAATAGGTAAAAAGCTTAGGGACTTGCATATATCCCTTTTCCAAAGTTTGGAATTTTACATAGTTAATTGATTTTTTTAAATTTGACTTTTCAGCAAAAGCCTTGTAGGCATAATGACTGTCGTACCAGTGCCAGTAACTACTTTGACTGAATTAAAAAAAAAACGAAATGGCATGACCATAGAGCTTAATACCGGGTGTAAAAGCAAAGTCAAGAATCCTTTAAGGGTGTGTTAGTATGATGGGTAAGGATATTTTTTTAAATACTAGGATCTCTAAATAAAGTACCATTGTGACCTATTCTCGTGCAGCAAACCTTAAATTTAGAGTTGAAAGACCTAAAATAATACAAGCTCATTTGACTTTTATCCATCTGCGTTAAAGCCTATTTTGCAATGAAAAGTTTTAGGTTATGGCAGCTCTAAATCTAATATTTGCTACACGAGAATAGGTGTCAGTATCTCACAATAAGACGATTTTCTTTTCTCAAAATACACTAATCGCGTCGACACCCTCACTGGTCGCTGACCAGTAGTATACACATTATATTCTCTTTGGCTGGCCACTGATAACGTGATCGAGCGAGAGGATGAAAGAGAATTTGCAACGGTGCGGCCGGCCTCAGATTGAGGCGCTGCACAATTTGGCAACAGGCGGCCACTGCATACCCCGGCGGCAGCGGTCACGGGTGAGGGGTGCGGGGCACTGCGGGGCGCAAAGAGGTGTGTGGGGAGGCCGGATTTCGTTGATAAGAATGCGTAGCCATTGCTTAGAAAAATGATGGAATTGTTAGTGAAAATTCGAGGTGTATATTTTTTCCTCGTAATGACATCAGAATCGTGTATACTTTCATACCCTAAAAGGATTTGTGAGTGTGCATTTACAGCCTGTAGAATATGATACTCAGCGACAGTGCAGCTTTCTATTAGTAAAAGAATGTTTTAATCGGTTCATTAGTTCCAGAGATTACCCATTACATACAAACAAACAAATTCCTCGAGTAGTGTAGATATATTAAACATCTAGCTTTTCGCCCCCGTTCAGAGAATCTTCGTCCCGTTTTCAGCTTGGGCGTTATTTTATGAACATCCCTTATAGCCTATGTGTTGACCAGGGTAACTACGATGATAATTAAAATCCAAATTCGTTGAGTGGTTCTCGAGTTAAAAAGGAACAGACAGACAGACAAAAATTCTAACAATTATTGTTTTGGCCTCAGTACAGTACCAATAACCCATTTCCAATTTCATTTAAAATTTCGCGAAAATATTCAATGTACAGACACGACTTTTTTACTACTTTAGTATTAGCATGTAGATATTTATCAGAGATTCGTGTGAATTTTTATTTTTGAGTTATTTAATTGATATACTCTCAATTTTCAATCAGTGAAACATTCTTAGTTTGACTGACTATATTTCGAGAATAATTGAAAGGAGCTTCAAGACATGTTATTAGACCAATTAGTAGTCTTTAGAATCGGAATCCTTAGTAGACCAGCAGTACCATTGTGTCTTACAATTCAGACTAATGATATGACGTAATCAATACCAACTACATATTACAATAATTCCCATTTGGCCCAAACTGTTCAGGTGTTTGTAATGAAGACAATACCGGCTCTGTGCCCCAATTAGTAAGTATAGTTACTCGTAAATGAGTCTTCTGATGGGCGGCTTGAGGCTAATTGATTTATAACCTTTTAAAAATTCAGCAATTTTTGCTCAGTTTATCTCTTAGCTGAAAGTTGTGTTTGAAGTCACATAACTATACAAGCCAATAGCATCAAAGTTTAGATGAAATTTTTTCTGTTTTATCTGTGTGAAACACATAAAATAAATAGTTTTAATAATTTGTAATAATTTAATATTTTTATAATATTTTATATGAATATAAATAATACATCCGTCAATAAATTTGTTTGAAAAATAACATATGCAATTTGGATTTTGCACGTCATGAGAATATGCACACTTAGAATTTGCCTTTAGACAAATATGACTAGTCACAGAATTTCGGAATCGGCTTCGTTCTCGTATAAATCCGAAATACTTGTGAAAGTTGGCATCAAGTTAAAAATCGACATAAATATACAAAACTATAGTCACAGTGGATGGATTTTAAAACTATGCTATAGTACTATGCACAAAACTCAATGAAATATAAGAAGTCAGCATAGAGGTAATCAATATTTAAGATATTACAGGAAAATCGCAAAAGGGGAAAGTCAGAAAGAGGGTCAAACTCAAAAGTGCAGGAGCGGATCTTTCTCCAATCCTTCGAATTTTTCTGAAATGAAAGTTATAGCCTAGCCCGTGTGGACATCTATAAAAAAATATTCTAATTCTATCGTTTTTAAGTATTTTTAGATTTGGTTGTTTTCTTGGCTTGCTAAGGTCAGAGTTTATATCGCTTTGTCGAGTTTGGCTGCAAAGTTATAAAACCTAATATCTTTCTTCAATCCTTCGATTTTTTCTGAAATGAAAGTTATAGCTTAGCCCGCGTGGACATCTATAAAAAATATTCTTATTCTATCGTTTTTAAGTATTTTTAGATTTGGTTGTTTTCTTGGCTTGCTAAGGTCAGAGTTTATATCGCTTTGTCGAGTTTGTCTGCAAAGTTATAAAACCTAATATCTTTCTTCAACCCTTCGATTTTTTCTGAAATGAAAGTTATAGCTTAGCCCGCGTGGACATCTATAAAAAAATATTCTTATTCTATCGTTTTTAAGTATTTTTAGATTTGGTTGTTTTCTTGGCTTGCTAAGGTCAGAGTTTATATCGCTTTGTCGAGTTTGGCTGCAAAGTCTTACTTACCATCCCACGATATAATGCCACTCTAGGTTTCTTAACGATACGTAGGCCCAACATGGGTTTTGCTTACTATACACTTTACCGTCTGCGTAAAATATTTTGTATGATAAATTCTGGTTCCTGTAGTAAGCCGCTAGGGGCGCTGCACAATTTCTCATATATTTTACGCAGACTTTAACGTGTATAGTAAGCAAAACTCATGGTAGGTCTACTAGACAATAATTTTCTTTGAATTTAGCTTCACCTATTAATTATTTAAGGTCCTAAAATTCAAAGTGAAAAAAATACCACCTTCCACTGAAAAGAATTTTTATTTGCGCGAACATTTTTTCATTATTCCATAGAAATTTAGACAAACCCCCATTGTATAGGAATATAAAAAAATGCCCGAAAATTTTTATTTTCCTTCAATCTACCCTAGAATTATTGTCACCGTTGCGGAAGCCGGAAACTGGCGATAGTACTCGTCCATATGAACAATTATGAAAATAACAAATGAAAAAGTCGCATAAAAAAATGGCGGCAGTAAAATTTTCTTGTTGATGACGCTGTTGCAAATTGCAAAATATATGTTTCCAATTTGTAACAACGTTTTCAGCAAGAAAATTTTACTGCCGCCATTTTTTTTCATAAGACTTTTTCATTTTTTTTTCGCAATCATGTCATAGTGGCCTGTGTGATTGAAATAAAACCAATTTAGTTATTGTGTAAAATCTTGAACGTCTTTTTAACATTTCATCTAGTATTTACTAATTTATATGAATGTCCATTTTTCCATATTTCATAATAGTATAAATAAAATACACAATAACAAAATAAAACGAGATTTGGCAGAAAAAATAATAAGAGAAAAGTAGAAATACTTTCATTTACCTAGACGAGTGACTTACTTAGCAGTGGCGAAGGGTCTATATAAGAAGATTCCCATTGGCTTCCTTTAGGAAATGGCATCCACACTACACTTCTTTATTCCGTACTCTTCACTTTGTCAAACATTTCCACAAATCTCAATACAAAAAATACACTTGGCTGACAGGGAGTTTGCAAAGTACAAAAAAATGTATGTTTTTCATGGTTGCTTTTCTGAGTAAGGAGATTTTTTTGTCCGGCTTCCCTTTTTAAAATGTTCACTCTTCGCTACTGCTAGGCGTTACGCGTTGAATACGACTTACTTTCAGAGCATTAGTGATGAATAATATAGGTAATAGTCTCAATTTGTCACGCTATGTCTTCTCCTGGATGTCGTATCGCAACTAAGGGATTATAAAAAGCCATTATCGTATGCCAATAATCTATGTCTCTGTAGTATCCAGACGACGACATAGGCACCTATTTACTAGTGGTAGGCTTCGGTCGTGGCTTGTCACTAGCCCCCTGATTCTGTATCGTAAAATCAGGTGCCAAACCGAGTGCCTATCGTCGAAAACATACATATCCGCTTATCTAAGGATACGTTCGCTCCTGAAATGACGTCACAATTCCTAAATAGTTTAATACCAATTGAAGGTTATTTTGGAAGCAACCATATACTGGGTGTAAATAGAGTGCGACCATTAAATAAAACCACATACTCTGTACCGATCAAACTGAATAACTATTCGAAAAAAAAAAACCCGCGCATATCTTCAGAGAAAAAGATATTCAACTGTAACTCAAAGACTTTATCTCGTAGGAGGAACGTCTATTTTAGAACGCTGCAACGGAACAGCTGTTTCACGGACAACGCTCTCTCAAAACTCGCCCGTATGTCGGTGCGTTAGGGTTCGCGCATAACCATATAATAGGCCCGCAGTTGTCACTACGCTCATGACGAAACCATGCACCAAGCGACTCGTATGACGTCATGAGCTACAATGGTTATTTTTTTACAAGCAGGGCAGCTATTCCGGTATTATTTCTCACTCGCAATATCAATCATTAGATATTTGTGTAAAGTTTGAAAAATGGTATGCGATGAAAATTTTAGTGACTAAACCACATCTCATAAAAACTATAGGATATAAGGAATGCTCTCCATAAGTTTTCAATAAAAAAAAAATCAATACATATCCCTTCAATATCCCTTTTAAAGTAACCCGCAATCTGACTTTGCAATTTATGCGCACGTGCCGGAATAGCTATCCAGTTATGTAATATCACAGTTATTCGGCCGCTACCGACTTCCGTAGAGCTCAGCGGAAGTCCTTAGAAAGACCTCGCCTGCTGCAATCTCCCAGTTTCTGGACGAACGCACTTCATCCTAGATCTAATCGACGTTTTCCATCAGGCGTGGTAACTTCCAAGCATAAACTCATTATAGGTTAAAAAAAGTTTTTTTTTCTAGTCATATCTTCCCTAATTATGTATATTATCCATTTTTCTCCGATCAACAAAAGGCAGTTCACCCATCGACCTCGTAAAGGTTGCGTGGAGGAGACGCTATTTTTACTCTTTACATGCATAAGTACATACAATCACGCTCTATTCCGCCTCTAGTGATTGTATAGTCCAGCGGAAATACTAATATCATTAATAAAAAAACATTTAATTTCCGAGTCAAGTTTTGATTTATAAATGGGTTCTATTGTATCAATATTAACTAAGTGTACACAAAGATTCAAATTGTTTATTTGTAAAATAGATACATAAAGTATACAGTTTACATGTCAAATCTAATCTGTATAAAAATAATATTTTACGATGAAACAAGATACGGGAAATATATATATATAACATTTTTCTAACTGATATTGGTCGAGGACTAGATAATAATAAATTAGTATCAATCTAACGTAATAAATAACGAAAGGTTAAAATCTTTTTTGTTCTTGTTAAAAACTATAACTAAAATTGTTAAAAACTATGAAGCATGTGTGGTCCAATTCCAAAATGTACGGCTGCCTCGTAGACCGTATTTGAACATATAAACGTTTACAAAAGTGATACAACATTTTTTCCCCTATAAGTTAATCATACCGTTTACAAAATACCCATCCCTCGACGAAGATTTGTTAGAAAACATTACTGTCCTCTTTTACATGGTTAACTCGGTCCATTAAAATCTAAAAAAGCGACTCGTGAAATAGTTGTTACAAACTCATTTCTATCGGACTATGTAGATTGTCATCATGCACGACTCTCAAGAAAGATTTACGTAAGCCTTCTTATGGATATCTTAATATCATCTGATTACTACTTACTTCATGGAAAAGTAGGTATCTACGACGAGAGACTACTAGTTATTACTGAGAGATACCTATCCATAATAGTTACTGTGTAAATAGGCAGTCCAGGGCATAATCATTCACGTATAACTTATATACCTGCACATAATGCAGTCTGTTTTGAATGTCATTCATTTATTTTTGCATAATTCAGTAAATTTTACTGTCGTGCGTAATTTATTATAATTTAACGGTAAGTAAATTTTGGTCAAATAGTTAAAATCGGTCTTATCCAATCGGTCAAAAACCAGTTTTGGTACATAATTTATTTTTCAAAACACTTGCTTATATTTAGGTGGTAGAGCTAATGCCGGGCTCGACTGTGGAGGTACCACCATCTTACTTACTCGCAAACCCTCCTATGAAACGCCTGAGCATTAGACATTACAGTGGACGCGGGACTGCAGCTCCAACGCAGCTCACTTGTATCATATTGTACTATTTTTGGCACATTTAAATTTTATGACATAAACTACTAAGATATCTTGGAGATCAGAGTTGACACTGGTACCTTGTAAAAAAATATATCAAATACAAAGATAAATCTATCGTCAAGACATACGTATGTCTCAGAGAGGTGTCAGAGGTGTTTTCGAGTGTGAACTGTCAACAGAAGAGTGATAGGCGGTGAGCCTTATCGCCATGCATCAGTTTTTGGTTCAAAACGGGGCCCTATTATTGTCGCTTTGCCTCTAGCTTTGTCTCTAGCTTGCCAACCGTATGAAAAACGATCTGAAATTGGACATGTTTTGTAAAATATTGACCCAAAACCGAATATTGAATTAAAAATTAAATTAAATCCATTTATTTCTTCATTTTTGGAGATAAAAACATATAAAATATATGCAAGGTGATATTTATTTATGCAGCCATATTCACACTTAAGACTCGGTAAGTGCTCAGTATCTAGACCCTTTTTGTGTAATTCGTAAATATACTTTTTGTATTCCCAACAAACGCAAGTCCGGCCCCGAGTCAACTACTATGGGACATCAACATTTAATTTTGCGAAATTAGCAAAAAAGTGTTATCGATCCGTGATACATTTGGCTGTGTAAATAAAACTCACCTTATATTCTCAACTCAATGAGTTCTAGACAATGACTCCATTTTATAAAGTGAAAAGGGAGGCGAAAAAAAAATTCAAGATAAGATAAGATTTTGGTCAACATTTTACACAACATAATATACAAATTTCAGATAAGTAAGTCACTCCGTCTGCAAGCTAGAGACCCGTTATATACGGACAGGGCTCTGTTTTACACTTTGGGCGCGGAACCTTAGAGAATATTGTTTTTTTAAAGCAATATCATATTCCAAATCGAATGCAACTTAATAAACTTGAAACTAGAAGAAGATACCTATACCTTCCTTAGTTGAAAATAATTAGGTACCAAAAAAAGTATGTAAAAAAGTATAAGTGTAAAAATGTATGCTAAGTTTCACCAAGTGCCAACAATCAAAACCATCAACTTTCAGGTATACGAGTATATAATCATGTGGAAAGATATGATATTATCTGCGTATTTGCGCAATTTAATTGCAAATTTTATTTACAGAATATTTATTCAAGCAAGCCGTCTTAAACTTTCTTTATAAAATAGGTTCATCATATCAACTTGCAGAGTCGTAGAAGTCATCGCAACTTTGCCTCACAATTTACAATCATAATTTCACAAAGAAGTTTTGTTTAGGTACTTATTAGCATACCTACGTAACCTAACTGTTTTATAAGTGAAGAAAAATTGCCTTTGTGTTTCAAAGCCTTTGTTTTTCGTTGTCTTGAAAAAATCTTGTCTCATTAAGGCATGTTTCAAATGAACAGGTATACGACCTCTAATGTCAACAGCTATTCTTGTGAAGTAGTGACATTAGTTTTGGTCCATTGCGTGCGTCCTTGCGTGACTTACCTGGACCTTTAGTTAGAGCCATTACGGGATAGCGATCCTTCTCGCATTGAACTGATAAGAATAATTGTTTGGGCCAGAATATTTATGGGTAGAGTGGGTGGGTATTTAATAATTTAACTTCTGAATTCATGGGCATAAAAATTACCCAAACACAATAGTAACATTTAAACAATGTACATAAGTATCTTTGTCACTCTTTGCGATGGTTGTATTTCTTACGCTTTCTATACAATCAATAACAGAGAGTGCACGTCTGATCGGTCGCCTATTATAAATGAATGGCAGGTCCTGCGGGCCTATTATGTAACTCAGTGTCGTTTGCCATCTATGGTTGCTATTCACCAAAATCAGATAAAAAATGAACTTCCAAAATAACCTTCAATGGGTATTGAACTATTTACGAATTGTGACGTCATTTCAAGTGCGAACGTATCCTTTGCCAAACCAAGTACGATAGGCACTTGGTTTGGCAACTCATTTTGCGATACATAATCAGGGGGCAGTACTGCAACTTGACCAGGTATTTATTTCCATGAATTCGTGATGTTCAATTCACTAAATCATTTTAATTGTAAAATATTCTGCCCACATAAAAACTGTATTAAAATAAAACCATGAATGTCCAAAAGTCTGAAGAAACGAGAATTTGTTTTTTTGTGACATGCTCTGTACATAAATTTGTACAAAGTAACAAACCTTGGCGGTATGTACAGTAGTATAAGTACGTAAACGATAATAGCACAAATAGGACCGCAACAACTGACAATATTTTCTGACAGCACATTGACCAATCACAGCCGTCGACAATAAATTTTAAGATTGTAAGATGGCAGTCATCCGTACGTTCAAAACCATAGACATAGGATTCGCTTTGCTAAATCTATGTTCAAAACCGTTTAATATACATACATATACACATTTTAATACACATGTATTTATTTTTCCAAATCTTCTTCCCCCAGCCTTAAAAAAACATATTTTTGCTACGAAATACAATACGATTAAAATCAGTTAACGATTCGACTTTTCTCGGATATCATCGCCTAAATCCCGAGACGGAAGCGATTTGTAGAATGTACGTACTTTGATTTCTTAAACATGCTGAATTGCGAGTCGCAAACTGCCATTATCCAGTATGCGCATTATAATCTGTACCAGATCTGTTTATATGATTTTGTTGTCAAAAAAACCGTGAATCATTAGCTAAATTAGAAGATTCGAGTTGTAAAACATAATGTTCTAATTCAACAATATTATGAATATTATAAGGGGGGGCTATCCCGATATTTTCTCGCTACAAATTACGGTTTAAAATTACATGCACTTTACTACATACAATAAAAACGCAAAGATAGGCCTAAACTAGTTATGATTTATATACCATTTCATTGGAGTTCTATTATGGTAAAGACAATGAAAATCATACTAAAATAAACGTCGTAAGAAATGTGAAACGGCGAAAAAATTACAATTCGTTTATAGTAATAGCAGACGTTCATCTTTTCAAGGATATTTCGAGTATCTCGTACGGATGTCAGTTCAGTTGACAGGAAGTTTTTATATACGCCGTCTAAGAGTGCGGTTATGAGTCCACAATAAACTACCTACAATTTTCTACAATAAACACCCACGATTCGGTCACGAGCCTCATCAAATTTAATGTCAAAAATCGTTGGGAAAAATTTGCTGTTAAACGTGTTGTTCGGCTAACTTCACAACGAACGACCATGCTATGTACTATGGGAGTCGGTTGAATGTGTTTATTTGGTTTATTTTCGTGACCGACATTACAACGATAGCTGAACGTGATTATTCTGTTGAAAGTCATAACCGCACCCATAGTCGTTCAAATGTTTACAAAAAGAGACCTTAATTAAACTAGTGCGACTGTACAAAAGCTGTAATTGTGTGCGACGCTTACTTGGCAGACGATTAGCAATTGAAGTAGAAATTATGATTAGCTCAGGCCTATACTGGCTACAGCGATGTCTCTGTAAATATACCTTAAACATAATGTATATGGTACCTATAATATATTCGCTGTTAGCGAGAGGATTTTCATGATTGTTTTACTTTTTCCTGAAACGCAGTGCTCTAACCATTAATATGAACAACTTTAACTATTTCATAAATTTTGGTCGAGTAAGCAACTTTTTATGGAACACCATAGGCAAAGTTGTCCATATTCATCAGTAGAACACGCTGTGTGAAGGAAAAAAAACGTTATCAAGGAATTCAGTGTAATCATAACCAACATGGCTTCTTGAAGAGGGTTTCAGGGATTATATTAATATCTTCTTTTCTCTTGTTCATACATACGAAATGTAACGCCAGAGCGTGTGTAGTTAAAGAAACATTAAGGGTGTATAATACCTCACTTCGCTTCGCATGATCCTTTTTTATAACAACAAATACTGCAACAATCACTCTGAAATTAATATATGATAAAGTTGAGGACTAATGCTATGTCCATGTTGTTATTAAAACTTGCTTCCATTAAATGTTCTTGATAGAAAAAAGTTACAAAGTTACCTCCAAACCGTACAATAAACCAACAGCATTCAATGGATACTCGAAATTAGATCTGAAACTTTTCATAATATAACTGATATTAGTATAAAGCAGCAGCAGACTGTTCCATAAAAATGAAAAAACCACCAGTGTAGCCGCGATTTCAAAATAAGTGATGTTTTTGCGTGCGTGACATCTGATTAGAGTAGGATAGACAGTTAAAAAGTAGAAGCGTTAGAGCAGGACTGTGAATTGAGGTACTATGGGCCCTTAACACGAAACTGATTTGCACGCAGCTTTTACCCAAGAGATTTCGTGGGAAAGGATTAGAGGTACTACGTTCAGAGGTTATTATTGCGGTGTGGTTAAATAAAGCCGAGTATTAACCGTTTTAGTGAAACTAATCGTAGAAAAGCGGTCGAGATGTTCGTATTATTCCTAAGTATAATCGTTAAAACTAGATTGTGACGTATGTGTATGACGCCTAGAGAACTTTATCAAAGTAAATTTCCCAACGACTAATTTGTGTCAGAACTGCCATCAACGAAGGTCCCATCGTTTCCCCGGTCGTACCCGTAAACCTAGCACGGGCTGCGATACTTAATCTACTGAGTTTTCATTTTCGTTTAAACAATAGATAGCAGGCAAGGTCGTGGCCCAAATCATTTTTACGGGTTAAGTCAAAGCTGAATTAAGGTGGCGATACATATCGCGTCAGTTAAAGTGTGCGCTCGCAAGACACCTATCAATTATGTCGTCATGTAATGATGATCTTGGCGTCACCTTTGCCCTCTCCTAGAATAGACTCAGCCTGCATCTCATCACGTGAAGCTAGTTCTACATCACTAGATTCCATCTCCCGTTTGTTATGCAGATGCCGCTGTTATTAGCTCCACCTATTATGTGCCTTGCCCGTAAACATTCGTATTGTCATACGATTAGAGGACAAAACCAGGCACGATACTTTTGTGCCAACGGTCTCGGTGCCTTCAATTCTGCGCCACAAGTCCGTTTTACTGACTCGGTGAGTTTATCAACTAACATAAATATTTAAGCGATATATAGTATACCTACAAACTACAATTCAAAGTGATTTTTTTTATAGATGATAGCCATGGAGGAAAGTATCCCTTGTAGACACTTTCCACAATATACATATTTTAATAACTAATTATCACACTTTAAGTCTGTAATTTTTAGGGTTTCATAGTAGCTGAAAGGTCATCCATCCATCCATCCATCAGCCTGTTTCGTCCACTGCTGGATATAGGCCTTTCCAGGATTTCGCCACTCTTGGCGGTCCTCCTGGAAGAAATGCCCATATTAACACACGCTGGGCAGGCGGGTTGGTGAGCGCGGTGCCGAAACCCTTGCACCAGTGACGCCACTGCCCGTCACCAGTCTGTCTTATATAAGGCTCGGCAATTGGGGATGGATAAACCGCCATCCATCGGTCCCAGGCAATGGTGGGCCGACTGGTTATGCCTGGGAGCTGTTCTCTTACTCTCCCCCGAATAACTTCGGGAGGATTTGCAAGTAAGATGGTGGTACCTCCACAGTCGAGCCCGGCATCAGCTCTACCACCTATCTATTTAGTAGCCCAGCCTAAATATTTTTGTATGTCTTTCCCTTATTAGTATACATTTTTTTTATATTCAAAAGATATATATTGTAAAGATTAACTTTTACTTGTAGAAAGTATACTTTATGTATCTATTTAAAAATATATATATTTTGATTTTGATTTTTGCTATGGTATTATATTGTTGTTTTTTCACATTTTGGTTAGTAGGTTTGTAACTTTTTTAAGGGAACTGCAGACTTTTTTGGCTATTTCAGGGAGTAAAAGTTGTTCGTATAGACTGCTATTTCTAGTGTTCGACTTTACGCGACTAACCTGGCTTGTATACAGACCATTCACTATAAGAAGTCCCCTGGCTTAGGAAATGGTAGCACTGCATATAATGTTGCCAATGGCTCACGTAGCATTCACCCTACTACACATTCATAATATTTACTTAACTGCGCTTTTTTATATAATAATTAGACTACTCTTTAATGAAAATAAAATGTACTGAATGAAAAAATCAAAATTATCAATTATTTATTGATTTGTATTTCGCAAACAATACGTATGATCTTATGGTGTGAATATCTATACATGTATATCTGTACTAAAACGGTATTTTTTATTTCTTGTTCTAGCTGGACGACGTTTGTTCTAAATCGTCGAGCTCCCGTTTTTTACGTTTTTGACGTTTTTTTCCAGGCGACATAATGTTAACGCTTTTTTCCGGAATACCCGCTAAAGTAAATAAATAGCTTATTTGCCCATAAAATTGACTTTATGTTTAAAGCTGGTATCCCTATTTTACTAACCCGTCATGACACTGACACGAGATGGAACCTGATCAAGAGGAATCACGGTGCATTGTTTGCATTTTCTCTTTCACAGAAGGCGTACCTTCAACACAATCTCTTTTGCACTATTGTTCAACGGCTTTGGCATTAATAATACATAATTTATCAAATAATTTTGAAAAATTTGAGTGACAACAATATGACAGCAAAAGCTTGACAAGCAGTGATGCCAACATGAATCCAAGGGACAAGTTATGATGAATGGTCTGTAGGTATATCGGTAGTCCGCCATAACCTAAACGCAACAATAACCTAGTATCAAAACCGGGAACAGTATCGACTCATCATTGAGTCCACCATTATTATTGCTTTGAAGTGGTTTTGGCCCCCTTATCGGTCAACAACACGTACTGTGAGGTGCAAAGCCCTTTAGCCCATTAACAAAATTTCCTAATGCCGCATTCCGAGACTTGTTTCTACCGTTCCGTTACTGCATTAAATGACACTCAATTTTGAGAGAAGAATCTGGAACGCTACACAGGGAAGTGGACTACTCCAAGATAATCAAATTTTACATAGGTAGTTGACATTAATATATGCAGCTAAATTGATACTCAGTTTTGCGGATCAAAAACGTTTTATGCGATATTTTTTTTTTATGGTATTGATTCGGGGGTGGGCTTATGCGTTTGTAGAGAACAGGAAGAAAAATCTTCAAATTTCCCGAAAAACCGGCCAAGTGTGAGTCGGACTCACAGACGAAGGGTTCCGTACTTATTTGAATTTTAAATTAAATATTTTGTAAATATTTCAGGCTGCTATCGTTATTAAGAAACAGAAAAAAATTTGAAAAATATCACGCTTGTTGTGTGGGAGCCCCCCTTAAGTATTAATTTTATTTTAATTTAAGTATTTATTTTTAATTTGAATAATATAACTCCATATTCTGTGAATATTTCAAGCGTCTACCTGTTGCTGTTATCAATATCGAGCAAAAACGAGCAAAAATATCACGTTTGTTGTATGGGAGTCCCCTTAAATATTTGTTTTATTTTAATTCAATTGTTTATTTTTAAAGTGAATATATAACTTAATATTCTGTGAATATTTCAAGCGTCTAACTGTTGCAAAAAAATCATGTTTGTTGTATGGGAGCCCTCTTTAATATTTATTTTATTCTATTTTTTTTGTATTTGTTGTTATAGCGGCAACAAAAATACCTCATATGTGAAAATTTCAACTGTCTAACTATCACAGTTCATGAGATACAGCCTGGTAACAGACGGACAGCGGAGTATATTGGATGGATTCGTTTGATTGATGGTTCTTGGTGGAATATCATCTTCAATAAATTATATACAAATTATTGTACTTTTATTCCGCAAATTTTATTATTACTTAGGTTTCGTATTACACATCATCGAACCAACAAATTATTAATTCTAATTCTTAACGATTTAAACTACCTATACAAAGAAAACATCTCGAGCAAGCAAATATAAATAAAGTAAACAGAGGTGAATCACCACAGCTTGCGTTTCAAAATTGAGGCGGTCAGCGCAAAAGTAGCCTATCATTTCCAGACATAATTAATTATTTTATTAATTCGACAATGTTAAGTCCATAAATAACGGCAATAAATTTATGTTGTGTTTCAATATCACTTTTCTATTATATGTCAGGATACACTTCCAAAAATGAAAGTCAAATTTAAAAGTTGAAATTTAAAACAATATGAAATATTAACTACAATTAAACATAAAAATTAGATTAAGTAGTTACTTAATTAGATCATTTAAAATATGTCAGTAGTGGTGAAGAGTTTAATTCTAATTTTTCATTTAAAATACTATCTGGATCGTTTTTAATAATTTTGTTTATTGCTAGGGCTTCCAAATAATTTAATTTTGCACTTTTATTAGCTTTGTGTACTATTTTTACGTCATTATTCGGGTCAAAGGAATGATTTGATGAGTTGAGATGTTCCGCAAACGTCGAGTCATTTTTCTTATTTTTCCATGATCTGACATGCTCATGTAGCCTGCTTTTAAATTTTCTGCCCGTTTGACCAATGTACACTTTTTTGCATGTATCACACCCTAATCGATGATTGTCATCCAGTTTTGGGACACGGTCTTTGTTATTATATTACATAAAAATAAATATTTGTGGAACAAAAGTACAAGAATTTGTGTATAATTTATAGGACAGCGGAGTCTTAATAATAGGGGTCCCGTTAGTTACCCTAGTTAGAACCCTAGAAAAATCATTGAACTTTGTAACCAAATACTTACCGAGTCTTAGTATGAATATGGATGCATAAATTAAATTTCAAAAATTAAAAAGAATACATAAACAAAACCATCGAAATGTGGCTATGCAAAATTTTTTTCGCAATACAGTTTAGTTCGTCATGGCATGTAACGTGTACCTAATTAATGTCTTACTATGGCTGTTTGAGTATAAGTCCAGCTGAAATAGTAGTTTGTGAAACTGGTACATTAAAAGGTTATTAAAACACGAGTGTCAGTTCAAAAATATGTCCAATTCTACGATCTGCGGACGACATAAATATACATATCTACAACAGTTAGAAAGTTGAGATGGGTCACAAAAGTGACCGTTATAATGTACATATGAGACAAACCCTATCTTTTGAATTATTTTACATAATGCAGTATTAAGTTCTGAAAAAAAAATTGTTATCGAAAATATCATTTTTTCATTTCATTCGATCCTCTTACTGATAAGGAACTTAAGTGTCTATGGAATCAATCAAGGTCAAGGCATTTGAAGTTGAACTTTCAGAAAACGCAACATTAAATTCCTATACACTGGTTCGGAAATAAATTGCTTTCTAAAGCCATTTATCCTTATCCCTAGATCTCTGATCAAAAATAAAAAAATCACTGGCTACTGAAAACGAAACTGGACAGAAAAACAAATAAATTACACGGGTAATTTGAATTTTAAATGAAACGTGAAATAAATCGCTTTAACTTTAAATAAATCGTTTCAATCTAGAAGAGGTATACCTATTTCCACTGTTGTGGAGTTCTAGAATAACAAATATCCTAGCGTAGACAAACAGTGCCACTGATGACGATTCTTTTAAAAAAATTCAAGAAGAGCTCATTAAAAAGAATTGTGAAGACATTTCGTATTCTGGGTGTTTGGAAATGATTAATAATAATAAAGAAAATTAACATATTTTAATTTTATTATTTCGAAACAAACTGTTTTTTTTATTTTTTTTTATTACACGTTTTGTACACAAATATAAACATATTAAATTAAATTATTATTATACAGATATTTAACAACACATTTTAACAAACAGAACAAACATTGTGTACGAAGGCGTTCTTGCTTTTAGCAATATCTCCCAGGCAACCTTTTATACGTAGGATTGAAGATAAAGCCAGTTATTTCCCCACTAAACGCATAGGAATTTTATTTTGCGTTTTCTTGGAGTTATTATCTATAGGTATATCTGTATATACTTATAATGAAGTAGTTAAAAAGTCGTGTCTGTACAATCTGTACATTGAATATTTTCGCGAAATTTTAAATGCAAATGGTTATAGAATTGTACTAAGGCCAAAACCACAATTTTTTAAATTTTTATGTGGCGGTGTCTGTCTTTTTGTCTGTGTGTCTGTCTGTATATCATGTTTATTCCGTTTTAACTCGAGGAGAACCACTCAAAAGATTTGGATACTGTTTTTTAATTATCATCGTAGTGATCCTGGTCAACACATAGGCTATAAGGGGTGTTCATAAAATAATTATCAAGCCGAAAACGGGGCAAATATTTAATAAACGCTTTTTACTCAAGAACCATTCAACGGATTTGGATGCGGTTTTTTATTATCATCGTAATGACCATGGTTAACACATAGGCTATAAATGTTCATAAAAGCCGAAAGCCTAAGCCGAAAACGGAGCAAAGATTGAATAAACGCGGGCGGAGCCGCGGGCAAAGACTATCTAGAATAAAACGATTTCTGCGCCAGTAGCACGATGACGTGAGACGTTTTTTCGCGCACAATCGCTTATTTTGGTTCGATCTAAGGTCGTTGATGTGCTCGATAAAATGCGTGATAAATGAAGTCGGGCGGCTTCATACTACGATGCTAATCAGCTCTCGCAGGTTTTCATGCTAAGGCGAAATATATAATACCTTTACTAAAACTTGTAACTAAAAGATACCTCATATCAATGGATTCTGCACAAAACATTACCGTTCCTACGGACCGACAGATGTTGCCAGGTATACCTAAGTTTATTGACTTTTTCATTTCCCTGCGAAAACAATGTTTAGTACGAGTATCTATGATAATATGTGACGTTATCAATGAAAAGGACCTTTTTGTGGGTTTTACTTTCCGAGTTATTTTGACTGTAGTAAAATTCCGTCAAAAAATCGTTTTTTTACACCATAATGTTTAAGAAAGTCTAAAGTTTGGTTTGGTACGAACAATTTTTTATTTAACGAGTTTTAAAGTGGCAAAAATATCTCGCAAAGTTTAGTAAAAAAGGGACCTTGTGGTCGGTTGTATCTTTATGCACTTCTGTGTGCTCTGTATCGTCGTGGTTTTGCCTTTTTAGCGTTGCTGCTACTTGTTTGGAGAGTTCTTACAGGAAAACACAAGACATTTCAGCTGTCATTCTTGCCTGTCGGGCATACCAAATTCGCACCAGATCTGTATTTTGGGCTTTTTAAGAAGAAATTTCGACGCTCTGTTGCTAACTCTGTAAAAGATGTGTGCGAAGTCGCTGTGCATATCGGGCATCTAATTCTATTAGTGTCGTTATGGTTGGTAATGAGAAAGGTGACATTGTGCACGTTCATACCTATGATTGGAAAACTTATTTTAAAGAAAGTAAGCCTGGTACTATAACCAATTTGCTCTCATTTATGCATTTCAAAACAGAATCATCCAATCCTGGCGTGATGAAGTGCTCAAAATCATCGCCAAATGAGTATTCAAACCAAGTCACCGTGTTCAAAGACACATCCGTTAAGGATGGTCTACCGAGCATCATCAGAAGTGAAGGGCTTTCATTTGAAAGGCAAAAATATTTGTATGAAAAGATTCGCGTGTTTGTGTCAGATGAATCGAAAGATATTCTATGTCCTTTACCACAAGAGCAGGCCATCTCAGCTTCTGAACCATTAAAAGATCCCCTGGATGGTAGCGAAAGTAACGCTCAATCAAATGATGAACAGATCGTGTCCATATTACCACCAAATCACGAGCCAAGTTCTCATGATGACTCTTTAATTCCATCTAAAAGAAAACCTCCGACCTGCTCTTACTGCGGTGAGACAGTTCATAGAAATCAATTCAGAAATGGAAAATATTTTTGTAAGAAACGTCAATCAAAAAGCTCTCGTCCCTGATTTTATGATGTTTTTGTTGTTTTTCTAGAGCCAAATTATAAGTTTCTTAGCTTATTTGTGAAATTTTGTAATGACACCACTAAATATTTTACGTTCGACAACAAGGTCCCTTTTTGAAATTATATGAAGAAAATTCACTTTTAGTTATATTTCATAAAAAAATAATGTGTTGATTATAAGGCTAATGTCTCATTTATTACTTAAATTAAGAATAATATGTTGATTTTGACTGTTAAATACTTCAAAGTATTTTATGCAATATTTGAAATCTAACGGACAAAAGTTAAAGTATTATAATATAAACGTTGATTAAAATGCTGATTTTCATTTTATTTACGTTCTAATATTAAGTACAACATTTATTTCCTACTTCAAATTTTATATAATAATACCATAACAAGCTGGTCTAATAAAAGAACTATCATCTTACATTTTTTACACTTTTCCCATTTAGCAAGTTTTCGTTAAGGGAACCAGCTTTCAAATTTAGTAAATTGCTTTTTAAATTAAAAATAAATATGATGTACTTATTCTATGTAACTTCCAATGTAACTTAGTAGGGTTTTAAACTACGACCAAATTCTATAACTCGTTGGTTTTAAACATAATGATGGTCGCAGATGGTAAAGGAGTATCTCCCTATTCTTATCGTCTTTGATTTTCCACTTTAAAGCTCAATAACAGACTAACAACTCTGTTGATTCAACATTTTAAACTAACTTAAAGGGATAGGTCACGCTAATTCTTGCTAATAATAAAAAAAATTTTTTTTAAAAAGGCATGATCTTGCTAAGTTTCTTGCCCTTCTTCTTAGCAAGATTAATCGAATGGGCGGATTTAGACATTATATCTATTTATAGTTTATTTATCTATCAACTTATTTATTCATTGCATTATGTATGTAGGTATATACAATATTTTAATTGTTTACTTACGTTAATAAGGTCCTACAATTCAAAGTGAAAAAAAATTAATAAGAGATGATCTTATAGAACACCACCCAAAGAAATAAAAAATTGTGCGTGAACTTTTTTTTACCTTTTCACAGAAACTAAGTCAGCTGATTGAACTTTGTACTGGGAAGTGAAAAAATTACTTGAAAACTTGAAAAACTTTTCTTCTTCTGGATTGTGATCAGTTAACGATACATAATCTACCTTAGAATTATTTTCACTTATTATTGTAGGACCTTATAAAGGCTGAAAATAAATCAACCGACCAAATTTATACTGGAAACTCGGTTAGTGATCGAGAACTAAGTGCGGTAATCCTTTCAGCGAAATTCTAAAAATGTTTTTTTTGGCTCCCCTACTGATTGGTCTAATTTAAGTACAATTCCTAGTCTAGGCAGTAAGGAAGCAAAAAATATTTTTTTTCGCATTTCGCCAAAATGGTAATTGAAGCTTATTTCAGATTACTAACCAAGTCTCCAGTTTGAATTTGGTCGGTTAATTTAATTTCATCTTGTATATTTCGTTAGGCATTATATTTATTTATGATATATTTAGTTTATCTATCAACTTATTTATTCATTGCATTATGTATAATAATATTCATATTCTTAAATTTCTTTATTTTATACATACGTACAACTTTATTAGCCCAACTTAAATATGTTTTTTTAAATATATTTTCCGTATTGTATTTGTTTCATCGTATAATATTGTTTGTATAAAGATTAGATATGACCTGTAAAATGTATACTTTATGTATCTATTTTACAAATAAACATTTTGATTTGATTTGATTCACGCTAGCATCAATCTCTGTTTAGACCCCCGTTCTCAGGGTATGGAAAAGTGACCGAGATGATTCTAGGTTCAGATCTACTTACCTATTAGTTTTACAATTTCTAGGAGATGTCGAATATCTATACCTTAGTTGCGAAGTAGAAAGCATCTCAGAGTTATACCACTCTGCAGATGGCTACAGAAATAATCGATATGTTTTTTTTTAGAACCTATTAAGTAAAGTACAAATACATTTTTGTAATCTAGAAATATAAATAAATGGGGGGGCATTTGGTCAACCTCAAAAAATAAACTAGTTAGATTTTCTGTAAGTGGATAATTTTGTTGTTTAATGCGGAAGGTTTCGAGCTCGGTGTTTAATAATGTGCCATGTTACATGAAATTACATGCAAGTGTACATACGATTAAAATCAGTTAACGACTCGGCTTTTCTCGGATATCATCGCCTAAATCCCGAGACGGAAATGACACGAAATACATTACCGCGATTTTTTTTAGGTAGCATTCAATTTGAAGTATCATAAACGCAATGTATAGCACCTACCAAGATGACATTACTAACCGTAGACCTAAGAAATTTATTATGCAGAAGCGATATGAATTTGAACATTCATTATTTACTGAAGCTATACTTGTATACAATATATTTAAAAAAAATATGATATTTACTTTCTTCTTTTTTAAATAAATTAGCTTCTTTTCTAAAATAGTTATATACATTATTTATAATTTTACGAGATTAAGCAACAATTTTTTTACCACGCTTTAGTTGAAGCCATGATACATAACTATTGTAAGTTAATTTTGATAAAATTTGATAGAATCGAATATTTTCACGAATGAAATTAGCGTTCATAAACATCAATATATCATATACTGATAAGAAAAATAATTGACTATTTTGACAGTATGACTTCTTAGTGTCAATAAAAACAGATAAATACCTTGATTAATAGTTTGATAACTGTTTTTATTGACACTAAGAAGTCATACTGTCAAAATAGTCAATTATTTTTCTTATTTCAATATAAAGGTTGTGTTAGTTTTGAGCTACAGACGAGGTTTTGTTGCTCATATCGTTCTTGTATTGTATTCAACAAGACAACGAGTAATATAATTAAAGGTCATATTTGTAAATTGATAACTCTATGTGAAAGATGAGGGATTCACGACAATTATTATTACCGAGGTTGGCCGAATCGTTAACTGATTTTAATCGTACTGTACCCTCCTGCTTCCCCCCCCCCTAGATTCTTGGCTGGCCTGTACTCTACTACTGAAAACACCGATAGTTTGTAATTTTTATTCAAATCATTTAAGCCTATTAACTTATTTAAATGGTACGGAACCCTCAAAGCGAGAGTCCCTCTCGCACTTGACCAGTTGTTTACATGTAATATTGCTAGATTCTTCAAACTGGGGACTATCCTCTTAAGTGTTTTCATAATGAGAAAACGGAGCCCATATGGTGTGACTAATATGCTCGCTTCGGTCTGTCATTGGCACTTAAACATATTTTAAAGCAAATTTGAATATTATGTTCAGCCAGAGTTCAATGTCTCGAAAGTAGAGGGAGGTCATAAACAGTCACGTAGAGAGGGAGGATTCTAAAACAATCCACAAGTTTTCATTTCTGATACGGTAAAAAAATCAAAAATCTATCGAGATATCTTTTTATTCTTATTCCGAAAAGCGTTTAAATATTTTTTTATTCCTTAGTACTAGAGATATTTTGAGAAAAAAACTAATTTTACAGATATGGGCTGAACAGGTAGAATACATTTGCCTAGCAATAAATAAAAATACTAGCTGTCAATGTCAAGTGTCAATGACATTTGATTATACAGGATGTAAATGCAAAGTCGAGAATCCCTTTAGGGTATGAAAGTATACACGATTCTGATGTCATTACGAGAAAAAAATATACCTTGAATTTTCACCAAAAATTCCATCATTTTTCTAAGCTATGGCTACGTAGCTCACCGGCCTGCCCACACACCCAATTGCATCCCGCAACCCGCACCCCTCATCCGAGTGGCCAGCAACCGTGAGGGTGTCCACGCGATTAGTGTATTTTGAGTAAAGAAAATCGTCTTATTATGAGATACTGGTACTTTATTTAGAGATCCCAGTATTTAAAAAAATATCCTTACTGATCATACTTACACACCCTCAAAGGATTCTTGACTTTGCTTTTACACCCGGTATTAAGCTCTATGGTCATGCCATTTCGTTTTTTTTTTTTTATTCAGTCAAAGTAGTTACTGGCACTGGTACGACAGTCATTATGCCTACAAGGCTTTTGCTGAAAAGTCAAATTTAAAAAAATCAATTAACTATGTAAAATTCCAAATTTTGGAAAAGGGATATATGCAAGTCCCTAAGCTTTTCACCTACTTTCCAAATAGCTAATGAAATAAGCGGGTTAGTATTTTGAAATTTTATGGATTACTTTTATATTTTGATGCGTATTCAATTTATAATTAAAAAAGAAAAAATAAACAAATCGAATAATCTATACTAATAACAAAGTAGTAAAAAAGTCGTGTCTGTACATTGAATATTTTCGCGAATTTTTTTAATGAAATGGGTTATTTGTACTGTACTGAGGCCAAAACAACAATTGTTAGAATTTTTGTCTGTCTGTCTGTCTGTGTTTTAACTCGAGAACCACTGAACGGATTTGGATGCGGTTTTCTATATTATCATCGTAGTGACCATAGCCTAAAAGGAGTTTATAAAATAACGTCCAATCCGAAAACAGGGCAGATATTTCATGAAAGCGGGCGGCGTCACAGGCAACAGGCTAGTCTGGTACAAAAGCATGAAAATATAACGAGAAATGTATCATTAATAAAATTATAGTGAAGTTGGGACTTGCCTGGCTTTTTACATAAGAAATTAGGGGGGGTTACCCCGATTTTGTCTCATTTCAAATTCATTTGAAACCAATAAATAGCGATGATTAAATTTTGTAAAAAATAATAGGAAGTTGATAGTTGAGATTGTCGGCACTTGGTGGAATTTATCAAACATTGTTGTGATAAAAAAACACTTGTACTTTTCCACAGATAATATTTAATTCTACACTACCCAACCGGTTTCACTATATCAGCATCATCAGGGGCTTTATAATTACATAATTTTATATATAATTATTTATTTAAACAATATTTCTGTTGCTAGATGTCCGTGCAATAAACGATATAAATAACTTGCGGGTAGATTGAATACGCATGACAGACAAACCTAAGATTAAAATGTTTACTGAATTCACCGTTTTGTTAAAGATAGCTGATAGTGTGTTTGGCATTCCGCATTTTGACTAAACGTTGCGTAAGAGTTGGGTATGCATCAAACAGTTGTCAAAGGGATGTCATTCTAAAAAAAAAAAAAAAAAAAAAAAACTGAAAAATTCCCGAGAAAGTCGGGAAATTAAAATTTATGACGAATAAAGTTAAAGACAAATTAGCAAATAATGTGAGTTCTAATATTAAAAAAATTCAATAAATTTCAGTAATTAATTTGAAATGTCAGAAATGTAATCTAATAAAATTAAAATTAAATTATTAAAAGCGAAATTGTCCATGTCAGATAATTTGAAATATGCGGTAGTAGAAAATGTCAAGAAAAAATGTCAAAGGTTATCTCAAATTGTCAATCAAAAAATCAATTTGTTTGGAAATGTCATAGGTGTGATTATTTAAAATATTGTAATATAGGTGAATTATTAACGTCAATTTTCTGATTTAATACTTCGTTTGAATGAAAATGTGTTAATTTGTTTATTTCAAGGGCCTCCAATGCTGACAGTTTTTTGCCTTTTCCACAAACGTGAAGAGCCCTAAAGTTTAAATTGGGGTCGAATGTATGGTTTTCATTAATCAAATGTTCGGCAAAATTTGAGTCAGTTTTCTTTAACTTCCAGCTTCTGGTATGTTCGCTTATTCTGGTTTTAAATGATCTTCCAGTCTGACCAACATATTTCTTATTGCACTCTGCACAAGAAAGTTCGTAAACACCGTTCCTATGTGTAATGTGTGTGTTGTCTTTATTGTTACATATGAGCGTCTTTAGAGTTTTGTTTGTATAAAAGGCGGGTTTGCGATCTTTGAGTAAACGGGAGCAATTATAGGAGATGCTGCCAAGGAAAGGTAGTTTTGCCCACTTATTAGATTCCATTGATTTGGATTCAATATCGACTGTGGCATTCGGGGAGTAAAGTAGTGATCTGGTCATTCCTAGTTTCTTTTTATGTACAATGGAGTCAACGATTTTTGGATTGTAGCCGTTATTTAAAGCTATCTTCTTAATAGTAAGTAATTCGTTTTTGTAGTTTTCTTTATTTAAGGGGATATATAAAAGTCTATGAACCATTGAATAGAAAAATGCATACTTATGGGATAAAGGATGATTAGAGTCTGCGTGTATTATATTGTCGCTAAAAGTAGCCTTACGGTAAATCTGGAATGAATGTTTTTGTTTTTCAATATGAATAGTAAGATCAAGGAAGTTTATTTCATGATGGCCAATCTCTAGTGTAAAAGTAATGTTTTGATTAATTGAATTAATGAACTTTAAGAAATTTTGCAAATCACCCACAGAGCCTGACCAGAGACACAGGACATCATCTACATATCTATACCAATAAGAAATGGAATCTTTAAAACGTCTATCATAAATTATCTGTCTCTCGATTTTGTCCATAAAGATAATATGTAATATTTCACTCTTTAATCTTAATATTTCGGCCGTTCGAAACACGATTACTCGCATTTCCCTGAATCCGATTGAATCGCATAGATAGAGGTCTAAGCTATGATCTAAAAATAATTTCATTTTAGCTACATTAAGTTTTAAACTATAAAACTCATACTAAAATAAACGTCGTGAAAAATATGATACAAAACGGCTGTCATATTAAAAACCCATCCTTCTTATTACAAAATAATAAATAAAAACACCTCGAAACCGCGAGTTTTCTGAGCGGCCCGCTTCCGCTGAGCAGAATAAACATTGTGTAAAATGAAAGCGTTGGAGCAGGACAGATTTCTCTGGATAACCTCACGATTTTCAATAACAAAATAATCAAGCGGCGGTAGCTCAGAGGTAGAACGCTGGCCTCTCAATCTTTGAGATCGAGAGTTCGATCCCCGGCCGGGCATGCACCAATGAGTTTTTCAAAATTTATGTGCAGAGTATTTTAATACTTACCACTTGCTGAACGGTGAAGGAAAACATTGTAAGGAAACCTGCATGCCTTAAAAAGCGCGTATTTCTGCCCGAAGAAAGGCAATAGGGCTCACCACACATCACGTTGGGACGTAATAATCGTCGATGAAACGCGGGTGTGCCGAGTGTGGACTGTGACTTGCATTTTTTTCATACCTCTGACACCCCCTCGGGGATTCATGTCGTGACGCGATATCTAAGGTCCTACAATTCAAAGTGAAAAAAATTCAAGAGATGATAGAGAAAACAAATCTTTTGCGCGAACTTTTTTTTCACCTTTCCATAGGAATTCGGTCAGCTGGTTGAACCACTTTGTATTAGGAAGTGAAAAATATATAAGCCCAAAAAAGTTTTTTTCTTTTTAATGCGGTCAGTTGTCGATACATGATCTACCAGAATTATTTTCACTTTTTATTGTACGACCTTATATATATCTATAAAATAATTATTACATTTAAATACTAGCTTTTGCCCGCGGTTTCACCCGCGTTGAATTAGTTTTTGTGTACTCCTATAAAATCTGTCAATATTTTTGGGACATTTCATTTCATTCATTTTTTAAAAACTTTATTCATCATAAGTAATTAGGTACAATAACAATATTCCGCCAAACTGTTGAAACAGTTTATCGGCAGACATAAATCTCTCATAATGCTAGCACTTATGATTATTAAATCCTAAATAAAAAAGATAAACCGCGTAGAGGGTAGTTTTAACATTTTGTATCATTCGCTCGAGTTGTTGTTGGGTAACAAAAGACGAGCGAATGCCGTGTGTGCGTTACCGCAGTATGACACGGTATAACAAATATTAAAGTAGGTACTTAAATGAAAACATTTACAAGACTAAAAATAAATACTTTTTATAAATTCGTACTACTAATATGTGGATTTAACAAAAATAAATCTTTTGTTGTTAGACTGTTACCTACAGTAAACATGGCTGGTGAAATGTGCGTGTTATGAGCCTCTGTGTTTCTCATTTTGTATGTTTCTTTTATAGCTTTTCCATGGGAACTGATTTATGGGATAAAAAGTACTTTTTGTCCTATTCTAGATTTATAACTTTATTTCAGCTCAATCGCTTCAATAGGTACAGCGTGAAACATAACTTTTTTATAGAAACTTGAAATCACATTTTCGTCCCAAGGGAACTGATTTATGGGATAAAAAGTAGCCTATGTCCTATTTCAAGTCTAGAACTACATTCATGTAAAATTTTACCCTAATCGGTTCAGTAGATACGTTGTGAAGGAGCAACAAACATCCGTCCATCCATCCATCCATCCATACATCCAAACTTTCGCATTAAATTATAATATTAGTGGGAAGTGGGACGAACACAGCTCGATCCAAACCGGGAAACCAATTTCGTATTCCTTGCTGACGGCTATTCTGGCATAATTTTTCACTCACAATATCAGTCGCTGGAGTTTTATATTTGTTCTGTGGATTTAGATTTTACCGTCGCGTTTGGCGTCGAGTCAGGGCTCTTAACTTCAAAATCAATCGCAACCACTTTCAAATGTATTATGATTGGCTAAAAATTATGTGTGATATCATTTCTAGCCAATCACGATACCTTTAAAAGCGAGTGCTATTGATTTTGAAGTTAGACATAAGGGGGCAGTTTTCGCTGCTCCCTGAAATCGCGTTCAACGTCACTGTACAAACCCGCACCATTCACCCATTCATTCATAGTTAAAATTAAACTTAGCTACAATCAAACCGATAAGATCGCCGCCATCTTGGATTTTCTCTGTAAATCGGAAAGATGCACATCCTTTTCATGTAAGTATAGACGTTTGGGATAGGAAACTGCGAAACTTTTTTTATAAATAAATTCTACGGTACTTTAAGTCTAATATTTATCTAAGACTAGCCTTCGCCCACGGCTCCGCCCGCTTTAACCTTTGCCCCGTTTAGGCTTGGGCGTTATTTTATGAACACCCCTTATAGTCTATGTATTGACCTTGATCACCACGATGATAATAAAAAAACCGCATCCAAATCCGTTCAGTGGTTCTGTTGCTAAGATGGTACTACAGATACAGACAGACAGGCCCGGATTTCCGCCTAGGCCCACAAGGGGCCCGCAGCCAGAGTGAAAACAGAAATTAAATTTGCATACTTAAACTGCAATATTAGACCTGTCCATAAAAGGCCTATACATGTGGTCGAAATACTTGAAAAAAAAAAAGTAATTTTCTTCAAAAACCTGTTAGTGGCTTTTATTTGTTAGTTCTTATTTTTATTAATTAACACACATAAATAATATTAATAAAAATGTGCTATATTTCGACCCCTCAGTGGGGTCGCCATCAGGTGAATGGAAAAAATTGAAAAAAAAATACATGATAGTTAAATCTATATCTGACTATAGTCAAAAATAAATTCCGAGTTTTTAGCGTCTTTTCTTTTAGCAAAAACATCTAAATTTATTTATATTCAAGTATTATATTAATACTAGCTTTGGCCCGTGGCTCCGCCCGCGTGTTATTCGGTTTAACGACATGCTTTTTTCTGGAATAAAAAGTAGCCTATGTGTTTAGTTAGGGTATAAGCTATACCCATTCTAAATTTCATCCAAATCCGTTCAGCCATTTCAGCGTGAAAGAGTAACAAACATACACACACACACGCACAAACTTTTGCATTTATAATATTAGAAGGATTTATTGTTTTTATTTATTTTACACATAAACACGGTATTGATATTATTTTAAAAGTATTTTATTTTTATTTTTATTTTATTTGATATGTATTGCAATTAATTTATGTAGACCGTGGTTATTATTATTATTTTTTGTTTTTTATTCATTTTATAAAACAATTGTCTCTTTTGTTTGTGTGTATACTTTTGAAATACTCACTTTTGTTAATTGCTTCCTTATTCAAGGGTTTGCTAGTACTACTGTTACTTGTTAATCATTTATATATTATTGTGTGCAAAAAAGTGTCGTGTCCAAGTCAAAAGTATTATTTTGCGCTATCCAGAGACGCAGCGGTCGTCAACCACTTTGCTATACAAGCTGATATATCTGAATATAATTCCAATGTCGTTACCGTTGATTTGTACCGACACATCGTTGCTAATTTAGGGTATGTATGCGCCTTGAGGGACCGCCGCTATAAAGCACCTAGGAGCCCCGTATATGTACCTCTAAGTCCAGGCCTGCAGACAGACGGACAGAAGGACAGAAAGACAGATAGACAAAAATTATAAAAATGGTTAGTTTTGGCTTAAGTACAACACTAATAAGCTAATAAAAAACACGACACGACTTTTGAAAGACCTATATAATTCCTTACATATTGAAGTCTGCATTATTGCATGGTTTATTATACATAAATGACGAATGCAAATATTGCGAGTGAAAATAATGCCAGAATCGCCATCTTGACCTACTATTAATGCAATACAGAGTATTCCAGTCAGCGCTATCGGAACTAAAAATTCTACATCAGCATCCAGCCTAGTGCTGTCCAACGTTATTGGATTTTGTTACACAAAAGCATATTGCTTCATTCAACGGTGGGCTTGAGGTATATAATGTTTAGTCTATAAAACTTTGCAGTGTTATAGATTAACGTGAGGACTGGCAAGAGTGGCGAAATATCGGAGAGGCATATTTCCTCCAGCGGTGGACGAACACAGGCTGATGGATGAATTGTTCATACCGTTTTTCACAGCTCCTTACATCCACATAGATCTACTTTCTATACTGCAATGATCATAAGTTAGTTTGTATATCCTTGCGATCTCGGGCTCGCCCACCGAGGGTTCCGTTAAAGACTATACTTTTTATGATTTAATTACAAATGTACAGTTTTCAGGTTTTTCCCTATACTTGGAGTATAAAGCTTACTTGCCAAATTTCATAGTTCTAGGTCAACGGAAAATATCCTATAAATTTTGATTCCCTTGAGAGTGTCGAATTATACGTTTTTTGCGGCATAAACGGCCGTATCTTTTTTTTACGTTTCATTTTTTCACAGCTTCAGAGGACTGTAATCTTGAGTATATGGTTTCAATTTCAACTCGATAAAGAGTATTGACAGACAGATAGACGGACGGACAGACAGGAGGACAACAAAGTGATCTTATTAGGGCTCCGTTTTTTCTTCTTGAAGTACAGAACCCTAAAACATATTTTACATTGACGTCAGATTTTTTAAAGTAGTTTTTTAACAAATATTAGTACTTATTTTAGTTTTTATCGTATATCGAAAAGAGTTAAAGTCCAATATGTTTAAAGATTATTTCTCACCTGTAGGTAATCTATTTTTTTGATCTAAATTCATGTTGGAGGCTCGGTAAGTGATCAGTGGCCCGATTCAATTATTCTTATTCAAGCCACACCCCAGATATAAATGGGAAGCCAAAATTCCTCATCGAAAATTTCTTCTACTGATCACTTGCCGAGTCTTCGGTATGAATTTGGCTACATCAATCAGTCACCTTATACTCTCCAAATTTAAACTATCCATCCATCCATCAGCCTGTTTCGTCCACTGCTGGACATAGGCCTTTCCAAGATTTCGCCACTCTTGGCGGTCCTCCTGGAAGAAATACCCATACTCACACACGCTGGGTAGGCGGGTTGGTGAGCGCGGTGCCGAAACCTTCGCACCAGTGACGCCGCTGCCCGTCACTCTGTTTTATACATAGACAAATTGGGGATGGATATACTGCCATCCATCGGTCCCAGGCAATGGTGGGCCGCCTGGTTTTGCCTGAGAGCTGTCCTCTTACTCTCCCTTGGGGGATTTGCGAGTAAGATAGTGGTACCTCCACATTCGAGCTCGGTACCAGCTCTATCACCTAAGTAATTTACCCAATTTTTTGGGTACCAAATTTTAAGTCACAGAGGAATTATTGTCAAGCTTCAAACGACTGACTAGTTGCAAAACCTTCAAAAAAGTCTTCTGTAGTATCCGTATCTTGCTCAGAATTTCACACGAAAGTTTATTAAAATTCTAGCGATTTATTTGCGGTCGCTTAGAATATCAAAGCGATTTTAGTCGATACTTCAATAGATAACGGTTCATAAAGTGCAACGAAAAGCTTTTTCGTTTTATCGGACCATATTATATGATGATACGAGCATCAAAAGATATCAAAAAATGATAAGGATCGAGTAGGTATGTGGTGCAACAAGTGGCCACTCAGGTCAATACACCGGAAAGTTTTTAATGCTAATAGAGCACAGATAATAGCAGGTGCCTTCCCAAGCCGACATCGTAAGACCTAATGTTGATTCAAAGATTTATTCAGTTAATTCGACTAAACATTTGGAAACAGTTCAGGGTTGCCACTTCTAAATTTGAAAGTCCTGACAAATAGATGGAACAAATGTCTGGACATTTTAGTCTAAAAATTAAATAACTAATAGCACAGCGCACGTTCTACGGGTTTACCATCCATTCATCCCTGACAAATGGACGGACATTTCAAAAAATTCTGGATATTTTATTCTAAAAATTAAATAACTAATAGCACAGCGCACTTTCTACGGGAATACCATCCATCCATCCATCCATCCATCAGCCTGTTTCTTCCCCTGCTGGACATAGGCGTTTCCAAGATTTCGCTATTCTTGGCGGTCATCCTGGAAAAAATGCCCATACTCACACACGTTGGGCAGGCGGGTTGGTAAGCGTGGTGCCGAAACCTGGTGCGAGGGTTGCCGCTGCCCGTTACCAGTCTGTTTTTTTTTATAAGGCCCGGCAATTTGGGAGGGATATACCGCTATCAATCGGTCCCAGAGAATGGTGGACCATCTGGTTGTGCCACTCTCCCCCATATAACTTCGGGGGATTTTCGTGTAAGTACCTATCTGGACTGGTTTACTAGATGAACTAGTTGTATGTAATGTATAAAGATTGAATACTTTTAATAGTTGTTCAATTTTTAAGTACGAAATTTAAACAATCCTTCCATCTACGTCAAAAATCCGCACAAATTAAACAGCTTGACAAAGTTCTGACTGAAGTCAAATACGGACGGATGGCAGCCCTGGGAGTATTGGAACAGTTCAGGACTTTATCAGAGCAAGCCGAATTAAATTGAAGACTTATCTTCAAATTTATTTAGGATTTCGCTTCACGCGGAAAATCTTTTAAAAGCCTATTAAAAACTTAGTTACTTGAAAAAATTGAGACTAAAGAGTTTACACGTTGATTTAGTAGGTTACTGGCCCAAATTTTTTCGTTTGTTTTGTTGTATCGAACAGGCCAGATGATTATTCGAGAATTATACCATTATTATTCTGTACGTTCTCTTCTAACTAAATGCATATAGGGCCTGTTTCACCACTTTGTGTCATATAACTTACACAAAATATGTTCAATTTTTCTATGCGATTATCAGTAAGGCGTGGTAAATCAGGCCCTAAGTATTTTGGGGTATGCCTCAAATCTATACCAATATATATTTTTTTCAAGACTTAGTCGTATCTCTCACCTTAAAAGGATTCTGAACACAATTTGATGTAACGACAAATCTTTGATCACAATATTACAGATTTAGCCCATAATATGCCAGACCTCCAAAATTAACAAAGTCTTATAATTTGGGGAAACGAATGAAACTTACACCACGTATTGCTGAGGTCATGTGGAGCAAAAAAGTCGCGGGGGGGGGCATCATGAGGAGGTAGCTGTCAAATATGATGGCCATGAAAAATTGTGGATTCAATTATCTCGATACTCAGTATGATCCATATATCATATAACTAATTTCACTCTTGTACGTTATGTCAATTCAGCTTAAAACGATTTTAAATAGTCAACATTCTACATAAAATATAAAAATTTCAGGTGCGTTAAACAATCCGTCTAAAAAAAAAATTTCGGCTTTTTTCATGTATGGGGCCCACCCTGAAAATTTATTTGATTTAATTTTTAACTCAATATTCGGTTTTGGTCAACACTTTACACAACATATCCAAATTCCAGATCAGTAACCATAGGCATAAAACTCCGCTTTGCCCTTTGGGTACGGAACCCTAAAAATCAAGAAAGAAAACCCAAAATGTGCTCTAAATAAACATCCTACCGACAATTCGAGTACACTTGCGGAAAAAACACAGTTCAAAAACACCGAAAACCGCCCACTCAACTTGTAACAACCGATTTTAAGTTTCCATCAACAAATTATAGATTAAATCACATAATATTAAATTTACTTGAGCAATAAATTAATAAGTAAAAAGTATATATACGTGAATATTTTGATTTCATACATTAGCTTAGCATTTCTCTTTTCTCTTGGACGAATTATTTCTGTATACGTACAGTGAAGAACACGTTTAGATAAACACTAGCAGTATGACATAGTCTCTATAGTGAAGGATACAGATAGGTACAAAGTGTAATGTCTAATTATTGACAATGAATTAAGATTTATAGATCACATAAACTACAAGATCAGAAACGCTTTTTATAGGCTCAAAGTACTATATGGATATCGAGAATTTCTATCCGAGGAAGTACGAATAACTCTAACTGAAACACTTGTATTATCGCTGTTCAATTTCGGGGATGTCGTATATGGCCCGAGAATATTTGCTAAGACAGAGCGCGCAATTCAACGCGTACAAAACGCATGCGCTCGCTTCTGTTTCTCAATACCCAGTCGAGCTCATATCACACCATTCCTCAATAAAAAAGGTATCCTTAAAATGGCAGCACGCCGACAATTGCATTTAACTAATCTTGTACATAAAGTTGTGCATAAGCAAGTACCAGAATACCTTCATCAAAAAATAACTTGGAAAAGGGATATTCTCACGTATAACACAAGAAACAGATCCAATAATAAAATAAACATACCCATACATAAAACTGTCGGATATAAAGGAAGCTTCAGTTACGCAGCATCCAAAATTTGGAACGATTTACCTCCGCCCCTAAGAGAAATAAGATCCCCAAATACATTTAAAACTAAATTGCGTTATTTGTTACTACTGAAGCAACAACAAGATCCTGCATATCTATAAATATTTCTTTTTTTACGAAACATATAAATATTTCATGAAAACATCTATATATTACAAGTATATAAATATGATATTTTATTTAAGATTTCATAAACACTTTTCATATAAACACTTTTTTATTTACTTTTATTTATTATTTAATTATATTTTTTAGTGTACTGTTACATACAAACATTGCTGTCTTTATTATTATCTGTAAATTAATTGTGTAAAGCGCTCATAAATAGATGAATCCGCATATTATATAAAATTATAAGATGACCTCCACTTTAATTTTATTGCAGAGTATTCATCTAATATTTTTTAAGTTTAGCATAGTAAAAGGGGCAGTCTGAAAACCAGCATTGCGTTGTTGCTACACAACACGCAACATGTCTGAGATTGTTCCTTTTGCCACATTAAGTGCGGAGGAATACTATTATTATTTTTAGTTAAGTTCTATAGTTTAACATGTATTTTCTGTATTTCTGTGTACATGTTGTGGCAATAAATACTTTTTGACTTTGACTTTGTACAGCTATGTGTTCTTCACTGCGAGTAGCTTACTTCCTCGCAGACGTCTTTTTCGAGAGTCATCAATAATTTATATGCTGGCGAGAGCCTTCAATTTCACGGTGTTCGAAGGGTATAAATACCATGTTTAGTGGTGTAGTCTTTTATCCGATTCCAAAGAAGAAAGTTACTAATTCATAAGCGGGTATGTAATATGGTCACGTGCAGGTAATAACACAAACCGTGGAAGTTTTAATTTTAATTTATTCTTTGATTAATCTTGATGGTAAAACATTTATCAAAATCAGTGTCATAAGTGGTTTCGCAATTATTATTTATTTGTATAGCATTAGATACATAATACATATCCAATGCACTATACAATTAAACGCAAAAAAGGTACAAAATAATATAATGAATAAATACAACATAGAAAAAAGATAGTTATAAAATTTGAAAGAATGGGTAATAATAGGAGTTAAAATAGAAGAAAACATCAACATTATGTAAAAACATGGTCATTGTCATACATAATAATACAAAATTGAGATTTCATCCTCACAAAACACTTAAATCTTTGACAGAGTCAAACGAGCATTGACATCGGAGCTAAGCATGTAGACTTTAAGAGAGGTAAAGTGACCCATGTGCAGGATACACTAAAGTAAAGTCGTTTGCAATAGAATCCAACAATCATGTAAACAAATATGGCGGACTGACATTGACAGCGTATTGTTTATGCCCATAATGATGTCATAGTGTTCTAATTTAATTTTAATTAAATTTATTTTTCTAATTATTTTAATTTTAAGTCATAGACTATAGCCCATAGTAGGATAGGTACTAAAATAAAACTGACTAAATAGATTAAATATATAAGCCATAGACTATAAAATAAAACTGATTATATATAAAAAAAGTGTTTATTAAAACAAATTTAAATCTTCGTCTTCGTCATCATCACTATCAGAAGTGTCGCCGGTGACCGTAATTATAAATGGAACCACTGTGTCATCGCTTGTCCAAAATGAGAATGCAAAGTCGTAGAAATCGGAAACAGAAAACGGAAACAGAAAACACTAATGCACAGCGAACCCACAGAACAGTGAATGACTGTGAATGACAATTCTAACAAAATGGCCACCTGTCAATTTTTAAAAACTAACCATTATTTTTATGGCTTAGGATACAATCCGTTTTGGTTAATTATATTAAGCTCTTGAAAAAAAATTTTTATTGTATTCAAATAATATTAAATTAAAATAATTTATTTAATTAAAAATAAAAGATAACTTCAGATTACGAACAACACTAACTTTTCAATGACTTATAGAGTTCGATGAGTAAAAAACTAAGATGACAGCTTGTCAAATACTTCGAAATTTTTACGTTGCAAATGTTTTAACAAATTTAACTTATAAATACAAGTTAAATCGTGTTGAAGATAATGTGAAAACAATGGTGCGTTCGTTGAAATCAGACTATGTTCATAATTGATCGTCAAATGTATGTGATTACGGAGTAATCGTGACAATTTGGTTTGTTTACATGATTGTTGGATTCTATTGTAAACGACTTTAGAGCTTGTTCTAGTGCTCTATTTAAGCACAGAATTTAAGTCGTTCTGTAGCAAGCGAGAATCCGTGACATCTTTCACACGAAGAAAGAGTTTAGCATCGTCAGCACGGAGAAGGTAACTGGCATGCTTCAGTAATAGTACCAAATTTATCATGGACCCATTACAGATCCTTGACTCATACTTGCCTTCTACAGAAATCTACGGCCCCATAGTGATGTTGAAAAATCAGGCTTATATGAAAAATGTTGCCCATTATGTAATCAACTTCACCGTAAGAACCTATAGGGTACTTCCAGTTCACTTAGTAATTTGGAATTCCGTCAACAATTAGGTATTTTAGCACACGTATAGAAAAAATTAAAATTGCCTATATTTAATTATTCAAGGAGGAATCAAATACAACTTAATTAGACCCCTTGGATACATAGAGTTAAATAGATCGTAAGTGTCACGTTAAGTTAGTTAGTAATAACTGCTCATGGACTATGTTATGTGCAGAACCCTCAGAGCACGAGTGCCGCTCGCACTTGACCAGTTTTTTTTTCTTTAATTTCACTCTCTCGGCTCTCGGTTTATGATCAGCCACAAAAGCAACTTCTTCACACTTCGCTCGTCAGCACGCACCTATTTGACGTGTCTATTTTCAGCATTCACCATGACCATAGTAAAAACATATGCCATGACTGTGGTAAAACCTAAAATGAATCAGGTGATTGCTGGTAAAAGTCCAAAATCAATGATTATTATTTTTATTTTTTTTATTTATCCTTTATTTGGAAAACCAACAGCGATCACACAATGAGATATTACTATAGTTAGATACATAAACAAGGCCAATAACAGGTTTTCACTAAAAATCAAAACTTAGACAATGAGTTCAAAAAGTAGTAAAATTAATTTTGTGAATATCGTAAATCAATTACAATGTATTTCAAAAAATAGATCAAGGAATGTCTAACAGGCAGGTATGCAATTTTATTGGTAATTCGTGTTTTTAAATAAATAGTTATAATGGATTTAATATATAGGTAGGTATACATAATATTATGGTAAATTATATATTATCTATATAAGTAAATATATGTATATATAGTGTAAAGTGTAAAAATATAAATTTTAAAGTAGGTAGTTTTAGCAACTATACACAACACGATGTGTATCAAGAATTATCATCAGAAATACTTTTTAGAGCCACTCTAATTTCAGATTTGAATCTAACTTTTGAAGCGGAGAAAATCTCCACGTCATTAAATAACTGGTTATATGTGTTCGAAAGTCTGGTAAGGACTGAATTTTTACCATATATATATATATTTATAATATACAATTCAAACTTACCATCATCACTTGATAAACAACCAGAAAATCTTAGGATTTACTATATAAATATTCAAAGAATAGTAACCTTGACCGTTGTGTCGCGACGCAGAACTTTCTTAAAGAATATCTTTACGGCTTATTTACGTTTTTAGGACCTTAAGTCTGGAAGTAAGGCCAGCGATTTAAGCATATTATGAAGCCTTCTGAGGACACTACAGCCCAACAAAGTGTAATACCTTTTATATGAAGTGTTTTATTATTCATCGATTCTTAAATGAAGTCAAACATAAACTTACGGTAGGTGATAAAAATTTAAAACCAAACTGCGAAAATGCCCTCGTATTTAGCTTCGTTGTTGTGTAGAAATTAATATCTTAACTAGGACTATACACCTGCGTCATAGCGCGCTAATATCTACTATGCGTCTGATTTAAGAAGGGGTTATCCCATTTTGTCCCTTTTTAACTTCATTTTAAACCAATACATAGGGATGATTAAATGTTGTAAAAAATATATGTCATATTTCACTCTTTGATGTTGATATTTCGGCCATTCGATACACGATTACCTATATTTTGCTCGATCCAATTAAATCGCAACGATAGGTCCAAACTTTTAGACAGTAAAAGTTAACCAAAAATAAACGTCGTAAAAAATGTGATATGAAACGGCCGTCATATTAAAAACTTTACTAACAGTCCTATTCTTAACTCGCCCGCGGCTCCATCTCTGCCCCGTTTACGGCTGGGGCATTATTTCATCAACATCCCTTAAAATATATATGTTGACCAGAGTCACTGCGATGATAATAAAAATACCGCATCCAAATCTGTTGAGTAGTTCTCGAGTTAAAATGGAACATACATACTCGTACAGACAGACAGAAAACAATTCTAAAATTTCAGTACACTACTAACAAACCACTTTATTTAAAATTTTGAAAAAATATTGATTGTACAGACACGGTTGTCTTACTACTTTATTAGTAACTTATTAGTATAGTACATTGAGAGGCATAGTAGATTTTGGCGCGATAAGACGCCAAAAATTTCTATAATATGAAGAGTCATCGTAGTCTTCTTCGCCTGTTCCTTATCTATCCTAATAATAAAGTAGTAAAAAGTAATCTCTGTACATTGAATAATTATGCAAAATTTTAAATTAAATGAGCGTAACCACAATTATTATATTAATTATTATAATTTTTGTCTTTTATTTCGCGAAAATATTCAATGTACTACAGACACGACTTCTTTACTGCTTTACTTTTTTTTTATTCAAGCTAAACTATAGATTTTCAAAAAGAAGACGAAACAATAACTAAAAGTAATAAAATTAAGGAAACATGTCATGCTTAAAAAGTAAAAATGTAACAGTATGTCGTCAAGCTTGCAAGAAAATGTCAGTTTTCAAAAATAAAATTAATCCTATTAACTTGTCACTTTTTCGCTTACATATTAATTTTAAATGTTCACTATAGTTCATTCCATTGTTAGGCAAAGGCCTTTATATTTATTACTTTTATAATTTATATTTTTATCCTTTATAACTTTATTAATAGTATAGTTAAGTTTCTTAGTAGTTCAGACATGGTTTCGGTGTACGGTATTTCTTTCGCTAATCATTTAATTTAGTTTGTTATTGAAGTGGATACTTCTTTGTACGCATCTCGTATGGGGGCATGTTTAATTAATTAATATTTTATAATTAATTACGTTCATTATTTATTTTTTATAAAATATTCATGATAAGTTAATTCATCCAACCATCAGCCTATCTCTTCTATTGCTGGACCTTTCCAAGATTTCATCACTCTTGAATAATATAATAAATTCCCATACTCACACATGCTAGGCAGGCGGGTTGGTGATTGCGGTGCCGAAACATTCGCACCAGTGACGCCGCTGCCCGTCACCAGTCTGTTTTATGTAAGGCTCGGCAATTGGGGATGGATATATCGGTCCCAGACAATAGAAAGCTGTCCTCTTACTCTCTTCCGAATAACTTTGGCGGTGTTTACGAGTAAGATGGTGATACCTCCACAGTTGTGCCCGGCACCAGCTCTACCAACTATAAAAAGTTAATGCTTATTTGATCGGAATAGTAGAAGATGATATGACCTCGTAAGCGAATGCGCCCCTATTGACACCGTGACACAAATGATTGGGTAATACCTATATCCTCTTTAGTCATTGATTCCAATCTTTGAGAATGAGTAAATAGGCGGCATAAGTTTTATCTCTGACAAAAGCCAGTGCCATTTTTCAAATAGCATCCTAGGCTTTACGATTTGCCATTTAAACAATTTCAATGATCACAGATGTTCAGAGTGTAGCAAATAAAACATCGTAAAGGAAAATATTCATCATTTTATTACGTCGTCAACGTGAAACGTGTTCAGTTCAGTATATAACGGCAACAGTAAACTAGGGAGTTATAACAGCCATAACTTTATTATTGTGTGAACCCTTGCCTGCTGCTTCACATTAGTTTTGTGTTGTGTTCTGAGTTATTGTGTCCTGATGCATGACATGAATATTTGTGTTGTAAACGTAGACAAAACATCCATGGTTGTAAACAATCGTGTTGTCCAATTAATAAGGTTCATAGACATTTTGGCTCAGCTTACTAATTTTAATTACAATGTGATCAGACATTTTGCCAAAACATTCTAGAATGTATTAGTTTTTATTATACTAGTCTAAGAGCTAGCGACCAAATCGGTCATGTGGCTTCAGCTGTATTGAAACTCCGTTAGCTACTTCCCTGAACAACCTTTTCCCATAATCTCCGTGCTGGCAGGCCGCGGGCGGTGGGTACGGGTGTAGTGGGGTGGGGAAATAAAATAAAAAATATCCCGTGAGCGCGCTGACGCGTTCGCCGGCTGACATCCCCTCCACGTCCGCTTTTGCCTTCTCCTCAGCTCATTTTCGAACGAAATCCGACGATTTTAACAATTTTTTTCGATACCTTCTCACCGATATTTTTGCATGGCAATTTTTTGGGGCTCACATATTAATTAATCTCGCGTCAGAAAAAAATCCAATACAGCTGAGCCCACATGAAATTTATTATTATTTTGGTACTTTTAATTAACGCTGGCAACCCCTTCCCACCACGCGATCGATTTAAAAAATTTTTTGGGTGCATAAGGAGTACAGAGCAACTGTTTGAAAAAAAAATTAAAGCCGCTGAGCCCACATTTTTTTTCTTTTTCTTCCCCACCCCGCTACACCCGCACCCACCGCCCGCGGCCTGCCAGCACGGAGATTATGGGAAAAGGTTGTTCAGGGAAGTAGTTAACGGAGTTACAATACAGCTGAAGCTACATGACCGATTTGGTCGCTAGCTCTCCGTCCATAATATTCATAAGTTTTCATTATAAAGATACTTTAATAAGTTGCTTTGTATTTTGTTGTTGGTAAGTTAGTTTGTTTTACAGACATCTGTTGTTTTTAATCATGTTCTCCCGTAATTATTATCTCCTCGGAAATATAAGAGCTTGTATGACTAGATTGATGGATGTAAAAGAAAACCAAAAACACCTCCTTTTTATGGTTCCGTAGTCCAACAAGGAACCTTTATAATTTCGCCATGTCCGTCTGTCCGTCCGTCTCTCCGCGGCTTAGCTCAGAGACTATTAGTACTAAAAAGCTGTAATTTGGCTTGGGTACTCGTATACATTTTAATCACGCCGACAAAACGATAAAATATACTCATGAAAAAAAAATGTTTTAATGATACCTCCCATACACAAATTGGGGTGAATTTTTTTTCTCATCTATCCAGGTGTGGGTTATCCTAAGATAGGTCGAACAAAAACATTTTGTGTGTGTCAAAACCATTTTTGATTTAGAAATCCTTTGGCGATATATTAAGCTTTAAACTGCTAATTTTGTTAGAGTCAAGTGTCCCCCCTGTCCCCTGACGGCTAAACAATTGTTTATGGATTTGTGAAAAATTTCACAGAAGTACTATATATATAATGAATTTAAAAGGAAAACTATCACAGTTAAGTAGGTTTTACAAGTTAACGAGTACAGGTCGCGCCAAACTTTTAGTCCCCTCTAAACACGACAATGTATGGGCCGTTCTTCTTAATGTATGGGACTAGAAGCTTGGCGCGATTTGTATCAGTGGACCAACTTATAAAGTGTACCAGGCAACTACGAAACCCTACAATGCGCGTGGCCCGACACGCACATTGCCGGTTTTTTTTTATGTATAAGACACCCCCAGGAAAATAATTCAATTGTTATAGGCATGATGACCAAAAAAATTTTATTAATCCGCCAGTTAGATTATCAGAAAATATTGGACACGTATTTTTTCTTTTTTCAATTAAACAAACAATGATGAAGATATAGCCCGCTGAAGTTCCGCGTGACGTCACATCTAGGTACAATTTTACTTAGAAGTGACGTCATTTTCCCCACTCCCAAACTTTGACGCGCTTTATCTCTCTCATTTTTTGTTTGATTGACAAAATAAAAAATACGTGTCCAATATTTTTTGATAATCTAAATGACGGACTAAATATAATAATATTTTGTTTACCCTGTCTACAAGCCTATTCTCATTCCATATTCGGTTTTAGGTCAACAATCCACACGAAATATACAAATTTCAGGTCTGTAATTCATTCCGTCTACTAATAGCTAGAGACCGTGACATACAGACGGACGGACAGCAGAGTAACATTAATAGGTCTTGCCGTCTTTGGGTACGGAATCCTAAAAACATTATATTTTTATTATTTCATACTTGAAAACGGCGGACAAAAGGGTTTGTAAAGATTAATTTAATTAGTAGACTAATAGTAGGTAAATGGTATAATTTGTAAAATGGAACCCAACCACGATCATAACGCGAGATATTGAAAATTAAGAACCAATCTCAATTAAAGAGGGGTGTATTTTTCTGTATATTTTATGAAATATAATGGTATAAGCATTTTATTACTAATGGAAGGTATTTATTCTTAATTATTGAAATGAGGATTTCAAACACACTTTTTCTCTGTTGGTCTCATATAAGTACAGAAATCAAACATATTTAACATTATCTAAAATGTTGTTTTTAATAATTTTGCTATATAATTTAGTTTACCTTTTTGCTCTTTCCCCAAATTTCGCTTGAAGTGATATTGACAAAAATAAAATTCATATAGCCTCTTACCCTGTAAATTCATATAGCTCTTACCCTGTAAATTCATATAGCTCTTACCTTGTAAATTCATATAGCCTCTTACCCTGTCAATTCATATAGCCTCTTACCCTGTAAATTCATATAGCCTCTTACCCTGTAAATTCATATAGCCTCTTGCCCTGTTAATTCATGTAGCCTCTTATACTCTTACCCTGTAAATTCATACAGCCTCTTACCCTGTAAATTCATATAGCTTCTTACCCTGAAAATTCATATAGCCTCTTACCCTGTAAATTCATATAGCCTCTTACCCTGTAAATTCATATAGCCTCTTGCCCTGTTAATTCATGTAGCCTCTTATACTCTTACCCTGTAAATTCATACAGCCTCTTACCCTGTTAATTCATATAGCCTCTTACCCTGTAAATTCATATAGCCTCTTATCCTGTTAATTGTGGCAAGAGGCACGATCATGCCGCGCCGAAAGTCCATTGTAAATTATTAATCGTTATCGACAATCTTTATTAATAATAGAGTAGTAAAAGTTGTCTGTCCATTGAATATTTTCGCGTAATTTTAAATGAAATAGGTTATTTTATTAGTACCTATTGTGCTGAGGTTAAAACCACTATTCTTAGAATTTTCGTCTGTATGTATGTTCCGTTTTAACTCGAGAACCAACGGATTTGGATGCGGTTTTTTTTTTATTATCAACGTAATGACCCTGGTCAACATTAAAGCTAAAGCTAAGCTAAGGGGTGTTCATAAAATGACACCCAAGCCGAAAACAGGGCAAAGATTGAATAAAAGCAAGTTAGAGCGGCGGGAAAGGGCTAATCAATAACTAAAAGTCTTTTTTACATCAATACTGCGATAAACTCACAAAATAACTAAATTCGCTAGGCAATGTTGTCTTGTCACCTTCCCTCGCATTAGTTGAACAACCTCTCGAGGATAGATGTTTTGTCGTGTCGCTCCGCCCCGGATGCGTCTTTTGAAAGTATACAAGGCCAGTACGCATCCATAGTAAAGTTACACTGTACAATTTCAAATTTATTAGCAAAAACAAATCTCGGAAAGTATACACGATTTGCCCGTACTGGTCGCGTATACTTTCTAATAACAATGAAGTGAATTGTTTTGGAAACTATACAAGGCTAGAACCAACACGTACTGACACTGTATAGTTTTTAAAACAGATAATTAAACAGTCTGTAACCATTTCTTTTTGAAAACGGCAACTTTACTATTAAAACTAGGGACGTTGCCTCACTCCGCTCCGCTTCGCTCGGCTCTTTTTTTTTCTCACATGTCAACCTAACACGCTTCTCCTCGCTTCGATCGTCGTCGCACCTATTTTTTAATGGACGGAGAGCTAGCGACCAAATCGGTCATGTAGCTTCAGCTGTATTGAAACTCCGTTAGCTACTTCCCTGAACAACCTTTTCCCATAATCTCCGTGCTGGCAGGCCACGGGCGGTGGGTGCGGGTGTAGCGGGGTGGGGAAAAAAAAGAAAAAAAATGTGGGCTCAGCGGCTTTAATTTTTTTTTCAAACAGTTGCTCTGTACTCCTTATGCACCCAAAAAAATTTTTAAATCGATCGCGTGGTGGGAAGAGGTTGCCAGCGTTAATTAAAAGTACCAAAATAATAATAAATTTCATGTGGGCTCAGCTGTATTGGATTTTTTTCTGACGCGAGATTAATTAATATGTGAGCCCCAAAAAAATAGCCATGCAAAAATATCGGTGAGAAGGTATCGAAAAAAATTGTTGAAATCATTGGATTTCGTTCGAAAATGAGCTGAGGAGAAGGCAAAAGCGGACGTGTATATGTAACTAGTATCTGGAACAATGCTCATCTGGAGATTCCTTCACCGTTGAAACCTGAAGGAAATGGGTGGATTGAAGAAGAGTCAACGTACAACTTCGTTTGTTTCGAAGGTGACCAATTACCAAAGTTTACAACAGATGTCATAATTCAACCTGATGAAATCGATGAAGACGACGAAATAGAATCAGGTATGAGTGCAATATTAAACGAACAATCATTTGAATGAAATACGTACAAGAAAATATTTAAAAAAAACAACGTTGACAATTCATATGAAATTAATACAATAACGATCCCAATAAAATAAAATTCAATTCCAAAAAGCATTTAAAAAACAAATTGTAATTGAAAGTCCGAATAAAATGAACACTGCTAAAATCGTTATTCAATAAATACAATTAATATGTTTCAGAGGACCATCAATGTGAGAGCGACTCCAGAAGTGACAGCGATACCGATGAGTACGAATAGAAGGAACAGCTGACAATCAATCAAATATTGGACGTTAATTAAATCATACTTTACAAATTTTTTTGTATAAATATAAAAATGAATAAGATTAAGAATACAAATGAATTTTACAACAATACAATTTCTTTGCATAAATCAAAATGAATAAAAAAGCAATCACAATGAATTTTCTACGTGCATACAATTTTTTCGCATATGAATAAAAATGAATAAGAAAAGAAATAAAAATAAATACAATTTTTTTTCACGAATAAAAATGAATGAAAATAAGGAATATTTTGATTTTTTTTATAATAAAGGAATACAAATAAATTGAATATTTTGAATAATAATAAGGAATAAAAAAGAGGTGTTAAAATTAATAGAATTTTGCAAATGAATAAAAATGAGAAAAAAAAGAAATAAAATTGAACAACATTTTGTCCATAAATAATGACGAGAAAAAAAAACAACATTTTTTGCGTAAATAACAACGAGAAACAAAAGAAATACAATTGAATAAAATTTTCGCATAATTATTTTGCATAATAATAATAAATAAAAAGAGTGATAAAAATGAATACAATTGTTCGCATGAATAAAAATGAGAAAAAAAAGAAATAAACTCGAATAAAATTTTTGGCATAAATAAAAATGAATAAATAAAGGAATATAAATCAATAGAATGTTTTGCATAAATAATAATTAATAAAAGGAGGAATAAAAATGAATACAATTCATTCAAATAATACCGAGAAAAAAAAGAAATAAAATTTTTTGCATGAATAATTACTAGAAAAAAAATTTTTAATTAAATTTTTGCATAAATAAAAATGAATAAATAAAGAAATATAAATAAATTGAATATTTTTAGTAAATAATAATGGACAAAAAAATGCATAGAAGCAGGGAATATTTTTTCGCACGAATAAAAATAAGTTAAATTTCTATGAAAATGCGTAGACGCACAGCTGAAGCAGCTGCTCGTTCGGAAACGTTCGGGTTTTCCCGTTCAACGGTTGCGAGAAGGACAGCGGCTACTCTCTGTGAGCCGAACAAAATCGACGCGCCGTGAGCGCGCTGATGCGTTCGCCGGCTGACATCCCCTCCACGTCCGCTTTTGCCTTCTCCTCAGCTCATTTTCGAACGAAATCCGACGATTTCAACAATTTTTTTCGATACCTTCCCATCGTTATTTTTGCATGGCTATTTTTTGGGGGCTCACATATTAATTAATCTCGCGTCAGAAAAAAAGCCAATACAGCTGAGCCCACATGAAAATTATTATTATTTTGGTACTTTTAATTAACGCTGGCAACCCCTTCTCACCACCCGATCGATTAAAAATTTTTTTTGGGTGCATAAGGAGTACAGAGCAACTGTTTGAAAAAAAAATAAAAGCCGCTGAGCCCACATATTTTTTATTTTTTTTCCCCACCCCACTACACCCGTACCCACCGCCCGCGGCCTGCCAGCACGGAGATTATGGGAAAAGGTTGTTCAGGGAAGTAGCTAACGGAGTTTCAATACAGCTGAAGCCACATGACCGATTTGGTCGCTAGCTCTTAGACTATAACTTTTGGTGAAAGATTTTTCGCCCACTTACCATAATAATATCTTAGTGGTAACTAGTGCAGTATATTTTTCGTACACAATGTTAGCGCACGTATTGGAATATATACGCTATGAGTGTATAATAATCATGTACACTTCCCAAGGAATCGATGTCCTATTACAGTTTGAATCTATACGTCAACAGTCCCAACGTGTGTGTAACTAGCCTTGTATACTTTCAAAAAACGCGCCCCGGATGTAGGCTCATACATAAATAGGTAAACAAATGTTTCCTCATACCGCGTGTTTAGTATTCCTGTGACGGCAAGCTTATCGGTAACATTGAAGTGCTGAATTAACATTAGTAACGTGTCGTGGCATAATGGTGCTCATTTCATTGCCATCCTAACAGTTCCTGGATTCCCTTTCTATGAGTCTTCGGCGTGTGATGAATCCCTATATAAATATAGGCTGCATTTAATTTGTGTATGAATAACGTGACACAGTGAAGTAATTTAAGTTTCTTTATTATCTTTCTTATCTTTATTATTGACTGCGTTTTTTATTTTATACGTCATTAAAATCTATACTACTAATAAAGTACTCAGTAAAAATCACGTGTCTGTTATTTGAATCCATATATCAGACTATCAACATTGCCTTTTTGTCGCCACCCGCGGCATCTTTCAGATCGTCGGTCCAGCGGGCACGTGGTCATCCAAAGCCACGCTTCGCTGTGCGTGGTCTCCATTCTAACGCCTACGGCCGCAACGGCCATCACGTCGGCGTCAGATATTGCCCGCCCACTGCCACTTCAACTTACTGATTCGGCAGGCTATGTCTGTCACTTTCGACCTCTGACGGGTCTCCTCGTTTCTGATTTTATCCATCAGAGATATCCCAAGTATACATTGAACATTTTTCTGAAATTTCAACTGGAATGGTTTATCGTTATTCTGAGGCCAAAACTACAATTTTTAGAATTTTTGTCTGTTTCTATGTACGTATGTACATATATGTCCCGTTTTAACTCGTGAACCACTCAACGGATTTGGATTTTATTAATGTTCGAATAATCATTTTGTCATTAAGTTATATTACCATACCTATCAACTTTTATATGTTCGCTTTGATTTGCCATTAAGGAAATTTTTGCTGGCCCACTTTACGCTAGTATAACTATTTCAATAAAATTGAAAAATACAAATTTTCCTGAATCTTCAAGGTGAAACGTATAATAAAAAAAACTATACAATGAAACCATGTATTTTTTTATTATCATCGTAGTGGTCCTGGTCAACACATTTCTAGTCTACAACGGGTGTTCATAAAATAACGCCAAAATCGGGGCAGAGGTTGAATAAAAGTGGGCGGAGCCGCGGGCAAATGCTAGTGCCATACATAAGAAATCGTTTTTATAAATTGCGCAACAAACGAACGCTAAAGTCAAGCTCGAGGGACTCTCTTCCAGTAATTTTTTTTGGTTCCTTTGAAAGCTCCCCTAGGAATGTCGAGCCCCCCAAACTGCCCGATCAAACTGACTGACTCTCCTTTCTGTCCTATATCTGTTTTATAATCGATAGAATCTTTTCTTATTAGAATTTATAATTGAGTAACTTTTTACATTGTTAGTTGAGCTAGTTAGAATAATCTGTAGGGCTGAGTTGTTTTAAAATCTAGTTAAATTTTAATGAAAGTATTGACATGAACTCGTGCATCGACACGTGACACGAGGACGGGGATTTCATCACATCACACTAATAATATAAATGCGAAAGTTTGTGCGTGTGTGTGTGTGTGTGTGTATGTTTGTTACTCTTTCACGCTGAAACGGCTGAACGGATTTGGATGAAATTTAGAATGGGTATAGCTTATACCCTAGCTTAACACATAGGCTACTTTTTATCCCGGAACAAAGCATGTCGTTAAACCGAATAACACGCGGGCGGAGCCGCGGGCAATAGCTAGTAATAAATATTAATAATAATACTCATTATCACTAAAACACTAGATGGCAGCCAAGATCTTGCCCTAAATCCATCTTACGGGAATATTCTAAATTAGATTGATATGTAGCAGGAGTACATAGACAAAATGTAAGTTCGAGCTTTACCCGAAGATTAGTACGTTTTTCCTTTTTAGGGTTCCGCAACTAAAGGGTAAAAAAGCAACATTATGATGAGACCTTGTTGTCCGTACGTCTTTCCGTACGTTGTCACAGCTTCATAACTTTTGAACCGTTAAATAAACTCATTAATAATAAAAATTTCTAAAAGTTTGAAATAGCTTAAAAAAAATTGTTTCTTTAATAAATTCTTGTTCCACTCCCGTATTGTACTATAAATTCTGCAGAAAAAGTCATTGTATCTGGCCCCGCCAAGTCGAGCTAAAAGCGGCACGGCCGTACCATCCTTTTCTTGAAACAGTTCAGGCAATTTTCGACCCTCTATAACTTCGTTGTGGATAAAACTAGAAGCCTGAATTTTTTGTAACCAAGCAGGCATTATATAAACATAAAAGATTTTTAATATTGATATGGTCACTATAAGACGTTGTTGGGTTAGCTAATTATGTAATAACTTAAGACAGAAGGTCCCTTAAGTAGGGACTGAATAAATTATTCGACTTGGATTTACATGGATCTCACAACTTTTTACGGTAGAAGAACTAAGTTGCGAGACTTGTTTTTTTTTTACATGTTTTGTTTTTGATGGCATATTGATGTTTGATACATCTTATAACTGAGACTTCTTTATTTTAAATAACAATAGAAACTTAAATAACATAAATAGGTAACGTAAAATACTTGAAAGTATTAAACTAATAAAAACTAAAATACTCATAAAATAAAAGCTATAAGTAAAAAATGTTTGCCAGATCGCCGCCGTCTTGCGGCAGAGTCTCCAGAAGGCTGGCGGCATTTCCTCTTGGGATTGCCAAACTAAGGCGTTGTCCGAGGTATGCCCTAGCCCTTGGGTCCCCGAAAACGTCGACCAGCCGCGAAGATATCTCTTTAAAGAGACGTTTCGCGTCCGGACCCCACGGCCCAAATGTTTCGACACCAAAAGGCGCAAACATGTATTCAGAACCAAGCTCTGCATATTTACGCCTTTTGGTTGCCTCAGCTGTCGCTTCGATGTGGGACGGAGCAAGAGAGTCAACGCATGTTGCGTCCCACACCAACGACTTGCCGCATTTCCAAGGAATGAGTGTCATACCGTCGGGCCTCTTGCCGTCGCTGCATGCGATGCCGTTCGGCTCTAATATAGCCGGCACACTAACGGTGGCAAAGGCCCTTCGGATGACATCATTTAGGCTGGCATGCCACGACAATCGGCCAGCACTTCGTTGGCAAGATAGGCCGTGGTGTCCGAGCTGATTGACGTTAGTGCCACACTGGCAACGATGTGACTCATTAGTCCTGGCACCGAGCCACAGGCTGATGGACAGAGTAAAAGTTACTCTGTCCAGCTGGGTGCCGATATTTGCGGATGGTAGTGCGTGTAGCCAATACCCTGACTCCCACTCGCCGAGAGCAAGGAGACGAGCTCGATCCACAGAGTTGGTGGCAGAATCCAGTAGTTGTTTTTGAATCTGGTTAGCTTATATTTATAACAGACCGACCGTCATTCATGGTTTGAGCAATATTTTAGAACTAGGTATCGTGTGTGTACGTCGTGTGTATACGTGATACGATAAAAAGATAAAAAAAGAAAACAAAGATGATTACAGCAAACTTTTTACGATATGTAAAATCTTACCAGTGGATAAGAAAGTGAATTATTTATTAGCATTAGAAACATACTATAGTGAAGAGTTCAAGGAAAAAATCTGTTATAAATACTGTACTAGGTCGAAAAAGCAAGAAAAGTTGATACAGAGAGGAGTTAATAATTACTACGACCAAAGAACTAGAAAATACTCAATCCCAAAAATATGTAATAAGTACGCGATGCTGTTGGATTCAAAAAAGGTGAAATGTTTGCCACTTCTAAAAGAAAAACTTAAGCGATGCATGTTAGAGTAATAGATAGATAAGAGATATAAAATGTAAGATATTGTGGTAGGTTTTAGAGAAAATATGTATTATACGTGGGACGCACTATAAGTTTCCGGAATGAATATGAAAAAATACTATTAAAGGTACAAAATTAATTTATTGTTTTTCAAAATAATCTCCCTTGGCGTCTATGCACTTTTTCATTCGATCAAACCAGGTTTGAAAACTTTTGTGCCACTCCCCTGTGGTGACCTCTGAAACGTGTTTTTCATACTCCTCGACAGCCTCTTCTGGTGATGAAAATCGTTGACCGCGTAATTGGTTCTTAATTTTTGGGAACAGAAAAAAGTCACAAGGTGCCAGGTCGGGACTGTATGCAGGATGACTCATGAGTTCTACATTTTTCGTCTTCAAAAAGTCGTTTGTCTGTCTGGCCGTGTGAGAACTAGCATTGTCGTGGTGCAGGATGATACGGCGTTTACGGTTATTTTTACGGAGTTCGTCAATAACTTCCGGCAAACAAATGGTCGTGTACCAGTCACTATTCACGGTACGACGATTCTCTAAAGCAACAGTAGCCACGTGTCCAGTTTTATTAAAAAAAGAAGCAATCATCCGCTTAGATGCACTTTTCACACGCGCCACTTTGGTTGGTTTCGGCTCATCTTGAAAGACCCATACGCTCGATTGCTGCTTTGTTTTGGGATCGTAGCAATAAATCCATGTTTCGTCACCTGTTACTATGTCCCACACCAAATTTGACGCACCTTCGTTGAATCTGGTAAGCATGGCACTGCACCAAGTGACGCGGTCTGTTTTTTGAGCCTCGGTCAAGTTGTGTGGGATCCACCGCGAGCACAGCTTTCTCACACCCAAATGTTTGTGTAGGATTGATTGTATTTGACTCATGCCTATTTCTAAGGATGCGCGAATTTCATGGTAGGTCACATGCCTGTCTGTTTCAATCATACGGCGCACAGCATCGATGTTTTTGTTGGTCACAGCGGTGGACGGCCGACCATCGCGAGATTCGTCACTGAGATTGATACGACCACGCTTGAATTCTGCAAACCAGCTATAAACAGTCGTCTTGCATGGTGCTTCATTGCCAAAAGCTGTTTCAAGCCGAGCGATGCTCTGTTGAGCTGTCAAATTACACTTAAAATCGTAGAAAATCATACTACGAAAATTTTCCCGAGTTAAATCCATGTTGATGCAGACACCCAATTTTTTAAATGGCGCCACAAGGTAAAAACAAAAGACAGTCAGATGAAACAAACTGCATTCTACAGCCAAAGAGTTCTATTTTCAAATGTTGCAATAAATTTTTAAATATTGTTTATGTAACTGGCCAGTTCCGGAAACTTTTAGTGTTACCTATGTATTAAGGTAGAATAGTGAAATTGGAAGAGCGTGGTCGCCAACAAACTACTCAGTAGTTTAGCGAAGATTATTATTTGTAACTACCTACGATATTTCGGTTAAATAAATTAAAAAAAAAAAAAAATATCTTTGGAGTTTTTGTAAAGAAAATACATACTTCTGCAATTAAATTAATCGGTAATTCAAGCGACAAGCTTTTTGAAAACCAATATTTCAACATTAATCGTAAATTAACGATATTAAATATTAAAATATTATATCAGTTCCAGCGAACTAAGCTTGATTTTTTTAGTCTATTGCTTATATAAATGCTTGTGTTTCAAATAGATTTTTTACTTCATAATTTTATTTATCTAACCTCATATCTAATATCATATCATATCATATCGTAAAAACAGCAATTTCTGAAAGCCTTTCTTTTATTTATATGTACTAGAATTTGCCCGTAGCTCCGCCCGCCCTTATTCAATCTTTGCCCGTTTGCGGCTTGGGCGTTATTTTATGAATACTCCTTATAGCCTATCTGTTGACCAGGGTCACTTTGACGATACAAAAAAACGCATCAAAATTCGTTGGTTCTCGAGTTAAAACGGAACAGACAGATAGACATACGAAAATTCTAAAAATAGACGTTTTGGTCTCAGTACAATACCAATAACTCATTTAATTTAAAATTTCGCAAAATATATTCAATGTACAGTACAGACACGGTTTTTTTTACCACTTTATTATTAGTATAGATTTAACACACATTAGATATATTACAGACAGATAATGCACAATGCGTATATCTCATTGCCAAGGGTTAGCTAGTAGAAAATACTAAATAGTATTAAGCTCGCCTATGTACAAAATTTTGTGCAATAAATAATTTTATTATTATTATAACTTGATAAACTTTGATTTCGTTTAACATGCTAAATTATTGGTATGTTTTTGGAGAAAACCTGCCACATTAAGTAGGTTTATGTTGTCTGATTCAAATTGTAGCCCCAAATCATCCCCAAAAACAGTTTTGAATTTCGCTCTTAATTAATAGATGGAATGAGACAAACTAAGTTCTCCCGGCCATGAAAATTGTCCGTCAAGCCTCCTACATTATTAAATTACTTGAAATTGTGATGGCCTGGATTCAAATTCATCAGAAAGCTTATAAAGCATTTAATTTGAATTCAGAAACGTCTGTCCTAAAACTCCTGAATAATGGTTCCTATTTTCATAAGGCAGGCAGTCAGTAATAGTACATTTTGATGCAAGTGCGAAAAGATTGATTTAGAGTCAAGATTGACTTTTTTGCCGAGACGCAGTCGACTTTTCAATTGAACTACTTCACTCGTACTTTACTACATGGAAATTAAAGCTAAACGCAAATAAAACTGAAGCAATTACCTTTACACGGCAATGCACCATTCCAACAAGGTACCTGTATATCAATGGTCGCCAAATACCCTGGAGTAGGAGCGTGAGATATCTTGGTTGTACTTGATACTAAGGTTAACTGGACCAAACATGTTACAGCCAGAAGATCCAAAGGATTGAAAGCAATGAATGCCCTAAAAAGCCTATACTAAATAGAGTCAGTAACTTGAGCACTAAGACCAAATTATGGATTTACTCAGCACTTGTCAGGCCCTGCATTACGTATGCTGCACCTGTTGGAGTAATACATGCGAAACCAATTACCAATAACCTTCAAGTTTTGCAAAATAAGGCAATAAAAATATCACAAGTTTACGAAACCTTCATAGAGACATAAATTATCCCACTTTACAACAATGTATACAGATGACCCGAAAATTTTATATAGAAGAAAATCCACAACATGCCAATCGCCTTGTTTCCACTATAGGAAAAACAAGAAAAAAAAGATTTACGTTATATCGTCAGATATAAAACTTATCGCTTACCACATCACTACGTGTTGTTGGGAAGCTACGAGTAGTGATCGAACAGCCCTCTTATTCTGTATCGTAAAATCAGTTGCTAAACCAAGTGGCTATCGTCGAGAACATACATATACGCTTATCTATGGATACGTTCGCACTTGAAATGACGTCACAATTCGTAAATACTTCAATACCCATTGAAGGTTATTTTGGAAGTTCATTTTTTATCTGTTTTTGGTGAATAGCAACTATAGCTAGCAACCGACACTGAGTTACATAATAGCCCCGCAGCACGGTCCTACCCACATGTTGTTAGTTTGCAGCATTTAGTTTGTTTAGTAAAAATGATGATGAAATGTTTTGTTAATCCAAATAATATCTTTGCTCTCTGCAAAATTCAAATTGTGTTTTTAGTTACTTTGTAACATTTCTATTTAAATAAGTTTTTTTATGGCCAAAAGTGTAGCTAATAGTACATTACGATACGAGAGCGATGAAACGTTTTCTGACGAGTGTGAGTTTGCGGCACGAGCCGAAGGTCAGTGCTGCAATCACACGAGTCGAGAAAAAGTTTCTCGCACGAGTATCGTATCGTATAATATTTTATAGCACACCGTGCGTAAAATGACCACTTTACGCACGCTGCGCTTGCGTAAAGTCGGCATTTTCCGCACTTTTGCTATACAATATTATACGAAACTCGTGCGAGAAACTTTTTCTCGACTTGTATCGTAATGTACTATTATAGCACAAGTGCGGAAAATGCCGACTTTACGCAAGCGCAGCGTGCGTAAAGTGGTCATTTTACGCACGGTGTGCTATAAAAACAATTAATGCACAAATTGCTTTCCGGTGACGAATAAGTTTTCAAAGAAAAATTACAATAATGGTTTTAACAGTTAGTCCCAAAATTTCACGTAAAATTTAGTTTTGTGAAGGTCAATTTAACCTGGCTAGAACAGTTTTTTACATTCTAATGTTAAAACTGACAACCTATTTATAAGTAGTAGATGTCAAGTTTATATCTACCATACATTTTATTGAAATAAGGAATATTTGAAACTGAAAGCTGAAGTGTAGCGCGCTGGCGCGGTTTGAGTGCGGCAGTTGACACCAAGATGTTATTTATTTTATGAATTTACTAGCTAATTTGTAAAATATGTATGTATGTCATATTCTTTGTAGTGCACGTATATGATTATTTATTTTTATACAATTTCCTTTTCCCACAAAGGTTTGCTGTAAGAAATTTCTGTTTAGAGATAAGCTCACCTCTGTACATACTTTCTAATTAATCGTGTATCATTAATAAATTGTCTGTGTACAATAAAGAATAAAGACCGAGACGCTTGAGATCTGGCAATTTTCTCCCACAATCGTAACTTATAATTTGTATTCCTATAATATTTTATCGCCTCGGTCGTACCAACGTGTGGTTTTTCTAAAAATTCTATAATTTTTTTTCGGTTGCATCATCGCGTTTCATGTGGCGAAGGCTTAAACAGGCACGTACTCTATCATATATTATTTTGAGCAGGTGTATTAAAAATAACTAACAACACATTTTGCAAAATATAAAAATTAATTTTACTTGCAATCAATGAATGAAATTATGTTTGCAAGAACGTTTTCAAAAAGATAATTTTACTGCCGCCGTCATGTTTTCATGTGACCTTTTCTTTTTTTTGTGCAATCGTGTCTTACTGGCCAGTGTGATTGTTTTAAAAATAAAACTAATTTATATTCTGTCAAAAAAGTGTTGAAATTAAAATGAAACTATAATGAACTTTATTGAACTTTAAACGTTCAAGTAGTATAATTTAGGTAATATATTTATGAAATAACAACGCGGTTAACTCTATTTAACAGATTTTGTACTTATTTGTTTGGTGTAACCAGGCGAAAGAAAAATAGTTTCTTCAATATTCATTTCAACACTTTTTTGGCAGACTATAGTTGCTGTGTTAACTCTTAAACGTCTTTTTAACATTTTTTTTATCATATTTACATTTTTTTATTATTTTCCATAATAATAAACAAATACAACGTGAAATTTAAGTCATTTTGTTAACGAAAACTGATGATAGTAATCGTCCATATGAACAACTTTTACCATGAAGCCAACTCTGATATCGTGGAAAAAAATCAGCTGTTTCATACATTTGGGTCGAGTAGGTAACTTTTCCATGAAACCTCAGAATTTTTTTTCACGAATTGAGGGTTGGCTCCATAGTAAAAGTTGTTCATATGGACTAGTACTATCACCAACTTTCGTTAACAAAATGACTTAAATTTCACGTTGCATAAATAAAATACAGAATAACAAAATAAAAAGAAAATAGGCAGAAAAGATATTATCCATTGTCATTTAGCGAGACGAGTGATTTACTACTAGTTAGTGACTGTAAGGGATACTCGTTTGATTTTCAAATTTACTTACCTCCCTAGGTCGGTAAATCGAATTTTTTGAGTTATATACGATTTACATTCAGAGCATTAATGATGAAATAATTTTGACTGTTTCCTCACAGAGTGCTCCGTTCCCTTAATTTTCCAACATCATGTCCCTCTTGATATTTCGTTGAAAGTTTCATATAATCCCATTTTAAAAGAAAAAAATCGGGTAAAGATGTTGTTTCATTCTGCCGAGTAGAATAGTTCATTCGGTAGTGAACAAATGTATGTCATCTATTAATTGGAATACCCTACGTGAAATGGGTACCGAAGATGCAGTAACTTATTTTCATAATATACTACAAGATTTAATTAGATCACAGGATATCCTCTAATTAAAGAAAAACAAAAATTTCACTCACTCTGGAAAAGGCACAGAAATCCGCGTGACTACCAAACCTTCCACTTATTGAGGTCAAGTGAAAAGAAACTTCAAAAAGAGTGCTATAATAATTTTATTTCCCTTGCTGAAAATAAAAATTTCTTTCACTGACTACGTTTTTAATGCTTTTGCCGACGGTTACCAGGTAGATGCTGTTTATACAGACTTTTCAAAAGCGTTCGACAAAATTAGACACAATGTTCTTCTTAGGAAGCTACTTAAGGTTGGTATTCATGGTGACTTCTACCGCTGGATAAAAGCGTACATTGAAAATCGAAGTCAGGCTGTTTCTCTTAAAGGCTACGTATCCCAGTACCAGTCTATCAGCTCAGGAGTTCCGCAGGGATCTCACTTGGGTCCCTTCCTTTTTACTCTGTATATAAATGATTTAGATGCTTTCGTGAACCCGTCCTGTTTATATGCAGATGATACAAAAATTTTAGTGTTATAAAATCACATCGTGATTGTCATGTACTTCAACATGAATTACATTATCTCAATCACTTCTGTCATCATAATCATTTATTTATTTATTTATTTATCAAAAATTTGCACAGCATTACAGAATAATCCAATTCGCTGTACAATTAAAAAGTTAAAAGAAAGTTAACTAATCTACATAAATTATTGACATCCACATAAAATTATTGAGAAAAATAACAACAAAAACTAACCAAAGTAAAAATAAAAAAAATACACATTATGGTCTATCTTTATCTTATCTTTATCATCTTTTTCTTAATATTGACAAGTGTTATTCTATTACCTTTGCTCGTAAACATAATCCGATTATTTTTTATTATAAACTAGCAGGCTCTTCGCTCAAGCTCGTTGAAGTGATAAGGGACTTGAGTGTTATCCTCGATGCAAAATTAAATTTCAAATCACATCTCGATCACATCATTACATTTAGGCATGATACTCCGTTTATCTTTATATTTTGCGTACGTCCGAAGCGTCTTGGAATTTGCTAGTACTGTATGGAGCCCTCATTATAATGTAGATGTTGCTTCGGTTGAAAGAGTGCAAAGAAAATTCATTAAAGCTCTTGAGTTCAGAACCTGTGGCTACTTTCTAGATTATGAAGATGCCTCTAGGTGACACGATCTTCCCACACTTGAAAGCCGACGGTATTTTCTTGATGAATTATTTTTATTTAAAATTGTCAATAATAACGTAGACTCCGCCACTCATCTTGAAAAGATACTTTTTAAAATCCCACGTAGTACAGTGGAGCCCACATCAAGCTAAACACTTTCAGTATAAGCTGACCTCTCATTGTATAGGCTTCCCGTACAATGAGAGGTCAGCTTATACTCAATGTGTATAGCTTGATGTGGGCTCCACTGTACAACCTCAGGTTCTGGTACACTGTTTCATATTAATTTTAGTTCAACAAACTACTCCAAAAACACCTTCCTTAGTCGCAGCTGCAAAGTATTTAATAAAAAACTTAAAGATGTGGATTGATTTGCAACCTCTCTAAACTCTTTTAAAAATAAAGCAAGCTCAATTATATTAGATTTTTATAGTTCAAATTAGAAATTATATATTTGTAACAGTGCTCATACCACATACGTAATGTTTAAACAAAATTATTGTCGAACAACAATGCTCAACTTATAATATTTTACTCATATTTAAGGGACCTCCATTGTCTGTGTTGTATTTTAAGATTTGTTTTTTAACTAAATATTGTAAATGACTGTTTGTGTCCTAAATAAAAAAATAATGAAAAAATAATTCATTTCATAGTCCTAGCTCGTTATACAGAAGTACAAAAATATTAATTTTCCTTATATGCAAAATTTTGTTATACAGTGTGTCCTGCTAGATGTGACCAAAAGAAAAGAGTTCGTTTTTGTTCTAGCTTAACCCCTTTTCGTTTGTGCACTTTATCGCGAGACACATGTATGTTTATATTCAAGTATATTATTTTGACTTTATTTTTTGGCGGATAAAATTCTGACTATGGAGTACTTTACGTCTACAAGATACAAAAATCTTAAAGTGGACTGTTTAATAATGTAGATAGGTACTTACCTATTTTAGGCAATAAATAAGAAACACTAAAAGCTTTCCACTTAAAGCTCAATCTTTTAAAGCATCCTGTAGCCAGAATGGTCCTCCTAGACCTGTTTGAAACTTGGATTCCAGACTGTTTTCCCCCTAGTGTACAGCAAATTCGTGCTTTTTACAGTGTATTAGGGACTTCGGCAATAGAGAACATAATAAGAACGATATCTACGTGCCTTACATTCCGTGTAAACCGTATCCAATGTTCTAAGTACGAGGAATTATTAGGTACACTCGTAATTTTAAAAAGTTGTTCTCGTACACGCAGAGAGCTCGATTTAAGCCTGATAAAAATATATAATTAAACTACAAACGTGAACAAGCTCTCAAATTCCCGTCGCTGTCGCAGCTGTTTAAAAACCGGCCAAGTGCGAGTGGGACTCGCGCCTGAGGGTTCCGTAGCATTCAAGCCAAATGATCGGAATAAACACTACAAATAATTTGATTTTGTTGATGAATCTTGACAACAAATGTATAAACAACTGCCTGAAGAGGTTTTAAACGAAAACGGTCGCTAACAGGAGAAACAAACACTGTGGAACTAGTACAAGTAAGGCTTGTCGTTGCAAAAATCACAAACTTATGAAATGTATGAAAATATGAAACAAAACTGCAAAATTAAGTTAGTCGAGTATTACTCTTTAACGTATAAAGTCTCCTTAGCTGTGATAGTAATATTGTTATATACATGGTGTAATGGTGTTATAGGTGGTAGAGCTGATGCCGGGCTCGACTGTGGAGGTACCACCATCTTACTCGCAAATCCTCCCGAAGTTATTCGGGGGAGAGTAAGAGAACAGCTCTCAGGCAAAACCAGGTGGCCCACCATTGCCTGGGCCCGACGGATGGCGGTATATCCATCCCCAATTGCCGGGCCTTATATAAAACAGACTAGTGACGGGCAGCGGCGTCACTAGTGCAAAGGTTTAGGAACAAAAAGGATTTAGAAAAAATCACTCGATCAACATGGCCATTTTTGATCTTCTCCAATCTATATTACCTAATGTTGACAAAAGAAAGCCTGTTTGTACTTTGTTTATGGACCTTACAAAGGCATTCGACTTTGTTAACCATGACCTCTTACTGGATAAACTATTTGCCTATGGAATCAGAGGAAATGCTCTTATGTTAATGCAATCATATTTGGGAAATAGAAAACAATTCGCCGAAGTTACCAAGATCGATACTATCACAAAAACAGAAATTACTTATACATCTCATGAGAGATCTGTAGTAAGCGGTGTTCCACAGGGAAGCGTGCTGGGACCCTTGTTATTCTTAATATATATCAATGACATGCCCAGTAGTATATGCCAACCTATGGTCTTATTTGCGGACGACAGCACAGCAATAATAAAATGTGATAATAAAAATAATTACGAATATGACATTAATAATACATTGAATAATATAATTAATTGGCTAAATAGTAATGATTTGATTGTTAACGTAAGCAAGACAAAAGTTATGCAATTTTATCAGAGAAGTTGCAGAATTGATAATTTGAATGTAAATTATAACGGACAAGCAGTGGCCGAAGTACAAAATACAAAATTTTTAGGGTTGAACATAGATAATAAGTTAACTTGGAAACAGCATGCTGATGACTTATGTAACAAACTTAGCAGATTTGCTTTTGCCTTATTTAAATTGTCAAAAATAGTTGAACGAAAGGCTGTATTAGCCGCCTATCATGGGTATGTTGCCTCACTTTTACGTTTCGGTATCATTTTCTGGGGCGACTGCACTGAAAAAGAAACCCTATTTAAAGCACAAAAAAGGTGCATTAGAGCTATCTGTGGTATGAAAACACACGAGACCTGTGTACCTAGCTTTAAATCACTAAAGATTTTAACACTGCCTTGCCTTTATATATTTGAGACGTGTATTTTTGCAAGAAATAATATTGACCTATTCACTAAGGTATCTCAAAGAACAGATAGAAACCTGAGAAACAAGGACAGGTTACGGTATGATAAGCACAACACAGAACTCTTCCACAAAAGCATATTTGTTATGGGCCCTAAACTATATAATAAAATACCCAATGGTTGGAAAGAATTAAGTATGAATGCATTTAAAAACAAATTGTTCCATTTCCTAATTCACAAATGCTATTACAAAATAAACCATTTTTCAAACGAAAATTTAATTTAATCAAATATACCCAAATTTATGTGTTGAACAAAATGACTTAATATTGTGTAATACTGCATAACAATAATTTAAGCTAAGGCATGGTATTTCAAATTTCTAGTTTTGTAGCATTGTAACAACTTGTAATTATTGTAAATATTCATACGCCTTCTGGCAGACTGTAGCGTACTTAAAATTATTTCTAAGACCTATATATTGTATCACCTACATTCATGAATAAACAAATTCTTATTCTTATTCTTATTCTTATTCTTATTACCGCGCTCACCAACCCGCCTGCCCAGCGCGTGTGAGTATGGGCATTTCTTCCAGGAGGACCGCCAAGAGTGGCGAAATCCTGGAAAGGCCTATGTCCAGCAGTGGACGAAACAGGCTGATGGATGGGATGGATGGATGGACATGGTGTAAATAGAGTGCGACCATTAAATAAAACCACATAGTCTACTGATCATACCGATCATACTGATCATATTCGAAAAAAAAACCCGCGCAAATCTTCAAAGAAAAAGATATTCAACTGTAACTCAAAGACTTTATCTCGTAGGAGGAAGGACTATTTCAGAACGCTGTCCCAGAACAGCTGTTTCACGGACGACGCTCTCTGGAAACTTGCCCGTATGTCGGTGCGTTAGTTTCACGCATTTTTGTTTGGAACTCATTTATTTCCCAAACTAAGGGTGTCGGCGGGTATGATTCTTGGGAAAAGTGGTTCAGTAGGGTCGGTAGAATATGTGGTAGCATTTAATGGAAGCAGTCTATTTACATCCGGTATACAATTGCCTTGAATTTTTTTACATATCCAAAAACAAACGTTTAGCTGAAGGGGGGGACACTTGACTCTAACAAAAATTTCCACTTTACAGCTTAATATTTCGCAAACGGATCTCTGAATCTCAAAATGGTTTTCACACACCCACAGTATTTTTGAACGGAACCCCACATAAAGGGATAGACGTGAAAAAAATAATACATCCCTACTTTACGTGAAAGGTAAAATGTTAATAAATTTGGAGAGTGGAGCCAGGCAACGCCCCTAATTTTAACCGAAATACGATCTCCCTGGCAAAACCGACGACATAGAACGCAAAATTGGTCGTCAAACGTTCGAATCTACACGTTATTTGTTTCGAATTTACTTACGTCTAAGGAAAATTCGTCTTACAAATTAAACAATCAAAATAACAAAGCCTTTAAAGTATCAGAGTAATTACTGACGTGTGAACGTATAATTTGTTAAACATTGTTGCGTGACTGGACCAATGCTTGCTAATTAGTCAAGCAGCTTACCTACTGGATAACACAGCGGTTTAGTCAGCTTTGAAAATAATTCGGACCGCGCTCAAAGAATTCCGTACCATCACACAACACAGGTACGGAACCCAAAAACATTTTGAAAAATAGGTTGGTATAACAATCATGTGTCATAGACGACAAAAAACCGGTTAAGTGCGAGTATATCATTTCCAAAAATATAAGAATAAGATAGTAATTCACCATATACCAGAGCACGTTATAAAAGGTTTGTCAATACTGGGACAGAATCCTTATAAATATCACATGAAATACAAAATATAGGGTGAAATTTAATCAACTGACCAAATTCATACTAGAGACTCGGTTAGTGATCAAGAACTAGGTTCAGTAATCCTTTTGGCCAATTTCGAAAAATATTTTTTTTTGCTCCTGTACTGGTTGGACTAGTTTAAGTACAATTCCTAGTGCAGGTTCTAAGGGGAAAAAAAATTTTTTTTCGAATTTCACCTGGATGGTCATTAAGCCTTGTTCCTGATGTCTAACCGAGTCTCCAGTATGAATTTGGTCGGTTGATTTAATTTCACCTAGTATGTACAATGTACATAATAATATAATATATACATACACAATCTTAGATGAAATCATTTATGAAAATTTACACAAAATAATGGCTTAAATTAAAAATTAATTGAAAATGTCATAATTAAAAATATATTTAAATGTCAGGAAATGAACATGCCTTTAGATTTTAATTCAAGAATTCATTACTTGAGTAAAACGGATTTTTTCCAAAAAACGTTTTATCAGATAGTTACTTACAAAAATTTCAAATATGGTGAAAAAATTTAACGGTCTAGCTAGGATAAGTAACTCAGTGGCGCACTTGGTAGCTTACTTGTTATGATAGCAAGAAGTCGCAGGTTCGAATCCTGGCCAAAGGAACTTTAAATTCTTGTCTTACTTGTTTTTTTTTTCTAAACCGACCTTTTTACTTTGTAATGCACTCTAATAATATTTAAAGTATTCAAAGCGATGGATTACGCTATATAACAATCTTGCAATCGAATACTTTTTTCAAATGACTTTCCTTGGCCTGGAACTGAAATAGTAGGTTTAAAAAAACACATCCGTGTTCTGATGTACTAATTATGGCATGAATGAATAGTTTTGCTTAGTTAGGAACAACTCCTGAAAAGAAACATTATGTTTTAAATCAAAGAAAATGTTTTATTTTCTTTCAATTTGCACTATTTTTACATATATAGGTTAGATAGCCTATACAATAGTTTTTATAATCAACCGTGTATTATAAACGTATACCAACCAATTTGTACAGGGGTAATAGCTTTAGTGTGTTATCCTTTGGTCCATGGCCTAATTCCAAAAACTACTGGGCTGACCTGACTTAAATTTTAGGTAGATTGGTGCAAAATTAGACAAACCATCCGGAAAAAACAAACTTTTTAGGGTGGGGCAACCTTTCGTCTTCCGACGCCCATGGGCTTAGGGTTTCCCATGTTCATATCTTGATTAATGTTTTCTAAAGAAGGTCCAGTTTGTAAAATACCAGTGATAATTACCAGTTGAGGTATGTTAAAAAACGACTTAACCAAAATGATGGTTTAAATGTAACAACCATTAACGGAATCTATACCAAATAATGTTTATTTGAACTCTTTGTTCGTAACAATCCCAATAACACAAAAAGATGATAATTTTATAAATATGAAATCAGGGACTAGGAAATACCTACTTATAGACTAACCAAAGACTAATAATAGCTCCATGAATTAACAGCCGGAAATTTTCATGACGTTTTACCAACCTCATTCCTGCGTTGACATTTGTCGAGAGAACATCTCACAAGAAATCTACCAAAACATAAAAATGCCGTCTTGAGTGGTTAAATGGTGCCGAAATAATAGCCAATATCATAACAAATTTTCATGTAGGTATAGAATAAACATATCCATTTGATAGAAAATACAGTAAAAAACTTCGTAAAAAAAATATCGTGTCTAACATTATAGCATACCCTCGAGACGCTTTTGTAAACAATAATGAAACGTGATAGAATTCCGTTCTATTCTACTTGAGGCAAAATCAGGTATAATATCGTTAAGTTTATTATTTTCATATCAGTGAGTGTTTTATCTACTGAGGAGAGGGGAAGCCTGCCTTGTGTCATCGGCACTCTCCCGGTTGACTCAAAGCTTTACTTAATATCATAACTTATTAAGTTCAAAACCATATTCAAAGTAAGAGTTAAGTACGAGTAGGTACTTTGGTTTCGCATATCTGAAACTTTGCCTGAATCGGAAGTTCTTACAACTTAATTTCAAACTTGGGGACTTACGGATGTGTGGAATTTTATTCGACATTCCCACTGAAATTTTCTAGGAATTTAAATCGAAAAACTTACATGCTAGAATTGTAGTTACTTAGTAAGTTTATAATGAAGTGAACACTCAAGCTACGTAGATATTCGTACAAAATATTATGTTAGTATTTCCGTTTCTGTAACAATAACTTTGCTAATTAAGGACACGAGTGTACATATTACTTAGTACTTTTTTACAGATAAGGAGACTCAAGATTAAAAGATATGCCAAATGGAGAGCGCAACAACACAAGGAAGCAAGAACATTGCTATACACGTCACTCCACCCGATGGCGAAGAAGATGACGAGTTCGGTGCGCAGGCGCCGCCGCCGATGGTGCGCGTGCGCCGCAAGCTCAGCACCCCGCTGAGCGCGCTGCCGGGCGCCGCGGAGTCCCTGCTCAGCATCACCGGTGACTTATGGAACCATATTCATATTTTAATGCAAATTAGTACTTGTCGCATAAATATTGACATCAATCACTCCTCTTAAGGCTAACGCTCTGTGTGTAATTTAAATTGCGCTCGTTCATCATCATCAAATCAAGTAGTGTCCGCCAGTTTAGTACTTCTTGGGTAAAAAAGGAATCCTTCGCATGCCCTTTGGCAAACACTGTTATTTTGTTCCATTTTAAGATTCCGTACCTCAAAATTAAAATACGCAACCCTTAATCATAGGATCACTTTGTTGTCCGTCTCTCTGTCCGTCATGAAGACCCTTTTTCTCAGGCCCCGTTAGAGACATCTAGTTAAATCAAATGCCTCCACAGAAATCTACGGCCCTGTAGTGCTGTTAAAAGAATCAAGCTTCAAACTTAACGCGAAAAAAAGTAATTACCCTTCACGTAATCAATTTCATACGAATTGGCTCACCATGATAACATCACAAGTTTCACCAAGTGCCGACAATCGCAAGTATAAATTATCACCATGATAACCTATAGAGTACTTCCAGTTGACCAAGAATCTCGAAATTTCGTTCACAATTACGTATTCTATAAAAAAAACAAAAAGTTACATTTAGATAATTATTCAAGACTAAATTTAGACCAACACTACATAGACCCTTTAAATAAATTGAGTTTAATAGATTACAAGTGTTAAGTTGGTCATTCAAAACTGCTTGTGGATAATACCAGTATTTTTAGGGTTCTGTACCCAAAAGGTAACCAACGGGACCCTATTACTAAGACTTCGCTGTCCGTCCGTCTGTCGCCAGGCTGTATCTCATGAACCGTGATAATTAGACAGTTGAAATTTTCACAGATGATGTATTTCTGTTGCCGCTATAACAACAAATACTAAAACTGGCCAAGTGCGAGTCGGACCTACGCACTCCCATAGAACAGATATGATTTTTTTGCCGTTTTTATAGATAATGAACCGTGATAGTAAAACAGTTGCCGGTTTTTTTTAGTTACTACACATTCAGTTTCATGTTGGTTCTTAGGATGTACAGATCATTCACCCAGAAGTTCCCTGGCTAAGTAAATGGTAGCACTGCATATGGGGTTGCCAACCGTTCACGTAATATTCACCTTACTACACATTCATTATATTTACTTAACTGTGTATTTTTACATATTAATTAGACTACTTTTTAATGAAAATACAATGAACAGAAAGAAAAAATCAAAATAATAAATTATTTATTGATTTGTATTTCGAAAACAATACATATGATCTAATGGTATGATATATCTATACTTACATATATCTCTTTATCATGATGGTATTTTTAGGGTTCCGTACCTAAAGGGTAACCAATGGGACCCTATTACTAAGACTCCGCTGTCCGTCCGTCTGTCACCAGGCTTTATCTCTTGAACCGTGATAATTAGACAGTTGAAATTTTCACGGATGATGTATTTCTGTTGCCGCTATAACAACAAATACTAAAACCGGCCAAGTGCGAGGCGGACCCGCGCACTCCCATACAACAGACATGATTTTTTTGCCGTTTTTAAAGATAATGGTACGGAACCCTTCGTGCGGGAGTCCGACTCGCCGGTTTTTTTATTTCTTATTCTAGCTCGATGACGTTTATTCTGAATCGTCAAGCTCCCCTTTTTTACGATTTTTATGATTTTTTTCTAGGTGACTCTTAATTTGAACGCTTTTTCTGATATGCCTGCAATAGTCAAGTGAATAGGTAATTAATATTTGCCCATAAAATTGGCTTTATGTTTAAAGCTGGTATCCCTATTTTACCAACCCGTCATGACCGTGACACAAGATGGAACCTGATTGAGAGGAATCAACGGTGCATTGTATGCCTTTTCTTTTTAATAATTTTGAAAAATCTAACTGACAACAACATGACAGCAGCAATCGCTTGACAAGCAGTGATGCCAACATGACGGCAAGGGACAAGTTATGATTCTTATGATGAACGGTCTGTACTTAGTACCTACCATTATAAATTCTGACTTATTCGTATCCTCCCAGAGATGTATATTTTAAATATTTAATCGTTCGCATGTAACCTCTTCTTTTCCTTTTTCTGTCATCATGTTTTCAATTAGCCTTATATTTCCCATCTCATTCCTAGGCTTCCACCGCAGCTCACCAGCGCGGTCTCTGTCCGCGCTGGACCGCACAAAGCGCCGGTTCAGCACCATGGTGACCAGCGCTGCAGCAGCGGCCGTCTCCCGCAGGCTGTCCGCCAGCATCGGCTGGTGCCTCGCCTCTCCCACGCAAGTGAAACCGCAGATAGTGCGGCAAGGCCGGGCTCTGTGCTTGCAGTACATTAGGTCGCAGATCAGAAGGTCTTCTATTAGCACGAAAAAGGTATTTGTTCTTATAAAAATCATCCATATATCAATAGGTCTGTAGCAGTAACAAAATCAAACAAGTCACAGTTTAAATCAAATTTATTAAACCTCATTTTTAACCCTGTCCCCGGTACTTACATAATGTATATCTATTATGTACTGTATTCTTTGTATTTTTTTGTGTAATACTCATAGGTATATATATGTTATGATGGTTATTTAAGTATGTTGTGTATAGTTTGATTATAATAATGTATGGAGCCACACGCTACGTTACTATATGCTTAGTTTAGATTATAGTGGACCGCCAATACCAACACGAAGTTATAGAAAGGAGGTCCTCTGTAACTTAAACTCAAACTTAACTTCAAGTATGAATTCAAGTAATCTCTTTCCCGTATCGCACCGCTGATGTTATCGACCATTGTCAACTAGCACCAGTACCTGCGATCGTCGCGTTTTACCGCAACAGGCACAGGTCACCTCGACATCGCACCCACCACCTCATCCGCACTCTGCCTACCTGTGTGAGGAACAATATGCACCACCGCCGCCATCTCATTCTTCAAAAATGTCTTCCACCCAAAGGTTGTCTGGAAAAAATCGCTCTAATAGGACCGCCCTTGTTGCCTTAGTCTATTAAACTTTGTTTTGTCTCTTTTTAGGGTTCCGTTGTACCTGAAAGGTATGTCACAGCTTCATAATATGGATAAAGACTTGAAATTTGCCACAAAAATAGCATTCACTTGCTTACATGATATGGTGTAAAAAAATTAGAAAAATTTGAAATTGTTCAAAATATTTCCAATACAAAAGAGAGAAAAATAAAAAATAAAATTTCTTAAAAATATAATATGGGTATCAAATCCTAGATATTAAAGAGCTGATTATAAAAATATATACTTTTACTATATTTACTGGCACTGATTCCGAGAAATCTTTGAAAAACCACAAAAAATGCATGTCTCTCCCCCTTATCTCTGAAACTTTGAACCGAAAAATAAGAAATAAATCATGGTAATTTAGCGGTGGAGAAATTCAATATAGCAAAATGACAAAATTAAATTTTTCATCCAAGAGTTTTATTTCAAGTACGGTATAAAAATACTTCTGTCTCTCTTTTGTTGCTACAAATATTATAATTAATAATTTTAATTATTACGCGAAAATAAATATATTTCATCCATCATCCATCACAAAATGCAAGATACAATTTACTAATTACTACCAAATATACATTCAGTGGCGGTCCGAGGGGGGGGGGTCACAGGGGTCGTGACCCTTGTGAGTTGTAGCCATTTTATGTTACAATAATTTTGCCAAGTGCGAGTCGGACTTGCGCACAAAAGGTTCCGTACTATCACCACACAAAACGGGTAATGAACCGTCAGAAAAGCCGCTAAAATGATAGCACCACAGAACTGTAAGTTCTGTGGATAGCACCTTCCAAATAATTCGGTATCGTTTGAGTACAGAACGATAATTTTGATTATTTATTTACTTTAGATGTATAACAAACAATCTGACAAAATTTTAAACTTGTATATATTACCATCTTTAAGATAAATCTGTAAATCCTAAGAAATCACAGGCCATGTTGATAGGTAGTAGATACTGGCTGGGGGGGGTTCTTAGCAATGTTATAATTCCCCCGGTAATTTACAATGGGATGCCAATTGTCTTCTCAGACAAAGCAAAAAATTTGAGTATTATATTCGATAGCAACCTGTCCTGGGCGCCGCATGTAAATGAGACCAGCAGAAGAGTTCACGGTGCCTTCCACTCCCTAAAGCTACTCCAGAATTTTCTACCATTTAAAACCAAAATCATACTTGCTCAATCGCTTCTACTTCCAATTATTGACTATGGTGATGTTTGTCTTCTTGACCTCAGTGAGGAATTGTTAAATAAACTTGAACGTCTTCAGAACTTAGCTATCCGATTTATCTTTGGTCTTCGTAAATTTGATCACATCTCTCATTTTCGTGAGGAGTTAAAATGTTTGCCAATCCATCTTCGCCGAAATGTTCATATTTTGTGCTATCTCTTTAACATAGTCAAGAATCCACTTTCCCCCGCTTACCTTCGTGAGCGTTTTGAATTATTGATCCCCAGAGACAGACCCCTACGTACTGGAACTACGTCTCTCCTTAAAACTCCAACACACAATACTGGTGCTTATGGTAATTCTTTTAATGTCTATGCAGTCAGACTTTGGAATGTTCTTCCTCATTTTATTCGCGACTGTCGTACTATCAGTTCTTTTAAGAAAATGCTGAAAGATCACTACCTCTCGCTTTCAGATTAAAAATTATTATGTATATGTATATTTATGTACTTTATTGTATAGTATGTATATTAATGGTATTATATAGATGTAATAGTAAGTATTGATATTTTATTATTTTATGTTGTGTTTAACCTTTTTGTATGTTAGGCAATTTTTATTAATAACTGTTTTTTTTGTACACGTGTATGATTACTGTTTTGTTATATATTTTTTTACTCTTAATGGTTTGCTGTAAGAAATCTTTTATTAGAGATAAGCTTACCCATATGTACATACCTTTTTACTGTTACTGTTTGTATTACTTTATTATTTTTCCTGTACAATAAAGAATAAGAATAAGAGCTGAAACAAATAACCTTGAAAAAATGGGACCGAAATACTGGAATACTAAATGAAAATTTACATGTCAGAATGGTAAAAATTCAAAAACTTGTTATTAATCGAAAGATAAATTGATACATTATAAAAATATATATGTATACAATGTCATTAAAATAATTAATTAAAATATGTCATTTGATTTTCATGTTTTTAATTTTTTTATTATTTGTTATGGTAGAGGCCATATCCTGTAAAAATTTCAACTTCTGTGTACCTATTACGGCTGAAGCTGTAGACGGGCGAACAGACAGACAGCGGAAGCTCAGTAATAGGGTCCTGTTTGGTACCCTTCGTGTACGGAACCCTAAAAAGTATATTTATACAAAATATGTGTTATTATTATTACGGTACTATTTTAGTTTTTGGGGTTCCGTACCCATAGGGTAACCAACGGGACCCTATTACTAAGACTCCGCTGTTCGTCTGTCACCAGGCTGTATGTATCTCATGAACCGTGATAGGTAGACAGTTGAAATTTTCACAGATATTATATTTCTGTTGCCGCTATAACAACAAATGCAAAAAAACGAATAAAATAAATAGTTATTAAAAGGGGCTCCCATACAACAAACGTGATTTTTTTGCCGTATTATAGATAATAAAATAAAAATAAAAATAAAATAAAAAATAAAAATAAAAATTTTCTTTATTAAGGTAGCAAGGACCCATAAAATTAATTCAAAAACACACACACGAATAATATACATTAAAATAAATAAATAAGACACAAGATAAATGGATAATTTAAAATTATTTAGAAATTATCATTTTTTATTACGTACACAAAGCTTGACAATCCAATGCTTAAGCATATGATTGTCAAACTTACTAGAAAATGTCCTCAGGATGTCGCTGTCACTGCCACTGGTTCTGTGGATAATGGACGCTATTCGTTTGCGCATGATCGATAATGGTACGGAACCCTTCGTGCGTGAGTCCGACTCGCACGTGGCCGGGTTTTTTCTACGGGGTGTAAATAGACCGCTACCACATATCCTACCGATCATACTGAACCACTTTTCCCAAGAAACAAACCCGCGCTAACCGTTAGTTAGGGAAATAATTGAGTTCCAAACAAAAATGCGTAAACCCTAACGCACCGAGATGCGGGCGAGTTTCGAGAGAGCGTGGTCCGTGAAACAGCTGTTCCGGTGCAGCGTTCTAAAATAGACCATCCTCCTACGAGATAAAGTCTGCGCTTGCGTAAAGTCGGCATTTTCCCCACTTGTGCTATAAAATATTATACGATACTATTTTCTCTGATGATTTGCGCGGGTTTTTTTTCAAAGAGTTGTTTAGTATGGTCAGTAGAGTAAAGACTCTACTAAGCCACAGGGTTTTATTTAAGGTTGCACTCTATTTACACCCGGCTTATTACGCTTGATCACCATGCCTGATACTCGTAGCAAGCGTCGCTATAAGATACAGAGCGCTTACCAAGAAAATGGGAAAGTGAAAGCTGGCGATGCGTTAATCCGCCAAATGTAAACAGCATGATTCACCTTTCCAGATAGTAATGAAACGTCTCCAACGAATGGTGGAAACCGAATGCGGAGAAGATGCAATCTGCAACGTGGAGAGCGGCGTCCTGGCAGCTCTTCGGGCGCTCTGTGCCGCGTTGGAACGTAAACGTCCGGACGCGTTTCGTCACGTTGCGCGTCAGGCTACGCGTTCGCCGACAGCCATGCTGCGGTCAGACACGGCCCTCGCTGAGCTAGCTCTGGCGCTCGCCAGACGCATAACTAGGGACAACATCACGTGGTCCAAGGTATGTTTCGTTCATGTAGGTACCTATTGTTTAGCAGCCCATTCGCTTTGTCAACAAACAAACTATAATCTTCCGATATACCTACTATATTTACAGCTCGTAAAATCAACTATTTGCAATAACTAGCTAAAACTATTGTTGCCACGCAACTGGCGTGTACGTTGGGCAAATGTAGCTTTATATTTGCTACCAACGATGACGTCATTGAAGGTTTTTCTTAGCCACGATCTAAGTATTGTAAAACAATTGTTATCGAAAATCAATAATTCTACAGATTAATCGACCCATTAAAGTCCCAGACAGATTAAGGCTTCGCTAAAAGGTTTTCTCTTTATTGGCTGAACTGAAAAAAAAACATCACCTACAATATTTTAAACAAATTTTAATTGTAAGTAATAATCTAGAAACCATAAATGTTTTACATTTGTGAAAATTTCCCGCCGATAGGATTGCTTGTTTTTAAAACTGGAATTTATAACGTAATTTCCGGTAGCTTTAATTGATTAAGTAATGCATTATTTATTAAATTAATTTTCCTCCTTTCATCCGGATTTTGGGATTAGATCCGGATGTTGTGTAAGAATAAATTAATATTACAAGATTCGAGAGATGATTGGAAACACGATATATATTCTGAAAATAAAGTTAATGTTACTAAAACAAAAATGCGTGATTTTCTTTACCTTCCCTTAAAAATCGTATGCATACAAAAAAAACGTTAATTAATTATAGGTTACCGAGGAATCACTTACATGCTCATCTACCCATATATGGCTATCTCCCAGAGAGAGATGGTATTTATTAATTTTATCTTTTGCGTCTTCATATTCAGATGGCAGCAGTTTTCTGTGTTTGCGGAGCGCTGGCGCGGGAGGCGGCTGAGGCAGCGGACGGGGAGCCGTCGGCTGAGCTGGTGGCAGCGCCAGCGGCCGCATTAGCTGATCTCCTGCACGAGGACCCTGGCGGCTGGGTGGCTAACCATGGAGGATGGGTCAGTTCATTTGGCACAATTAATTCACTTGTAAGCGTCGTATAAGCCAAATTTCTATCAATTAAAATAAAGCACTAGTATGGTAAAAATGGCTATACCAATAGTTTTGCAGGTCCCGTACTTCTTACCTTAAGAATAGAATAGAATAGAATAGAATATAATTTATTTGTCTCACAATTATTTATACATATTATACAGTTATAAAGTACCTAGTTGACAAAAAGGAGTCAGGCTCAGCTTCTTGCCGGAAGTGAAAAAGATCATCTTCACAGCGCTGTTTTCCAGCCTGTCCCTGATCTCACAGATTTAACATAACTGCAGGTAGTCAAGACAAGAAATAAAAAATAAAAACCATGCATTAAAAATAAATATAACAATTGACATCGGGCTTAACAAATATAAAAATCAAGTAATATGACACTAAACTTGAATATTAAGAGGGTTTCTGAAAGGCTATGGTTTGAAAACACTCTCATTATGGTAATTTAAAAAGATTTTAAAACAACTTCCTAAGATAATTACACTTGCAAGTTGTATTACCACTACTTAGAGTTTTAAGGGTTCCGAGTTTACTTCATGCTTAGGTAATCTCTGCGCTCACGAAATAATATTTATTATACGTTGTCATTGAATCGCATCCACTCTAAGGCTGAGATTCAGAGTGCATTTTGAGTCCGAACTCAATCTTACAAACGTCAAAAAGTGACGTGATCTCATACTAGAGTGACGTTTGTGAGATTGAGTTCCTCTTGAGTTCGGACTCAAAATGCACTCTGAATCTCAGCCTAAGAGCAACTTTGAAAACGCGGGCGCCACGAAAATAATGCTTTGATTTATCGAAGGAAAAAATACGTTTTATACCAATAAAAAAATTGTTTTCCGCACTAATATGTTTCTTACAACGAAATAAACTGATTTTCAAGCAAGATAATATTAGTTTGGTTTGAATTAAGTCAGCTTCTTTGCCGAAAGTGATGGCTTCTTTCGTTCAAGAAATTTATATTCTTTGATGGATCTTTATGTACTTTACCTGAATAAATTAGATATAACAGTATGTATAGGTATACCTTATGAAACTCAACAATGCAAATTGGATGGCGTAAGTAGTATTCTACTCGCGATACAGTATACAAATATTGTTAGGAACACATGCAATTACAAATTAGGTCATTGTGTACATTATTTTATATTATTAAACAATATGTATATTATTAATAAGACACAGTAAAATTAATCAGATTATAAACCTTGAATTGAAATGTCAGTGATTACGACTTACCTAAGTTAAAAAATATAGGATGTCTTTATTAATATTATAAAAACAGTTACTCAAAAGCCATATTTTTAAATTCTTCCGGTAGTTTAATATATATTTTTATTTATTGCCATGACAAAAACATTCAAATTACACTGAGGCAGGTATAATTTGTCTTTTTGTCTTGTTTGACGTTCGTATGCATCTGTATTTTAAAAAAAAAAATCTTTGTGTTGTGCTACGAAGTGTGGTATTATACACCCTTTATAAAGTAGTAAGGAAGTCTTGTCTGTCCATTTAATATTTTGGCAAAATTTTAAATAAAGACGGACGGAAACGACTTGACCTGACTAATCTGACTACTTAACAAACGACCATTTTTATAAAACTAGATGAAACCTAAATTTACAGTTTACAATAAACCTTCAATTTATAATATTTATAATAATAATAATAATGCGGCCCGTGCTCTTCTAACCTCTTTTCAGAAAAAGAGAGAAAAATAAATAAAGAAAAACATAATAATAATAATAATATAGCTTTATTTCAGTACAATGTCCATAGATTACAATTAATATGGGTACAATAGAAATACATTAAATTACATTGAAACTACATATGTACGCTATCAACAGAAAATACAATAAATTACAAGTATTTTTAAATTAACAATCATGCTGCTATTTTCAACCACCTCTTGTAAATTTTGGTTGATATAAGTCTTTCCGCCAACAGACGAATGATCTTGTTGTTACACGTATCAACCCTGCACATAAATGAGGCGATCCTGTGTCTCACGATGCCATTGAACGTGAAAATATAAATGAAATTTCACGATCGGAGCACTTTGAACAACAACGACAACTAATAATAAAATCAAACTCCTCCTTTCTAAAAAAGTTCATGATTCTTTCTGTCAATATATGTCAGTGTTTTTTCGTTTTGAGGGTTCCGTACCCAATGTTCATCCGTCCGTCTGTCACCAGGCTGCATCTCATGAACCGTGATAGTTAGACAGTTGAAATGTTCACAGATGATGTATTTCTGTTGCCGCTATAACAACAAATACTAAAAAACAGAATAATATAAATTTTAAAGGGGGCTCCCAAACAACAAACGTGATTTTTTGCTCGTTTTTGCTCGATATTGATAACGGCAACAGGTAGACGCTTGAAATATTCACTTGGCCGGTTTTTATAGATAATGGTACGGAACCCTTCGTGCGCGAGTCTAACTCGCACCTGGCCGTTTTTTTTTGTATTATCTTTGTAGTGACCCTGGTCAACACATAGGCATAAAGGGCACATAGGGTGCTCATAAAATAACGCCCAAGCCGAAAATGGGACAAAGATTGAAAAATAGTACATTACGATACGAGAGCGATGAAACGTTTTCTGACGAGTGTGAGTTTCAATCACACGAGTCGAGAAAAAGTTTCTCGCACGAATATCGTATAATATTTTATAGCAAAAGTGGGGAAAATGACGACTTTACGCAAGCGCAGCGTGCGTAAAGTGGTCATTTTACGCACGGTGTGCTATAAATGCTTTTAACTCTAGAGCCACTGAACGGATTTGGATGCGGTTTTTTATTATCAATTATTAATTCAAATTATGGGAGATGAAATTATATTTTTTATATAAACTTTATAAAGACTGATTCGCCTATAAAGTTAATTTCACGTAGTAACCCTTGTCAACACAGAAGTTACAATGGGTGTTCATAAATTAACGCCCAAGCCGAAAACGGGGCAGAGACGAAATGAACGCGGGCGTAGCCGTGGGCAAAGGCTATTAGCACTAGTAATAAAGTACTAAGTCTTGTCTGTCTATTTGATATTACTGTAAAATTTAAAAAAAAATGGATTATTTCAGTTCCTGGTATATTAATAATAAATAAAATAAAATGTTTTTAATCCAGTCATATATTTCACACTGTTACAAAATACATAGCCATTGTAGGTGCCTGCTATGCTAAGACCAAAACTATTTTATTTTTAATTTTTGTCTGTCTGTATTTTTATTATTTTGTATACAATATCTATGGTCTGTATGCACTCGTATGTTCCGTTTTAACTCGAGAACCACTAAAAAGATTTCTTTATTATCATCGTAATGTAATGAGCCTATATAGTTAACTATCTTTTGCCCGCGACTCCGCCCGCGTGTTATTCTGTTTAACGACATGCTTTTTTCCGGGATAAAAAGTAGCCTATGTGTTAAGTTAGAGTATAAGCTATATCCGTTCTAAATTTCATCTAAATCCGTCCAGGCGTTTCAGCGTGAAATAGTAATATACACACACACACACACACACACATACACCCACTAACACACATACACACACACACACTCACACACACCCTTTCGCATTTATAATATTAGTGTGATGTGATATATAAGGTGACTTTAATTTATGCAGACGAACTCATACTGGAGGCTTGGTAAGTGATCAGTAACACGGATCGATAACACTTTTTGCTAATTTCACAAAATAAAATCTTGACGTCCCATAGTAATTGACTCGGGGCTGGTCTTGCGTTTGTAGGGACCATGAAAAGAATAATTTACGAATTTCACAAAAAGGGTCATCGAACCATATTATTGAGCACTTACCGAGTCTCTTTGGCTGCATAAATTAAAGTCGCCATACATAAGCTACAAGGGATGTGCATAAAATAACTGCCAAGCCGAAAACTGTAGATACTGTCGCCACGCGAGCGAAGTCGTGGGCAAAGACTTTGTTATAAATTCGGGTAAACGAACAAACCCCAGGGTCGCCCTATAAGGGTTTCCGTGGACTAACGACATTACATGATAAATACTAACTCAACGTCGTCGCCGTAAAATTAAATGTTCTTTGGCCAACTAAATTGAACAAGCTCATTGACAAGCCATGAAATTGGCTGCTATCATGCTTCGTAGAACCTATTTGGCGTAATGAGGTTAAGTTGACCGTGTATGATTAATCGACCGCAATTTAATATTACCTTGTTACAATATTGATATTCCCCGTACAGTTATCAATTATTAATTTATTACCTACTGGTGATACTGGTTGAACGAGCGAGTGAAGCAGGTGAGTTCTCCGGGTCTTCTTGAACAGAACAATCCGGCGTTTGTGAATGTTTGTTCGACTATAACTCGAGTATTGTTGATCGGAATGTCATGAAATTTGGCAGGCGAATAAATAAGGTTTTTTTTTTAAAGTACAAACATGAACCAAATCGGTCAAGCGCGAATCGGGCGAGTACGAGTTCACAGTTCGGGGTAAACTACTAGTTAAATTCATTTGACTTAATTTATTTGGTTACAAGAGACACCAACAGCAAAATAGTGAAATATACAAAAAATAATAGCCTTTTCAAAAGCAAATTACAGATATCCAAATAGAAAACCGGTCAAGCGCGAGTCAGACTCGCATGCCTAGGGTTCCGTAATTCGACAGTTTTGGGAATGTATATTTGGTAGTAGGTAGTAGGTACCTAAGAGTATAAATTGTACTTTTGCATTTTGTAATGGATGATAAAATAGGTTATCTAATAAATAAGGTCCTACAATAATAAGTGAAAATAATTCTAGGGTAGATCATGTATCGTTAACTGATCAAATTCCAGAAGAAAAAAAAATATTTTACTCAAATAATTTTTTCACTGCCCATTACAAAGTGGTTCAGACGTAACAGACCGAATCCGTTCAATCAACGGACTAAATTTCTATGAAAAGGAAAAAAAAGGTACGCGCAAAAGATTTTTTTTTTTTCATTCAGTTTGTACTAGAAGTTTACTAGTTAGTTTCTAGTTATTTACTTCGTTGTGGATAAAACTAGAAGCCTGAATTTTCGGAAACCAAGCAGGCATTGAATAAACACGGAATATTTCAAATTTCATTCAATTTGAACCAGTAGTTTAATAATTATAACTAGTCAAAGTTTCTCAATTTTGTCACTCATTCACTCACTCACTGACCGATCATCAAAACTCTAAGGCACTTCTAGCAGACATAGAAGCTTCAAATTTATAATACAATTAGTGTGTAGTGAATAAATCACGGAAAAACTAAAATATTTTGCAACTTCGGTCCAGTTTTCAAGATACATCAACTGCATAAATAACTTTGTGATCCCATATAAATGTATAGGATTACAAAGTTACATTTGCAGTTGTAAGTAGAAGGTACCGAAAAGGGAAAAAAGTAGGACTATCTACATGCAAAAAGAAATGAGATGCCATCAAAAACAAAACTTGTAAAAAAAACTAAGTCTCGCAACATAGTTCTTCTACCGTAAAACGTTGTGAGATCCATGTAAATCCAAGTCGGTTAATTTATTCAGTCCCTACTAAAGGGACCTTTTGTCTTAAGTTATTACATAATTAGCTAACCTAACAACATCATATTCGCACATCCGGTGCAAGAACGTCACATTTACATCCGAGAGCGCGAGGAACAACTGACCCTAAGACGTTGTCTCTCCAGTTACTCGCTAAATTGCGCCAAAACCGCAAAGACAAAAGAGCCCTCAGACGAAAAACTACGCACCAGGTATATGGTCAAATTATGTACGTTTTTATACATTTTTCTCAGTTTTTACATTTTTGCACTTGTGACGTTCTTGCACCAGATGTGCGATATAGTGACCATATCAGTATTAAAAATCTTTTATGTTTTAAAAAAATTAATTGACTTTGCAATCGCACTAATTAATCTAATTTAATATAATATGTCAGGTATTACTTGTGAGATACATTGTGTTTTCATGCCAAGGCCAATCGTCGTTATTTTTTTCATTTTTTTCGGGCTACCAGATTCGGAAATAAGAGGGGGACATGCAGTTTTTGTTCAAAGATTTATCGAAATCGGTGCCATTAAATATAGAGATGTATATATTTTTATAACTAGCTCTTTAATACCTACAATTTGATACCCATATTGGATTTTTAAGATATATTTTTTTATTTTTCTCACTTTTCCATTGGAAAAATTTTGCACAGTTTCAAATTTTTCATTTTTTTACACTGTATTGTGAAAGCAAGTGAATGCTATTTTCGTATCAAATTTTAAGCCTTTAACTTTAACGGTTCTAAAGTTATGAGGCTGTGACATACCTACGGACGGACGGACAACGGAGTCTCACCATATAGGTTCCTTTTGTACCTTTTAGGAACCCAAAAAAAGCCTTGGTACCTAACACAGGCAAATACAAAATCGAAAATCTCGAGAACTTAGACACAAGAAGTTGGAAAACTTAACCATAAAGGAAGAGTAAAGTAAAGCATGCAACTAAAGAGCCATTCTACCAAATTACGCTCTTTGTATGACGTCTTTGTTGTACATAATTTTTTTCTTTGAATTTGGAGTGATTTTAACTGTATTTTGCCCCAAATTGTGAACCGATTCGCGCTTGACCGCTTTGGCTATCACTAACTATAACTAACTTGTTTTTAATCATTACCTTTGGTTACTTTTGCTGCTATCTTTTATCCTGCTGAACCGATTTAGATGAACCTTTCTCTTATTGGTGCATTCGTGATTTATTTCTATCGAGCAAAGTTTATGTTATCGTGTCACACATGCATCCAAGACCTAGACAAGTGTTCGAACTATGTTATGTATTTTTTTGGTAATTGATAAATAGTGTTCTGAGCATCTACTTGACTTTGAAATGACTGCTTCGCGCGCGTTTTTTGGATAAGCCCGCCTTAATGCCACACATATATGGCCACGACATGAATCCCGGAAGGAGTCGTCAGATATGTTCCCAGTGTAAGCCGTGCAATGCAAGTCACATTCCACACTTGTTACATCCGCTTTTCAATGAAGATTATTACGTCCCAAATGTAACATAATATCAGGGCTTGAGCATAATGGCAAAAGGAGGAGAAAACTGTATTACTCAAAACGTATGATTTAACCACAGACGTACAATATAGTACCAGACCTAACATTAATAATAAACGCATAGTAATTTTAGCTTAGTGAACTTTGGGCTCTTTTAAACATAAATATTGCTTGCTTCCAAACAAAATATATAAGTACTAGAGATTAGCCAGATACAAATGGTATAGCCAAAGAGATTTTATTATAAGTTCATACATACTATTTGCGAAAATAGTTTTTCCCCAGCCTAATATGTTCCAAGCATAAGCCAGCCAAAACAACCCATTTTTATACGTTTCTTCGTACCATAAAGCCTAAATGTAGCTTATTTGTTGTATGGAAAGTTGCCACGCTATTTATTCCTTATGCTTGGTCTGCTACTTAGTAATTATACTTAGTAATAATTATATGTCTGTGGATTTAACCGACTTCAAAAAGGAGGAGTTTCTCAATTCGCCCGTTTTTTTTCCCAGATTGGTTTGATAGAGAGGCTACGAGCGAGCGAGCGGGACCAACGAACAGAGCGCACCCTTCGTGTCATCATATCCACTTTCGTCGTGGTCTGCTTCACACTGATGCTGCTGCGATGGGTCATCCACGTGCATCCTTCATACTATTAGATACCACACACATGTTCACGCTTACCTTTATCTTATACCAGCTTTTTTCACGATTTCATTTCACGTGAACAAACACTGATTTATTAATCATCTAAGATCATGATAACATTGGCCCATGACCAGGATATACAACAGTGATTGGTGCAGTAGTTTTTACGTCAATGGCGACCCTACAAGAAAGGTTTTTTTACGGGTCCCAAGAAGCCCCAATCTACTTGGATGTAATTAAGTTTTTCTTGAGCGGGCAATCCCCTACTTGCGATTTAATTAGGGTGTTAATGGAGAAGTATCAATAAATGAAACTATTGTGTACGACGACTATATACTGAACACAATGTTCAACACATTTCCCAAAGAAACAGGGGGCTGCGGTGATGAAAAAATATTTTCACGTTTCTTTAAGATGGCATAGGTAGTAAAAATGAGATTTTAAAACAGAAGAACTCACATACTACACCAGAAAGGGTTCTAAAAAAACATGTTATAAATGAGGCCTTTTCTAAGACGATAACAAAGCCCAAAACGTGACGGAAAAAAATTCGGTTCATTGAAAAAAGTTACAAAGTAAAGGCTTTTTTTTTTCAATTCAAAACAGTAGTTCAAACTAATAAAGTAAAAATAACAATAATGACTGTTGTAAACATATAAACCTATTATCTAAAACAATAACGCGTTCTTTTTAAACGCTCTCCTTTGACTTCCGTTATGCAATTAATTATGTACGATATTTAAGGATTCATTTCATAAATCATACACTTTCGAAATACGATTCCTTGTAACTTCCTCGATACAAAAACAAAGTTATTAAAAAAAACCCGTAGAATGGCGTAAATACTTCACGGATGGCCACCAGATTTTGAATAATAACAAAACTACATGTTTTTGATAACTATATTTAATAAGTTAAAAAACAATAAAAATAATTTTAATTAAGAATATTTCAAAAAAAAAAAATTTTTTTTATTTTAATTTTAAAATATTATTATTTTTTCAAAATATTTTTCTAACAACGATATATGAACTTTTAAATAAAGTAAATTTTATACACTTTACATTTTCAAAATGTGTATTTATTTTAACAATACGAAGGAAATACCTAAATTCGCGCAAATTCCGCCCATCTTAGCTAGAACTGCCTCGCTTCCCCCCTGTCTGCAGTTCTGCTGTGGCCGTCCATACACACACGGAGCGTCACAAGAAACTCGGAGCCCCCTAATAAATTTAAAAACTTACTGTGTGTTTTGAATGGGCTGATCCAATTTTTTTTTTTCTGGAAGAACGTTACTTTGGGATCTAGTATGATCAGTAAATTATGTGGTTTCATTTAGAGATACCTGTCCAATGACACACGATATACTCAGACACACTAGAATCTTGTCAGGTAAAGAACCTTTGGACACATACATACTGCGTCGCTGATTTTGCACTCCGTTGCATGTATTTCATTTTTATTTTGTGTTATTTTTTAAATAGTCCGTCCGTAGCTTAAAGTACATACTGAAGTTATTGGAATTATGTCAATACATAACAATAATTATATTAACAATGACAATAAGAATATAAAGAGCAGTAAAATTATTAGTTTTGGCTTCCCTTTAAAGAAATCTTTTCTCGACATAAGACACACTTAAATCTTTTTGTAATATCGTCGACATGTATGTTTAGTTTACAGATAAGTTACGAGATTTACGTAGAAAGTCATAATTTGGTTATGGACTTGTACTTATATTTATCATGTAATTGAGAGCGTCGCAGTGGGTTAAAGCATAGACTAAATAATTGTAAGTATTATTTACTCTATGGTTAAAGTGAATAAACCATAAATGTGATTACTATGGCGATAATTTTTCTACATTACAATCAAAAAATCATGGAAACATTGAGTGCATCATTCTTATTTTTTTATTCTTTTTGCCTGAATCTTAGGTACATGAGTTTTCATAAATTTATTAATACCTACATAAAATAAGACGGGTATTACAATATTTTATAAATCGGACTGTGAACCTAATCTCTAATGTTACTTCCCATATAAGAGAAAGTGTCTTTAATTTCATGCACGGGGTCACATGTGAAGATAAAAGATAAACTTTAGATTCATTTTATCTGATATCCGATATCATAAACTATATGGTTAAATATTTAAGCACTCACTTTGAAAGTGACACTTTGCACCACATTTTATCTCGTATTGCTTGAAATTATTGAAAAATACTAGGTAGTGTTTTGTAGTTTATGTTACCTAAGTAATTTTTAGCTCAAATTCGATGTGGAAATTGCCAAATTTTTCAATGGTTCTTCCAGGTTACGGAATGGCAACCCCATTTGGTTTATTATTGTAGTTTCACTAGATGATAGTCCATATGTATCTTGTGAGGTCAGGATTTAGCTGTTGGACCCTAGTATATAACTATGGAGAGGCACGCAAATTGATACATTGAACCTTGTCGTCGTAAAGTTAACCTACCCACACATTTTGATTAGTATTATAGAATATCATTGGTTGTCACATTTATTATGGCAAGATTCTAATTATGGCAACATTGTGTCGGGATTCCGTATCTACAAGTATCTAAGGCACACCAACTAAACAGTATTAGAAAACAATAATTTAGCTGTTTGATCATTATATTTATTATTAATTTTAAGTGTTTCCTAGTACCAGTATTCTGTATTTTATTAGATATAATATAAATTAATATTCTTTGTCGCAAAAATGTTTATTTTGTAACTTAAACGTTTTACGTTACTACCAAGGCTACTCGAATTATTTAAAACTTTGACAAATGTATTTTATTTATTTAGCAAACTAGTATTTATGTTTAACACCAACCCTTTTATCATAAAATAAACTGGTCTATTGTTAAGTACAGAGTTGATGTTTAACTTCCATCATTGTTTGGCTTCCAAGTAGGTACCATCTGGCAAAATCGACAAACTACTTTTAGGATTTCGTTACAAATAATACAAAAGGAAACATTATGATGTGACTCCGATTTCCGTCCGTGCTTGAGAAATGTTCATCATCATCATCATAAATACTTTATTGCACAAAAAAAATAAGTACAAAAAGGCGGACTTAATGCATAAAGCATTTTCTACCAGTCAACCCACAGATGGTACAAGATAAATAGGTAGGTGGGCGTGCAAGAAGAGTAAAAACTTAAAAATTACAAATTAAATGAAGATACTACTCTAAATTAATAACTATAGGTAACAATACCTAAAAAGAAATTTAATACATAAATAAATACAAGTTTTAATAAGTATATTGTAAATAAATACATAAATAAATACATACCATGACTGCAAAAAATAATAAGAATTAAAGAAATTCATATTTGTGTGTTTTTGGAGAGGTAGTGTCTGTGCACAGAATACTTAAAGGAGTTACGGGAGGGGGCTTTTCTGACATCGTCGGGAAGTTCGTTCCAGAGACGAACAGCAACCACACTAAAAGAATTGGATACAAATCCGGAATGATGTAAAGGAATCGAGAGAAGAAGGTTATTTGAGGATCTAAGCATTCTATCGTGATTGTCAGACAAGAGATGTATCATTGACTTGAGGTATGAGGGGGTATTTGGATCGGTAATTATACTATAAAGAAGGCAAACAATTCTTAGGTTTCTACGGTCGCGAATAGGAAGCCAGTTGAGTTTTGCACGAAACTCTGAAACGTGGTCATATTTCCTCAAGCCAAATATGAAACGGATGCAGGTGTTAAGCAAGCGTTCCAGTTTATTGAGATGCTCTGCTTTAGCATCCAAATAACAAGTATCAGCGTAGTTAATACTAGGGATGAGAAGGGAATTGGCGATAGAGATTTTCGTTGAAATAGGTAATACGTTTTTCAGACTTAAAAGAGAATGGAGAGAGGCATAAAATTTTCGAGAAACTTTTTCGATTTGAGCATCCCAATTAAAATCCTGATCGATAACTAAACCTAAATCATTAACGGTAGAAGAGAAGCTGATACCGCAATCGTTATATTTCAACTGTGGCAGCGTGACAAAGTCAATTTTTGTAATTTGTGGGGAACTTCCGACAATGATAGCCTGACACTTGTTTGGGTTTACCGCTATACCGAACCGCTCTGACCAGAATTGTATGCTACGTAGGTTAACGTTAAGGTGGTCAATACAATCGTGAAGGTCATCAACCTTAGCCTGCCCATAAAGCTGGAGGTCGTCAGCATAAAGATGGTAAGAACACTTAAGATAGGGTGTAGCTAAATTAATAAATATTGAAAATAACAGAGGGGAGAGAATGCTACCTTGAGGAACACCAGCATCTAAATCACACCAATTGGACAGGGTCTGATCACAGCGAATGGCCTGCCGGCGTCCTCGAAGATAGGAAGTGAACCAGTTTAAAGCAGGGAGAGATATATTCAAACGGTCAAGGGAAGCAAGTAGGAGGTCGTGATCGACAGCGTTGAAAGCATTACTAAAATCTACTAGAACCAGCGCAGTTACCATTCCCTTCTCCATTCCTAATCTTATGTCCTCAGTCACTTTAAGGAGCGCTGTGGTTGTGCTATGACCAGTTCTAAAGCCAGACTGATAAGGGTTTAAAAGATTACTCGTCGATAGGTAATATGTGAGCTGACGATGAACAAGGGATTCGATGACTTTGGACAGAAATGGAAGGACAGAAATCGGACGGTACTGAGTTGGAAGTTGAGGGTCATGAACTTTTGGAAGAGGAATTACATGCGCCATGCGCCACATGTCGGGAAATATACCAGAAGTAAGGGAGAAATTGACAATGTGAGTGATTGGAGGAAGAAGGACATCAAGCAAATGAGTAATCATAATGCGACCTATGTCATCGCAGCCAACGGCTTTTGATTTTAGGGATAGTATTATTTTTTTGACGTCTTCCCTGCAAACTGGTGAGAAATTAAAAAGTTCAGTATTTGGGGAAGGTAAACTATGTAAAAAACGCAAAGTTTCTATTTTGGTAGTTGAAGAAAGGGGAGGAACAGTGGCAAAAAATTGATTAAGGGTATTTAAGTCCAAAGAAATCTCTTTATGATTTGTACATTTCCCCACACCGAGAGACTTGAGAAACTTCCAGATGCCTGCTGGCGAGGATAATTCCAACTGTTCTGCGATATATCGGCGTCTGGAGGTTTTACAGAATTGGTTACAACGATTTCTCGCAACTTTATAAGCAGACCAATTTGCATCTGACCGATCCTTCTTGTATTTTCGAAAAGCACGATCTCTCAATGCCATGGCTTTGCGAATACGATCATTGATCCAAGGTGTAGGCCGATGTTTCATTGTGATAGGGCGGAGGGGAGCGTGTTTATTGAACAATAACAAAATATTATTGCAGAGAAAAGAAACCTTATCGTCTACATTATCGAAATCTTGCATATCACTCCACGGTATAGCCGCCGCATCAGATCGCAGTTTATCCGAATCCATCCTTGCAAAATTCCGCTGTAGTCGTGTTACCGGTTTGACCCTGGGCCTACGTAGTCGGTAAGAACAAAAAATTAAATCATGGTGTGAGAACGCAGGAGCAAGATATTGACCGTGATCCGCGATAAAGCTGTCATCAGACGTTAAGATAAGATCCAGCAATGTATCGTCAGTATCATTATTATGGTGAGTGGCCGATAAAGGATCTTTAAATTAACTGAGTGAACAAGAGCATTCAATTTTCGGGACCGAGAATCGACATTTAAAAGGTTGGTATTAAAATCACCCATTATCAGGTGATGGGAATAGTTAGAAACTAGATTTTCGAAAACTCCCTCAAGCAACGAAAAATAGTCCTTAGAGGGTGGGCAATACACGACTCCAAGAAGCAGTTTCATCCCGAAATCTACCTCTAAGAATAAATGTTCAGCAGGAGAATCAGGCGCTGCAGGAGATTTGTCAACAATCTTAAAGGGAATGTTACTTCTGAGATAAATAGCAACGCCACCCCAACCCCTGCCAATACGGTCATTGCGCACCAACACAAAGCCAGGTAAAGAGTAAGCTGTGGATGGAAGTGTAGGCTTGAGCAAAGTTTCAGAGACAAGAACAGCATGAATGTTTGTCGAAGAAAAGGTATCTAAGAGATCAGAATAATGAGCGTTAATACTCTCAGCATTGATATGACACACGTTGAAATTTTTATGAAATTGAGAAAATTGATTATGCAAGATGTTACCCAAAGTAATAATATTGCTTTCAGTGCTCTCGAACGAGCAATCTATTGAACTAGATTCTGCAGTCAAAGGAGAATCACTATCACTATTTATAGACATAATACATAAATATTAAAAATAAAAATAAAATTATGATAAATATAAAAACGAATAATACTAAACCTACAAATTAACAAAAGTTTGCTAAAATTAAATATATATCTGTACCTGCCGGCAACAGACAAAAGAGTACAATATAACTATTAAAAAAGAGAATAACACAGAAAATTAATATTATAGACAACATTTAGATCATAAAGTGAGAACTTATATAATGGATGTCTGTTGTGATACGCGTGGTAAGGAAATATTTGTATAAACTTGCATTCTTTGACTGCACTTCATATTAGTTAGCATCATAAAAACACGGTTAACAAAATATTTACATATTACAAAAATTGGAACACACCTGTCAAACAATTTTCTAACCAAAAAAATAAGATAAAACGACAGGTACCTACCTAACTTTGAATATTTGTACCAAAAGGAATATGTACTTAGCTAAAATTAAACAGCAGTATGCAAGCACAGCAGTCACTCACAGACAAGAGAATCCACAGCTCAAGAACTGCATCAGCGTTTAGTCTTAGAAAACCCGGCGGCAACAGAGCAAAGTCTTTTTGTCTTCTCCCGTAGAGCGGGCTTCACTGGAGTCACCTTGGACTTGGTCTCAGGGGCCTTCGTGGTCTTCATAGCAACAGCAGGATGTTTATCGCAGAGTTCGTCCAACTCCAGCTCCGTCGAGATCTTAACGCGTGTACTGTCTGGCAGCTTCAGGAACACGGCGCCGTTCATGGACCAACACGCACGTATTCCAAAATGCTTACGCGCCCTGATGAAGATGGACTGACGAGACTTCGTGAGAAACTCGCTGATCACAACTGGACTGGATTTAAGACTCGTCTTGCTTCTCCATACAAGTCCTTTTTCTTGGAGACTTGAGAACCGGACAAGGACTGGGCGTGCCCGGCTATCCGATTTGGCTCCAAGTCTGTGACACTGCCTCAAGGATGAAGCCTGAAAGTCCTTGATGCCCAGCTTTGATGTGATGATGTCGACTACAGCTGCAGTAACATCCTCTCCGTCCTCCTCCCTGATGCCGCTAAACAATAAAGCCTTCCGCCTGCTGTGAGTATCCATCTCGTCTAACTGGAGAGCAAGCTTTTGAATTTGTGTGTTCATAAGATTGAGGATAGAGAACACACACTTCTTGAAGTCCTCAAAGTCCTGCGCTAGCTTGTCCTTATCTGAAGCCTTCCCAGCGGAGTCCGAAGATTGCAATCTTTGCATGAACTCATCCATTTGAGCTGCTACAGACTGCGTTATGTTCTTCTGCGCCTCTAACACGTCTTGAAGTGTTGTCATTGTGAATAGTGAGTGAAATTGACAGTTGAAGTTTGCCAGCAGGTAGGGTGCACTGATTTTATGTCATAGAAGCTTAGGACTGCCTCAATAACAATTATTCACTGAATAATCATATACTAGGCACTTATGGAAATATTCAAAAGTATTAAAATATGTGAATTTAATAAATTGAGTAAATAGAGCAAAATCCTTTGTGTTTACTTTATCACACCTACCCACAAAAAAAAATGTTCTGCATGCCAACCCTTCGCTCATTTTACAATCGCTACTAAAGGGTCAGCAGTATTTTTTTCTGAAAATTCTTTAATACTGGTTTTACCGAAAACAAACCGTTCTAGAAAACGGCTGTAATGATATCGACAAAATTTTTCGGGGGTGAAAAATCTATGGTTTATCCCTTTTCACGAGCAAATTACCTTTTTTGGTAAGTCCATCCATCCATCCATCAGCCTGTTTCGTCCACTGCTGGACATAGGCCTTTCCAGGATTTTGCCACTCTTGGCGGTCCTACTGGAAGAAATGCCCATACTCGCACACGCTGGGCAGACGGGTTGGTGAGCGCAGTGCCGAAACCCTTGCACCAGTGACGCCGCTGCCCGTCACCAGTCTGTTTTATATAAGGATCGGCAATAGGCATGATGACTGAAAAATTTTTATTAGTTCGTCAGTTAGATTATCAGAAAATATTGGACACGTATTTTTTCTTTTTTCAATCAAACAAAAAATGATGAAGATATAGCCCGATGAAGTTCCGCGTGACGTCACATCTAGGTACAATTTTACTTAGAAGTGACGTCATTTTCCCCCACTCCCGAACTTTGACGCGCTTTATCTCTGTCAGTTTTTTTTTATTGACAAAAGAAAAAATACATGTCCAATATTTTTTGATAATCTAAATGACGGACTAAATAGAATAATATTTTGTTTACCCTGTCTACAAGCCTATTGGGGATGGATAAACCGCCATCATCGGTCCCAGGCCCAGGACTCATGATTTCTATAGTCTTCTGCCATGTTCGCGCACACCAGTCTTGTACCAACTAGGACTCAGTTGTCACTCATGATCCCTAGTCATAAGAAACAGCAGCAGTTCACCAGTGGCTGCAGATCCATGCGTTGAACTGAAAATAAATTATTAAAAAACTGTTTTTGAGTCAACTACACAGAGTGCGTTCTGCGTTTAAAACAATCAGGATGTATATTCTCCTTAACTTCTGCAGTCTGTGTGTAATCCAACACATTGCATAGAATACCACTAACAGAACACTGCTCTGGACGTTCTGCCCATTAGGAACCAAATCTGATTTCAGATTAATGAGGGATGTAATCAGTCTTTGATGTAGTTAAATAGAAAAATATATAGGATGAATTAAATTAAAAGTGAGTTGAAAAGTGAAAGTTGAAGGTAAAGCTTGACCAGGCCACGCTAGAAGGATGTAAGCCAACCAAATAGGCAACATACTGAAGAACGGCAAAGTAAAAAGTACCCAGAATAGAAGAGCTTGTATTACTAGATTTATGGATGTAGGTAGCAAAAGAGGTGTGTCAGAATCAGAAATATGTAGTCTCTGCCTACTCCTTTGGGAGACAGGCGTAAGTTTAAGTAAGTATATAGATGTAAAATTAAATTTTACAGCGACTAGCACAAACTCCTGACCTGAGTAGCGTTGCCATTCGTCCGGATAAAGCCGGACAGTGTTGGGATTTTAGACCTCTTGTCCGGCCAAATTTGACTGTGTCTGGCCTGTCCGGCTTTTGTTAGGCTTTATCATTTTATTTCTTTTCACCCAACACGGCCATGTGTCGTATCGCCCCCGCAAAAATGGGTCACATATTTTAAATCGCTAAGTAACTTATATTTTTGCGAGCATTATTTTGCAATACCGGGCCATCAATGTAGAAAGAAGAAATGCCCATACTCACACACGCTGGGCAGGCGGATTGGTGAGCGCGGTGCTGAAACCCTTGCACCAGTGACGCCACTGCCCGTCATCAGTCTATTTTATATAAGGCTCAGAAATTTGATATTGACTGTTACCTATTTGAAAATTTTCATGAACCCACCCATTAATAGGTGTTAGAGCTGATGCCGGGCTCGTCTGTGGAGGTACCACCATCTTACTTGGAGACCCTCTCGAAGTAATTCGGGGGAAAGTAAGAGATGGATATCAGGTCGGTCCCAGGCATGGATGGCGGTATATCCATCCCTTATAGCCGGGCCTTATATGGAACAGATTGGTGACGGGCAGCGGCGTCACTGTTTCTAGGGTTCCAGCACCGCGCTCACCAACCCGCCTGCCCAGCGTGTGTGAGTATGGGCAATTTTTCCAGGATGACCGCCAGGAGTGGCAAAGTCCTGGAAAGGCTTAGCAGTGGACGAACTAAGCTGATGGATGGATGAATCTTGGTACAAAGCGTTTGCTTCAATATCGAGTGATATGCTGTCATCCATTAAGGAGTTCCACTGCCTATCTCTGAAGACCATCATCAGATCAACCAAACAAAAAACGAAAGCTACCCATCTGACCTTCGATCCTGACCTCATCACCTAGAAATGCGTGAGCCCTAACGCACCGACAAACGGGCGAGTTTAGAGAGAGCGTCGTCCGTGAAACCTGCAGCTGTTTGAGCCTAACAAAAGCCTTAAGTAGGGACTGAATAAATTAACCGACTTGGATTTACATGGATCTCACAAATTTTTACGGTAGAAGAACTAAGTTGCGAGACTTGTTTTTTTTTACATGTTTTGTTTTTGATGGCATATTTCTTGGTATAGTGCCACCAACTTATCTGTTCAGTTGGATTATCCACCCATCTCTTTCTAGTGCGGCAGAAAAGAGTATAATTAGCAAGAGACGGCGAATGATTTTACTGAACAGATAAGTTGGTGGCACTGTAGACCTTTTTCTGCTTCTGTTATTGAAAACTAGAAACAATTAACATACTTAGAGGTAGAGGTACATAATACAAAGAAAGAATCGATTTCCCAAAAAAACAACATTTCGTCTGTCATTGACAGGAAAAATTATTTATGGTCCTACACCTCCTACAATTCAAAGTGAAAAAAAAATTAACTGATGATATAGTAATAGACCACATTTCACCGAAAAATATTTTTTGCGCGAACTTTTTTTTCGCCTTTCCATAGAAATTTAGTCGCCTGATTGAACCACTTTGTACTGGGAAGTGAAAAAAATAATTGATCAACATTTTTTTTTTTCTTGACTGTGGTCAGCATACATGATCTATCCTAGAATTATTTTCACTTATTATTGTAAGTAGGTATCATAGGTGGTAGAGCTGATGCCGGGCTCAACTGTGGAGGTACCTACCACCATCTTACTCGCAAATCCTCCCGAAGTTATTCGGATGAGAGTAAGAGAACAGCTCTCAGGCAAAACCAGGCGGATGGCGGTATATCCATCCCCAATTGCCGGGCCTTATATTAAAACAGACTGGTGACGGGCAGCGGCGTCACTGGTGCAAGGGTTTCGTCACCGCGCTCACCAACCCGCCTGCCCAGCGTGTGTGAGTATGGGCATTTCTTCCAGGAGGGTCGCCAAGAATGGCAAAATCCTGGGAAGGCCTATGTCCAGCAGTGGACGAAACAGGCTGATGGATGGATGGATATATTATCTTAATTTATATTAAAGACCTATAGTACCAAAAATATATTGACACTTAATATTAAGTTTTATCGGTGAGCATGAGCGAGACATACAAGTATAGGTAGGTATTTACAAACTCCTGCTATAATTGTGTAACACGTATCTAATTTTAACTCAAATGGCCCACTGTGAGTTACGGCTTTGCTCAAAAGTAAAAAAAAAACATCATGTAGGTACTATTTCACATGATCACAGTCAAACTTTTCAATGTGCTCCCAGCTTTATGTTTCTTTACGTTACTTTTTAATTTCCCGTTAACATTACCACCGGTATCGTAACGTAAAAGGAAGTAACGGAATCAGAACCCAACAGTATTCCAACTAAAATTTAACCCTCTTCTACTAGATTAAGTACAAACTTTGCTTCCGTAAATTTGATTTTTTAGATAATCAATGCTCTTAAGTAGAGCTTTTTACAGAGGGAAAATAACAAAATGTACAAGATTTACATTAAAATCTTGGTAACGTAGTTTGAAATCCGTTTTTTTGCACTGAGCGACGTAGCCACTTTCTTTTAATTTCTAGCACAAACTGACAGCTCAACTGATTTAAATAGGCTCGCCATATAAATAAAAATGTTGTTAGATGCAAAAGGGGGTCTTAAATAGTGAAATTTTTGTGTCCGACATTGCTAAAATCGTGGAAACGTAATATGAAATTCCCGTTTTCAAAATATTACGGACACGTTTTAAACTTGTTTTTTAGCATCTTTGGAATCTATTTTATATAAACTAAGGGCAATTTCATAAATTCACGTTTTTGTCCCCCTAGAACAAAGTATCACAATCCAAAATAAAAAATATCCAAGTAAAGAAACGAAGATTGTATTTAAATTTTGGTGCTCGGACGTGCAAAAAATGAGGGGTTTTATTGAACAAAAACCATAATAAAAATAGTTTTACAAGGAATTTTAAAGTTTTATTGTATTTCTAACAGAAATTAATAAATTCTCCATCTAGGTTTTAATTATCCGGCACAAAAGGTCTAGAAAATATCATATAGTCAGCTCATAAAGTGCTCGGACAGGTCAAAACTACGATTTACAACAAAAAAAAAGTCCGGGTGCAATGAGATCTTCGCCTAAAAATGCCTTGCAAGTAGAATGTGTCGACCCACCTCCCCAACTGCGCAGATTTTACAAATTTTATTTTCAAAACATACCACGTTGGAGCTCTTACAGACAGAAAAAAAATGTTTTTGCTTGTATGTCGTTAGACACGAGGATATAACGAGTAACATTCGATAACGAGAAAATGTTATCAGGCTCAGTTCCAAGGAGTATTAATTGATGATATGCATGCTCGTAAGCAAAAGTGCCTCATCCTAAAAGTGCCCTTGAACTAGCTTGGCGTTACAATTTTAAAAACTATAACTACCCATAGCTATACTAGAAGTGGGCCTACCATGAGTTTTGTTTACTATACACGTTAACATCTGCGTAAAATATTTATATGAGAAATTCTCATACAAAATATTTTACGCAAAACTCATGGTAGGCTTACAGTTGTTCGTTTTCATAAGTAGAATTTTCTAAAAGTTTCTCGGGCATTTCGAAAATGGTAATTTATAATCAAAATTTTCTAATGCTATTACTATTTTTGGTAGACCCATAGTCCGATGTTTGGCAACGGGAGGGAAGTCTACAGACGTTTTAGGCGTTATCGAAGTATAGAACTCTAGAGAGCATTTCCTAATTCTGCGCAAAATTCAACTTAAAAGGCTATAAACCGATGAGAACTCATCATAATTTCCCAATAAACTTTTGGATCAAAGACCGGATCACCGAAATTTGCGAAAATATGCACTTTTTTGTAATCTCGATAAAACACGTCCAGCGGGGCTATTACGTAACTCAGTGTCGGTTGCTAGCTATAGTTGCTATTCACCAAAAATATATAAAAAATTAACTTCCAAAATAACCTTTAATGGATATTGAACTATTTACTAACTGTGAAGTCATTTCAAGTGCAAACTTATCCGTAGATAAGCGGATATGTATGTTTTAGACGATAGCCACTTGGTTTGGTAACTGAGTTTACGATACAGTAGCCTTAGCATGAAAAAATTACGGTTACGTTTAGTTTGAACGTAACGCGGTTTTGTATGGAATCTGATAACCGCCCCTTGCGGACAGTAGCGGAACTAATATTCGGCAGCAGTAGCCCAAGCATGAAAGTATCACGGTATCAGTTCGGTTACGTAAAGTTGAAACTATAACGGAACTCCAATGGCAGCAATGCGGACCGCGTTCGCGTTGCGTTGAGTTACGTTCAGTCGGAGATAGCGTTCGGGAACCAACCACGTCAGTGCATTCTGAAACTATATGTTTACGCAGACTAAGTAGAAATCTTTTTGAAATTATTAGTTAGAAGCCCATCACATACTGAAACGTGTAAATAAATATAAATAAACTTGTTTTTACATCTAAATCTGCAATTATTTCATTATTATAAATCATTTTATTGTTGCTTAATTACAACAATGATAGAAATAAATAAATGTTTTGAATGCTCTTTTTCGTCAATCGGGTGTTTTAATGTTGCCGTTTTAGGAACATTGTACCTAAATTTCAGGAATTTTGTGAATTTTAAGCACAAAGATAATTTATTAAAGTCTATATAGTTTATGAATAAAGCAAACTAAAATTAAAAATATTGGCTAAAATCTGTTTTCTTTATCAAACAGTTAAAAATAATGTACTTTGAAAAAATTAAATGGCCAATGTCTTTTTTGAAATGTCATACCTAACTATTTTTTTTCTTTAAATATTTATTTTCTAATTTTTTCTTGCTTTTACAATAATATAAATGTGTTACAAGAATATGAATGATGACCATTTTTTAATTAAAATGTGAAGTATTGTCGATAATTATGAATTCTCTCCTGGCAACACTAATAACAAACACAACCACAACCACAACAGCTGACCGAAATGAAAATAATTCATACTCAGAGCGATTTATTTAATTAATATCTGTCCGTATTACAATAAGCAGTTCGTTTGCTTCTATAAATCGAGAAGATAAATACTTTTGTGATGGTCAAACGGCAATACTACTTCAATTTATGGAGACGTAAGTAGATACTTTTGGTTAAAAGCTAAATCACTATGCGATGTTAAAATAAACTAATTCGTTTCTTTTGTGAGAAGATTCAAGATTATAATAAGAAAATATCGTTACAGGAGCTGGTTGCTACCGATGCTGGACTTACACCTGTCAAGGGTAGCAGAAGACAAGCAGGGCCATCAGTAGAACTACTAACCTGCTGATTATCATTGTTCACTGCTGATGATATTATATTAGTATCTACAATGCTTATTACATGCTTTGTGTAGGTAATATTTTAGTGAGAACTACTGCAATGGATGTTTTATGTACTTAACTGCATTTGTGTTTGGAATCATTATCCATCCGGCAGCCTGGTTTGTCTACTGCTGGACATAGGCATTTTCAAGATTTCACCATGCTGGGCTCGCAGGTTGGTGAGGGGGCCCTGAAACCCTTGCACCAGTAACACCATTGATTTGTATATATACTTATCATCAATTGCAATTCAGGATGCGTATACAGCAATCAATCTGTCCAAGGCGTGGTGGGCCACCTGGTTGTGCCTGTTTAAGAGCTGTCCTCTTACCCTTTCTCAAATAACTTCAGGGGGTTCATGAGTAACACGATCAGACCTCTACAGTCAAGCCCGGCAGCAGCTCTACTGTCTATACCAGTGTATTAACTACATCATAACTTTTTCAGGATACGAACATAGCACTGAAGCAGGGGTTAAGTCTACACCGCACCGGTACCACCATTGCATTCAGTCAATGCAACTACACACTACCCCAGTAATGAAGCTACCAGCAAAAAAGACAAAGAATTCTGCAAGTCATATTATTTGGTCAATTTTATTAGCAATTGGGTCTGCTTTGCTCAATTTAATATTTAAGGACTACAGATGTGTATATATTGCATTATTTTAAGTCTGAAAAATAAATAACTTCTGTTTTGGTTATGATCTCTTGTTTTTCTTACCATTTTTATCCCAACAAATTTCTAAATTAATTGTTTGAAATAACATAGGTACTGTGATTCTTGTAAAAATTACTAATCTTGTAAAACTTAGGACATTTCCTCAGAATAACAACCAAATTTTGTATATACACTGCTACACAGAAGTTTGTCAGTGGTCAGATTTGTGTAACACCTTCTTATTTCAAGTTTTAGGTATGTCAAAGGTTCGTATATGTGGTATTTGTAAAATTATTTAACAAATAAAAGGCATGTCAACAGCAAAGCCCCTTTTCACTGGCAAACTTATGTGTGGATGGATAGGACATGTACATGGTGTTTCATAAATAAAAAAAAGTTTTTGCACTGGTTATTTATGTACTAACACACTTATTTTAGTTCGAAATTACAGCATCTCAATGGCTAAATTATGCAGCACATTACATGCTGTAATAATTTAAGCACACTTCTCTGGTTAAAAATGAAAAGTATGAACCTTCCCAACAGAACGCCATCAATTTTGAGCCTTCAAAAAGCATTCTTAATGGCAACCCTTGTTCTTCCATGGACAGATGTGGAGGTAATTGGTCTCTGGTCTATATTTATCAAGCCAAGGCTGAAGTTATTTACCTGTAAATACAATACATTATTAAGTGAAGTAATTCATCTTTAAGTGGGGTAACTCTGTGAAACTGGGAGCTATCAATGCATCCTCGGGGGCAATTGAAGTGAGATTTCTTAAACTCGGGCTAAAAATGTATGGAGTTCGCCAGATAAAATGGGTTTTTACAATCGAGAAGGCCAATTCGACAGACTGTGAACCTCAATTTATAAAAACTTTAAACATACATTGATTTCTACAACCATTATCATTTTAATATAAACTATAAATATCATTCATGCACTACCTATGAACTATTGTGTAAATTGTGCATTAAAAATCTTAAGAAAGGTACATAATAAGTGACACTACAAATAGGAATATGAATTTAAATACCTCTCTGACTGCCCTCTTCTTCTTTGTCTTTTTGGATGAAACTTTTGATGAAACAATGAAACTTGATGAAGCTATTTGTTATTACAGTGATAATTTGTTACTTCAGCAACATATAGGCTAACAGTTGTTTGTCTGGAGTGTTTGCCTCACACTACAAACCGTTGATATGACCCAGTTGCAAAAATATAGAACACACTCAACCTGCAAAAGAGAAGCATTATTCAATAATGATGTCAAAAAAGTGTTGAAATGAAAATGAAACTTTAATGAACTTTATTGGACTTTAAATGTTCAAGTAGTATAATTTAGGTAATATATTTATGAAATAACAACGCAGTTAACTCGATTTAACAGATTTTGTACTTATTTGTTTGGTGTAACCAGGCGAAAGAAAAATAGTTTCTTCAATATTCATTTCAACAATTTTTTGACAGACTGTACTTCTACACAAACCATTAGGTACCTAATAAAGTGGTAGGTGCTGTTTCAAACTCAGCATGAGCCCTGCAAGTTTCTCGCAAAGAAACATTGACTGACGGATTGGAGGTTAGACAAGGGAGCACTAAAGGCAAAAAGACTTTCTGCGCAAAGGTTAACTTCCGCAACATTGCTAGGGCAGTATTGCTTGATGAATTCCACCTCATTAATAGTAATTGGGTCAATTGTTTGCCTAAGTAGACTCCTAGTTCTTAGATCCCTAGCCACAAACCCCCAAATGTAGAATATATACGAAAACACTAAAACTAGGTTCGCTTACCGGTTTATGGCTCTCTCTTCATTGGGTTCTTCTTTAAAAAATCCGCCAAGCTAGGAAATAACTTGGGGTACTGCGTCCTCTCGGTTTCTTCTTCAAATTTCCACAAAACCAAATATTTTTGTTCTTAACGTGATCTATTCACTTGAGTTTCACACCGTGAGAGCTAAATGGCGTTCAAACCGAACTGATACCGTGACATCTGTCAAAAAAATGTTTTCCTGCTGCCGATGCAGCAGCTTATTGTATGAAAATCACGGTATCAGTTCGGTTCCGTTTAGTTCAAACTCGAACGCCGTTTTCCTGCTGCCGAATATTAGTTCCGCTACTGTCCGCAAGGGGCGGTTATCAGATTCCATACAAAACCGCGTTACGTTCAAACTTAACGTAACCGTAATTTTTTCATGCTAAGGCTACAGGAAAACGGCGTTCGAGTTTGAACTAAACGGAACCGAACTGATACCGTGATTTTCATACATTAAGCTACTGCATCGGCAGCAGGAAAACATTTTTTTGACAGATGTCACGGTATCAGTTCGGTTTGAACGCCATTTAGCTCTCACGGTGTGAAACTCAAGTGAATAGATCACGTTAAGAACAAAAATATTTGGTTTTGTGGAAATTTGAAGAAGAAACCGAGAGGACGCAGTACCCCAAGTTATTTCCTAGCTTGGCGGATTTTTTGAAGAAGAACTCAATGAAGAGAGAGCCATAAACCGGTAAGCGAACCTAGTTGTAGTGTTTTCGTATATATTCTACATTTGGGGGTTTGTGGCTAGGGATCTAAGAAGTAGGAGTCTACTTAGGCAAACAATTGACCCAATTACTATTAATGAGGTGGAATTCATCAAGCAATACTGCCCTAGCAATGTTGCGGAAGTTAACCTTTGCGCAGAAAGTTTTTTTTGCCTTTAGTGCTCCCTTATCTAACCTCCAATCCGTAGTTTTTACTTATCAGTCAAAGTTTCTTTGCGAGAAACTTGCAGGGCTCATGCTGAGTTTGAAACAGCACCTACCACTTTATTAGGTACCTAATGGTTTGTGTAGAAGTACAGTCTGTCAAAAAATTGTTGAAATGAATATTGAAGAAACTATTTTTCTTTCGCCTGGTTACACCAAACAAATAAGTACAAAATCTGTTAAATCGAGTTAACTGCGTTGTTATTTCATAAATATATTACCTAAATTATACTACTTGAACATTCAAAGTCCAATAAAGTTCATTAAAGTTTAATTTTTATTTCAACACTTTTTTGACATCATTATTGAATAATGCTTCTCTTTTGCAGGTTGAGTGTGTTCTATATTTTTGCAACTGGGTGATATCAACGGTTTGTAGTGTGAGGCAAACACTCCAGACAAACAACTGTTAGCCTATATGTTGCTGAAGTAACAAATTATCACTGTAATAACAAATAGCTTCATCAAGTTTCCAAAAAGACAAAGAAGAAGAGGGCAGTCAGAGAGGTATTTAAATTCATATTCCTATTTGTAGTGTCACTTATTATGTACCTTTCTTAAGATTTTTAATGCACAATTTACACAATAGTTCATAGGTAGTGCATGAATGATATTTATAGTTTATATTAAAATGATAATGGTCGTAGAAATCAATGTATGTTTAAAGTTTTTATAATTTGAGGTTCACAGTCTGTCAAATTGGCCTTCTCGATTGTAAAAACCCATTTTATCTGTCGAACTCCATACATTTTTAGCCCGAGTTTAAGAAATCTCACTTCGATATCCCCCGGAGGATGCATTGATAGCTCCCAGTTTCACATAGTTACCCCACTTAAAGATATAGAACAACACTTGTATTGTCATAAACACCTTGAATGAAATATAACTGGTACACAACACTTAATAATGTATTGTATTTACAGGTAAATAACTTCAGCCTTGGCTTGATAAATATAGACCAGAGACCAATTACCTCCACATCTGTCCATGGAAGAACAAGGGTTGTCATTAAGAATGCTTTTTGAAGGCTCAAAATCGATGGCGTTCTGTTGGGAAGCTTCATACTTTTCATTTTTAACCAGAGAAGTGTGCTTAAATTATTACAGCATGTAATGTGCTGCATAATTTAGCAATTGAGATGCTGTAATTTCGAACTAAAATAAGTGTGTTAGTACATAAATAACCAGTGCAAAAACTTTTTTTATTTATGAAACACCATGTACATATCCTATCCATCCACACCTAAGTTTGCCAGTGAAAAGGGGCTTTGCTGTTGACATGCCTTAAATTTGTTAAATAATTTTACAAATACCACATATAAGAACCTTTGACATACCGAAAACTTGAAATAAGAAGGTGTTACACAAATCTGACCACTGACAAACTTCTGTGTAGCAGTGTATATACAAAATTTGGTTGTTATTCTGAGGAAATGTCCTAAGTTTTACAAGATTAGTAATTTTTACAAGAATCACAGTACCTATGTTAGTTATTTCATACAATTAATTTAGAAATTTGTTGGGATAAAAATGGTAAGAAAAACAAGAGGTCATAACCAAAACAGAAGTTATTTATTATTCAGACTTAAAATAATGCAATATATACACATCTGTAGTCCTTAAATATTAAATTGAGCAAAGCAGACCCAATTGCTAATAAAATTGACCAAATAATATGACTTGCAGAATTCTTTGTCTTTTTTACTGGTAGCTTCATTACTGGGGTAGTGTGTAGTTGCATTGACTGAATGCAATGGTGGTACCGGTGCGGTGTAGACTCAACCCCTGCTTCAGTGCTATGTTCGTATCCTGAAAAAGTTATGATGTAGTTAATACAGTGGTATAGACAGTAGAGCTGCTGCCGGGCTTGACTGTAGAGGTCTGATCGTGTTACTCATGAACCCCCTGAAGTTATTTGAGAAAGGGTAAGAGGACAGCTCTTAAACAGGCACAACCAGGTGGCCCACCACGCCTTGGACAGATCGATTGCTGTATACGCATCCTGATTTGCAATTGATGATAAGTATATATACAAATCAATGGTGTTACTGGTGCAAGGGTTTCAGGGCCCCCTCACCAACCTGCGAGCCCAGCATGGTGAAATCTTGAAAATGCATATGTCTAGCAGTAGACAAACCAGGCTGCCGGATGGATAATGATTCCAAACACAAATGCAGTTAAGTACATAAAACATCCATTGCAGTAGTTCTCACTAAAATATTACCTACACAAAGCATGTAATAAGCATTGTAGATACTAACTTTCTAACATAATATCATCAACAGTGAACAATGATAATCAGCAGGTTAGTAGTTCTACTGATGGCCCTGCATGTCTTCTGCTACCCTTGACAGGTGTAAGTCCAGCATCGGTAGCAACCAGCTCCTGTAACGATATTTTCTTATTATAATCTTGAATCTTCTCACAAAAGAAACGAATTAGTTTATTTTTAACATCGCATAGTGATTTAGCTTTTAACCAAAAGTATCTACTTACGTCTCCATAAATTGAAGTAGTATTGCCGTTTGACCATCACAAAAGTATTTATCTTCTCGATTTATAGAAGCAAACGAACTGCTTATTGTATTACAGACAGATATTAATTAAATAAATCGCTCTGAGTATGAATTATTTTCACTTCGGTCAGCTGTTGTGGTTGTGTTTGTTATTAGTGTTCCCAGGAGAGAATTCATAATTATCGACAATACTTCACATTTTAATTAAAAAATGGTCATCATTAATATTCTCGTAACACATTTATATTATTGTAAAAGCAAGAAAAAATTAGAAAATAAATATTTAAAGAAAAAAAATAGTTAGAAATGACATTTCAAAAAAGACATTGGCCATTTAATTTTTTCAAAGTACATTATTTTTAACTGTTTGATGAGGAAAACAGATTTTAGTCATTATTTTTAATTTTAGTTTGCTTTATTCATAAACTATATAGATTTTAATAAATTATCTTTGTGCTTAAAATTCACAAAATTCCTGAAATTTAGGTACAATGTTCCTAAAGCGGCAACATTAAAACACCCGATTGACGAAAAAAGAGCATTCAAAACATTTATTTATTTCTATCATTGTTGTAATTAAGTAACAATAAAATGATTTATAATAATGAAATAATTGCAGATTTATATGTAAAAACAAGTTTATTTATATTTATTTACACGTTTCAGTATGTGATGGGCTTCTAACTAATGATTTCAAAAAGATTTCTACTTAGTCTGCGTAAACATATAGTTTCAGAGTGCACTGACGTGGTTGGTTCCCGAACGCTATCTCCGACTGAACGTAACTCAACGCAACGCGAACGCGGTCCGCATTGCTGCCATTGGAGTTCCGTTATAGTTTCAACTTTACGTAACCGAACTGATACCGTGATACTTTCATGCTTGGGCTACAGAATCAGGGGGCAGTTCGTCGCAACGCTGACCGCGGTAACGGTATGTATGAATGAAGCAGGGTTGGATTTAGGTGCGTTGAAAAAGATAGCACAAAAATACAAAAAGGATAGTATTTTGTACAAAATTATAGTACTTTTTATTACTAATGTAACAATAGTTCAAATATTTAAAATTAACATGAAAAATTTACTCTTCTAAGTCTATTAGCTCTTGCATATTAGATTCAAGCTGCTGAGAATTTAATCTCGTTAGCATATCCTCACTAGGGTACAATTCCCACTTTTGCTACCGACTTTAATAGCGTCACAAGACAACAAAATGGCGTCTATAGATTGTGTTGCCAGTTTGTTCTTATTTTAGTCTTCGTTTGGTTGACTTTGCTGAATATTCTTTCTAAAAAGAGTTCACTTACACACTACTTCAAACGACTTCAATGCACACTCGTACAAACAGAATAATAAATAAGTCACAGTATTATAAACTCTATTCATTATAAAATAAAGCGCAATTTGCAAAAATAATGTATGAACAAGTGGAGTATCGAAAGAAAAGGTTCATGGGAATTCTCGACCAAAAGACAATTATAGACTCAGGAAATTATAGTATTTTGTTGTACTATCCCTAGATATGGATAGTATATAGTACGATGCATGAAATTATAGTATAAATACTATAGTTATAGTACAAAATCCAACCCTGCCCTCTGATTCTGTATCGTAAACTCAGTTGCCAAGCCAAGTGGCTATCGTCTAAAACATATATATCCGCTTATCTAAGGATAAGTTTGCACTTGAAATTACTTCACAACTCGTAAATAGTTTAATACCTATTAAAGGTTATTTTGGAAGTTCATTTTTTATCTGTTTTTGGTGAATAGCAACTATAGCTAGCAACCGAAACTGAGTTACATAATACCCCCTGCTGGAATGAAGGGACCACAGAGCACGAAGGGGGACGGGCAGAATCAGGGTGACCAGATTTAAATTGAACATTACACCAGCTGCTTGCCTAAATTCTGCTAAAGTCTGCTATTTTATTTGGAATAAATGCTAAATTTCTGCTAATGATTAAGTCATAATGTTCACGAACATATAGGTAAATAAAAACGAAAAATCATTATTAAAAATATTAAATAACAACTTCTAACCATTTCATCTTCTAATTTTCGGTAGTGTCCATGTTTTTATAGAGATTTGTCAAGCTTTGAGCCATCTTTACATATTTTGTACAAAAAAGGGCATTGCTTTCATCCTTGGGTCTTGATAACCAAGATGAGAACATTTGATCCTTCTCCCACTCAGAACGATAATTCTGGTGATATAGGTATTTTTTTTTTCATTTTTAATTCACAATTTACGCGCACGACACAATTGATTGACGACGACTACACATAAACAAACTGTACTTTACTAACTCTATGAACACACAACTTGAAAGAAAAATAAACATTTTAGGGAAACTCCCCTAAAATGTAGGTACTTGAGGGTTACCAGTGGAGTAATAAAAATCGGACATTATTTAGGAATGGTAGAATTCTTTAAATATTTCTAGCATTTGTCAATGTCTAATCCTGCTAATTTTCTGCGGAGGATTTCTAAGATTCTGCTAAAATCTGCTATCTTTTCAGATCTGCGACACAATCTGCTAAGCCTTAAATTAGGGATCGAATTCTGCTACAATTGCAGAATTCTGCTAAATCTGGTCACACTGGGCAGAATAAAATGGCATCGTAAACTATTGTATGTTGCCATCTATTAAAAATATCGTACCATTGAGCGATTTTCCGACACGCGGAAATCGAGAAAAAAAACTTAGTTCCAAATGTCTCCATAGATGGCGCTGATAAGCCTTCGGTTTTTTTAATGCATTACCTACTCAGAAGAAGTACAAGCTCTATGATTACCTACCTAATCTTTGGTCAATCAATCTGACTTTTTATCAGAATAAGGTTAAGTACTCATTGCATTGCATTTTATTTATTGTTCTGTTTGTACATACATATGCTTACGAGTGGTTTGTGTTACAACAAAAGATCCGAATATTTCAATAAGTAATAAATGTCACGTAAAGCGACTCATCAGTGTTGGCAATTTCTAATTCCCAATGTTGATCAGCGCCATCTAGTTCAATTTAAAGAAATATTATAATGTCATGGAAAATTCCCCTTAGTGTTTATTTTTCTCTGTGTATATATTGTGTACTTACTTAGTAGGTAATGTTTTTTATTTTGTTCTCGGTTAACGCTTGAGAACTCAAGTTGACCAAATTTTAACTTGAAATCTTCCAGCGAGTCTATTCACTTAAAACTAGATATTGGTGGAACTAATGTGCAGAGACACATTATAGGAAGCCAGATAAAACGGCTTTGATTGATTGACTAGTGGCAACCACACACAACCGATACATTCAATATAACAACAAAGTTACGACGACGCAAAGCCATAAAAGCCATTTCTAAGCTCAGCATAACGCATAGTATAGGTAATCATAGACTTAGGATAAAGTATAATAACCTAAGGCTATAAGTATAATTATCTGAGATTTAAGCTCATTATGATATCTATGCCATCGCCATGCATCAATAGCGTCAATACATGGTCACATGGACGTATAATCTATGCATGGTTAATACAAGATAAATGGGCGTCGTCCGACAATCAAACTGAACGTAGCCAAGGATGCTGCAATGACTACAGCTTACATCGCCATCTAACGACGAGTACCTGTAGTAATTTTCTACACCACAAACGAGGCATATTTTTTTTTATTGACAGTGCCATCTTTTGTCAAGTAGCAACAATTATGAAAAATGTTTCAGTTTACATGAAAAACAACTTTCTTGCTCTGCAAGCAAAACATTTTAAACAACCGAGAAACGACGATGCGGTCAGCAGCTAAGCCGCTTGAGCGCCTCGTAGACTACAAAATAAAATTATTCACTGGCTAGAGACGCAGCCACCTCCACTCAAATCGAATATGAAAAAAACTCTATTTCGGAACCCTCACAAAAAGCAAATCACGGAAATCACCACAGAGCCCACAGCAGCACAACACTATGTAAGTTTTTTTTTTTATGAATAAAAAACAATTGAATTGTAAAAGTAGGTGTCGGTATGCATGCGAAAAAAGTGAAATATTCATTCTAAAATCGCATAAAGACTTGCTCAATTTGTATTTGAAACAACACCGGATAATCTAGGAATCTGTGAGTAAATTTTTGCTGTCCTGAGTGGCTTTAAAGAAAGGTTTTGTTGTCATTCTATACAAGAAATTGTAATGAGAATAGCTGTGTCACAAGTAAGGTGGCGCTGATGTATACGAACTTTGACATGAGAGCGAAAGAGAAGTCTCAAGCTTTTTGTTGTCAGTCATACGGAAACTTCCTTCTCATATTTTTAGTTTTTACCAGCCTTGCTTAACTCTATTTACATGATCAAATCAGGAGAACCCTGAATCAATCACCATTTTGCTCACACCACAACACAAATTAAACCATGTCATGTATCTGTGCATCCTTATGTTCTCCATACAAAGTGATTGTTCATAAATATCACTAAATAACCATCTCTTTTTCTTGCAGATGCTAATGGGAGTAACAATGAAGTATTCCTGTGACTGTAAATGAATTTATAATAAAGATAACCCATAATTAGTGTTGAGTGTATGAAATAGATTGTAGCCACAATGATGAAGAGTACTCTACCGAAGGATAAACCAGGCAAGATGAGGATTAGAGCTTTCCCTGTAAGTATAAGTCTGCTGTCCATTTTCCACTTATAAAAAGTAAAACAAGCTCTGGTTGTGTATGCATTCCTGTTGCCTCATAATGACAAAATGTGGTATGGCATGGATTACCAGGAGTTAAACCTTTCGTGCTAAAACTTGTATTTATTAATGTTAAAGGAAGATTATGGGATACCTACTAATTCTTTTTGATTGCAATACTAGTAATATTGGTTGGTTTTTAGTCTAATCATATCTTAAGTTTGTGGGTTAAACTGAAAAATAGGCCAAAAAATATGTTCATAGCGACCTAATTACCTGGTACTATTTTTTTTCTTAGGGTCCCCTTATCCATAATAAGGTTGCATGACACTAGAATGAAAACTTATGGTTGAAAGTCTATCTAAATTATTATCACTTGTCATCTCTCTCTTTTAAAATGTCAACGAGTAAATACTGAAAATTGTGCAAAATAAAACGGAAATATTAACTGTGCTGTACCTATGTGTTATCTCAATCAATCCATAATAAAACCTACATCTCACTTCTCATTCCACATCCGTGCATCGTAACCACGCTCTGCTACAAATAAATATAACAGGTTCTGTGCCCCACAAGAAGAAGAGAATAGGGTAACAATGGATTTTTCAACAAAAATAGATATTGGGAAACTTGAAGGCAAGAAAAATTGGTCAACATGGAAGTACAAAATTTCTATAATGCTAGAAGGTACAGAAGGTGCCTTAGATGCTGTCCAAGGGAAACTTCAAAGACCAATACTTGCTGCGGAAGGAGGTGACGCTGCGACTAGCGCCTATAACGCCGCAATGGCAAAGTATAGGAGGACTGAAAGCGGCGCTCTGCTGATGCTGACCACCAATATGACAGAGGAAACACTACAAAAAGTTATGAGGTACAGAACGGCAAACGAGGTTTGGCAAGAGCTCCACAGACTTTTTGATGGACAAACAGATGATAGAGCCTATAATTTGTGTCTAGAATTCTTTGGACTGCAACATAACAAAGAGGACGATATACCTACTCATATGTCAAAGTTAAAGAATTTATGGAACGATTTAAAAGTTGAAGTATCAAAAACTGACACAACGGCGAAGCTACCTGAACTCCTTCTGATTTGTAAAGTTTTGGATACACTTGATGATAGATTCTTCAATTTCAAATCGAGCTGGCTAATGCTGAAGCAGTCCGAAAGAACTATCGATAGTTTGACGAGTCACCTCTGCACATTTGAGAGAGATCTGGGTAGTCAAGAGAACTCACAAGAGGAAACACTAGTGACTACGCCCATATATGGACAAAATACGCATAAGAACGATGACCAGTTGATATGCAACTATTGTTCTGGAAAAGGACATAGAGTACGCAAGTGTAAGAAGTGGATTAAAGATGGGAGGCCACCTAAACCAAGCACCTCATCTTCTGGGTCGAAGTCCAAACAAGTACAACAAATTTCGTTGATGGTAAATGCATGCTCAATCAGTCAAATCCAAGACCAAGAAAACTGGTATGTCGACAATGGAGCAACAACGCACATTGCAGTAAGGAGGAATGTTTTCAACGCTTTTCATGAATTTGACTCAGATCACACCGTAACAACGGCAGACGGAACTATCATACCTGCGTTGGGAAAGGGTTCCGTAGTGGTTGAATCAAATGTCGGTGAACACAAGGAGAAAATAACCCTCAACGATGTGTGGTTAGTACCATCGCTAACAAAAAATCTATTTTCGCCATTAGCAGCGCAAGATAGGATGCAGAACAGCATCTTTATGTCGACGACTAGAGAGTGCAAACTAGACATAGCAGGCACGACTAGGGTTGTTGGCAGAAGAGTCCCGCATGGTGGACTGTACAAGTTGGATATGAAGACAGTCATTCCAACAAAGCAAGTGACAATAGAAGTCAATGCTGTGACAGGCTCGAATATGCTGCAGCTATACCATGAACGATTTGCTCATCAAGACAAGAGACATGTCATTCGCGTGGTAAAGCGTGAGTTAGGCATTCAACTAAGTCCAGAAAAAGTAAAGTGTGAAGGCTGCATATATGGAAAGTCACATAGAAAACCGTTTGGAACAAGGGAAAGAGCAACAGCAGCTGGAGAGCTGATACACACCGATGTTTGTGGTCCCTTTGCAAAAAGCATCTCGAAGTACCAGTACTTTGTACTTTTCAAGGACGACTATTCGAGTTATCGATTTGTTTATTTTATCAAAGAGAAGTCGGAAGTGAAAGACAAACTTCTGCAAATGCTACAAGAAGCGAAAAATGCTGGCCATACTATAAAAACATTATTAAGTGATAATGGAGGCGAATTCGACAATGCGGCTGTTCGTAAGATACTACAGAAACACGGAATTCAACACCGATTGACGATGCCTTACACGCCAGAACAGAATGGCTGTAGTGAGCGAGAAAACCGCACTTTGGTAGAAGCTGCCAGATCGATAATGTATGCAAGAAGGGAAATGCCACAAGTACTCTGGGCTGAATTGATCAATACAACTGCTTATGTACTCAACAGGACAGGTCCCACTAGAGTGGAGGACAAGGTGCCTTACGAGCTATGGCATGACAAGAAACCCAAGATTAGTCATCTCAAGATAATCGGGAGTGAATGCTATGCCCATATTCCCAAACAAAAGCGGAATAAAATGAGTAAGAAAGCTATTAAGGGCATTCTTATAGGCTACGAGAATGATGATGGTTATCGTGTCTGGGATGGTCACAAGACATTGAGGTCTAGGGATCTTACTTTCAAAACTGACGTCGAATTTAAGATTACCACAAATTTCCCTATTTATTCAGAGGGAGAAACAGGCATAAACGATAATGAAAATGTTCCCGGACAAGAGCCAGACAATCCTGAACATGTTCTAGAGGGAGATATAACAAATGGAGAACAAGTTCAAGAGGATCAAGGTCCAACTATCAGAGCTGAGGGCAAATACAATAATGATAGTGACGATGAGTTTGTCGACGCACATGAGCGATTAGAAGTAATTGAGCCCCTGCAAGAAGCGGATTCTCGATATTATTTAAGAGACCGACAAAATACCGCACGTCCTAAGAAGTTTGAAGACTACGTATGCATCGTCAGCTCTGACGATTTCCCGGTAACATACGAAGAAGCAATTAAGAGACATGACGGTGTTGAATGGCAGAAAGCCATGAGAAGTGAACTAAAGTCTCTGAAAGACAATGATGTCTGGACATTGTGTGAGCTACCTTCCAATCGAAAGGCGCTTCCATGCAAATGGGTTTTTAGAATTAAGCGCAACCCAGATGGAACTATTGACAAATATAAGGCCAGGCTGGTAGTAAAAGGGTTCAAACAAAGAAAAGGAATAGATTACGAACAAACTTACAGTCCCGTTGCGAGAATGGCAACTATCAGAGCCTTGTTAAGTGTCAGTGCTAAAGAAAAATTGCATGTCACACAATTTGATGTGTCAACTGCATTTCTGAATGGCAAGCTAAAAGAAGAGATCTATATGAAGCAGCCAGAAGGATTCAGCGATGGCACAACCAAAGTCTATCATCTGAAACGAAGCCTTTATGGATTAAAACAAGCCCCTCGATGTTGGAACTCTTGTTTTGAAGACATACTGCTAAGCCAAGGTTTCGTTCAGAATGAGGCCGACTGCTGTTTATTTACGAAGAATGTGGGAGATAAGAAGATTCTGATCACATTATACGTAGATGACGGACTCGTGGCTACAACAGATGAAGAACTAGCAAACCAATTCTTCAAAGAATTGGGAGATAAGATTAAAATTACGACTAAGGAAGCATCCTACTATCTAGGTCTGGAAATTGCACGTTCGAAAGATGGTTCTATTTTCATTAACCAAGAGTCGTACACGAGAAAGATTTTAGAACGTTTCGGTATGTCAGAATGCAATCCAGTCTCAACGCCTATCGACCGGAATCCGACTTCAGAATCAGGGAAAGTCGAAGATCGAGTCCCTAAAGAGAAGAAATTCCCATATCGTGAGGCTGTAGGTGCTCTCGCGTACCTCATGACGGGTACACGCCCCGACATAGCTTATGCTGTTGGGGTAGTATCAAGAAAGTTGGAGAATCCAACAGAAGCGGATTGGTTGAAAGTCAAAAGGATATTTCGTTATCTAAAAGGAACAGTATCCTACGGCATTATGTACAACGCAAATATTACCAGTGGAAAAATAGATGGCTATAGTGATGCAGATCACGCCGGTGATGACCAGACTGGACGCTCCACTACAGGAGTTATTTGTTTGTTTGCTCAAGGTGCCGTTTCATGGCTGAGTCAACGACAACCATCTGTTGCAATCTCAACAACGGAAGCAGAGATTGTAGCCGCAAGCGAAGGCGCACGTGAGCTAGTGTGGCTTCAAAGGATATTCAGTTCATTAACGGTCCTGGAAGGAATACCTATATTGAAGGTAGATAATGAAGCTGCTATACGTCTTGCATATAACCCCGAATTCCACAAGCGGACTAAACATATCCGAGTACGACATTTCTTCGTTCGGGAGACAGTGCAAGAAGAACTTATCAACGTTCAAAAAACAAGCTCTGCTGAACAGTTAGCTGATCTTTTAACAAAGGCAGTTCCTAAACCCAGACTGGTAAAAATCAGAGCTGACTTGGGGCTGCAAAGTATTTCCTGCTAGTGAGGGAAAGTAATAAGGTTGCATGACACTAGAATGAAAACTTATGGTTGAAAGTCTATCTAAATTATTATCACTTGTCATCTCTCTCTTTTAAAATGTCAACGAGTAAATACTGAAAATTGTGCAAAATAAAACGGAAATATTAACTGTGCTGTACCTATGTGTTATCTCAATCAATCCATAATAAAACCTACATCTCACTTCTCATTCCACATCCGTGCATCGTAACCACGCTCTGCTACAAATAAATATAACAATCCATGCCTAACCATTATTATCTATAGCCTAGTTGAATCTGCTAAGGGGGCTTCTTTCCCTTCTGGCTTTGATCCCTTGTAGCATTTGTTTTATTTTCAATAATTATCAGGAAAAATGTATGCTCTAAGCTTATACAGTTTGCCCATGGAAAGGTCAAGAGTGCACTCTATCACTGTTTGAGTGTTTAACACCTGAAGCAATACCTTTTGAGCTGTGTTTATGAACTCAGTGTGCTAACATACCTTGGGTTTAGTTTTCATAAAACTGTATTTTTTTAAATTAAACCGTAAAGTAACATTATGATAATATAAAATAATACGTATAGGTAAAACAAAACAGTAAGACTATTAGACCAGGATATTTTGGAATGGAGTGGTGTATGGGTTAGCGACACTGTCATTCACACACTTCCATCAGAGTAATACATGTAATACAATGTCATCTTTACAGATTAAAGGCCATTCTTGGGCTAGGAAGAAAGTGAGCTTTATTTGTAATCGCATTATTAACTAAGTTAAAAATCTATTGCTTTCAAATGTATTGTAACAGGGTAGAAATGATGTCACACATCATTCTAGCCAATCACATTACTTCGACAGCAATAGATGTCAAAGTTAGATAATAGGGCCCGTGGTTATAGTATATTATAGTAGAAAAATAACTTCAAAATATTTTCTCATGACCTAATTCTTCTCCCAGTTCAATTTCTTTCAAAATCATGGAACACTTCCTGGAAATCCAGCAGCACCATTAAAGGCAAACACCTATTCAACATCCAATCTTCAATTAAATTAAAGCCTTGGTTCTCTAAAACTAAATTCAGTAAAAAAATCACCTCCATAATATCAAGGTTACGTTTAGGTCACTGTTGTTTCCAAGTTCACCTAAAGATTCGAGAAAACTCCCTTTGCGAATGTGGTCTTGAAGATGGGACAATAGATCATATTTTGTTTAATTGCCCTTTAAATAACTCTCCTCCATTATTAGAACTTTTAATTCCTAATAAAGTCACTCTCCCAACTAGTCCCTCCTTTATTTTATCTCTGAATGATTAAATCCTTTAATTAAAAATAATATTTCTATATCACGATCTTATTTTTATATCTATCATGTACTTAATTATTTTTATTTAATCACAAATATATACTTACGTAATTTTTTTTTCAATTTAATTTAATTTTAATTTCTTTTCACTTCATATTTACCGTTATCCTTAAATTGCACTATCTAACTATATAGACTTGTATATTATTTTTATTTTATGTATTACCAGAGAGGTAATAATTCCTCCTTTAGTCCTTCTCCGTAACCTTTTTTTAATCACTTGACGCTGGCAAAACTGGCCTTTTTACAAAGACCATAGTTGCCATATTTTAAAAAAAAATTCTACATTGACCTGACACACATGCCTAGGGATATTGCTTACAAAGATGCAGTATAGCTGCAAGCCAAATGCCCCCATAAAAGATACAACATGGCACCATTTATATGTATGTATGTAGTTGCATGGATGGCAAACAGAAAGATGTATCAAATGACTGAATATGTATAGTGAAATGAAACCCACTTTTATTTGGCCTGAGCATAGATTATAATTTTGTAATGGCAACCATATAAAAATTACAATTCATTGCAAAAGAAATAAGGAAAACCAAGTAAAATATGAGCCAGAGTTTAATTTTCATAAACTAGCTGGCAACCCAATAAGCTTATAACCATACTGGAGCTCTAACTTCCTGTAACAAGGCCACGCCAAAAAAATTTACCTTCAAGTACTTTACAGTGTGACAAGGCTCTTTTGGCATGTGGATTTAAGTTTCTTTTACCAACGTTTTGCACACTATACAACCTACAATCTTGAAATTTACCATGTAGATTCCTTAAGCCACAGAAGCACCCTCTAAGAAATAATTTAGTGAAACTCTGAAAACAGGTATAATACTTAGTATTCAAGTTTATATCCACTCCCCAAAAGAGTCTTGTCGCACTGTACCTTTCAAGAGTTATAGAGATATATATAGATTGTATTGTAGCTGTACTAGTTAACTTATACTTACGACCATGGAGAGTCAGTGCAGGACTCATTGCGCTATGAATTTAGAATTTTAATTAACTTCATTCAAGAAAATTTCCCCTGTAGCATTTTGATCCCAATTTCCTCGTGGCCAAACTATTTTGCCAAACCAGTTTGGCCACAAGGAAACTCTTTACCTCGTAGCCAAACTCTCCTTCTGAGTTATAGTTTTGTTCTATTCTATTAGTTACACGATGGAACCACTGCAATTTTTTTGTTGCTCTTTAGGACCAAATATGAATAATTTTTTGTACAGTTGTCAAAGTGACAGATGTCAAAATAACAGATGATTTATTTTTATCCAGTATTTTGACAGATGTCAAAAAATCTATGAAAAACAGATCATCTGTCATTTTGACATTTGTCACTTTGACAACTGTACAAAAAATAAATCGTATTTGGTCCCAAAGAGAGATAAAAATATTGCAGTGGTTCCATCATGTAACTACTACAATGGAACGAAACTATAACTCAGAAGGAGAGTTTGGCCATGAGGAAATTGCCATTTTGACAAAATAATTGTGTAATGCTGATGCCCCCTTCTACTCTGAACCCACCACATGGACACCTGTCATTAAATGCAATCCCTTTTTTCTACAGTGTTTATGGTTCATTTTCAAGTGACCTCATTATCTGTATTAAGACCAGTGTTAACACAAAGATTTTTTTATTTGTTGCATTTTTCTAGTTCATCTTTCAATAGCAAGGCTATAGTTTCAGTGTACAACATTGCCCAATCTAAAACACCATTCATAACATGAACCTTTTTTAAATTTAATAACACAAAAAACCATTGACAAAGTGTCAGGTATTTGAACACAGAAAAAAAATACACTGGTCATTTTTAGTTTAGAACAAAATTTTGTATTGAAACATGTCATTTAAATATATTTTTGACAAGAGTCAAACTCTTCAAAAGCTAAATAAATATTGACTTTTCTATTACTGTTGTTATATGTTTTGCTACACCAGTTTTGTGTTTTTAAAATGTTTCTGTAACTACAAAGTAAATTAAAAAATCCAACATGACAAGAAAATTTCAAGTGTGGAACTATTCAGAGCCATATTATCAAATGTACCCAGACACATGGGTTTGTAACACTTTGCTATGGATTACCAAGAGTTTCTTCTAATAGTAGTAAAGGAAATTCTATGAAAGCAAACCTTAGCAAAATGCATAACCTACTTACCTACTATTTAAGTGTTTATCTTGGGCGCGCGTTATTATTGTGCGACAGTTATAATAATTACACTGGGGAATTCCCCAACTATGTAATAAAGCCCATTTAACAAATTATTTCCTGTGTAGTTTGTTACACTGTAAAGATAGAGAAATGTGATTTGCTTTATAAAGATTTTGTTGAAATAATAAAATACACCATGTGATTTATTATATTTCAGATGACTATGGACGAGAAGTATGTCGAAAGCATATGGAGTTTACTTAAGAATGCTATACAGGAAATACAAAAAAAGAACAACTCTGGCCTTTCCTTTGAAGAGCTTTACCGCAATGCCTACACCATGGTCCTCCACAAACATGGCGAAAGACTATACACTGGTCTGAAAGAAGTTGTCACACATCATTTAGAAACAAAGGTATTCTCTAAATATTATTATTAGAGTGCATTACAAACCAGAAAAGATAAATTAGAAACAAATGTAAAGGTATTCTGTTGTTTCGCGTATCTCATTGTGCATCAATATTTAGGCCAAGTCATAATTTAAAAACTGAACCATTTTATTATCTACCACCTTAGGTGCAAGCCAAACAGAAACGGCGCGCATCGAGCGCACGGGCGTCATTCAAATTTCGTACAAAATGCATGGAAATGTTCCACGCCCGACACTGCCTGAAAATACCATTCGATGTGTTCAAATTGCGACTTTTATTTCCATGCGTTTTGTCCGAAATTTTAATTGCGCCCGCGCGCCGTATGTGCGCCGCGCCGCTTCTGTGTGGCTTGAACCTTATTGACCCACGTTTTTATGAAAAATTATGAGATAACTATCATAATCAATAACATCAGCTTTTATGCTTTCATTGATGTTCACAGATCTTCCAATTAAGATACATCACTAAACAATGTACAAGATTTTAGAGGCTTTAGTTTTAGTGCTGTTAAACAAAGTGATGTAGCTTTTATTAGGTCTATTTAAGTAGTGAATAAATTTTAGTTTTGACAGCGTTAAACCTAAAACTAAAACCTTTAAGACCGTTGGTTACAATTTCAATTAAAATAATGTGATTTCAGGTCCGCGAAGACGTCCTACACTCATTGCATAATGGATTCCTTCAAACTCTAAACAATGCATGGACTGACCACCAGACCAGCATGGTGATGATCCGCGATATCCTTATGTATATGGACAGAGTATATGTACAACAAAACGAAGTGGACAATGTATACAATCTTGGACTTATTATTTTTAGAGATCAGGTTCGTAAACACAGTGTGTGCTGTATGACTTCTTGTTACACATTAAGGTTCTGCTCTATTGTGCTTTATACAGGTTACTTGAGAGATCATGAGTAGAGTTCCCATTACAGATATAAATATACTAGCCTTTCGCAAGCCGCTCCGCCCGCGTTTATTCGATCTCTGCACCGTTTTCGGCTTGAGCGTAATTTTATGAACATCCCTTATAACGTATATGTTGACCAACGTCGCTACGATAATAATAATAAAAAACCGCATCTAAATCCATTAAGGCGCATAGGCACGCCACCGTTTTAGTACAAAATTTGATAACCCGTTTCTCTGTTGTTTTTCGTTATAGACTAAAGGTATAGATAGACTTCTATAGTTAAATACAGGCATGTACAAAGTCGCTATGTGGCTGAAATGTAAAATTTTGAATTAGGTACAATCTGAGGCAAGAAAACAACTTTGTATGTAAATCTGTCCAGCTGAATATCTTTAAAACAAAATTAATATTCAAAATTTTGGCAAAATGGTACCTTTTAAAATACCAGCACCAGATGATAGAGGTCACATAGTTTGGTCTATTACGAAAAATAACTGAGAAACGGATTATTAAATTTTGTACTAAAACGATGGCGTGCCTAGGCGCCTTAAGTGGTTCTTAAGTTAAAACGGAACATACATACAGAGAGACAAAAATTTAACAAAAATGCTGTTTTGGCTTCAAAACAAAACTAATAATAATAACTCATTTCTTTTAAAATTTTGAAAACATATTCAATGTACACAGATACGACTTTTTTACTACCTTATTATTAGTATAGATAAGATTTGTCTCGTTTATGTTCTAAAATAGCAGCGGTGGCAGATCAGTCAGTAGGACACGATCTTGAGACTGGATTTCTGTCTGTCAAGCATAACAACAGCTTTCGGAATTTTTATGCATAATTTTTGTTTACAATTATCATTTGCTGAACGATAAATAAAAACACTGGGGTGAACCTGCATGCCATAAAATGCGTGCTCGTCCCTTATCACATATGGACGTAAAAATCCTCGGTTAAAATAGGGTGTACGAGTGTTGATTGTTCCTGTAACAGTCCACGATCGGAAACATCTATGATATAGGTGTAACTAGGGAAGGGCCAACGGGCTATGGCCCTCCAGAAATAAAGACTAAATAGGTATCGAATTTTTATGACCTGTCAGAGTATCTCTATCGTTACTTGGTGATTTTTTAATTTGGATATATCTGTTTTTGTTTCTGAGGAGGTTCCCACTGTGAACGACTCCATACTTCTTTTTAGGGTTCCGTAGTCCGACAAGGAACCCTTATAGTTTCGCCATGTCCGTCTGTCCGTCCGCGGCTTAGCGCAAAGACGATGAGTACTATAAAGCTGTAATTTTGCATGAATATAAATATTGATCACGCCGACAAAACGGTAAAACAAAATCTTGAAAAAAAAATTTTTAAGGGTACCTCTCATACACGTAAACTGGGGATGAATTTTTTTATCGTCTATCCCATAGTGTGGGGTATCGTTGGATAGGCCGTTTAAAAACATTGTGGGTGTGTGAAAACCATTTTACGATTTAGGGATCCGTTGGCGAAATATTAAGCTTTAAAGTGAACATTTTAGTTAGAGTTGAGCGTCCCCTTCCCCTGCCGTCCAAACAAAAAATTCACAGAAGTAGGATATGTACAGTCGCCGTCAATAGAAATTGTGGACTATGTAAACAAAGCGCCATGTTGTCTTTGTCTATGAATAGGTGAATTATCTAGAGATGGGTAAGTATGTGATTTAAATATGTTAGGTGCTTAATTAATTTTCTTTATTTGATTCATCGCTAAAATATTCTGATGAATCGCTAGTCAAATCGCCCACGTTAATTACAAATGGTTCCGTCACAGCGTCGGTGGCCGTATCTATTATCCCATCCAGTTCTTTAATTTTTTCTTCTACTTTTAGGACATGAGCTACACATTTCGCCCACTGTTCTGGCCCGATCCGCGCCAAACCTTGGAGCAACAAAATCTTCACATCGTCCATTTTTAATGTTTTGTTGTTCCTTCCAACGTAACCTTCTAACACTCAACTCTATCGGGTTAAGCTCGCAATGATATGGTGGAAGGCGCAAAACTGTCACATTTTTCGATGCCGCCAACTCATCTACATACATTTTTTTTATTTTTGCTTGTCTACTTTAGCTATGAGATTCGCTTTGATTTCGGTTTCTTGAAATTTGATTTCTTTTTCGCGCAACCAGCTTTGGATAGCCTCCTTCCGCCAACTCATGTTGGGCGCCTTTTCGATTTGACGCGAACGATATGGGGCATTGTCCATTACTATGACGGAACCAATTGTCGTTGTTTCAAGGTAAAACACTATCCAAATCACAAAGAAAGATCAGTAAGAGAATTCTACAGAGGCGTCGAAACGTCAAGCACATATCTATTAAGGTATGTTATTAGTTATCGCGATTAAGACCCCAATACAAAGTTAATAAAGGGAAGCCAAGTCGTTAGAATACCGAAAACACAAAAGATTTTAGAGCAACGCTGGAAGATCACACAGCTCTCGATAGAATCACACACACGTTATGTCAAAGATTATGAAGTAACGCTATCAAAAAAAAAGACGGAATAAAATTGCATCACGAATAAAATAGGTTTATATTCGAATAGATTCGTACATCACTAATTTTCAAAGACAATACAGATTCGATGAGAAAAAAATATGAAAGCAATCTCGTCGCAGTACAGATTTGACTATTGATTCTATAATTTTCCGTAATTAACTGGTGATTATTGAATATTTCATGATGAAATACAGTGAGTGGCAGGTAAGACTTGATGCTTCGTGATTTGGAATAATGTTCAGTGAGACTCCGTGACAGATACTTGAGAAAACGGTTTGTTTACATAGTCCACAATTTCTATTGACGGCGACTATAATGAATTTAAAAGGAAAACTATCACAGCTAAGTAGGCTTTATAGGTTTACGAGTACAAGTTGATCGATCAGTATCCTGACCTAGATATATTTAATGTGTCTCTGTCCAAATTTGTATCATATATTCGTAGTTTTTACTAAGCAGTCTTTTTATATTTTTGCATTTATTGTATATATGGTTAATATGTGTTACTTAACTTAGCTTACGATTTAGTTTAAGAACTGTTAGTAGGTTAAGAAACTGAAAATAAATAATTGATGGTACGTTTAGTGCTGTCAGCGCCATTCGGAACCCTGCCTAAGACTCCGCTGTCCGTCCGTCCATCTGTCACCAGGCTGTATCTAATGAACCGTGATAGTTAGACAGTTGACATTTTCACAGATGATGTATTTCTGTTGCCGCTATAACAAAAAATACTAAAAAACAGAATAAAATAAATATTAAAGGGGGCTCCTATACAACAAACGTGATTTTTTGCTCGATATTGATAACAGCAACAAGTAGACGCTTGAAATATTTAGTTATATATTCACTTTGAAAATTATAATTGAATTGAAATAAAACAAATTAACGTAATATTCTTTGCCTAGGTGGTCCGCTATGGCTGCATCCGCGACCACCTACGTCAGACGCTCCTGGAACTGGTTGCGCGGGAGCGGCGCGGCGAGGTGGTCGACCGACTCGCCATTAGGAACGCCTGTCAGATGCTGATGGTGCTTGGGATCAACTCTAGGGCCGTCTACGAGGAAGACTTTGAGAAGCCCTTCCTGCACCAGTCTGCTGAGTTCTATCAGGTTTGTCTTTTGTATCAGCCGTTTACACTTGGTACCGGTAGCAGCATCTTCAATACGGAACAGTGTAGCACTACATTCACCATGACAAATGCGCGATGTAGTTGTTAAGGCAAATCGTCCCTGTCACGTACAACAGAACAGCACTAAAAGAGAACTATGTCCAGCAGACGATAGCTTAAAGCTGATGTTGATGACAAAGAAACGAATAAAACTATAATCAGAGACCAAGGACGCAAGTTCCCGTTATTTCAATATTTATGATACGCGCTGTATGCTTACAAGGCCCTTGTGAAGGCAAACTTGTGCAAACAGAATCGGCCAGCACTCCGCAACGCTATCTGGGACTATTTTCAACCTCCTTTGTCAAGTTAACAGACTGTTTTCCCTCCAGATGGAATCGCAGAAGTTCCTAGCAGAGAACAGCGCCGCTGTGTACATAGCGCGGGTCGAGGCGCGCATAGCGGAGGAGGCGGAAAGAGCGCGGCACTACCTCGACGAGAGTACTGAACCGAGAGTCGTGGCCGTGCTCGAGAGAGAACTTATAGGTAACTGTGTTGTTATATTAAATTAAGAGGAAGCATATGGCATCTATATTGTTGTTTTATGCCATAGCTAGCTTTTGCCCGCGGCTCCGCCCGCGTGTTATTCGGTTTAACGACATGCTTTTTCCCGGATAAAAAGTAGCCTATGTGTTAAGTTAGGGTATAAGCTATATCCATTCTAAATTTCATCCAAATCCGTCCAGCCGTTTTAGCGTGAAAGAGTAACAAACATACATACACACACACACACACACACAAACTTTCGCATTTATAATATTAGTGTGATGTTGTTAGGGTTCCGTATTGTGTAGTGGTACGAAACCCTTTGTGCGCGAATCCGACTTGCACTGGGCCAAATTATTTATTTTTTAGAAGCGATAATAAACCATATTTTCCTATTTACGTAAATTCGTCCGTCTGTCCGCAGCTTAGCTCAGAGACTATTAGTACTAAAAAGCTGTGGATAGGTCGTTTAATAACATTATGGGTGTGTGAAAACCATTTTTAGATTTAGGGATCCATTGGCGAATTATTAAGCTTTAAAGTGCTAAGTTTTGTTAGAGTCAAGTGTCCTGCCAGCTAACTGGTTGCTTATGGATATGTGAAAAAAATCACATAAGTAGTATATATTAATTAATTAAAAAGGAAAACTATCACAGCTAACTAGGCTTTACAGGCCCGAATATTTTTATACTTGCCAGTACAAGTGGTTCAAACAGCTGACCAGCCCCTAGATTATGTATCGTTGAGTCGGTTGCCAACTGGTTGCCAAATATCAAAAAAATAGATATACTATACAATTGTGATTATCTTAAGGATACGTTCATGCTTAAAGTGACGTCATAGTTCGTGAACAGTTCAATATACACTGAAGGCAATTTTGACAGTTCAGTTTTTATCTATGTTTTTGTTTAGCAACCAAATGGCAACCGACACAAAGTTACATAATAGGCCCGCAGATTTCTATGGAAAGGTGAAAATATGTCTGCGAATATATTTTTTTCACTTTGAATTTTAGTGCAAAAACCAATACGATTCCCGGTTCAAGCAGGTGATTTTTTTAAATTCTTTTAATGCGGTTTTCCTTAACTTTAGAAATAAAATTAAAAAAAATTATGGATAATATAATTTGCAATATTCCGCTAAACAATTCTTGTCGTGCTATTCAAAATGCAGACTCGTGCACCGCCCGCCCGCCCGCATAAAAACATGCAACAAGCAAGCAATACGAGCATAAAAGCAAAGCAATCTTAAATAACAACCAAGAAAACTTATCGACACGTGTTTCCCTCTGAACGAGGCATCCTCGGGGTGTGTTGCTAGCTCGACTTCTCCGCAGCAACTGATGTGTTGCTCGCCCAGCCGCTCCGCAGCAACTAATGTTGTTCGTCCGACAGCTCAGCAGTCTGAGTCACTAGCTGCTTCTAAAGAATTGTTTAGCGGAATATTGCAAATTATATTATCCATAACTTAGTGATGGACTTCCGCAAGGTAACGCCTATTTCAATTCAATTAATAAAAGTAAAAGTACCTTTAAGTAAAATTTAATATTTAAGGTACTTTTCGTTTGGTTCAGCCTGTATATTCTGCACGACGTACCCCATACAGATGTGTCGATAGCGCGTTAACAAACCTGTCGTTCCCAGAGCGGCACATGAAGACGATAGTGGAGATGGAGAACAGCGGCGTAGTGCACATGCTGCTGCACACGCGCACCACGGAGCTGGCGTGCGTGTACAAGCTGCTGTCGCGCGTGCCCGACGGACTGCGCACCGTCGCCGACGCGGTGTCCGCGCACCTGCGCGAGCAGGGCCGCGCGCTCGTCACCGACACCAGCCACAACACCAACGCCATCGCCTTCGTACAGGTATCCATCACGCAGACGTTCCTCTGTTCATTCATTACTCATTTATCTACATCATACACAGGAATAGAAGAGCTTGTGTGACTACATTGATGGATGTGCTAGGTGAAAGAGGTGAGCTCGTTCGTGAACAAGTATAGAAACACACAAAACATATTTTTTTATTTCGCAAACAGGGTCATTGAACCTTGTTCCTGCTGATCACTTACCAAGTCTCCAGTATGAATTGGGCTATACAAACGAAAGTCACCTTATATGAAAAATTTTTTGAGCCGTAGCCACTTTACTTTATTCGTTCACAACTTTTCATTGTTAGCTCTAAACTTCTTGAAGATAGTTTAATTGTATGTACCATTGCGCTATAACTAAATGGAGCTGACCAGTCACCATTTTAGTCTATACTTTAGTCTCGTTTTAGTTTGATAAAAGCAGCCGAAGTCTGTTTTGTATCCGTTACGAATCATCCATGCTATAAAATACTAGGTGACATTAATTTACACAGTCAAATTAATACTGAAGACTCGGTATGTGCTCAGTATCAAGATTTGATGGTCCTTGTTGTGAAATTTGTAATTTTTTTTGCGTTCCCTACAAACGCTAGCCCACCCCCGAGTCAATATTTCTATGGGAGGTCAACATTCTATTTCGCATTTTTGGATCCCCCTGTATGCAGAAAAAATAGTCTAGACGCATAATAGGTAGCCAGTTGAAATTTTCACTGAATACGTGTAATATTTACATTATATATACACTTTATAGGTATTGTATACCTACACCAGAGACACATTTAACATCGAATAATAAATAAAAATATTGCCGCCATTTTAGATTCCTTTTTCTAATGATAAAGATTATACAGCTCCTCATCTTCAAATAATTTTGTCTGCAGAATCTACTGGACCTGAAGGATCGCTTCGACCACTTCCTCCACAACTCTTTCAACAACGATAAGATCTTCAAGCATATGATCGCCTCCGACTTCGAGTACTTCCTCAATTTGAACAACAAGTCGCCGGAGTTCCTCTCTCTCTTCATAGACGGGAAACTCAAGAAGGGAGAGAAAGGAGTAAGTTGTTCAGTTTATTTATTTGGAAACATAGTTTATACGTCATACATTATGAAGGTACATTTTAGTATATACGTATTTAGTACATATTATTATTCAAAGGAATAGAGCTGGTGCCGGATTCGACTGTGGAGGTACCACCATCTTACTCGCAAAGCCCCCCGAATGGTTCTCGACATTAAAACGGAACATACACACATACAGACAGACAAAAATTCTAAAAATTTTAATTTTGGGTCCTGTCCATAAAAAAATAATAAGAATAAACCAAATGATTTAAAATTTTGAAAAAATATTAAAAATTAAGACTACTTTATTATGAGTATAGATATAAATTACGCTGGAGCAATACCAATGCTTCCACCATTAGGATAGAACTTCAGAATACTGTATACTCAATTCCTGACAGGCTACATAGATGTGTAAAATTTTAAATTCATCGGCTATACAGGAGTGGGTCAAATCGCATTGAAAGGAAAGACAAACACACAAGCAAAAATTAATTAGAGGTTAGCGTTATATTTTAATGTACCCTAGAAATTTTTGCTTAGAACGCCAACATACAGTATTTATAGCGAAACCGATCGCTTAAGATTTGTTTCATCTTTTCTTTACCTGTTATTATATCTTATTGTCAAATCTCTTGGACCGCCAAGAGTAGCGAAATGTTGGAAAAGCCTATATCCAGCAGTGGACGAACCAGGCTGATAGATTGATGGATGGAATGTCAGTATCTTAGCCAAACAATGCCCGAATCCAGCATGTAATACGATAATGTTATTTGACCTTTATTCTCAGATGAGCGAACAAGAGATCGAAGCTGTTCTAGACAAGACAATGGTTTTGTTCCGATTCTTACAAGAGAAAGACGTCTTCGAGCGATACTACAAGCAACATCTCGCCAAGCGACTGTTGCTGAACAAGTCCGTGTCGGATGACTCTGAGAAGAATATGATCTCTAAACTGAAGGTGAGAAGAGTTATTTTTAATTGTTTTCTGTAACTAGGCTGTCGGTATATTTTCACTGCTGCTTATGATATGATACATCAGTGAATAGATCTTTGAGCTATCACAAAGGTGATTTAGTAAAACAAATCGTAATACATATACAGGATATAAATAGAGTGCGACCATTAAATAAAACCACATACTCTACTGATCATACTGAACAACTATTCGAAAAAAAAAACCCGCGCAAATCTTCAGAGAAAAAGATGTTCAACTGTAACTCAAAGACTTATCTCGTAAGAGGAAGGTCTATTTTAGAACGCTGCACCGGAACAGCTGTTTCACGGACGACGCTCTCTCAATACTCGCCCGTATGGTGGTGCGTTAGGGTTCACACATTTTTGTTTGGAACTCAATTATTTCCCAAACTAGGGGTGGCCGCGGGTATGATTCTTGGGAAAAGTGTTTCAGTAGGGTCGGTAGAATATGTGGTTTCATTTGATGATAGCAGTCTATTTACACCCGGTACGTGGGACGCACTATAAGTTTCCGGAATGAATATGAAAAAATACTATTAAAGGTACAAAATTAATTTATTGTTTTTCAAAATAATCTCCCTTGGCGTCTATGCACTTTTTCATTCGATCAAACCAGTTTTGAAAACTTTTGTGCCACTCCCCTGTGGTGACCTCTGAAACGTGTTTTTCATACTCCTCGACAGCCTCTTCTGGTGATGAAAATCGTTGACCGCGTAATTGGTTCTTAATTTTTGGGAACAGAAAAAAGTCACAAGGTGCCAGGTCGGGACTGTATGCAGGATGACTCATGAGTTCTACATTTTTCGTCTTCAAAAAGTCGTTTGTCTGTCTGGCCGTGTGAGAACTAGCATTGTCGTGGTGCAGGATGATACGGCGTTTACGGTTATTTTTACGGAGTTCGTCAATAACTTCCAGCAAACAAATGGTCGTGTACCAGTCACTATTCACGGTACGACAATTCTCTAAAGCAACAGTAGCCACGTGTCCAGTTTTATTAAAAAAAGAAGCAATCATCCGCTTAGATGCACTTTTCACGCGCGCCACTTTGGTTGGTTTCGGCTCATCTTGAAAGACCCATACGCTCGATTGCTGCTTTGTTTTGGGATCGTAGCAATAAATCCATGTTTCGTCACCTGTTACTATGTTCCACACCAAATTTGACGCACCTTCGTTGAATCTGGTAAGCATGGCACTGCACCAAGTGACGCGGTCCGTTTTTTGAGCCTCGGTCAAGTTGTGTGGGATCCACCGCGAGCACAGCTTTCTCACACCCAAATGTTTGTGTAGGATTGATTGTATTTGACTCATGCCTATTTCTAAGGATGCGCGAATTTCATGGTAGGTCACATGCCTGTCTTTTTCAATCATACGGCGCACAGCATCGATGTTTTTGTTGGTCACAGCGGTGGACGGCCGACCATCGCGAGATTCGTCACTGAGATTGATACGACCACGCTTGAATTCTGCAAACCAGCTATAAACAGTCGTCTTGCATGGTGCTTCATTGCCAAAAGCTGTTTCAAGCCGAGCGATGCTCTGTTGAGTTGTCAAATTACACTTAAAATCGTAGAAAATCATACTACGAAAATTTTCCCGAGTTAAATCCATGTTGATGCAGACACACAATTTTTTAAATGGCGCCACAAGGTAAAAACTAAAGACAGTCAGATGAAACAAACTGCATTCTACAGCCAAAGAGTTCTATTTTCAAATGTTGCAATAAATTTTTAAATATTGTTTATGTTAGTGGCCAGTTCCGGAAACTTTTAGTGTTACCTATGTATATGTTTAAGGGATCGTTTCACAAAATACCTGTAAACGACGTAAAATTACAAGTAATTTGTAAAACAATCCTTCGTTTTATGCTCTGTCATAAAATCACTAACGGAACCAGCTCATTTATAAATGACATTTAGTCCTAAACCCTGTTCTCTTATTCTTGTATACGAATCCAGAATATCCAGGTGTTTTCGTTACGATTGGGGACGTAGAGAATAAAAACCGGCCAAGTGCGAGTCGGTCTCGAGCACGAAGGGTTCCGTACCACTATCTATAAAAACGGCAAAAAAATCATATCTGTTGTATGGGATTGCGCAGGTCCGACTCGCACTTGACTGGTTTTAGTATTTGTTGTTATAGCGGCAACAGAAAAACATCATCTGTGAAAATTTCATTTGTGTAACTATCACGGTTCATGCATTATCTAAAAAAACGGCAAAAAAATCATGTCTGTCTGTTGTATGGGAGTGCGCAGGTCCGACTCGTACTTGGCTGGTTTTAGTATTTATTGCTATAGCGGCAACAGAAATACATCATCTGTGAAAATTTCAACTGTCTAACTGTCACGGTTCATGAGATACAGCCTGGTGACAGACAGACGGACCGACAGCGGAGCGTTAGTAATAGGGTCCCGTTGGTTACCCTTTGGGTACGAAACGCTAAAAATAAAATAAAAATAAAAAAGAGATAAGACCTACCCAGTCTTCTAGTTAAGAAAATCTTTTAAGAAACGGTATTTTTTAAATAATACGTCTCACCGTCGAAAAATTACTTGCCTCTGTTTTCTATAGGCTATATTTTGAAGAGTATTTTAGGAATTACACGACCTAATTCCTCAATAGTCGACACCCAACAAAGTTTTATCCTTTTAAGTTTTCAGACAACACTAACGCAACGTTTCAAATCTTCTTTCATCATCCGACATCATCATCCGTATGGAACTTACTGCCAGCGTCCGTATATCCAGATATTTATAACCTAGATGCGCGAGCGCGATTCACCTTAGGTTCCGCGGTGGTGACCAAGCACAAGAACACAGTAAATAAAAATAATATCAAAGAAATGACAGTTAAACTTGTGATAAACATCTTAAACATAATTTTTTATGTAAGAAGGTATTCTTTGTAATAAAAATAATATAAACCTCATTTTTGGACAACATTTAAAATGTTCGGTTAGTCATCACATCAGGAACAAGGTTTGATGACCATAGAGGTGAAATATAGAAAAAAAAACTCAAAATTCTCAATGAAGACTCGGTAAGTGCTCGGTAACAAAGTTCGATGACCCCTTTTGTGAAATTCGTAAAAACAAACGCAAGCCCAGCTCCGAGTTAATTTAGGATTTCAAGATTTTATATTAAATTAGAAAAAAGTATTATCGAGTCATGTTACTGATCACCAACCCTCCAGTATAAATAAAAGTCACCTTATATAGCTATCGCCATAGTCACCGAGATAAGATAGGTGCAAAGAAAACAGCCAGCCATTCTTATTATGTCAATGCATTCTTTACTTGAAATATTCAAAAAGCTCATCGCTTACATTTTGTTAAAGTACTGTCCCTGATCGTGTCAGAAACACTCCGGAGATCCCCGTTTCATTCCGTTTCCTGGTTTCCCAGAAAGAAGGAATGCTAAAGGATGTGGAACCGCGAGACTTTCACTGTATTATCGGTGACGTCTCCCAGCTAGAACACATAATAAGTGCTTAGTGTTCCGTCTTCCGTCCGTCCCAACCGTGTCCGTCCCAACATTCCTGCAAAATTCTTTACCCAGACATTTCCTTGTAAGTGTCCTATAACTTGCAAATTGTTTGTATACTTAGAGAAAATCTTTCTTGAAGTCTTGAGATTTTCTTTATTCTTTGCTTTGGTCCCGTTACTGTAGTCTTTGTTGCTGATAAAAGTAAAGAATTTTGCAGAGAATCTTGAGACTTTGAGCGGGGTTTTAGATGTAGAATAGATTGTATAATTGGTTCTAATAACTCAAATGCTAAATTATATTATATCTTAGCATAATGTAAACATACTAACCGTTTTAGTACAAAATTTGATAACCCGTTTCTCTGTTGTTTTTCGTTATAGACCCAAAGTCTATGTTACCTCTATCATCTGGTACTGATATTTTAAAAGGCACCATTTTGCCAAAACTTTGAATATTGATTTTTAAGATATCAATATGAACCGGTTTACATACAAAGCTGTACTAAAACGGTTCCATGCCTATGCGCCTTAAACCCAAGCTACTAAGATTTAGACAAATGTATCATTTTGGTTTATTATCGATGCTATTGTAGTAAACTTTCATAGCACTGTAGAAAATAAGTATATTTACTCTTCAAAATCCTTGATTTATTAGATTTACATTGAAATACCAATGCAATTTGTCCAATTTAAATTACTAAACCGAAACTAATGCGGTTACCAATATTTCAGACTGAGTGCGGGTGTCAGTTCACGTCGAAGCTGGAGGGCATGTTTAAGGACATGACCGTCTCCAACACCATCATGGAGGAGTTTAAGGAGCATGTACTGCAGGCCGGGGTGAGGCACTTTTCTTATTTATTTGTTAACGGATGTTTTTGACTTTTTGCTATCTGTGCATACCTTGAAAGAGCGTGATCTTTGGTCATAGCATCAAACTAACGATATATATCAATATTTATGTAGTATGTAAGTATCTTATTTGGATACATAATAACGCTATTATGAACGAAACGAATAAAAATGCAGTAAAACACTTTATGCTGCTATTTTTATAATGTTATATTAGAAAAGTCTATATACGATATGTGCGTAATTTTTTTGTATCGTATTTTGGTCCACATAGGCTAAACTTCCAGACAAGAAAACCATTTCCGTTAGTTTTGATAACTAATATTTTCTTTCATGCCATATTTCTCCAAAATGCAACCACTGGGAGCAGACAGACTTACTCGTTCCACCTTTGGAGACGCCATACTTCGTATATGTACTTAGGCAGACCATTTCCGTTATCGTTATTTTTGGCTGAACGATAAGGCCTCTTTCATGAGCTATTTCTCGAAGATGCAACCACTACGAACAGACAGACAGACATCAGGGGATCACTCTACAACCCATAAAAATAAATCTAACAGTATCCATGATCGTTCTGCAAAATCCCGTGCCTTCCTAGTCCATATAGAAGACTTAAAGACATTGGAACTCTTACACGTCTTGTGTTAATAAGTAAAAACCATTCAAAAAGTTACATTGGGTTGGGTTTCATATCTGGATTGCTACACTTACCCTTACCGGGTTACCCTTACCGGGTAACTGTAGCAACCCAGATATGAAACCCAACCCAATGTAACTTTTTGAATGGTTATCTCGGGTACACTTACCTTTCTCCGTGTACAGCTCAAATTGAGGACAACAGCCATCAAGCTCAAACCTCAATGAATTATTATTAGGTATCTATGGAATGTTATGAATCTATGCCAAACGGAGACAAAAATATCAAGAAATTTGAATAATATCCTAACAACAAACGCCAATAATATGTTTGAAAACCATAACAGTAATGCCAAAATTTAGTTTCTTCTGACACACGTTTTCAATTTTGGGCTCGCGATGAAATCGGTGCGATTGCATTGCCTTCCTAAGTTTCATTGAGCACGTAACAGCGAAATGAAACAGCAATACACTTGGTCACGCCCACGACTTAGTTGTTGCGCACATGATGTCTGTCATTAATGTCTAAAACTTCTAGAATCTTCAAACCTACACAAGTGTTATTCTTGTATGAGGTGACACGTGACCAATATGCGTCTCGGCATGTTACAGACAAATCTCCACGGCGTGGACTTATCGGTGCGCGTGCTAACCACTGGGTTCTGGCCAACACAGAGCGCCACCCCCAAGTGCAACATACCCACCGCGCCACGGAACGCCTTTGATGTCTTCAGAAGGTAACCATTTATTCACCACTTGTCGGTCATCCAAGCTTTTGGTACTGGTAGAGTACGACAGGTCTTTATAGGCCATATCGCTACACAAAAATGATTCCAATCCATTGCTTCAGGAGGCTATGTAAATTTTATTTTTGGGACAGTCACTCGAAGTGAAAAACGCTCAGTGCGGGAGAGGCGGATTCTATTTAACTATAAAATTTTCCAAAATACAGATACTGTTAATACCCATCTAATAAAATATGTTTGATTTCTGTACATGATTCCTATCTGTCAAACGAGGAGAAAAAGTGTGTTTAAAGATTTTATTTCAATAATTTATTTCTACCAATAAGTAATCCAAACCAAACATGCTTTCCAAAAAAAAACCTAGATTAAATAGTCAAAATGCATTTACCAGAAATTATATAAAATTTTCTGTGTTTTTCATGAAATACACATCTAAATGAATAAATATTATTATAGTTTTTGAGTTAAAACGGAACATACATACAGACAGACAAAAATTCAATAAATTGTGGTTTTGGTCTCAGTACAACACCAATAACCCATTTCAATTAAAATTTCGCAAAAATATTCAATGTACAGACACACCTTTTTACTACGTCATTATTAGTATAGATTATTATTATTAAATAATAGTAGCGGTAGTTCAGTCGGTTGGAATCCATTTTGAGACTCTGGTACAAATCCTGGCATGCTCCAATGAGTTTTTTTGGAAAATATTTACATAGTATTTGTTTACTTTCCACTTGCTGAAAACACTACGACTTTTGTGTTTACACGCATGCCCTAAAAAGCGTGTTATTGTGTCTTACGTACATTATCAATCCTGAAACACCTCTGAACCCCCCTCAAGGATAAAGGTCATGGCGATATGGTTTTTATTCGTTACGCATGATGATCTTTCCCCAGCTTCTACCTAGCCAAGCACTCTGGCCGCCAACTATCGCTGCAGCCCCAACTCGGCAACGCGGACTTGAACGCGACGTTCCGTGCGCTGACCCCGGGGTCAGGCTCCCCGCCCCGCTCGCCGCCCGCCGCCCCCGCCGCCGCCGCGCCCCGCCGGCACATCATACAGGTGTCCACCTTCCAGATGTGTGTGCTGCTGCTGTTCAATAAGAGGGAGCGACTTACTTACGAGGTTAGTTGCTATAATCCACCTTCACTTATATTGTACTGTCTATTTACTTCAACGACCGTGAGGAGCGTAAGGCGAAAGCAGAGTCGCACAATGCTAAAAGCTAAGGATTTTGCCCTTGGTAGAGAACGGTGGAAGATTCACAACAAAAGCTTAGTCTTATGGTATAATTATTCAATATTAAATAATCTGAGAATACCACCATGTTCAGTGATTCATATAAGTGTGTCTAAACCATAATCCAAAAAGATGATAGAGTGACACCATGACAGAAGTCCCGCGAATTTGATTCATATTCCAACATATCGCCGCGGAAGTTATTTGATGGCTCAAGCTCTTGTAAGGATATAAAATACAGCTTTCTTTTGTCCGGTTTTCTTATTTTCCTTTGTATTTTATTTTATTCCAATCGTTTCTATCTGTCTTTGCTCTTAAGCCCTTCTGAAATAAATAAAATGGTGTTCCAGGAAATCCTAAACGAGACGGACATCCCAGAAAAAGACTTAGTCCGCGCCCTTCAATCCCTAGCGATGGGCAAACCGACACAACGCGTGCTTATCAAACAGCCCAAGACCAAGGACATAGAGCCCGCACACCACTTCTATGTGAACGACGCCTTCACTTCTAAACTTCATAGGTAAGTGACTTACATAGCGTAGCATCACTCTATTGTTTCTGGTACTAGACGTCATGGAAGAATGATATATCCACACATCCATACTATAGCAGTGAGCTGTGTGAAGCTCACTTGAACGCTAGTTGGAAGCCCTTGCAATTTATTTATTGTGATAAGTTACCAAGCCATATCTAAATGCTGTCGAAACCCCGCTATACAAAGGAAGCTGGTTATCCAGAGAGATTTATTCACTTCCATGTAGATCCTACATATAACTACTTCGAAATAACGAATCGATCTGTAACGAATCCCGCCATTTGAAGAGTGGAATGGTGCTTAAGTCGCATAGGCACGCCTCCGTTATTTTTAATATTGGTTTTATTTTAAAGATATCAAGCTGGTTCATTATAAAGTTCAAAACCTCTGTAGTTTTATACAGGCATTTACAAAGTCACTATCTAGCTGAAATGTAAAATTTTGGTATAGGTAAGTAAGTCTGGACAGATTTACAAAGTTTTTTTCTTGCCTTAAATTGTACATATACCAAAATTTTACATTTCAGCGAGATACTGACTTTGTAAATGCCCGTATAAAACTACAGAGGTCTTAAACTTTAGTCTATAACGAAAAACAACAGAGAAACGGGTTATCAAATATTGTACTAAAACGGTGGCATGCCTACGCGTCTTAAAGTTAGTTGACTCATTGTGTATCTTCCAGAGTAAAGATCCAGACAGTAGCGGCGAAGGGCGAGTCGGAGCCGGAACGCCGCGAGACACGCAATAAGGTGGACGAAGATCGCAAGCACGAGATCGAGGCTGCCATCGTGCGCATCATGAAAGCTAGGAAGAAGATGCCCGTAAGTATCGCCTTTCCTTATTATACGGAAGAATTTCACTAGTTTTAATATGGTTTTAAAAGTACATACTGATTTTTGTATGTCATGTCATACCACAACAACAGAACAACACAAAACACTAACACACAACCACGTCTCATTACCACATATTTCCATGGAAGTCACAAACTTGAAAAACTTAGAAAAGACTTTCAGCCCATCCTAACACAAAACGATGACACAAAAGACCTTATACCTCACAACGTTCAGATCAGTTACAAACAAAATCCCAACATCAAATCCATTTTCACCAAGACAAAGAAACAACCATCCATTCACAACACAATCACAGAACCATGCCGACGGCCACGCTGTAAAACATGCGCCATCATTAACATAAACACTAACATCAACACTCACCACACATCAAATATCTACCACGCCCAACCAAACAGCTCATGTAAAACATCAAACTGCATCTACATTCTAGAATGCAGGCACTGCCCTGCATTTTAAATCGGGGAAACAAAAAATAACCGTCACATCAAACTTAACGAACATAGACACACAACGGACTCCATCACAAACAACACCCTACCCATACCAATACATACAAGCCTTCACAACCTCACATTCAACAATTGCTTCACCGCACGGATCATTAAATCTTTCTCACCACCACTTACAGCCATCCAACTCCAGGACATGGGAAGAGTCCTATATTTGGTCGCTTGGTGCCTATTACGGTTCAGGTTTAAACAAGCAGAAATAAATTAAAACAGAACCAGAACGCAAGCAAGAATCTATCTGACAACCTACCTCTAGCTTTTCACTGCCTTTTTTTCTGTCTGTCAATCATCCCCGTCAATCCATCACTTTATCTCACGTTACCCATTTATTTTATTACCTATTATTCATATTATTCCACAGATGCCGACACATTCTGTCGAAATATGTTTGGATATTTAATTTCGTGTTTTTCTATGCATTTATAAATAATTTATAAATTTAATTTTAATTTAAGACAAATAAGCCAAACAAAAAATATATTTTTAATACACCTGCTCAAAGTATGATAGATTACGTGCCTGTTTAGCGTGCGTAAAATGAAATATTTCGCACTCGTGCTTTTTGTTTTTAATACTGACGCCAACTAGGGGAAACCGGCCACATCATTCATTAAGCATGTAAACGTTTGTTTTACCGGATACACTAAAAACTGTTTAAGATGAGTATTTTCAAACTTTTATATTTTATTATTATATATATTTTATAGGTATGTCAAATTGTAAAAGATGTTTTAAAAATTCAAAACGATTTTAGACGTCATAATTTATATTCTTATTTATTATTATTAAAAAGATTTTAGAAAGAGACATTGGTCTTTGTAGTACAGATTGGCGCCAACCAGACTGCGTGTTCTTCTGTCGACTTGTATCTGTTTTGTTTTGCAACAAAATTGCTTTTATTATTTCATGTAATTTTTTGCAGGTGTTTTAAAAATCTTCGTCCGGCAAAAAGTCAATCGTGCCTATAAATATCAACCTTTTCGCACTTGCATTAAAATGTACTATTATTCGATATTCTAGATTATGTGATCGTAATAAGATACACAGAGGTAACTAACCGTACACAGCGAGGTCACATACAAACCAATAAACAAAACAAATAACGCCTTAAACTGGATGAAGCATCTTTTTATATCAATGACACCTGTATGTCGGGTGGGGCATGCCCCCCTGGTCCCTACCTAGTTACACCGACGAAACTCATACATGCCTATCAGTGGCGAAGGGTCCATATAACACGATTCCCATCGGCTTGTTTGTGGAATGGCATCCATACTACATTTCTTTATTCCGTGCTCTACGCTTTGTCAATCATGTCCATAAATCTCAATATGACAAATACACTTGGCTGACAGGGAGTTGCAAAGCCAGACTTGACAAACAAACAAAGACGAACTTGATGTTTTCCTTGGTAGCTTTTCTGAGTAAGGCGATTTTTTTTTATCCGGCTTCCCTTTTTAAGATGTTCACCGATCGCCACTGATGCCTATACAAACTATATTGTTGCAGCACACGTTGCTGGTCGCGGAGGTGACGGAACAGCTGCGCGCGCGCTTCCTGCCCTCGCCCGTCGTCATCAAGAAGCGCATCGAGGGCCTCATCGAGCGGGAGTACCTCGCGCGCACCCCCGACGACCGCAAGGTCTACACATACGTCGCATAGGTACGTGCACTGGCTACAAAGCTACACGTAACGTTGCATGCGTCTGAGCAAATCCTTATTTAGATAGTGTCCATTTCGCCGTTAATTGGTTAAATCAGACACCCTAGACCGTTAATTAAAGATCGACGTTTAACCAAGTCTTAAAGTTCCGTCAGACAAGTGAGTGAACGAAACGTTTAACGAGTTGTCTAAACGTACCTAGGCAACAAGACGCATTTCAACTTTGGTGGGCTGACCAAGATATTTGAATGGAAAAAAATGTATACTAAAAAGACATGGCTTGTCTTATGTCAATTAGGTGGTGTAGCGTAACATCGATCTGACAAAGGCCACCTTTACACGGCATGTTTTACCCAACCGAAATTAAAGAACATCTTGCATTGTTTTTGTTTTATGTTTCTTTAATTAGAAAAATAATAAAATCTGCTCTGCTACAAAACATAAATGTTTCGTACATTTGTTTGGTACGTTTTACCAACAACGTGTTAAGACCAATTTTGAAATATAAAACCACTGAAGACAACAAGGAGATAGACTCTGAAAGTAATCAGCTGTTGTCGTGACGACATCTTGTTTTACATTATTTAACCAACACGCCGGCTTTCGGTAAGACAGATTGTTAAACGTTTTCGACGATGCTTTATTTAAATCAAAATGCTAGTGACTTGGTAAACGTCGATCTTTAATTAACGGTCTAGGGTGTTAGTTAAGTGTCTTATTTAACCAACTAACTGCGACATCTGTCCAGGTACACATAATAGGTTAGGGAAAAACTCTTTTCGCAAATAGTATGTATGAACTTATAATAAAATCTCTTTGGCTTTACCATTTGTATCTGGCTGGTTTTGGTATTATTAAAAAGTTTAAATTTTAAAAAAGATAATTCCAAATTCAAATTAGGTAAAATGTGTTATCTTCATTTGTTTTTTCTTACTGTTAAGATGAGTGAATCTAATGAAGAATTTCGGTATATTTTAAAATTTTACTACAAAAAAGGTAAAAATGCAACGCAAGCCGCGAAAAAAATTTGTGATTTTTATGGACCTAGTGCACTTTCGTGAGAGTAGCACAAATTTTTTTAAGCGTTTTCAATCCGGAAATTAGATGCACCTCGCTCTGGGCGCCCTTTCACGGATAAAATGGATGCCATTTTTGAAAAAGTGGAACAAGATCGGCATTTCAGTAGTTACGATGTAGCTGAAGAACTGGGGATTGACCACAAAACAGTTTTGGCGCATTTTAAAAAAGCTGGGTACACAAAAAAAGCTCGATATTTGGGTGCCTCGTAAGTTTACTGAAAGAAACTTAATGAACCGTGTACTCATTTGTGATTCTTTATTACGACGTAATGAAACCGAACCATTTTTGAAAAACCTGATAACTGGTGATGAAAAGTGGATCACGTACGACAAGAACGTGCGAAAAAGGTCGTCGTTAAAGGCTGGTCAGGCTTCACAGACTGGCGAAACCCGGGTTATCTCGCAACAAGGTAATGCTGTGTGTATGGTGGGATTGGAAGGGCATTATTCATTATGAGCTGTTATCGCCAGGCAGGACCATCGATTCTGAACTCTACTGCGAACAACTGATGGGATTAAAGCAAGAAGTTGAGAGAAAGCGGCCGGAATTAGTCAACAGAAGGGGTGTGGTTTTTCATCATGATAACGCCAGACCTCACACATCTTTAGCCACTCAGCAAAAATTAAGAGAGTTTGGCTGGGACGTATTAATGCATCCGCCGTATAGTCCTGACCTTGCACCTTCAGATTTCCACTTGTTTCGGTCTCTTCGGAATTCTTTAGGCAGTGTCAGGTTAACATCACGAGAGGACTGCCAAAACCACTTGTCGCGGTTTTTTTATCAGAAGCCCCAGAATTTCTATAGGAATGGGATCATGTCCCTACCTACAAGATAACAGAAAGTTATCGAACAAAATGGCACCTACATACTTTAGTTAAATGTAAATAAAGTTTATTAAAAAATGTTTTGAATTTTCATATAAAATGCGAAGAAACTTTTTCCCCAACCTAATATATGTAGGTCACAAAACAAATACATACAGAAAGCCAGCTCCATCCAACCAACGATTCCGGGTGCACGTGACATACGAAGATCTCTGTCGAAAGCACGAGTCTACCGACATCGTCGTACGTACGCGTCTGTGTGCGTGCGCCTGGAATCGCTGCTTGTATGGAGCTGGCATACTGTATGTATTTATTTTGTGCATAGATCGTGTGTTAACAATTACTATTATTATTTTGATTAATCAAGTATGTGCTTTTGCACGCGACTTCGCTCGCATTACAGGGGTGTTCATAAAGTAAACACCAAGTCGAAAACTGACGATAATAGTTTTTATGTTACGCGCAAATTAATGTTGATTGAAAGACAGTCCTACGCGAGAAAAAGCTCGTATAGCCTATATTTATAGGCTCGCTGAAGCGTATACCTTAATTAGGCTTTGACTGTTGTACGCCATGTTTCCAATTTTAGGTCCAAAAAAATGTTAACAACCAAATTGTTGTTTACAGGCCACCACACAGACTCAAGAACCGCGGGTGAATGCCAAGTTAGAAGTGATAGAAGTATCAGAAGTATTTAAATTATTTCAAAATAAAAATTATTAGTTATTACCAAAAGCCTTTTTTATTTTGAAATAAATGTAATAAAGATACAGTTTAGAAGCATCAATACATTACAATAATTGTTTCTGTAAACATTGTTGGATGGAAAAGGGAAGAAGAAATCTTTAGGTAAATGTATGTTTAATTGAGGACTGCCAGCGTACTCGAAAGTAGGTGGCTTAGTGACATCAACAAAACTCGTTTCAACTGATATTACAACAGATATCCTTTCATCTGTAAATGTAAAATTTTGTGACGTCACAGCAGCTTTAGCGTCCAAGATTTTGATCTTCCCTTTGTCTGCAACATCGCTAACATCAGCGTATCCAAACACAAATGAAAGTTTACTTATTATATTGTAACACACGAGTGTGTCTCCTTTACTTTCACTATAGGTCTGCAACTGATGTATCATATCCGGTTGTAAATTGATCCAATCTTCATCTTTCAACTCTCGGGGGTTACCTAGTGGAGCTATTACTATCTTCCTACTCATACCGAGAATCTTTATCAAATTATCTTGAATAATTTCACAGAAATTTACTCCAACTGATATTTTTTCCGCGTGTATATACCGACATTTACTTATTTTATTCGTTCCAAATGTAACGATTTTCTTTGTAATGTTAGACAAGGTGCATATGCCATTCTTATTTGCTGGATAGGTAAGGAAGCTTTGGACCTTATATTTGTTGTTGAAAAAGTTTGTTGTATAATTACCATTCTCATACGAAGCTATTACAGGAAGACCGATTAAGTATCCAGGGTTGCCACTTAGTTTCACTATTCCTATAGAATCACTTCTTGTAAGATAAAACTTGACGCTGATTACTTGCTTTAGGAATGGTACTCTAAGTGATACATTTTGTATGTGGAGATACAATGTTGCGTTTGTGATCATGGAGTCATGATAATAGAAGACATATTCGATGTTAGGTGCTAGATTTGTGCACACATAATCCGTGCAAGCAGGTTCGTGCTGGTTCTTATCGTATTTCGTGCATGTTGCGTCATCGCAAACTATTATGGTCCAATTTGTGCAGTGTACACTTGTACAATTCTGAAATTTAATTTTGTCTTTGGATTAAATTTGTTAACGTAAATAACTTAGCGCTTGAAAAAATAATTTACCAAAGCAGAACTATTAACGGACATGTCAGAAACACTGATGACGCTAGTTTCATTATCATTTCTTAGAATACGAAACATTTCTAAATCTCGTATTACGACATTACATTGTACTATTTGGTCTTTCAAAAAGTAAACTGGTATCCTTTCCTCGCAGTAGTTGTTAACTTTGGAAGTTGGCAGATCTGTAACAATTTGATCATTATGTGATTATGTGTAGTTTCTTGTTTTTGATATTATTGTTTGTTTTAATCTTAATTTACCAACCTATGAATGATATCAATCCTTTCTTCATTACCCATATTGGATCCCCAATAGAATAGATTTTTGGAGTAAAAACCAGTGGCTTTCTTACCCTCCATTTATCATGCCATTTTATAGTCCGCTCAGTAATTTCATTTACTTCGAGTGTATTATACTGTAAAGAAAAAATATATTATGTAGGTTAGTTATAGTTAGGTATTAAAGTCGGTTCTGAAGGCTTTAATTTTAGTGCTGTCAAAACTTGAATTTTTCCAAAGTAATATAGCTTCTGTAGTTAACACTATAGAACAATTTTGGAATGAAGAAAATTTTATTTTGACAGCACTAAAACTAAAATCAAAGCTTTCAGAATCGGCTTTTGTCCTGATCATTTTATGAAAAGAGATTAAATTAAGAAATACCTTTCCCTCTTTGTAGTTGGTATTCCTTTTCTCTGGTAGGTTAGTTTTAGCAACACAGAATAAATTTTCAATACCATCGAGCATTGGTCTGTACTTGGCATCAACTGAACAAAATATGTTATCATCAAGTATATTAATTTTCGTTCCCTTTTCCGTGCAATTGAACATTTTCAACTCTTTATCTGAACAGTCTCCGTCACAGCAACAACTAATGTCACATACTTGGTACTGTAACATAAAATATATTTCACAATAAAAAACTTAAATCTAACTTTGTATTTCATATTTCTTCCTTATTCTCTCTTGTTCACTGACAAGTTTCGTTCATTTGATACCACTTACCAGCAAATTGCAATAACAATCGTCCTGGTTAATTTTCTTTTTTGCTGCAGTGAGTGGTTTAATAGTCGTAACATTTTTCTTACTGAAAATTGTCAACTCAGTCACATTTTCAATCTCTGTGGTAGCTTCAGGTACCTCTGAAGTAAAACTGGTTTCTGTTACAGTTGTGTTTTCCTCATAAAGCAAAACATCATAGACCGTAGTAGTTAGAGAATTTTCAGAGCCATAAGCTGGTTCAGGAGTAGTGTCATTAGAGAAAACCGGTGCAGGTGATTTAATTTGTATTTTATTTTGTTCTAACTTTGTATCTTTAGTTTGGTAATAGAGAGCATGAGGTTTTTGACTGAAATCATGCAATATATCACTAAATCTTTTCTTCTGACTAGTAATGTTGAGATCCTTTATTTTGTTGTCAACTTGGAGATTTGCTTGAATATAATCCATCAGACCAAACTGTATCAATACTGATAGCAGAGTGAAGGCAAAGTATGTCATTATCTTCATCATCTTTACTTATATTCTACACCAAATTGACTAAAATTTCTTATAACTATATCTATGTTGAGCTTTATGTTTCCTTTAGATTCGGTTTTTAATTTAAACCTGAAAATAAGCAATTGAAATGATAAATTAGTTAATGGACTTGAAAATCATATTACAAAATTAGGTATTAGGTACCTGTCCAGACCAAGATTCACAATATCAGTTTGTAAAAGTTGATGTGACCCTCCAAGGAAGTATTGCCTTATTTTATCAGTCAAGGTTACTGCAGTGGGAGCCCAGCATGACAACTCTATCTCGTGATAACCTGGGACAGCAGGCAAACCGCAGCAAGTGTACCCAACTATCCAAGACCTGCCAATTGAATCGAGACAGCTAACTTGTGCCAATAATTTCGGCCAACCTAAAAATAATCACAGGGACTAAGAGATACTAGAATTATAGATGAAAATGAAAAAATGTTTATTCAGTTACCAGAAATAGATTAATTTACAATGCTGGGGCCTTCTATTAAGTATAGAAATACCTGTACCAGAAGACCCTGCCTCATCAAATCCATAGTTTAAGAAAGATGAAGCTCTATATGATTATAAGGAGTACGGAACACAATATAGATTATACCTAGTCGGTGCTTAAATTCTGTCACAAACAAAATTGGCTATAAAATGAAAACTAGTCATGATGTTCAAAAAAAGTTTTTTTTGAAGAAAGGTAAGTAATTTAATTTACTTACATTAAACACAAAATTTATTCAAAATGATTGCCACCATTTTTCACACAAGCCTTCAATCTTAGTGGATTGAGGTCAGGGCTAGATGAGGGCCAATCTTGATGCCTTATTAGCTCGATATTCTGGCGCTCAAACCACTGAGCTGAGTTGTTTTAGCCTTATGAGCAGGTGCGGAGTCCTGTTGAAACACAAATGGCCGTCCTCCAAAGAGTGTCTGGGGCAGATCTTTTACTATGCGATCTAAAACCGTGTCTTGGTACACTTTTGCACTGGTTTTGACACCTTTTTCACAAAAATGCACTTCAGTAGGGCCATAGTAGGACACTCCCAACCCAATCATGACTGATGATGGATGATGGCCGTGCTGCACTCTAGTAATGGCATTTCCAGCGGCCGCAGAGCTGATAGCGTACACCCTGTCATTTTGTTTGTTGTACTTCTCTTAGATATTAAAAATTTACTCGTCTGTAAACAGGATATCGCGAAGACTGTTTCTTGCGTATACCGCTTTAGCAAAACTTTGCATTTTTTGGCTCTTATAGCTATCAGACGCGCGTTCAGAAGATGTCCACTCTTTTTTCGGTAAGCTCGTAGTCCCAGGTCTTCATTGGTTACTTTTTTTACGGTACTTCTGGTTAATCCCATCTCCAAAGCCATCAGTTTCTTCTTGCGGACGGGATTTCTTGCAATAAGCGCCTTGATTGCTTTGATGACCCCTGGAGTCCTAACGGAACGAGGTCTGCCAGTTCTTTTCTCGTCATCGACACTAGAGGTTTCATTTTACCTCTGGATGGTACGGTACACAAACCTCTTCGTGATTTTTAATTTTTGAAGCAAGTTAAATATCGTCTTCGGTGGATGGCCGCAACGATGCAATGCAATTACTGCTACTCGGTCCTCTTTGCGAGTCCACTCCATCGTAAAAAATGAATGAATTTAATTGTGATTTGGCAGATTATTAATCAAAAAATATTTGAAAATCGAACACCATTTCATTTTTTTTTCTAGGTGTTCTTTTTTTAAAATAAATGGCCAGTGACAGTATTTAAGAACCGACTAGGTACTTATTTTCCAGAATATTTTCCCACTCATCCCGTGACCATGCCAGACGGAACTTGGAGGAAAATATCAAAGTAAAAATATCACAGTGAGTACTCCATACTCCACATGTTTAAAGTGACCCAGTCAATCCAGGTCCGGATTAAGCCATGTAGGTAGAGGCACTTAGGTAATGCAAGTTGCAGCCTGCAGGGCTCTCCCCTTTTCTAATGATTGTTGTCTGTCTGTCAATGTTATTGAGTTATGTACTTATGGGCCAATCTTATAAGCTACATACATATGTATATCAAGTAACTAAATGTTTTTAAAATGACAGCATAAAACTTATTTTTCTCACAGGCCAAGGGGCCCGAAGACAGAGCTAGGCCACAGGCAGTTGCCTACATTGCCTATTGGATAATCCGGCCCTGGGTAGACCTAAAATCTTCCTGTCTTTATGATTAATAAACTATAATGATAAGTAAACCTTGCAATCCTTTAGTAATGTAGTGTATATCAAGAGGATGAGTCCATACAACAGTGCCGTCGTAGGTAGTCTGTCCAGAAATTGTCTGACCTTCCGGGAAACCAGATGCAATAGTCCAGTTCGGACCTAAAAAATACACAACCTATAGCACTTGCAAAAGCATAGTTCATATGAAAGTATCAAGGAGAATTTACTCAAATTTTAAGTTTTTTTTAAAGTATTTTAGTAAACAAAAAAGCAAGTAAAATCAACAGCCCACTGCTGTTTTTACCAAAGCTATATAATCTGGATTTGATGGATTCCTTTCCATTATGAAATTAAAGGTAACCCTGTAGGTAAGTATGTAAACTTCTAATGCACAAACATCACTGAAAACAATATCTACAAAACAGTGAAAACATGAGGTAAACCATTGAGTTATTATTACGTACATTTATACTTCAATGAGGTAAACTTGAAATGCACAAACCTGATTGAAAGGAATATCTACAAAACAATGAAGATTTCTCACGAAATTTGCTTGCACCGTAAATATGTCCGAGTATATGTAATTCTGCCATCAGAAATCGATTTTATGAAAATGCATTCCCAATGTATTTCTATCTATACACGGGCAGCAAAAAAATCTAAAACTATTTTTCTCACTATAATCAGTTTGTTTTGTTTGTTTGTTGTTTCTATAGTAACCATAACCATAGAGTATATATATTGAATACCATAACCAACTGATGCCGTGAAGTTCGACACCACCTGTCATCTAAGGCTGAGAATCAGAGTGCATTTGGAGTCCGAACTCAATCTTACAAACTTCACTCTAGTATGGGATCACGTCGCTTTTTGACGTTTGTAAGATCGAGTTCGAACTCCAAATGCACTCTGAATCTCAGCCTTAGACCATCTAACATGGTCTAAGCTTGTCATGGATTTTCAAAAAATTGGTTTCATTCGTTAGTTTTGCGTATTTAGACATCTTATAATATTATTGTGGTTTTGCGTTAGTTTCGTTTGTTTTAAGTAAAGAATTCGTTTGTTTCGATTTCCTTCTACGATTTCAAATTCAAAATTCCGTAAAATTCGACCTTGAAGTTGGATACCACCTGGCACCGATTTCAAAAATAATGATGCCATTCGTTAGTTTTGCGTTAGTTTCGTTTGTTTTATCCATAATGTTCGTTTGTTTCGGCCTGCAACTATTTTTTTTTTCATATTGAAATTTTGTATGGGATTTCAAATATAATCGGACCGACCTGAAACAAAAGCCATTCGTTAGTTTTGTTTGTTTTATCCATAAAATTCGTTTGTTTCGGCCTATAACTATTTTATTTTCTTTCAAATTCAAATTTTGTGTGGGATTTCAAGTATGCTCGCATCGACCTGAAACAGAAGCCATTCGTTAGTTTTGCGTTAGTTTCGTTTCATTTTTGTTTGAAGTTTCGTTTGTTTTATCAATAAAATTCGTTTGTTTCGGCCTACAACTATTTTTTTTCAAATTCAATTATTGCCACCGTGAAGTTGGACTCCACTTGTCATGGATTTTCAAAAAATTTATCTCATTCGTTAGTTTTGCGTTAGTTTCGTTTGTTTTACGTATAAAATTCGTTTGTTTCGACTTCCGTCCACGATTTTTTTCAAATTCAAAAATTCGGCCATGAAGTTAAACAACACTGGCACCGATTTCAAAAATAATAATGCCCTTCGTTAGTGTTACGTTAGTTTCGTTTGTTTTATCCATAGAATTCGTTTGTTTCGGCCTGCAACTATTTTTTTTTTTCAAATTCAAAGTATGTATGAGATTTTGAAATATGCTCGGATCGACCTGAAACAAAAGCCATTCTTTAGTTTCGTTTGTTTTATCCATAAAATTCGTTTGTTTCGGCCTGCAACGATTTTTTTTTTCAAATTAAAATTTTGTAAGTATGGTGTTTTAAATATGCTCGGATCAACCTGAAACAAAAGCCATTCATTAGTTTTGCGATAGTTTCGTTTGTTTTATCTATAAAATTCGTTTTAATGACCGTTTTATTTCCGTTGGATTCTGAAACGTGAAGCTGGACACCACTTGGCACCGATTTCAAAAATAATAATGACGTTCGTTAGTTTTACGTTGGTTTCGTTTGTTTTATCCATAAAATTCATTTGTTTTGGCCTGCAACTATTTTTTTTCAAATTCAAAGTTTGTATGAGATTTTAAAATATGCTCGGATCAACCTGAAATGAAAGCCATTCGTTAGTTTTGCGATAGTTTAGTTTGTTTCCTCCATGAAATTCACCCAAAACTTCCTTTTTTTCAAATTCAAAATTCTGGGCCCTTGGATTCTGAAACGTGAAGCTGGACACCACATCACACCGATTTTAATCAAAATGGTACCAATCGTTAGCTTTTCGATAGTATCGTTTTTTTATTAATAAAATTCGTTTGTTTCGATCTGCAATCGTTTTTTTCCTAGATTGGAAAGTTTGGCATCATTTAGGCATCCAAAAAAGTTACTTCTCTTCTCCCATAGATGGCGCTACCTGTATGATAATTTTTAGTACCTATTCTTGTTTATGTTCAAAGCTTGTATATATACTTACAATTGCCACCGATCATTAGTTTTAGGTTTAATTCATACAAATTGATACAAAACTTTGTTTGTTTTGGCTTAGAATCTTTTATTTTCTCCAAATCAAAAACGTGAAGTTGGACACCCCATCTACTATCTACGAGCGCACGTGATCATTATTTGTAGTTGTAAACGTAAATACATAATTGCGTTAGTGTGTGTACCCGACGGAGCGGTCAGTAGCGAGCGAGCCATCGTTCGAGTCACTTGTGCATAGTGTTTTCACGCTGCTAATGTGCATGAAGTACCATCAGCATGTCATATCACACGGCTGAAGGAAAACGCAAAGTAATTTATAGCGAGGTAAGATTTTTTATTCATTTTAAAACTTATTAAAGGTAATTTTCTAGTTTGATAAAGTCCGGTTTGTGGATCGCGTTTGATATTTAAAAATTTTTCTCGAGAAAAGATTTTTTTAAAACAAACGTAAAAAAACTATCAATTAAAAATAGTTATTTATTATTTTCAGGGACGCGCCATTATTGCTCGAGTGTATCACTTTCTTCAAGACGAGTATAATTTTATGAAAGCAAACAATGTGGATAATTGTGATTTAAGTCCTTTGGCTAATATACGGAAACGTACTGCTGAAGCTACAGGAGTCAGTGAACGCACTGTAAGTACAATTTTAAAAGAAGAAAAAGAGCTGCCATCTTCTGCAGGTTTTACCTCACCTATGAAAAAACGACGTAAGAAAAATAATAAATTTGATTTAGGCAACATGAACCTTGAAATTATTCGTACTACTGTGCAAAATTTTCATATTGTGGAAAGGCAACTACCAACATTGTCAAAACTGCGATCAGCTTTGAGAGAAAAGATTGGGTTTGATGGGTGCTTAAACACATTACGTTCAATACTAAAGAAATTAGGCTATAAATCTAAAAAAAAATGGAAATAACAGAGAAACATTACAAGAAAGACATGAGATTCAACTTTGGCGTACCAACTTTTTTTTAAAAAATCATCAATACCGTTTGGAGGGTCGTCCTATTGTGTACACTGACGAAACATATGTTTTGACTTCTCACGTGCGGCAAAACACCTGGTTGGTTAAAAACAATGACACTAAAGGCAATAAACAGTTTTCTAAGAAACTCAGCACAGGAAGCCGATTCATTATAGTGCATGCAGGTAGCAGCGATGGTTTTGTACCTAATGCTTTACTGGTCTACAAAGCGGCATCTACGTCAGGAGATTATCACTCTAATATGAATTATGATAATTATTCTAAATGGCTTAATGAAAAATTATTGCCCAACTTACCGGAGAAGTCGGTTATTGTTATGGACAATGCATCCTATCACAATACTAGAAGCAGCAAAATACCGACCTCTAATTCCAGTAAAGGGGAAATGCAAAACTGGTTGACAGAGAATGACATTTCATTTGATAGTAATTTAAAAAAAGTTGAACTATATGATTTGATCAAAAATAACAAGGACCGATTCATAACATTTAAAATAGATGAATTTATAAGAAGAAAAGGTTTTGAAATCTTAAGACTTCCTCCGTATCACCCAGAGCTAAACCCGATAGAAAATATTTGGGGTATTATAAAAAACCGCATTGCTTCAAAAAACATAGGTCAAAACATGACCATTGTTCAAAGTTTAATAGATGAATGCATAAATGATATAGACCAAACCACCTGGCGAAATATATGCAATCATGTTGAAAAAATTGAAAAAGAATACATGAAGTATTTTGATTATGATTTCCAGTTTATTATAAATGTTGGAGAAGATGATGAAAGTGACAATGACAGTGGGGATGATGATAGTGACACGTGTAGAAACATTAGATGAAGGATTGATATAAATTATGTATGTTAATCATATTAATTGACAGATCTTTTTATGTTGTGTAAAGATATGTTTAGGTTTAATTTCTTTTGTGTTTATTTAATTTTCTACCTGTAATTAATTATATATATATATATATATAACTTTAAAGGTGTTGACTTCTATTTATTTTGACCAATCCTCATAAACATAAAGAAGACCTTAAAATTAAAAAATTGGAAATATCCACAACTTCTATGAATTAATTTTTGTTTGCTAACCGTACGCACGGTCACTGTCACGCCTACATTGACGCGTAAACAGATTGGTCCCCCACACAACTAAAGGCGCCGTGCGCTTGTAGATTGCAAGTACTATACCAATCGCTAGCTTTTCTTTATTGTCATTTGTTGTATTAATAAAATTTGTTTGTTTCGGTCTGCAACCGTATTTTTTTTTAATTCAGCATCCAAAAGTTGTGCCGCTATTCTCCCGTAGATGGCGTTGGAAGTATTTGGAGCCAGGTCCGGACTTGGATGTTAAATCGGCTCAGGCATTTTATTGTGATCAGTAAAATTAAAATTATAGCAAAATTTTGACAATAACCTTAGCATGAAAACATCACGTTTACGTCACAGTTGAGTTAATGTTAGATTTCGTATAAAATCTGACAACCGCCCTAAATAACAGTCCATCCATCAGCCCATGTTCGTCCACTGCTCTACTGCTGGACATAGGCTTTTCCCATATTTCGCCACTCATGGCGGTCCTCCGTCCTCCTCATCCAGCCGCCACCCACAACGTCGTTCAGGTCGTTGGTCTAGCGGGCACGAGGTCAGCTTTAACGCTTTGCTGTACGTGGTCTCCATTCTAGAGCCTTTCGGCCCCAACGGCCATCATGTCGGCGACAAATATGGCCTGCCCACTGCCACTTTAACTTACTGATTCTGCATTCTATGTCAGTTACTTTCGATGTCCGACGGATCTTCTCATTTCAGATTCTATCCATCAGAAATACCCCAAGCATTGCCCGCTCCATAGCTCGCTGAGTGACCTTAAATCGATGGATTAGGCCCTTTGTGTAAGAGATAACGTCTCAGTGCCATACGTCATCACAGGAAGGACGCACTGGTTGTACATCTTAGCCCTAGGCGAACAGTAACAGAGCGTAACCCTTAATAAAGCCGTATTAAAAATTGATGTCTTCAGTATTTGTTGTTCAAATACAGTACCTATACTAGTTGAAATTAAATTAACCGACCAAATTCATATTGGAGACTCGGTTAGTGATCAAGAACTGGGATCAGTTATCCGTTTGCCCAATTTCTAAAAATATTTTTTTGCTCCATTTCTGGCTGGACTAGTTTAGTGCAGGCACTAAGGGGCAAAACATTTTTTTTTCGAATTTCACCTGGAGGGTCATTAAACCTTGTTTCTGATAACCAACCGAGTTTCCAGTATGAATCTGCTCGGTTGTTTTAATTTCACCTAGTATAGGTACTGTATTTAAACAACAAATTCTGAAAACGTCGTTCTGTTACTGTTCGCCTAGGGCTAAGATGTACCACCAGTGCGTTCTTCCTGTGATGACGTCTGGCACTGAGATGTGGTCTCTTACACAAAGGGCCTGATCCACCGATTTAAGGTCGCTCAGCGAGCTATGGAGCGGGCATTGCTTGGGGTATCTCTGGTGGATAGAATGCAGAATCAGTAAGTTAAAGTGGCAGTGGGCAGGCCATATTTGTCGCCGACATGATGGCCGTTGGGGCCGAAAGGCTTTAGAATCGAGACCACGTACAGCAAAGCGTAAAAGCTGACCTCATGCCCGCTAGACCGACGACCTGAAGGATGTTGTGGGTGGCGGCTGGATGAGGAGTACGGAGGACCGCCATGAGTAGCGAAATTTGGGAAAGGCCTATGTCCAGCAGTGGACGAACACGGGCTGATGAATGGACTGTTTGCTTAGGGTGGTTGTCAGATTTTATACGAATTCTAACATTAACTCAACCGTGACGTAAACGTGATGTTTTCGTGCTAAGGTTATTTGTCAAAATTTTACTTTAATTTTAATTTTACTGATCATGTTAAAAATGCCCGAGCCGATTTAACATCCAAGTCCGGACCTGGCTCCAAATACTCCCAACGCCGTCTACGGGAGAATAGCGGCACAACTTATGGATGCTGAATAAAAAAAAATACGGTTGCAGACCGAAACAAATAAATTTTCAAATGACAATAAAGAAAAGCTAGCGATTGGTACAGTTTTGATCAAAATCGGTGCGATAGGGTGTCAAACTTCACGGTTTTGATTTGGAAAAAATAAAAAGATTCTAAGCCAAAACAAACAAATTTTTGTATCAATTTATTTCTTTCTAAAACTTTATTGCACAAAACAAAAGTTGCATTTACAACAGGTGGACTTAATGCTAAAATCATTTTCTCCCAGTCAACCCGACAAAAAGTACAAGAAATGAACAGAGGCAGGCGTGCAGAAAGGCTTTAAGATATAAAAAAATAAGTGAGAAAAAAAAGCATTTATGTACTAATAAATAAAATAGATAAGTAGATTTGTAGGTAAATACTAAATACATAAATTAATAAAATAACATAAATATATTTTAAACAAATAAAAATAATTTCTACATAAATACGATTATATTATATTATTTTTTTGAAAAATATACATAATACAATAATAAATACAAGAATAAATTACTAGTCGTGATAATTTCAGATTGCTATGTTGATACCAGATTTACTGTATTTTGCTAAGATAATGTCTGCGCAATGAAACGCATGACGAGACGGGGCATTTCTAATTTTAAGGGGTAGATCGTTCCACAAACGGACAGCCGTGACGGCAAAAGAATCGGACATAAAACCAGAACGGTGAGAAGGAAAAGACAAGAGAAGGTTGTTAGAGGACCTGAGAAGTTTACAGTGGGTGTTATCTAAAAGTTGAAACAAAGATTTGAGGTAAGGGGGAGTATACGGGTCATTAATAATAGAGAAAAGAAGACAAAGAATTCTAACATTCCTTCGCTCACGAACTGGAAGCCAGTGTAACCTGGAACGGAACTCAGACACATGATCGTATTTGCGAAGACCGAAAATGAAGCGAATACATGTATTGAGCAAACGATCAAGCTTGTTAAGGAGTTCATCTTTAAGGTCCAAGTAACACACGTCAACGTAATCAATTGAAGGAATAAGAAAAGAGTTAGCAAGAGACATTTTTGTTGAAATAGGAAGAACGTTTTTAAGACATACGTGGGACGCACTATAAGTTTCCGGAATGAATATGAAAAAATACTATTAAAGGTACAAAATTAATTTATTGTTTTTCAAAATAATCTCCCTTGGCGTCTATGCACTTTTTCATTCGATCAAACCAGTTTTGAAAACTTTTGTGCCACTCCCCTGTGGTGACCTCTGAAACGTGTTTTTCATACTCCTCGACAGCCTCTTCTGGTGATGAAAATCGTTGACCGCGTAATTGGTTCTTAATTTTTGGGAACAGAAAAAAGTCACAAGGTGCCAGGTCGGGACTGTATGCAGGATGACTCATGAGTTCTACATTTTTGGTCTTCAAAAAGTCGTTTGTCTGTCTGGCCGTATGAGAACTAGCATTGTCGTGGTGCAGGATGATACGGCGTTTACGGTTATTTTTACGGAGTTCGTCAATAACTTCCGGCAAACAAATGGTCGTGTACCAGTCACTATTCACGGTACGACGATTCTCTAAAGCAACAGTAGCCACGTGTCCAGTTTTATTAAAAAAAGAAGCAATCATCCGCTTAGATGCACTTTTCACGCGCGCCACTTTGGTTGGTTTCGGCTCATCTTGAAAGACCCATACGCTCGATTGCTGCTTTGTTTTGGGATCGTAGCAATAAATCCATGTTTCCTCACCTGTTACTATGTCCCACACCAAATTTGACGCACCTTCGTTGAATCTGGTAAGCATGGCACTGCACCAAGTGACGCGGTCCGTTTTTTGAGCCTCGGTCAAGTTGTGTGGGATCCACCGCGAGCACAGCTTTCTCACACCCAAATGTTTGTGTAGGATTGATTGTATTTGACTCATGCCTATTTCTAAGGATGCGCGAATTTCATGGTAGGTCACATGCCTGTCTATTTCAATCATACGGCGCACAGCATCGATGTTTTTGTTGGTCACAGCGGTGGACGGCCGACCATCGCGAGATTTGTCACTGAGATTGATACGATCACGCTTGAATTCTGCAAACCAGCTATAAACAGTCGTCTTGCATGGTGCTTCATTGCCAAAAGCTGTTTCAAGCCGAGCGATGCTCTGTTGAGCTGTCAAATTACACTTAAAATCGTAGAAAATCATACTACGAAAATTTTCCCGAGTTAAATCCATGTTGATGCAGACACACATTTTTTTAAATGGCGCCACGAGGTAAAAACAAAAGACAGTCAGATGAAACAAACTGCATTCTACAGCCAAAGAGTTCTATTTTGAAATGTTGCAATAAATTTTTAAATATTGTTTATGTAAGTGGCCAGTTCCGGAAACTTTTAGTGTTACCTATGTATAAGAGAATGCAATGAAACATAAAACTTGCGGGAAACATTCATGATATGAACGTTCCAATCAAGGTTTTCGTCAATGACAAGGCCAAGGTTAGTAAGAGAGTAAGTAAAGGCAATATTACACCCATTATAGCTTACCTTTCCCAAGAGATCAGGATCAATTTTAACAATCTGTCGTGTGCTACCAACAATAATAGCCTGACACTTGCTTGGGTTTACAGCAATTCCAAAGCGTTCGGACCAAGACTGAAGACTCGGTAGATCCCTATTTATCTTGTTTATACAATTGGTGGTAGAGCTAATGCCGGGCTCGACTGTGGAAGTACCACCATCTTACTCGCAAATCCTCCCGAAGTTATTCGGGGGAGAGTAAGAGGACAGCTCTCAGGCAAAAAAACCAGGCGGCCTACCATTGCCTGGGACCGATGGATGTCGGTATATCCATCTCCAATTGCCGGGCCTTATATAAATCAGAGTGGTGACGGGCAGCGGCGTCACTGGTGCAAGGGTTTCGGCACCGCGCTCACCAACCCGCCTGCCCAGCGTGTGTGAGTATGGGCATTTCTTCCAGGAGGACCGCCAAGAGTGGCGAAATCCTGGAAAGGCCTATGTCCAGCAGTGGACGAAACAGGCTGATGGATGGAATGATAATTAATTTACACAATTACTAGCCTAAACGGTAGAAAATAACATTGTTATAAGTTTACGGTAATTAAACAATGTATTAATTTTTTAATTTTCTTGGTACACCTTAAAAACCTAGTGGCCCTTATTTTGTTTTGACTAGTATATTATTTAATTAAATTCAGACACCCAGAAAAGATATTATGTTAAAGATTAAAATATAATAATTAATAACTTATCAACTTACTTTTGCACGAATCCATCTCTCTTTAATGTTTGCAACATTTGGAAATGCAAATAGTGATTCGACTCCAATCATTTGCTTTTGTGCAATTTAGCACGAAACATTACCCATGAGGTGGCATTTTTTACAAAAAAATATTCAAATCTTTGATTAAAGATTCAAACCTAACTATCCCACTACGGGAAAATTTATTGTTTTTTTTATTTTATTTGACATTTCAGGTTGCCTCGTTTCAATACACCAAATAATGAATGGCGTCCATTTTGAATTCAAACCGGATGAAAAATAGAAAGCAATTTAACATCTTTTTTGAAGTTTAATTAATAATTAAATAAATAAAAAGTTACAACTAAAAAAATAATACATAAATATGAAAAAAAATCTAAAGTAATAAGTTTCCTAAATCTTATGAATAAATACGGTCCTTTAAAATAAAATGGGATTGAAAAATTTGTTGTTAAAAATCCTATAGTAAAATCGCTTGTACCACTAGTGATGACGTCATCACTAAAAGCCATTTCTGTTGTAAGGCCTGATATATAGACGGTGTTGACTGTACCACGGCCTGTGTAAAAGGGATCTCATATCATTTTATCCATGAAAGGATAATTGGGTCTTCTGTGATTATTGACCATTGATCATAAAAGTAAGACCACCTGCCGGCGTACTTTACCATGTTTATCGACGGGCTCGAAGGTAGAGGTCGACTGTGCAGGGGTAGTGGCAGCGACGAGATGGATGTTGGCACTCGTTGGTCCCTTTCTAACACGTTAGAAACTCAACAACACTATATAGGGTTACATAAAAACAATTGGCGAAACTCAAACCAAAGGTAGTGTTCATGTATAGAAACAAGACTGTGGAATTAGTTTTTGAAAATTCTAAAAGTCAATATTTAATTTTAAAGTTTTTCCAGACGAGACACACCCAACACAGCTGATTGTGTCGCCTAGACAGAAGACAACCAGCCCCCTTATCGTCTAACTTCAAATTTAAAATAAAACAAAGCAATATTGTCTAAAACGATTACGCGCGAAAACAACAAAAAGAAAAGTCCGCGACGACGTGCGGGCGGTATTATCAAAGACCCCCGCTGTCCGTGGATCCAAGTTGCCGCCGCACGTACTAACGTGTTTCACAGACTATTCCCGGCGGGGAATCCCCACAAGCCGAATTACCGCGATGCCCCCCGCCCCGCGGCCCCGCCGCGTCCGTCGCCGCCGTCAGTAACCGCGCAAACGCATCAACGCAATATTGTGTGTGTCTGTAATCGTAAGTGAAAAGTGACAAAAAGCAACATGCCGTATGCCTACATCAACTCGGGAGTACTTTGATATGGTGATGTGTTACATGGCTAGTGGCTTCGTGCTGGACTTTGCTCGGGAGCTGTACCAACGTCTGCACCCTCACGGTAGCGTGCCTACTCGCACCACAGTGCTCGGCGCAACCCAGAGGTTGCGGGATTACGGTGTTTTTCGGCGCCCTAATTACGATGGCGGCCGTCCTCGTCATAGGCACCTGGAGGATGAAGCCCTCGAATTCTTTGAGATGTTCCCGGAAGCAAGTACTAACGATGGAGCGAAGGAGTTCGGTGTTAGCCAATTTTATTGTCGGCACCTGCTGCGAGAGGGCGGGCAACACCCATATCATTTCACAAAGGTACAAGAACTACTTGAGCGTGACTACGGGCCCCAGATTGTGTTTTGTGAGTGGTTGTTGCAGAACTGCAACCGAAACATCTTTTGGACTGACGAGTCCTCATTCACGCGGGTCGGACTGTTTAACCAACATAACGCACATGTGTGGTCGCCTCACAACCCTCACGCAATTCGAGTGGATCACGTGCAGTACCGTGTTTCCGTGAACGTATGGGCTGGCATCGTGAACGGTCACATCGTGGGGCCTCTGTTCCCGGAGAGGCTGAATAGTGCTACATATTTCGAGCTGCTCGAGCATGTGGGGGACCTTCTGGACGAGTTACCACTAGATGTACATCGTGGCGGCGGTCTCTTCTACCAGCACGATGGAGCACCCGCTCACTTCGCGCTAGCAGTGCGCCACTATCTCAATGAGAAGTACGGGCAGAGATGGAGAGGAAATGGAGGTCCGGTTCCTTGGCCTCCACGTTCACCAGACCTTACACCGTTGGACTTCTTTTTGTGGGGACGTGTGAAAGATTTGGTGTACACAGACAATTTTCTTTCTGTGAGAACTGTGGCGCTACTAAAAGCCAAAATAATAAGTGCGTTTGACGTAGTGCGATAGGATCGAGAAACACTTGGAAGGGTGCAGTCTAACATACTGAGACGTGCTAACCTGTGCATTCAGTACAATGGACGGCACTTTCAGCAGCATTTGTAAAAAGGTAAATAATTTGATTCTCATCACTGTACTTTCCGCTTATTTAGTTATCGTGCCAAACGCTAGCAATATGTTCGGCACGCACACACATTTCTATTCGAACTTTGTGTTATTTTAGCAAAACGATAAACCCTGAATTCCACCTAAACTTCATCAAAACAACTTTCTTTGCTGTTAATAATCAGGGCAAGCAAATGAAAATGTGTTGTATTAAATGATATTACGGTGATAGGCAATAATATTTCAAAACGAAATAATTAGGTACCTACCTACTAGCATAACGACCGTCCATAGTCGGTTATTATTAAGGTGTGAGCGTGTCCTTGAAAGCGGGATTTCATTCAACCGGCCTGAATCGTCTAACGTGAACATCTATCGCTATCGCTTGTCGTGTCAATCGCTTTTCAAATGATGTGCGATGCCATTTATAGCTAATGATGATACGTTTGAAAGCGATAGCGATAAATGTTGAAGTTAGACTTTAAGGGGGCTGGTTGTCTCCTGTCTAGGCGACACAATCAGCTGTCTTGGGTGTGTCTCGTCTGGAAAAACTTTAAAATTAAATATTGACTTTTAGAATTTTCAAAAACTAATTCCACAGTCTTGTTTCTGTACATGAACACTACCTCTGGTTTGAGTTTCGCCAATTGTTTTTATGTAACCCTATATAAGTATATTACTCGTATATATATTATATACACTGGCAACTTGCTAGACAAGGATACACGAGTAGCGGCAGCTATCTCGCTCGGCTCGTTTTTCGCTTGAAAATGGTATCATAATAATTACAACCTTATTTCCAAGGAAATAAATTCTAGTTTAGTTGAGCTAAAATTGGACAGTGCACAGTCTTGTTATTATACAATGTCTTTGGGACGTTGTGCCACCGCCGCGCCGCCTGGCGCAATCCCATCGCGTGACGTCACTATTTTGTGTCGCTTAAAGAAATAGCCCAAAGAACTGTTCGCAATACTATTTCCACGTAGTGCAATTCCAAAGAAAAACACGCAAACCTGTATAGACTTGTCTATTGATTGCTAACAGAGATGGTACAGACCATTCATTATAAGAAGTCCACTGGTTTAGGAAATGGTAGCACTGCATATAATGTTGCCAATGGCTCACGTAGCATTCAACCTACTACACATTACTAATATTTACTTAACTACGGTTTTTATATAGATATTAATAGACTACTCTTTAATGAAAATAAAATGTACAGAATGAAAAAAATCAAAATTATCAATTATTTAGTGATTTTTATTTCGCAAACAGTACGTATGATCTAATGGTATGAATAGCTATACATGTATGTCTGTACTAAAACAGTATTTTTTTATTTCTTGTCCTAGCTCGATGACGTTTGTTCTAAATCGTCGAGCTCCCGTTTTTTACGTTTTTGACTATTTTTATCAGGCGACTTAATGTGAACGCTTTTTTCTGATATGCCTGCAAAAGTAAGTGAATAGCTAATTATTATTTGCCCATAAAATTGGTTTTATGTTTAAAGCTGGTATCTCTATTTTACTAACCCGTCATGGCACTGACACTAGATCAAACCTGATCGGTAGGAATCACGGTGCATTGTTTGCATTTTGTCTTTCACAAAAGGCGTACCTGCAACACAATATCTTTTGCACTATTGTTCTACGGCTTTGGCAATAATAATACATTATTAATCAAATAATTTTCAAAAATCTGACTGACAACAAAATTACAGCAAAAGCTTGACAAGCAGTGATGCCACCATGAACCCAAAGGACAAGTTATGATGAATGGTCTATACAGACTAAAGTACTGTCCGAGTATCTGTTGTTTTAATTCTGTTGTTGATAAAACTGTAAAGGTTCACTACTTTAACATGAAAATATGTTCACCTGATAGGTTTATCGGCGAGGGCGTACAATTCCGTGAACCTGTGGATGAAGGCAAAGTGGATTCTTCTTTTCCGTGTTTGCGACGACCTTTCTTCATTTTTCTTTCCAATTTCTTCAGTTTACGTGAAATATATTCTAACTCACTACAATCAGAATGCTTTCTTTTAGGCATATCACAATCCTTACGGTTTCAATTAATATCGGGACTTAGAAAACGTGCGGAGCAGCCGAGCACTACAATGTGAATGTTGAACGGGAGTCGGGACGATAACTACCTAAATTAAGAAAAAAATATTCAGGTACATATTATATATTGTATCTAATCTCGAGGAAGAAGCACGAGTATAATACTCATTACATCTCGTATAATTTAAAAATATTACATGATATGACACTGTCATCATAAACATAAACTTGTTATAAACTAGCAAAAATTTTGTGAAAATGGGTCCCAAAATAAATAGGACAAGAGATATTGAAAATTTATGGCGAACTACCATTGAGAATGCAGAAATAAATGATGAATTTTATAAAGTAAAAATTGTGATGTTCGATGCCGCAGGAAGCGATCCGGACCGCATATATCTCGATAAGTTTGAAAACAACGCAGGAACGGGTAATAGATTCGTCATCAAGAATATTTCTAAGTCAGAAACCATGTTCATGATCCACCAACTTGGAAGGAGCGGAACGTCAACCAACGATGACCTAAAAGTTTTTGAAAAAGCCCAAAATTACATCTCAGACAAGAAAGAAATCCCATCAGAAAATATAGCATTAATTATTAAACACCTAATTTTACAATTGAAAGATGAGGCCTTATTAATTAAACATCGTAAAATGGAAGTCAAAGAAGGTATGAGTCGAGAATCCCAAGTAATGATAAATAAATTAGAAGTTACAGAACCTGAGCATAACCAAAATCAAGAAGTATTCAACACACCAAAAGGTAAAAGCAAAGGTAAAAACGATCCAGTTGAATCTCGATATGAAGTGAAAGATAAAAAGTACAACACTCTGCTAAGGACAAGAGGCGAGGAATGGAGAGACGTGATCTATGTGGAAGATTATCCTATCGATGGACCCAACCTGTATGTTGCAGTTACCAATTTTTGCGACCCTCATCTTGCTCACTGTCTTATAAAAATAAAGGTACCGGTAACAGCGGTCGTTCAAATTAAAATAAACGCACCATTATCACAAATACCTCCAGATTTATCACCTGTAGTTACAAAAAGAGTACAAAGTCAGTCGGAAATCCTCACAATGAAGTATGTCCATTACTGGAAAGATTTGGAACGGTCTCGCAATGCTAAAGATACAGCAGATGATCTTCGGAATACAGCCTTCATCATCTTTTCCCCGCCGTACAAGAATACCGAACACTTATCAGCAGACCCCGATAAAATTTACGACGAATTGAGTTACCTCTTGTACGACATTCAAGATTTGACTAGACAACACCTTCATTATCTAGACAATATTTCCACTCATACCATTAAGTCAAATACATTTGACAAACGATTCTTTGAATATTATGAAAATATCATTCAAAACCTACCTCTTGAATGTGTGACAATTTACTCAGTATTGGAAAGTATGCTTCAGACTGTTAGTGAAAGTGATAAAATACAATTTAATCCAGGGCCTTCGACTTCAAATCCAAAGTTTGAAATAAATAAATCGACAAAAGGGATGACTGGTAACAAATCTGAAAAGGCTCAAAATCTCGTAACTGAAGTTTTTAACACTCTATGCAGGGATGATAAAACTAAAATGTCCTATCGTCTAACGTATGGAGAGGAATTTGAAAACCAAAGAGATCCTATTATCATAAATTACGGAAACATTGCCAAATATTCTACATTTCATTTAGAGAACTTGGATTTAAATAATGTTATTAAATCCACCTTGAGTGGATTACCCATACATAAGCTTTGGCTTAATCAGGATCGACCGGAAGGTGAACTTGAAGCAAAAATTAATTATCACGTTAACGTTTTGCTTTCATGCTTCGAAAGAAAAGATGTAGAAACTTCTGAGCTCACCAGACTCATCCATATCCTAAATTGTAGGAAACTCTACAATAATAGAAGTTCACTTCTCAAGCCATCCCAACTTGACAAACAGATGACAATTACTGAAATGAAAGATTCCTACTTAAGGCGAAGCGTGTTGACAGACTCTATTGCAAAATGTTCATCTCTGTCAATTAACATGAACACTTTTTCACCTATACGTAATCGACTCTTAAATAAAATGGCTGAAATAGAAAAAAAACCGTCATTATATATTCCCATTGAAGGTCCTAAACTTCAACGAATTACATTTCTTTTTGATTGTCCCGATATTAGCGAATTAGTATCTGCCACAGAAATAGCTGCTGAACACCCAATAAACCACATTATCGATGATTTCGAATATTTTGAAGACTTTGAAGATAATAATGCTTTGCAGATTTTGCACGAATCCTTTAATAAATATAACTGCCTAGATTACAAATACTGCAAAATAACAGACTGTCTCATTATCATGTTCTTCAACAGTCATGACAAGTATGGCATTGCACGCGAAGACTGGCGATCTCACATTCCAACTGCAGTTTGTCTACAAGATTTTTTCGACTTTATTTTAGAAGACGAATACGAATGGATTCGTGAAGAAGAAGAAAAATATTATGATATCCAAAACAAGTCAATTAAGTCACATACGGTGGTACATAGGTTACCATCGAAATCTTGCATAGAAAATTGTAATTTAGAGACGGAAATGCTTCTAGAAGGGTCTTTGAAATACCAACAACTGGTCCAAGCAGAACAAGTTAGTGAAACTATTAGGGAAAGCGTGAGCGTTGCTGCTTCAAAAAATACACCACACTCGGAAAAAACTAGTGCTTTGGAAAAACACTCTCCGAAAAACACACGGCATAAAACAATGGAGTCAAAGGCCTCGTCATTGCCCTCCATTGAGATGGAAAATAAAATATTTTCTGCATACGACTTAGGAGACAGAAGGGTCGAAGTGTTTGGGAAAGAAACTGCCTTTTATTCTAGAGATGGTACAAAAATTAAAAGCATTTATTGTGGCATGATTCCAATGCAGTATGAATGGATAATGTTGAATGTTGCACCCGGTGATACGGCTAACGATATTTGGATACACAAAGAACTAGGTGCTTTAACTCAAACTAAGCCTAAAGCTGAGGAATCCTTTCGAATTACCACAAAAGATCAAGTAATGATTAATATCAAGAAACAACATTATCAGATTCCATCAGCGTTGTCCATGGATAAAGAATCACCAGTCATAAAGCCGAATAATGACAAAACTGAATCATTTCACTCGCTTTATGTAACATGGGCAAACGGATTAGTGGTGGAGTCTGTACATGAAGAGAATTCAATGAAACTATCTCATATTAAGCAAACATATCTTACACCTATGTCACATTTGAATGAGGAAACTCGTTGCATAAGTACTAATGGTGAAGTTATCGCCTTCAAATGCACAGGAGATATTGAAATTTTTCAACCAGATGGAACATACTTGAAAATCACCAAGTACCGTAAAAGTTTGATTTATTCCGAAAAAGGATCGCGGAGTTCTTCCACTTCATCAAAAATAAAGAAAAGCGACGCAAACTCAATAAGATCTAATTCCAAGTCTTCCATGTATTCTGCTGTTAATAAAGACGTGCTAGATTACAAGCTTTTTATAGACGAGTACGAGGTGATCACTACCAATGGTCTTAAACAGAGGTGCACCAATAATCAATTTATTGATGTCGAGAAACTTCTGATTAGAACCGCTACAGATTATTACTTAGGTGAAGTATTTTCGAGAAGATTAGATGGTACGTGTATTCTTTTAAACAGTGATAGTACTCGAATAGTAACATATCCCGATGGCACAAAAATTATAACTCAAATTCTTATAGAAGATGAAGAAATTTATCCAGAATGGACAGAAGATGAAATTGCTTGTTTTGAAATTTCTGACACAAATTGTTTTGATACCGCTACTCTTAAATCGAATCCAATGTCATTAAAAAGTTATGGTGAGAATAGCCAGTACAGTGCAAGTATACCTAGTCACCTTGGAATTGATGAAAGAAAATTTAGAACTGATGGGTATATTTCTTTACAAATTGTATATATCATAGAGCATGCCAATTTTGCAACAGTAACTATTGACAAGTCCAATGATGAGATAACCGTAGACTCTCCGAATGGCACGAGCGTTACTTTTGCTCCCAATAATCACTACAAAATTAAACTTGACAAAGCTACAAAATCCATATTTAATGGAAAAAATTTGCATATAGAATACGAAGCCTGTGCAAAATGTCGATCCTATACAACTTGCGATATACGAATTTTTCCCAACAAAGGATCCAGTTTAAACGAATTTCAAAGTGACTGGCTAAAATTAACTGATTCTTTTTGTAAGAAAATACGTATAAACGAAGATGGTGTTATAACTTATTCAGATGAACCTTGTTCTCATACAGGTTTGCACAATGAAGAATCGATTCATGAGGAAGAAGAAACCCCTTTAGTGGCGAATCATGAAAATGGACCCATTAAACACATAGATTTAAAGTCTGATGTGTATTTTCATGGCAAGTGCAGAGAAATGAATTTGTCTCATAGTATGAAATTCTTTGTGTTACGAAGGGATATGAGTTGTTCTGAATTAATTCACAAAACGAACGTGGATGATTACAAGCGTATTTGTCGCTGGAAGCCCTGGTGCAGTATTAACTCCTACAATACCTTCGGAGACCACCGTAGGCTTGTCTCAATATTATCTCCAGTTCATTTAAATGAAACTGAGAAATGGCAAATGAACTCTAAAATGGACGGGAAACCGAAGAATTTAAAGTACAAAGATTTAAAAGTCGACACGGGGAAGGGTTTCTATCAATGGATGAGGCCATATGAATTTCAAAATCAGTCAAAAATACCTGTGGGTGTCCTTTCACCTCGACAACCGAGGGCATTCATACTTAGAACTCTTGAAAAACAATGGCCCGAAAAGGACAGACACCTTAACGGTGCAAAAGAATTAATAACCGCTATCCTGAAATATCGAGAAGTCGTTAGCTCTGATTGCTCCACCTTGCTTAGTGACCCTATCCAAGACACTAGACCAGAAAAAGAAAAGAATATTTATGAAAGTGTGCAAGCTATAAGCCAAAAAATATACGAAGGTTTAAAACAACGCCTTGCTGATGATATCCATTCAGGGATCACCCCTTCGATAACAACTAAGCCCCCAATGAGCTCAGAACAATTACTTCGTATTAGAAACCAAGAAGAACTTCAGCAGATCAGTCTACTTCAGAAACTAGAATCGATAATGGAGCCTAATCCCCAAATAAAGCGATACTGGATGCGCAGGGCTGAGGCGCAGAAAGAGGAAGAATTTTACAAATATCTTCTTCGACTACCTGATGTTCCACCTCCTTATTTTCGTAATATCATTGGAGGGGACATTTGGTCAAAGGTCAACAGTTTGGCTGGAAACGCTGTGGATATGACCGAAAGGAAAAATTCAGAATGTGTCTGTGATGACGAGACTCATGCATGACAAATAGGAATGTTACAGGCATCGATTTATGATACAGGTTATAAATTTGAAAACTACCTACTCATTTTATAATATTCATTCGCCATTTTGATTATGTTTCATTCTTAACTATAGAACTCCGTTATGTCCAGTTTGTTTGTCTATGGTTGCAGATATTCCACTGTTTTAATTTAAAATATTATTTTTACTGAACATACATATATATTTTCAAATAAAAAAAATCTTTTTATCTAATGTCCAAATATAATATCCTGAATCATGTCGAACAAAATTGTCCCAGCAACTTGTCACAATATCATAGGTATGTTACTGTTACTCTGGCTGCCTTATAGGATGTATTAGGTAACTCTACGTTGGTGACACTATAATCCAAATCCAAATCATTTACATATCTACACTATCTACATTTTACATCTACATCTACACTATATCTACATCTACACTATTATATAAAGAGGAAAGATTTGTTTGTTTGTATGTTTGAGGTAAACTTTGGAATTACTGAACTGATTCTAAAAATTATTTCTTTTATAAAAAGCTATACTATTGCTGAGTAACATAGGCTATATTTTGTTTTAATAAAAGTAAGTTTTCAGTTTGAAAATTCAATACTTGTGAACCATATCGGGAGAAAAAACGCTGCTTAGCTGCTTTATCGGCGTTCCTTGACTAAATGGTTAGTTATACGTGATGGAACCAGTTGTTTTTCCATACGAGGAAACTGTATCAGTTTAATTTGACTTAAGATTTCCATCTACAACGATCCTGACACACCTCTTGCTTATATTAAGCTTGAAAAAGTAACTACAACCAGGTTTAAGCATAGATATATGAAATACTATGGTTTAAGTAACAATTTGTTCCCATACGGGAAAACTATATCAGTTTCATTTGACTACAGACTTACATCTACAACGATCCGGACACACCTCTTGCTAATATTTAGCTTAAAAAAGTGATTACAGCCAGGTTTATGTATTGATTTTTGCCCACACGAGAAAGCTGTATGAGTTTAATCTGACTACAGATTTCCATACGATCCTGACACACTTCTTGGCACTTTGGTAAAACATGGTGACCAGGGTCTGATGATGGGACTGGAAGATGGGTATAGGATCTCCTCAACGGAGAACAGCAGACCCTTCGAGTTTGGGCTTATTTGATTAGTCTTTATCAGCACTTTGGTAAAATATGGAGACCAGGGTCTGATTATGGGACTGGAAGATGGGTACAGGATCTCCTCAACGGACAACAGCAGACTCTTTGAGTTTGGGCTTATTTGATTGGTCATTATTAGCACTTTGGTAAAACATGGTGACCAGGGTCTGATGATGGGTCTGGAAGATGGGTACAGGATCTCCTCGACGAACTACAGCAGACCCTTCGAGTTTGGGCTTATTTGATTGGTCTTTATTAGCACTTTGGTATAACATGGTGACCAGGGTCTGATGATGGGACTGGAAGATGAGTACGGGATCTCCTCAACGGACAACAGCAGACCCTTCGAGTTTGGGCTTATTTGATTGGTTTTTATTAGCACTTTGGTATAACATGGTGACCAGGGTCTGATAATGGGACTGGAAGATGGGTACAGGATCTCCTCAACGGAAAACAGCAGACCCTTCGAGTTCGGGCTCATTTGATTTGTCTTTATTAGCACTTTGGTAAAACATGGAGACCAGGGTCTGATGATGGGACTGGAAGATGAGTACGGGATCTCCTCAACGGACAACAGCAGACCCTTCGAGTTTGGGCTTATTTGATTGGTCTTTTTTAGCACTTGGTATAACATGGTGACCAGGTTCTCATGATAGGACTGAAAGATGAGTACAGGATCTCCTCAACGGACAACAGCAGACCCTTCGAGGTTAGGCTTATTTGATTGGTCTTTATTAGCGCTTTGCTTAAACATGGTGTCCGTTGCATATAGGCATTCAAAAAATCAAATTATTTTATTTTCCTTATTTCCACGAAAATCTTTTCGACGCGGGTGGAGCCGCGGGCAAAAGCTAGTATTATATAAAGAGGAAAGATTTGTTTGTTTGTTTGTTCGTATGTTTGAGGTAAACTTTGGAACTAATGAACCGATTCTAAAAATTTTTTCTTTTATAAAAAGCTATAAGTACTATTGCTGAGTAACATAGGCTATATTTTATTTAAATAAAAATAAGTTTTCAGTTTGAAAATTCAATATTTGTGAACCATGTCGGGAGAAAAAACGCTGCTTAGCTGCTTTATCGGCGTTCCTTGACCAAATGGTTAGTTTTACGTGATTAAACTCATATCCCGATCTCAAGATCCTTACACGGCAGCGCTAGGAACTGTTCTGGCAGACCATCGTGTTACAATATGTTCGCTAATTGGGTCAACACAGATACAGGCTGCTCCAAAATTTAAAACCATAATTGCAGTGCCGTCTTAAGTCTATTCGGCCCCGGGGTGCGGGACTCAGCCTGCGCCCTCATTTTCTTTTACACTGCAGCGTGGCATGCGACTGACGACACACTATAGTATGAAAGGGGTCCTAGTCAACCAAGAAAACACAATACACGTAATTTTGATAATGTATTTATTTATTTCTCTAAAATACAAAACTTAAAGTATACAAATAAAAAACTAAACTATTGTCCATTCGAGATATTATGTCAATTTTCTGGAATTAACACTCTAGAAAAGGTACCTACTTCTTCAAAAAAGTGAAGATTTTTCGATGAACCTTCTAAATATTACACTTTTGTTTAAACACGAAAAAGAACATGATGCAAAAACAAAGAAAAGAAGGAACCTATTCGTTGAGAAATCAATAGAATTATGAGTTTATTACAATTAACAGTGATTGTAATGGCGAAAAACACCAGCAACCCAACTCTCGTTTATATTAATATTTAATTGATATATTTATTGTATGTACAGAAGACAGCAAGTCAACCTTTACTTTTCCAGCGTAAGTGGGACTTGCACACGCAACACCTTTATACATTGCAGAGATCAGCTTACGCTGGTCATTTAAAGGTTGAGCTGCTGCCTTCTGTACATTCATCAAACGAACTCAATTTTTCTTGCTTTTCCTCAGTCATTCAAAAAATCAGTAGTCGTTCCAATCTTTAAAACCGGTGAGGCTGATGTCATCTCGAACTATAGACCCATTTCGCTTTTACCAACTATCTCTAAAATTGTTGAAAATTTTGTCAAGTTGCGGCTGTCAACTTTCTCAAAGAGAAAAAATCTCCTCTCCGATAACCAGTTGGAATTCAGAGATGGAAAATCTACTTCCGATGCAGTAAACAGAATAGTAGAATTTGTTGTAAATCAACTTGATAATGGCCGCCACTGCATTGGAGTCTTCTTAGACTTAGCCAAGGCCTTTGACACCGTCTCGAATCCCCTGTTATTGAGCAAATTAGAACTGATAGGTGTCAGAGGTCAAGCTCTTTCCTGGTTTCATACGTATCTTGAAAATAGAGAACAATGTGTCAAAGTTCAGGATACATACAGCGGCTGGAACAACGTCCATTATGGGGTTCCACAGGGAAGCGTCTTAGGACCACTGCTCTTTTTGATATATATTGATGGATTATGTAGCATGAATATTCTTAATGGTCTTGTCATTTCCTATGCTGACGACACCGTTCTTTTATACAGTGGTAATACTTGGGAAAATACATTTAGGGAAGTGAGTCGCGGCATTTCTTTAGTCAAGTCATGGTTGGATAATACCATCTAACCCTTAACATAGAAAAAACAAAATATATGTGTCTCCACATCACAGAAAGAACAAGGGCGGAGACCACTCTTTTTCTTTATCTCCACAACGGAGAAAATCATGTCAACTGCGACTGTCCGAAGATAGATAAAGTAGAAAAAATTAAGTATCTGGGAATCCAGCTAGATGATAAACTTAACTGGTCTAAACATTGTCATGATCTTTCTACTCGTCTTCGTAGGCTACTACATATATTTAAGAGACTCAGTACGATTACTGACTTAGCGCTCAAACGCAACATATACCTCGCCCTCGCGGAGTCACTGATTAGCTACTGTATCACTGCCTGGGTTGGCACTTCTAAAACTACATTAATAGAAGTTGAAAGAGCACAGAGAGCCTTACCTAAAGTTCTATTTAAAAAACCGTATAGGTACTCAACATGTAAACTTTTGACTGAGTGCAATGTTTTATCAGTTCGACAGCTATTCCTACTCTCTATTATAAGGAAATTAACAAACTTGCATAAGAATCGCTCATTAATAAACAACCGAAGAAAATGTACTTTAGATACACCTTTTTGCAAAACCTGTTTTGCCCAGGGTTTTCAGAGTTTCTTAGGGCCTTACATTTTTAAGAAATTTATTAGAGCTTCAGACGTCGTGGAACCAAAACAATATAACCATAAGTTCAAATTGTGGTTAACGAACCTTGATTATGATGATACGGAGGAGCTGCTGGTGATAACTAAATTGATACGATTTGGTATTCTCAAATTTAACCAATACCATAAACACTCATCTACAGTCACACATTCACACACCTCGTACACTCACACTTTCTAATACCCCTTTACATACATACCTTGTTACCCGTAACACACACCCTCACAGATTTACAGCATATGCGTGCGTTTAAAATAATAATTACTATTCTTTTTTGTATACATCCCTACTAATTATTATTTTTTGTTACTGTCATGCTGCAGGACGGCTATGTAGCCAGCGCAGATGCCAGGGTCTAATATATTTTTTGTAATACAATTATTGTTATATTTTACTTAAGAATCCTGTTTTGGATTATATGTATGCTATTTCTGTTTAGTCCAATAAACTATTTGTATTTGTATTTGTAAGTCTATGGCCCCATGGTTCTGTAAAAAAATCAAGCTTTTTAACTCGACGAGAAAAAATGTTATTGCACTTTACTTCATTTGTTTCATATACATTATTGGCACTTGCAAGGAAATCATTTTCATATAGGTCTTATCACACTTATAAGAAAAAATTTGAAAATCACAAATATTTTATTATTTAGAAAGTTATAGTTGACAAACTTAATTAGATCTTTAAGATACAACTGAGTCTCATTTTATTTTAGAAAATTGTTATTTTTTATGTATATGGTATATGTATATGTATATAATTTCATTACTTTCACCTCAAGGAATAACCGATTTTATACATTAAATGGTAAATATTTTTCTAATTGATGTATAGTAGGAATTTTTTTAAATGTCGGAGTCGTCTTAAGAGCTTATCTTCCAATGAATGGCATTGTTCTATTGTTAAGTTCCACCACTAATTAGCAGTGCACAACGAAACGCATAAACAACAAAATATTTTATGTTAATAGCAACTTAACGCCTGAACAAAAAGGCTCAAATTTGAACGGCAACTCATTCCAGATAGTACTTTTTGAAATTGAAAGCGGCAGCAAGGTACATGTGTGATACAGGGTGAAACGATTTAAGATTCTTTCATAATTTTATATACATGTTATTAAGCAAAACAGTATTTAAGTTTAAAGAAGTTCATTTGTCCCTTTGAAACTTTAATTTAACACACATTTGTGGTTTATTAAATAACTATGTTTACTTATACTTATATAATTCCAATAAAAACCAGTAAGTACCTACAAATACAAAAAAAAATTGTATGGCTGCAATCTACGGTAATTATTGAAGTAATATTTAAAATTACATACATTACATTTTTGTACCTCTTATTCCCGCTAAATCAATCTACGGTAATTATTGAAGTAACATTTAAAATTCTCGTACATTACATTTTTGTACCTCTTATTCCCGCTAAATCAAAGTCCATATACACAGCCGGGTTCGTTATCGACCGTGAACCTCAGATACCCAACTTGATCTACCTGCGGTACAGGTAGCCGTTACAAGTACAAGTCACGTTTAATTCATGCCCCCTTATTTTACTTACTTAATTGAAAGTGAATGATGTTAGTTTTTTCAATATTTAGAAGCATCCCATTAGCAGAGAACCAATCCGAAAGTCTGCTCATCACTAAGTTTATTTTAGTTTTTAGGGTTTCGTAATACCGGGTAAAAATAGACTGCTACAATTAAATGAGACCCCATATTTTGCTGACCCTACTGAACCACTTTTCCCAAGAATCATACCCGCGGCCACCCTTAGTTTGGGAAATAATTGAGTTCCAAACAAAAATGCGTGAACCCTAACGCACCGACATACGGGCGAGTATCGAGAGAGCGTCGTCCGTGAAACAGTTGCTCCGGTGCAGCGTTCTAAAATAGACCTTCCTCCTACGAGATAGTCTTTGAGTTACAGTTGAATATCTTTTTCTCTGAAGATTTGCGCGGGCTTTTTTTTCGAATAGTTGCTCAGTATGATTAGTAGAGTATGTGTATGATTATTTGTTGGTCGCACTCTAATTACAACCTGTATATTTAAAAAAACCGGTCAAGTGCGAGTCAGACTCGCATACCTAGTGTTCCGTAATTCGATAATTTTGGGAAGAGTCAGGAAGCAGGTATTTAAAATCTTGCCCTTAACTGTTTATGATAGCTAAAAAAAGAATTGATTGTACAACAATAGAGAGACTCAAATATTTTTATACCATACTCGAAATAAAACTCGTGGATGAAAAATTTAATTTTGTTATCGTGAGTTTCTTACTCGCTATATTTTTCCTGTAATCTTTACGATGCCTAATGGAACTACTGCGAATAAATTTTATAACAATTCGCAGTAGTCCCATCATGGAACTCGGCAATGGAACTACAGTTAGTGACACAAGAGCGTACGGGGTGAAAATAAAAAATGGTGGACCAGGGGAAAGGGAGGATGCTACTAATGTATACAGCGGAGCAACGACTCCGATGCACAGTGGTCTCGGGAAAAATATGACTGTTGAGTTCTATCTAGGTTTTGCTATGTAAAAGTGAGACCTAGTCTCAAGCCTAACCTTAGGTCTCTGTGAATATGAGCGCAAAAACTCTTTACTGTTAACCTGTAAGTGCACCTTGTTGTAGCATTGGTTGTAGGTAGCAACATCGATATCAGTAAATTGTTACAGCATTAGAACGGCCACCCGCGACGGCGATAACGCTCTTATCGCTGAACTTAAATGGTATTTATATTAATTTCCTCTCATTCAATTAAATATGTTATCGGGCTCAATAAATCGATCTCATCCTGTCCGTGGGGTTTATTGAAATATTAATGGTTCGGAAAAATGAAACAATACACCATTGTTCGATAAGGTTTGACGTCATACCTACGGTAAGGCATACCCACGGTAAGGTGTACAGGTACACCTGCGGAGGTAATTAAGTGTTCATCACCTAACGATGGTGTGCATGGACGATTCAACAAAAACCCAAGTCTCTCGGGTTCGCTTGGTAAACTGCTTTGCGGACATGAGTGCACGCTGCAACGCTGTAGTGGAATAGCTTGTCGGAGCCGAACATCCGAAGAACATACAACATAGTCGAGTAAGACTGCAGGTCACGTAGCAAGACTGCGTGCATACTCAGCATGCCGGGGTGCTTGCAGTTAGAGTTGAAACAATTGTCGCGAATGCGAAACATATAGGCAGCTATAGTGAAACGTATAGCGACCGGCCCGGGGGCAGCGAGGCGCGTGGACCGTGGCCGGCGAGAACGTGCGGGCTTGCGACCAGTGGCTGTCTGGACGTCGCGGGAGTGATACGACCTGTGACTTTCATACAAGTGTGTGTGTGTGTGTGTGTGTGACCTGTGTTAGATCAGAACTATTCAGAACCGATGCGAAGCGTCGGACTGTCGGTGGACAGTGGGATTTAGGTAAGTGACGCAGGCATGCACATTCAGACCCAGTGATCAGTCAGTTCCAGGGAGCAACCCTGGATTTAGTTGCAGTGCCGCAGGCATGCACATTCAGACCCAGTGATCAGTCAGTTCCAGGGAGCAACCCTGGATTTAGTTGCAGTGCCGCAGGCATGCACATTCAGACCCAGTGATCAGTCAGTTCCAGGGAGCAACCCTGGATTTAGTTGCCTTATCAGAACTATGTGTCAGACTGCGGATAGGATTAGATTAGGATAGTCCCAGAAAACAGCCTGGTTTTAGATGCCCGTTCCAAAGTGTCGGACTGTCGTGGACAGAGGGTTAGGGCAAAGCCGCAGGGAACAGCCCTGTATAACAGTCCCAAGGAACAGCCTTGGATTCAGTCATAGCCGTAGGGAACAGCCTTGCATTACAGTCCCAAGGAACAGCCTTGGATACAGTGATAGTCCCAGAGAACAGCCCTGGGTTCAGACAGCCACAGAAGCAGGCCTGCTAGCGAGGATCAGGGTGGCTAAAGGGGAGGTTGGAGGCCACAGGGGTTAAGAGCCCTAAAACCATCAGATCAGTAATCAGATTCAGTTAACCAGCCTATCAGTCACTTATCAGTGTGATCGGATCGTACATGCTTGTGCGGTATTCAGTGTTCAGTTTATTATTTTTTTTATAATTAGTTACCCCAGCTTGTGACATAGAAATCATTACAGATATTCGCCAAGTTCGGTGTTTACCTACTTTGCGACAACAATCGTTGGTTGCATTTGTACCGTAACGAGCACCTACTGAAGCTTACCTATACTTTTTTCCATACGGAGCATGATTGTGCTAGCTAACAGGAGTTAACACAGTGTATGATATCACTCCCGTAATAAAATATAAAACTGTATGCATTATCCTTATAAATTTTTTTCCTTTTCAGCTGAAAATAACTGGGTATTGCCGATGTGTATTACCCGTTGACATCATCGATATTGCGCCATTTTACCACAAAATACTTTCCTCTACCTAATTTGCTTATCAATTCTGTCGTTACTGCGGTACACCATGAGGTCACGGTATTTGAATTATCTCTCACCGAGCTTATTCCAAGTAGGAAAAAATTCCCGATAATTATGGAATGCCAACCAGTCCTTATTAGGTAGGTTTCGGGTTAGTATAAATGGAGGAAAGTACATATACAATCAATCATTAGCACATATACACTCGCCATAATCACAAGGTTGTGTACAATCAATCAGTCTTGACAAAATCACCATGTCATCATTCACAAAATCATCATTCACCATGAGCGGAAACTCTGGAGAAGCCGTTCATCGAGACAACGGGGAAAAATCTCGGAAGGAGCAAGAGCGCGCGGAAGAAGAAAAACGCAGACAAGACTTGGAGCGTGAGGAGAGAAAACGTCAGAAGGCAGAGCAGCGGCAACTGGACAGGCACTTGAAGCAGTATGCAGCAGCTTTGCGTGAGCAGGCATCGTGGCGTGGAACTCTTAACCGGCCGAAGTAGTGCTAGTCATAGATATGATCATTTGTTTATACAATAAGTATTAGGTATTTGTGTACATTAGTATTAAGTATATTGTGTGTGTAAGTGTTTGTTTTTGAAAATAAAAATAAAACTTGTTCCCGATACATATTTATTTCATTTCAAAATGCATGCAGACTTACAAATGTCACGACATACCAGTTTCCTTCGTGATACTAGATATTTAGGTAGTTAGTTTAATAATGATATATTTAGGTAGTTAGTTTAATAATGATAATAATATATTGTACTAGTTCTATCCACTAAGATGTTGTACAATCTACATCCATGCATAGATAACCGTGGTCACTACACTTTGTAACACGATAGAGGGGCACCGCGACATGCTATGCAGCGATAGGTAGGTACGGTGCACGTTATATACAGTGTTTAGGTAAGGTATCTGTCATACCATAGTCCTAACATTACAGGAATCATGAAAAGTATACATATTTAGAATGATGTTTTGTACATCATTATAGTCTAACCAAACCTGTAAGCTATACAATGACAAATCTTAAATATAAGTGAGGTGTATACGTGTGTGAAGCACACGTGTATGTCCCGGTAATTTTCTATGGTCACTCATCAGTTTTGATTTCGTTTTGAAATACACGCCGCCAGTTGGATACAGAACATAAAATGAATATAGCACGGGTTTTCCCGAACATTTCAAGACAGTGCCAACTAAACGTGGGTTGCCGTAATACGCTGAAGCTACTTACGTTCGGCCATATTTACCTATCTTTTGAGTAGTGACACATAGTTTGTTCCATATTTAAACGATAGCGTGCCATGTGGTCATACGTATTATCGGTCCATAAGGAGTTACAGATGTAACGCCAATTGCCGCCAGTCTTTGTCATAATACTGTTTGCGGCTTACATGCAGTTATTCATGGATAGAAAGTTAAGAAAAACCTTATTTAGACGTCTCATATTCCTGTATGGTCGGCTTCATACCTAAACGTCACAGATACACGTACTCAGAGGCGAATGCACACTCAGGCCTTGCTCAAGACATATGATAAGCATATGCATATGCTTTGCATCCCATGTGCACATAACGCTAATCATCACGCCTTGCAACTTATCTGCGTTAGTGATGTGACGTGCTATGCAGCGGGTAGTAGCATGCTACCTAGCCGTTACATCTGGTGCAGTCCAAGCTTGACTTGTTTGTATCTAACATAGAGTGGTCATGAGAGAAACTAAATTTCAACTTCAAGCAACGTCAGAGAGAATGATCTCAGTACCTTACCTGCACAACTCTCCATCATCCTACACTCATGGGGGTACAAGAAAAGAAAAGTAAACATATTAAATACAAACATTTATTTTAATAAGCGAACTTCACATGCTGCTGCACTATTTAGCACTATTATCACAGATGTTGCGAGCCGAGTGCAGCAACATTTCTGTGTCCGTCCGGTCACCCGTCGAATAGTATTGTAAGATTTGCGGATCACCTTCATGCACTTTCTCGATGACCTCTCTGAAGATTTCTTGGGATTCTTTCAGCAGAATCGCCGGGACCATGTACTTGGTTAACCACGCAGAGACGTGCGCCGTGCAGAAATGATGAAAGTGCTGTGGGATCCTGCACTCACGTCCCGGTGGTACCACTACATTAGGCCTTTTGCCGCAGGAGCAGGTGTCCCCGGCGACCGCCTTGCACTTCGAAAAGCGAATCTTCGTTTCAACAAACTCCAGTATAGTGGGCAGCCTCACGAGATCTCTCTCACCTGGCGGCGGCCCCCAAAACAAGGGCATGAGCCAGTCCCAATTCACCAGCAGACGATCTTCTTCCGGCCTCGTCAGATCAAAGTTGTAGCGGACGGGGCATGGCTTCCCGTTAAGGAAAGTCAGGTCGTCCAGCTGTCGTTCCGCCTGAAGAAACTGTTTGTATGCTTTGTTGAATTGCAGAATTTCGCCGGGACTGAAAGGGGCCTCGTCGGGTATAGAAGGCCCGCGCCTCGTGAAGGTGTCCACCGGGAAACTAAGTATTCTGTCTTGGGACTGCATGTTGAGATTGTTGCGTTCTGGATGGATGTCACGAGACTCCTAAGTCTATATGATGTTCTTTCGGTAATGTTGACCGTGTAGTGTCTAGCCACTGACTGCCCGCATAGCAATTTATACCACTCCAGTTCAATTCAATTGGGAATTCCCACAACCTCGCGTGCGGGTTATCGTTTGGCGCGGTAATCGGATCATTCCTAAAATAAACGAGTGAATATTAAAATATTCTTGGACCACGTCAGTCAAACTTCCATCCTTATGAAAATAGACGATTTACAATTCATCCTGCGCTCCCATACTGGGGCCCCAGGAGTCACTCACGTGTTCACATAGTCACTATAGATCGTATCTCATACCTACGATAAAAATTACGCTACCAATTTGGGACATCGATAACAACGTTTAATTGCTGTACTCGATGCATTGTCATTGTCTTAATATAAATGCCGGGCATTCACAGGGAAAAGCAGTTCAAAAGTTTGTACCTTTAGTATACAGGTAAAACATACCTATTAAGCACATACGGCATTGTGTGCGCGATAAGAGCGTGTCTTAACAACAACAATGATGCAGTTGATCATGATCGGATGCAGTTTTAGTAGGGTGAAACAACTAGTATGTGACTCTTGACCGAATACTGATAACACAGAAGATATAAACAAAATAGACTGGGTTTTCCCAAAGAGAGAAACTGTTAGGTTATCGGGCGACTTAGTGATAAGGAATTTAACTCGTGTAAAAGCAATGCTGAGACCACGTCAGCCGATATTTAGATACCTACACGTCGCACTTATAGGTATCATCCCACTTTAGTACTCCTGTTTGAAAAAGAACTTCAATTATAGCACTAGTGGATCTTGTGAGTGCCCGCTATGAATGCTGCGCTGCAGTCCAGCGTCATGCTCACATTATGCAAAAGTGGCAAAGCGGTGTATGGCCTATGAGATGCGGGTGACCGCTGCATGGCAACAAAGCAGATAATTCTACAAGAAGTATGTTTATTCTAGGCGTTCTAGGTATCGTTCTGTGAGCTGTAGGTTTCTGGGAGTTCGGCCCCAGCTTGAATGCTGATGCTGCGGCCCCAGCAATTCATGCTACCTGCTGCTTTGACCCATACACTTTAGAGGCGGCACATACAAAATAGGTCAAAATTTTCGGAAATGCATCTGACCCCTATGCACTATAGAATCTTCATCACTGAATACGAAAATAGTACCCTTGCCTTACCTAGATGCTTAATTGTGAAGTTATAGACCGTACGCTACCGTGTCATTGACTGTACTGCGAATGAATGGTATCTGTAGCTCGATGGTAATCTCATATTACCATGATTTTAGTCATATTTTTCGGTTCATTAGTTTCGGAAATAATTCGGGGGTACATGCATTTTTTCGTGGTTTTTCAAAGATTTCTCGAAATCGGTACCAGTAAATGTTAAGTTAAATATAATAAAGATACGATTTTGAATATTATATTTAGCCAGATTTTGGACAGGCTTCACAGAGACATATTTCTATAAAGCAGAATGGACATAGACAAGTATGATATCCATACTTAACATCCCCTGCAGATTTTAAGAATATTATAATAAATTCTTTAGTCCCATTCTGAAACTTTTTATTTATTTATTTATTTATTTATTTTATTTATTTATTTATTAAGGAACTTACACTATCATTACAGGCTGGACCTAATTCAATAGTGAAGTAACACATCATATACGACATCATAATTACTATACAACATACACATCCAATACCAACAACAATACCTACATATATTTCCATCTTACACAATAACAAAAAAAAAAAGAAAAAAGAAACAAGGACAAAGAGCCATAAAAAACAATTAATTAACCACAAACCTAATAGTAACATAAAATTTGCAAAGTTATCCTTGTGAATTCACCCAGAGAACACGTGAAAACGTCCGTCTTTTCTGAAATTTTATTGAGCAGCTTAATAGCTCTAGTTAGCGGCGCTTCCGCAAGCAAGTTGGTTCTGGCGCCGGGCACGCAGAGCAGCCGCTCCTCGCGCCGCCGCAGCCCATGCTCACCAAACGGAACCACCAGTCTAATGCTGTCAAGTACTGTAGGATTGCACAACATTCCTCTAAATATCTTAAATACGGTTATCGCTAAAGATAGGTCTCTCCTAACCTGAATTTTGGTGAACCCAACCATACCTAAGATAAATAAGGTTGGATATAACAATGGATAGCCCGGATAGACTCCATATAGTTTTAAATACAAAAATCTTAAAAATTTGTTTTGGATCCGTTCCAGCATAAGACTATATTTAATTTCATGCGGAGCCCAGATGATCGCGTTGCTTTCTAATTTACTCCTAACTAGTGCATTGTACAATACTTTTATCGTCTGTACATCTGAGAAGCCTTGGCTCCTACGGAGTACAAATCCCAAGGTTTTAAAAGCACTTTTACATGTGTCTACAATGTGATCACGAAAAGAGAGATCCGAGGATAGCCGTACGCCTAGATCCCGCACAGAGTGAACTCGCACTAGCGCGTCACCGTCTAGCGTGTACTGGTGTTGCCTCGGTGTATGCGCGCGGCTAAACGTGATCTGTACACATTTTGACCCATTAAACTGCAACCTATTTTCGTGGCTCCATTTCACTACTCTATCAATGTCCTGTTGCAGTTTAACACAGTCATTTTTATCCTTAATAGCTAAGAGCAGCTTGAGATCGTCTGCAAATAGCAAGCACGTGGCGTCCTGTACGATGTTCGGAAGGTCATTAATCATAATTAAGAATTCTAGAGGCCCCAGGTTACTGCCTTGACTCACACCTGAGGGTGTGTAATAAGGCTTCGAAAAGCTATTTCCATACTGGACGTACTGCATTTTATTGTGCAAGTAACTTAGATCTTAAAGTCTGGGACCGAACAAAGGTTCTGCCAAGGATATCTGCCAACTGCATCTCCGAGGAAACTTGCTTGATAGGCAAGTCTCCATTGCTAACACATCTGGGGGCACGGCAGTGCTCCCCCGCCAAGACGAGCCAAAAGCGGGCGGGGCACTACGTACCTTTTCTCGAAGCGTTTCGTCGTATTTTCGAACCCTCATAGCTTCGGTCTGAATAATACCAAATTCTCAGCCTTATTAAACACGATAAGTTTCATTTGTCTAGCTTTTATACTTCGAATTTTATTGATGCCTAAAATACGTCGATTTCGTCACTCACTCACTCACTCACTGATAGTGTTGCCCAAATGCAAGAACAAGACGAGACTTAGCCAGTCTTGGTCTTGGTCTTGCGCCAATACACCTGGTCTTGGTCTTGGTCTTGCGCTCCCAGTCTTGGTCTTGGTCTTGGTCTTGCAGCAAGAGTCTTGCAAGTCTTGCAATTACCTATTAGTCTATTACTATTTATTAAAGTTTACTTTAAATCTTAGAAAAACGTATTAGAATTGGAATATTGTGAGCTTGAATTAACATAGCCATAGTAAAGATCAAGCAGATTAATAAATAACTGAAGATTTGATAAGAAATTCGAAAAATCAACTGACCTATATGTCGTTTTCCATGGAAGTAACTGTTTCTTAATAAACATTTGAAATAAATATATATAATTTAGCTATATCAAGCCTTTAGTTTCCTTTAACTTGTATTAATAATAAAAAAAATATTAATTTTCGAAATATATTTCGGCCCACTATGGGGCCGGCATCAGTCGAATACTTAAAAGACATAATGTAAAAATGACATGATGATATATACAACCTTAGGACTAATTAACCTACGAATCTACTAACCTACTTTTAACATTAATTATGGAAAAAAATATATATATTAAATACCAAAAATAAAAATTATTTGGTATTTAATATTTATATATTTTTTAAAAATAAAAATTATTTGGTATTTAATATATATATTTTTAAAAATAAAAATTATTTGGTATTTAATATATATATATTTTATTTTTTTCCATAATTAATGTTAAAAGTAGGTTAGTAGATTCGTAGGTTAATTAGTCCTAAGGTTGTATATATCATCATGTCATTTTTACATTATGTCTTTTAAGTATTCGACTGATGCCGGCCCCATAGTGGGCCGAAATATATTTCGAAAATTAATATTTTTTTTAATAAACATTTATGATTTATAAGCTTACATTTGCTAAAACATGTAAAAAAACAAATTAATTACAATAACTTGACTGTATTTTAAAGAACAATACTTATCTGTCTAGAAAGATTGAACCCTCAACTTATAAGAAATTTAATAAAAGAGTTTTACGATTTATCATTTATTTGAATAAAAAATAAAATACAACACAAATCAACAGCTTTATCATTAGGTTATGATACTTTATATAATTTTTTTTGACCAAGAATTAATACAAAGTAACCATCTGGCTGACTCATCACTTAACCTATTTCTATGTTTTCTAATTACTAATGATGCTTTAGAAAATAACCTCTCAGCAGGTACTGAAGTTGCAGGTATTGAGAGAAAATCACGGGCCATTTTCGATAAAATCGGATACTCTGTCTCATGCGTCCTCCACCGATCTAAAATGTCTTCCGAGCTGGCAGTTCTTGGTTTTCTCAGGTACTCCTCCAACTCGTCTATCACTAAGCCTTGAAGACAAGATCCAGATGACGTCGAGGGACATTCATAGAGTTTATCAAAGTCTATTACGTCTTCATCTTCATCACATACTTTATTTTCTTTTTCTGGTAATTCCAGAGATTTGTTCAGTGAGTGTAGACTTTTATATTCTTCATAAAGTTCATTGAACTTGCGCAGACTTTCTGTTTTAAGTTGCTTCCCCCACATTGTCAGGTCAAAAGTCTGAGCCTTATGCCTTGGGTCTAAAATTAAAGAAGTACAATAAATCCAGTTGGTCTTCTTGTAATGTTTAAGCATTTTTTGTTTGATAAACACTTGTACTTGTCCACTTATTTATATTAATTTCCCTTACCGGTTTCGCTGTTAAAGCATTATCAAAGGTTTGTTTGGTTGTTTACGTACAATATATCATATTTATATCATATTATATTGTACGTAAACAACCAAACAAACCTTTGATAATGCAAACAAAAAATGTTTCAAAAGTTCCACCAAGTGCCAACAATCACGAGCATCAACTCCATTTAAGCATTTTGTCTCGAGCTGCTTGGAAAGCTAGAATGAGCCTTTCATCCACTTCAGATCGATTAGGTTTCTCATCTAACTGTTTTACCATGGATTCAATTTTATCTAGCAAGAGATTGAATGATACAATGACTAGCGGTAATGTAACATATTTGTCTCCACCAAGTTTTGTACTTAAAAGTTTAAAGTTTATTAGAAATTTATGTAATTTTTCGAGTACCTGCCATTCATTAGCTGTGATTTGAAAATCATTTAATTCGGTGACAGAACTTCACAATATGTCAATGCCCGCTTTCACTTTTAAACCAAATCCAATCATATCATGTGTGGAATTCCATCTCGTTGGACAGTCAAGAATGGCATTTAGATTTGATGGCACGCCAGCTGCTTCACAAGCAGACAGTGGCGTAGCGTGCCATTTTGGCGCCTGGGGCGGGAGACCCACTTTGCCGCCCCCATTCTATAGGTGCTTAATTAAAATTAAATTGCACAGGCAATGAGATACTTTTTATTGAAGAAAAAATTGGATGAGCGGTTTTACAAGCGGATTCTACGAGCCTTATGAGCAGCGAAGTCAGAAATAACTTTGTCAAAATCAATATTAGCAGCCAATTCTTGTTCAATCGACAATATAGCCAAGTTTGATAATCTAGCGGAGCTCATAGTAGATCTGAGGTAATTTTTTATTAGCTTCAACTTCGAAAAACTTCTCTCACAGCTTGCCACACTAATCGCCAAAGTCAAATATATACGAATCAAGATGACTATATTTGGAACCGAAATTCCGAGATTCAGTTTTTGAATGAACTGGAGGAGCTCCAGTGGTCCTTTACCACTTATATCTTCCTCTGATTCAGAACAGGCAATAAATTGCTGGAGACGCTTCCGCTCCATCTGAAACTCGTCCTTGTCGATGTCTTCTAATACATGGGAAAGATCACACTCGAACTTGCTGTCCAAAAGTTTTGCTGGCATCAAAAATCCGAACTTGTCCGATATTTCTTGAATTTGCTGGAATCGAGTCGTCATTTCTTGAATGATCTTGTCCAATGATGCGAACACCTCTCGACGGATTTCCTGCTCGTGAGACAAAGCTGCATCTGCAGAAGATTCATCGCCATGCATGCGTTTTTTCCTGCAAATTCTTCTCGTTTTGAGTTCGATTCCGAGTTTTTCGCAAAGAGTCTTAGCAAAGTCAATTGCTTCTTGCACTAAACGGTCTCTACTTTCCACTAAGAGGGTTTTCAAAGCGCAGAGTTTCTGAGCACACTTATCCACACTTAGTCCTCGTTGCTGCAGGTAAATCTGTGCGTCATCTACTTCAGGTAGCACTGCAGCCCAAAAGCCAAGAAAAGTTAGGAAGTTAAATGACTGCATGGCTGTCAGGAGAAGACTGGCTCCCGATCTTGTTTCGGAAGTTTGAGATGAATCTGTTAATTGTTCCAGTACCTCAAGAACTCCCTCAAACTTATTTTTAAGCATCTTGACAGCTACATGTCTAGCGCTCCAACGCGTTTCAGTGACTCGTTTCACTGCTTGACCTGTGACGGCAACCAAAGCGTTCCATCTAACAGTTGATGCAGAAAAGAAGGCAAATAGCTTCTCTAGAATTCCAAAAAACGTCACCGAATTCACTGATTCAGAAGCAGCGTGTACCCCAGCCAAGTTTAGTGAGTGGTTTGTGCATGCAACGAATAGAGCTTTCGGATTTAGTGCTTTAATCCGGGCTTGAACTCCATTGTGGATCCCTGACATTGTGGCAGCATTGTCATAAGCCTGTCCTCTCAGATTCTGTATGTCCAGTCCGTCTGATGTTATCTTCGCGATTATATCGTTGCTGAGATCTTCTGCATTTTTTCCTTTTGGTTGGAAGAAGTCAATGAAAGATTCTACCACAGCGACTTTTTCTCCTTCGATATGTACGTATCGCAGAACTTGGCTCATTTGGTCATTGTGGGAGATGTCTGGTGTACTGTCGAAGATTACGCAATAATATTTAGCTTTTTGAATACGACGGATGATGGTGGATCGAACTTGCTGTCCCAGTAAATTTATAAATTCATTCTGGGTTTCTGGAGACAGATATGAAACTGACACTCTTGCTCCCAGCTTTATCTTTGTCAGGTGTTCCATTAGAAGAGGATCGTATTTAGCTAGGAGGTGCACTAACTCTAGAAAGTTCCCGCGATTGCCACTATCATCTCCTCGAATGTCTTCTCGATGTCCTCTGAAGGCCAGATTCTGTTTGGCTAAGAACTGGATAATATTCAGCAACCTGTACAATACATCCCTCCATTTCTTCTCCTCACTTTCGAAAACTTCTTGTTGTTTCTGATCGATGGTTGCTTTACAGTTCAGGCGAACTTCCAACTCCTTCCATTTCAAGAAGCTCTGTTCATGGCCCAGGTTATTTTCATGGTCTCCGATTCTTGGATTTAGCTTCCACCATTTGTTGAATCCTTCTTCAGATGCGAAGTTCGAGCCGGAATTGCCAAACAGCTTGCAAGAAAAACAATACAAAGACTGCTTCAGAGGCGAGTACACCAGCCATGTTCGGAGAACCTTTTCGCCATTAGATAATGGTTTGTAGAACCACTCTTTGGTTAGTTTTCGGGTACCGCCTTTCGTTGAAGTCCCTGAGCGAACAACATCGGCAAATTTGGAATCGATGTGCTGTACTGAGTCAGACCCGCGACGTACTAGAAGCGTTCTGACTTCGTCGGTCATAGGAGAAGGCCAGCAACCTACATCGTCGAGATTCACATCTTTGACTTCGGCAGGAGCAGAAGGCACGATTTCAATTATGTCTTCTTTGGCAACATTCACTTTTTCTGCAGGCTTATGACTAGATGCTTGAGGCACATCTGGTGAGTCGACTTCGTCTTGACCCTGCTCTGTGGTGGGACCAGAACTACTTCCAACTGCGACGCCAGGCACGTCTTCTTCTTGTGCCTGTAAAATAAGTTATGTATTCCCATGAATATTGGCTAGAAGACACGTTCGAATTTCAAATAAGTATTTTAACTATCACAAAACAAAAGTGGTTTTGGTGACGGCGCGGCTAAATGAAAAATTATGTTACCTACCATAAATAATCAAGTGATCAAAAAACAAAGAAAATATTCCTAGACATTTACAAAACATTCCCAATACAAAATTTCATCTTATTTTGTTTAGCGGCTTAGGCTATAGAGCTGACAACTAAAAACAAACGCACATACATACACATTTTGATTTTTTACTTTAGATAAAGAACCTTGCAATTTATTGCGAGCGACCCAGCCAATAAAATGTCTAAAATAACTGGAGTAATTCTAGGCCACACACGATTCTAGATGGAGGAATCATATATCTACTTACACTGGAATCACTTCCGCTGCTGCAGGATGCCACCGAAGACGTTAACGTGGCTTTCGAACCAGAACTAGAACTGAAATATTTCTGTAATGCACCTTGAGACTTTTTCGCATCTGCTGCTTTCTTAGCCCTTTTTTTGCGGAATTCCGCACCGCTTTCTTTGACTCTTTTCATTTTCAAAAACTAATTCAAAGATTGGGTAAAGATCTAAATGTTTAGTTTTAGAAGATTCAATAGTATTTAAAAGATCGAAACACAATCAAAACGACTTTCGTTCCGTATCCAAAACTCTCGCAAAACAAACATACGAGTAATGCGTGATTGCGTAATGGCACTTCACGATGCACTAAAACAAACAAAGTACCTACAAATGAATGCGTAGTACTAATTCAATGAGTGCGAAAGAGAGGCATCGACACGGGCCGACTCGTAAAACAAAAGATTTCAGATTCAGATCAACTCGGTTCGCGCGCGTTGCCTCGCCGGCGCGGCGGGCGGGCGGCGCGGCGTGATGCGATGTTGCCGTTCGTATGTAAACAAACAAACCTTATAAAGAGCTCTGTCAGTAATTTAGCAATTTTTCTTTTAAATAAATTTTAAAAAATCCTTTGTGCGCAAAATTTTATATAAAAATGGAAAATTATACTGTGTAATGAAATGAATGAATCATAGATCAGATCTCAACCCGCTTCAACGGCGACATTTTGCCGCCCCCCGCGGGCTGCCGCCCGGGGCGGGCCGCCCCCTCCGCCCCACCCACGCTACGCCACTGAGCAGACTGAAACTTCTTCTTCACTATCTCACTTCTTTTTATTTTACTGGAAATACTGCGTAACTTTGTTACAGATGTACGCGAGTCAGCAATATTTGGTGCAGATTCTTCATCTTCCTCATCCTCAGTTTCGTCTGCATAGTCTTCGTACTGCTGATCTTGCGCGTTAGTGTCAGACTCACAGTGTAATGCTAAGGTCTTTAATAAATCTTGTACACCAAGGTTTAAAATGTGAGCAAAGCACCGGAAATGTTGATTGTCTGAATCAAAGTGTGGCGGCAGCTGTTTGCCCAGTTCATACATAAATTTGGTATTTGCAGTTGCGTTGTCGACCGTGATACCTTGTATTTTATCAATTATGCCATATTCCAATAAACATTCATGGAAAATCGTTGCAATATCTTCCCCAGTATGTCGACCGCGTGATGGTATAAAATCAAGAACTACAGATTGATACTTCCATTCGTTGTCTATATAATGAATAGTAACCCCGTAGTAACTCCTACCAGCAATTGACGTCCACCCATCAATGGTAAAAGACATTTTAGATGATAATTGTTGAAGTCGTTCCTTGAGATTCAATTGGAGCTCTTCAAATCGCTCTTTGACTTTCCTTCTAAGTGTAGACCTTTTAGGAAACACCATATTAGGGCAAATACGTCGAAAATATACTTGTGTAGCTTCGTCATCGAAAAATGAGAAGGGAAGATATTTTTTCACCACCCAATCAACTGTAGCCGTCGTGATGTTGTCACTGCTGTTTTCCGACTGAAACAAAACAATAAATCTTGTGTTATTATTTAAAACATACTAGGTTTGAGCGTATAAGAGGAGGAGGTTTGTTGTTAAATCGAGAAAATCGTTAAATTGATATTTGTTATATTAAGGTTGCACTGTACTGTAATTTACCAAAATAAAGTACTTAGTTGTTACTGGCCGATTAAATGAAAATATGGGTGTTTATAAAAAATATTTAAGACGATAATTACATACTTAATATGTCGCACCCCTAGATGAAAACTGTGAAAACACCACTAACTCAAAAATACTTACGTAAGTTAATGGCGTTTTTGAAAGTATCGCATGAATAGCTACGCGGAGTTAAAATTCTTTTAACTGTTAAAAAAATATTCTTACCTGTCCACTTCTTCCAGCGGTTACTAAAAAGCTTGTGATATCTCCACTTAATTTTGGTTTAACAGGAAGAAATATTTCTGATTCCTTTTTGTGGAAAGATATTAGATGTTTCCTTAAGCCTGAAGTGTTTCTGTTTTTCATTTTTATTTCAATCTTTTTATGTTGGCACAATTTACAGAAGGCAGTTTGGGATGCATGAATTATTTCGAAAAACTCCTCAAATTTGCTTTTGGGTCTTTTAGATCTGTGACTCAAACTCTCGTTACTCGGACTAGAATAATTTGAATCTTCGTCACTCATATTAAATTGTACACGTGATACGTTTTTAGAAAACAACGAGAATTAGTAAAAACAATTATTAAGTTAGACTCGAAGCACAGCTCAATTGGAAATGACTGGAATTAAAATAATTCCTTTATTTATAGTACGTTTCCTTGCTTTCTACCGCGCCGCCTCGCCACGTGCCGGCTCTATGAAAAGGATGCCGCCGCAAATCAAACAATGCCGCGTGCGGCGTACAAACACACACTAAATATTACCTACTTGTACAGACGCGACGCGTGAATAAAATAGAATTAGTGCCAATCACTATTCTTTACATATAAGTGAATGTTTTGGCGTACATCTATACTAATATTATAAAGCTGAAGAGTTCGTTTGTATGTTTGATGACAGAAGTTTTAAAATAAATAAATAAGTCCTGAACGTCACTATACCTCCAAAGTTACTATTCCTCGTGGACGAAGTCGCGGGCACAGCTAGTAAATACTTACTCTCATCATCTCTCTCAGAGATATTCGGGCTGGTAAGTAATACAAAACTCTTATCGCAGGCTTTTTATTTTATTAGTAGGTAAGTACCTACGCTTTTTATATTATTTTATTAGTTTTGTAGAATTTTTTTACACGTTTCAAGTATATTTAAAAGTGGCTACAATATTTATTAAACGGGTGATATTTGAACACTTTTTTGCTATTTTTTCTTGTAAAAACTTAAGAAATATAATGACTAAATGTACAATAATAGTACCTAAGTAATTAGTTTAAAACCATATAAGTAATCAATATTATAATATATACTTACTAGAATGAATTAATATGACATCTACTACCTATCCTTACCATTTTATCCTAATCATAATACTACTTGCGTGATCAGTATAATGTATTCATTTTCATTCTAAGCACTCTGAAACTTATTTATTCTTTGGAACACCTGTAGGTACTCTACTAGGAAATTATTTTGCATGAGTATACCTACGCCCTATGGCGGCAATCAAATAGTGTCAAATGTTATGATTTCGGCGTGGCGGCAACGATTGTTTTAGATTTCAAAAGAAGCCGCCGGCGCGTGTATCATAACCATGTACTTCCGAAAAGCGGCAAATTTCTTTGAGAAGTAAGTACAAAACCTTTGATGCCGCATTATCAAAGTGCCGATGGTTAAAACATAACTATGCATGCACTCAGTTTGATTTTAATAGATATTTTTTTATTCGCTATGTTTATGGTATTAGTCGTAATGCGCATAGGTCCAGTTTTTCATATTCTTTGATACAGTTTTTTGCGTCTCATAGAATTCCTAAGCGTACCTACCTATACACCGAACTGTTACACCTAACTACTCAGTGAAATAGCGCTAAGTCCTAGCTGCAAGACGCAAGAGTCTTGCAGGCTATGTCTTGTTCTTGCTCAAGTCTTGCACGGTCAGTCTTGGTCTTGGTCTTGCTAAAAATACGCGGTCTTGTTCTTGGTCTTGGTCTTGCAAAAACGCAAGAACAAGACCAAGACTGCAAGACCAAGACTGAATTTGGGCAACACTACTCACTGATGATCATCAAAACCTCTAGGGTACTTCCCGAAGTCCTAGAAAGCTGAAATTTGGTATACAGGCTAGGATTAGCACACAAACAACAGATAAATTAATAAATCTGTAACTTTCACCCCCCAACCCCACTTAAGAGCAGTGGCGGCTGGTGCCTCAGAGAACCGGTGGTGCACTGCATGGTTTTATTAAAAAGATCAAATAAAATGCCACAATTTAAGGAAACAAATTTTATTTATATTCCGTCCAAATCGCTTCTCCGCCGAAAATAACACAGGGAAAGCAAAAAAAAAGCATTTAGTCTCTCACATCCACATAACCATTTCTTTTTAACATACATTTCACTTTTGAACGTTATCGTGAACGATTTATTTTTTGTTTTGCATTCCTGTTTTATATTATGAATAGACCGGGTTTTCATAAGTCCTGTTGGTTTTAACAAAGTCAATATTGTAATTTACACTCATTATTATCACTCTTCCTAATCTTTAGTTTACTTTTTTACATAATTATAGTAATTAAATAAACAATTACTCCTCCGCAAGCGCGCGCAAAAAGTGAGAAACTGACGACAAAAGCATCGTGCGTAGGTCAAGGCCTCGGGGTAACGCGAGTGAACTACTCGTTTCACTTCGTATTCTTTCGGCAATTTCCGGTCGCGTGCGGCGCACGAATCTAACCTAAAACTGCCATACATTTTGTACTACGCATCTTCTGTCTCACGCGCCGGGCTGTTTACACCGTGTTTCATAGAAGTTGTATGAGCTCGCGGCGTGCGATTTCCCGAGCGCACGGGGCCGATTTTGTTCAAGCAAAAATAAGATTTAATTCCTTTGCAGTAGAAATCTATACATTTTTATTTACCCCGTAATGACAAAACATGTATAGGTATATATATGTACTATAATCAGATATTTCATTTCCGTATAGGGCAGTATGGATGGATGGGTAATGATAGGTATAGGACATTATTGTGTAAGTTTAATTTAAATGGTAGTGCGGCGCACGGGCGCACTTAAGGTGCAGCCGCCACTGCTTAAGAGGCCTGTAGCCGGCGCGGCGGTTGAAGTCAGTCGCGCACGGGGTCCCTATGCTTGCTATTTCATTCTACATCCAACTTCGGATTATAGAGCACTGACTGTTATTGGTTGGGCCGAACATTCATTTCCCGAGCTCGTACGGAACTAATACCGAACACTAAGCTAACGCGAGACAAAATTCATGTCTTGAAAAAACTCGGCATTGGTTTGGGTCTTCCTATGATTTCAGGAGAAATATCCCAAAAATCGAAATAAAACAAAAATATTTTTGAAAAGTATAAAATATACTATGGTGTGAACCTAAAATTATTTGATTTGTTGTATCGCTTCTAGGACATTACGGTACATAAACATTCATGAAAATATGTGTAAAATCCAGGATTATACGCTTGTAACTTTTGTATGTATTTGATTTTGATAAATGTTTTAGGTTCAAGTCATGGAAATTATATGGGATGTGTTGAAAAAGAAAAAATAACAAGCAAGTACCTATCAATAAGGATATTATCAGCGACCAGCGCTAGTATGGGAGTGAAGGCGAATAGAGTCGCCTTAAAGCAAAAAGCAAAAACTATTTTTTTGGAAGCTCGTTATGATTTTATCAAATGTATATTATACAAACAAAGATTTCATGAACATACGTTATTCATCGATGGCATAAGACGCTTATAAATATGGAACTTAATAATATACATAATGCAATTTCAACAGCAAGGCACTGTTCACTTATTCCCTTCAACAACACGAATCATAAGGTTAACAGAAAATCATTTGGTCAAATTTCATCAAAGTTCTACAGGTACGGTTGCCATCCCGGGAAGAGTCTGCTTAGATTGGTGGGGTTGGTCGCGGAGTGAAGTAGTCTCGCCACTTGCCCCGGGACCGCCACTCCCCCTGCCACTCCCCCCTCGGTACCGCTAAGCTTGCTGCTCACAGCTAGTAGCGCTCTCTCGGCTAAACCCCCGCCGCCTGCTGGGGCGCCCGTTACTGTAACGAAAGGCTTATTGTGGTATTGGTGATAATGATTTGGAAGATGTGACGACAGGCGAGGAGCATCTTGGTTAAGGCCCAGAGAAGGAGGCTTTTTGGAAAAAGAAATGAAATTCATAGAAAAACTGTAGGAATGGGTAAAGGAATGTTTCATGAAACGACTGTTCCGATGGTTTTTTGCCAAAGAGTGTTTCCAAATTTCAATAAACTTCCATAGACCTTACCAGAACCCCGGCACTCAATGAAAGCGGACAGAATAATTAATAACCTTCTACTACTACAAAAGCACCAGCCTGTCCGCACACATTTGTGTGTGTATATATTATTCTAAGGCTATCAGCAACTGCAAGCGTGCGGGCACAGCTGATTGAGAGGAATAAGTACTTTTCTTTCTAACTTTCGCTAAGCGAACAGGCGAATCTCAAGCACTGCTGCGGGTGACATTAAACTGGCAGCGGAGGTGAGCATCGCTTCTTTACGTTGTAATGGTTTATAATATTTTCCCTCACATTAAGAAAAAGTTTTATCGATAAACGTTACTAGAGTAATTAATGGCGGAAAGCGCACAGAGCAACACCACGTGTAACACTTACTATTGAATGTCACGTCCGAGGACACGATGTCCTGTTTCCGCTTGGCCTCCGCCGGCGTCACTGTCCAGGAGTACAGCGGGTCACAGAGTAGTACCTCCAAAATTGTCAGTAGAGCTTCGTGGTTGTCACGGAGTAGCTGCATTGTTTTCTCACAGCATCTGGAAGATAAAACTATGTGTAATAACATCCCACTAATATTATAAAGGCGAAAGTTTGGATGTATGGATGGATGGATGTCTCTTGCTCTTTCACGCCGTATCTACTGAACCGATTGGGCTGAAATTTTGCATGAATATAGTTCTAGACCTGGAATAGGCTACTCTTTATTCCATAAATCAGTTCCCATGGGATGAAAATGAAATAGAAAAGTGATGTGTCACCCTTTCACGCCGCACAGTGATCCTTTTTGGCAATCTATGCGCGTAAAATTATCGTTACATGATATTTCACGCTAAGTGTTCTATTGTGTATAAACTTGAGTATATTATATGACCAGAATACCCGTTACTACTTGGACATATGCGTAAATAAAACAAGTTTTAAGTAAAAAATTAATAAAATATAAAAATGTCATTTATTAATAATTCGTTTTGTTACTATTGATTTTAACAGTTTCCTAACAGCGATGATATTTTCTCCATTTGTAGACTAATTGCGCACAAAAATTATTGATTTTACTTCGTATTTTCGCCGTTAGCGCTTCTTCAATTTGTTCAAGGTTAGTCGTGTTTCTTAAATGATTTAGTACAGCTTCAAATTTTTGAGCCAAATCTCGCTCATTTCGCCACACGTCGAATATCTCGCTCCACTTAACGCCTTCCGCCAGGTCTAAAAGCATATTTTAAAAAGTTACGGCAAATTACTGCAGCTAATATGTAATTTTAAAGTAAGTTTTATTGTTATACTACACACTGGTAATCATTTTAAAACCATATGCTTCTAATAGTACAAGTTCTGGGAGAGAAACGTTTATATATTAGTTGTTTTTAAAGTCCGTTTGTGCCTGGTTATAAACAAAAAGATAACAAAAATTTGATATTGATAATGAACGTACCTTTGCGAATTAGTTCTATAGCAACTGCCGAAAACTTCACTTGTCAAAAATAAGAGTTGCTTCACCTTTAAATACGTTGATCGACTGACAGTGACGCAACACGATGAACTCTCGCGCAAGTAAGTTACAACTTATTCGTTCGTTCTCGCGCGAATTATTTATATCTGTAATGTGTTTTTCTGTTATGTGGGTACATGGGTATTCGACATAATTATTTGTTTACGAATAGGACATGTTAAGTTTTTTAGATTATGCACGCATAGATTACCAAAAAGGACGTTCGTGCGTGAATTTGAACCTATTGAACCGATTGGGCTGAAATAAAGTTCTAGATCTAGAATAGGACAAAAAATACTTTTTATCGATGGAAAAGCTGGAAAAGAGACATACGAAATGGGAAACACAGAGGCGCATTACACACAAATTTCACCAGCTATGTTTACTGTAGCTGTAGGTAACAGTCCGAAAAATATTGACAGATTTTATAGGAGTACACAAAAACTAATTCGACGCGGGTGAAACCGCGGGAAAAAGCTAGTATTCCATAAGAAAATCAAATTTCTGACTCATCAACATCTGAGGATAAAATGCGAAAATCAATTGTTTGGAGTGCATAATGTTATTAGCACGTTAGACAGCCCATCCATCCATGCATTCAGCCTGTTTCGTCCACTGCTGGACATAGGCTTTTCCAAGATTTCACCACTCTTTTCGGTCCACTTGGAAGAAATGCCCATACTCACACACACCAGGCAGGCGGGCTGGTGGGCGCGATGCCGAAACCCTCGCACCAGTGACGCCGCGCCGCTGCCCGTCACTAGTCTGTTTTATATGAAGCCCGGCAACTTGGGATGGATATGTCGCCGTCATCTGGTTAAATCAGCTTTCTGATTGGATGCCTAGGATACTACCTAAATGGCGGCATCCAACTAAATGCCTAGGCTTCTCGTTATTTAAATTAAGATACCTCAACGTTTTAACGAAATGGCTTGTCGAAAGTTAGCCCCTTTGGACACAAGCCAAAAAAGCCACCGCGTCATTTAAATTTAGTTCATATTTTTGCCACTATAGCGTTAGTAGTCCCATAACAAATATGGCGTCAATAGCTGATAAAGTGTTCGGGGATTTTGGTTAGAGCGCCTTGTTTGATTTTTTCTGCATATCGTGAATTCTGTTAAAACTACGGGAGTCGCCTCGCTCCGCTCCGCTTCGCTCGGCTCCTAATTATGTACTTACACGTCAACCTAACCGCTCCTCCTCGCTTCGCTCGTCTTCGTCTATCCCTAGCCAAAAGGTTAAACGTCGTTCAGCCCTTTCCTTAAACGTTGCGTTGAACCATTAGCTGAGCAACCTTTAGAAATTTAGTTGAATGCCGCCATTAAGTTAGTATCCTAGCCTAGGCATCCAATCAGTAAGCTGATTTAACGAGATGGCGCCCACAGATATACCGCCATCAATCGGTCCTAGGCAATGGTAAGCCACCTGCTTTTGCCTGTTTGAGAGCTGTCCTCTTACTCCCCCCGAATAACTTCGAAGTTATTGAAGTTATTCGGGGGGTTAACGAGCAAGAGGTGGTACCTCTACATGAAGCCCGGCATCAGCTCTACTACCTGCAACAATCTTACCTTCTAAATATTCCTTCGACTCCGCTGCATCCGAAGCCAGCGATCATATCTTGGGTAAGACGGAACGGTACCGTCTCGGGAGTCGGGAGAGCTTTGCCCTGGTCAAAAGCGATACCTGAAAACAAAAGGGTCTTCATCTGGCTTTCAAAACTAGCTCAAATTTGAATGGTCCAGAATACCGTAATAGCACCTAGTTGTCGATTTTTTTGAAAGGTCATGTAAAAGTATAAATTTTTTTCTTCTTGAAATACAAAAGATATACATGAAAATATTTAGTAACTGAATAAATAGCTTTGATGACGTAATAGTCATATCATTTAGGCATTACAGGAAATAGGCTATTGCCCACAAGAAAAAAAGGTAATGTTAAAACCGACGTCCGTTTTTTTTTGATTTCCAGTAATCCCATCTTCAGGTCTTATCCCCTAAATTTTGTTTTCATTGTTTCTTTACGTTAAGGAACTCTCCCTATTGAGCCTAAACGGTATGACTATTACGTCACATTCCCATTTCTCCAAACTGATTTTCAAAAAATAATTTCGTTATAAAAATACCACCTGAAAGTTAAATAACAGTATTTATCTTCACGATTTAGCCTATATTTTCAGAAAAATATACAAAAGGGCCTGTTACAATTTATGGTTGGTTCGAATTACGGGTGTTAAATTGTAGGTGATGTTTTCTCTCGCCTGTCTCATCAATCGAAACATACAAGATCTCTGCTCTGGGTGCTTTCAATCGTTATGATTTATTTTCGGAACGAAGTTCCTTATCGCACGTTACACTCTAGATACTAGGCGAATGATATCTAGGCCGAAAAAAGTGTAAGACATCGACCGTCACGACACTTTTGGTATAGTATGCATGTTTGTGTGTTTACGAGCGTATTTATGTATAGGTATACTGCAGTATAGGCGTGCGGCGCGGCGTGCGCGTCAGTAGCGAAAGGAACTTCGTTTCAGTCGGGTGGCCCACGCCACGACACCACATATTATTTTAATATTTTTATAATACTTATATGTTATCTCCTGGTTTTGTTGGACAACGCACTTATATTTGAGTTATTATATAACAATTTCTTTTTATTTTCCAGGATCGCTGTCGCTGTTATTTTGGACCTAGCTAAAATTATATTTTTATGTCACACTGCAGGCAACGCAGAGAAGCAACCTTTGGCTGCGTCCAGTTTCATCGCAGGATAGCATATATGCCCTAGACATTGACAGCAGGGTGGCATATACGAATTCAACGCGTGCAAAGGAGATGGCATGTTAGGCGGCTGTCGTAACGTCCGACGATCAATCTGGAGATAGCCCTTAGATTTATGCATAGGCGTAACTAGGTAGTGGCCAGGGGGGCATGCACCCCTCTAGACTACTGTCTGCCCCCCCCCCCCCAGAAATATGGGTGTTATTGATGTAAAAATATACTAACCATTTTCAGGTGTTATTCGTTTTGTTTTATGGTTTGTATGTGATTTCGTTGTATGTAGGGTTGTCTCTATTTATCTTATTACGATTACATAATCGAAAACAGATGCTAGTTGATGCCTATATGTGCTGGAGACCACCCCCCCTCCCCCCAGCTACAAATCCTAGTTACGCCAATGGATTTATGAGATGAAAAATAAGTTATAAAAAAGTGCAATACCGAAGTCGATATGTATAACTTCAGCCGTCTTCTTGTCCACCAGAATGTTCTGCACATGTCTGTCTCCCAGGCCCATGATGTAACCCACCATCGACGACGTTGCCACGCTGAAATTATTCTTTTGTTACAAAATCTGAATATTATAAAATATACGTTAATAGTGTATGTCATTGTAATTAAATAATTGGGCGTAATGTAAATAATTGGGCGCAAAAAAATATTCCGAATCGATGGGACTACACAAAAATTAATAAATCGCGTCCAAAAGCTGAAATAAACTCTTCGTGTAAGCCAAAGTCCTTGTTAGTACGCTAAGTGATAGAATCCCAATAAGCCTCACAGTTTTTTTTAATAACATGCGGAAGGCCAACTCATCATCTGCGCTGTTTGTCGAAATCGAAAGGCCTCGCCATACAGAAAACGATTCCATTTCTATATGGCATCTCTCATGCATTTCCACAGTAATGCTCCTGCCGACACCACAGTATTATCTCGTCAGAACAACGCCAACGCCTTTTTAATTCTAACCTTTTTGTGTATGCCAGTCTTCTCTCGTACCACGTGACAGGGTCCAAATAGTGTTCAAAGAAGAAGAAGTGGAACACCGGTTTGAACTCTTTCAGTATTTTCAAGAAGGCAGACAGTTTCTCTGCGTTGGACTTGCCGCGATTGTGACACTCTGTTAGTTTAGCGCGAGCCGCGTTGCAAGATATGTCCTGACAGAGGAAAACATAGTAAGTACAAAGTAAATTAAGCGTATTTCATGTTACTTTATTGTACCTTCCGTAGTAACGAACGAGAATGTCGTGTCATTGTCATAGTCAACGCTAACAGGAGTCCATTTATCAACCTGTGTTCGTCCACTGCTGGACATAAGCTTTCCTCAAATTTCGCCACTCTTGGCGGTCTTGAGTCCTTCACCACACTAGTTTATGCCTACAAAATTATGGTTCTCTAGGGATCTTTGTTTATTCAGATTTGAGTAATTTGAGAAATTCGACGGTGAAACATTGTTTAATCTTAAAATAGGGCCTTTGTAAATTAACAGGAATTTAATTACAGCCGGGAGCGAATGGAGCTCTTACCACCGCCGTCGCATCTACATTAATTTCTTCACTTTCGTTTGACACAACTTGACAGTCTAATAGCTTCGAAAAAGTTCAACAAGTTCTTGCGCTATGCTCTGCAGGTCAAAGAGCGATGACGAGGACTCAGACCGTGGGCGTATCGTGCACGAAATTGTCAAGCTCTTTAAGGAATAGTTACCCTCGGTCGGTACCGGCGATGTGCGCCGGGCACAGAGCCGTTGTCGGCGAGGTATGCCCCGAGAGGCACCGTGCCCTCGCACCACTCCAGCACCCCCGACCGACGCGACAGTGGGACCACCTGGCAACAATACAAAAAGTCTTAGCCCCGATTTCCCGTTAAAAAATTACGTAATAAACTAAGCGGTGCTTAACTATGAAATGCAAAGTTGTGACATTCTATACCAGCCAGAGGGTTAGATCATGGACCAAGAATGTCTACGGCTTCATCAAATTCACTTACCCGGGCGATAAGATCAGAGACCAAGAAAATAATTTTAGTCAGAAACGCATCCCGACCTTTCGCTCTTTTAGATAGAAGACTGGCCTAGAGAATTATATCAATTACCAGAATACTTATTAATATCAGAGACCAAGAAAATAGTTTTGCGCTGCCAAAAACGACGTAATATTTTTTGGCAAGTAATTAAACATACTTCCTTTTAATACCATTATTCGCCTCTAAAAATCTTAATTGCCTTCTAAATTACTAAGTCAGCCACAATCAACGCGCGTCTGAATAATACTATCTTAGCGACTAGTTATCTTTTATGTTAGCCACTCGAAATATAACTCAGCATGGTTGTTATTTCTTAGTCTTAGCATCTAAATTTGTAACATGCATTCAAGCAGTTAACTTCTAAAATATTTAATATATGGCATCCAAATATTAATTCTATTAGCTTCTAATTTTACAAATCAGTACATTTAAAATATAACTCCTCTTACATTAATTCGTCGTCAAATGTATCTAAAATTATCATCTAATTGTATATTAAAGCCACTAATATTGGAATGTCAATTTTGCGAACCTAGTAAATCATAGTCATTTTGGTATTTTAATTTATCTATCAAACTAAAATTTATTTTTGCTTTAGCTCCGGCGCCAGCCTTTGAGGACCAGCCTCAGCTAGCTCCAGCTCGTTCGTCCGTATCTGCTCCTCGCCGCATGCTGGTGGCGCGCTCTATCGACGCCTCCGATTTTTTATAATACACTCTATGGGCAAGCTTGAAGGCTGGCTTTGCTAGCCTAATCACCGCGACAGTACCGTGTCGGACTTCTACACTCTCACCGATTTCGCGAAGGAATTCTGAATTACAAAATGGCCACTCCCGTGTTAAACACTGTCAATTTTATGCCATCGTTTTAAGGCATTGTACCTTTTATTGCAATACAAACGCACGAATGACAATAAACAAATACGGGTCGGTAACTCGTCGGTACATGAATCGAATGGCGCTCTCTGATTGGTACAAATGGGCGGTCTCTGTCATCTCGCGTACTCGCGCCAAATCGTACAGTTGCTATTTCCACGATAAAAGAATATGATGTATTATTTTTCATGCTAAGTTATTATAATATATGATGTTGTCTATTGAAGCTTGAATGATATTTTTTGAGCAGCTTGTGTTGAAGCTGTAAAACGAAAAATGGTGAAAAGTTGTAAAATCCGTGGCCGAGTTAGTAAATTAGGTGGCAATGCATGAATCGGAAGGACAAGTAAAAATAATTGTTGATCATTACTTGACGCTTTCTTTAAAAGATTTAGTTGGCGTTGTAAAAAAGATGTATTCGTTTTTTAGAGGCTAATTCATTTTCCCGTTGCTTAGTTATTAAAAGAGAAGTTCGATCACGAGGCCAAACAAAAATTTTGTGGCTAGACTTATAATTTCCCATATTTTTTTAATATGCTCGTACAAGGTGACTTTAATTTATGCAGCCAAATTCTTACTGAAGACTCCGTAAGTGATGATCAGTAGCAAGGTTCGATGACCCTTTTTGTGAAATTGGTAAATTATTCTTTTCGTGTTCCTTACAAAATACCAGCCCAACCCTGAGTCAATTACAATGGCAAGTCAAGATTTTTGCGAAATTAGCAAAAAGTGTTATCGATCCGTGTTACTGATCACTTATCAAGCCTCCAGTATGAGTATGGATGTATAAATAAAAGTAACTTTATATACTTCTGGACACATCTATTGGCCCACCTTGCATTTTCAGTTTCGTTTGGTCCTAGCTAAAAATTTATATTAGGTCGAGCAAAAAGTTTAAAACAATACGATCGAAAAAGATGGTAAAATGTATCAGGTTTAAAACTGGATCAATAGTTTTTGTTCAATCTAGCAATCATATTTAGGTAGGGGCGATCGAAACCTAAACTCTAAGGTGGGCCAATAGATGTGTCCAGAAGTGTATATAAAATAATTTCACCAGGAACCAGAAACACTCCAAATCAAATACGTTTTATAAAATTATTGGTCCTGAAAAATAATGTCCATTTCGATAGACTACACAAAAACTAATTCAACGCGGGCGAAGACGCGGGCAAAAGCTAGTGCTATAATAAAGATGTGTGAAAAGTTTTATTGAGATCAACCTATTAAGGCCCTTCGCACATGAAGCTACTCAAAAAGTAGCTCCATGTGCGAAGGGCCAGAATAAGAAGTCTCTTTATCTATGGCAGCTGAGCGGGATAGCCCACCTTGAATCAGCCACAGCCAATCAGCAAAGGCCAAATTTCGGTGCCGTAATTACGCTGCAAACGCGAAGGTATCTTCTTCTCTATACATATAAAATGCAACATCTATATGTGTCTGTCTGTTCGTTCGCTTATAACTTGGGAACCACTCAATGGATTTTGATGCAGTTTTGACTGAAAGATAAAGCATTTCTTTGGGAAGCTTTAAGGCTATGTATGATCACGCTATGACAAAAGGGAGCAGCGTTTTAGTTTTAGTGAAACATGTGAAAGGTTCGCCACCGTAGCGTATTCGATCGTCGTGGGTTCAATCCCCCACACCGGTAAAAACATTTTTTCGCTTTCTATTTTTTATTTTTTTATTTCAGGCTCAGAACAAATAATTTCTTTTGAAAAAAACAATTAAGCTGACATTAAATTTATCTTTTTACACAATACAAGTACCCTGGCGCTTAAAAACAGTGGCTCAGCGCTGTAAAAACAGTTTACACTGATTGTAGGTACATTATGATTTTAGTAGGTATTCCATTGTAATAATATGAAATAAATATGAATATTTTGCTTTTGTAAGCTTTTCACTGAGTTAAATACGCAATAAGAAGTTCATAAATTAAATATTTTCAAGACATATTTCGGCCTACTTTGGGGCTGGCGCCAGTGGAATAAATGATTTTATAGCACACTGTGACCTAAACCCGCACTTTACGCACGCTTTTCCGTGACTTAAGTTGCCTATTATTGCACGGCGTTCACGGTGTCCGCCATTTTTATTTTTCTTGTGACTTTTTTCTTTTTTTGTGCAATTATGTCTTACTGGCCAGTGTGATTGTTTTAAAAATAAAACCAATTAGGTAATTATGCTAACTCTTAAACGTCTTTTTAACATTTCATTAAGCTTTACCTACTGTATTAAAGTCACATTTTTCCATAATAATATAAATAATATACAGAATAACAAAATAAAAAGAGATTAAGAAAAAAGTACATTTCCCACTGTCATTTAGCTAGACGAGTTAGCTAGTTAGCTACTTACCTCCCTAGGTTTGTAAATCGAATTTACATCCCGCATTTCAAGTTAAATACGACTTACTTTCAGAGCTTTAGTGATGAAAAATAATAAACCTTATAAGTTCTGATGAGCAGCTTTTTCCTGCTGGTCACGGGGTTGATTCCGAGCAGTGTATTCACGATATTGAACACTTGCTGCATCACCGCGTCTTGACGCAAATCATCTTCTCCCTGAAACGACCTCTTACTATGAAACCTACACGTGACCCTTTTACTATAATACCAACACAGGTACAAACTAATCAAAACGAAAGAAAATCTATACTGTCTATTACTAATAATGAAGTAGTAAAAAAGTCTATAAATATTTTTGCGAAATTTTAATTGAAATGGGTTATTAGTATAGTAACAAGACCAAAACCGTTTTTAGAATTTTTGTCTGTCTGTCTGTTTTTTTATCTGTAAGTATTATGTCTATTTCTATGTATGTATGTATGTTCCGTTTTAACTCGAGAACCACCCAACGGATTTGGATACGGTTTCCTTTATCATTATCGCAGTGACTCTGGTCAACATATAGGCTATATTATAGCCGCTATAAGGGGCGTTCATAAAATAACTGCCAAGCCGAAAACGGGGCAGAGATTGAAAACCGCGGGTGGGGCCGCAGGCAAAGGCTAGTCTAAAATATTACAGTCCGTAAAATATAGCTTTAGCCCTGTGACAGCAGGACAGCGCTATACAACTTGTATTTCTAACTCTCTTTTTCATGCTAAATATGTACATATAGCGCAGACGCGTCTTTTGAAAGTATACAAGGCCAATGCGCCACATATTTATAGTAAAGTTACACCGTATACTTTCAAATTTATTAGCAAAAAAATCTCGGGTAGTATACACGATTTGCCCGTACTGGCCGCGTATACTTTCTTATAACAATGCAGTGAATTGTTTTGGAAACTATACAAGGCTAGAACCAACACGTACTGACACTGTATAGTCTTTAAAACAGAGAATTAAATAGTCTGTAACCATTTAGTTTTGAAAACGGCAACTTTACTATTAAAACTAGGGACGTTGCCTCTCTCCGCTCCGCTTCGCTCGGCTCTTTTTTTTCTCACATGTCAACCTAACACGCTCCCCTTCGCTTCGCTCGTCGTCGCACCTACTTTTTTCTTTCGGTGAAAGATTTTTCGCCCACTTACCATAATAATATCATAATGGTAACTAGTGCAGTATTTTTCGTACACAATGTTAGCGCACGTATTGGAATATATACGCGATAAGGGTATAATAATCATGTATACTTCCCAAGGAATCGATGTCCTATTACAGTTTGAATCTATACGTGAGCAGTCCCAACCTATGTGTAACTAGCCTTGTATACTTGAAAAAACGCAGAGCAGACAGCTGAAGCTATATTTTACGGACTTGTAGTACTTTCTTTGCATCTTTCTGTACCTTCACTAATATGGTTCTTTCTTTTCCGTCTGAACCTTTGCACATCATCTTTTTGGGACAATTGATGCCTCCTACCATTTCGAAGGTATTCCCAAACGATACAATACCTAGAACAAATAAAAAACTTGAATTTTGTCCACTACTATTACTCAATATTTGGTTACGTTTCATGATAAATGGTTTAGTAAAATCATAATTATAGTTGCGCAAAAAGATTGCGAGCCTTATACCTGGTGTAAAAGCAAAGGCAAGAATCCTTTAAGGGTGTGTTAGTATGATCGGTAAAGATATTATTTTAAATACTGGGATCTCTAAATAAAGTACCATAATAAGACGATTTTCTTTACTCAAAATACACTAATCGCATGGACACCCTCACTGGTCGCTGGCCACTTGGATGAGGGGTGCGGGTTGCGGGGTGCAATTAGGTGTGTGGGGAGGCCGGTGAGCTGCGTAATAGCCATAGCTTAGAAAAATGATGTAATTTTTGGTGAAAATTCAAGGTATATTTTTTTTCTCGTAATGACATCAGCATCGTGTATTGTAATAAAGGGATTCTTGACTTTGCATTTACACCCTGTATGCAAAAGCAAAAACGCAATCAAAAAAAAAATTGTAGCAACCAATAAGCTATAGTGTCATGCATGTATGTACTTATGTAAATCCATTTGAAAAGACAAAATATATAATAACATAAATTAAATTAAAACTATGTCACCAAAAATATACTCACCCGGAAAATTGCTATAGTTACAGTCGTGTTTAATGGTTAAAGTAATAGTAGGTATTGGAATGTCACCGAGTCCACCTAATTTGGATATAGGCTCCGCCTTCGGGACTGCCTGCCGAGATTCTTTTGATTTCAGTTCGTAGTTGGCGAAACTTATTATGGCTGAAACAAAAACATCAAATAAATCCAATCAAGTAAACCAAATAAAAAACACTGCCACAAAAAGTCGGCAATCCATACATAAGGTCCTACAATAATAAGTGAAAATAATTCAAGGGTAGATGGTATATCGTTAACTGACCACATTAAAGAAAAAAATATTATAAAAATATTTGTTTAAATTTCTACTACAAAGTGGTTTAATCAGCTGACTCAAGGAAATGTAAAAAAAAGCGAAAATAAATATTATTTTCGGTGGAAAATGATGTATCAGCGATACTCCATCACCTCTTGAATTTTTTTCACTTTTAACATTACGACTTCATATATTTTATATCAACTAATGATAAAGAAGTAAATAGTTGTGTCTGTACATTAAATATTTTTGCGAAATTCACGACATGAGGTCACGAGGGGGTGTCAGATGTGTTCCCGGGTGTGAACTGTGAAATGCAAGTCACAGTCCACACCCGGCACACCCGCGTTTCACCGACGATTATTACGTCCCAACGTGATTGGGGGTGAGCCCTATCGCCCTACTTCGGGCATAATGACCCAATGCTTTTTGGGGCATGCAGATGTTTACCTTCACCGTTCAGCAAGTGGTAATTAGGTAAGAACACAAATACTATGCACATAAATTCCGTTAAACTCATTGGTCCATGCCCGACCGGGGATTTTAAATGAAATGGGTTATTAGCGTATTCTTAGTAACAAGCTCGGTAATATGCTAAAATTAATGGCGCCAACATTTTCATCCAATCAGATTTGCCTTTGCTGCAATTCCAGCGCGCTACTTAGGTATATCACGTATAAGTTGGCATGTTTAGGTTTAAATAGTTACAACCAGGTAAACCTCCACTTATGTATGTAACAATTCAAGCACGTATCCAGGTGGGGATAGGTGAGATTTATCCCCCCACCCTCCCGAAATTTGGCGTGACATACAAGAGACTGGGAATTTTTATTTATAATCACTGTAAAGTACATTTTAATAAACGGTAAAATTAACGGTACTTTGGATACTTAATAATGTTATATAGTATACAGTGATTACAGAGTTTTCTTACACAATTTACATTGTTGTTTTTATGAATATCCCCCCCGAAACTAAAGTCTAGATACGTGCCTAGAACAATTTCAACCTATTTAACTTTCAGAAATATAACACTATACTCACCATCGCACATGAGATCCATCTGCGATATAATACAGGCCAGTTTTTTATCTGTACTGGCCAACTCCTGTATCAGTTCTCCCGCGGCTATGACTCTCGGTTCTTCACTCCCCCCTCCCATACCTCGTCCCTTGCCTATCCCCGCGCTCGCGTTCAATATCACTTTGTCCTTGTCTGAGTTCTTGAGACCGAACAGGATGGGTAGCGTGTGGTGGGGATGATCTCTTGAACATCTTTCTGTAACGACCATGTGAAGACAATAAACGGAAAGTTTAGTTTTTCGCAGTGACTCTCGAGAGTTCCGTCAAACCACGAAAACGAACAGTCAGTGTCCGACAGCAAAAAAATCTTTTGTTCATAAAAATACATACTAATTAAACTTTTAAATTAAAAATGGACTTGTATTTGTATTAAATTAATATTACTGCCCTTTACGATGATGAAAAAAAGTCTTAGCTGTAATTTAAGTATGTTTCGTTATTATTGACACTCGCCCAATTTTAACGATATAATAATACATCTTGCTCCTTACATAGACCGATTTAGTCAGATACAGTGGCGGTTCGAGGGGGGGGGGGGTCACAGGAGTCATGACATGAACCCCCCCAAAATCATTCACGTTTCGAAAATTCAACTCGAAAAATATACAACTTGACGGTTTACGAACATTTCAAACAAATTATTATCTGCATACTAACGTCTATGTTATAATATGTGGTAGAGCTGATGCCGGGCTCGACTGTGGGGGTACCACCATCTTACTCGCAAATCCTCCCGAGGGTTATTCGGGGGAGAGTAAGAGAACAGCTCTCAGGCAAAACCAGGCGGCTCACCATTACCTGGGACCGATAGATGGCGGTTTATCCATCCCCAATTGCCGAGCCTTATATAAAACAGACTGGTGACGGGCAGCGGCGACACTGGTGCAAGGGTTTCGGCACCGCGCTCACCAACCCGCCTGCTCGGCGTGTGTGAGAATGGGCATTTCTTCCAGGAGGACCGCCAAGACTGGCGAAATCCTGAAAAGGCCTATGTCCAGCAGTGGACAAAACAGGCTGATGGATGGATGGATGGTTGGCCTCTTGAACTGTACTTGAGCCAAGATGACCCCCCCCCCCCAAATCTTAAGCTACGACCGCGCCTGGTTAGATATTTTGTATATTATAAGGGCATATTTAGGTTATCTCAAAGTATTAGTAATGTGACAGTGTATCCCAATGCACTTATTGTAATTCTGCACTGAGGAGTCAAAAGGCCGTGTTAGTGTTATTATTTTATCGGACACAGACGTATAGCATATTAAAAACAGAATAGTACTATCTTCACATAAAGGTACTAAGCGCGGCCAATATGTGTGCGTGCCAGTATGTACGAACCATAGCACGCACACAGCGGCAACATTTATGCCGGTTTTGCCGGTACAAGTCGGGGCTGCGCTCCACAGCCCGCACTGCGGTCTCGCTTTCGCTATAAAACCAAGAGTAAAGGACAACCCTGCAACAGTAGGTAGTTATGTCTCGCGAGGCGCGGGTGTTATCCTACTATTCTGTTTTTACTATGCAAATGGTTTTTCGTGAAGATTTAGATTTACGCGAAATGCCCGCGACGGTTTCGACCTCATACCTAGATAATCTTCAGGTGAATGTTTAAAAAGCACAGTTTCGCGTAATTCTAAATAGTTAACGATAAATAACTAAAAAAATACAGATTCAGTGTTTAGGCTAAAGAAGTTTTTTTGTGCACTTTCTATGTACACTTACTAATAATTTCATTCAAATTGTGACTGAAAGCGTCATCGATGTTACTGAGCCGCGGCGCTAGTTGGGGCAGGACGGGCACATACTTCCTCGAAGGCACCGCATTGAGAAGGGTCTCAAAGGTATCCCCTTCACCGGGCTCAAACTCGAACTCCGGGTTGTCCAGCCACAGCGAGATAATCCGGAAAACTGAGAGGTTGTTCTCTTCGTCTTTCTTTAGAGAGAGGAGGTAATATCTAGGAAGGCAAAGGAAACAGTAATTATTAATAATAAGTTAAATTATAATTTATAAATAATAATAATTCACAAGTATGCTTAATCTATTTTAATTATTATATTTGGGTAAGCTGTGCTTGTGTGTTTTTACAAGGAAAATGGAGTAAAAAGGCGCACTTAATCTGGGTTGAGTTCAACATCAGGATTCAAGGCACAATATTACCTAATGTGGCAAAATTAATTAGGGATAATACTACATAACAACTAAAGATGCGCCGAGTACAAGTTTTACCGAGTAATCGAGTATCGGGTATTGCTCAGTTTTATATTTACCGAACCGAGTACTCTGCCGAGTTACTCGGTTCAGTTTAACGCAGGTATGGGCTCGAATAGACAAATACGTGATCTTAAGATGCTGGTGGCAAGCGAGCGGTACCTCGCCTCCCGCATTCCGCCGCACTGTGGGCTGAAAATAGACTTTTCTAGCCTTAGTATTTGAATTATTTGACAGTAGTTTTTTTTTTCTTGAAACTGTTTCTGCTAACCATTATTATACTCGAATATTATACCTACCTATATATATCATGTGAGTTATCTGTCATGAAAACTGCAAATTTATATTTTTATTACGAATTTTTTATGGAGCTAAAAAGAAAAATCAGGGCATCTCCAGAATCGCAAATAAAACCGAAATATCCTTGCAAACTATTCCTGGGATTCTTACGTTCTTTGAATTTCCGCAATACTGCGATTTTTTTTAAACAAGAACTTCCAAAAATATTTTGATTTTTCTTTGTTTTCGAAATAAAATTTTCCGATTGCCTAAAACATGCAAAAAAGAAAATAAAACGGCAACTTTTTCAAAAAAAAGCGGCCAAGTGCGAGTCAGACTCGCGCGCGAAGGGTTACCATTATTTTAATTAAATTATTTATTTTTAAAGTGAAAAATATAACTCAATATTCTGTGAATACCTGTTGCCGTTATCAATATCGAGCAAAAACGAGGAAAAAAATCACGTTTGTTATATGGGAGTTTTAAATTTAATTGTATTTAATTTATTCTGTTTTTTAGTATTTGTTGTTATAGCGGCAACAGAAATACATCATCTGTGAAAATTTCAACTGTGTAACTATCACGTTTCATGAGATACAGCCTGGTGACAGACGGACGGACGGACAGCGGAGTCTTAGTAATAGGCTCCCGTTGGTTACCCTTTGGGTACGGAACCCTAAAAACCTACTATCTTTTTTAGACATTTTTTTTACCGAGTACCTGGTCACTTATGCCGAATTATTCGGCCGAATACGAGTTCTGAAAAAAGTGCCGAATATGCTGAGTACCGAGCGAGAAATAAACGAGTACTCGGCGCATCTCTAATAACTATGGGGGGGTGTCAGAGGTGTGTGAACTGTAAAATCATTCCACGCTTGGTTTACCTGTTTTCCATCGATAAATTATCACGTCCCAAACGTGATGGATGTTGAACCCTATCGCCGTACTTCGGACACAAATGGACCAACAGCTTAACGTGCCTCCCGAAGCATCTAGACCGAACACAAATGTTGTGCACCGCGATGATTGAGCCCACGACCTCTGCGTTAGCAGGTGAGTGCTCTACTCAGTCACAGGGGCATACTACATAACCGAAATAAAAAAAATATATTGTTTTACATAAGCTTGAAAACTTACTTCATAGCTAGATCCAAAAACCTCTTCTTTTCGGCGATGGTGCTTTGAATTTCAGCTTCATCTAAATTGCTCAGTCTTTGGTTTGTCACCAAAGCTTTTTTTTCATCCCTAGATAAGGACTGTGTGTTTTTGATGGCACTAGCAGCGTTTTTCATATTCTCCATAACTTTTACTTTGTTTTCGAATATTGTTGATTTCATGTATGCCACAACCTGATAAACAAATAGTGCAGTATAGAAGAGAACAGAAAACAAGTCATTGCTAGACGACGAGATAATCTATATCTATGTACTTACAATAGATTAAATCGAATATCATTGCGGTATAGAAAATCTTTCAGGTTCAGAGCTCCTCACGTCCAGATTTACTTTTCTGATTTTCTTTACCGCAATGATAATTTGATTAATTTGTTATCTCCTTGCGATGGATAAATCGTCAAGTGTTTAAAAAATTGTTTATTTCTATCATAGTTTGCTCATAATTAGAGATGCGCCGAGTACCAGTTTTACCGAGTAACCGAGTACCGAGTATTGCTCGGTTTTACATTTACCGAACCGAGGACTCTGCCGAGTTACTCGGTTCAGTTTAACACGGTTAAACATCATCTCGAGATGATGTTTCCCGCCCTTCTTATCCCGCCGCCGCCCCGTTTCCCCGCATCAGACAATTGCCATTTGTATTTGTTAACAAATCGTACACGCAGAACGCAAAAATATTTTTCAAGCACCGTATACAGTGAGTGACAATTTTTGAAAGCTGGTTATGTGTATGAGGAGAAAAGGAACAGACTGTTACTAGAAAGGGGAGAGTGCTTATTATTCCTTCGCCATAACTTGCTTCTGTTAAACTTTCAGTATTAATAGATTGTTGATTACTTTTTCTTGATTTTCCTACATGTAATTGAAATATTGGATGGATTCGATTGATGGTTCTTGGTGGATTATCATCTTGAATAAATTATACACAAATTGTTGTACTTTTATTCCACATATGTTTATTTTTATTCTAACTTAGGCTACCGGTTTTGTATTACACATCATCGGGCCAACAAATTATTAATTATTTAACGTGACAGAAAGAAAACAAAAGAAAACATTTTTAACAAGCAAATATAAAATAAACAGAGGTGAATCATGTAATGTAATATGTAATGGAATGCATGTAATTGCCCTATTTTTTACAATAATAATAATAAAACATTATTAATAGGTAATCAAATCAGCGTTTAAATTAGGCCAATTCATTAAAATTATTTTATTATTATTATTATTGTAAAAATAGGGCAATGATTTTTTTCATAATCTTACACTAAATTTTTTACCGAGTAACTAGGCACTTAAGCCGAGTTATTCGGCCGAATACGAGTACTAGAAATAATGCCGAGTATGCCGAGTACCGAGTAATAAACGATTACTCGGCGCATCTCTACTTATAATAGAGTAGAAGAAAAGTCGTGTCTATGCATTGAATATTTTTTCAAATTTTTAAACGAATTGTGTAATTGGTATCGTACTTAAGGCACCATTTTTAGAATTTTAGTCTGTCTGTATGTATGTATGTTTCGTTTTAACTTGAGAACCACTCAACGGATTTTGTTTTTTTTTCATCTTATTGGCTTTGGTCAACATATACGAGTAGGCTATAGAGGGTTTTCATAAAATAAATCTCAAGCGACAGGGGCCAGAGATTGAATAAACGCGGGCGGAGCCGCGGACAAAGGCTAGTAGTTTATAAAACTGTGACGAAGTTACAACTGAAAGAATCCGACAGTGCAGTCTGATTTATTTGTATACCTAACCAAATACACGAAAAAGAATAAAGTAATAAACGGGTTTTTATTTTTTTCTAAGGAAAACCGTAAATACCTGCTTGTATTCGGCGTCAGCGAATTTGGCGAGATCATAGTAAACCTTGAGTCTGATGACCGCGTTATCACTACGCCCCAAGACATGGAGACTGCGGTGCAGGTACTTGTCTATGATATCTCTGGCATTCTCACACTTGGACTCCGCCATCCATGTGCCGTATTGCCTGGGGATAAGTTGAATAGTTTCCCTTGTTAGGAAGTCGAGGAGAGCGCGAGCTTATAATAAATCAGCGTTGTATATAAAGTGACTTTCGTTCATATAGCCAAATTCGTACTGGAGACTCGGTAAGTGGTCAGGACCAAGGTTCAATGATCCTTTTTGCCCGGGCGATAGGTAGCGTTGCATTTTAGGTAGTGATTTTACGCCGATAGATTGCCATCTTTTTCAGTGGGTCTGGCATGACTAATAACAGAACCAAGCGTCAGCTGACGCACCCGCGGTGAGTGTGAGTGTGGGAGGTTGCGAAAGTGGTAAAAAAAAAAGTAAATAGTACGCCGGCTGAAACTTTTCTCACAGATAGTTGACATCATACTGAGCTGAAAAAAAAATAGTCAGCTGCATCTTGGAGGGGGGATTATGCGTCAGCTACTTGCATGAACTTGTGAAAAAACACGTAAAATAAAGTAATAGTACGCCGCATGAAATTTGACTAGGTGATCCTTTAAATAATTAAAAGTACAAAATCAACAATCAGATGCATGGGTAGCGGTGGAAAGACCGTCAGCTGACGCAGTAAAGATACAGATTAAATATACTAATCCCCTTTTACACTAATACGACAAAGAGACAGATGACGCAGATGTTTCTTTGGAATTTTACGGGGAGAGGCCCAGGTAGCCCGAAGGTCCTGTTATGGGCTCAAGCAGTTCCGGAATCTATATCCAAATATGCGTTTAAAGGGGAATTGCTCCAATATTGTTTAACTTTACTGCGTCAGCTGACGGCCTTTCCACCGCTACCCGTGCAGCTGATTGTTGTTTTCGTACTTTTAATTATTTAAAGAATCACCTAGTAAAATTGTATGTGGCGTAATATTATTTTATTTTACGTGTTTTTTTGCAAGTTCATGCAAGTAGCTGACGCATCATCCCACCTCCACGGTGCAGCTGAGTATATTTTTTCAGCTCAGTATGATGTCAACTATCTGTTGAGAAAAGTTTCAGCCGGCGTACTATTAAATTATTATTTTTTGATCACTTTCGTAACCTCTCACACCCAAACCCACCGCTACTTGAGCAGCTGACGGTCGATTCACATATCAGTCATGCGAGATCTAGGATCGATATCAATATCAGCCGGCTTACTATGACTTTTTTATTTGCAACGGTACCTCCCGGACTATTTGTAGAAATTCGAAATAGTACATTACGATACGAGAGCGATGAAACGTTTTCTGACGAGTGTGAGTTTGCGGCACGAGCCGAAGGTGAGTGCTGCAATCACACGAGTCGAGAAAAAGTTTCTCGCACGAGCATCGTATAAAATTTTATAGCACTAGTGGGGAAAATGCCGACTTTACGCAAGCGCAGCGTGCGTAAAGCGGTCATTTTACGCACGGTGTGCTATAAAATATATTTTGTGTCTCTATACTTGTTCAAGAGCAACCTCGACTCGATTAGTATAGGAAGTAAAAAAATTATTTTGCGTATTTCACAGAAAGTATCAACGAACCTTCGTACTGACCACTTACCGAGTCTTCACTTCAGTATGAATTTGGCTACATAAACGGAAGTCAATTTGTATTTAAATGAAACCACACAATCTACCGATCACACTGAACCAGTTTCCAGAAGCAAATACCCGCGCATTAGAAAATAAAATAGGACCGCTTATACAAAATTCACTATAGGATTTTTAAATTAAATTCCTAGCCTAGGGGCGTGATTACAAAAACCTGTTGATTTCGGCCAGGGCTCTGGGTTTTAGAGTAAACATACCTGCACTACAATTCCCTGTTAGAGACAAACACACGCTGGAGGAATCACTCGGGCTTTTGTAGTTGGAGTAAACCGATTGATCAACTCTAATAGACTGTTGGTTTCGGCCCCTTGACTGGCCGAAATGCTCTGGGGATTAAAGTGAGGGTGTCTACTTTAAAAGCCCGAGCGGCTGGGCCAAGTACCTGGCCGAAATCAACAGGCTTTTGTAATCACGCAGCCTAGGGCGGGCGGAAAATCGGTCAATGACCCGTAGTATCTATTATATTAGCGTCAAAAGAGAACGATACGTATCGCTCTCCATACAATTCTTTATCGCTTACGCTTCTTACCGCGTTTAATAGTACGAAGACCCCGTAGCAGAGAATGTAAAGTATTACTACGTACCTGTAGTATGAAACACGATAATCGTAAGCGATAAAGAAGTATACGGAGCGAGACGTATCGTATTTTTACGCTAACTTACTTCTTACGTTTATCCGCCTGTGTTTAAAACATAAGGATATGTGAATATTTTTTTTTTATTTCCGCGTCATTGTTACTTTGGAAAAGAGGTTAAATATGATCAGTGGATTTTGTGGTTCTATTTAAAGACACCTATCCGTTTACACCCGATTTGAAACACGAGCGACAAGCGAATGGTTTAAACTTTACGATTAAGTATTGCCCTTACCCAAGTGTATACTACGATTTTCAATGCATAGTGTGAGTAAATAAATGAAACGTAATTAAAGAAACAAACAAACAATAAAAACTCTAAATGAACTTTATGCGGGCATTCTTTTTCTTTTCACGCAAAAAGCTGCTTTCAGTTGAATGCGTAAAATAAAAAAAATACTAAAAATAAAGCACTATAGAAGAGCCAACGAGCGATGGCCCCTATGACAGCTGCGTTTAGTGATGGGGTGCATTTTAATTTCGGAAAAAATAAAAATCAAGTGCGACTAGCGACTTGGGTAAATAAAATATCGATTTATTTGACACGTCATACAACATGCATCATAATAATACAAATGGCAAATGTGCATATGCTTACATTAATAAAGCAGCCATAAAATCTAGAAAACTGGTTTACAATTTTTTAATCATAAAAAGATATAGTTTGTAAACAGACGGAGCCCTACGATTAAGGAGAATAGAACCCGTTATTTATTGATTACAATTCAGCCACTAACATTCCTCATGATCCCTTGTGTTATGAAAAAATTAGAAACTTTTGCTATAAAGTCTTTATAAAATCGAAAAATGATGATCGAAACGAGTAGTACATCACTTTTTGCTGCCAGTAACAATGAAGTATTAGATTATTTTAGTGACACTTACCCATAAACAATTATGAAACTTGGTAGGCATTTAAACGTCATAGGTGCCTTTTCTCGTTGGCTCTAGTTTACCGTGGTAAAAATTACTTTTTGCCAACAGTTTTGATGCATATAAAATGGGTCTTTACGAGCATTGAAAAATAATATAAAATTTTCGAAAATTAGGCACATACCTTAAAGCAATAGCAGTTAACTTTATGTCTGGGGTTTCATTGTTCATAATATTTCTGAGTAGAGAAAGTGCGATATCTTTATGACCTTTAGCCCAAGCTATCTGTCCTTCAACTAAAGACACTTCACCTGTAGTTTGACCCCTTTTAGCCATCGCCAATAGCCGTTGGGATAACTGTATTCTATCATTCGACAATCCCAATTCTGTAAAAAAAAATGTATATAATACGTATTTGAATATAGAAATACACATCTTTATAGGTTTTAGTCATTACCTGCGTAACGCAACTGCAAATTGACAATATCATTCTGCAGTGTACTGTACAATTTCGTAGCGTTGTCCAAAATAAGACAACGTTGTGAAACCAAAGTTTCAACATGCTTGAAATCCTGAAAAGGTGCCAGTTTCTCTACTTGCCACTTGTTCAATAACTCTTTCATTGTCAATTTGTTCGATTTAACAGAGTTATAGTCTTCTATATCGTTGAATATCTGCAGTTGTGAAACGACTGAATAGACACTCTGACAGTTATCCATGTTTAGTTTTTGAGATAGTTTTGAAACGGCTAGTTTCACTTTGTTCAATGGCGCGACGAGTTTGTGCTCATATTCTTGGGTTTCAAGTTGTAAATTGAGGGAGTCTTTTAGACAAGAATATCGTAACTCTTTCAGGAGAGAGTTCATATCAGTGTTTGGATTGCTTAGTTTGTTGTTCGTTTCATTTGTATCCACAAAGACGCTCCAATCACCTGTGTGTGAGTAACAATGTGCTTTGTTAATAATATAGTTCTGCCTTTGTACTTCAAGAGACAGACACGGCTTTTCGAAAACTATCCTTAAAAAATTTCAAGCGTCGGTTCCTAAATAGTGTATGTCAGAATAAAGAATCGACCCTTAAGCGAGTTTATTTACTTCAGTGATATTTTGTTAATCTTACTAAAATAAAGTAGTAAAAAGGTCGTGTCTGCTGTAAACAGAATATTTTTTGCAAAATTTTTAATGAAATTTAAAAGGCCAAATCCAAAATTTTTCGAATTATTGTCTGTCTGTATGTTCCGTATTAACTCGAGAACCACTCAACGGATGCAGTTTCTTATCATTATCATAATGACCCTGACCAACTCATAGGCTATAAGGGATGTCGATAAAATAACTGCCAAGCCGAAAACTGTCGATGATAGTTATTATCTTACGCGTTGTACAATGATTTACACTTCCAAGGGAACGAATAATATGCCTGACTAAATAAAAAGCCTATTGCAACAATAAATATTACCAGTAGAAGAAATTAGTTACATAGGTTTACCGCAACATAGTGAGGTTTTTTATTTTTCTGATCACGCTTTATATCATCGTAGGATGAAATAATCGCAGTTATTTCTATGATAGTTAGACAAGTGCTTACTCACCTAAGAACGAAAGGCAGTCATACTTGACGTCATCAAGTCGGTCGTTCTCTGGTAACGACTTGATGTACTGCAGCGCAAGGCGATGCATGCCCGACTTGTGAAGGGATCTTACTACGCCATACTCCAACGTAAAGTCATCCTGCGATATGGAGAATCTCCCTTGAGAATTTGAATTCTCCCTTGAGAAATTGTATTTTTTTCCTTCATTGGTGTGGTGTCGATACTTTTCGTTTAAAGAAATGCTAATTTTTACTTAGAAAATTTCTTGGAGACGGGGCTTTTACCAAGGAACTTATCCTATATCAATTGCTACTCAGGCTATAATTTTCAAGTTTAATTTATAGTGTCAAAATTTCGAACTTGTACTATTTTTAGGGTTCCGTACCCAAAGTTCCGTGCCCTACTAATGTCACTCCGCTGTCTGAACGACCGTATATCACGGTTCTCTTGCTTGTAAACGGAATGAGTTGAAATTTTGACATTTTGTGTAGAATTAAACCGAATATTGGATAAAAAATTAAATTTCATATTTTTAGGGGGGGTCCCATCCATGAAAAAGGAGCTGAAAAACAAAATTATCTCTGCCATGTGGGGTGTCTTCTTGTGCAGAGCTCATTGTAAAGAATTATTTTTTCTTCTTTTTATCTATAAAGAAATGGAGGGCCTCAAAGTTGTTAGTCTTAGACCATTTTTGCTATGGGGTCTATCTCAAATAATTAGGAATTTAAGTCTATTCATTGATTGGTACTGAACGATACTGTGTATAGTATTACACTATGGTTGAATCAGCTTTCCAAATTATTGTTTAATTGAGTAAACAATAACACGTGTTTCAACGGCTGTAGCTACGAAAGGCACCAACTTCAGCTACCAAGACCAGCTCCATCGCATTCACATAAGTTATCTACACGTTATTGTTAATAAATCAATCGGCCAGGCGATAAATTAGCCAATCCGTGTTCGCCTCTGGGAATATAACGCAAAAACCGTTGAAGGGCCTAAGGCAAGCCCTTAAGGGATTGGCCCGGGGTATATCTAACTGCCAACAAAAAAAAAGTATTAACCTGTGAATTAGTATCATGCGAGAGGGCGATGTCATGGAAGAGAAGAGCGTCGGCGTACTGTCCGGTGTTAATGAGATGTTTGCGTTTCTCTTGCTCGCTGGTCAGGTGCCCGCTGCCACAACCCTCGATGGCGTCCAGTTCACCGATAGATATCGAACACTGGAAAAGACCAAACGTTACTTACCCTTATTTAAATGCTACATGACTATTAACCGGTATGCTTGGCATATCTCTGATGGATAAAATCCGGAATAAGGAGATCTGTCGGAGATCGAAAGTGACCGACATAGCCTGCCGAAGAAAGTTGAAGTGACAGTGGGCGAACCATATCTGACGCCGACGTGAAGGCCGTTGGGGCCGAAAGGCGTTAGAATGGATTCTACGTACATCAAAGCGTAGCGTAGGGGGACCTCGTGCCCGCTGGACCGATGACCCGAAGGACGTTGCAGGTGGTAGCTGGATGAGGAGGACGGAGGACCGCGTAGAGTGGCGTAATATTGGAAAGGCCTATGTCCAGCAGCGGACGATGACAGGCTGATGGATGGATGGATTGACCGGTAGCAGTAACTTCGCTGCACCAAAGTATAGCACTTCAATCAATTGCACGCTTGTCTAGCTTGGTGATTTTGGCAAGTTTTTCCTACACCTTGTCCCTTAATGTAGTGACACGTCTTGAGATGAGTTTATGGATCTACGTAATTCTGTGTTGCCATTTTCCAGCCGTGGCGTTTTAAAGGCCACTACTCAATTTTGTGTAAAGAAAGATAGGTATGCATGAAATCAAAAATTTTTATGTAAATTTCTTTTTGCGCAGCTTCGATCATCAATTGATGGTCGAAGTTGCGCAGCATCGATTTCAATAGAAGCGACATGATATGTAAAGGAACTTGATACTCACTTTTCTCAATATACTCTGCATGTTTTCCCCGCCGACCAAGTTGGCTGTTTGTTCAGGCGAGCTCGGGGGGACGCTGTTGTTCTGCGAGGAAGCCCACAACTCGCCATAGAAGATGGCCGCCAGACTGTCATCGCAAATGGCGGCCGCCCACGAGACAATGTCGTAATCTAGCTTCAGATAATTGTAAGTTTCTACTTCGTCTGGTCTGTGTAAAAAGAAAATAAATTTTAAATTAACCATACAAATTTCAGAGCAACACATTATAATAAAAAAAAAACATAAAAAATGTTAAAACTACGTGTGAAATAAAGCAAAAACTTACGTTTGTAAATAATAATGAGATCTTTTTTCGTGTGACGGATTCATTTCAAACGCATATCTAGTCTCCAAGCGAAGTTAGTTAGAGAGAGTGAATTGAGGTTGTCAAACAAGATATTTTTTTAAGTAAAGATAAAATAGTAGTTAATGCGGTGCGGTAAGGAAGCAACACTTTACGAGGACGATTTGAAGGACGATGTTTTTAACGTTACGATTAAGTTATTGCCCTTACCCACGAGTATCATACTACGTTTTTCAATGCATAGTGTGAGTAAATAAATGAAACGTAATATAAGAAACAAATAATAAATACTCCAAATGAACTTTAGGGGGGCATTTTTTTTCTTTGCACGCGAGTTGCCAACTTGACGGAAATACGCTGCTTTCAGTTTGATGCGTTCGTTCATGTCTATCTATGGTGCACAAGAAAAGAACGGCAACTATTATTCAATTATAGTAAAAAATAACAATAATAATACACTAGTGTGGTAAAGTTGACTTTGACAACAGTTTTAAAACATATAAAATATGCTTTTACGAGCACATGCATTGAAAAACATTTAAACTTTTAAAAACTAATGTTTGATGAAAATTTGATTAAGCACATATATTTTTCCCAGGATTGTCTAGTGGCTAGTCTGCGCAACAAATCAAGTTAAATACACGCAATCCGCGATTGTTCCCTCCATAAGGAATAAATACTTATTTTACAGTGACGGAGTTCTTGACAGTTCTTTGACTTATAGAAACTTGTCTTTACCGTTTGATGTAATGATTTCTCTGCAGTCTCACAAAGTTGACAACATCGAGGACGTCCTGAATTATTAACTTGTGATCATGCTCTACAACATTGCTGTTCCTTGTCATGTTTTCACTGTTCTCCGAGCAACTTGCATTGAAAGTATTATCCCAGAAGAAGTTGAAGAACTTGTTTATTTGACCTCCAATAGTTGTAACTTCACTGTGATTCGAAATAGATAACAGCAGGCCAAGCAACGGTGGCAAAACAGTTTTGCTCAGGCACGGCTAAAAAAAATGTAAAAAAAATATGCAGTCATCCTTTTACTTCTATTTTTCAATTCTGAAAACGATTTACTTTTTTTAACTCTTTTTACTGTATAGTTATAGATAATATATCTTTCACAAAGATCCTATAACAAAGATTAAGATTTTACAACAAAGATTTAAATGGGGCGAAGACTATAAGAAGTAACTTTTGCCCTCTCCTCTAGAGTGAATTCACCACTGAAATTTTCCTTCCACACCCTTTCCCTACGTAATATCTGAAAATCTAATCCAATAAAGTTTCGCTAATTTCCTACCTTAGATTTGCAAACGACTCCCAAGTTCGATAGGTAATTATCACCGGAAGTGATCACGTGCAGAAGCGCACAAGTTATCCTACATATCCATTTGGAATGACTTTCGGTGTGTTGAGGCAGCCAAAAGTCTAACCGTTTGTACGCTTCGAACTTCGTTTTGTTCACTTGAAACTTCGCCGTTGTGAAGTTGCTCTTTGCGGGGTTGAACTGTTTTAAAATTTGTTGTTGGTCGTACTCAGTCAAATCTGAAATGTAGGTATACAAATCATTTTACAGAGAGAGAGAGAGAGTAGATAAGATAGAGTGCCTTCAGGGTTGGCATTGTTTAAAACAAATGTTTAAAACAACGTGTTTAAAACACTCATATATAAAACACTGTTTTTTAGCATATAAATTATTATTTTTTCCTTATATCGAACGTGTTATTATTACTCTTTTTTTAACGCATCCTTTTCTTTTAATCGGCGCGGTTACAATTCCTTTACTGGCGGGGGTTTCCCCAAACATAAAGACGAGAACGGGCGGTGTCGGTGAGTACTTGTACTTTCAAGCACTTCTAAGTTTCGTGTTTATTGGGAAAGCACTTATTATTTTTCAGTCAATACATGATTAGATTATGATAATTGATAACATTCAAAAAACACTTTTTAATTAATTTTACATATACATAAGTTACCAATAGGATACCCAAAACATGTTTTAAACATGTTTAAAACAGCTGCAAAAAAAACATCAGTAAATATTTGTTTTAAACATCTTTTTTTATTTTGTTTTAAACAGGATGTTTTGATCTTTTTTAAAAAAACTGTTTTTTTCCAACCCTGAGTGCCTTACGCAAAGTTAGACAAATACTCAATACAAATTGGAAAGTTGCAGCCGCTTTGCTTCCCCTACATTTGATCACCTTTCACCAGGTATATCTGCTAAACGCACCAACGAATCACGTCAGTTTTTATACTGTGCGTATAGCTACTGTGCATAGTATCATACTATGCTTGAATCAGCAACATAATAATTGTTTAGTTTACTAAACAATAACACGTATTTCAAGAGCTGTACCTAACAATCGCACCAACGTCAGTCACGAAGACCAGCCCCATCGCATTCACATAAGTTATCTACACGTTATTGATACTAAATCAGCGTCCTAGCGAAAGTTTTGTCAATCCGTTGTGGCCCCTTATACTATACTCAAAAACCGGTCAAGTGCGTGTCGGGCCACGCGCAATGTAGGGTTTCGTAGTTGCCCGGTACATATAAGTTGGTCTACTAATACAGACCGCGCCAAACTTCTGGTCCCATACATTATAGGGGGCCAAAAGTTTGGCGCGACCTGTACTCGTAAACCTGTAAAGCCTAATGTGAAAGTTTTCCTTTTAAATTCATTATATATACTACTTCTGTTACTCGTTCTGCCGGCAGGGGGAGGGGGAGAGGCGCCCCTCTCTAACTAAAATTTTCACTTTAAAGCTTAATATTTCACCAACAGATCCCTAAATCGAAAAATGGATTGCACACACCCACAATGTTTTTGAACGGCCTATCCAACGATACCCCACACTATAGGATAGACGAGAAAAAAAAAATCATCCCCAGTTTCCTTGTATGAGATGTACCCTTAAAAAAATTTTTTTTCAAGATTTTATTTTACCATTTTGTCGGCGTGATTAATCTTTATATCCATGCCAAATTACAGCTTTCTATGCGCTAAGCCGCGGACAGACGGACACACGGACATGGCGAAACTATAAGGGTTCCTTGTCCGACTACGGAACCCTAAAAACTGAACAAAGGCGGGCGAAGCCACAAACAAAAACTATTTTTTATAATTTCGTTTGATGTAGGTAGTCTTTTTCGAAAAATAAAGATCATTCGGACGTCAACACAGCTAATGAACGAACACAAATATACAATAAGGTGACTTTTATTTATTCAGCCAAATTCTTACTGAAGACTCGGTATGTGCACAGTTCGATGACCCCTTTTATGAAATTCGTAAATTATTCCTTTCGTGTTCCTTACAAAGCCCAGCCCCAAGTCACGTTAAAATTCCACTAAGGCACGTTAAGATTTTATTTTGTGAAATTGGCAAAAATGTGTTTTCGATCCCTGTTACTGATCACTTACCAAGCATCCAGTACCAGTTTGGCTGTATAAATAAAAGTCACCTTAAAGATCGGGTGTAAATAGACCCCTACCATTAAATGAAACCACATATTCTACTGATACATGAACTGAACATACACTGAACCATTTTTCCCAAGAAACGTACCCGCGCTAACCATTAGATTGGGAAATAATTGAGTTCCAAACAAAGATACACACCGACATACGGGCGAGTTTCGAGAGAGCGTCGTCCGTGAAACAGCTGTTCCAGTGCAGCGTTCTAAAATAGACCTTCCTTCTACGAGGTAAAGGCTTTGAGTTACAGTGCATCCATCCATCGATCAGCCTGTTTCATCCACTGCTGGACATAGGCCTTTCCAGGATTTCGCCACTCTTGGCGGTCCTCCTGGAAGAAATGCCCATACTCACACACGCTGGGCAGGCGGGTTGGTGATCGCGGTGCCGAAACCCTTGCACCAGCGACGCTGCTGCCTATCACTAGTCTGTTTTATATACAGTGAGTTACAGTTGAATATCTTTTTTTCTGAAGGTTTGCGCGGGTTTTTTTTAAAGAGTCGTTCAGTATGGTCATTAGAGTATCTGGTTTTATTTAAAGGTTGCACTCTATTATGACGTCAAACACTTAGAAGCTTTTGACATGCAGTGATGAATTCAGTCGCGTGTACAAGCCTATCTTAATCAATAAAACGAATGTTGAATGTGTTAAGACTAATCTATGATTGTTGTCTTTGTACTGCCTGCCAAGTGTCAAGAGTGTGACAATACGATAGTAAAAATTGGTGTTGTCATCACATCTAAATAAAAATCTGTTTAGCATCCAAAGCCGTTGAATCTTTTCGTTAATACTTCCCGTTCTCAACTTTAACATGGTAGCAGAGTAATAAAGTACAAAGAAGGTGCAAGATAGTTATACTCCGGGTAAGACTGAAAAGTTGCAGCGAAATTTGTACCAGCCTGTCAAATCACCCGAGTCATCACCATGGATAAGGCGATTGCAGAGGCTTCCAAGGTACAAGTAGGGCTCCTGGATGGAAAGGACTATAAGCATTGGAAGTATCGAATTGAAACTGTGTGCAGGGGCATTCCCGGTGCGGTAGATATTATCAAAGGGAGATTGCGCAAGCCCGAACCACCAGCAGCAACGGCCGACAAGGATGAAAAGTCTAAGTATGAGAAAGAACTCGCAGATTTTTATACTAAAGACAGTACAGTACTAACGTTAATTACAACTAATATGACGAATGAAGTACTTGACCAGATAATGCGCTATAAGAGTGCTAAAGAGGTATGGGATGAGCTCGAACGCCTTTATTGCGGCAGCGCAGAAGACAAAAGTTACGATCTTTGTATAGAATTTTTCAATCACAAGAAAGATCCTGAGCATGATATTAAGAAGCATATTTCTGCTTTGAAAAATATTTGGCATGATCTAAATAGCCATTTAGAAACAAGTCTGCCAGATATACTGCTAATATGTAAAATTCTCGGCACTTAGCCGCATGAATTTTTTGCTTTTAAGTCAAGTTGGCTTCTTGTGAATAAGAAAGATAGAACAATTGAGAATCTAACTGTCCAGCTAATATCCTTTGAGAAAGCCTTAATGAGCAAAGAAGATAGCACAAATCCTGAAGAAGTATTAGTCGTGAAAACAGAGAAGTTCAAGAAGAAAACTAAAGTTTTTAACTGCAACTACTGTGGTGAAGTTGGGCACCGAGTACGAAAATGCCTAAAGTGGATAAGAGATGGTCGACCACCGAAGCAGTCAACAAGTACAAATGTTAATCTGACCGTGTTAGCCCTTGAAGACAAGCTGCCCATTGATAAAACAAATTGGTACGTCGATAATGGTGCGACAACCCACGTGACAAATAGAGGCGACTTTTTTGAGAGCTTTGAGCACTTCAAAGGATCACATACAGTTACTACTGCAAACGGGCAAGCCATAGAAGCCATAGGAATAGGCGACATTCGTGCTGAAGCCAATGTCAACGGTAAAGTTGAGCAAATTTTGCTGAAGGATGTCTGGTATGTTCCAAAAATCAAGAGAAACTTGTTTTCAGTTCTTGCTACGCATGACATTTCGTCAAAGAAGCTGTTTGAGTCTACGCCGAAGCAATGTGTACTAAAAATAGATGGAGTCACCAAAGTTATTGGGACAAGAGATATCAAGGGCGGGCTGCATAAGCTGGAGCTTAAATGCGTTGCGCCAAAGAGTCTAGAAGTCAACCAATTACTGACAAATCCTCTACAAGTGTACCATGAAAGGCTAGTACATCAGAACAAGCGACACGTTAAACAGGTGATCGAACAAGAGCTCGGATTGAAAGTGAATATGGAGCAATAGGATCTCTGTGAAGGCTGTGTTTATGGAAAAGCTCACAAGCAAAAATTCGGAACAAGGGTTAGAGCCACTAAACCAGGAGAACTAATCCACACCGATATTTGCGGACCATTTCCATACTCTATCGGGAAGAATCGATACTATATTCTATTCAAAGACGACTATACACGACATCGACATGTTTACTTTCTACGTCAAAAATCTGAAGCAGCATCAAAGCTAAAGCTGTTCCTTGCTGAAGCTAAAGTTGCGGGACACGTTGTCAAAGAAGTTCTCAGCGATAACGGTGGTGAGTTTGTCGGCAGTGAATTTAGAAAGATTCTAACAGAACATGGCATCACGCAAAGACTGACGATGCCCCACACACACGAGCAAGCTGGATGCGTAGAGCGGGAAAATCGCACAGTAGTGGAAGCAGCGCGCGCCATCATGCACGCACATGAGAAAATTCCTGATGGTCTGTGGGCAGAAATTGTAGGAGCAACTGTCTACGTTTTAAATCGAACTGGGCCGTCTAGCGTACAAAGCAAATCTCCTCACGAATTGTGGTACGGAAAGAAGCCATCAATAAAGCACCTACGGATTCTCGGCTGCACGTGCTATGCGCACATCCCGAAAGCTAATCGCAAAAAGCTACAGAAGAAAGCGGAAAAAGGGATTCTCATTGGGTACGAAGGAGATGAAGGCTATAGAATTTGGAGTGATAAAGTATTTAAACTAATTAGGTCCAGAGATGTGACGTTTGAGGAAATTCCACTCCTGGGAAAACCTGCAAAAGAAAGTTTACCAGAAAAGCCATCGAGTACTGACAATTGAATATTTCGCTATCAGCTACAAGGTCTCCATAGAGATACAGAAACGAGTAACGCCGATGACGAGAGAGAAATCGAGGCGAATGATGATGAGTTTATGGAAGAATCTTCGTTTTCAAGAGCACAAACAGATGAACAAGGTGCCATAAATGATAATTTTGAAATGGATCAAGGTAATTCAGAGGTTGAGTCTGCTCACTCTGAGGAGGAAAATGGTGAGCGAATCGAAGAGCACGAAGAGCCTGCTGAAGATATTGATTTGTCTGAAAATGATATCGAAAGAGAAGGCCAAATGACTCTGCGAAATAGAGCTACTCTTTTACCCCCAAGCCGGTTCAAAGATTACATAATGGTGGCAGAAGGGCACATGATGACTGAACCGAAAACCTTCAAAGAGGCAATGTCTTGTAAGGACAGTGAGAAATGGCAAGAAGCCATTAATAGTGAGATTTCTTCGCTGAAAGATAACAAAACTTGGGAGTTAGTGGAACTACCGAAAGATCGAAAAGCCATTCCTTGTAAGTGGATATTCAAATTAAAGACAAACCCTGATGGTACAATTGATAAGTACAAGGCACGGCTAGTCATAAAGGGGTATTCACAAAAGAAGGATATAGACTTTCATGAAACTTTCAGTCCTGTGGCTAGGAGCAGCACTATTAGAGCAGTTCTGAGCGTTGCTGCTAAGGAGAAGCTCAAGCTAGCACAGTTCGACGTCTCTACTGCCTTCTTGTATGGCACGTTGGATGAAGAAATCTACATGAGGCCGCCAGAAGGTTATACCACTGATAAAAAGCTTGTATTCAAGTTAAAGAAAAGCCTATACGGGCTGAAGCAAGCACCCCTCTGTTGGAACAGATGCATAACCGACTACATTGTCAAGATCGGTTTTATGCAGAGTCAGTCTGATCCTTGCCTCTTTGTAAGAAAGCGAGGTATTAACAAAATAATCCTTGCATTATACGTCGACGATGGACTGATTGCATCAACGAATGAAAGAGAGGGAAAGCGTTTCCTAGAGGAAATGAGAGTGCGCTTCAAGATAACTGAGAAACCGGCAAGTTACTTTCTTGGGATGGAGATTAAAAGATACTCCGATGGATCCATTCTGCTTGATCAGAAGGCGTACACAGCACGCGTCTTAGAGAGGTTTGGCATGGACAAATGCAAACCAGTTGTGACACCGATTCTGAAAGCAGTTGATGTGAAAGAAGATGGATATACTACGTCATCCTTTCCATATCGACAAGCGGTCGGTGCTCTTACATATCTGATGACAGGCACAAGGCCAGACATAGCCTTTGCACTCAGTGTTGCATCGCGTAACTTAGATAATCCTTCGAAAGAAGACGTCTTAACCGTCAAGAGGATTATGCGTTACCTTAAAGGGACGATTGATAACGGAATCGTCTACAAACCAGTTAAGGATCTCAACCTAGAATGCTACAGTGATGCTGATCACGGTGGTGATTTAAAGACTGGAAGATCGACCACAGGCATTTTATGCATGTATGCTGGGGGTGCAATAGCTTGGAATAGCAAAAGACAAAGTGTTGTCGCTATATCCTCCACAGAAGCTGAAATAATCGCTGCAAGTGAAACTGCTAGGGAAATCATTTGGTTGAGAAGAATATTGAAAGACATTACAGGTGAAGAATGTCCAGCATGTCTTTGTGTGGATAACGAATCTGCTATCAAGCTGGCAAAGAATCCACCAGAGTTCCATCAAAGAACTAAGCACATAAGACTTCGTTCGTTCTTCATAAGAGAATGTATTCAGGATGGAAGCATAACCATCTGCCATGTGCCAGGAGCCAGGCCGATTGCAGACATGCTCACCAAACCACTTTATGGGCCCAGAACAGAAATGCTGAAGAAGATGGCAGGCATCACAAACAGAGGTGGATGTTAAGACTAATCTATGATTGTTGTCTTTGTACTGCCTGCCAAGTGTCAAGAGTGTGACAATACGATAGTAAAAATTGGTGTTGTCATCACATCTAAATAAAAATCTGTTTAGCATCCAAAGCCGTTGAATCTTTTCGTTAATACTTCCCGTTCTCAACTTTAACAGAATGAAGGCATAAAAAAATTGAGGAGTTTCTATACTCACCAAAAGCCAGTTTCCCCTCCCGAAACATCAGCAGCCTCGACAATGTCGCGATCACTTTGCTGACAACCAGCGGGTCCTCATCCGCGAGAAGCTGTGACAGATGTTTCAGCACCACCATGGCGAAGTACTGCGCCGGTTTCAAGTCAGCTACGTTCTTTGAGTCAGCCGGAGCTACCATCACGAGAGTCTTTAAATCGTATGTCCCCAGCTCGGATAGGCAGTTACAAGCTTCTATTTTTGTCTGTAAACAAACATTATAAAACTTAAAGCACAAAATCAATACGTTTTGTCTTAGACCATTTAACACGGGACGTGGCAAAGCGCGACTCTATTTGTCACTTTCCGCAGGAGTTGAGGCAAACACAAACACAAACACACATTTTTACACTCACGCACACTTTTGCGAAAAATTAGGTCACACTAAATCAACAAAAACACGAAAAGATGGCACAAAAGAACACGTTCGGTGTTATACGGTCTAAGAGTTTGTGTAGTAAATCATTAGAGGATGTACTACAGTAGCTAGACATTTTTTTTTAAAGAGTTTTACAATCTGTTACTCTTATAGCTAAGGCAAGAGAGACATCAGTCAGTGGTAAGTTTCACAACACAAAATAAACTAAAGACAATGGTTACCTTGTCATCAGCGGCAGATGTTAAAATGTTGTTTAGAATATTGATGATCTTATGCAGCAAGCTCATTTTACAGTCTTCAGAAAACCCTTTTAAATTCAACGCTCTGCACCAGCTGTTTATGAATCCTCTGTTAGCTTTCAGGAAACGTTTTAATTTGCTTAGCACCTCAAAGCTAAAATTAAAAATTACAATTCGCAATAAAAAAATATAAATATAATATATAATATGATATGTAATATAAATAATTATTAAAACAGCAATTTTTTGCAAGGAAAAGTATGTCTACTTTACAACTATATATTATTGTTCCACGATTGGATTGGGATTCAAAAGTACCGTTTGCATAATAGTACAAATGAATGGATTATTTATGTACTTAGACCATCAAGTAAAATAATTATCAATTTTTGCGTTTTATGTATTCATTGATGTTTATAAAAGTTTATTGCTTCTACAAAAAATGAAATGATCGCTGATTTCGTTGTCTCAACTGTTTGCTGAATCAATTTTCAACTGTTTTACTCGTATAAATAAAATCTTTAAATTTTTTTTGACTAATATGTCATTATTTGGCATTGATGTTGAAGTTGCTGAACCCATGAATAAGTGATTGATCATCAAAACAAATGGCGAGCTGACAATTTTTTTTTAAGAATATTATTTTATTTTAATTCCACGAAATATTATTTTGGTAAAATGTTACATTTTCTTCACATTATAACTTCGCAGTACTGAAAAAGTTTTTACGTATTTTTGCACATCCTACCTTTGGTAACTGTCATTTCATACATTCGCGTAAAGTTGATGATCGCACCTCATTCCCAATCCAAAAGTGGAACAATAATACAAGCATATTAAAAAAAAGCTCATTTTCATAAAAAGTCTGTTTCTTTGGGTGTCGAATCAAAACTAAAATATTAGTATCTTGATAAGTACATAACTGCTACAAACAGGACTGCGACGAGTCAATTATTTCGGATCCAAAAACGAAAATTAATATGCCATAATTTAATTTACCTCGGACATGATAACCCTGCCAGATAAGTCTTCAAACTATCTTTGAATTCTGTGCCACTAATACAGCTGGATGTCTGTGGGTCTCGTTGCGACAGTAACATCTTGCTATCCACGTGATCTTCACTCAGCACTATGTCTAATAGGGGCCGGCAGTCCGCCTCAAAACCTTCGTCTCTTTTGATCTTCAACAATGACACTACTAGTGGCAAAGTTTCACGAAGCAAATCACTCTTGTCTGGCAGAAAAGATCTAAGTAGAATTCGTAACGTTTCTAAGAGGAGTTTGGTTTCCTCAGAATTCTTTGCGCTTTTGATGGCGTATAATAAGCTGTTGCACGCGAAGTTGCAGACAAAATGATCTGCGCTATAGCCTGATTTCAAACTGTCGATGAACGTAATAAAAGTATGCAAAGCTTGGGCTTTACTTTCTAGAATGGTGTTCTGTAGGACACTGCTCCAAAGTTTCAGTATTATCTTGGATATTATCATGGGCTGTTGCTCGCATAGGAAGTGCATTATGTCATGGTTGGCCACGTCCTAAGAAGAAAATTTATTAAATGTACGATTTCCATAGTAATATATAACTACCTGCATCTTCATAGGCATATACGCAACACACCGTCATAGTAAAAACAAAATAGTAGAACAACTCCCGCGCCGTGCGAGGCTTAAATGCCTTCTGTTGCAGGGTTATCAATTTATTTAGCGACGAACGGCGCGCGGCGTACTGCGGAGCGCTGCCGACCCTAGCCACATCGCCAGAAACCGTCTCGAGATATTGTCGTCGTGTGCGTGCAGTGGTTCGTGCGTGCATGCCTGCGCAGGCTCGCACACATCTAAGCCGCGCGGGCGACATCTCTGTGAAGATAGCTTACTATTCTGTTTTTACTATAACACCGTGTATAACTGCGATTTTTTTTTTTTTTTTTTTTTATTGTTTTTGGGTGTTTATTTTCGAGCGCAATGACACCAGTAGTTTTTAGATTTTTCTACAGACGGATGGTTTCAGTTAATTGACCGAATCTTAGAACTGAAACCGTTTTCAATTACCTGCATAATATAATGCGAGATAAAAATCTAGCAATGAAGAACTAAAATTGTTACATTACACGAATTCTTCAATTTGAAAGAAAACACGTTAAAGCTTGTGGCCCATGGTGCACGATAATCTTAGGCGACGAACAAGGATACGCGGGGCGTCAAGCGGCGCGGTGCGCGAAGCGGGCCGCCGGAAACACAAACATACACCTATGTATGGAGCGTTCAAGGAGAAGCGTTTTTGCACGCGTTTGTTTGAATTGTAGCGTCGCATGCGACGGGCGACGCCGCGATAGACGCAGCGGGTGAAGTAACGAGTTCTAATCTAGCGGTGAACAAGATACTTTTTAAGTAATAATTATCTTTAAGCAATAGGTTAGGTATGTCGATAAAGTCGCCCATGATTACAAACATAAAAACACACGTTTGCCCGTTACTACTATTCATATTACTTGTCATAAAGTCTACATTAGAACGCTCGCTTCGCGCGCTACCGGCACGCATAATTAGATTAGTGAATTTTCAAGATTTTTCTGGATTTTACGAAAAAGTATTTGATGTAGGAGTTTTTTCACCTGACATCGGAACATAAACCATATTTTCTTGTTATAGCAGTAATTTCAGACATAAAACTCAAGCCGTTTGGACATAAAACGAGTTAATAACTTAAAAAGGCATAATTTTCCAAAATAAAATCTATCGAGTGAAATGTGTTCAATTAGGCAACCAACCTGACAACGGAAAGATAAAGGTCTGAAAAACACGTGTCCAAGTTTTACATTGATCAGATAAGTAGTTGACTCAGCATAATAAAGCAAAAACCCTTGAAAGACCAAAGGCAAGCCCTTAAAGTATGCGGTAACTTACGATAAAAATACTCACTCCAAAATATTTCAGTATCGCAAGGTAAACTTCCTTAGGGTAAAAGAAGCTTTCAGTCGATCGAGGAACATCAAATCCGAAAATGTTCTTTACTTCTTCGTAGTCTGCCAAATGGGATGCCGATAACAACACCAGTTCACCTATTTTATCAATAAAAAGGCTGCTGAATTTACTTTCCAATATCTGGTTCGTCGACCGAAACATTTTCTCCGCATTCCTTGCTGACTGGATATAAACCAACTCGTTTTCTGAATGTTCGTACTGGAGATTATACTTTTGTGCAACGATGTATGGTAAGCACAATATCATTATATTGGAGAAGCAACTCTGAAATAAAATATGTACATTATTAGAAGTGACTAATTTTCCCGAATTTTCGGTAAAGTTCAATCTGCCATGATTACGAGAAGACTCATCATCACGTTAACGACTGCGTAGGTAGAGTATTTCCTTCAGGCCCAAAATGTTTACATGAGAAATTGTGCAGCGCCTCTAGCGGCTTACGAGAGAAACCAGAATTTCTCATACAAATTATTTTACATAAGAATAATAACTGTTCTGAGTATTTTCAGTCAGTAACGTGTATCGTGACCAAAACTAGGCTTATTGACGCGCAATAGGTATTATTGTTCCACGTTTCGATTGGGAAAGAGGTGCGATCGTCAACTTTACGCGAATGTATGAAATGACAGTTACCAAAGGTAGGATGTGCAAAAATACGTAAAAACTTTTTCAGTACTGCGAAATTATAATGTGAAGAAAATGTAACATTTTAGCAAAATAATATTTCGTGGAATTAAAATAAAATGATATTCTCAAAAAAAATTGTCAGCTCGCTATTTGTTGTGATGTCACTCATGCATGGGTTCATAAACTTCATCATCAATACCAAATAGTGACGGATTTGTCAAATAAAATTTAAAGATTTCATTTATAAAACAGTTGAAAATAGATCCAGCAAACAGTTCAGACAACTAAATCAGCGATCGTTTCATTTTTTGGAGAAGCAATATTATTGATCAATGAACTTTTATAAACATCATATCTTATAAATCAATAAGTATCAAATAAAAATTTGATAATTATTTTACTTGATGGTCTACTTTAAGTAATCAATTCATTTGTACTATTATGCAAACGGTACTTTTTAATCCCAATCCAATCGTGGAACAATAATTCTGACGTGACGAATGACCAAGTCAAACTTGATGTAAGTAAGGGATTATATGACTCGATTGATTAATGTACAAGAAGTTAACAGGTGTCAAGCAAGATCATAAAGCTATGTCATCTCTACCTTTTCTGGAAGACGGGCGTGTTTAATATGTTTTCCTTACCTCAACAGTACTTTTAACGTCTGTACCAAGCCTCTGTAGGATTTCACTTTGTTGAATATTTCCCTCTTTGCACCACAAAATCTCGGCGGGGCAAACCCATTTCATATGACTATCTATAAAAGTGCTCAAGTCGTTAAAGCCAACCAGATATATGGGCAAATCTTCTAGCGGATATTTCTCCGAAAACCAGAAATGCAATAATGACAGAATATTTTGTTTTAAATAAACAGATATTTCTGGGACAGACATAATGGTCGCCATTTTGTTTAGAACCTTTTTCACTAAATTTTTGTCCAAAGACTTTTCTTTCTGAACTTTCAATATGGCTTTAATAATGTAGCTGCTTAATGCACTCTTTGTTTGGGCAAGAGCGAAAAAGCTATGAAGCACAGTGAGCGTCCGATTTGCTAATTCATCTTTTAGCATTTGTTCGTTTTTGCCGCTGACCTGTAGAGAAACATGGATATATATTTTTTTATAAATTTTAGAATAAATCACTTGATAAAATACAAAATTATGGCAATATAACCGTGGACATCTTATAATATTATTAAATATAACCCATACGCAATAAAAGCAATTCATTAAAGCCGTTTCTGAAGGCTTTAATTTTAGTTTGAGTGCAGTTAAAGTAAATTTTTTATAATTCCAAAATAGTATTTTAGTGTTAACAACAGAAGCTATATTACTTTGAAAAAAAGTTTGTTTTGACAGCACTAATACTAAATATAAAGCCTTCGGAATCGCCTTTAACATAGCAATATGACTCTTAACTCATACAAACTATTTTAAATACATAGCAAAGGCGAGCCAGGGCCTTATTGTCTAACTTCGACATCCATCGCAATCACCTTCAAACGCACCGTGATTGGCTAGAAATTACATCGCACATCATTTTTAGCCAATCACGACACCTTTGATGGCTACAGCGGTGGATATTGAAGTAAAGTTGATAGTTGAGATTGTCGGCACTTGGTGGAATTTATCAAACATTGTTGTGATAAGAAAACACTTGTACTTTTCCACAGATAATATTTAATTCTACACTACCCAACCGGTTTCACTATATAAGCATCATCAGGGGCTTTTTAATTACATAATTTTATATATAATTATTTATTTAAACAATCTTTCTGTTGCTAGATGTCCGTGCAATAAACGATATAAATAACTTGCGGGTAGATTGAATACGCATGACAGACAAACCTAAGATTAAAATGTTTACTGAATTCACCGTTTTGTTAAAGATAGCTGATAGTGTGTTTGGCATTCCGCATTTTGACTAAACGTTGCGTAAGAGTTGCATCAAACAGTTGTCAAAGGGATGTCACTCTAAAAAACTGAAAAATTATGTAATTAAAAAGCCCCTGATGATGCTTATATAGTGAAACCGGTTGGGTAGTGTAGAATTAAATATTATCTGTGGAAAAGTACAAGTGTTTTCTTATCACAACGATATTGAAGTAATATAATAAGAGGGCATAATATATCAGCACACCAAAGAATAAAAAAAATATTCTGCCGTGATAAGTATATTTCAGTTTAACTAAAAACTGTAAGTATGTAATATTTGCATTTAATTCTAACTTTCAATTCTTACACCGCTTTTCCTTGTCTGTTGCTTTTTCTGTGGTCGGTCATTAGCGGTGGTTTAAAATCTGACCCAACTCAGAAAAAATCATTGCTACGCCCTTGCAAAGTGCCCTCTTAAAACTTTTCTATAAAAACAGTAGAGACAAAAAATCTTGTACGTTTTCGTGCACATAATACTCTTTAACATCAACAGGACACAACAGTAACTTTATGAACATCATGTAGGTAGTCATGCATAGAAAGTACTTACATCTATGCTAAATAGTTCAAGTGACCTAGTGATGTGTCTTTGTACGTGATCAGCATTGTAATCATTTGCAACCATTTTTACTAGATAGCAGCAGTACAGACGAAGCGAATGAATGTCACCGCTAGTGCCTTCTATTAGGGAATCTCTGTATTTATTTCCATGATTCAGCCTTTGATTTATCTGTTCTATTTTAGCCACACATTCGTATATCAGAGCTGCCACATTGGGTGGGTAGTAAAACTGTTTGCATCGAGATAAATACGAGTTGAAGATAACACCGCAGTTGTGCTTCGTTACATCCGACGGACTTAACCATATCTCCTCTAATACGAGAAGTAGTATTTTTAGCAAATTTCCGGTCGCTTTCGAATTGGAAAATAATCTTTTGCACATAAATGAAATTAGACCGAATACCGATTCTGAAATTTATAAAAAACAGGAAAATTTAGTTATTTCAAATAATTTAAGGGAAGACAAATGACAAAATACCCATATTTATTGCCTTACCTATCGGAGGACTTTCAACAGTCGAATCTATGAGTATTGACATGCACTGAATGGCACATTTGATATCTCCATCGTTATGAAAATTATACAATTCTTGACTTGAAATCAAATCAACAATTTCGGTCCTGTAATCTGTATTAATTTTACAATATGCCGCGAGTAAGTACATGCAGTTTCGTCTCATATCCACTGTTCTTTCATCGAGATCTTCCACTTCCATGTCATCCTCTTCGTGGTTTGGGTTATTGTTGTTTATGACAGTATGGATGCTGATTAACAAGTCTTTGTTCATACAAGCTCGAACTTCACAACTGATTGCTCGATTGCAGTCAGCTGACAAGAGCGATCGTACAATATTTGTCAATTCTATATCCTCGGGCCTTTCGTCACAATGCTTCAGAACTTCTGTCAGAGAAGCAAATAATAACTTTAGAGATACTTTGAAGCAATCGTATATTTGAGTCTCTTTTAGTCGATTTATTTCTAATTTTGTAAACTTGAGGACTATGTCCAAGTAATTTAGAACGATGCTGATAAACTTTGCATAATCAACAAGCTTCAACTCCTTACTTTTCACTTTTTCTGTAAGTTCTGACAATTTCTGTTCCAAACTATTCCTTATGTGATCTTTAACGGCATTGCTGATTTCAACGTTTTCAATTTTAAAGTTGCTACATGGTGTAGGTTTGCTTATTTCTAGCTCAAACTCACTAAATAGTATACATTTTTCCAATGATTTAAATAGTACATCATACAAAGATTTTTCTAGTTTGTTGGCCTTGGGATTTGCTTCCAAATCTATGTTCTCATTTGATATTAGCCTGAGTAGTAGATTTTGGACAATGCCCATGTCGCTGCAACATAAGTCGTATTGTGTAAACCAATTAGAGCATTTAAATTTTTCAGTAGTATTATTGAATTTGCTGAAAAATGCATGCAATATATAGCACAGCGTTTTCACGCTGTGATCTGTGACGGGCATGGCCTTTTCATGGTATAATTTCATCAAGGATTGCACGTTTTGGAAATTTATGCTTTCACGACGTAGGAGGCATTGAAGAATGCTATGCGTTGCTTTATGAACGGCATCACCTGCAGTGGAGTTTCTGGAAAAGATGTGGAAAGGATATATATTGGCAGTTGTAATAAAAGCGAGAAGTGAGTCGGAGTCTAATTATTCGACGGTAGGTACGTAACGTCTATATCTCACCGAACACAAGAGTTCCATACGGCAAGTAACAAAATACCGCTTTCGTCATTTCTTGAAGTTACCGGATACAGTTTCCCCAAAACAAGGCATGCAAGTTCCTCGAAGATTGCCCAGTTGAGGTTGTTGTTGTTGCTTGCGATATAACTGTCCAAAATTGGCAAAAGTGACAGACACTCAGCTGTTGATATTTTATCGCCGTAATGTTTGACATACATCGTGACGACACCAAGCCTGTAAAGAATAACAACCAGTAGATATGTAACCTTTTCACTTTAATGTGAAATGCAATATCTGTTCTCTGTCCATACCTGAGAACGAACGAATTCAGATAATAGGTTTTAGGGTGAGGATTGAATGGATTCGATTGATGGTTACTGGTGGAATATCATCTTCAATCCATCCATCCATCCATCCATCAGCCCGTGTTCGTCCACTGCTGGACATAGGCCTTTCCCAAATTTCGCCACTCATGTCGGTCCTCCGTCCTCCTCATCCAGCCGCCCCCCGCAATGTCCTTCAGGTCGTCGGTCCAGCGGGCACGAGGTCGTCTTACACTACGCTTTGCTGTACGTGGTCTCCATTCTAAAGCCTTCCGGCCCCAACGGCCATCATGTCGGCGACAAATATGACCTGCCCACTGCCACTTCAACTTACTGATTCTGCAGGCTATGTCGGTTACTTAAGATCTCCGACGGATCTCCTCATTTCAGATTCTATCCATCAGAGATACCCCAAGCATAGCCCGCTCCATAGGTCGCTGAGCGACCTTAAACCGGTGGATCAGACCCTTTGTAAGAGACCACGTCTCAGCGCCATACGTCATCACAGGAAGGACGCACTGGTTGAACACCTTAGCCTTTAAGCACTGCGGTATTGACGACGTAAATATGTGACGCAACTTTCCGAATGCTGCCAACCCAAGCATATTCTTCTGTCAGCCTCGCCGTCGAAGTTGTTTTTATCCAGCTGTATGACTTGACCCAGATAAACATATTTTTGAACAACTTCGATGCTGACATTGTCGACGGTTATTGGCCCTTGGATGACGTGACAGTTGGACATGACCTTAGTCTTATCCAAATTCATCCGCAGGCCCACTCGTCTCGAAGAATCGCCAAGGCCGCGCATCATTTCCTCTAGTTCCTGCAGCGATTCCGCCATTATGACGATGTCATCGGCAAAGCGAAGATGTGAAATGTACACTCCGTTTACGTTTATGCCTCGTCCATTCCAGTCTAGTGTTTTAAAGACGTCCTCCAGCGCGGCGGTAAACAGTTTTGGAGAAATAACATCTCCCTGTCTCACGCCGCGCTGAAGATGTATCGGTCTTGTTTGTACAGCCTGTACTTGGACGGACATCGTAGCGGAGTCATACAGACACTTCAACAACTCCACGTAACGCCAGTCAACTTGGCAACGCTGCAAGGACTGCAGAACAGACCAAGTTTCGATGGAGTCGAAGGCTTTCTCGTAGTTCACAAACGCTAGACATAAGGGCTGATTATACTCTTGAGTTTTCTGTATAACCTGCCTTAGCGTGTGAATGTGGTCCACGGTGCTGTAGCCTTTTCGAAACCCAGCCTGCTCTGGAGGTTGGAAGTCGTCGAATCGTTGGGCGAGACGATTCGTGATAACTCTTGAGAACAGCTTGTAGGTGTGGCTCAGGAGCGCAATTGGTCTATAGTTCTTAAGTAGGATTTTGTCCCCTTTTTTGAAGAACAAAATGACCAGACTCCTGCTCCACTCCTTTGGCGTAGTACCTGTGCGAATGACGGCATTAAAGAGGTCCTGTAGCTGTCCGAGTATAGGGTAACCTCCAGCTTTCAGGAGTTCAGTTGTGATGCGGTCCTCGCCCGGCGCCTTGTTGTTTTTCAGCTGTTCAAGAGCTATCCTAATCTCACCCATTTCGACATCCGGGAGTTGATCGGTGTAGTGGCGGACCAGAGGTGCACGTTTGTCGTCTTCATCGCGAGCAGTTGGCTTGGGAGCGTGTGAAGAATACAGGAGCCCATAAAATTTCTCGATTTCGGCGAGGATTTCTGGCCTAGAGGTAACAGTTCTATTGTCAGATGTCTTCAGCTTCGTCAGATTGGTCCTTCCTAACTGCTGGGAAAAAACTTTTGAGCCTTTATTTCGCTGGATCGCGTCTTCAATGACGCGAGTATTATGTTGGCGCAGGTCAAAACGAATTTGCCTTTTAACACGCTTGTTAAGAAGGGAAAAATCTGCAGAATCTGAAGACATTTCCCGTCTCTGCCTCATCAGGTCCAGAGTTCCACTCGAAATTTTGGACTCCTTAGTCCTTCGCTCCGGCTTAAAATAAGCCCTCCCTATCTCGCGCACGACATTCGTGAAATTGTTAGCAAGCTGGTCAACATCCTCAGTGGTTTCCAACAGGGCAAATCGGTTCTATTTGTTCCATTTGGAACTTTTCGGATCCCGCAGCAGTTTGGCGCAGAGAAGGGCGGAGCGTAGGCTTCATCAGACGATTTCTCTCAAGCTGTAAGTCGATATTCAAGATGCATCGCACAAGTCGGTGATATTATTATTATCTTTATTGATAATAAAACAGCAGAGTTTTACTTAGTAGCCATTTGTTTTATTTCACGTTTTACAGGTGATCGCTACCGGTACAAAACAAAACCTGTTGATCACAGATACATCTTGGATTATGTGCTTTTGATCCGTCATGATGAAGTCTATCTCATTTTTAGTCTTACCATCAGGGCTTCGCCAGGTCCACTTCCTTTGAGGCTTCTTTTTGAAGAATGAATTCATCAAATAGAGACCTTGGCTCTCAAGGAAGCTAACCAGCATCTGGCCCCGAGGATTTCTGCAGCCATAACCGTGTGGTCCGATTACCGATTCACCACACTCTTGTATAACTCCCACTTTGGCGTTGAAGTCCCCCATAACAACGGTAAAATGTGTCTTGGTGTCTGGCCTTTAATATGTCATCATAGACGGCCTCGACTACATCATCAGAGTCGCTCGACGTGGGGGCATACACTTGAATGACTTTAAGTGAATACCTCTTGTTGAGTCTAATAACAAGATATGCCACTAACCGATTTCTAACACGTTGCTAGTGAGGTCTTTGTTGACCAGCATGCCAACTCCACCGACAGACAATTTATCGCCCTCTCGATAGTAGAGCAGGTGTCCTGACTCTAGGGTTATGGTATCCTCACCTGCTCGTCAGACTTCCGATAGCCCCAGAATATGCCAGTTGATTCTACCTAACTCTGACTCGAGCTCAGCGAGGTGTCTGTCTTCCCGTAACGTCCGTGTATTATACGCCGCCAAAAAGAGTCGTCGGTGTTGGTGGCCATTCAACCGGAGATTCTTAGCACCCCCTGCACCACCGTTACCGCGACCGCCACCGTAGTCGGGAATAGTGGGGCTGCCGGGGACTGGGGGCCGTTTATTTTTGGTGTACATCATGTATTGGGAAGAGATTCCCATACTCACACACGCTGGGCAGGCGGGTTGGTGAGCGCGGTGCCAGAACCTCTCGCATCTTCAATCAGTTTTAGTTATTTTTATTCCACAAATATTTAATTTTAGCGTAAGTATGGGACTTTGCGCTGTTAAACATTAATATTAAATAAATAAATAGCTGAGCAGTTACTACTATATCGGTGAATAATGAAGTCGAAAAAGGGGCGGGCAAGAACAGATTTCCTTATTTCGAGATTATGTTATTGTTTTCTAATGAACAGTGAGAATTTTAGTCGGAGAACTGCCTATAGAAACTAGTATATACTACGTATTTGTAGTTGCTGAAGGGCAGAAATATCCATGAGAGAAAGCTATAAATATAACAAAAGAAATTCATAGGGCGCTAACGAAAATCAGAGAGACCAACACCGCGTGACAATAGGTTAGGTCAACTCGGTTGTCCTAAAAACCCAAATCGTTATTAACACACAACTGTAGTAGATAAAAACATCAATAGTGTTCACTTTGCCCCACCAGTCCGCGAGACAGGCTTGAAAGTATAAGTTGAATGAATGAATGAATGAATGAATGAATGAATGAATGAATAGACACTTTATTGTACACACGAAATAAAATTAAATAATAAAACGTAAAGAATACACAGTATTGCACAAAGGCGGGCTTATTACTAAGAGCAATTTCTTCCAACCAACCTTTGGGTGGTGAAGAAATAATTATTAATAAAATATACAGGTGGGACAAACAAATAAATATTTGATAAGGAAAACAATAACCAATAAAGTGAATCTACATAACTAAATCTACATCTTACTATCACTTATTTATATAGTGTCAAAATAACAAATAGGTATAAATTTATATAGTTATAAATGCCATTTACATAGATAATAAATAAGTTAATATCTATGTAGAAATCACGACGAAAAGGGTGGGCTAGGTGATCCAATATTTCAATCAACTAAAAATTATTGCTATTTCGTAAATATTTTGAGTAAGAAAATGTTGGTACCATGGCACATGATTCTGTCGAAGTTCGTCAACCAGGTCAGAAAATGCTTTTTTCTGGGTGAAAGAAAACTTCTGTCTTTTACTAGCATTTCCTGCTTCGTTTTCATTCACTTGAACTGGTATATTGAAAATCTGAAAAATAAAACGTTATTATAATATAAATTATAAATATTTATTGATTGTACCGAACCATTTTCTCAACTAAACCACAGAATAATAAACATACCCGCACAAATTAAAAGTACTAGCTAGGAATTCGAAGATTTTTGTTCGGAGGGCATACAGATCATAATAATAGTGTCGAAAGTTCAGACCAAATAAAGAAGTCGGAAGGTAGGTTGGTCTTTAGCTCTTTATTTATTTTACATACATATATATTTATAAAACACACAAAAAATAGAAATTCAAGATATATTTCGGGTCCGATCTGGACTCGGCATCAGTTGACCCGAAATATATCCTGAATTTCAATTTTTTGTGTTTTATAAATATATATGTAAAATAAATAAAAAACAAGAAGCTTTAAAGAGCGAAATATTTATTAATTAAAAAAGTCTTTAGATCTGTGACTAATGCAATTTCTGAAAAAAGTTTTCAGTAGGTATGATTTTAGAAGAGTATATGAGTTTTAAGTAGATTATGTAATTCCAGTAAATGTTACCACTCTGATTAAATTTATCCAAAAATGTAAATATTTTTTATTCCTCTTATAATAGCAAACTACAGACAGAGACGATGTTGGCAACTATAGACCGATATCTGTACTAACAGTATTTTCAAAAATTATTGAGAAAATTATCAATAAACAATTTATTAGCTATCTTAATAAATATAACATAATATCTGAGTGTCAGTTTGGTTTCAGACAAAATAAATCGACTGAAGACGCCGTTACAGGTTTAACTACCTTATTAGTTGAACAATTAGATAAAGGAAACAAATGTCTCACGGTATTCCTAGACTTAAGGAAGGCATTTGACACCGTCTCTGTCCCCATTCTTGTACAAAAACTGGAAAACATTGGTATAAGAGGTACCCCTCTAGCACTTTTCAAAGATTATTTAACTGATCGAAAACAATGCGTTAGAGTGGGTTTGTATACAAGTGAGTACTCGAACATTGGATTTGGTGTCCCCCAGGGGAGTGTACTTGGACCCACTCTCTTTTTAATCTATATTAACGACTTGCTTAATATGCAATTAGAAAATGCCAAAGTATTTTCATACGCTGACGATACTGCTATTGTCTTTACAGGCAAAACATGGCAGTCTATCCTTAAAGACACTGAAAAGGGACTTACACAGGTAGACCTTTGGCTAAAGTACAACCTCCTTACCTTAAACGCCTTAAAAACAAAGTATATATGCTACACTATAAATAAATCTACCCAGCCACCACCCCAATTCAAAATAAACGTCCATGAGTACAGTTGTGACGTATTAGATGACAACTGTTGTTGTCCTACTATTGATAAAACCTCGTCAATTAAATATCTTGGCATTCATATGGATCAACATTTATCTTGGCACTCACATCTGGAGGCAATCACCAGTAGGATTCGAAAATTAATCTGGATCTTTATAAAACTGCGTTATGTGGCATCTAAACCCTTACTTAATTCAATATATATAGCACTAGCGCAGTCTATACTTATCTATTGTATTCCCATTTGGGGGGGTGCTACTAAAGTAAAATTCCTAGAAGTGGAACGATCTCAGAGAGCCCTTCTAAAGATAGCATATTTTAAACCACGATTATATCCCACTCACAAACTGTACCTGGATTGTGGTCTGTTGACAGTACGCAAGCTTTATATCCTGTTTGCGATTCTAAAAACACATAAAAATGTAAAAACCGTAACCCCTTACCCGTCCTGTTTGTTAAAACGTAGAAAACACGCTGTCGCAGTGACTAAAAGTGTTATGACTACATTTGCACATCGACAATATAAAACGCAAGCAACTTATTTATACAATCTAATCAATAAAACACTGGATATCGACAGGTTAACAAATTATGAATCCAAAAAACGCATAACTAAGTGGCTCAAAACGTTAAATTACGATGAAACCGAAGATCTATTTAAGATAGTAAAATAATATAATAATATAATAAAACACAACGGTTAATTAATTACTTTGGTTAGTGATTATACTAATCGATCCCAAAACTCAACTTCGTAGGGCTAACTTAACTTAATGTATATAATTTAATTACAATTTTAACACCACATTTACACACATGCACCTTAACGCACACACCCCCTTACACACCCTCTCACACACCCTCATACACTCACACACTCGCACACACTACACTTTAAAAACTATTACTAATATTATTATTAATTTAACCAAACTAATCCATACTATATTTAAGATAAATATTTTAGTGTAAGTTTATTTGGTACGATTACTTTATGGATATGGAAGAGCGTGTTCTTTTAATACAGGTGTTCTTCACTTAATAAAAGGTCACAACCACCAATATATAACTATGTACCACTTTTGTTAAAGAAATAAATATATTTGTTATTTTGTTTTGTTAAACTTTAAAGCCTTTAAAATTCGAAGAAATACCGCCAAGGGTTAAGGCCTCGTTAGTCCCTGACTCTGAGCCTAAATATTTTTTTTGTCATCTAGTTCATAATGCCAGACTAAAGTCCTTCAAAAAATACAGTAGATAGTTAAAAATACTAACAAAAATCACACCGGAGTAGAATTTAAAAAGTAGTTTGGTATATGTGCAAAAAGATTACTAATTATACCTTCAGATATGTATTTTTTATTTTGATCGACAATAGTCAATAGTCTTTTTTCCAATTAAATACCTATAATATTATGATAATAAAGTCTAACCGGATTGTTTTGTTTATTTGAGGATTAGTTTTAAAGTAATAATAAGAAAACCTACAAAATAAGTATATTTTTACGCGTGGCCTAGCGACTTCAGATTCATAGATAATGCCATAGTTCAACCAAGAGCGAGAATCAGGGGTTGACAAGGCCTTAAGGCGCGGTGATCCTGGTACCTGATAAAAAACAGAAGCAGCAAGACAGAAGAATTCCGCAGAATCCCTCGCACTATCATCTTTGAATCTAAATTTCGTGTCCGAAGACTTCTGCATTACTTTCACCTCAGAACAGATGAGTTCTACAATACTGTTCAAGTGTTTGCACCAGGTGGTCCAGTTGTGAGCGAGACTGCCTTCCTCATTCCGAAGTCTACCTTCAGGGTGATGTATCAACACCATTTTGTGCAACAATTTGTAGAGTAGTAACTGAAAATAGATAATTTGCAATCATTTTTGGGTCCAATATTAAATTTTATGTCAATTTGTTTGCAACTCTGGCATTTATTTATATTCATCGTTACCAAATGGTGTAGGTATGTGATACACTACTGCAGTTTATACAAACAGTCACCAGATTTATATAAAAAAAAACTTTTAGGTGCAACTAAATAAAATTATGTAATTTTTCGAATATTATATTTATACTGAAGTCAACTTTAAATCAATCCCGTTGTCTATTTGGGCGTTACTTTATTAACACCCCTTATAGCCTATACACATATATTGATCATTGAGTCACTACAATGATAATAAAGAAAACCGCATCCATATCTGTTGAGTGGTTCTCAAGTAAAACGGAACATACATACATACCGACAGACAAAAATTCTAGAAATGGTACTTTGGCTTCAGTACAATAATTATATTATAACTCATTCCATTTAAAATTTTGAAAAAATATTCAATGTACAGGCACAACTTTTTACTAATTTACTGGAACGAAGTTCCTTATCGCACGTTACGCTCCAGACACTTGGCGAATGAGAGTTAGGCCTAAAAAACTGTAAGAATTCGACCGTCACGACACTGTTGCTAATATGTGTGTTTATAAGCGTATGTCTATGTATATAGCAGTATAGACGTGCGGCGCGGTGCGCGTCAGTCTGTAGCAAAAGGAACATAGAGTAACATATAAAAAGGAACTTCGTTCCAACTAGGTGTCCCACTCCACCTCTCGTTTTTTTTGTTCTATTTTATTCATTTTTATTTATATTTAGATGCATATAATATTATTGTTCTGAAACATACTTATATTACAAGTGTAATTATATAAGGTGGTAGAGCTGATGCCGGGCTCGACTGTGGAGTTACCATCATCTTACTCGCAAATCCTCCCGAAGTTATTCGGAGGAGAGTAAGAGAACAGCTCTCAGGCAAAACCAGGCGGCCCACCATTGCCTGGGACCGATGGATGGCGGTATATCCATTCCCAATTGCCGGGCCTTATATAAAACAGCGGCGTCACTGGTGCAAGGGTTTCGGCACCGCGCTCACCAACCGGCCTGCCCAGCGTGTGAGTGTGGGCATTTCTTCCAGGAGGACCACCAAGAGTGGCGAAATCCTGGAAAGGTCTATGTCCAGCAGTGGACGAAACAGGCTGATGGATGGATATGGATAGGTATAAAAATATTACAAAATAAAAGTTCTACAGACATGTAAAATATTCGAATTCGAATGATGGTGGTCGTACTTATGAGCAAAACGTTTGTAAATAAAATTATGCACTATTTTTGAGTTAATTATCAGAATATTACAATATGAGTGTAAATAAACAATAATATAATAATTTATCAGAAGCCTTTGTCAGTCTCAATTATTTGAATATTTTTCTAATCCTATCATCAAGAACGGACCTGCAAAATATCAAGGCTTCGTTAAAAATTAAAACATTTATTTATTTAGACGGGTCTACCACGATGTATATTAAATAAATATTATAATGTTTACAAAACGCGAGTTTAAAGTTCGTTAAAAATGTCTAAGACAAGTTACCTTTTTTTTGTCTATGGTTTGGTCATAGAATTTGAATATAGTCCCCAGGATGGCTTCTGTGAACTCGCAGGTTGCAAGGCGATATTCTGATGACAGCTGTGAACATTTTTTTTTCTAAAATAACCAAATTGACTTCCAATTTTATTAATAACTAACAATGCAGTCCGATTCAGAAGTTCGTGGGGTAGCTTTATTAAATGTAACTTACTGTTTCCACTAATAGTAGAGACATTTCAATGAGCACTTCTTGCACCCTTTTATCAGTAGTAGGTGCCAGAAACAGTTTCTGTACTCGAGGTAGAGCATCCCTGAGCGGACCGACAAACTGACATGTCCTGCTTCCATTCCGCAGTATTAGACAAACTAAACGCAGTTTTGTGTAGTTGTCTAGTTTAGAGTGGCTAGAACCGCAGGTGGCCAAGCATACATCTAGTAATTCTGAAATATGTAACAATATTTTATCATTAAATAACTTAATATGCGAAAAGCTTTTTCTGTATGGACTTGGCGATAATATTGAATCAGATAATGTTCTTTTTCAATGCAAGTGATTGTATAGACCTATTTTATGAGCATCAAAACTGTTAGTAAAGTAATTTTTATTTACCATACCAGTGTTTAATTATTTTATTTATTTACAAAAATTTGGCTACCCTGCAACCTTTTCTAGTGATTGTATAGACCTATTTTATGAGCATCAAAACTGTTAGTAAAGTAATTTTTATTTACCATACTAGTGTTTAATTATTTTATTTATTTACAAAAATTTGGCTACTCTGCAACCTTTTCTAGTGCACCATAGATGTTATATACATTGAAAATAGTAGTAAAAAAGTCGTGTCTATATTCATAATATTTTTTTTATGGAATTCTACTGAAGCCAATACTACCTTTTTAAGAATTTTTGTCTGTCTGTCTGTATGTATGTTTGTTCCGTTTTAACTCGAGAACGACTCAACGGATTTGGATGCTATTTTTTATTATCATTATCACATTCATCGCTTACAGGTTATAATAAAGTTCGTTATGTTTCCACATAGATAATTTGCATCCACACGCATGTAGAGAGAGTCACAGTTTTATGACCGTTAAGTTGGCAAATTGCATGCAGAGAAAAATAATGCCTACATTAAGTTCATTTAAAGTATTTGTTGTTTGTTATTTAGTCACACTATGCATTGAAAAAACAACGTGGTATGATACATGTGGGTAAGGGCAATAATCTTATAAGTTAAACCGCTATTTCAATGTATTGACAGTTGATTTTACAGCAATAGTGCGATTTTCTTACAGTTTTTTAATTCTATAAGTCCAATTTAAAACTTTACATATTAATATTAAAAATTCTAATGAATATACTAAGGCGATCAAAATTAATATAACCGAATTTAATTTACTTAATATAAAGTGAGATATTTTTTTTTTAAAACCATACCATTTGCGAACTTACCATCCCAAGATTGTGGTGTTATGAAGCCCACGTAATACTCAGAAGTTATTATGTACTTATACAATAAATTCAGATAAGCGTCTCCAATTGCTTTGGTTAATCTTTGACTTTTCAATATGAACAAACAAGCACTTATAATTTTATCACATTTAATGTATGCTTTACCTGTTGAAAAATACACGTATCATAATTATATTTTACTGCAATAAGCTGAAAAATTTAGTTACTAGATTGCAAGTTACTCCTAAATACAGCAAATTACTTTGGTGAAGACAGAAAGATGGACTTAACAGGGCCAAGGGCGGATCCAGGATTTATGGGGGAGGGGGGGCACAGAGGCCAAATAGGTATAGATATAGAGTGTCCCGCATAGTTGGGACTATATCTTTTAGTCCTACCGGTAGGCCAAAAAATGCTGCAAATGTAGTTAAAAGCATGACACAAAAGAAACTAATATTATTGAAGCGGTATAGTGTTAATCTCCCAGCTCCTTGTTTTATTTGAACCGTCTGGGAGGGGGGCACGTGCCCCTGTGCCCCCCCCCCCCTGGATCCGCCCTTGAACAGGGCCATCAGGATTTCTGTTCATCACCCAAAGGCTCCCTTCCAAAAACTATTAACACATTCCTAGAATTCACCCAGCCATGGGACTTAGGTTAGGTTTCAGGATTTTAGTTGGTAATCTCAGCAGTTCGTCAGCCGAGTTTTCATGAGATAAATCTCCAACATTAAGGGGTGGTCAAAATTTTTTTTAAATTATTGTCACCACCTGTAACTTTGGTGTACCTACTCGTAGTTGTTTCACCTTAACTCTGCCAGCTAGCTGGCTGCGGTTACCACTTAAAATTCTAAAAAGCAACGTGACGTCATTCTAAATCCAATATGTCGGTCAGGCCTAGATAATTTTTTATTATATCCATACAAACCCCACAGACATGGGTATGAACAAAAAGGGATTTAACGCGGAAAATTTTTATATTAAATTTTATTCCTTGAAAAACAGCATTATCCACTCTCTTCTTGATTTACCGCTCTGCTCAGATGCGCGCTTTTTCAGATATGCTTATCTCTTTCATTGTGCGATCGACCAACTACGCCTTAAGCCATAAACTGAAAGAAATAAAATAAGTTTAGGTAGCTGAAACTGATTTAATATTTTATGTTGATTAAGATAAGTTTAGATAGCTCAAACTGATTAAATATTTGCATGAGAATTGTAAAAAAAAACTTCAAGTACTTACCGTTACCAATCAACTGAAGGCTTTGATTTTAGTTTTAGTGCTGTTAAAACTAAATTTTATTAATTCCAAAAGTTTTTTATTGTTAACAACAGAAGCTATATTATTTGGGAAAAGTTTAGTTTTGACAGCAATAAAATTAAAATTGATTTTACTGTCCTATGAAATTAATCCGTAGGTATAATATACTTTTATAAAAATTTCAAGATACGTGCTTACAAAAAAACAAAATATCACAGACGTCCAATATTAAAATATTAAATCAGTTTCAGAAATCTATTTTTTTTTATTTGTTAGTTCATGGCTTAAATAGATGCTTGTTTATTTAAAAAATTTTTTTTTTCTTTTTTGTAAATGACGTTATTTTGCTTGTCAAAACCTTTTTTTTAATATTAACGTGACTTTAATTTACACTTATATCTTACTAAAGACTCGGTAAGTGCTCAGTAACAAGGTTCGATGGCCCTTTTTGTGGAATTCGTAAATTGTTATTTTCGTGTTCCTTACAAATGCAAGCCCAGCCCCGAGTTGATTACTATGCGACGTCAAGATTTTATTTTGCGAAAATAGCGAAAAGTGTTATTGATCAGTGTTACTGATCACTTACCAAGCCTCCAGTATGAGTTTGGCTAAATAAATTAAAGTCGCTTTATATAAGGTGACTTTTATTTACATGTGTAGCCAAATTCATACTGTGTATATTATAAACGTCTTAACAAAAATAATAAATAGAAAAGAATTGCTCAAGATATATTTTTGGGTCCTACTGGGCCTGGCATCAGTTGAGATGTATGTCCTGGCCCGAAATATTTTTTTTCCTTTTTTTCCTATTTATTATTTTTGCTACATTTATAAAATACACAATAAAAGCTTTTCAAAACAGCAAATTGATAATGGAGACTCGATAAGTGGTCTGGACCAAGGTTCATGACTGTGTTTGCGAAATACAAACAACCTCGACTCTATTAGTATAGGAAGTCTAAATTTTATTATGCGTATTTCACAGTAAAGGACATTGAATCTTGGTCCTGACCAATTACCGAGTCTCCAGTATACAGGTTGAACCAAAAGAATACCCCCTGGAGGGAAAGTACCTTAAATATTAAAGATAGCAAATTTTACTTAAAGGAACCTTTATTTTTTTTAAGCTAAGGAAATTTGCATTCAGATAATTTAAAAAAATTACCTACATGAACCGGAAATCGAACCGGACAAATGTGTTTAAAAAACACCTGTATTTTTATGATACCGTTTGAAAGGGTCAAGCACTAGAACCAAATTCTTCAAAGTAACATAGTATCGTAAATTAAAGGAAGACCATGAAATGTAACATTTTGATAATGAAACTCCTTAAGATATTCCAAAATTCAATATTTAGAATAAGATTCGAATCACTTCGGTGCGGCCCGCAAGGTTCGCAACCAGTTCTCGCGCCTCACTCAATCAGTTTTGTGTGAGCAAACATTTTCCATTCTGAACTATAGAAAAAGCAAGGTTATTTAGACGCGATAGTGCGCATTTAAAAATCTAAAATGCAATCGAACATAGGAAAAAGTTTCTTCACATTTTATATGAAAATTCAAATCATATTTTAATAAAGTTTATTTACATGTAACTAAAGTATGTAGGTGCCATTTTGTTCGATAACTTTCGGCCATCTGGTAGGTAGGGACATGATCCCATTCCTATAGAAATTCTGGGGCTTCTGATCAAAAAACCGCGACAAGTGGTTTTGGTAGTCTTCTCGTGATGTTAACCTGACACTGCCTACAGAATTCTGAAGAGACCGAAACAAGTGGAAATCTGAAGGTGCAAGGTCAGGACTATACGGCGGATGCATTAATACGTCCCAGCCAAACTCTCTTAATTCTTATTCGGAACTCTACTGCGAACAACTGATGAGCTTAAAGTAAGAAGTTGAGAGAAAGCGGCCGGAATTAGTCAACAGAAGGGGTGTGGTTTTTTATCATGATAACGCTAGACCTCACACATCTTTAGCCACTCAGCAAAAATTAAGAGAGTTTGGCTGGGACGTATTAATGCATCCGCCGTATAGTCCTGACCTTGCACCTTCAGATTTCCACTTGTTTCGGTCTCTTCAGAATTCTTTAGGCAGTGTCAGGTTAACATCACGAGAGGACTGCCAAAACCACTTGTCGCGGTTTTTTGATCAGAAGCCCCAGAATTTCTATAGCAATGGGATCATTTCCTTACCTACAAGGTGGCAGAAAGTTATCGAACAAAATGGCACCTACATACTTTAGTTAAATGTAAATAAACTTTATTAAAAAATGTTTTGAATTTTCATATAAAATGCGAAGAAACTTTTTCCCCAACCTATATTATAAGATGTCTATGGATTTAGGTGATGCATGCAAAATAAGATAGTAGTAACTTGTTATATAATATTTCTCACCCTTTTTTGAGCCAGTTATAACCATGTGGAGTAAACTTGTAGCAAGAGGTTTGGTGGTGTTTTCAAAGGTCTTTGACTTTTCATAATTTTCAGCCTCCTATAGTAAATATGTTGGAGTATTAGACAGGGTTTTGGGATATAATACAACACAACAGATATACATCATCATTTTTATACCTTGATATACAACATCATGATATATGCAAAAATATCACAGAAAGGTATAAATAAGGTTTAGTTTTGTTATTTAGTATTATTATTTTATGTTGATTTGTGTTTAATGGTTTGAATTGAACTAATACAGAAAAAGTCCAAATAGAAGACTGACGTTTTAATTTTGTTATCATGTTGGTGACAACTTAACATAAGTTCTCTTAAAAAAATATGTCAATTATTAAGTTATATATTAGGGTGTATCTTAGGGTGTAAATAGACAGGTATTTTCAATTGAAATCACATAATTTACTGATCGTACTGAACAAATAAACATGGAATAATTGAAAAAAAATTACCTACCCATACAAAATTGACGACAGGATGACTATTCCTGCATTATTTCACATTGGCAATATCAGTCATTACATTAGATATTTGATAAATGCCATGTGATGAAAATTAGAGTTACTAAACCACATCGAATAAAAACTATAGGATACAACGAATGACAATTCTATGACAATTCCTTTTCAGTACAAGCCGTCCGTTTGTGGAATGATCTTCCTCTATCTATAAGAAGAGCACCTTCCCTACCAGTCTTTAAGAGACTGGTAAAAGAACACTACCTCTCACTCTGACCACTGAACTATCTACATTCCTCTTAAAGTTTATTTATTATTTATGTAATATATGTATGTATGTATATATTTATTCATTCATGTTATTTATCTATAATACATAATTTTTTTTTTTTTTAATTTATTAATGTAGATTTTGTATAGTATATTTAAATATTATTTTAAAATTAGTGCACCGCCTATTCATCAATCTCCTTTTAAACCAGATTCTACCCAAAGGTTGTCTGGAAGAGATCGCTATAAGCGATAAGGCCGCCTGATTGTACCTACGTTATTTGGCTATTGTAATTTATATTATTTTTGTTTCCTTCTTTGTGGTGTGCAAATAAAGTTATATTGTATTGTATTGTAATGCTCTCTATAAGTTTTCAATTGATATCCATACAAGATCCCTTTTAAAATTGCACACATGCCAAAATTGAGGGCCAGGACGGCAATTCTGGCATTATTTCGCATTCGCAATATCAGTTGTTTAACTTTAGTTTAGAGTATGATAAATGCCATTTGATGTAAAGAAAGCGGAGTGACTAAATCTCATCAAATAAAATCTTCGGAATATAAAGAATGTTCACTACAGGTTTTCAATCAAACAAATCAAGGCACATCAGAACATATCTTTTAAAATCACCTGCAATCTGCCTTGGTAATTTTAGCGCATGATTTATTGGGGGTCTGCGGCTATTTCTTCCGCATTTGCAATATCAGTCATTAGATATTTGTAGTTTGATATATGCCATGCGATGGAAATTAGAGTCACTAAACCACATCAACTAGAAGCTGTAGGATCTAAGGAATGCTTACTATAAATTTTCAATCAAAAATATCAATACATATCCATACAATATCCCTTTTAAAATCAACCGCAATCTGCCGCAGCAATTTTTGCGCACGTGCCAGAATTGAGGGCCTATAGTTTTTATTGTATTCGGATATAGTAAGCATTCCTTAGATCCTATAGCTTCTATTTGATGTAGTTTAATCATTCTAATTTCCATCGCATGGCATATATCAAACTTTAAACAAATATCTACTGACTGATATTGTGAATGCGTAATAATGCCGGAATAGCCGCCCTGGACGGCGGCGATTCTCGCAAGGACTTTCACACGCTTTGCTTTTCATACGCCTCTGTTTGTGGCGTCATAAATGCCATGTGATGATAATTCTATTAACTATACCTCCTTATAACCCTTTTTAAGACACGTAAAGCATGTTATGAATACATACAACAGGTTTATATTTTAAAAGTTTGATACGTTTCTTCATAAGGAACTTGTAAAAATCACCCACTTTCAGCCTTCGCAAATTGTCGCGTGTGCGAGAATCGCCGTCCTGTCCTGGGCCTGGTTTTCAAAATTTCATTTTCAATTTAATTTGGAGATACCAAGGAGTTACATAAATTTGGTGTACAGGTATGGTGTACATATTCAATGGTCCAGTTTGAGGACCTCGGTGGCAGAATGGTTAGCGCACTTGCCGTGAAAGCAAGAGGTCACAGGTTCGAATCCTGGCCTGAAGTTATTTTTTCATATTACTTTTCTTGGCTGAATTTGTTTGAATAGATCTTTCCCCATTTGCAATGCACTCTAAATATTATTTATTTATTTGAAATAATGTTTAGTAGAGTATCCAAAGTGGGTTCCTTAGTCTGAGATCCAAAGCTATGGATTTCGCTATAGATTGTATAATTTCAGTTAATAAGAACTGAATATTTGAACTGTCAGAAGCAACATATGTTGTAGCAATGACAGAGCCATCTGTTTCTTAATAATAGGGTGTGCAATTACAAAACACCCTCGTGAGCTTTCAATATATATTATCAGTATTTCTGTTAATGAAATTTAAACGTTACACACTCCTCCTTGCTCCACTTGTCATCGCACCTATTTTAAACTTTTGGTGTAAGATTTTCGGTTTCATACTTTACAATCTGCCGACAACATATGCATTACAGACTGATGTATCAAGGAGTTCCAATTATTCAGTATACAGGAATGGTAGAAGAATTCAATGGTCCAGTTTGAGGACCTTAGTGATGCAGTGGTTAGGACACTTGTAGTGAAAGAAAGAGGTTGCAGGTTCGAATCCTGGCTCAAGGTATATTTTGTTAATGCTTTTCTCACCTGAAATTTGTTTCAATTGATCTTTTTCAGTTTGTGCTTAATGCACCCTAGTTGAAAGCTACTTTCAAGGGAGGATCCAGAGGGGGGCACAAGGGCACGGGCCCCCTCCCAGATGGCTCAAATAAAACAAGGACTTGGAAAATTAATATGTTGCTACATTTCAAATTGATAATGGCCTTAGGACCATTTGTACAATTTTTATGCTTTTAACACCATTTGGAGCATTATTTGGCACACCGCTAGGACTATAAGATATAGCACAATACAATATGCTACACTCTATATCTATACCTATTTGGCCTTTGTGCCGCACCCAAAATAAATCCTGGATCTGACCTTGGCTACTTTTATTGCACTAGTTAATTCAATCAATAACTTAATTGTTTACAATACTAAACCATGACCAGCGCATTCCCTCTTCAAACCCTGAGCACTGGCAGGCGTATCTACCTACACACCGACCTATGTGGTTATTTTAAAGAGGGGATAGAAAGATACAACAGGCAAAAATTTCCTTAACTTTTTACCCTCTATGCCCTCATAGCTACCAACTCTACAGAACCATTTACCTTCTCAGAGTCAAAACGAAAGCATTTACCTTCAAAATATAATCATTGACTTGACTGAAAACATTATCCCAGGCATATCCAGTTCTTTTTAAAGTATTTTCGCTTAGCATTGCAGGTGCAGAAGTTCCAGAGAGGAAACTTTTCAAACTCTCTGCACATTTCTTCCTTTCCGTCGCTCGGTCAGAACTGAGACCGGCGCAGTTTTCTCTTATAGAAATTTCTAAGGCCATGTTTATTAGAGATAAATTATAAAAAACAATACATTTTTCCAATCTGAGAAACTAACATTTTGTTTGATTTTTTTTTGGGTTTATTCGCTTTGTCAGGCAGGCAAAGGTTTTAGACCATACAGCCTTGTCATAAGTTAGTAGTTTTCCGTGGTTTTTTTCAATCGGTGTCTTCATATATTACCAAGTCTTCAATGTCTTTACAATAAGGGCAACTAGGCCAAGTCTTTAATGTCTTTTCAATGTAAGGCAACTTAGCCAAGTCTTCAATGTCTTTTCATTATGGCCAACTAGGCCAAATCTTTATATGTCTTTTCAGTGTAAGACAACTAGGCCAAGTCAAGTTTTCAAACTGGTTATTTACGTAAAATCCGGGTATAGGCACTTTTGCCAAGTCATTAGATCGTGTATGTCTTATCCGGTAAGGGTATTAAGCCATGTCATAATCAAATTTCGCCAATTGTGGACTCCACATATTTATAAATAGGAATAAAGGTTGCTGGGTTTTTTAATATTTCCTAAAGCGAGCGCGGGACGCGAAAATATTTAACAGTTGATCAGCCAAAAGTATCCTTTAGACGGCAAAAGCCGGACATTCGTAAAAAATGTGGTGAAGAGATTGTGGAGAAGCTGTGTTGCATTGATCACACTCATCCAAAGAAATTATATTCAGTCTTTTTAAATGAACATTGAAGCGTCCATGACCAAATCTGAGCCGGAAGATTAAGCTATAAAATTTTCGGAATATAAATTCAGCTCCTTTGACAAACCAAGGTTGAGATATTTCCTTGTTGATTTCGTAATACCATTTTCCTTTGAGGGTTACTATTTCTTGCCAGTGATGCATCCATTCTTTCTTCATGGCGTCCTTGAGTTGTATTGTTAGGTCAGAGCTTGGAACATTCAAAGCTCTAGTAGGTAGACTTACGGGACATAATGTAACCAGATCGTTATCCTCTGTAATACTCAAAATACTACTACCTCTAGGATCAGTTGTACTGCTGCCCCAAGTTGTGTTATGTGCATTAAAGTCACCAGCTATTATGAAAGGTTTAGGTATACTTTTTATTAAGATATCAAATCTATTTTTCTTAAACCTAGGAGAACAATTCCCAGGAATGTACATACTTACTAAATGTAATATCTTGTTATTAAAATTTAGTTCTATAGCAATATTCTGTAAAGAATTATCGAAGTAAGTGTCAAATAGTTTAAAATTTAAACTTTTATGTATTAAAATAGCTACTCCATTATGAGTAGGTATTACCGCAATCATTTCTTAAGACAGAATAATGTCTAATTTTTAATCGGTTATGCGGTTTTAACCAAGTTTCTGATAAAAGAGCTACATGAATTTCATTATCATATAAAAACTGAGTTAAAATATGTTTGTTGCTCAAAAGACTTTGAGCATTCCATTGTACTATTTTTAATTGTTCTGTGAAGATGAGGGTGTTAAAAATTTTTTCTGAAATGTTTCATGTAAAACATCACTGACTGTTTTCGAGGAGATACTTGTATTATTAGTTTTATTAAGTGTAATTACCTTGATTATGCTTTCCGTTAATAAGTTTAAAAAAATTTGATCACCTAATAAATAGTTCCCAAAATCTTTTTTGGAACTGTCTTTTTTTGCAAGGGCTGGGAAGCTTTTGTCATCAAAAAGACTGTCAAAAGGAGAGGGGCGGGCTTTATTTTTAATTTCCTGATTTTTTTTTGGTTTTACGGGACAAGAGCCTGAAATTGAAATATGGTTGCCTTCGCAGTGCACACATTTTGCTTTGTCTTTGTCTTGTTTACATTCTCTGAAATTATGAGCTTCAGAACAAATTGAGCATCTTTCAGAATTTTTGCAGAATTTGGCGAGATGACCAAATCGCAGGCATTTGAAGCACTGCTTAATTGGAGGAATGTAAGTGGCGACCTGCAAACGCCATTTCTTTAAGTAGACATAGTCGGGCAGTGAGGACGAGGCAAAAGTTAGCTACTGTGGGTGCAGGTTCTAGTTTTGATTTTCCGTCGTTGTGTGTCCTCCTCAATAGTCTTCTTACGCATATAATCTTCTTGGAGCTCGATCGGGCCACGAAAACTTTTTTGTTAGTCATGTCTGTCGGAATTCGGACAACCCCAGTGACCTTAGTTGACGCCGCCGGTATTGAAGCTTTTAAAGAACAGTCCTTTAGAAAGGTGGTATTATCCATAAAAGTGTTAGCCAAGTTAGGTTTGTCAAAGACAACTCCCATCTTGGACTTCGTAATTTTCTTCAGATATTTGATCCCTTTGATAAATCTTGTGAGGCAGTTGTTGAGCGAGATTATGTCCCTGCTACCTATCGGCTTTTCTACAGAGCTTTCTACAAAAACAATGTATTCCATACCATTTGAAGTATCCTCGGGGTACCTGCGAGTGTAATCAGTTACCCTGTACGGCGTAGTATACTTGTCCAAGTTCATTTCTCCATCTTCCTTTTGGTCATCACTTGGGCTCGACTCGGAGTCACCGCTATCAGTGCCATCCTCCTTCTCACCAGCTTTCTTTCTGTTCCTAAGCTTTCGCCCACCCATTTTCATCTAATAAACAACGATTAAGACGCCAGAAACTAGTATAAAACAATTTTACAATTTTAAAAATTGCCGCCTAACTTTTCGACAGTTCCCGCGCTTTTTTTCCATTTTGTTTGAACATAGCATAGAGCTTATTAGAGTAACTTATAATGGCATAGAGTAAATTATAATGGCAATTCAGTCAGTATAGTGTTGCTTACACATCGATAGTTAATCGATTAGTCGATAGTAAATACACTAGCGGCACAATCGACATCATTTCATTTCAGGTAACCATTTGTTTTCAATATTTATATTGAAAGTCTACCTAAAAATAAAGCTTTAGTATTTTTTCATTTGTTTTATTGTGTGTTTTTAATGCTTATTTTATTTTTTTCTTATTCACTCATTCTGAAAGAACGAAAGTCGCAACTGAGGATTTCAAACTCAGTGTTCATTGCCAAGGGATTATATTAAAAAAACCTTGGCATGTTTATGTTCCCGATCAATGTCAACAGTCACAATGACATGACAGTTGATTTTTTTAAATTACGGAATGAACTTGAAAGCAAAGGTACCTAATTGTTTTTAAAATCCAGTGTTTACCAACTTGTTTTTTTTTGTAATCTCTTTATTTGATAATGATTTAATTCTGAAAGAAATATATGATGGTCAGAAGGCCAATACCTCTAAATGATTTTTAGTTGTGTACCAATTATTAATTTGCAATGTTGTCGATTGAAAGTCTGGTAAAAACAATCGATAGTAATTAAATGTTTTTTTTTTTTTGGAACGCTAACTTAATAGTCTTTGATAGGTCAATAGCATTTTTATATATTTTGTGCCTGAATAAAGTTCTTTTCATAAAATTCACGGATTAAGGCATTTTCGTATATAGTCATTAACAATTTTACTAAGAAAGGGGACTTTTTTATGTTTTGTCGCGTCTGCGATTTAAACTTAAAGTTTTGAATTTAAGTAAACTCTTTGTTAAGTTAGTCGGTTATGTATTTGATTTGTTTAAAAAAATGTTTTACGCTTTGTAAAATAAAATAACAATTTATTTTTACTTGATTGATATTTAACCAGCAAAATTATTGATTATTGATAAAAGAAATATTTATAATAGACTTCCGACACGAAGTGCCTCCTGCAATTTTAGTGTTTAAGCGTAATTTTTCAATAATCATTATTTCTTTACTTGTTTAGTTATCAGCAATTTTATTTTAATATATAAATTTATTAGCAATATGGAAACAAAAAAAACTACGGTAAAACGTATTTTTTATTTTAGATAAGTACCTAGAGAACTATCGATTAACTATCGATACTATCGGAACTCAAACTATCGATGTTGAAGAACGCTTCAGTATATTTTTTTTATTTTGTATTTTTATGGCCTGGTTACAGCGATCTTTAGGCCAATTCAGTCAGTCAGAAGTGCGTTCATTAATAGGGTAGATTAATAATTATTGATATTAGACAGAGGTCAGTGCACGAATATGTATTTAAAGCTATTTTAGTTTAACAGAAATTTATTGGCTGTCGGATTATGAACCTGATCTGGGTGTTAAATGTAGATTTATGATTCTTGTTCGAACTCACCCTAGCTGGGTAGGTACCTTTATTCTCTAGTTCTATTATATCAGACAGAATCGAAGTTTTGAAAAAAGAAATACCGAGGTCGAAATTTTAAAATTACTGTTGCTGCTGGAAACAAAGATATATAATGGTATATATCTTATATATTATATATCTTCGGTTGGAAACACTGATTGATGTACTGTCTGTCACTTTGACTGATTGGGTTTCGTTTCAAAACGAGTAGGTTTCTATCGGAGTGATGCGAATAGTGATCCAACCTAATGTGATGACGTCTTTTCCTGTAAATACTTAAATACTTATAAAATCGGATTTAAAGCACAAAAATATATATTATTCAAATTAAATCCCTAAAGTAGTCTATTTATTCCAAAAAGCAGACAAAAATAGCACATTGATATTTAAAAAATAGGCGAATTCAAGGACGGGAAACAGAAATTGCCTTTTGTAGTCGCAAAAAAAATTTGTTAAATATAAATGAGCTCTTACGAGCCTAATGCAACTAATGCGTTTCAAAACACTTCCGAGCAACTGCCAGGCAGGTAACAGTTCGGTTACCCTCGGTCTAACTCGGGTAAATTTTTGAACGCTCTAGTCTAGGGACGCGTTCAGTTTGATCGCCCGCTTCTCTGCTCTCTTGAGTGGCTGCGCCGATATACGAGTAGTTTTTTTAAAGAGAAGAAGAGTGGGAGAGAACCTCGTGCCTAACTTGGGGCCGGCCAAGTAAGACCACGCGATCGGTGAGGAATGTTGTTTAGTAGTAGAAGAGCTTCCTTTTCCATAGACAAACTGAAGAGAAACCTTTCTTCACTGACAGCAGGATAGCATATACAAAGTCATCGCGTGCGAAAGAGAAGTCATGATCGCCGGGCGCGAGCGGGCGATCAAACTGAACGCAGCCGAGGGTGTAATATGCATCTCTCAGAGTGATTTTCACTCGTTTCGAAAGGATACCTTAGAATATCTGGCAACACTGGTTAGGAAACCTTTCAAAACGTGCGATCATTGTGCGAAATTTAACTCGTTTATTAGAAAGAGATAGATCGATATAGGAGAAAGAGAAAGAAAATGTAGTTGCACCCACAGACATACAGAATAAACCTAAGGATTAAAGAGCGCTGGGAAGTTTCCACACAAAAACCAAGCGACATTTAAGCTACATGGTACGGAGAAACGCATAAAAATGGGTTGTTTTGGCTGGCTTAAGCTTGAAACGTATTTGTTAATACCTAAACTAATCTCTCGTATATGTTTTGTTTGGAAACAAGCGATATTTATATCTAAAAGAGCTCGTAGCTCACAGAGCTAAAATTTCTACAAGTCGGCTCTATGCGTTTACTATTAATGTTTGGTCTGTATGTCTGTAGGTTGCACCAATAAGGTGGCCCTGTATGATTTTCGCATTACTCGGGAGCAACTCGGAAGCGTTTCAAAACACTTCCGTGCAACTGTCAGGTAATAGTTCGTTTACCCTCGGTTTAACTCGTGTCAATTTTTGAACGCTTTAAGGTGAAATTCACCACAGTCATAATTAATATAGGTAATTACCTATGTCTGTGGGTAATTATTACTAAGTATCAGACCAAACATCCTCTTTCGTCCATGTGCTGATTGTGAGCAGACGTGTTGCTAGTTTTTCTCAAAAAACAACTTTTTTTCTCACGCTATCTTAAGCCTTATGCGATAACCGCAAAGTAGTGATAATCCTATACTTGCTGTAAAACGAATTAAGACGAATCGTGATTGACGACACATCGTGCAGACTGCCTGATATCGGCGCGGCACCCCTCTTCACCTCGGGTAAAAGAGACAGCTGCGATAATTGCTTTCCCGCTTGTGCGCTACGACTCATAGACACTACTGCTACGAATTACTACGCGTGCTACGCACTACCTACGCACAGACTGCCTAACGTGAGTTAATTGCATCTATTTTTAGAACTAGTCACCGAGCGAGCACTATGGATACATCTTTAAACAAATTGCTCTCTGACTCAAACGTTACCCTACCGGAAAGTGAGGATAAAACTCCTCCTAACTATGTTGCCACCCGGAATAAGAAGGGGAAAACTGGGGATCAATCTCTTGACTTTGAAAGCTTCAAGGAAGAGATGAGAAGTATGTTGCAATCTTTCATTAATAAGCAAGAAAATGAATTAAAGAGTATGGGACCCTCAATTCATGAAATTCAGCAATCTATAACAAATATTGAAGGTGCAATGTCTCTCTCGAGTGCCCAAAATGAGGATATGAAAAAGAAGCTTGATTTCATAGACGCCCAAAGGAAAAAGGATCGTGAACACATTACTTTCTTAGAAGACAGATTGGAAGATATGCAGAGAATTAGCCGTAAGACTTCCATTGAAATAAAAAATGTACCATACAAGCAAAATGAGACGACAGAAGACTTATTAAATATAACTACAAAATTATCCAAAACTGTAAATGGGCCAAAAATCTCAAAAAACTACGTAAAAGACATTTTTCGGATAAAAAAAAAGGATAACAATAAAACTATAATTGTGGAGTTATCATCTACACTAATGAAAACTGAACTTTTGGCAGCATGCAAATCCTACAACTTCAAGAACAAATCTGCCAAACTATGCGTCAAACACCTAGGTGTCACTGAAAACGGAGACTCGCCAATATTTATTTCTGAGCTGCTGACTCCTAAGGCAGCGCGATTGTACTTCCTCGCTCGTGACCTCCCCAGATCGCATGGATACAAGTTTTGCTGGACTGCTTTTGGCAAGGTTTATGTAAGAAAGAATGAGATGTCGCCTGTTATAACTATTAGCAATGAAACTCAGATCCAAAATCTCAAATGTAATGCCAGTTATTGACTAGGTTTTCTTTGTTGTTTGTTATACCATACATTAACCGTTTTACGAATCTTGCATACTATTTTTGTACTATTACAATCAAAATTAATGTACAATCTTATACATTTATCTGCAACATACACAATCACACATCCTTATACACACTTTCACACATTCTTTAACATTATAAACATAATCACACATCCTTATATACACTTTCACACATTTTATAATATTATAAGCTTATCAGTCTATTATCATGCATATACAGGCTATTATGACATAAAATACGTAAAATGCACTTGTATACATTTTATCTTTCATTGCTCAAACTCATGTAGTCAATCGAAATCTTTATACTTTAAACTTGCAATAAAACCAATTTACACCTGCAGTCTTCTATATATATTTTAATGAATAATACGCTATCAGCATTAAATGAAATAGACGCTTTTGAAATTGCTCGCGCTATCCAGTGTAACATCGAGGATCTTTCTAAATCAATACCCACTAAAGATAATGATTTAAGAATATTTTGTCAAAATATCAGAACCGTGTATGGTAACATGGATGATCTTAATCTAAGTCTTAGCATGTCGAATACTACCCCGGATATACTCATACTAACCGAATCTCGAATCAATTCTGACAAACCTGTTCCTTCACTGCTGAATTACACTTCTTATATGACAACTCACCATCTTAATCAGAATGATGGAGTTGTAGCGTATATAAAAAATGGAGTGACTGTTACTAATATTAAAGAAGTTAATTTAGTTCATGCTTCATGTATTCAAATAGATACATATGGTGCTGCTATATTAGGAATAAACCGGTCTCCCTCTAACACTAATGCCGATCAGTTCATTAATTCTCTTAATTTACAACTAGAATCATTAAATTCATACAGTAATATTGTTTTAACCGGAGACATAAATATAAATCTTATTGACAGGAACACAGACCTAAGCTATGAGCGAAATAACAGGATAAGTTATCTTAATATGTTATCTATGCATAGCTTATTGCCAGGGCATACCATTCCTACCAGAGAACGTAATTGTTTAGACCATTTTATTCTAAAAATAGATAAAAATAAACTAACAGCTCAAATTGCTGTTTTAAATACAACAATAACCGACCACTCAATGATATTCTTAAACTTATCTAGCCAAACTTCTAATAAAAAATGCACTAAAACTAAAACAGCTATAGACTATGATAAGTCACTAATCACTTTGTCAAAAAAAACCTTTCGGAACTCCTTTATTGTGATGACCCTAATCTTGTATTAGAACAATTAGTTAGTAAAATCACTGAGTCCTTACGAGAAAACACCTATACCGTAAACATTCCTAAAAGTAAACGTATAATTAAACCCTGGATTACAACTGGTATCCTTAGATGCATTAAAAATAGAAATAAACTCCAGAAAACGCTGAAATCGGATCCTTACAATGAAATATTGAAACTTACCTACAAAAGGTATCGCAATTATTGTAATAACCTAATAAAAAAACTCAAACGAACTTATGAGAGAGATCAATTGGCAAAATCTACAAAAAATTCTAAAACCCTATGGAAAAACATTAAATCTATAACACATTTAAACAAAAGAAAAACAGATAACTTAAAACTATTAAACTTAAAATCGACCCCTACTGAATCAGTCAATCATATGAATAACTATTTCTCTAATATTGGGAAACAATTGGCTGAAGGTATTCTAACCAACTCTCATTCAATTAATCATATATCTACTTGTGATACACAAAATTCGCAGAGTAACTCATTTGTCCTTTTAGAAACTGACCTCAGTGAAGTCCACAGTGTCTTAATGAGTCTCAAATCAGACAGCGCCCCAGGTTGGGATAATATCCCCTCTCGTTTTCTTAAGTTGGCTAGCTGTGAAGTTGTACCTATTATCTGCCATCTTACCAATCTCTGCTTCACCAGTGGAACTTTTCCCCTCATGCTAAAACAATCAATCATAACACCAGTACATAAGGGTGGTGCTATGGATGATATTAGTAATTATAGGCCCATATCTGTTCTCCCATCTATTTCGAAAATTGTAGAAAAATTAATTAACAAACGATTAATTAACTATCTAAACAAATATAATTTACTGTCGGACTGGCAATATGGTTTTCGAAATGGTAAATCCACAGAAGACGCTGTTACTGCTCTGACGTCATATATTGTAGACCAAGTAGATCATGGTAATAAGTGTCTTGCTACATTTGTCGACCTAAAAAAGGCATTTGACACCGTTTGCGTCCCCATTCTCTTACAAAATTTAGAGAACATAGGTATCAGAGACACACCCTTGACTCTTTTTAAAGATTACCTTAGTGACAGGAAGCAGAAAGTCAAGATTGGGGAGTATATTAGTGACGACTCGAATATTACATATGGTGTCCCACAAGGGAGCGTCTTAGGACCCACCTTATTTCTGATATATATTAATGATTTGTGCAATGGAGTTGATGCTCGTGATTGTTGGCACTTGGTGGAACTTTTGAAACATTTTTTGTTTGATAAACACTTGTACTTGTCCACTTATTTATATTAATTTCCGTTACCGGTTTCGCTGTTAAAGCATTATCAAAGGTTTGTTTGGTTGTTTACGTACAATATCGCCAAGCGATTCATATATTGTACGTAAACAACCAAACAAACCTTTGATAATGCTTTAACAGCGAAACCGGTAAGGGAAATTAATATAAATAAGTGGACAAGTACAAGTGTTTATCAAACAAAAAAAGATTTGTGCAACCTTAACTTGAACAACGCAAAGATTTTTTCTTACGCCGACGATACCGCAGTTGTGTTCTCCGGTACAACATGGGAGAGTACTCGTTTACTGACTGAGACAGGTCTCGCCAGAATTGCAGAGTGGCTAAAATCAAATCTGCTTACTTTAAATGCGCTCAAAACAAATTATATTTGCTTTACCATGTACAATCGAACTCAACCTGAAAATAACTTCTCTGTTAAAATTCATACTTGTGATGGTATCAGCTGCAAATGCACTGCCATAAGTAAATTATCTTCAATCAAATACTTGGGTGTAATGATTGATCAAAGGCTATCTTGGTCAACACAGATAGAAGTACTCAGCGCTAGAACACGTAAATTAATATGGATTTTTAAAACACTGAGACATGTAGCTCCCCCAATATTACTCAATAAAATATATATTGCTTTGGCAGAATCTGTATTAGGTTACTGTGTGCCAATTTGGGGTGGAGCTGCTAAAACTAAATTTATTGAAGTTGAAAGAGCTCAAAGAGCCTTGATAAAAGTAATGTATTTTAAGTCATATAGATTTTCTACGAATGAGCTATACTCTCTTAGCCGAATTTTAACGGTGAGAAAACTGTATATATTACGTGCAATTTTAAAGAGACATAAAATGTTAACTTTTGACCAAATTAATATTAACAAAAGAAAAAGAGATAAAGTAGTTTATGCTAAAATTGTAAAATCTTCATATGCCAGCAAACAATATATTACACAGTCAGCCCGTCTGTATAATGCAATAAATAAAACTCTAGATATATATCCCAAACAATACCACGAATGTAAGAAAATCGTAACCAGTTGGATACTAAATAAAACTTATGGAGAAATAGAGTTACTACTGCAATCGTTCGCCTAACCTTTATATAAGCAATATTAATATGTATAAATACATAAATATATTTATATATTATATATACCTATACACAATTCAAATAACAACCATACTGAAATGAGATATCTATCATACTATACCTATTTACAATCATATATATATATATACTCCCACTCTTGCACATACACTCTTACACATACACTCTTACACATACGCTCTCTCACATACACTTCCACACCCTCACACACATTAACATAGTACTAGAAGTAGTTTATCTGTAACCTTAGACTATGGATTTGAAGGAGCGGGGTCTTCTGGAACAGGTATTTCTATACTTAATAGAAGGCTCCAGCATTGTAACATTAACTATGCCTGGTTATTGAATAAACATTTTTTCATTTTTTTTTTTCAAACATATGGATTAAATAGCGTGGCAAGTTACCATACAAAAAATTAACTACATTTAGGTTTCATAGCATGGTAAAAATGGGTTCTTTTGGCTGGCTTATGCTTAGAACATATTTGTTAATTCCTAAACTAATCTCTAGTATATATTTTGTTTGGAAACAAGCAATATTTATATTTAGAAGAGCCCGAAGTTCACGTAGCTAAAATTGCCACATTTGCCCCGCGTCCACTGTATGCGATTATTAATGTAGGTCTGCTAGTGGTCTCCTACTTCATTATACGTCTGTGGGAATTCACATCACTCCGAGTGATTTTCGCTCCAAAGAGCACTACTATGAATAAACGGAAATTTCGCTCGTTTCGAAACGCAATAGCTGTTTGTATATTTCTCATCCAAAGCAACGATAACGATAAACAATATACATTTATTTCAGTATTTCAATTTCAGCTTTGTATTGGTTAAGTTCTTAAGAAAAGTGTATAAACCAACACTGTATCAGTGGTTAAAGTTAGCAGATTGTTTAGGTATTTATTTTTACGAAACCGCTACCTACAAAGTGATCGTGATAATAAGTTCAAGGTTTTTTATTTGGTATGTATTTTATTGACATGTAATTAAGTTTTTCAGTCATTTGCAGTCACTGCTGCTTTTTCGGTTTAGGTAATCTAGATTTTTATTACGTTATGCACTTTGTCTGTGGCTAAACATTATGTTATTATTGTTGGCAGAGGGTTAAATAATTAAAATCATACAAGGTAAACACATCTCAATTTCATTGCTATTTAACATTTTGATAATGTGCAATGGTTCAGTTCAAATATGCAAGCACAGAGAAAATAACCAACAAAGATAATGCCAGTCTGTCCGATTCTGCAAAAAGTATGTTTATGCATAGACTTGATACCAAAGCACAGGGGCGTGCACAGCATATTTAACCTGGGTAGGCAGAATTAATTTTGACTACTAAAAATGAAAACTTACCAAATATCTTGAGCTAGCAGTGTAGATACTGCTTGTTCGTATAATGGCAGCAAAAGAAGTAGTAAAGTTTTTGACCACAATTTCAATAAACACACAAGGCCTTTGCATGTATCACAACAATTAAATCTTTCCATTATTGACATAAAAAACAATTGAAATACGGAACCAACACTACCGACTTATATGTTCACTACACTGAACCCCGAATGTAAACAAACAAACCGCAACACAACACAGGAGAAACTCAAATAAAACCATACAAAAACTCGGTCATTTTCAATTTTGTATTGCTCCGTCTTTTGTCTAACCATTACGCATAGACAAACACAAATACAAACAATGCGTTCCGATTCACATAGTCGATTATAACGCGTCTATCGTCACTGAACTGATCACTGATGGCCGTGTGGCGACGTGCAGTGAGTAGTTTGATGCTACTTTCAGTACAGCCAGTACGATTCGGACACCCAAGCAGAGCCTTTAGATGTAGAAACTGCAAAATTAACTTTTATTGCTTGAAGTTAAGGGTGATAGCTGAATGTAGATGTCCAATTTATTATGGTTAACTAATCGCAGTCAGTACGCTTAGAAGAGCCATGGATGTGTGCGTGTTGTTGTGTGTATGATAATTTCAAAGTGTGTGTGATTGGGGTGCCTATTTTGAAATTTGAATTGCTGCGCTCTACTACCGCACGTTGTTACTGGCCAAGAGCACAAAACACCTATCTATTTTGTGCCAAGAGACTGTGTTTTGAACTGAGTCCAGGGTATGCAGTGCTTTTATGCCTATATAGACTGCACGCCTCTGCCAAAGCATGACCGCCGCATTGAGACAGTACTGCCCAACAACTATATCTGTGCGGTGTGCTTCTTGTATTGAATGTGGTGTGTATGTGTATGCAAAATGCCAAAATTTTACAATTGTTGTCCTTCAATGCAATTCAAATAAGCTACCGCTTTATCAAAGGTGTAAGAAAAATAGCAGAAGTTCTAATTATTGAACCACAAGTCATTATTTAGTTGTTGGAATATCTTCCTTAGCATGAACTAATAAAATTCAATTTGCAATGTACAATTCGGAAAGGGAAGCAGTCCTTTCGTTTAGTTTCTTAATTATTGAGGCGTTAGTCATCGGAATGTGCTTGAAAAATGTTTTTTTCTGCAAATAGTGAATTTTGTTAAAAGTACAGGGGTCGCCTCATTCGGCTCCACTTTGCTCGGCTCCCTAATATGTACTTACATGTCAACCTAACTGCTCCTTCTCGCTTCGCTTCTCGTCGCAACCTATTCCTAGCGGCCAAATAAAATTAAAATTAAGGAAGCCGCTAAGGGCTATTTAGTCACTTCCTTTTTTTTTGTCAAACTTGATCTTGGAATGCAGTTTTTATTTTCTCCAACATCGATGAGGAGAGTCTTTAGAGCCAATCTTTCTATATATACTTATATACTATATAATAGTTAGAATTTCTCCATACTGCCCCATCTGAAGGCACTATCCTGCATATAGTATATTCTTTAACAATAACTAAGTAAATATTCGGAAGTTAATATGCAAAGGACTATGGTGTATCATTTTGATGAATGTGTAGATTCAATAAGATCTTACACATCAATAATTAAAGTGTTAAATGATATAATAAATTTTCTTAGAATTATATTTTATTGATAGTTACCAATACCTAAGAAAGTTGATGGGACCCAGGTAACTTAATAAACTTGATTCTTGTCATCATTATAAACTGTAGTGACTAAAAAGGTGCCATTTGTCATAGATGAAATATGTTCTAATAAACCTGCCCTCAAAAAGAAATTTTCATTGTAATTATTTGGTCTAGAGTCTAGGAGGAGATTCTGGAAAGTTCAAATTCATCTAGTTGGTACACTGTCAACAGGGTCTCCAAATAGATTTTCAGATATTTCCCAGAATGAGACAAAAAAAAATTTCAAATCAATACAATTTTAGCAACTTTTCACAAATATCATAAAACTATCTATTCCTTTATTAAATTAAAATTTATTGAATTTTACATTGTTATTAATTATAATGAAAAGCATTAACCATATTTATTAAAATTTTTAAACATCACACCCTGGGTTGTAGTGTGGGTAGACATAGTAAAAATAACTGTATTTTCTCTATTTTATAAATTCCCCTATTTCACCAGTATCAAAACATTTTCCCCAAAAATTTCGGCAAAATTATCGTTTCCCAAAAGTTCCACAGAACAATTGTTTTTTTCCCAAAATTGTAAAAATCTCCAATCTGGAGACCATGGCGGGGTCACAAAATAAGAGTTTTGAAATTTCCTTAAATGAGACATCCTTTGCAGCAACTTTTCCCCAAATACCTTGAAACTATCTATTCCTTCATGAAATTAAAAATTATTGTCTATATTTATAATGAAATTCCATAATACTAAACTATATTCATAAAATTTTATCTAACCACTCTTAATAAAAAAATATAGGCACTAATAATGTCCTCAGTTCTAGTACCTACCTTATGAATTTTAACCACATTTAATCATTTATTTTCAGGTGGACATGGTAGAAATATCTATATTTTACTTATTTCCTAAATTTCCTTATTTCCCCAGTACCTTCATTTTCCCCCCAAAATTTCCTCTGACTTTTCGTTTCCCCAAAAACTAAAAAAAACTAATTTCTAAAGTCTTGGTTGCCATTTATGGTTGTATTCACCAAAAACAGATAAAAAATTAACTTCCAAAATAACATTCAATGGGTATTGAACTATTTACAAATTGTGACGTAATTTCAAGTGCGAACGTATCCTCAGATATGCGGAATTCGATAGTAGTTAAGCGGATATGTATGTTTTTGACGATAGGCACTCGGTTTGGTAACTGATTTTACGATACAGAATCAGGGGGCAGGTGTATTAAAAGCTCTGATTCACATTTTAGTAAAACATGTGTTACCGATTCATTTTAAAAAGTTACTTTTTTGTATTATAATTATAACATAAACCAATGCGATTTTTTATTTTTGTTACTTTTTTTTTGCAATTTTGGTAGACACATTATCTTACGTAAAATTGAAAGGGGGAGGGGGTATATCCAAGTCTTATTTTTTCTTACGTAGCGGGAGGGGTGGTCAGAAAGTGGTTAAAATTGTCTTACTACGTAGCAGTGGCGTGCATAGGATTTTTAAGTAGGGTAGGCACAAAACTGTCCTTATGTTTTTTGCACGTACTCCAGCAAGAATTACGATAAATAACGATATAACTCGCACAGGTGTCTTTCTCTTTTGTCCAAGCTCATTGGCAAAAAACCTCTTATAGTAGTACCACAAAAATAAGTTACATCGATGTACCTGCGCAATACGCACTTTTTTGAAAGGTGCGATTTTTTATAGACCAATTAAAAGGCAGTAAGTTTGCGCGGGTAAATTCTTTGCCATTGCTTAGCAGAACGTCAGTTGTCATTCGTGCAAACGCTGAGATATACGTATCAGTACACTTGAGGACAAATTAAATGCATCATTAGTCGATATATTTTTATATGTCTTCGTTTGAAACAGGACGGCCTTTAAAAGGTCAATAAAGGCAAACTGTATATATGTGCGTCAATTTATGCAAAATTAAGGAATGTTTCCCTTCGATGAAACACACATACCCTCTCACACAAACACACACACACACACCCTAGTCACACAAACATATTTCTTTCAATTGTAGTAATAGTATAGGTATGTTTTAACACCCAATATTTAGTCTACGAGGGGGCGTTTTTAAGTTCGCGGAATCGGGGGTAAGACGTGGAAATAAAAATACAAGTTTATTTTTCCTTTTCAATATATTCACCTGCAACCCTAATACATTTTTCAGATCTTTCAATTAGCTTATGTATACCCTCGAAAAAAAATGTTTTTTCTTTGTCTGAAAAATAAGCTGAAACTGCTTCCTCCACTTCTTCATCGCTTGAGAACTTCTTCCCCCGAAGTTCTTTTTTCATTTTTGGAACGAGATAATAATCACTGGGAGCCAGGTCAGGGCTGTAGGGTGGATGAACCAAAATATCGAAGCCCACCTTATGCAGGGAAGCAAACGCAACACGGCTCTTGTGCACAGGCGCGTTGTCGTGCAGAAAGAGGACACCTTTGGTTAATTTTCCCCTTCTTTTTGCCTTGATTGCTTCCTTTAATCGCTCTAAGATTGAAGCGTAGTATTCTCCGGTTATGGAGACACCTTTATCTTTATAATCTATCAACATTTTCCGGAGTGGTCACCTCGATCGACCGTCCTGGCCGAGGATCATCTTCAAGTGAGGCCCTGCCTTTCTTAAAAAGGGTACGCCACTTATAAACCATGGTTTTACCGGGGCAAGACTCCCCGTAAACGGATGAAATCTCTTCTAGTATGGTTTGAACCGATTTACCTTGCTTGGTAAGGAACTTTATGACAGCGCGGTGCTCGATTTTCTCCATTTTTCACAATGTTCTTCCCAACTGAGTTGTTTGATCGACGATAATTCAAATAGTAATGGCCCGATTAAAACAAAACATTCTATTTATACTAATAATGAGCTACTTAACCAGTTACGACTAAGGAAAGTACCCTCATTTATTAATTAAAAATGCACCCTCGTATGTTACTACGATGATAATTAAAAAACGCATCCAAATCCGTTTAGTGGTTTTCGAGTTAAAATGGAACATACATACAGCCAGACAAAAATAAAAAAAATGTGGTTTTAGCCTCTGTACAATACTAATAAACCATTTCTTTTAAAATTTTGGAAAAATAAATACTCAATGTACAGATACGACCTTTTTACTACTTTTTACTATAGAGCAGCATTTTATTTCATTTGTTCAATTTGGTGAGTCATTTTCATTGCCACGCAGTGTACATATTTCATAGGCGAGATAGCATGAGTTCGCCTGCCGTTATGCCTCAGCCAGACTATGCTCCTCGCGTTGCTCCTCGCTTTGCTCATCGCACTGCCGCGATGTTGCCCTAGCCAGCCACACGCTGCTCTATTCGCCTCACTCATCGCCACACTCCTCGCCATGCGCCACTTTCCGTATTTCGCCTTCATGCGGTAAACATCGACGACAAAATGGATGCTGACATATATTTCATTAATATTATATGAAATAAACTTGCCTTACAATAAATACGAATAGCGAAAACGCCAAACACAACGTACCTTGTTATTAAACTCAAACTCAAAATGTGTATTTGTAAAATACGTATGTAAGTACATAAAGTACCTATACGTTTTATAGTTCATATCTAATCTTTATAAAAACAACATTGTATGATGAAACAAATATAATACGGGAAATGTATAAAAAAAATTTGTTGGGCTAGTAAAGTTATACTCATAAAATAAATAAATATAGGAATAAGAATATAATAAAAAAAATCGTAGATACCTACATATTGCAATGAATAAAATAAGTTGATAGATAAATAAACTATAAATATATATAATTCCTAAATCCCGTAAGTTTTAATAGTTACCTAGCATTTTGTTACAATCGTGACTTGTGTTTCAATTTATGGTTTTTTATTTGTGGGGTCCCAAATTGCTGGCTCAGCACCTAACAGGTCATAAACGCGAGATTAATTAATATGTGAGCCCCAAAAAAATAGCCATGCAAAAATATCGGTGGGAAGGTATCGAAAAAAATGGTTGAAATCGTTGGATTTCGTTCGAAAATGAGCTGAGGAGAAGGCAAAAGCGGTCGTGGAGGGAATGTCAGCCGGCGAACGCGTCAGCGCGCTCACGGCGCGTCGATTTTGTTCGGCTAACAGACAGACAGCTCATTTTCGAACGAAATCCAACGATTTCAACAATTTTTTTCGATACCTTCCCACCGATATTTTTGCAAGGCTATTTTTTTGGGGCTCACATCTTAATTAACCTCGCGTCAGAAAAAAAGCCAATACAGCTGAGCCCACATGAAAATTATTATTATTTTGGTACTTTTAATTAACGCTGGCAACCCCTTCCCACCAACCGATTGATTTAAAAATTTTTTTGGTTGCACAGGGAGTACAGAGCAACTGTTTGAAAAAAAAATTAAAGCCGCTGAGCCCACATTTTTTTCATTTTTTTCCCCACCCCACTACACCCGCACCTACCGCCCGCGGCCTGCCTGCACGGAGATTATGGGAAAAGGTTGTTCAGGGAAGTAGCTAACGGAGTTTCAATACAGCTGAAGCCACATGACCGATTTGGTCGCTAGCTCCTAGACTATAAGCCAGGGGACTTCTTATAGTGAATGGTCTGTACCTATTAACTTTCAACCAAAGATATTAGGCCAGTGGAAATTAACATTAAATTCGCAAAGCACGATGTAGTGCTGCATTTTTGGTATGTTGTTTGGATCAGTTAGGGTGATGTAAATCCCAATTTGCAACTTCGAAAAAGTTGTGCTCGCTGCGCACCACGTGATAAACTGCGAAAATTTTGGACGTTTTTCACTTTTTGCTCTAAAAGTCATAAACTATGCGTTTCCGACAAGTAACATTCACTACACAAATGAAGGTTATTAAATTTGCAACAATTTAAGCCTAATTGCAGCTCTCTAAACCTTATAACGACTGAACTGTGGCCATTCGAAGATGGTTCGTTTTTCCCGAAATATTGAAATTTTTAGTTTTGCTCCCGTTTGAAGCAAAATATTGGCAAAAACCGCTCGTTCTATGAGAAGGTCGTATAATAAAGTTGTAGTGCATTTAATTTTCTTTCATTAGAGCATAGAACAAAGTCTGTGAGACAAATAGTTCACTCACAATATCTGAAAAACAAAAAAAAGGTAGAAATTTTTAAAGAATTGAAACTGAGGGCATATAAAATCATAAAAAGGATAATACTTTTTCATTTGCAGGATAGGTAGTTAACAAAAGTACAAAATTTGGGAAAGTAGGAAAAAAGATTATACGCAAATTAAATGTTTAAGAAGCTGCAGTCACTCGGTGTTTTTTTTTTGTTGAGGTTCAATTTCTCCTTCCTCCTCAGGTGTACGGGCATCAGCCGTACATTTTGCTACGTTGCGACCTACTTATATCCAGCGCGTGCATCATGTATTACTTTAGCGTTTTACCTTTTCTTTACTTATTAACTGAGTACTTACTTAGCCACCGTAGAGATCACAGCTAGAGAACCTACACCTTTCTCTACAATAAACCACCTTCAAACTACCAGTCTGTCTCTAATTATAACTCCACTCCACTCCACTGCAACTATCTACAACAACCAAAGTACGGCCAGAACTGATCACTCTGACCATACATCAGGTTTGTCATGTTCCTCTGGTTCGTAAGGCTCTTCACTTTCCTGTTCTTCCTCAGCTTCCTCGGGATCATTATCATCTTCATCTATCAAAATCAAAGCGAAGTTATCGCATGACTTTCCTGAGCAGTATAAGCATAAAGCCGAGCATTTGAGCCCAGCTTTTAGGCAAGTGCATGCCCCCCTGCATCCCCTTTTACATTTGCAGGCTATGATTTTGAGAAGCTGTGGCGGGGCTGGCTCTTTGTGGGTTGTTATTGGAATAAGGCCGCAAGAGCTCATTTCCCAACCCCATTTGATGGGGTCCATCTCTACTCCCAGCCACTTTTGCACTTGGTGGTAGGTACGAAACGCATGAAAAGAGGAAGCCTCGGTGGTTGGGGGCAAACGTGCAAGATTTACTTTTGCATTTGCCGCTGTCTTCACGAACAGCTTGAACCTCAGGTCGTGCAGTCTCTAAGTATCCGGAACACCTCCGTAAAGTGCCACCAGACACTTTTCGCCAGCTTCAGCAATACTTTCATGCGCTGCATCTGTTTGAAGGAAGATGGCAGCCAGATCTACTAGGTCCTGCCTCTTCTGAAATTGTCCCCACAATTTTCTTTTTCCCTGCCAGAAAAGTGCAGATGTGGTGTCACATCCAGTAAATGCGTGAAGAAACAGTTCAAACCCACTGGGCATTTCAACTTCCCCTCGGTTGAACGCACTCGTGGTATACTGAATGCAACCTGTTCTGCCACGTTCACGTTTCTGAAAGCGCAAGTTGGTGCTGGTAGAACCCAACCCACAGAGGAGAACAAGGAGGTCCACGTCCTCTCCAACAACAATCACATGATCGTTGCTCGTGGTTTTCTCCAAGGCCATCAGAATGATATCGCGGTCTGCATCTTCCGTCGCTGTCTTCGTTTCTATCCCTTCGGCAGAAAATGCAGAGCATAGATATTGAATGAGGCGTTCTTTGTTTCGGTCATTCGATAACATCTTCTCCTGGGGTACTGTAATGATCGTGGAGGAGTCAAAAACTATTTCACTGGAAGAAACGGTATATAGTCTTAACCGCTCTGCAGATTTTGTACTCCGATCGGCACCCTCCTGTGGGTACCCATCGAATACCACTGATACGTTCCTGCCAAAGTGGTTTAACGTGTACCTGACGTAGGTAGCCACAATTTCCTGTATAGATGAGTTTCGATGCCAGATGACAGTATGCAGGAGGTATCCCCCATCTACTACTACATGCGTGTTGGTTGGCATTGAGAGAAACGTTTTCAGAGGCTGGAGTGAAAGCTTCGTAAAACTTTGATTTGGTCCCTTTTCGCATTCCTTCTTCATTGAACAACGCCATTGGGAATGGGGCCAATTCAAATTTGAAATGCTCTTTCAATTGCTCATCTGACTGCTTCATTATACACATTCTCTGAAAGATGGTGAGTGGCTCGATATGAATACGCTTATTGTGAACTTTAACTGTACTTGTGGCACTCGCCAATGTTACCACTTTTTCTTTCCTTTTGATTGTTACCTGTCCAAACGACTGCCCAGTGATTTTTGTCACTCCTGTGAGACCTTCTCGGGCTAAGTGGCAGTTTACTTCTGAACCACCCACGACTCCACTGCTGATTGATAATAGTTTGTTTGTCGATGGAAATGGAGGGTGAATATGAAACCAGCTGTTAAGTTTGTTCACGTCAGCAGTATCTCGTTTGATCTGGGTTGGTCGCATGTCAACGTGTTGTTCCGTTGTTGAACATGATATATCATAATATCGTTCGACCTCTTCACACACGTTTAACATAGATACCATCCCGGCAGTCCAGCGAGCAAGCACGCTGCTGGAAATTCCCCGACCGTGGGTTAATCCGCCCTGGCTCTTCATGGATCTCATTAGAACCTGTTCGATAGACAGATCGGTCCATAAGCCCGACCAAAATTTATCGGATCTGCGGATTGTGAAGAACCCTTTATCTATTTATTTATTTATTTTATTTATTTATTTTATTTGGCGTACACAACAGGCTACAATCAGAATTAAGACAATATAAATAAACAAAGGTTATGAACTAGACTGCAACCCAAAAACGCGCACGCACAGCATGCTAATTATTAGGTACATAAAAACAAAAATTAAAGGCGAAATACTACAATTAATTACAACAATACAGTAAGACAAGATAAATACATACAATAAGATTAAAACGGTAATATACTGAAAAACCATTTATGAAATAAGCAGCTTGATTTGCCTTTTATAGGCAGCTGCATTCGCATTAAATATGTCTAGCTCATCGTGACTAGCCGACAGCTCATTGTACTGTCGACACATTCTTATGATTGGGTTATAATACGAAGTATTGTTTCTATAGGTATGTAGAACGAAAGTCCTGGGTAAGCGAGTTATATGCCTGGTATTAAGGTTTAGTGATGCTACTAAATTAGGAGAATGAAGAACGAAGTGAACCATTTTGTGTAGTGTGATAAAATCTTGTTGCTTGCGTCGGTTCTGCAGAGAAGTTACATTAAACCGTCGCAACCTGTCCTCATATGACGCCAGACTTCTCCCAAAACCAAACCTAAACGCAACCATTCTTAGGCATTTTCTTTGGATGCGTTCTATTGTATCAGAGTGGACGGCATAATATGGAGACCAGATGACTGAGCCATAATCCAATAAGGATCTAATAAGGCTATTATATAGATAGATAAAGCTTTGAGGTTTTTTAAAGTTGCGCGTGGACCTATATATGAAACCGAGCAACTGATACCCTTTGCTCGTTATATAGTCGAAGTGATTTCTGAAAGTGAGTTTGTCATCAAACAAGATCCCTAGGTCTTTAGCAACGGTCTTACGTTCAAGGTTATGTCCCTCAACTTGGTAGGTGTATATAAGTTTATTTATTTTGTTTGTAAAAGAGATAACGAAACACGTGTCAATATTAAGAAACATCCTATTTCTTCGGCACCAGTCAACAATTGTAAGCACATCATTTTGGAGGCGAACACAGTCTTCCTGATTCTTGATCTCATTGAAGACCTTAAGGTCGTCAGCATATAGGAGACATTGACAAGAGAGCTCTTCAACGAGATCATTTATAAAGATCAAGAAGAACAGGGGACCTAAATGAGATCCCTGGGAAACGCCAGAGGAGACAGTTACTGGAGATGACTTGTGCCCTTTGATTGTGACCAGCTGGCTTCTTAAGCTTAGATACGAATTAACCCATCTTAGCAAATTACCATGTATTCCGTAGCTGCTAATCTTCTTGCTCAGTAAGAGATGATCAACTTTGTCGAAAGCTTTACTAAAGTCAGTATATATAGAGTCAACTTGTCCACACTCTGCAAAAACGCCACACAAGAAGTTTTTATATTCTAACAGGTTTGTTGTAGTCGATTTATTTCTCAGGAATCCATGTTGACTTTCAGAGAGTAGAGGTTTAACTTGATGATAAATACGATCATACACCAACGATTCAAAGAGCTTTGCTATGGTTGATAAGATGCTGATAGGTCTATAGTGTTCACAACTAGATTTGTTTCCGGATTTGTGAATGGGAACAATATGAGCAGTCTTCCAGATTGATGGAAAATGTCCCATTGCCAACGAATTGTTAAAAATAATAAATAGAGGGACAGATAGCTCCTTAGCGCATATTTTGAGGAACTTTGGAACTTTATCAGCGAACATAGCAAATTCTTCGGGAAGCATTCGGTGTTTTAGATTGCTCATATCTTGCAAATAAAGCCGAGCACTTTTAGCATAGAAAAAGTGGCCTGCTGAATGAAAAAAGGGAGCATTTTGCCTATTGTCTCAAGGTGAAGCTTCCAATCCCCCATCCTCTCTGCCTGAATGAATTGCTTCATAAGTGTCGTCATTTTGTAATATTGGACCCAGAGTTTTGAGGTAGGACCATCTCTTTCAATTTTTTCCAGAGCAGTTTGAAATTTAGTACAGACAGTCTGCACAATTTCATTGTCTTTAGCATAAAGAATAAGTGATCTTTCAGTATCATCCTACATCCTCTCTGTTTCTGCTTGTTCTTGCTCACTGAGTTGAACCTCCTCAAAAATAACTTGAGATAGAGCAAGATTTGTCAATACATGGGCTCTGACAGCCCGCGAGTATGCATGGCCACTGAGAATTTTCTCAACGCTGTTACCTGCGTATATCGTGGTGAGCAATTCCTTCAAGCCGCTACCAGCCATTATAGCACCAATGAATCCCATAAACGACATTAGTAGATGGAACCCACCAAGTCGTACGACCACAGAACTCAAAATAGTATGCGGGCAGTTCTCAACAATGTCTCTAGCTTTCATATAGAGCGGTTGATCGTAAGTCACAAAGCAGGTATCCTGACCATGGGCAGCAGTTCTTGCAGCAGCATCAAGAAGAGAGGTGAGCACGGTATCGTAATCTGTTGGAGGAGCATGGATGAATGGAAGGAACACAATTTTGGATTTATGGAAATCGAGGCCGTCAGTTACTTGCTCCATAAAGCCATTCCAGCCCGGAATATCATGGGAATCGGAGGTTTTTCCAAGCAACCAAAGCAACTCTGGTGCTGTAGGCAATATATCACCCGTAACTTGGAAATCTTCGTTGACGTCGCTGATTTTAATAGAAGTCAGCCCAGAATTTTTTCTCACGCTGCATTGTTGGATTTCAGAGGCAACAAAGGAACCTATATTGACCGCAGATTTTTTTTTCTTCGAACGTGGAATTGCTTTGTCAGGCAGTACAGCACTCTTGGGTGAAATAATCATAATACTACCCATTTCGTGAAATGTGTTGTTTCCACCCAGTGTATTAACATTCACATCTGCATTGTCGCTTACAAATTGCACAAACGCTCCTTTTTCAATGGGTGGCGTTCCGCCTCCTTGCGAGATAGCCGAACTTTCTACCAGCATCGCCTCATCGTAACTACAGGAAAATCCCATGGCTGCGCAAATGTTAACAAGATGCTTTGATCCAAATTTCCTGTACAGGTACGTACCTAACCCTATCTTGATTGAGGAGAGGAAAGAGTGATTTCTCGTGGCTGAGATGATTGCATGAGCAATTGAAACACATTTCTTTTTATAACCTTCGAGGGACTGGCGTTTGTGTTTCATTACAATGGTTTCAAGTAAGAGTTGTAACGATTTTGGTACAACAGAATCCGTTTTGTGAAGGAAATCGTCCGATGGAGGATATTCAGTTGTGTCATATACTCTTGAACGAATGTCCTGCAATATTATTTCCGCTGCGCTCTTGACCACTCGCATGCGCTCTTCTTCAGGATTGCTCTTTCTTTCATTATACCAATTCTCATACAGAATTAAACACATCAAACACATGACTATACGATGACTGCGGCCACAACCAATTTCTGCAAAAGTGATCTTATCGCCAAAGTAATTCTGGAGGTGGGTTTTGACAGTTCTGATGTCAGGTTTGTATTCGCCTTTGATTTGATCAATGAGTTCATTCAAGGAAAACTGGCATTCTTCCCTGTTATTAGAAAGATAGGAATATATGTATTCCATGCACTCTGGGACATTTTTGGGTTCTGAGTATTTCTTCTCTCGCACGCTGAATGGAAGACTGTAAAACTTCTTTTGGCATAACTTATGGTACCTGGCATCAGATGCAACGAGGTCAAAAGTAGCTGTAAGACGATCAATGACTTGCCGTCCCCATGTATCACCTCGACGACTGGCTGCATCGAGCATTGATTCCCTAACTGTCATTGATTCTACTTTGAACACCTCATTTCTGCGTGATTTGGGAAGTTTGTTTTGGAGCTGGAGAAACTCCTCAGTGATTTCCTCCGCACAAAGGAAACAAATGCTCCGAAGATTCATAGGGCCCGATGTTCTAGAGGTTGATGGGCGGGGTTGTGGAATTTGATCGCCTCCACGACGAGCACATGCGTCAATATTATGCCGAGCGGTGAATCTCTTTCTGCAAGCATCGTGAACACTGACTTCGTCTAGCTTTTTCAAAAAAAGTTCATCCTCTTTGAGGCCACGCTCCACACTCGAGTTAATTAGAGTTCGGATGCCACGTTTTTTTACAATTACCACTGTACTGTCACCTTCCTTGAGTGCCAGCCGACACACAAAGCAGACTCCCGGTGGAACCGACATTTTTATGACTATTTAGCCTGACTTCGTTCGCGTTAATAAGATAATAGTTTTTTGGCTGCTCACCTGCGTTACCGGGTAGGCTACTTCCAATTACTATCTTGTGCGAAAATCAAAACCAAAACATAAGCCCGAAGGCATTTGTTTAGTTGATGGGAGTTTTAGCCAGTTTACACTGTTACCGCCTTCACCGCGTGGAGGTACTCCCAGCTTATGTTTTGATATGCAGATTGTGAGTGATTGTGTTGTGCTCTAATAAAAGAAAATTAAATTTTCTACATCTTTATTTTACGACCTTCTCATAGAACGAGCGGTTTTGCCAATATTTTGCTTCAAACGGGAGCAAAACTAAAAATTTCAAATTTTCAGGAAAAACTGACTATCTTTGAAAGGCCACAGCTTAGTTGTTATAAGGTTTAGAGAGCTGCGGTTAGGCTTAAATTGTTGCAAATTTAATTAGCTTCATTTATGTAGTGAATGTTACTTGTCGGAAACGCATAGTTTATGACTTTTAGAGCAAAAAGTGAAAAATGTCCCAAATTTTCGCAGTTTATCACGCGGTGCGCAGCGAGCACAACTTTTTCGAAGTTGCAAATTGGGATTTACATCACCCTAACTGATCCAAACAACATACCAAAAATGCAGCACTACATCGTGCTTTGCGAATTTAGGGTTTTTTAGTGTCGATTTCTACTGGCCTATATACCTCGCTATCAACGATCGAGTTAGGCTTTCCTTAGAAAAGGAGATAATAATGGCAGAAAAGTAAAATTTGTTGTTTTATTTTATTGGATATGTAGTGACGACACAGACATTCCGTGAGTGACGGTCGTATTTTTATTTATTATCCTATGTCCAATGTTTATTACTTGTTGAGTACAGCATTCAAATGTTGCACAACATTGTTGGATAAAGATTCAATAAAGACTGATTTGTGTTGAGTGAGACGAATAGCTGCTTGCCTTGCTTGCTCGCTCGCTGATTGCTTGACTGCGTGTCACGTTTGTTCTCGGGTGGAATATTTAGGACTATGAATTTAATTGTCAAAATAGTGCAGTGTATTCTCTAAACCTACGTAAAAGATTTTTTTGATTTTCTCCCGGTTCAATAGATTTCCACAGTTGTTGATGTTATTTTAATAAATACAAAACATTGTTTTTCGTTTCTGTACTTACTGCGACCGTGAAGGTTGAGAATGTTACGTCATTTTATCTTTACAGTGAGTGATATGAACGAATTAAATTTTTGTTATTGTTCATGAAAGTGTTTCTTTACACATAATTATATCGTTTGGTGTAACTAGTGAACATGAGTGTGAAATTAATAATAAAGACAAATTAGTGTAAATACACCGGCTGCGAAGGAATGCCGCCATGTTATGAAGTTTAGCTGTCAATTATCAGCTTTTATTTTCTGAATTTTCGTCCTGAAGGTTCGTAGTACATGCTTATAAAATCAACCCTTCACGCTTTATATAATTTTATGAAATCATGTTGTAGAAAATAAAGAAATAGGCGCGTGTCTAGTATTGAAAACAAGCATTACATGCTATTGTTTATCGTACTGTATTGACTGTCAATGTAATGACGTCATTATAGAGCTACTTGCTTCTGCAATTTTGTATTGATATTTTTAAAATCTATCAATCCATTGGTAGCCTATTATTTTGCTGATATAGAAATTAAATTTGTATAGAAAATATGTGTACTTGCACTGCAGGCAAGGGGTGGGTTGGGCATGCACGACAACCCTCTGAGTGGACTGTTTTATTTTTAGTATTGTAGGTTCCTAGACACCTGCTCTCAAGAATTTTGTTGCTAGCTAGCCCCATGGTCTAAGAAACATGGTACTTCTAATTTCAAGAATTTTGATACTAGTTTCTAGTCCATGGTCTAACTAACATTGCAATCGAATATATTATGGTTAAAATCTTATATCGTGACAGCAACAAGGGGGGTTGTGAAGAGGAGGGTGGAGTGGGGGGGGCTTTCACCCCCCCTTAAACACACTCCCAACCTTAGGAAATGAGAAGATTTTTAAATATGTTTTTTTTTTCGACAATGATAACCTCACTTTATGTATTTTCTTTGACATCTAGTACCTTAGTAAAGGAGTGGGAGGACGATGGGGGGGATATAAAGTCCCCCCACTTACCCCCTTGTCAAGGAAATGTATAGTTTTTACGTTTTTTTTTTTCGTAAATTTATAGCTTCACTTTTTTCTAACATTTAACTGAATTAAAATACCAGACACTTCTGCGACTGCTTCGGCGCTACGGAAAGTGCAGCCCTTTCGCTCTTGCATAACAAAGTGCAGGCACCCATGCTCACCTCCGCAGCTTTAGCTTGCTGGTCGCCTTCGGGGACCAGCCTCAGCTGCTGCGGCCCCCATGGCAGCGGCGGGGGCTGCCCTTCCTCCGCGCCTCTGGCTTTTTATATACTAGGGGTAGTAGCCACAAGACTGTAGAGTCGGGCTGATTCGCGCTGATTTGGTTTTAGAGGGTCTAGTAACTTACCAGTACAGAGTCTCACTTTGCCCTAGATAAGTTTTCTGGGTCATTCATTTCGTGATCGTGAGTATTGTGCACTTCCCCCCGGTCAGTCAGCCCAGCCAGGACAGCTCTTTGAAGTAAAGCCGAACAGCTTAGTTTCATAAATATTGTTTCTTTTCACTCATTATTACCTATTCTCACAATGTTACATGACCCAAACCAAATAAAATATCAATATTATGTTTCGTTTCATGTCATTTCATGTAATTTAATATATTCAATAGTAAAAAAATGCAGTTCCTAGAAAAAAAAATTGTGCAGGGGGTTCGAGCTGGACCCCAAGAAACCCCCTACATTCATATTTATCTCAAAATCTCCTGTCACGTTATAAGATCCAACCCTAAATTATTTCTGGATTGTGTAAATGTGACAGTTCTACTTTGGGGAACTTACAAACTACCATTATTTACTATTAACTACATACACACCTGACATGATTGTAGAGTCTGACTGGGGTATTGTACTGTGGGGTAATATAGTGGTGATAAAGATAGCAAAGCCAGCTTTCTGGCCTGTCTAAATAGTGTATATGTTACTGTGAATGTCCAAAAATGGTGAATGGTAAGATCCACCAGCATATGTATGTCTACAATCACCAAAGTAAAGTCTGACATTGGTGTCGATTCAGTGTAGTATTATTGTTCCACGATTGGATTGGGATTCAAAAGTACCGTTTGCGTAATAGTACAAATGAATTGATTACTTAGGTACTTAAGACCATCAAGTAAAATAATTATCAAATTTTTGCATTTTATGTACTTATTGATGTTTATAAAAGTTTATTGATTTAATAATATTGGTTCTCTAAAAATGAAATGATCACTGATTTAGTTGTCTGAACTGTTTGCTGAATCAATTTTCAACTGTTTTTTAAATGAAATCTTTAAATTTTATTTGACAAATCTGTCACTATTTAGCATTGATGATGATGTTTATATGAACCCATGAGTGATTGATCATCAAAACAAATGGTGAGGTGACTTGATTTTTTTAAGAATATAATTTAATTTTAATTCCACGAAATATTAGAATAGAATAGAATATCATTTATTGCTGAGTCATAGGTAGGTAGGTAAATCTTAAAATGTGCCGTATGCTCTGCCGTTAGGCGTACAATTCTTTATCATAAAATGATTTTATATATTTACAAAATACACAAATTGATCACTTATAAAATATTAATAACTAAATACTATTACATTACTGATTTTATGTCAGAATAAATTTTAAATTCAATTGCTTGTCAGTTAGGTCAATTACCTTAAATTTAAATTACACTATAAATTACATGTCAACTATTCCATTATTTTGGTAAAATATCACATTTTCTTCACATTATAATTTCGCAGTACTGAAAAAGTTATTACGTATTTTTGCACATCCTACCTTTGGTAACTGTCATTTCATACATTCGCGTAAAGTTGACGATCGCACCTCTTTCCCAATCGAAACGTGGAACAATAATACAACTTAACTTATTTGACTTTTGATACAAAAAGAAAAACACAGATGCTTAAATCAAGTTTAGGCCTGCCAAATAAGTTAAGTCATGTTACACCCAATGTACAGTAAATCTTTTAAATTTGGACATAGACCAGTGAATGTTAACACTAACCAAAATGATTCTGTGAATCTTAGATTGGGAAATTTACAAATTAGGTGATTATTGGCATATGCTAATTGCCCAGGGTGTACAAGAAATGCCCATCAGAAGGATCACCAAGAGAGACGAAATTTTGCAAATTCCAACAGTGGACTAAAAAGGCTGATGGATGGAAAGCATTAGCTAGTTGTTGTTCGTAAACAGAGAAAGTCATATAGTGTCGTCTCTTTTAACCACTCCTCTGGCCGCACATTTTGGAAACCATAATCTCCTTTCAGTATGATCTTAAATAGGTTCAAAATAATTTGGCCAAGTGCGTCGGACTCGTGAACAAAAGGTTCCGTACCACCACAAAAAACAGATAAGGAACTACAATACCGCGTAAATTTGTCCCTAAAAGTATTTATTTTTGGTGTAAATTCCAAATTATTATAATAAAATATATTCATCATGTGAAAAATCATCCTCTTTTTTGTGTCCATTCATCCCCTTCGTCATGACAATGGATTTATAGGTTTCTATTTATTTTATATAAGAGGACTATCAGTCACGAAAGTTAAAAGGAATATATTATTCACAATTAATTTTACTACTCTTTGGTTTGAAAATGTTTTGTTGATTATAAATTTTAAGAATTTTTACATATTATTTTTAGTTTAGACTTTGTAATTGGAACATTTACTTTTTTTTAACTACAATGTATATTATAGCATTTTTATTTTTATAATCTATGTGTGAGTATTTTTAAGTAGGTAGTTACTTTAGTTAAAGTTATATAAATCGTTGATTTATATACTTTAGTTAAAGTTATATAAATCGTTGATTTTTAATAAACAGAATATTGATTGCCAATTTACTTTTATTTTGTTATGATTTCACTTTTCGCTCTCATTGTACTGTCGAAAAGAAATACCATTTTTGCTAAAGCGGTATGCAAGAAACAGATACCGCGATATCCTGTTTAGAGACGAAAAAATTTTTAATATCGAAGAGAAGTACAACAAACAAAATAACAGGGTGTACGCTAACAGCTCTGCGGCCGCTGGAAATGCCATTCCTAGAGTGCAGCACGGCCATCATTCATCATCAGTCATGATTTGGTTGGGAGTGTCCTACTATGGCCCTACTGAAGTGCATTTTTGTGAAAAAGGTGTCAAAACCAGTGCAAAAGTGTACCAAGACACGGTTTTAGATCGCATAGTAAAAGATCTGCCCCAGACACTCTTTGGAGGACGGCCATTCGTGTTTCAACAGGACTCCGCACCTGCTCATAAGGCCAAAACAACTCAGGAGTGGTTCGAGCGCCAGAATATCGAGCTAATAAGGCATTAAGATTGGCCCTCATCTAGCCCTGACCTCAATCCACTGGATTACAAAATTTGGCAGGAATTGGACGAGAAGGCCTGTTCTAAACCTCACAAGAATTTGAGCAGCCTAAAGTCATCATTGATTAAAGCAGTGGCCGATATCGACATGAATATGGTCCGTGCTACTATTGATGATTGGCCGCAAAGATTGAAGGCTTGTGTGAAAAAAGGTGGCAATCATTTTGAATAAATTTTGTGTTTAATGTAAGCTAATTAAATCACCTCTTTTTAAAAAAAAAAAAACTTTTTTGAATGTCATGACTAGTTTTCATTTTATAGCCAATTTTGTTTGTGACAGAATTTAAGCACCAACTAGGTATAGTTTTCAGATTTTTCCTCATACCTTGTAGTATATATTTGCCAAATTTCATAGTTCTAGGTCAACGGGAAATACCCTATAAATTTTGATTCCCTTGAAAGTGTCGAAATATAAGTTTTTTGCGGCATAAACGGCCGTATTTTTTCATGTTAACTTAGAAGTTTGTATTCTTCACAGCTTCATTCGACTGTAGACCTGAGTATATGATTTTAATTTCAACTAATTACCTCTACGCGTTCCCGAGATAAAGGGTCTTGACGCCTTAGAGTATGTACAACAATTTGACCGAATTTGAAACTTTTGTGTATTAGGGTCCTTAAGATAAAGCTAAAACAAACAACTTTTAAAAAAACGGCCAAGTGCGTGTCGGGCCACGCGAAGTTAGGGTTCCGTAGTTCCGTACGATTTAACATTCTATAAGTTGGTCTACTAATACAGATCGCGCCAAACTTCTAGTTCGCTCGGAAATTTCTCTCCCGAAGAACGGCCCATGCATTGTCGTGTTTAGAGGAGACTGGCGCGACCTGTACTCGTAAACCTGTAAAGCCCGCTTAGTTGTGATAGTTTTCCTTTTAAATTCATTACATTTACTACTTCTGTAATTTTTTTCACGTATCCATGAACAACCGTTTAAACGGCAGGGGACACACACTTGACTCTTAACAAAAATTATCACTTTAAAGCTTAATATTTCGCCAACGGATCCCTAAATCTAAAAAACGGTTTTCACACGCCCATAATGTTTTTGAACGACCTATTCAATGACACCCCATACTATGGGATAGACGAGAAAAAAAATCATCCCCAATTTACGTGTATGGGAGATACTCTTAAAAATATATATTCGAAAATTTTATTTACTGTCGGCATGATTAATATGTACTACATCCATACCAAATTACAGCTTTCTAGTACTAATAGTCTCTGGGCTAAGCCGCGGACAGACGGACAATGCGAAAGTATAAGGGTTCCTTATCGGACTACGGAACCCTAAAAACCGGTCAAATGCGAGAAGGAACAACTTGACCCGTACAATCCATTAAACTCTATGTATCCAAGGGGTCTAATTAAGTTAGAGACTTATATCTCCTTTAATAATCAAATATTGGTAATTTTTGTGCTATAAAACTTACTTCTACGGAATTTCACGAACCCTTTAGGCGCTTAGGCATGCCACCGTTTACTCCTTGGTAAGAAAAAAAAAGTTTGTAGTGTCAGTGTACGCGACTGTACCAATACAAAATGTATGTAGAAGTTTACGTGCAGTTTTAACATACTTGTACTTAATTAAACAAGCCGAAGTTGGTGTCGTTTGAGTGGACTATTTCATGACTATTTTTTGACTATCTCGCGCCGTTTGCTCGCATGAGAAGTGAGGATTATGGTGTGAAGTGTACGCAAGTGAAGTTTCACTGTACGCGACTGTACCAACCTATAGCTATAACTCCGAAATTATGAAAGGACTATTTTTCTGACCTTGGTGACTATTTATGACTATTTCATGACTAATTTTTGGCATTGTCAAATTTGATTTTCATGAAGGAAAAGTGAGTATTATCGCGTGAAGGACACGGAGCCGCGGCCAAAAGCTACTATCAATATAAGGGTAATTGAAATAAATTTATTCGCAATTTTTGCAACTACGAAATGGACAAATTCAATAATTTTCGGTTCCTACCCGTAACGGAAATCCCTCACAGCAAAGCCTTTCTGTTAGTCCGATCGTCACAAAACTCAAAAACGTTTGGAACGATTAGGTGAAATATAGCATGTACAGATCGCACAATCTTGCTTGCTTGGCCGCCCGAAGTTGACTCTCTCTCGCTCTCTCTTCCGAAGGACTGTAGCGCAGATACACTCGTAACAAATAAAGCATGTACAGATCGCACAATCTTGCTTGCTTGGCCGCCCGAAGTTGACTCTCTCTCGCTCTCTCTTCCGAAGAACTGTAGCACAGATACACTCGTAACAAATATAGCATGTACAGATCGCACAATCTTGCTTGCTTGGCCGCCCGAAGTTGACTCTCTCTCGCTCTCTCTTCCGAAGAGCTGTAGAGCAGATACACTCGTAACAAATATAGCATGTACAGACCGCACAATCTTGCTTGCTTGGCCGCCCGAAGTTGACTCTCTCTCGCTCTCTCTACCGAAGAACTGTAGCGCACATACACTCGTAACAAATATAGCATGTACAGCTCGCACAATCTTGCTTGCTTGGCCGCCCGAAGTTGACTCTCTCTCGCTCTCTCTTCCGAAGAACTGTAGCGCAGATACACTCGTAACAAATAAAGCATGTACAGATCGCACAATCTTGCTTGCTTGGCCGCCCGAAGTTGACTCTCTCTCGCTCTCTCTTCCGAAGAGCTGTAGCGCAGATACACTCGTAACAAATATATTTTTTTCTGGCCGAGTAAGGTTGCGGGATCTGTACCTAGTTGAAGTCAGGTATCCATTATGAAAATTCATAAGAATAAAAATAACAAGTATAAGATACCATTTATTCGCTGAACAAGTAAATAATTAGCAAACACAATGCAAAAGAAAAAAGTAACAATAAAGTAAATAAGACAATTGTGAAATAAATATAACACATTTGCAATACAAATTCGGTTGAAGCAGCGAAAAGGTCTGACTCAGCATAGCTATTGCGATAAAAAAAACACAACGCTCTGTTTTTCTGTCAGGCCTGCGATCTCACAGACCCGTTAAAAATTGCATTCATGTGGGGTATCATGTAGATTACATAGTCATTTACGGGATCCTAACCAGTAACCACAGTGCACAAAGTGAAGCGGGTTTTTTTTATCTAAAAGAAGATTTTTTTTGTTCCAGAATGTTGGCAGTTTACACCTGATTAAAAATTGCCAAAAAGCACCTGAGTTGGAGGCTATCTGGCGCTGCCCACATCAATGATCTATTTATGCCAGTTTTGGCTATCGAAGATGCAAGGTATGATTTATTTATTCCAATCAAATAAGACTCAAAATAAACTTCTTTATTTAAAACATCCGCTAATTGGATGCTTTGGACAATAAATTTTATAATCATAAAGTGTGTGCAATAATGATGTACCTACCGTTTTTTGTGCTATTCGTACTAACAAAAAATCCTCATGACGAAAATTTGGTTTAAAACGCGGTTATCCAGAGAAATCTGTCCCGCTCCATCGCTTTCTTTTTACACTTTTCTATTCGCTCAGTGGGAGCAGGCCGCTCAGAAAACTCGCAAGAGACGTTTTTATTTATTATTTTGGAATGAAGATGATGGATTTTTAATATGACGCCGTTTTGTATCACACTTCTTAGACGTATATTTTGATATAAATTTTATCGTCTTAAACCTATTATAACTCAAATGAAATGGTATTTATATCACAGTTTGGGCCTATCTTTGCGATTTTATTCGATGGAGTAACTTTTTATTTTTTTATTGTTTCAACCAATATACATTGTACAAAAACAGGGAAAATATTTGAGTACATGGATATTGGGATAGATTTAACATGAAAAATGTGCCGTTGGTAACTGTGGTAATGCAAGTAATCATACTATATCGAACGGCCGAAATATTAGGTTCAGAGAGTGAAATCTGATATATATTTTTTCAAATGTAATTTGCAAAGAGACAATATCGGGATAATCTTAACTTGACGATATAGAAAAGATAAATAATTTCTACTTTTGAACACGTGTAACATCAGGGCCCCTCTTGCGATAGACTTGTTTTCCAATATTTGCGACGTAAATAAATACAGCTTTCGTTTCCTTTCGTTTTTACTTGCATTCAGCCCAGTTAAACCCTTGTACGTGATTCTCGAGTCGTTCTTCCGATCTTTGTTAATTTTTCAAGGAATCCTTCTGAACCAATGTTATGGAGTCCAATTATAGGACTCGATCAAGCGGTGCTGATTGTAGCTAGATCCCTCTACTCGTGCTCTGCCTCGAATTGCTAATCATGGATCGACCAAGTATATCGACCTAAACTAAAAAAACAAACTCAATTTATTTCAGGATTTTTACATTCAAATCTGAAAAGTTTCAAGTTATTTTTAGTTTGATGGATGCGATTGATGGTTCTTGGTGGAATATCATCTTCAATAAATTACACACAAATTCTTGTACTTTTTATTCCACAAATATACATTTTATTTTCATTATAACTTATAACTAAGGCTACAAGTTTCGTATTACACATCATCGGGCCAACTAATTGTACATTTTAATAACGATTTTAAGTACAAAAAGAAAACATCTCAAGCAAGCAAATATTTTATATTACATCTCAAGCAAGAAAATATACAATCTCTGTTTACTTTATATTACATCTCAAGCAAGAAAATATACAACCTCTGTTTACTTTATATTTGCTTGCTTGAGATGTTTTCTTTTTGTACTTCAAAACGTTATTAAAATTAATAATTTGTTGGCCTGATGATTTCTAGTACGAAACCTGTAGCCCAAGTTATATTAAAAATAAATATTTATGGAATAAAAAGTACAAGAATTTGTGTATAATTTATTATTTATGTGTTTCTCGTAATAAAAAGCAAGTCACTGGTTCGTCGATTGGAAGTAAAGCTGTGATAGTCAAAAGTTGTTCCAACTTCCGACGAGGTGGATGGATACGCGTCGTATCCGATTAAACTTTCGTTATTCAACCAACAACGTGTTACTTCCGAGCCAACTATTACGCAACGCCGACCAGATAAGACAATCTCACCGCGATTTATGAATAAAGTTACGTTTTCATCAGACTTTGTGAGAATCTCTCACTGTTCGTAAGACGACAGGTTGAGAGTGCCCGCTTGATGGATTCATTTATCATTCTTTCAGGATAGTTTAGATCAGTAGATGAGGTGTAACAATAACTATTGTTACTTCAGTTGTCTCAACTAATGCGTTCTACAGACAAAACAAAAAAGATGCTGTAAAGTGTACGTTGAAAGTTTCAACCAATTGTATGTAGACTTTATGCTTTAAAATATATTTCATTAGACACCTTATAATTTCCAAAATATTAAAAAATGTAACGTCGAAAATTTTCCGTATTTATCCCGTGGTCCTGAATTGATTTCCCAAATTTCATCTTAATCGGCCTGCCTAAGAGTTGTGCCCTGAAAGGACGGACCGATTGCCGCCTAAGGCTTTGACAGAACTTAAAAAAACGGACAAGTGCGAGTCGGACTCGCCCACCGAGGGTTCCGTTAAACACTATATTTTTTATGATTTATTTTTTTAAATGTACAGTTTATAGGGAAAAATGTCTGTACTTGTGGTATAAGACGGTATTATTTGCCAAATTTCATTGTTCTAGGTCAATGGGAAATACCCTATAAATTTTGATTCCCTTGAGAGTGTCGAAATATATGTACGTTTTTTGCGGCATAAACGGCCGTATCTTTTTTTACGTTAACTTAGAAGTTTGATTTTTTCACAGCTTTATGGGACTGTTGTAGAGTATATGGTTTTATTTTCTACTCGATACCTCCACGCGTTCCCGACATAAAGAGTCTTGACAGAAGACGGACGGACGGACGGACGGACAGACGGACGGACGGACAGACGGACGGACAACAAAGTGATCCTGTAAGGGCTCCGTTTTTTCCTTTTGAGGAACGAAACCCTAAAAAAATAGATACTGCGAATGTATGTAGTTGGAGAGCGGTATGATGGCGACGCGGCGGCGACGACGACGGCGGCGGCGGCAGACGGTCTCCATGGAGACATCTCCGCGTGCCTCCGTTTCTACCGAGAGTCCTTACGATCAATCTCGCTGGAGGTCGCGGGCAATGCGCGCGCCAACAGCGCACCAACATCCATGCTGCTAACAAATCTCGATTCACAACACTGACTTCAACTTTCAACACTAAGATCTAGGTTGAGAAGGGTGGACCAAAATGTAAAACTAAACTTGTTCTGTGACATAAAAGTGTGGCGCGATGATTACGTTATGCAAACTCTATTACTGTAGAATCAACAAAATTATAAGTCTAAACGTGAATAACCAGTAAAACGGACATAAAGATGGTTAATGTTTTAAATGTTAGCAAATGAGACGATTCTTTAATTATAGTTGCCCTCATTTCATATCACAAAGGGGTGACAGGAGTATTATTACTTTAAAACAAAAACAAACGCATTATGAAATACTCTATAACTGCCCCAAAACCGGAAATATTATGTCCTAAAAAATTGTTTTGAGTTATATAATTTACTACCAGCAGTAATCGTCACACTTCCCAAACACTGCTACCGCGCCCCCCTTGTTTTATATACCTCGGTTTCAGTAATTACGGAAAACAATTTTGAAATGTTTACCATCATCGTCTTATCGTCCATTCTTTTTCTGGGGTAGCCTATTATGTCATGTGAATTCATCTGTTACACATATTCCATTACACCGGCGACATCTTTGGTCTTCTTTGGTTTTTTCTTTCCTTTACTCCTTCCTTCCGTTTCACAATTGAGCATCATTGTTATGTGGTCTCAACCTCATCGCATTATATGACCATACCATGAACTTCTAGACTATCTAATATCTGTCTGTCGGTACATGTATCTATGAGTATAATTATTTTTTATTTATTGTAGATGTATATATAAAAAACACAGAAAAATCAATTCAAGATACATTTCGGGCCCTACTGGGCCCGGCGTCAGTTGAAAAAATTGATGTATCTTTTTGTTTTACATTCATGTAAATGATCTTACGATCGGCCATTGCCGCGTCTGATGAAATGAGTCAATAATAGAATGAAGTACGCCCGCTCAGAAACTGGGAGAGTGCAGAAGGAGGGCGTTAATCAGTATTTCCAGGGACTTCCGCAAAGATTTACGGATACAAGATAAATGACTGACACCACGCAAATGTCCGTGATCACTCCCCCAGTACAGCTACTTATGACGTCATGCCGGAACACGACGAGTCGCTTGGCGGCATGGTTTCGTCATGAGGGGTAGTGACAAGCCACGGCCGAAACTTACCACCAGTAAGTAGGTGCCTACGTCGGGTTTGGCGCAAAATGAGCACTTGACGCAAAATGTGCATTTCGCAAAATGATCACTTCTCTTTTCCTTATTACCTGTGAAAAAGGTTAGATAGATATATATATTGAAAAGACAAAGTCAAACATTTCCTTGACCTGATTTTTGTTTTTATATTGTAAGTTCCTGCTATTATTCGAGTATCATTGTATCATACTTATCCAAAAAAATATTATACGATTTTAATTATATACATATTTTTTTTAAGAAAGCTAATTTTGGTATCATAAACAAATATTACACAAGTGCACATTTTGCGAAGTCCTCATTTTGCGCCAAACCCCCTACGTCGTCTCTGCAGACGGGGCCAAGATCGGATGACATTATGATTCTCAAAAGTACAGAGACAGTTGATGGTACACCTGTTTATCCCTTCGCTTAGTCGCCCTTTACGACATCCATGAAAAGGCATGGAGTGACAATATTCTCTTTAGATGACGTTGCCACAGACACAGGTCGTCTGTAATATACGAAGTGAAGATTTGGGAAAAACAAGACTTGTTTGTCGCAATAATTTTTCCACTCAACGCTTTATTTCCAATACTGTCCAAGCACTGGCATTGTTTGTAATTCCTTAAATCTATACTAATGATAAAGTAGTAAAAAAGTCGTGCCTGTATAACCGAATATTTTTGCGAAATTTTAAATGATTTTGGGGTATTATGATTGTACTGAAGCCAAAAGCACAATTTTTAGAAGTTTTGTCTACCTGTGCGTATGTTCAGTTTTAATTTAGAACCACTCAACGGATTTGGATGTGTTTTTTTATTATCGTTATAGTGGCCCTGGTTAAGGCTTGTTCATAAAGTAACGCTCCATTCGGATAGTTCAAAATTAAAAAGAAATACACACGCACACACACTCATGCCTGTCTCAGAAAGAGGTAGGTAGGGAGTACAAATCTCTTCTGCTACGAATCTTACACACCTCTTTCCCTTCTAATTTCATCCGACAGGCGTGAGTATATGTATCATGTGTCATAAAAACTCTCTATATTCTCTTAAATAGTTATGAACTTACTCGTATTTCGTTTCGAAGAAAATATGCAGTGTATGTAACGGACAGACAGACAGGTCTAACCGGAAAGTTTGTGTTTTCTTATTTTTAGTATGAAATTGCGTTTAAAATTCCATAAAAGATCTATCAGACGTGCATACAATAAAAGAATCCTAATTCAATTTGAAAATTTACTCTTTACTTGGACAAGTAAATAAATAAAACCCACGAAACACAATAAAAAAGAGAATGGTTGTCATGAAATATTAGCATCCCCAGGAAGCTAACCGGCGCGGCTGTCTGTAGATTACGATAATATTATTAGGTACTACAATATAACAGGGAAAGCAGCGTGACCTTGACCCCAGAACATAGGCCTAACCTGCCCCAAAAGCGCTCCGTGGAAAGTTGCTGGTCGATATCAGAGGATCGTGTTAGCGCAAGCGCCTAGGCGCCGCCCGCCCATCGATCTGCCGCCCGCCCACGTGCCGCAACGCATTTGCGGGGATTCCATGCGGACTCCGCGCTTTGTACTCCTTTACATACAAGCAAAGTTTTTCACAAAGGATCAAACAGCTTTCAACACCCCACAATGAGCTTACGTCCAATCGTACTGTCACGTGGCGGTTTCACGCACTCCAGTTTCACAATAACATCTCTCAGAATTATTGAATCTGTTGAAGTCTTACAAGTCCGATTATAATTTATATATTTAAGTGTATTTTGTTGTTTTTAACTCGAAGTAAAGTAATTTACCACTCACTGACTATGACGATTAATTGTTGAAAGAGAGATAAACAAGTGGTTATATCTATCAGTATATTATTGAGTTGCGTACAGAACACCGCACGGTCCCCAACCAATATGTTATGCCATTTATATTCTCATTATTAGTTTCATTTGAGTAGATTACTTATTGTCCCTTGAGGTATATTCTAATAATGTTGCGAAAAGGCTCCTTAAATACTGTAATAATTTGTCATATTATTTATATTGTATGTAGTGTCTTATCCAATATCGTTGAATCTTTTATTTTAGGGTCGTCATTGTGCAGATTTTTTATTTTGGTAGATACCATAATACCTACATGATTGATGTTAAATTATTTTGAACAATAGGCATAATAAAAGTAGTCCCTTTTAATGTGACATTAACAATAATTAGGTATCTACTATTTAATATTTAATTATAAATAAGTATGAATATATCATGGTTTTACAAAAGTGTAAAACTGGTCAAGTGCGAGTAGGATTCGTGCCCTGAGGTTCCGTACAAACTGTTAAAAACACAAACTTATTCCACGAGCAGTTTATACACGAGAAACGTAACTTAACACTTACGATATGTATAATAACTCCATATATTCAAGGGGTCTAATTTTAAGTTGGTTGTCAAATAGGTTCAGTAGTTATCAATGACTATGTCCTTATGGACTGCTCATTCCCAGGGAATAACCTATTAGTCCGGGAGGTACCGTTGCAAATACAAAAGTCATAGTAAGCCGGCTGATATTGACATCGATCGTAGATCTCACATGACTGTTATGTGAATCGACCGTCAGCTGCTCAAGTAGCGGTGGGTGTGAGAGGTTGCGAAAGTGGTAAAAAAAAAGTAAAAGTACGCCGGCTAAAACTTTTCTCACAGATAGTAGACATCATGCTGAGCGGAAAAAAAAATCGCCAGCTGCATAGTGGAGGGGGATGATGCGTCAGCTACTCGCATGAACTTTAAAAAAAATAGTTTCAGCCAGCGTACTATTACTTTTTTTCGCAACCTCCCACACCCTCACCCACCGCAGGTGCGTTAGCTGACGCTTGGTTCTCTTATTAGTCATTCCAGATCTATTGAAAAAGATGGAAATCTATCGGCGTAAAATCACTTCCTAAAATGCAAAAAAGTTTATGCGAGCAGCTGACGCTTCATCGACGTTTTTTTTTAACTTACTATGGCGTCAACTATCTGTGAGAAAAATTTCAGCCGGCGTACTATTACTTTTTTTCTTAACACTTCCTCTACCTCTCACACCCACACCCACCGCGGCGGGTGGGCCAGCTGACGCTTGGTTATCTTATTAGATTAGTCATTCCAGGTGTATTGAAAAAGATGGCAATCTATCGGCGTAAAATCACTACCTAAAATGCAACGCTACGGCCGGGCTATATAGCCTTTGTCCAAGTGAAGAGGCTACCCATTACAACAGTGAAAGGATTTTCAAAGCGGGTTCAGTAGTTTTAGACATTATCTGCAAGAATGTAATCAATAGTATGTCCCTAGGGAACTGCCCGTCCCCAGGGAACAAACTATAGCCTACGTCCAGTTCAAGAGTCAAACTTACAATACCATTAAAAATCGGTTCAGACTCAGAGTTGTTATTAAGAGGATATGTCACGCCTACAAGGGTCACTGTTACTCCATGCGGAACGCCCCGCAGTGCGAGAGGGACGGATTCCGAAAAAAATAGCAAAATGTCGGTTTTAAATTAATATAAAATGAACTAAAATAGCTCTCAAAATTTCTAACTGAGAAGATTTAGATATCGTTAAAATCTATCAAATAAAATATCTTTCAGTTCTGTATGTCATTCCTGTTTGTCATACTATGAAAAAAAGTGTAGAAGAAGATCTCATTTCAATAATTATTTCTATCGAGCGAAAGTTGCGCAATCGCTATTCTGTACTGAACAAAACTAGAAGAAGTTTCCGAAATTTATATACTGATTTATCAAATTAGTGGCTTTATCTGAAAAGCAGGTATACAACTTCAAAAAGTGCCGTTTTTATCGAAATAGCTCCTTAAAAACCATGTCCCTATGGAACTGCCCGTTTCCACGGAACTATAAATACTTAATACAAAGTTAAACTTTTAAAAGAATTTTCAAAATAGTTTCAGTAGTTCCAGATATTACTCGCGAGAAAATTTAATTAATTGCTATGTCCCTAGGGAAGGTTTTTAATAATAATGGCACATAATACATTATAGTCAATCGATAAACTACACATAAAAAAAAACAGATTTTCCCCTTTTTCTGGCATTACCCCTACGTAAGATATGTTCGATGTATTTCGACTCCTAAAATGGCCTCGTTATCATTCCAGTCTGAATTATCGACAGATTCGATAAATTATGCCAATACGAACGAAAGGGTGAATTCTCGAAATCTCGGTCTGTCCGTCTGTCTGCGGCTTATCTTGAAAAGTACTCGTAAATTGATGCATAAAAATATCGGAATAGTGAAAATCAGCTTGCAAGTAGTTGCCAGTTTGTCATCGTTAACTGAATATTTTTATAATATGATGATAATAATATGTATGTATGTATGTATACTAATAATAAAATAGTAAAATAAGTCGTGAATATTTTTACGTAATGTAATGGGTATTTAGTATTGTACTGAGGCTAAACTTACAATTTTAAGATTTTTTTCTGTTTGTCCGTTGTATGTATGTTTCGTTAACTCGAGAACCACTTAACGGATTTGGGTGTGGTTTTCTGTATTATCATCGTAGTATCCCTGGGGCTAAACCATAAATTTAAAGAATTTGGATGCAGTTTAATTTATTTTTATCATAGTAACCCTGGTTAACATAATGGCTATAAAGGGTGTTGATAAAATAACCGCCAAGCCGAAAACTGTCAATACTACTCGAAGACACTCCCACGAGAGCGAAGCGGCAGGCAAAGGCTAGTAATTAATGATATATAAGAACATTACATTGTCTCGATTGTGGTTTCGTCCAAATTAATAATCTAGCTTCTTGAATACCGGTACCAGAGAATATAAAGTATTACTTGGGTACGTTCTAAACGTGGAACTCAACTTCCGAATGATTGTCCGTCAGCTTAATCTCTCATGGCTTTACGGTTCCAGCCGTGCTAGCGACGAATATCAAAATTTTTCCTTTAGGATGCATATCCGGTTCGCCCCCCAATGAATGAATGAATGAATTTATTTTTATATAAGTACAATAGGAAATAATTTATAAGTATCTTAATATATTACTTAACTTTATCTTATTGACATTTAATTTGCAATTTACGTACATATATAAATATTACAGATTTCCTTAAATTATTGCATTTATAACCTAAATGATATACAAAAAGTTTCAAACACTATTGTACAGTAATTGTTCACTTATATCGAGGGCCGAAAACTACCCACCGTGCTAGTAAACTGTTTGGCGGTCGGATAGCTCGCCGTTTATAATCTTCGGTTGGTTTAAGTATACTATACCTAAACCAACCGAAGATTTTACCTCGTATAGTGTAGTCTAAATTTGGTAAATAAAACATAATAAATAAGTGATATACGGGTTTTTATATAATAATCAATAATACAGGATATTTAATATGATAATATAACTATATAAATGCATGCAAATATTGTGTGTAACATATAGTTGAGTGGTGCATGAGTTGCAGTGTATGTATTTTGTGTTGATTTGTGTAGTTGGAGAAAGTAAAATGACGTATGTAAAATTATTTTTACTATTATTATTATTGTTATTGACTGTTTTTTGTATCCCGGTGTAGTACAGAATTATAAAGAAAGACTAAATTTATTTAATTATTACCAATAACTTTTCTGTATTATCATAGTCCAAGCGTCCCAACATGATGTTTAGGGCTTGTTTCAGAGACTGTAAAGATAATTGTTTTAATTCTGTTGATGCACTTAGTCTATTATATAAAAAAGGTCCCAAAAACCGACTAATTTGAGCCGGTTTGAGCAAAGGCGGTTCTGCAGTGTGGTATTTTAAAAACAATATCTTTACGTCTATCTTTACCAAAAAGTTCAATCGGGTTTTTGTGTAGGTTTACTATGGCATCTCTGATGAAGAACTGCCTTACCGTTAGGACCGAATTTTCAGCATAGAGGTCCTTTGTCGGGTATCTATAGGGTTTATAATTGATTACTTTAAGAACGGCCCTCTGTGCTCTTTCAAGTTTTAAAATCTTGGATTTGTGTGTGCCACCCCACGCAGGCAAACAGTATGTTATTATAAACTGACAAAAGGCGTAGTAAACGCCTTTTAGTACAGCAGAGTCACCAATGTGCCTTAAGTGTTTGAAAACATGGATTAGCTTACGCACACGTGCTGTTAAAGACTCAATATGTTCCGACCAAGAGAGGTTTCTGTTAGTCATCATTAAGATATTTTACTGAAGTAGCGTTAGATAGGATATAACAGTGACACGAGGAGGTATTAATGCAACCATGACAATCAACTTTAACAGAAAAGGCTCCAGGGGGTTGAGTACGGTCACGAATACTAAAAGTTAGTACTTTAGTTTTGTCCAGATTGAGAGTCAGTAAATTTTCATTTAACCAACTGTGAACTTTTGCAAAACCATCTTCGGACACCTTATTTAGCCTACTCCACGTCTTACAAGTGAAGACAATAACGGTGTCATTCGCAAAGGTTATAATATGCGCTTGCTTCAGTTTTTTGCGACAGAGACCATCGATGTAAATCAGAAACAATGTCGGTCCAAGTACGCTGCCCTGTGGCACGCCGTAGGTGATACTTTCTTCGGAAGTTTCTTATTCCATATCCTAAGGGCACATCTTCCCTACCATACTACTGTATACTCTTTGATATGCAATGGTTCCTGTAGTCCCATAAAACATGGGACTTTAAGGGGCTAGTGTAAAACTTTGGGTTAATTCGATTAATCGAGCCTGGTCAAGCCACGCTGGGATCGGTGCAATTCATTCATTCCAACTTAAGACTCCCCTCTGGGATCAGTTACAAGTTTACAACCATAACTAGGTCCAGGGGTGTAATTGTGTAAGCCAATCGTATTCAAATTGATTGGCATAGCAAATTAATCCGTTTGACAATTGAAATCGTAAATTTTATGGCTGTCAAATGAATACGATTGTCTTGTTTTGTTGTTGACAACCAAAAACGTACGATATCAATTGTCAAACGGAGTAATTTGATTAGCCGAATAGCCATATGATATGACAATCGATCGAATTCGATGAGGATTGTCTTACACAATTGCACCTCTGGATCAACAAACATGTGGATTAATAAACCAATCAAATTTCCTCCTAGGTATAAAAATGCATTTTTCTTGGAACCGTAAAATTGTATTTAAATTTAAATGGTAAATTTCCGAAAAATGATTTTTTGGGTTATCGGGAGTTAAACTCAGAATAAAATAGACATTAGTGAATGTGATTAAATCTTTATATCAGTATCTGTTGTTTATGTGCTCTGCGAGAATCCTTCGGCGTCCTTACCGTCTTATGGCGTACATTGCTATATAAATTCCCTTGAGGCATAAGGGTTCCGTACCCAAAGGGTAACCAACGGGACCCTATTACTAAGACTCCGCTGTCCGTCCGTCCGTCTGTCACCAGGCTGTATCTCATGAACCGTGATAGTTAGACAGTTGAAATTTTCACAGATAATATATTTCTGTTACCGCTATAACAACAAATACTAAAACCAGCCAAGTGCGAGTCGGACCCGCGCACTTCCATACAAGAGACATAATTTTTTTGCCGTTTTTATAGATAATAGTACGGAACCCTGCGCGAGTCCGACTCGCACTTGGCCGGTTATTTTATTACTTAATTGGCTAGATGATGGCCGATTCCATTTCCAATATTGCTGGAAAAACCTGAATGAAATCAGCCCATGCCAGGACGACGCTGCAAAGAGTAGGCTTACACCAAGCAGTATCATGTATGCGCAAATAATGATGATACAATAGGCGCAAATGATGAATGCAGAAGTGGATGATTCCGAAACGAACACTTCGGTTTTTACCAAGGGTCAAGGTCTGGACCGTCATCCATACTTAAAATAAAACCGTAACTTTGGTTATGTTTGTAAAGGCTAAAAACGTTTAAAATTGATTTTGCATAGAAAACTATGTTTTCATATTTTTAAGGTTCCTTACCACAAAATTAAAAAATGTACCTTTATCGGATCACTTACGGATACGTCTGCCTGTCCGTCTGTCAAGACCCTTTTTCTCGGGCCACGTTAGAGATATCAAGTTGACACTAATCTTAGTAATCTTACACAAATCTATGCCAAGTGCTGTTAAAAATCAGGCTTCTAACTCAACGCGAAAAAAAAAGTTATTGCCTTTCACATAATCAATTTCATACAAATTTGCTGACCGTGAAAACGTGTAGGGTACTTCGTTGACTTAGAAACTTCAAATTCCGTTCACAATTAGCTCTTATAGCACATGTCAAGGAAAAATATCTGAAAATTACACATGTTTCATTATTCAAGAAACTAGCTTTTGCCCGCGGCTCCGCCCGGTTTAACGACATGCTATTTTCCGGGATAAAAAGTAGCCTATGTGTTAAGTTAGGGTATAAGCTATATCCATTTTAAATTTCATCTAAATCCGTTCAGCCGTTTCAGCGTGAAAGAGTAACAAACACACACACACACACATACTTTCGCTTTTATAATATTAGTGTGATTATACACCAACTTAATTCGACCCTTCGGATACATATACTCTATGTATAGAGTATAAGGGCCCCTTATCCCCAACATTGAGGGATGCGTTATTGCGTTTCATTATTGCTGAAAATAGAGCGTTCTGAGCCATGGCTTTTCTGTTACGACAAGCGAAATATCGCGCGTTTTCAAACAATTCTCAGGGTAAAAAAAAAAGTATCCGTCAATGTACTTAGTAAAGTACATTTTCTTTAATAACCTGCAATTTTTTTATAATTTGGTTACGTTAATTTTGTAGAAAACGACAAATTCTTGAAAAATCGACTAAGATTCCGTTTTTTTTTCTTGTTTGGGCAAAGGGTAACAGTTCGCAAATCGAATCATTAAAAAAATGTGCAGAAAGAATGTACTTATAACATATTTTTTCTTACTTAACATACTTTGGAGACTTAAGAAATAATAGTGAACCCTAAATTGCGTTTTACTTTCAGATTAAATTTTAATAATTAGGAGACAATAAAGCAATTCTGAAGGCTTTAATTTTAGTTTTAGTGCTGTCATAACGAAATTTTCTTCATTCCAAAATAGTTCTCTGGTGTTAGCAACAGAAGCTATATTACTTTAGACAAATTTAAGTTTTGACAGCACGAACACTAAAATTAAAGCCTTCAGAATTGGCATTAATTTATAAAAAGTTAAATTTAGTGGATTTTTACAATGAGCTGAAATCCAGAATCGGAGGGATGGCCATACTGGTGTCCCATATTTTTCTTAGTATTAACTTTTTAAACGCATACCATCTCATATATAGATAATGCTTTAACAGCGAAACCGGTAAGGGAAATAATATAAATAAGTGGACAAGTACAAGTGTTTTTCAATCAAAAATGCATACCATCTCATTTTATTCAAATTAAATTTAACTTAAGAGCTGTGCTCTTGTCGGTGAAATCTTCTCCCAACTTCTTGATACGACACGACATTTACTTTCTCTTTCAACTGATCCATGAAAGTTCTCCTGGGCCTTCCTCTCTTTCTTTTCCATAGGTCCTAAAACACTTGTAAAATAAGTTTGAAGACATTTTGACTTGCTAAGAAATTACATATAGGTAATTCGCGGTTTCCTAAACATTAATTTATAGCTTTATAATTTAAAAAGAAAAATTCATAAAAGTCACGTTTGAAAGTAAAATATTTCGTCATTTTCCGCTTAATATATACTTGAAGTACAAGAATTTGTGTATAATTTATTTAATATATACTTCCATACGGTTTTTGTTTTTCACAAACCTAACTTTCCTTCCAACCTAAAATAAACCTGGTCATTTGTCTTTTCACATCAATAACTATTAATTATTGCTAAAAAAAACCGCGAATTACATAATTTGTATTTTTTGATACTATGGGAGTGGGAGAATATAAAATTCCTCCTAGTAAATGTAAAATTAGTGTGGTGTAGACTCCTGGGCATGCCGGGATCAGAGGCAATTAAATTGCTGACCAACTGGCCAAAACGACCATTCACAGTGGAGACGACAGTTTCTATCTCGAATATCGAATATTTCCAAGATAGAAACAAATAAATTGATAGGTGTTGCATGTATGCTTCTACGAATCCTGTGGAAGCTGAAAAAGCATAGCCATCATTCGTCCTCCCTCAGTGATAATTTGATCGGGAGTCTCATACTTTGGCCCGACTAGACTGGAGTATTTTTCTCTAAAAGAGGTTTAAAAACATACACGGAGAAGAAAAAGCTTTATGGACTTCAAGTAAATATTAATAATATTTATTAAATTTAGTTTTTCCCAGGACAAGGAAATTACACAGGCTGTTACAAAAGAATTACTCATTGTATGTTTAATAGGAAGAAAAATATTGTTAAAAATTATTAAAATTGATATAGTAAGCTAGTAGTATGTTCTTTTACGCCCATATATATATTTTTTTGGTTTTATAATTCTCGGGACTAATCCTAGTTCACACACAATTTTATGTATAAAAATAACAAAGCTGTGATGTTATTTCCAGTTTGTTTAATTTTGTAACAACATTGAGGATGTGTGGTGAGTTGGCCGTCACGGGGTGGGTGAAATGCGACGACAAAGTGCTTATTACCATTAGTACAATATCGGTGCCATTGATATCTTAATACACTATAGATCAGTGTCGGTGCGCAGGTCAAAATTCAGCTTAGGTGTCTAAAGAAGGTTTTGTTTGGGCGTTACCTATTACCGTTCCGGGAACGTACCAGAAGGTGGTAGCGTAAACGAATTCTGTGCAGGTGAACCTAAGCTTGATAGAAAATTATTTGAATTCTAATAATGAACCGAAAAATATTTCAGTGTTGCGATGTACAATTCACAAATAAAAAATACAATGAAATTAATTGAAAATTACTATATTTTAAAGTATATGCCAACACTAAAAGCTTTAGCCTTTTACGGAAAAACAAAAAACTCATCGTAGGTAATTGCAAAGATAATTTGTACTGATTATAAAAATAGCAAATGCCTTTTAAATATTATCATGTTGTGTAACTTCCCACTTTAATAAAACTTATTTGCAATCTTTAGTAATCTTTACATCTTGATATTAATACATTTACAAATTCAATGAAACTTTTAGAAGATTTGTAAAATTCTGTAATCTGAAGAACAGAATAATAATTTCGGTATAGAATATAACTTTTTCGCTGTTCTGAATATTATCAAAATGCTCTTGAAATCCAAATTTTTTGTAACGTCCAGTTTTTTATTTTAAATTAATAAAATTTTATATTTACTATTTTGCATGGTATTGTAACAGATCTACCTGACGCTGGCCCAGCCGTCGTCTGGGTCCACGATCGAAATCGACTTGATAAAGCCTGGAGATTGTCCCTCCCACCTTCATCCTATGACAAGTTTTAGTGAAGGTCTGCGCTAACCCTCATAAGAAATTGGAGAGAAACTGTGGTCGTCATTGAGAAAAACAGTCAATGAATATGATCCTCGCTGGGATCGAGGACTGGCCGCGCAGATCCAGGGCATGTGTAAAAACAATCAGATCAATATAAATTAAAAAACTTGACTGGCAACGCAACAGCCCATACCGCTGGACGTAGAGACTTGATTTTTGGTGGGTGTGTTTATAGAGGGGTGAAAACGAAAACCATAAGAAAGGATTTTGGTAAATTCGCACCTCAAGGGGTTCAAATCGGGAGTCAAAGTTTGAACAAAAAACCACTATAGGCCGTCGAAATTTTGAAAGTAGGCTCCAAAGATAAAATTAACATACCTACACGTATTTCAGGATTTACCGAAACTTCTAAAACTGAAAATACAGGGTTAGTTTTTCATCAAAAATTTGTAAAATTGTGAAGTTCTGCAGATAATAATAGCTATAAAAAGGTAGTGTTTGAGATTATTTAACTCTTCTGCGGAGCGATTGAGATCTCTATCATCAGATCTTTGTGTGGAAACGGAACTTTTAATCGATTGAACTTTTTTGATTTGTCCTTTTGAAACTATTTACAAAACATGGCAACTAGAATTTGATAAAATGAGGTCCTGAGTGGTTCAATGGAACTCGTCAACGGGCTTGGATAAGGTGATCGTGTTTGGGTTTTTTATAATTGTACGTTATTTGGTGGTGTTTTGCAATACGTGGGCTCTTTAAAGTCATCTTTGCGAAGAGGTCGACAAAACATTTTAATCAGGGTCTGATGATGGAGTAGAAACTGAACTTTTTAATATTTTTTTCAAAATTAAAATCATGCCATAACAAAGTATGTTGTACATGATTACTTGTACTTGATGTTTGGAAAAAAAGCTAGTGTTTCCATTTTTGTTTTAATGCAAATAGCTTTTTATGGTATTGACCTTAATGGTATTATGATTTTCTTGCGAAATCCATCGCTTTGGAATACTCTAAATATTACTATTAGAGTGCATTACAAACCAGAAAAGATAAATTAGAAACAAATGTAAAGACAAGAATTTGAAAAAAATCCTCGTGCCAAGTTTCGAGCCTGCGACCTCTTGTTTCCCAGACAAGCGCGCTACCAATTGTCTTTACATTTTTTTCTAATTTATCTTTTCTGGTTTGCAATGCACTCTAATAGTAAGACCTTAATGGTATTTTGATACTACGTGACACACACCTAATTGAGATGCGTGTTTTTTCTAAAGCTATGCTTGCTACGTATGTCACATCATAAATGTATCTCTATCGCCTCTTGTTCTTTATTGCTACATATAGACCTTGGATTCCGCGATTGAATATTTAGTTCTTTCGTTCGCAACATATTATGTATCGGAAAGTTCAACAAAAAATTATCGAGTCGAAAGAGGTTCTGCTACAACAGATATCACTGTTTACACGTTGTTTTTCAGGCATTGAATTAGCTTTTCTGTCACAAGCGTTCTGATTGGTATTATTTTCAGCATGATGGGAGTACAAATGCACAATGCAAGAGAGGCGGCCAGCGAGCGACCTAGGGTTCTGTAGTGTGTCGTCGTCGTGAGTGAGACGCGAAGCGGAATTAGAATGAAGTGCGGGCCGGTCTCGGGCGGCGTGCGGCGTGCGGTGCCGCGGCCGTGCCACGTCATTGCCGTGACCTACTGACACAGATCCGCGGGGCCAGCCGCACCGATATCTGCACGCTCCCGCCACCGCCGTCGCCGTCACTGATACACTCTTCCTCTCGCTTTGCTAACCATTTACTCACTTGCATTTTTATCGTGTTTACTCAATTAGTTACTTCTCATTGGGCGTTATTTAGGTACCTTGGGATTCTTTTAGAGCGAATAAAAAGTTTTCTCTATTATAATTCCTACCTGGACTTGCAAGGCACAAGAAAATTATATCATCATCTGAGTACGAGTAAGGCTTTAGATGCCAGTTTATTGTTCTGAGTTATTTTTGTTATTTTCTTGTATTAGCCCATAACTGGGATTGGGTAGTTAAAATGTGGTACAACTCGTACATGGTTATGTACTCTAGACATAAAATTAAAGGTTAAACTGTAGAAATCTTATTCAACGAAAAAGTAATTTGAGATAATATTTTTTGCTGAAATCTATATTAAACAATAAATAAAATGGAGTACCAATTATGTAAGACATTGACCTTGTTATCTAAATTGTGCACTTGACACAAATGTTTCACTTTCATGTTTATTATATCAGCGCCAGCAGCGTCAGCACTGCAATAGCCATGTGAGCAAGTGAGAAATTACTGTGTGCACAATCCATTCTGCAATTCACAACTATCTATCCAATGGGGCTCGATTGATAAGGCCACAAATGAAATATCATGTAGAGATGATAACGATTTTTGTTGAACATAAAAGAAAATAAAGGGAAATACGAATAACATATTGACATGATCTTGAATATGTGTTTGTCGAAGCGTATTATCTTTTTATTATACTCTTATATCTCAACAAGTGGACCTAATGAAGGAGCAAAAACAAATTTTCTACCTGTATCTAGCGAAATGTTTGGTTCGGGCGAGTTCGGCAAGTTTCGGAGACCAGTTTTCTGATAGGTATTCAGAGACGTAGAGCAGGATCGCACTAGTGGCGCGATGGCGGCGAGGACATGAGAGCGACCGCGCCAGCCATATGCTCAGCTTCTCCGTCTGCGCCAGCCTGCCGAGTTCGGCTTGCGTGTAGATAATTTGTGAAGCGGCGACGGAAAAGGATGTATGTATATGTACGTCTCGTCTTTCAGTTGACTTTCATCGTTGTTTTGCAGTGAACGTTTCGCACGGATATTGATGAAATTCGCAATGTCAAGACGTAGTAAAGTAGATGCATATTTTCTAATGATATCGGTGATTAAAGTCTAATAAAGTGGAAAATTGGATTGTTTCGTTGGGACCTTATCAAAGATATTCAGTGTTTGTTCAGTTATCGGCAAAGCTGAGAGAATAGCGTCGCGACAAGCGTGGCGCAATGCAGTGTGTGTTTATTAGATGCGGCTACTCAGTGTGTCTAAGGTTGATTGGAGGAGACATTGGTCAAGGAATCGGCAGCTGTGATCGCTGGACGAGCCGCCTGTAGCGATGCTGCCCATGCTGCAGCCGGAGCCCACCCTCAACTGTGGGGGCCAGACTGTCAGCGGACCCTCCACTCCGTCTGCCAGCTTGCCACCCTCGCTCACGCCTGAATCTGACGCTGACGATATCGTTGTGTCCTTTTTCGATATTGATGTAGCTATTCAGAGGTAATTCTGTTTTAATATCACATGTATTTATTATATAAATATTCTCAAGTCAATTATATTTTTGCCAGACATGTTTTTACACAAAATTGAAATCATTGTTCTACAAAAAAATTGCCTCAGGTGATTAAATTTATCTTTCGGATCAAAACATTGGGTTTCAATTTCTTCGTTCACATGATCACATGCTTGCAATATTCTATATGTATAAGCAACTTTCGGCCCTTGTCTCGTCACACGACTCGTATGCGTGATGTGACGTCTTTAGCACCAGGGCCTTGCAAAAATATATCACTGCGTAAATCTTTTATATGGGCTTTAATGGAAAACCCACGGCCAGCCTTCCATATTCATGGTCCCATGTGCGTTTTGGCAATGTTACGTCCGAATCGGTATTAAATATGCATCGAAACTGTGCGTCGTAAGGCATCGCCGGCCTCACGTAATCTCGTCGTCTACGTTGGATAACTTGTAGAGTCGAATCGAAAGTTATTCTGTTGGGATCTCGTTCCTCGCCTCGGGCCTCGTTAAGTAACAGCTAAATATCCTTTACCTTAACATTAAAGAGCCGTACAGAGGAAAAGTTCCAAGCAGCATGAATGTACAGGCGAGCAGGCTCTCCGACGGCCGGCCTTGACGGAGCAAGCGGTGTTTGTTGGTGACTCACTGAAATGGAGCGAGATGAAAGTTGTGATCATCTGTAAGGCATACGTCACGATGAATACCCAACACTGGCTCGACGGTATCGGTAATTAGCTAGTAGGTATGCCACTCTGGAACTTTTTAATTACCTGCATACTTTATTACCAGCTAGCGTTTTTACTTTTTTAGTAAAAGTGAGATGGGTTATCTAGAATTAGGCCGAACTTATATTATGTGGGTTGTCACATGGCACTGAGAGCTCGTGTGGGATTCAGTTTGATAGACCGAACAACTCTAGATGTCATCGTGTGAGTAATTATTTCAAGAGCCTTCGCTTGATTATGATCTTGTTTACTTTGACAATTTAGCTTTTTCCATGTTTTAGATGAGACTTTCCCTATCTTGTGTAACTTTGATACGGTTCGCGACGACGATTACCATACTAATAAATAACAGATATCATCCTTTGTAGCGACTTTGTCCTCGCTAAACGCTGTGCTGCTGCAGAATCATTTTATTTAATAAACGAATATTTCATGGAAATCGTTAAATTCTCAGGAAATGCGTAGTGCGTGGCTAATCAATTTGGAATACCCATTGTTAATACCATCAAGTATGAAATGTGTTTACCTACGTAAGAATAGTGGATGCAATCGAGTGCAGCTCGCAATAATACTACGTTTACAGTAGTCGGTGATATTCTTTTCTATATTTTACTGTACTTTGTGAAGAATCCAATACTATTAAACGAACAATATTTATATTCTTATTAAATACATTTATTTGTAATCTGGTTTTAGAAAACGGCTTTACGGATTTCGATAATATTTACAGTTTATGAGTTTACATCTCTGTTAGAAGTAGTTTCTGCAAGTTTCACAAGCAAATCACCTATTGTCCTAACTTTGTACAAGATTGAAAATTGTTAAGAAAGAAAGAAGAAAGAAAGAAAGAAAGAAAAGCAATTTATTTTAAATACCTCCAACAATACACAAAATAGACATGAAAAATCACACATAACTAGAATTAACAAAGAGTAAGAATGTATAACATAATAAATATAAGTAGCAGGATTTTAACATTTAGAAAAAGGTGGTAAATAAAAAGGGATTCAACTCAGCTTAGTGCTGCGGTAAGTGCCACAGCGCTGTTATTCTGTTGAACCCTGAAACTAAAATTAAAACTTAAACTATACCTATGCTAGGTGGCTTATATCTAAGGGTTGATTTATGAACTAGGAATTGGAATGTGCAGGAAGTATGTATATATAATAAAATATATAAAAATATATATCTACAAAAAATAAATATATAAGAATATATAACAACAATTTTTTCTCGATTAGGGTTATTTTTGTTTTTGTTTTTCTAATAGATATTTTTTCAATTTGATCCGAAATGTTTCCTTTGTTTTGCATTCTCGAATGGGAGGGGGCAAATCATGTTAGTAGCTCAGTTGGTAGAGCGTCTGCCTGGTGCGCTGGAGGTCCCTGTTTCGAACCACGCTGGAGTAAAAGCCTTTTTGTCGCCGAAGATTTGTACTAACCTACGTTTTTCCACTTTTCTTGTTTCTTCCGTAATTGTCCCCAGAGTATTTTGATCGAGCGAAACTCGTCAGCGAGGTACCTACTATGTATTATGCGTGTACTCTGATTTGATTAGACATTATAAAATGTAGTTTCTCATTCAAAGTGGTCACGTTTTTCTGACGTATGGATTTATGTATTTAGCATAACGAATGCAAAGTTATTTCTCTTCTATGTATAACTGCCTTAGATACATAGAAAAATACCTTATTATTTTAAAATACCTAATATATTTATGACTTTTGTTTTTTTATTCAATTACCTATATATTCATGCATGATGCTTAAAGGCAGGTGGTAGTATTCATCAAACCTGGCTATCAGCTAGAAGCTAGAAGGCTGAAAATGTGCCGTATCTACTATTAAAACTTGAACTATGTGCGTTTATTATATAACACAAGAAAGTGCCGCCGTAAGTGTTGAATCAAATCGCGTGAAGCTTTTTCTGTCGCTAAATGAAACTCCTTCCGAGGCTTGCGGCTACTATTTTTAAAAGATTTTGCCTGAAACAGCCAAACCGAGCTAAAACGATTTTGTATTGATTAGGCACAAATATATTTTCTATACGTATATTATTACGTAGTTTATCTGCTTTTTGCCTAGATAACTCTTTATTTTTGACGATTTAGGTCTGATACCCTATAGTTACATTCAATAAAACCATGTATAAAATAATAATAATAAAATCGTTTATCGAAAAATTTATTATTATGCCTAAATTTGCATGCCCATAAAAGCGTGTAGATGTTTATGGGGAATATTTTTTTGCACATCAAAAATACTAACTGCCCATCAAATTGAGCGCAGAAGTGTGCCGCTAAATTTGGTTAGCAGGTTACCGCCCCTTCGTGGCACCTCCTCTGTAACCCTCCACGAAATGTTCCGAAAAAAATATATGATAAAATATATATAATAAAGTATGAAAAACTACAGAATATCTGGAATGACCAAAATTTTTTTTTTAAATTTGTTTTCAGAACTTTAACTAAACAAATACCGAAACAAGTTCCAAAATTCAACTTAGATCAGATTTAATTAAGTATGCAAAGAAACAAGTTGAAACTTAGTAAAATGAGTATTATAATAACAAATGTGTTAGTAGATATTATTTTTAAATAACTTTAAGCTACTATAAATTGTAAATATTTATTTACCATACCTGTGTCCACTGCTACTCCAGAACGGACTTTCTATAGCATAAGGGACTGAAAAACTACTTGCGCAACACAACGAGTGAAAACAGACTGGAACGGTTTGGCTCTCATGAATATTCACTGTGGGGCAGAAATTGATGCAGATGAAGTAGTGCATATATTTAAAAAGAAAAAACCGGACAAGTGCGAGTCGGATTCGCCCACCGAGGGTTCGGATTCGCCCACCGTTAAAGACTATATTTTTATGATTTAATTACAAATGTATAGTTTTCATATTTAGACGGTATTACTTGCCAAATTTCATAGTTCTACGTCAACGTAAAATACCCTATAAATTTTGATTCCCTTGAGAGTATCGAAATAAATGTTTTTTACGGCATAAACGGCCGTATCTTAGATAAGAAACTTAGAAGTTTGATTATTTGTGATTATTTCACAGCTTTAAGGGACTGTAGACTTGTGTATATGGTTTTAATTTCAAATCGATACCTCCACGCGTTCCCGAGATAAAAGGTCTTGACAGACAGACAGACGGACGGACGGACGGACGGACAGACAGACGGACAATAAAGTCTCTATTATAAGTCCAATAAATCCTATAAGGGCCCTTTTTTTTCCTTTTGAGGTAAGGAACCCTAAAAAATAAGAATCATTCTAATGACAAACCCGGAAATTCTTCTGCGTGGTATTTTGCCCCATTATCGACACTCTGAACTTTTCAAGTGCAGTAAGTATTTTTGATAGGATACTGTAGTTAGCATTCTTAGTATTTTTTGGTGTGTGAATAAATACTACTCGATATTTATGCCCTCTTTTACGTTGCACAGAGAAATGATCTGTGCTTCGAACCGCTAAATAGGGGACTCGTTGGAACATCTCCGACCTCACAGCTTTCTCGTCGTGATAAGTCGTGGCGATATTTGGTTTCAATTCAATATTTTTTTTGTAGGATCCGTCAAAATACGGATAATCCTTGAGGTTTTCCGTGCACGATGTCTAACCATTTGCCTGCCATCACGCGCTAGGACGGAAAAGGTACAAACCTGGCCAATATTATAAGTTAGATGTACTTTCACAATACGTCATGTTAAATGGTCACGTCAATAGATTTTTTGCAGATAATTTGTTTGCCGTTTATCCTGTCCTATGTCATCTTATTCAAGAACCGAATACTATAAATTAGAAGTTACGTAAATTATCCGTTTATAATCCTACAATCAATCAATGGACCGAAATGAAATTTTTACAGCGGAATATATGTCGTGCCCAGACTAACACATACATATGTACATGGTACTATATGTCGTACTCTAATTTGTATGAAACTGTTTTCCCTATTTTCTGCTTCGTTGCGACTTTGTCTGTCCATCAAACTAGAGCGAAGAAAATTCTTTGTAACGAAATCTTAAGGACAGCCGTCACGCGCAAACCTCCATACAAATTCAAACACTAAATTGTGAGGTGTCTATGGAACGTTTTTATAATATTTAAGGCTGATTCCATTGACATTATCTAGATCTGTGCCAAATCAATGCTAAAAATCGGGAAATTTAAGGCGGAACGTTTCGAGCTCGGTGCAAAATGCACAACTAATGATTTTCTTATTATTTAATAAAAAGTACTAAATAAATGCGATTTATGGCATTTCGCGACTATTGTTTAATGTCAATTAGGCTTTTCTACCAAAATTTTGTAATTTTATGCATTACGTTTGGAATGAATGACCACACCAACTTAAAACACGCTTTTAAGTTGGTATGGACATTCACGCTAACTATAATCCATAAAATGAAGCAATTCTGCTAATAAAACCCCTGATAATTATTAAACAATAGTCGTAAAATAAGATGAAACTATTTTATTTCATAAACTTTATTTAAAAATAAACAAACAATCATAAGTTCTGCATTTTGCACTGAGCTCGAAACGTTCCCCCTTAACAATAAACACATAAAAGAAGTAAATTAAACAATTTTTTTCTAAAAGAGTAGGAATGTGCGTTTACACTAATATCACACCGAATATGTAATCTAGACTAATTTTAACCAATAAAATGTCTGAAATCCTTCACAGTATTCCCAAAACTTCGTTTCTTCTCACACTCGTTTTAAATTTTGTGCCCGCGACGAAATCGGTGCGATTGTTTTCGCAAGTTTCATCGGGCGTGCACGTAATAGCGAAATAAAATAGCGTTACATTTGGTCACGTCCACCACTGAGTTGCTGCGCTCATGACATTATATATTTTAAAATTAACAGCTTAATTGACGATTATGGAAAATCAAATTATTTTAAAACCACTATAATATTTACTAAATCTATTTTTACATACCTAATAAAATCGATTCTGAAGGCTTTAATTTTAGTTTTAGTGCTGTCAAAACTTGTTTTTTCCCAAAGTAATATAGGCTCTAGGTAACTATTTTGAAATGAAGAAAATTTAGTTTTGACAGCACTCAAACTAAAATTAAAGCCTTCAGAATCGGCTTTATTGTGCAATATTTGTAATATAATTATATATTTTTTAACTACTTCTACATGCCAATATTTACTACATAATACTCTTTAACTGTGAGCCATTTTTGGCATTTGAGATAGTTATTTATTTCGTGTGTTTTCGTTTCTTCAGATATCGATGCTTAACCAGTAGAATATTGATTCTCGATAACAATTTGATCAACAATTTTTTTCATTTGAATTTTGACAATAGACTTTCGGCAAGACGCTTCCTGCCACTTTATTGGTTAACTTTAGTTGCACGAGGGTCGTGTGTACTGCATAATTCTTATATGATTTTCTTATTCTTTGCGATGATGGTCATACTTGTACGAAATAGCTGTCATTTCCCTAATATTCATTGGGTAGAACTAGAAATGAAAATGAAACCTGCGCAAGATCCATTACAATGAGGATTATAGGATTGTTTTTAAAATTGGGTTTGTATTTCCATGCTGAATAATGAACATAAAATGAATGCAGTGTTAACCATTTGGCCCGAAAAATGTTTGAGAAGGAAAAAACACCTTTTTTTACTTTTCTCACAGCTTTGCGTGCTGTTTACCGCTTGCAAATCACACTAATATTATAAAATGCGAAAGTTTGTGTGTGTGTGTGTTTGTGTGTGTGTGTGTGTATGTTTGTTACTCTTTCACGCTGAAACGGCTGAACGGATTTGGATGAAATTTAGAATGGATATAGCTTATATCCCGAAAAAAAATCAGGCCGTTAAACCGAATAACATGCCAGCGGCGCCGCGGGCAAAAGCTAGTCCTGTATAAATTCAGTTCATTGGAACTTTAACAGTATAGATTACAATAAGTTAAAAAACATACCACGTCCAAAAAGAACCCTGAGCTGGAGCCATATTAAAATTGTATAAGTATTTAATTTTTCAAGTAGAACGGATAAAATGAAATTAACGTATTTATTTACCATAAAATATTTTAATATTTATCGTATATAATACTCATGTATTACGCTGATTTCTCGTGATCATGTAGCGAAAGACAGATACCGATAAAATATTCTTCACTTGGAATCCAGCTTTGTAGTCGGTGTAGTCTTTTATAAAGTTATTCTGTAATAATAAACTTGATTTAACCAATCAGTGCATGGAAATTTTCTGAAAGGTGATGCTGATGACTGATGACGTCATATTACGTTTCGGATACGGGATTTCAATGAGATCTCCGTCAATAGAAATCAGATTTGATTGTTCCTTTTGTCAACCCTCAATACCCAAGTCCAAAAGAAAGCCGAATTAAGAACCTCCTTTTATTAAGAACCTCCTTTTATTGAAACAATATTAGTTAATGAAAATTGCCTGTATAAACTTGATGTAAGGGCAGGTATTTGAGTCGATTTAATTGATCATTATAATCGTCCAATTTCGGCCTCTTTGGATCAAGACGACCTGCAGACCCGTGACTAGGCAAATATTGTGACTCTGAAGGTATTTGCGCAGGTGATTGCCAGCAGCAAGGTACGCCAGATAGGGTTTAAACTGCATAAAGTTTTAAATTGTTTCTCTTATGGAATATAAAACGCAGCTCTAGCTGTTTCCCAGGGAATGCCTTTTCTATCAATCAATACGCAGCAACGTCTGCATGTTAAAATTAACTTGAGTGGGAGGGGCATCCAAGCGAATTGGAAATATCTCTTGATATATTGATATAAGGTCATAAAGATGAAGAACATTGTTATTCAATACTTCATTAATATTTATTTTTAGATCTATATTGGAGGCGGATTCTAAGTACTTAATAATATACCTTAGTAGCAAGTTGTGTTCATTGTAGCAATTTTTACAATCGTGACAATGATTTAAATACTCTTGCTTTGTCTTCTGTAACGATTTTTGCCCCATCATATTTCATATCGTTATATAAACCTACTATAAAACTTACAAGCAGTCGATTCTATAAAGCAACACGTTTTTGCGCTCGCGAGAACCTTCCAAATAGTACCAAAATGTTCAAGGGCGGTTGCCAGTGTAGCCTTGACCGTACCTAACAGCCAAGCTTCGGTTTCCGGTGCCGGCTTGCCGATAGCGACAATGCGTCATACATCCAGCCGGGCAGCCAGCCGCGCCGCGATCCTTCATAAACAAAGAGTGGCCCTCGCGTGCTTATACGAGACCTGCGCACGAGTTTCGCAATGTAAAGAAATCACTCATTATTTTTATGTTAAAAGTGTTTAAAAACATCGATTGGGTAATACCTGTAAAAATGTATATACATATTATACAAAATTCTCTAAACTGGATGTGGTGTTAAATAACAGATATTAAACAAAAAGAATGTGAAACCATACTTAAAAAAAGTTTCAAAAAATAGTTGTGTTACAAGAATAGTTAAATAAATTTTAGAAGCAACGTCGGCCTGAATGCAAATAGCGAATGCTAAATAGCTACAAAGTCGCGCGCGCGTCGCGTTGCGGATGTCGGTACTGTTGAGTAACCACTGTTAAAGCGAAACCTTCGCTCTCTGCCTCGTCAGACCAGCGCACAATAGCTACGTACTTTCACCCATTTGGATCGTAACAGCCGCCGATGACGTCGACTATTTCATAAACGGACTGGTGAATTCATTTATTACGCAATGTGCTAATAAGTGACACTGTTAACTTGGAATTTATAGGAAACGTCGCTGGCTACCGGTATTTTCGCTAGATTCGGAGCGCTTAAATCACATTCTGAAGGACAGGAATAGCACATCCTGTCTGTGTTTGGAGCTAAATAGAGCCTTCCGAATACCCTCAAAAATAATTTTTATACTATTTCTGGTCACGCTTATGGCGCGTTGTTGTTATTCCGAACATTATTATTTCAAGGTTGAGCCGTCGCAGTGAGGTTGCGTAGTGGGGCTCCACGGTAGGCGTCGGCCCACTACCTGTCTCAGTCCTTCCCGGGGACTAGACGTAGTGTCAGCCTGCTCTGTGCTTGATGTTTCATACGACTCGCGTCGCTGCTAACAACGGCTCCTTGATAGACATGTACATCAGTGTATGTGGGTACCTGTGTCAACAAAACAAATTGTTCCTGAATGTTATCATCATGCGCACACACTTTATGAACTTAAACATTTATAATTGTTTAATTGTCTCTAGAAATTGAATTGCAATATACAAATTGAATTGATTGGCTACAGTTGCACAACATTTTTTTTCAACAAAGATGAAGTCACAATGTTTTTGTAATGTTTGAAATCGGAATACGCCTTCTCGTGGTGCTGCTTTAACTGACCGTGGAGTATATTTTTTGATGGCATACTGAGAATGATTACCCGCTTGTTCCATAGAATCGAATCCTGTGACCTCCAACCGGGAGACACATGGAGGGGGATGCAAGGCAAGATGAGCGTGACAGCGCCAGTTAAGAAGATACGAAAAAAGTCTGATCACAAACCTCAATCTCAAATGTACGTATCGTATGGTTCGAGTTGTTCATACATGTACTTAATTTACCAAAAAAATTAATTACCACTAGGTAATTAAGACATTGAATTAAATTAATGCAATATATGCTGCGTGTGAGCTTAAAATATTAATTTTAAATGTTTAGTGCCGACTCTGGCACATATCAAGGCAAGTCTGGTAATAGTATGTTTGGCAGTAGATCTAGTTGTAGCATGTTTTATATCAATCACGGATCATACGACTGAATCATAACAGAAAAATGATCTCACAGTGATTGATATTCTGAACAGTTTATTACTACATGATTTTTGGATACTCACAGATTTTTAATTTGTTTGATTTTATTCTAATTGTCTAATAAATTGATTATTCTGATAGCGAATCCCAAAAACATTGCTTTCTCATTAAATGCGAATAGAAATAGTTGATTTGGGCTTCATTCCAAGTTATTTGAAACCATTTCAATTGCAGTGTATTTCTTTCTATTCGTTCTTGCTTTTCCTATTGGATCAAAAGTATGAGGTGCTGCTATTGGATTATAAATCACGAGGTGGATGACTAGGGTCATCTCGTTCTTAACCAAACAGTGGAGCGTTGATACTCCGGCTAAGACCGACCCTCTTCTCTCTGAATCTGAAAAATGGCCGAGACCTAGGGCAACGGGTAGAATTTCTTGTGTTCATTGCGCAACAGACAAAAACTTAGTATGTGCGGTGGTTTCATATTTTAGGTACAGACTTGTATATTGTAATTGTATAACATTTATGATATACATTATGTAAACTGATTATCTGAAAATCCGGTTTTGGATCATATTATTTTGGATTATCGACGCTCTATCTACTGTTTTGTGTTAGTTTTCAGCCCTAGTATAGATACCACCTATTCGAGACCTGAAATGCCACAAAAATAATATGAATGTGCATTCCTTGGACTAAATGTATGCTCCCCGGTTTTATACTGTTTTCCTTGTGTCTGGTTCGGCTCTCCACCTCTCATAAATATCTCTTATGGTTCCAGCAATAAGTCCCATAACGAGAAGCGTCGCCGCGACCTTGAGAACGAGGCGATTAACCAGCTAGAAGAGCTCCTGAGCTCTTGTCTCGAAGCGGTCAAGCAGCCGGACAAAAACGGCATCGTCCGCGAGGCCACCAAGCAGATACAGGTAACAAATATCTACAAATATGTGGAGCTTAACTCAGAGGTAGATCTCGACCGGGCCTCTGCCCACTATTTGATATAGGTCTCTTCTTTGCCACGCCATTATGTTCGCTCTCGCGTCGGCCTCACACATTGCCGTCCAGCAACCCTGACGTTACTGTCGCGCTATGGGCTACTGGTCTTTGATGACATACTAAAGAGGGACTGGAATACTCATGTATTAATTAATAAACGAGCGTGAAGGCGGACTGAATTTAGGGGAGTTACTCATCATATGCCTTTTATACGCCGATGACCAAGTTCTCCTTGCTTCATCGGCGGATGACCTGCAAAAGATGGTATCAATGATGAATGATGCCTTTAAAAGAAAAGTAATGAAAATGAATGTAGGAAAAGCAAAGACTTTAGAGAGGGATGAGGCGGTGACTAAATATAAGGTTAAGATTGAAGACGAGGAAGTGGAACAGGTTTAAGAATTTGTCTATCTGGGTTGTTTATTTACACGCGATGGAAAGTGTGACGGTGACATTGAAAGAAGAGTGATTGCGGGGAATAGAGTGAACGGAGCCCTGCACTCTTTTGTGGGCAGCCAGAGTGTGACTGCAAGCACGATTGGCGGTTCTTAATGGAGTGTTTGCTCCCACACTTATGTATGGTGGTGAGTGTTGGGTGTGGCAAGATGAGCATTGAAGTAAGGGAATGTAGTGGAAATGCGTTCCTTCTGAGTATGGGAAAAAAGATATAGTGAATAGAATATAGACAGGAATGCTTCGGTGGTTTGGGCATATAGAGTAAATGAAAGTAAAGTGACGAGATAAAATGCTGCATAAGTGGAAGGTAAAGCTTAACCGGGCCCTAGGAGGACGTATACCGACCAAATAGGAGACATACTGAAGAAGGACAAAGTAAAAAGTACCCGGAAAAGAAGAGCTTGTTTGACTAGCTTGATGGATGTAGAAGCAAAAGAGGTGTGTCAGGATCGTAACAGATGGAAATCTGTAGTCTCTGCCTACCCCTCTGGGAGATATATATATATATGTATGTATGTAATAAATAAACATTTACAAGCGATTGGTGGTGTATGACTGTATGTTGTCACTTCTTGATGGAACGTTTTAACAATATTAGAAAAAAAAAACTTGTATGTTGATCCATTAATATATTCTTGTCAGAATATAGAATACAGAATATGCAACCGGTTTCATCGATTTATCGACATCATCAGACGAAAACAATTTCACACATTATTATATTTTATATTGTGACCTATTCTCGTGCAGTAAACCTTAAATTTAGAGTTGAAAAACCTAAAATAAACCAGGCTCATTTAACTTTTATCCTTCTGCGTTAAAGCCTGTTTTGCAATGAAAAGTTTTAGGTTATGGCAGCTCTAAATCTAATATTTGCTACACGAGAATAGGTGTCATTGTGTTTACATGTTGGAATTTTGTGTATAAAATGTATTTAATATGTCTAATGTTTTCGTCTGATGATTTCGATAAATTGGTGAAACCGGTAGCTTGTCCGTTCTGACAAGAATATATTCGTGGAACAATGTGTAAGAAGTTTCCATATTTTTCTATTTATTGTTAAATATTTAGAGGTTATAATAAAATAGTAAAAACAGTTATTTATCCAAAGATAAATTGTTTCATTATTAAAACTCACGTGAGCTGACATTCTAAATTATTATTAAATACCGGTTTTAACATTACGTATTGTTGACTATATGCCAACTGTTTCACCGAGACAATTTCGGCATCTGAAGACGGACATAGGATCGGCGGTTGCCAGTGGCCGTGTGGCAACGTCGGTGAACGCCGCGTGGTCGTCCTAAGAACGACACTCGTCTTGAGAATAACGAAATTGTCTCGGTGAAACAGTTGGCATATAGTCAACAATAATAGTGAGTGCTAAAGCCGGTATTTAATAATAATAAATTGTTTCATTATGTATACTTTTTAATTGTCAACAAAATAGTATTACATTATTAAATGCTTATTTAACTAACCAAATTAATAATTTAATGTTAAGCTATCGAATTCAGTCAAAAAGAAATTAGTGGTAGTATCAAAGAAGTATATAGCTGTAGAACTAAATGAAAGGCATCCGAAATAGAAGAGCTTATATATGAAAGAAGATAGTGTATTTGATATTGTTTGCCTGTCTTTAAGCCCAGTTTCCATCATTCACTAGGAGGTGCTGAACCGACGGCGCGAGTGCCCGCTCGAGTGCCCGACGCGATCCCCCGGGCTGCCCCTGTCGCCGCTGCAAGGAGGCGAGGTCAGCTCCACACAGCCGCACTCGTCGCTGCACTACTCCGAGCTCACCACGCTCATCGAGGTAAACGTACTGTACTTTTAGGGTGCCATCAAAATCTTCTGTCTGTCCGCGGCATTACTTAAAAAACGTTGGCCGAATAAGCTTGAGATTTGACATGGCAATAGAAAATACGTATTTTGAAAATACAAATCAATCAATTAATATTAATAAATCTAAGAAGACAACGGTACCACACTGTTTTCATTACGAGGGTTTTTAACGATTAATCAGCGCCCAAATAGCTAAAATAAAAGTATTGTAGTAGCAAAAGAGCATCTTGGATACATTTTGCTGACATCAGTTTCAATGATTCCCCTTTTTGGCCAAAGAATTTTAGAATGTCGAGTTAATTTTCAACGACAGTTTAGTATAAACTGAGATATAAACGAACATGTCAAATGTCAAAAAAATAAACAATAATATTGATCCCAAAAGGGACTGCTCGTGCACACCGACAGCTAGACAGACAACCACACCGTGCGATTTTTGAAGCTGATTTCAAATACATAGACGGAACCCCTTTATTCTTATTATATCATGTTTGAGTAAACTTGAAAGACTTATCTTCCTATAAAACTTAAGGTTGCGTTATTGATTTTGAAATGTGTTCTCTTTTGTTTTCCAGGCTTTAAAGCACTATACCAGCAGTCTCGGTTTGGTGTTACTAGAGATCAACAGTAAGGGCGAAATTGTATGCGTTACTGAAAACATCAGGGATCTGATAAATCTGGACAGAAACGACCTTTACAAGAAGTCGATATTCTCTCTGCTACACATCAATGACCATTCGAAAATCAGACCCCTGCTAAGGAGTGTGCAATCGTTTGGATGGGGCGCAGATAGTGAGGGCTTGCAGGCTGTTCAGGCTAAGCTTCTGCTGAAGACTTCTAATGTCCCTGACAGTGCTGGGTAAACAGTTTTATTTACCTTTTCCATTCATTTCATAATAATTACCACCAAACGCCCAAGGTTGGGCGACAAATTGATATTGCAATAGAGTCAAGTTTCTCTATGATGCATAAACTATTCACTTTATTTTTATTTATCTTTGCAGTAGTTGACAGAAAATCTGAAAAATTGCAAATTATTAATAAACGATGCTTACTCGTACAAAGCTGCGAATAGCAAAACCTAAAAGTTTTTGTAAACTGCTGTCACCTGTTAACAAGATAACATTTATCTCATGGCCAGCCGTTATATAGAACACCAAAATATACAATGTATATGTTTGTTGTCTGTAATGTTATAGAAAAACTTAAAACTGAAGACGATGAAAGAAAGGTAATACTTATAATACTGTAGGTATTTTCATTATCTTCCGATAATGTTGGTCCCGATTAGGAATTAAAAAGTTTATTTTAAACCGACATACTCAATTGCCAAGTTATCTATTTTTATTAATAAAATTGTAGTATCGTGTGATCTACATGCTTAGTAGTATTTAATTATTCCTCACGATCAAATGATGTACATAAAGTGACGTCAAGAAAAGCAGTGAAAGTTACCTTCTTGAGCTTGGTCTCTTATATCGAAATGTTGATTTCTTTACAACATAATTTACGCGGGATGGAAAGTGCGACGGTGACATTGAAAGAAAAGTGAATGCGGGAAATAAAGTGATTTATGGTGCCTTGCACTCCTTTATGGTCAGCCAAAGTGCGGCTGCAACGGCGCGTTTGGCAGTTCATAATAGAGCGCTGGCTACTACACTTATGAATGTTGAGAATGGCAAGATAAGCATAGAAGTAGTGAAAATTCGTTCTTTCCTTTGGAGTACGTGTGGTTTAACATTGATGAGTGACATGATAGGGTGTAAAATATAGGGATCTTTGCGGCCTGAAAGAAGATTTAGTAACTAGAAGAGGAAAAGGAGTACTTCGGTTGCTCGGGCTTATATAAAGGTTGGAAGTAGAGTGACGAAAGTAATTTATGATATGTAAGTGGAAGGTAAAGCTCATCTAGGCCGCCATAGAAGGACGTATGCAGATTAAATACTGAAATACTGACGAAGGGCAAAGTCAAAAGAACATAAAAGAATAACAAAACTTATATAACTAGATTGATGGATTTGAAAGAAGCGAAAGACGTGTAAACCGATCGTAGGAGATAGAAATATGAAGTTTGCCTACCCCTTTGGGAGACAGGCGTGAGTATATGGATGTATGTATAACAACAGACCATACGTATTGCATTGCAACATTTGTGTAATTTAAAACTAAATCTATCTTATCTGCATTGTAAGTGCCATGCAATAAAGCAATCAAATAACTTTACCACATTTTGTAATCTTTTCTCATTTCTACTGAGTGGCTATTTAAGTGATCGGCAAATTACCAACCACCTCTTATGTTCACTTTGAGCGATGATATGTTAATCGTAAAAGGTATATTTATTTATTAGATAAACGGTTTGACGGTTGCAGGTACGTGGAAGCATTGATCCACTGTGCACCAGTGCGCGGCTCGGGGACGGAGGCGGGCGGCTCCGTCATGTGCGTCATCCGGCGCTGCGAGGACGCGTCGGCCGCTATCCTGCCCGCCCGGCCCCGCCCGCCCCACGTGCCAGACCACATTACCTTCCGACTGGACACTACCTTCACCATATTGTGTAAGTCTACCGCTCTCTGAACGAACACGTGCCAGACCACATCACCTTCCGACTGGACACTACCTTCACCATATTGTGTAAGTCTCTATCGCTCTCTGAACGCCCGGCTCCGCCCGTCCCACGTGCCAGACCACATCACCTTCCGACTGGACACTACCTTCACCATATTGTGTAAGTCTCTACCGCTCTCTGAACGAACACTCGCCAGACCACATCACTTTCCGACTGGACACTACCTGACTATATTGTGTAAGTCTCTATCGCTCTCTGAACGCCCGGCTCCGCCCGTCCCACGTGCCAGACCACATCACTTTCCGACTGGACACAACCTTCACCATATTGTGTAAGTCTCTACCGCTCTCTGAACGAACACGTGCCAGACCACATCACTTTCCGACTGGACACTACCTCACTATATTGTGTAAGTCTCTATCGCTCTCTGAACGCCCGGCCCCGCCCGCCCCACGTGCCAGACCACATCACCTTCCGACTGGACACTACCTTCACCATATTGTGTAAGTCTCTACCGCTCTCTGAACGAACACGTGCCAGACCACATCACTTTCCGACTGGACACTACCTCACTAGATTGTGTAAGTCTCTATCGCTCTCTGAATGCCCGGCCCCGCCCGCCCCACGTGCCAGACCACATCACCTTCCGACTGGACACTACCTCACTATATTGTGTAAGTCTCTATCGCTCTCTGAACGCCCGGCCCCGCCCGCCCCTCGTGCCAGACCACATCACCTTCCGACTGGACACTACCTTCACCATATTGTGTAAGTCTCTACCGCTCTCTGAACGAACACTCGCCAGACCACATCACTTTCCGACTGGACACTACCTGACTATATTGTGTAAGTCTCTATCGCTCTCTGAACGCCCGGCTCCGCCCGTCCCACGTGCCAGACCACATCACTTTCCGACTGGACACAACCTTCACCATATTGTGTAAGTCTCTACCGCTCTCTGAACGAACACGTGCCAGACCACATCACTTTCCGACTGGACACTACCTCACTATATTGTGTAAGTCTCTATCGCTCTCTGAACGCCCGGTCCCGCCCGCCCCACGTGCCAGACCACATCACCTTCCGACTGGACACTACCTTCACCATATTGTGTAAGTCTCTACCGCTCTCTGAACGAACACGTGCCAGACCACATCACTTTCCGACTGGACACTACCTCACTAGATTGTGTAAGTCTCTATCGCTCTCTGAATGCCCGGCCCCGCCCGCCCCACGTGCCAGACCACATCACCTTCCGACTGGACACTACCTCACTATATTGTGTAAGTCTCTATCGCTCTCTGAACGCCCGGCCCCGCCCGCCCCTCGTGCCAGACCACATCACCTTCCGACTGGACACAACCTTCACCATATTGTGTAAGTCTCTACCGCTCTCTGAACGAACACGTGCCAGACCACATCACTTTCCGACTGGACACTACCTCACTAGATTGTGTAAGTCTCTATCGCTCTCTGAATGCCCGGCCCCGCCCGCCCCACGTGCCAGACCACATCACCTTCCGACTGGACACTACCTCACTATATTGTGTAAGTCTCTATCGCTCTCTGAACGCCCGGCCCCGCCCGCCCCTCGTGCCAGACCACATCACCTTCCGACTGGACACTACCTTCACCATATTGTGTAAGTCTCTACCGCTCTCTGAACGAACACGTGCCAGACCACGTCACTTTCCGACTGGACACTACCTCACTATATTGTGTAAGTCTCTATCGCTCTCTGAACGCCCGGCCCCGCCCGCCCCACGTGCCAGACCACATCACTTTCCGACTGGACACTACCTCACTATATTGTGTAAGTCTCTATCGCTCTCTGAACGCCCGGCTCCGCCCGTCCCACTTGCCAGACCACATCGCCTTCCGACTTGATACTATATTTTTCATCAGTGACAGAAAATACCACTACTCTTGCTAAAATTCAATTGGTCCGGGCGACGACTACAAGCAACCTAACTCACAATATAATTTAATCCATCTACTTTGTAGGGACGGCTGATCTTTAGAAGCTTCAAAAACACCTGATCGGCCGCAGCGAGGGTATGAGAATTCCCAAAAACGCAAAATGAAATTCCAATACATTAAATATGCAATAAAATTCGAATTATTATTATGCAAAACGTGCCAAGTTTCGCGGCGGCCGACCAGAAGTATTCGAAGCTACTGAAGGTTGGCCGTCCCTACATATGGTATGGGTTCAATTATATTGTGAGGTAGGGTTGCTTGCACTAACCTGACTTAGAACGCGGTTTTGGACAAAACAAATACGTCACTATATGTAAGCTGTATATTCTGTAATAAATACCTCATCTCCTCCGAAATTGCGACTTCCGCGTGGGAAAATCTAACGTTGACCGATGACCCAATGCCAAAACCATTTCACTCTACTCTTGATGACCTTGAACCACTTAAACCTAAACGAGAGCAGGTCATGCAAACGCATCTCTTTATGGCTTTGACGATGATCTAAACTAAATACAAATGAATCCTTATAACGTATTTGAAAACATTTCCTTAATCATTGCTTGTGTTCTAATTAATTTTCTAACATTATTTTATCTTTTGTTTCAGCCTGTGATTTAAGTGGCGTCGAACATTGCATAAACACTAACGCGTTTTTTGTGGGCAAACGTTATTTGGACTTTGTTGAGAGTGCGGATCGACACATCGCACTATCTCACTTGCGAGAAGTGGCGTGTCACCCCGTGCCGCCAGCGATATCGGAGCCGTTCCGTCTCTGTATAACCGCGGATAAGCCGTGGCTTAGAGTCAGTGCGCGATCAAGACTATTTAACGCGAAACCGCCGACCGGCGAACCGAACTTTATTATGGCGACTCACAACGTTTTACCCGAGGATGAGTTGTTAGAACCCAACACGGGGAACCCGTCAGTCGGCGGGCCGCTGATGCCGTCAGTGGCCAACGGGGAATCCTCCGCCGGCGGCGAGCGGTATCGCTCCCCAATAAGCCCCGAGGAATCATTCTCCATGAACGACTTCGACCTGGAGTGGCCGTCGCAGTTCGCGCTGAGCGAGACGATGTCCGAGGATCCAAGTGACCGCAGGGACAGTACTTCCGAGGGCCCGTTAACGCCTCGCACGCCGCAGACGCCACACAGCGAGCCACCGCCTCCGCCCCAAGAAGAACCGAACCGCCTACGTTTGCTACTCAGCAAGAAACCCAGCGGAATCCTGACCGGGTTGCTTCAACAACCGGACGAGGAGGACGCGACTAGTAGTGAGACGTCGGCGCCGCACACCCCTCACACCCCGCACACACCCGCCGCGGCCATGTCGCCGCTGCACACGCCCCGCGCACCGCTCACTCCCGCGGCCCCTGTAGGCCCCGCCCACTCGCAGCACTCAATGCATCAGCCGCATGATAGCAATTCGCAGATGCTGTTGAGGGTGAGTTCATCTATTTTAAGTCTAACAGTCGGTTCTTTGACTTCTTTATATACGATAATTTTTTTAAATCTGTCAAAAAATTTATGAAAAACGCACCATCTGTAAATTTTGATATCTATCAAAATACTTGATAAAAATAAACTTTGTCTGACATCTGTCACAAAATCTGTAAAAAAAAATCATTTGTCACAAAATATGTATGAAAATTAACCATCTGTCACTTTGACATCTGTACAAAAAATAAATCATCTTTGGTACAAAAAAGCGAAAAAAAAAATCGCAGTACTTCCATCATGGAACTACAATTGAACGAAACTATAACTCAAAAGGAGAGTTTGGGTACGAGATTTAATATTCAAGAACTAATCTAACAATTCCCCAGCAGATATTAAACGAAAAATCGGACGAAGACGGCGACGAGAACAGAAGAAACTCCCAAGACGGTCGGACATCGCAGCCGTCCGCGTTGCTCACACAGCTGTTGTCAAGCAACGGTCCGTCGAGCAACGGTCGGTCACAAGACGTCAGCGATAGCTACCTCGAGCGACTCGGCGTCAAGCGGAAGTTACCAGAGATCCCCGCCGCGGCTAAGCGAGCGACGCCTGAAACGCAACAGGTCAGAAATTATGAATTTAATAAGATGAAATGGCGTTTGATTGCGTCAAAAGCATAGGTCTATTTGAAGCCCCGATGAGAGTATCGTCTTATTATTGGTTATTCTGTTATGCAAAGGTTTTAAATTAAAACACGGGGGAAATAGCTGTTCCTTCCTACATATTTCACTGATACGCCAACAAAGTTTATTTGTATTAACGCAGATAATCTTCTAAAAAATGAATGGCAATGTATTTTTTTCTGCTACAAGTCAAATAATATATTATTATTATACAAGTAATAACTATGTATTACGTGTCACAACTATCAATTATCTAGCTGTGACATTATCAACCTTACATGAGAGTCTGTAGACATGAAGTAAGTAATTAGTGACTTCTTGAAACAAAAGAACTAGACGCCCACGCTATCTCACGACAAACAAAACAAGTCATAGGGTCTACCCACTCTTACCCGTGTTCCACTACCGATAATATAATGTTGACTGCACCATTCGGAATAAGTCTGTTTGCTAATTTGACAGTAAGGCGAAATCCATTAGAGAGAATTGAGATATGTTTGTGACCGGAATTATATTCAATAGAGAACTAACCGGTGTTGTGGCTGTATCTGTAGATAAGTATCAAGGCACCCCTATACGACATTGATTTATAAAAACAAGTGATTGCGTGGGCGTTGTTTATAAAAGCTTTGTGCTACTGTTCCTCGGAACGTGTCATTATTAATCCTTTATCTTGACTAAAAGTAGATTAGGGCTACTTGGATAACAATGAAATATTATCTTACTTGCTTATTGTTCTTCTTTCTGATGTTTTTTGTTTTCAACATTAAAAGCGTATCCACTGTTCGCACGCGCTTCGTCAACCCAACTATCATTGCAAGTCTTCTAGTTCCGTGCACAGCTAGGGTTGCCATCTATGTGAGGAAAGACGCCGGTCTAGGATGCAGAAAAAGCCTAATTTTTCAGAAAAATGTCTTGTCTTTCTAGTAAAAAAAAGTCTTAAAATAAATAATATCCAACAAATAATTTTAAAGACTGACATTTATTCACAATGAAAGAATGATCATTTTGTAAACTGTAAACCTAATTTAGCATAAATGAACTTATTACTCTGAGTGTTATTTTTCCACTTTTAGTTAAATTCATCCGCATGTATGCGAACTTTCAAATTTCACCGAGACCTGCGAAATTCAAAAATGCCTGTCTCAGCATAGCGCCGCCCGCACGCCTCTCTAAACCATAAAATGACTGTTAAATGTGGCAAATGCCTGTCAGATGGCAACCCTATGCACAGCAGTAACCTCAGTACTATTGTATGTGCAGGTGTCATCAAGCGCCGCGCCCGCTGCCTCATCGTCATCGACTACATCCACAAGCCCCGCGTCGAGTAGCGCCGGCATGAGCCCGCTCTGCCAAAAGAACCAGATCCTGGTCTCACTTCTAGCGCGGCAGCAACAGACGCCGCTGCCGGTGTCGACACAGATCCAGCGCGCGTTCGGGCCGCGGCCGCGCCCACACCAACACCTGCCGCTGCAGCACCCGCAGGGGATGATGCAGCACCAGCCGCGACACATACAGAATATCATGCAGCACCAGTCAGTATAGCCTTATATCCTTTATTGTACACAGAAGATTAAAATTTATAAAAGATGCACAAAGGCGAGCTTACCTCTGCAAGAGGTTTTTCAGCCAACCAGGAGTGTGATGAAAGATAATATTGAACAGGTTGGCGGCGGTAAGACTGTCAACTAATCTACTTAAGCAATAACACTTAACACAATACTTATTCTTACATATAAACAATAAATAATATAATATAAATGAAGTAAACATAAATAAATAATATATAAAAATGTAGACTAATATTATTCTATACTTAAATAATTTTAAATACATACTTAAATATTATTTGTAGAAAGGAATTATATCCTTCATCCTAGTCTCATTATGTAATTCACGGTAATGTCAAAGTCGAAAAGTGGGATGTGTTAAGTCTGAGAAACTAGACTGGTTTCTTTTGGTTTTCCAAAATTATCTCCTAGTGAGTATATTTGAAATCTCGTTTGATTGAATGCAGTACATACTAAAGAAAGTTTTAATGAAACGTAATGATTTTATAAGCAAAAGGCCACAACATGAATTTTATAAACTTTCCGATTTTCTGCCTTGCGCAACACAGGCCTAACTTTCAGTAGAAGAGGCTATCTCTGAAATGTATGCGACACAAAGGAAATAAAGCATTGCGCCTATACAAGTCACGAGTGAGATCACGTTTTTGATGTAACGAGAATTAACCTAGTTGTGTGATACGAGTACAAGTATCTCGGTCAAGGCCGACGAAACTCGCCGCAGCCGCCATGTCATACAGAATGATTCAAAAGATTCTCCGAATCCGGTTAGTAAGTATGCAATTAACTCGAGGAAAACCCCGAGTTAGCCTGCTCCAAGGCTCACTCGTTATCTTCCTGTTTAGTAACTTTACGTTTACATTAACCTGATCTTTAGTGGAATAGAACCAGGAAAATCCAAGACATGTCCCTTGCCGGGTCTCCGTTCGAGTAAATCGTGTGTATAAAATTCAAGTGATGTTGATTGTTACGTCTTAATTCATATAAGGCATTCGGCATGTAATCAGAAACAAGTCGCCCAGGCTTTGTGAAATTCATACATTTAAATTATGGCTCCCTAAACTAAGCGACTCGAGGTTGTGCTTGGATTTGTATGAGACCGAAAATTGTATTTTATACAGCTGTCACATAAAAAGGGGCATATCATGAGTGCAGCAACTCGGATGTGGGCGTGACCAAATATCATGCTTTTTCATTTCGCTACTACATGCATACTCTATGAAACTAGCAAAGACAATGCAAATGCACCGATTTCGTGAAGGTTTTCAAACATGTTATCGGTTAAATTAATTTGGATCATATTTTCAATGCGATATGAGTACTTATTGGAAATTTTATTCTATTAAAACAATAAAAACACATGCGGCTGCACTTTTGGTAAGAACACGTTAAATATAAGTTTTTCAAGGATTTGTTGTGATTTAAATTTCATGATTTTTAGTCTCCAATAGCATAGATCTAGATGATGTCATTGGACTCTGCCCAAAATATTATAAAAACATTCCAAATACACCTTGAAATTTTGTGTTGCCTTTGTATGGAGGTTTGAGCTTGCCTTTAAAAGTCTATATAACATCTCACGTGGCTTCTGCTATATCGACAATATTGCAACAATCACTCATACATTATGGTAAAGTTATGGCTACGGCCTAAATGTGGCGAAAACTTAACTCCATTAAATTTTCTTGATATTAAGAAAAAACCTCCAAACCGTACAATAAACCGCTAGTATTCAATAAATACTTTTAACTAGTAGTTCGCCCCGAACTGTGAACTAAAGCTCGCCCGATTCGCGCTTGACCGATTTGGCTCATGTTTAAACTTAAAAATTCTTTTTGCCTTATTTACGATATCGATCAACGATATCGTCGAGCAAGCATTCATACATACATACATACATACATACATACTCGTTATATCGACATACAATAATATATTAAGATGTCTATGACATACATACATACAAACGCCGTATTGTTCAAGTAGACTCGGAGAACTCGCTCGCTTCGCTCGCTCGTTCAATAAATAGGATAGACAAAGCCGTATAACACCCACATTTCACAAGTGGATAACAAACGGCCACGTTAGTCGTATGCACTCGGATAGGTGGGCGAAAATCGCTACCGAGTGGGTGCCAGATGACGGCTACCGAAGGCCAGGCAGACTAAAAAGACGATGGTGGGACGATCTGGACTCATTTCCACTGGGGTGGTTGGAAGTAGCACAGGACCGCGAGATGTGGTTTCAGCAAGGGGAGGCCTTTGCCCAGCAGTGGGACACATTAGAGGCTAGATAAAAAAACAAGCGGCAAGCCTGTTGCCATCATCTTAACAGACCGTCATCTATCTTTGGTATTGTGTATTAAGTTTTGACCTTTTTCTATCTATCAATCGCACACAACCGTCACTTTTGTTACATCTGTTATCATCTCATCCCCTAGTATTTATGAGCGGTTTCGTGCTGTGTATCAAATATGAGAATAGGCATAAACAACTCAACGGTGGTTCTGTTCTGTTCATTATTTACAAAAACCCGTTCTGTTCCAGTCCCCGAGCGAGCAACGTGAACGGCGGGCCCGGGCTCCCGGGCGTGTCTCAAGCCAGCGTGGAGTGTTCGACGGCGACGAGCCCGTCGTACCCGTCACACGCGGCCACGCAGTCGCACCTGCAGATGGTGCTGCAGGGCGGCTCGCGCGCCACCTACCCGCCCCCCGCGCCGCCCCCGCAGCACCACCAGCCGCTGCACTACGCCAACACGCCGCCGCATCACATATACAACAACCAGCCGCAGTCAGTACCGTATTTAGAGTTCACGCCAAACTCTGAAGTTCGTCTTGTCTATCTCTCTCTTTGTGTCATCCATTTCTCTCTATCCGTCTCGCTGGAGCTAACTTCACTCAGCCGACTAAAAGTTTGGCGCGAACTCTACTACACCTTTAATATTATTTAAAAATATGAATATTTAGTAGGAGCTTGGGCCAAGAGTGGCGAAACCTTGGAAAGGCCTATGTCCAGCAGCGGACGAACATAGGCTGGTGGATGGATGGAAGGGCTATATCCTTAGGTTATATTACTTTTAGTCGGCTTACCAAGTTGACTGTACCCGCAAAGCTTCAGATATGTCCCCCAAGAAGAGAAAATTTAACAACGCTGCTTAGTCCTGCAAAAGGGTTTTACGTAAGGCTCGTTTCAACCACATTGGAACTAAGTTGCCTTCATAGTCTTTGGGAAACAAAGCTTTCTGGTCCCCAGCCAAAACAGTCGAAGTAATCAACAACGTTCTGTCGTCCAACGAAAAAAGGCTAACTTACTCGCCTTTGCGTTTAGATGCCGATGCTTAAAACTTATTTATTTTAAAATATTTAGTTCTAACTCCACATTCACCAAAAAGAGGTACGGCGCCACCTTGACGTGAATAAAGCTAGTGGCCTTGACGGTATACCAGTCTCCTATTCTTACACGTTTGTATCGATTTTCCGTTGCTAAAGGAATTATCCCTAAATTTTGTAAAATTACGAATTCGCAGCCCGTGCCCAAAAAGAGCAGCCGCATCGAATCTGTCAACAACGCACACAAATTTTCTAAAAGTTTCTTCATCAAAGATTTTCTTATTTTTTTTCCGGGATCATAACCATTAATATTTTAAACGAGGCCAAAGACTTTTAATACGTGTCTATGCCGAAAACGTTTTAGAGTTTTAAAGTTTGGCTTAATTAATTAGGATAAATAAATGGTTGGTATACTTACACTTTTTATGAAACAGAACAAATTAATATTTCAATTTTCTTTTATTTAAAAATAACCGTTTTTGGAATACAAAATTACATCAATTAAAAGACAAGTAGGTAGTGAATGAGAAGTGGAAGTAGATATTCTTTGGCTTTGTATTGAAATCTTAAATTAGTCATTGTTTTTTAGTTAGCAATGTTTTTTTACCATCTCGACACTTATCTATTCCTCGAAGCGAAAAACAAAAATAACCACTTTGTGCTACCTTATCTAATGACTACATGAACGTCGTTGCGGTTTGTGAGTTCGTATGGTTAACTAAACTTGACATAATTTGCAGAAGCGGCAACACGCGGCTTCCACAGAGTGGCGGCAGTGAACTCCCGAACGATCAAGTGCTGTCCGATATCCTGGACGAAGTGATAGAGAACATGCCCGACTCGGACCGGGCCGGCTCCGATGTCATGATGATGGGAATGGAGGGGAACAGGCAACTGAGGCCCGATTATAATGCGGTTTGTACCTTTTGGTATTTCCTTGGCTGTTCGACAGAAAAAAGCCTCAGTTTTTGGTGTATTTCATTTTGAACATGCTATGGATGTCGCCGACATGATGGCCGTTGGGCCCGAAGGGCTCTATAATGGAGACCACGTACAGCAAAGCGTAGTGTAGGCCGACCTCGTGCCCGCTGGACCGACGTTGTGGGTGGCGGCTGGATGAGGACGGAGGAACGCCATGAGTGGCGAAATTTGGGAAAGGCCTATGTCCAGCAGTGGACAAACACGGGCTGATGGATGGATGGATGCAAACGTGGGGGCTGCCCTACTTCGAAAGCCTGACTCAACGGCCAGCCAAAAACCTATTTGACTCAACTTGACGGTATTTCAATATTCAGAACACAAAGGGAATGGAAAAAAGAGTAATACATTACACCTCTAAAGATTGATAGTATTTTGAAATGGTTATTTTATTGATCAACATCATTCAAAGGAGAAAGGATCACTTTCTGAATTAGGAAAGTCTCGTTATAGGATACTTAATTATTATAATATTACTATTAATCATAATCAGCCAATTACAACGCCGCTTTCCATAGTTAAGCACCGCTTAATTTAAATGATCAAATACGTATTTAGAAAATAGTCTTTTTAAAAAATAACTACGAATAAATCCGAAATATAAAGACGTTTACAGAGATATTATTGTTACTAGATCAGTAATATGAGTGAAGTTCGAAAACAGCACTTGCCTAGCTTCTAGCGATGTGTTTCACACATTTGTAGTTTATAAATTATAACACGACCCATTGTGACAACGCGACACCGTTCTGCTTCAGAATCACGATTAGTGTGACCTTGATCTAGTTTCATACTGAATAAACTTTCATCTATTTACTAGTTCTCGGTCAATGTGACTTTGGCCCAATTCTTTTGTTTTACAACATATATCGTCACGTCATGAATCCCCGAGGGGGTGTCAGATGTGTTCCCGGGTGTGAACTGTGAAATGCAAGTCACAGTTCACACCCGATGCACCAGCGTTTCACAGACGGTTATTACGTTCCAACGTGATGGGTGGTGAGCCCTATCGCCGTACTTCGGGCACAATTACACGCTTTTTAGGGCATGCAGGTTTCCTCACGATTTTTTCCTTCACCGTTCAGCAAGTGGTAAGTACGAGGGGTGGCTGATATAAAATCTCCTTTGTTAAAGAAAGTTTCAAAAATGTTACTGGCCACTATATTCTCGTATTCTTTGTCTATTCCTTTTTTAAAAATTATGACACTTATTTGTTTCTACGAGTTCATTTTTTTTTGTCGCGTCTTCGTTTTCATCAAGTTGCAATAAAATTAAAAATGGATAAAATTGAGTATCGCGCTGTGATTAAATTCCTCGGTAAAGAAGGGAATACGCCGACGCAGGTCCGAGAGCGCATGTTTAAGGTGTTCGGAGATTCATGTCCTTCCGAATTTGTAATAAAGTTTTTGTCAAAGCAGTTTAAACAAAACCGTGTGAGCTTAGAAGACGATCCCCGTAGTGGAAGGCCCATTTCTGCAGTTACCGCAGATAATGTGGAAAAAGTGAAGAAACTGATCCTTGCCGATCGGCTAATTAAGCAGTGGGAAATAGCTAGAGATGTTGGCATTAGCAAGGAACGAGTTCGTGAAATAATTCATGAACATTTGGGAATGTCCAAGGTGAGCGCGCGTTGGGTGCCTAAAATGTTGATCCCGTTTGATTAGCAAAAGCGTGTGGAATGTTGTCAGTCATTTTTAGACTTGGTAAAGGATAAAGAGGAAGAAATTATCTTGCGAATAGTGACCTGTGATGAAACTTGGATTCGTCAGTGGGATCCCGAAAGCAAACAAGAATCGATGCAATGGAAATTTAAAGGGGAAAAACCACCAAGGAAGTTTAAGGTCCGGCTGTCAGCGGGCAAACTAATGGCAACCATTTTTTGGGATGTTGAGGGGATTCTTATGATATATTACCTGCCAAAAAACACCACGATGAATGCTGAATACTATGCGAACTTACTTGACCAGCTATGCAAAAAAATAAAAGAAGACAGGAGGGGCAAACTTAGCAAAGGCGTTTTGATTTTGCATGATAATGCACCCGCGCACACGGCCTTTAAGGCGCGGTCATCTCTGACAAAAAACGGCTTTACAGAGATCAACCACCCACCCTATAGTCCAGACCTGGCTCCCTCTGACTACTTCTTATTTAAAAATTTAAAGAAAAATTTGAGAGGGCGCAGATTTTCAACAGACGAAGAGATGAAGGACGCTGTGAATGACTATTTTGACGATCAAAATAATAATTATTATTTTATTGGTATGATGTCACTTATTGACAAATGTCGTAAGTGCATTTCAGTTGCAGGGGACTATATTGAAAAATAAAAAATAAATCATTAATCCATGTTTTTTTTTTCATAGTCAGGTAGATTACTTTTCAGCCACCCCTCGTATTAGGTTAGTACACAAATACTATGCACATAAATTCCGAAAAACTCATTGGTCCATGCCCGACCGGGGATTGAACCTGAGTCTCAAGATTGAGAGGCCAGCGTTCTACCACCGCTTTTCTTTTGTTTTAGTATAAGTTTATTCATTATGTCGTATTTGTAGGGCATGAAGGAACAAAATGCGGTGATCAACGCGATCCGACAAAGTCTGATGCAGTGTGAGAAGCAGACAAAGAGTCCTGTCTCGTCCAGTCCCGGACCGGGGCCGCCTCCGGTCTATTCCGTACAAAGTCCGGTAAGATATCACCATACCCGCCAAGTAACTTTGCGGATGTAAAATCCGCTACTCAAATCTTCTACAGCGATGTAATCTATTAGTCCACTCGCAATGTAGTCATAGCATAATGTTCATAAACATACGAACCAGTTATAGCGAAGTGATATCCGGTTTCATAAATGTTTTACGTACTGTGCACATTTTAGACCCTTTTGAGTCCTTGGATAAAACAAAAGGAAGATACGGTACCCCGCTTCCCTCGGGCGGCCCTGCAAATAAAGGCCCAATGGGCCTGTTTTGTGTAGCTTGTCTCGCTCGCGCCACTGTCGAAGCTTGTCACTCTATCTCTGTTGTTCGGTGGCGCTCGTTTATAAAAGAGGTCCATTTTTGAGTTGACGATATAAGAACGTACCGTATCTACCTTTTGTTATATTTATATCTCTGAAATCATTTCGCAAATTTGACCATTATTTTGTCATTCAGGGTCCATGCAACATCGGCGGCAGTCTCTACACATTAGGGAACGCTTCGGTGCAGACGACAGTGTCGGGCGCGGGCGTAGGCGGAGGCGCGACGGGCGCGCGGGGCGAGGCGGACAGCGCCCGTGCGCGCGCTCAGGCCGAGCAGCATCGAGCGAGGTTGCTGCAGTTGCAACGCTCGCAGCAAATGCTCGTCTCGCCCGAGGTAAACACTAAAGTGTCAAGGGTTCTGTAAACCTGATTAAATAAGGTGACATTTATTTATGCAGCCATATTCATACTGAAGACTCAATAAGTAGTCGGTATCAAGGTTCGATGAACCTTTTCGGGAAATTTGAAAATTCAAATTTTCCTTTTACCTACAAACGCAAGCCCAGCCCCAAGTCAACTACTATAGATCAATATTGTATTTTGCGAAATTTGCAGTGTTATTGAGCCATCATACAGATTTTTTTATTTTTATATTCAAAAATTTTATAACTAAAATAGGCGGTATTAGTATTGTAGCAAGCAACTCAGTCCACTTAGTTCAATCTTGTACTCTATAATACAAGAGTGGAGCCTTTCCATTGAGAGTGTTAAAACCTACCCTGTTGTGTTCAGGCGGCTGACGCGCCACAATCAGACCTTGGGTCGACGATCAACGCACTGGTGTCGGCGACTCCGCCTAACGTGTCGTTGTCACGGCCCGACTACCACAACCTATACCATCCCGGCCCCGCCAGTGAGTATGCAACACTATACCAGCTGCCCCCTCATTCTGTATCGAAAAATCAGTTGCCTACCGAGTGCCTATCGTCGAAAACATACTTATACTATCGAATTCCGCTTATCCGAGGATACGTTCGCACTTGAAATTACGTTACAATTCGTAAATAGTTCCGATACCCATTGAAGGTTATTTTGGAAGTTCATTTTTATCTGTTTTTGGTGAATAGCAACCATAGTTGACAATCGATTCAAAGATACGTAATAGGTCTGCTGGTTTCTATTGACTTCTACAGAAAAGACCGCTCAAGGTTAAGCTTTATAGAACATAAAATGGCTGACGGCAAAGAGGTATCTAGAGTGCCCTGGATGCGAGTATTTATGTATATACCTACATAAGATGTGTAAATGATTCTAAATAACCTACATAATATTAATAGGATCTCATTTGATGATTTTTATTTTTGCTATCCAGATATTTAATGATATTTACTTCTGCGTTTCAGATCAAATTGGCTCAAATTATGGTTCAAATAAAATCACTTCGTCTCAACAAAACCCAATGTTGAGTCGGCAGCTAAGTGTAAGTAGTTTTCAGTCCATCTGTAATACCCTCTAGTTCAAGTAACTGTTGATTTTGCCGAATACCTTAGTAGTTTCTAGACACCAAGGTTCTATTTCAAAATGAAGATTTTCACTTTGAATGATGCGAAATTCACGCCACAGAGTTTAAAAATCGATATGAATGAAACTGATTGTAAACGAACTGTTACCCGACTGTTGAACATATATTTTTTTAAACTCTTCCGAGAAATGTGAATATCCCACTGGTTAGTGCGATTTCTAACGCTGTCTGGGTACCTAGCATGGTAGACCATATCGAGCTTTCACAGCTCGACTTACCACTGTCTGTCCAGGTAGATCAACAGAGTGAGACAGAGCACAGCTGCTGGGTACCGTTGAAGTTCGCCTGACAGTTGTAGGTTCTGAGTTTTCCCAGGTTTTGGACAAAACTTAATACTATTTTTTTTCGTAATTTCTAAAGGGAAGGAATTGAAAATTGCTATTGTGAAAGTGGCATCAAGCTCATAATAGCTCCTTTTTCTTCCTATTTTTCACCATCACTCTATTCCACTAGATAACAATCCTGCTCTTTTTTCAGAACTACTCCACTAGAATTATGGCTTGCAAATGCAAAGGCTGTATTGCCATATTTTTAATTTAAAGCGTAAATTTTCCGTTCCCAGTGACTAAAAAAAGTAATTTCTGTTTCACTCCCTTCAATTTGATTTGATATTCTAAAACACTTTTATTACGGGAATCACTCACAAGCGTTTCAAAACCAGATTTTTCTTTCTCTTTCTTGCATATAGCTCTCTTTCTTGTAAACGAGTGAAATTTCACGACATTCACACGTTTTGAACGGGCCCTAAAAGTAGACAGTCCATTTGATTCTTGTGAACCATCAAAAGATATAGTGCAAATAAATTTCTACGAAGGTTTTTTTCCCATTCCAGACGAGTGGCAGCGGTGGTTCGAGCGGGTACGCGCATAGCGGGGGAGGGGCGGGGTCCCCCGCGGCGCTGCACACCCCTATGTCGCACGCCCCGCCCCCTTCGCACCCGCCACACTCACCCTACCACCGCGCGCCGAGGCCTATGCTCGGTACGTACGCACACACTACGTACGATCCTTTGTTCGTCCCGATCCCTTAAAATTAATTTTGCCATTTATAAATCTCAACAAAAAGAAATTTTCCTGGTTTGAAAACCAGTCTCATTTGTTAATAAAATTGGATTTTTTTCTTAGCAAGTGGAATCGTCCTCAACATGGCAGTACTAATGCGACCGGCAGCCGTAGCATAAATTTGTCACGTCTTATATCGCGCTGCACATCCGTCAAAATAAGCTATACACACCACCTCAGTCGCATGTCGCGTCAAGCGAGCATGATGAACACGCACTTTATACGAAATACGCGACTTCATTGGATTCAACGCGGCTTTTATAGCGAAATTTGAAATTTCTTTCCAATATTTGTCAACATCTCCCGAGACTGCGACTTATAATATTTTTATTTTATTAGGCTATTATTTTACATATTTTGAGGACAAATGTATTTTTGCAACTTTTTTTTTTAAATAACTTTATTTGTGGCATTCGTGATTGTTATCTCCTAAAAAAGGGAAGTATATTTGTTCCTTCTTTTTCCGGGATGTGAAATTAGTGGATTAGTTCTTCATTTACAGATTCAATGTTGTCAGGTAGAAAATAACACCACATAGTCAAGCTGTAAGAGGATGCGTTCCGTTTTCAACCGCGTTGAACTAAACATATGCCCATGGGCTGATGCAACTAATTGTTTGTATATCTAATGATATGTTCCAAGATATGAACCGGAACTCCAACCAAATTCCTCTTTTTTGAAGTGGATTCTTATTTGTTCGCATTTCGTATAGAAGGGCATCTTCAGAACTTGTATGTTAACTAACTTACGGTTGTATCTCTGACGTTACCCGATACTTTTTCATTTTTGTTGAAGTCGTAAATAGATAAAACTGGCGGCGAATCGCGTTAAAATTGTTCCACTTTGTTTCACGAAATGGCTCGATGCAGTTGAGACAAAACGGTACAGAGGGTCTACTCCGAAGTGGAAAAATTCGATCGAGTATCGGTCGGTCGTATATCCATCTCTATCACATTCTTAATGCGTGCGTTAGAGATGGACGTATGTTCGAACGATAAACGACCAATCGAATCTTTTTAATCTAGTGAGAAAGATTGCGACACGGCATTCGCGAAATCTATGAATATTCGCATTAATTTAATGACGTCTTATGACAACTTAATACTAAATCTTATGGACTTGTCAAAAAGATAAGGAAAAAACGAACTTAGCGGACAAAACACGAAGTCGCAATATTTCTCACTATAGCTGTACCTACCATCAAATTGCGTCAACACTTTCATGCATTTGACGCGCAAAACAGAACACTTTCAGACTCGCGTAGCTTAGTTGAAGTCGCGTTGCTTACACTCCGAGTCATATGTGATCTCATGCTCGCACTTGCAAATTAATACAAACGTCAAGTCGCGCTTTGACACGAGCTTGTCGCGCGCGATTGGCTCATGCTACGGCTGCAGGTTTGTATTGTGTTGCGATAATTTGTTCCACTTATGATTCAAAATACCTTTCATGATAAAATCTTTGTTTCGAACTTATTACCGTCTTTTCCTATGTATCTAATATGTTTATTCGGCTAACGCCCCTAGCCATTTTGTATGATAATTATGTTTAGAACCCAGTCTGATCCAATAACTATTATCTAATTCCTATGATATGCTTATAAATATACAATTTTATTGAGGTAGATAGAGATTATAGTATAAGATTTTATTTTAAAACGAAGCATGCCCCTTCTCTTCTTCAGCATGATCTAGAGTTTATATACGATTTTAGATCAAGTATTTCTTAAACATTTTAGATTTATCGAGAACTAATTGCATGTTTAGATCTAGCTTCATTATCTAAAGGTATTCGAGTAGATTTTACAACAAAATAACGTGCGTGGTATCATTGACGTCTATACAACGGAACTAGTGTAGCAAGGAGGTTCGGAGAACACGGTAGTATGAGGGACAGACATGATAGGTTAGGCAGGCGTGAGGCTGGCTATAACGGTGGCTGTGTGTAGTGGGCGGTTACTACGATGATGGCGGGTATTGCGGCGGCGAGTACCGGCGCGCGCCGCCCCCGCACCACCCCGCGCACCCCGCCGTCGCCCCGCACACGCCGCACCTAGACGCCCCGCCGCCGCCGCCATCACAGCTCAACTGTGAGTAAACAGCTGTATCGAACGGACGACACTAAATCACACTCCTCATCTGCTATCTTGGCGATTCACCATAGTCTGGTTATCTCAGGCGTATTTGTTAATTTTCTCCTATTTATTTTGTATTTTCTTCCAATACAATGGCAAGGGTAAGTTAATGTTTGACCGGCCGTTGGTTAGTTGCCAATGGCCCACACATCTCACCAATCTGCTAATCAGCGTGTCGTGCTAATATTTTACTCGTTGACTTGTTAGTGTCTTTAAGGATACCCACGGTAATTTCATCGCATTTGCTAGTTTTCATTTTTTATTCGAGTAGAAATGGTGTTGGTTCGTTGTAAAAATATTGATACAAAATGGTGGCAGAAAATGGCGGACTAAAGAAAGGTAGCGGTAGCTTAAATAATTCGGTAATTGGAATAATTATTCAAAATTCTTAGTACAAAGCCATAGTCTCACAGTTTATACAGTTGGGCAACGAATGTGTACTATGCAAAGCAAGGGCCGAGACCCCGCGTGACGAAGGCCGGCGCGGGCTGCGTACTCAAAAAAAGCCAAAAAAGCTGCAAATGGTTTTTAAAGCATGAAAATTTGTGCAGTTGATCTTAAGGCCATACATATCAAATTGACACGTGCAACCGCTTAAAAATATATATTTTATATTAATATTAAAATAATTAATTAATTAATGGCCGGCGTGCGGCTCTTAACGATATCATCCGCCGCCGGGCCCTCATATAATGGTAAACACAAACTGGGGTGCAATTGTGTAAGACTATCATATTCATTTGACAGCCAAAAACGTACGATTTCAATCGTCATACTGGCTGATATGCTTAGATTTAGAAATCGTATTGTTTTAGCCGGTAAATAAATACGACTTTTTTATACAATTGAACCTGTGTTCTGTCTTCGGATGTATTTTTTTTCTAAAAAGAGTAAGTATATAAAATTTTACAAATTTCCCCGTCATGTGAGGTAAGTTTCCAATTATTCGAAATACATACCTTAAAAACAACATACGTTTAACTTAGGGTTAGAATATGGTTATGAAGGTTAATAGTACATTATGATACAAGTGAGCTGCGCTGAACATTACAGTCGAGGCGGGATTGCAGGCCGAGCCAAAGGCGAGCCCGTAATGGAGCCAAATGTAATGTCTATGTAATGCTCACGCGTTTCATACGACGTTTTTCAACACACTTGCGAGGAAAAATAATAAAATTTCACTGTCTTTTTTTCCACATAATCGAAACCACAGCTGCGAACAACTGACAATTTTCATTGAAAAATGGCGGCGGAGATTTCGTTTTTTGCGCAGATGGAAATAGAGGCACTGACGCATCCGCCAAACAGCCAAATATTAAATATTAACAAACAGAATATCTTTGTATTTACAACAAAAATTTGAGTTAATTTGTTGATGAAAATAAATAATTTGATAAACTTAAATGATTATTTATTATATTTTAACTGAGACAGTTTCTTTATTCGCAAAAACTTCACTATTTCTCAAGACATCAAAACTCTTTGCTAAGAAAAAAAAAACACTAATGTTTACATTAACATGAAGCACTAGTGCGATAATGTAAAGTAAAAAGCACGCGTGTTTAATATGCTGCATTATGACCCTAAGAACGCTGCAATAAGGGCCACTTTATAAGCAAGTGTGTTGAAAAAAAATTAATAGGTATTAAATGTACCGGTTTTTTTCGAAATATTAAAGTAAAATTTTTCGCTACGCACGTCATTTCGGGGTAATGAATTCTTATCATATTTTTTACATATAAGTATGTACGTACATATATTAATAAATGGTTAGCTGAGAATAATAAAATTATCAATTTTATGACAACTGTTGCAGTACTGTGTAGGCACACGGGTGACGGTATCGCCCGACATCAAAGGAGTTGCCCTACTGTATAGATTGTAAAACTGTGACAGAGCTTTGCATGGTATCCAAATTATAATGCATTTTATATCTGTTTCTAATTTTACGCATTTATGATCAGCTTAATGGTTACTTTCCATACTGCCTATCTTAGCAACTACTTCTCTTGATCTCTAGCTAATTTGGATCAGTCTGTTTAAAATTGTTATTTACGGGGCTACTCGAAAACATATATTTATTTCAGAGTCTACACCGCGTTAATATTAACAACAGTAAACTGATTTATGACTTCGTCACTGTTTCACTAATAAAATGAAACATGTGGTTGTTATAATAGCTTCATTAGGGCGAGTGCATTCCAACGTGTTAGGTTATCTAAAATTAAAATAATACCACATTCTTCTTCAAAGTTAAGAATTATTGGTTATTGATAAAAATACATTTCCAGCACTATCGTGCCTCATGCCACTACATGGGTTAAACAGCTTTGTAAATGATGTGGTGGGAAAACCGATTCTCTGGCTATAGCTGCAGGAAGTCATTCCTGTGATCGGACTGTACGCTTGGTTGGCACATGCTCTACATTCTGTCGATACTCGCGGCCCGCTGGGCTCTAAACTGCGAAAATAGGACAGCGTGTAAAGCGCATTTATATGCTTTGTCTCGCTTTTGCAATTGATTGCGAAAACATGGAAGCATGACATTTATGCAAGTGTGGACGCGTAAGTAGAGTTCGCGCCAAACTTTTAGTCGCCTGAGTGAAGTTAGCTCCAGCGAGACGGATAGAGATAGATGAAAGAGAGAGATAGACATAGACGAACTTCAGTGGCGACTATAAGTTTGGCGCTAGTTATAACGGAACGTCTCTCTCGTAGGCACCGGTAACGGTTCGGGCGGGGGCGGAGCCACGTCCGAGTTCGTTCGGAACGAGCTCCGAGCGGTGGTGGGCGCGCGCAGCTCGCGGCCCGACCTGCAGCAGCTGCAGCCCGACCTCGACCCGCTCATGCACTTCGACATGCCCACTTCTGGTAAGATACTTAGCGCAACTATCTATGTAACCATCATTGTCATTCAAAGCCATCTCCAAGTATTTTAAGTGTAACTAATATCTGTTTCGATGTTCTACATGAGTGTCCACACTGTTGATATTGCTGTTGAATGTTCTAATGATAGGAGTAGGCGCTAGGCGAGCAGTGAGCCTGCATTTCACTGCTTGATGACATGATCTGTGTGGGTAGGTGGCGAGGGGGCGGCGACGCGCGCGCGCACCACCTGGCCGCCCGAACAGCACGCGGTAAGCGTCCGACCACACGGACACGCCCTTCTCTGTGTTATTTAGACAGTCTGTGCGACGCTGTGTGTGTGCAGGCCGACTTTACACTATTACACTTTTACTTAGACGCTCAATTATATGAAGGAGAAATATACCGTTGTTTTTGTGACAAGGATGAACCAGTCCCATATTGAAAATTGTTTCAATGTCAGACAGTAGATGATTGAAGTAATGTCTTGAAATAAATGGTATGTTTCTAGAATGTTCAAGCTTTTGTGATGTGTCTGATACTACTATTTTATTATAGCGATGATGTCTATTCCGTATTTAAGTAATATTCATTGCGATCGTTTTAGTTGAGGTCTTAATAACAGTTACATTTTGCTTGTAGGGGTAAAACGTGAGAGCTTCTTATTATTTGAAATGTAGGGTGATATCGCATGTCAAGGACGGTATACAATGGTGAAGGTTTTGAGCTATTTATCATGTATCATCGATACAAAATTACAGAGTATTGTTTTCGCAATAGTATGCTTATGTTTGCTTTCGGACATTTTCTTGAAGCGTCCCAATTGTTTAGTTTATTGATTTTTGTAGAGTAATTGATAGAGAAATAATACGTTACTTGTGCCCCTGTCTTGCGATGGTACTCGTTTATTTTTTTGACAAGTCTTCGGTAAAATAGCATCCCGATTTACCTTGGGCCTAGACTCTAGCAAAGTTGACTTATAATGAACTTAACAAAGAAAGAAATAAATCCACGTATAAGCGAGTACTATCCTACTACAAGTGGGCAGCATTTAGCGGTTTGCATGGTACTTGAAACATTTCAGTCAGTTTCGATTCTTCTTTAGATTGAGAGATTCGCTTCTAGGATTTTCTTTTAACGGCGATTGTTACTATATTTTTAAGAATGAAGTTTTTTTTTGTGATGATGAAGTGTAATAAAAAATTAATTTAAACTCCATTTTAAATGGTGATTTTACCTACATGTTTTGCTTCAGTAATCTACTCAATCATTAAACATAAACTGAACATGATTACCACAAAAATCATGCAAAATATAATTATTTATGTTTTCGACCAAAAATCTGGTGTCGCGGAGATAGTATTGATCTCGTTATCGAAAGTGCTCAGACTTATCAGTCGATAAAGGGATCAATGGTAATCTCGGTGTGCATGCACCTGGCAGTGCATTAATGGCGATGTGTCGTGTTGGTGTACAGAGTACTACGGAGGCGGGCTCGGCGGAGGCGGCGGCGGCGGCGGGCGGTGATGAGACGCAAGCGGCGGCGGAGGCGGGCGCGGGGGCCGGGGCGACTGGCTCGGGGGCTAAGGCCTCGCTGCTACAGAAGCTGCTGTCCCAGTGACGCCCCGCGCCCGCGCCACCCGCCCCCCCCGCACCACCCGCGCCCTACGCGCGCTGAACGCATGCATTTATTACATTACTTGGAGCGGACGGTCTAACAGATTCCATCGTAACGGGCGTCTTCAAGTGACGGTCTACGCGGTACCTCTCTGGCTGTAAACTCAACTCGATGAGCATAACATAGTACATACATGTATTTATAGCGATGTCTTACACGTTACTCGTACTCTTTAGTGATATTTACGAGTTGTAAAAATATTTTTATTGTTAGGTAATGTTATATTTTTATCGTTAGTTCCCCAAAAGCCTCATAAAGGTACATCATTATGTATATTTTTTTTACTTGTGTTTCTTTTACGTATCTTGGTCGAAAATATACATCAACGATTAGAAATTTAACGACGATTTTGAAATTCAATTTCTTTTGTGGCGTTATGTACAATGTTTCCGACTGTATACCTAGTATACACACAGAATGTACAATAGAAACTACCTATGTGCAATATTGTATAGAAATACATATTTTGGCGTTGTGAACGTTTTGTATTATATATGCAAAGTCATATGTTACCTGTTATGGCAAAGTAATTTGTATTATAGTAGTTAATATTTGCGTGAACCAGTTTCTTTTAGTGAAGAAATTGATTTTTTTTCTGTATATATTATGTTGTTAAATTAAAAACTGTTGCTTTATTGTAAATAATTTTTGTTACATTTCTTTCATTCTTTCATATTTTTGTCCTGTAATATTAAAATCGTTTTAATGATATTGACTAATTAATAAGATTTTTTATTAGTTTGCAAAAAGAAATCATGTCTAAAGTATTGATTTCCTAACGGTCATTATGCTGTCGGCATCACCATAAGAATGCGGAGCAAACGTATTCATGCAACTCTCGGTCGGTTATAAATCCGCTGTACATTGAAACAATACAATTACTATTCTCTATTATCAAATTGTAATCATTCGCTCTCGCTACTGACTAATATTAATAATAATAAAATTTAGATTCTAGACCCAGGAGAGTAATTGATATGAATTATGAGTGTAAATTGTTAGTAGCCCGCGAGCTCGAGGCTAGACGATATGCAAGTGTTGGAATAATTCAGACTTTCTAAGTACATCTTTTACACTATTATAGGCACAAACATACAAGCTCTTTATATACTGAAAATGGCGATTGGGGAATATAAGTCGTAACATTGTTCAAGGTATGAATTTCATTAAATAGATGTCTTTAAAATTACCATTTTCAATATCTGAGGTAGCGTAAGGAAATTAGGGTCGCACTTAAACGTGTACTGTTTAACAATTCGACAAGTTTAAACTTAACTAAGGATAAGAATTCAGAAGAAAATATTATGTGGTGAATGTGAATTAATGTAACGCATATTTCTGTTGGATATAATCGGTAAATCATGTTAAAATAACAATAATAAATTTTAAAATAATGTCCTCAATAATGCTACTTCCGGGGACCATAAAGGAAATGTCTGTAGCAAATTGGGAGCACTGACAGCGTCCTCGTCATATAAAAAGTTAAATACCCTACGTTATTAAAGTCAAATCCGCGAGACATGAGCCGTGCCCTTGTTCACAATACTAACGCTTTCATTATGGCAAGTAAGTTCAATATTAGATACATCATAGATATCTATCATATTGTTCATATAATTAGGTAAAATGGTTCATGTCTCCTGGCGCGACTCAAACCAAATTCTGCACTGTGACTGGTTAAAGTGGCTTTATAAAACAATCTTGGCTCAATCGATATAAATTTAGCGTATTGTACAATCAAGAAGAAAAATTATAAGCAAGCAAAAATAAGAACTTAGCTGTATGTTCGTATATAAAGTACTTAATAGCAGGCATACATTTTTGAGCGTTCGTTGTACGTTTATCAGAATGTTATTGTAAGTGTATCCCCTCAGGACGCCGCGCCGACTTACCTTGTACTAAGTAGACTACACCTAAAGAAACTGCCATTGTGATCTGTGAAATGCCTACCTAATATTGAACGTACAAATAACTGATACATATGTAGAGATTATCCATAAAACAAACAAAATAACTATGCTGTCTAAGGAATATTAAAGTATTTTTATACATAAAGAAATAGTTGCGAGTTTTAGATTACCGACCAAGTCCCATTGTCGCGTGGAGGTGTTTCCCGTAGATTCCTCGCTCGAACACTCGTAGGGATCTCAATCTAACCATTAGCCGAAGTAGCGGTGTAACTGTTCATTCCATTTTAGTTCTGTTTGGAAACAAGTACATGCATACATCTGTGTGAAGAAATCTATATAAGTACAAGCGAGCGCCTTCGTTAAGTGACGAATGTTACAGCAGATAATATGGAGTCTATTTAGAAATCGGATTGAATTAGTAGGAAAGTGCCGCCACAAGGTTTCAGAAAGATTCAAGACACAAATTGATATATTTTTGCTATGTAAGTGATATCGGACTCGCGGTGAGTTAAAAACGTCCATCGTATTGGGAACTTGTGGAAATAAGTTTAAGGGTGCCTGGTATTTAAATAAAACATATTTTTTCAATACCACCATATTGCATAATATTTTTATTACAGATCGTTAGAAAATTGAAAGTAAAATATTGAAAATATATTATGATATAAATATATGCGGTTATGTATATGAGTGACTGGTTCACTTTGAAAATTATTAAATAAGCCACCTACCCTAATAAATTTCAGATATATAAACATATGGTAAAAACCTTATAATGTATTGATAAATTCATAATTTTTTCAAGGCTTTGCTAAGAGAATTAAATTCTACATCATTATGAGAAACTTGGATTCAAGAAGTACATAATTATTCCTCCAATTTCTTTTGGCAGCTATCTTTACCGGCTCAAGTCTTCCAATACAACTACAAAATAAAGTTTCACATTTTGTCCTTAGCAGTCCTGAAAATGTCATCGAAAATAAACCGATTCTAAAAGTCATCTAAAAATATTCCGTAACAGGTTACAATGTTAATACCTTGAGAAGCAAAAATGGGCCAATATAAAAAATTATGCTTGAAAGATGTGTCTTGTGAATGAGTAAATGATACCTCAGTATAGTGTAATCAGTGTCCCAGATCGTGACAAATTGTACAAACACCGTCAAATTAAAACAAGCTGTTGATAATTGCAACAATGCGTAAATAGTGGGCTGTTTAGATTTCAATATATCTAGATCTAATATTTCAAGATTGCATAGATCCTCCTCTTGTAAATGAATATTCTCCTAACTATATAATACCCATTTGAAGAATCAACAAAAAAAAAATAATTGTACTTCAATAAGTTCAAAGATATAGTAAGGCGAGACCAGTGGTGTTTCTCACCAATTAAACACCAAAAATTATACTTAGTTATTTTTAAGAGAGACCTCAAGAGCAGCCTATTAAAATCCAACTAAAATTACTAAATTTACTTCAACTGTACATTGAAGGATACCAAAACTCGATAAAATCACTCGAGTGAATTTGTACTGTCAAACTAAATGACTTTTCTAAATTAGTGACTTGAAAATGGCTTTATACTTTAGTATATTTTTAAATACGTCATACTACAACTAAAACTCAGCTTTAATGTCATTGTACCATCGAAGTTTATCTCTACATAGTGGCACTCTTCATTCATTTTTGAGATAATTTGTTTTAATGTATTATATAGTAAAAATAGTTGCCTGCGTTGTTTGCTGACTCTTTTTTTTTCGAGTGTTTTTATGTTATACATTAAGAACAAATATTGTCACATATGTAGAGATAAAATTTAGAGATACCAATTAGGTACTAAATCCTAATGAAGACAGTATAATACATCTTGTATTAATTGGTGAGTAACAAAAGTAGTCCCTCCATTCTTATGTTAAGATGGCGGGACCACGTTTTGCTTGATACATTTGATCTCAATGAAGTACATTTTTTTAAATTGAGGTATATAATGAGTATCATATACTAATTAGGAGAATTTTCATTTACAAGAGACAGTCCCGCCATTTTGCCGTTCACGTTTAGATGTTTGAATCATTTTGTACGATTTGTGGCGATTTAACTAAAAATTAAGCATTGAAATGATAAAAAAAATTACGGCTAAATGCGGAAAATGGTCTATATTTGAATTGTTATTAATGTACCTTCGGAATTTTATGTAAGTATGGGAAATATTTGATTGCTTTTTCTGGATATATTAGTAATGTTATTTGTTCAATAATGTAACAACCATCTTTTCCAGAGATTATTTTTACACAAAATATGGTCCAAAGCATCCATCCAAACCTACACATGCAATTATGGACGATTTGATTTTAACATTCATTTTCTCATACTAACCTGTGGAAAAGATGTGATGACTAGACATGTAAAATGTTTTACGAAACATGGATGTGTACGGGAATCTTTGTTTCATACGGAAAACATAATTAGTTTTAGAACTTACGCAATTTGGAAGTAAAATTCTATTATAAATGTACTAAATTGTAATATGAACCTTAGCCTTATTTTTGCACTGTACACCTTTCCTATTTGATTTAACCCGTATGTAATATTGCCAAAGGCAATCTAGCAAGGCAGTAGCTTGTGCAGTGCATAAATAAAACATATACCTCCTCCTTGGAAGAAAATATTTAGTGTGCTAAGTTACAACGAAACTGCGGGTTTACAATAAATATAAACCAAGGAAATCGATGTGTGATATTGATATGATAAAGAACTTGTAGCTAGACGGCAGTCGCTAACACACTGAGATGGCTCCCGTACCACTGATTTTATTTTTTGTATAAAATCGTATCTCTGTCTTGGCCTGTCGTCTATAGTGTACATTTTACAATTTTTAAGTATGCTTTTAGAAATGGGTCATATTTTTTCATCGTAATTTTCTTCTTGTGAAAACTAATTGTGTTTTTCTCAAATAATAGTTACAAGTTGATTATTGGTTTGGTCAGTCGCAGAGAGGATTTTTGCGAGTACGCTTTATAACGTTACCTAGTACATATATGAGTGTTATATTATGTCGTCAGTGATAGTTTACAATGCAATGCCTCCAGCCCATAGATCGATACATACGCGGAATCCACAAACAATTAATAGTACTAGTCTTATTCACTTAGGCAACTATCTTTTTTGCGAGTGACCGTTCAGTCTGTGTTATTTTGTTCTTTATTCAGATGTTAGAAATAAGGCCTTTTGTGTTGCTGTGCATTTCTACACGTCGAATGTAGGTATGTTTATATAAATGTAAATAGTTTAATACACTATATTTTTACGAGTAGGATACACAACCAAAGTTGTTATAAAGTGATGGTTGATTTAAATAATAAATTTAATATAGGTCGTTATGTTTATTTTTAAGAAATGATACAAACTAAATGTACAGTTATATATCGTACATCCAATGTCTTGTCGAAGCCTTTTACACAACCGCCCTGATATTAAAAACGAATTTATTATTTTGTTAAAAAAGACAGATAATACAAAAAGATGATATAATAAATATTAACAGATATCTACGGCTTACAATTCATTATGACTATTTTGTTCCTAGTAGCTTATTCCGAATCATTTGATGTTTGTCAATTACTGAGATAAATTATTGATCCATTATAATTTTATTAACATCCTGAAATATAAATGTTTTAATTCATTGATGAAATCAGACATAATGAGTACATTATTTTAAGTTGTATTTTTTGTACATTCTAGACTCGAAAATACATTAATATCTAAAAAGGAGTGTTTTCTTTATAATGCTTAAGTCTAGAATTACCTCTTGCATACCAAGAAAAATTTTGAAGGTGAAGAGTATTTGAGCGTTAATGATGTTAATTAAAATAAACAGCACCGCGCTCTAGTTAAGGTGCGAGTATCATTCGTTATTCAACTGTAGGCCTTCTTGATAGAAGGCAACTGTACTTATATCAGTGTTTGAACTGTAAACCAAGTCTCCAGTGACTACTTTACGAAGTGACGCGGTAGACGCAATGAATAAATCTAGACATGGTATCCACAGATATTTTTTTCTTAGAAAGCTGTGATTGGTGCCCATATTTCCTATTGACTATAGTGATAATAACTGTTACGAGTTGGTGCAGTATGAATTGGCTCGCTTTTTGGTACCGAAAGTGGAGCCAGAAAACGCACTTTCAAATTGAACAGGTTAGTGTTTTGTTTACTAGGGACACCTTTCCAAATAATTTCATCACTGTTGAGGATCGTTTAGCTATAGTTAGTGCACCTAATTTGTTTTAAATAAATTCTCTTTCTGTAAAGAAGTAAAAGCCGCATTACTTAATATTCGTGGCGGGACTTGTCATCACTCCTTCAGTGGGCCACACAATATTCTCCTGTACGCGATTTCAGAGAAGACTCATAAAAACTGCATACTATGAAACAACCAACTTTCCGCTCATATTACGATGGTAGAAAGAAGTGGGCTTACGACCTTTTCGAAAGCATAGCGTAGACCGACCGACGACCTAAAGGATGTTGCGGGCAGTGGCGTAGCTAGATGGACAAGGGCCCCGGTGCATAGACAAAGAATCGGGCCCTCGCCCCCTCTTTCCACGTAGCTTGAACTTATATTGGCCTTCAAAATTAGTGCATCAGGGCCCCCTGAGCTCCGGGGCCCTGGTGCACTGCACCACCCGGCCCTTCGATAGCTACGCCACTGGTTGCGGGTGTCGGCTGGATGAGAAATGGAGGACCGCTGCCAAGAGTGGCAAAATCTTGGTGTACGAATACGCACACTACAGGCTGATGGATTGTGTACGTCTTAGGTATGTATCGTTCATAAGGATATTGGCCATCAGTCCAGATGGATTAACTTGAAAATAATTATGAAATCATAAGGATCAAACCGACTAGCAGCTCCTAGTCCAAATAATCAAAGGAATTATTTTCGAGTTTTTAGTAAGTATCTACTTTATATCACCCACAGATACTTAGCAAGTGTAGGTAGGTAAGTACGTTTAGACCGTCTTATTGGTATAGCTAGTGGTTGGAATGTCTCAATAACCGATCCAGAGATCGCGCGATCAGATCCCGTAGCGGTACATTTGTGTGGTCTGCGTGATTCGAAAGCACTTTAGTTGTGTCTGGAGTAGCAATAAGGGCTAACTTCCATCCTTAAAATACTTTATAGGTCGTCAATTAAACTCAATACCTGGCTGGCACCCGTACCCGTCGGTGATTCGACGATGTAATTTTTTCTAAGTTCTAAGCAGTATCAAAGAGTTTCAGTGTAACACCAACACGAGTTGACGTAAGTGCTAGCTATTTCATTAATTTGGGCGATGTTATAGTTAACACATCCTAATTAATGCTAAGGTAGGTTGCTTCTAAATTGGTCAACGAGGTCTATACCAGCGGCTCCCAATTTTTTTCGGCTGTGGAATCCTAAATTTTCGCCCTTGTTTTGGCGGAACTCTAATTCCTTTAATAGTCTTAAACGTTGATGAGCAAATCGTTTGTTCTTGAAACTTTAATGTGCTACTTTTGTCTGCGCTTTGAATAAATAGATCAATTTAGGAATGTAATTTCAGTTTTTCGTGCTTATAAACCGATTCAGGAAGTGACGTCATGATATTAGGTTAAATGGTTGGATCCGTGTCAAACCTTAGGATGTGTTCAAGTAAAATAAATATGCCTATGGAAATGTGTGATGATGACGTCACTGAAGGTCAAATAAAAGATAGGAAAACTATTATCCATAACGGCTTTCGAATTAAAAAAAAAATAGAAAAAGAAGAGGCCGATTCGTGAACATAAAAACCAAACTTTCCATTTCCAAAAACCATCTCTGATACCCAATTATTTGTATGTTTCACTTATCGAGGGTACCTATACTGTGAGAACCGTCTTAGCAACAAAATGGCCGTAAAACAAATTCTTACCCCAGAGTTCCGCGAAACACCATTGAGAAACCGCTGGTTAAAATATGTAATAATTTTGTGTTTTGGGTAACATTAACATTTCAGGAACATTTTTACCTTACTTATGTTTATGTACCTACCAAATAAGTAAAACAGTCATACGTGTACAAAGTTAGCATTCATATAAAAAAATTGTGCTATGTACTATTTAGGGTTTAGAAAAAAATGCGCTACTTTTATTGTTCAGACCTTAGACGACCAAAATAAAAAGCAGAACTATTCGCGGCTCGATTTCATTCCTATGCAAAGTCTTCTACTCCTAAGCGCAGCGTAGCAAACAAAAGACATCAACGCACGCTCGTAGCAGCGCTACGAAATTAAAGTAAGTACTATTTCTTCCCGAGAATACCGGAACTTTTACTTGCGAGTACTACCTACAATAACTTATAGAAAGCCGGCAGGCTAAGAAACATATTTTATTTATAAAAAATCTATAGGTACTACGGGTATATTAAAGGTTTATCGTTTGTGTCACGTGGACCATGACAATAGAGAGAATGAATTAATTCTGAAATATGGTGTTAGAGGCGAATGGTGAGAATTAGTTGGACAGAGAAAATAACGGATGAAACTGTTGATTGTCGGCACTTGGTGGAGCTTGGAATACCTACTTATGAACAGAAATCACTTGTACCTACTATCCCACAAAATTATTTAATTTCTAACCGGTTTCGCCTTTATTTTCAAAGTAATTTATTATAATTAGATGTTATAATTAGATGGTAAGTGGTCAGCTTCCTATGCTAAATTAGTCGAACTTATTCTTGACAATTTATAGAGGCACAAAAAGTCTTTTTTAATACACCTGCTCAAAATATGATAGATTACGTGCCTGTTTAGCGTGCGTAAAATGGCATATTTCGCACTCGTGCTTTTTATTATTACTACCTACTGACGCCATCTAGGGGAAACCGGCCACATCATTTAGTAAGCATGTTAAAAATTCAAAACTATTTTAGACGTCATAATTTATAGTATATTTTAACTAGCTTGGAAATTATTATTAAAAAGATTTTAGAAAGGGACATTGGTCTTTGTAGCAGTGTTGCCATTTTAGTGCTTTCGGCACTAAATCTAGCCCATTTTTGCTACGTTTGTTGCCGAATTTGAGAATTTAGCGCCTAGTGGAATTTTAGTGCTTTTTTAACTTTTAAAAATAGCAACACACTTCATTAATTTTTTATCTATGGAAGGGTTTTTATATTATGTTTTCTCTATCACTAAGGGGATTCCCTTGATTTTCCTCTGTACGAACAAAACATGGCGGATATTATGATCTGAATGTGTTCATGTGTAGAGTTCTTGTCACGAAAGAAGTCCCACGGATTAAGGCGTTTTCGTATTTATGCTTTAACAATAAGTGTTTTGACAGCGGACTTCGTTCGTGACAAGAACTTTACTAGCGAGTAGGTAAGTAAGTATACCTACTCCCAAGAAATAAAATTCGTTTGCTTTAATTTGTTTGATTTCTCGGTCTTCCGAGAAATGTAAATTGAAAAATGATTATTTTAGCAAGGCAAGCTCCTCGCCTCACCAAGTTCAATAATGATGGTGGATGGTTTTCTCTAAGTTTAATTACAACTTTATATGTTTTCATATAGTTTGTTTTTTTTCTTTAAATCAATTTATTACCTAGGGGCCTAGCATGGTGCCTCTTTAACACCATTTGACTGTAAATTCCATACATTTACTCTCAAATGGTGTTTAAAATGGTGATAAAGTGGCAACCATGTTAGGTGTGCTACAGCGAAATTCAGTGCTAAATCTAGTGTTTTTTGGACCTATGAATTTCATAGAATCTAGCGCCTTTTTGCAGAGATTTAGTGCTCAATCGATTTTTTTATCTGGCAGCACTGCTTTGTAGTACAGATTGGCGCCAATCAGACTGCGTGTTCTTCAGTCGACTTGTATCTGTTTTGATTTGCAACAAAATTGCTTTTATTTTATTATTTCATGTAATTTTTCGCAGTTGTATTTGATACACGTGCGAAAGTGTTGATATTTCTCTTCCCGACGGTAAATATCAACCTTTTCGCACTTGCATCAAAATGTACTATTTCGTAATTTGCAAACAGGGTATTGAACCTTGGCCCTGACCATTTACCGAATTTAAAGGATGAATTTGGCTACACAGGTTGAAAATGAATCCCCTAACTTGAACTCTATTAATAAGAATCACTTCAAAACCGTAAAAAAGTTTTGATTCTCCTGTTTCGAATCAATGGCCAACCTACACGACGCGACATGTGATTAACAATAGACAGTACATATTCCTGGCAGTAAATAAATTCGTAGAGCGTCGTCTCTGTCACCGGAGTATTAGTGCTTCTTTCGACGGTCGATATCTTTTTTTTATGAATCGTGACAAAAGTATGTAACAAATACTTATGTATTTTTTATTTCGAAAACAGAACAGTTTTCTTTGTTATAAACATTTCAACCTGTATAAACGAAAGTTACTTATATATGTATATGTTACGGGTAAAGCCCGAAGTCGGGTAAAGGCCGAAAAAAGTCAAAAATAGGTGCGACGACGACGGTGAGTGGGTGCCGAGCGAAGCGGAGCGGATTCAATTAACCCATACATATTTTATTTACGAACGTCTCTAATATAGAAAAATAAATACAGAATTGTTTTCTTGAGGTGGTCGCTCCAGGATTCGTTCCCAAACACAGATGACTTTCTCATTGTTGAATAAAAATTAATAAATAGATGTGATTAGTGGCATTACGCGACAAAATTAATAGTTTGATGTCCATTACGCTTTTCTGGCAAAGTTATGTTATTTTGTGCGTGTTAGACTGTTCGATTTTGGTGCCATAGTTTACAGGGAAATTTAATATTTACTGTGTTTTTGTGGGTCAAAAGTTTTATTTTAGTAGTATTAAAAATAATATGATCATAATAGTAATAGTATTGACTGTACCTGACATTAATGAAACAGCCACTAATTGACATTAATTATTTATAATACATATGCACATAATGCAATGAATATCTGACTCCTGTAAGCTAAGAGTTAGCATATTCCCGTAATTTCAGTTTATAAATGTTATTTATAGCCAAAACAAACATTAATGCAATATTTTTACATGCTTTTTTTGAGCTAAGCATTACTTTTAGAAAATCCTTTTTACCTATACGTGCAGAAATCCGATACTACGAAGTACTCTCATTTGTTCATGATAAAGATATCAAAGTGAAACCAACATTTTATTTTCATAACTTTACTCGATTCAATATTGCTGACTTTGCTAACAGATGCCGGCACATTTCAAGTTCAGTGTATACGATATTAATTCGCCCTTGTATCCCATTCCTAGGGCCGTCTCACACCCTGCGGGGGGTCGACGGGCCGCGTCTACGGCTACGGGAATCCTCGGGCCCTTTACCGACTACCGAGTCTTGTTCCCTAGCTCTAGTCCTATGTCGCGCGTTTAGCCGTTCGGACGCATGCGTTGCCGACGGAACCCTGTTGCGTTTCTGTACGCACGTCGCGGTACCCCCAATAAAGTATTTTACCGTGAAGGTATGAGATAATGTGGTTAGGCCTGTGCGAGGGCCGGCTGTGACATCGGGAGTATGCCCTGGAACTGTCCGTGGTCGCGGGACCAGCGGTCTCCAGTGGTCAGCGCGCCTCTACATCTCTTGTTGCAGGTTGGTCAACCGATCACTTCGATAACATACTCTTATCTATGCTATGTCTTTGTTTTCTTTTGAGTAAACCCTGTTTTAATTGCCTGTATGGTAAAATTAACTTTAACACTAGCTTGACCAATATTATCTAGTTCGCTAACTATCTTAATTAGTTCTTAAGCACGAGCCTGTCTAATTCAAACTTTCTAAGCTGCTAAGTAACCCTAGGTCGACAGCAAGATGACGACAAGCCTTTGATCCTACTCACACGATACACTTTGGTTTTATGAGTAGATAGGGACAGTGAATGAACCCATTATTATTTTTAATAAGTCTCGGCGGCTTGTGAGTCTTCGTCCTTACCAACTTTACCAATTGGTTTTACCAAAAGTAGTTTAATGGGAGCACATTTGGATAGATATGATTCCGAGGTGGTATGTTAATGTAAAATCCATTAAAGAGAAATATTGTATTTTATTATTTACTATACGAGTACGTATGTCCATGACAACTTGCCCGCTATGCGCTTCTATAAAAAGTCACAAATCGTAAGTGTAACGTAGCGTGATGATGATTTAAAGCCCATGTTCTCATGTAATTTTGATGTGGTTTATGTAATTTTGATGTGATGCGTATACATAAATAATCTATGTTTATTGATCAGTAAAAATCACACAGGCAAAAACTCCAAAACTTACTAACCGCTTTATTTGAAACCTTAAGTTACATAAATACGCATCAAAAATGTATTTGAATTCGGGTTATTTAGAGAGTCTATTGCTGCCAAATAAGGTAAGAACCCGACTCTACAAAAACATTTTTTTACTCTGAGGCAGGCACGAGCGGTACATAATCCGCTAACTAAATGCATTGGCTCTTTCTACCTGCGGTGTCCCCATGCTTCACACGTAAACAATAAGTGGTTTTGTAACTTTGTCCCATGGCTTTAGGGAACAAAAGTTGTTTGATAGCGTGAACGGACACGACGTACATAGTACAGTACGTGTTATTCAGTCGTCAAGGTCACTGAATAATGCGGAGCCTGAAGCGAGAGTGAGGTAGAGTCTGGGTGCACGTCGGTTTTGTAGGTAGAGTCGCTGCTAGTATCAGCTGCTGCTCGATCCTCAGTCTGTGCCGGTAGAGACGGGGGAGCAGTCGCAGCCGTGCGCTCGCTGTACCTGCCATACTAAAACATTATAGATTCCTACAATACCATCATGCATTTTACAAAAACAATATTTTTTAGAGCTAAATATTATTTTTAAAAAGAAGTAGAGAAAAAATCAAGAAATGCGTAGGAAACAATTGGCGAGTCACCTTATCAAATGTTATCACCGTAAATAAACAAAATGTTATAATGTTACAAAATGCCTTGGAATTGCTTGTGGGGTTACGAACCGCCGACAGCCTGCAATGTGAGTGGACCTCTTCATTTACTGCTGCAGGTAATTTATACTTTATTGCGTAACAGGTAAGTACACGATATATCATGAAATTTTCAGGAGACACAGTCCACAGATATTTTCTCCATCTCTCCCGGGGTACAAACTTGAAATAATAATTTGGTCAAGTGCTAGTCGAACTCGCGCACAAAGGGTTCCGTAAATAACAATAGCAACATCAAGGTGACACAAAACAAGTCGATAAAAAGATAGCGCCTGACAAACAATTTCGGCTCCCGCTGTGTACGGAACTCTAATATTTATAATTATTTGTTTTACTTAGAATATGTACAAAAATCTGACCAAATTTTAAACTTGTATGTATTACTGTCTTAATGATGGAACTGAACAAATAGATAATTAATATAATAATAGAATTTAAATTAACATTCGAACTGTAAATAAATACAAATACGTTAAATAAAAAAATATTAGGCCTAACTCCGCCCATTTGATTAGTCTAGCTAAGAAGAAGGACAAGAAACTTAGCAAGATCATGTCTTTCTTATAGTATACATATTTGTTTGGGATAAAAAATTCCCGTAGAACATGACAAGGGGCAATTTTTATTTCGCGTTTTTTCAAAAGTATTTCTGGAAGTGGTTCAGGAAGTGGAGCATGTGGTTTAATTTAATGAGCACGTCATGATTACACCGTGTATACCGTCTTCAATCGGTCCGAAGCATGGTGGGACACATGTTTGTGAGCTACCCTCTTACTCGCTCCCAAAAAACATAGGGGGGATTTGCGAGTGACATGGTGGTACCACCACAGTTGAAGAAAATGCAAAGGCTGTGTTTTCAATTGAAAACAGTAGTCCGTCCAATCTAATAAAGTAAAAATAAAGAATAATTACTGTTGTAAACATAAACCCATTATCTTAAACATAGAATAGCGTTTTTCTTTAGAACGCTCTCGTGTGAATGTTTGCTAGATACTAATACAATACCTAACAGAAAAAAGAATGGGTTTAAAATGAATGCATAATAACTATATTAATAAAATAACCAACTGTAATTATTTGTCAAAACATGTACAAACAAACATTACTTCTGTATCAATTAATATCACCCAACAGCACGATCAAATTAATGACTGTACTCAAACATTTCTGAAATCTATGGCAACCACGGATATTATAATAATGCGTGGTATCCCGCATAATACCTATTGTTTCCCAAAATGCTATCAAAATGTTATCAAGTCTTAAACGAATATATGTGAACGAACAAGGCAGCGATTCTCGCAAAAATTTTCACACGCTTTGCTTTTCATACGCCTCTGTTTATCGCGTCATAAATGCTGTGTGATGATAATTCTATGAACTACATATAACTCCTTAAAAGACACGTAAAGCATGTTATGAATACGGAACACAGGTTTATATTTTAAAAGTTTGATACGTTTCTTCATAAAGAGCTTCTAAAAGTCACCCGCTTTCGGCCTTCGCAAATTGTCGCATGTGCGAGAATCGCCGTCCTGATCTCTAGATTTCTCCATACTTCAGACCTTGTAACAAAAATAGCCCTCACATTGCACTTTTTATTATCCGTTTCTGCCTTTTTGTACCCAAATTAACCTACGTCCTACGGTGCTGCCTACTTTGGAAATTTACTACACGTCTAAAAATTATTGATAATACTCTACAGCATCGGTCGGCAACAGGATATCGGTATCAGGACCGCGAAAGGTCGAAACTTGGGCCACCGAATATTGTTAATTTGCTTACCCTACCCACCTATCAAATAAAAATATTTTATGATGATGCTGATGATGCTTATATAGTGAAACCGGTTGGGTAGTGTAGAATTAAATATTATCTGTGGAAAAGTACAAGTGTTTTTTTATCACAACAATAAAAATATTTACATAATTTTAAAGAATAATAAGAATATAAGAATCATATATTATAATACGTATTTTGTTTTTTATAATTACCTTACATAATAGGCATGATGACTAAAAAATTTTTATTAGTTCGTTTGTTAGATTATCAGAAAATATTGGACACGTATTTTTTCTTTTTTCAATTAAACAAAAAATGACGAAGATATAGCCCGCTGAAGTTCCGCGTGACGTCACATCTTAGTACAATTTTACTTAGAAGTGACGTCATTTTCCCCCACTCCCAAACTTTGACGCGCTTTATCTCTGTCATTTTATGTTTGAATGACAAAAGAAAAAATACGTGTCCAATATTTTTTGATAATCTAAATGACGGACTAAATAGAATAATATTTTGTTTACCCTGTGCACAAGCCTATTATATATTATTACATAATTATAATATAATATTAATAGTCAAAATAAAAGATTTCAACTAGTAAGTATTATGAGCTTTTTTTTTGATCTCGATATAACTTTTCAACAGTATCCCGGACCCCATTTAAAGTTACTTGCTGACCCCTGCTCTACAGTTACGATAACATTTGGGTAACCTCTGTGTATCAATTTAGTGGGTTCCCTTGGAACCGCGGTGACCTATTTATGCATTTCGGCACTTGTGTTGCAATGCAGTACACTGTTTGCCTGACCTACTGAACCAATTTTTAACTTTCTGTTGTTATCTTAGTTTACGTTACGTATACCCACTAAATTGCTATAAAAGAGATTTTTTAAATGTCTAGAAAAATAATACAAATTACAGTCGCAGTTTTTTGAAAACGATTACATATGAATATGTAGGTACATATTATTTGCACAAAGCACCAAGGTAGGTTAGGTAGGACTGTAGGTTAGTCGTTTCATACATATGGATGGATAACATCAACGTTTCCCACGCGGAATGCGCGACTAATGAGACAATAAAAGATAATTGGTGCATAGAAGCTGAATCCACTGCCAGGAGGATGACATGGAAGGGCCAATCTTCTTTGAAGATATCTTCCTCCGTACGGACCGGTTCAAGGATGTATGTTTCGCGCTTCACTGAAACCGAACAGCCTTTGAAGAAATGAGAGTGACGTAACACGGTACCTATCGGAAAGAGGTCACTGCTGTATCTATGTGTGTGTGGTAAATTATCCACGGTTCCATGGGCGTAAATAAGGGGGGGGGGCGTTAGGGGTTCTGACCCCCCAAAGCATACGCGGAAAAAGAAATATTTGCGTAATTCAAAGAGCAAAATTCATACTGAAGACTCAGTAAGAGCTCAGTATCAACATTTGATGAGATGACCCTTGTTGTGAAATTCGTAATTTTTTTTTTGGTGTTCCCTACCTATCCACGAGTCAACTACTATTAGGATGATGATTTTAATGAATGTTCATCCATCCAATCCATCAGCCTGTTTCGTCCACTGCCGGACATAGGTCTTTCCAGGATTTCGCCACTCTTGGAAGAAATGCCCATACTCACACACGCTTGGCAGGTGGGTTAGTGAGCGCGATGCCGAAAACCTTGCACCAGTGACGCCGCTGCTCGTCACCAGTCTGTTTTATATAAGGCCCCGGCAATTGGGAATGGAGGTTTTGTCTGAGAGGTTCTCATACTCTCCCCCGAATAATTTCGGGAGGGTTTGCGAATAAGATGGTGGTACCTCCACAGTCAAGCCCGGCATCAGCTCTACCGCCTAAAATAAAATATAAATTTAATGAATGGATTAGGATGTCAATTTGTTTGCATTTTTGATCCCATGAGAAAGCTATTAGCTCTAGAGCGAGTGCCGGGTTTTACTTAACCGTATGATGACGGATAGCTAAGTTAGACTGTATGTTAGGTAAGTATATGATTAGGTTCCACTTACAAGTTTAAGTTTTGTTCCAATCCCAGTTCAGAGATCTCTTCTACGTTTTTGTACGAGTAACTTTAAGAATAAAAAATCTCTGTGCAAAATGTTACCTTGTAAGGTTCCTTGGAAAAGGTTTTTGGATATTATTAATGGTCTAAGGATAAAGGAAACCGAGCAATTACTATTTAAGGAAACCGGGTCGGAAAAAGGACCAGATTTTATCCTGCGTGGAAAATGGGCTACCTATGAAAAGGAATTCGTAGCGATCGTAACAATTTAAAGCATATGTTTTAATATTATATGTGGTTTTGATTATATTGATACCACGTTCTGTTTATCCAACATACAGTGATGATTCTCAGTCTGACGCAGCAACAACATTGCATGATCGCCTCAACGTTACATTTCACAATTTTAAGAATAATTTAAATATTGTACACATCAATGCGCAAAGTATACCTGCCCACTACTCTGATCTTCTCGCCTCTTTTAGTAATCAGCGTATTGATGCAATATTTATCTCGGAATCTTATCTGAAACCTTCCCTGCCATCTACGTCATTCAGTCTGCCCGGTTTCCGTCTCCTCAGAAATGATAGGGTGGGCAGAGGCTGCGGTGGCGTAGCAATCTATTTGAGGTCCGATATCCCCTGCAAAGTTGTCAATCAATCACCTAGCGAGTATTCTGGTTTTGCTGAACACCTTTTCATTGAAATTTATCTTCACCACGCCAAACTACTCTTAGGCGTCTTCTATCCTCCTAATCGTAATGTCGATTATTTTGATTCATTTGAAACAATGCTTAGTGACCTCACCCCTCTATATGACGACACCATTATTCTCGGTGATTTCAATACTGATCTTCTCAAAAATGATACTCGCTCCTCTAAATTATTGTCCATCGTTTCCAGTTTTAATCTCCACATTTTACCTCTCGTTGCTACACATCATGCGCCACACTGTACTCCATCTCTCCTTGATTTAATTATTGTTTCTAGGCTTGATAAAGTTGCTTCGCATGGTCAACATAATGCCCCTTTCTCCTATCATGATCTTATTTTTCTTTCGTACAAAGTGCGTCCTCCTAAATATAAGTCCAAATACCTCCTTCTTCGTAGTTTTAAGGGTGTGAACCTGGAGGAGCTCAGGGCTGATGCTTCTGCTGTTGACTGGTCTCCTGTTATTGACTGTGCTAATATTGATGACAAGGTTACCAACTTTAGCAGACTGCTTTTGAGTTTATTTGACAAACACGCCCCTATCAAAAAAGTTAAAGTTAGACACCTTCCTGCGCCGTGGCTGACTCAGGAGATTCGCAACTGTATGGCCAAGCGTGACACTGCAAAGCGTAAATTAAAAAAAAGTTCAACAGATGAAAACTTTGATCGTTACAAAAAGCTGCGGAATCACTGTAATAGGATGTGTAGGGATGCCAAGAGACGCCATATCCACGAGTCCATAGATAATTATAAGCCAGCTCAGGTTTGGAAATTTCTTAAGACATTGGGGATCGGCAAGTCACCTGCTCAAAATGTAAATAACATAGACTTCAATGCTCTCAATCAGCACTTTTCTGCTATTCCAGTCTCTCTAAATGACTACACTAAACGTACAACTCTTCGTAACTTAATCAACAAGTCGAAACCCAATTGCACTTCCTTTTCTTTTAATACTGTTACTACGAGTGACGTTAAGAAAGCCATTCTCTCCATATCGTCAAAAGCTGTAGGTGATGATGAAATCTGTTCCCAAATGCTTCTCCTTATCCTTGATGCTCTACTACCCACCATCACACACATTCTAAATTATTCTTTGATAACGAGTTCCTTCCCGAGTGCTTGGAAAAGAGCACATGTCATCCCGTTACCTAAAACCTCTAATCCTACTTTATTCTCTCAATATCGTCCTATCTCAATATTGCCTATCCTCTCCAAGGTCCTTGAATCCATTGTCCATAATCAACTTGCATCATATCTGTCCCAGAACAATTTACTTAATCCCTACCAATCTGGCTTTCGTCCTGGGCACAGCACTGTCACTGCACTACTGAAGGTAACAGATGACATTCGGTCAGCAATTGACAAACAGCAGATCACTGTTTTAGCACTGCTAGATTTTAGCAGTGCTTTCAATTGTGTTGATTTTGATATACTTTTAGGGGTCCTGGGTTCTCTTAACGTATCTCCTCTAGTAACTGAATGGTTTGATTCCTATCTTCGCTGTCGCCAGCAGTGCATACGCTCTGATGATAACTCCTCTGAGTGGTGTGAGCTCACTGCTGGTGTACCGCAAGGTGGCGTTCTCTCACCTCTCTTGTTTTCTGTTTTTATAAACTCTATTACTGAAACTTTAACTTCTCACTACCATCTCTATGCAGATGATCTACAGCTTTATTGTCATTTTCCTACCGATCAAGCTGAGTTAGCTATTACTCAGTTAAACACCGACCTGCAAAAAATTAAAGTATGGGCAGATGCACATGGACTGCTTGTCAACCCTAATAAATCACAGGCTATGCTGCTTGGCAGTAGGTATATGTTAAATTTACTTAAGGGCACTGGAACATCTTCTGTAAACTTCGATGGTACTGTTATTCCATTTTCCAACACTGCTAAGAATCTGGGCGTTATTTTTGACAGCACACTTTCTTGGGTCACACAGATCAACGAAGTAAGCAGAAAAGTCCATGGAGCTTTTCATTCCCTGAAGCGACTCCAGAACTTCCTCCCTTACAAAACTAAAGTCTCTCTTGCACAGTCTCTTCTCCTACCGCTTATTGACTACGCAGATGTCTGTTTTCTTGATGCCAATGTGGAGCTGGTCAATAAGCTTGAACGTCTTCAAAATCTTGGTATTAGATTCATCTATGGTTTACGTAAATATGATCATGTATCTCATTTTCGTCGTGAGCTTCAATGGCTCCCCATTCGACTTCGTCGTCACTTTCATATTCTAACTCAACTCTATAGTATAATCAATAACCCCCTTTCCCCTGATTATCTCCGTGTTCGTTTTGAGACCCTGTTTTCAACGAACAAAATTCCCCGATCACACACTGTTTCTCTCCTTAAAACCCCATTACATAGTTCTGCGTCGTTTAGCAAGTCTTTTAACGTTGAGGCTGTCAGACTCTGGAACTCGCTTCCAGCAAATATTCGTGATTGTCCCTCTATGAATATATTTAAAAGGCGACTCAAAGAGCACTATATATCACTCTCATGAGTATCTTTTAGCATTTTAATATAGTATCATTAGTATATATGTATGTATTAGTATTCTTATTTATATATTAATAAGTATATATGTATTAGATTATGTATTATATATTATTATATATCATTAAATTATTAATAAATGTACACTTATGTATGTCTACCTATTTACTATCTTTTCTCTAATCCCCAGAGGTAAACTGGAAGAAATCTCTTCTTAGAGATAAGTTTGCTTTTGTACATGTTTATTTGTTTAGTTTTATTTAAAAATAAGTTTTTAGTGTACAATAAAGAATAAAGAATAAAGAATAAAGAACATAATATAATGCGATCGATTTTTATATTTATGCGGTTGCCATAAGAATAACAATTATATGTGTAGCGTAAATAAGAAGAAGTAGATTTTTTGCTCAGTTAAAAGTGCAGCAAGCGACTCTGTAATGAACGAGTAATATTCCACGCTCGCAATGGAATGTTTTGTTTGATGCTTCTTGAAAATTCCGCACAGTATGGTTCTATTTTTAGCTAGATGAAATAGTACTCGTAAATATACATAATTGTTTATATCTTAGACCATGACATGAGTGCCAGCCTATTAATTAAAATGGCACTAACTAGCATAGTCGTAGCATGATGCATTGTAAGATTTAAAAGTTAGCTCTTATACCTTAGACCATTTAACACGGGACCTGGCAAAGCACGACTCTTAGTGCTGAAATTATTCTGCCGTTTTCCACGGGAGGGGAGGTAAACACGCACAGCACACATTTAATATTAATAATAATAAATTCATTTATTTCAGGCTATAATTTACTCATTCACGCACACTCCTGCAAAAAATTGATATGTCACACTAAATCAAAGGCTGCAACACAAACACAAAACGCGCACACAAGCAAACTTACATGAACAAATTGTTCATTACTTCGGCAGAGGGGAATAAGTGCGCTTGCCTAGTCCCGTGTTATATGGTCTAAGTCTTATACTAAACGAAATTCCATAAGGATCGTTTCATAGCTACTTAATTAATTATCAATGTACTGAATGATCGATACTAATTCATTGTTGCCTGGTACCTGTGACTAAAGTTTTATAGTTCTGATGCCCTTGGCGGGCAGTAGAGTTAACGGTAGAATGCTAATGCGACCCGCGACTTTGTGGTCAACTAATGTCTCGTATGCCGGGCACAAAGTAAGGTACATGCGGAGTATGCGGTTCAACTAGCGACTTCCCGGTTTGCTTGCGCAAGCGCCGGTGAAGCTGCGTCCACCCACGCCCATACACCGCTACCGCTGCGCCGACGCTGCAAACAAACACGATCAAGTTCATTGTCACACAAACACGAAACCAATTTAAATATTTAAGTTTTCTAAGCACCTTCTTTGCTTAGAACCATTTTGTAACGTGTTGGTCTTTATGAATGTGCATGGCAAATTGAGGTGTGGTCCCGTGTGGTTACATCGTTTTTAGGGTTCCGTACCCGAAGGGTGCCAAACGGGACCCAGCTATTACTTAAGCCTCCGCTATCTGTCTGTCTGTCCGTCCGTCTGTGACAGAGGTCTACAGCTTCAGCCCTAATAGGTAGAAAGTTGACATTTTCACACGATATGTATTATTTAGTATAGCTTTTACTACGAAAAATAGGTTATTTGTTTCAACTCTATCTTAAAGGCGGTAATATATAGAAGTTTCAAATTTGATATATACGATAATTAACGAGTAAAAATTAGGATTCCGTACCCAAAGCATGCCGAATTATATGACAGGCGCTATCATTTCAGCGACTTTTTTACGCCTTTATGTTGCTATGGTATTTATAAGGTCCTACAATAATAAGATATAATAATTCTAGGGTAGATTGTGTACCGTTAACTCATCACATCCCAGAAGAAAAAAAGTTTTTTTGATCAAGTTATTTTACACTTCCCAGTACAAAGTGGTTCAATCAGCTGACTAAATTTCTATGATAAGGAAAAAAAAAGTTCGCGCAAAAAATTTTTTTTCGCTGAATATTTTTCTATTAGGGATACTCTATCATCTCTTAATTTTTTTTCACTTTGAATTGTAGGACCTTATATACATTTTTTATAATATTTTTAGGGTTCCTTACCCGTTTTGTGTGGTGGTACTGAACTCTTTGTGCGCGTGTCCGATATGCACTTGGCCATATTATTAATAGACCGTGTGCAAGTTTTCTTTCTTGTTTCGTTAAATCCTTTACTGCTTATAAATCGTGACGACAAACTGAAACACAAATTTCAATGGAGTTTGCTCCAATAGGTCAAAAAAGCTCTATGCTAAGATAGATATATCAATACAAGCAAGGAACATTCATTGTAAGTTATGTATCAGGGTACCATCTCAAACGCAGTCATTGTGTTCGTCTATCCATTCATGTGTTTATCTCTCTATAAGTTAATTAGGAGCATGTGCGGGGTGTGCGAGCACAATAAGGTCTTTATGTCGCGGCCTCTTTGATTTGTTCCTCCTTACGTAATGAACTCACTTGCCATAGCCTTCACTATCATTGTTCAGCTACATTAATTCATGGATGTAATGGAGAAAAAACATTACGATGATAAGATTAGACAAATGTACCGTAATCGCAGGCTACCTACTCGGTGAAACCGGCGTTCGGGAGAACACTTAGGTAGGGTAAATTGAAGGTAGAACAAAAAATATGTAGTTTTTGTTTTGACAGATGCTCGTTTTTCAAAAGTGTTTATCGAAATCACGACAATATCCACTCAATTTTATTTGCTTGTGATCTCAGTATTACGAAATGGCTCTATTTAGTATCGGATTTCAATAAGGCTTTATTACAGCGATTGCCGTCGTGTCGCCATTGTGGGAGATCATAGAGCGTCGCGGTTCAGTCGTCGCAATTCGAGTAACACTATCCACCTCGCTTCATTGGAACTTACTGTACCTTAAATTACGTCCAAAAAATTAGAAATACAAGAGCGTTCATAAAAAGTCCGATAATAGTAGTACCTATGTTGTAAATAACTTACAAGTTCCGTCGCTAACATATTATTCTTGTTACTTGCATATCAAGACGTAAATCTGTATGTATGGCGTAAAAAAATATTTTCAGAGTAGACCGTATTTATCGAACTGGATTTTCAGCCCAATGCTGCATAAGTATACATGGTGACATTCATTTATGCAGCCAAATATACTTGTATACTTATATAACATACATAAACATACATACATAGACATACATAAATACCAAACCAGAAATAGGGAGAAATTAGTAGTTCCTAAAACTAGATTATGTAAAACATACAAACAGGGAATGCAAATAAAGCTAGATATGTACAATAAGCTTCCTTTTGATGTGACAAGATTGCAACTTAATGATTTTAAAAGCAAAATTAAAACATTTTTTGAAAATAATCCCTATTACAATTTAACAGAATATATGTCGGACAAGATTGACAAAAATTCATTTACTCATGAATTGTAGATTGACAAACCATTTTCTACCTAAATCCTAATGGATTTTCGTGTATTGTGAATTTTATGATTTTAGACTATTGACAAATTATGACATTATATCATTAAGTATGATATAATATCATATTATCATTAAGTATATACCTATATTAATTAATTTAATTAATGACATACCTTACATAACAACCACTGTTATTTGGTGAATAAAATTCTGATTTCTGATTTCTGTAATAATATTTTTTCTCAAAAATACATTCTAACATTACCATTACATACTGCAAAGACCTATCAGAAAATACTTCAACCTGGGGTGAGCTATTTAAAGTGCCCAGGAAATCCGAATAACTGTCCAGGAAATTTGTATGAAAATCCATTACATACCATATGTTCACAGAGTACATTTCCTATGTTTTCTTTTTAAAACTATCAGTGTCTATGTTTTTAGGAGACCAAGCAGGTTGGCGATCAGAAGGTTTAAAACGGCCAATTTACAAAGAAAAATAAAATTAATTACAATTTCATATTTAGATGTAGAAATATTTGCAATATTTTATAATTGCAATAATAATAAAGAAAATATATAATTTATATTGATTTTATAGGTTTATTTAAAACCATTGAATACTTAAAATTTAACCTCAATCAGCGTTTTTCTCGTTGTTTTCTGTTCTTAGTTCTTAGCGTTGTTCATGAAGAAGGCTGCATGGCGGTAAATACCTTTGCCCAGCTGCCAATAATAAAAAATAGTTACGGAAAAGCGGGAATTTATGTTGCTTTATTATTTTAGTTGAAAGGGTTTTGTGCAAATCAATTACAAAATGAGTTCAGAAGTGGGCTCTGATATAGATTGTACTCCACTAATGCTTTGCTAAAGAAATCAATAACAATAAACATGACTAGTTGCCCAAATGTGAGCAAGTAACTTTAAATATTACCTAATAAATATTACCATGAAAAACATGAAAATGTCTCATTTTATTTTTGAGAAAATCACTATAATTGCTTCCACCATTAATTAGCAATCTTGGCCTCATATTTATATAAAAATCCTCGCCCGACGGGCTCGGACTTTTAACTTACTCGTCCGGGATTGCTTAATTCCTGGTCTTAGCAGTAATGTACTATTGCGATAGGTATTTTAAAAATAAGATTTTTGCTTTTCCTTGTACAGACTCGGGACTGGGATTGCGTTTTTAGGGAACAGGAAAAAATAATTTTAGAATTTCCCAAAAAAGGTCACCGAAACTCGACACCGACTACTTATCGAGCCTTCAGTGTACATTTTGCTGCATAAATGAATGTCACCCTTTTTAGTGTATGCGGGTGCCTAGACGGACACTAAGGTGTCACTGTAAAGATTTCTGTATTTTGATGGTTAAACCCTGAAAGTCAGAGCGTAAATAATGAACATTAGACAATAAATAAGTCAATTGTCGGTTTAATAAATGTTGCTTGAGAACGCATAGAGTGCGTATGAGTCGTCAAGTAGTATGTCGTGAGAGAGTGGTAGAGCCGAGGCGGGCGGCTTATTGTTCAGGAAATACTGTCACTCCACTTCCTATAAATCAGAAACACTTGACAAAGAATATTGAAGAGGTTTGTTCATTGTATTTATTCTTTATTTGTGGGTAGTCTATAAATTTTGTGGCTGGAGTTGCTTTCAAGCAATGAGCATTAAGTTTTCTGTTTGTATGAAAGAAATATCTGTTAAAGCTTAGTAGAGTGGGAACTTTATGCGATAAATATTTTCTGTTATTCAGCGTACGAAAGTCATTTCAAATAAAACAATCATTTTGAAAAAAATATTGGTTTAGTTTATGATTATGATTCTGCTGGCGTTTATGTGTAAAATTCAAATTTTATCTGACGGAGCCCTAATAAACACGAATTTGTAATTGTGTTACTGTATCCTTACTTCCATATGGACCGTAGAGCGACCGCGGTCCTCTGGCTGGATAAACGTAATGATTTACGGCACATTCCTGCGGACGAGAGCGGGAACCCTCCATCATGCGTCTGCGCCGACTAGTGCCGACTGCCGACCCGATGGGAATCGGATTATTTCATTTGGTCGATGAAAGACAACGCTCTTTGTCACATCCTTATTGAGTACCCCACTGCAATCGGGGTACAGATGGCGGCGCTCTGTGAGCCACTTGAAGCGGAATAATGATAATAATATGCGAATGGTCGGTTCTGCTAATTAAATCCATGCCTGTTCTAAGTTGCAAGAAAAGGAATTACAGAGCGCAACCGTAATTAGACCGATCGCTTTCCCCGCGCACGAACAGCATGTCGAAATGTGGATCCTTTCATTTTAAACACCCGATTATTATGATGATCACGGACGGCGGATGTTGCGTAACCACCGTCAAAAGTGCCAATGGTTGGGCCGGAAGCCGGTCCCGCGTGAAGCCCGAGCGATGCGCAGACCGGCACCATGCGCACCTGTCTAAATGATGCTCTAATGAACAGAGCAGGCGCGCGCATACATCACCACCATTATAACAACAAATTACGCATTGTGTAATCGGAATCAATTACAATAATTCGAACCACTTACGTGCCTTTCCCTGTTAATCCAGGTTATAGAAATCTAAATGATGATTTGTGTACAGGCTGCAATCAGCTAACGAATCAATATGAAGCTTTTGCAGTGGGATATATTGTAATTCGTGCTGACGCGTATTTTTTTGTTTTGGGAGATAATCCAGACAGATTACAACACAAAATCTACGAGGACGAGTCGGCTCCGCTAGTAACAAAAAGAAACTATGTGTTGAGTTCTCACTTTCCCAAAGAGTACGTTCAAGGAGACGCGGCGCGTCAGGCGGCGCGGTGCGCGCCCCATGCATCGGTGCATGTTTGTGTTTCCGGCGGCCCGATACGCGCACCGCGCCGCTTGACGCCCCGCGTCTCCTTGTTCGTCGCCTAAAACAATAGATAGCAGGCAAGACCGTGGTTCGAAGGCATTATACAGGTTTGTTAGATTGCACCGACTCCGAGGTCAACAACTTTTCGGAGGGCCCCGTCTAACGTTACTGGATAAAATTTCCTCGCTGAAATTTAAACATTCTGTGCAAAAACATCTGGCTTCGCAAAAAGTATTCCGCTTCAGATACCGCATTCAACAGCTGCCAAGCGTGTCTCCAAAAGAATTTAAAATTGCTTTTTTGGTCTCACTGGTTTCTCTAACCATCATGCCATGCGGTATATTGGTAACATAAACTTTACAATAAAAGTTTAATTACTTATTGAACAGTCGGTGGTCATGAATCAACGGCGTATGAATGGAAAGGCAATAAAATAAAAGTCATTGGTACATAAACAGTAGTCTAAAAATACCGGCGACCACCTGGTTCCTGGGTTCGAGTGCAGCGTCAGGGTGAAGGAACATTATTTATGGCATATCAACCACACACAACACAATTGAACAGTTAAAGTAACCCTTTCATTCAGCATTTTGGAATAGATACAATTTGGTGTAGTAAAATTTGAGAGGAAAGAACTTTTTTTACAAGATTAATTATGAAATTTAATACCTTAGGTGTGGTAATAAAAATAGAATTTTATTACAGAAGAATATTGTAATGTAAAATGTATAGATCTAGAGCCTAGAACGAAGTAGGGATTAAAGGTATAGGAACGCTATTTTTGCCTCTGTCTGTTTTAGTTCCGTTTTAAGTCGAGAACCACTCAACGGATTTGGATGCGTTTTTTTTTATTATCATCGTAAAGAACCTGCTTAACACATATGCTATGTTCATAAAATAACGCCCAAGCCGAAAACGGGGCAAAGATTGAATAAACGCATTTAACTCAAGAACCACTCAACGGAATTGGATGCGGTTTTGTTTATTACCATCGTAGTGACCGTGGTCAACCTATAGGCTATAAGGGGTGTAAATAAAATAACGCCCAAGCCGAAAACGGGGCAAAGATTGAATAAACACATTTAACTCAAGAACCACTCAACGGAATTGGATGCGGTTTTGTTTATTACCATCGTAGTGACCGTTGTCAACCTATAGGCTATAAGGGGTGTAAATAAAATAACGCCCAAGCCAAAAACAGGGCTGAGATTGAATAAACGCGGGCGGAGCAGCGGGCATAAAATATACGTTATATTGCATAAACGTATAGGCTGGTAGTGAAGAAAACATTCTCGGTTAGGTATTCCAAACGTTAGAATATAATACCGCAGTAGCCAGGTACAAAGTTCCCTTCACGTCGCAATTAATTTGCAACAAAGCGATAAATCCACTCTATCGACACGCACTAAATTGAGCTTCTTTCTCCTTGACATGTTGACACTTATCAGTTGGTGACAAATTAACATTATTATCCGACTTACCTTACATTCAGGTTTACGGAATTAAATAATTAGAGTTACTTACATGCTATTAGTTTGTTATATAGCTGTACAATGTAAAATGGTGAAACTAAAGTTTCATAAAAGGATTTGGTATAGTGCGTTAAACTTTGTGCGATCAAAATTGCATCAATTGACGTCATCACTGACTGACTGACATCAGGTGACGTTTAAATAAACCCCGATAATTTTAGAGGAGCGTTAGTAGAACACATTTTAAATGTAAAAACAATTAAAATTAAAAGTCATAATATTATTAAAAATTTCACTTGGAAATAAAATGTATGGTTATTCTAGTCATTCCCATACGGAAAAATCGAAAATAGTCCAAAATAGTAGGATCAATAATAAAAATAACTTCGCGTGATCTAATTATCTTGTCTCTTCGGGTGACCATGATTTCTTTGGATTTTATGAAAATCTTCAAAGGGCTCCAACTTAAAAAAAATATTATGGATATAATTTGAACGGTTTAATAAAGCCAGTTTGTATTCATCTACAAAATACTAAATTATCGGGGTTAGGTTAAAAGTCACCCGTATATGTAAAAGTAATGGATATGACATTTTCTCATAGAATATTATGAATTAGAATGTTATAAATATATAGCTTTTGCCCGCAGTTTCTTTCGCGTGGTTTTCCAATCAGTGTATGATAATTATTCTTCGTATAATTATTATACAGGATTTGTTTTTCAAGTGGGCGTGGATAACCAAATTGAAACTACATATCGAAAAATGCTCAAAGGAGTCTCGGGGCCGATTTAAATAAAAGCCAAAAATGCACCAATTGTGAAAAAAATATATTTTCTCTACCCAAGAATCAAAATTAATTAATTGATAAAAAACAAAACATACTGTATGTTATTGCACCATCCGATATGGTCGCTTATAAGGATAAAATTTTGGGGCAACGTCAAACGGCAAAATAAAGGAAAGGCTTATTTTTAAGAAAACACGATTTAACATCCCTGTTCATCACTAAACCTTAAATAATCAATTGTTCTAAATTATGTCTATTATCCAAATGATAATACTTTTAATATTTCTTTTATTCCAATACATAGCCGGATTCGACGACGTCTCGAAGATTGTATAGTATCAAACCTGCACAATTTTCGAGATGTGTGTTGAAAAGTAAGCACCAAGATCAGACGGCACGAATAAGGGCTTAAAATTAATTAATCAGTTTATTAATAAAAAGAGAAAAAATAACAATACAATAAAATTAAACTTAACTACATAATCTAAAATCTTAAAATTACCTAACATGTACAAAAAAAAGGAAAAATTATACCAAGTAAAATATTTTCCCTAAATCACCGCCGTCGAACGGCAGGGTCCCCAAAAGGCTGGAAGCATTTACTGTTGAATGGCTAGGCTAATACGCTGCCCGAGGTATGCCCCAGCCCTTGGGTCTCCCGAAACGATAACCAGCCGCGAAGATATTTCTTTGAAAATAATCGTGATTTATGAAAATTTAAAAATATAAATTTGTTTATTAACAATGAGCACTTTTCTTTAGTTTGCCGAATACCATTACCTACTTTTCAAAACTTGATCCTTATAGGCGACACTATCGGATGGTGCAATAATATACAGCGTGTTTTTTTGTAAATTCAGCGGTTTCTGTTCTCGGCTAGGAAAATTATTTTTTCAAAAACCTTATCTTATGGTGATGATCAAAATCGGCCCCAAGACTCCTTTGAGCATTTTTTCCTATTCCCTATGGTTTCGGATTTGCCCATCCTCACCACTTGAAAAACTCAAGTTCAAATTTACCCCTTATAGATTAAAAACATTAAAAACATTTCTTTAAACTAATTTAGTAATTAAACATAAATTAAACATTACACTAAACATTAGTTTTTAGGGTTCCATAATACCTGAAAGGTAAAAGGAACCTTTATGGTGAGACTCCGTTGACCGTCCGTCCGTATGTCACAGCCTCATATCATAACTTTAGCATCGATAGATATAAAGACATGAAATTTGACACAAAAATAGCATTCACTTGCCTACATAATACGGTACAAAAAAAATAATTTGAGATTGTTCAAAATATTTCCAATACAAACTAGAGAGAAAAATCTTAAAAATACAATGTGAGTATCAAAGTGTAAATATTAAAGGGGATTATAAAAATATATATACTTTTACTATATTTACTGGTACCGATTTCGAGAAATCTTTGAAAAACCACAAAAAATGCATGCCCCCCCTCTTATTTCCGAAACTGGGGGACCGAAAAATATGAAAAATTTATGTTTAAATAGTCCATAACAGCTATAGCGATAAAAAAGTTGACAACAAATGAGAAATATAAAAAAAGTTAAATAAATAGAAACAATATTTTATAAAAATACCATATGGGTATCAAAGTAAACCAACGTTTAAATAAGTAATGCAACTTTTTGAAGGTTTTTGTATGGGAAACACCGTATTTTTTTTTCGTTTTTTTTATTATTGGTCGTGTTACAGGCCATAGTTACACGTATTCTTTGAAAATTTCAACTTTCTACCTATTACGGTTGAAGCTGTAGACCTCTGTGACAGACGGGCGGACAGGCAGACAGACAGCGGAGGCTTATTATTAGGGTCACGTTTGGCACCCTTTGGATACGGAACTCTTAATATGGCGGAATTTGTATCTCTAGAAAGGAATATACTTACAGGTTACTATCATGAATATCTTCTTACTACTTTAACACACATTAGTCAGTCAGAGCCTAATTGGTAAACATTTAACTTTCACGGTCGAATGGAGACCAATTATTCCTTGCGCCCAGCTGACTGCGGCCGAGGATTCTAATAGACGGTGATGTAGACCAAAGAGACGGTTCGTGGGTGGCCTTCCTTCTGATAGATATCTAATAGCGATCGATAACGCCGTGTGAATGAGATCGATAATTTGGAAGATGTTTGGGGTCTTAAATGTTATCGTTGTTTTGACTTACTGAATAATGACTTCTTTGTTAGAAGTTTTTGATTAAAAAAAGGGACCAGGAACCTTGGCTGTAATTGATGGCTTCTGTTAACATTCTTTTGAAGCGGGCTGGTTTGGTTTGAAATATTATAAGTATTTGATTCCAACTTGAAACTTTTTTATATATAGGTACCTCAACAATTAACATACCGATCCTTAATCTCGGCAGCCCCTCTATTTTTTCCAATCCATTCAACCCCGAAATACCTGCGAGAAGCTTAGATGCGTGCTTTTGCTTCACGGGAAGAGCTTATAAAAGCTTTGTTAGTAGAAACTTTGTCATTGACCCACTGTTTACTTGGCGCAGATTAGCGGACAGAAGTGCTTTATGAAAATCAAATCAGGTTTTATACCCCTCGTTTATATAAGGTGGAATCGTAATACCTGCCACGGATGAAATAGGAGATACTATTATGTTTATAGATTACATTAGTGAAGAAATTTCGTACCCCGGAATAGTTAAATAAATTTGAGAAGGTAAAGTAATTAAATAAACATTTTCTTCATTCTGCATAACGTGGTTCACAAATTACGCTTGACGAGTCGTTTAGTCAATGATAACAATTGCTATCTCTTTCTAACCGTTCAATGAATGAAATCAGCTGCCCAGTTCGTCTCTACCAGGTAGAGATATTTGTACCTATTCTGTGTAGCACAAACTTAAATGTAGAGTTGTGAAAACCCAAAATAATACAAGCTCATTTAACTGTCATCCCTCCGCGTTAAGGTCTATTTTGCTATGAAAATTCTTGGTTTTTTTTAGCTCGAAATTTAAAAGTGCTACACGAGAATAGGTGCCATCGCATGCCTCTCCAATGTGCTTACGCTCACACGCAAAGTAGATGTAAATACGAAATACATTGCAAATTACTCTTCGTCATTGGTCATTAAGACACCGGTAAATTAACTAATTAGGGTACTGTTAAATTTCCAAACGGCTGGATCTGTTGGCCAACCAGTACCCAATAATACGCAGGCAAAAGTTTAAAAGTGCACTTACCAGTTATTGCATTCCTCTAATTCATTCCGCAGATAAAAACTGATGTAATAAGATGGTAAACTTCCCATCACACTTAAAGCCGGGTCTCCTGATTATGTTTTGCCGTAGGTACACATTACACAAAAACATTATGTTCTGTCTTTGCATTTTTACACCAATTGTACCTCATTTACACCAATTACACCTTAGCTACAGTTATTTGCATAATTTACAACAGTATTATTTATCTACAAAACTGTTGCACAAGTCCGCCTTCGCGTTGCACACAAATGTAGGCACGCTTGCGTACATGTCTTTGCACTTTATTTAAGGTGTCAGTTTCACTTTTTACTTGCTGAAAAGCGCGCTTGATGCGCCTTTTTAGTTCTCGCACAGTTCTAATATCATGTCCGGTTTGGCCGTACACAATGGTATGATGGCTCACTCGTACACCAAATCTCTGCTCGTATAGGTTTACTGCATGCGCGGTTACGTTGTTACACTCGCGGTAGCACGATACCATCTCAAGATATTCTTGATTTGAATATCGTGGTCTAGGAGGCATTTTTAAAGAATGCGCGCGAGATACGCACCTCTGCGACCAGCGAAAACAGTGAACTGGGGTGGGGGCACAACAACAAACAAAAACAAGCGCGTGCGACGAAGGGGGTAGTGGGGGACGGGGTGGCGGCAGGCGGTCTGCCCTTTGACTATTTGACGAGTGGCTCGCTCGGATAGAGCGGCGTCCTTTGACGGACGGTTTCATACAATTAAATGAATTTAAATTTATACGCACATTTGTTTGTATGGAAAAATGTATGAAGTTAGATCAATAAATTATCTTCACTATTGTAATCTATAAACATAATAGTATCTCCTATTTCATCCGTGGCAGGTATTACGATTCCACCTTATATAAGGTGACTTTAATTTACCCAGCCAAACTCATACTGGAGGCTTGGTAAGTGATCAGTAACACGGATCGAGAGCACTTTTTGCTCATTTCGCAAAATAAAATCTTGACATCTCATAGTAATTCGGTTGTTTTTTAAACATTGATGTGCTATTTTTGTCTGCTTTTCGGAATATATAGATCAATTTAGGAATGTAATTTGAATATAAAAAAATTTCGTCCTTATAAACCGATTTTATAAGCATTTTCATTTTTACAGGAAACTACGTCATCATACTAGGTTTAATGTCAGATCCTTGCCAAACTTTAGGATGCGTTCAAGAAATGTTTTTTCTCCGTATGGAAATGTGTTGTGATGACGTCACTAAGGTCAAATGAAAGACATCGCTTTTTTTTCAAATAATAAAGGATACGCACGCTTATTATAAAATGTGTAAATTAGAAACAGTTAAGGAAAGCTATTCCTCGAAACGGTTTTCGAATGGTAAATATTAATGAAAAAAAGAACAGGCCAATTGCCGAGTATTCAGTAAGAATTTGGCTTTATAAATTAATTCACCTTATATTTTACGAAGCTACTAATTCTAGAGTTTCAAGTTCAAATTATATGTTTTTTTTTCTGTTTAGTACGCCTGGCTATAGTCTCTTTGTTTTGCTTAATTTTGTCGTTTGTCATTTGAAAACCTGGACGTTACGCGTCAAGTCGTATGTCGGGTCGGTCACGTGCCACTACTTTCATCCCTTAAAATACTTTGTCGCATCCTCCATCACTCACGTTGACGTGTAGAGCAATTAAGTTGTCGCCGAAGTCATCACGTCTAAAGCATCGTTCAACATCATGCTTTTATTTAAAACTAGCTTTTGCCCGCGACTTCAAATTGGAATCAGACTTCCCATAGATTTATATAATAGCCTTTGCCGTTTGCGTCTATTCAATCTTTGCCTCGTTTTCGGCTTAGGCGTTATTTTATGAACACCCCTTGTAGTCTATGTGTTAACCAGGGTAACTACGATGATAAGAAAGAAAACCGCATGCAAATCCGTGGAGTGGTTCTCGAGTTAAAAAGCATTTATTCAATCTTTGCCCCGTTTCCGGCTTGGGCGTTATTTTATGAACACCCCTTGAACTCTATGTGTTGACCAGGGTAACTACGATGATAAGAAAGAAAACCGCATGCAAATCCGTGGAGTGGTTCTCGAGTTAAAAAGCATTTATTCAATCTTTGCCCCGTTTCCGGCTTGGGCGTTATTTTATGAACACACCTTATAGTCGATGTGTTAAAAAAGGTGACAACAATGATGATAAAGAAAACCGCATTCAAATCCGTTGATGGGTTCTCGAGTTATAAAAGCGTTTATTCAATCTTTGCTCCGTTTCCGGCTTGGGAGTTATTTTATGAACACCCCTGATAGCCTATGTGTTGACCAGGGTCACTACGATGATAATAAAAAAAACCGCATCCAAATCCGTTAAGTGGTTCTCGAGTTAAAACGGAACATACAGACAGACAGACTTAAAAATTGTTGTTTCGGCCTCAGAACAATACCAATAACCCATTTAATTTAAAATTTCGCGTAAATATTCAATGTACAGACACGACTTTCTTACTACTTTATTTTTAGTATTAAATGAGAGATAGGTAGCGGTAAAACTTTGTCTCCTCAGAAGGCCTGGATAAAATAAAAAGCCTCTTTTGGAACTACTTAGGTAGGCACTTAAAAAGATTAAAGACACAATTACGTGGACAATAAACTTCGTACAAAAAGGTAGCAGGCCAAATATAATATCGGTCGGCTTCAGGCCATGAGGCCTTGCTTCTTTGTTTTCTGTTAAGGTTTCTTTGAAATGTGCATAAATGTTTCGATTTTACGGAGAGCAGGATTATAATGGAGCAAGACAATGTAAAATGTGTAAATTTGTAGTAGCCTAGGTTACGTAAGGCTTAGTGTACACACGCGGTGCCCACTTGACGTCATCAAGGTGTTTCAACACAGTTTAAACAAAGCCGAGAACCTTACAGAGACGCGTGTGCCCATTTACAAGATCACAAACATAACTCTGTCTGCATTTTGGATCATTCATTTTTCACTTATCATCTAAATGTGTTTATGATTGAATTCTATTGTCAGAATAACAGAGACCCTTTACAATGATTTCATCAGTGTCATTCGAATCTTGGTCAACATGGTTTTCTTAACCCGTATAGTCAAGATTTAATTTGATAAAATGCACGCTGTGATAACTAGACATAACGAAGACAAATAGTTCTCTTTATTAAATTTAATACGTACGATGTCAATAACGGTAACTTCGTTGAAGAGTAAGTTGTTGCGCTGTAATTGCTTGTAGTTACGCTCTTGTGATGGTAATGATAACACGATGTTTTATTATGATTTCATTCCTAACTAAAGTTACACAAGTCTTCATTATAACACGGGAAGACACTATCTTTCTTTACACTAAGATTACTCACATTGTGCAATGTAAACGCTAAAAACAGTAGTTTAGAACAAATAACTACGTGAAAGAGTTATGTTTAAGAAAGTACGGCGTTGATGAGTTCTGGTTATTTTTTGAAAACAGGAAAACCCAAGAAATCTTTAGTGTCTAACTGCACGTTTATAACTCAAGAATGGTTTGGCTAATTGAGGTGTAAATGTAACATTATAGAAATTAAATCGAGAACCCAGGAAAATAATTTAAGGATCAGACTTTAGCAGGGACTGAACAGGCGCGGGTCCAGGATATCGCTCAGGGGAAGGGGGCAATTTTTGTTTATTATTACGTATGACCAAGAAAATTCGTTCTGAACAAAATATTTTATAACATTTTAGTTCGTTATCCATTTAAGTGCGGGTTTATGTCACACGTGCTATAATCCACGGCGTTTAGCACCATTTTTACATCGTGCGAAAATGAATCTACTAATTCAATAGAGGCATAATAAAAAAGAGAAGGTACTTTTAAATGTTCTTTGCCACTTAGAAATTCACAGCACTCAAATGTCAAAAGCAGGTAGGTTAGCATTTCGTCTAAAAAAAAGTTTCATGCTGCAGAAAAAACGGATTTTCAGACGAAACGCTAACTACTACTACGCTAACCACTACTACGCTAACTACTACTTCTAGATATGGTTTTCAGTTGGTATTTCAATAAATTAAAAAGATGAGAGGTATAAAACATTATACGATACTTGTGACTTAAGTTAGCGCGGCGCTTAGTAGATACCCTCGCTACGCTCAGACGCTAACTTCACGCCGTGCAACAATGGACTACTTAAGTCACACGCGTCATCGTAAGAGAATGTACTTTCAGCAGATGAATTTGTCACTGGAAGCGTTGCAACATTACTTTGATTAGTACAAATTCATGCATGTATCTTAGGGAATTCAAATTCAAAAAGCTCAAAAGAGAAATGCACATAGCCAATATATCCCGAGTCCCGAACTGTTATAAGAAGCTTTTTTTGCCGTTAAAGGGGGAAACGGAGCGCGGCAAAGTGGACGTTTGAGGGGAAGTAAAGGTTTAAAAATTGTGAGTTAGGGTAGCACCCATCCCCCCCCCCGCGCCCTTGTATCCACGCCTGGAAGTGAAGGTCTTAATATATAGCATAATTAATCTTTTGCTGCATTTGTGTAGCCTACACACCTACAATCTTTGTAGAATTTAGATGTGCTGAAAAACTTCTTGAAAACCGTAATATTTCGGTACCGAAACATAATAGTACAGTGAAGAACACGTCAAGTTGTACACTTGCAGTACGACATTAGTCTATAATTAAAAACAGGGTACAATTTGCGGTCTTACCACTAAAAGCGATTTCTTCCATGCATTTGGATCATAGACTGAATTATTTAGTCTATGATTTGGATGGAAAAACTTATAAAGAAAATGAAAATTTGTGAAGGCGGTCCACCGAATAAATAGATACAACTTTACCCAAAATCAAAGAAATAATAATGACCTAAATATTTGCGGGGATGGAGCTAATCTTATTCTGAGAGTAAGGGCAATCCCTAACTAGACGAAGATATTAAGATCACCATAGGTTATGGTCGTTTTTACAACAACAAAAAAAACAAAGTGATTTTTTAAGTAAGAAAGAGTGGAAGGATTAAAAAAAGACAGTTAAAATAAAAAAAGAGAAAATGTAAATTCCGACGACGAACTTTGAGCCACTCAAGTTGATAACGAAATCGTGAGATATGGTCATATTTGCGTAGTCCAGATAAAACCTAAGGTTTTTTTTTTTTGGAAACGCTCTAGTATACCGAGTCGTTCCTCAGTTAGATCTAGGTAACAACAGTCAGGATAGTTTAGAGTAGGTGGTAGAAGAGATTGTGCAAGCGTAACTTCGGGAATATTTTCAGAGAGAATGCGGACGCGATCATTTTTCGGCTAACTTCGTCAAGTTGTCGACCCCAGGAAAGAAACTCATCATCGAAAATCATTCCAAGATTTTTAAAACTTACTTGAAAATTAAGTGTGGTAGTTAGTAACTACCAATCAATTTTAGAAATTTAATAAGGGCTACTTACTAATAATGATAAGTCTGTGGTCTACCCCACTCAGATATATGCTTCAAATCTCTATTCGTCACTGTTATAGCTGAGGGTCATAGAGTTTGGCCTGACTATAGATTTGGAGATCATCTGTGTAAAATTGGTAGGAACATGAAAGTTGTTATATATTATATGATGATATATTAATTGATTGGCATAAACGCGAAGAGGGAGGAGATAGGACGCCACTGGTAAACACCAGCAGAAATGTCGCACAAAACGGAGAGAGAATCGTCATACATATGCCGGCGTCCTGTATTTATTCGGCGATTCATCTATCCAAATGTTACGGTATGACGTCATAACGTAATATTAATGCACCGTATTTTTTCGGTTATTCTAACTCTGGCTATGAATGAAAAAGGTTTGAGAAATTTATATTGCAATGTTTAATCGGCTATATACCGAAAAATTGTCACCACTTAGTCCTTGTCCATATGCAGCGTTTTATAAGCGCAAGGCCTCGCGCGTAGTCAAAGTACTAGGTTCCAATACGTTGCGTCCACAATAGTCCACATGCTAGTTTGTAACTCGCGCCTAGGTTCGCGCGTTCGAGTGCTTAACGCTGCATCTGGACAAGGCCCTACAGTCCCTGATTTCAAACAGATTATGTCTCCATTGACGAATTCCGTACACTGCGTAGGATGTATACTTGACATACATTATTAACAACCTTCTCATCTTATTGATCTATTTAAATTTACGATAGCTATTCGTAGTACAATATTATTCTTGCAATGTAATTACAAATTCTTGGTTTTAATTCAAATTCATTGAACCGTTTGACGGAGGTGTGAGGCGGAAGGCGGACAGGTCACGGGGTCGGGGGTCCACATGAAATATGACGTGACGTCATCGACCATGCGCGCGCGCAGCGCCCGGTGATGTCCGTGCGCATTATTCAAAGCAAGCCGTATAACTCGCAACTATACAAAGTTGAGTTGCATGGTGCATGGCATTAACTCGATTAACTACGGTGTATGGGTGGTCTTACAGCAACTACTGGGAAAGCCCTTGCATCAGTGATTATTGATCAAGACCGTTAATATAAAGTCAAAATAATTGTTACTCAATAATAAATTAGTAATTGAGAAAGCACTCATTTTGTGATAAATAAGGCAGTCGAGGCTAGAGATAACCAGACTTATTGACGGGTAATGCTTAGCCTATTCGAGTTAGACCGGGGTAGGCCGATACTTTACTGGTGCTGAATATTTATACGTCCATGCTTCAACTGGGTACTCTCTCTTGCATGTTATTCCCTATATGGAACTAGCTCTTGACTGACAGACAGTCATTCACGTGTCAACATAATAAAATCACTTTCTTCATCGTCCTAGATCCTGAGTTTTGGACCTACATCATGCTACTTTAAATTATGTCTACCGCTATCTTTTATTCAGGTTATCTACTGTCTCATTATGAGTTTAATGATGCATTAAAACGTTTTTCATGGATATTGTGATTATTATTTATAATGAAGATAAATGTTCGAAGGGTAATTCGATAGTTTCCGTTTATTTGGTGAATGTCGAAGGGGAATGGATCGTGCGTGTGGATTTACCAGGCAAGCTGTGTGTACGTACGAGGTCTACCACACAGTTATATTTATAATGCGTCTACCCACATTCAATGATTATGTCATTATTATAATTTATCCGTGCCAATGCCTAGACATGATGCACTTTGAATTTTGATAAGTAGTTCAAAAGTTATCAATGCATCACCTCATACTTAATACTGGAAGTTGTTTTTGTTGGAGCAGGATAGGTACTTAGCTTTATTTTTTGTTAATCATCATAATATTTTGCTAGTGCCTCACCCCTGTGCTTCGTAGCGAGGGGAGTGAGCACCTCATAAGTAACTATAACGAATAAGGGAGTCGTCAGGGAGTGGCCGACCATCATCATCGCTCATGCTGGGGGCTAAACGAAGGTATATTAGTTTAAAACCGGGGTTTGCATCACGGTCATAAATATTACAACCGCATTTCCCGGTGGCGGTCACGACACCGTACAGTATGAATAATTTTCATTAATCACAATAAAAGAAAACTTCGTTATAAGTTAGGAGGAGTTGCGTAACGAAATTTGATTACAAATTAAAAAGAAAAAGTAAAAATATTGACTAGCAGAGCGTGGTTTCGATCCACGGACCTCTGGGTTATGGGCCCAGCACGCTTCCACTGCGCCACTCTGCTGTAAGTTTCAGTTGCGAAATTATGAATCAATATGAGCCACAACTTTTCTCAAAACTTTCGCGTCATTCTGCCAACACTTTCTTATAATTTTAAGATCAGATAAAGCTGCCATTTAAATTTAATCTCAGCAAAAATACTACAAATTGGTTTGTTGTAACTCTGCTTCATATTCTGTATCATTTCAATTACCTAAATAACTACTAGTCTACTCTACACTAATCTGTTTTTTCCTGCCACAATTGTTGGCCATGAAATTATTTCCAATTGCAGTTTAATGAAACTGGCGGGGCTCGGGCACTCGACCATTGCACAACGAACGCTCCAAAAGGGTCCGCCGACTCTAATTGAACCCTGGTAATTAATGTGACTGACCGAATAACGGGCTGCCTATTGTTCCAAACCATCAATATAATTTTGAAATCCTCGCGCAGCTTACAACTAACTGTCTTCGAAGCGTGAAACAGAGTCCTTGTCATATTATTCTACGTCGTTAAATAGTCTTATCGGAATAGCTAAAAGATAAGACGACGTGCAAAACAAAATACCTGTGGAGCTATAAAATATCGTCTTCAATAGATATAAATGTCCCATAAAGCAACAAGTTTTAAATGACTCTAGCATGCCTAGCTTCTTACACAATATTTTGAAGTTCATTTTCCTACTTATTTGTCTAACTGATACGATATTCAGTCGGCCAACATACTATGGTAGCTCTAATAAGTTATGCTAATCACGGTCACTGCTTGCTTCGACTATTAATCCTCGTGTAGGTAGGTGTGATTCTGATGCATCGATATTACTTGTGCAACATATATATTTCGTCCGTGAGACTATGCTGGCACCATGTTTTTAAAATTCACATAATTATCGACTAGGTAACAATATACTTAAAATTATATACTATTAGTTGACTGGTATATAGGAAACAAGGTACGAGTTTTTTATATGTCGTTGGCACATCGTAGAATGGGGCATATCATAATCTACCTAGGCCTCAGACCAAATAAAAACTCAAGACGGAGCGCTGTCAACAATGACGTGAAGCCAGTTTCGTAAACATGTGTGCACTTAGTGAGTGTTGTCGCCAAGTAAAAACTGAGACAGATTACGTGTGAGTTTCAAGCCGTGTACGAACACGAGACTGTCTCACTTTTGGCCTGCTTCACCCGTTACATAAAGTAAACTACGCCTTGACTTTTTATTTGGTCTGAGACCTAGGCATGATATTTATGTTACTCGTAAAACTAGGGGGATCGCCTCGCTCCGCCCTGCTTCGCTATGCTCCTCAAAATTTACATGGAAACCTAACATGGTCCTCCCCGCTCCGGTCGTCGTCAAAGCAATTTTTTTACTTTTAGTGAAAGATTTTCGATTTCATACTTTACGATCTGTCCACGACGTAGACATTGATAATATTTTAATGAAAATGTCAATCTGTCCATTTACTTACTTGTCTGCCTCTAAAACTCAATTTTCAATGTAGTTTGCATCAGGGTTCGAAGTTATAATTATCAAGATCATATTTTAATTGATAATTATCTTTGATACGTATAAATCGAAAATATTTGCCACTGATGAGGATGATATTCAATTTAACTAAGTAGTATGTAGTTGATGAACTTCTCGTATTTTGGTTTGCAAATTTATATTCACGAAATTATGAACAAAAAATTAATAAAAGATCACCTTCATTGTAAAATGTGTATAATTTACCTCTATTTACTAAACTACTTGCTTCTAACGTAAATGTTAATATGTAAAATAAAATGATCAATAAAAAAATTATGGTTAGGCTTAAATCTGTCTCTGTTAGATAATTATCAGAGGGCATATTTATCTTGATAATTTCAAACTCGGGTTTGCAGGGTGTCAAACTATTTAATAACGGTTTTTCAGCTAACGACGATAATACTCATGAGTAAACTATGGTAAAAGTTATACGTATTGATTCATCAATAGTAATCAATCAATTCGTATAACTTTAACTATAGACTACGACATTGTATTGGGTGGAGGTGGCATAGGCCTTTTACCTGTTACAAGGAACCCATGAACATTAGAAGGAAGTCACGTAGTGCGGCTACTTTGGGTTCCACCGCCACACGCCCAACACTTGGCTACTCTACTACATGTTTTACAATGAATTTGAAAGTTTCTAGCCGTGTTTGCTGAATATCAATTAGGATGAATTATATAAGCTTTCTTTCTATTCGGTCAGTGTTTTTGTCAAAATAAGAAAAAGGATAGTTTTAAAGACTCAGTTTTAGAAGGTATAATATAATATAATACTCCTAGTCGTGTTGAATTTTTATACATTAAAAATCAATAAATATAAATAAGTACCTACTTAGTTGCGTAGTAATATTAATCTTTCATAAACGCTAAACCTGTTTCTATGGATTGTGCATCTTGTAATAAAAATAGCCTTTTCAAGATTTATCGCTATTGATTTTTAAGTATATAAACTTGCCTTATAAAAAGAAACGAGCCACCGGCTAATTTACTAGTATGTACCATTGTTTTGTGAGCAAAATATTTCAAGAAGTTATGGAATTTTGAAAAGTACTTGCAGTGTCTTTTTTAGGTCATTGTACGCCAAAATGTACAATATGTAACATTTAGTACATTACGATACGAGAGCGATGAAACGTTTTCTGACGAGTGTGAGTTTGCGGCACGAGCCGAAGGTGAGTGCTGCAATCACACGAGTCGAGAAAAAGTTTCTGGCACGAGTTTCGTATAATATTTTATAGCAAAAGTACGGAAAATGCCGACTTTACGCAAGCGCAGCGTGCGTAAAGTGGTCATTTTACGCACGGTGTGCTATAAAATACATTCATGGTTTATTGTTTATCAGACAATAAAGTCGATTCTGAAGGCTTTAATTTTAGTTTTGGTGCTGTTAAAAGTTAAATTTTTCGGAAGTAATATAGCTTTTGCTGTTAAGACTAAAGAACTATTTTGGAATGAAGAAAATTTAGTTTTTACAGTACTAAAACTAAAATTTAAGCTTTCAGAATCGAGAATTCAGAATTAAGGCGAGGCATTGATAAACTTTTAATTTCAAATCGGCGCCTTAGGGGCGTGGAGTGAGGGGGATTTACTCCATACAAATATGCGCTCACGAACTAGCTTATGCCGTAAGGTCGTATGCAGCAAAACAGTATTTTTAATTAAAATGACAGCTATAAGTAATTTAATAAATCCAGTCGGCCGAGGCTTGTGGACTAATGTAAATAAAAAACTTAGAGGCTTCATTTGCTCCCGTTTGTCAGTAAAATAGAGATCTCTGTTTTAAAAGAGGTTTTCTAAATATTTTTTTCTCTGATGGAAATTAATCAATCAACTAAATCTTCGGGCAAAATGATGTCAATGAAATGCTTAATCTAGTATATAAATTGGTAATTACATATGTTTTTTTTATTGCTGAGAAAAATGGAGATCCATGTCGCCAAAATTTCGTAGCGTCGTCGTCGCCTTATGGTACAGCGACTAAAAATCTTCGTGCCAGCTGCAGGAGTATACTCCGTACTAGAACTCGCGTCTATACATTGATATCCGGCTTACCTTTCCCTCGGGAATCCCTTTTTTGTGAAGGTAAAATACTTCTCTAAGGCCTCTCGGAAGAAATAACTTACATCTTTAACTGTTACGAGATAACACAAAAAGTTTTTTTAGGCTTAGGGATCGTAACAACAACATTCTTCCTTTCTACAGGTTACAATGTTTTCCTTCGTGAAGGAAGACATTTGTTATTAAAACAAACGTTAGAATTAATGTATCATCACGGCATGGCATATCCACCCTCGCCTCGGTTCTCCATGGTAAGAAAATGGCTGTTTAAAAAGTAAAGGCACCCGCCCGAGCCCCTTCGGCAATTCACCGCTCACCGCAGGGATTTAGCGAATTACTCCACAGTGAATACGTTTCCGAGAATTAGGGTCGAGCTATGTTGCATTCACTCTACAGTAGTTCTATTGTGTAGCTGAATTATGATACTGCACCTTCACTGTGGCGCCCGGCCCGGCCCTGGCTGCAGAGACCCAGGGACCTACTTTATGATACTGCACCTTCACTGTGGCGCCCTGCCCGGCCCTGGCTGCAGAGACCCAGGGACCTACTTTATTGAAGTGACGCGTAACAGAGAACTTAATTGATTGCATTGAGCCTACTATCTCTGGAATCTGTCCCTGCTCTGCTAATTAACAAAGGGATTTGTTTGTTTAAATGAAATATAGAATTTCAAATGAAATTCAATTGGAACAAAATCAAAAGATATCGAGGGTCATGTTGTCGGATATCGGTAAATAAAAAGCTTTCAATAGCGTCCGTAGACTGGACGCCTTAAAAACATCTGGCGAACAAATTAGGTTTGTTTTGTTGAACATTTAATAAATTGTATACAAAGATACAGTTTGCTATGATAAATAATAACACCACTAGAAGCAGCTGGTGAATCGGAAGATTAAATGAATTTATCCTTTTTACTTTATTCTTTGTTGCATTATGTATGACCCAGATATTTGTAAAGTTGTAGAGGTTTTTTTTGTTGTTTGGCACGAGCGCAGGCAAGAAACCACTCCGCCATAGTCGGCCAAGCAGGTGCAGGCAGAGTAACATTATGTCTTATTTTGGAATAAGTTATGCACCTGGTGCGTGACAATTTTAGAACACGGATTTTTTGGCTTTATCTACTAGCTCATTAGATTCTATATTTCTCTAGGAAATCTATGTCTCCGCTGGTTCTGGTTATACATCAAATTTGTTGCAATGTGCTGTGATTGACGATTGTCATAAAAAAAATGTTAAGTCTCAGAACTGTCTGCTGTTTCAAAATCTCCTATACGTCCCGATAAAGCTCTTGAATGGAACGAAATGATGCTGCACACTCGATGCGATGGCTGTGCCATATCTTTGTTTAGTGCAGTCGAACATTATATAGATAAAACAGACGTGATTTATTTCGGTAGCGAGCATAGATCATGTGGCGCGCAAATGTGGCGCCGGCGCAGCGTCAGTCCTAGGGCGCCGCAGCAGTCCAGGGGCTCTATGACGTCATAGATAGTCCGCAAGCCTGTATTTGCTTCCTTCTTAGCAAACCTCTTAGCTTCCTAGCACTTAAAAGTAATTTGCATCTTGTTGGCGTACAACCTCTGTAATCCCAATACAGTGCCGAGTACATAATACGGGCTACTTCCTTCTCTATCCTAACTAGAACTAATCCTAACGAGATCTAATTTGCAGCCGTCAGTTACAATTTGCAAGCGCGTGCAAAATATGTCAGGGCTTAACCAGATAGAGATCATGGCGTACAAAATGGTTTTATTGAATGTAAATGTAAGTACAAATGATCAGTATCGCCGAAGCCTAGCTTGACTGAATAGTCGTATAAGTGTGTAATTATTTACTCAGGCATTGTCCTGTCACCAGCCTGCGGCTGGGCGGTCCGCATCGCTAAATAGAGAAAATGTTTCGGAGACTCTGACGCGGGTCACGATGAAATATCCACTCGAGCGTGACTCATTTCGCTAAAGACCTTTCTTCCTGTAAGAACTTCACTAGTCGAAGATCGTCGTTTATCATCAGCATCACGGATTTAGAGAGGCATTGCTGAGATTACTCAAATGTCAATACAAATTGCCAACATCGAAAATCGATTAGCGATCGGGAAAATCCAATTTATTTGAAATTATTCAAGTAAATCTCTCGTGTGCTTATTTAAATTCTAAGTACATAATGATTTAGTGACGAGTTGTCGATAACCACTCTTCAGAAAATGTATTATGCATGCGATTTAATTTGAGGCCCTTATGTTACCTTACGAAGGAGCCATTATTGTTCGGATTTGAATATTTTTAATAAAACTGCTCAAAGCTTACACTGTGAGTTTGTGCAGAAAATAAGAAGAGTTTTCAATAATCGTGCATTCGTCGTGCCCGGCTGTTGAATGGTCGCACCTCCCACCGCTCGATTCTCAGGTCCATTGTTAATGCAGGACTACGCTGTGTATGTGTACCATAGTTATTTGTTCAGTGATCGTGCTTGCTATAGATATCGCAGCCCTGCTACGTGGCTGCGCTAAGGGCCCACGGGTCTTCTTGGGCAATGCCGCCGTCGTTTGACATGCTCACACTAAACACTTTCTAAAGCATCGCGCCAGACGCCTGGGGTTATTTGCAGATGTTGACCTCATAGAAAGACGACTTCCAATATTGTAGAATCTAACAGAACCGCATTTTTGAGCCCACGTGTACGTTTGCTAGGCTAGATCGTTGAATGTGTGAATGTTCTTTGTTGCAGAAGGAGGGAGTGGCCCAGGCACACGCGTTCCGCAGCAAGTCGTTCCGGAAGCCGCGGCCATGTCACTGGTGTCACCAGCCAGTCGTCAACCAAGGCTCTTGCTGTAGAGGTAATAATTTCTTCATCTAAACAACTTACATAGGTATATTTCGCGACAGGCCGGAGTACGGGCCATTTCATACTGACATGGCCATTTCATACTCGCCCGCACTCCAACCCCATGTCGCGTACTATAACTTACATAAAACACCATGCTTAGACATTATTTAATCTTAAAACACCCGGACTTCATCATGCCGGTGATATTGCAGTAAAAAGAATTGCTTTATTAGCGTTTTATTACTGAGGAAATTGTATAAAAAAACACGGTAGAACAATTAGGTAATTGCATTCTAGACAAGATTATTTAAGTTTTGAGCGAGCTTGTAAAACGAGGGATTTTTAAGTTAGAACAATAATACAATAGGCAGTTACCTACCTGTGACGTGAAGCTGTTAAAATAGTTAACCGTGAAAAGAAGCGACCGTATTATTCTGTAAATTCTAAGCCAACAAAGCTGACATTCAAAGGTCACTCACTAAGGACATACCTTAGAACACAGTGCTATGTAAGATGTAATGTTTAATTCAAATGTCACGTCCCAAAACTCATTGGGTTGGTTCTAAAGATGTTACTGCCATGTTTTGCTGTAGCATGGAATAACCTGTGAAATTCTCGTGGCGACTCTTGAAGCTCGAGCGACGACCTCGTCGCATTCTTGCTTGGCACGGGAATCGAATAGCAAATTTAAAATTACATTTTTGATAAAATACAAATCTTATGAACCGGTGCTGCTGAAAGTCGAAATGTTTCTAATTTGCCAACGGTTATATAAGTAATGTGCGTAAATTAAATTAAATTTTATCGCAGCAGATCATTGTTCTGAGCAGCAGATATTGTACATAGTAATTCAAAACTTTCGAAAAAAGAAGCGAAATATCGCTTCGACCTCAATTTGCAGTTTCCGAACAAAAGGTAGATAGATACGTATAGTACCTAAACTTTTTACACTTGTTTGACGAGAGATATTTCCTTTGTTTCAGTGTGTAAATACGTTTGCCACACAGCATGCGAAAATAAGGTAAGTGCGTATTTGTTGGAACATTTTCAATGTTTTCAGAATACTGCTAAACCTGTAAATTATTTATTCCTGACTTTTAAATTATAGAAAGTCGTTTACTCGACTATTATAAACACTGATAAGTTAAGTACCATAGTAGGAATTGCCATTGATCCACTTTTCGCTCTTATTACAGTTTTAGGGTTCCGTAGTCCGACAAGGAACCCTTATAGTTTCGGCATGTCCGGTGTCCGTGTGTCCGTCCATCTGTCCGCGGCTTAGCTTTGAGACTATTAGTACTAGAAAGCTGTAATTTGGTATGGGTAATAATTGGTACATATTAATCACGTCGACAAAACGGTAAAAAAATCTCGAAACATTTTTTTTAACGGTATCTCCCATACACGTAAACTGGGGATGATTTTTTTTTCTCGTTTTTCCCATAGTGCAGGTTTCGTTGGATAGGTCGTTCAAAAACATTATGGGTGTGTGAAAGCCATTTTTCGATTTAGGGATCCGTTGCCGAAATATTAAGCTTTAAAGTGCTTAATCGGGCACGGCGCGTGGCTCGACACGAACTTGGCCGTTTTTTTTTTCTAAGTATCTACGGCCGGAAACTTTTGTTCAGGGTAAGATTCGTTAAGTTAGAAAAGTGCGACATCCCAATTCTACCCGATAGTACTATCTATTTTATCAAATTATAGTTGTTGCTCAAGTTCAGGCTCGATTTTTTCATTGGTGTATTGGAGTACTAAGATTTGTAGTTAACTCTTGGAGCCATCAAGTATTTGTTCTTGATTATGTGATCGATCATAATAAGATAAACAGAGAAGACCGTCCGTCCCAAGTAACACCAAACACCATTATAATAAACATACAATAGCATGAGCTCATGCACAAAGCATTATATGCCAATCGTATATCAGCTGTTTAACTTTTGTACAGCTCTTTTAGGAGCATTTTGGGCCCCAAATTAGCCGGCTTTAAGTCCTATAAAGGCTGCCTAATAGCATTATATCTTTTGTACAACGTCATTATTATAGTCGGTAAAGAATAAATTACTATATTTAAGGCATTTTTTGCGACTTTAGTACAGCTATTAAACGGCTTTAGTTATTATGATGCCTAAATAAAAAACCTATATAAATGCTACTTGTTGTATTTCCTTTGTAAGAAAGAATTTCTGAACAGATTTTAAAAATACATTTATTAGATGGTTGTCATTGTGCAGTGAGTGTGACAAACAACTGTGGAAATATTTTTAAATGGGTAAGTACAAACTTTTATTTCTATCTTTGGGTGAAATGGAGCTGCGGGTATCAGTTTACTGTGAAAACATATGTAAGTTTGTAGTAAAATTTTCTCGCGCCCTCGCAAAAGTGCTTTTTAGTGTAAAAATGTTAGAACATTAAAATCTACAAACAGTATTTTTTGTAAAATTTTAAGCTGTTGACTTAGTTTTAACGAATATAATTGCTTCCATAGACATTCGCGCATTCGATACCTATATTAAGTAATGCTGGTTCCATGAAATTTCGGTCACTTTAATTATTTCTAAAATAACGGAAGAGAAAGCAAATGGCGTCACATAATATAAATGCTTTAGGCATTCGAAAATAGGATAATAATGCTGTTAGTTCTACTATAGCTAGACAAAATAATTAGTATCTGTTAAGCATAATAAAAGACTCTCAAAAATAGTGTTCAGATATATTAGAACACATCAGAATCATATTATAATGCTTGGTGTCATTTTGCAGCATAACGGTTGATTAATGTCGTGTTTATAAGGGTACCGTAATAATTTGGAAAAACGTTTGGCAAACAAATTTTCTATACTTTTGACATGGTAAGCGATAGTGACGCCTCCGATTTTATTTTTATTAATTTATATCCCAACAATTTTTAACAGACAGAAATAGTAATAAGAAAATATAAAATTTCTGCGAAGCATTTTGATTTGGCACCTACCTATTTAATATTTACACAATAGCGTTACGCCTTGACCGTGCGCCTGCTGCTAAGTTTGGTTTTCAATTTACTACGCGCTTACAGATATTTCTTTGATATCCCGGGGATATTCAGATTTTCAGTTAAATTTGATCTAATACTACACAATCATATTTGAGAGAATCCCTTCATCTAAAACTACGCAGTCATATTTTGGGGAATCCCCGGGGTGAGCGCAGAGGTAGGGGGAGAGAGTGAGCGAATCGAGGCGGGTGGCGGGGCGCGGAGCGGCGGACGGTTTGTGTTCATTCAAAAAGTGTTCGCAGTCCAAATTGCACGTTTCTTTGTAGAGTAGTTTAGTTTATATGAAACTGTTATATCTTTTAGAAAAATAGGTACGTAAATAGGTATTACTTATGCAGTGAAGCCCTAAATTCTTTACGCTTTAGGATAAGAATAGAGACTGGGAAGTGTACCTACATTAATTACGTGCCTACTTAGCTACAATTGTTATACCTACTCGTATACATATATGTAACTTGTGCTTGCGAGTGTAACTAACTTTAGACCTTGTCCAGATGTCGCGTTTTGCTCGCGCGAGAGCTCGCGCGTAAGCACTCGCGCGTAGTCGAAGTACTAGGCGCCAATACATTGCGTCCACACGCGACGTTTGAAACTCGCGCGTTGGTTCGCGCGTAGCATGTGAACGCAATGTATTGGAGCCTAGTACTTCGACTACGCGCGAGCGAGCTCTCACGCGAGCAAAACGCAGCACGTGGACAAGGTCTTAAGTAGGTATATATTTTAGGTTACTAAACCTTATTTTTTTATGAAACCGAAAATAGTAATGGAAAAATATTCAAACTTATGGGAAAAATTATAAAAAAATATTTTGTAATCTAAAGCTTTTACGAATTGAAACCAAAATATATAGAAATTGCATTGCATAATTCCATTTTTAATTTCTACATTTTTATCAATAGAAAGCTGAATTCTTTTTGAGTTTAATATCGGTAAACTCTAAAAAAATATGCAAACAGAACATTTATTAGTTTATTTTTGCATAAGCTTGTTAAAACACTTTTCCCGCCAAAATCGAAAAAAAAAACAAAACAATAAATAAAAGATAGTACCTACATTGCTTTAAATAAATTAAAAGCTGATTTTGGTTCAAATACTTAATCAAAATTTGATTATATAATATCAATATTTTACGAAACATTGAACTTCTGGATCGTTTTGATACATTATGCATTTGAAGTGAGTACCTATACCTAACTAAATACATGTTCGTTCTTTTCAGAGACAATATGCCCTTCAAGATCGTCCAAACATTTGAGAAGGGATCAGAAAAGTTATTTATTGTACCCAGTGAATGGGAATGGAAAGGCCAACTGCGATATCCGACAATACATATTCTGCAACACATTCCTCTTCTTCAATAAAATTATTTGCTACGGAACCCCTTGGCGACACTGCTTGGCTAGTACTTGGCTCACACAAACTCTCCAACTCTTCTTGCGTGTTTCGTGTATCAGGAACATCGGTTATTTTACTATTACTTTGATTATTCAAATGAGTAATAAAATTTGAATATTCCTTTTTAAGTTTTCTTTTAATTCCGCCCGTTATTTTAGTTTTATTCCAATCTTTTTTGTCCATGACGATATGCCCAACACAAAAGTAGTGTATGAATAGCCATTGGTAAACTTGAATTACGATCTAATTATTACTTGTAGTTTTAAAAATACTTTTCTTTGTATCCAAATACGGCTAAAAGCTTGATTGAAAAATACATTACGAAGAAAACGGAGCTAAGGCATTAATAATTATTTAGTCAATGTTGATATAGAACTAGCATTAAATAAACACAACCTCAGCCCATTAGAAAGTTTCTAGCCTTGAAAATAAACCTAATACAGATAAATGCCCGCTAAGAGATTTTCTAAATGCTTATTTAATGCATATGTGTTTTCAAATTACTATTATAAGATAATAACCATTGGGAAAGTGTAAAAGCTGTTTAAGTAGCTGTACATTATAATTACCTGATGTGTTAGTAGGAGTTTAAGCATTATGAGAAGAACCAAATGCTATTAAACAAAATTAAATTTTGGCCAGTTCTGATTAAAAGTGTTAGTCTGACTTTAGGACATAAATCCATATCCACTTTGGTTATTATACAGATTACGTGTTACTTGGGGTACAACGAGATCACATACATACAAACCAACAAACAAAACAAATAACGCCTAAAATTGGTAAGGCATCTTGTCGCCCGTATTTCTGGAGGGGGCCAGGCCAGGCCTCTACTTAGTTACGTATGTGCCTTGTTTCAATATTTCAGCAAGCTTTTTCGGCTAATACTCTGCTTATGTATACTCTAATACCCTCTAGGGTATTACGTCTATCGACAGTAGCGCCATCTGTACACATACGATGTCAACTTGTCGCGCACACGCATCGTTAAACTGTTTATAACGACATCAGTTAACTACTTGATACGCTTGCCTCTAGATGGCGTTTGTTAATACAATACAAAAAATTGTTGCCACCAAAACTATCTGGAAAAGGAAAACTGAGATTATTTGAGTTCTACGAGAAGCACGCATGTTCTCTTAACTCGTAAATAATAACTTTAAAAATTTATCCCTCTGGGTTTCGTACAGAAACCCTTGATGTTTTTATCTCTTCCTCTATCTATCGTATAACCATGGATGAACAATACTAGTATAACTAAAACAATGTAAGTTTGGCTCGTAATTCGCACACAAAAGGGCGTGGTTCCATACTACTGTGCACAGTGTTTTAGGAGCCGAAATGAGTCTTTTGAATCGAGCCGAACAAAAAATCATTTTTTTGTTATCAATGCATTATAGATAGGTAGGTACATAAGGTGGTAGAGCTGATGCCGGGCTCGACTGTGGAGGTACCACCATCTTACTCGCAAATCCTCCCGAAGTTATTCGGGGGAGAGTAAGAGAACAGCTCTCAGGCAAAACCAGGCGGCCCACCATTGCCTGGGACCGATGGATGGCGGTATATCCATCCCCAATTGCCGGGCCTTATATAAAATAGACTGGTGGCGGGCAGCGGCGTCACTGGTGCAAGGGTTTCGGCACCGCGCTCACCAACCCGCCTGCCCAGCGTGTGTGAGTATGGGCATTTCTTCCAGGAGGACTCCCAAGAGTGGAAAAATCCTGGAAAGGCCTATGTCCAGCAGTGGATGAAACAGGCTGATGGATGGATGAGGTACATAAGATAGTAAAATAATAAGATTTTATTTTCATGTTTTATATTGAATTTTTATCGCCTCTGAGATAATAAGAACTGTGCCATCTTTACATGCACGTATTGAACATAATTTATCAAACTTATTGATATATTTCTACAAAAACGCTGTACTTAAGCTTTTTATAACGAAGTAAAATTAATGCCATCAAAAACAAAACTTGTAAAAAAAACCAAGTCTCGCAACTTAGTTCTTCTACCGGAAAAAATTGTGAGATCCATGTAAATCCAAGTCGGTTAATTTATTCAGTACCTACCTTCTGTCTTAAGTTATTACATAATTAGCTAACCTAACAACATCTTATAGTGACCATATCAGTATTAAAAATCTTTTATTTTTTAAATAAATAGATTGACTTGGCAATCGCACTAAATTATCCAATTGAATTTGTGTGGAGTCCGACTCGCACTTGGCCAAATTATTCTTATGTAAGTACTTATCTATTTTTTATACCTTTTTATTCCATCAATTACCCTTAACAATTGTTGTTGAGTAAATAGTAGGTAATCATAGAATTTTTTAATCTCCATATCTACCTATATACCAATAGTTTTAATTTAACTTGTATTAATAATAAAAAAAATATTAATTTTCGAAATATATTTCGGCCCACTATGGGGCCGGCATCAGTCAAATATTAATTAAATATTTCGAAAATTAATATTTTTTTTATTATTAATACAAGTTAAAGGAAACTAAAGGCTTTATATAGCTAAATTATATATATTTATTTCAAATAGTTTTAATTATTGCAGCTACTATTATCCAGGTCACCTTAAGAATCCTAAGATACTCCAAAAACCAGGCCATGTCCTGAAAAACCAGGACGGTTGAAAACCCTAGGTAGAACAATATGTACGAGGAATATTTTTGTTATGATTATATTTCGCTTTACAGTATTTGAAACGAAAAAAAAAAACGATTTTTTGTTTTCAGAAATACACATAAACGCGTTAAAAATACATAGCTTTTTAATTTACAGAACAAAGCCGATTCACAGTGGCCATATCCAATACCCTTTCCTTTTCTATCAAACTATTTAATGGCACCGTTCAACCACAAAGCTGAAGTCCTAAAGAAATTTATATAAATTTGCCGAAATCCACGCTGACGCGTGTACTCGCCGATTCAACTCGAAGCCTATTATCGCGCTCGCTCGCTATTTATAAATACTATTATATTATTAGTTTATTATATTATTAGTACTATAATGGTTTGGTTTGCTGTTTATTTTGTTAAGTTAACAGTTAGGTAACATACGGATCAGCCACTGTCCGTCACGCTCAGGTTTCATTGTGAACACAAAACTTGGCACAATTCGTGCTTGTAATATATCTACCTATACAAGTACTATCATAACATCATAGTTTCACAGAAGAAAAACATGAAAATAAATAATATATCAAGCGAAAATTTAACCTGAGGCTACCATTCAAAGGAGTTAATAGATAAAAATTACAAACTTATGAAACGTATGAAATTGAAAATGTATGAAGCAAAACTGCAAAATTAACTTGGTCGGCTATACTTTTAACTTGTAAAGCCTACTTAGCTGTGATAGTTTCCTTTTAACTTCGTTGTATATATACTCGTATATAGTATGTCGCAGGCAATTGGTTAAATCAGGCAGAAGAGAGGCGGTAGCTTAGGTTAGAAGGTTAGGTATGGCTAGGCTAGTCGCCCCACGCAGTGGCGTGACCGCCATACGTAATCTTCGTGGTTATTTTTTTTATGACCACCATTTATATCAAAAGCCTAGTCATTTAGTTAAGTCACTGAATTTAACCAGATTCCTGCGACATACATATATATTATTTATAGTCGCCGGCATTTGGTTAAATCAGTCGCTTGGTTGTAATTAATTTTTCGGAAGTCCTGCAGCGCCGAAGAGAGGCGGTAGCTAAGGTAATTTTTTATGACCACTCAGAAATATGATTTAAACGAAAAGACTGGCCATTTAGTTAAGTAACTGATTTAACCAAATGCCGGCGATATATATACTACTGCCGTGAATTTTTCACATATCCAAAAGCAACCGTTTAAACCCACTCTTAAGACCTAAACTAACAGCTGTGTGTCGGTACAAATGTCGACGGAAATGAAATAAAATTCATGTCAAATGTTCATGAAAATAATACATTGCATTTGGACGCAAATGTCAGATTGAAACATTTTTTGTATTGTACTCGTACACAGCAGCTATCAGGTTTACCTATTAATCAAAGGAATTAGACATAATGCGGTCTAGGAGAAATAGTAAGTCAACATCACTTACGCCATAGTCATGATTGTTTTCAGTTCTACAAAAATTTGAAATTAAAGCCTATTCGATCTGTTTTTAGTGATATTTGAACTATTTTTACGTTTTGGCATCATCTTCTGGGGGAACTGTACAGAAAAAGGTACATTGTTTAAAGCACAGAAAAGGTGTATTAGGGCTATATGTGGACTCAAAACATTTGAAAGTTGCAAGCCACACTTTAAGTCACTTAAGCTCCTCACATTACCTTGTCTTTATATTTTCGAGACATGTATTTTTGTTAAATTAAATAATCATCTTTTTCTCAAGGTATCTGATACTAACAAGAGAAACTTTCGGAACAAGGACAGATTATACATAAATAAATACAATACAAGACTTTTACACAGAAGTATATTTGTCATGGGCCCTAAATTATTCAATAAAATTCCAAAAAAATGGAAAGATGTCAGTATTAATGTATTTAAAAATAAATTATTCAATCTTCTAATAGAAAAATGTTATTATACAGTGCAAGATTTTATTAATGCTAAATCAATCTAATTTAATGTTGTAACATAGATATTTGTTATTTTTTATATTTGACATATTTTATTAATTTAATCAAGGTATTTTATTTCCTTTGTATCGAGCCTGGGACTGATACCTGAGAAATTTGCATGTATATTATGTAAATAAAATTTCCTGTTCTATCTACTAATAAAGGCAAAATTATGTAATTGCATGCTGTCTTAAATGTTGAATGCACAGTAATTTTATATTCATACGCCTCTCGGCAGAGTGTAGAGCACATAAATTATCATAAGATCAAATGTAATACTACCTACATTCATGAATAAACGCATCTTATCTTATCTTATCTTATCTATTTGAAGCGATATAAGAAATCAATATTTTCAAATAGTGCAAAAAATTGCCGCTTCATATTACCCGCCAAAATTTTGCATGTTTTAGTAACAACTACTCTTAATGCGGGGTTTTTTGTGTATTTCAAAAACATATCAAACAAATAGTCGAGTGTAGAATACAAAATTGTAAAACAGTTAATTATTATAGATATTAAAAACTACACGGTGTGGTTTTTTATAAAATGAAATTATAAGCATGAAGTTCGTGCATAACGAATAAACGTGTGATATGTATTGGGCTAGATTTGCATACGACACGACGAAGAACACTGGTACTGGGGAGGTCACTGATGTCAGACGATAAAGAGCTACCTCGTCACCAGGTCGAGATGGAAACGAGGTTACAAAGATAAAAGCACAATTTCCTCCTGAACTTCAAACAGATTTTATAAAGGAACGCTCCTCTAAGATGCCAATTTCTAAAGAGCTTTCTTGACTCGCTCCTTTATTATTATCCATGGCGGCCGATGGAAGAAAATTTTTCGAGGCGAGAAAATCTCAGTTTTCTTCGATATCTTTTGTTTTGCGGTATAACACAAGTAAAAGCAAAAAGGAAACTTGTCGGTATCTTTATTAAAGATCGTATTTGTAATCTATCCGCTATATTGTGCCTTGGGCGCTGCCGGATGTCCTCAGATGTAAAGCTCGACTGACCATCATGTCGCCTGCGGATATTGTTAAATATTTATTAAAGGGTATTTATTTATACTTGCTGATTATGAGATAAGATTTGTATTTTGTTGAGAATATCATTGATAGTTAGTAGAATAGTAAATTATGTCTTATTTGGAAGAATGTTTCAGAAGTAAGAGTTTTCAAATAATATCTACATATATTGTAAAAAAAAACTTATAAATTAAATATTTATATTTTTAACGTACAGCAAAGCGTAGTGTAGGCCGACCCCGTGGCCGCTGGATCGACGACCTGAAGGACGTTGTGGGTGGCGGCTGGATGAGGAGGACGGAGGACCGACATGAGTGGCGAAATATGGGAAAGGCCTAGCAGTGGACGAACACGGGCTGATGGATGGATGGATGGATATTTTTAACAACATCAATAAGTAAATGTAAGGTACCCTATATTTTGCCTATTTGATGTATTAATTTGTCATTCATTGGTTTGGAGCAACTATCTTATCTTTTATTTATTGTTTTACTGTTGTTTGAGCAAAAGATATATGATACAGATTTAGATTAGGGCCGTGCCGCTTAGTTAGGTTCAGTACCACATGGGTGCATGATTTAGCGCATTCTAGCAGGTTCGGGGCCCGATGCCGTTTCCCATATCCGCACTGAGGTTCCCGGAGAAATTAATTATTCATTAGAACAAATTGTAAACAGTCCCGGTATCGCTGGGAGGCCGGCACGATCACTCACCTGCGCCTGCGATGCGCCGCGTCGATGCCCGGCGGCTGATCACGTCCTTGATTTATCATGCGCTCGCGCAGCGCATCTCGCGACGTTTTCCCGCTCGTTTCGTGAATTTGCATCACTAATGAATGGGCCCCGTTAGGTACTGCATGAACCTCATGTTCGAATTACATCCAACGTTTCAATTAAATGTCTTATCTTCAACGAATATCGCTACGTGATTATTGCAAACAATTTTGTGAGAACCTTTATTTTCAGATATTAATATTCTGACAATGTAGATTTTACTTTAGAAACAACTACCTACTTATTGAAAAGAAAACAATCAAGCAAGACAATGCCTTCCTCTATTCCGTAGTAGTTAGTATCTGGAAGCGCTACGCGCCGTAGCATTCCGCTCAAATAAATGTCGAACATTTGAAATATTTTATCCTCTCCTGATTTACGTACAATATTGATGGATCATGGCCTGTTTCTCAATAGTATGTTAAATTTCCCCAGTGTCATACATAATGACAAAACGCCTTATCGCGTACCTCTGACATGGCTATCAATCAGTCACACACGCGCCCCCCGCCCCGCGCGCTGCGATACCCCGCTCGCGACCGCCGCAACACTTTCATCACAAAAGCAATAGTGTAATGCGTAGTGAGTACCCTATGCATTGGCCTGCATTGCTCGGTGGCAAAGAAAGGATAAAAATCGTCTTCAACTTTCGTAAGAGTCGTAAATAAATATTGTCAATTAGGTCCTGTCTGTTGTGGTGTGGCGCTGCATAAAGGCAGACTTTATAGGTGTTTGTACCACGGTCCATTGGAACCCTCGTTCAGTCAAATAAAACCGTTATTCGCTTTTGAAATGTAAATTAAATTGTAAACCGGCACGGAAATTCGATTGCAGCGTGGGAGAGGGTCTGAGATGCCGGACACTTGCGGTCAACATCTTAAAAAGCCCTTTAATTTCAATTTAACCGACGAAGAATCAACACAGTGTACAGTTTTGAATGGGGCCAATGGACCGTGGCTAACTTAGCTTGCCAGATAATATTTTATTCAACGTTTTATGATGACTTTATATTGTGATGTATAATTATTAAGTGGAACACCAAATAGTGTGAACTATGAGACCCATTCGGATACGAGCTAAGCGGAGTTTCGTAGAAGGCTCCAGGACGGTCCCAATAGCTAATTATGTTACAGTTGGACACATACTTTATATTGTGATGTATAATTATTAAATGGAACACCAAATAGTGTGAACTATGAGACCCATTCGGATACGAGCTAAGCGGAGTTTCGTAGAAGGCTCCAGGACGGTCCCAATAGCTAATTATGTTACAGTTGGACACATACTTTATATTGTGATGTATAATTATTAAGTGGAACACCAAATAGTGTGAACTATGAGACCCATTCGGATACGAGCTAAGCGGAGTTTCGTAGAAGGCTCCAGGACGGTCCCAATAGCTAATTATGTTACAGTTGGACACATACTTTATATTGTGATGTATAATTATTAAGTGGAACACCAAATAGTGTGAACTATGAGACCCATTCGGATACGAGCTAAGCGGAGTTTCGTAGAAGGCTCCAGGACGGTCCCAATAGCTAATTATGTTACAGTTGGACACATACTTTATATTGTGATGTATAATTATTAAGTGGAACACCAAATAGTGTGAACTATGAGACCCATTCGGATACGAGCTAAGCGGAGTTTCGTAGAAGGCTCCAGGACGGTCCCAATAGCTAATTATGTTACAGTTGGACACATACTTTATATTGTGATGTATAATTATTAAGTGGAACACCAAATAGTGTGAACTATGAGACCCATTCGGATACGAGCTAAGCGGAGTTTCGTAGAAGGGTCCAGGACGGTCCCAATAGCTAATTATGTTACAGTTGGACACATACTTTATATTGTGATGTATAATTATTAAGTGGAACACCAAATAGTGTGAACTATGAGACCCATTCGGATACGAGCTAAGCGGAGTTTCGTAGAAGGCTCCAGGACGGTCCCAATAGCTAATTATGTTACAGTTGGACACATACTTTATATTGTGATGTATAATTATTAAGTGGAACACCAAATAGTGTGAACTATGAGACCCATTCGGATACGAGCTAAGCGGAGTTTCGTAGAAGGGTCCAGGACGGTCCCAATAGCTAATTATGTTACAGTTGGACACATACTTTATATTGTGATGTATAATTATTAAGTGGAACACCAAATAGTGTGAACTATGAGACCCATTCGGATACGAGCTAAGCGGAGTTTCGTAGAAGGCTCCAGGACGGTCCCAATAGCTAATTATGTTACAGTTGGACACATACTTTATATTGTGATGTATAATTATTAAGTGGAACACCAAATAGTGTGAACTATGAGACCCATTCGGATACGAGCTAAGCGGAGTTTCGTAGAAGGCTCCAGGACGGTCCCAATAGCTAATTATGTTACAGTTGGACACATACTTTATACTCTACGACTATCTTTTCAAATAACAATTTCATGAAAGTGAGAAAAAGAAAGCGTGCGCATGGATTTAACCGTTCACCCCGGACTATCCCTTACGAAGGGTTTTTTGTGGGAGTATTTAACGCTATATGGCAGAGATACTCTTTGCCAAGCCCAAAGCAAAAAAAGATATAATAATCGCTATTTGGTTGAGGTGACCTTCGTTTATATAAGGTTAAATAATAATAGTTAGCGAAACTATAAACATAGGTAGTACTGGCCTATATGAATAACTTTTTCTATTGGGGCTAAGCGAAATTCGCAATTTTTTTTCACTTCCTCTCATACAAATTGACCATATCAGTCGTCTGGTTTACAATGAGAAGGCGAAAAAAAAATTGAGAATTTTGCATAGTCCCCATAGAAAAAGTTGTTCACAGAGACGAGTACTACCTATGTTTTGAGTTTCGCCAACTATTATTATTTAACCTTATATATAGCCAAATTCATACTGTAGACTCGGTGTGTAGTTAGCACCAAGGTTCAATGACCCTTTCTGTGAAATAACCATAAATTTAGATTTTAAAAATTTAGACTTCCTTATACTAAATGAATTGAGATTTTTAATAAGAATCGAGGCACAAAAATATTTTTCGTATTTCGCAAACCTGCGGGGCTATTATGTAACTCAGTGTCAGTTGCTAGCTATAGTTGCTATTCACCAAAAACAGATAAAAATGAACTTCCAAAATACCTTTATTGGGTATTGAACTATTTACGAATTGTGAAGTCATTTCAAGTGCGAACTTATCCTTAGATAAGCGGATATGTATGTTTTAGACGATAAGCACTTGGTTTGGCAACTGAGTTTACGATACAGAATCAGGGGGCAGGTCATTAAACCTTGTTTTCTGATCACTTAAAAAGGGGTATCGGTCACTTGCGCGCCGCTGTCACTTTCCAGACCCTTCTAATTACTTTTATGACTCTACCGCTCAGGTCAATAGGACACTTGCGCGCAAATTAGGGATTAAGATTTCAAAGCTGATAAATGTTTATCAACATACCCTTACCCTATTTCTTAGAATATGTCTCTCTTTTTTCGTTGAAGGAAAAACTGGTAATTGAAAATCTGCGAGTTTAAAAAAAGCTATAAAAGTACAGAAGCTACAAAAACAAAACAATGAATAAAAAGTGGATGTTTTAGGCTATTAGGTATTCTGAGGAATATAATTTAGTAGCACATGCAAATGGTGTTTTACTTTCAAAGCGATGCTCCTTTCCCCACAAGCTAGGCAACTGTAATAATCACCGGGTAATCGCCCAACTGACCGGTAGTATTTTCTGCTACCTGCATGAGTTTTTGACCGCAGCGCAGAAATGACCCATGCCCTTAAAAAGTCTCCAGTGTGAATTTGGCTATATAAACGAAAGCCACCTTATACCATCGTTTTTGGCGATACTGACAAACAACGTAGGTACTTGTAAAACCGTTTTTGATATTGTAGTACGGGAGTAGACAAGAATAAATATCCATCGACGCTACTTGGATGCCTATCGGAGCCAATCGGCAATGTTGTCACACTCGTTGTATTTTATGAACCCCACGTGTGAGTCCCGACCGGAGTGTGGCGACGGCACACACAATACACGCCTTCGCCGCGCCGACACCGGAACATTGATTCCATGTGCGATACATTTTAATGACTTCCAATAAAAATGATACGAATGATCTTGTAAAAAAACTATTTTAACTTCGAGCCCTCGGGCTGGATCCAAGCAACGTTTACACAAGTGGCTTCGGAGCAGTTAAAATAAAAATTCTGCGTTTTAAAATTTTTGCAAGTCGTGTTTTTTCCGAACACGTTGCGTGTTTTTGAGATCTCTTTAAATGTTCGTTAAATTGATGTGTTTATTAATGAAGTGCATTTTAAAAAGGCGAGCTTATCGAGTACTTTGCGGTTTCGCTTCGAAGGGGGGCCTCTTGATATATGAGTATCTGATAACGGAGATAACGGAGGCTATAAATAAACAGAGAAATGAAAAAAATGGTAAAAAGAAATCTTTTAATGTTTTGTACTGACTACTGCCCCAAGGGGATTGAGGTTTAACAAAATGTACAAAAGGAAAAAAAAATTTTTCGTTTGTAATATTTTTTTTAGTTAAATCCTTATGTAAGAAATTTACAAAATATAGGTCATGAAAATTCTGTTGCGTTCTGAAATCGTAAGATAAAAAAATATGATAAAAATGCCTCGAATGGGGAATTCTATTAATTTGCACAGTATTTATTTAATTTGAGACATGTGATATGTGGCTTTAACTAAAATAAATATAAAATATATTAAAATCATTTTTTTTTCCTTTTCATACATTTTGTTAAACTTCAACCCCCTTGGGGCAGTACAAACATGAAAAGATATTTGTTTTACCATTTTTTAATTTATTTAAGTTGTTAAAAAACTTTTTCGCACCCAGGCCAAATAAAAATCCAAAAAACGCAAAAATCGATCCACCCTAATAAATAAATGTTTCAGAAGGCGCGTTAACACGCTAAAGGTACAGACTGTATCAAGGTTCCCATTTCATCGAAAAGCTTTCAGCACTTATGAATCTCCATAAGACATCGCAAAGGGAAAACCTATAGATAAACAAAGATGTCTAAAAATAAAGGAATAAGGTTGTCTTTGTGTACAGTTAGTGCCGTTAAACCGAGTCAACGGTCCGATTGTAAATATATGGATGACGTCATTGGGACTGGAGGCTCATTGAAACACTTGTTCAAACAAATTGGTAATGTCTGACGCCTCATATATTATGCTCAGCACACAGTGGTCGCTGGTTATAACTATTTTCTTGCGTATTGTAGGTTTCCGGAACGATATTTCCTGTTGCCAATCATATTTAAAAGAAATCTGGTCAAACTAATAATGGTTTCATATTTGTATTAATTAAGGGCAGACCGGATGGCAGTCATTATCAGAATATTCATGCGAAACTAGTGGTTTTCGTACCATGGAAATGTTTTTCTTTTAGAAAATCTTTATTAGTTAAGAGAATAAATAGGTAATTGCATTGATCTGTGGAAAGAGCCGCAGTGCGAGAGGGACGAATTCTGGATAAAAGTCGAAATGAAGAATTTCTCAGGAATTTATTGCCTATATAAAATAAAACGTCGTATTAAATATCAAATAAAATTATTACAGATTTTAATCCAAAAATCATTTGGGATTTTCCTCAAATAATCTTAAAACTCGTAATTTTTTAGAGTCATCTTTGGTTTTTTGTTATTCAGTATTGGAATGACGTCTAAAGATTTAGTTTCGATAAGAGTGTGCAATATATTCTTGGCAGACAGTATATCGTCATGACATGAATCCCCGAAGGGGTATCACAGGTGTTCCTGAGTGTGAACTGTGAAATGCAAGTCACAGTGCACACCCGGAACACCCGCGTTTCACCGACGATTATTACGTCCCAACGTGAATGGGTGGTGAGCCCTATCGCCGTACTTCGGGCACAATTGCACGCAGACTTCTTGGCAGAAGTCCTATTTTCTAGTAATGCTAGAGTCTTCAAACAAGGAAGAAAACAAAACAATATTCCAAACAAATTAAAAGCACAACTAAACACAAAAACCAAAGCTAACTAAAAACAAAACAAAAGAAAAAGAAACAGCCTGTGAGACCGAAAAAGGAGTGTGTGTGTGTGTGTGTGTGTGTGTGTGTGTGTGTGTGTGTGTGTGTGGTATCCTCCTAAGAACATTTCATAACATTCTTTGTATACTAACATTATTCCCCAGACCAACTACGAGTACTGCACAAATGTCAGTGCTGCTGCTACTATATAAAATCTGTACAACAATGATGATATTTTAGTGTTTCAGTACGTATACGTACGGCACGCGGCACAAAGCTCCCGGTGGAAATGTTGCACCTGATGTAGTTCTCCTTCTGATATTACAACATGCAAATACATTCCACCATCCCCTTGCTCCGAGTGTCTCCTCTCGCTCGCCCGCAGTCAGGATGCTGACAATGATTTATTGAGAAAACTTCTTAGCCTTAGCCTAGACCAGACTTTCAAGAAATATGGAGATCCTATCTCGGAAAGTTGTGAAATGTAATCACTGTTACACTTTAGAATTGCCTACTAACTTACTTAGATAGCGTCGTGAATGTTGTACTTAGGAAACTTGCACGTAGGAAGTCCAATTCCATTTCAATTCGCGGCTGTAGTGCAGATGATTGTATGCAGTCTCAGGTTATTTGAAATAAATATACATATATAGATACAAGCTTCCTGATACTTATAAGAAACCGAACATTCAGAATGAACTCCAAAGTTTCAGTTTTCATAAACGGTCTCCTTATGTGGTCTAGCCAAACTGAGTAGCAGTAATCTGATACAGTTGTGTACTGGGAAGTAATGTGAAGTGATGGGTGGTGGCACGTGCCTCCAGGATCGCGCGCTACCTGGAAGCGGAGGCTGCGAGGAGCGCCCCGCGCGGCAGGTGCAGTGCAACGCTCGATACTTCGCGCAAATCGCGCACTGCACGACCAGCCAGTGACACCGCGCGCCTCGACAGGCCCACGCGCGCGAATACGCCGCTTTCGCGATTAACATTCGCAAAAATTCACCGCCAATCTTAGCGCTAGCCCTTTTGTAGAGGTCGCCGGAAGCCGTTCTATAAATAAGTCGAATATCTTCGCCGTGGGTTGAGCTTTAGGCAATCTCGTCTAATCTGAGCGAATATCCTCATATTTGGTATGCAAAGCCCCAAGATATGCGACTACTAAGGACTTTGAATTGAATAAGTTGGGCATGTGGCGGGGCGGTATCGGGTGTGTTTTCAGCGGCGTCGGCGTGAACGCGTCTGCGTAAAATTATGAATTTTTCAGCGGGTGCTCTGTTTGTTTATGTTACAGTAAGCCGTTACGCTTTAGAAATAATTAAAACATTGGCTTCTTTGGATTACTTCACCACTGAAGTTGTTTTCGATTTCAATCTGGCCATGTGCGTAAGTTAACATCATTTTAGTTGTTACTATTAAGAGCCCGGTCCGTGACGAGGACCACTTTTGATGAAAAACAATATGTTAATTATTTTTCTGGCCTTTATCGCGATGTTTTTGGAAAAACTGGGGACATACACCACTTCATATTGGCCGTTTATTTGATTGAATTGTTTCTCTTTTGCGAGCTATTTTATTACTTACGAGTCCGCTCCAAATTGTTATTCATCATTCATTTCTAAGTACCAAAATAACGCGCAAAGGTGAAACAATTGAATCAAATAAATTTTAGGTCTTCATTTAGATGACCAATATGGACTGGTGTATGTCCCCGAGTTTTACAAAATCATCGCGCCAATGACCAGAAAAATAATTAAAATAATGCTTCGCATCAAACAGACGGACTATCTCTAACCTCACGAAGTTGTCATTGTGATAATTTTGCCATATTTTTGCTTATTGTTCTTAATAAAATGTAGAGTACAAGGTGACAAAGTATATTTTTAAAATGGTTTCCTGAGATTAGTTTCAATGACGATTGTGAGCGATACGATAACACTGTTTTCAACAATTTATCGATAAACAACTACTTGAGTCACGTAAGCCATTACTCAATACACACGCAGGTGTTTCACTGTCGATAATATTTTTATCTAACTAAATTATTCAAAATCAACTTTAGTAAAAATAGGGTATTTAAATAGTTATCCTAACTAAAGTATAGACCGAAGTGCAAGAACGAATGTCTGAGTTGAAATTTCTCTGTTTAAGTGAAACCGGTACATTTCAAGACAATACTCAACAGCTAAGACTAATGAGTGCTAAGTGAAGAAAGCTGGGCCTGCGCATGGACAGAGTGACCATAGCGAATAGTGATGTGTGTTGGCTGACGTAGGCAAATCTCTGAGAGAACACGCTTGGTAACTTGGAACCATAAGTCTCAACAGTTTCATTATTGATAATAATGTATCGGAACGGACGCCTCGGCAGCAGCACTAGCAGCGGCTCTACATCATCAGGACGATCTGATCTGCAGGTAACATTTGTATACTAAACAACTACAATGGATTACATGCTTGTTCTTGTAGTATATTATACTTATGAAGGTAACTTATACGTACACATTTTTTATAATTCCAATGAATTTATTAACTCAATTTTGCCTTCCTACAAAAAAAGTTAAATTATTTGTAATATAAACGATTTTGGCAGCTCTTATTTACATAATTAATAGTTTAATACACAATCAACTTGTAACAGTTTTTTAAACAAATTCAAAGTTTGTAGGTAGTAAGTACACCCTTTTTCTTAATACACTTATACTGTACGTGGTTGAAAGAATCGCAGTATTTTTCCTAACATATAAGCAGTACAACAAAAATTCACACTTTAAAAAAATTGCCAGATCGCCGCCACGCCGCGCCGTTCTGTGGCAAAGTCCTCAAAGGCCGGTGGAATTTCCTCTTTGGATTGTCAAACTAAGGCATTGTCCGAGATATACCCCAACTCTTGAGTCCCCGGAAACGTCGACCAGCCGCGAAGAAACTGCGCTATATATGTATCTATGTTAAAGAAAAAATTAAGTTACTTATTAATTACTGAGTAAGAAGATACTCGTAGTAACAATTAACTCTAATGTTGTTCTCATATTTTTTCCTATAGTTTCCCCGAAGTCTCATGCGATTTCCTTGTAAACGGTTCCGCTACGTTTAATCTCCATAACGAGTATCTGCAATGCAGCGCTGATTTTCAGCCTTTAACTTTTGCCAAACAAATGTGGCTAACATAGAAATACTTGCCTTTGTGATAACAGCTCTTTTTTATTTGGTTTTGCTGTATCTTGGTTTGTTTTATATGATTGTTTGACAATACATTCCGTTTCTTTCATTCTTATTTAAACATACAATGTTCATAAATTAACAAATGACTGCTCTAAGATCAGTGGAATGGTAACGAAACAATGTCAGCTTTGATTGTGTATGCCCTTACGCCGCGGGTCAAAGATTTCTAGACAATGATAGGCCGAGTCTCGTACGTTACCGGCGCTTGCGCATTCGTCTGTACAATACTCCCTGCATCGGCATTTACTTAGTGAGCAAAACAAAATAACAAACAAAACGACCGTCGCGTCGGTCGACTCAGCCCGACCGACTGAATGCTTGGGGTCAGATGACACGGGTATATGTAATGTGTACTTATATACGAGCAGTGCTCGCAGAAAGCTCCTTCTTCCAAGAATCGTGACGATACAGATTGTGATCAAACTCCACTCGTCATACTACTGAAGTTTTGGCAGTTGATCGACACGATTTGGGCAAAAAAAAATGGTCAGTATTTAAACTGTCATTATAAAACTCACCAACTGCTTCTACTGATCAGGTACGAGGCGGTGTGACAGTGTTTTTTCGTATTTATAATGTCCAAATCACTTTCCTCTTTTGTTAACACGACAGAAAGTTCTGAAGCAGATAAAAACGAAAACTATTATAAACAAAGTATAACAAGAGGCGGCACTTTGTGCAATAAAGCTCTATTGATAGTTTGGTGAAGGAACTTTAATAAAGGATGCAGTAATTCGATCGCGCATTCCTCTCCACTGCGGAGACAGAATCGCTCCAGAAATGGAAACTGATTCAGACGCACAGTATGCGGGACTCTGGTCTGATCTTTGCAGGGTTGCAGCTCCAATTTTTACCATCTGGAAGTTATTATATCTTTTAGCTCATAATTAGAAATATTCATAATCAAATGTTTTGCTTTGCAATTTTTTTGCTGGCCAAAATCTTGATTACGCCGCGCCGCTACGGAGGTCTTTGAGACGGTGTGGTTAACTTAATGTAACATAAACTTGACAAGAAAACACCTTTAACGAAGAAAACTACGAATAGATAAAGTCTAAGACTCTCTTGTTCACCAATCAGGATATCCTATTTAGTACAATGCACTCCTACTCGAACTGTATTGTATGGAATGCAACATTTGTTATTGCAGAACTCTGCTAGTTCAAAATAGTAAGCAATTAAATCGGAGTAGATTCGGTTTAAAAACAAGCAAAAAATGAATGCTGCAAACATAACGTTTTTTTTTTGAGAAAATCTGGCGCAATATTTACATCGCACAACGAAAGAGACAAACATAATCTGAAAAAGCGCGCGAGCGGTGAATCAGGAAAAGGTTGGATATTGCTGTTTTTTAGGGAAAAATATTTAATATTTAACACGAGAAAAAGAAAAAAAAAGCGTTTTTATGTTTTAGATAATGCATTTATACGTGGGACGCACTATAAGTTTCCGGAATGAATATGAAAAAATACTATTAAAGGTACAAAATTAATTTATTGTTTTTCAAAATAATCTCCCTTGGCGTCTATGCACTTTTTCATTCGATCAAACCAGTTTTGAAAACTTTTGTGCCACTCCCCTGTGGTGACCTCTGAAACGTGTTTTTCATACTCCTCGACAGCCTCTTCTGGTGATGAAAATCGTTGACCGCGTAATTGGTTCTTAATTTTTGGGAACAGAAAAAAGTCACAAGGTGCCAGGTCGGGACTGTATGCAGGATGACTCATGAGTTCTACATTTTTCGTATTCAAAAAGTCGTTTGTCTGTCTGGCCGTGTGAGAACTAGCATTGTCGTGGTGCAGGATGATACGGCGTTTACGGTTATTTTTACGGAGTTCGTCAATAACTTCCGGCAAACAAATGGTCGTGTACCAGTCACTATTCATGGTACGACGATTCTCTAAAGCAACAGTAGCCACGTGTCCAGTTTTATTAAAAAAAGAAGCAATCATCCGCTTAGATGCACTTTTCACGCGCGCCACTTTGGTTGGTTTCGGCTCATCTTGAAAGACCCATACGCTCGATTGCTGCTTTGTTTTGGGATCGTAGCAATAAGTCCATGTTTCGTGACCTGTTACTATGTCCCACACCAAATTTGACGCACCTTCGTTGAATCTGGTAAGCATGGCACTGCACCAAGTGACGCGGTCCGTTTTTTGAGCCTCGGTCAAGTTGTGTGGGATCCACCGCGAGCACAGCTTTCTCACACCCAAATGTTTGTGTAGGATTGATTGTATTTGACCCATGCCTATTTCTAAGGATGCGCGAATTTCATGGTAGGTCACATGCCTGTCTGTTTCAATCATACGGCGAACAGCATCGATGTTTTTGTTGGTCACAGCGGTGGACGGCCGACCATCGCGAGATTCGTCACTGAGATTGATACGACCACGCTTGAATTCTGCAAACCAGCTATGAACAGTCTTCTTGCATGGTGCTTCATTGCCAAAAGCTGTTTCAAGCCAAGCGATGCTCTGTTGAGCTGTCAAATTACACTTAAAATCGTAGAAAATCATACTACGAAAATTTTCCCGAGTTAAATCCATGTTGATGCAGACACACAATTTTTAAATGGCGCCACAAGGTAAAAACAAAAGACAGTCAGATGAAACAAACTGCATTCTACAGCCAAAGAGTTCTATTTTCAAATGTTGCAATAAATTTTTTAATATTGTTTATGTAAGTGGCCAGTTCCGGAAACTTTTAGTGTTACGTATGTATGTTTACAACAGTCATTATTGCGATTTTTACTTTATTAATTTTGACGGACTACTGTTTTGAACTGAAAAAATAGCCTTCCCTTTGCAATTTTTTTCGATGGAGCGAATGTTTCTTTATCACGTTTTGGGCTCTGTTATCATCTTGGAAAACGCCTCATTTAGAATATGTATTTTTTTCAGAACCCTATATATAACAGTAGTTCTATTGTTTTAAAATCTATTTTTTTAGTACCTATGTCGGCTTAACTCCGGTAACCCTAGCCGCCATTCATACCGCCCTGCGAGCCGCTCCTAAGTAATCCCTGGCGGAGCAGAGCCCGAGGCGCTGCAATACCGACGCTAAAACGCATAGCATTATGTACAACCAAGCTAATAATCGGTTTAACTAACCATTTGAATAAATAATTATACAGCCTTTCGAAATGGCACGGGATATATCAGCATTAGACAATAACTCAAGCCACAATTCGGTGCTAGAATTGACATTAATGGACTTCGACCTCGCATTGAATTTCAGTCAGTCAAATCAAATAAAATTACCTACGCACATACATAAACGTAAACATAATGTCACAGTCTCATCATCGGTTGGTTATCGTCTACCACAAAGGTATTTTATAAAAAAATTCGTCACTTATGCTCTAGAAGACAATGCGGGATGTATGAAATTAGGGATGTTAGTAAATTTGAAAATCCAACGAGGCTTCTTTAAATTTACTAACTGGTAACTCAATCGTCTAGCTAAATGCCAGTGGAAGATAGCTGTTCTGCTTTTTTTTCTGTTTCTATGTACTTAATTTCTATCAAAATGGAAAAATTTTACTTTGTTATAATCACGGATTGTAATAAACTAAATAAAATGTTTCTTTTTGCATTTTAATGAATTTTGATAGATTAACTTAAAAGTAGCTTGAAATTTTATTTTTAAAGCAATAGCTAGCGCGAGCCGCGAGGATCGCATGAATAAAAATTGCAATTTAACAAAATTCTGCGGCACGCAACGAGCTATAGTTTCATCGTAGGCGGCACGATATTTTTACTGTTAAACATTGCAAAACAACTTTTTTGAAAAAAGAAAAAAATACAGATTGTGATCGTTTTTTTATTTTTATTAGTGATGAAGTGTTCAGCTAAGGTGTAAGTGATCAATTACACTCTCGAACAACCCATAAGCACCCTCGCTAACTTCGCTCGCTCGCCACCTAAATATCTCTGGTGTTATTGACTGCTTACCTCCATTCTTTACTATAGTTACAGTCACGTGATCTCGTTTAACTAAATTGACACTTCCTTCTTGAGTATGAGAATGTTCCATTGTTTATTTGTCGATTCTTCTCTGATACAATACAAATCTTCTCAGCAGCAAACAGTAATATTCAATTTAGTACTTGCACACAAGATTAACTATACATTTTCCTGTAAAACTACGGAACTAAAGCCCGATTGGCAATTTCCGTAGAACACTAAGAAAGTCGTTATTCTAAATGTTATTGACGGATTTATTTATGCAAGAACCTAGAAAATCTATGCGAGCGCCTATGTGGCTACATTAGCATGCAGTCGGCAGTCAGGCGGCTTTCCACCGAGCGAGGAGGCTGGTACCTGTACCACGATAACTGATAGCATTCCAACTTCCAACAGCACCAGCCCGTTAAATTGTACTCGGCACGAGGCAAGCCCTCGCCTCCGATATAGACACTCGAACATACGGCCATTATCTCGTTAATCAACGACACGTACCTGGCGACAAATTTATATGTCACAGAGCAGCTGCGGCGGCGGGGTGCAAATTGCATTAGACAGGGTGGAGCGGCATACCCGTACTGTGTCGGTCGTGGCTCGGTCGATATCTAAAATGTCACCTAGTTCTTCCGGGTGCGCTGCTTGCCTTCACTCCAAAGAAGATTAACTACGGTGTTAACCGGTTCAAGCTCCGCGATCTACATCTTTGTTGGGCTCGTGGTCTGTTTAAAGCTTGTCGCCTGACAGTTTCTATTCTCTTAAATGCAAATAAGATACGGGTTGGTACTTAACATGCTAGTCTGTGTTCCAAAATCCAAACAAGCAACTTATTATAATGTTAACTTTCACGGAACAGCTATGTATTCGAAAATGTAAAATCGACTCAAATGCATATTAATACTACAGTATGAAAGTACGTGAATGTTGTCCTTTGTGTAGCTTAAATGTGATGGATTGCTTCTATCTCGTCGACTCGTTTTGTGTTTGTAATAATTGCCGCAGATTTATGTGGCTCGTGCCGGCCACATAATATATCAGTGTGATTTCCAGGAAACATCTGAAACGAACCGCTTATTTTTTAAATACAAAAAGAGTATAACGAAAGTCGCACGTAACAATGCAAGGCCGTTGGCGGATTTTTTGCGAGTGCATACATACTCGTTCCGTCATCGGTGACCGGGTCAACCCTTACAATAAAATATCGTGTCTTTTGGAAACATATATCAGTTTATATACGAATATATTTCATTTGTAAGCTTTTTTATGCGAAGATAAATGCGAAACGATGTCAGAAACGGAGATACGAAAATATTTGCGAGATAAGTCTGCGATTGGAGCGACAGATGGACATATTTATATCTTTGGTCTTCAGTGATTATGTTATTTTATTTGCATACCTACTGCCGCGAGGCAGTGTCTCATGAATGGAAATTCAATAAATCCAAGTCAGTCATTTCGAATGTCTGAGTCTGTGTATTCATATACATTAATATAATTAGGTATTGCTTACTGAAAGCTTAATAAAATAAACTGTACTGGCTGTACCAGGAACAAACTTTATATTCAAACAAAAAAGTTGTTAGGCGATCTACCCAAATTTTGTATGGATACAAACTATGAATTCTTAATGAGCTTGTAAATTCTGTAATGATTTGAGTAAGGTTCTCATAGGTTAGACCAATTTACCGAGGAAAACGAAACTTTTACGTATTTTTTTAGGGCAGCTAAATTTGTTTTCTTTATTTTGTATGACAGCTACCCCTACTCGTAATATTGATGTTATAAAAAAACCGGAGCAACATTTCATTGAAATCGGTCCACTGGTTTAGGCTAAGGAGCTGTGGACCGACACACGGATAAACATCCTTTACTTCTTTTTAGGGTTCCGTACCAAAAGAGCAAAACGGTGTTCATGTTACCCTGCTGTCCGTATGTCACGGATCTCTGGCTCGCAGACAGCTACAGACCTGAAATATGGATATTTTGTGTAGAACGTTGACCCACAAACCGAATATGGAATTAGATATTCAATAAAAAAAAACAGTGTGGATCCGAAACGAGGCACCCGAAAGCACTACAGATAGCAAATTAATAAAGGTGTAATATTTTGGCGTATATCATGAATTCTGTTAAAACTGCGCGGGTTTCCTTGCTCCCCGCTCCGTTTCTCTCGGCCTAGTTATAATCCGTTAAAAAAGTTGTTCCGGAAATGACGTACAAGTTCTGAACATGCCCCCCCCCCATACAAGATGCGAATAAAAAAGTATCCACTTCAAAACGGACTAAGATGTACTTACTACCACAGAGTTGTAAAGGCTTTAAAATACCGAGCTGGGGGGCTAGCATGGTGCCACTTTAACACCATTTGACAGTAAATCCCATATATTTTCTGTCGAATGGTGTTTGAAAATGTTGTTAAACTGGCAACCATGTTAGGCTAGCTGGTTTGGAAATAATCAAGTTTAATTTAATTTAGGGTTTCAGAGATGAAAGAGACAATGTACACAATATTTTTACTTTTATTTGTATATTAATATACGTATCTTATTATTACAGTCTATATTGCAGATGTGGACAGCGTTCCGGTTTTTATTGTGATTTTCCTTATTGTTTGGGGTCTAAATGCTACGCAAGCTTATAAAAAGCTGTAACAATTCCACGGACGGTTTCAAAAATAAATTCTAATGCCGCGTACCAAATATAAAATAAACATTATTACGGTTGTTACATAAAAGAACCTGCGGCAGATAAAGAATCATCGTAACATAACTGACGCCGCCAATCGACCCGGAACTGGCAGTCAAACGTACAGTGGAGCCCACATCAAGCTAAACACTTTCAGTATAACCTGACCTCTTATTGTATAAGCTTCCCGTACAAAGAGAGGTCAGCTTATACTCAAAATGTATAGCTTGATGTGGGCTCCACTGTACAACTCGCATTGGCGTTATTGTTTGAGGTTCCACAGGAAAATGGAAACCGAAAACCCTCCAATTAGTCACGTTCCTTTCTCGGCTGAATGTTTCTGAAACCGTCGACCGCAACAGATTTGCGGAAAACGTGACGAAGAAAGAGCATTTGTTATTTTATCCGATCATTTCTCGATTTTAACTAAGCCAATGTGACAAAAAATACGGAACCCTAAGTTTTTGTTAAATTCTGTAGTCATCGCACATTTTTTATGAAGCTAAACGTACACAAATACGATTAAAAAAGGAACATCGCGTGCTGCTTTAGACTAGGCCCGCTAATCGTCTAATGACAAGCAGATTTTGCGTTTTTTGCTCTCTAATCACGATTCCTTCCTAACAGATATGTAGAGGCAGCTGGAATAACCACGATAATCGATTTCTTGTCAACAATTGTTATGATTGACATATAACAAATTTCAATTCTCGGATTTGGAAACCATTGTTCAAAGACACAGGTTCATTCACTTTATATTTGTCTCAGAAATAATAATTATTAAACTAATGCTAAAATAATTGTGTAGTTAACATGAACGTAGCCTTATTCTCATGGTAGTTAGTTGTAGTTATTACAGTAATGTTTAGGGCTATTCTCTGAAATCTGCCTTGTTTTAATGGGGTTTATTATGTTAAAGCTACGCATCAAAGCATGGAAAATGACTGTGATGATTTATATTTCCCATGGTCAGACCTGACTTTCACATCATTTTGTGCATTTCACAATAAAAAAAACTGTAATCGTCATAGCATTTTGTTGTGTCATGCATTACAAAAATTACAAGTTTATGTTTGCCGTTCCCTTCACGGGTTGGCTGTGTGGATGCCTGCGGTGATTGAGTGAAGGCTCCACTCAGATTCAGGTATATTCTGATTGCACTTTAATTTGCATCGACAGCCACCGTTTTTCTCATGATTGAGACGTTGGATGCCGGTCTTCATTGCAAGAAACGCCATATAATTAATCTCATGCATTTTCGTTGAAATTGAGACATGCATACATTTAATATGCCTAAGAGAATGTCTCGAATTCTCGTTGGAAGATTACATTCCTCGGGGTTATTTCTTTAATATGAGGGTCATCTCACTTTTTAGGGTTCGGGCAAAAACGGAAAACCTTTTTAGCGAAACCTCGCGATGTCCGTCTGCCGTCAACAACAGGGTAGATTGTGCTGAAATTTGGTATGTAGTAAGAAGCTCTACCATGATTCCGGGAAAAATACGGATAGTCTTTGTTTATGTGATATTAAAAAAAAAACATGATACCTCACACATATTATTATATATTAAATAAACCTTTTTTTTCTTTGGTCCAAATTCACACTCCATTTTAATTGAAAATATTTTTTTCTCATTTTTACTGCCGATAAACATAAATATGGTGACTTTAATTTATGCAGCCAAATTCTTACTGAAGACTCGGTAAGTGCTCAGTAACAAGGTTTGATGACCCTTTTTGTGAAATTCGTAAATTATTCCTTTTGTGTTCGTTACCAATGCAAGCACAGACCCGAGTCAATTACTATGAGACGTCAAGATTTTATTTTGCGAATTTAGCAAAAAGTGTTACAAACCGTGTTACTGATCACTTACCAATCCTTGAATATGAATTTGGCTGCATAAAAATAAAAGTCACCTTATCTATTTTATGTGTGCGTCATCAAGACCTAACACTATACTAAATTTAAATTCCTATGTTATACCGGTTGAAAATGAAACCTCTAGCTATAACAAGGGAAACTGTTCTATTTTCAAAATAAAAAATACATGTTTTGTTACTTTTGTCATGATTCATATTTAAAAAAAAGATATCGACCGCCAAAGAGGAACTTATACTCCGGTAACAGAGACAAAACCTCTATGTGTACATAGATAGCCTATGTGCATTATTTATCGCCGGGAATATGTACGGTCTATTGTCAGTCATTGTAGCATTGCGTAGGTCTGCATTTTTTTTCGAAATTTGGTAAGAAAAACAAACACTGAAAATAAAACTAAAAAAAAAATAAAAAAACATTATTTATGGTTTTGTGTTCTACTAGTGATTCTGAACCATAGAGTTCAATAAAGCTAGTGACTTATTTTCAATCTCTATAGTTTTCGAGAAAATCCCCTGTGAGTGACGGACAGGAGTGTGATCCTATATGGGTTCAGATACTATATTCTTTGGTTCAGATTTTCCTTTGAAGGTACAGAAACCTAAAAAGATGTGGAGTATTTTCAAGCAGATCACCGTATATGTGTTCGACTTGTGTGGACTTCAAACCATGAATTTGATCTCGAAAGTTGGAATGGCTGTGTACTCACTGGAAAACAAAATTACCAAAACGTTAAGCAAAATTAATGTAGCGTAAACATTTAAGATTCTTAAATCAGATTATTTATAATTAAGAACTAAAACTTATTATCTTACTTTTATATCCCTCACAATGCTGAAATCGCGAAGAGAAAAGTGTGCCAGGTAATCAAAGTTTGAGATGAGCTTTACATAATTTCTCTAGTTAAGTTTGAGTGGCATCATAATGGATCGCAAACATTGCTTGTTATTTTTATGGGTAAATAAACTTTGGACTTAATTTTCTGCGTCTTATTTATTCATGAAATATGATGTAAGAGACAGCTTCCTGATTACGTACATCTCCGGCCTTAGACCATTTAACACGGGACCTAGCAAAGCGTGACTCTTAGTACTGAAATTATTCTGCCGTTTTCCACGGGAGGGGAGGTAAACACGCACAGCACATTCACGCACACTCCTGCGAAAAATTTATATGTCACACTAAATCAAAAGCTGCAACACAAACACAAAACGCGCACACAAGCAAACTTACATGAACAAATTGCGCTTGCCTAGTCCCGTGTTATATGGTCGAAGTCTCCGGCGTTCAATATCTCATCAAGCGCATAGTAAAAAAGGATATGAAAATAAACTCTTCACCGTTCGGCCTCGCGATTTCCTGATCGACCTAATACAGAGGAGTAAGTGGGGGCCTGCAGTCGATCAGGGCTAATGGTTCGATGGCTGACTCCATAAAGGTTGGGAGTGGTGCTGAAGAAGGTTTATTTTTACTGCATTACTGCGCACGTGCCGTAGACAAGATGGTAGCTATTAAACGCAAGCAATGTTTTTGCTTTAAAATATTCACCAATACCACTACGTCTTGAAATTTACAATTTACTAAGAACCTTTCAGGTTCGAATGAAACCTTTGGATGATGTTTAATAAAGTTAAACTAGCTAAAGTTGTAAATGTTAAAGACCTATTGGTGTCTATTACATGTTCATTAGAATGCGTCGGCTAAACTGCATTAGGAGGTCGAAACATGATACTTTAACATCTTCCGAGAAGAATGTCTCCGTGTTGTTAATCAGGGGTACAGATTAAATGGACTGAATTCTTTATAAATTTCTTATATTTTATAGAAAATATATTGTCTCGAAAATGTTTTGCGCCCATTAAACGTGTAAATATATAAAAAAACCGGCCAAGTGCGAGTCGGACTCGCGCACGAAGGGTTCCGTACCGTTATCTATAAAAACGGCAAAACAATCATGTCTGTTGTAAGAGAGTGCGCAAGTCCGACTCACACTTTGCCAGTTTTAGTATTTGTTGTAATAGCGGCAACAGAAATACATCATCTGTGAAAATTTCAACTGTCTAACTATCACGGTTCATGCATTATCTATAAAGACGGCAAAAAAAACATGTCTGTTGTATGGGAGTGCGAAGGTCCGACTCGCGCTTGGTCGGTTTTAGTATTTGTTGTTATAGCGGTAACAGAAATACATCATCTGTGAAAATTTCAACTGTCTAACTATCACAGTTCATGAGATACAGCCTGGTGACAGACGGACAGACAGAAGAAAGACAGACAGACGGACAGCGGAGTCTTAGTAATAGAGTCCGGTTGGTTACCCTTTGGGTACGGAACCTTAAAAACCGGCCACGCGCTGTGTAGGGTTCTGTAGTTGCCCAGTACATTTTATAAGTTGGTCTACTAATACAGATCGCGCCAAGCTTCTAGTCCGCTCGAAAGCTGCTCTCCCGAAGAACGACCCATGAATTTTGTCGTGCTTAGAGGGGACGAAAAGTTTGACGCGACCTGTACTCATAACCTTTAACGCCTACTTAGCTGTGACAGTTTTCATTTAAACTTCATTATGTATACTACTTCTGTGAATTTTTTCACTTATTCATAAACAAACGTTTAGCCGGTTTGGGTACAAGGAACAGAAATAAGAATTTATGTGCCTATTTAGAAGAAAAGTACACATGTATAATAATATTATATAATAATATATATAATAAATATACGCTATCGTTTTTACGGGTAGAATGATATAGTTAAGGTTTGTGGTTATTCACTATTATGATTGAACCCAAGCTGCGGTCGTTTGAACCTGTCTGGGGATCAAGGACTTCAAAGGGATTATAAAAGGAGTTTATTCACTCCTTTGTTAACACCATCGGTGCTTGTGAAGCTAGACCCGCTCTTGGTTCTCACATATATCTGACGGACAGACGGACAGACACCACAATCCCGACTAATGAATACGGATGCCTGTGTTGTAACAAATCTCATTAGTTGTCTAAGTGAAAAATGCATGTCTGTCTGAGACCTCCAGCAATATGTCAGCGGCCGTAATCTCAAATCCACGACTCGGTTCTATACATTACCCTGTTTGTCTAACAAAGCCAATGAAATTCTGTTCAACATATCGTTACGCTTTAAGGGGGGGTTCCCGACTTTGTCACTTTTAAAATTAATTTTAAACCAATAAAAAGCGACGATTAAGTTTTGCAAAACATATGTGTCATATTTATCTCTTTGATCTCAATATTTCGGCCGTTCGATACACGATTGCTTACACTATCCTCGATCCGATTAAATCGCAAAGATAGGTCTATACTAAGATCTAAATATCATTTCATTTGAGATATATTAAGTTTTGGACAATAAAACTTACACTAAAATAAACGTCGTGAAAAATGTGATATAAAACGGCCATCATTTAAAAACCAATCCCTCTAATTCCAAAATAATAAATAAAAACACCTCAAAATCGCAAGTTTTCTGAGCGGCCCGCTTCTGTTGAGCAGGATAAACATGTGTAAAATGAAAGCGTTGGACCAGGACAGATTTCTCTGGATAACCTAATAAACGTCGTTGTATGTAAGGTGACTTTCGTTTATAAAGTCAAATTCATACTGGAGACTCTGTAAGTAGTCAGGACCAAGGTTCAATGATATGCTTTCTGTGAAATAGGCAAAATAAAGTTTTTACGTCCTGTACTAATTGAGCTGAGGTTGTTCTTGAACAAGTATAGAGGCACAACAATTATTTTTCTTATTTCGCACACATTTCTTGCTCCTGACCACTTACCGAGTCTCCAGTTTGAATTTGGCTAAATAAACGAAAGTCAACTGATATAGGTATCTTTAAATGGCCAAGTGCGAGTCAGACTCGCGTACAAAAGGTTCTGTACCACTGCACAATACGGGTACAAAACCCTAAACACATAATGGTACATAACAACATAGACGCCAGAGCAACATCAAGGCGACAAAAAAGAAGGCGCTAAAATAGTAGCGCCTGACAAAGAATTCCGCAATCTCTGAGTGCGGAACCCTATTTTTGTTTTGTTTCTTGTTTTACTTTAGAGTGCGAACAAACATTTTATAAAAATTAAACTTTTATGTATCACCGTCTTTAGATAGAGCTGATACAAAGAACGTAAAGAAATATGTTTTGAAATAAAACACCTAAGTATTTCTCAAAATATTGTTGTCCGTCTCTACTCAGATATCCAAAATGACATTTATTTATGCAGCCAAATTTATACTGGCGGCTTGGTAAGTGATCAGTAACACGGATCAATTAAAAAAATTGCGTAATTCGAATAAGACATGACATGATATTGACTCCTGGTTGTGCTTGCGTTAATGGGAAACAGAAAACAAAAAAAACGAATTTCCTAGAAAGGGTCATTGGTCCCTGATACCCTATTTACTGAGTCTTCAGTATATGAATTTGGCTGTATAAATAATAGTCACAAAATATATACAGGTGGTTAAAAAACCTGTATTATATTATTATTTATTATATTTTAACTGAGAATAATAATATTATTATTTACAATTAAACAAAAGATAATAAACTAAAAATCCTAAAAGTAAAAGAAAAAGAAGAACCTATGCTATAAAAATAAAATTAACTTAGAAATAAAACCCTAACTATCAAAAAGTCCGCCCCTCGTCGTACCCGGCGCAAAGATCCCCATTACGCTAGCCGCTTTCCCGCGTTGGATGGCTGTATTATATGTATAACTTCATAAAAAATTATGAACACGACACGTACTTTATGTATTACAAGCATTTTTGAAAGGTTCACCCCCTCCCTCCTTTCCTCTGAATGCGAATCCTGAGTCCGCCCCTCGTCGTACCCGGCGCAAAGGTCCCCATTACGCTAGCCGCGTTCCCGCGTTGGATGGCTGTATTATATGTATAACTTCATAAAAAATTATGAACACGACACGTACTTTATGTATTACAAGCATTTTTGAAAGGTTCACCCCCTCCCTCCTTTCCTCCGAATACGAATCCTGAGTCCGCCCCTCGCCGTACCCGGTGCAAAGGTCCCCATTACGCTAGCCGCTTTCCCGCGTTGGATGGCTGTATTATATGTATAACTTCATAAAAAATTATGAGCACGACACGTACTTTATGTATTACAAGCATTTTTGAAAGGTTCACCCCCTCCCTCCTTTCCTCCGAATACGAATCCTGAGTCCGCCCCTCGTCGTACCCGGCGCAAAGGTCCCCATTACGCTAACCGCGTTCCCGCGTTGGATGGCTGTATTATATGTATAACTTCATAAAAAATTATGAACACGACACGTACTTTATGTATTACAAGCATTTTTGAAAGGTTCACCCCCTCCCTCCTTTCCTCCGAATACGAATCCTGAGTCCGCCCCTCGTCGTACCCGGCGCAAAGGTCCCCATTACGCTAGCCGCGTTCCCGCGTTGGATGGCTGTATTATATGTATAACTTCATAAAAAATTATGAACACGACACGTACTTTATATATTACAAGCATTTTTGAAAGGTTCACCCCCTCCCTCCTTTCCTCCGAATACGAATCCTGAGTCCGCCCCTCGTCGTACCCGGCGCAAAGGTCCCCATTACGCTAGCCGCGTTCCCGCGTTGGATGGCTGTATTATATGTATAACTTCATAAAAAATTATGAACACGACACGTACTTTATGTATTACAAGCATTTTTGAAAGGTTCACCCCCTCCCTCCTTTCCTCCGAATACGAATCCTGAGTCCGCCCCTCGTCGTACCCGGCGCAAAGGTCCCCATTACGCTAGCCGCGTTCCCGCGTTGGATGGCTGTATTATATGTATAACTTCATAAAAAATTATGAACACGACACGTACTTTATGTATTACAAGCATTTTTGAAAGGTTCACCCCCTCCCTCCTTTCCTCCGAATACGAATCCTGAGTCCGCCCCTCGTCGTACCCGGCGCAAAGGTCCCCATTACGCTAGCCGCGTTCCCGCGTTGGATGGCTGTATTATATGTATAACTTCATAAAAAATTATGAACACGACACGTACTTTATATATTACAAGCATTTTTGAAAGGTTCACCCCCTCCCTCCTTTCCTCCGAATACGAATCCTGGCTACGGGACTACGAGAACTCGGCCGATTAGCTAACCTTCTTTCTGGTACGTGAAAACGAAAAGGAAACAGGCCATGTAATCCGGATATATACCCGTTTGACACACGCACCCGAGGTTCCGTATCAATATTTGGAACATCGCTGTTGTATTCCTTTCCGCAATCTTACCAAATCATCCCAACTAATAAAAAGACTGTCAAGTAATCCTGTAATTCCATTATAATATATGTTCGACACATTGTATGTTAGTTTTGAAAATTCATCTCTTGTAAACGGAACAGAAATGAACTCATGAACTACCAGAATAGTTGCTTCGTTGAAATTTTCAAGTTCCATAGCAGCCAAATTTTCCATTTTTCAGAAAATGAGGATCCCTTAATTGTACCTGTTTGCGTGACAAACTTTTATTTTATACTGTAAAATTAACCGCAATACTAGTTTGTCGCGTAAAAATTTCGCACAAAATTTTAAATTTCAATTGTGTGCTAGAAGACCTCCCTTTGTGTCACAGCTTTGTGTCAATTTTAAGATTGTAGGTCACCGGAATTTTGCCTATAGGTTTGGATGATCAATCAGTCAGAGAGTGGGATTTTTATCATAAGAATAAAAATGATTTATTTGTCTTCAGGACTTCACAAATATGTTTTTTATCAAAATTGCAGCTGTAAAACAAAATATTCAGGACTCAGCAAGGTCCTGTTCGCGAATGCACAAGTAAGAGCTGATTTTTAGTCCTCGCCAGCCAGATAAACACTATGGAACAGTGAAAATACATTTTAATAAAAATTCGCTGTATCTTTTAATAACAGTAGCAACTTGATTTTTCAAACACAGTATGTAGCAATAGATAGACCCTAGTATTCAATATTAATTTAAATTTGATACCTCAAAGTGTTTCTTGTCAAGATGCCTTGACACGTAAATACGCGGACAACAAAATTGTACGGGTAATTAAATATTCTGTGGGTAATTACCCTTCCCTCCACCCTCGGATACTATTATTTTCGATACCACAATTACAAATAAAACAAGCAAGGTTATTTTTTCAATATGAGGATTCAAAAAATAATACAGACACACAAAAAAACAGTTTTTATTCGTCCTGTGTAATCAGCGCAAAAATTATCACATTACAATTTCTCCATATTCCGTTATAAATTGCAGCCTTGTTCGTATATGTGCACGGATATATAAATTACTTATGCGTATCATAATGAGTTGTTAACACGTTTGGAGACGAGCTTTTATAAATGCATGATCGGCTCTTTTGTCATTCAGATTGTGTCGACGGCCATAGCCCTGTAATTTAAAGCATTCAGTGCGTCTTCTCACTCCATAAATTATTATCTGCACCCTGTTCCATCCATCATTACATCCTTTCCGATGAGAGAGAGTATTTTAAACGTGGATGTAATTCACGGAAAACAATTACAGATTTCTGGTTTATTTAATTTTCTGCCGCTTGAAACAGTTTTACAGAAGCCACGACATAAATTCATACAATATACTACTATTCCTACATAATTGTATAGAACCTCCGCTCGGCAAGCTAGGCTCCGTCGTTGTTCGTTGATTGGTATCAATTTCCCAAAAGGCTTTACCTGAAATGAAGAGAATTTCGCTCTCATGTTTTGACCTTGACCCAGAATGGAATAAAAGCGGGATTTTAAATGTCATCAGAGTTAAGGTAGGCTTATAATAGACTGAGTCTTTGAAGGATGTTTCGATAAAGCTTTTAAACTAATAAAACCTCTTGGTTACTGAAGCGTTAGAAATTTAAATTAACTAAGTAATTGTATTTATTTCTTCTCAGTTCATATTAATATTTGGTGTTGTCGAGGCCTCGGGCAGCAATGTTCACAAACGCGGGTAGATCGCGAAGACAATACGTCTAAATTGGCTTCTCGGGACTCAGGACCCGAGGCTGTTCAAGCGAAACGACGCGCTCACAACACTGTACACGAATAGCCAAAACCACTTTTACGCCAATTTATGTTAACTACGTATCACTTTCACTTACGGTTTTCACGTCTTTATAAGGGATAAGGGTAGGTGTGAGACCGTGAGAAATATCGACTTCAAACCTTCTGATACGCTCGCGTAGGCAACTAATAATGCTTCTGGGGTAATGCTTTTGCAAGGTTATTCGCGAATGAGCAACGCAAGGCCGACAATAAAATTTTAAATTTATGATAGTCTGGCTTCTATCAGATAACTACGAGTATTGTGCCTTATTTTAGTTTCATACTATTTTATGTATAAATCTGAAATGCTTAAACATCCTGTACCGCAAATGTTTACCATAAAATAAAAATCAAGTGTACAGATTACAAATCATAAGTTTATTATTTAGGCCTTCCTCGGAGCTATCCATCGTTGTCCTCGCGGCTCCGGCGGGAACGATTGACCCAGTTAATGAAAGGCTTGTTTGTTTCAGGTGTCAGAGAGCGTAGAACTCAGGGATCCCGTCAAAAATGTGCAGACTCTCAACCACACGAAAACTCCTGTAAGTAATTACCTCACATTAAGTCCCTAAGAGCTTCATTAACGATGAGCTGCATAAATGTTGCTAATAAAATTTTAGCAGCTCAATAAAAGACCGCCACAGGCAGGAATATTTTAAGGATAATAAAGTAAAACGTTCATTTTATTATAAATGAATTTACTATAATTATTTTCGGAAAGGTGCCTCAAAGGGTCGCGCCCTGATCGTTACCGTCCAAATTCGGTTGTCGGCGTAGCTCCGCTATATACGGAGGTGCGAGATATGCCTGACATGAAAGCTTGTTTGCAACTGAAAATTGCTAGTATTATTCCCCATTATGATTATGACTATGGCACATAAACAAGAAAGTGGCCTGATCGGTGGGGTTCAGCCGTGGTTCACACCGCCGCAGCTTTCGTCGCCTTATTTTCACACAAGTTGGCGACTTATCGGGTAGAACCCGTTCCTGTTCTGGGCTATTGTTAATATTGTTATGCCTCACTTATGTTCAGCGCCGATAGGACCCATTGTTTGTGTTAGCCCGCGGTTAAATAAATACAACATTTTACCCACCCTCTACAAAATTGTGTTCAAAGGTAAACAGTACAAGATTATAGTAAAGAAATCTATAGCTTATAGGAAACTCTAAACATTAGAATGATAGAAATAAATATTATAAAAGTGATAGAAAATGTCCTGCGTGATTTACTAGACTCTTTCGAATTTACTAGTTAACTAACTACAGTAATGCATATGTGCAAGTACAGACTAGTAAGATTATAGATTATAGTAAAGAAATCTATAGCTTAGTAAACTCTAAACATTAGAATGATAGAAATAAATATTATAAAAGTGATAGAAAATGTCTTGCGTGATTTACTAGACTCTTTCGAATTTACTAGTTAACTAACTATGTAATGCATATGTGCATATTGATATCCATCCATCCATCAGCCTGTCATATTTCACTGCTGGACATACCTATAGGCCTTTCCAATATTTCGCCTCTCTTGGCGGTCTTCCGTCTTCCTCATCATATACCATCATATGCGGGTGGCGGCACCCCATCATACCTCAAAGCTCGCTTTCAGTTTCTTCGTGGTACTCATGACCGTATCTCACGGTCCTCTCGAAATCTACTCCTGGCTACCCCAATGCATTCATCGTCCTTCTATGACAATTCCTTTTCAGTACAAGCCGTCCGTTTGTGGAATGATCTCCCTCTAAGAAGAGCACTTTCCCTCTCAGTCTTGAAAAAACTGGTAAAAGAACACTACCTCTCACTCTGACCACTGAACTATTTACATTCCTCTTAAAGTTTTTTATTATTTATTTAATATATGTATGTTTGTTTATATTTATTTATTCATGTTATTTAGGTATCTATAATACCTATTTTATCTTCTAATTTATTAATGTAGATTTTGTATGGTATATTTAATAGTACATTACGATACGTGTGACCTAAGTTGCCTATTATTGCCTCGCTGCGCTCGGGCGCTAACACGCCGTGCAATAATAGGCAACTTAGGACAAGTATCGTATACTGTTTTATAGCACATGTGACATAAACCCGCACTTTACGCACGCTTTGCCGTGACCTAAGTTGCCTATTATTGCACGGCGTCTTAGTGCCCGAGCGTAGCGAGGGTGCAAAACGCCGTGCAATAATAGGCAACTTAGGTCACGGAAAAGCGTGCGTAAAGTGCGGGTTTAGGTCACAGTGTGCTATAAATATTATTTTAAAATTAGTGCATAGGCGGTGCGTGCGGCGGTTAACCATCAATCTCCTTTTAAACCAGATTCTACCCAAAGGCTGTCTGGAAGAGATCACTACAAGCGATAAGGTCACCTGATTGTACCTACGTTATTCGGCTATTGTAATTTATACTATTTTTGTTTCCTTTTGTGTTGTGTGCAAATAAAGTTGTATTGTATTGTATACCCATTAGTAATTCACTAGTGATGCACAAAAGGCCATCATGAGTATTTGCATCATTGTGTAAACAATATATCTTTTTTGAATATATTATATTGTCTTGACTTGACTAAAGCTTCTGAGGCTAATCTACTTGAAACAGCTTTCACAAGCAGTCCAAGTTTATGATCTCAAATTCCGAGACGAGGAAGTATTGTAACTTGGTAACAGAGCGACTGATCCTGGTATCGAGAAAGTGCTAACAGCACTTCAAACACGGCTCAACCTGACGAACCGATGCATTCCGAAAACTGTACAGTCCGCTTCCTGTTTGACTTCTCTAATGCAAACGGACCAACAGACGATTTTGACTTTGTATGATATTTTATACACTTTTAAGTACCTGCATATTTGTATGTAGCTGCAGTAACTGAGAAAACATTTCTATTTGCAAAAATATGAATAGCTTTTAAGGTGCATAATGATCATATTTAATACTAGCTTTTGCCCGCGGCTCCGGCCACGTGCATTTAACGACATGCTTTTCTCCGGGATAAAAATTAGCCTATGTGTTAAGTTAGTGTATAAGCTATATCCATTCTAAATTTCATCCAAATCTGTTCAGCCGTTTCAGCGTGAAAGAGTAAAAAACATACACACACACACACACACACACACACAAATTTCTCATTTATAATATTAGTATGATATGATAATAGGTAGTACTTTGAGACTAAAATAATGCAACACGTTAGCACACGTGAGTCCCAGAAACACAAACTGGTGTCATCATTCTCGTATATGGCAATTATTTATGATTTATATCGTACCCTTGGGGCTAAGTGGAACAAATGGCCATTTTGTCCGGTGCCTGTATTGCAATATTGTCCTTACCTACTGCGCACAACACAGCAATTTTTATTTCTGGTCAATTGCATTCGCCAATTACTTGCGACCTCAATCAACTAAGTGTTATTGCGATCGCAATCAATCGAATGAGATTTTAATTATATTTTACCTCAGAATGTTTTATTAATCGCTTAAAAGGTTTAATCCTGATTATTTTTTCAAATGAATGGTATTATGAATTTAACTGGTTCCTAAGGGCTTTGTACCGGAAGATGTTAGAGCTGTAGGCAGGATAGGGAGCAAAACAATGTATCTGAAATGAATATACCAGGTGTAAAAGCAAAGGCAAGAATCCTTTAAGGGTGTGTTAGTATGATCGGTAAAGATATTATTTTAAATACTGGGATCTCTAAATAAAGTACCAGTACCTCACAATAAGACGATTTTCTTTACTCAAAATACACTAATCGCGTGGACACCCTCACTGGTCGCCGGCCACTCGGATGAGGGGTGCGGGTTGCGGGGTGCAATTAGGTGTGTAGATAGGCCGGTGAGCTACGTAGCCATAGCTTAGAAAATTGACTTTGCATTTACACCCTGTATAACCAAGATGCTTAAGTGCGGCCACAAATTGCATTAGTTAGAAGATCTTCAATTAACCTGAACTTTCAACCCTCGTTTTTAGTTTTCACGAGCTTCGTTCCTGAAACTTTACATTTTATTGAGTAGTTAAAGTTAACCTTTGGAGCTTTTACCCGCCGAAAAGGATCAAATTGATGGCGAAACAGTTTTTGTCTTGAAACTACAATTCTTGGCGCAACTTAGTCTGTAACTTTTGTAAACAATATATTTAAAATACAAATTATGTTTCATGAATGTGCTTATCATATTATTTATCTATATATAGGTACTTATAATAATCACCATTTATTTTTAAAGGCGTTGATAATTAAGTATCTACTTACGAGAACCTCCTCCGAACAAACTTTACAGGTGTAGTATGTAAAATTAAATAACTTTCAAGTTAACTTTCTGAAAAAATTGAGCATGTCTACATGAACATAATAGAATATTGGATGTAACAAGGTTAATTAAAATAAACACATAAATTAATAGAAACAAGGTATATTTCCACCCCTGCTTAAGCACCGTTAAAAAAGCAAGATATGGGTTTAGGTCGAAACTGTTTTTAAATCAGCATACCTTTATATAAATTACGTACTCATGGTCAATTCACTCCCATTTCAGTACATATCCCTATTCCTTTGATTGGCATCTGTCAAACAGAATTCGTCTACCACCAGTTTTAGAACATTGTTTATAGAAAGAGCGGATGCTGTGATTTGTTCTGCTTCTGCATGCGTGCTCTATGTACATCACACTGGTTTATACTACTGAGTCGCTAAGGAAATAGCTCAAAATGACTTAGGTACAGTAACTCAAAACAGAGTTATTTAGAATCGGTCTGAATTTACGGCGTCGGCGCTAAGAAGTGCAGTTTCTTGATTGCAATTTCCAGCATTGTTTAAAAAACGTTTAGCGTAGACAGTTAGCTCTTGAAGAATCTTCAAAAGATCGTATCGTGTAAGTTACAATGCAAGGTTTCTGTAATGGGTGTTGATGATGATAAATGTGTACAAATATTGGTGGAGGCGGTCGGACTTTAGCCGAGACTTGTGTCTGTAGTGTGAAGCGAAGGCGAAGGTAATACCACAGCGCAGTCGAGCGGGCCGGACGCACAGTGCGCTGCGGGCGCGCGGGCCGGCCACACACACCGCATGCACTCTACACGCGCCTTATCATCATAAATGACGTGAAAATGGGCTATCAGTGCGTTTACATGTAAATAGCGGCTCTAAGCTGACTCAACGGATATCTTTGGTGTGACAAAGAAATATTTGTTGAATGTTTGTGAATTATGACTTTATTTAATTATCACAGTTCTAAAAGCATTGGTTCTACCAGTGCATGAAGAATGAGTTTGGTAGTGGTTTAGTGTAAAGGCGGGAAGGTTGCGGCGGAGCGCCCGCGGCTCTCTCGAGATGAAGCTGTTCAAGAGGAGGCTCTCCTTCAGCGGAGATAAACAGAAACGGGTTCCGCACACGAACGATCCCTTTGAGGACGAGGTATCTACTCTACTGCCTACACATAACAATATCTGTGCACCTCTACCAGTAAAGTCACACAAAACGGCTCTATTCATGACTGTAACGAACATTCTATGAACTCTACTTTTAGACATATTTATGAACGCTGTTCCTTGAAGCCACTGTACTGTTGGTGCTACAGTAGCTCAACAGTTATTAAATAATAGGCATTGTTTGCCTGAATTTGATACAACAGTATTTCTTGATACAAGGTCTCAAGAAACGAATAACTATAGCTATTAAATAGCAAACTATTGGCGTTACTGAGGTACCAGTTTCAGTCAACAATATATAAATATGCGATAAGCCCAGATAAGGAAATTTATCGGAGCACTTTTTCTAAGCTAGGACGTTAGGAGCCTATTCGCAAAGTAAATTGAAAGGCAAGGTTATCTTATCATTCGGAGGCCGGCGCGCACGATTGGTTGCCGTTGCTGGTTTCTTGATTTACTTATGCCATTTTCGTTTCAGTTCTGCAAACAACTAGCCAGCTACCTTTTAGGTCTTCTGACATAATCATGCCTACTACTTAAGTACGCAAATTAATTCATCATTATTACAACAGACGTAGAGCATAAATTCCAACAAAACTAGTGTTTATTGGCTTTGGCTAACGTTGTTCTAGCTCGCCGGACAAGGCATGAGATCAATATCTAATTTTATACCCACTTGAATGAGAAGATATAAAATGTAGTGACGTTGTAATTGTTTTGTATTGTATTAATACTTTTTAACACACAGCAAATTGTGAAGATCGCAACAAAAATACAGCTCGCGTCACTTTACTTGACCTAAAATCCTTGGCCTTTAATTTAAACAAAATGATGTATTGTTGTGGTGTGTGCTGGAAATGCTATCAGCAATTATATTTAATGTAGAAGGTACTAAAGGCTATCAACAGCAGCGGCTTGCGTAACACTGTGTAATTTCTGCGATTCGTTCGAGTTAAGAAAAAAACATAAAGACAAATTAAAATCACCATTTGATAATCTGCGAGCTGTTAATTCCCACTACACTTCTGTTGGTAGGTTAAACTGGGGCATTCTTTACAAACAATGTTAAATGGCTCTGCTGGGCAGCAGATGTGTCGATGGAGATTCTTTTAATGTCTATCTTCGTTCTTTAGTTTATCGGAATGTATTTTGATTGAGTAAGTCCAGTGATTATTTTTATAGCACCGGAAAACGTAGTTATTATAACTTGTTTTGTTATGAAATGCTTAACAATTTACTCGCGAAGATGTAAAACTCGTTAGGCAGTTAATATTTCAGTTAAAACTCGTATTTCCATGACTAAACTACTATGTATTCTCATGTTAACAATTACTAAGCATTTTTAAGAATGCCCAATACATTGCGTGAGTAAAGTTTTAACAGTGTAAGGTGTGTCTTATACTTTAGTGCAGCATTTTCACTCTCTCAAAGGCTACGATTTCACCTTAAAAGAAAGCAAACAGACATGTACATTTCAATATTGGTGTTTTTTGTGGAACTACCAAAACAACTATGTCAGCTTCTATCTATCTAATATATATATTTAAATTGAAATAAAATATTACTGCAATATATTATATACACAAATGAAACTGTCAAAATCTATAAATAAACAGTCATTATCTAGCACAACTTGCTGCTCCTGTTGCCTCAGTCTTGCTGCCGAGTTGTCATTGCTATCCATCCACTGCATTACAAATTAATTAACCCGTATCACGTCGTCATTGTGCAACCTCTTTACACGGGCATGGATAACCTTATTAGTTCCCCGAGCCGGCTTATCTCTTCTATATACCTACCTACGTGTTGAAAGTCTACCCAATGTTGAGTGCAGCCCACGCCGCTTCAACCTGAGCAGAAATGATCTGTTTCATAGTCTTCATTAGGCATTTTATTTATTTTATCAGGTTTATCTCAACACACCTGAAATTTATGCAGTTTAGGTTGAACAATTTCTACTCTAGGTCCGAGATCACAAGGTAAAAATTCTTTTGAGAAAGTTTATCAGACTGCAGGTTCTATAGTGCAGCGCATTGCGCCTGTGTGTGATGTTTATTATCTTATCTCTATACCCAAGTTAATCCACTGTGCTATTTTTCGTTTACACAAGCTAGAGAAGAGATGTCGAAATTAACTGTTGAAAGAAGTTTAAACAACTGAACGGTCTTACTAAACGGCAGTTTATTTTGACACGTGCGCAGGCGCATCGCTGACACAATTCTTATTATTCATTCATATATGACATGTGACACTTTGTGATAATGAATGAGTTTCTTTCACCAAGTTGCTTGTGTTTTTTTCTCTTTATAAATATATATACCACATATATATATCATACTAGCTTTCGCCCGTGGCTTCGCCCGCGTCGAATGGATTTTCGTGGAAATAAGGAAAACAAAAGAATATGATTTTTTTGAACGACAATACGCAACGGTCACCAAGTTTTTACCAAAGTGCTAATAAATACCAATTAAATAAGCCAAAACTCGAAGGCTCTGCTGTTGTCCGTTGAGGAGATCCCGTACCCAAATTCTAGTCCCATTATCAGACTCTGGTCACCATGTCTTACCTAAGTGCTAATAAATAATCAAATAAGCCCAAACTCGAAGGGTCTGCTGTTGTCCGTTGAGGAGATCCCGTACCCACTTTCCAGTCCCATCATCAGACCCCGGTCACCATGTTTTATGTGCTAATAAAGACCAATCAATTAAGCTCAAACTCGAAAGGTCTGCTGTATCCGTTGAGGAGATCCCGTACCATAGCTTCTAATTACTACCCGTAGAAAAGTAAACTCCAAAAATCTTTAAATGACGGTAGCTTTTTTTCGAGATCCAATTTTAATGAAATTAAGCCTATATTCTATTCCAAATTAAGCTCTGTACAGCTGTGGAAACTACATGAAAATCCGTTCAGTGTTCCGTACAAACAGACAGACAGAAAATAATTCCAAAAATCGTTGATTTGTGTTCTATTTCTCTTCTTTAGTCACCCCCTTTCTATTTCTTTTACTTTTCTTCAATGTACAGACACAGTGGTTTCTACTGTTTTATTATATGTATATTGATGGCATTTGATCTTTGCGTAATTAAAACAAATTGATGCCAATTGGGAAATTCTGGACAGTGCAATGTAATTCTAATTACTGATGCAGAGGGCTAGATAGCTCAACTGAGGGACGAAGGCATTAGCAACTGTGGCACCAGGTCACTAGGTAGACCTAGGACATATCTAGCACCTTTTTAGATTTTATAGTTTGCCGTATCCTGCGAATGATGTGTGACCGCGGTCTTGCAACAAAGACGTCCGGAGGAGGGCCCGTCTACGTGATCTGAATATGAAGGCCGAAAAGATCGATCTCTCTGCAGCACTGATTGAGGTTCATACTTTAATACTGTCTGAATATACTGGAGTAAGACACACATAAACAAGTGCGGGGAATCAAAAATATCATATTTAGGGTTCCGTGCCTTAATATTAAAAGGATAAACGGAACCCTTTTAAGTTCATTCTTGTGTCCATTTCTGTCAAGGAAATCTATCTGTCTTAGTGACGCGCACATTTTAATTAACGATTAGAAAAAAATAGGTTTTAGATTAAAATGAGGGCTCAGCCTGGTTCGATCGCGTGAGATATCATTTGAAAGAGTTACGTCTAAGGATTCTCAATTTTTGAATTTATTTTAGTACCAGTGCAGTGGTCTTAATAGCTCTTAGATATTTAAAGCTCAAGATTTTAATAAAATTAGTCGATATGGAGTCATAGATTACCGAAAAATTGTAAGTTTTCGGAGCAGTGTAATAAAAGATGGATTTTTAAAAATAAAACACGTATAAGTTTGGTCTATGTACTCAGTAGATACAGTATTATTGCTGTGCAGTATTACTGAACCCTCATTGTGCGAATCTGACTCGCTCTTGGCCGATTTTTTATTTTGAATGTCAAACCTGTTCATTGCCAGAAAGAGAGATTTAAGCATTTTAAACTCTTTTAATCATATTATTTACACCAAAAATCAACATGAAAAGCTCCGTTCTGATTTTAAAATCTGTACCCATATTACTTACGTACTAATTAAAGTTAATAAAAAAGCCGTGACTGTACATTTTTTTCAAAATGTTGAATGAAATTGATTATTAGTGTTGTTCTAAGCCAAGCCTACCATTTTTAAAATTATTGTCTCTCTGTCTATCGGTCTGTCTGTTTGTATGTATGTACAGTTTTAATTTAACTTAAGAACCTTTCAACTGATTTGGATGCGGTTTTCTTTATCATTATCGTAGTGACCCTGATGGATATATAACCTGCAAGTGTTTATAAAATAACACCCAAACCAAAAACGGGGCAGAGACTGAATAAACGCGGGATAGTAACCAACATGTTTACTAGTGTGCCAGAAAAAAAATGCGTACGAGCTCAATAAAAGAAAGAATAGTAGTTCATTCCAAGCCGGATCTGAGAGGCTTTTGTCAGAACCTTTTTGTTTCGTGAAAGTTTTCTAACCGCTCCCGAGTGCAAGATCCGCGTGCTAATACCATGTCTAATGCCGATGCCACACTCGGGTTTTTATGCTAATTCAATTTGCAACAGCTACGTATCGTCAACAGCCTTCTTGTGATTATGACCGCACAAGACATGTTAAGAGACTAAGCCACACGAAGTAACATGAGGATTCAACTTTGCGTCTCTATATTATTTAAGAACCAGTATGACATAATCTTCCTTCACTACAAATTTAAATTCCTAAAGATGTGCCAGACATGTTTCCGAGTGTAAATTGTCAATAGACGATACTGATACACTCTCTTTTTACCGACGATTTTTATGTCCCTTCGTAACAGGGGGTGAGTCTTATTATCACCGTACTTCGGCTACAAATACACGCTTCTTAGGACATGCATTATTTTATTGTGTCTATATATTTGTTCCGTTTTAACTCGTGAGCCACTCAACAGATTTAGTTGTGGTTTTATTTTTTAGGCTTATTGGTAAACTAGGCTATAAGGGGTGTTGATAAAATAACACCCAAGCTGAAAACGGGGCAGAGATTGAATAAACACGGGTAGAGCCTCGAGCGAAAGACCAATATGAATAATGTAAGGCTATAAAACAGTCATGCTGCCTTAGAAATATTTTGTAGGCACAAGAAAACTTCTCCAGCTCTTGCGGTTCGTTGACCACAGTAAACTTTATTGTTAACCAGAACAATAGAGTTATAAACTTAGTAAATGCGAGATGAAATAGAAATTATAAAATAAACAATAAACAGGAGCAAAGTTTTCACTTGGAGTTTGTTCGCAGGATGCAGCGCGGTTCTCGGACACCAGTTGGCAAATCCACCGGACGTGGAATCGGGACGGCCCGCTGCCGGTGTCTCCGCCCGCCAGCAGGGCCCCGCCCGCCCAGTCCGTCACTGTGGCGCCCGCCCGGGCCGCGCAGAATGGCATCTACGATACCATCACGGTGAATAAAAACACTACTTCTTTTTTTTTTTCTTTATTTAAAGGACTTGGTACACAGAAAGGAAGCGACCATGTCGTCCTGTCGTCCTACATATTAAATGACACACAGTATAAATGTATAATCTAACTTAACCTATCTAATCAAATTAACTAATATAGTCTAAATCTCTCCTCTAGCCTTTATGCCGAAATTAACTAATTTATAAAAAGCTATGGCGTCTTTGAAACAGGGAAATGCCAACACTGTATTGCAGCCTCCTATTGTACTAAATATATACTTACCTTATTAAATATGGTATACTTTGCTGTTACGTTTTAGGCTTTCTTAGCCAAAAGGTATGGAAAGAACCATTGTGGTGATACCCCATTGTTCGTCCATTAATATGTATGCCATATGCTATTCCCCCGTTTATGATAAATTTGAAATGTCTTGCAATTTATACGTTTTTAAATAATCTGGTTGTATGTGTACGTTGGTTTGTCTGTTTGACACTACAGTTACATTTCTTTTAGCAACTTGAAATTGCTACAAAGGCAACTCGTACTTATTTATTGTACGTACGTATTATATTTTTACGGTTCCGTAGTCCGAGGAACCCTTATAGTTTCGCCATGTCCGTCTGTCCGCGGCTTAGTTCAGAGACTATTAGTACTAGAAAGCTGTAATGTCGTAGTATACATATTAATATACATATTAATCACGCCAACAAAATAGTAAACAGAATAGAAAAAAAAATTTTTAGGATATCTCTCATGCTCGTAAATTGGGGATGATTTTTTGTTTACTATCCCATAGTGTGGGGTATCGTTGGATAGGTCGTTTAAAAACATTATGGGTGTGTGAAAACCATTTTATGATTTAGGGATCCGTTGAAGAAATATTAAGCTTTAAAGTGCAAATTTTGTTAGAGTCAAGTGTCCCCCCCCCGCCGGCTAAACGGTTGTTTATGAATATGTGGAAAAATTCACAGAAGTAGTATATATAATGAAGTTGAAAGGAAAACTATCACAGGTAAGTAGGCTCTACAGGTTTACGAGTACAGGTCACGCCAAACTTTTAGTCCCCTCTAAACACGACAATGTATGGGCCGTTCTTCTAAATATATGGGACTAGAAGTTTGGCGCGATCTGTATTAGTAGATCAACTAATAAAATGTACCGGGCAACTAAGGAACTCTACACTGCTAAAGTGACTAAAACTAAACTAAGTTAGTTTTATAATGTCAACATAACATTGAATGCTATCTAATAACATCATTAAAAGTATACACAAGTGATTGCATTGTTGATGCAATAAATGAAGTATGCTGGTGTCACATTACCGGTTAAATGAAGTTGTGAACCGTGAAAATATGTCGACTTTCTGTTTACCGTTTGGTATGGATTTTATGGCTTAAGAAAGTAGGTTTTATTGAAGGAGTAGATAAGGATTTTCTCAAACAGTCTCTAAATTTATTTCACAGAAAATAACAAATTTAATGAAATGAAATGAAATACTTTATTTTTGCAATGTAGGAATATATTATTATTACCTTTATTCTTATAGCACGTTAGAATATATTAAATAAGTTAAATGGTTAAATTTAAAAGAGGAGAATACAATATATTAAATGAGGATTTGAGTATATACTCGTATACATAATAACTTAATACACATACATAAACTACATTAAAGGTATATTTAATGTATACAATAATATATATACCTACTTTATGACAATAATAATTTAATAATTTTGATAATTTATGTTGTAAGAAATCTATTTTTTATCGTTGTTTTATATTATAACCGATGATATAAATCTTTAAAAAACGATGGAATTATATAAGTAAATATAATACAAATACTTGGCTTGCATAAATTAATTACAATTATAATATGTACTTACAAAAGTAAAAAAAAAATAATTATACATAAATAATGCGCTAAATAAATAAGTTGATAGATAACTAAATATAATGCATAACTCCGCCCATTCGATTATTACCAAGAAGAAGGGCAAGAAACTAAGCAAGATCATATCTTTTTTATACCTTCTCCTTTTTTCTATCATTTTGGTTACAAAGGCTAATACTATAGAGGTACAAAGTACTTAACTTATACTTATCACACTAATATTATAAATGCGAAAGTTTGTGTGTGTGTGTGTGTGTATGTTTGGTACTCTTTCACGCTGAAACGGCTGAACGGATTTAGATGAAATTTAGAATGTATATAGCTTATACCCCAACTTAACACATAGGCAACTTTTTCGTTGTTAAACCGAATTGCACACGGGCGGAGCCGCGGGCAAAAGCTAGTATTATATAAAAGGCTATAACAGTTATACTTTTTATGATCCACCACATTCAGATACAATCTGCAGCTCCTTAGAAACACATTAATACTTTTATTATATTTAGCAAATTACTTGGCAATACTGAAGTTATATCTTTATTTTACGAGTTATTCAGCAACATCTAAAAAATTCATTACTCGTTGAAGATCAACATCGTGTGACGCCGCAACGACAGATGTTTCACCAATTAGAACCTTGTCCCAGTAACAGTTTGTTGTAACACTGACAAATGACATTAATTTGCGTAACAAGATGTCTGGGACGACCCTCACGACCCAGACTATCAATCAAGTGATAAAATTCATTTCCGAACTCATCCCGTCCCGTCCGCCCGCCCTGACATCGTCACTCCCTCTGTTATCTCAACTGCAATTTGAAAGATTCCAGCTTATCTAGTCTGTCTGTCACTGTGATTAGGACTGCAGGTAGATAGATGACGATTAGATAAGCTGAATTACATCGATATTCAATACTTTTTCATTGTGACGGTTTTTACATCTAACGTGCGTGGCTAACTCGCTGAGAAGCTATCTTTATCTTAATGATTAAGCTATAAAATAACGTTAGAATTGAATTTTCAATTAATATTCATAGCGTTATCGAATCATAAATTTATTACTTTTGCAGATACAGGTATATCGATAGAAGTTTTACCGAAGCACGTACATTCAGAAATTCATAAATTACAAGTTTTGCGAACACGGCGTGTTTGTACAGCTTTCGAGCTATTAACCAGTCAAGACGATCGCTCTGATTGATGCGAGGAGATTATTTGAACGCACTTCAGAAAATTGATTCAAATAAGCAGGTGTGTTCGGGATGTGCTATTAGCTCGTCAAGCGCCCGCACGCGCACCGCTAAGCTTCAGAAACTGAAGCTCAGCGCGGCTGAACTTTCCGACGATAGATTTGCATTAACTGAACATAAATCATGACCAGGATTTGTGATGGTGGTCGGCGGTCTAGCGTGCTCCGTGTGAGCTAATGCACTATTGTGGACTCGATCGTAAAACCTGCCAAGGTTACTGCCCGTAGTAACGTAGGTACTTCAAGTACTTGGCGACAAAAGTGAAGTATCTTTTCTGCATTTCATGGGAATTGTATGACAGTCGTTGTTTTGTGAAACAACAGATCAATGCTTTCAATCTTAGATGGACCGGATGCGGAGGTAATTTATTCTGGCATACTGCTCCAGGGACTACATAGTTCGGCCATTTGTTACACAACCTCATATTCTGCGCCTACGCACCCGTTTCTACAACAATACCAATTTTCATTGGTGCTGCGCACTGTACCAGCGTCAAGCGTCAACTTTGTAACCAGAAAATTGAAACGATAGGCAAGTCTTTGTTTCACCTCCAAGCTAGATTTTAATTTCAAACGAACCATCTAAAGTTGACATCATAAATATTTAAAAAACGGATAGGACTCACTTTTTTAACTGTGCGAGGAGGCACAGTACTCGACCGACCGCCGTGGGCAAAAGTACTCCCGATGAGTCCTGATGATGATTAGTCATAATCTCATCGAAAGCTCGACCTGTGCCTCCTCGCACAGTTAAAAAAGTGAGTCCTATCCGTTTTTAAATATTTACATCTAAAGTTGTTTACACAAATATGGACGATTTAGTTAAAGCAGCGTGGAAATCAAATTACCTATAGGTTATTTGCTAATTCATATTCAAACTAGTTTTGCCTATTAGGTGACGAAGACGTCTATGTATTTGCTTACATTATTGTGATCAGAAGGTGCATGATGTCATGAGTTGCCTATCTGAAGCCTAGTATCTTCTGTAATCGTGCATGACAATAATAATAATATCCGTGCGCATAACCACCGGCTTATAACTAGTAATCAAAGAGTAAATTCTTCATTTTCCGTCATAAAAGTTTTTGTGATCATGTCTTTAAAACAAGAAACGGATTATTTTTCCTGGCATTTTCTTGAGCAGGCCATCAATATAGAAATGCTTTGTGCCGAATGATAAATTGGCTTTAGTAGTCGTCCCCCAAAAGTCGTAATGACAATTTCCGGCGGAGGAGTGGGTCCAACAAAGACGCGCCACTTCGTCGAAACCCCCCGCGTCCGCGACACCCCGCGGACTCTCACCACTTCTGGTCGACGCGACCTAATTGTAGCGTGGCGTGACGTAATTGTCCTCAAAGTAATTAATAGCCGATCATCGCCTTCCCCGACCTGCTAACGTTTGAAGTGTCGTGTCGAGCTCTCCCCTCTTCATTCTAAACCGCAAAGTTTATGGTAACTGAGGTTAAAACATCTAATTTTAGTTTGGTGAAGAACTTTACACAATGTCAGTGACATACAAAAAGATAAATGAAATGCCATTCCATAATAAAGACGTTTAACTAAATCTCTTGGAATGTGTACAAAACCATAGTATGTGAGAAAAAGCAAAACCACAAAGAACCTCGGGACACAATCTTTGAATTTAATTGAGAACGAAAACACAAGCTCATGAATAATTCATGTGTTTCGGCGAAAAGCATGCGTTGAGATAGTATTTTAGCTTCTGGAGTCACGAAACAGTGAATAATTTAGAGACAGAGTTACGACGAAGGTCGAAGAATGTTAGATATTGAGGGTATGATACCCGGAGTCCCTTTTCTGGAGTCCTTTTAGCTAACTTTTCCGGAGATATCAGGAACTGTCTGTAAATCAGATTATCATAAAATAAACTTTGCAAATTTTATATTCTGGCCAATAAATAAGAAGGTTTATACATACAGGCAAAATTGACATTGAATAAATTTAAAGTACCACACATGCTTTGTCGATTGAAACCAAAACAAAGAACTCATTAAATATTATTTGTAATACTTTCTAGAGCCTTTAATTTTCGTTATATTGATATATATAAAAATAAAAAAGTTTTTAAATTCAAATTTCGATATTTATTTTGTGTAACTTGTGGTCGTCCGCATTCGTCTGACGAAATGAAAATAAAATAAAGAACAATGTATAGGTGCTTTGACTGATTCGTTTGATTGTGTTCTTTCTTGCAAATCAATAGGTAGTGTCGTGCGTTTTGTAGACCCTGTTGTTTTTATTTTTGGATAGTAATAAAGCCTTCGAAAAACAAATTAAATCCTAGCGAACTACTGCACATTGTAATACTATCTAAGTAGCAGTAAAATTAGTTACCGAAAAATATACTAATTTAATTGTGTAACATCTACCGACAAAATAAATGAAAAATAGCAAACTAAAATTCTTTACGACCACCTGGTTTAAATAATGAACCTCCGAATAAATTACTGAACTTCCGAAAGAAATACTAAGTTAACGAAAAAAAATGTTCTGCTGAGTCAAAAAATTGGTACGACGACGAGCGTAGTGAGGAGGAGCGTGTTAGGTTGACAGTAAATACATATTGGGAGTGGAGCGAAGCGGAGCGGAGCGAGGCGACCCCTTCAGTTTTAACAGAATTCACCATATGGTCAGATAACTTTGAATTTTTGTTCGAAGATCTACGACAAAAAAGCTGACAATAGTTTTCGCTGAAATGTATTTTCAGCTAGTGAAATAGTATTACATATATCAGCATTTTGATGTATTATGTTTTCGGAATTTTCAGTATTTCATTCGGTAGTTTTCGGTAGTTGGTAGTTTATTTATTTTATTAGCACAGAAGTTTTCAGTAACTTAGTATTTAAAGCAGTAAGATTCATATATTGAACATCCTCATTTTTAGGGTTCCGGAGTCCGACATGGAACCCTTATAGTTTCGCCATGTCCGTCTGTCCGTCTGTCCGCGGCTTAGCGCAGAGACTATTAGTACTAGAAAGCTGTTATTTGGCATGGATATAAATATTACTTACGCCGACGAAATGGTAAAATAAAATCTTCAAAAGAATTTTTTTTACGTTTACCTCTCATACACGTAAACTGGGGATGAATTTTTTTTTCTCGTCTATCCCATAGTGTGGGGTATCGTTGAATAGGCCGTTCAAAATCATTGTGGGTATCTGAGAACCATTTTTTGATTTAGGAATCCGTTGGCGAAATATTAAGCTTTAAAGTGAACATTTTAGTTAGAGTGGAGCGTCCCCACCCCTTTCTGCCGGCTAAACGGTTTTTTATAGAAATGTGAAAAAATTCACAGAAGTAGCTGTAGGCTTTACAGGTTTACGAGTACAGAAACTTTTGGTCAAGAAGTTTGACGCGGTCTGTATTAGTAGACCAACTTATATGTACCGGGCAACTACGGAACCCTACATAGCGCGTGGCCCGACACGCACTTGGCCGGTTTTTAATTTAGTTTTCGGAGCTTTTATTACTAGCCGTTATTTTTGTTCGGTTTTAATTGACGTGAAATACGAGTATGTGCATGGATGCGAGTATAGGTATGAATACCTACCGAGTAGTAATATGTACCGGTTGAAAATGAACCCTCTAGCTATAGCAAAGGAAACTGTTCTATGTGCAAAATACCTACCGAGTAGTAATATATACCGGTTGAAAATGAACCCTCTAGCTATATCAAAGAAAACTGTTCTATGTGCAAAATACCTACCGAGTAGTAACATGTACCGGTTGAAAATGAACCCTCTAGCTATAGCAAAGGAAACTGTTCTATGTGCAAAATACCTACCGAGTAGTAATATATACCGGTTGAAAATGAACCCTCTAGCTATATCAAAGGAAACTGTTCTATGTGCAAAATACCTACCGAGTAGTAATATATACCGGTTGAAAATGAACCCTCTAGCTATAGCAAAGGAAACTGTTCTATGTACAAAATACCTACCGAGTAGTAATATGTACAGTTCAAATTTCATGCTCGGTCTAGCCGTTTTATCTAATCGTTGGTAGATCTGTCAATCGGATAATGTATGTGTATGTGGTGGCCATGTAGTAGAATTGATTATTTCATGACCTAATCAACAATATAATAAAGTATGAAATAATAAATTTACGATAGACTTAGAACAAAAAATCAAAAATAGATGCGACGCGAGCGAAGCGAGGAGCGTGTTAGGTTCCATGTGATCATAAATGCGGGAGCCGAACGAAGTGGAGCGTGGGACGCACTATAAGTTTCCGGAATGAATATGAAAAAATACTATTAAAGGTACAAAATTAATTTATTGTTTTTCAAAATAATCTCCCTTGGCGTCTATGCACTTTTTCATTCGATCAAACCAGTTTTGAAAAAATCGTAGAAAATCATACTACGAAAATTTTCCCGAGTTAAATCCATGTTGATGCACACACACAATTTTTTAAATGGCGCCACAAGGTAAAAACAAAAGACAGTCAGATGAAACAAACTGCATTCTACAGCCAAAGAGTTCTATTTTCAAATGTTGCAATAAATTTTTAAATATTGTTTATGTAAGTGGCCAGTTCCGGAAACTTTTAGTGTTACCTATGTACATATTTTATGATGGCCAAATCCCTTCGCGGTTATTTTTTATGACAACCTACAAAACCACTTTGGCCTAGGTCAAACTAGTTTGTCCTAAAATCGGGTTTGGCCATTCAAAGTTTTGTTACGTGTTACTTGTATCAAAATTCATGTATCTTCTTGTACTTTATTGGTGTGTTAAATAAACGAATAGATACGAAATGTTTGCTTAAATGATGTCAGAAAATAAATTAGTTATCGGACGAGGATAGTGAATATATGAATGGATTTTCAAGCCTACGTTGACGATGTCTAGTTGCGTAAACAACCAAACCATTGGGTATAATTTACACGAAGACCTTAAGGACCTTATTGACCCCTGATCTGGTGCAGCAAACCTTAAATTTTGAATTGAAAAACCTAAAATAATACAAGGTTATTTAACTTTTATCCATCTGCGTTAAACCTTATTTTGCAATGAAAAGTTTTAGGTTTTGGCAGCTCTAAATTTAAATTTGCTAGGTGTCTTTATCTAACTTCAGCATCTAAATCGATCCCTATCGCTTTTAAATGTATCGTGATTGGCTAAAAATATGTGTGATGTCATTTCTGACCAATCACGATACATTTTAAAGCGATAACCATAGATGTTGATGTTAGACAATAGATGCTGATATGTACCTAACCTAGTACAGTGCAATAAACAAGTGCGTACATCGTGCATGCTGTACTTTTTCGTTTTTTTCGCCAATTTGATGACAAGTTCATGCTCAGGTTTAAAAAGAAAAACGGAAGCCTATATATATCTTATAAGATCACTCTTGTGTCTGTCTATCCGTCCATCATAGAGGTTTTTTGTATTATTTCACAACTCAACGAGTAGCAAAAAAAACTGGCCAAGAACGAATCAGGCTCGCATAACTAGGATTCCATACCAACACTGCAGTGAATGGTCTGGGGTCGGTTCGTACTACGCTCCTACGGCATTGTTTATACAAAAGCGCACGAGACGGGCCCATTGAAATCTGTGCTGAACTGGACGATCTAACCGCACTCAACGGTGAAGGCTTTTTTTTCTACATGATTGAAAACGCACGAAACGCCCCCAACTAGCTTGTTTACGAAAAATGACGACGCACGAACCGACCCCAGACCCAGTGCTGTGAATAGTCAACAAACCAAATTAAAGTATTTTTTATTCAAAAAAATACCGTCTACTCACTCTTGGCCAGTTTTTTATAGTCAGATTATAAGCGATAATTTTTTTTTCATTGGTTTGGTCTATTGACTGCTCTTTGTACTATTGTTATAGAACAATAATTGTGCGAGCTCGACTCGCTCTTGGTCGGTTTTTTTATGATCTGAATCTTTACATATGTATGAATAAAAGTCGTGAAAAATTATTACAAGATAAGCAAATGTATGTATTGTATCGTATAGTAGTATTGTATTCGTGACAGTACAGACTTGCTATATAGTTCTGCATTTTTTCTATGCTGTATAAGGACAATATACACTTGAAAAATAAAACAGCAGTCATGACGGAAATCCATGTTCTAAACATTCTGTCGTTTTCATTGTGTATCTAAAAGACAAGGACAGGACGCTTAAAATAAGGTTAGTCCTGTCAAATAAGTTAAGTCGTGTTATACCCAATCGACACCAGTGTATTCATATGTTTGTAAACGTATAGTTCTCGTGTAAGTAGGCATTACATCATTTCCCTGGAATGCTGTCGCGTTTACCAAAGACAACATTATTCCAAGCAAGCAAATGTAAAGACGGACGAAACTATTTACTTTGTGGTCAAGTTATTACGAGGATTGTTACTGCGTCTTATTAAAATTTGCTGCAAAAATCACTGTATTTACATTTGTTGCCCCAAGGAAGTCTCTAACAGTTTAGCTGGATAATATAGAAAGGTGTCTTCCAGTCTAGATAGCAGATGACAACAAAACAGAAGCAAAGAATCCGAGTGCGTTACTAGAGATGCAGTAGATGAGATACTCGTAGATGCAGCATTCAAGGTGCGACCACCCGCTGGCGTCGTCCGCGTGTCGTCTGCTGATAATCATCAGATCAGACCGACGGCATCAGGTGTCGGGCGCAGGCCATCGCGCCCATTACCCGTCAGATCGTAAATTAAATTCGACACTTAAACAATAGCCGTAATACAGCGCGCGCCAACAACGCATAGATCGACCGATACTGTCTGTCGTAATCCCCTATCAAAACACTTTGAATATACGAGCTTTCCGAGCTTGGACCTGTCATGTAAACACGACGCAGTAGGCGCTTATTTCCTGACCTTATCAAACCAAAATCGGACCAATATTTCAACAAAATTAAATCGCCTGTCGATGTGTAATCGAGCGATAAAGTGTAATTAATATAAATTGCTTTAAGTCCATAGCTGGCCGTCAAAGAGACCGCTGAGCTTTGGGATTAATGTTAGATACTCGTATCTTTGGGCAGCAAGCTCCGTCGCGAAGCTTTCTCACGATAGGCATTACCGATACCGAACGCTTAGATCCGATCGTAACGTAAAGCTCTTGACCCGCGCAAATAAATGGTCAATGGTTCATATCACAAGGGATCTCATTATTTCGAGCCTCGGGGCTCTTGTGAAAATTCCCTTTTATTTCGGATATGCTTAAAGCATACAATCTCTTTGTTATATATGTGCTCTGGGGCTGAGGTGAGCCAACATCGATAAATCCATGTAATCCTGAAGCACTATACACATGCATGACGTATTGAACATTGGCTGTTTCGTGCTTAGTAAAAACAAAAGTAGATAAGCTGTTTGTTGAATACATAATCATTTTGGTTCACGAGTCAATGCTTTTGCTAAAAGCATTTACGAGTACTTACTAATAACTGGTTTAAATTTAAATTTATTTCTAGCAGACTTAATTTTACTGTTTACATTTACTTAAAACGTCATGTAAATATTTTAGTTTGAGGGAAATTGTGTGAAAAATATGACGTCGTTCAGTAAATTTTTAGATACCTATATCTTATTTCTGGGTATTTTAAAATTAACGCCTTCCAACAGGAAGTGTAGAGCAAGTAAACATCCATATTTTACTGGTTACAATCATAATAAAATGAGCGATGGTGAGGGAAAGTTTGTATGACAAGGATCGTAACAAGTTGATATAAATTTGAAGTGGCGTTTATCTAAACCGCCGGCGGCCATGATTGTCCGTACGTGATTGGCACGCACGAGTTGGCCCTTAGCTCCGGACTGCAGGTGACAGCTACTCGTGAGAACCTCTTGTGATTGATACTTGCATCATATCATGCTGTACTGTTTATCTATGCTATAACTACAACTGTGACTAATTCATTCGTCCCGAGCTTTATGAATCTCGAATTGTTTTATTCTTCATTTCCTTACGGAACCTTTCTCCAAAGCAAATTTGTATGGAAATAAATTAATTCACGGTGCATGCAGCAATAAAAGTATGTTGTTTACCGGTCGCGTGCGGTGCGCGTCGCAGGCACGCGCGCGCTTGTTTACGGAAGTTCCGCTTCTACCCGCGCCCGATGACCGCCCGCCCGCCCAACCGTCTCGCGCCCAACGAGATACGGGCTTACGGGACATTGAATCAAGCGAATATGAAAGATTAATAGTTTTGTTTGTTTTTCTTGTTCGTTGTTACATGGTAAAGTGATATTTGTGGTTAAGTATTTGATTGGTAAATGTTTTATTTTCTTCTTTGTAGGTGGAAATCGATCAAAGTTTGCAATAATATCTTGTTTTTTTTACCACGAAAACAAGACCCGCGAAATTACTGACGTATTCCCAAGATAAGCTCGTTTTCACATCCTAATGTGTACACAGCATTAAATCAAACGATGGCGATTAGTTTACAGCGTGTAAAAATAAAATTTCCCATAGAGCCACGCGAGTATGAGAGAGTGAGCACAACGTCGTTTCAATGTAGCTTTTATGGAGATAGGATAAGGATAGTAATGTGTTGTAGAGATAAGTTGTCGGAAGAGTAGTGGTTGCTAGGCAACAAGGCGTCGCCAGAGGCGCCGGGACGCTGCGGCTGCTGAAATATTCGGTGGTGGGTGAGCCGCCAGTGCGTCGCCCGCCGCCACACGCGCCGCCTTCAACGCTGCAACGTGCCGCCCGGTCGCCGATACTACTGCAGTGAACGCACAAACAAACATCATCGGAACACGCCTTTATGTTACGTGTAAAGTGATTGAGATCGCCACGAAAACTATGATGATTGAAAGTTACAGTGAAATCTTTAGTGCGCTTGAAAGTGTGTTAAAAGTTTTAAGTATTTTTGTGCGTTATCTGTTGAAAAGTGTTTTTGCTTCTACATCGAATACAAAATTAATGAAAATTCTTAACTTTATTTGAATGGCTTGTTGCCTAATTTTAAAACTAGTTTTTTTAAACTAAGAAATGTAATTAGATAAGATGTAACGTTGAGCTAAGATTTTGTTATCAGCATTCTTCATCTTGGCAAATTAGCATAACCCTGATAACATTTTATTTTAACACCGTCTAACTTATTTATCACAGGCTTTATCAATCTCGTCAACTTTTCTACATGATTATAATTACGCACTGAATTTATCATCTCGACGACAGTTTCGACAGAGATTGATTCCCCATTAGAACTTACTGTCCGCAATATCTCATCCCGTCAACTTTTTGTTGACGCTACTATGTAATTTCTCCTTTCATTTTAATTTAACGTGAATGTAACTGATGCTTTGACAGTCGCAACCATTACGTATTCTTGTAAAGGTGTAATTATGATGTATGTTTTTTGCAAACAAACATTATCCTTTTCAACACAAACAAAAACAACCGAGCATAGATATAATGACAATATATTAGTGCAACCAAAGCATAAGAAAGAGCAACTACATACACAATACGGCTCATATTCCTAATTTGATATCGCTGACACGGCACAAAAACAAGTTTTCTTCAACAATTTGAATAAAAGAAAAGATCGTCTTTCAGCAGTGGATCCCCCGCACCCCCGCACCCTTTCAGTCGTCTGTCGACTTGCTCTTATTTAGATGAGTCCCACCCCCGAGGTCATTCACCCCGACTCATGGGAGTTTACGAGAAAGGTCAGGGTTATGTTTGAGTACACTGAAACACTTACTATGAGAAGGCAATGGGTCCGGTCAACATTGTTGACGTTTTAAAGCTGTTTCTAAAAACGGATCCATTATTTTTAACCCCCGTCGGAGTATTTCTCGTTCATCTGGATATGCTCCATTGACTCCCCCTTTATTGTTGCTGAACTAAAACATGCATCGATAATAAGTCTGTAAAGTAAGATGCTGTTTTCTGTTAAAGAATCTCATTTTTACAGACTTTCATAGTTTGTTCAAAGAGATAATACTGGATAACAATTAAGTTTCTTATGTACGTAAATACAATGTGGCTGTCGCAGTGCAGAGGCGCATGCTCTCGAGCGCCGGACATTCTCTCTCTGTACAGTAGTACTCTGTACGTACAGAGACAGAGAAGGACTCTACGCACCGCCGCCCCGCGCCCCGCCCCGCGCCGCGGCCGCAACTTGCCCACTGAAGGCATACTTTGGTCCCCTCTAATGACTGGAATGTTTACAAAGGATGGAATGCGCAAACTTCTAGGATTTCCAGCCACTTGTGTTTAACGTCCGAAACTTAAATAAAGCCTGAGATTTAAACATTAAAAGTTCCTTGAATATATTACGTCATAAATTACTTAGTTCTCCGTGAAAATGGCTGTTGTTTGAAATTTTCCGGCTTATATTAAAATTATGATACGACTTTTATTTCTATTTCAAGCTACGTGAAGCTCGCTACGAAATGTGAATAATAAATGTCATAACTTTAAACCCGCTTAAAAATATTTATTTGGAACGGAACTATTGAAATAAAGTGAAGATGTAACATTCGTGAGGGAGTGCTGTGAGTGAGAGAGCGGTGCAGGGTGGTGTCTGCGATGCGCGCGCAGGTGCAGCGCGCGAACTGTTCCGAGGCTGCACGCGCGCTGCACCGCCTGGCTTTTGCTCTATGGCGCGCCGCCTTCCATCTCCAACGTGGACCCCGGCGAGCTGCTCGGTCTAGGAGCGTCGCCGCTCTCGTACCGAAAAGGCGTTTGATGGTGTGTTTACGTTACTCTTTTAGGAAGGGAGCGGGTATATTTGACAAGCTTTATGTTTCGCGGTTTACGAGCGACCATTTCAAATTTAACGAACGTTGCATTTATTGCTTCGCATCTAAAATTCAACACAAGAGAAATATTTCTCACGGGTATCGTATAACCAGATGTACAAATATGGTAGCCGCCTAGGACGTGGTTCTAGATCCCTGAGCTTCTGCTACTTTATTGAACAAAACCGCTTACCCCAACTTGAGGGATAATTGTCTGAATATAAGGGGATAGCTGGTTAATGCCGCAGTAATCACTTAAGCCGCACCTACCACCGCCTCTTGGGGCAATCGGCCCTCAGTTTATCAACTTTATTGGACCCGACGTGAAACACGATCGCAATATACTCTTACCGTAATATGGCTCATAATATTGACCCTTTACTTGGGTCATTGTTGCCAAACCTTTGATTTATTATTCCCCTGAAACAAACCATTTTGTTTTAGCTAACGATGGTCGAAAACACAATGCTGCGTAGTCGTTCGGTCAGCGAATCGTGAGTTTGTTATATTCACTGACAAAGGTAATAAATTACCCACAATCTACATCGATGAAATCCAATATAAACAAACACTGATTTATTGCACCTACTCAATTTTCTACGACCTAGAAGTTTGTTAAATTATTATCTCTCAGCGAAATCTTATATTTGTCGTCAGCGGTAGAGTGTGACATGAAAAATAAAAAGCGAGAATCGGATTACCCTTCTTCGGATCTCCTTCCTCATTTCATTAATGCGTGTCAGATGTCAAGATTGACCTTGAACAATGTATCAGCAAATAATAAAGATAAACCAATTTTGTTTCAGCCTCGAGCGGTCAGTGCGCCTGCGACACCGGCGGCATTCGGGTTCCTGAGAGATCAGGTTTGTTTTCATTTATCTTCATCCTATACAAAATTAATTAGAAGAATAAGAATAATTCACAATGTGAAATTATACATGCATTCTTTATATGTACTTCTGCAAAATCAAGTTGAACGTATACCTATGGCACAGAATGAAAAAAATATTTTTCTTAAACAATAGTCGCATAAGTCGTTATTATTTTGAGAAAAAAACACAGAGACACTTTTCTGCCACAGGGAAAACGAATTTACGAAAATCCATTTCCGCCCTAGAGGAAAAATAAATATATGAAAATTTTTACTCGCTACGGTTCACTTTTAAAAATAGAGACAGAGGGGAAAAATGTCATACAGCCAAGCCGAAGCGCTCGTTTTTTTTACTATTTTCATTCCATCTTGGAAAACGCAAGAGAGCATTTGCCATAATTTTCCACAAAGCACTCAAGAATTCTATACATTCGATTCGATTCAGGTGCACTTTTACACGGGCATACTCGTAGGTATAGTACGCGACACGGCGGGAGTGCGAGCGGCTACATACATGCCATTTGTGTGTGTATGTTGTGTGTGAGGGTGTGTGTGTGTGTGTGAGAGGGTGTGTGTGTGTGTGAGGGTGTGTGAGGGTGTGTGTGTGAGGGTGTGTGTGTGAGAGGGTGTGTGTGTGAGGGTGTGTGTGTGAGTGTGTGTGCGTGTGTGTGTATGTTTGTTACTCTTTCACGCTGAAACGGCTGAACAGATTTGGATGAAATTTAGAATGGATATAGCTTATACCCTAACTTAACACATAGGCTAATTTTTATCCGGGAAAAAAGCATGTCGTTAAACCGAATAACACGCGGGCGGAGCCGCGGGCAAAAGCTAGTTTCTTATAACGATGAAAAACGTTCTATATTTTCAAACAAATGGCAAAATACCCACCAATTTTCATGGTTTCAACTATAAAACGAATAGAATTCCGATACAACCTTTCTAATTAATATTTTATCAAAATATTTATTTTGAGGGATAAATTAACAAACACAAACATTATTTTTTCTTTTACTTTGTGATATTTTGATCCTAGCCCCGAACCTTGTCCAAAACCCCGCCGCGGCGGCGCCACAAATGAAATCCAGGATCCGCCCTTGTCCGAACGGGTGGAAATCTAACATAAAACTGTTCATTTCTTCGTTTATATTTATGTAAAAAATAAAAAGCCATAAACAGGCAATGAATAAAATAAAATTAAAATTTACATATTTTAATTATAGGATATGGATACAATATATAACATGACTTTGATTGATATCGCTAAACAAACACAAACAAAAACAATAATTCGACTGATTTGATAGTGATTTGAAGGAGTCGAAATGTAGCGGCTATGTATATTTATAGTATCTTGGCATTTGGTCCATTAAAGGCTATTAGATTACATCCAATAACGACCGCCCAAAGACCCAAGTCAAGCTAATTAATTAACGAGAGAAAGGTCTTTCAATTTGTACTCACACGCTTATTTTGTTAACCGCGATCCCACCACGGCGGTCTTACCGCAGGAAAATGGGTTTTTGTTTGCTGAACGTGCGATTGAATTTAATGGATTTGCATTTATTGCTAAGCAAATAAAACTACTCTTGTCTTATTTAATACCGTAACGAAGTGAGAGCTGGTGTATCTGGATTCCGAAACAAGACCTTACACTCATTTCTGTAACTTGTCAGTTATCTTTTATTTATTAATTAAACGCCGATAAAAGGTGCAGTTTAATTGCCGTTATCTTATCGTGTCTATCTTTGCGATAATGATACTTGCATTCTGGGACACAGCTTCTACGAGTATGTTGTAGTTAAGCTATTTTATGATAATGGTATAATTTCCACTTGTTTTTTCCACGATCAGTAGTAACACTTATGTATGTATAACTGTTATTTTTATATTACAAAGCTTTTACAGTCCTACGTTAATCGGATTAAATTAAACCCATCGGCTCGAGGCGTTGCATTTTGTATGCGCCTACGCACTTTGTGTCACTTTCACAAAGCTAAGCTGCGCCTACGATCGTACTATCCGATATAGAAGTGCTTACTTCTCTGATTTGTCACGAGCATTCTGAAGCAAATCGTAGCTTTTCACTCATTAGCGTAATGCTTCGACATTTGTAACCTCTATTGGCGTTTATTTCAACCGCTTAGCATTTGAACTTAAATTATTAAGCATTCGATGTTAGCTTAGCAAGTAAATTACTTATTCAGTCATTATTTGGTTTTTACTTAGTTCCATTTTAAAGCTAAGCTTGAGCATTCCTCTAATCAACGGTAGGTAAGTACTTAATATAAATACGAAACAGAAAAAAAACTATTGAAAGAAATACAAAAATATTGTTATCGAAGAATTGAGACATTTTTTTCAATACACAGTTTGTGTTATTTTTTTTTAAATCATCGGGTTTAATAAACGATGGGGAAAATTATTTTCTTAAAAATTAAAGTTGCAGTTTTGGCTTTTATGAAAATCGGCCTGAGACTGTTTTTGAGCATTTTTCGCTATTCCTTATTCATACTAGTTTCGTATTTGGCCATCCCACGTCCACTCGAGAAACTAACCCTTTATACTGCCTACCTAATATAACTTATACTTACTGTAATAAATACCATAAACTTACATACATAATTAAATTTATATCACTGCGGTATAGAAAATCATAAAAATAAAATCTGGACGTGAGGAGCTCTGAACCGGGATTCGAACCCGGGACCTCTCGCTTACCGGGCGGTTGCTTTACCAACTGAGCTATCCAGTTCTCAACATGATCTGCGAATTTACGCTTATGCTTTCCCATACCGCAACGATATGTACATATAGTACTCACTTAGCAGTGAGCCTCTTGGCGCCTAGAGGACGCTAGTGTATTCAAGACAAGTTTTACATACATAAATAAACGAGAATATATTACTAAATATACACATATATATAAACATGATTTGAAACTTTCACATTATGGAAAAAAATCGTTATGAGAGCCTTTCATTTACCACGTTCTATGTTTGTAATTTACATCATTACAAAATTGTATACAAATATGTTTTTGATAATTTTCCATCTTTTATCACCATTTTTTTTCTATATTGTGAAAGATTTAAAAACATTACAATTCAACCCGATTTTCACTTACTTACATTGAATTTGATAAGGCTATATTGTTCACTCGCTTTCGAATCCAAATTAGTTCGTCATGCACTCTCACAGCACGTAATTTCAATGCTTACCTCACCTTAACCTTAAGTAACGTATCCCGATATTGTCTCTTTACAAATTCATTTTAAACCGTGAAATTGTAATAATCTTTGAACTTAATATTTCGGCCGTTCGATATACACACATCAACACGGTCCAGGGATATTTTTTAAAATGCGAATTACTATTAATGTGTTAATAATTTTATATGACATCTACATATTAAAAGAAACGTTATTTAATACTCTACCATTTTTTTAAATAAACGTTTACTTAGATTACAATTCCAAGATTTTATGGAAAAAAATGAAACATAGACTAAAACCGTATTAGAACTAACTTGTATTTTGTCAGAAAAAACGGAAAAAAAGAAAAAATAATTTAATTGGTGTTTATGAACTTGGAGTTAGTAGTCTTTGAAAGCGCCTATGACGTCCATAACACATCGGCAACGATTTGGCATGCTCAGAATAAGGTTGTTAATGTCTTGCTGCGGAATATTGTCCCAGGTCCTACTGAGGTGCGAAAAAACTTGGTCTTCTGTAGCCAGATTTTCGGGGGCTTACCTCAGAGCTTTTCTTTGAAGCATATCCCACACGTGCTCAATGGGATTTAGGTCTGGTGATTGCGCAGGCCATTCTAAGGCCCTAACATTATGATCCTGCAACCAAGCTGCTACCGTTCTCGCCGTTTGTGCCCGGGCATTGTCGTGCATGAGCAGGAAATCTTGCCCCATTTGTATTCTGTGGGGCAAGATTATGGGCCCCAGCACCTGTTGGCGATATCTTTCTGCCGTCATATTGCCCCGCACCCAAACGAGGTCCGTCCGTCCTACAAAGCGAATTCCTGCCCAGACCATAATTGTTCCTCCTTGGTATGGGTGGACTTCCTGGGGGTGCTGGAGTCGGCTCCATCACGCAAGAACTCTCCAAACACGCGTCCTTCGTGAATTTGGATGGAAGCCGTACCAGGATTCGTCCGTGAACAGCACATGGGACCATTGCTCACGGCCCCAGTCCACGTGATTCCGAACCCATTCCAACCGTAGTCCACGATTGCCTCTCTGTAAGGCTGGGACTCGGAGTGGTCTACGAGAGCGTAGATTGGCTTCATGCAGTCGCCTCCTTACAGTTTGGTCACTCCCAAGCACTTGGTGTTCGACCTGCAGCCTTTGGACCAATTGAGTCGCCGTTACATTTGGTTGAGCTGTTGCAGCAATTTGCAAAAATTGGTCTTGTCTGGGGGTAGTGATGCGACTTGGCCCCCGATGCTCCTCCGCTACTTCACCTGTGACACGACAGAGTGTCCACAATCTTGAAATGTCGTTTTGGTGTGTCCCTATTGCTTCAGCGACATCACGTTGAACAGACCCAGCTTCCAGCATTCCCACAGCCCGTAACATTTCCCACGCTAGAACAGCTCAATTTGCACTTTATCTTCGAGTCTTCAAATGAAAAAAACTGTTACCAAACGTCATTTGTAATTTTTTCTAAATTTCGCTTACATGAAAATTTGCTCTCCTATACATCAAGACATTTTGAACCACAGAAAAAAAGATTTTTAAAAAATTTGAATTTGGAACTACTCCGAGATAAATTACGAACAAATTGGTGTATAAAAGATTTTAATGCGGCCAGTACTTTTTGAATTATTTAATTGAGTATGAAATATCCCTGAACCGTGTTGATGTGTTTACGATTACTTCCATTGCATCGAATAAAATCGCAAAGATAGGCCTAAACTATGATATAAATACCATTCATTTGAGTTATGTTAGGTTTAAGACAATATAACTTATACCAAAATAAACGTGGTAAGAAATGTAATAAAAAACGGCCGTCATATTTAAAATCCATCCATCCATCCATCAGCCTGTTTCGTCCACTGCTGGACATAGGCCTTTCCAGGATTTCACCACTCTTGGCGGTCCCCCTGGAAGAAATGCCCATACTCACACACGCTGGGCAGGCGGGTTGGTGAGCGCGGTGCCGAAACCCTTGCACCAGTGACGCCGCTGCCCGTCACTAGTCTGTTTTAAGGCCTGGCAATTAGGGATGGATGTACCGCCATCCATCGGTCCCAGGCAATGGTGGGCCGCCTGGTTTTGCCTGAGAGCTGTTCTCTTACTCTCCCCCGAATAACTTCGGGAGGATTTGCGAATAAGATGGTGGTACCTCCACAGTCGAGCTCGGCAACAGCTCTACCACCTACAAAACTATTTAATAATTTTAAAATATTTAAAATCCTTCCTCTTAATTTCAAAATAATAAATAAAAACATCTCGAAATGGCGAGGTTTCTGAGTGGCCCACTCCCACTGAGTAGGATAGAAAAGTACAAAATGACAACGTTAGAGCAGGACAGATTTCTCTGGATAACCTCGCCTTAATATTGTAAATTTCTGTGCAAGCCGCAAGCAACAGATTGAACAAAGTGTTTTGTTTCCTCACATTCGTATAAAGTCGTTTCGGTCCGTTACTAAAGTCAAGCCAGAGCATTAGCTGCATGGTGACTGGTGAGAGAACCGATAAACTTGCACCGAAATGTCTTTTTTAATGGTGTCTTGTCGTCAATGGCAGAAACTACTTGATGGTATTGTGCAACGAGCACGATTGTGATAATATTGCTTGATCCAAAGTTCAAGAACTTCGTTGTGAGCCTTTTGACACGCCTTGTTGGTTTTTCTAGCTCTATAATTTAGTTGTTCTTAACTACTTTTAAATAACCCCTAATTATTAGCTGAGATTAGCTTGTATGGACTTTAGTATTTGCTTTAATTGCTTATTTATTTAACCAGTTTTTATAATGTTTATAAAACTATACTTATAATAAAATCGTAAGTATGCTCTTGTCAAACAAAAACGTCAGAATAAAATTACTTGGGGTCCCCTTCGTCTGTGAAAATTATTAAAATATATCAAAAAAAATTGTCCGTCTGTCGGAATACGTACCGGATTTCGGTGGAGTTCTTACTGTTCTGTGGCTTAATGTTCTGGGAGTAACTGAAGGTATATATTTATTATATAATATAATATATATATTTTTGATAATGACTTAGTTTTTAGTTTTATCAAAAATATATATATATTATATATATCATTAAGAGATCAACGAAGACGAAGTCGCGGGAAAGAGCTAGTCACCACATAGTTTTGTTGTAAAACAACATAAAACTTGAATATAAATGTAGATGTTCCGCCTTTTTATTACGTTTTAATAGTATTTCTTGATTTAAATTACTACATACTAATATTTATTACCTTTATAATTTTAAGTATCTATTCAATGGCATTTCTAACTACGTAGTCATAAAGGTTAAAATCGTAAAAACAGCAGATTAACCTGCAGGTGACCATACGATGCCTAACAAAAAACCGGTCAAGTGCGAGTTCCGTACCATTCAAATAAGTTAAAAAACGGTTTTCATACACCCAAAATATATTTGAAAGACTTATCCAACGATAAACCTCACTATGGGGTAGACGCGTAAAAAAATTTTATCCCCACTTTACGCGTAGAGGAGGTACCACCAAAAATATTTTTTTCGTTGTTTAATTTAACCACTTTGTCGCCGTGATTAATATGTATACCCATGCCAATATACAGCTTTCTAGTATTAAGAGTCTCTGAGCCAAGCCAGGGACAGACAGACAGACGGACATAGCGAAACTATAAGGGTTCCTTGTTGACTACAGAATCCTCATAAAAACAAAGATATATATCTGAATCATCAAGCCAGGGGTTCACCAAGTTGCAGACCAGCTTATCCGTAATACTAAGGAGTTTAGCTTTTTAAAGCCACTGGATGGTTCTCTGTATTCTGGCTCCGGGACCGACCTACCGCGTGATCCCCACGCTGTCTCGTAAATCTCTGCGACTTCATCGCTCTACGTGGAGGCTAGTTCAAGAAATTTCCTATCATATTTTCTTGGAACAAGAATGAAAATCGCCTGCTAAGGCGAAGGTACAGCGCCCAGGCGGTCCTGTCACCATATTGCATGTTGTCAACTGTAGACGTGGCCCTCACTGACCTCGAATTTAAAACAGAACTCCCGCAAACGAGTGTCCTTTGACATGGCTTGGCTTGTTTTACGAACGATTTTCCATTTCTACTTACACAAACATAGCACAAATATGGGTAAATCGAAATAAATCGATAATAAAACGACATTTAAAGTAATCAGTGAAGGGATCTTTTGTCAGGGACGCCTAGATCCTAGACTTGAATATTATACCTGTTCAGGATGCAAATGTTAATATTCTTTGATATGTTTCTTCCCCAGAATGGCCCAAGATCGGTCAGCTACCCGGGTGAGGGCGCGAGCGGTGGGTCTCGGCTGGATCTATGCTACGTGGCGGAACGCATGCTGGCCCTGCACTTCCCTGAAAGGGACGCGCACGCTGAGGCACAGGCGGCTCATATGTTCACTAATAAACATGGGGAGCATTTTATGGTAAGATTTAATAGTACGTCCTTGTATAATGCTTCTGGGTGAATTATATGGCCAACGTAGTACTGCAGTACGGATAGGTTGCAGGTAAAGGGGCCTATTACTGACTGGCGACCTTGAAAAGTCGCGACAAGGTCTGGTTTAATTCAGATGGTGTAATAATAAAAATAAAATATATATATTATGATATACTACAGCATATCTGAAATGAGATACCTTGATTAGAATTTTTCATGTTTATCACGAACTTTAACCAAATATGTACCAAAACTAGGTCCAAGTAAATTAATCTGATTAAATTGATTAAGTATGAAAAAAATAAAACTAATTGAAACTTAGTCAAACTGAAGATATAAGAACAACAAATCAGTTCCCGTGAAACATTTTCGCTATAATAATTGTAATAACTTATTTTAGTATATTTGAGCGCGTCCGCAGCTTGGCCCCCCTTGAAAGACGAAGAGGTCAGTGCGGGACGAGGCGTATGAGAGTGTGAAACTACCAGCAGTAGTAGTAGTACCTTAACGAACCATTAATTGGTCTTAATGATGTAGTCGACAGTCGAAAGTCTTTCTTAAATGATTAAGTCGTATTTATTGATTTATGACACGGTTTTCCAAAAAAGCCCAAATAATAGGAAAGTGATGAGAAACAAGAAAGAATAAATATATATAAATAATATACAGGAATGAAGATTCAGACAACGCTGCCTCATAGTACAATGACACGCCGATGTGCTTCAATATATATTCAGTAGGTTAACGAAGACGTTGTGAGTAAAGCTACGTACAGCTACGATGAAAATAAACCTTCTAGCTATAACAAAGGAAATTGTCCCAAGTTTGAAATAAAAAAAAAACATACCGACCGTCAAAAGAAGCACTAAATCTCCGGTGACAGAGACGACGCTCTACAAAACCTATGTGTACATAGCCTATGTGCATTATTTACCGCCGGGAATATGTACGGTCTATTGTCAGTCACATGTCACGTCGCGTAGGTTGGCCATACATTTGAAAGGAAACAAAAATAAATTTAAAAAGAAAAAACTTTTTACGGTTTTGTTTTCTATTTGTGGTTGTGATAGATTTCAATAAAGCTAGTGGGTTCATTTTCAACCTGTACAACTCGTTGAGCTACATACCTAACATCAATCCATGCAATAACAGATGACTTTTGTGGTTGTGATAGATTTCAATAAAGCTAGTGGGTTCATTTTCAACCTGTACAACTCGTTGAGCTACATACCTAACATCAATCCATGCAATAACAGATGACTTTTGTGGTTGTGATAGATTTCAATAAAGCTAGTGGGTTCATTTTCAACCTGTACAACTCGTTGAGCTACATACCTAACATCAATCCATGCAATAACAGATGACTTTTGTGGTTGTGATAGATTTCAATAAAGCTAGTGGGTTCATTTTCAACCTGTACAACTCGTTGAGCTACATACCTAACATCAATCCATGCAATAACAGATGACTTTTGTGGTTGTGATAGATTTCAATAAAGCTAGTGGGTTCATTTTCAACCTGTACAACTCGTTGAGCTACATACCTAACATCAATCCATGCAATACCAGATGACTTTTGTGGTTGTGATAGATTTCAATAAAGCTAGTGGGTTCATTTTCAACCTGTACAACTCGTTGAGCTACATACCTAACATCAATCCATGCAATAACAGATGACTTTTGTGGTTGTGATAGATTTCAATAAAGCTAGTGGGTTCATTTTCAACCTGTACAACTCGTTGAGCTACATACCTAACATCAATCCATGCAATAACAGATGACTTTTGTGGTTGTGATAGATTTCAATAAAGCTAGTGGGTTCATTTTCAACCTGTACAACTCGTTGAGCTACATACCTAACATCAATCCATGCAATAACAGATGATTTTTGGCGTTAAGTTTACGTTGAAACGAAAATTCGTCAGCTAAATGTGGTTGTCAATCAAAATCATCTTCCGACTTATCTCTTGGCATTCGTTTCAGGAAATATTTATAGCTAATGTATTTATTAGGTCTTCCTCTCCTCTTTCAGGTGTTCGAGGTGAGCGCTGAAGGCAGCACGGAGGGTCGCGCAGCTCGCAGCGTGTTCGGTCGAGCGAGGTCACTGGGCTGGTCGGGGGAACTAGCGCCGCCCCTGGAGCGGCTGTGTGCGGCCTGCAAGCACATCGAGAGCTGGCTGGCGGCGCATCCCAAGAATGTCGCCGTCTTGTTGGCTTGGTGAGGGATTTGTGTTTTAGATATACCAATTGATAAATGTGCTTCACTTACTTGGAGCTTCTATCTATAATGGTCTATCTCTTGCCGATTTGCGAACCTTTGTGGCTTCTGTGAATTCACGAATCCTGAAACAAAAAAAAAACGTGTATCAGAAAATGTTGTTTAGCTCTTAGGAACGGTCAATATACAGCATATCGAACTTGACAATATCTGGTAAAGGTAGGGTTCCTAAAATTACATATTATAAAGAAGAAAACGTGATAGAGAAAACTTGCATTGAACAAAATTGCAAAGTGAAGGCTGTTTTTTAAGTTCAAAACAGTAGTCCGTCCATACTAATAAAGTAAAAACAACATTAAATACGGTTTTAAACATATAGACCCAATTTATAAAACAACAGCACTGCGTTTTGTTTTCAAAAACACTCTCGTGATAATTTACAATTTTTTTCATTATAAAACAGCATTGTCCAATCTCTTCTTGGTTCATCGCACAACCCAGACACGCATTTTTAGATTTTAATCTCTTTCGTTATGCCACCTAATGCGACTTAAATAAAACAAATTAACGAACAAGAAAAAAAGAAAAAGAAAAACAAGAAAAGGTTAAAAATATACTGATCAAAATATGCTCAACATTTCCATCATGATTCCATTGACTTCCAATTAACCAAAGCAATTAACATTGAAAAACAAAACACGAAACGCTACGTACTAATTCAATACTGTCGTTATGTTCTCAGGGGCAGCAGAGAACGACTAGGCGTGTTAGTAGCAGCCTACATGCACTACTCCGCGATCTGCGGTGCGCCGGAGCACGCTCTCGACCGGTACGCGATGAGGCGGTACCTGGACGACCGCGTGCCCGTCTTCCGGCTACCGTCCAACAAGAGGTACACCATCGTGGATATATATTATATATATTCGTTTACACGGCCAAGGTTAAATGACCCTGTTTGCGAAATACGAAGAATATTGTCTCTAAACTTGTTCAAGAACAACCTCGTCTCAATTAGTATCGGAAGTCTAAATTTTATTTTGTATTAATATTAAAAAATACAAATATATCTATTTATAATACCCCATATAATGGCCCACGGTATGGGCCATCATCATCAGTGAAATGAAGCAAAGTACAAATTTTATTTTGCGTGTTTCACAGAAAGGGTCATTGAACCTTGGTCCTGTCCACTTACCGAGGCTCCAGTATGAATTTGGCTATATAAACGAAGGTCACCTTATATACAGAAACATAATATATCTTAGTACCTGCCAAAACAATATATGTATGCATTACCCTCCCTAGTAGGCACACAATATTTCTTATTTTTCGTAGCAATAACGCTACGAGAGAGCACGTTGATGTCTTTGTGCTGGAGATTCATGATTGTCTTCGAATGAATATTTCTTCTTTTGTTTTGGGCTAGGCAAAGAGTATCTCTGTCAGGCAGCCTCAAATGCTTTCACAGTACGCCTAGCGCCTTCAATTAGGGTTAGTCGGTAAATTACCAATAGTTAAGGTGCTACGAACAATTAAGCTAACAGTGAAGACCTTTGTCTAAGATTCAGGGACCAATAAAAAAAAGGAATCCGGCGCTTTCCTTTTCTCATTATTCATGAAATTATTAGTTTAAAAGATGGTCGTTTATGTATTCTTTATTATTATCGTAGTGTCCCTGGTCATAAAGGTGTTCATAAAATAACTGCCAAGTCGAAAACGGGGTAGAGATTGAAAAAAACGCGGTTTGAGCTGCGGGCAAAAGGCAAATAATTTAAATTTTTATATTTCCACCAGATACATCGACACATTCGCCGGCCTCCTGGCAGGTCAGATCCGTGTGAACGCAGCGCCTCTACACCTGACGCACGTGAGTGTGGCCGGGGCGTTAGCTTCGCCGACAGCCCCGGCTGTGGCCTTCCTCAAGATCTACGAGAACTTCGTCTGCGTTTATACGTCGGGTGAGTTCTTGAATATGAGCAAGTCTATCAGCTTATAAATAAATAGGAATTCAGGAGCAATCGTTACATACCTAACTATACATTTTATATGAAAAAAGATATGCCTTTCATTTGACCTTCAGTGACGTCATCGCAACATATTTCCGTACGAAAAAATAATATTTCTTGAACGCATCCTAAAGTTTGGCATATTTCTTGAAAGCATTCTAAAGTTTGGCATATTTCTTGAACGCATTCTAAAGTTTGGCATATTTCTTGAACGCATCCTAAAGTTTGGCATATTTCTTGAACGCATCCTAAAGTTTGGCATATTTCTTGAACGCATCCTAAAGTTTGGCATATTTCTTGAACGCATCCTAAAGTTTGGCATATTTCTTGAACGCATCCTAAAGTTTGGCAAGGATCCGAACATTAAATCAAAATATTATGACGCCCCTTTCAGTAAATACTAAAATGCTTAAAAAATCGGTTTAAATAGACGTAAAAATTTAATTTTGAAATTGCATTTCTAAATATTTATTCCAAAAATCCAATTCCATTGATGTTTAAAAACCAGTCAAGTGCGAGTCAGACTCGCATACCTAGGGTTCCGTAATTCGACAGTTTTGGAAATAGTCAAGAAGAAGGTATTTAAAAGCTTGTCTATAACTATTTACGATAACTAAAAAAGAATTGGTTGTACCACAAAAGAGAGACTCAAATATTTTTATACCGTAATCGAAGTAAAACTCGTGGATGAAAAATGTAATTTTGTCATTTTGCTATCGTGAGTTTCTCACCCACTATATTTTTCCTGTAATCTTTACGTAATACTGAATTACCATGATTTTTTTTCATATTTTACGGTTCATTAGATTCGGAAATAAATGCAGTTTTTGTGGCTTTTCAAATATTTCTCCAAATCGGTGCCAGTAAATAATTTATAATAAAGTATATATTTTTATAATCAGCTTTTTAATATGTACAATTTGATACCCATTTTACTTTTTTTCATATTTTTCGGTCCACCAGTTTCGGAAACCAGGGGGGGACATGCATTTTTTGTGATTTTTCAGGAAACACCTTTAACACCCCTTTAAGGGTATATGTCGTGCGTGATGGAATCTATTTATGCAAAAAAGGCAGATCAATTTTCTTTTTTTCTGGTGAGACAAATAACTGAAAATCATAAGATTTTGTAAACCTAAGTATGTGAAAAACAATAACATATCAGCTTGTGTAAAACTACAACTTATATACGTTATATTATAAAACCTGAAATATTTTCAAAAAAGTATAAATTTTACGGGATTTAAAAAAAAAACAAATTTGTCTCTTTCTGCAAAGAAAAGAAATCCCAAATTTTGGACTGTAGGATTTATGACGTACACACCAGTGACGGGATTTCGGGAAATGCCTGCGGGATTGAGAGAAACAGTATCCACACGAGCAATGCTGCAAGACGTCCGCTAGTGGCATATATATTTTTTAAAGATTATATCTTCGTCCAGGTCTGTACATGGTGTCGGGCGGCGGCTGGACGGTGGGCATCGGGCGGCTGGCGCTACGCGGCGACGTGTTGGTGCGCGCGTACCGGCGACCTGCGCACGCGCTCGCTAACCAGCGCCATCTTGTGTTCGCCTGTCAGTTCCACACCTGCGCCGTGCAGGATCACACGCTCTCCTTCACTAAGCTGCAGCTTGATCATGCCGCGCACGGTAATGCTGAATGAATTCACCTGATACCTTAACATATAACTTTATTAACCGACTATACAAGTTGACTTTCGTTTGTATAGACAAATTCATACTGGACATTCGGTAAGTGGTCAGAACCAAGGTTCAATTATCCTTTCTGTGGAATAGGCAAAATAAAGTTTAGACTACCTACATTAATTGTCGAGTTTGACATAGACATAGACATACATTTATCAGTAATATTCATTACAGGTCATTCTTAATATTAAAATGGGTTTGTCATACATATTAGTAGGAGGTTACACGATATTGTGTAACCGTACTAAATATAATATTATACTATTAACACGTAATACTCGTAGTAAGCAGGAATGTCAACTTTATGCTCAAAACAATTAAATAAATCTTGAACAATTATACAGGCACATTATTTTTTTCGTATTTCGCAAACTGTGTCTCCAAACCATGGTTCCAACCACATACCGAGTCTCCAGTATGAATTAGGCTTTATAAACAAAAATCACCTTATATGTATATACGTATTAAAACTTAACCTCACTATTCATTTTTATGAATCCATCACGATTCACGACACGCAGTCTTGCCAGTATCCAGCTTATTGTTCCGTTGACCAATTACGCCTGTCGCATACAAACGATGACAACAGTTCACCAATTTTTCCTGTTTGCTTCAAATTTCCGCAAATTAATAGCAGCGAAAGCTTTATAAAAAGCATTTTTTTTCTTTTGCTAGTTATTTCAACGAGAAGCAAAATATTAACAATAATCCTTGCTATATTTTAAACACCCAATAAACAACACACCTCACTTTTCTATTACTTATCAAACAAGCATCTAAGTAACAAAATTAACACTGGTATTCTATAGATCCCGCATTCCCGAACGATGGCGCCGTGGAGCTGGTATTCGCGCGGGGAGAGGGAGGTGGAGGGGCCGCCCCCGCGCCCACCCCCGCAGCCCCCTTGAGGGCGGCGCCTGATGCTTTAGCGAGAGAAGACTCTTTGGAGCATCTGAGGCCGCTGTCCACCATCACTGATGATGATGCAGGTGGGTACAGTAGGTGCGAGACGAGGTTACGATACGATAAAGAGAAATGTGTAAAAACGAGGAACTGTTGAAAAAGAGAATGTTAGAATGTAGGGATCGTTTTGCTTTACACCAAAGGATACAGTTTTTCAGTATGGTTTCTGAAAAGTACCAAAGTAATCATTTGCAGTTTTTGTTTTTGGATGGCTTATGGGTTCCACACTACGAATTACTGCATGATCAATATCGAAACCTTTAAAGATTCCAAAACTTAAAGCATTTATTCCCAAAGATAGCAAAATAAATGTATGAAATGAAAATCTTTACGGTCCTATTTTATTTTAATTTTATTTATAACACTTTTTGCACATTTACAAAAATTATATGAGAGAGAGAAGAAACAAACAAACATGGTGTACAAAGGCGGCACTTATTGCTAACAGCAATATCTTCCAGGCAACATTTGGAAGCATACAGAGATATATATTTAAGAAATAAAATGGAAGGTGTAAATGCTAATCATCTTGTAGAAAAAGGAAATCGAAAAGAAAATACATTCCAAAAATAATTTGTTTATGGCATAACATTATATATACGTAGTTACGTGTATTTATAATAGTTGCCTTTAGTAAGTAATTAAAATTCAATTACTTGTACTGTTTCACTAATATAATAATCAATAACTCCAACCGATTTCGCCTTAGGGCATTATCATAGAATTCGACGTTTTATTTTACCATGGCATTCAGGGCAAATTCTAACAAAAATGTCTTTACTCGCATTATCGCAAGGTCATCATTCAAATTTTGGTAGCATTTCGTGGCTCATCAAAATTTGGCTCTAATACAAGTTAACAAGAACTACCAATGAAACGTAAAAACATTTATAAGCAGAGTTCAAATTTAGGTATTGTGATCTTTTAATTTGGAAATAAATGTATTTTCGCATCGACAATCCAATTTAAAGATATACAAAACGCCAGCACAAGACCACGTCACCGATTTAGAGTTTAGTGTTCGAGTAACTAAAACATGGATCACGTACAACAAAGCCCAGCTTGTTAGCAGAATTATACAAACAAATCTATTGAAGGCCTGTGCCACACCCTTAATTAACAAATAAAACGATATATTACGTGAACAAAAGCAAAAACGGGTTTCACCAAGTTTTACAGGCAGACTTAGTGAATGAATGATTATTTTACATTTACAATTTTTTAAATGATCTTCTTTCTCTTTCCTGGCTTATGTCCAAATTCATTTGGGGTCTGCCTCCCTAATGGTCCTGCGCCACACCGTACTTACGGTTGTGGATTGTCTCTTCGCTCGTTTTTTGATTGTCTGTAACCAGATAATTGGTGGTCATCCACGACATCTTCCGTATTTTATGTTCATAACTATTTTAGTTAACCGCTTATCATCCCGTCTCGTCACGTGTTCGTGCCAGCGCAAGCAGCTTTCCCTTAATTTTTCCTGTACACTGGCAACCTTATAGTAAAAGTGTGTTAACAAGAAGACTTATACATACAAATCATGATTATTTTGTTTTATTAAATAAAAAAACAACATTCCTGTACGACGTCATCGTTATGTCGAAGGGGACTGATAAGAATAATTCTTGGAATATTAAATAAGAGGTGACATTAATTCCGCTGATCGAGCCTGATATAACTTATGCACGTTCTGATGCACGTATTAGGCACATAAAATTGCACTCAAAAGGAATTATTCTGCTCACGTATTGAAACATGAAACTCAATTACTTAGCTCTAGAACTTACTCATTCATTTTAGAACACCAATATATTGTAAGTACTTGTACTTGTAAGTTTTCAATTAATAACCATGTAAAACTGTGAAAACAACCATCTCACGTGTATCTATATTTACAATGTCGTACACTGAAACTCTACATACATCCGACTTCTGCGCTTCGTCTTTTATGGAGAGTAATAAATTAAATACAAAATTTCTGTTTACACATCACCATCGGATACTTCGTTTGGTGCTACCACATGTGTTTCTATTACTTTGAAAAGAGCCGCACGGTCATAAAATGCAACAGTGTAGCCTCGGGCTAACATTCACATGCACTTGGGAATCCTGTAACAAGTTATGGCTTTAAGGTAATATTCCACTGAAAGAACCATCCAGTTTCCTTACAGTGAACCTAAGAAAGGATTCAATATGAGAGCTAGAACCTAGCTCCGCTAAGGATTGTTGGAGGAACCACTTTATGATGGGAAAGGAAGTACGGAAAGAGAAAATTGACATAACTTATGCGTCATGAAACATGTGAGCGTTAACTTTACGTGGTGTGAAAATTACTGTTAACTTTGTAAGCAAGCATACTCGTAACTCAGTAAGGAAGAGGCAGTTTCAAATAGATAAAGTTCTAAAAAATTGTAGGGAATTTGTTTTTGTTAGCAATAGTACCTAAAAAGTTTAATCCATACATTAAGGTATTTCAATGTATCCATAAAATTAAATAAAATTTAAGTATATGTCTGTGTTTTCGAAATAAAGGCCGTTTCTTAAGGCGCATACGCATGCCACCATTTTAGGGAAAAGGTGGTAATGTGGCCCCCCATTTGGATTTTATTCATTTAAAAATCATGAATAATATTAGAAGCACCTTTTATGCGTATAAGTATTTTCCACTTTATTGGTTTGACATTCCGGAATGGAAGAAAAATCAAAGATTTTGTGGAAAAATATACTTTTATAAACTTACTCCGAAATGACAAACCGATGAAAAGTGTAGGTAATTTGGCACCGTGGGGGCCATTACAAATGTCAGAAGTGAAAACAATAAACAAACAACCAAAATCTTTTAATAGAATTTATTTAAAATCTCAAAATAATCGTAACTGAGGCCATAGAGAAACCGCCTTTTTTAAATTACAGATTTTTATTTCAGTAACATTTCACAAATTGTTCAATTCTAACTGAAAACCATTGACGTAAAAAAAGGCGAACGTAGTTTCGCTAACCAACAACTGAAGCACCCATAGTATGCCGATCAATTTGTTTTTCTACATCCTTTGCCAGCCTTATAAGTGTCATTCTGGGTACGGAAAAAAATGTACAGCCTTGTACGCCATTTGATTGTCCCGGACCGCTTCAATGGTGCATTTCATTTGCTCCGGGTCCCATTTCTTTCTTTTACTTCCAGGGGATATTGAACCGGTGCGGGGCATCTGAAATTTTATAATTACATCAGTAAAGCAATAATTACAGATATTATTTAAATTATATATATAATTACGTATATAAATCTGTCCGGCTTCATATCTTTAAAACAAATACAATATTCAAAATTTTGGCAAAATCGTGCCTTTTAAAATATCAGTACCAGATGATAGAGGTTATACTTTGGTCTATAACGAAAAACTACAGAGAAAGATTATCAAATTTTGTACCAAAACAGTGGCGTGCCTGTGAGCCTAAAACTCATACGGTAATAATTGCACCTTACCAAAATCCAAACAAGCCTCTTTTTTATCTGTCGATCAAATTTGTCCGTTTGTCCAAAACGTCTGAACCAATTTGGATTGGCTTATTGGCAGTAGCTATGTTTGTCTTGCCTTCGACGTCGCCATCACTACTAGTACTAGTATCGGCTAAATTCACTTAGCACAGATGTACATGTACAGTGGGTCAATCTAAGGTGATCTTAGGCAGGTGGCCCTCCACCCCCCGTGGGCTGCGAGCTGCACTCGAATTTTCACGCCGCCGCGCTTCAGACAATAATTTATATCGGCTTCAATTTACCTACTATCTCGAGTGTGTGTTTTTCTTAAACATCAGGAACAAGGAATTCATTATTGTGACATTTTGAGGACAGTTTCATAGAAAAAGTAAAATATTAACGAAAATATGAAAATAGGAGTTTTGTATATTCAACAAACTGTATCTTAAAATAAATGACTTTGTAAATAAAAAAAAAACTGTTTTAATGAGTATTTAAAAAGTTTTACAGAAACGTATACTTTATAATTATCATACAGTGTTCAAAGAATCAAGATTCAATATGTAAAATAGATCCATCCATCCATCAGCCTGTTTTGTCCACTGCTGGACATAGGCCTTTCCAGGATTTCACCACTCTTGGCGGTCTCCCTGGAAGAAATGCCCATACTCACACACGCTGGGCAGGCGGGTTGGTGAGCGCGGTGCCGAAACCCTTGCACCAGTGACGCCGCTGCCCGTCAACAGTCTGTTTTAAGGCCTGGCAATTAGGGATGGATAGGATATACCGCCATCCATCGGTCTCAGGCAATGGTGGGCCGCCTGGTTTTGCCTGTGAGCTGTTCTCTTACTCTCCCCCGAATAACTTCGGGAGGATTTGCGAGTAAGATGGTGGTACCTCCACAGTCGAGCTCGGCATCAGCTCTACCACCTACAAAATAGATACATAAAGTATACGTTTTAGATGGCCAATCTAACCTTTATGAAAACAATATTATATAATGAAACAAATAAAATACGGGAAATAAAAAAAAAAACTATATTTAAGTTGGGCTTAAAGAGTTACACATATCCATAAAATAAAGACTTATGGGTATAAGAATATTATTATACATAATCCAATTAATAAATAAGTTGCTAAATAAACTGAATAGACCATAAATAAATATAATGCCTAACCAAACATATAATAACAAGTAAAAAAATTAAATATTGTACCTATATAGGTACCTACATAATGCAATGAATAAATAAGTTAATAGATAAATAAACTATAAATATATATAATGACTAGCATTTGCGTGGTGCGCGGGCTGCAAGCAGCCCGCGAGATATGTTGTGCCTATGTTTTTTTTTATGTGCGTTTTTTTCTTTGTATCTGTGACATATTGGACTCGTTCTACAGTAAATTTAAAGGCAATCGGTAGAAAATCCGTGATTTACAGAGGATGGGATGTGTGTCGAGTGTCAAAACCTGTCATCGGTTGGAAGATGTGTGAAAAAGAGTAATTGTAAAGGTTTATGGACTCGCCCGCGCACCTGCGGTGCGCGACCTCGTCCCTCGGTGAACCGTAGGCACGTCCTGCTTGACTTGATGACTCGGCCGCGCACCTGCGGTGCGCAACCTCGTCATAGTTCTTGAATGTCTGACCTCCGGAAGCGTGCGCTCAGTCTGCAGCTTCACGCCCGCTTCCTCCGGGCTCGTCCTGCGGCCGAGTAAGTATGTCAACTTATTGTAATACAAAGATCAACCTTGAAAACGTGTGGAGTTTCAGGACGATCGGTTGAATAAACGCGATTGACATTGATTTGACAGTTCTCAAATGTCAAAATTTGTCATCGGTCGGAAAGAGTCTGTGATACTCATCATTCGAGTCCAAACCCGGAAGAGCTACCACCATCCGTTCCGAAGTTATATCAATTAAAAAAAAAATGTCAAAAATGTCAAAAAATGTCATCGGTCGGGAAGAGTCCGTAATACTTATCATTCGAGTTCAAACCCGGAAGCGCTACCACCATCCGTTCCAAAGTTATAGCAATTTAAAAAAAAAATGTCAAAAAATGTCATCGGTCGGGAAGAGCCTGTGATACTCATCATTCGAGTTCAAACCCGGAAGCGCTACCACTATCCGTTCCGAAGTTATAGCAATTTAAAAAAAAAATGACAAAAAATGTCAAAAATGTCAAATGTTAAAATTTTTTTTGCCAAGTAATGGCCGTTTTGATGCCATTCACTATAGTGAAAACCTCGTAGCTGTAGCTCCAACCGTTCTCGAGATAATCCAATTGTGCGGATTCGGCCGCCTCGGCCGATTTTGGCCGAATTTTTTTTTTAGATATTCGGTTAGATCTCGGCGAGCCCTTTTAAACGGACCCCCTGAACAGGGGTCTATCTTCATTGGTTTGGGAGATATGGGCCGAAAAAGAACGGACACTTTGAAAAGGTAGATCTTGTCGAGCCCTTTCAAACGGACCCCCTGAACAGGGGTCTATCTTCATTGGTTTGGGAGATATGGGCCGAAAAAGAATGGACCCCTTGAAAAGAAGGAGATTTTTTTTTGGACCCCAGGGGTCCGAGTTTGAGGGTTCCAAGCCCAACCGTCATGGAGATATGGCCAAAACAAAAATTTTTTCGCGCCTCGGGTAAATTTTTTTTTAAATGAAAGAAATCTTTTTTCGGACCCCCGGGGTCCAAGTTTGGGGGTTCCGAGACGAACCGTCGCGGAGATATGGCTAAAAGAAAAAAAAATTTTAAACATTTTAAATTTTTTTTTTTTTTTCGGACCCCGGGGTGCGTTCTGAAAATTTTGGGGTCCGAAAATGTCATGCTTGACCGAATATTCAGTATGAATTTTTTCCCATACAAATACGGCAACTTTCATGGATAGTACTAAAAATGCGGGGGGGGTTACGAAAATTTCGACCGAATATACAGTATGAATTTTGTCCCATAGGAATACGTCAACTTTCATGAATAGTACTATAAATGCGGGGGGGGTTACGAAAATTTCGACCGAATATACAGTATGAATTTTGTCCCATAGGAATACGTCAACTTTCATGGATAGTACTAAAAATGCGGGGGGGGGCTACTAAAATTTCGACCGAATATACAGTATGAATTTTGTCCCATAGGAATACGTCAACTTTCATGGATAGTACTAAAAATGCGGGGGGGGTTACGAAAATTTCGACCGAATATACAGTATGAATTTTGTCCCATACAAATACGTCAACTCATATTGATACTACTAAAAATGCGGGGGGGGGTTCGATAAAAATGACCGAATATCCAGTATGAATTTTCCAAAACGACCGAATATTCAGTATGAATTTTGTCCCATACAAATACGTCGACTCCCATACATAGTACCAAACATTTGGGGGGGGTTGTAAAAAAACGTCCGAGTAGCCAGTATGAATTCCTTCCAGCAATAGGCAAAATTCCTACCGGGGGGGTAGGCGAGCTGGCTGCGCCAGCCCGCCAACCCCCCCGGTAGTAATTTTGTACTCGCTGGCTGCGCCAGCTCGAAATCAAAAAATCCCATACAAGAATCCTATACAAAACAGGGTTTGGGAAAACGTCGAAACCCCCCCCTAAAATTAAAAAAAATCAAAATTTCTCATTTTTCCCCCACTCAAAATTAGACACCCTATCACCCCCCCCTACATCATATTAGCGTAAAACCCCCCCCTCCAACTAAACAACCATGTCAATCAGTGAGTCAGTCAGTCACCGTATTGCAGCTATATATAATGTTAATTAATAATTAACTAAATACGCCCATTCGATTAATCTTGCTAAGAAGAAGGGCAAGAAACTTAGCAAGATCATGCCTTTATTATACTATTTTTTTCTCATCATATGGCTTTATACTTTTATAGTCTTTTTAACTTATCTAAAATTATTTTACTTAACTTAGTGTTTAACTTTAATAACTAAAGGATAAAAATATAAAAGACAGAAGTAAAATTGTGTCACGAGGAAAAAAAATACATCTTAATCCACTTGTCTAATGAATGAGGTAGTAAGTTAAAATACTCGTACTAAGCAAAACATCATCTACATACCTGTCTCATATAGTTTATCACATTTTTTTACAGTAAAATTATCAGCTAATAAATGCTAAGTTATAAAATGTTCATGTTAATATGTAAAAAGAAATGTCAAAATAATAATAAAAAACAATATAAAAATATTGCTCTCCCAAATGATTTAAAAAACACAAAACAGTTAGAAAATAAACGAACAGTAGTACCTGATATGGCAAAGATCAATAATCTCATGACAACGCGCTTTATGCTGAAAAAAATATTGATACGCGACGGTGGCGAAGTATTTTTCCAATGATGGTCTCACGCAAGCTCACGACATAATAATTTGTAAGTTTATTAGAAATCAAACTTTACAGTACAGCATTATTTAATTTAAATATTTAGAAACAAAAAATTAAATTTAAATATTTTCCCAAAAAATTATTTTCAAAGATAACTTGGTTTTTCATACAAAATATATACAACATAAACTCGACTTTGCTATTGGCTTTCTTTCATGGTCTGAAGATTAGTGCTTGGGACGACTAGATAGAAAAACTTCCAAATGGCATAAAGTCTATTATGCAATGCCCATGAATTCTTAGCCCATTTTAATAAGTTTCGAAATACACCACCACCACACTCGAGATAGTATGTAAGTTGAAGCCCGATATGTTTTTTTTTTAAATCTGTCGCTTAATTTGATTAATTTCCATCTTCAGCTCCATCCATCCATCAGCTTGTTTTGTCCACTACTTTTCATGACATGTCTTTCCAAGATTTCGCCACTCTTGGCGGTCCACCTGGAAGAAATACCCTGGGCACGCAGCAAAACACGCTGGGCAGGCGGGTTGGTGAGCACGGTGCCGAAACCCTCGCACCAGTGACGCCGGGTTATCGGGTTTAAAAAACCGGCCACTTAGAATGGATATAGGTTTAGTCCCAGGTAATGGTGGGCCACCTGGTTGTGCCTGTTTGAAAGCTGTCCTCTTACTCTCCCCCGAATAACTTCGGGGGGTTTGGGATGGTAGTACCTCCACAGTTGAGCCCAAAAACAAAATCGACAATAAAATAGGTGTTTACTTAAGAGTTCTTACATCAAAAAGTTTTATTTGGTCTTATTGACTGCTCGAGGTATTAGAACGGAGCCCTAATTGTGCGATCCTGACTCGTTTTTATAGGCTCTGCATTAATTTTACCAATGTGAATCATATTCATTTAGTAGAGTTTTTCTAAGTGCAACTATAGAAAACGATTTAAGTAAATCATTTTCATGAAAAGCCTCAGTATAATTTCTCATTCCCACACATTGACCTCTCATAAACAACAAGACACACAGTCACTAAGAAAAGTTCGTCGGAAAGTGTCCGAACCTGTAACGTGCATAGTAGCAAAAATCTTCAACCAAATTAAGACGTTATATCGTTAAAATAAGATGCAATGTCAGTTGTACGAAATCGTCATTCAAATTTGTCACCCCATAGCGGTGACAAAATGCATCGCGGACACTTTTTGAGCGAGATTGTGAGTCTAGTTGTCTATGAGAGGTCAATGTTCCCACATTTCTAATCTACAGTAACGGGCAACCTATTTCTAGAGCATCCATAACTCCTCGCGGGTAGTTTATCAGTTGACAAACCGACAGTTATCGGCTAGGTGCTAGCGTTGGTTCCTCTACCCCGCAGGTGTGGACCTATTTCTGTCCCGACCGGCGGCGGCGGGACGGGACGCCGCCCGCCCCAGTCGCCACCCGCCCGCCCGTCGACACACGCGGGATCACACCACACGTGCCTAAATTATACCATCACAAGTTTTTAAAAGTATTCTAAACAATATTTATGACATTTATTGAATGAATTCGTCGAAACAAGTTGTGAAATAAAGTAGGCGGAATTAGTTAAAACCTGGACTAGTAGTCTTGTGTAAAAATGTTTGACGGGAAATAGAGGAGACAATAATCTGTATCGAGGTGAGTGGGACAATACAAGTTAACAATATAATCATTTGGTTTTAACGTCTACGCCTACGTGTTAATTAACAAGCGTGCGTTTAAAGAAAGACGATTTAGAATTGGTTTTTGAGTGATAAATTTGGAGTTGTGTGTAAACAGAGAACGGCTGAAGTGTGTCGGATTGCATTGTTGTATACTTTTTAATGAGGTATGAGTGAGTGTTTGTGTCGCGGCGCCTGCGCTTGCGCTGCACTAATTGAGCAGCGTGGTGAATCGCTGATGTATGTCCACTCGCGCGCCGACGTTGACGAGCGTGCCCTAAAGGCCGGGATCTTTAGATATGCTCCGACTCCATTCGATTCGTTAATCTTTTGACACCACACTGAGGTCTGACCGACCGCTGCCGACCCCTGAATAGCTATCTTTCGAATGTTCAATGAGCTGTGTCGGTCGACGAATGTGAAATCATACTTAATAAAGCTTACCTTACGTTTCGTATATTGTCCACAATTGAGATTAAATACGTTTTAAAAAATAGCTTATATATTCCATTGAGGCTTTTTAATTAGAGCAGGTCATGCTAGACACGAACATAGGTATACGTATGTGTGTGTATATGACACGATAGACGTTTCACTCTGTGCAAAATAATTAGGTCAGCTCGGTTTTTGCCGACACCAGACATTGATACAAGACAAACATTCGACACAAGCACATCTTCAGTTATGTTGCTTTTTAACCGAGACCCAATTAAAACGATGCAAAACTCATTCGACTTCGCTTTCAGTTACGTCGACATTAAATAACATTATATAGAACCAAAATGTAAAATGGCGGACAAAATAAATCCGAAGATAATATGCACAGATGACCGTGAAATAATAAATCAGATCAGACCCGCTCGTGATGTTGTCGGAGCCGGCACTCCTCACTAAGGCGTAACAGGTGCATTACGAGCTGACAGATCATCATTGTCGTGACAATCCATGACTGTCGCTCTGTGCCTCCCAGTCTCACAAAAAACCTTCCACCTAAAATATATCTGAATGCTACACGCGTCAACTTAATGGATTACGACGAATACAAGCCCAAATCAAATAAACAGAAATAAATTCACAAAAAATCTGCCATGTTTACGGCTTTTGACAATATTTCGAAAATTTAAGTACTTAATATCCAGATAAATTATTTCGAGTCGATAGAAGGCTGTGGAATATTAGATGAAACATCAACATTGAAACGGTTTCCATTTCACGGCACAACTTCAACAAACGACGCATAAATATTCCCATAAGACAGCAGAACAGGTAGTGCAGAATAACAATATGGAGCTAAGTTTCGTGGAAGCGTGGAACCGCAGGAATTACGCCGATGACATCATGATCGACCTCGTCACGACGGAGGCTCACCTTCGGACGTTACCGACGCCATGTGTTAGAGTCTGAACGGATCATGCGTGACAGAGAAGCTGCGGGTCAATATCACTCGGGAACAATGGAAATATATTTAAAGATACGTAAATCTTAACACAAATGAAACTGGTTGATCTTGTTTGGATTATTTTAGATAATAATCCATTCATTTGTTATGTTCTTTCCATATGATATTGTTCAGATCATTCTTCTCGTCAACACATTTTTTGGGTTCCGTACTCAAAGGCTAAAACGGAGTCATATGAATGTCACCCTAGTGTCTGTCTGTCTGTATGTTGGTCCGTATGACACCACGGGTCTCTAGCTCGTAGACGGAATGAATTGCAGACCTATAATTCGAATTTTTTGTTTAAATTTTGACTTAAAACCAAAAAAATTAAAAACATTTCTTTTTATGTATTTCTTGTTATTATTTCTTTATGTATTTGGAGTTTCCTTACCTAAAGCCGAGTAGAGTACAAATACATTTTTATTCTAGATAAAAAACTTGAAAAAATAAGAAATGGGGAGCCGTTAAAGTTGTCGTCAGTATTTACACGACTGACCCAAAAAAAGAAGTGTATTGTTTTCAGGGTTCATGTGGGTATTTTTCTTAATTCCACCATAACTCCTTAATGCCAGAACCATTTCGAAGTGTGTGGTATCATTAGAATCCTCTTAGGATCCTGAGTGGAATAAGCCATAAATATATAAAAAAGTATAAAATAAAAATAAAAAATATTATTTAACACGAATGCTGGAATAGAGATTTAATTCGGATTTCAGTGCAGTCGGGGGACTATTAAATTGGAGAGTTGTTTTGTATGTCCCCCGACTGCACTGAAATCCGAATTGAATCTCTATTGCCGGAATACCGGCAGTCCTGTTTTTTATGATTTATTTTTATTGTTACGGTGTTTATTAAAAAAATAGCTAGTTAGGAATTTGGAATTTCTGTATATATAGGTAATGTACTATGTACTGTATTTAAACAACAAATACTGAAAGCGCCGATTCGTAAGTTCGATAAGTAAGATATATCCATTTTCGTGACTTTCCCCAAAACTGATGAAATACGGAACCGCAAGTCCGACTTGTACTCGACCGGTTTTTCGTCTTCTCAAAAATTTCTTCAGTATAATGACGACGACATTCATCAATACTTATAATTTCGATTTTCGGAACAAAACATTCATTAAGCTTGATCAGATAGAATTTTTTCTTACCTGTTCTGCATGCATGCAGATAACCGAACAACAGAGATTAACTTAGTTAAATGAAAATTCTCAGGTTGCATAAACGAAAAATGATTTAAAAGTTCCCAAGCCAGTAAGACGCGCGAGTCAAATTCGTAACGTCACAGTTTAGTTACGCTTATCTTCATGAGTTAACGAAGTAATGTTATGCAGATATAAATCACTGTAGGCAATGTTATACCCTTTACATTGAATCATTGTAATGATTGTTTCGAAAGGTCAAGTCAAACAAATTGATTTTTCGTCGTAATAACCTACGACGAAACAGCAAAGTGAAAAGTAAAAAAAAAGATTTTTAAAAGCTCTTGTTATGCATATTCCTGCTCCTGCAACAAAGCTCTCACTGTTCCACAGTCGACGTGGCACGCGTGTACGGATCAGTAGGGCTCGCGCAGGGCGCACATCCTCTTCCTGCGCGGGCGCACATTTCGTAACAGTAGCTCCACGACTACGCGTTATTTTCGTTGACATCACAGAAATAACCGCGTCTTCCTCAACAACGGTCGGCGGTCAGCGGCGGACTGTGACGTTGATATCTTTACGCTAATTGCGTTATTGACATGCTCGGTTTTGTAATCAACGGACAGCGGCCAGAAAGCTGGAGTTTACAGCGGCGGCGGCGGTATAATAAATAACTATTGAACTTATTTTTTAACGTTTTTGAATGACATGTTTTTTTTGCCTTTTTGTCTGGCTTCTTATAATGTGATTCCACACATTAGTTCCGCCAAAGTCGAGTTTGTGCGAAATAGTTACGATCATCAATGGTTTGGTATATGAAAGAGTGTCTATGGAAATTAAAAAGTGTTAGTAACTATTACCTTTGTGAGCAAATAAGCCGCCTCATTATGCTAATGTTGCTCGCACGGCGTCGTCGGAGTCAAATGCCTTATTAGTATGCGGTGTTTACTCGCCTGACAGCTTCAAACACGGCTTATACAACAGTTCCGTCAAAAATTTACCGGTTTTAACAGCGAATTTAAAACTGTATGATATTTTATTAATTTAAATACCAGGTTTGACAATAAAATCGCATAGCTCACCTCATAGTTACCCAGTTCGTTCAGCACTCTGCTCAAGAGTTACAAGTTCATGAATTAGAAGTTCAAAAGTGGACGAGTAGTACTCCGTCTCGATATCTACAGAGATCTCGTTAAGGCTATTTCCTTGTTGGGCAACGCTTTACCTTGAACCGCCAACCTGTACGAATACCTCTTTGGCAACTTTTGGGACTGTTTGACAATATCGAGGTTATCAGCGCTCACGCCTTGCGTCACGCGTCCTGTCTCGGCTGTTTGTTGCGGACGCAAAGTAGACGCAGCTGCTTCACTTTGTCTCACAAGGTACGTGTTACCTTCGAGTACTCTACGTGCCCTACATTTATCTCTTAAAGAGCATCTATCAGTATTCTGCGACGGAGCCGCGCGCTCTACATAATCCGATTTATCTAGTATTCTCTGTTTTTGCGCGGAATATCTTTGCATAAGAAAAAGCCTGATTATCCGGCATTCCACGAGACAACGGTGCCATCCCGTTGCCGGGATAACGGGAACAGTCTCTAGTCCTTTTAAGGATGTCGTCTGTCCGCCGTGAGCGCGCTGACCGGCGCTCGTAGCTCACCAGAACCGGCGAGGGACCCGAGGTCGAGGCCGACTCCCTCCACTCGATAAACATCAGGGTAATAGCCCATTTCATGCTACGCTTCATCGTACTTACAATACGATAATTATCGCGTTTTATCGACTTGTTATTCACGTTGTAATTCTTGCTAATTGACTCTACTTGCTTGCCTCTACCTTGCGTAATTTTAAAATTCATCAGGTATCAGTGATAGTACTTGCGCAGCTACTTATGTATGTGATATGTCTGTATGTGCATGTAAGTAGGTCTTGACTTGAGGCGTGGTTAGTTTATTGGAGCGAGTCGAATCCAATTTAAAAGCTATCTTTAATTAAAGCGTCACTAAACAATTTGCCCCGAGTTGTGTTGCTCAGCCGACTACCCTGCTACCTAGCAGTGAGATACGAGTAGCAATATTAGATTTTGCTAAGATACAGCTACCGTCATGTAAATTAAAGATCGTATTTCAGACCTGTCTCCTCTGAGATCCTCTATTGAATGAAACCAGTTCATTAACAGACTAGATTGATTGAATGTTTCGGTGCAGGTGAGAACGTGGTAAACGGCTCGGGGTCTGGGTCCGGCGGGGAGGCGGGAGAGGGAGGTGAGGGAGGGGACGGGGCCCAGCACACGTTCGGTCCTCTCGACGGCTCCATCTACGCGACGGTAGTGCGCGCGCCCGGCGGCGGGCCCTCCTCACCACTTAGCGCCTCCATGGACTCGGGGATATCGTCAGCCGGCCGCCGCGCCGCGCCCTCGCCTCCCGATGAGCTGGACGCGCTGCTGGGTGACATGTTGCGCACGGTGAGCGCGCTGCCCGACCCGCCGGCGCCCGACCAGCCACAGTCGCGCGCCGCCCGTCAGCCTGACATACCGTACCACGCGCGCGCAGACTCCGCGCCCTTCACTTACGGCGCCCCAGGACTGCGGCCTGGCATGCTGCGCGCGCCCAACCGCCTCGCCAGCCCCGAGCTGGTGCGGCGGGCCCTGGGCTCGGATCGCGGCTACCGGCCCATAGAGGACGACGACGACGAGCGCGTCGCCACCCCCGAGCCACCCTCCCCGCGCACTCCCGTCTCGCCCCGCACCCTCAAGAAGTTCACGCATGAAGATGTCACCACCAGGACGTCAACTCCGACCACTTTAAGAAATGGAAGGTGAGTACATACTATTTTCGAATAATTAATCTTTTTGCAAGTTAGGCCGCCGAGAAACTTGCGTTAAAATTAAAATCGAAGGCGCCAAATATTTTTTGCATTTGCTGCTCTTACTGCCTTTTTTGTACGGAACCAGTTTCCAAATTGCAAACTCGAACGGTGTAATAAAAAAGCAATAAAATTTAAGATGTAGGTATAAGATCGAGAAAAAGCTCACAGAAATTTTTGAGAATCATCGTTGGATGTAGAGTCGGTAAACCCTTCAGTAGGAGTAATCCCTTTTCGAATGGAGTCTTTACTGGAGGGATTGATTTACTTGTTTCGAGCGATAAACTTGAGATTGTATAAACTGGGGGATCTGGCGTCTGTACACAAACATGTGTTTCGCGGGGTGGGCGTGGAGGCCGCTCCGCCAACACCGCTCGCCTTCGACCTGTTTACATTCATAGCCTTAATATTTATACTATAAATATTCACGGCAAAAACGCACTGAAGAAACAGTCATTATTGAATGTTCACGAATTTAGAATACTAATCGGTTTATTTTCACAAGGTCTTGCCTTCAACAGATGGCTCATTTACTCAATTCCAGATGACACATAGTAGCAGGCATGTTTGCAAAGTACCTACAATGACTAACCTAGACAATCAAACCTAGAAGATAGCATAAAACTCCGTCTCAAATTATTTACTAGCGTTCCGGTCGACCCACTTCACTAGCAATAATAAGAAGCAGAAGGCAATAAACTATTCCATAAGGCCATAAGTCCATTTCCAATCTCGGTGGCACTCCACCCGTTTTATTATCTTTATTGCTTTAATATCCTTTTAAAGGCAATATTCATATTAGACGTTGCCAGCCCCTTTGAACGTAACGACTTCTCCACTTTGCTTTGAACAATTCGATACACACCATTTAATTGGCTGAATCGCCTGTTAAAGCTAAATTATCTCACGCCCTTCAAGGAACTTTATGTCGTTTGAATAGGGAAAGCTATGACAAGGGTCAAGCTGAGATTCGAGTTTTGTGATAAATTAACCAACAGTCAGGAGGGCAATAAATCGTTTCCTACAATGGACAGGTTTATTGCTAAGACAGGAACTGAGTAGTAGATCACTAAATGATAGATCTGTCCCACAGCAACTGAGCCCGAGGCTGCGTAGGCGCAGCCGATTCCGTGGGTGTTAATTGACCGACTGACAATAACAAAATACAAAACATCACGAAAAATCTCAATGGAATCGATGTAATCTTCTTATGTTTACGGTCATCTGTGATCGCCTGTACGGTTATCGAATTTATGTTTAGTATTTTGATCGTTTAATTTTACTGACTTCTCTTGAATTATGTCCCCATTTGACTTTTTTGTCTTGACATTTTAATCAGTGGTTGAAAAATTAGTGAATCATTTAGCATGCATTAATTTTCTATACATCATTCAAAAGACAACCAGTTTAGCGGTGGCTGGCTGGTCAGACTTATACAGGTTGTTTAGGAGGTAATGCAGAAAACTAAGGTCATTTGGGCTCTGTTTGGCCGGTAATAGTTATCCAAATTCTGTTTCTCAGTTGCTCGTGATTTTTTTTACTTAATAATTAAGAAATAACGTGTGTTCCATTTTATACAAAACCTACCAAGCAAGGAGGAGCGCGTGTTAGGTTGCTTGTGAGATGTGATCATAAAAATGGGAACCGAGCGAAGCAGAGCGGAGCGAGGCGATCCCTGTCCCCGGAAATAAACTTTTTGCTAATAAATAAAGGGGTTGCCTCGCTCCGCTTGGCTCGGCTCCCGAATTTATATCACAAGCAACTTAATACTCTCCTCGCTTCGCTTGTCGTCGCATCTATTTTTTTCTTTTTGCAATAAGCATGATGACTAAAAAAATTTTATTAGTCCGTCAGTTAGATTATCAGAAAATGTTGGACACGTATTTTTTCTTTTTTGAATTAAACAAACAATGATGAAGATATAGCCCGCTGAAGTTCCGCGTGACGTCATATCTAGGTACAATTTTACTTAGAAGTGACGTCATTTTCTCCCACTCCCAAACTTTGACACGCTTTATCTCTGTCATTTTTTGTTTGATTGACAAAAGAAAAAATACGTGTCCAATATTTTTTATGACGGAAAAAAAATAGAAAAAATGGCGAACTAAATAGAAAAATATTTTGTTTACTTTGTGTACAAGCCTATTATCCTGAAAAGAGCTGCGAAAAAGGGAAAATTTACATGACAATGTAATCTGAAATTTATAAAAAGGTATAATATTAATTTATATTACAATAACTTGTACACTGCTAAGTACGAAATATACTAATATGCGTATACTAATATAATAGTTACGTAGTAGTACATATGTACTCGTTAAGGCTGATGGATGGATGTACTCGTAGCTATGAAATGATAGATGACACCGATAAACGATTAAATTGGATTGAATTGAAAATTTGCTATAGTACAAAAACTAGTCAAGTGCGAGTAGGACTCATGCCCTGAGAGTTCCTTACATTACACCCCGTTTAAAACCCAAAATTATTCCACGAGCAGTTATAATCGACCAACTTGACACTTGCGATCTATAGAACTCTATGTACCCAAAGGTTCAAATAAGTTGGTCCTTAATTTCTTCTCTAATCCCTCTTCCCTCTATCCCACTAATCCTCCCACTAATATTATAAATGCGAAAGTGTGGATGTATGGATGGATGAATGGATGGATGGATGTTTGTTACTCTTTCACGCCGTAACTACTGAACCGATTGGGCTGAAATTTTACATGAATGTAGTTCTAGACCTGGAATAGGACATAGACTACTTTTTATCCCATAAATCAGTTCCCATGGGATGAAAATGAGCTTTGAAATTTCTATAGAAAAGTGATGTGTCACCCTTTTACGCCATGCTTACGAAACCGATTAGGCTGAAATTTTGCATAAATGTAGTTCTAGACTTTGAATAGGACAAAAACTACTTTTTCCCTTTGTTCCCATGAAAAAGCTATAAAAGAGACACACAAAATGGTAAAAAGAGGCGCATAACATACACATTTCAGCAGCTGTGTTTACTGTAGGTAACAGTCCGAATAATATTGACTGATTTTATAGGAGTATACAAAAACTAATTCAACGCGGGTGAAACCGCGGTCAAAAGCTAGTATTAAATATTCGTAGTTTTTAGATTTTTCCTAGATGTGTGCTATAGGACCTTGTTTTAACGGAATTTCAAGTTTCTAAGTCAAATGGAAGTATCCTATAGGTGTTCATGGTAAGCTAAATTTCATTTCAAAAATCTGAATCTTATGAGCAACACGTAAGACTGAATTATGCCGTTTTTTTTCTGGTGCTTCTGTGCCCTTCGCTCTATAAAGAGCCTGGGGGCCCTGTATCTCTAAGTCCGGCCCTGCAACACTCGTACTCTAATTAATTAATCCAACTACCTACTCGTATTTCGTTGTGTCATCTGATAAGATGGTAGTGTTAAACCACGTACTCTACTGTTCATACAGCAAGACAAAGAAAAAACTCGCAAGATCACAACCTTTTTTAGGGTTCCGTACTCAAAGGGTGACCAACGGGACCCTATTACTAAGACTCCGCTGTCCGTCCGGCTCTGTCACCAGGCTGTACCTCATGAACCGTGATAGTTAGACAGTTAAAATTTTCACAGATGATGTATTTCTGTTGCCGCTATAACAACAAATACTAAAACCCAGACAGACAACAGACATGATTTTTTTGCGAGTCCGACTCGCACTCGGCCGGTTTTTTTTTTAACTTAAGAAAATAGGTTCCAATTCCATTGATCGCTGTTACTCCATGCGGAAAAACCTGCAGTGCGAGAGGGACGAATTCTGGAAAATTATCAAATTGTCGACTTTAATAACGAAATTTATTATTTAAAAAAAAACTAAAGTTTGTATCAAATATCTGTTCAGATAAGAGTTTAATAAAGTTTATACAGATTTTAATTCATATAATATAATATGATTTTCCTCAAATAATGTTAAAACTCGACATGAAAACTTTTTTTGGACTCATCTTTGATTTTTTATGGCTCAATGTTGGAATGACGTCTGAAGATTGTGACGGAATATTCTTGACGGAAGTCCAAATTTTTTTCAAATATCTAGTATTGCTAGATTCTTCAAACAAGGAAGAATAAATTATGGTTTTTCGGAACCTATCCTCTTAATCCTTGTACGTACTCGTATGCGTATGTATTTACGTAAAACATTATAATAATGACAAAATACGAAATTCGTGACAGTTTATTGAATTCGTGCAGTATAGTAGAAGATAAGCAGCCCGCTGCAGGTGTGCCATATGTGTGCAATATTGGCAATCAACTAGCGGTCTCTAAAGGGTTGCCAGATGCAGGCTTATCAATACCTGGACATTTCTAGGGTTACTAAAGGAGTTAGTTGGGGTCCAACTTCCAACCCCAAGTGTTCGACGGGTCTAGTAGAGAAATATTAAAATTAATAGGGATATTTCCGGTATTTATATGCATATGTATTTATATTTATTGTCTGGTCCGCCTTTCGTCGCGTAACGCAAGTAATTTTATGAAAAAAAAAACTGGGATTCGGGGAATCCGGGACAATAAGTGTAATTACTGTACACGAGACCAGACGCCAAGTACCGGGACTTTCCGGATTTCCCGGCCATCTGGCAACCTTAGGTCTCTACGAGGAGCAAATGACTGTTATTACAAGCAATACACGATGTGTGTGGCCGTCAATATATGCCGTCTCTTTGTCTAGTTATCGAAGAACTGACGGAGATAACTACTCCAGTAGATACCTACATACTGGATTATACCATTCAATGTGCAATTTGCAAACTTTACGTAAGTTCTTACCTTTATCAACATTCTAAAGACGGTAATTTATTTGAAATAATACGATAAGGACACAGAGTAGAGATACAGAAACTATTTGTTACTTGTTTTGAAGACATTAATATCATTATAACGAAATAACGTGCCTTTCTTTGTAACCTGTTTCAATTGAAACCGACTGCTTGTTACTATCACTGATGTTTTTATACGTACGTACCTACATTCTTATTCTTTATTGTACAGTACACAGAAACACAAATACAAACAGTAACAGTAAAAAGGTATGTACAGTATGTACATATGGGTAAGCGTATCTCTAATAAGAGATTTCTTAGAGCAAATTATAAGGAAGGAGTAAAAAATATGTAACAAAAGAGTAAATAATCACACACGTGTACAAAAAAAAGTTAACAGTAAAAAATAAAAATTTGCCTAATATACAAAAAGGTAAAATTAAATATGAAATAATAAAATATCAATACTGATGTAATCATCCATATATGTAATACCATTAATATACATACTATATTCGTGACTTGCTGGACTGACGAGCAGATAAAATGTTGTGATAGCTTGATATGAGGTTGTCATTGTCAATCAAAATGTAAGTAACAAAGCGATAATCATACCCTTTGTACGTTATACAATGCGTCATGTATGTAATGCTAATCGATAGTTTGTCGATGAACCAGTTAGACTAGAAAAGGCGTCAACGCCTATGAACCAGGAGGGGCAAGATGATAGATGATATGAATTGTAGATAAAATAAATACAATTTGCAAAGTTTTAATATATTATTACAATAGAAAAAATCTTGATTAAAACATAATCTTTTTATTTTCTTCGAGAATTTTTCGACTACTTCATTATTACAATCTTTTAGGTAATAAATAAGCACTAATTCATTCATTCAATTAACACTAATAATTGTAAATAAATATACCATCAAAAACAAAACTTGTAAAAGAAACCAAGTCTCGCCACTTAGTTTTTCTACCGTAAAAAGTTGTGAGATCCATGTAAATCCAAGTTGGTTAATTTATTCAGTCCCTACTCTGTCTTAAGTTATTGCATAATTAGCTAACATAACAACATTATAGTGACCGTATCAATATTAAAAATCTTTTATGATTTAAATAAACAGATTGACTTGGCCATCGCATGAAAACACAATTTATCTCACAAGTAATACATATTATATTATTATTATTTATATATTAGATTATTTAGTGCGATTGCCAAGTCAATCTTTTTATTGAAAACATAAATGATTTTTATTATTGATACGGTCACTATAAGATGTAAGGTTAGCTAATTATGTATTAACTTAAGACAGAAGGTCTATTAAGTAGGGACTGAATAAATTAATCGACTTGGATTTACATGGATCTCACAACTTTTTACGGTAGAAGAACTAAGTTGCGAGACTTGGATTTATTACCAGTTTTGTTTTTGATGGCATTTTCTTGTCTTGCTACTGTTCGACGCTTGGCATCTCATTTCTTTTTGTATATTGTCCTACTTTTTTCCTTTCCGATACTTTCTACTTACAACTGGAAATGTAACTTTGTAATCCCATATATTTATGTTATTTATACAGTTCGTGTATCTAGAGCACTGGACCGAAATTGCAAAATATTTTAGTTTTCCCTTGAAACTAAACACTAATTGTGTTCCAAATTTGAAGCTTCTATATCTGCTAGAAGTGCCTTAGAGTTTTGATGATCGATCAGTCAGTCAGTGAGTGAGTGAGTGAGTGAGTGACAAAATTGAGAAACTTAGAAGACTAGTTATAATTCTTAAACTACTGGTTCTGATAGTACGGCCGTGCCGCTTTTTAGCTCGACTTGGCGGGGGAACCGCCGTGCCCCCAGATTTTACCAGTATATGGCCTTAAATTATTGTAGTTTTATTATGAATAATAGAGAAACTAAAAAAAGAAAAAATATATACTCCTTCAATGGAGTCGTCATCAGTCGAATGAAAATTAAATTAAATAAATGACTTAGAATATAAAAGAGTTAAGAAGGTGACATCTGTAGAAGTTGAAGGAGAAAAAAACAGAAACTTTTTAGAGACATTTTAATTAGAGAAGTAGTAGATGATGATGAAGATGATGATGACGATGATGATGATGAGGATGATGACGGCGATGATGATGATGGTAATGATGATGATGATGATGATGACGATGATGATATTAATGATGATGACGACGATGATGATGATGATGATGATGATGATGATGATTATTATTATGATGATGATGATGATGATGATGATGATGATGATGATGATGATGATGATGATGATGATGATAATGGTGATGATGATAATATTTATATGTGTCAGTATATTTTATATTTTCTTTTTTTAGATTCTCTATATCCATAATAAAACTACAATAACACTAATAACTGCAAGGCTTTCCACTTTTCCACCATGTATGGTACTATTGTTATCCAAGTTACAATTCGTTTTAGGCTTAGGCGGTATACAGGATGATTTTTAAGTAAACCTCAATAATTTTAGAGGTTATTAAGAAACGTTAGTAGAACTTTAAATGTAAGAACAATAATATCACTAGAAAATTTTGCTTGGAAATCAAATTTATGGTTGTCCTAGCCATTTCCATACGGAACAAGTTTAAAATAATCCAAAAAAGCGGGATCAATAACAAAAATAACTTCGCGCGATGTACCTATAATTATCTTACCTATCTCTTCAGGTTACCATGATTTCTTTGTATTTTACGAAAATCTTCAAGTGACTAAATAAAAATAACTACAATATAATTTTGAATGGTTTTTTGCAGCCGCAACATGTTACTTGCCATATTATGGCTTTTTTTTTCTTTTTTTTTGTCATGTTTTGGTGTGTGCCCTCGTTTTAGAATCGGTCTGTGGTTTGTTTGAAATGGCCCCAAAAAACAGACAAAGCAGTCGTCGTCCTGCAGCACCCCCCATAGAGCAGGTCATTGGTTATTGGGTTTAGGTCATGGAATCGTGGTACCGTGTATATGGAATCGTATTCACATTCGACATACACCACATAGCTTTCAGATCGCATCTCGTAAAACTTATAAGTCTGACAATAAATGACATGGCAATTAATTAAATTGTAGCGACGACATTGTAAACTAGTGAATCCAATTGAATTGAAACGCAAAACCTATCTCGAAGTGATGAGTTATGTTATGTTATGCTATGAGTTATGATTTCTTTGTACACAAAATAACAATTAACGGAAGTATCGACATTATTTTAATTGAGTTAGCTAGTAGGCGTGGGCTCTATGGCGTCGTGTCGGCGAGCCCCAGGCTCAAGACTCGAGCACGCACGGTTCCGCTACATTAACAATCGCAAATACGCCAACTAGGACATACTGCTTATTGCCAATAAATGTATGTGCCGGCTGCTTACATTTCTACCGAAAATAGGCATAACGAAAGATGGTAAATATATTCAATTACAACGCTTGGAAAACTTTGATATTTACGTGTATTGCGCTGGCTTTGGTTTAATTACATATAGTCTGTCAAAAAAGTGTTGAAATGAATATTGAACTTTAATGGACTTTATTGAACTTTAAACGTTCAAGTAGTATAATTTAGGTAATATATTTATGAAATAACAACGCGGTAAACACGATTTAACAGATTTTGTACTTGTATGTTTAGTGTAACCAGGCGAAATAAAAATAGTTTCTTCAAAATTCATTTCAACTCTTTTTTGACAGACTGTAAATCTCTACATTGCTTAACAAAAGTAGCTCAACATATTCCGACATACTGTAGCAGTTGTCGACGATGTATATTACACGCCAGTCGAGTTCGGAAGGCGATGTCAGCTTGCAATTCAGCAGGAATTGATTTGGATCGATGGCGTATGATTGCGTTACACCGCGAGTCGCCGCCGCTGAGACGCCGCCGAGACCCAAACAAGTTGCTATTTTGAGATAAACGTAGCCATAAACGGGCGGCTACCAGCCCGGCGACACGAGCAGAGTATGGCATCGTCAATACCGATATTACTTTCTAATAAATGCTACTCTATGATCCACCGAAGAGTTTGTTACGAAATTTATTAAACACTTTAAAACATGCTCTTAAAACAACTCAAATTAAACTCGATGATATTTTTTAAAGTGGAACCTATCAATATTTAATATTCATATCTTCCGTATGAGTATAAGTATCCTCCTACGACAAAACTCAATACATACGGACAAAAAATGCGGCTTTAAGATAACTAGCATGGGCGTCGCAACCTTCAATCCTACGCATGATAACACCAGCTGAGCAAACGGATGGCACGTGCCCTTATAATAAGCAAAATATTTCTTACCTTATTAGCTAAAGTCGTATTTTGTCAACAGATGGCTGAATGGCGAAACAGAATGGGCCGAGCGACCACCCAGCAGCGCGCGGAAAACCCCAGAACCAAATGGCACTTGGAGATCAGCTAGCACGTTGGGATGGAACGAGTCTACCCGGGGTCGAGAACCTCGGCGGTCTGAAAGTAGTAATGAAGGAAGCTCTGGATTAACATGGTTACAAAGACAGCAGCAGAAACTCCGGGAAAGACGGGAGGCTAGGGAAAGGGTCCAGAGGTTACCATTGGAATGGGAAGCACCTTCTAGACATGTGCGCAGATCAGCCAGCCACCGGTAAATATTTTTTATCAAATGATGATTTGTTTCTTACTAAGAGGAGCCTTTGTCTTATCGCTCTCATCTTTATCCTGTATGTACGAAGCACATTATGTTTTCTTTTGTTTTTAATTACGATTATCAGATGCTCGAATAAGAAACTTTAAGGTCACATTATTATCTATACTTATTTACAAAATCCTCGTGACACGTAATTTTGTTTTGTTTTATTAATTTAATTATGATGCAAAAATGGTCCTCAAGTATCACTTTTAGGCGTAGATATTGTTCAATTTTGGTTTTTAAGATTATGTTTGCAAAATTTCTTAGAAGTTTTGAATTTATCAGGGTACTAGATTTTTTTAGGACAACTATCTCCCGAATCATTGGCAGTAAAAATGTTTTTATTTTCCTCGATTTTTTTTCAGAGTGGACGGCTACACGAGCGATACGACAGCATTTGCCGATGATGACGATGACTTTAGTGTCCCTCTTCATGTAAATACTACTCGTACACCACTTCGCACCGACAGCATTAGTCCCCAGGCTCCAGATAGGTATCTACTGCCATTCTTATTCTTTGCCACATAAAGTTGTCTTTTGCCTGTTATAATTAGGTCGTCGATATAAATATGTATTTTTTCAGGACATCATCAAGAAAGTTCATGTACAGTGAACAGAAGATGATCATGCGAGAATGGAGCGCTAACAACACACCGACGGGAACTCCTATCCCTGGTTTACTTTCTCTTGCCGAGCCTCACAACGGAGATAATATTGTAAGCTCCTACAATCATAACATTTCACTTGATAGTATGCTTGTCGCAAGTACAAAACAAGAGATCTTGGCTTCGAAATGAAGTTTGCGTTCAAAATTAAATTACCAAGAACTAAGAGAATTTTCTTAACAGGACTTAATATAAAATTATTGTTCCAGAGCCAACGAGAACGATCAGAAAGTTGGTCTCGCGTGGAGTCTCGGGCGGGAACGCCATTGTTCCCGACCCACCCCCGCACCCCTTATCCACCTACCCCGACGCCCTCGCTCAACGCACGCCCGCCGCGTTCGCCGCCAGTAACCAGGTTAGATATGTATAATAAGTCTCTGTATTTGTTTACTATAAAGACCCAAAACGTATATTTGGGAATTATATCAAGTTTCCAAAATAAAAGCATGCTTAAATGTTGCCCCCCAAACCTTTAAACCATCCTACGGTTTTTAGTTTATTTTTAACTTAAATTTATTCAATTCATTTTATATCGTGAATATTTATTTTAAAATGTACTTTTTAGCTTTATCAGGAAGCTCCATTTACACAATGAAGCTGTGAGCTTAGGCGTCGCTTCTCTGACTTATCTTTTATAAGAAATTGGTTCGCTTCCAGGAAAGAGCGCGAAACCAGCCCCGAGTCGGAGTACCGAACATACAACGGCAGCTGCGGGTCGCGGCGCTCCAGTTTGGGAGGCAGCTCGGAGCCGCAGCATGTGGCACCGGACCGGGAGCGGTTCGCGAGAGACACTAGCCACTTGTGGTACAAGCCCAACATCTCCCGGGACGACGGTAAACTATTTTGTACAAATAAAAGTAGTCGTGTATTACCTACCTATATAACAAAGAAAATTGGAGAATACAATTAATCCAACCTTATCGCCTCGATCTTTACTCCTGTGACTATATATAGAATACTGTCTCCTACAGCGATATCAGCGCTCCAAACCTTAGAAGAAGGCTCCTTCATAGTCCGCGACTCCAACTCGTTCCCCGGCGCGTTCGGGCTTGCAGTCCGCGCTTCGGGTGGCGTTCGGCACTTCCTCGTTGAACCTACGGCGAGAGGCGTGCGCTTGCGCGGTTGTCCTGACGAACCAGTGTTCGGCTCGTTGTCCGCGTTGGTCTACCAGCATACGGTCACGCCTCTCGCATTACCGGTTCCGTTGAGACTGCCGGATAGGTAAGACATCCGTTCCTTTAAGACCAAGATAAGTAACAAGAGCTATATAGTTCAATCTATGGTTAACCTTGACTTACGACCCAAAGCTGATATGTACTTACTAAGATATTATTCTAAACTAGTTTTTCTCATTTTTGAAAGTAATGTGATTTAAGGCACTAAGCGACAATAGTTTTAATGTCAGTTATGTTTTTGTAGCAAAGTTGTGTTATTTTATGCATTACCTACTCTGTAAATGATCCTGCACAACAACTATAAACACACTTTAAAGTACACGCTTAAGTTGTGCATTGGAAAATGAAATCCAAAGCAACTATTTTAAGATCATTCGTCTTCTCACCAGGGATCCATGGACTGGAGGCGGTGCGAACGCAGCGGCCCGCGCGTTGCTGGCAACTGGCGCGGCTTGTCATGTCCTGCTTCTTGGTTCTGAGAACACTGAAGCTTTGACCGGGCCGGCTGCCGTCAAGAGAGCAGTCTCCAATGTCCTGCAAAAGAAGGTAACATTTATTTTAAAACTTTCGTGCGGCTCTTTGCACACGCGCCCCTTTGCTAAAAACATATTCCGCCACCTGTATGGCTTCTTGTTTACCATAATTTTATGATCCTCCAGGCACCGGCCCACACAGTCCACTTCAAGGTGTTCGGCGGCGGCATCACCCTCACCGACTCGGCTCGCAAACTGTTCTTCCGCAGACACTACCCGGCTTCAGGAGTTTCTTACGCGGGCATCGACCCTGACGAGAGGCGGTACCAACATAACGACAATGGAACTGTCAAGGAAAAGTTAGTACCAACTTGTATAAAAAGTAGCTTCATGCTACGAAAGTGCTACGGCTACGTATTCAGCCTTAGCTTGCTCCAGTCGTGCCTAACCTTTAATTGAGGCGTTATTTACAAAAAGAACCAACGTCCAAAATAAAAACTTTACAGGATAAATCAAATAAGTCTTCATGGATGTACTGAATGCTATGCAGAATCAATTTTTCTACCTTGAATAACTCTGGACAGGAAGCGTTTTTGTAAAAACCAACTTCATAATTCGAAAGATCTCCTTTCAGAGTATGTATTAGCTGCAATTAAAATGTTAAAACTTGCAAAATTGGACATTGGTTGTTTTTGTAAAAAACGCCTCATTATAGTAATTTACTTTTATAAATGAAGATACGTATTTTATATACGTATATTATTGCTTTGCTTGTTGTAATATTTTTAAGTATATAGCCTATAGGCTGTCCGAGATATCATGATATGGGTGACGGTTCGTAATTTTCCGTTTCACCTATACTACTCACACCTACATACACCAAGGCAGAAAAGAAAATAATAGGTTTCAGAAATAATGTAAATAATTATTGCAAAACACAATAAATAATGCCTCTATAAATCGGAACAAAAATCTTAGTGTATTCGTTAAATTTAATGAAGAAAAGATTCAGTAAATAATAATGTCTTTTTGCTACGTGATGCGTGGATCGGAACGCTAACCCATAGGTACGGACACTTCATAATCGAAAATATATCGATGAATCGGTGCGGCCATCATATAGGATCGCGTCAGTATGAGTACATCTTGTATGCGGTTTGTGTTTTCGTTGCGTTTACGTGCTATTTTTTATTGTGTTTTGACGTTTGTTACAGTTTTTATTGAATTTTTGTTTTGTAATTGGTGAAATTCCGAAAAAAACAAAAAGAAAATCTTTGAACTCTCAAGCTCTGGAGTTATTGGTTCGTTTAAGTTAACTAATTTAGTAATTAACAAAAAATAGTTTGGAAAATCAAAGATCAATCAAATAAAAAATCGATTTGATAGCCCTTGTTAACTTTCTCGATACTATAAAAAACGATTATATTTCGTTAGGGTACATCACTGTAACTGTCAACTTTGAACTGCCACCCATATCATGATATCTCGGACAGCCTATAGTAAAGTATAAGAAACAAAGATTTTTATGTATGCAGCCTTATTATACTGCAGACTAGTCGACCATATTTATTAACTATAAATGGAAAGTCAGAATATAATTTCGTGCGTCACTATTTGTAGGTGACTGACTTGACAATAGATGTTGGGCATAAATGTAACATATTCGTTTCCAGACGTGTGTTCGCGTTCGTGGCGCGCGCCAACTCCGGCGCAGACAACCAGTGTCACGTGTTCGCCGAACTAGAGCCGGAGCAACCCGCCACCGCCATCGTCAACTTCGTCAACAAGGTACGGATACTAAAACCTAAGTTAAAATAATACATCAATGCTAAAGTCAATTTCCACTACACAAGAAAATTTACTATAACAACATAATGCTATAAAACATTTTTTTCCGATATTACAGTACAATCACACAAAGTACGAAGGCAAAGAATTCTTAGTGCATACATCACGAAGGTCTTCTCACACTCCCCTGGTGGGGGCGTGGGGACTCAGTTTCGGGGCTGTGGCCCCCTGCCTGAGGTCTTTACCGCTGCCCATCACTATGGGCAGGTCATCGGTGTTGGTGCCTGGAGGGGCACTCTGTGGTAGTGGTGGTGGGTTCGTGTGGTCCTGTGGTGAGGAGTTACGCCGCAGGGTCTGCGACGAGGTCACGAGGCAGGCGATGGCGGTCGGGTGGGCGCGCATGGTGCGGTGCCAGGTCTCGAATGTGCTGGAACAGGTTGTGTTCCGCACGGTCGAACATCCCAGCCGCCAGTCGTCGGACGAAGTCGTCCAGGCTTTCAAAGTTGAGGTCCCTCGCGATAGTAGCGTTCCTCACATAGCGAGGCGCGCCGACTATGTAGCGCAGAGCCAGGTTCTCTTGGGCTCGGAGCCTCTTCTTGTTGGACTCCGAGATTAGGGCGTACCACGCCGGCGCTGCGTATGTGAGGCGGGATCTGAGGTAGGTTTTGTAGATCCCGAGCTTTGTTCGCAGAGGGAGACTGGATGAAAGTAGCGGGCGGAGTTTTGCTCTAGCTACTTTCACCTGGGCGACTACGTTGTCCACGTGACTCTTCATCGTTAACCCGCGGTCGATGGTGACTCCGAGGTACTTCACCGTTTGGAGCCAGGGGACTTCAACCCCCTGTAGCTTCAGCGGTGGTGGTTGGTGCTTTCCACGTTTGGTGAGTAGGGCCTGCGTCTTCCCGACGTTCACCGACAGGCGCCACTTGGACAGCCATTCTGGGAGCAGGTTGAGCGTGCGCTGCATCTTCACTGCCGCATGGGTCGCCTTGTACGATGAGACGTAGTAGGCGGCGTCGTCAGCGAAGAGAGCGAGCTCAGTTCCCGCTCCGAGAGGGATGTCGTCGGTGTATCAGGAATAGCAGGCTGGTGAAAGGCAGCTTCCTTGTGGGACTCCAGCTCTTATGGGGCGCTCTTCGGAGATGGCGTCTTCCACCACCACCTTGAAGCGGCGGTCCAGGAGGAAGGAGGTCACAACTCTGATGAGTCGCCTTGGGGCTGGGGATGTCGACAGTTTGTATAGCAGCCCCTCATGCCATACTCTGTCGAAGGCCTTTTCCATGTCTAAGAGTACTGCGACGGTGAACTCCTTCTTGTTCAGGCCTACCGCCATGTGGTGCAGTACTCTTGTGAGCTGGAGGGTTGTCGAATGGGCCGCTCGAAAACCAAACTGTTCCGGGCGGGGAGTGATGTGGGGTGTCAGTTTGTAGAGCAGGAGTTTCTCGAATAGCTTCGAAAGGTTGCTCAGGAGGGTGATGGGACGACTGTGCTCTGGTCTTCTTGGGTCCTTGCCTGGCTTGGGCAGCATGATCACGTGGCCCACTTTCCACTGGGTTGGAAAGTGCCCCGTGCGCATGATGCCATTAAACAGGCGCGTCATGGCGGCCACCATCCGAGGAGGAAGGTGACGGAGCGCCATGTTTGTGATGGCATCTGGACCGGGGGCCTTGTGGGGTTTGGTGCGGCGGATGAGACGCTGCACCTGGCCAGGCGAGAAGACCACAGGGTCCTCATCAGCGGGGATCTGCCTTTCGAAGTATTCGAGGAGGTGGGACTCGACTGCTCTGACGTGATCCACATCGTCGGTCGGGTTTGGCTTAAACTGGGCTTCTAGGCTCTCAGCAAATATTTCGGCTCGGTCCTGGGCTTTGAATCTTGGGAGGCCGTCGCTGCCCAGCAGAGGTCTAACGGGGGTAGGGGCCGTAGACAGCTGCCGGCATAGGCGATGCACGGAGGGGACGTGGTCACCCACGGACTCGACGTGGCGCTCCCAAGATTCCTCGACGTGGAGGGTCAGCTCTTTTTTCACCGTCGCTGTTAGTGTGTTGAGGCGAGTCTTGAGGATCGGGCAGCGTGTTTGCTGCCACTGTTTCCGGGTTTGGCGTTTCTCGCGGAGTAGTGCCTGGATTCGAGCAGGGAGAGGTTGGTTTCTCTGTGTGCTCGAAACGGTGTGCGAGGAGATGTCGATCGCGTCCCGGATACAGTTGGTGATCTCAGACGTCAGCCTCTCCACATCTTCAGGGACGGTGACGGGGGAAGAGATGGCGGCTTCCTGCAGAGCGGAAGTAAAGGCCGGCCAGGTGTAGTGCCGACGTGGTGCTGGAGGCGAGACTCTGGTCGGCTGGTCCTCGAGGACGAGGAGGACGGGCCTGTGGTCAGATGGTAAGTCTGGGAGGACTTCCTGGCTTGGCGGTGTGATGAGGTTCTTGTACACTACGACGTCTAGAACGTCCCCCAGTCCAGTGTGCGAGCAGTAGTGAGTGGGCTCGTCCGGACCGATGACGTCGTAGTGGTGAGCGATGGAGTCTTGGAGTAGTTTTCGTCCTTCTGGGTTCACCTTCGTGGAGTTCCACGCCGGGTGTTTGGAATTTAGGTCGCCGGCGATGATGGTCGGCTGCTGCGAGTCTAGGAGCTCGTGGAGTTTTGGAATACGAAGTCTTCCTGAGGAGCTTTGTAAGTGGCGTAGAGTCGCAGCAAGTGCATACAGTAATGTCTAATGATATTAAATACCAATGAGGTTTTTAAATAATATTGACTAATAATACGTACAACCATTGAAATTACAAACCATGGACCTCGGGTCTAGTATAAAATTTACCAAAAAAGTGTCCTTAGTGAAATGTAAAAATATTAAGAAACAAAACATTTTAATTTGAATCGTATGTCATTGGTGCACGGTTTAATTTTGATTGACGTGTGATTGACACCCTTTTTTAATTTTCAATGGTTTTGGCCCTCCTTTTTGGTTCGGACACTTTTGAGCACAGACCATTGTCCATTTGGTAGTACGTCGATGCGTACAATAATACATTGCGGCCGCGGCCCGACCAAGGAGGTTTCATGGCGATGCGAGATCTCACCGCTATGAAACCTCCTTGTGGCCTAACCTCATATGCGTGCGTGATTGTGGCCCAACCAAGGAGTTTTAGTGGCGGTGCGAGACCTCACCGCTATGAAACCTCCTTTGCCTAATGCATAACATAACCTCACATGCATGCGCGGTAGACTGCTAGATTTTTTACACCATAATTAATTCAATATTTACTGTTTCTGTTAGTTAAAAGTTTTATTATGGGCAAAAATATCTGATAACAATGGTCGAGTGAAACTGAGCAACGAAAATGATGAACAATTCCACAGAATTCTATAACAGCAAAATCAAGAAAAGTTCAAGACAAATTTTACCAAGTTTTTATGGATTGAAAAATAAGTATTATAATAGGTAATTAGTAGCCCGTATTTTGTGCTAAGAGTGGACTGGCAAACTTTACCAAACTTTATCAAATCTTGGATTTTTTATCGGCAATCGTTTATCCTGGGTGCCCAAATTGGAAGAGGTCAGTCGGACACTGTTCGCTTCTGCAGGTTCAATGAGAAGACTCGAAGACTGCTCTGGCTCAATCTCACCTTTTACTCCTCCTTGACTATGCTGATTCTTGCTACCTTGATCTTACTCAAGAACAATTCGAACCAACCATAAATTGTAAAAGGCCCTTTTATATTTTTTTTCTGAAAATATAGGCTAAATCATGAAGATACATACTGTTCTTTAACTTTCACGTGGTATTTTTACAATGAAATTATTTTTTGAAAATCGGTTTGGAGAAATGGGAATGTGACGTATTAGTCATACCGTTTAGGCTCATTAGGGAGAGTTCCTCGACGTAAAGAAAGAATGAAAAAAAAAATTTGGGATAAAACCTGAAGATGGGATTACTGAAAATAAAAAAACAGACGTCGGTTTTGACATAACTTTTTTTTTTCTTGTGGGCAATGCCCTATTTCCTGTAATGCCTGAATGACATGATTATTACGTCATCAAAGCTATTTATTCAGTTCCTGAATATTTTCATGTATATCTGTTGTATTTCAAAGAGAAAAAAAAATACTTTTATATGACCTTAAAAAAGTCTATTCCTTTAAAATACATCAAAAATTAGGTGCTGTTATGGTATTCTGGACCATTCGAATTCGGTTCGGACGACTTGAGCGACTTCAACATTTTTGTATAAGATTCATTTTTGGACTCCGTAAATTTGATCACGTTTCGAAATTTTGCTCCCTGCTTGGCTGGCTCCCTATCCGCTCACGTTGAAATGTTCATATCCTCTCCCTCCTGTACTCTTCTTTTTAATCCTTCTTCTCCTTCCTATCTTATGGAACGTTTTGAGTTTCTTGACCAATCTCATGAACGAACGTTCAATCATTCGAGTTGCGATCTTCTGAAAAAATTCAATTGAAAACACCACCACACTCCTCGACTTTTTATGGCAAACCGTTTACAGTTGAAGTTGTGCGTTTGTGAAATGCTTTGCCTGTTTCTATAAAATCTGCTCCTTCTTTGGCTATTTTCAGAAGACGAATTAAAGAATAATTTTTATTCCTTTAATTAAGATATATACGAGTATGTAGGTAGGTATATTCATATCTTGATATATTGTGTATTTTTATGTATATTCATATGTAGATTGTTTTGTATTTAGGTTACTAGTTTAATTCGTTTATTTAAGATTATCTTTGCACCACCTACGCCTTATTCTTCCACCCAAAGGTTGTCTGGAAAAAATCGCTTAAGCGATAAGACGGCCCATTGTACCCTTTCTGTTAAAATATTTTGTAATTTTTACGTTATGTGAGTAGATAACTAATGTATGAGTTTAGGTAGTTTTTGGAACTGTACATAACTAGGTATTGAAACATTGTGTGATACTTACTATTAAAAAAACTCGCCTACCTTTAATAACCTCTTTATGTACCAGTTTCATAAACTACTATTTCAGTAGTAAGACATCACAATGCAGAAAAAAAAGTAAATTAGTTATGTAACTAATTGAAAACAATATCTCAACACTTTATAGACTTACGTTTTATATTCTACCGCGTTTACTTTTGAATATTTATAAAATTATGTAGTTTAAATTAGATTTGCAAATAGTTCCGATGGATCAGATTAATTTTATCAATTTTATATTCTAGAGAAGCTACACAGTTAATCAGAATAACTATTTATTAATTTGCCTATTTTTAAAGTAGTTTCACTAGTGTTTAATACATTATTTACGTGGAGTTTCATACACTTCGTTATCTAAAGTCATGCAGTTACTTAACTACTTATTTTTATAATCTTGGTAAAATTTGTCGTAAGCTTTCTTTCCTTAAAAACATCAAATTATTAAACATTTTGACCCTTGCTGAAAATACGCGTTATCGTTTTGTAGGATGTAACCTAAGCCTGTGCCCGCTGTGCTAAAACACCTTTCTATTATAAGAAATTTACAGCGAAATATTTTGTTGCAAAAATTTGAAGTATCTACATATTTTCATTTGACGCAGTCTCCCGTTTTTCGCAGTCACAGTTTTCTATATGACCGAGGTAACAGATCTTTTTGAAATTAGGTATATAGTGTAGGTAGGTGTATAGTTTTTATAGAGAGGAAAATGAAAATCTTCAGGCTGGGCTTGCAACGTAACAATTCTTTACGAAGCTGTGGTGAATCCAATACATTACTATCAAATTAAATTACCTTTTAAAAAATTCTAAGCTATTCAGCCGCGCTGAAATATTTATTTTGTTTTTCTTTTGCAGGCTCTCCTCGGAAACCAACAGAAACGCGACATGATATGAAGTGTGATCGAAGAGTGAGGACAAAACATAACTCCTGTTGGATGAATACTCATTGAACAAGCGAAGCGGCCCTCGCTGCTGTCACACACGATACCTAACTGAATTATAACATTCGATTAAAACATTTTATTGAGAACGATGCATGCTTGTCCCCAAAAGGACTGAAAAGTGTTAATATTTTATGTACCTATTTAATCTAATCTTCGTGAATTGTATCTATAATTTTATTACAATGGAGCTTGGTAAATTTATAATCACTCTAATGAATTTTAGTATATTGTGTAAATTTATTGTTTTACAAAGATTTTCTTTCCATTACGCTTCGTTTTCACCAAGTACAATTAACCAGGTAGATAAATAAATTATCTAAGATGATACAATATATTATATTAATACTTTAGCGTAGGAAAAGAACTAACTAGTCTCATGATTAATTTAATATAGTTAGTAGTGATATCATGCGTGCCTATAATATATTAATAAGCTTCATTTCGTCGTAGAGCATTAGTAAAGTTTATGTTCTATTTTACGTTAAATATTTTCATTTCTGTTTTAATTATCGCGAAAATACAACAAGCAAAATATAAGTACAAGCCTATAGGTTCTTTCTATAAATGCCAAGCTACGGAATATAGCCAGCGCTGTTCAGTACAACGAAACGTCTTATGTTTAGTATATTTACCTATATACATAATAATACCTATACATAAGTGATTTTAAATACAGCAATCTAAGTAGGTACTTCACACTCAATGAGAAAAGTACAATATTGCGAAGCATTCTGAGTATATTTTATAAATTAACTTTTCTACTGTTACTTTTGGTGCTCATTACTACAAACCTTAGTGGGTTTCCGATCTGGTCTAAACATAGTTAAAATAAGATACATACACAGGTTAAAATGTTGTAGGTATATTTAGTACATCACTTTAATCACGGCTTGAAAGCTAAAGGACATGAGGACCTCGTGATAATGCCTTACCTACCTACTTAAATAAAAGGAACCAGTGATTTCCAGTTCACGCAATGTAACAAAAATTTACTGTAACAAAATAATTATTGTTATAAAATGTATTTATTTGGTTAATATTACATTCATTAGAAATATTATAAATTCTGTGTTTAATTTTACTTCACTTGCTTTATATAAAGTTAAATAATAGTAGTCAGCGAAACTCAAAATATAGATAGTACTGGTCTATATGAACAACTTTTTCTATCGGGCCTGAGCGAAATTCGCAACTTTTTTTCACTTCCTCTCATACAAATTGACCATATCAGTCGTATGGTTAACTATGAGAAGACGATTTTTTTTTATTTTGCATAATCCCTATAGAAAAAGTTGTTCATATAGACGAGTGCTACCTATGTTTTGAGTTTCGCTGACGATTAATGTTTAACTTTGTATCCGGCTATAAAAAGTCATGTTCTTTCAGACAATATTTCCTAAATAAAATACGAACCCGAGCTTGAAGTGAGCTAGATGTACATTGAGAAGATATATTTGTAATTAAATAAATAAGTCGAATCCGAAATATTGAACCAGCCACCAATATTTCATTTTCAATGCCTACTCTAACAATTGTACAATAAACAGCCATTGAAAAATAATCTCCAATCTAGAAAACACTATCACCGTTAATAGCACTGGGTGTAGTTAGATCTTTCAATGCAATCGTGTCGAGATGCGTCGTGTTCTCGAAGCATGATGACGTCAGTCCTCGCTCCCGGACCGACCGAACCTGAGATGACCGTAGTCCTCGCTCCCGGACCGACCGAACCTGAGATGACCGTAGTCATCGAAAGCGTCATCGTCCCGCAGAACCCGGTTTCGAATCAGGCCGTAGTCTCGGTAGTGGCGGGAATGTGGTGCAAGCCGCAGCTCCTCCTCATCGTCCTGGGTCTGCAGCGACAGGCCACGGAGACCGCCACCTTCACAGCTCCGCAGGATCACCACCAACGTAACAGTTAGCGACAACGCCACTAGGCTTAGCACACGCATCTTGGCAGAAAAGCCGAAGTTCCTTTGCCTTGAAAAAAAATTAGGTCTATTAGCAACGCACGGTCATAAATTAAATAAATAGGTACAAACTTAAACGTCTATACACTCACCACAACTATTCTATCCCCTCAAACAGTTTACACAACAATGAATTTGTAAAATTCTTGCCGCCTTTTTATAGCAAACTGAAGCGATGGTAAAAACAAGCAACCCCCTCTTTAATATTCCCCTCGCGAACTCCTGTCGAACAGGCGCTATAAAATATAATTGACACATTTCAATTATTCGCAAAGGCTAATTTAATCTCGTTATCGCCTCAGAATGAAAAAAATACTATTTTGAATAAGCCCGTGGGTGTAATAAAAGCAATTACTGGCCAGTAAGAAAATTGGGTGCAAAAAAAACCTTAAATATTGTTTATGGAAAAAAAATCCCGCCAATTTTCATTAATAAGATATCTTCCTGCTTCTTTGCATATAAAAGGATTTGCTTAAATAAATTGAAAATGGGTGTTGGTAGCACAGAATTTGAATCATTTGAACAACAATTCCTGGAACTCATTGGAGAATTTCAATCGTTGAGTGTAAGTAACTATGATTAAGTATTTTTTGGCATAGACACCTATGTAATTTATATTAAGAGCAGTTGCTATTTAAATATTATAATAAAACAGTTAACTTAAAAAAAATATTATTAAAGATAACAAATAAAACCGGTCAAGTGCGAGTAGAATGCTACTTTACCCTGAGGGTTCCGTACAGATAATATTATGATACTACTCATATTATAAAGTACCTAGTTAAAAAGTCGTGTGTGTACAAAGAATATATTTTCAAAATTTTAAATGGAATGGGTCATTACTAGTGTACTGTAGCGAAAACTACAATTCTTAGGGTTCCGTACCAGAAGCGTGCCAAACGGGACCCTATTACTAAGCCTCCGCTGTCTGTATGTTTGTCTGTCCGTCCGTGTGTCGCAGGCGTCTACAGCTTCAGCCGTAACAGGTAGAAAGTTGAAATTTTCACAAAATATTTGTTACTATGGCCTCTACCACAGCAAATAATAAAAATGAGAAAAATGTAAATCCAGTGGGGTCCTCCTACCTAAAACAATTGTATAGGGACCCCCTTGGGTTTTTTTTTCATTGTCAGAGTTCCGTACTCCGTACCCGAAGGGTGTCAAACGGGAACCTATTACTAAGCCTCTGCGGTCTGTCTATCTGTCCGTCCATCTGTCAAGACCCTTTTGCTCGGGCTTCGTGAGAGATATAGTTTTTAGTATAGAAACTGAAGTATGGCGTAAAAGCCGACCCATTACGAGATCACACGAAATGATTCCGCTTTTTCGCGAAAAAGCAGATATATTCCAGAATACGTTCAGCCAAAGAGTTCAGAAAAAAGTAAAAATGGCTGCGACGACAGTCGTGTTAGTTTTACATGTAAATAAATTTCGGGAGCCGAGCGAAGCGGAGCAGAGCGAGGCGACCCTCTAGTTTTACTACAAAATAATTTCATATCATCGCGTAATGGGACTGTGTTTGTCATAATTCGGTTTTACATGAAAAAGCAGTTTTCGACATCCTACGACGTATATGTTGTTTAAGGCGACGCCACGAAATTTTGGCGACATGGATCTCCATTTTTCTCAGCAGTAAAAAAACATATGTAATTACCAACTTATATACTAGATTAAGCATTTCATTAACATCATTTTGCCCGAAGATTTAGTTGATTGATTAATTTGCATAGCAGAGAAAAACAAATTTAGAAAACCTCTTTTAAAACAGAGATTTCTATTTTACTGACAAACGGGAGCGAATGAAGCCTCTAAGTTTTTTATTTAAATAAGTCTACAAATACACTGCAATATGGCCGATTGGATTTATTAAATTACTTATAGTTGTCATTTTACAAAATACTGTTTTGCCGCATACGACCTTACGGCATAAGCTACTTCGTGAGCGCATATTTGTATGGAGTAAATCCAACTCACTACACTCCCCTAAGGCGCCGATTTGAAATTAAAAGTTTATCAATGCCTCGCCTTAAAAGACGCCTCACCTCCAGACGTCTGAGACTCGTTTACGCGATGCTCTTCGTACGGAGTCGAATCGTGCAGAGTCAGCGGAAGCGGCAAAGTCGGCTGCTGAGAGAGTCACTGCCGAAGCAAGAGCGGGTGCCGCCGCCGCTGCTACGGGCGCCACGCAGGCCACGGCGGCGCTGGCGAGGGCGCATGATGAACTCACTGCTCTCAAAATGCAGAAGGAGCTTGCTGTGAGAACTTTAATTAACTTCGTAGCAATGTACATCGCGGGAAGCCTGAGTGGCCTAAATGCAATGGCGAACCTAGCTTCTGATTTGGGGCGTTATGAAATGAGTAATGACAATCTAGGAGTGACAATTTATAGGTTAAATTTTTGTCACATATTATAAGGTCCTACAATAATAAGTGAAAATAATTCTAGGTTAGATTATATATCGCTAACTGAGGTGTAATTGTGTAAGACATCGTATTCAAATTGATTGTCATTAAGGCCACTGGGCTAAGCAAATTAGCCCATTTGACAATTGAAATCGTATATTTTTAACTATTAAATGAATAATTGTCTTGATTTCTTGTTGACAACCAAAAATTTACGATTTCAATTGTCAAACGGGCTAATTTGCTTAGCCGAATAGCCATATGACAATCAAATTTCAACACGATTGTCTTACACAACTGCACCGATGAATCCTGTAATCACAATAAAAATTATAAAAATTATCAGCTGACTAAATTCCCATGGAAAGGTGAAAAAAAAGTTCGCGCAAAAACAAATGTTTTTCGGTTTAAAGTAGTCTATATTGGATACTCTAACACATCTTGAATTTTTTTCACTGAATTCGAACCAACCATTAATTGTAACAGGCCCTTTTGTATATTTTTTCTGAAAATATAGGCTAAATCATGAAGATACATACTGTTCTTTAACTTTCAGGTGGTATTTTTTATAACGAAATCATTTTTTGAAAATAAGTTTGGAGAAATGGGAATGTGACGTAATAGTCATACCGTTTAGTCTCAATAGGGAGAGTTCCTTGAGGTAAAGAAATAATGAATAATAAAATGTAGGGGTACAACCTGAAGATGGGATTACTGAAAATAATCAATCAATCAATCAAAGCCGTTTTATCTGGCTTCCTATAATATGTCTCCGCACATTAGTTCCGCCAATATAACTGAAAAAAAAAAAAAAAACAGACGTCGGTTTTGACATTACTTTTTTTTCTTGTGGGCAGTGGCCTATTTCCTGTAATGCCTAAATGACATGACTATTACGTCATCAAAGCTATTTATTCAGTTCCTGAATATTTTTATGTATATCTTTTGTATTTCAAGGAGAAAACAAAAAATTACTTTTCTATGAACTTAAAAAAGTCCATTCCTTTCAAAAAAATCGACAATTAGGTGCTGGATTCTGGATCATTCGAATAGTAGGAACATATGTTATTATAGTGTCACATATTTCTCATCATAGCCTTAATATCCTGTTAGGGAAATTATCTAGAGACTGTCGGTATCACAATTAAGAAACTTAATAAATCCATTTTCAAATAATTACTTCCATGTGAAGGATCGTCAACGTAGTCTCCTAGAAGAGCGATGCTCTGAGCTATCCATGCAACACGAAGCCTCCGAGAGGGAGCTGCAACAACTTCGACCACTGCAGTCGTCTTACACCACCTTACAACGACAATACCACGAGTTGCAAGAACGTGTACGATCAGCTACAGACGCTGCCCGCACGTGAGTCCAGACATTTTACTTTTTAGGATTCCGTACCCGAAGGGTGCCAAATGGGAATCCTATTACTAATCCTCCGCTGTCTGTCTGTCCGTCCGTCTGTTTGTCACAGGGGCTTCAGCCGTCATGTAGTCAGTAGAAATTTACACGGAATACATGTTACAACAGCCTTTATCATGGAAAATAATAAAAATAAATATACACCCCCATATAAAAAATCATCCATCCATCAGCCCGTGTTCGTCCACTGCTGGACATAGGCCTTTCCCAAATTTCGCCACTCATGTCGGTCCTCCTCCGTCCTCCGTCCGATAAAAAATCCTTAAAATATGCTACTTTCTCAGGGTTATTTATTTTTGTTCTACCATAATTGAACTAATACAATAAGTAATACATAAAAGTTTAGTCAGATTTTTGTACATACTCTAAAGTAAAACAACAAATAATAAAAATTAGGGTTCCGTAATCAAATGTGCCGAATTGTACGTCAGGCGCCATAATTTTAGTTGGTTTCTTTTTTGTTTTCTTGATGTTGCTGTGGCATCCATATGGTTTTTATTTACAATAACGTTTATGGGTTCCGTACCCGTATTGTGTGGTGGTACGGAACCCTTTGTGCACGAGTCGAAAGTACGTTTTACTAAAAAAAGGTACGGTGCTCTTTCACAATTCACATTATTGGTTCAGTGAATGTCCCCCCCCCCCCCCCCGAAACAAAAGTCTGGATACGTGCCTGGTCATCGTTTACAGTAATATCCACCAAGTTGCAAACCAAATAAGGTCCTTTGCAAACATTCTCACACAAGTATATATAAATAATTCAGAGACCCTAATATGAACCGGCTTATTCACTGAGCATTATTTTTTACAAGTTGATTATTTTCTTTTGTAATTTTTGTAATTTGGTGACAAATATGCAAGCATGACCAATTGATAAATTTTAGAGAATCTGTTCGTGTTAAATTATCAGCTACGTCACAGAGACAACGTTAGAAATGTATAGTCAACTGAAAAATATGATAGAAATAATTTTATATATTTTAAACACTTACCGATATATTTTACCATTGCAAGTAGATAATTAAACGTATATAATTGCGGTATAGAAAATACGAAAAGTAAAGCTGGACGTGAGGAGCTCCGAACTAATTGAACTATTAAATGAGTGTCTATACCGTTGTGGTATGGGAAAGCACATGGGTAAATTCGCAGGTTGTATTGAGAACTGGATAGCTCAGTTGGTAGAGCAGTCGCCGGTAAGCGAGAGGTCCCGTGTTCGACTCCCGGTTGGGAGCTCCTCTCGTCCAGATTTACTTTTCTGATATTCTATACCACAATGACATAAATATAATTTGAACAGCGAGGCATCTCGGCTAGAGGCGGAACTCCGTAGAGTGGAGAGATGCGCAGGCGGCGGCGCAGAGGTGCGTGAGCGAGCCCGATTGGCTGCGGCCGCGCACGCCAGGGAACGACGGCTAGCTGCTGCTGAACTGCAGCACACGTCACGGGAATTATCTGTTGCCAATGGTAAGGGAATACTTTCTACAGAGGTACTCGTATGAGAAGAATATAAAATCTGAGTTATTTATTACCCTTATGCCGAGTTTCCCCTTTCGACGACTTTTCTGAAATATCATATTATATTACCTTTATGCCGATCTAACAGTTCATCTGATGATTATATAGTAAATTTATTAAATTAACAAACTTGTGCGTAGTTTTTAGGGTTCCGTTACCTAAAAGGTACAAAAGGAACCTTTATGGTGAGACTCCGCTGTCCGTCTCGTTATTTCGAGTAAGTCTCTCTTTTGTGGTACAATCAATTCTTTTTTAGTTATCATAAGGAGTTATGGGCAAGATTTTAAATACCTTGTTCCCAAAACTGTCGAATTACGGAACCCTAGGCATGCGAGTCTGACTCGCACTTGACCGGTTTTTTTGAATAATATAAACTGGATAATATAAAAGTTCCAACTAAGCTAACTTTAACGTATTATCACCATCAGAAGATACTGAAAGAAAAAAAAGTGAAGACAAACACAAAACCCTGTAAAGAATTCTATTATCTCACATATTAAAAATAAAAGTTTTTTACAGCTGAAGTCGCCCGACTCAATGTCATCATCACAGACATGCAACGTCGTGGATCCATAAATGATGATGACTTTTCTTCAAGCCGAAAGACTATTCATGGTGCTGAAGCAGAAGCGTTAGCGGAAGCTCGAGCCGCTTTAGAAGCTGAGAGGGCTGGGGCTGTAAGACTTGAGAAGGCCTTGGCTGCAGCTGTGAAGGATAATGCAGAGCTTGCAGCAAAAATACATGCTGAAGATGCGGCTATTGTATCTGTAAACTCTGTTTTGCCTGCTTCACCTAAGGAAGTCGTCTCTGCTAATATTAGTGCGCTTGATTCCTTTTTAGCTGACTAAAATTTTTCTTTTAAGTACTTTAAGTATTCTTACATTAAACTTTAGTTCCTATATTTATGTCTTTTTAAATAAAAACCTCAATACATAATGCAAATTGTTCTTACATAATCCGTACATAGCTCGAGGCATCCATAACATTAACGAGTTGCGTTTTTGTTGCCAATTACCTTGCTTAGGTCCTGTCCATAGCTATTACACAATAACCTAAGCTAATAAAAACATCTATTATGACAAACAGACCATCACTTAATAAAATGTGGGTGTCAGAACGTAATATGTAATATTATAGATAGTCTGAGGTCATCTTACTCAGATGTGACTTCACTTTTTATATTCTAAACAGGTTCTACATCTCGGCGCAGTAATTTTATGAGGACGCTGCGGTCAAACCACTTTGAAATTCCCAAAACTGGAAAATGCAGGAATATATATAGAACCCAGGGGCCCCTAACGATCAGACTAAGGTCTAGATACCGATACGGTTTACACAAGCGTCGCCATCGGCGAGCATTGTGCTAAAACACGTTCCTAGGAATGCAGCAAAGCAATGCACTAGTCCGGCTGCATCATCGCGTTCGTATCTGATCTGACCGTTGCGTTGCGATACAGACACACTTCTTAAAATATATATTAGGTACCAATTCCAATATATGAAGCAATTCAAGTGTATTTTTATATCTTATTTGTAATTAGGACTTTCACGCCATAGATTTGATTAAATCCGTGAAACAATTGATTCGGTTTGCGTAACTAGTTTCCAAATAATGGGCTGTGGAGTGCGGTACTTTACGGGATGTGGAGTGGGTGTAGTTGAGCACGGTCAGTGGCGGCGGATTTTCGCAAGGCTTCGCCCCACCTGCGAGCTGCGTAGGCGCACAGTAGCCGTAGAGCCTTCCACCACTCAGTTGCATTCTACCTTGCGCGGACCCCGCGCGCCGCGCCGTTATTACCAACTATGTGCACCCAATAGAACCGACCTGTGATATAGTGTTAAGTTTCATGTAATTAAGATTTAAGTGACCGTGTTATCCGATAGGTGAGGCCTCAAGTGATGCTATGTAATCGGAAATTGAAAACTTGTGGCGCAATATGCTACAGATTTATTTATGGTGATCCAGTGTTTAGATGTTGTTCTAGGCCTGAGGTTGACGATACACATAACACACTATAAAAAAACCATTGAAATAATTAATTCCCTTTGGTTGCTTTCCACTTACATTTAAACCAGTAGTATAGCGAAGGTAAACACTCCGAGGAAGTGCAGGGAATGTTTTGTTGTCTAGATAAACGCTCTAACTTCAAGAGAAAGTTCACCACAAGCTTAACCACAACAATAAATTTATTACAGAGAGCATGTTTAACTTTCTACAAGTTTATAGAGTACAAGTCTTTGGAAGTTTGTTTAAAGTTTTGTTCATTATTTGAGGATACAGTTGATAACAAGATAAAGCTCGTTCATTTAAATGCCGTAAAAGGTTTTCCCGAAGGATCATGTTTTTCCAAATCGGTCGAAAAGGCTGGCTGGTCCGCCGACGCACGCGCACTGTTGATATTGTGAGTCAGACAACCTGTGTCACAAGGACAGTGAGCTCAATGCTGTAAATATGTGAATTCAATACCTACACACTAATGACAATAATACACCCACACGACATCGAGATGAGTGTACTGTGGAAGGAGCGATTACATCCTTGTTTATGGAAGTTTTGTTAAGAAAATTGCATGCAACCGACAATGTATGTACTCAAACGCCGCACCGGTAGAGTTATCGTAAGAATTTCTAAATACCAATCTTTTGTTTGTGTCGAAGTGTCTTAGCAACGTAAACCTATATCCGACTACAATAAATATGTACATATGTGCAAATTAATTGATGGCCATCGAGAGCTCACGACGGAGTAGAAGGTTGTTAAGCTTCCTTTTACGGATAAAGGAAAACAGATGTCTTGTGTAATAATTTCACAAGAATAAAACTACAGTGTACAGAACCTACTCTAAAGTGGGTTAATCGTAGTCTTTAGAATCTTCAGTAGAATACCATTAATCTCTTCTTTCAGCTATGGCGCATACATTAATCGGGTACTGCTGTTTCATAGCCGTGGTTGCTCCTGTTGTTGTACAATGGTGAGTTTCTAAATAAACTCGTCATGAATTTGTTCAAACAAATTAATTAAAAATGAATATTCATAAAAATAAACCTACTTGAGGAATATAAGCGGGTATTAATGGACAGGTAACTTTAAAATAAACCACATATTAAAGCCGATTCTGAAGGCTTTAATTTTAGTGCAGTAAACAAAATTTTCTACATTCCAAAATATTTCTTTATTACTTTGGATTTTTTTTTAGTTTTGACAGCACTAAAACTAAAATTAAAGCCATCAAAATCGTCTTTATATGTATATCATTCTTAACAACTTTCCCAAAGAAATAACCCCGCGAAAACGAAAAAAAATTAACCCGTTTTGAAAATTTTGTACGGCCAGGTCCAATTTTTTATTTTATTTTTCCTGTTATACATTTCTTAAGTTATTCACTATGATCGGTAGGATATGTGGTTTAACTCGGTATAACTCGAAACTAAAATTGTGAGTAATCTGTCCGTAAAACATTTTTTTCATATGAATCGTCACAAGTTTTAAAACTTACACGTTCTATATTACGCTTACCTTTTTGTTACGAACTGAGCTACTTTGTTATAACATCACAGAACCTTTATTACGAAACAGACCATACATAATTCTCACAATATTTACACAACATAAACCTCTTTTATTTTGTAGCATTTCGGTAGTAGGTCCAAAAGTACTGCGGCCATACAGTCCGTACCGAGTGGCAGTATCGGGAGGTTCCAAGGGTCAGAGCCTTTATGTGGCAGTGGAAGGACGACGAGCAAATGGAGAGCAGTTCCAACAAGGCAGAGAGGTGCAGGTGCAGCCTGCGGCATCTAGACTCTTCGATCTCGATGTAAGGACTGCTCCTTTTATCTAAAGCTAATTCTTCTAGAAAATTGATTCAGCAAGAAATTGTTTCTCTGATCAAAGGTCGGGGATCCAGGTCCTGGGCGCTATGAGCTGGTAGCGCGGTCCACGTCAGGCCCACAGTTTTCTTCTTCCGCACCGCTGATCTACCAGCCCCGCAGCTTCTGTGTATTCATCCAGACTGACAAACGCGTATACCAGCCCGGTGATATCATCAACTTTAGGGTCATCGCCTTAGACAAGTAAGTCAATATTGAATCTAGATGCAACGCTGCGCCGCGGCGTGTCGATTCGTGTAAAAAAGAGCGCGTATTAATGCTTTCGTTTTCGATACCGGTGCCGGTATAAGGAGAGTGCGCGTGAGATTACGTCTGATTACGGCATTGTAAACGATGGGTCGTTAACCTTCAATGTGCCCACGCAGGTACCTGCTGCCATTAGCTGGTGGCGTGGATGTGAGTGTCTTGGACGCCGGTGGCTCTCCTGTTAGACAATGGGCCTCAGTTCCCTTGGACCGAGGAATTATAACTGCAGAATTGCCTTTAGCCGACGAACCTGCTCTGGGAGAATGGACGGTACAGGTGAGTCAAATTCTGTTTGAGGAAGTAAACATAGCCTCGAGATTGTATCAACGTTGGTGTGTTATATTGTTATGACCGTGATGCGTGTGTGTGATTAAAAATAAAGCCTTCCTGGGTTTGCGAGCAAAAATAAATGGGGACGAATATGTTTACGAAGGAACTAGTCATCGCCAGACTAACACACTGATCTCTGAACCAAACCTGCTTAACAAGTCCGTAAATAAATAAACACAAGTGCATGCTGGGCTATTAAGAATTACCAATTCATGAAGTTCTTCTTTGTACTTACTTGCAGCGGCCATAAAGTTTTGTGTGAAAACAGGTGGAGGTGCGTGGACAGACATACACTAGACGGGTCTTAGTGGCAGACTATGTGATGCCCAGGTTCCAAATGGACATTGAGATGCCGAACGAGATCCTCTTCAAAGATGGCCGTTTCGTCGTGAATATTACGGCTAAGTGAGACTTTTTCTGTCCAAACTAAAATATCCGTTTTGTTCATTACAAATAGTTATTATTAACCTGTTCCCATATCAATTTTCGATAACAGTTAAAGAACAATAGCATTTTGAACCAATCGGTCTATCTGCAAGGAAGCAGGTTTATCATAAATGAATTTTTACATCATAACGACTGTAACCCCAAAGCGGCGGCGTCGGAAATTGTACTCGATTGTTGAATAGTCAACATTCGTTCACCCACGTTTTACCGACGATTTTTTTGTTAATCATAATAGTGTACATTTTTCCTTTAACGTTTAGCAAGCGGTATGTGGAAAATATTACGCACAAAAACAAAACGAAAAAAATAATAATAATCCGAGCCAAAGACAAGAGTTCCTAAATAACAAGCAAAGTAAAATAGAAATAATTAAAATAGGTATGTACTCAAGAAGAAACACTAATTAAGCCTATTTCCAGTTATTTAATAATAAACAACGGATAAACAAGAATAGCATCTAATCAATATATATTTTTCTCAGCTCTTTCCCTTTAAAAGAATCACGCAATTTTCCCACAAAGAAACTGTCTGAACTTATTATGTTAACCACAATGAAGGAAAGCTTATTATTATTTTTTCGAATTGGATTTAATTTTCCAAACGTCGATCATTCAATGATAAACAATTGTTTCAACTTTTAAAACATTTTTTGTATTGTAGAGATTCGCTTTCGTTTCCTTTTTTTTGCCACTTAGCATTTCCATGTGAAAACATGAAAAAACAACAATTACGATTCCATTGTCATTGACGATTTCTTGACAAAGGCGACAAAATGTACGCCATGTAACTTGTGAAACTAAAATAGAGATACGTATGAATATTAATGGCTTAATTATGCGTAAAATGCATAAAACATGGTCGTGCGGAAAAAAATTAAGCTCAGATTTAAGATTGTTGCAAATCGCGTGATTTATCAAATTCATTGTTTTGCAATTTTAGACTTTCCCACGTTCTCTATTCAATTAAACCTTTCTTTGCCTTCACAGACATTTTAACGGCCTACCAGTGCGTGGTGAATTGACACTGTCAGCCTATGCCGTATTCTTCTCTGGTGTCCTACAACCAATATTTTCCTCGCCGTCTCGAAAAGTCGTTGAATTCAACGGACAAACCGAAGTAACGTATGATCTGAAAACTGATCTAGACCTAGCAGAAGACGCAGCTAGACCTTTGGTCATAGAAGCTGTATTGGAAGAAAAGGATACGCTTATTAAACAGAATGTATCAGCAAGGATCCTTCTACTACGAACACCGTATAGATTGAAAGTTACAGCACCAGAACATTTCAAACCTTTATTGCCCTACAATGTACAGGTAATAAGATCTACATTGGCGCAAGTGAGTGTGAATGTGGTTTAAGCCAAAGTAACTGGACATATTCCTTTACAGATAGAATTAGTTGATTCATCAGGAAAGGTCATGGAGGCCGACGGAGAAGTTTCAGTTGAAAGGCTGTGGGACGATGGAGCTCCAGTCAATGTTACCGCCGTTCCTTTAAGAAAAGGCCTCGCCACTTACTCTATTACTCCAGACAAAGCCCATGCGAGTTCTAGGCTCAATTTAGTGGTAAGACTTCCCTGCCATGTATTCCATTGTTACGAATAATATTCTTAGAAAGTATCTTTAATTGTGCTTTCCAGCATGACTTTCTTGGAAAGTCATTGTCTTAGCATTATGATGTAAACGCAAATGAGGAGACGACATTTTCTTCCAGGTGAAATACAAAGAAGTATCCGAACGAGTGATTAACGTCCAGGAAAGTGCCCCATCTGGTGGTCAATTTTTAACCATCGAGTTGTTGAATCGAGGGGTGGTCGGAGGGGAAATGAGGGCACGAATATCTGCTACGGAACCAATGGATCTCCTCAACTATGCCGTTGTTTGTAGAGGAGACATCACATATGCTAAAACTCTTGAGGTGAGCAATTCATGATCGATATACTATGTTAAATAGCCAGATGTGTACATAATTAAACGCCATTCTTTCCAACCTAGTCATAAAATATACGTTATTTTACACCTACACATACAAATTCAGAGTGTAATGAAATAAGTGTGACTCACGCAGTAAAGACCTATTCTTTGATTTGTATTGTTATAAGATTGTACCGTGATGTACGGACATTTATTGTTACATGTACACGTAGTGCTCTACATGCATGCCAGATCTGAATCCGACCTCAAATAGTTTGCTACGATATATTTCAATATTTCATAACAATTTCAGTTAAACCCAGCTCGTCGCAGCGTGGATGTGACAGTGCCAGTGATCCCGGCCATGGCTCCTGGTGCCATCTGGCTGGCGTGGTACCCGAGATTGGACCCTATTGTCAACACCGTGGTAGCGTCAGCATTGTATGCACCACAACAACAAAAATTGCTGCAATATGATGTAACTAGAAATATTTAAAATATCTCTTTGACTGTTTACTTTTCTACTTCACTATTATAAAGGAAGTGATGCTTCATAGTGCATTTGTTATATCCTTTCTTTGACCTCAAAAGTAATTTGTAATTAAATTTTTGTAATAACATTTGTACAGTCGCCGTCAATAGAAATTGTGGACTATGTAAACAAAGCGCCATGTTGTCTTTGTCTATGAATAGGTGAACTATCTAGAGATGGGTAAGTATGTGATTTAAATATGTTAGGTGCTTAATTAATTTTCTTTATTTGATTCATCGCTAAAATATTCTGATGAATCGCTAGTCAAATCGCCCACGTTAATTACAAATGGTTCCGTCACAGCGTCGGTGGCCGTATCTATTATCCCATCCAGTTCTTTAATTTTTTCTTCTACTTTTAGGACATGAGCTACACATTTCGCCCACTGTTCTGGCCCGATCCGCGCCAAACCTTGGAGCAACAAAATCTTCACATCGTCCATTTTGAATGTTTTGTTGTTCCTTCCAACGTAACCTTCTAACACTCAACTCGGATATGGTGGAAGGCGCAAAACTGTCACATTTTTCGATGCCGCCAACTCATCTACATACATTTTTTTATATTTTTGCTTGTCTACTTTAGCTATGAGATTCGCTTTGATTTCGGTTTCTTGAAATTTGATTTCTTTTTCGCGCAACCAGCTTTGGATAGCCTCCTTCCGCCAACTCATGTTGGGCGCCTTTTCGATTTGACGCGAATGATATGGGGCATTGTCCATTACTATGACGGAACCAATTGTTATTGTTTCAAGGTAAAACACTATCCAAATCACAAAGAAAGATCAGTAAGAGAAGCCTACAGAGGCGTCGAAACGTCAAGCACATATCTATTAAGGTATGTTATTAGTTATCGCGAGTAAGACCCCAATACAAAGTTAATAAAGGGAAGCCAAATCGTTAGAATACCGAAAACACAAAAGATTTTAGAGCAACGCTGGAAGATCACACAGCTCTCGATAGAATCACACACACTGAAGTAACAACTTCACTACATGAAGTAACGCTATCAAAAAAAAGACGGAATAAAATTGCATCACGAATAAAATAGGTTTATATTCAAATAGATTCGTACATCACTAATTTTCAAAGACAATACAGATTCGATGAGAAAAAAATATGACAGCAATCTCGTCGCAGATTTGACTATTGATTCTATAATTTTCCGTAATTAACTGGTGATTATTGAATATTTCATGATGAAATACAGTGAATGGCAAGTAAGACTTGATGCTTCATGATTTGGAATAATGTTCAGTGAGACTCCGTGACAGAACCTTGAGAAAAATTGAGAAAACGGTTTGTTTACATAGTCCACAATTTCTATTGACGGCGACTATAATTAAATCAGGGCCAGGTTTTTTTTTCTGCATCTATAACCTATTGGGTAAAAGCAAGAAAACCTTATTTTTCTCTTATCATTGTATGATGTAAGGGTTTGTGGCAGCTTGCAGCCGTTCGATTGCAACGATTTCCTAGTCAAGCACATCTTGGGCGTGGTCAGTCCTGTGATGGGTAACCGTTTAGTAGCATTTAGATCTGTCGCGGTATGTTGAAAACCATAATTAAGAAACATTATAATCCCAAGAGCCCAAAATTATCCAAAACGTAAAATAATAAATATGCCTTGACAGAAAAAAAAAACGAGAAGTTTCTAGTGTAGTGCAAACTACTAAGCCAACAAATTGGTAAATAATATCACGTTCATATAAAGAAGAACTTTAAGTGGCGATTTTTTAAAACATAACAAAAGTTATTAACTTTGTATTGGGGTCTTACTCGCGATAACTAATAACATACCCTAATAGATATGTGCTTGACGTTTCGACGCCTCTGTAGGCTGTAGTGGTTACAAGTCAACTTCAGTTATATCAGTTAGCTTGTAACCACGACAGCCTACAGAGGCGTCGAAACGTCAAGCACATATCTATTAGGGTATGTTATTAGTTATCGCGAGTAAGACCCCAATACAAAGTTAATAATGTGTGAAAATCGCGAAAGTTTAAAGTTTACTATAACGAAAGTTATTTGATAAAAACTTAGATTTTCGTAATCGCGGGTTTCTCGGTTGTCGTAACAGCCACGGCTCTAAAGGCGTTATTTTAAACAAAAAAGAAACGTAGAGTTCTGTTCCGATGAATACAAAATGAGGTGTTCAATCTATCTTTATCTGTAAGCTTTGGGCCCATGTATTAAGGGGGATGATCAAAAGCCGCTCTCCATACAAACTTGTTGTGTTACTTTTTTCTACACGTTCCATCAAGTCTACAGTCACGAGTAATCAGCTTCTTCACACAAAAAAAAACAAATTTTACTATTAAATTTTGCTGTTTAAAAAATGAATGAAGTATTAAATAGCATTTGATAGTAAAACATTTTTTTTGTAAAAAAAACTGATTGTTCGCAGGTGTATAGTTCATGGAACGTGAGTAACACAACTTAAGTTGCTTGTCGTGGTTCTGACAAGTTTGTATGGAGAGCGGCTTTGGAGCGGACCATCCCCTTAATAACAATTGCAGGATGATATTCATGAAGTTTAACAGAGGCCTGTGTGGTATGGGAACTACGTAACAAGAGGTTTTCTGTTTTTCTAGGTATCGGTGAGCATATCAGGCGGTGGCTCTAGGCCGGGAGGTGCGGTGGAGTTGCGAGTGGCAGCCGCGGAGTCAGGAGCTCATGTAGCTTTGTTGGCTGAAGATACCAAAGCTATTGCTGCTGGATTGGCAGGGAATGGTGGACTTGGCAGCGGACTCGATTTGCACACGGTACTACCTCATTGTTTTCAGACTTCCATCAAATCACGATTACTATAAGCGACGCCGAACAAGTGAGTCCTATCCGTAAACACAACATTTATAAACGACGCCTCGTGTTTGTTTGTCTGTTGTTAAAGGTATGACTGGACTGATTGATTTATCTTTAAGAAAGATGGAGTCTTTTAAGTAAACTTACATATAAATGGTAAACCGTGTACCTCTCGGTTTTTTAATTATTGTGAACTATATCGTAAACTCAACGGACTATTTTAATTTGAACAGATCGAGCGAGAAGTGGAAAGCTTTAGCGGCCTGAAACACTCGTTCTTCAAAAACGAAGACCACCAACCGATGCAAGGCCTGGATCTTGGCGGCAACACCACGGCTGAAGTCTTCAGGAACGCTGGCTTGGTGATTCTGACTGATAGTATTGTTATTCAGGGGAACAGACGAGGTAAAGTACAGCCAGTTCTAGTTTTTTTAAGGCGCATAGACAATTAACTAACAAATAATAGAAAAAGAAGTGCGACTCCCTCCTCACAGACAAACCAAATTCCTACTTGGTTTTGTGGGATGTATTTAGATTTAAGTTATCCTTGAAATAAATAAATATATTCATTCATTCATTCAAGTCACCATTATAGTACAAAATTTGATAACCCGTTTCTCAAAAGTTTAATACAGGCATTTACAAAGTCACTATCTGGCTGAAAGTAAAATTTAAGAATAGAAAGTATATAGGTGCAATTTAAGGCAAAAAACAACTTTGGTAAATATGTCCAGCATTATGGTAAATATGTCTTCAAAGGTGGTAGAGCTGATGCCGGGCTCGACTGTGGAGGTACCACCATCTTACTCGCAAATCCTCCCGAAGTTATTCGGGGAGTAAGAGAACAGCTCTCAGGCAAAACCAGGCGGCCCACCATTGCCTGGGACCGATGGATGGCGGTATAAACGGCTTATCAAATTTTTACTAAAACTTTAGCATGCCTATGCGCCTTAAAGTGACGATCCTGAAATCTTTAAGTTGGTCTTCCAGAAGAAATTTTGTTACATATCTAGGTATTAAACGATCCAATAAATAATAAAGTGCATTACTTTATTTCAGAGGAGACCCACATAGAAACTGGTACAAGACCTCCATCGGCAGGTCCCTACGCCTTCAGTCGCCTACCGCCACCGCCGTCTCCAAGATTCTATCTCACTGTAGAACCACAACCTACCTGGATGTTGGCCAACTTTTCACTCGGGTAACAAAGATATTCAATGCTTTTTTGAAATTAAATATATCAGAGACAATCTTTTATAAACTTTTGCAATCAACTGGTTTTGTCTTGGTCAACTTAATATCTTGAGTGATACCACTTTTCCGCGTTTGCAGGAAAGATGGTAAAGGAGCAGTGAACAGACGCACACCAATCACTTCTGGTGAATATACCGTCGGAGCATTCGCTGTTCATCCAACACTAGGCCTCGGGCTAGCTTCACCTGAAACTTTCACTACTGGAACCCCACTAGCTATATCTGCTGAACTACCCGCCACTTTGCAAAAAGGGGAGATGTTAGCCGCTGTGATCACATTAACCAGTACTTTGACAGTAGCAACATCGGTGGAGGTGACCTTTCATAACTCGGAGCAGTATTTCGAGTTCGAGCCTTTGGAGAATAATGTGGAAGCTGCCAAAAGTAAGTCTCTTATTTGTTGAAAATCGAATTCATTATATTCCATACGTCAGGATAGCTGACGCCAACTTCTTATGTCATCCCTGTCACACCACATTAAAAGGCCTTCATTCCTTCCCAGAGTCACAATGTTAAAAGCCCAATTGGAAAACCTTACAATTTAAGTAATTTTGTTTTGTGGAGCTTTTACAAAGTTATGGCTTTTCCAGAGATCGAACTATTCCGTCGTCTACGCGTAACGGTTCCAGCCAAGGGTTCCATCAGTACGGCATTCTTAGTGACGGTGGTCAGAAGTGGCGAGGCTCCCGTCATTGTCGAGGCCAGCGGGAATGGCGTTTCGGCATCTCTCTTCAGGACCATTGATGTCAAGGTAAACTAAGCCTCTCTCTGTTATTAATCCACTCACAAACATGTCCTAATCATCTCCAATCCTGTATTCCAGGACAACTTCTGAACTCAAAAAGTGACTTTCGCAACTGGATTAAACTTCTTTCAAAGAGTTACTATGCAGAGGTCTCGTTTAATATATTGTGATTTCATGATAATCTGATAAGTTTCCTTTAATTTGGAAATGTTTGAGAGGTACATAAATGCATTAATAACATTCTTGGCGAAATCTGATATTTCAAACGATTACCATAGAGTTTTCTTGTACTAGGACGGCTACGAAGAAGAACTTTGGTCGTGGATCCTGCTGGACGGACGGCGCGGCGTCGCTCGCGGAAACGTCTCTCTGGACGTTCAAGCGGGCACTCGCCTCGGAGCGGCGTCACTGCGGGCCGCGGGGGACATCCTAGCTCCGGCCCTGCACGCCTCGAGGGCCGCCCCCGAGCCTGCAGCCGACCCTGCGTATGCGCTCAGACCGCTCGCTGTAGCTAGTGTTTTGTTGGATTATCTACAGGTAATCACTTTTATCTATTTTCGTATCAACAGACCGGAATTAATTAAACGTAACTAGAACCAAATATTTAACTGATCGTACTTCCCAACTAATAGAATCGCGCAGAAAAATAACAATATAAAGTATTAGTTTATTTGCTTGGTTACATTGCTTTGAGAAAGCGTGTTCATAATGGTTAGTAAAATACATATGAGTACAATATAAGTAAATAGTATTTTAGTTGCTTTGATTATACTGACTTTTAACCTAGCCCCAATAACTTAGTATTTTGTAGAAGAGTATAAACTGGTTTTATTAAAACCATTCAAAATCATATTCATGATTATTTTTTAATGTTGAAGCCCCTTGAAGATTTTCATAAAATACAGAAAAATCACATGAAGTTATTTTTATTATTGATCCTACTATTTTGGACTATTTTCAACTTTTTCCGTATGGGAATGGCTAGGATAACCATAAATTTTATTTCCAAGTAATATTTTTTAATAATATTTTGACTTTTAATTTTAATTATTTTTACATTTGAAATGTGTTCTACTGACATTCCTTAATAACCTCTAAAATTATCGGGGTTTGATTGAAAGTCACCCTGTATAGGTAGTATCACATCCTTAAACCATCATGTAATTTTATGCTTATTTATTATTTAGCAGTGTTATCACGTCGGTAGTTAATTGCATTTAGATCAAGCGTTATAGATGATACATACCCCAACCTTTAATAAGGATCATATTAGATAACAATAAAATCCACTGGTTCTTACAGATGTACAGTAAAAGAGACTTGCATAATTTTGTACTCTAAGATACTAAAAAATCAAAACGATGTGCCGCGAAAAATAAACCGTCGTCGCCATTTTCCTCAAGCTACATTTAATGTAAAGAAAAGATGAAACGTAAACATAAATCATATTCGCCCTAAAGTCAGTGAACATCCTATATGTGCAGGCGACGGAGCGCGACGAGGTGGCCATCACGGGCGAGGCGCGCGCGCAGGCGGCCAGCGGGTACCAGAGACTGATGGCCTACAGGAAGAGCGATGGATCATTTGCGGCCGAAATTGATCACGAAGCACAGGGTGATGTCTGGTAATCATTTTAACCACTCATTTGTTCGATAATATCTATTGGTTAAATTCTTCATCCAGACGTCATTGACGTCCATCGACTTATTTGTCTTAGTCATATTTTCAACCAGGTGATAGAGCTGGTGCCGGGCTCGACTGTGGAGGTACCACCATCTTACTCGCAACTCCTCCCGAAGTTTTTGGTTTTAACCATGTGGCCCCCCATTGCCTGGGACCAATTGATGGCAGTATATCCATCCCAAATTGCTGGGCCTTATAAAAACAGTATGGTGACGGGCAGCGGCATGCCTGGTGCGAGGGTTTCGGCACCGCGCTCCTTAACCCGCTTGCCCAGCGTGTGAGTATCGGCATTTCTTTCAGGAGGACCGCCAAGAGTGGCGAAATCTTGGAAAGGCCTATGTCCAGCAGTGGACGAAACAGGCTGATGGATGGATGGATATTTTCAAAAGAGAGTAATAGAATAGAATAGAATAGAATGACGTTTATTTCGATCGATTAAGATCATAATTATTAATACACATATACACAAAAAAATCAATTATCAATTAGTACAATAAAATATATATAAAATTAAAACAATATTTTGGCTGCTGTCAGCACATGAATCATGCTGCAATGATTCAGGTACTGACAGTCAAACCGTTCCGCAAATGCGTTCAGGATACAGTTGCGGCTGGCCCGCACCCTGCGCAACAGGGATGTGCACCGCCCGCGCATCGTTGCATAAAAGCAATCCACATGCGCGTCCGCGAACATCCCCGACGCACTACAGAAGCGAGGCAGCCCCAAAATCATCCTAAACGCATTGTTGTATTGGACTCGTAGCGCGCTGTACTGTCTTTGCGTATAACTCACCCACAGACTGCTCGTGTAGAAGGACGTACAAAATGCCCTGAACAGGGTGATTTTGACGTTTATTGAGCAGCGAGCAAATCTGCGGGCTATCATATTAGCACGAACAGACAACGCCCTACGCTCCCTCTCTATGTCTGCATCGTCTCTCAGGTCCGAGGTTACAACATGTCCAAGGTATTTAAACTGATTGACTCTATTAAGAGGATACCCGTAGAGTTTAATAGCTGGTATATTATGTAGATGTCTTCCTCGGGCCTGAAAGACCATGCATTCGCTTTTTTTCACGTTATACAACAGCCCGTGATTGTCAGCGTACTCTTCGCAAATGCCAAGCAGCTTTGATAAACCGCTCACAGAGGCGCTCAGCAGCACCATGTCATCAGCATAACTAATATTGTTAATGCTAATTCCTCCAATATGACAGCCAACATGTGTGCTGCTGAGCCTCTCAATCAGCGCATTCACATAGAGGTTGAAGAGCTTAGGTGAGGTTAGCCCTCCTTGCCTCACTCCACACTCCAACCTGTATGGGATTGAATAGGCCCCCGACCATCGAACGACATTGTCCTGATTCTGATACCAATATTTAAAAATGCTTATTAGTTCCTCGGGCATTGAAGTTTGGTGAAGTTTTTTCCAAAGAATATCATAACAAACCAGGTCAAACGCCTTCGATAAGTCGAGGAAACAAGCAAAAATAGGCGTATTTCTATCAGTATAGTACTTGACAGTTTGCTTTAAACACAATACAGCTGTTTCTGTGGAGAGACCTGACTTAAAACCGAATTGGTTGTCATATATTTGTAGATATTTATCAAGCTGAGTGTTAAGCAAACCGTCAAGAACCTTCGAGATAATAGTGGCTAATGAGATAGGCCTATAATTGCTCCCGTCACTAATATCGCCAGTCCTGCTCTTCACAATCGGCACCACCACAGTCCTCATCATCTGCGCAGGTAAGTACGAGTGCCCCACACACAGGGAGTAGAACATCGCCAGCACTCTGGGCAGACCATTACCTGCATATTTAAGGTGTTCAATGCTCAGGTCATCGTGGCCCGGTGACTTGCCCCGCGACATAGATTTAATAACCTGCCTTACATCTTTTGCCGTAAATCGGGCACTATTCTCCCGGCCACCACACCCAGCACCGCACAAAGACTGTGATGGCCCCAAAGGTGACGTTACAGTGAAGTGCTCTCTGAACATCTCGGCTATGCCTGTCAGATCGTTGATACCGTTGACACTCACAGGCAAGCCCGGCTTACTATTAAGTTTATTGGTTGACTTCCAAAAACTGCGAAAATCATGCTTGGAATGATGCGATGCCAAGATATCCATTTTAATTTGGTCACTATTATTTTGACACCATCGCAAACGAGATTTAAAAATCCTGCGACTAGTCTGCATTTCACTAAAAGCACAACCTTCCCGAGGCTTGCCACACAACATCCACAACTCAAACTTTTGCCTGGCCTTCCTGTGAGCATCACTCACATACTTGTTCCAGCCTATAACCGGTTTTTTACCTCTGAGAGCATTTATATCATAGCTCGCACAAGCTGCCTGGCATAGTACACGAACAATATCTTCATATATTTTATCGATGAAATTTCTGTGGTCCAGATTATTACAAATATAATCACTACAAGCACTTAATTCAATAGGTAAGTTAATTAATTTAAAATTACTATCGCAAAATTTGGTATAAATATCAGTTTGTTCAGGTTTTCTTTCCCCCCATCGTATTTTACTACAATTCCGGATTTTATTACTTTCATACAATTTAGGTTTAATATTATCTAACTTACACTGTATTACGAGGGGAAAGTGGTCGGACCACAGAACGTCATACTTAACATACGTATTTACAATTGTCTCCATAGCGGAACTGGTGACTACGCAATGGTCGAGCCAACGTCTCGAACCGTTCGATTCACTTATAAATGTATAAGTATCAGACTTCAAACCTAACAATTGGACGTCAGCACACAACCATTCCGATTCCATACAGAAACAGTCCAACTCATAATAAAATTGTTCATTAGGATGCGCGTTGAAATCTCCGAGTATATAAACAGATTCAATATTATTATTACTAATAATAGCGCTTACCAGACTAAGACAGTCCGTAAATTCCGACAGGTTCACATTATTATCTGTAGGCATGTACACACTAAACACCAAAAACGATCTTAGATCCATGGTTACTTTTATGGCACATACTCGCGGGTTATCACATTGCACAACCGAAACGTTGTTAAAAACATTTTTGTTCCATAGGAGTGCCACTCCGCCGTACGGTCGCCCTACAAGCATACCGGTCGCAGTATCCACCGCCGACGTCCCGGTGCAAGCGTACTCATTATCAATATCGCTCAGGAACTGAATATCGTCCGGCAGCAACCAAGTCTCTTGTAAAGCAATTATATCTGATGTGCGACATAACTGCCTGACACTCTCCACCGAGCGTTTCACACTCTTGCAGTTAAAGCTTACTAAATTGAATGTAGACTTTATATTCATTAGAATATGCTTTATTGGCCGTGCACGGTGCCATTGTTTGCACCGTTCTCGTTAAGTTTCCGGGCCTTGTAATTAACAAATTGCCTAAATATGATTCCCTCAGGCCATAGTTTACTGTCTAGAAACAATGACAATTTGTTTTCCGAAACAAAGAATTTGTAGGCTTTGTAGTCTCTGTCATATTTAAACGATATTTTTTCCAGCGTAATGTTATCTTTCGTTTTTTCATATACGTAATCCGTTATGTCCTTTTCGGTCGTATCTTTGTGCACCTTGGTAATGAAGATTGGTACCCTTTTAAACGCGGCTTTGAATCTTCCTTCGGTATCCCTAGAAATACCGGAAGTACCCATATAACGGTAAGACCTAGGTTTCCTATGGCGGGAAACTCTTTGCCATCCTTCATCGTCATTCGTTTGCACTGGCTCACATCCTTTAGTAACCGACAAAGTTACACTTGGACGCTCCTTAGTTCCCTCTCCGGTCATGAGGCCGTTGTTATTGCGAGCAGCTGATTGCGGCAGCGTTGAGAGCCCCGCGGGTGACGTCACGGCCGGCCGCCTCAAACCGGTCGGACTCGGCCTGGCGGCAGCGGCCTCGGCGCTAGGCGTGAATGTGGTGCTGTCGCTTTGTTCGCCGCCTACCGTCATTATATTTCTATATCGCGGCGGTGCACTATTTTCGTTTCCGTGTAACGATGTTTCTTCAATACTGTTATTACATCCATCTATTGGCGAGTTATTTACGTGGGAAAATATTATGGGGTCACTATCCATGGTCCATGCACCTCGCTTCATATTTACCTTGCAGGCAGATGCTGGCGTTAATGAATCATGTCGCATTTTTAACATCTCCGCCTTAAACTCACTTAACTGCGTTTGCGTAACGTATGTTTCTTTCACGCATTTTAATTCATTTTGTACTAGAAGCAAGTCTTTTAGTAGCTTTGTACAATCGAGGTGGTCGAATAAAATGGGAGGTAATCGCTCCAGATCTCTAGCAACGAAAATCGGGAACAGATCTGGTTCCGTTGACTTGAAAATATTCACAATATCGGCCAGATTTCGCTGTTCCTTGCCGTTGTTTTTGCGCTTAATTTTGGCTTTATCAACAGGAACTGACTCAAACAATAGCGCTTTCGAATTTTCAATCTCTTTATTAGAAAATGTAGACGTACATATTCGCACCAGGGTGTCTTCATCGATCACCGATAACTTATTTTGAATATACGACAACATTTCGTCGATAATAATATTGCAAGAATTGCACTTCACAACTTTCGCCATTTTCAGAACACAAAGCTTTCGTTCATTAAGAAACACGCCCGCAAGGGGGGAATGCGCGCGCGAGTAATGCTATATTTGTTTTAAGTTTCATTAATTAACTTAAATTAGGGTCAAAAGGGTTTGGTTAACTAAAATTTCTAATCCACTGTTACCTCTTACAGGATGACAGCAATAGCGACCCGCTGGCTGTCCCGGTCAGCTCGCTACGTGGAAGTGTCCCCCGGCAGCGCTGTAGCGGCTGCGAGGTGGCTGGTTGACACGCAGGAGTCTGATGGAAGCTGGACGCCCCCACACTTCTCAATGACGCATGACCCACGAGCACAGAGACCGCTGCCTCTAACTGCGCATGCGTTGTTAGCGCTGCTATCTGTACAGGTAATCACCCTCCCGGCCGTGGAAGTATCCCCCTGGGTCCAATCATAGCGACAAACGTTTCCCAATCATACAGGATCCATTTTTAATCGCAAGTAAAAATCCGATTCAAAATTCCCTCATTTATGTTGCCGATTAGGCAAGCCTCGACGCGAATTTGTTGTCCTTCATTATCTTCATATCGGACCCATTTTGCGTGTTCGAGCTCTGATATGACTTGGGATGAATCCGCTTTCAATTCGTCATGAACTTTTTAGTATTATGGTCATTTTTAACAAAATTTTCCTGCCATGTTTATTTCCAAAACACCTTTTGGTATTTTCATAAAAGGTTTGTTATTCCAGTCCCCTGAAACGCTGCATAAGAACGCGATCAACAAAGCCGTGGACCTGTTGGCTCGAGGGTTGTCGGACGAGCTGGACTCGTACACGCTGGCGATGATAGCGAGCGCGCTAGCTGCCACCAGGCATCCTTCAGCTCGTCAAGCATTGCAGATGTTGGAGCCGCATATCAATTTAAGTGAGACAGGTAATACGCGCAATTTGAAGAATTAAGAATATTCATGATAAGAATTAATATTATGTATGTAAATAAAAATATAATATAGCCACGATCTGGAATACGATCTATTATTTAAAAGATAATATGAATTATGAGGGTTAAATTGTATTACATAAGATAAGACTTACATTTCCAGGTAATTGATCAATTTACATGGACATGATAACAATACAAAGGAATACCACAACAATTACAAATATGCTCAAGTGCAAGTAGGCCTCGCGCCCCGAGGGTTCCGTAGCATTCTTATAAGATATAAACGCACGAATAAAATTTTAACAAAAGTTACAAACTTAAGTTTGCAGTTTTGGGTTAAAAATAATGTTTCATGTGTATCTGAATTTTTTTGACATTAATAGGGCTCCGTTTTGCCCTTTGGGCGCGAAACCCTAAAATATATATACCTACATAATTTTGTTATTCACCATATTTTTAAGGTTCCTTAATAGTATTATGTGGTGGTACGGAACCCATCGCGCGCGAATCCAACTCGCACTTGGGCAGTTTCGTCTCCAACAATCATAAGACTAAACGTAAATTCTACACCATTTCGTTTGTATGTAGGTTCAATGAAATGGTGGGGCCGTAAGCTCTCGGGCTCGGAGCACCGCAACCCTTGGCTGAGAGCCAACAGCGCCGAAGCTTCCACCGCCGCGTGGGGGCTGAGAGCGATGTTGGCGGCCAACCTCATCGAAGAAGCCATTCCCGTGGCGCGGTATTTGTTGGCGGCTTACAAGCCTTATGATTTGGACCCTGATGTGGTAACTATAAAACAATATAATTTATACTTGCGATTGTCGGCACTTGGTGAAACTTGGAAAACATCACAATTAAATTCACTTGTACTTGTTTCACTGCTTTTAATTTTAAAGTTTACACGTTAATCCCGACCGGTTTCGGTTAATACACCATTCTCAAGGGATACAGAAATTCAGGAAATTAAACAAACATTACGACGAGCCGTTAAAAATGTACACAATGATTATGTCGAAACGAAAAAAACGGGATTAACGTGTAAACCTTAAAATTAAAAGCAGTGAAACAAGTACAAGTGAATTTAATTGTGATATAAAACAATACCTTTCTAGCTATTCCACCTTTTAAACAAATCACTAAAATTATCGAAAGACCTTTATGTATCCCCTAACGGATTAAGCATTTCCAAATCAGTCCACGTTCTAGTTATAGCCACCGAAATCACTGGTCCTAATGCCCTATATTTTTGGACAATTTCTAAACGTTTTTTGGGTGAAGGACAAGCTGTATAAGAAAACAAATTTATTTCCGCAGCTGGAATCACTATCGGAGTTGGCTCAGCAGATAAAGTCGACAACAAAATTGCGAGTGTTAGTGAACGTGACCGGATCCGAAGAGCCGCGGCAGTTCAACATCGACGATGACAACGCACTCATCATACAAACACAGCTGGTTGGTACATGACAATATTCGCTACTCATCATCATCATCATCATCATCATCATCAATTAAATCATCGAGTGTGCATTTATCTTACATCAATGGAGGGCTCATATAATAACGAAAAGTACAAGTATTTTAATCGACGGACCCATGATTTACGTCGTCATTGTTCAAAGTAGGCGTGAAGTATGTTTATGATTGTAGTTATTTATTAGCTCTACAATGCTGGAACATGCTTGTCTTATGCAAATTTATGTTCTTTCGGGTTCACTCCTGTAATGTTTTTCCTATGGGAATGATCGAGTACCACAATAAATGTAAGTATATTTTAAAAACTAAATATCCATCTAGTTTAAAGAAACGGGTGTCAGTAAAATTATTTTCCATTGTTCTTCTGTACGAACCAGGTCCGTAACGTCCGTACAGCGAGCGCCCGCACCGAAGGCCGAGGCCTGGCCGTGCTGGCCCTCTCGGCCGAAGGCGGCACCAACGTGACAGCGGCCTGGCCTCGCTTCACGCTCGACCCGAGAGTCGACGCGGTCTCTACTAGGGATAGGCTGCAGTTGTCTATTTGTGTTGGGTAAGAATCTGTCGGATGATTCTGACAAGCGCACACGGTTCCGTAAGCGTATCGTGGCTGTCTACTACCAATGAAAATTGTCCAGAAAACTGGATCCCAAAGACAATCGGTAACCTTCTTAACGAGCCCGACCCGAATCATCATACTGGGCAGACAGGAAGTTGGATAGTAGGCTGGGCCAGTAATAGAATGGCGCTCACGGTAACGTCACTTGGAACAATAGCCCAGTGGATGATGCCCAGGGTTGCTGGAGGGCAATGGATGAGGCTGGCTGGGGACCGGAGAATATAGTAAAGAAGAAAGAAAGAAAAGTGTGACAAAATTTTGAATTTCTGATAGATTCCATAAATTAATTTAATTATTTATTTGTAGAAATATGGGTATGTAGACGAATAAGTCGTACGCGCAAAAAGGCTTTGTGCTCGGTATACAGATATTAGTTGATAATATAACAAAATATTTGTTGAAATAATAGTTAATTGTAACATTATGTCAAGATAAATGACTGAGTTCATTCACCGTTAGCAAACTTAATGTATTTCAGTATTGTGTAAGAATCATTAAAGGAGCTTAAATTTTGATTGTATTTTTATAGCTTTAATTTTAGTTTTGATTTATTTAATTTTGTTTTAATATGTAAAGTTACATCAGCTAGATGTCTTGAAAAGATATCACAATCCTTTGTAAAGTAATCCCGTAAGTTAATTATTTTTCTGTGGTCTCGAAACTAGGTATACAAATGCTTGATCGTCATGCGATTTAGCCGGAACCACAACAGGTTCAAGGACCCTAGCTATTTCCGAGGTTTTTTGCAACTCGAGGACTTTCGTATAGACAAGTTCACGAAAGTTATCAAGAAACTCATGTCGAAAATGTCCTTTTCGCAGATTTGTGCCGCAGGGCAATGAAACTGTCAGTGGATTCACACTGCTCACAGTTCAACTACCTTCTGGTTACGTCGCAGACATCAATACGCTAACCGAATTAACGGTAAGCTCATTACTCATTACATATTGATTTCAAGTTATTTGTAACTGTTATTTATTTGTTAATCGTCAAAACGTGCCCGAAAATAGGGCCTGCCTAACTTTCCTCAGTTGTATATTATCATACATTACAATAGCGAAGGGATACGGTGAGTACGTAAAGTACTTTGGATGCCTACGATATCTATTGATGTATATTTTCGATAGATGGCACTATGACACCATAAAAGACTAGTCTCGTCTCATCACGATTGTTGCATTCATTTTCGAATATGGAACTCCTCTAATTGACAACATGTAATCCAGGCGGCGAGTCACGTGACCTCGGCTCGTCTAGAAGAGTCCGGCACGCGCGTGCTGGCGTGGCTGCGAGCGCTAGAGCCGCGGGAGCGCTGCGCCACGCTCGCCGCACCACGAGCCATGCCCGTCGCCAGGCAGCGGCCGGGGCACGCTACACTCAGAGATCTTTATGATTCCAGTGAGTATCGGTACATGTATATTATGTACAAGTCACATGACATCAATCTAGAACGTCAGTTTTGAAATAAAACGTCAAATTAATGGATGCACTTTAAACAATTGTAGTTTATAAGTGCGGTAAGGAGGCAATAGCTTACGAGGACGATTTGAAAGTGTTTTAAACGTTACGAGTAAGTTATTACCCTTACCGACGTGTATCATACTACGTTTTCCAATGCATAGTGTGAGTAAATAAATGAAACGTGATTAAGAAACAAACAATAAATACCCCAAATGAACTTTAGGCGGACATTTTCTTTGCATGCAAGTTGCCATCTTGACGGAAATGACGGACTGTTTTCAGTTTGATGCGTTCGCAGCTCATTTCTGTCAACTCTATCTATGGTATACAAGAAAAGATTGGCAACTTTTTTTCAATAAATAAAAAGAAATAAAAATAAAACACTAGTGTGGTAAAGTTGACGACAGCAGTTTTGAAGCATATAAAACAGATCTCTACGAACACTCAAGGGCGTAGCCAGGATTTTATACAGGGGGGAGTCATACAAAGAAAATCCAAGTTTATATTGTTTTGGTCGTTGTTTTTAACAGGTATGAGTTTCACATGAGCAGTGGAATTCTGAATTAGATATTATCGACCCTTATAAGAAGCGTAGTAAGCTATGGAGCTCGTCAGAATTACAGTTTATACCAGCGAACGACCGCTTCTAAGCGCAGCTGCCCCTCCCTGCCCGTACCTCGAAACGCCCTTGCGAGCACTTGCATTGAAAAAAAAACAAGCACTTGGAAAGCAAGACCGTAACCTAATATTTATTTGGCAGGTCACCGAGCCCGGGTGTTTTTCCAACCAATCACAGCGCACGCGTGTGACGTATGTCGCGCGTGGGACTCGTGTTCCCGCGTATGCGGCTCTATCGCCGAGCAGCGCGCGTCCGACGACGCGAGAACGAATCGACCCGATGGTGACAGCGCTACAGCGAACCTAGCCTCGCCATTACTAGCTCTAGCCTTCGCCATACTTCTCACACTACGATAGTACCAGTAGAAAAGAATTGTTCGTTACTAACTTATTAAAACTAGGGTAAAACATAGCCTCGGTGAGGTCGATATTAAAACGAATGGATTGCGATCGCGCACCGTCTGTATTAAATGTAAATAGTAAATTTTAAGTTACATTGTAAGTTCATAACAAATAAAAATATACTACCATAGATAAAATGTGTTTTAAACTAACCCAAAGAAAAAAGGGCGACATTATATATCCATTTTTCCCATTATCCATTGAAAGAGGCCGAGGATGGAGAAGGACATCGTAAGGGGCACAGCTGAAGCTTTGATCCACGCCCACAAACTGAAAATAAGATAATTACAATTTGAAGGTTTCATGCAATAACTTAAATCTATGGTGTGAAAGAATTTGTGTGAAGTTTAAGAAAAAATTCTATTGTATAGTTTAAGTTCCAGGCCAGTTTATAAAATTCTTGAGATTTGTAGGTTATACTAAGGAACCGATAGTAGAGTGCATTACAAACTAGAAAAGATAAATTAGAAACAAATGTAAAGACAAGAATATAAAAAAAAATATTTAGAGTATTCCAAAGCTATGGATTTCGCAATAAAAACATTATCATAGTTAATGAGAACTGTGAATTTCTTCAGTCTGAAGCAACACATATTGTAGCGACGACAGCCCCATCTATTCCTAAGAGCAAGGCGTGAAATCATATTACGCCCTCGTGAGCATTCAGTATGTCATTACAAGCTAGTTAGATCAAATAGTTACAAAAATATTCGGTGGACAAGTATGGTGGAAAAATTCAACGGTCTGTAAGTACCTCGGTGGCGCAGTCGGTTAGCGCGCTTGTCTTGATAACAAGAGGTCGCAGGTTCGAATCCTGGCCAGAGGATTTTTTTCATATTCTTGATTTTTATTTGTTTCTAATTTATCTTTTCTAGTTTGTAATGCACTCTAACAATATTTAGAGTATTCCAAAGCGATGGATTTCGCAATAAAAACATAATCTAACCGACACACTTTTCAACTGTAGGGTTCCGTTAAAAAAGCAAACCTTTTTATTTAAAAAACAGCTAGATCAATTCGTTGAAGAATCACAATAGGATCCCGGGGAAAAGATGACATGAAGTCATATTTTCCAAATTCGTGTGGTGTGTCAAATTTATCCATCTATCATACGAAAAAAAAATGTAGTAAAAAAGTCGTGTCTATACACTGATTTTATTTTTACTAAATTTTAATTGAAATGGGTAGTCAGTATTGTATTTATGTATGTTCCGTTTTAACTCGAGAAACACTCAACGGATTTGGATGCGGTTTTTTTAATTATCGTCGTAATGACCCTAGTCAACGCATTCTTTAAGGTGTGTTCTTAAAATAACGCACAAGCCGAAAACGGGGCATATTAAATAAACGCGGGCGGAGCCGCGGACAAAGGCTAGTATTATACCGGCTGTAAATAGAGTGCGCCCATTAAATGAAATCACATATTCTACCGACCCTACCGAACCACTTTTCCCAAGAGTCATACCCGCGGCAGTGGCGTGCATCTCATATAGGCAAATACGCAATGCCTACGCTGGGCTTGGATTAGCTAACTAGACCACTATCTTTTTAAATATAGGAAGGTACACACACCTATTTCAATATTATAATCATGTAAGCTTCACCCTTTCTTTGAAATACCTACCTGCCTGCTCCGCAGCGCTCGCGCTACTGTGGCAACACGCATGACTAAAATTTGAAGGCAATTATCTATGTGTGCATCTGTAACTATACATACTCCCATGATGTCAGCGGCTCGCGCTAAGCACGCACACATTCTGATTAAAATACGCAACGCCTGTGCGAAGCAACCACGTTGTCATGATTACCTGCCCCACTTGCTACTAGATGGTGCCACGCGTTTTTAAATAGTGAATTCGTGCGTAGGTAGTCGGAGATTCAATTTTGATAGTAGGGTTAGAGGTTTTTTGCCAATCAGCTTGGACAAAAGAGAAAGACACCTGTGCGAGTTATATCGTTATTTATCGTAATTCTCGCTATAATACGTGCAAAGAACATAAGGACAGTTTTGTGCCTACCCTACTTAAAAATCCTATGCACGCCACTGACCCGCGGACACCCTTAGCTTAGGAAATAATTGAGTTCCAAACAAAAATGCGTGAACCCTAACGCACCGTCATACGGGCGAGTTTAGAGAGAGCGTCGTCCGTGAAACTCAATTATTTCCTAAGCTAAGGGTTTCCGCGGGTATGACTCTTGGGAAAAGTGGTTCGGTAGGGTCGGTAGAATATGTGGTTTCATTTAATGGTCGCACTCTATTTACACCCGGTATAGGCTGAAATTAAAACAACCGACCAAATTCATACCGTAGGTAGATTCGGTTAATGATCAGGCAGGAACTAGGTTCAGTAATCCTTTTGGCCAAATTCGAAAAAATATGTTTTTGCTCCCTTACTGGTTGGACTAGTAGTTTAAGTACAATTCCTAGTCTAGGCAGTAAGGAAGCAAAAAAAAATATTTTTCGATTTTCACCAAAATGGTAATTGAAGCTTGTTTCTGATCCCTAACCGAGTCTCCAGTATAAATTTGGTCAGTTGATTGAATTTCACCTAGTATATTTTCAAGTAAAACGGATCTCCTGTAAACTGTTATATGGTAATAACCAAGGTAATGAACTAACTCGTAGGGATCGTCGGAGACGTAGTAAGGCTTGGCGGGCACCAGTCCGCAGTCGGCGATGAACACGTCCACCAAGGGCCGGTCGTCCATGTCCGTCGGGGTGTGCTCCAACATGTGCACGTACTTCTGACCTTCCACCACCTGAACTTTACAACGTTATACGTGTACTTCTTGCAATACACGACGACTAACCTGCTCTGCTTGTAAGGTATACGAGGAGACTTTCGTTTATGTAGCCAAACTCATACTGGAAACTTAGTAAGTGGTCAGAAAACGTGTTTATACAATGCCTGCTTGGTTACCGAAAATTCAGGCTCTTAGTTTTATCATAGACTAAATAGTAATAGTACACTATTTAGTCTATGGTTTTATCCAAACGAAAGAACGGGTCGAAAATGGCCTGAACTGCTTCGAGAAAAGGATGGTACGGCGTGCCGCTTTTTAGCTCGACTTGGGGGAGGGGGGCACTACCTTGCCCCCAGAAATTGATAAAAGAAGATTCTGATGGTTTTTGAGTTATTTATCATCTTAAAACTGCTGCCTTTCCCTAGCTTTTGTGCAAGATGTTTGTTTGCAAGTTTCAAATACAAATAGGTGGTCTGGCATTCTCTCTTCACTTTTTTTTACCACAGCAGACAAAAGTTTTTTTTCTTCTTCGGGTTTACACATATTGTTTTAGGAAATTTCCACGGAACCGATGGGCTAATCTATACATAAAAAAACGAAATATCACTCAAATTATTTCGAAAACTATTAGAGCTAACAAACTGAAATTTGGTCAGCAGATTATTTATACTACGTAGGAACTCGCTAAGAAATTATTTTCTGATGCAGGTGTTGATGTTTGTAAGTCTTTCAGCGGTGGTTAAATGGGTAGTAAGGAAATGTGGCACCTTACTACTCGTAGATAGACAATGTATGGGATACTTTATGTATCTCATTCATCCATCAGCCTGTTTCGTCCACTGCTGGACATAGGCCTTTCCAGGATTTCGCCATTATTGGCGGTCCTCCTGGAAGAAATGCCCATACTCACACACGCTGGGCAGGCGGGTTGGTGAGCGCGGTGCCGGAATCCTCGCATCAGTGACGTCACTGCCCGTCACCAGTCTGTTTTATATAAGGCTTGACAATGTGGAATGGATATACCGCCATCAATCGGTCCCAGGCAACGGTGGGTCATCTGTTTGTGCCTGTTTTAGAGCTGTCCCTTTGCTCTCCCCCGAATCATTTCGGTAAAATGGTGGTACGTCCACAGTCGAGCCCGGCACCATTGCCTATCTATGAGTACGAGTATCTTTAAACGAAATTTCAGCTCAATGCATAGTTTTGTGTGACACAAAATAAATTGTACAAACAGAAAGACGTTTTTTCATAAATATAATTACCCTTCCAATAACAGTATGAAGTCCATCAAGCCAAGGGGTAGGTATGACAGTTATCACAAATTGGCATCCATTGGTGTCTTTTCCTGTTAAAAATAAAAGGAACATTACACAATTACATAGCATAACCACATTGTGATGATGCAATATAAGACTAAGGTACAATTTACAATAAAAGTAACTATCTAGGGTTTATATAATAGTTTGGGGAAAAACTCTTTTCGTAAATAGTATGTATGAACTTATAATAAAATCTCTTTGGCTATACCATTTGTATCTGGCTGGTTTTGGTATTATTAAAAAGTTAAAATTTTAAAAAAGTAAAATAAATGTATATAAACTTTACCAGCTTGTTTTTTTATTTGTTTTTTATTATATTGAAGTATATATGCACACAAAAGAATTAAAAAATATTATTTCAAGATATATTTCGGACCCTACTGGGCCCGGCATCAGTTGATATAGTAATGAAATGACATTTACAATGACATGATGGCACGTAAAATGACATGGACAATCAGTATTAAAACTTTTTTTTGTGTGTGTGTGTTTGAGAGGGGATGTAAGAATGTTAGTATGAGTGTTTGAATTTCGATGAGGTTTGTCTGTCTGTAAGTTAGTGCTGTTTATTTAATTTATTTAACTTACAGACAGACAAACCTCATCGAAATTCAAACACTCATACTAACATTCTTACATCCCGTCTCAAACACACACACACAAAAAAAAGTTTTAATACTGATTGTCGTCCATGTCATTTTATGTGCCATCATGTCATTGTAAATGTCATTTCATTACTATATCAACTGATGCCGGGCCCAGTAGGGTCCGAAATATATCTTGAAATAATATTTTTTAATTCTTTTGTGTGCATATATACTTCAATATAATAAAAAACAAATTTTAAAAAAGACAATTCCAAATTCAATTAGGTAAAATTTGATTTTCATTTGTTTTTCTTACTGTTAAGATGAGTGAATCTAATGAAGAAATTCGATACATTTTAAAATTTTACTACAAAAAATGCCATTTGCCATTGCCATTTTTGAAAAAGTGTAACAAGATCGGCATATCAGTAGTTACGATGTAGCTGAAGAACTGGGGATTGACCACAAAACAGTTTTGGCGCATTTGAAAAAAGCTGGGTACACAAAAAAGCTCGATATTTGGGTGCCTCTTGAGCGCACTGAAAGAAACTTAATGAACTCATTTGTGGTTCTTTATTACGACGTAATGGAACCGAACCATTTTTGAAAAACCAGATAACTGGTGTTGAAAAGTGGATCACGTACGACAAGAACGTGCGAAAAAGGTCGTGGTCAAAGGCTGGTCAGGCTTCACAGACTCTGGCGAAAACCTTTATACCTATAGCTTTTAAAAATTTGATATACATATTCAGAATTACATAGGTATGTACCTTTATTAGCCATTGAGACAAAACCAGCTATAGTGTGTTGAGTGTCCAAGTTCTCATCTTCAAATGTTTGACCATAAATACTGATAGATCCTAAACCATCATCAGACACCACATCACCACCTTTAAAACACAAAATATACAACTTTGTAAGTAGGCAGAAAAGCTTCCATGACTTGAACTATTGTTATTTATGGTAAACTAGCTTTTTCCCGCGGCTTCGCCCGTGTTGAATTACTTTTTATGTACTCCTATACAATCTGCCGATATTTTTCAGACTGTTATCTACAGTAAACACAGCTAGTGAAATGTGTGTGTTATGCGCCTCTGTGTTTCCCATTTTGTCTGTCTCTTTTATGGCTTTTCAATGGGAACTGATTTATGGGATAAAAAGTAGCCTATGTCCTATTTCAGGTCTAGAACTACATTCATGCAAAATTTCAGCCCAATCGGTTCAGTAGTTACGGCGTGAAAGAGCAACAAACATCCATCCATCCAAACTTTTGCATTTATGATATTAGTAGGATGATTTTTTATGGTAAATGATTTTGTGTTAAGTACGATATGTTTATTTACCTTGAACCATAAATCTCTTGATTATACGATTGAAATGAGTTCCCTTGTAGGATTTTCCTTTTATTCCTTTGGTTGCAAGAACTTTGAAATTTTTAACAGCCTTTGGTGCCAGATCTCCAAACAAACCGATGACTACCCGGCCCAACAATTTATCTTCTCTTTGGATATCAAAATACACTTGATCAGTGACACGAAACTGCCTTGCCTATAACAAAATATTGCATTATTAATTAAATTGTTGCAATAAAAAGCCACTAATATTTCTGATAACTCACATCAGCAATGAAAAGATAACAAATTGTGACAATGATAAATAATAATGGTTTTACAAAATGCATTTTTAATACTGTTAATTATTCTAAAAGAGCAGAGGACAAGACTGCTCATGTGGCAGACAGGTTATTGATTTCTGAATTAGAAACAAAGTACTGTAGGTGTGGAAATTGCATAACATAAGCAGAAACCCTACAAGTGGTACAAGTTGGTTCAGTTCATGGCCAAACCCACACATATAAAAAAAAAAATTTACAGACCATTTAATAAACATGAACATTCACATACCTTATTCTTCAATATTGGTGTCATTATCACATAGTGGGATTATTAATATTTCCATAGTAGAAGCTGCTGGTTTCTTTCGAGATTTCTCCTCTTTGTGTCCAGTTAATTGTTTTGTGTGATGTTTAATGTGCAACTTAAGTTTATCATTTCTAGTAAACTCCCTTTTGCACCCCATTTCATCTTTGAAAGGACATTTTAGTTTCTTACTATTTAAATGCAATTTCATGTGTCTTTGGAGCAAGTCTTTTCTCCTAAACTTGTTATGGCAAACAACACATACATATTTTTTGTCTCCATGTTTCAGCATGTGGGCCGCTAAGTATTTTTTCAAATGAAAACTTTGACCACAAACTGTACATTGAAATGGTTTGACTTTCTGATGTATCTGCAAGTGGAGACGAAGTCTCTTATCACTGATGAATGTTTTGTTGCAATGAATGCATGTTTTGTTGTGGCTCTCTTGGGACAGATGAAGAACCAGTTTGTCTTTCTTCTTAAAAGTAGCATCACATTGAGAACATTTATAGAGATCTTCGTTTTGATAATCTCTTTTGACTTCAGCATGATTCTGATGATGAGACGCTATGTCATCTAAAGTAGAAAATGATATGCTACAAATATGGCATGAGTACACTGGTTCTTTATGCTCCGTTGATACATGATTTATAACTTGTTCTATATTTTCAAACAGGCTTACGCAGTCTCCTTGAATGCATTTAAATCTTTTTAAAGCCACGTGATTCTTTAAATGGACTCTGAACTGGTTGTAATTTGAAAATATCTTGTCACAGTAAATACATGAATAACTTAATGCATCCACATTCATAGTTTTGGCAGTTGTTTGAGAGACACCTTCTGGCCACACTTTGTGGGATACTTCGTGTCTTGGCAAATGAGAGTTTTGATTAAAACAACGACCACAAATTAAACATTGATATGGTTTTCCGCTGTGGGTTTTTAAATGAACCAATAAACTTTTTACTTTTTCGAAATGTTTTTTACATATATTGCAGTACAGATCACTGCTGCTTGATGCAATAGGCTCGGCATTGTTAGGGATCGTCTGAGATTGAGGAGTCGATGGTTCATGCTGTTTATTAACCTCAATGTCGATTAAATTTCCTTCTACACATTTAGTAGAATCCTCTGGCACCTCAGCTTTTGCACATAATTGTCTCTTTTTATGTTCCAGAAATAATGGTAAATATGTAAAAACCAACTTACAATTACCGCAAACAAAAAGGTCATTTGTAGAATCTAATAACATTATCTGAGTCATCGATAATCAGAGTATTGTTTTATTTTACAAATAATGACAAAAGAAATTATGAAAATTAAAAACATGAAATCGTCGAATTTTAAATAGGGATGTCAAGTCCGTCTACAAAAATCGATTTTGAGATCGATTTCGAATCGTGGTGAAAAGATCGATCCAAAATAGTCGGCACAGAAAAGATCGATTCACAAAAATCGATTCAAAATCGGAACAGAAATTCACACAATTAATTAGCGTTACTTAATTTTCATTTATATTGGTAATCTGGGCAAAAATGCATTAGTGTTAATTTTTCCTGAGTTTATTGTAAAAGTAAAGTAAGTTATTTTCTCGTAAATGGAACAATAATTAAAATATTTGTTAAAGTTTTATTGCGAAAGTAACTTAAAATGTACATACATAATACAAATACAAAATTCAATTTTAATTCGATTATTATTATGTTAATATTATGTACTTTACAATATTTCGCAATTACCCACTCCAACTTCCAATAATAATTCTGAATTTTGAAATCAAATACTTGCCGGAAACTTAATTAAATGTAGGTTCTCTTTTTAATTGTATATTCATATACCGGGTGTAAATAGAGTGCGACCATTAAATGAAACCACATATTCTTTTTTATTTTTATTGATTTATTACACTTTTTGTACATTCACATATATATTTTACAACACATTTTAAAATAAAGGACATATATTTTGTACAATAATTTTGTACCTATTGCTTATAGCAATATCTCCCAGGTAACCTTTGGGTGGAAATAAAAAGAAAATATATTAACAAAATTAATAATAAAGAGGGGGAATGTAAATGCAAACATAAATTGCAGAGTGCTATTTACACGAAAAATAATAATATCATAATACATACATATCTCTTATTGTTTAACACATATACTTAAAAAATATACATAAACGTATTAAAACTAAAATAAAAATAAATATGATTATATAAATACATATACATACTTACTTAAATAATAATATGGGGGATTTTTTAGATGAAGTTCTATTTTGACGGGTATTCGGTATGGAAAAAGTACTTCACTTTGATTTTAAATGAGTTTACATCTTTTAGCTTTTGTACAGAAAGCGGTAAACGGTTCCAGAGCCGTGCAGCGTGAAAAGTAAAGGAGTCATTGTAAAAACCTGTTTTCGCTTCTGGAAGTGCCAATGTTTTGCTTTTGCACAGCCGCATCTCTCTACCGCTATCGGATAGAGAATCTTTCTCGCAAGTAACTGGGGGAAGAGGGGTTGTTAAGGACACCATGAAGAAGAGAAAGAATGTGAGCATTTCTGCGAAGACGAATAGGAAGCCAGCTTAACTGCGAACGGAATTCGGATACATGGTCATATTTGCAAAGAGAGAAATTAAAACGAATACAAAGATTCTGGAGGCGTTCGAGTTTATTGAGAAGTTCCTCAGTGTGACAAGAGTCCGCTTAATCTAAAATAGGGAGGAGAAATGATTGCGTTAGCATAATTTTGGTTTTGATTGGCAAAAAGCTCTGCAGACGCTTCATTGCGTGAAGAGTGCCATACATCTTCCTACTCAAGGATTCTACGTGAGGAGCCCAAGAAAGTGTTTTATCAAAAGTCACCCCTAAGTTCTTGACGGTGTCACTGTATGGTATTACAGTACAACCAAAAATAACCTTGGTAATATAGCTATTGTCTACTTTAGCTAGCATTCTTGAGCTACCAATGACTATAGCTTGTGACTTGCTAGGATTTATTAAGAGACCGAAAGCCTTCGCCCACTCCGCCAGTACCTGTAAGTCTTTATTCAAAGATTGGATAGCTTCATTAAGGCCCTCTACGGGTGCATTAACATACAGTTGTAGATCGTCAGCATAGAAGTGGTAGCGAGAAGATAATTGTTTGGCAAGGATGTTTATAAATACGGAAAAAAGTAATGGAGACAAGACGCCACCTTGCGGTACACCAGTTGTTAGCGGGCACCAATCCGAAATAATATCGTTTACCTTTACGCTCTGCTGGCGACCGCGAAGATATGATTCAAACCAAGGAACAACGGCTGGAGAAATGTTAAGTGTGCGTAACGCCCCCAGAAGCAGGTCAAAGTCTACTGAATTGAAAGCATTGCTGAAGTCGAGCAATGTAAGAACTGTGAGATGTTGCTTATACATATTGAAGTGGATGTCATCAGTGACTTTGACAAGGGCTGTTACAGTGCTATGACCTGGGTGGAAACCTGACTGTAGCGGGTTAATCAAACTATTATGAGAGAAAAATTCACTTAATTGAATATGGACAAGTTTTTCAAGGACTTTGGATAGAAAGGGAAGAATAGAAATATGGCGGTAATTTTTAAAGAAAGTAGGATTTGTGATTTTAGGTAAGGGGATAACAAAAGCTTGTTTCCAAGTGGAAGGAAATGTACTGCTGGCCAGTGAATTATTAAAGAGTTGTGTGAGAGGAGGCAGCAACACATCAAGGATGGGAATAATCATATCTAAGCCTATGTTATCACACCCCACTGCTTTTGAGGAAATGGATAGGATACACTTCTTAACATCTTCCGCCGTGACTTTTATAAAAACGAAAGATTCATGCTCAGGAGTAGGCAGATTGTAGAGGTAATTTAGAGAATTAATTTTCGATGAATCATCGACAATAGTCGGAGGTGTTGTAAAGAATTTATTAAGACCATTAAGATCTACATCGTCAGATGTCGAAGTGGAAGGTTTACCGACTCCTAGAGTCTTAAGAAATTGCCATATGTTTGTGTTGTTACATTTATCAATAGTGGAATGAATGTGACGTCTTTGAGCATCTCTACACACTCTATTGCATCTGTTCCTGTACTGTTTAAATAAGATTAAGTTTTCCTCTGCAGGATTGGCCTGATATTAAGCACTCGCATGGTCACGCAATGCTTGAAGCCTTTTTATTTTAGGTGTAAGCCAGGGAGCTGGGGGATGCTTTACAGTGACTGGCCGAAGGGGTGCATGCTTGTCATATAGATCAGTAACAATTTTGTTGAAAGCTACTACCTTTTGACTAGCGTCATCAATTTCATTAAAAACTGACCAGTCAATGTTGGTTGCATCCGTAAGCAGCGCGTCTTTGTCAATCGTACCAAAATTACGCAGAAGAAGAGAACGCTTAACGTATTTAGGGGGCCGGATTTTATAGGAGAGATAAATAAGGTGATGATGAGAGAAACCAGCTGCAGGAAACTGACCATGTACTGCCACACGATCAGTTGATGACGTTATTATTAAGTCTAAAAGGGATGGAACACAATTGGGAAAAAAATGAGTAGCCTTAAGTGGCAAGATATTCAGATTGAGAGAACTGATAAGAGACTGCAGTTTTGCCGAACGAGAGTCCTGTTTCAGGAGACAGGTATTAAAATCACCCAAAATAATAGTGGGATCGTACTGTGAGCAGAGTGCATCAAGGAGGTTTTCGAAAGAAGAAAAGTAATCAATTCTGAGATTAGGGCTATATAAGACACCTAAGAGAACCTTCCTGTAATTAAGGGTAACTTCTAGAAACAAATGCTCAGCTGATTCAGAGTATACTGACGGAGATTGGCTAACAATTTTATACGGTATGTGACTACGAAGGTAAATAGCAACTCCACCACCCCCTTTATTTGTACGATCATTGCAAATAAGCTGAAAACCAGGAAGTGAGACAAGAGTAGAGGGGAGAGTGGGTTTAAGAAGACTTTCTGATACAAGAATAGCGTGGATGTTAGGATTGTTCTCAAATGTGGAGAGAAGATATGGATAATGTGCATCCAGGCTTTGAGCATTGATATGCACAATTTTCTTTTATAAAACTTTTGAATTGCGAGAAGTCTGCAGCTAGGGCAGCAACGTCTGGGCAGCTACTACTGCTGGGAGCTGCAAAACTTGCTATCCGTTCTTCGTAGCTTGACATACCAGCATCAAACTTGTCCCCAAGAGCCCTCAGTGTCACCTCAAGTGCTGAATTTCCGACATTGCGACTTGTGTATGTGGCACTATGTGACAGTTAGTTTATTGTTGAAATCACTGAACTGTTTTCTGAGAAATTTGTGTAGAAATGTACACTGGCACTAGGAGGTAAGATTTATTACTAATTGATCATGATACAACTGTTATATATATACTAAAATAATTAAAATAAATAGAGCTCTTTTTTTTAATTGTTGTCTCTAGAACTACCCTCATTTTTCTACTGACCCTTCTGAACCACTTTTCCCGAGAATCATACCCGTGGAACAAAAATTCGTTTCACGGACGACGCTCTCTCTAAACTCACCTGTATGTCGGTGCGTTAGGATTCACGCATTTTTGTTTGGAACTCAATTATTTCCTAAACTAAGGGTATCCGCGGGTATGATTCTTGGGAAAAGTGTCGGTAGAATATGTGGTTTCATTTAATGGTCACTATTTACACCCGGTATATTCATATTCTTTGTTGCACACAGTTATTAATATATACAAGTAGCCTTAAATTAAATGTGCTATATGTGAGCTATGTAAGTGATTTGTTAGCAAATTTTTCCGTTAAACCGCAAAAAAATCTCGTCCACGATTCTGCGGTTTTATGGATCAATTCAAAGATCGAATCGCTTGGAAAAAATCGATCTGAAATTAATTTTTTTGGCACGTATAGCAGCATTTTGCAATAACCAAACGTTAGCAGCTATAAAAACCATTAGCAGTTTCCATAACTATCTATTGTCGATAGCGGTTTTTTCATGCGCAGCTTGGCCGCTGCCTGCTACTCAAAAACGGTCGGTTTTCTCAATAACGATTCTTTCATGCGTTATGTCAGCTCAGCTGCTACCCGCTATTCATACTTTAAAACGGTTTCGTGATTGTGGGGCAATGGCAAAAACCGCCTCCGTTGGCCGTAAATTACTAGCTAGATCAAATTCAGGTTTAGGACTGCCAGCAATATTTAAAAAAATATGTGTACCAATTCATAATATTTTATACAATTTAACCCGAGAACCACTCAACGGATTTTGATGCGGTTTTCTTCATCATCGTCAACCTGGTCAACATATAAGCTATCCTTATAGCCTAATAAGGGGTGTTAGTAAAATAACACGAGGTGTTAATAAAATAACACCAAAGGTCAAAACGGGACAGAGAATAAATAAACACGGGCAAAAGACTAGTATTATACAGGCGATTACGATTCGCTCATTACTTAATAAAATTAAATGTGTCTTCTTTATGTGGTGAGCCCTATCGCCGTTCTTCGGGCACAAATTCACGCTTTTTAGGGCATGCAGGTTTCCTCACAATGTTATCCTTCACCGTTTAGCAAGTGGTAAGTATTAAATACTATGCACATAAATTCAGAAAAACTCATTGATGCATGCCCGGCCGGGGACTGAACCTGGAATCTCAAAGATTGGGCCAATTTCACCGTTCGCTTCGAAAACCGAGTTCAATAAAACTAAGTTTAACCAAAACCGAGTTTAAATGGTCAACTATAGTCTAACAGATTTCACCAGCTCATTTTGATCCCGTTTACGTAAACTCAGTTTTCGTCGCAATCACAGACGAAAACCGCGACGCGTTTTGTGTTTGCATCGTGTAACAGCGACCTGCTGCGACTATTTAAAGGTTGTCAAGCAGTATTTAAACGTAGCTGTCACAAATGAATGTTCGGCTCGCTGCTTTCTAACCTCTGAATTTTCTGTATCAAAGGTATTCATTCGGAGTCATTTGTTTGGTGTTATTTATTACGAGTTTTACGAGAATTAAGGATCTATTTTTCATTATTATTAGCCTTTGTGTTACGGGATATCTCGATAATGTCGTCGAAAAGAAAACGGGACCCGACGTTTAATATGAGTGAAAAAATGACTTTAATCGATGTAGTCGAAAGACATTTCGATATTGTGGAAAGCAAGAAGACCGACACCTTTAGCGTTCGCAATAAAAACGATGAATGGCGTCAAATCGCTATGGAATTTAATTCCACCTCGAGCATCCATCCCAGGGAGTGGACAGTGCTAAAAAACTGCTGGGAAAACCTTAAAAAGAGAGCCAAGCAGCAATTAACTCAGATAAACCAGCATTTTTTAGGAACAGGTAGGACTACTATTTCCATTCTTTCTACAGATTGTTTATCATAAATTGTAACCTACTTGTATGTTCTAATGGTTACATTTTTTTAACATCTTTCAGGAGGAGGCCCACCAAAAAAATTTGAAGATGATCCAGCCATAACACGTGTGCTTGAATTAATTCAAACAAGAGTGTCAGGCTATGTTAATTGCTATGACTCTGATGGCACTCGTATCTTAGGTAGATATTTGTTCCTTATAAATATTTAGACCATATTTATAGAACTAAACTTGATGATATGTCATGGTATAAACAAATTGATAAATTAATAAATACTATGATCGGTTTAGCTAAAAGTCTTCATTCACCCAGATGAAGGTAGTCTGAATCTGCTGAAACTCGTTGGTTATATCATAGTATTTATTGAGGTGAATTGTTTGTTTACATTATTTAGAACATGAAATATTAATGGTACTCATATAAAATTATTTGGTAATCATAAAACTGCATCTTTTTCAGATACTAACAGCTGTGCGTCACAGTTGCAATCCAATGAGGTGCAGATTGCAACTACCTGCACTGAAACTAAAAGCACATTAACACAAAGCTTAGCACAGCCCGAAGAGCTGGTGAATACTACCTGTACTGAGACTCCAAACAGCACGTTCACTGTAAGTATGCAGAACTCTATTTAAAACTATTTGTGTTTGATTTATTAATTTTCATGTCCTATAATAACAAATACCTCATTATTGTGATTTCATGTAGAACTGGTCTCAGTATACACCCAGCATGCTGAGAGATTCAAGGAACCCAGTTCTGTGCCCATCACCTGAAGTACTTGTGGTGGACCAACAGCTGTCTACACAGTGTGATCCGTTGGACGCAACACATGATACAATCATCACTCCACAAAGGTGAGGGCATTATAACTTATACATTATTATTTTATTTTATGTCTCCCAGAGGGGTAGGCAAAGACTACAGATTTCCATCTGCCACGATCCTGACACACCTCTTGCTTCTTTTACATTCATCAATCTATTCATACACAAGCTCTTCTATTTTGTATATTGAAGTTATTTTAGATAGGTAACAACTAATGGTAAAGGAAGCCATCCTGAGGAAACAGTGGCAATTAAGCTATTTGAATGAGTTTAAAACAGTCTGGCTTGTGGTAATCTATGCTCAATTTATACCTTTCCATGTATTCTAGTATATATTTTTCAGGAATAATCTTAATGGTGCTGTAGCTTCAGTAACGACAAGCCGCAGGAGACCAGCTTTGAGGCGTGAGAGGGAGACGCAAAGTTTGGCCAACGAAAGAATAAATACTCTATTAAAGGCCAACACGCAGGCTGAGGAGCAACATCATATGAATATGAGAATTCTGCACCTCCAGGAACAAAGGGAAGAGGTTATGTTGGAGAAGGAGAAAGAGATGTTGGAGCAAGAGAAACTTAAAACTCAACAAGAGTGTGTTAAATTAGAATTATGCCAACTCGAATTAAAGAAATTAAAAAATTAAATTTTAGTTGAAGTACATTTATTTCAAATAGTTTATTTATGTATTATATCATATATACATATTTTATATATACATCATATTATGTACATATTACAGCTTAGAATTATAACACATATAACAGTCAATTTTAATGGTAAAAAATGCTTTTAATTTATAGAAATGGAAAATGTTCTCTCCACTTCAGACCCTTAATCAGGTGTGAGATTTAACAGAAATGCTTTTTTCTCTATAAATTTCAATTGGTTTGTATGTAGTGTTCATGTCAATTCACACAATAATTAAAAGGAAATTAGTTGAAAATAGAGTCATTTGCTTGCACAAGTATGCTTTATTAAAATAATATAAATAATGAAAAAGTGATTTTGTTTGATACTCTTTTATGTTAAAACTACGATTTCACTGAAATTTAGGATAGAGATAAATTATAAAACGGAGAAGGACAGGTTAGGTACTTTTAATTCTGAAAAATGCTCCCAATGTGGATCCCAGAGAAAAAGCTAGTATGAAATAATTGCTAAATTTTTTTTTAAATTTATCATAATTGTCATCAGTATTTATATCTGCATCAGTTATTTGATAGCACCCATATGCATCAAAAGGTATACCAGCTCATATTTATTGTCTTGTTAATCTGGAAAAATAAAAATGGAATCTTCAATAAGTACATAGAGATTATTGACACTATTTTTAAATTACTTTGGTGTAAACTTACTGTGCAAAATAGTTTGTCACAAGCTCCGTACGTCTTCTAAAATTTGGATTGCTCCTTTGTATTCCTGCATCAATGATTCCATTATTAATATTGCCTTGAGCTAATATTGCATCCCAAGATGCTGGATTTATTACTTGGATATCATTAGGAGGTGTGACTTCATCACTTCTTCGTGCAATATTGTGTAATACAGCTGTGGCAATTACTATGGGAAAAGAATTCTGAACAGAAATACCTAAACCAATAGCCATGGCTGGGAAACGCCTTTTCCAGACCCCGAACAATCTTTCTACACAATTCCTTGTTCGAATTTGAGACTCATTGTATAAATTTTCTGCAGCATTATTACATTGTTGTAATGGTGTCATCATGTAACTGTTACATGCATAGCCTGCATCTCCAACAAGAAGAGCATTTCCATATTGACCCTGTTCAAACATTGCTCTTCTGTAACAGTTGCTGAAAATATATGAGTCGTGTGTTCTCCCTGGCCACCGAGCAACCACATCAGTGAATTCTAAATTAGCATTGCAGATGGCCTGCACATTAATTGAAAAATAGTGTTTTCTGTTACGGAACATTTCTGGATCCTCTCCACCTGCAATATAAGTTTGTGTGCATGAGTAAAATAACAACATAATGCATTTGGACACAATCTATACTAATACTAAAGTCAACTACTTTACATTAAGGTTGTTGACTAAAGTAGTAAAAAAGTTGTCAGTAAAATAATATTCTTTCAAAATATTAAATCAATTAATTAGTTTATTTTATTACTATTGTACTGAAGCCAAAATTAAAATTTTTTGTATGACAAAATATGCCCAACCTGAAATGGGGCAGAAATTGAATAAATGCAGGCTAGTAAAAATAATACTGATTACCTGGGGATTTAATGAACTTCACATGAGTGCAATCAATAGCACCAATAACAAATGGAAATCGAGCCCTCTTATAAAATTCAGTTTGTGTCCTGCGGATCTCTTCGGGTGACTCAGGAAAGTGTATGTGATTGAGACTGAGAGAAGCAATAGCAGCACTAACTCTGTGGACGATTCTATGTGCAGTAGACATGCTAAATCCACATAAATCTGCAGCAGTCATTTGATAGCACCCAGTTGCATAGAAACGTAGAGCACATAGCAACTGATTAATGGGAGACACACTGTTATTTCTGAAATAAAAAAACATTAGATAGGTACCTGCTTTTAAGGTTCTGCTAAATAATAACCAATGCATATAATGGTGTTATTAAAGTTCACCTTGCATAACTGTAACCATCCCTTGTCTACAAAATTATATAGGCAGGTATTTTCCAAAAGGGGCCAAAATGTTGATAATATTGCAAGTCCTGGATCATGCCTCTTTATCGACACTGACAATATTTTAATATTTTAATTGATACCTACTTAAATTATCTCATTCCAGTCACCAAGTACATACACTGAAGTAGGTATAAGCTCAATAATTAGATACTTATGTAGAGCTGTCCACCGAAGGTGGGCGAACGCGCTTTACAGAGATAAAATATGTTTTGGTACTTACATGTTTGTAGGAAACTCAATTTTATCTTCAATCGACTCCAATACAGACAGAACTGTTGGTTTCGTGAGACGAAATCTTGTGACAAAATCTTTGTCATCAAGGGTGTCGAAGTGTTCTTCTCTCTCACGTATCCATCTCGGACGACGAACAACAAATTCGTTCTCATCATCACTATTATCTTCAAACGCTAGTGCCAGCGCTCTTCTCATTCTTGATTTTTAATAACGAAATGTAAAAATTATCCGCAAAATTATAAAGTGACATATCTCTAAACTCGGTTTACGAGCTTGACTGTCCAAAATCGGACGTTCAGATTCAAAACTCCGTTCAGCTTAAACTGCGTTCAGTTTATGTTGGCGAAATGCTCTAAACTCAGTTTAGTGCGTAAACTGAGTTTACCTTGAATTGATCGAGTTTAGTTACAGTGGTGAAATCAACCCTTATTAAGAAGCCAGCGTTCTACCCCTGAGCTACCCGCCGCTCAGAACAATCCTGAGAATTCTTTCTTTGTAATAAATAGTAAACAGACGTTGCGTTGTTTTTGTTGGACTATTTCCAGTTTTCTACAATATTTGCGTTATCTCACACAATACGCAAATGAAATTTATAATTTGCGCCCTTCACCAAAGGAATATTTTTGCTTGAACTATTCTTTAGGGTTCGTATAAACATTTACAATTGCAATGCAATATGATGGGTAATCAAAACTCGACTTTCTGTCGCAGAGATAGAGTGTATTTACGTTTGTTGAATTGTATTGTTAACATTACGCTTCGACCTTGCTTTTGTGTTCCGTCCCTTTTAAATGCTGGTCATTAATGTAGAGGTAATAAAGCCATTCTTACCATAAATTACCTTCTTTAGTCCGGTTTTACGCAGATGTTTGGAAAGTAAAAAAACTAGACAAGTGTGAGTCAGACTCGCCCTTCGTGGGTTCCGTTAAAGACTATATTTCTTAGGATTTATATCCATCCATCCATCCATCAGCCTGTTCCGTCCACTGCTGGACATAGGCCTTTCCAGGATTTCGCCACTCTTGGCGGTCCTCCTGGAAGAAAATTAGGATTTATATACAAATGTATATTTTTAAAATTATTCCCTTGCCAAATTTTATAGTTGTAGGTCAACGTACAAAACCCTATAAATTTTGATTCCCTTGAAGTAGCGAAATATATGTTTTTTGCAGCATAAATGGCCGTATCTTTTTTCACATTAACTTGGTAGTTTGATTTTTTCACAACTTCAAGGGTCTGTAAATTTGAGTATATGTTTTTAATATTTATTAAATAAGACACTTGCATGGTTTTAATTTCAACTCGATACCTCTACGCGTTTCTGAGATAAAGAATTTTGACTGACAGATGGACGGACGGACGGACGGACGGACAAACAGACAGACAATAAAGTGATCCTATAAGGACTCCATTTTTCCATCTTGAGGTGCGGAAACCTAAAAATTTAAAAAAATATATGATGGTCTACAGAATATTTAGAATGATATTGCGAGAGTAGAATTTTTATTTTTTTACTTTAAATTTGAAATTTACAAAACAGGGTCCAAATAAGACTAAGATCCGATTTAATTCAATAAATATGCAAAGAAACAAATTGTTACTTAATCAAAGTGAATATATTATAACGACTAATGAGTTGGAGGAATAATTTTGTTTATAACTGTATTTATTTATTTTAAAATGTAATGATTTTCACACCATATTGACAGAAAGGTATAAAAAATATTAACCACTGAGCTCTTGAATAGCTGGCTGGTTCTTATGATTTTATGACTTCCTATGACCTACGAACACAAAATATCTTTTTTTCTTAGATCGTTTGTGGAAAACAAATCTAAAACTAGTGTATCAAGGTCTATTTTCTAAAAATGAAAACATTGCTTTTATCTTATGCTTGTTTTGTTTCGATGTATATAATAATATGTAGCAATGATTGTATAACAAGCTAAGGACATGATTTGAAACTGTTTTTTTATGGAATGATAAATCTAGGGCTTGGAACCTAGCGCTTGATGATTCAGAAGTTGAAACATTTACTTTATTTTCTGTAGTTTTATTATATTTAAAACATAGTTACTAAAAAAATACATTAGTAACTGTGTTTTAAATATAATAAAACTACAATAATTTCAGGCCAATACTGGTAAAGTAAAAAATATATTTATTTACATTACTTTATTTTCCAAAGTTAACTTTTATACAGTACATTGCATATTGTTATTATTTCGTCTACATAAGTGTAACAAAACGTTGCAAATAAAAAATAGAGATAAGGCTCTTTTTTAATTATTTTATTAAGTATATTTTATAAATATGTCATAAAAACAACCAACCTCAATCGCAAAAACAAAAACTTATTTTTGTTAATTAACTAAAGCATAAAAAGAATCTTTAAAATTGGTTTACATTTAACGGAAATCTGAGGTAACATAGTACAAAAAAAACAACAAATATGAAGTACGTAAAATAAACTGTTTACCGTATCTTGTTTTTATTTCCAACGAACATAGCCTTAAAATAATGCTTTTCCTAAACATTTCTATGATCAGCTGATCTTATCAATAATAAAACAGATAGGCACAAAAACTTACAAAGATCATTAAGAACTGTAAAAAAAATTTATGGTTGAGCGTGACTGTGAATGACAATTGTCAGACAAAAACTAGCAAGGTGGGTGGGCTGTCGGAAGCGTTGCCACTCAATCACTCAGTGTTGCCACCTCGATTTTATTGTTGTCGCTAGATTTTTATAAGAAAGTCACCAGATTACCTAAAATTTCATCAAAATGTCGCCAAATGTATGGAATACCGGTTTGAAAAAAGTCACCAAAACGTATGAAATGGTTGTTTTATCAAGTCGCTAAATGGACTGCAATTCCGCTAGATCTAGCGACAAAGTCACTAAGGTGGCAACACTGCAATCACTGAGTGTAGCCGATGTAAACCGAAAGTCTCCGATTCCGAATAGCAGCTTTGTAACCAGATCAAATTATGATGTCCCTTTATCTATGACCAGTTCCTAATATGCATTGACATGTCAACTTAGTAACATAATAACGGCACGGCTACCGGACGAAGTTAACAGAACGAATGTTTCAGTTATAAAACATCTGTTACTGCCGAATAGCGCTGCTATTTTGAATAAACAGTTTTCACTGAACCAGTAACGAGCTAACCGTTATCGACGCAATAGCTGCTAACGTAACTGTTTACGTTTCAAAACGCCCACTTCTAATCTATAGTATGTTCGATTTATCATGATATGGGTGACAGTTCGTAATTTTCCGTTTCACCTATACTACTCACACCATACTACATACACCCAGGTGCAAAAGAAAATATTAGGTTTTAGAAAGAATGTATATCATTATTGCAAAAATACAATAAATTATTTATCTATAAATCGAAACAATAATCACAGTGTATTCGTCAAATTTAACAAAAAAAGATTCAGAAAAGAATAATGTCTTTTTGCTACTTGATGCGTGGATCGGAACGCTAACCCATAGGTACGGACACTACATAATCGAAAATATATCGATGAATCGGTGCGACCATCATATAGGATCGCGTCAGTATGAGTACATCTTGTATACGGTTTGTGTTTTCGTTGCGGTTGCTTTACGTGCTATTTTTTTTCACGTTTGTTACAGTTTTTGTTGATTTTTTGTTTTGTTATTGGTGAAATTCCGAGAAAAACAAAAAAGAAATCTTTGAACTCTCAAGCTCTGGAGTTATTGGTTCGTATAATTTAACTAATTTAGTAATTAACAAAAATAGTTTGGAAAATCAAAGATCAATCAAATAAAAAATCGATTTGATAGCCCTTGCTAACGTTCTCGATACTTGAAAAAATCGATTCTATTTCGTTAGGGCACATAACTATAACTGCCAACTTTGAACTGCCACCAATACTGCCACCCATATCATGATAAATCGAATCGAACATACTATAACAACAAATAACAATCACAAATCAAAATAAAGAGATATGTACTACAAGATACTACAACAAATTTATTAACTTGTGCACTTTTCAAGTTTCTCCATAAAATCTGTCTGGCAAAAGTAAAAATACCAGAAGGTTCATTTTAGATACATTGTACTAAAAATATCTTAGACTTAAAAATCAAGATGACAGTAAACAATACAATAGCACATCAAAGGCTGATACTTAGCGGTGATCGTGAAAGGTTTGTAGGCATTCCATGTAGATACTTATTAGGTACTGTATGATGATCAATCAAACATCTCTTGAGAATTTTAATACAAGAGACTTGTGAATTGTTCTAACCATCTCATAATTATAGTCTGTCAAAAAAGTGTTGAAATGAAAATACACTGCTTATTAAATACAACAAATACCATTTGAATCGTCGTACTTTTAACTCTAGTGATGGTCAAGATTAACAGCCAGATAATAACTCTGCCTGCTACATATGTTTCCTCAGTGACCTATTTTCTAAACCCTAACCCTAATGACTGCTTAGACCATATTAACATATTATAAACCTAGTATGAATGTATTTTTCCAGATTTAAAGAGCTTTTGCGCAGACGCTTAATAGAATGTGGTTGGAGGGACCAAGTAAGAATGCTCTGCAGAGACGCAGTTAAAGAAAACGATGGGAACAATGTAACTTTGGACATGTTGGTGACCCGTGTTACTCCACGAGCCAGAGCATTAGTCCCTGACACGGTGAAGAAAGAACTACTGCAAAAGATAAAAACTCATCTCTTAACCCAAAAAGATCAGTAGGAATTTTCTTTGAGTGCAAACCATATTTAACTTGGTAACTATATTAAATAACTTGAACACAAATAGATATGGAGTATCATTGAACCTTGTGAAATAAGAATAAGATCTATCAGAAGGACTCTTATGTCAGTATACTCACTTATGTATATATTTGAGGGGTGGGGGAGGGGAGGAGTTCTCCCCCAAAAGGGGGAGTGTCGGTATATAGAAAAAATTTGAAATTGGTGACTTGAAAATACAAATTTGAGTTACTGTTTAAAACTAGCTAGCTCCGCTCAGCTCTTTATTTTATCTTACATTTACACGCTCATCGTAGCACCTATTTTTTTACTTTTGGTGAAAGACCCAAAATTACTTCCGCAAGCGCTTTGGCGAATGAAATAACGCAATATACTAAGTTTTTTGAGCCAATATTTACGAAACAAGTCATGAAATCGCACCATACGACATTTTTTCGAGGTTTTATTAAGTTTCTTAACTATAATTATTTTTTTTGAGAAAACTGTACATTTCCGACAACTGAAATTCCGTGAGATTAATAACAATAACAAGAGCTATTCAGGAAAAAATAATGAAGGTACCTTTTTGAGTATACTCTCATGAGAGTCGAGCCAATCTATCCCCTTAAAATATTTCTGCAACATGCACAAGGAATTGACATTGCCCTTAGTCATCTTACTGCCCAGGAACATGGAAGACCAAATGGTAATACAGCCCTATGGCCAATGACACAAAGAATATTTCAATGCCAAAAATTTTATTTTTGTGCAGAGCAAAATTATGATGTTTCACTGCAAGTGTAGGCAATGAGTACTAATGAGAAAAGAAACTTATTCACAGGTCATGTCCTACATGAGCAGTATAGAGGGTGTCAACTGATATATCCATGTCACAAATTTAGTCAACATAACCAGCCTGATTTATGAACTGCATCTACAAAACGCACTTTTGCACATAGTTATAAATACCGGGTCTAAATAGAGTGCGACCATTAAATGAAACCACATATTCTACCGACCCTACTGAACCACTTTTTCCAAGAGTCATACCCGCGGACAGCCTTAGCTTAGGAAATAATTGAGTTCCAAACAAAATCGCGTGGACCCTAACTCACCGACATACGGGCGAGGTTAGAGAGAGCGTTGACCTCAAACAGCTGCAGGTTTCACGGACGACGCTCTCTCTAAACTCGCCCGTATGTCGGTGCGTTAGGGTTCACGCGTTTTTGTTTGGAACTCAATTAAGCAAGCAAGCAATTAAGCAAGCTAATGTATACTCTAAGGTAAAACCCATTTTGTGGCATTACACATCAGAAGATAATATATTTTTGGCACATAGCTATTATTATGTGCAAAGTTCTTAGAAAAATATACATCAATATGGCAAAAATAAAATGCTACGTGAAAGATAATTTGAATTTAAAAAAATTAAATTATGTTTCTTATTCTCTTCAATTTTATATCACTCAAATTGCAAATAAGTTGTACTGGTTTAAAAGAAAAACAGTTCTTGCTGCATGAATTTTATTGAAATGGTCTTTATTGTCATTAAAAGTCAGAGCAAGCTCATTCAAATTTTGGTAGAATTTTGAGGCTTGTTAAGGCGCATAGGCATGCCACCGTTTTAGTACAAAATTTGATAATCCGTTTCTCTGTTGTTTTTCATCATAGACTAAAGTTTAAGAACTCTATAGTTTAATACACGCATTTACGAGGACACTATTTGGCTGAAATGTAAAATTTTGGTATAGGTACAATTTAGGGCAAGAAAACAACTTTGTATGTAAATCTATCCAGCTAGATATCTTTAAAATAAAATCACTATTCAAAATTATGGCAAAACAGTGCCTTTTAAAATATCAGTACCAGATGATAGAGGTCTTAAACTTTGGTCTATAATGAAAAACAACAGAGAAACGGATAATCAAATTTTGTACTAAAACGGTGGCCTGGCTAGGCGCCTTAAAACTTGGCTTTAATTTAAGAGCAATGAAACTGATTAGACCCCAGCCCAAATATAGTATGTTGTCAATTTTGTGTACTTCATTAAGTTTAAATTCTTAGTTATGCAGGTAGTTAAGTATTCATTTGTCTAATAAAACACTCTGTTACAACCAACAGTATATTTTATTTATAAACATTTACACATTCAAGTTAAACAAAAATAGATATTGCTTACACATAATACTGCCATTAGATCCCATTTTTCAGAATGTCATGATAGGTAAAAGATAAGCTCCTTGTAAAATGCTGTCATGGGTTTACTTCGAGATTTCTCATTAAAATAAGCCACAGGGATGTACACTGAAAAATATACTTAGTGAATAAGAGCAATTAAAATGCTGTGTTCAAATATACATTTTCTGTGTAAAACCAATAAGAGGCATTTAAAACTACACTTGAGCAAAATAGTGTGTGATGCATGGGAAAAGTTAAAAATAATGTTAGGAACATTAATAGGTATGTACCTACTTAAATGCAAACATAGAATCAGGGCGGTAATTTTAAGAGTACACTTTTACTAATATTGCATAGGTCACATATTTCAAACCCGCAAAGTTATTTGGGTGGCCAGAAAATTGCTAACTACAAGGTATATTTACCTAAAATTCCACTAATATTCAACCCTGTGTTTACAATTAAACAATTGATGCCAGCTTAGATTTTCACAATTTTATCACGAGCGGATTATTTATTAATAAGATGAGCATGACATGTAGTAATTTTATATATTTTACATCTTTTTAATATTTCACAGTTGTGTGTATTGAGCACAAGATTTTCAAATCATGAACCAGTTTACAATAATTTAGGTACATACTGTAAGTTTTATGGCAGTATTTATACATTTCAGTTTAATAAAAGCTGTATCGTAACGCAATTTATCCGAGAAGAAAGCGAATTAAAACAAACTTGATGGAAATTCGCTCACTCTGCCTTTGAATATAAAACCAAGTAATTAGTAACAATTTTCAAATATAACAATAACACTGATGTAGCTTACACATAAAACTCTTTTAAATAGATACTATAAATAAATGCGATAAATTGGATATCTGACATCATGGTGTAATGAGCAACATTTTTCCTAATTAAATTATCTTAAAGCTCTTTACAATCCAATCTAATTTTAATAGGTACATTATTTTAATATGTACAATAATATACAAATGGAATGTAATTTGGACTGGTTTACTCTTAATAAGGTAAGAATTTATTGTAGCTTTATCAATATCAGTACTCACTTAGCTAATAATGAATAGTAACTAGTATTGAAACTAATTATTTAAATTTTCAGTACTAGGTACATATTTTACATAAAGTAATTGATCAATCAATTTCCACAAATACTGCTGTTACTAACTGCTGAGCAAATTCAGGAGATTCTCTAATATAAACACCCAAAACCTATACCCATTTCTTTAAAAAATATATAATATTCTCATTAATTTAGAAAAAAAAAAATTAATATTTACTAATTTTCATGTCACCAAGAGAAGCAGTAAATTAAATTTCACTTAGATACAGGGGCCTTCATTAAAAAGTGCAGTTTTGCTAATCTATAGCTAACTTGTAACTGAAAAATAGCTAAATGCTTCTTAGTAATACGTCACTCTTTACTAAATAATCGTGTAAAAGAAAATATTATAGGTAAAAAAAAACAAATCCAAAAAAATATAAATTAAAAGCAGAGTTTCCTTGTATGTACTGTACGTACCACATACCTAGCTAGAGTATATGGTTCTTAGTGTGCTGCGATTTTTATAATGAAAATAAAGCTATATGGCAGCTTTCCCTAAAAAATAATATGGACTTTTCTATTTAACTTACTATTCAAAAATATACAAGAACTTGTTTGTTATGGACACTTAAACGGTAGAATATTTTTTTATATTAACATCCATTCGAAATTCATATCACAACCATCGCACACATGTGCTATTTTTTATTCCTTTGGCCATTTACTGATATATATTGAAAAAAAAAAACATATTTCTCACAAACTAAATAGTAGGTATGTATTATTATATTAATAAAATCAGATCCATTTCACGAGATATGGTACAGTTAAAAACCAATTGACTTTTACTTATAAAAACAATATAATTATACATAATTATGTAACAATAACAGGTTTTAACAAAATGGACAGAAGATTACAATCTAATTCATTCATGAAAGTGCTCAAGCAACTAAGATACACACTAGTGTCGATTCGGTGTAACACGACTTAACTTATTTGTAAGAAGAATTAAACTTATTTTAAGCGTCCTGTCCTTGTCTTTTCGATACAGAAAGAAAAAGATAAGTATAGTCATGTCAAATAAGTCGTGTTACACCGATACCACTCCCTATTTTATAACAAAGCATAAAAAAATAATATTTTTATGATGTCATCACGGTCCAACTAAGATTCCTATCCATTACACTGGCTATCTTACCTAAGTTCATTCAAGTAGAATTGCGCCTTTGTTCACGATTAACGAATAAACTTGATTAAAAAAGCTGCGCGTTTACGTAAACACTTAGCACTCATGTTTTAGGTACAAATTATTATGGCCAACCTCTGTAACCCGCGAAACTGAATCACAGCAAAATAAAATTTATAGTGTTTTTGGCGGTAAGGACGAAGTTTTCCTAAATAAGATTTATGCGAAAATATTGTATCGCTATTAATATTTGGCTACATCCTGTGATGTTAATGTAGGAAATTCTGCTACAATTCATTGCTCAGCGAGCCACAAAGTTTTGCTTTCCCACAAAAGCTGCTGTATTTCTCATCTCACTTATTAAGTATTTAAAATTCAGAGACTACACAAACTGGTAGCTGTCGTTTCAGAATATTAAATGTGTTTTTTGGAACTGTCCTCACGTTTTCGTTTCTCTTTGAAGCTAAGCGGCAACTTCAACGAGCTATCGATGAAATCTACACTCATTCTTAATACTTACTAACATTGATATCCCCTTTCACAAACAGTATGACAAAGGAGGTGAATTTTGAGAAAGTGCGAAACGGACGTCCCCTTAAAGTTGCCACATACACTCGGTCTACCGCACTAGACAGTCCGGCGATAGTAGACGATAAGCTGGCACTAGGTGGCGTGGTCTTGGGATGGCGCGGGTGGCGGGGCGCGGCGCGCTCGGGTCCGGGAGTGTGGCGCGCGCGCCACCAGCACTAGAGATGACGCCAGCGCCATTCGGACCGGAGCGCGGGACCCGCCGGGTAGTCTGGAACAAACGGGGAAACTGACACATTAATTTTAAAACAGAATTCATAATTTTTGAAGAAGTGTACTAAAGTGAAGATGACTTCGTCTCACCGTTTTTATTTATTCGGCTGCTACAGTTTTCGTCCTGTATTCTGAGTAATCCTCAATGTTTTCACGAACATAGACCCACTGCTCAACGCCCAATTATAACAGGATCATTAACTTCATCTAGGCTCCATGGCCGGGGACCGCCAAGAGTGGCTATATTTGGGAAAGGATTATACTAAGGATAGTGGACGAACACAGGCTGATGGATGGATGGATTAAAGTTATTTCCCGTAGGCTCGACGGCTAAAATCTGACTTCGGAGTGAGGTCATCAGTGGCTGATTTGATTACCTATAAAGGCGACTAGGCACGGGAATAGGCCGCCCAGATGTTAGAGGCGGCCATCTGCGCCCGCGGCCGGCGCGCGGCTGTAGCGAGAGCGCTATCTAGCTCAAGTTGTATGAAAATTGGCGTTGCGTTCGGTTCGGTTTCTGTTATTGGAGATTTTATTTTCACATAAATATAGAATTGATATTTACTGTTGGTTATCTCAACGTAGTAAACCACTAAACATCGATTCCATATTGTGTGAAAATAAAATCTCTAATCTCAGAAAAAACATACTTCTATGTGGGTTCAACTGAACGCAGCGCCTCACACAAATTGACATTTCTGCGCTGAAAAGTTCAGAGAAAAAGGCGGCTGGTATAGAATGGCTAATCCGCCTCTGAAACGTCACGCTATAAAAGACTTACCTGACAAGAACAGAAGTGACTGCCGCTAGTCCATCTCCCGTGGGCTCGATGGCTACAGGTCTGACGTCCGGCGCGCGACGCCGACGTCCGGTTAGTGACGTGATGGTACCGTTCAGGACGACCGTCACTGCCGCGAATGGACGCTTCGCCATGTGGAGCATCTGATACAAAATACTATGTTTTCAGTATTATTTCGATTTTAGAGCACTTACATTAGATTTTACGCTTCATTATTTATGAGTTGTATGGGCCAAAACACGTTTGAGCAACCCTAGGTCATGATTCATTATCATTACTCATGGTCATGCATGACCAACCGAACTCTGGTAAGCAAAATTAGGTGTTGTTTAAGTAGACACTAAAGCCGATTTTGAAGGCTTTGGTTTTAGTTTGACATTCATAAAATTAAACTTAGGTATGGTTAAAACGAAGAGCCATTTTCAAGTCAACATTTTATAAACGTCAAACTACAATTTTAGTTTGAAAGTCATAAGTTACATAACTTAGTGATTTTAACTTGTTTTGGTAATTTAAAGGCAGATTTTAGAGCTGTCATTTGATTGAATTTAAAAAATTTTGTTTGATTTAAGAGCATTTAAAAGACTTACTAATTTTAGTTGGTGTGCCCTTCAGAATAGCAAAATATAGTACTGTCACTTAAAATTACGTTTTTTGGTAAGTTTCTTAGATTAAAATTCAAACCTTCAAAATCGGCTTTACTGCCTTATTCGTCGAAATTGACAATTTGAGAGAGATCTCTTTGGGCGAAATATTAAGACATTTTAAGATAATGTTTCACAAGATAATAACTCACTTCAACCACGTGTCGTCTTCTAGCACGCCGAACGTCCGCCGCTTGCTTCGCCTTCCACGCAACGACGCAGGCGGCCAGAAATAAAAAGAAACACGAAAAGAACACGGAGAAGAACACAAACAAATCAATATGGAGCTGGTCTTGACGGAAGAAGACCAAACCGAAGCTGGCCGCCCCTTCATCCGTGTGCAACGATCTAATAATTATGTAGAACTTCGTATGTGTGAGGTCGTGGACGTTTTGCGGCAAGGTCAGGACTAGACGGTTGCGGAGATTCCTCACTCGCAGTAAAATATTCCTTCGATCTACCGTCACGTAAGTCGCTAGGTCTTTCGCCTTGTAATCAGCTAATGTGTACTCTGTTTTGTCGTAGTACCACGACATTTCCGGTTTCTCGTGAAAGTGATCGTCGAATGACGGCAATTTTCTGAACGGCTCGTGCTTGTAATAGGAGGGATCCAGTTCGACCGTGTGCGCTCCGTTTGTGGAGTTCACAGATACGACGAATGAGCTGTCGTTTGGACTGAGGTACAGGTCGACTGCTCCTTGCGTGATGTCCACTATGACTCGTATGTCGACGTTCATGTACCTTGGATTCACAGCTACGAATACCGTCTGGCCGGGGTATAAAGGACGGGGTTTGATCTTGCATTCATCTGGAAAGAAATATATCGTTTTAGAAGGTGTGATGTAAATGCTGTGATGGGAATAATGTGCCTTAGTTTCTCGAGAGGTATGTATGCCGTTATATTTTCGTGTTATTAGCTTGACCACACCAACGTTTGTTTAATAGCAAAACCGTTACGGATCGCACGTTGCCACAGCACTTGTCTACCGTTTGGCGTTAAATTTGACGCTTCCGTATGAAACAAAGTTACATAAGCGACAGTGACTGCCGTACATGTAGCATTAAAAACTCAATCAATATACTAATATTAGAAAATGCATATTGGGCAGTCAAAAACTGAAAAGAGTAAATCGTCGGCTTACTGCAAGAAGTCATTATCTGCAAAAATGTAGTTCCGAGATAATCGCGCTTTTAGCTTTCCCATCATTTTGGCCATAACTTCAAAAGTTTCAGTCATAGAGAATTAAATATTGAAGGAGAAATGAAATTTACGCCAAAAAAGGTTTTCCTATTTTTTAAATTAAAACAAAAAAGATAAAGACTTCTTGCTATTAACAAAATATTTATGCTTCAGACATAAAGACGAATATCTTTAGAACTACAATAGGTAAGAAAATAATGATGTCTGATTATTTTAGGGCTCAACGCCCTCTATACGCTGAGCTACCCAATGCAGTTAATAACTTCTTGCAAATAATGACTTCTTGCAGTAAGCCGACGAAATGGTATAGCAAGACCGACTCACCGATAGACTTCCCATCGAAACAGAGTTTATTCTCGATATTGATAGTCTTGTAGCACTGGTGTCCATTCCTTGGGTCGCCCATGTAGAGGTCCCGGCACTTGACGCACTGGTAGCGCCAGCACTCCTGCGCAGAGTTCTTGCTGCTGCTGGACGTTTGGCACGAGATGTCGCTCTCGGTGTTGTTGCCGCAGTTGCACTTCTCGCCGGTGACCGGGTCGCACGTGTCGCCGTGGCCGTGGCATTCGCATCTGAGGGTGTACACGCATCCTTAACACTACATATAAGGTCAGATTGAGCACCTCAGTTTGCATTAATCAGAACTGAACTCTACGACGTTTCCTTTTAGTTTAAAATAGCGCGCTCTCAGCCGTGGCTGTTACGACCACCAAGAAACATGCGCCCACAAAAACCTGCGTTTTTATTTAATAATTCTGCTTCTAGATTAAATGTTTTGAATATTCTAAGACAAACTGACGATGTCATTAGTTAACTTATTTTTAATACAAATTTCTAGGCTTTATGATTTAAAGAAGGCCACACTCGAAAAAGATGAAATTTAGAGGTAACTTCGTAATTTTTTTCTACCGAGCGGACATAAAGATTTTGCGGTTTTTCTAAAATGCATCTATCAGCCATATAGTCTACTGTCTATATTATTTTAATTATACCGATTAACAAAGTTACACAATGTGATATGCCCATTTGAAGTTGTGCATCTAGCCTTATACGGCCTCTGAATGTGTTTGTATTGTAGCCCTGGTGCATTTCAGCAAGTAAATGCTCAGAAAAGTTTATTTTCACTTAGTCCTGCCCGTGCTGTCTAATTTTATTTTACAATTTTTGTAATTTATTATAAAGTAAAAAGTTATGTGACATTGATGGATAAGTCATAATTAGCGTCTTTGCGTAAAACAAATTGTTAATATTTAAGATAAGTTTATTTAAAACAATGTTTCTCCAATTAAGCTGACATCTTGGGTCATGAAAATCTCTTTCTATTATGGTATTTTCATTCCTTTTAGGGAATGCAATCATGTATTTGGATGAGCGTGTAGTTAACTTTACTTTTGCGACCTAACCTATCCTTACAATTATTGTTAAACAAACAATACAATTGAATTGTTCTTATTTCAAGGAAGTTAGTAATATAAGTACATAACCTCATTCTGTTATCCATCGTGACTATGCTTTCTTTGCTCGTAGATGACAAGAGAAGCCGTCAGATATAAGCAACTTACGGCCGACAAGGATCCTTCAAATCCTCCGATCCTCTGAAATATCCCTCTATACACCGCTCGCACTTGGGCCCGTCCGTGTAGTTGGCACACCTCACGCATCTCGCTTTAGTCGAGGGCACGGTCTCTCGGTAGAAGTCGTCCCTCTCCGAGGTGCTGACGTCACGCGAGGTCGGCGCGACGTCGGTACTGTCGCTGGTGCAGACGCTCGTATGTCCGTGGCAGTACACCGAGCACGGAGTGCATTGACCGTTGTCCGTCGGGTCGCCCACGTACATCGGTTTGCATTTCTCGCATTGGTTGCCCTGTAAATCACGTGATTAAGAGGCTATGTAAATTTTATTTTTGTCACTCTCACTCCAAGCGAAAAAACGCGCAAAAAATAAAAAATGTGTTTTTAATTGTAGTTCCTTATCGCACGTTACGCTTCAGACACTTGGCGAATTAGAGCTAGGCCGAAAAATGTGTAAGACTTTGACCGTCACGACACTGTTGCTATAGTATGTGTGTTTACAATGTCTATGTATGTATATGTATTTAGGAATATTAGTAAAGTATAGACAAGCGGCGTGCGCGTCAGTAGCTACAGGAACTTCGTTCCAACCGGGTAGCCACGACACTAAAGTCGTTTGCAATAGAATCCAACAATCATGTAAACAAACCAAATTGTCACGATTACTCCGTAATCACATACATTTGACGATCAATTATGAACATAGTCTGATTTCAACGAACGCACCATTGTTTTCACATTATCTTCAACACGATTTAACTTGTATTTATAAGTTAAATTTGTTAAAACATTTGCAACGTAAAAATTTCGAAGTATTTGACAAGCTGTCATCTTAGTTTTTTACTCATCGAACTCTATAAGTCATTGAAAAGTTAGTGTTGTTCGTAATCTGAAGTTATCTTTTATTTTTAATTTAATAAATTATTTTAATTTAATATTATTTGAATACAATAAAAATTTTTTTTCAAGAGCTTAATATAATTAACCAAAACGGATTGTATCCTAAGCCATAAAAATAATGGTTAGTTTTTAAAAATTGACAGGTGGCCATTTTGTTAGAATTGTCATTCACAGTCATTCACTGTTCTGTGGGTTCGCTGTGCATTAGTGTTTTCTGTTTCCGTTTTCTGTTTCCGATTTCTACGACTTTGCATTCTCATTTTGGACTTTTGTTTTGCTTTACGATTTGGCTGGACATATTTTTCTTGGAACGACGACCTTTGCACGGCATCACGGACTTTGATATAGCATACGATTGGTATTTTTTCTCAAGGAGTAATCAGGAGGTAAGAATGATTTAGATGTATTACCTACAACGGAAATCTATTAGACGCACTTTAATATTGTATTGCCCTCGTAACTAATTATTTGAATAGATCACAATTACTGAAATGTATGTGTGTAAAATTATATTTGTTTTTAAGGTTATAATGAGCGAGCCGCAGCCAGGTTCGTCGGGGACTGCTCCGCCGCCGCCGGTCAAAAAACCAAAATTGGCTGTTAAAAAACAGTTATCGCAAAGGGAGAAAAAAATTTTGGTGAATATTTATAATCACTTGGAGAAAACCTCTCCTACATACCCATCAAAAATTTATAATTACGGTCACCGGCGACACTTCTGATAGTGATGATGACGAAGACGAAGATTTAAATTTGTTTTAATAAACACTTTTTTTATATATATTCAGTTTTATTTTATAGTCTATGGCTTATATATTTAATCTATTTAGTCAGTTTTATTTTAGTACCTATCCTACTATGGGCCATAGTCTATGACTTAAAATTAAAATAATTAGAAAAATAAATTTAATTAAAATTAAATTAGAACACTATGACATCACTATGGGCATAAACAATACGCTGTCAATGTCAGTCCGCCATACTTGTTTACATGATTGTTGGATTCTATTGCAAACGACTTTACTTGCAACTTCCTTCACGTGATAGTATTCAAACAATTCCTCACCATAGTGTTATTATGGCACTCGATACACTTGTCCAGTTTATCAGGTCCCTCGCAGTTGGAATGGCCATTGCACTGGCACTGTATGCTGCAGTTGGCGCCCACGTAGCCGAAGTCGCAATGGCACACGTCCGGCAGCAGACACACGCCGCGCACGCAGCCCTGCGAGCACACGGCCACGCACACGGCGTCCACGCGCTTGTAGCCCGCGCCGCACGCGCAGTCGTAGCCCGACGGCAGGTCGCGGCACACCTGCCACATAGGAAATACATTTTTATTTGTTGGTGACAAATCGAGCTTCTAACAGTTTTAACTATTATGTCACTCCAAGCGTAGTTCGAGATGGACGAATTAAGAGCGAAAGATAAATAATTTTCCCAAGCGCGAGTCGGACACCGGGTGCGGAGCTCTAAAAGATCATGCTATAACAATGATATACATGCCAAAGCAACATCAAGGCTACAAAAACAAGGCGCTAAAATGATAGCGGCTGACAAAAAAGCCACCGTCCGTGTACGGAACCCTACTTTTTGTATGTATGTCCTACAATCATACCGTTTTTAAGTAATTTCGAGGTTTCTTGTATGGGGACCCCAATTGTTTTTTAAAATGTTTTATTTGTCGTGATAGACGCCACAATAACACGTATTTTGTGAAAATTTCAACTTTCTATCTATTACGGTTTAGGCTCTTGACCCCTGTGACAGACCGACAGAGAGACAGAGGAGGCTTAGTAATAGGTTTGGCTCCCTTCGGCTACGGAGCCCTAAAAAGGAGTTTTTCAGTTAACATAAAAATAATTGCTAGCAAAGTTTCATAGAACCGAAACCTAGAATTGTTAAAACTCATTTTAATAAAATATATTCAAGTTCTGTATACGATTCCTTTTCGTCAAACAATGGGAAAAAGTGTGTTTGAAGACCTTATTTCAATAATTATACTATTACCTATTTATCTTGTACCATCTGTGGGTTGACTGGTAGAAAATGCTTTATGCATTAAGTCCGCCTTTTTGTACTTATTTTTTGTGCAATAAAGTATTTATGATGATGATGAATTATTTCTACATAGTGAAAGATTTTTAATCGCATTTCTGTATTACAGAAATCTAGAAAAAAGATTACACAAATGTTATCATAATTTTTCTAATTAGTAGCTTCTTATTAAAGTAGTTAAACGACTGCAAAAAGTGCCAATTCTTCGCGGCGCAGGGCATCGCCTTACTGTATCTAGCGAACGTTCATTCGGTAGATCCTATAATTTACGGGACAACTTAGTTGGCGTGTTTAATTACAAATTATCTCATAAATATACCTATATACAGATTTTGCTTCAACAAACAAGTCACTCATGACGTTTACGCTACTTAAACAATGAATAGTCCGGGAGTCAGATTCCGAGGCGAAGGTATCGTTATTTTATTTTAACTGGATATGTTTGCAGCGAGCAATGTATATTCTAAGACACTAAACTTACCTCGGACTCCGCTTTACACTGATGGTGTCCATTCTCGCACTCATTCTCCGGTGGGCAGCGCGTGTAATGCCACGAGAACGTGTCATTAGTGACGTCATCCGGCTCCTGTTGGTGCACAGACGAGTACACCGCAGCGCAAGTGGTTTTCGTCGAGTAGTCGAGCGGGGATTCTATGGAGCCCTCCGTGCAGACCCCTTCGCCGTTCGCGCCTTCCAAAGCGCACCAGCCACAGTGCGAGTGATGGAGACAGTCGTAACATTGGTCGAAGGTCCCACACGGTGCCGGGCATTTGTTTTTGTCAGCTTTGGTAAGGACTAGCCCGCAGACGCCCCCGGCACAGTAAACTGGTTGGTATGCTGGCGATATGCACTTGCCGAGGTATGTAGCCCAGTGGCATTCGGAAAAGCCCCCCTCCGCTCCGTCGGAGGTCAAGCAAGACTGGCAGTCGTCGTATAAATGGCATTTGCTCGGGCATTCTTCTTTGGTTTTTGGGCGCAGTGCAGTCCGGCCGGGCTCTTCGATAAGAGCGCACGTCCAGTTGTAGATCTCAACAGGCTCTTCGGATATTCTTGTTATTTGACCTGTTGAAAAGTAAATCGATTGACATGCATGGCTCCTAAATAAAATTAAAATTAAAAGAGCTATGTGTCAATACCTTCTTTATATGCATGTCTCGTCCAAGTGCACTGATTTGAGACACATTTCTCACAATCCGAGGCTACACATTTGAGTTCTGGGCATTGATCTACGTCGCTGATGTAACTGGTTCCGGCATTGCATTTGATACTAGTGCAGGACTCGTCGGTAGGTACACATTCACCTGTGAAAATTATGTAAAAAACTATACCACCTGAAAGATAAATTAAATTATAATTTCGTATTACAAAGTATACTAACCAACAGCAGCAGCGCATGATTCGCACCAACGACAGGTGGGTTTTTCTTCAGGGTACAAAGGCCAAGCAGCTAGACATGAAGCACAGGTTGTAAAGTTCTCACAAGATCGTCTCGAAACCAGTTCAGCATCGCAAGCCGTCCCTGAATTCGTCGACACTCTATCGCTTCCTTCGCAACCGGGTTTCTCCACCGAATAGCACTTAGTGAAGTTGCCTCCACTGCAGAAGCTACAACCCATATGACTACGACATCCCAATTTACTAGAGCTCCATAAAGAGCATAGGTCTTCGGGAAGAGATATTCTAGTGACTTGGCAGTGAGCGCTTCCAGTCCAGCCCCCAATAATGTAAATGTATCCGTCATTTTCTGACTCCCAGTCGATAGCCATAGCATGAGCTATCGTAGGCTGCGGCGGATGCCCCACTATGCTCACTCCTTTTGAGAGTTTGATCCATTGATTGCAGCTGTATACATAAGCTAGTAGAGAATCAGATCTGTAGTTGCTTGGGTCAGTTCTGCCACCAAAGACGATCATGTAATCATTAGTTGTGACTGCAGAATGTAGATATGTCGGCTGTGGTAAACCATCGAACGCATGGTTGAGATTCGGGAATGTCGGTAGTTCACTCCACGTTTTCGTTGGATAATGGAAAGAAAACAGTTTATTCGAGAGCAGGGTCCCGTTATAGGCGTACAATATCCCTCCATAAACGTATAGGCTCTGTGATGCAGCATGGTACACGCTGCTATGTCCGATAATTCCTATGGGTTTTGGACCCTTGCAATCCAATTTAACCCATTGGTCGTTATCCAAGTCGAACTCCCAGGTGTCACTCATGAAGCCATGCTTTAGAGAAAACCCTCCGATAAGAACTAAACTCTCATACTCCTGGTACTTCTGTAACGTCAAAGTGTGACCAGCTAAAGGTGGAGGTCTTTCATCCTTGGTACCGATGATCCCCCATCTCTGATCCTTCAAGCTGAACTGCCAGAAATCCCCGAGGGTTTTGTTGTTTCCATTCTTCTCTTGTAAACTGAGGCCTCCGTAGATGTAAATGTTCTGCTTGGGATGGTAAATTTCAGAAGCATGGAAGTACCTCCCTTCTGGCATTTTTGCGTCAGGCGTCGCCTCGACTGTCACTTGCATCCAAGTGTTATTCTTTGTATCAAAAAATCTAATATCATTCAAGGGACCATGCGATAACGAGTAGCCACCAAACATCCAAAGACCTCTTCTGTCTGCAACTAGACTGTGCCCAAAACGTGGTAGTGTTTTCCGCAAATGATCAAGGCCATCGGATAGAAACTCCGAATTGAATAGCTCGGTGAAGACTAGCTGGGACTTATCAAGTCTGATGGAACAGTCATCGCCGCCAAAACCTTCGTTGCACAGACATCTTCCATAGCTTGTATCACACACTCCAGCGTTTGTGGCGAGGCTGCAGTTGTTTCGACATATCTCTATTTCACAGAAGGAGCCACTAAACCCGTCCTTGCAGACACAATGTCCCTTGTTGCATACTCTTGGGTGCGCGCAGTAATCTTCGCACGCCAGGACTGTGTAGATGCCTTCAAACCCCTGCTCCGGTTGTCCTTGCTTGTAGTGAACAGTCAAGTTGCCGCTGCGCGCCTCGACCACCCCCGACGAGGCTCCACTACAGAACACGCCCAGAAGCTGACTCTGTTGATTGTTACTGAGATCCGGCACACCGCCGAGACCGTCATATACATATACTGCGTTCTCATCGCACGGGACGTTTAATGTCGAAGAGTTTATCGTGAACTGAATAACGGCGTTTTTTATGTCTTCCGCGGATATGATCCACAGGCATTCCTTGTTAGGTCCGATAGATTTAAGGTCAGGATCGGTCTTGTAAGATCCGATGCCTTCCGACTGTGTAGCATTGAGCATCCCTCTCGGTTCACACTGATAGTAGCATCGTCCACCGTGTCGCGGGTCGCCGTAGAACTTTGGTTTGCATCGTTCGCAGTTCTGTCCTTCTGTGTTATCTTTGCAGATGCAGTCGCCGGTGGTGACGTCACAGACTCCGCGTGATTTGTCGCCGTGTTCGTTACAGTCGCAGCGCCGACATCCTTGCCCCGCCGTCGCGTTGCCATGACTACCAGGCTTACAGGATTCGCAGAATTCCCCCTCAGTCCAATCCTGGCACTCGTCGCAGCGACCGACGCCGGTCCTACACGTCGAGTGATTATGACATCCGCAATTAATTGAACAGTCCGCGCCGGTCCAACCTAAATCACACTGACACTTATACTGAGGGGCACCTAAGCAATAACCATGAATGCAGTTGTTGTAACAAGTTCTGACGCAGTTCTTTTTGCCGTCACCATTGTACCCTTGTTTACATTTACACGTGTACGATCCGTGCGTGTTATTGCAGACAGCGTTTTCGTGGCAATCGTGCAAACCTAGCCCACATTCGTCGACGTCGGGACATTGCGCGTACGCCCAACCGGCGTCCGTCGACGTCACGTTGAGCAATGACGAGCAATCCGATTGAGCTCTCGTAAAATCGCCTTCCGTGCACATTCCGTTTATTGGGTTTTCATGGGAGTAGCACCATCCACATCCCATGCTTCGTAAACAGGTGGAGCATTGCGTTTGACCTTGACACGACTTGCACTGCCCAGATTTCCGCGAGTTATCGTCAGTCGGCGTCGATGCTCGGTCGAGCCACTCCCGACACAAACCGAACTGGTATTCGCTAGTGTACACACTGAAACTGAAGCACTGTCTAGTGGCTTCGCACCAGACACATCGTCCTCTTTCGTCGAGACAATGTTCGCAGCTGAGACGCATCCTGCAGGGGGCTGGGCACTCCGCTACATCGACGATGGCGCCACTAGCGCGCCCGCGACGCGAACACCTGGCTTCGTCCGCCCACCATTCACAAAAGTTCCCCGAAACGCATCTCTCACAGCTTATATAATTCGAGCAGTTCGGACAGGCTGCTGGCTGCAATGTCAGGTATCTCCATTCTCCATCATTGGAACATACAGTTTTTTCGTCGGTAGTTCTCAGTTCGCAGCGATTTGTCAACTCGCACCAGCCGCAGGCGGCGTCGGAGAGGCAAAGTAAGCAGTTATCGTAGTTCACGCACTGACCGTCTGAGTATGGCTCGAGAAACTCGAATGTGAACACCTGCAAACAAAAAGGTTTTTTGCAAATTATGAACAAGTAAAAGGGCCACAAAAAAGAAAAAAAATATTTTACTAACGTTAATGTGTATGGGACTCTAGTACGCCTTGTGTAGGTTTTATAAATAAGCAGTATTTTCCGAAATAATTTCAAGATAAGTAGCGGTCAGATACGTTCCGAGCATTACAACATACATAAATAATTTTATTTAAATTATGAATAAATATATAAATTATGAATCACACTAATATTATAAATGCGAAAGTTTGTGTGTGTGTGTATGTTTGTTTCTCTTTCACGCTGAAACGGCTGAACGGATTTAGATGAAATTTAGAATAAATATTATTATAGCTTATACCTTAACTTAACACATAAGGTACTTTTTATACCGGAAAAAAGGATGTCGTTAAACCGACGCTGGCGGAGCCGCGGGCAAAAGCTAGTAAATACACTGGTGGACAAAAAAATCGACTCAAGCATTATTGTCCTACATTCAAGGGAATAACCCAATCATACAAACATAAACATATGAAATATATATATCATTTTAAAGGTATAGGTCCACCTTTGAATAAATGCATTTTGGTTTAAAAGTATTCGCTATACAGGACGTGAAATTCATTTACCGTATTTGAACAGTTTTTACAGATACGTACGCGTTAAGCTCCCTTTATCCCGTTAAAAGGACGTGCAATAATTTTTTTTCCTCACTTGCTTACACAATTTCAACCTGTTAACACCTACCCTAATTACCCAGTGATTAAGTCATCCGAAAATGGACACCACGCCATTAGAGGCCACTCAAGTGCTTGCCCTATTGCGATTGGGGCGGAACCAACGAAGCGTGGCTGCAGAATTACACCTAAGCCAATCAGCTGTCTCCAGAGTCTTCAGACGCTTCGTGGAGACCGGCGGCGTCATTCGGAGGCCAGGGTCTGGCAGAACAAGATGCACTTCTGAGCAAGATGATCGCTTCATCGTTTTAAGTTCTTTAAGAAATCGTCACATGAACGCAGTTGAGATCCAACAAGAACTCAGACAAGTACGAGATCGGGCTGTAAGTCGGCGAACGATCGCTAGAAGACTAAAGAAAGCTAACCTGACACCAAAAAGACCAGCAACCGGGCCCCAACTGACCACAGCTCATCGGCAAGCGCGACTTCAATTTGCCCGAGAACATGTAAACTGGACCTTGGAACAATGGCGCTCCATTTTGTTCTCTGACGAGTCCCGAATGTGCTTGCATGGCAACGACGGAAGAGCACGGGTCTACAGGAGGCCTGGGGAACGCTATGCGCAGTGCTGCATCACTGAAACCGTTGCCTACGGAGGAGGTTCTGTCATGGTGTGGGCAGGTGTTTCGTTGGATGCAAAGACCGACTTGGTTTTTGTGTATGACGGGACTGGCAGGGGTAGTTTAACCGCTCACCGGTATATTGAAGATATTCTACAGCAACATGTCGTGCCCTATGCAGGATTTATCGGCGATAGCTTCGTGTTAATGCACGATAATGCAAGGCCACATGTTGCTGCAACGGTGCGGCAATATCTAACCGAGGTGGGGATACCCAAATTGGACTGGCCAGTGCGAAGCCCCGACCTTAATCCCATTGAGCACATGTGGGATGAGGTTAAGAGAAGAGTAAGAAAGCGGAATCCAGCTCCTGCGTCACTCAGTGACTTGAAGATTGCGATGATAGAAGAATAGGTTGCCATTCCACAGACAGCAGTCAAAAAACTTATCAGGTCAATGAAGAACCGGCTGCAAGCAGTTATAAGGGCTAGAGGGGGGAACACGAAGTACTAAAGTTAAACTTAATTAAGGAAAAAATGAATGATTTTGTAAAAGAAGGTTTTTTTTTAAATTTTTCGCTATTTGATTATTTCAATATTTACTAATTCATCACTTTAAAAAAAAATACAGCCTTTATAGCAAATACTTTAAGACAAAATGTATTTAATCTAAAGGGGAAGCCCATATCTTTAAAATGATTTACGGATTATGTAAGTTTATGCTTGTATGATTGGGTTATTTCCTTAAATGTAGAACAACAATGCTTGAGTCGATTTTTTTGTCCACCAGTGTATATATTTTACTCTTTTTGAGGCTTATTATTTATTTTGGAGAGACATTAATATTAAAAAGCTCAATATATTTTGTAATAACTCGAATATATCGAGTGATAACAAATATATTTGATTTTTTTGGTATTTAAATAAGATATGTAAAAGGTTTACCTTGGCACTCTCCTGTGATTTATTATGAAGCAGTTCCATTTTGGCGTGATGATGAGAAGGATATAGTCCTGTATGTAACGAGTCATTGGCGTGCATATCCACCGGCAGCCGACCAGGCATTAATGCCGGCCAATTCACCGCATTGCACGCCGACGGCTGAGCGGTCACATTGGCGACTGACTCCGTTTGACTTCCTAAAGTTAGCGAGATGTTCGCGTAACCGGCGCAAATATGTAGCGTTTCTCCTGTCCCATTCCAGTATTGGGGTATTCTTAGCCATCCGCGTAACCTGGCTTCACTAGGGCCGGAAAATATGTGATTGCTGCCCCCGCCGGTTCCCCAGTCCACGGTCGTGGCGTTAACGACGGAAACGCCGTCCGGATGGTTCCAGTCAGCCGGTTGTTGGTATCGGAGGAACATGAGGCCAGGTCGTTTGTCTAGAAGCTTGCATTCTTGGGGACTAGTGACTTCGGTGCCGGACGTACCCCACCAGCCTGGGTTTTGGGATGGCGTGTCTTCACCGCATACGCCGTAAGTATCTAAAAAGAAAAATATTAATTGGAATGGTAAAGGCTAAAAGGGTTGAGGCAGCGAACGACATTTTCGTTTACTGGTATAAACTTATAGGTATTATTTGTCTATCAAAAATATGACTTTGATAGAGAGAAATCAAATGTTTGTACAATGTAGCTATATACAGTTAAATTCATACTGAAGACTGAGTAAGTAGTGGCATCGAGGTTCGATGAACCTTTTTTAGTAAATTCATTTTCTTTTCTGTTCGCCACAAACGTAGGCCCAGCCCAAATAAATACTATGGAAAGTCAATTTTTATTTTATTTCGCAAAAACAATTATTGATCCGTAATACTGATCACTCACCAAGCTCCCAGTATGAAATTGGCTGCATAAATGTATTTCACGTCATTTAATAATCATAAGAATTTCTTCTTTTATTTTTAAATATATATAATTATAACTGTACAATAAAATAAAATGTATACAAGTTATATAGACAAATAATAATAATCTCAAGATATATTTCGGGTCCGATCTGGAACCGACATCAGTTAGGTATATAATAATAATATTAATATAATAAATGAAGGGTAAAGTTAGTGGTTTAATATTTTCCACAGCATTTATATAACAGGATTTAGTCATATCTGATCTATCACATTTATAATAAATTATAAAGGCAACCAACCATTTCGCACTAGCATCAAATGTACTATTTCGTGACAAACCGAATTATGGCGTAAACACAATACCATTACGCGAACATAAGAAATTATTTTGTTTTAAAACAGTGGGAGTCGCCTCGCTCGGCTCCCCAGATTTGTTTGCATGAAAACCTAACACGCTCCTCCTCGCTTGGCTTCGTTCGTCGTCCTATTATTTTAGTATCTCTTTTTTTTTAATAATCTTCTTTTTCGCGAAAAAGCTGAACAATTTCGTACGCTCACGTAATGGATCGACCTTTACGCCATAACTCCCGAAAAAGCGGTTTACGCGATTTTACGGCGACGTATCCATCAGGTTGTAAATTAATTAATATCTATAAAATCTGACGTTATTAAAGATTTCTTCACTTTTTACCAGGACCATCATCAAATTTCAGCTCGGATTTTTCAAGGGTTTGGAACACAAAATGTCCAAAAGAAAATGTCACTCACCATCCTTATGATGACACCTGGCATTCTGCACACACCAGCTGCACAGTTGCAGGCCCAGCCGCGTGCTGACCGAGGGTAGGGGCAGTCTCGAGGTGTTCCGACCTTCGAGCGGGGGTCCGTGGATGAGGCACGAGTGGCAGTCGCCGAGCGCAGGACAGATACCGCCGCAACGGATCGATTGTAAGTTAGTCGTGCAGTTTGAACTGATCGTCCTACCGTAGCAGATCTGGAAGTTAACGATTAATGAAGAGCTTTTTGGGCAAAATATATCTTAACGAGATAATAATCAATTCAAAGCCTTGGTGTTTGCTCTCATCAGTTATAGGGGCTATTATAAGAAACTGTACATGGTGATGAAAGCAAGGCGCTTTGTACAATTAAACGTACGGACTAAAATAAGACGTAGTAATCAAATGTGTAAAAAATGTAAAACTTAAGATGGAAAGTAATTCAAAAGTGTATAACTTCTGTGAGATATCTCTGAAATTAAGAAAACTGATTTCTATTCGGTTTTTATTTTTGGATTTAAAACACATTGAAAATTAATAGTAGTACAAAAAGGCACACTTTACAGATAATTTAATTACATTTCATGAAAACAGAACAAGTTTTTATTATAAGTTATATTTTCTGCATTTATATTAAAATATACAAGTTAATATAAAATAACAAATATCATAATGAAACATAACCGCTTATCGTTTGATACCACAACAATTGAAATGTGTGCAGCCGTTTGGCCTGCAGTGTTTTTAATTTACTTGTTATGATAAATTACGCTTTTTTTATTCCTTAGAAATTTATACTAGCGAAACATGTGTACGAATTGTTTATTAGATTACAGTAAAATTTTAAGGCTTTTGTATTTAAATAACGATTTAAAATATATAGTAAAAATAATAAAACCGTTGATTTATCTTTGAAACGGACCCAATTTTTTTATATCTGTTTCAAACAAATTAATTTCTTTTATCAAGATCTTGGCAAGTATAATTAATACCGACACGACGTAGTATCTTTGTTCAAGTCTTACTCGTTTTTGGAATCTACTAAGCAGGACAGCAAACTTTTGGCGAGCACGCGTCTGTTTTCGCATTCGTAAACTAAGGAGTCTTCGTGAGAATGCAGGTTTAATCCTTAAACTTCTACTGGCCTGTTTTACCTTTAATCACGCGGGCACGCAAAAGACGCATCAAATACAAATCTGTGCTTTTCTTTAGCCATTCCAAGATGACAACATCAGTAAACTCACATCGTCAGCGGAACACCAGCCACACTCCGGGTCAGCGAGACACTCCGGCTGCGAGCGGTGTCGCGGACACACGGACTCGGGGTCGCTTATCGTGATGCCGGCTTGCCAACTTGGCACTACAAACGCGAGGACGTCTCCTGTAAGGGAAATTTGTTATTTTACAACTGGCTGGAGTGACGGATCAATCTTCCATAAGGAACAAGGTAGAGCTAAGCTGTGACGGGGGAGAAGGACTCTTGTCCATGCTAAAGTAAGGCCAACGAGACGATTTAAAAAATGTACACAATCGAACCTTTACTGAGTTATCTCTATTCTTATCTCTCGTACGCAATAATGGCGTCAATTGGTCGACATAATGGCGTCAGTCGGTCGACGACAGCTGTCGTTGCGTGGATCGTGGTACAGGTGAGCAGACAGTACCGCAGCTACCAACATTAGGTCGCCATTTTGAATTTTGTGAACAAGTTCTTTCCTTTGTTTGGATTGCGTTCGAAGTGATACGTATTCTTTAGTTTATGTATTTGTTTAGTTTTTGTTATTATTAAACCGTTACTGTTAGTTTTTCTTGTAGATTTTACTGTTATTGTAAGTGCTTGTTGATTTTAATTATGGAATCACAGCCTGGCAGACAACCTTTGAAAGATATCAATTCACCACGCAAAAAACGTCAAAAGGTAAGTAAGTCAACTTATTAATTCATTTTTCCGGACTTGAACCACTAATATAACTTCGATTTTTAGGGTTCCGTACCAAAAAGGAATTTTTTTTTAGGGATCAGTAGCCGAAGATCATACGGAGCCGTGTTGTCTGTCTGTCTGTTTGTCCGAATATTTTACGGCTCTCTAGCTCTAAAACGGAATGATTTACAGATTATCTGCAGATTATGTACGGAATCCTAAGAAAGGACTCGCACTTGGCAGTTTTTTTTATAATAACAAGTTAAATTTTCTATTTATTTTTTATTTACAGCGGACGTATTTTAAAAATGTTTTGAACCCCAGAAAGTGTGTTTACCTTTTTAAAATCGTCCCGTTGGCGTTACTTTACCTAGTTTCACAAATATTTATATAGTGAGTTAACACTCCCAAATTATTTTGATGTGATTTTGGAAGTGCCATTGTACACAGTGAAAAAAAAGAGGCAGCGCAAACTTTTAGCTGGTAATGAGGCATTTCAAAGTGTATCGCTGGTTATGATATATACATTATAGTGGCTAATTCCGAAAGCTTCAGAATCAAAATTTGGCGAGATAATTTAACTTTGATTATCTCCTCTTAATAACTATTTTACAATGAAGAAATTTAAAGTTTTGATAGCACTAAAACTCATAAAAAAGTTCAAATCATTTAAAGGCACATTAGAGTTCGGGGAAGGCACGTTAAGCTGTTAGTCTATATTTGTGTCCAAAGTACGGCAATATGGCTCACCAACACGATAGGACGTAATAATCGTCGGCGAAAAGTGGGTGTACGAGTGTGGACTGTGACTTGCATTTCACAATCGCAAGCACCCCTGACAACCGGTCGGGAAATGACGTGAGTGTATTTCTCACCGTTGACATTTCCGTGGTATCCGCCGACGATGAGCAGGGTAGAGGGTGGCTTCAAGGCGGCCGCGTGCGCGAACACCCCCTGCCGCTTCGGGTAGAACTTCCTCGTCTTGCCGAGCACGTCGAGCGGGATCCACGAGTGACACCCCAGGTGGTAGATGTACATCTGTGCGTCGTAGCAGATCTCCTCCCTGTTGTGACGATGGGAGTAGCCGCCGAATACTACGAGGTAGTTTCCTGCAATTTTTTTTCGCATTTCTCTTTGTCACAGTTTTAAATATTAATGATTGTAATTATTATAATTTATTAATGATTGTGATTGTCGGCACTTGGTGGAACATATACATCTTTGTTAAATCAGACACTATCGCACGCATGGAACATTTTAACAATATTCTGTGATTATTTATTTTTATTTTGAAAATGCTTATAAGCGAAACCGGTTGGGCGTATTGAAATACATAATAAATTATTTAACAAAGATATACCACAGTTTGTTTTTTTTTTATAAATAACTATAGGATTATTCGTGCCCATCTCAAAAAACAAGTCCTGTATATAAATAATAGTTTTAGGACCGGGAATTATTGTATGATTTTACTGTTTTTTTTTCTATTTGCTGGGAACCTAAGAATTTGAAAATCCACTGATATAAACATTAGAAAGATTTTGATGCGATTTTCAATGTTCCTTACAAAAAAGGGCTGGGTTATGGAAAATCAGTTCTTTATGAATTTGAATATATTTTTCTGGCAGCACCAATAATATCGACCTTTGGAACTTGCTAATACGTGCATTACCTACATCCGGTATCAAGTGAGAATCACTTATAAAATTATTAATGACCTCTACCTGAGAAATTACACTACGAGAGAAATTACAGGTTACGATTATTTGCAAGTCATGGCGCGTAATCGTGAATTAAGTAATTAAATTAATAAATTACCTATGACGGTGGCCGTATGAAACGCTCTTTCTCTGGGCACGTATGTGTCTCGTAAATGTGCTCGGGGGTAGTGAATTTCGCTCCAATGTCTGTTTTCTATATCGAATGCGAACATCCTGTCCGATAGCTTCGAAAATCTGAAAAATACATATTCTATTACCAATAGGTGATATATGGTCACAAAATCTATTCATATATTTATTGAAAGTATTTTAAGGGCTTTTGATAGTGTGATAGAGGTTGGGCCTATCGTCGTAGTTAGGGCATATATAGATTTATTTTAATGTATGTCCTTTAGAGTTGAGAAAGTGGTAAGTATACATTTTTGTGACATGTTCCAGTCAACTATGGAATCTGGAGCCAGTGATTTCTTACCAACTGTAATGTAATGATGAGACATTAAAAGAGGAATAGAAGTGACAGTAAAACCTGATTTAATCAATTCAAATAATATTTTTTGTAACCATAAATTATTTCAGTGGATACTTCTCAAGTTGCTTTGTTACTCAATCAAAGAGAAAGGAATTAGTGGCGGCCATAGATATCTTAATATATTAGTAATGGCAGCGCATTCGTTGTCAACAAATGCGTAGATAAAGTAAAGTTATTTTCACGAAAGAACTCCCCTGTCATTGTAAAGGACTTAATACGAAAATGCGGGACTTCTTTCGTGAAGTTTGTCCCGGAAGTAAGTCCCCCCCCCCCTATACGGGATGCCAACATAGAAGTATTCACTTTAAAAGAAAGCAGTTATTTTACTTGCCTTGCAACACTCGCCACAACTCCTCCATAGACTAAAATGGAATTTGAGTATGTATGGTAGACTGCACTATGCGCAACAACTCTCACATCCAGTTCTTTACCACCTCTTACTTGAACTCTTTCCCAGGTCTCAGTTGTTACGTCACCAAGTGTTATTTTGTACATACTGTAACGAGAAAAAAGCACGTTTATTTTGTTGCACTAACCAATGTCTAGCTAATTATACTCATTCATTTAATGCAGATTTTATGCGGAAAACAGACAGAGGTCGAAACGAGAACAAGTTATTGCAAACAATGACGTCACCTTGAGGAAAACTCTCCGTCAATAGTGCTTCCACCAAACAGGTAAAGGTCACCCCCAACCGCTGTCAGTGTGTGCCTCGTGAGTCCAGGCGGGGTGAAACTGGAGTTCACCGCCCTTTGCGTCCATCGGTTGTGTAGAACCTCATACATCCACAGCTCCGAAGACAAGCTTCCATCAGACAGTTTCCCGCCGTATAAAACGAAGCCCGCGCCAAACGAGCACGCCGAATGCCCATATCTAGGCTCCGGTTTTGTACTATTCGAGTTCATGACTGAGCTGACAAACTCGGGAGGTTCAGTGAAGTGGAGGTAGCTTTCAGAATAGGGAGTCGGAGATCGGGAGTACATAAGGGGTATTGGGGTTTTTTCGTGAGATATTGATGACAATAACAAGTTGAACAGTGAAGATCTGTTTCCGATTAAGCTACCATCGCTATTACCCTGTAATAAATAAAAAATGTACTTGATAAATATAATTTGTATTGAACTACGGAGAGCAATTCATATTTTGACATACTCGACCTCCACTCAAGATACATAAATGCGACAAGATTGTGGTCAAGGTAGGACAGAGCAGGTATTTTAAAGTTGACATGTTACTGCAAAAGTTCGAACAGTGGTAAATCTTAGGTTTGACTAGCTAATCTTAAAACATGCCGACTTAAGGATTGATTTTTAAAAAGAAGTTGATTTTTCGTATTCTTAAAAGTAGGTTTTGGGAATAAAACAAGGTATTATGGTTAGGATTTAGAAATAAGGGCAACGACGAGCGAAGCGTGTTAGGTTGCTTGTGAGCATATATTCGGGAGCCGAGCTAAGAGGAGCGGAGTGAGGCGACCCCTAAGGAAGGACGTCATGAGCGCAGCAACTCCGTTGTGGACGTGACCAAAGGTAATGCTATTTGAATTTGCTATTACGTACAAGCGGGTTACGTGGGCGGATGGTTAGGCATTATTTGTATTTTTTATTAACTTATTTGTTCATTGCATTAGGCATATATAATATTTTTATTCCTATATTTCTTTATTTTATGCAGGTGTATTTATTACATTTTAGTAGCCCAACCTAAATATTTACTGTATGTATTTCCCGTATTATTATTTTTTTCATATTCTATTGTTTTTGTAAAGATTAACGTTGACCTGTAGAAAGTATACTTTCTTATCTATTTTACAAAATAAATATTTTGATTTTGAAAAGTGATACAACTGCACCGATTTCGTCGCTGGCACGAAATTGAAAATGTGTGTCAGGAGAAACAAAATTCTAACAATACTGTTGTGGTTCTTAATTTTTAGTACCGATTTGGCATAAATCTAAAAAAAATAATGGACTCTGAAAATACATTATAAAAAATTTCCACAGACACCTCACAATTTTGTGTTTGAGTTTATACCTATATAGAGGTTTGCGGGTGATGGCTGTCCTAGAACAGTAAGGTGATTTGCAAAACCGGAAGTCTAACAAAATTGAAATGAATTGAAATTCGTGCTTTATTACATACTATGGCTCATTCATTCAGAATTTAGGAACTGTGCTCTTGTCGGTGGAGTCTTCTCCATTCGTTCTGCACTCCGCCTTCTCTTTGACTTCTTGATACGACACGACATTTACTTTTCCTTTTACTTGATCCATGAATGTTCTCCTGGGCCTTCTTCTCTTTCTTTTTCCCTCCGCTTTTACTTTAATAATGTTTTTGATATAATTATCGTGTCGTATCAGATGTCCCAATATATTTTCCCTTCTATTATCTATAGTCTTCATCAAATTTCGCTTTTCATTTACAATCTGCAGTACCTTTTCATTGCTCTTCTTTTCCATCCAACTAATTCTTTCCATTCTTCGCCAACACCACATTTCAAAGGCTTCCAATCTTTCCCTGTCACGTTTTGTCATGGTCCAGGTTTCACAACTATATAGAGCAATGCTCCAGATGTATACTTTTATAAGACGCTTCCGAATATTGCGCGATATGTGGGCTTTGAAAAGGTACTTTTCTTTGCCGTTGCTATTCTAGCTACTATGGGGTTATGTTTTGTTGTAGTTTTTGATGTTATTAAAGTTTTAGTTTTATTTATATCAATCTTTAGGCCAATTTCTTGAAATAATAAATCCATATCTAAGTACTACTAATTCTTCTAACTGATTATGACTTTCCGCAAGCGCTGCAATAATGTCATCTGCAAAACGAATAAACTGAATTTTTGTTCCATGAAACTTGACCCCCCCTTTTCCTGACTCTGTTAGTTTTCTGACTGCACACTCTATAAATATGTTAAATATAAGAGGTTAAGTGGACACCCTTGTCTTACTCCTTGCCTACTATACTATACTTATACTACAGGTACCGGAGAACAGAGATAGGAGCAATTGAAAACAAGTGGTATTTTTTACCTAACTAAAAATCTGTCATTGTTTTATAAAACAAAATAGTGAGGTCAAGTGCTAAAAACATAGCACACAGACAGGCAAAATTTATGAAGTGACCGTAGCAAGGAAAAAAAAAACTCCGAAGATTCGGTGATACACGCATTGACCTCTCATAAACAACAAGACACACAGTCTCTAAGAAAAGTTCGTCAGAAAGTGTCCGAACGTGCGACGTGCATATAAAGGGTGATTTTTTAAGAGCTTGAGAACTTTTTTTAAAAAAAAAACGCATAAAATTTGCAAAATCTCATCGGTTCTTTATTTGAAACGTTAGATTGGTCCATGAAATTTACTTTTTGAAGATAATTTCATTTAAATGTTGACCGCGGCTGCGTCTTAGGTGGTCCATTCGGAAAGTCCAATTTTTGGCAACTTTTTCGAGCATTTCGGCCGGAATAGCCCGAATTTCTTCGGAAATGTTGTCTTCCAAAGCTGGAATAGTTGCTGGCTTATTTCTGTAGACTTTAGACTTGACGTAGCCCCACAAAAAAAAGTCTAAAGGCGTCAAATCGCATGATCTTGGTGGCCAACTTACCGGTCCATTTCTTGAGATGAATTGTTCTCCGAAGTTTTCCCTCAAAATGGCCATAGAATCGCGAGCTGTGTGGCATGTAGCGCCATCTTGTTGAAACCACATGTCAACAAAGTTCAGTTCTTCCATTTTTGGCAACAAAAAGTTTGTTAGCATCGAACGATAGCGATCGCCATTCACCGTAACGTTGCGTCCAACAGCATCTTTGAAAAAATACGGTCCAATGATTCCACCAGCGTACAAACCACACCAAACAGTGCATTTTTCGGGATGCAAGGGCAGTTCTTGAACGGCTTCTGGTTGCTCTTCACTCCAAATGCGGCAATTTTGCTTATTTACGTAGCCATTCAACCAGAAATGAGCCTCATCGCTGAACAAAATTTGTCGATAAAAAAGCGGATTTTCTGCCAACTTTTCTAGGGCCCATTCACTGAAAATTAGACGTTGTGGCAGATCGTTCGGCTTCAGTTCTTGCAGGAGCTGTATTTTATACGGTTTTACACCAAGATCTTTGCGTAAAATCTTCCATGTGGTCGAATAACACAAACCCAATTGCTGCGAACGGCGACGAATCGACATTTCACGGTCTTCAGCAACACTCTCAGAAACAGACGCAATATTCTCTTCTGTACGCACTGTACGCATTCGTGTGGTTGGTTTAATGTCCAATAAAGTAAACTGAGTGCGAAACTTGGTCACAATCGCATTAATTGTTTGCTCACTTGGTCGATTATGTAGACCATAAATCGGGCGTAAAGCGCGAAACACATTTCGAACCGAACACTGATTTTGGTAATAAAATTCAATGATTTGCAAGCGTTGCTCATTAGTAAGTCTATTCATGATGAAATTGTTATATTTATTTGTAGCAGAGCGTGGTTACGATGCACGGATGTGGAATGAGAAGTGAGATGTAGGTTTTATTATGGATTGATTGAGATAACACATAGGTACAGCACAGTTAATATTTCCGTTTTATTTTGCACAATTTTTAGTATTTACTCGTTGACACTTTAAAAGAGAGAGATGACAAGTGATAATAATTTAGATAGACTTTCAACCATAAGTTTTCATTCTAGTGTCATGCAACCTTATTACTTTCCCTCACTAGCAGGAAATACTTTGCAGCCCCAAGTCAGCTCTGATTTTTACCAGTCTGGGTTTAGGAACTGCCTTTGTCAAAAGATCAGCCAACTGTTCAGCAGAGCTTGTTTTTTGAACGTTGATAAGTTCTTCTTGCACTGTCTCCCGAACGAAGAAATGTCGTACTCGGATATGTTTAGTCCGCTTGTGGAATTCGGGGTTATATGCAAGACGTATAGCAGCTTCATTATCTACCTTCAATATAGGTATTCCTTCCAGGACCGTTAATGAACTGAATATCCTTTGAAGCCACACTAGCTCACGTGCGCCTTCGCTTGCGGCTACAATCTCTGCTTCCGTTGTTGAGATTGCAACAGATGGTTGTCGTTGACTCAGCCATGAAACGGCACCTTGAGCAAACAAACAAATAACTCCTGTAGTGGAGCGTCCAGTCTGGTCATCACCGGCGTGATCTGCATCACTATAGCCATCTATTTTTCCACTGGTAATATTTGCGTTGTACATAATGCCGTAGGATACTGTTCCTTTTAGATAACGAAATATCCTTTTGACTCTTAACCAATCCGCTTCTGTTGGATTCTCCAACTTTCTTGATACTACCCCAACAGCATAAGCTATGTCGGGGCGTGTACCCGTCATGAGGTACGCGAGAGCACCTACAGCCTCACGATATGGGAATTTCTTCTCTTTAGGGACTCGATCTTCGACTTTCCCTGATTCTGAAGTCGGATTCCGGTCGATAGGCGTTGAGACTGGATTGCATTCTGACATACCGAAACGTTCTAAAATCTTTCTCGTGTACGACTCTTGGTTAATGAAAATAGAACCATCTTTCGAACGTGCAATTTCCAGACCTAGATAGTAGGATGCTTCCTTAGTCGTAATTTTAATCTTATCTCCCAATTCCTTGAAGAATTGGTTTGCTAGTTCTTCATCTGTTGTAGCCACGAGTCCGTCATCTACGTATAATGTGATCAGAATCTTCTTATCTCCCACATTCTTCGTAAATAAACAGCAGTCGGCCTCATTCTGAACGAAACCTTGGCTTAGCAGTATGTCTTCAAAACAAGAGTTCCAACATCGAGGGGCTTGTTTTAATCCATAAAGGCTTCGTTTTAGATGATAGACTTTGGTTGTGCCATCGCTGAATCCTTCTGGCTGCTTCATATAGATCTCTTCTTTTAGCTTGCCATTCAGAAATGCAGTTGACACATCAAATTGTGTGACATGCAATTTTTCTTCAGCACTGACACTTAACAAGGCTCTGATAGTTGCCATTCTCGCAACAGGACTGTAAGTTTGTTCGTAATCTATTCCTTTTATTTGTTTGAACCCTTTTACTACCAGCCTGGCCTTATATTTGTCAATAGTTCCATCTGGGTTGCGCTTAATTCTAAAAATCCATTTGCATGGAAGCGCCTTTCGATTGGAAGGTAGCTCACACAATGTCCAGACATCATTGTCTTTCAGAGACTTTAGTTCACTTCTCATGGCTTTCTGCCATTCAACACAACTGTTATATTTATTTGTAGCAGAGCGTGGTTACGATGCACGGATGTGGAATGAGAAGTGAGATGTAGGTTTTATTATGGATTGATTGAGATAACACATAGGTACAGCACAGTTAATATTTCCGTTTTATTTTGCACAATTTTCAGTATTTACTCGTTGACATTTTAAAAGAGAGAGATGACAAGTGATAATAATTTAGATAGACTTTCAACCATAAGTTTTCATTCTAGTGTCATGCAACCTTATTACTTTCCCTCACTAGCAGGAAATACTTTGCAGCCCCAAGTCAGCTCTGATTTTTACCAGTCTGGGTTTAGGAACTGCCTTTGTTAAAAGATCAGCTAACTGTTCAGCAGAGCTTGTTTTTTGAACGTTGATAAGTTCTTCTTGCACTGTCTTTACAAGACATTGCCTCTTTGAAGGTTTTCGGTTCAGTCATCATGTGCCCTTCTGCCGCCATGATGTAATCTTTGAACCGGCTTGGGGGTAAAAGAGTAGCTCTATTTCGCAGAGTCATTTGGCCTTCTCTTTCGATATCATTTTCAGACAAATCAATATCTTCAGCAGGCTCTTCGTGCTCTTCGATTCACTCATAATTTTCCTCCTCAGAGTGAGCAGACTCAACCTTTGAATCCCCTTGAACCATTTCAAAATTATCATTTATAGCACCTTGATCATCTGTCTGTGCTCTTGAAAACGAAGTTTCTTCCATAAACTCATTATCATTCGCCTCGATTTCTCTCTCGTCATCGGCGTTACTCGTTTCTGTATCTCTCTGGAGACCTTGTAGCCGATAGCGAAAGATTGCATTGTCAGTACTCGATGGCTTTTCTGGTAAACTTTCTTTTGCAGGTTTTCCCAGGAGTGGTATTTCCTCAAACGTCACATCTCTGGACCTAATTAGTTTAAATACTTTATCACTCCAAATTCTGTAGCCTTTATCTCCTTCGTACACAATGAGAATCCCTTTTTCCGCTTTCTTCTGTAGCTTTTTGCGATTAGCATTCGGGATATGCGCATAGCACGTGCAGCCGAGAATCCGTAGGTGCTTTATCGATGGCTTCTTTCCGTACCACAATTCATGAGGAGATTTGCCTTGTACGCTAGACGGCCCAGTTCGATTTAAGACGTAGACAGTTGCTCCTACAATTTCTGCCCACAGACCATCAGTAATTTTCTCATGTGCGTGCATGATGGCGCGCGCTGCTTCTACTACTGTGCGATTTTCCCGCTCTACGCATCCAGCTTGCTCGTGTGTGTGGGGCATCGTCAGTCTTTGCGTATTGCCATGTTCTTTTAGAATCTTTCTAAATTCACTGCCGACAAATTCACCACCGTTATCGCTCAGAACTTCTTTAACAACGTGTCCCGCAACCTTAGCTTTAGCAAGAAACAGCTTTAGCTTTGATGCTGCTTCAGACTTTTGACGTAGAAAGTAAACATGTCGATGTCGTGTGTAGTCGTCTTTGAATAGAATATAGTATCGATTCTTCCCGATAGAGTATGGAAATGGTCCGCAAATATCGGTGTGGATTAGTTCTCCTGGTTTAGTGGCTCTAACCCTTGTTCCGAACGGTTTTCTATGTGACTTTCCATATATGCAGCCTTCACACTTTACTTTTTCTGGACTTAGTTGAATGCCTAACTCACGCTTTACCACGCGAATGACATGTCTCTTGTCTTGATGAGCAAATCGTTCATGGTATAGCTGCAGCATATTCGAGCCTGTCACAGCATTGACTTCTATTGTCACTTGCTTTGTTGGAATGACTGTCTTCATATCCAACTTGTACAGTCCACCATGCGGGACTCTTCTGCCAACAACCCTAGTCGTGCCTGCTATGTCTAGTTTGCACTCTCTAGTCGTCGACATAAAGATGCTGTTCTGCATCCTATCTTGCGCTGCTAATGGCGAAAATAGATTTTTTGTTAGCGATGGTACTAACCACACATCGTTGAGGGTTATTTTCTCCTTGTGTTCACCGACATTTGATTCAACCACTACGGAACCCTTTCCCAACGCAGGTATGATAGTTCCGTCTGCCGTTGTTACGGTGTGATCTGAGTCAAATTCATGAAAAGCGTTGAAAACATTCCTCCTTACTGCAATGTGCGTTGTTGCTCCATTGTCGACATACCAGTTTTCTTGGTCTTGGATTTGACTGATTGAGCATGCATTTACCATCAACGAAATTTGTTGTACTTGTTTGGACTTCGACCCAGAAGATGAGGTGCTTGGTTTAGGTGGCCTCCCATCCTTAATCCACTTCTTACACTTGCGTACTCTATGTCCTTTTCCAGAACAATAGTTGCATATCAACTGGTCATCGTTCTTATGCGTATTTTGTCCATATATGGGCGTAGTCACTAGTGTTTCCTCTTGTGAGTTCTCTTGACTACCCAGATCTCTCTCAAACGTGCAGAGGTGACTCGTCAAACTATCGATGGTTCTTTCGGACTGCTTCAGCATTAGCCAGCTCGATTTGAAATCGAAGAATCTATCATCAAGTGTATCCAAAACTTTACAAATCAGAAGGAGTTCAGGTAGCTTCGCCGTTGTGTCAGTTTTTGATACTTCAACTTTTAAATCGTTCCATAAATTCTTTAACTTTGACATATGAGTAGGTATATCGTCCTCTTTGTTATGTTGCAGTCCAAAGAATTTTAGACACAAATTATAGGCTCTATGAATATGGGCATAGCATTCACTCCCGATTATCTTGAGATGACTAATCTTGGGTTTCTTGTCATGCCATAGCTCGTAAGGCACCTTGTCCTCCACTCTAGTGGGACCTGTCCTGTTGAGTACATAAGCAGTTGTATTGATCAATTCAGCCCAGAGTACTTGTGGCATTTCCCTTCTTGCATACATTATCGATCTGGCAGCTTCTACCAAAGTGCGGTTTTCTCGCTCACTACAGCCATTCTGTTCTGGCGTGTAAGGCATCGTCAATCGGTGTTGAATTCCGTGTTTCTGTAGTATCATACGAACAGCCGCATTCTCGAATTCGCCTCCATTATCACTTAATAATGTTTTTATAGTATGGCCAGCATTTTTCGCTTCTTGTAGCATTTGCAGAAGTTTGTCTTTCACTTCCGACTTCTCTTTGATAAAATAAACAAATCGATAACTCGAATAGTCGTCCTTGAAAAGTACAAAGTACTGGTACTTCGAGATGCTTTTTGCAAAGGGACCACAAACATCGGTGTGTATCAGCTCTCCAGCTGCTGTTGCTCTTTCCCTTGTTCCAAACGGTTTTCTATGTGACTTTCCATATATGCAGCCTTCACACTTTACTTTTTCTGGACTTAGTTGAATGCCTAACTCACGCTTTACCACGCGAATGACATGTCTCTTGTCTTGATGAGCAAATCGTTCATGGTATAGCTGCAGCATATTCGAGCCTGTCACAGCATTGACTTCTATTGTCACTTGCTTTGTTGGAATGACTGTCTTCATATCCAACTTGTACAGTCCACCATGCGGGACTCTTCTGCCAACAACCCTAGTCGTGCCTGCTATGTCTAGTTTGCACTCTCTAGTCGTCGACATAAAGATGCTGTTCTGCATCCTATCTTGCGCTGCTAATGGCGAAAATAGATTTTTTGTTAGCGATGGTACTAACCACACATCGTTGAGGGTTATTTTCTCCTTGTGTTCACCGACATTTGATTCAACCACTACGGAACCCTTTCCCAACGCAGGTATGATAGTTCCGTCTGCCGTTGTTACGGTGTGATCTGAGTCAAATTCATGAAAAGCGTTGAAAACATTCCTCCTTACTGCAATGTGCGTTGTTGCTCCATTGTCGACATACCAGTTTTCTTGGTCTTGGATTTGACTGATTGAGCATGCATTTACCATCAACGAAATTTGTTGTACTTGTTTGGACTTCGACCCAGAAGATGAGGTGCTTGGTTTAGGTGGCCTCCCATCTTTAATCCACTTCTTACACTTGCGTACTCTATGTCCTTTTCCAGAACAATAGTTGCATATCAACTGGTCATCGTTCTTATGCGTATTTTGTCCATATATGGGCGTAGTCACTAGTGTTTCCTCTTGTGAGTTCTCTTGACTACCCAGATCTCTCTCAAATGTGCAGAGGTGACTCGTCAAACTATCGATAGTTCTTTCGGACTGCTTCAGCATTAGCCAGCTCGATTTGAAATTGAAGAATCTATCATCAAGTGTATCCAAAACTTTACAAATCAGAAGGAGTTCAGGTAGCTTCGCCGTTGTGTCAGTTTTTGATACTTCAACTTTTAAATCGTTCCATAAATTCTTTGACTTTGACATATGAGTAGGTATATCGTCCTCTTTGTTATGTTGCAGTCCAAAGAATTTTAGACACAAATTATAGGCTCTATCATCTGTTTGTCCATCAAAAAGTCTGTGGAGCTCTTGCCAAACCTCGTTTGCCGTTCTGTACCTCATAACTTTTTGTAAATTAACTTGAAATAAATATATATAATTAAGCTATATAAAGCCTTTAGTTTCCTTTAACTCTTATTAATAATAAAAAAAAATTAATTTTCGAAATATATTATAAATAAATATATAACTTTTTGTAGTGTTTCCTCTGTCATATTGGTGGTCAGCATCAGCAGAGCGCCGCTTTCAGTCCTCCTATACTTTGCCATTGCGGCGTTATAGGCGCTAGTCGCAGCGTCACCTCCTTCCGCAGCAAGTATTGGTCTTTGAAGTTTCCCTTGGACAGCATCTAAGGCACCTTCTGTACCTTCTAGCATTATAGAAATTTTGTACTTCCATGTTGACCAATTTTTCTTGCCTTCAAGTTTCCCAATATCTATTTTTGTTGAAAAATCCATTGTTACCCTATTCTCTTCTTCTTGTGGGGCACAGAACCTGTTATATTTATTTGTAGCAGAGCGTGGTTACGATGCACGGATGTGGAATGAGAAGTGAGATGTAGGTTTTATTATGGATTGATTGAGATAACACATAGGTACAGCACAGTTAATATTTCCGTTTTATTTTGCACAATTTTTAGTATTTACTCGTTGACACTTTAAAAGAGAGAGATGACAAGTGATAATAATTTAGATAGACTTTCAACCATAAGTTTTCATTCTAGTGTCATGCAACCTTATTAGAAATGTCAAAGCATACTGAGCATCTTTCTCTTTGACACCATGTCTGAAATCCCGCGTGATCTGTCAAATACTAATGCATGAAAATCCTAACCTCAAAAAAATCACCCGTTAGTAGCAAAAATCTTCAACCAAATTAAGACGTTATGTCGTTAACATAAGATGCAATGTCAGTTGTACGAAATCGTCATTCGAATTGGTCACGCCATAGCGGTGACAAAATGCATCGCGGACGCTTTTTGAGTGAGATTGTGAGTCTAGTTGTTTATGAGAGGTCATTGGAGACACGTTATTATACGCGATACGTATGGCGACGGAGCTTGCGAGCAGCCTCCGACATGTGGGTACAAGTTTTCTCAGCACCTGACTGTTCAATGACCGACCAATATAATGCGACACTGTCTGCTCCTTTAATTTCTAGGAAAAAATTGAGAAGGATCACAAGTATCCACACACGATCCTCCTCGCTTCGCCCCATGGCGAACCTATTTTTGGATGTGTCTTGTTTCAGAATTTAAACCTAAAACCTAAGATTAGCCAGGTGACTGCCAGTAAAAGTCCGAAATTAATATAGATCAATTCTATTTTTGACCCTGATTACTATCCCAAGTTTCGGATTTACCATAGTTCTAGCTTTTACAGCAACAATTATGTTGAAGTTTTGTATGGGTAGAGTTGGTGGCTAAAAATAAATTTCGATTTCGAGTCCAATATTGTAAGCTACTTTATGCCCTTCCTCCAGGGTCAGTAGTCTCAGCAGAATAAAGTTCATTTACATATCCATTTTAAGAACATATAATCATTAATTTTTGTTTGACCTTGTTTAAAGTCATTTAAGATAAAGTTTGTAATTTTTATTTTAAATTTACTTAAAACCTTTATAACTAACCTGTGTAAAAAGCTTGAGTAGTGATTGATCAATTTCTTCATTAGTAGGATATCTGCGCAGTATTTTTCCGCTTTCATCATACCATTGACTAGTGGAAAATCTGTAGAGATGTGTTATACAAAGTCATCAGTCGCATTAATGTCTGACATGCTTCCAATTAGAAAAACAAAGTAAAAGCAATCAGTCAATTAAAAATGGATTTATTTCCTCTGATAAGCTTTATAGAATATGCTTATATTGACCTCATACTTCTCATATTATATGATGGGCCAATAAATGAGACAACAACATTTATAAACTATAAAAAATATATAATTACTTACTTGTATACTTCTAGTAAACCTAGTACTTTATTCAGATCATATCCTCCAAAAACATATAGAGAGTCTGTGTGGTTGACATACACAGCTGAGTGAGCAGCTCGAGCTGTCATGCCACTTTCTGTGCGGGACAGCCAGTGCCAGCTGTTGCCCTCTTTGTCATTTCTCTTCAAGGAACAGGATTCTCCAGAGTATCTGGAAGAATAAAAAATACTGTAGTTCTAAATAACCACTATGGTTTTGCTAACTGTTATCCTAATTAAATATTAAATTAATAAAATGGGAAAAGATATTAAATGTGACTTGACATGACTGGATAAAAAGAACAATATTAAAACACTAAAACATGAGGTATAATATCCCATCTCTTCTGTAAGGATTAAATACCCAATTACCTATATACTAAAGTGTTGGGATTCAAAATGTAGAAAATATATTGCTAAAGCAATAATGTTGCATCTTTAAGAGACAAAAGAATGTTTGCATTGCATGTAATAAAGAATAATACATCACGCTTTTGAATTGTGTTTTCATTTTAACAGATGTTTTTCTTGATTTATGATATTTACATAAAAAATTCAATATGAAAATACATATGAATACCCTGGCTTGCACAAGCATCTGTCTCCTTTACAATGTCCATTGCTTGAGCATGAATTAGGGCAAAGTTCCACACTGCAGGCGGGGCCACCCCACTTGCCCCCACAGAAGCATTTGTTGGACAAACATAGACCTCGGCCAGTGCAGTTATTAGGGCAGTTGTGAATGGCATAAGTGGCGCGGAAACCATCCAACACATAATTTGTGTCACTATACAGCAATATTAACATCTGAAATGTAACATGAAATATGTAGTTGTGACTTTACAATCAGAAAATTACTTTATAAAGGACATAGAAGTCATACCAACAACTTTAATTGTTTTATTTTTCTTGTGTGCTGATGTTTTATTATAAATAGAATAATATATAGTAAAGCTCAATATTTTACATTTTTACAAGAGATTTTTAGATACTACGGAAGGTATGATAGATACTTACATAACCACTTGAGGCGGTAACATTCTGGGGCTCAGTTTTGCCACTAAAACTACCCAACAAAGGATCATTGAAGGAATCTCCATCATACACAAACACATAGTCATAGGAACATTCCGTGCCCATACGAATGAAGCTCAGAGTGATGTACTGACTCTTATTGGCAGCTTGGATGAGCCATTCACAATGAGAGTCCTAGAAAGATAAAGTTTACTTAGAAATCTGCAGGTCATGTGCATAGGTTTTTGTTTAGTAGGTTGAGACTGACTTGAGTGTAGTTAGAGTTAGTGGGTCCATCTGTGATGATGCCGCTGGGCTCTGTGAAGACCCTGCGCGTTTTGTCGCAGGGCGCCGTGGACGCCGCGCATAGAACGACCAGGCACCAGCAACTGAGGACCACTAGACCAGCACCCTTCTCCCGAATACGTGGGTAAAACATGCCTCCTCAATATTGAAACGGAACATAAGTCATATATCCAAGCCATATAATCGTAAATTGCGACAAATAATACTAAACGTAAAATAAACAACACTCATTTGCAGTAATAGATGACATCTACTTCAAGGCTAACCACTTTAAACGAATAAACCACAGTGACATGGAAAACTATTAAACATCTATTGAACTGATATTGCTTCTGTAAGATATTGGTTTGAAATTCTTCGGGTTTTATGGCTTGTTATTACTTTCTAACGAGTTTTTTTCTAACAAATAAACATTTCGCACTCTACATCCATCACAGTATTTTGACATTTAATATTTTTTCCGTCCGTCAGTCAGGCAGAATTGGTAATGGCCAAGGCTATGTCCTATTCAGCCAACAGTCGTTCCGTTTTGGTGGCATCGACGCATCTTCGGCGTCAAATAGAGGGTCTTGCACAAAGACATTGTATAATAACAAGACTGCAGTGTCCAATTTTTGCTCAACTAAACTAGATTTTATTTCCTTAGAAATAAGGTTGATAACATGAAGTAGTTTGATTTGATTTGAGAAGATACCGTTTTCAAGCCAAAAACGAGCCTAGCGAGATAGCTGTCGCTTCTCGTGTATCCTTGTCTAGCAAGTTGCCAGTATTATATACAATATACTTATATAGTGTTGTTGAGTTTCTAACGTGTGAGAAAGGGACCAAAGAGTGCCAAAACCCATCTCGCTCGGCTCGTTTTTCGTATCGTAGTGCAAAGTCTTGTTCTTTAAACAACGTCTTTGGTCTCGCATTGCATAACTCAGCGGAGCGCGGTGTTCAGTTTGAATTGAACTTTGGACAGTCGGGGTGGAGTAGTGGTAATGTCACGCAGTGCGTCACGGGCAGTTGCGGTTGTGCGAGCCTGAATCATTATTATTTAATTTTAGTAAATTCGGTAAAAAGTGTTATTTATAAGCACCATATAAACGAAGCCGTGAGATAAGTACACTAAAAAAATATTCGAGTGTATGTTTTATAGTATGACAGCACTAAACTGGTTGTACCTACTTGAACATTTTTTACCACCGAACTTTATGCTACGTTGATATTACAAAAAAAAAAAGTAATTGAATAAAAAATGCTTTAATATAACACGTACTTACTAAATATAATATTTTATTTATGTTGATGCCAATATGAAAATACTTAACTATGTTAAAAACATTTTGTTAGAAACCGGCCATATCATTTAGAAAGCGTTTCAAAACGTGCGATCATAGTGCAAAATTTCACTCGTTTATTAGAATGAGATAGATCTTATAGGAGAAAGAGAAAAAAAAATCTGGTTGCACCAATCAGATGGCCCAGGTGGCCCAGTGTGATTTTCGCATTACTTGGAAGCGTTTCAAAACACTTCCAAGCAACTGTCAGGTAACAGTTCGGTTACCCTCGGTTTAACTCGGGTCAATTTTTGAACGCTTTAGAGTGAAATTCGCATCTCTCCAAGTGAAATTCTCTCGATTCGAAACTAATTACTAAGGTTCCGTTTCAAAAATTGACCCGAATTAAACCGAGGTTAACCGAACTGTTACCTGACAGTTGCTCAGAAGTGTTTTGAAACGCTTCCGAGTAATGCGAAAATCACACTGGGCCACCTGGGCCATCTGATTGGTGCAACTAGTTTTTTTTTCTCTTGCTCATATATAGATCTGTCTCTTTCTAATAAACGAGTGAAATTTCGCACTATGATCGCACGTTCTGAAACGCTTCCTAAGCTTGTACACCTCAAAGACATTGTATAATAACAAAACTAAGCACTGTCCAATTTTTCCTCAACTAAACTATATTTTATTTCCTTATTATTATGATACCATTTTCAAGCGAAAAACGAGCTGAGCGAGATAGCTGTCGCTACTCGTGTATCCTTGTCTAGCAAGTTACCAGTGTATATAATATTTCATATTTATTTATTTGCAAACAGGTAAATTACACAGGTGATCAATAGTGTATACATATAGAACATGTTACCCTGTCAGGGCGCAGCAATTACATTTTTAATGTTTAATTGAATGTATACATAATTAAATAAAGTACATATTTTATATTTGATTTTACATGTCAGAACACAACAGTTACATTTATGTTTTATGATAAAACATATTGCAAGTATTTTGATTTAATAGGCTATGAATTAAAAAAGAAATTATAATTGTAAATAACATAAAAGTGTATGCAAGATCACCGAAATTGAGGAAACTAGTAATTGCTTAAGCTTTTTTGTAAAGGAGTTTGATGATTCTTCTTTTTTGATGTAGTCCGGTAATTTATTGTAAATGATTATGGATCGATAGTTAGGGCCATTCTGGAACATGGTTAGGTAAGGTCTAGGTAAAGCTAAGTTGTTTTTTCGACGCGTATTTCTGTCGTTTATCTCGTTTACTTGTCTGTATAAGTGCATAAGTTTTTTTACAAATAAAGCTGTTTCTAGTATATAGATTGCTGGTAGTGTTAACAGTTTATACTCTATAAAATATGGTCTGCAACTTTTGGGACTATGTATATTTGCAAGTATACGCAGGCATTTTTTCTGGAGTACGAAAAGGTCATGTACGTCGGTACTGTTGCCCCACAATAACACTCCGTATCTCAGCCACGCGTAATCATACGCATAATAAGCTGACAGTGCTGTTTCATAGCTCGTGTTTGCCTTTAGAATGCCTAGTGCATGTAATTGAGACAGCTTTTTTTAATTTTTTGGATGTGACTTTTCCAATTAATGTGAGTGTCTATTAATATGCCCAAAAGAGTAAAACTAGAAACTTCTTCTATGACGTGATTTTCTAATTTTAAATTAAGATTTAAGGACGATTTCTGATACGGTCTAAATTGAATAAGTTTAGTTTTTTGGAAGTTTATGTCCAGGTTATGATCAATTAGCCAGTTTTTTTGTAGTATTGAAACATTTCTTTATTTGCGCATTACATTACATTCATATATAGAATAGAATAGAATAGAATATCCATTTATTTATCTACCACAACACAATAAATTATAAAAACAAATTATAAAGTCAAACACAAGGAAATAACATAAAAGAATTAAACAATGTGACTAAAGCTAAATGAAATCATGTGTCGAAGCAGACAAAAAGGCTAGAACTCAGCATATGCTGTAGTCTTACAGAGTAAGACCGACAGCGCTGATTTTCAGTCCGAGCCCGCGTAGGTAACGCACGAACAAACAAAACAGCGCGAGTATTCTTGCACATTTTGAAAATAATAATTACGAATGGCAGAATAAATATGATATACATATACGAGTACATAATGTAGGTGCTAATATTTGTAAATAAATAAATTCAATTAATAGGTAAGCTCTAAATAAATGTCATGTATATAAGTATATACAATATACTTATATAGTGTTGTTGAGTTTACAACGTGTTAGAAAGGGACCAACGAGTGCCAACACCCATCTCGCTCGGCTCGTTTTTCGTATCTTAGTGCACAGTCTTGTTCTCTATACAATGTCTTTGGTAAACCTTTGTTTTACCGGATACACTAAAAACTGTTTAAGATTAGTATTTTCAAACGTTTATATTTTAATATTAAATATATTATTTATGTCAAATTGTAAAAGATGTTTTAAAAATTCAAAACGATTTAGACGTCATTTTTTATATTCTTATTTAACTATCTTGGAAATTATTATTAAAAAGATTTTGGTCTTTGTAGTACAGATTGGCGCCAATCAGCAGACTGCGTGTTCTTCTGTCGACTTGTGCCTAGGTATCTGTTTTGATTTGCAACAAAATTGCTTTTATTTTATTAATTCATGTAATTTTTCGCAGGTGTATTAAAAATCGTCTTTTGATACACGTGCGAAAGTGTTGATATTTCTCATCCCGACTGTTTTTTGCCTCGATTGCGCCTCGGCAAAAAAGTCAATTGTGACTCTAAATATCAACCTTTTCGCACTTGCATCAAAATATACTATTAATAAACGTAAAGAATAGGAATGCTTACAACATGTCAAACTAAAAGCAAATAAATTGAAAAATGTTTTGTATTAAGACAACAAAACAAAATACAAAATTTATCTATTTTTACACAAGTAATTTAACAAGTTCTTTGGACTCTCCTTCTGTTTGCTATAACAAAACCTGTTTTATGACAACTATGGTCGACAACAACACATAGGTATACCATATTCATACATACATTATACTCACGCACGCCTATTTCCCAGATGGTTAGGCCGAGACTACAGATTTCTATCTGCTACGATCCTGAGAAACCTCATTTGGTTTATCTAATCTACATCCATCAATCTAGTCATAAGGCTCTTCAATCAGGTGACTACTTTTTATATTTCAATATAGAGGTACCAACTGAATGAATTATGAATAACACTGACATTGGGCTTATACTTCGATCTATTATCTATATATTGATGATCGAAGGGCTTATAGGTCAATGCTGTTAAAACTCCCGTAAGCTCTACTATCGCGTAGATAATTCTATTAATTTGGTTATGTTTTGAATATTACTTTACTAAACTTAACACCACCAACATTATCCAAATTCTTTATTCCTGTATCTAATTTTTATCTTTTTACAAAAAAAAAACTGTAATCATGAAAAAATAAAGCAAAAAAAAAAATCATCTTGTCAAGTTTCTCGCCCTTCTTCGAAGCAAAGCTAATTGAATATACGGAGCTAAGCATATGTTTATATGTATATGTAGCATATTAGTAGTTAGTATATACGTAGCAATCATGTGTAGGTATCGTTATATATTATTGTATACATTATACATAATAGGTCTTTACCTATGAAATTGCTGTTTTTTATGAGATAAGTTAACGCTATTTTTTTCTCGTTTTTTACATAATGTGAGGTATCGTTGGATAGGTCGTTTAAAGACATTGTGGGTGTGTGAAAACTATTTTTCGATTTAGGGATCCGTTGGTGAAATATTAAGCTTTAAAGTGCTAATTTTTGTTAGAGTCAAGCATCCCCCCCGTGGCTAAACGGTTGCTTACAGATATGTGAAAAAATTCACATAAGTAGTGAAATTAAAAGGAAAACTATCACAGCTAAGTAGGCTTTACAGGTCTACGAGTACAGGTCGCGCCAAACTTTTGGCCCCCTAAAAACACGATAATGTATGGGCCATTCTTCTAAATGTATGGGACTAGAAGTTTGGCGCGATCTGTATTACTAGACCAACTTATGAAATGTACTGGGCAACTACGGAATCCTACAATGCGCGTGGCCCGACACGCACCTGGCTGGTTTTTTTTCAGGTTGAAATTTCCGAAAGGGAAACGGTCAAACCAATTACAGGTGGTGCGTTCGTTTGTGGTGTTCGCTCTGTAAACGTCGTTGATGTTGCGTGCCGCTTGTGCCGCGTTTCTGCCACGGGCCACGGGGTGGTACTCAAATTCCATAATTACTCGAATTTTTAACATATCCATGATGACAAAAAAAGTTCAAATGCGATGAAAACTAATGCTAATAAACTAATAAATAAACAAATTACTAATTTTGAAAAGATAATTCCATGTTTTTACCATAAAATTAATTTGAAATTATAATCCTTAGCCAAACAAAAATAATTTTGATTTGAAATGGCAAGTACTGCAGAACGGCAACTTCAAAGGTAAAGACCTATTATTTGGTAAGTACCTTAAATTTAGTCCAGTTAATTTATTAATTATAAGTTCGCTCAAAACCTAATTTTAACTGTTGTATTTTTTTTTGACATGTAATGTAATGTATGTTAATACATATGTATTACAGTAATGTAAATACAACGATAAAAGCCTTATTTAATCATTAATCGGTTTCCCGTTCCTTAGTTTTTACGTGTTTTTAAAGGGAAACCACTATCAATTCCTGATTCAAATAATAAGGATTCCCCGTTCCGTTGTTATTACGTAAGTAAATTGCAAACATGGCGTACAAATCAAAACTTTAAATCCTTAAAAGATATTTCTTCTTTTAATTCGTATTAAGTAATTATTTTTAATATTTAATTATTTCCAAAAGTAACAGGTTACGATAGTATTTGTATTGTCCAACTTCTCCAGTTATTGCTTGTAAAAGACTTAACCAGAGTGTACACATAATTGTAAATACCTGTGTATGAAAAAAGCCCCTGGATGGTTGAACTATTTATTATGATACGTTTCAGCCTGAATTTTCTTTTCGTTAAAAAGTTGATGCAGTCCTTCTATTCGCATAAACCTGTGAACAAAAAGCTGCCGTGCCTACCGGCCGCGGGCCGGGTACGAGATGGTATCGATCTGGCACATTGCTGACTCGGCACTCTCGCACTCCAGCGCTGTAGAGATACCTACAAGTGGGCTGTGTATATACAAGTACCTACAAGTAGGCTGTATGTACTCATACTATACTCCAATTAACTAGGTTTTTGGCTTTCGGTAAAGGGTAAAATTATGCTAACTCTTCGTTCAACCGTACGTTCAAACGTCTGGATGCAAGTAATAGCCTCATCACTTTTGATTCGATTAAGCTATTTGAAATTCGGCACAAAAATAGCATTTACTCATTAAAAAACGAAATAAATCAATATTGCTCAAAATTGTGGTACCATAACTAACAGTGAAAAAATTGATAGAGACATCAATATCCCTGCGTTGATCGGACTTAGGGGCCGTTCAAGTATTACGTAAGCACAATGGGGGGGGGGGGGTCTTTGTTTTGCTTATTTTCGATGACATGGGTGGTAGGGGAGTCTAGATGATGATTACGTCATCGGTATATTTTTGCCCCTTACCCTGTTGAATACTGTATCAGTAAAATCTAATCTCTACCCTAAATCTATTTTCTTATTTTTAAAATTATAATTATAACATTATAATATAAAAAAAATATATTTATAATTGAAAAATGTTTACGTAAGCATGGGGGGAGGGGGTAAGAGCTTTGCTTACTTTTGCTGACAAGGGGGATGGGGGGGTAAATAATTGTAATAAATCTGCTTACGTAATACTTGAACGGCCCCTTATAGGAGATGATACAACACCAGACGACGACGACGGTCGATCGGGCAGATAAAGCTTCAATTAGGTAAAGCAACGCATGATTTAATCGGTCATATTATCTTTTCTGACTATAAAATACACAGGTAACATTTTCTGCTAATGCATCTTCTACTGGTCATTTTGAGCAACTCCTTAAACATTTAAACGAGCCCAATATAATAGAAAGCATTTTTAGGGTTCCTCACCTTAATTAAAAATGAAAATACAGAACCCTTATACGATCACTTTGTTATTCCTCTGTCTATCTGTCTGTATGTATGTCCTTCTGTCAAGACTAAACATAAACATGAAAAAATTAACTAATTTAACTATTTAACATCTACCGACAAAATAAATGAAAAATAGCAAACTGAAATTCCTTACGACCACCTGGTTTAAATAATAATCCTCTCCGAATAAATTACTGATCTTCCGAAAGAAATACTAAGTAAAACAAAGAAAATACTAAGTAAAAAAAATGTTCTGTTAAGTCAAAAAATAGGTGGGACGACAAGAGTAGCGAGGAGGAGCGTGTTAGGTTGACATGTAAATACATATTGGGAGCCGAGCGAAGCGGAGCGGAGCAAGGCGACCCCTTAAGTTTTAACAGAATTCATGATATGGTCAGGCAACTTTGAATTTTTATTCGGAGACTTACGACAAAAAAAGCTAACAATAGTTTTCGCTGAAATGTATGTTCAGCTGGTGAAATAGTATTATGTCAGCTTTTTGATGTATTAAGTTTTCGGAATTTTCAGTATTTCATTCGGTAGTTTTCGGTAGTTGGTAGTTTATTTATTAGCACAGAAATTTTCGGTAACTTAGTATTTAAAGCAGTAACAATCATAAATTGAACATTTTTATTTTGTATTTAGTTTTCAGAGCTTTTATTACTAGCTTTAAGTTAAAATTAGTTATTTTTTTAAGTTAAACATAGGGTACTTTTTTTGTTACTAAAATTTGAGAATAAAAATGTGTATTTGTAATTTCATACTAAATGGCTCACTATGAGAACGTACAGGGCACTTCCAGTTGACTTAAAAACTTGAAATTCCATTCACAAGCAGCTCTTATAGCACAGGTGTAGGAAAAAAATCGAAAAGTTACCAATATTGAATAATTCAAGGGTATATTGATGCCCAACCTAATAAGGCCCCTTGGATATATAGAATTTAATGGATCGTAAGTGTCAAGTTAAGTTTGACTACACAACTGGGGAATAAGTTTGTGCTTTAACAGATATGTACGGAACCCTCAAGGCACGAGTCCTATTCGCACTTGTCCAGTTTTGTATGTTAATTGAAATAACGGTGTCTGTTCATTTAGAAGTCATGTAGGATGATCGGTAGAACAGTAGCACACTGTGACAGTAGTTTTGGTAAACAGTTTACTTATCCGTAACTGTGAACTATCTATTTCAACTATAGAGCGATACCTATAATAAAACCGATTCTGAAGGCTTTAGTTTTAGTGCTGCCATAACTTCAAAGTTCCCAAAGTAATATAGCTTTTGCTTCTGTTGTTAACACTAAAGAACTATTTTGGAATGGAGAAAATTTAGTTTTGACAGATTTAAAACTAAAAGTAATTAAGCCTTCAGAATCGTCTTTATTGTTGACCTTAGCTTTGGTACAAACAAAACAATATCGAGAAACATTCATTTATATAGCCAAATTCATGCTGGAGACTCGGCAAGTGGTCAAGGACCAAGGTTCAATGATACTTTGCGATATAAGAAAATTATTTTTTTGTGTCTAGGGTATACTTCTTCAAGAAATCTCGACTCAACTAGTGTAAGAAATCTAAATTATATTTTGTGTATTTAAAAGAAAGAGTCATTGTACCTTGGTCGTGAAAAAGTACCGAGTCTCCAGTATGAATTTGGCTACATAAACGAAAGTCACTCTATATTTCCGGCTAGTACAGAAGATGGGCTTGAAATATACTATGAGTACTCTTATCTATGTTCATATATAAGGTCTTACAATAATAAGTGAAAATAATTCTAGGGTACAAATTCCAGAAGAAGAAAAAAATTTTTGCTCAAATAATTTTTTCACTTCCCAGTACAAAGTGGTTCAATCAGCTGACTAAATTTCTATGGAAAGGTGAAGAAAAAGTTCGCGAAAAAAATATGTTTTTCGACGGAATGTGGTCTATTGGGGATACTCTATCATCTGTTGATTTTTTTTCACTTTGAATCGTAGGACCTTATATACATACACACTAAAGAGTATTTAATTTTTTAAGTACGTAACCCTAAAACTACATTAAAAATCGTCATTTTTACCATTTGTTGCTTAGATACAGTACATTCAAATTCCTAACTAGTTTTGTTTTTAAGACTGACCCCGTAAAAATATGGTCTGAAACTAACAACTTTGAAGGCCCCACATTTCTTTATTTTTGAAGACAATAGATAAAAAAACATGTTTGTTCTCTACTCAATGAGTTCTACGAATACAAGACAGGTTTCCCAAAATATTATGTTTTTGCTCCTTTTTCGGGACTCACACTGAACAATAATTTAATTTGATTTTTATCACACTCTTCACGATTGGGACGTAATAATCGTCGGTGAATAGCGAGTGTACCAAGTGTGGACAGCGACTTGCATTTCATAGTTCACACTTGGGAACACCTCTGACACCCCTTCGGGGATTCATGTCGTGACGATATTATGTATGTTATTATTGTTACATACTTACATGTGACGCTATTTAAGAAAACTGTACTAAATAGAAAGCGTCCTCACCCCTATAGACTCTCGACAGGGCCTCAACCCCCCCCCCCCCACCCACTATATTAATTTATGAAAATGACGGCGCTACTTATGTTCTGAACTGAAGATATCCGGCCAACATATTTATCAGGTAAAAATTAATAAATCATTAAAGAGCACGTGATGGAGACGCGGAGGGCTGTTGAAGTTTTTTCAGCCGGAATGAAGTGATAACCGCAAAACGCTAATGACGGCCTTACCCACCATGATCCATTAAAATCTCAATAGGCTCTAAATACACAGCACTAGAGGTGATTTTTCATAAGCTGACTTGGTTTCTATTTTGGTGGCATAGTACCTTACTCAAAAACCCAGCGAAATTAAATTGTACGAGGTTTATCACCTTACTCCTTAATAAAGTTCTGATATCTGAGGGACACAGGCAGGGAACGACAAGGTTAAGATGTTCGTCAAATGAGAGTTTTTCATCAAGTGACGCGAAGAAGTCCTTGTGGTGTGTTGGTTTGAGCTGATTGCATAATCAGATGTTTAATGAAATTAAATAAAATCGGGACGCTGTTACAAGGTGATGAAATGACCGCGATAAGTACTCGACTATTGTAAGTTGACAATTAATCTGAAAAAATTAATAAGTAAACCAAACCTAAGAAATTTTTTATATCGGTACAAAATACACATTATAATATTGTTTTCTTTACTTTTGAATAAAAAGTATGCAATAAATGTGTTTTAAAGCAACTTGCGGAAATAGTTTAATATGTTTTACTTCACACAAAAAAATACGTATTTTAATGTATTACATTTTGTTTGCATTGCATTAACAAACTTAAATGCGTGTTTACAGTTGTAATGTAATGCAGCTAAAATGTAACGAATAAAATTGAATAATTTTCATGTGATCACCCAAGTATTAACAAGCAGTTTGCGCGAATTGCGCATTTATTGCAAACATTTTATTCAAAAGTAAGGAAAACAATATTATGATGTGCATTTTGCACCGAGATCCTCCGTTACCACATTAAGCAAAAGTTGAAAAAAAATCTCGTGATACAGAAAACTTATTGAAGTTTCTTTTTTTTTCTCGACGCATGTTGAAACAATGTCAATTTTTTTTCACTTTACAGATAACATTTTTTATTTTTTCCTACACACGGTATTTTTGTTTTTGATAAAATTCCTTCAGTTACTAAAATATTTGTATATTACTCACCCTGTTTTTGATATTTTTACGGGAGGAGGGTAGGGAATTTTCATTTTACTCTATTAAAAACAGTGTTTTTCGGAAAATATAAAACTGTAGTTCTGAATTTGAAGGTTCAAGGTATCTATGCGTACACAAAAATTTTACAAAATTTCATTAATTTTTCGGAAAATGTACCGAAAACAGGCCGAAAAACAGCGAAAAAATCAACATTTTGTAATAGTGTCCATTAAAATGCGATCCGAATGCAATTATTGGGCACTTAAAGGATATATACTACGACGAAGTATTAACTTTCAAAAAAGTTATCACTTTGCATTTGCGGCGGTACATTTTGCTCGTTCATTTTTATGTGCTACGGCGTAGCATTTACATGGAATCAGAATATTAAAGCGTACTGTAAAACTTTATGAAATGAAACATTTAGACACATTTAACATATCGTCACGACATGAATCCCCGAGGGGGTGTCAGCAGTGTTCACAAGTGTGGACTGTGAAATGTAAGTCACGTCCACACTTGGTAGCTTGGTACCCGCTTTTCAACGACAAATATTAAGTCCCAAATGTAACGGGTAGTTAACTCTATCGCCGTACTTCGGGCACAAATGGACCAACAGCTTAACATGCCTTTCGAAGCTCGGATATTAAATATAAATTAATGTGCACCGCGGAGATTGAACCTATGACCCCGGGATTTTTTCTTAACTTTAAAAATAAAATAAAGGTACCTTTAAGTAAACTTTTAATATTTAAGGTAGGGGACATTCGTTTGGTTCATCATGTATATAATGAAATTAAAAGAAAAACTATCACAGCTAAGTATGCTTTACGGGTTTACGAGTACAAGTCGCGCTAAACTTTTAGCCCCCTCTAAACACGATAATGTGTGAGCCGTTCTTCGGGAGAGCAACTTCCGAGCGGACTAGAAGTTTGGCGCGATCTGTATTAGTATACCAGCTTATAAAATGTACTGGGCAACTACGGAACCCTACACTGCGTGTGGCCCACCCGACACGCACTTGGCCGTTTTTTTTAAAGTAATTTTAATAACTAACATTGTATACTAATTCATGATTTATATACTTAATATGTATACACACACATATATATATATATATCGGGTGTGCCGATTGTGGACTGTGACTTGCATTTCAACTTCATACACGGAACACCTCTGGCCGCACCTCGGGAATTCATGTCTGACGATATATTTATATATATAATATTATTTATATAATATTTATATAAATCACGAACATAGATTTTTCCTATGTGATTTTTCGTTCTATGGCACAAACAATATTGTCGTATTCAGAATCTGTATTATATTTTTGTATGCCTACTCTGCACAACACACATATAAAGTTTCGTTTTTTTTAAGACTTCAGATTGAGAGCCTTTATTATTATATAATATATTAATAATTAAATTTTATATTATATTTATATTAGGTATTTAGGTTTGGTACAGGTATTTAGTATTTTTGATTTAGTCATACTTTTTTGTATTACCTGTATATAAATTAATTTTAACTGTCATTATTCAACTGATGACGGCCTCATAGAAGAGGCCGAAATATATTGAAAATTCTGTTTTTATTTTATTTATATTTTACTACCAATTTTTAAAGAAAATAAAAGGCTGAATATAAATTATATATTTATTTATATTACTTTATACATTATACTACACACAAAAAGTAAAGTTTTATTATTAATTTAAAAACGTCAACCAGGTACCACCGTACATCCAATATATTACGTTGAAATGAAATTCCCAGCGGTCTTTGCAGAGGACGTTTAATCCGGTGTTAATAGCCGTTGACCGTGGTAAATCTACGGTAATCCTGTGAACAGAACAAATATAGTTAGCCCGCGATAAGGTACGTCCGAAGCCGGCGGTCCGACTGGAACGGTGTTGCAAACTACGAGGCGAAATAACTTTTCAGATATTTTGTAAGTAAAGTCACTTGGTTTCAGGCTATTATTTTCATGTCGTGTGGCATAATAAAAGTAAGGCTTTACCCAGAAATGGACACCGTAGTGCCCTACTTTCATAAAGAAAGTGTAGAGTTGTTACTAATCTAAAGAATTACCTGAGAATAAAAAAAAAATTATGGGCGGTCTGTACATTGGAAACTGCCACTTATAAATATTATTAGATTAAGTAAAATAATTCATTTTACCACGACATTTGGGTGAGAGTCAAGACATGAGTTTTAGCAAAATATTCTTTATTTATTATAACATATTATATACATAAGGAAACACATAATTAAAGGTAGTTCTGTAAGATGTATTTCGATCACTTCATGTGGTCGGCTTAAGTTACACTATAGAATTAAATAATATTTACAATAATAAAATATAAAAAGATAAAATTAATAATTTGTTGTTATAAATGGTAATGAATAAAATTTGGGCACCAAGTGACCAGATGAATGATCCTTCTCATGTCCGTAACAACCAACTACAAGTCTGAACAGGCAACACTGACCTCCACAAGAAAGCAGCACAAAAAACCTCCCTTAAAATTATACTTTTTTATATTCTGTCTATAGGTGGTAGAGCTGATGCCGGGATCGACTGTGGAGTTACCACCATCTTACTCGCAAATCCTCCCGAAGTTATTCGGGGGAAATTGCTCTCAGGCAAAAAACTAGGTGGCCCACCATTGCCTGGGACCGATGGATGGCGGTATATCCATCCCCAATTGCCGGGCCTTATATAAAACAGACTAGTGACGGGCAGCGGCGTCACTAGTGCAAGGGTTTCGGCACCGCGCTCACCAACCCGCCTGCCCAGCGTGTGTGAGTATGGGCATTTCTTCCAGGAGGACCGCCAAGAGTGGCGAAATCCTGGAAAGGCCTATGTCCAGCAGTGGATGAACAAGGCTGATGGATGGATGGATATTCTGTCTATCTACCTGTCGAGCTGTCATCGTCATCATCAAAATCAAATTTTATTAATTACCATTCATAACAACAAATCATAAATTTTATCTTTTATATTTCATTATTTTAAATATTATTTAATTCTACATATGTAACTGAAGCTGACCACATCAGGTGGTCGAAATAAATCTTACAGAACTACCTTTGATTATGTTTTTCCTTAAACACTAAAAGACAAGAAGTCAATTATATTTTTATGTAATTATACAATTTGTGAGAGTAAACTTAAAATTAATTAAAATTAATTAATTATGTCACAGGACTAATTAAATCCCGGCTCGGGTTTTGAAAAAATTGTAATTTTCTAATGCAAGCAATTTTACGCAAAGAGATTGGTATATTTTGAAAAAAAAAAACGGCTAGCAACACTGTCGTTTAGCGGCGAGGGTGCTAAATGCCCCATTTATATGATGATGGTGGCCGCTGGCTGGCGAGCCTCTGCTCCCCTGGGCACGTTTGTAAATGACCCCTGGAAGTAACGGTGCCAGGAACCGGTCGTTGACACTGATGGTTTAGTTAGATTGCGAAGAGTTTATCTGATGATGGGTCGTATGAAAAACAGAAGGTGAGCCAATTTTATTACCATCTTTAAATAGCAAAACCATGTTTATTAATCCAGTTTCGCAAGAAGATCTCATAAAAGTAGTGTTTTCCCTCAAAAACAAGAAATCATGTGGATATGATGACATACCTTCCAGGATCATTAAATTTATCATAGGGTCAATTGCTGCCCCATTAACTTATTTGGTTAATCTTTCCTTTAGTGAAGGGGTTTTCCCCCTTAGGTTAAAAAGAGCACAAATTAAGCCCATTCATAAGAGGGATAGTAAGTCAGATGTTAATAATTACCGCCCAATATCCTTATTGCCTGTTCTATCAAAGGTTTTTGAGAAATTGATGTCCGGCCAATTGAGCAAATTTCTAACTTCTCACAAAATATTAGCACAAGAACAATTTGGATTTCAAAGGGGCAGCTCTACTACTGATGCCATTTTTGACATGGCTGATTTCGTAGCAGAAGCTTTGGATGGGAAAGACAACATAGTAACAGTTCTATTAGATCTATCCAAGGCATTTGATCACGTAGATCACGATATAATTAATGCTTTTGATTTTGGATCGATATGGCATTAGAGGCAAGGCTAATGATTGGTTCCAATCATACCTTAGGGACCGTCAGCAAAGTGTTTTACTTCCTGTTATAAATGACAACAAAGGTTTGATTAATACTGAGTCTGAGATTTCTGTTATAAAAAAGGGTGTACCCCAGGGAAGTATACTGGGCCCAATTCTATTCCTTTTATATGTTAATCACTTACCACACCTAACAAGTAATAAGGTTATTATGTTTGCAGACGATGTGTCGGTATTTTTCAAATTTCAAAGAGGAAGCTCCGAAAATTTGGCAAATACTATCGAACAGGCGATTCACACTGTTGTTCGTTGGCTTAGGCGTTTACGATTAAATACAAATGCCAGTAAAACTAGTATGATTCACTTCAGAAACTACAACACCCCCATCGCAAATGCAAATGTCACTATTGAGGGTGAAAAAATAGATTTTGTATCAGAGGCAAAATTCTTGGGTGTATACATAGATGAACATATGAACTGGAAAAAACACATAAAAAATCTGGAAAGTAAACTAAGTAGCTTTTCCTATGCCTTGAGAACTCTTACTTATGTAGCTACTAAACATGCTGTACTGCAGGCATACTTTGCTTTCTTCCAATCAAGGGTGCTTTATGGCTTGGCTGTATGGGGTGGTAGTACAGATGCTAAAAGGATATTTACACTACAGAAACGCTGTATAAGAATCATAGAAGGTCTTAATTCTGACATGGAATCTTGCCGAAATTCATTTGTGATCTTACAGATTAACACTATAACGGCACTTTACATAATTGAGCTTTGTAAGCTAATCCGGAGATATCCAAATAAATTTCCTATTCGACCACCAGGCTACAGTGACCGTTTAAATGAGCGTTATGAAAATAATCTCAAGTCACATAATACTAGAACAGCAACGTATGGTAAAGCAACAAAAATGGCTGCAATAAAAATATATAACTCACTGCCTGATAAAATAAAAATTCTTAATGATAATAATTTTTACTGCGAATTGAAAAGGTATTTGTTAAGGATCTCCCCATATGGCCTCAAGGAATTTTATGACTATAAGCTATAAATACTGTATGACTATTACATTATTATAATATACTTAGCATTAAAGTAGTGTTGAAATTGGAGTTGACATTTCTTATAATTTTTGTAAATATGGCTAAAATTGTAATGTATTGTTTTATTAATTCTTATTATTTAGATCTTTTAGAAATAGCATGAAATAGTATAATTGTTGCTACACCCTGTGGGTAGAATTACATTGAGACTTACCTTGTATTCATTACCATCTATACAATAACATGTAATTCATTGCAAGTAATAAATTGAATTGAATATGACAGATTCTGTATGAAACTGTAAAATTACTTTATTATTCCATTATTCCTTTCAAAATAAACTATTTCGTTAAAACAAAGTGAAGCTTGCAGTATGGTAAGCATGATGTAACTAAGTATTTTGTATGTATCTTGGTTGACATCTTATTAAGATAGACACTAGATTGTATTTAGCCTTGCTACCTCGTGATGTCTATATTTATTCCAAGGATTTAAAGGTTATATTCGTAAACGAAGTAAACAAGCTGATATTTTTTAACCTAATTCGCCATTTCAGAAGTCACCAAAGACCTGCTAAACATATACGAGTACAAACAGCGACCAAAATATTTGTTGTTCCAGTTTTTTTTCCTGGCGAGCGATGGTCAACTAATTTACATGGTAAACGGTCGCTTAGAATGTGCCGTCACGCACGGTCAAGCTCGCCTTATCAAGGACACGTTTGTTCACACCTCGTTGTGCCGGCTCCAGGGGACAGATTTAGTTAAACGTGATGTTGTAAGTTTGGTTGTTGTATAAAATTATTACGGACTTACAAAACTATTATTTGAATTTTTTTAAAACTACAATTTTTTATTTACTTTTTCAGTATTTAGATAAATTTAACCTCAATAAACTAATTTAAAAACTATGTAAATTATCCTACAAAACAATTTTAACTTAATGACAAACTTTACATAAAACGAGACCCTGTAAGATTTTACGTTTATTGAAGCATTCTTAAAGGCTGTTGCAATTTTTCTTGTACTACGCCGTAGCGCGTAGCACTTCCTCAAAAATTGTTGTAGTTTTAGTATGGATAATAGAGAAACTAAAAAAGGAAAAAAATATACGATATATTTCGACTCCTTCAATGGAGTCGTCATCAGTCGAATGAAAATAAAATTAAATAAATGACATAAAGGATATAAAAGAGTTAAAAAGGCGACATCTGTAGAAATTAAAGGAGGATATATTATATTATATCTCCAAAAAGTTTCTGTTTTCCTCCTTCAATTTCTACAGATGTCACCTCTTTAATTCTTTTATATCCTTTATGTCATTTATTTAATTTTATTTACATTCGACTGATGACGACTCCATTGAAGGAGTCGAAATATATGGTATATTTTTTTCCTTTTTTAGTTTCTCTATTATCCATACTAAAACTACAACAATTAAAGGCCATATACTAGTAAAATAAAAAAATATATTTATTTACTTCCTCAAAAAAGCATTATCGCGTAGTCTTACCTACGTGGGAAGAATAACAAAAGTAGAAATAAGTTCATAGTCGTATGTTGCTCTACCGATATAAGAAATGCCTCGATCGAACAAATGATTCCATTGCATCGCTATAAAGGCCAGCAAAACAAACGTCCTTCGATCTATCGGGCCGCTATAAATCAGAAGGCTGTCGATGGGGCCGCGTGCGTCCTCCCACTGCGACGCGCGGGTTGATTTGTCGCGTCCACTGTCGTGCAGTCGCACAGGTTTTTAGTGATGTATATGTATAGCTATTTATATCGATAGTTGAGTTTGAATGCTTTCGATGAGGCCAATATAAGTGTGTCCTTTCGCTAACATCACATAGCTAAAATATATAATTTACTGGCTACATTTTGTAGAGAAAATATACACACACCTTCTTGGCCAAAATGTATGGAACAGCAATATTTTTTTTGCACTTTCAGCACTGACTCCACAGTGAAAGTTGTTCGTACAGGTGAGTCTTACTCTACTTTTCAGTTTATGAGCAACAAAAATTTTATATTCAGTTTTGGGAATAATGTAAACTTTTTGATACTGTAACTCGTTTATTGATAAATAAATATTATATACACCAGAGTGCAAAAAAAAATCATAAAGAAAAAAAACACAAGTTTACTACGAGACAATGTTTGTGATAACGGCGTAATTGTTATATTAGATCTAAATGTCGAATTAACTACTCTTATAGAAGAGCCAACGGGAGATGGGGTGCATTTTAATTTCGGCAAAAATAAAATCAAGTGCTACTATCGACTAGAGTAAATAAAATATTGATTTATTTGACACGTCATACAACATGCATCATAATAATACAAATGGCAAATGTGCTTTTGCTTACATTAACAAAGCAGCCATAAAATCTAGAAAACTGGTTTACAATTTTTGAATCATAAAAAGATGTAGTTTGTAAACAGACGGAGCCGTACGATTAAGGAGAACAGAACCCGTTATTTATTGATTACAATTCAGCCATTAACATTCCTCATGAACACCTGAATTTGAAAAAAATTTAAACTTTTGCTAGTAAGTCTTTATAAAGTCGAAAATTGATGATCGAAACCAGTAGGTAGTACGTCACTTTTCGCTGCCAGCAACAATGAAGTATTAGATTATTTTAGTGACTTGGTAGGCATTTAAACGTCATAGGTGCCATCTCTCGTTGGCTCTAGTTTAGTGATTAAATTCAAATGAATTTAAACAAGTAACGTCCAACATTTAAATCGATATGCACATATTACCCGGCACATCCCTCGAACATTCTGCGAATAAAGCCCTCAGTTTCGTTCCCCTGCGGTCAAGAATATCTTAACTATTTATTGAGCTCAGTTCGACTGCTGCATAATCACTCGCCGTTTGTAACATAAACACAAGTTGGCCAATTGATCCCGGCTTGTCTTCCTTATTGCTTCCCTTATCGTAATTATTGGCGTTCGGTATAGGGAGGAGTTTTTAGTACTTTTAGGAAATTCGTTTTAGTCCTGTCTCTAGAATGAGCGAAACACGTTGACATATACTCGTTTTAGTTAGACAGGAAGTATAAGTGCGTTGCGTAGATCTATTACGTCGTCGTAACAATGATGCAAGTTATCTTGTTCTAAATCTTACTCATATACAACGTGAAATTTAAGTCATTTTGTTAATGAAAACTGGTGATAGTACTCGTCCATATGTAAAATTTTTACTACGAAACCAACCCTGAAATCGTGAAAAAAAAATCTGTTGTTTCGTACATTTGGGTCGAGAAGGTATTTAACTTTTATATGAAGAGGTGATATTTTTTTCACGATTTCAAGTTTGGCTCCATAGTAAAAGTTGTTCATATGGACGAGTACTATCACAGTTTTCGTTAAAAAAATGACTCAAATTTCACGTTGTATATAGGCTGAAATTAAATCAACCGACCAAATTCATACTGGACACTCGGTAAGTGATCAGGAACTAGGTTCAGTAATCCTTTTGGCCAAATTAGAAAAATATGTTTTATTGTTTAAGTGCAATTCCTAGTCTAGGCAGTAGGAAAGCAAAAAAAAGTATTTATCAAATTTCACCAAAAGGGTAATTGAAGGTTGTTTCTGATCACTAACCGTGTCTCCAGTATGAATTTGGTCGGTTAATTTAATTTCAGCTTGTATAAATCATATCAAGCAAAACACATATCTGTTACTTACTTTGCATGTGATCTAGTAGATCTTTTATCTAGTACTCCCATACAGATATTCTATCTCACGGCGACGTCCGTTTGACTGTAGTAGTGTGTGTGTGCGTAACCTCTGAAGTGCGTTCATTAAAGAACCCTAGGGTAGGTAGGAACACCGGGGTTGCAAAACTGAGTTTTTAACGGGTTCGGCCGAGTCTCTACACTCCAAACGTCATTTCACAAATCTCCAATAGGTTTTGTATTGATTTATAACTGTCATTTTGACGTCTCTATACGAACCTTCGACACCGGTGTAGCGACACTGCTATTTTTGAACGGTCGGTGTCGCGACCCGTGTTGATTTTTGAACGGTTTAGTGTTGGAACCCGGGGTACGGCCAAGCCGGTGTGAGTTTTTGAACGACTATCTGGAGCGCTACGAAACGCGCCACACACACAAAACGCGTTTATCACGTCACTACTACAACCATAGCCAAACGGACTTCGTGAGGTAGAATATCTGTAATACAATAGGCTAATTACAATGTCGAAACCGGTTTATAACTTGTAGTACCTGTGTTGTTTTTTTTAGTACAGCGATAACCAATTTGACAATATTTATTGTAATGCCGCGTTTCTGCGCTGTGATTGGCCCATTTTATTGTTACACTGCTTAGATAACCAATCAGCGACTAGTATTTCTGCGATTATGTTTTTATTGCGAAATCCATCGCTTTGGAATACTCTAAACATTTTTTATTAGAGTCCATTACAAACTATAAAAGATAAATTAGAAACAAAGGTAAAGACATGAAATTCAAAAAAATTCCTCGGGCCAGGATTCGAACCTGTGACCTCTTGTTATCAAGACAAGCGCGCTAACCGACTGCGCCACCGAGGTACTTACCTAGACCGTTGAATTTTTCCACCATACTTGTCCACCGAATATTTTTGTAACTATTTGATCTAACTAGCTTGTAATGCACATACTGAACGCTCACGAGGGCTTTATGTGATTTAACGCCTTGTTCTTAGGAAACAGATGGCGCTGTCGTCGCTACAATATGTGTTGCTTCAGACAGTGAAGAAATTCACAGTTCTCATTAACTAAGATAATGTTTTTATTGCGAAATCCATCGCTTTGGAATACTTTATATATTATTAATTATAGTGCATTACAAACAAGAAAAGATAAAGTATTTCTAGTGTTTCCACTTTTGCTTTGGGCTAGGCAAAGAGTATCTCTGCCATGTAGCCTCGAATGCTCTCGCATAACATACCGTCTTCATTATGGGTTAGTCCGTAAATTACTGACAGTTAGAGTGCTACAAACATCTAAGCTAACAGCTAAGATCATTGCCTAAGTGAAACTCAGCTTCACTCCGTTTCAGAAATAAGCACTCGTGTCCTATTCATTATGTCACAGTTGCAAAAAGTATGTACAGTAATGGAAAGAAAAATATATTTCGGACACTTGAATGTGGCTTCATTAATAGAATTAATTAAAAACCAGCCAAGTGGGTGTCGGGCCACGCGCAATGTTGGTTAAGTTGGTCTACTAATACAGACCGCGCCAAACTTCTAGTCCCATACATAAGAGGGGACCAAAAGTTTGGCGCGACCTGTACTCGTAAACCTGTAAAGCCTACTTAGCTGTGATAGTTTTCCTTTTAAATTCATTATATATACTACTTCTGTGAATTTTTTCACATTTCTATAAGCAACCGTTTAGCCGGCAGGGGGGGGGGGGGGGACGCTCCACCCTAACAAAAAATTTAACTTTAAAGTTTAATATTTCGCCAACGAATCCCTAAATCGAAAAATAGTTTTCACACACCCACAATGTTTCTGAACGACCTATCCAACGATACACCACACTACGGGGTAGACGAGAAAAAAAATTCATCCCCAGTTTACGTATATGAGAGGTACCATTAAAAAATTTTTTTTTCAACATTATTTTAATATTTTGTCTACGTGATTAATATTTATATCCTTGCCAAATTACAGCTTTCTAGTACTAATAGACTCTGAGCTAAGCCGCGAACAGACGGACATGGCGAAACTATAAGGGTTCCTTGTCGGACTACGGAACCCTAAAAAACTGTTCGTCATCAATTAATAATCTATTTGTTAATTTTATCTCATTTATACCCGCATTAATTTAACCATACATGTTACATTTATCATAATACATTTGTAGTATTATTAAAAGTTAATAGGTAAAACCCTGACATAAGCTAGTATTATCCAAATTAGTTATCGATAAATAAACGTAACAAATGGGGTAGTGGGACAGTGACCCTTAGTCAACATGGCGGTGTTAAATGTAACCTAATTTCTGATTAATACGGTTAAGCAGAAACCTCACTAAGTAGGTTCAAATGGCACACGGAAGGGACACCTCAGTGGACGGCCTGGTCGTATGGATATCATCGCTTAGCAAACATTTTCAAAGCTTGGTTGGCTGAGTTGTGGAGCGCTCGCCTGCTAACCCAGATGTCGTGGGTTCAATCCCCGCGGTACTCATTAAGAGTCAACGTAACGCAAGAAAAAAGAGTTTCATGTTTTTCGATTGTAGTTTTCTGAAGAAGCTATAAGGTCCATCCTTTAAAAAAAATATATAGCCTAATTATAATTGAATTAATCAAATATTCAATCCAGAAAAAAAAAATTGTAAACCTCAGTTTTCATGATATTTCGTGTTTAAAAAATTCATTTCTCTTGTATTATTCAACAGATTCGCTTGGTTTTTATATAGTAAAATAGGTATTATTGATACCTATTGCAGTTAACTAAAATTGCAGTTCTTACGGCAAACATAGATAATGAAATCTAAATAATATGTTTTTTTCACGAACACGAGGAATTTCTGTCGTCGTAACTGCCAGGACGAAGAGCGTGCGATTGTAGACTAAATTACAACGTATTAAATGCTGTTTTCGCCTGATGTAAAATAATGGGTTTAATCTTGCTTATGCCATAACCTAAATTGGTGTTCGGTCTACGTGCTGCGGAGTTTGTCCATTTGTGCCCGAAATACGGCAATAGAAGTCATTATACCCCAATCACGTTTGGGACGTAATATTCGTCGGTGAAAAACGGGTGTATCAAGTATGGACTACTGTGACTTGCATTTCACAGCTCACACTTGTGAATTCCGATATGTTATGTTGTTTCAATGCTACTTTATTTTAATTAATGCCTTTGCCCACGGTTTCGCTCGTGTGGAAGTATTGTTTCAAACTTTAAATAGTATCGACGGTTTTCGGCTTATTATATCAACACCCCTTTACGTCTATACGTTGACCAGGGTCACTACGATGATAATAAAGGAAACTGCATCCAAATCCGTTCAGTGGTTCTCGAGTTTAAACGGAACAGACAGAAACAGCTAGACAGTACAATTTATGTATTTTATTTATTTATATACAGAAATCAACCACGATACATAAATGAAGATATAATAGATAACAAATTACTTAATATTAAGGCCAATAACGGATTTCTATTTTGAATAATTTATACAAATAAGAGTTCTGAAAACAGAAAAATTACAATAAGATAACAAAACAAGCCAAAAATTAAAATAAAACTTAACCTATGTATAAAGAGGGAAGGGGCTAAAAATTATATATTAATAATTAAGTAAACACAATATTAATAACCCTTTTAAATTTCACAAAAATATTCAATGTACAGACACGCGACTTTTTTACTACTATGTTTTTGTTATGGAATAGAATTAGAAATTATTTTGGAAAAAAATAGCGGGTCATCTGGATTTCCCTAAGTTGTATAAGACCGGATATGGTAAAGGTAAGATCTTAGCTCAGTAAATGAATGCAAAAGATGTTTTATTGTCAAAAGGAATTTCTGATATCGATCGATAAAATGTTACAGAAGCAGCGCCTTAACAGACAAGTAAAGACTTCGACAAACGAGCTAATAGCTCACAATATTTACTTACTTTCTTCACTATTAGGCAAGTTTCGCGACTGAGTAGATTTATAGTTTCCGCCTCCTTCATTATCTGTATTGAACGAGCGTCGAAAGCGCGGCATATAAATCTGAATGAGTCGCCGTTGGCCGCCCCCCCGCCGACAAACTTAGTCCGACTCTGAGTTTCAAAGTTTGTTTGCTGCTACTTTTCCGGATTCACTAAAAATATGCTCTCACATATTTACTTAAATAAAATACAACACAATATATATATAGGTATATAGGCTAATCGATGTGAATAGTTTTGAGGGATCCAAATTAATATCATTGTATAAAATTAGGCTCAAAGAACGAAAACCCTCATTGAGCGAAAAAACCGTCCCCGACGCGTTGTGGTCACTTTAAATCAGCCACAACGCGTTATTCGTGGCTGTTTTTACAAGTTTTAATGTTTATTTAGACTGGTGTAGACCAGCGATGTATTTTTATTACCTTTTGGTCTACGGGAAACTGTTAAGTTCAGCGAGGCGCAGTGATGAGTTGCGGTTGGTGACACAAAATGTTTTTTCTTCGTCTACCCGCACAAACATTGGTATTTAAAATTATTTTTTGTTTGTCTCACGCACGGCACACAGCACTCACAATATCCGGAGATGCACTTTCAGATGAAACACGCGACTTTCCTGATATCGGGTGGTAAAAATACATCGCGGTAGACCCGTCTAAATAAACATTACAAAGTGTACAAAACTCAAGAGTTTAATATTTTGACAAGTGCCACAACACGAATAACACGTCATTAATTGTGGGTACGAAACTCTTTTAGGTTTCTTAACCGACGATTGTTGACTCGTTTTCACAAAATGTGCAAATGGAAAAGTGCATAAGATAAATCAAGATTATTGAACGAATTCAATTTATTCAATGCCTTACCATTACATTAGGCAACATAGTTTTATTCGGCCACAGTCCATAAGCACGGGCCATTCCATGCAGAAGAAATATCGGGCGGATGTCATAATATAACCCGTTGTATAAGCAATACCATCCCCAATCTTCCACAAATATTCAGTTTTCCTCTTTGTTGGCATTTTTTGTGTAGTTAAGAAAAAACAACAGGGCCATAACTCTTAAGCCGGTTGATCAGATAGATCGTAATGGGTGTAATGGATCCGCTGGTCAGCCGCCCGCATGCAAATAAATCTGCGACCCGATGCAATGATGTGTGGAAAATGGCGCTCACCCCTTCCTCAAGCCGGCCCTGGCCCGGTGGCCCGAAGCCTGCCCTTTGCCTCGCCACTGCAATAAAAAAATCTGGAAGGCCATTTTATAAAATTGATATTACATTTATTAACCGTAATGTTCTGGGATACCATTACACACAAAGGGGTGAGGTGAACACATTATTTTAGGGTTTAAAGCAGTGTTTTAAATTGTATTTGAAGCTATTACATATAGAGAGAATTGAATTTCATTAGAAATGAAAAAAAATGTGATTTATTCCTTTTTTTAAACAAATTGTAAAAACAACTGTTGCGAGTACACATAATGTGTATTACGTAACAATTTTTGTTAACTGAAAGTCAGATAACATAATTTTAAACCTATAAACTTCGGGAGATGATCGGAAAATCAACACAGCCGTAACAAAGTTGCGTTACTGGACAATCTTTACCTGCGTTGTTTTATCCCGGAAAGCGAGCGGTGATAAAAGTCAGAGCAAATGGCAGTCAATAAAATAAATAGCAATGGCTTCTGTAAATAAGTCGGTGCCCGGGGCGCCGATCGTCTTTTTTATTGGCGCCTCGATTGCTCTAGAAACAAGGAGCGCTGGAGTGCGAAGCGGCGGGTGGCGGGAACACGGGCTGGCGGCGGCGGCTCCACACTCTGCAGACCCTGCAGATTACATTCACAGATTAGAAATGAGATCTCACCGACATGCTGCGACATTGTCTGCCACGAGACACTTCAAAACGATTGTATTTGCTAACATCTTCGAGAACACTTCAACATGTCTGCGCTCTTTTTTGCCAGAAAATATTATTCGTAGCACAAAGAAAAAAACTTAAGCATCTTTTTCGATTCTCTTCAAAGCCACTCAATGTCAATATTACTTCTTTACAAATTGAGTAAGGATAGCGTAATGTATTCCGGACGTATAGCGTGTCGGGACCCGGGTTTCTATACAGGGCTGGGTTCAGATAAGATGTATTAATTTGTAAGAATTTGTCGCCGGACCCTCGCGCCGCCCCACTCCCGTGGCTTGCATTCCAATCACGCGTTACACGACCCCTAATTGCACCTAATAATTTCTTTAAATAGCCCTGCGGTATTGTAGTGTCTTCTTAAAGACGGTCTATTAGGGACCTCTATTCATAGCAATTTTTTTACTGTTTATTTTATTACGTAGTTATGTACAAGCCTTGCCTGGGTGTCTGCTTGTCTATCTTTCCTTCCGCAGCATTACTTAACGGCGGAGTCAATTGTCCTCAAATTTTGCATATAACTAGGCTTAAGGCGTCATCTTTTATCGAAACTTTTCACCAAGTTTACTTTCATATCGATGCGACATTAAACGCTTTTATATCTGTATTGTACAAAACAAACTCAAAATAGAGTTTGTAAGGTCTAAGATAGGATTGAGCTGCTATATAATCAGTAAATTAAGAGGTTGTACCTCTCCAGAAATCGAGAGAGACAATCGTCGATTCCAATTTTATTGTCCTCTTCGAGAAAGACCTGATGCTATTCGTTCTTTCCAGGGATATATTAGCGTCGTCGCGTGAAGTGTCGCCGCGGGCCCAGCGTCCCGGGGGGCTCGTCATGCAGGCTGGACCTCATCCAATCACTGGTCACCCCCCCCCCCAACCCGCCCGACGTACTGAAGACAAGGGTTTACGACCTAATCACACGTAACTACAGGGACAGGACACTGATGGGCTCGCAGGTGTATACCTTTTTATTTTACCCAGGTGTAAAAAACCACCATAAAGCTATTTATAGGACAGCATACCTGAAGTTTTAACTTTAAATAAGTCGTGTCAGTACACGAGTAAGTAATTTGTATAAAAAGTACTTGCTTCAATATGTAAACTTACTTATTTATATTTCACATTTTATTTTATTATAGACATCCCATCCCACTTATACGTGGGACGCACTATAAGTTTCCGGAATGAATATGAAAAAATACTATTAAAGGTACAAAATTAATTTATTGTTTTTCAAAATAATCTCCCTTGGCGTCTATGCACTTTTTCATTCGATCAAACCAGTTTTGAAAACTTTTGTGCCACTCCCCTGTGGTGACCTCTGAAACGTGTTTTTCATACTCCTCGACAGCCTCTTCTGGTGATGAAAATCGTTGACCGCGTAATTGGTTCTTAATTTTTGGGAACAGAAAAAAGTCACAAGGTGCCAGGTCGGGACTGTATGCAGGATGACTCATGAGTTCTATATTTTTCGTCTTCAAAAAGTCGTTTGTCTGTCTGGCCGTGTGAGAACTAGCATTGTCGTGGTGCAGGATGATACGGCGTTTACGGTTATTTTTACGGAGTTCGTCAATAACTTCCGGCAAACAAATGGTCGTGTACCAGTCACTATTCACGGTACGACGATTCTCTAAAGCAACAGTAGCCACGTGTCCAGTTTTATTAAAAAAAAGAAGCAATCATCCGCTTAGATGCACTTTTCACGCGCGCCACTTTGGTTGGTTTCGGCTCATCTTGAAAGACCCATACGCTCGATTGCTGCTTTGTTTTGGGATCGTAGCAATAAATCCATGTTTCGTCACCTGTTACTATGTCCCACACCAAATTTGACGCACCTTCGTTGAATCTGGTAAGCATGGCACTGCACCAAGTGACGCGGTCCGTTTTTTGAGCCTCGGTCAAGTTGTGTGGGATCCACCGCGAGCACAGCTTTCCCACACCCAAATGTTTGTGTAGGATTGATTGTATTTGACTCATGCCTATTTCTAAGGATGCGCGAATTTCATGGTAGGTCACATGCCTGTCTGTTTCAATCATACGGCGCACAGCATCGATGTTTTTGTTGGTCACAGCGGTGGACGGCCGACCATCGCGAGATTCGTCACTGAGATTGATACGACCACGCTTGAATTCTGCAAACCAGCTATAAACAGTCGTCTTGCATGGTGCTTCATTGCCAAAAGCTGTTTCAAGCCGAGCGATGCTCTGTTGAGCTGTCAAATTACACTTAAAATCGTAGAAAATCATACTACGAAAATTTTCCCGAGTTAAATCCATGTTGATGCAGACACACAATTTTTTAAATGGCGCCACAAGGTAAAAACAAAAGATAGTCAGATGAAACAAACTGCATTCTACAGCCAAAGAGTTCTATTTTCAAATGTTGCAATAAATTTTTAAATATTGTTTATGTAAGTGGCCAGTTCCGGAAACTTTTAGTGTTACCTATGTATTATACACATTTCACCAGCTGTGTTTATATGTATGTCCGAATAATATTGACTGATTTTATAGGAGTACCCAAAAACTAATTCAACGCGGGTGAAACCGCGGGCAAAAGCTAGTACTTAATATATTAATTATTGTATCTTTTACATGCTTTAATTTTACTCGACGCATAATATGTACGTTGCCCATGACGCGTGTTTGCATTCGGACTAGCGGGTATTGCGTCTGAAAAGGGGGAAAATGGGATCGTAGCACTACGCCGTAGCAAAACGTGGATGCGCTCGTGTTAATAAAGGATAAAGGGATCGAAAATACACCCTAATTGATTTGAAATTCAAGATAAATATGATTTAATTTACATTTATTTATTCTAATAAATCCACATCATATCTAGTTAACTCTAATATCTACGACGAAATACCGATGCTATGGCGTAGCACTCTCGCTGGTAGTATTCTCGTAGCGCTTCCACCGCCTACCGCTCAGTTAATTTTAGTAAGCACCTTACCGCTATCGCCGCCCCCCTTGTAGCGTCTTTAGCTTATGCTAATGAAGTATTGTAACGCTCTTATCACGCTTTGTCTACCTTCAGCTGCAATTGAGCGGTCTTTAATCATCACTGACGCTTGAAATTGTAAATTTAATAAATATGAACTTTAGCCGCGGTAGTTTTGAACCTAATAAATTGATAATCTGTTTCCATCTTTCAATATTGCTAAAATTGTGATTGTAACCGCAAATCTACAACGCCTACGAACAATTAGTCACCACGAAAATGTAAGACCGAATCAAGGTAACCGCGTCGGTCTAATGGACCACGCAGTGGGTCTAACAGACCCCCAGCGATAAGTCAGGACTGATATCACTAAATCAATGACCACCCCAACATGATGCATTGGACAACCGCCGTTTATAGTTTCTGACCGGGCCGCCGAATTAATACCGCGGAAATAACTCGTATAAATTTTTATGGCCAGCCCCAGTGATAAGTTAATAGCTTGATGTTATTTTTCGTGCAGATCGTGATTGATGTCAAAGTAATTATTGTAATTTATAGCTCTACAAAATGTTAAGGAAATTATACAAAATATCTTAAAGCGATTTGATGAAATCCTCTGATTCTCGCTCTGGTCTATCTAGGTTGAACTTCGTATGGCTCAATTTATGAGTTCGCTGGGCCACGTGTATCAATATATTTATTATAGGTCTTCTTTTCATTATTTTTATACTACTACTTAAGTAAGCAAAGTAATCCGGTAAGAATTTTCTAACACATTATAGGTGTTTAATATGCAAAATCAATTGGTAGTTGGCAACTTAAATATCGAGCGAGACACAGAGAAAAAAATGTGTTATTTGCAATTTTTGTACAACGCTGTTTTTAGTTTATTGACCAACGAGCTATAGATACTTAGGTCGTTGTTATTGACGGAAACCTAGACTGACATTGAACCGAGAGAGAGAGCGCAAGACGGCAAAAAATTAACAGAAAAAACTTTTCACATAGTGCTTTTCTTATTGGTAGAGATAACACAAAGGGAGTTTTGAATGAGACAGGTGTCGGCAGCATACGGTATTGTCTTCAAATTGGCAGTCGATGAGGAATACGGGTCACAAACAGTGCGTGCTCGTGTCCTGAAAGAACCCGGTGGAGTCTGCTTGTTAACTCGGATACACTGGAGCGGGGGTACAGATAATGAACTCAGTTCAGTTTTCATGAAAAGATAATAAAAAAGCCCCGTAATTCTTACAGATTCCGCACAAAATTTACGAAGGTAAAGGTAACAATGTAGCAATCCTCCGAGCAGAGGTTCTTGAGTTAAAATTATAAGCGAACACTTTTGTATATGAATCTACACACATCAACACGGTCTAGGGATATTTTTTAAAATGCGAATTACTATTAATGTGTTAATAATTTTATATGAAATCTACATATTAAAAGAAACGTTATTTAATACTCTACCATTTTTTTAAATAAACGTTTACTTAGAGTACAATTCCAAGATTTTATGGAAAAAAATGAAACATAGACTAAAACCGTATTAGAACTAACTTGTATTTTGTCAGAAAAAACGGAAAAAAAGAAAAAATAATTTAATTGGTGTTTATGAACTTGGAGTTAGTAGTCTTTGAAAGCGCCCATGACGTCCGTAACACATCGGCAACGATTTGGCATGCTCAGAATAAGGTTGTTAATGTCTTGCTGCGGAATATTGTCCCAGGTCCTACTGAGGTGCGAAAAAACTTGGTCTTCTGTAGCCAGATTTTCGGGGGCTTCCCTCAGAGCTTTTTTTTTGAAGCATATCCCATACGTGCTCAATGGGATTTAGGTCTGGTGATTGCGCAGGCCATTCTGAGGCCCTAACATTATGATCCTGCAACCAAGCTGCTACCGTTCTCGCCGTTTGTGCCCGGGCATTGTCGTGCATGAGCAGGAAATCTTGCCCCATTTGTATTCTGTGGGGCAAGATTATGGGCCCCAGCACCTGTTGGCGATATCTTTCTGCCGTCATATTGCCCCGCACCCAAACGAGGTCCGTCCGTCCTACAAAGCGAATTCCTGCCCAGACCATAATTGTTCCTCCTTGGTATGGGTGGACTTCCTGGGGGTGCTGGAGTCGCATCACGCAAGAACTCTCCAAACACGCGTCCTTCGTGTATTTGGATGGAAGCCGTACCAGGATTCGTCCGTGAACAGCACATGGGACCATTGCTCACGGCCCCAGTCCACGTGATTCCGAACCCATTCCAACCGTAGTCCACGATTGCCTCTCTGTAAGGCTGGGACTCGGAGTGGTCTACGAGAGCGTAGATTGGCTTCATGCAGTCGCCTCCTTACAGTTTGGTCACTCCCAAGCACTTGGTGTTCGACCTGCAGCCTTTGGACCAATTGAGTCGCCGTTACATTTGGTTGAGCTGTTGCAGCAATTTGCAAAAATTGGTCTTGTCTGGGGGTAGTGATGCGACTTGGCCCCCGATGCTCCTCCGCTACTTCACCTGTGACACGACAGCGTGTCCACAATCTTGAAATGTCGTTTTGGTGGGTCCCTATTGCTTCAGCGACATCACGTTGAACAGACCCAGCTTCCAGCATTCCCACAGCCCGTAACATTTCCCACGCTAGAACAGCTCAATTTGCACTTTATCTTCGAGTCTTCAAATGAAAAAAACTGTTACCAAACGTCATTTGTAATTTTTTCTAAATTTCGCTTACATGAAAATTTGCTCTCCTATACATCAAGACATTTTTAACCACAGAAAAAAAGATTTTTCAAAAATTTGAATTTGGAACTACTCCGAGATAAATGACGAACAAATTGGTGTATAAAAATTTTAATGCGGCCAGTACTTTTTGAATTATTTAATTGAGTATGAAATATCCCTGAACCGTGTTGATGTGTTTACATTAGGCAATCCACAAATTCTCATTTCTTGTTAGGTGAATAAATAAAAAACTAATTGAAATATCGTTATACTCTTATCAAGAAACGCGTTTTACTTTTATTTTATACATTTGTTTTAAAGATAATGTAAAAAAATCTCAAAGTTATGAACTGAAAACTTTAATACCTTTGCTTAGCTATAAATAAAAAAGCTGGTCATTAATTATAAAGTGACTCCTATATAATATAAGTGCCACTGACATTTGGTATATTAAGCCTTATGGTCATGTAATGTCGTTTTTTTTTCGACACAAAAATAACAAGAAAATATATTGGTTATGAACGCGTCAGCTCTCTCTGGCTCTGTGGCCGACCTCTGCCAGGTAATCGATAACATTAGCTCCTGATGTTAACGTTGAGCACGATTTTATGTATGCATCAGCAGCAAGAAGTTTGCACTGTCAATAAACTCGACACAAGGCTGGACATGTTACTGGAGGATCTCTTCAGTGTACCGGAGTGCTGTCAGTGGACCATTGACGCGAGGATTACCAGCTTTGTACGAGTCGCCGAACATCTCCCCCTCCCCATACCGTAATGTACCTTCCATGAACTTGTTGGTCTACTGTTCTTCTTTTCTTTCCGATACTTCTTCACGGCCGGCGTGCTCTGAAGCAACGCTGCTGTCGTCGATGAACAAGACCTTACTCCGCATTGCGCGGCAGTTGAGTTGACATGTTCGTGGTTGAATCGGACTGTACTACCCGGTGTTGCCTATAGACGCTGGACCCCGTGCAGATCATCAAGCGACCACAAGTAGACAAACTAGTTCCACCGCCGCCTGATGGAATGACGAAACCATCATCTAGCGACACACTGCACTTCAGTCTTCTACTTCCTGTAAAATGCAAGCCCAGTCCTGCGGTATCATTACAGGGCATATATCAGCGCTGAACATGGTACATGGAGCATTGGTGATCTCATAGTGTAGTAACACTGCTGCTTGTGCGCATTTCTGCCAAGATAATTCTACAATTAGAGTAAACAATTCTTTAGCAAAATTAATGAAAATACTGAATTAAAATAAAGTATATTGAATTGAGCTAACAAAAAATAAATTGTACAACTGTGCCAAAGATCAAAATCGAGCAAAAGCATAAAGCATTATAAGCACACGCACAGCGGCTGAGTTGGGTTTGATCTCAGTTTCAGTTGATCATGCCACCTCTTTTGCACGCGTTGAATTTGTATATGCTATCCTGCTGTCAGTGATGAGCGGGCGATCAAACTAAACGTGGCAAAGGACACACTTCATTCTCAAAATCACTCCATAAATCTCTTGAAAACACTTTTATATCTACCGACACTCGTTTGTGAGTATTGTAACTCGTGTTTCATATAAACAAAAAATTGTTTATATTTGTTGTGTTGATTGTTGGCACTCGTTAGAACTTGAAATACATAATTAACACAGAAAAGTGTACAAGTGTTTATTTTTTGAATGAAACTTTTTGCTGTTGACATTTTGGCCTTTACGGCTTTGCCTTAAAGATACAGGAGACGGAGAGTACCCAGCAGCAATAAATAAAGTCTGTAAGTGATTTTCTGTTCATTATTTGTTTACCTTTAGCCGTGCGCATTATCTGGGTTTGAAATATTTAATTAAACTTTTATCAGTTTTATAGCTTTCCACAGGTAATTAAATGAGTAAGGTAGCAAACTCTACTCTTCAACTCGATGATGTCCAGCTCCTTTATCAGTGTACCTAGCTATATATGATTTTGTACATAATTTATGAACGTCTGGGTTGAGCTACTGAACCCTCCAGCCACCCTGTACGAACGTGCCGCGGCGTCTCCGGTAAACACGTGGGTAGATAACGATCTATTTGGATTGCCTCTATATTTCATTTTTCCCGCGCTAACTAGACGGAGAGGCTAGAGCTCGCGCCGCGGCAGTTGCCCCGCGGTTCAAGATATTTCTCTGTATATTACAATGAAATAAGAAGTTTGAACAGAGTTGTTTGGTACGACGCCATCCAAGGAAGAATACGGGCCCAACCCCGCCTGTGTCAACCCAGATATTTGTTTTTGTGTTAAAATCCGAGGTGATTGAGAGAAAGGGAATGTGTGTTCGTGTAAAACAGGTTCTTTTTATTGTGCTTAAATATATAATAATTAAATATGATACTGCTTCTATAGGTTTTTTGTTGGTGAGGATTAACATTCAATATGTTTTTCGGTTTGGTGGTAGCTTCGATATTTAGCAAGTCTAAAACCAACATAAACCCTACATTATTATCTCGCAGACCTATATAATTATGCAATCCCAACCACATACATTATTCGGTATATCGATGTCGCCGTAATTAGTGGACTAACTATATAATCCGAGCACGCCTAGTAATCCATTTAACTTTAAATAAGATTTAACCGTGACTCAATAACGAAGTGACAATTTTGTATAAACGAAGTAACACTATGGTTAGTTAAGTTTTATTTGTAGAGGGACTTTCAGTGGTCAGCCGATGACTTGGGTAAATACTCTTCTCAGACCAATTTATTGTACACCTTAATACAATGCGATAGAATATATTATCTCTTGGCTTGACTGTGCAGGGAATTTTATATGAAACTCGTCCCGTAATGCAATCACTGTCGTCAACGAGCCCGCTACGTACGCAATACGCACCTTGCATTGATAAGCTACTGCATTCAAGATTGGGATCTGGAAAAAGTCTTTCCAGTTCCGATCTATATTGGCATGCAATTGGACTCAAAGGTCAATACATATTACGGTTTACCTTCCTTTCATGTGTACGATTGATTAAACATCTGTTTCTGAACTATCAGACCTAGACAGATGCACCGAGGAAGGACTTCAGAAAGATATCGAGGCTTCTGAAGATTTGAAACGACCAAGTTTTATTAACCGCATCTGCATCGTACTCGGATGTAGAGACAATCTTGCGGGCCCATGTCAATCAAGCTAAAAACGATAAGTATGCACAGTTTAGTAGCCGGAAACGGACCTTTTAAGAACAATCAAACTTTTTTTACTTTATGAACGCAGCCTAAAGCACGTAACGGCTCCACCCACGACCGCTCAGTTCGCTCCGCTCCTCTCCGCTCGGTTCGACACAGATAGGGACTAAAGGGGTTTTATTATTTTTAAAGTGCGCTCGTTTGCACGCGAATGGCCCACTTAGCCGCGGAAACAAGTGACTTCCGACTTGACGCGCTTATATTATTCCTGCACTAAATTGTGGCTATTCAAGAACCCTTTAAACTTTTAAACCTTTCGATGTTGCAGCCAGATATACGGCTTCTACCGAATTTTCGATATTTTTTTTACTTCCCTAGAGACTAAGCGACAAGTCACGAATAAAAATCATACTAAGGAAATAATTGCATTTCACACAATAGCCGTAGAGTTTTCATGGCTAAGTTTACGAGTGCGATTGATACTCCGGTCACCAATAAGGTTGGACCATGGAGGCTGGTAGGCACAGTGTCGTATACAGGGGATACAGTAACAAGTATACAGAGTTTAACAACCGGCGGATCGCCACGACGCACGTGACGGCCACGTGACCGGCGTGATGATTGACCCCGTGAGTTGGGGCTGTTTCCAATGGCTTCAGTTTTTTCGCGCCTGTGAAATTTTATTTTAATAGTTTGGCATAGCTTATAGATACCATAGCAAAACATATGGTACTTAAAAATAATATTCGGTTATCTTTTTGTCCAAATTAATTAAATCTTAGCATATACGTATTCTTACTTTATCCTGAAAATTCCCTCATCGTGTAAAATTGTGCCATGAAATTAATTATAAATTGATAAATGAGAGATACCTAAGTGTACTAAATAAGTATAGGTAAACTTACTGGATATTTATTATTTTGCAATGGAAATGCGGAAACGTTGTAACGAAGAACGTGGGGAAAACGTTCCTTGAATATATCGGAGCTTGTCAAATTTAGTGCACCCTCTATCTTGATCCATGTGAGTTCAATATCAATGGGTTGAGGCGATGTCGAGCCCCTATCGAAGTTATTGTATTCTATTATTTTTATTGCTGTAACAGGTTTCACTGTTCTGTTCAATCTATTGTTAGGTAAGGGTACCCTACCTTGATTCGTCTCTGTATTTCTATTATACAGACAAACCTGAAATAAAAAGATTAATCATAGCAGTACGAGCAAAACGTAGAAAAGAATATGCAATAGTAATTATGGGAGTGCCTCAATATCAAAATGCAAATTATACTTCACTCACCGCATATAAACTTCAACTAACAACTGATAAATAAACTGAATAATTGGCACTCGCAAAAAAATTACATTTCCCACTGTCCCCCAATATTTTAAATTGCGTGAAATTAAATTTAGAATACACTTTTTAACTCTGACAAATAGGCGGGAGTCGGCGAGCTTTAGTTACGCTGTAATTGGTTTTTTAATGCGGTACTCGCGAAGTACCACCTTCCGCTTTATCAAGTGAATATATTATCAAATCGTTAGGCCGCGGTCGCTCTCGGCTCCCCTAACCGACCGGCAATGAATAAGAATCAAATGCGTTGAGTCGCTCTCGCACCGCAAAGCGACTAAATTTCGAGGGGGTGGCAAATTAGTGACAAGCGCGACTTGACTCCTCATTTTAACGGCAATAAATACAAATTAAAGCATTAAGGGGATTTTTTTAAATAAAGAACAATGATCTATTTTAAAACGGAGTTTATAGTTGAAGAAATAGTTATGATATAAATTATTAAGTTAATGGTTATGAAATTCTTTCATCCTTAATACAGTGCGACAAGGATTTAAATGAATGTGATATGTGATAGATAACATTCATATGAAACGTCACATTTTGACAGTTCGCCTCGTTGTACCAGCGATTCATTTGATCCTTGTCGCACTATAGGTTTCTACACATTTAATAATGGTTGTTAAAAACAAACAATACAATATAATTATGTAATATCATGAATTTAAAAGTTCCGTCGATGTAGGAGTACACAATAATTAAATACTCTTTGGGAAAAGACGCACAATTAAATACACAATAATAAACTTCAACCAAAGATTATCACTATTCTTTTCTTTTTATCAATATTCCTAGTATTGATTTTATCTGTACCTTCAACGTGTTAGTCTTCGATCTTTTATGACAGGTTTCGCCATAAAGTTCCTGTTTTTTATGAAAATGAAAGATGTGTCACTTCACCATATTTTTCGTCCATCCGCTAACAGCCAGGGTCATCTCAAGTCAATGTGTCTTTGTAACGTCTTCCACGTAACAAACTACCCCTAATACAATAACGTCCCGGACAAACTGGGCTATAAAATATCAGCAGTGAATAAATCAGTTTTGCAGCCCCGGGCGACCCCTCTGCCGTGCCACTATCTAACTACAGACGATTTATGCTCATAGAAAATTATGTTACAGATAAAATATTAATTGACTACCCATTTGATTTGTGGACAATGGTCATTTCGGCAAGCTGTTGTGTGCCTGTGAATAATGTTTCTTCTCCTCAAGGTCAAGGCAAATTAATGCTCAAGCAATATACGTCTTAGGTACCTATAGAAGGATCAAACAAACAAATCCCGTGAATTTTCGGGATACCTTTAAAATGTGACGTTATCATCCTTAGGTACCCGGGATCTTTTTTGTTCTGTATTTAGCTACTCGTACTAACAGACCAATCGATGAACTAGTTTTTAAGTAACGCTACGGTCGTTGACACTGACTGATGCACTATCATTATAATAATAGCACCCTAAAAGAATCTTTTCTGTGAATCAAGGCATCCAACTCTACCTAACTAGCTATGTTCTACGTATGTATGTAAAGAAAAGAAAATATGGAATCTTTGATGGATTTGTATTCAAGCCGTGAAATTGTGACGACATCCTTTGTTCCAAACCCCTTAAGGTGGTAACGGAGGATCTTGGTGCAAAATGTACATCATAATATTGTTTTCCTTACTTTTGAGTAAAAAGTTTGCAATAAATGCGTTTTATAGCAATTCGCGCAAACTGCTTGTTAATAGTTAGATGAGCACATGAAAACTATTCAATTTTATGCGTTACATTTTAGCTGCATTACATTACAACTGTAAACACGCTTTTGAGTTTGTTAATGTAATGCAAACAAAATGTAATATATTAAGGTACGTATTTTTTTTGTGAAGACTTTATTATTAATAAACTATTTCCTCAAGTTGCTTTAAAACACATGTATTGCATACTTTTTATTCAAAAGTAAGGAAATAGTAGTTTATGCTACGAGTGTGTAAAGGAGGCAATAGTTTATACGAGGAACGATTTGAAACACGAGCGATAAGCGAGTGTTTTATACGTTACGAGTAAGTTATTGCCCTTACGCACGTGTATCATACTACGTTTTTCAATGCATAGTGTGAGTAAATAAATTAAGCGTAATTAAAGAAACAAACGAACAATAAATACTTACTTCAAATGAACTTTTCTTTTCACGCAAGTTGCCAACTTGGTGGAAATGAGCTGCTTTCAGCATGGTGCGTTCGAAGGCTGCTTTCAGTCATACATAACATAATTCGACTCCAGCAGCTTATTCAAATAATGTAAACAACAATGGCTGCCCGAAATTATTCTTTACGTACAAAGAATGTTGTTAACAAGGAAGACTGATCGATAACGTCGTATTTTTTTAAAATAATTTACAGAGAATGCAAGTGGCCAGTATGATTTCGCGAACTCGCATATAAAAACTTTTTGTCAAAAAGTTCTTATTCATATCATATTACGATTAAATGAGGTTATCTACCAAGAAGTTTATTATAACCAGATTTCAGTATCCTTGTTATATTACCAAAAGAAAAGCGGCGGTAGCTTAGGCGTAGAACGCTGGCCTCTCAATCTTAGATCCAGGTTCGATTCCCGGCCGGGGCATCCACCAATGAGGTTTTCAGAATTTATCTGCAGAGTATTTAATACTTACCACTTGCTGAACGGTGAAGGAAAACATCGTTCTTCGAGCACAAATACACGCTTTTCAGGGCATGGAGGTTTCCTCACGGTGTTTTCCTTCACCGTGCCGCAAGTGATAAGATAAGTATTAAATACCTTTATAATAAACTTGTGTAAACAAAGAACTTCATGGTTCTTTACCATGGAGTCTTATTTAATGTCAAGTAAGCATAAGTTCAAAAACGCACACTGTCATCATTTTAAACTTCGCCCGGAGCTCCGCCTGCATTTATTCAATCTCTGCCCCGTTTTCAACTTGGGCGTTATTTTATCAACACTCCTTCTAGCCTATATGTTGACCAGAGTCACTACAATGATAATAAAATTACCACATCCAAATCCGTTGAGTGGTACTCGAATTAAAAAGGAATATAATACATACATACAGACAGACACACTGACAAAAATTCTAAAAACTGTGGTTTTGGCTTCAGTACAATACTAAAAACCTATTTCATTAAAATTTTTGAAAAAACTTACAACGATGAACGTAAAACGTTTGTACGAACACGACTTTTTTACACTACTTCTTACTCGTATTGACTAAGGCTCCCCCGCATTTATTCAATCTTCTAGATACAATCTATAACATATATATTGACCGGGGTAACTACGATGACAATTAAAAAAACCGCATCCAAATCCGTTCAGTGTTCTCGAGTTAAAGCGGAACATATAAAATTCTAAAAATGGTTGTTTTAGCTTCGGTAAAATACTATTCGAACTCACGCTCGCCAGATTCGCGCTTGACCGATTTGGCCCATGTTTGAACTTAACTAGTAGTTCGCCCTGAACTTTGAACTCGCGCTCGCCCGATTCGCGCTTGACCGATTTAGCTCATGTTCGAACTTAAAATTCTATTTGCCTTATTTACTTGCCTGCCAAATTTCATGACATTCCGATCAACGATACTCGAGTTATCGTCGAACAAACATTCATACATACATACAAACGCTGGATTGTTCCAGTAGACTCGGAGAACTTGCTCGCTTCGCTCGCTCGTTCAAAAATTCTATTTGCCTTATTTACTGGCCTGCCAAATTTTATAACATCGTCGAACAAACATTCATTGTTCCAGTAGACTCGGAGAACTCGCTCGCTTCACTCGCTCGTTCAACAATGTTTCTAAATAATTAAGAATTTTAGAAGTCTTCACTTTATTAGCAACTTACTGTTTATGATTGCTTTGTACTATTTTCTGCATGATCATTCTGCATGATCAAATCTACTAATATACCCATTTTCACCCAACAATGGGATCACGGGTTTCATTTTAGCAGGACCCCTGATTGAACGAACGCGACAAGTTAAACGATTTGAAACAATTTAATAGAGATCAAAAATTCGTTCCCCGCGACGCGCCCGCACTAACTTTTGAAGTTTTTTCCCTTCGCTTTACAGGATTATCGGTAAACGGAGGCTTAGGGTGAGATATTTTATGGCTCATGGATGTTTTTATATTTTTCCCAATTTAGCTTATGTTTTAGTTGCAGTTTGGAACTTTTTCAATTTTATTTGTGAAGTTTGTTTTTATCTTGAACTGAGTTGTGGTCTTTAATGTAAAACTAATAGCTATACATATGTATATATGAGTACAACCAAGTAACTCCTGATTTACCCAAACTGACTAGGTTGGCGAAATTATTTATTTGCTTATTAAAATTGCAACTTGTAATATTACATGTAATTTTAATTTTTTGTCAGAGTATTAGGGTTCCGTACCTCAAGAGGAAAAAACGGAGCCTTTATAGGATCACTTTGTTGTCCGTCTGTCTGTCTGTCCGTCCATCCGTCTATCTGTAAATACCCTTTATCTCGGGAACGCATGGAGGTGTCGAGTTGAAATTAAAAACATATACTCGTCTACAGTCCCTCGAAGCTGTAAAAAATCAAACTTCTAAATTAACGTATAAAAGATATGGCCGTTTATGACGCAAAAAACGTATAGGTATGTTTCGACACTTTCAAGGGAACTTTCTCTCAAAACACTCTCAACATTTCTAGGGTATTTTTCGTTGTCCTAGAACTATGAAATTTGGCAAGTAATACCGTCTTATACTACAAGTATAGGGAAAAATCTGAAAACTATACATTTCTAATTAAATCATAAAAAATATAGTCTTTAACAGAACCCTCGGTAGGCGAGTCCGACTCGCGCCTGTCCGGTTTTTTTTAAATCAGTTACCTCCTAAATGTTGATACTGTTGATTGCTTGCACTTGGTGGAACTTTGAATACATAGTGTCATTGATTGTCACTGATGTAAACCATATTAAGATCTAATTATAAATCCTTCGAAAATGCCATAAATGCGAAACCGGTCAGGAAATAAATAAATTCGTGGAATGGTAAAAGTCTTTCTGTTCATCTCGAACCTCAGAATAATGTTAAGTATATCTTGTACAGATCGAGAGCACTGCACATATCATCAGAATAACATGAGCTTTACATTATTACACTCTCTGATCGAGCTCACGTATACTCCACTTCTTTCGAAGGCTATCAGCGTAAATATCTGCAGATTTTCCATCCTTCCCTACGACAAAGTTCCATCATCCCAGCTTTGTCTTTACGTCGGTTGCGTAAGGTTGGTATTACAGAGTGCAGTGGCGGTTGGAACCTTGTCGTTGTATTGGGGCTGGTGGGTATGCGATTGCGTTATGATAGGATCAGGGTTCATCGGAGCGTGCACCTTGCGGAGCTCCTAGTCACTTGGAGCACAACTCTATGACGCTAATGTCATTTTAAACGCGGGGAACATCTTTTCACGATATCACTATATTCATGCAGCGTAGGAAAAGTTTCGGTGCAGCTTGTGCTAAGTACATAATTCATTAATCCATTTTGGAAATAAACGTAGAAAATCTTCAATTAGAACTACGGAATTAGAGCCTGGTGCAAAAAATATAGGTTGAAGAAAACACTTGTACTGTTTCACAAAATTATTATATTGATATTTCCGACTAGTTTCACCTTTAAGGCATTTTCCAGGTTTTATAAATGTACGAGTTTGTCACATGCATTTATAAAACCTGGAAAATGCTCCATAAGGCGAAACTAGTCGGAAATATAAATATAATAATTTTGTTAAACAGTACAAGTGTTTTCTTCAACCATGATGATGTTTCACCAAGTGCCGACAATCGCAAGTATTAACTTTAAAATATAGGTTTTCGGCCTACTTAGGTACCGTCTCACAAATGTTTTAGATTGTATTTGCGGTCAACATTCGTACACCCAGCGTTTGGTGACGATTTTTATAGAATAGAATAGAATAGAATGACGTTTATTTCGATCGATTAAGATCATAATTATTAATACACATATACACAAAAAAATCAATTATCAATCAGTACAATAAAATATATATAAAATTAAAACAATATTTTGGCTCCTGTCAGCACATGAATCATGCTGCAATGATTCAGGTACTGACAGTCAAACCGTTCCGCAAATGCGTTCAGGACACAGTTGCGGCTGGCCCGCACCCTGCGCAACAGGGATGTGCACCGCCCGCGCATCGTTGCATAAAAGCAATCCACATGCGCGTCCGCGAACATCCCCGACGCACTACAGAAGCGAGGCAGCCCCAAAATCATCCTAAACGCATTGTTGTATTGGACTCGTAGCGCGCTGTACTGTCTTTGCGTATAACTCACCCACAGACTGCTCGTGTAGAAGGACGTACAAAATGCCCTGAACAGGGTGATTTTGACGTTTATTGAGCAGCGAGCAAATCTGCGGGCTATCATATTAGCACGAACAGACAACGCCCTACGCTCCCTCTCTATGTCTGCATCGTCTCTCAGGTCCGAGGTTACAACATGTCCAAGGTATTTAAACTGATTGACTCTATTATGTCCAAGTGTGATAGGTATCCTTAAATCTAAATTCGATCTAAATAATTTGGCCACCATCCTATACGGGTACGAAACGCTAAAAATATGGCAAATAGCAACAATATAGATGTCGTAATAAAATCAAGGCGACACAAAGAAAGCTGCTAAATTGGTAGCGCATCACAAACAATTCGGTTCCCGCTGAGTGCGGAACCCAAACCTTTTTTGTTTATTAACTTTATTTGTTTATTAACTTTAGAAACAAAAATTTACCAAATTTTAAAATTGTATGTACCTATTACCATCTTTTAGATAGAGCTGAAACCAATTACTTTAAATAAATGCTATTTTTTCGAGGTTTCCTGTATGAGGACACGCCTCGCATTAAATTTTTATCATTAGTCATGATAGAGGCCATAGTAACACGTATTCTGTGAAAATTTCAACTGTCCACCGATTACGGTTGAAGCTGTAGACTTTGTGGAGGCTTTGTAATAGGGTCCCATTTGGCACCCGTTGAGTACGGAACCTTAAAAACTACTTGGCCGAAATACGTGCAGAATAAGGTGATAATTTTCGAAGAGAAATAAGTGGCGTACGTGAAATTCACACACCGCTCTCATGAGCATGTATTTCTAGATGCCGTTTCAAGTAGTTACAAATTAGGAAGAGTCTGAGAGATCTCGGTCGACAAACTGGATAAAGTGCCGGACGGCTACCCTGGTACTTGCGTAAAAATAAGTGGCGTGCGTGAAAATCACATACCGCTCTCATGAGCATGAATTTCTACCTATAGATGCCGTTTCAAGTAGTTACAAATTAGGAAGAGTCTGAGAGATCTCGGTCGATAAACTGGATAAAGTGCCGGACGGCTACCCTGGTACTTGCGCAAAAATAAGTGGCGTGCGTGAAAATCACATACCGCTCTCATGAGCATGTATATCTAGATGCCGTTTCAAGTAGTTACAAATTAGGAAGAGTCTGAGAGATCTCGGTCGACAAACTGGATAAAGTGCCGGACGGCTACCCTGGTACTTGCGCAAAAATAAGTGGCGTGCGTGAAAATCACATACCGCTCTCATGAGCATGTATTTCTAGATGCCGTTTCAAGTAGTTACAAATTAGGAAGAGTCTGAGAGATCTCGGTCGACAAACTGGATAAAGTGCCGGACGGCTACCCTGGTACTTGCGCAAAAATAAGTGGCGTGCGTGAAAATCACATACCGCTCTCATGAGCATGAATTTATACCTATAGATGCCGTTTCAAGTAGTTACAAATTAGGAAGAGTCTGAGAGATCTCGGTCGACAAATTGGATAAAGTGCCGGACGGCTACCCTGGTACTTGCGCAAAAATAAGTGGCGTGCGTGAAATTCACAAACCGCTCTCATGAGCATGTATTTCTAGATGCCGTTTCAAGCAGTTGCAAATTAGGAAGAGTCTGAGAGATCTCGGTCGACAAACTGGATAAAGTGCCGGACGGCTACCCTGGTACTTACGCAAAAATAAGTGCCGTGCGTGAAATTCACATACCGCTCTCATGAGCATGTATTTCTAGATGCCGTTTCAAGTAGTTACAAATTAGGAAGAGTCTGAGAGATCTCGGTCGACAAACTGGATAAAGTGCCGGACGGCTACCCTGGTACGTGCGCAAAAATGTAGTATTTCCGGTGATTTTAAAAGGGATTTTGTACGGATGTATGTTGAGTTTTTGTTAAAACCTATAATGACCGTTCCTTATATTCCACAGTTTTTATTCGATATGACTTAGATACTCCACTTTACATGGTATAGCATTTATCATACTGTAAACAAAAGTCGAACGACTGATCTTGCGATTGAAAAATAACGCCAGAATTATTAATTATAGCGGTATTTATTCCAATATTTTTCGCGATAGCTAAAGATATGGTTCGAGTCCCGTCTGAGATGCGCAGAGAATTTGTTTCTATTTATTTATTTATTTCTAATTGATTATATTCTAATTTATTTTTATATCTTGTAAAGTTTCTAAAGCCAAGAATTTCGCTATAAATCATATTAATAAAATGTTACGAAAAGTTACTGTTCACTTGCAATTATTATTTTACTAGCCTTTGCCCGCGGCTTCGCTCGCGTTTTTAATCAATCTTTGCCCCGTTTTCGGCTTGGACATTATTTTATGTATTCCATAGCCACTGTATTGACCAGGGTCACTACGATGATAATAAAAAAATCCGCGTTCAAATCCTTTGAGTGGTTCCCGATTCAATCTTTTTTCCGTTTTCGACTTAGTCATTAATTTATGAACATTCTTTATAGCCTATGTGTTGACTAGGGGCATTACAATGATAATTAAAAAAATGCATCCAAATCTGTTGCGTGGTTCTCGAGTTAAAGCGGAACATACTGACAGGCAGATTAAAATTCAAAAATTGTGGTTTCGTCCTCAGTACAATATACTAATAATCCATTTCAATTGAAATTTCGCAAAACGTAAATGTACAGACACGACTTTTTAACTACTTTATTATTAGTATAGATAAAGTAATTTTTTTACTTTACTGGGGCATCTTTTTAAATCTTCTGGTATATGGTGTTGACTTTGATTAAATAAAATAGTAAAAGGGTTACATAAAAAAATATGTCTAATTGTACTTTACTGTAAAAAAGGTTTGTTTCTATTGTGTAATAAATCTCTAATAGCAAAATTTTAATAAGTGTTAAAATTAACCTATTTTTCTCTTTGTAAGTTTGTAATTGTAAACGACTTAAACCGTTTAATTTTGATAGTTTTCAGAAGTATAATATTCCATTCAAGCTTTTCCATCTACATTGAAGATTATAGCACAGAACATAATGGAGCAAATCGGCCTCGTATCTTTCCCCAATCGACTCATCCGATAAGTACAACCGACCGGAACAACATCCCCCATACACATCAATCGCACTATCGATTCCTCTCTAAAGTTATAGTCTCGTTTTGATTTAAAAAAAACCGGCCAATTGTGAGTCGGACTCGCGCTCGTAAAATAAACTCGTTGTTCTTGCTGTGTCGTTTGCAATAAGAATGTCTTGTTATAATAGCTAGATTTTTCTCTGCGTGTGTGGCAAAATTTTTGGACCTGTTACGAATTATATACCGTTTTTAAGGTAAATCTGAAATAAATAACGTTGAAAAATCTACAGATGTAACAGACGGACGAACAGACAGACAGCGGAGGCTTATAATGGCGTTGTTATAAAAATATAGCTGTATTTATTCTGCTAATGGTGTCAGTTTGGCACCTTTAGGAAACGGAACCATAAAAATATAAATATAGGTTTATATTTACGACACGAATCCCCGAGCAGAAATGTTTTCGAGTTTGGACTGTGCATTGCAAATCTTTGGACACAAATATGGACTAAGCACGCAGCCCGCTCTCAAATGTGTCCCTTCGGGACACTACCTCCAAATAAGTGGTGAAAACGTTTGAACCACTACACCAGCCATACTCAAAGTGTACTCCGCGGAGCACTAGGGCTCCGTAAAGCTTTTGGTTGCTCATAAATACGCTGGTCATAATAAAAATAATATGCTTAAGGTTGCACTGTGAATTAAAATCTATTATCCATAGACTATTCATAAAATCCCTTTTCGAATCCATAAATATTCCAACTGGATGCCAAACCTTACACGTGACTTCAGCCTTCCTTGCTTAAAGTTTGACATCAAACAATTAAAGAAAAGTAAAAAAACATATTCATATCTCCCATTAAATGCAAATAATATGATTAATAATAAAGAATACACATAAAACCAGTTTTTGATTATTTTGGGGCTCCATCAAATATATCGTTTTCGAAAAGGGTTCCGTCGCCAAAAAAGTTTGAGAACCGCTGCACTACACCATAAAGGCGGCCTCTCAAAAAATTAAATATGTACATCTCAAATCCCAATACAGCTTTCGTGTAAAAAAGATTTTAACTATAAGTTACCGAAAGAAAACATAATTTTAATTATAGAAGTTTAAGGATTCTTGTGTACATTTATTATATTATCCAGGGTAAAATGATTCACACTTGATTCGATTTCAATACCGTCTAACGGTTTTGATAATTAAAGGAATGGCTACTCCGAACTAAGAAAGCAGTTAGAAGTCATAACAAAGTGTTTTATGGTATACACAATGATCGACCACGCTTTATAAATAAGTATATGTGATAATTTCTTCGAAAGACATTCGAAGTGGGCGGAGATACGGCGCTGCTGCACATACGAGTATTGTATTGTGAATTGGAATTGTTGACTGTCTCGTGTTACATTTCACATATGTCAGCAAGCTTAAAGTTTCCTGTGACCCGACTGCAGTAGGTATTTGTTGCATTATATCTGCATTATTCATATCTTACCTACCTATCTGCCTACAAAAAGTGCAATTAAGTGCATTATGTAAATCCATTTGGTTTTCATTGAAATGGCTCATGCTACAATTGGGTTCGTCCATCTAAGTTAGATCCTTTGCATCAAACGATTTTAAAATGAATGCCACATCAACGGTCAGCGAAGCAAAATAATCCTATAAATTCGATTTTCAATAACTTCCTTCACGTTAAATGGAATTTCAAGATCCCACAAAGTCCATCTTAGACTACCGCCGTAATGACCGCTTTGAGGACGTAATCCTTTCTCTAAGTAAGACGCCAAGGATAGGAACGTTATCAATTTCTGCTGCAATCGATTAAAATCGGTGCAGAGTTTAGGATTATATTTTTATAGAAAAGCACAAACACAATCAGGACTAATCGCATCTGGCGAATGGGCGGTCATTTAGCGGAACGATCGCTCTGAGAGAATGTCCCGGCGGCTATCTAAAGTATTAAGATAATAGGTGACCACCGAGGGGTGCACAGGGCCGGACTGGGAGGGGGCATCTTCGAATAATGTAAGAGTGCGGGGCGACATTTGCACCGAACTGCCGGCGACCTCCGCTCTTACTTATGCGGTTTTTAATATTTTTATTGTAATGGCTTCGGTCACTACAGAAGTCTTCGGAACAGGGAAAGCGTGGAGCTTTTATACCTTGTAAAATATTTGGAGAGTGTCGGTAATAAATAATCTACTAAGGATGAAATGTATTTATACTTGCTTGTACATGTAATTTACACGTCACTGTAAGACTGCCCACGTAACCCTAGAAAGATTGCAAAAAAATGGGAAGTTTAAATTAGATAATTTATAAGCAACTTGGAAAAATAAACTCCAAAAACATTTAAACTAGATTATAGTAAGTTAGATCCCTATTCGTAAATATGGATCTCATTACTCTCATAACTTACACATGGTGCAGTCTTCTTCGGCTGTTTTCCAAGCTTTGGGCGTTATATAAGTTTAAGCACTCTTTATATTTCTTGTTATGCAGGTATTATTTATTTAAAATTTCGCAGCATATTATTTTGAAATAAGTCTCTACAGTTTTCGTTGCAAGTTTTCCCAAAACGTGTAAAAAACAGCTGTGGCGTGTCCCCCAGCGGCACCCCGTCAGAGTGACCATTATTGTCGGCGCGATGGTCGGTGCTGCCATAAACCGCGCCATAAACCATCCGCCATCCGCCATCCGCCGCCATTCGCCATCGCGATACATATCTCTGCAGTTATTGAAACTTTGAGCCAAAAACAAAGTATTTAGATCAAGAACACTCAGATACTTAGATTATTATTAAAATTTGATTTCCGCGAACACAGAGCGCGTTCCGCGTTAAAAATAAAACACAGAACGTGGCTCTGTGTGGTCAGCCTCTGAGTTTAACGTTTGTTATAAAATCTAGGTAATTTGTCCAAGACATTTTGTATTTCAGCGTGTACGTAGCAAGCATATATATCAACACATTAAGCTTGGAAAACCACCCGGCTTAGGCATCTCCTTTTCATGATGGAGACAACGGAGAAACTTTACGTTTGTGAATTCCAAACTACTAAGTAATATTAATAAAAAGTCCACGTGCACGACTGGACATAATATATGAGTTGAAATAAAATCTGTCGGTGCCCATTTATAGGTCGGGCGGCTGTTATTAAAATGTAGCTCGGACGTCGGGCGTCAGGTTGGTGGCTGCAAGGAAGGATCCATGTAGACTGTGTTGCCAGCGGTACGATTTTTCCTGTTAATTTAAGTAATATCATTGGAATTTGTGACTTATCATCATAAATGGTAAATCAATAAATAAACTCGATCTATGGCTTAAAATTTATCCATTCACAAAAAAAATTTTTATGTATCTTTTACAGCATCAATTTTTAGAGGAATCGTCTCACAAGTAAATATTCAGCTGAATAGATAGGATCGATTTTAGGCAAGTAGAAAAATTTAATTTTCTAAAATATATTCTAATCCTACGCTCACAGAACCTTACTGATGTCCCTTCACGATTTTAAGAGAATGACCTTAAAAACCGAAAAGATTGTTGTACACAGTCACTTTGACATGTGTTAAAATATCTAAATAGAAAACATCTGTCACTTTGACATCTGTTACAAAATCAAAAAAAAAAAATATCTGTCAAAAAAAAACATCTGTCACTTTGACATCTGTCAAAAATCTGTATAATATTAACCATCTTTCATGGGTACTAATGCTAATTTTGATATTCGCAGTAGTTTCATTACATAAATATGTGCTCCACTTTAGTTGTAGTGTACTAAGCTAATAAGTTAATAACCCATCTAAAAAACAATAAAAAAAATTTAGTACCATTTGTACCATTGATGGTACTAGTGGGACAAATCAGTGCCATTTGTACCATTGATGGTACTAGTGGGACAAATCAGTGTCACTAGTACCATTGATGGTACTATTCAAAGGTACTAGTGGTCCGGAGGCACATTTACTGTGTTAATGTATTTTTGTATTAACCTTTATAATGTTTTATACAAGGATCAGAACCAGCTGTCCTGACTTATTCAAGAAAGTTATACTGTGTATTTCTAACTTAAATCCTTATTTATCGAAAATCTATGTATAAAATGACACAATACCCCCAGAATCGTGCAGACTTACCCCCTTTTTCTGATAACTAGGTGTTCTGATAGAGATCCCTTTTAGGCTCAATAAAGGGAATTACAAAAACCTGACTGGTCACCCCGATGCCGGCTGCCACCGCGACGTCACTGATTTATGTCCAAACCAGCAGTATTTCGTCCTCGTATTTTATTCTTCGGGCGCCTCAAAAAAACTATAAGTTTCCGCTGGGGAGTAGCCCGCTAAATATTGTCTCTGCCCTATCGATGCATACCTACAAACGCTATCGATATTTATTACACACTGCTCTGATAGATAATTTAGTAATGGATGTTATGTTCCGTCTGAACTTATTTGTTCTTTTTCCTTGTATATTTTTTCCATTACTTTATCTCTAAGATTTATCCCTTGGTTACAACATACCTCTAATATACCTGTCTACATATCAAAAGAACTATCGGTAGCAAACTAAGGCAATTTGTACGTCAAGAGAAAGGTTTAACCCCATATCTTTATACCCTTTTCTTAAATCTTTTTCGACTTATTTTTTTTATAGGGCAAGCAGCATTGATATCCTGCATTTACTACGAGATGGGGTGTAGCAAGCCCTACAATGCAGTGTAGCAAGCGCTACGATGCAGCGTAGCAAACGCCACCAAACCGTAATTATGTGTGTATCAAGGGCACTGAATTTATAAACTCGCGTAAGTAAGCATATCGCAATATTTTAAATTTCTTTATGAAAATTCCTTCAAATTCCTCTTGAATTCCGCCAGGCGTATATTTTTTGTATCGCTCGTAATTTACACAGCAGTCATATAAACAAAATCAAATGCGAGAGGGACTAGTGCCGTGAGGGTTTATTACATGACGTTAAACACGAACTTTTTTAAAACTTAACTTGACACGAACTATTTTTATTTTAATGCACGGCGGATCCCTAAAAATATTGCATGAACGCGTACAGTACGACTATATTAAAATTGCCTACATCACGACTTCTTTATGACTTTATTTAAGAGTCTATCGCACACCTGACATTGTGCACCTTAATTTTGCGTCAAGTAGAACTGAACTCTATAACGTTTCATTATTGTTTAAAATAGCGTGCTCCGAGCCGTGGTTGTTAAGATAACCGAAGAATCGCGCGCACTAAAAAACGTTTTCTACGGTGAAATTCATAATTATTTTAAAATCTGTATAATCTGTATAATATCTGCATTCAGGGCATGCTTTTACATTGGGATCAGTTATTGTGCAAAGTTTCATTATCAAACTTACGGAATGTTAACTGCTGTTTATTGTGCGGTTTGGGAAAACTTTGCAATTATTTTCATGGTGAAAATTGTATGGAACCAATTTTTGGCACATCTTGGGCGTAGCATTGGTCCTCAACTTTACCATAACAGAGGATCATGCGAAGCAATGAGAGATATAGACTCTACAGCGGTAACAGACACCTCCTACACACTTACATCATTAAAGGACCTGCCTACAATAGAACAGCATTTAACATCCCTTGTTAACGAGACTCGTCACTGTCGGATGTGACAGTCGGACGCGCCCGCCCGAGGCACTAATGATGATCCGGCGCCGAACCCGGGACTCCGCCCTCGCGGGACGAGCACTGATTGACGTTACAGCCTTTATTTCAGTAATTTGTCTAATTCTGTGACGGTTTCTTCAGTTTCTTATGTTAACCGTCATTAATGGTAACTATGAGCTTTTTTGATCCAGGAAGACCTAGATATATTAATTAAATTAAAACTGAAAATCAGTAATATCGTATGCCGAAACCTGGTGGAAAACTTTATCGGGGAATTTAGCTTTTGCCCGCGGCTTCGCTTGTGACTTTCAATGTTTTATTAGTATCGAGAGTATTCGGCTTAACAGTTATTTTATGAACAGCCTTTATTTCATTACTAGCCTTTCACCTGCAATAAAGAATATGCATGTATTTTTTTATGCAGTAATCGTTATTAATATGGCTATGAATAAAAATTTACAACTAAATTATTCATATTTCATAGTTATAAAATCAAAATAAGTTTCATAATAATCTTCTACAATTCAAACGGCTGCCATTTTAGCGCGCATCAAGTGACGTCACATGTTACTCTTGCTTGCTTGCGGTGTATGGCGAGTGGCCGGTTTTTTCATTATTTATGATTAAAACAACCCATTACAAAATATGTGAGGGTTTTATTTTACATTTATTAATTTTGAACTTAGTGTTTTATGATTAAATGTACTCACTTTGTCACAAAAGGCAGTTAGCCAATGGTGACGCGTTTTGCATTTGCGTTTCATTTCATCAAAATGTTGTATTTTTTAAATGGAAATAATTATAAAACTATAATACAAAATAGTTTCCCATGGTCATCATTAAATGCTACTAGGTAAGTACAATAAAAAAAACGCAATATATTACTTATTTAAACGACATGCATTGCATAATGCATATTCTCTATTATGTCTGCGTTTTATAAATTTCTGCCCTGTTTTCGGTTTGGGCGTTATTTTATCAACACTTTGAATAGGGTTAAGTACCTAGGATGGAATTCCCTAACTCGTTGTTCACTACAATGATAATAAAGAAAACTGCATCCAAATCCGTTATGAGGTCCTTGAGTCCCATTTCGTTTAAATTTGGAAAAAATATTCACTGTACAGAGACGACTTTTTTATAACATTAATGTTTGGATAGATTAATTATATATGCAGAAAACTATCAAGTAACCTTGAGAGATTTTTCTCTTTCTGGTGAAAGAGATCGTAATTCGTTATATGTATTAAAATATTTTCTTTCACTTTTACAATTAAGGAAACAATTACTGCTGGTGACCTCGGGTACGTGCATCTTACTCACTCGTACGACTCGTCCCGTATTGATCTCTCTGTCGCTCGACGGAAAATCAAGCTGCGAACGCGCTAATTTATACCTAAATAATTACACTGATAAATCATCATCATAAAATAAAGTGAATTCAGCTGAAATTATGATGATTCACGTAAAGTACTTTAGCTGCTGCTAGCGTTATAATATGACGCACTGTCACTATGACTTTGTAGGAAGCAGATAGAATTATGCGCTCCGTCACAGTTTTTATGGTGACAGTAAGCATACCTTAGTGTAACGCACCTCTTTTATGGGGAAGGCATGATGTAATACGAAAATGATAATCTTATTTTCTGTGACCAATTTTACAGTGATATGTCATTATAATATTGCGTTACTTACCTTAAAAACTCGATTATTTCCTCAAACGTTTTAATTACAGCATAATATTGTCCAATTATAACCAAATTTAAAAACAATTTACCGTATTTTAAACTTATGTAATGCTCTTTTATAATGAAGCCAAAATGACATTTTTATCAGTGTAATTACAATTATCATAACTAAAATTCTTCAAAAATAATAAAGTAAAATCATTTGTTGTTAAAATATCTTCAATTTGACTAAGTGTCAATTTGTTTATTTGCATACTTAATTAATTAAACCGGATATTCGTTTGAAATTAGACCTAGGTTTGTGATAAATTTAGTTACAGATTTTGATAAAAATTTATCATTATATATATATTTTTTTTATAACCCCTGATTGAAACCAGTAATCAATTTCGAATTTCAAGGTCACCAGCATGTATTGCCCCCTTTAGTTCAAGTTGAGACTCTTCGAATGGTTCGATGCGACTAATAAACAAGGATATGCAGAAGCCGTCGCGTCGGGAAGCGCTTAGCTTAAACTCATTACCCGGTCAATGAGTTACGGCAAGTCCAATTACGCGATTGGATTAGCTACCATGTTGGTTCAACGCCTGCGTATTACGACTATTACGTAGTTATTCCTGAACTATCTGTACTAATAATAAAGTAGTAATAAATTATACACAAATTCTTGTACTTTATATTACACAAATATTTATTTTTATTCTTTCTTGGGCTACCGGTTTCGTTTTACACATAATCGGGCCAACAAATTGTTAATTTAATAAGTATTTAAAACTACAGAAATAAAACAAAAAAGACAACATTTTTAAAAAACATTTAAATTTTTTTTTTAATGTTTTCTTTCTGTCGTTTTAAATAGCTATTAAATTAACAATTTGTTGGCCCGATGATGTGTAAAACGAAACCAGTAGCCTAGAAAGAATAAAAATAAATATTTGTGGAATACAAAGTACAAGAATATGTGTATAATTAATTGAAGATGATATTCCACCAAGAACCATCAATCGAATCCATCCAATGTAAAGTAGTAAAATAGTCGTGTATGTTCATTGCATATTTTTTCAAATAGGTTATTTTATTAGCATTGTACTGAAGCCAAACTTTTTTTTTTAAGATGTTGTCTGTCTCTTTATGTATGTTCCTTTTTACTAGATTTGAATGGGGATTTCTTTATTATCATTGTAGCATAGTGACCCTGGTCAACATATAGGCAATAAGGCGTGTTGATAAAATAACGCCCAAGCCGAAAACTGGGCAGAGATTAAATAAAGCCGGGTGGAGCCGCGGGCGAAAGGCTAGTAGAGATATGAGGGTGAGGTTCAGGGGGGCAATTCCGAAAAAACAATCGAATCGAGATCTCTAAAACTCGATCTAAAAATATATGGAGTTCGACTGATAAAATGGGTTTTTAAGATCGAGAAGGCTAATTCGACAGAATGATGATGATTTTCCATGGAAATTTTGGTGAGCATAATGAAATTCATTGTTTAAGCTAACGTGTGTTGCTGCTGCTACAATATTTATAGCGTACCAATACACATGACGTCATACACGACCTATATATAATACCTATATATATATAAGGTAACTTTGGTTTATATAGCCAAATTCATACTGGAGACTCGGTAAGTAGTCAGGACCAAGTTTCAATTACCCTTTCTGTGAAATCGGCAAAATGAAATGTTGTCCTTCTATACTAATCGAGTCCAAGTTGTTCTTGAACAAGTATAGAGGCACAAAAAATATAAACAGGACCATTGAACCTTAGTCCTGGCTACTTATCGAGACTTCAATATGAATTTGGCTATTGTAAACGAAAGTCACCTTATATATTTGGATTTAATCCTACAATAATAAGTGAAAATAATTCTAGGTTAGATCATGTATCGTTAACTGAACACAACAAAGAAGAAAAAAAAATTTTTTGGACAATTATTTTTTCGCTTCCCAGTACAAAGTGGTTCAATCAGCTGACTAAATTTCTATAGAATGGTGACAAATAAAGTTGCCTCGAAAATTTTTTTTTTCCTTGTATCATGGTATATTAGGGATATTCTATCATCTCGTAAATTTTTTTCACTTTGAATTGTAGGACCTTATATAATAAATAAATATTATGATGATTGATGGTGATGATGGATATAATGAAAGTTTTGCTTTTAAACATCCGTACAAGATTCCAAAGTATGTCACCATCATAAAAATGTACGACAATCGGTGTTTGTGAGAAAAACTAGCTAAGCTAATATATATTATTGTTTTCGATTACCAAATTTCTTTTCTACATATAGTAATGTAAATACGGTCACATTGTTATTGCAGCAGTGGAGTCGTTGACCGTTCAGACACATTTACCTGAATAAAAGCAATCGTTTTGCAATCGCGACGAAATTTCTGCTAAATGACATTTAATGTTTACTGATTTGACTGTTTTGAAACGAACGACTCAATTATTAGCAAATAAATAACTTCGATGCAATTTAATAAATGAAGAATGTAGGTTGAAAATATTCTATAGATTGTTGGATTATGGGTACCGCGTTGAGATGGGACAGAATGGGGAAATTCTTAACTTTAAGAGATAGAGTATGCTCAAAATAATAATAATTTTTTTTTTGAGCACAGTCTAAAGGCTCGTCTTTAGTTTTGGAGAAAATACAAAATGCACGCAAATTAAGCTTTTTGAAAAATTACTTGCGAATCGAACCTGCCGCATTGCAAAAAAATAATCTTCCTGTATTATGACATCAATCGATAGTGTAGCTAATAAGGACCAAATCTTGCAAAGAAACATTTTGCTTAAAATCAAAGGAAATGTCTTAGTTATTGTCTTTTATTTCAATTCATTTTCTTTTTAACTTATAAAAGTAAAATTTATAATGATATGTTTCCATACACAATATTTCAACTTTTATATTAATATTTGCCAAATGTGTACTAAATTGGTATGGGTTCCTTTGAAAGGTATTTTTTCCGTAAGGCTTATTTAATTTAGCACTTAACTAATATTTCCAGCAGTTTTTAGAATTAGGCTATATATGACGGATATATGTATACTGATCGAGGCTAGTGTAGGAGTTTCCAATGTCCATATTTTTAAAGGTCCCTTATTATTGTTTGTTAAAGGAGTTTTGATTTGATAAATAAATAAATACTATTGGAAATGGCATTTTTATTTGAATTAGATTTACTAATCTCGAAAACTACATAAACAAATTGTTATTTAGGTGCAGAATTCAGACCGGCCGGTCTACCGGAAAATAACAACTATCGAAGGAATCCATACCATGTGGTGTACATTTGAAATATTTATTCGTAAAATTAAAATATCACAAAAAAGTACGTAAAGTAGTAAAAGTAGTTTTACAAGTAAAATATGGTATTTTCATTGATTTAACACATTTTTATTGCAAGACTACGTTCTTACTGGTTCTTACTTCTATCGATTGATGCCATAAAACAGTATGTTATCAAATACTTTATATTCTCTGATGTTATTATTTTTGCAAAATGAGCCGGTTCGATTCCCGGCTAAGGTAAGTCAGTTTCCAGTTTATTTTCCCCACACTACCCCATATCAACGCGGCACGGAAGAAATAATAATGTGAGTTTTTAAATGTTAAGTTGTTATCTTGTGAATTCATAAATACACAACCACCGTAAACCTCAAACTTGTTGTTCTAAAATCTGACCTCAGCCCCCGCTCCAACCCCAAAATATCAAGCTGCGCCTGCGCCTGCACCCTACATTATTATTACCCTGAGTATTTCAGGGACGTAAAAGTGCAGAATTTGAAGATTTTCACTCCTGAATTTACATTTTAATAAAACATTTAATCTGTCCACTTATACGTACACCGTTTAAAATATATTGTTATTTTGATCGTGTGGTTCATTAGTAGTGAATTGTTTCGCAGGGCATTCAGCATTTAGCGATTAAACCTAACCCTACCATTACCGTGTCTGTCGTAGAGTGTAGGTGTCCCACACGCTGATTGAACATTTGTTTCAGCAATTATCTAAGGGTTAAACCATTTCACTCGCATTTAACGTGTCTGATGGCAGAAGTTTTGGTTCGTATATTGTTAGCTTATCGGCTGCGTCTAATCAATGTTGTCTAATCAGACAATATGGTTTAGATCAGGAGGCTAATCTAAAACCAACTCTTAGGCAATGCTAGTAAATAAGTAGCGCAGGACTGCGATATCTGGTCTCAGCAAGGAGAGGCTTTGCCCAGCAGTAGGACACTTTAGAAGCGACATTGAAAAAAGTCAACTCTTTAAGTCTCTTTAAATTATCGTAATTAAAATTCAAGTATGTACTTCTAGTTATGTTATTTACTTCTAGTTATGAGTAACATTATAGCTTTGATAAGATTATAAATATGTAGGTGCGAGTAGTTCCCTTTATGAATGGTAAAATATAGGGTCACATGGAGCATATCGGTATCCTCTTTCGCTTTTTCTACATTATTTAAGGGGGGGTTCTCCCATTTTGTCTCTTTTCAAATTCATTTAACCAATAAATAGCGATGATTAAATGTTGTAAAAAATATATGTCATATTCACTCTTTGATGTTGATATTTCGGCCGTTTGATACACGATTCCTTCCATTTTCCTCGATCCGATTAAAACGCAAAGATAGGTCTAAACCATGATCTAAATATCATTTAATTTGAGCTATAATAAGTTTTGGACAATAAAAGTTATACAAAAATAAACGTCGTGAAAAATGTAATATAAAACGACCGTCATATTTAAAACATATCCCTCTAATTCCAAAATAATAAATAAAAACACCTTTAACCCGCGAATTTTCTGAGCGGTCCGCTTCCGCTGAGCAGGATAAACATGTGTAAATGAAAGCGTTGGAGCAGGACAGATTTCTCTGGATAACCTCGCCTTAATTCTCCTCGACCACCTTCATCTTGTCACCAATTTGGAATCAGAATCAGAATTATTGGACGGCATCAGCGAATCAAAAAAACATGGAAGACTCGTTTCTAAGAAACTGACATTCGAAAATGGTACCACACACTCAAAAGAAAAGGCTCATAATTAGTTCGCAGTGTGTCATGCGACACTGGGCCAGCCATGATCGGCCGACTCATAGAGACAGTGGACGAGTTTGGAGCCGTCGCCAAACTAAACTGTGTCCGACACATCTGATTAGTAGACTTCTATGTTTTTTCGTTCGCTGGTCTAAAGCGACCCAGTTAACGCGTACCTTCCACTTCAGCCTCACATATTTCTTTCGTCAAAGCAGCTTATGATCTTCACCTTGAACAAGAAAGACTTATAAGTACAACACGTTATTCGATCTGATTAGACTTCTATGTTTTTTCGTTCGCTGGTCGGCATAAGTCCGTCTAAAGCGACCCAGTTAACGCGTACCTTCCACTTCAGCCTCACATATTTCTTTCGTCAAAGCAGCTTATGATCTTCACCTTGAACAAGAAAGACTTATAAGTACAACACGTTATTCGATCTGATTAGACTTCTATGTTTTTTCGTTCGCTGGTCGGCATAAGTCCGTCTAAAGCGACCCAGTTAACGCGTACCTTCCACTTCAGCCTCACATATTTCTTTCGTCAAAGCAGCTTATGATCTTCACCTTGAACAAGAAAGACTTATAAGTATAACACGTTATTCGATCTGATTAGACTTCTATGTTTTTTCGTTCGCTGGTCGGCATAAGTCCGTCTAAAGCGACCCAGTTAACGCGTACCTTCCACTTCAGCCTCACATATTTCTTTCGTCAAAGCAGCTTATGATCTTCACCTTGAACAAGAAAGACTTATAAGTACAACACGTTATTCGATCTTATTTACAAGTTGCGTTCAATAAAAGGATTCCTCATTGTTATGAAACCATCACCTTGGGCTTGTGATATCGGAGCCGGCCGACATTGTTGTTTTATTTAGTTAGTCGAACGTCACCCGACTCCGAACTTATGTTCACTTGTCGTGCCGGACGATGAATTACAACGTGATTATTACATCCACTTACAATGTAAGTAACCTGTAGGTATTTCTCTGAGGCATTTAGTACGTTTTGTGTAATTAAGTCCGTCTATGTATATTGTCCGATTGTCATGAAGCCTCTCTGCAAAATTAAGCATTAGAATTGAATCCATTTTAATTCGGTTTTCAACTTAGATCACGATAAATAATTAATCCAAATCAGTTTTAATCAGTCTGTCCAGGGACTTAAGTAAAATCTACGCTAGTCGATTACGGGTTAGTGGCTGATATTATAACTCTGTCTCGGTATCTACAGCTTCTTCAGCGTTGTTATCTACTACATTGTTGCTGACGACATAAAGCAATCTAACTCGTCTGTTAGATTTTTTCGAATTTTCTTGTTGGCGTTATTGTGCAATAGAATTGTTTTATCTTTAAAGACTTTATAGGTACAAATTTTCTTATTTTTTTAAAACTCAATAGACTTCAATTTAAGACAATTCAAAGGGTCGAGATAGTGACTGCATCGTAACGAATAAATAAAGAGATAAATAAATAATAACTATCTGCTCTACTTAATCGTTCGGCTCCGTCTTTTTCCAATCTATAAAATTTTTCTTTGTGATTAAACTATATCAAGCTAAAAAACAGTAAACCAGTCATGAAATTTTCATATTTGTCTTTATGTCGCATGTTGAGTATGTTGTATGACGTGTCCAATAAATCGATATTATATTACCTCAACACAACTCGCACTCGCATTATCTCGGTGTTTCTTCAAGTCGTATGATCGTTATGTTACTAAACTAAGCAGTAACCATCTAGTGATACAAGTTGGACAAATAGGGATATTAGAAAGGGTGGGAGGGGGTCGCTGAGCATTGGCGATTTTGTGGCATATGGCAATGTCATCTTAAAAGAATACTGCCAATCCATGACTCCTCGTGCATGTTGTAAAAGGCGATTAAAGGATTATAAAAAATTATGCCAACAATCTATGTCTCTGTAGTACTGAGGTCATTGGATTTCGGCACCGTCTGTAGACTCTGTAGGTATCTATTTACTGGTGTTAGGCTTCCGCCTTGGCCTTCATGACGTAACCATGCCGCCAAGCGACTCGTGGTGTTCCGGCATGACGTCATGAGTAGCAGTACCGGGAGTGGTTACTGGCAGTTGCCTTGCGTTATACACCAAGTTGTTTAGTTGTTGGTATTAGTTGGTACTGAGGAAACTGTACATTCTGTTATTTCTCTATCAGGTATTAAAATGTAACTCTCGGAAAGTCTCTCAACATTATGGTCATTTTAAATATTATTTTTCTCAAGGACGAAATTCCTAATACGAAGCAAAGCACGTGCGTGCTCATAATCGGTGATCTAATTTAAGTGACATCAAAACAATCACGTTGTCTCAGTGTTGTTTCCCCGGCTTGGACAATACGTACGATACTATCAAGAAAAGTTGTCTAATCCACTTTTTGCCTCTCTGAATATTTATTGTTAGTAGCACAGTCCAATCAGTAGTATCATAGGATGCTGAGCTCTCAATATTAAGACAGGTACGAATCCCACCCGTCAAGCATGCACCAATGAGTTTTTTGCAATTTATGTGCATAGCATTTGTATACTTACTATGTGCTAAACATAAAAGGCAACACTCTTAAAATCTGTATGCTCAAAAAGCATATAGTGGCCGAAACACCGAAGTACGGCAATAAGGCTTACATCTTTTACTTTGGAACGTAAAGACGTCGGTAGAACGAAGATGTACATGTTCAATTTCACCCAGATTGACTGCTCCAGTCTGAGAATACCTATTACCACTACTACTCGGGAATAAGAAAATGTAAGTCATGACGATGTGTTTTAATAGAAGTGTATGAAACTAGTACATGAAGAGGTTATTAAAACACGAGGCAAGTTTTTAAAAAATATTCCACGAGTGCTTTAATAACTAGGTATGTGCAGTTTCACACACTATTTTATCTAAACTCATGCAAGAGGTACCTAGTTAGCTACGAGTACCTATTTTTCAATCCATAAAATCTTGGTGACATTTGTCGTAAGCTTTTCTTGATTTTGCTGGTATAAGATTATTCATCAGTAACGTTGTTCAGAAACACTGCTATCAGACAATTCTATGCAGTAAAATAAAATTAATAAATAACGAAATTAAATTATGGCGACGCAGAAAAATAGTCGTTTATGAAACTACATTTTATTATTTTGTCAAGAAAACTGTAGTGTCATTTTTTCCGTATTAGAGACGTTCGTAAATAATATATTTCATTATGCACTATTTTTGAGTTCATAATCAGGATTTTATCACATGAGTGTAGCCAAAAGTATTTTATACAATTATTGTCAAGGGTATGTGTGTCCAAGGGATCTTCCCCAATAGTACTTGAGCTCATTTACGCAACGATGAAGTACTGACGTTGGCGGCGGAATAAGAGACGCTCTTTTGTCACGTAAGCTAAATGTCCTACCTATTTCATGTCAGTCGCATGTTGACGATTCTTGTTTGTTGATCTTTGGTAAATAATGTGTGCAATTAAATATCGATTGTAAGAACATGATTGGAAAAAAATGGTCCAGCCCTGCTTTAATTATAATTCATAACTTGATTAAAAGAGCATACCCATTTTTCTAAAAATTATCGAACTTTATTCATTTTATTTTTAGTTTACTCTTAGGCCTTGCTTTATAATTATAAATATTAAAACCCCGTAACCTGTTTAAAAGAGCATAATTTATATTAAGTGAAACTAAACTTTATTAACTTAATTTTTAGTTTACGATTCTCAGCTCTACGACATGGTAGTTACGAAGAGGAACAAATATGTCGGGAATAAAATTATTGAGTAAATTTTAGCTTGCGACTCCTAATTTGTATCTTGCGTCTCCTAATTTTTTTTACGTACAATGGATCCGAGGATCCGAGCCACCATCTGTCCTGCGATCTATTGTTTGAGGGATAATAAGATATAATGATATATGAAAGTTAAAAATATTTGATTTGTGTTTTGCCAAATCGTGTCAGCCTCCGTAAATAAAGAAAGAACTATGGTTTCTGTTTCTTGACAGAGAAACAATAATATAAGTTCTAGGAAATGTATCCAGGCTAAACAACGGGTACATTATCGCTGTTACAATGTAATTCTCAGCACTTTAGACATTGACAGGATGTCGTTTGTAATTCGATATTGCCATTCTAAACCTTTAAGAATTGATAACAACAAAATGATTGCAACAATGATGCACCTACTTACAATAACAAGCCTAAAATATCATACATCAGTTACTGCATCGTGACATATTGAGTCCCTTATTGAGAGAGTATTCGGTAAATTTGTATATTTATTAGTATCAACAAAATGTTATAATATAACGTAATCCATTTACCGTAAGAACTTATAGTAAGTTGTGCTATGACTCCGAAGAAATAAGTGAGTATTGGTAAGCCGCTACAGTGCAGAAGGTGAGACTGTAGAATTGCGGTTGTGTGCGTGCACACCATTGACATTGTGGAAAACAACTCTTACAGCAGTGCAGGCAAGGTCTATTTTTGAAAAATCATGGAAACATAAAGTATACATACATCGTAACAAAAGAAGAATAAGATAAAAGTCAAAACATAATTCTTTGAAAATAGACCTTGCCTGGACTGCTATAAGAGTTGTTTTCCACAATGTCAATGGTGTGCATGCACATAATCGCAATTCTACACTCTCACCTTCTGCACTGTACCTACTGTACTGTTTCGTACCATCCGTCCTATGGAAACCTATAAGGACTAAGTGAATAATATTACTACAGACGTTGTAGTCAGAATCAACGGCTTTACACGATTTCTGCAGGACGCAGTCCGGACACTAACTGTGCCCAGGCCGGGATTGAACTCACGACTTGATAATCCTTGTCTTTTAAGCCACACCTACATACTGGTCTCATAACTATATTTATTATACTAGTTCCTTTTCTATAGAAATCAAACTGTTAGAGATTCCGATACACAAATCAGTTTAGTGCCACAACATCATACCTCGTCCCAGTTGCACAGGTGGTGGTATAACGCGATGCAATGGTTCATTTAACAACAATCGCGTCGGAACCCTGCGGCGCGATGCGGTTTCACGCCGTTCACTCCATCCCTGAATACTTCTGAAGGGTGTGCCAGTATGGCAACCCTCTCGTGTTTTAATAATGATTCTAAGCAAAGCATAGCACAACCTTTTAAAACGAAGTATTTCTTATTTACTTGTAGAAAAGAACATCTTTGTAATATTTTTTTTTGTTTTTTTATGTTTTAAGTTATTGATTGTAATTTAAATAAAGTCAAAAAATATTTTTTTAAATTATAATCTAACACCAAAATATAAAGACATCAAAACTCCATTCATGGTCAAGGATGGCATCAAAAAAAAGATAAAACCAACCGACTTTATAAATATATATATTCACGCATAATTTAAGTCTTCCTTTATTATGCAGCCCAATTCCCATTCAAAATTCTTGACAGTTATTTTGGCATTGGTCGAAGCCATCTCTCCAAGAAAAGCAGTCTCCAATGCTGCAAGCATTTCCACAGAAAGACGTCCTTTGATGCGGCTCCCGCGACGCGTTAAGCGACGCTCGAGGAGGCAGGCAGGGCTTCGCTGAGGGCCCGTAATTCACTTAAATCACACGTTCCGACCGAACGCGGGCACAACGTGCCTTCACTGCTTTACCGAGGATAGGCAAACTGGTCTGTGGACGAAACTTAAGGAAAACGATGCTTGAGATTGGTTGACCTGATTCAATTATGTTGTCTTGTTTGTGTTTTAATTATTATTGTTGTACTTTCAAAATTACTTTTATAAATTTTCCCCGTGATATAAGTTTTTATCTCGAGGTACTTTATTACACTCCAGATTTAATTTTATTAAAGGTTTGCTTTTTCTGGCACGTAACCCTAACAAAAAACATAAGTCCACGCATAACAATCCCTCTGATATAGAACCATGTTAAAACGAACCACAATAACAGAAATCAGGTAAACGGAGAGAGCGCACCTAATCCAAAAATCCTACCAATAAAATTCCTATTACAATCGGAAATATGACATATTCGGTTTGCTCAAATCCTTAAAACGTCATCCAGATATCCATTACATGTCTATTAAATCTTACGACATATATTTGTTAGGGCCTCGTCAGCGGAATAAGGCTCCCCTCGCAAACAGCGGCGCCGATTACGCGCCCGGCCGACCGGAGTAAACGAATATAAAATACATGCGGAAAGACGAATGCAAAATGTTCTCGTCGGGGTTTTGCATACGCAAACTTACTACCCCTTTCGGGAATCACATCAATATGCTCCCGGAATCCCCTGTGACTCGAACTAAAACAAATGAACACCGCCGCGTTCGAACTATCGTTTTGCATATTCCATTTTCGAAATGAATGCTGATTGCTGGCTGAGTTTAAAGTTTAAACTTAAAACACTGTTATTTATTTAAAATTAACACAAAGACAAGTATTTACGTATATCTCGATGTAAACAGCAGTGCTACACTCTCCCGGGGCGAAGCCAGCCGGCGGCTACAACTAGCTACGAGTGCTACGCGCCCGCTACGAGATTCACGTAGCGACAAGTATTTGCCAAGAACAAGAGCTACTTGACAATATTGGAACGTGGAGCTGAATTTTAATCAGAGAATGAGACTTTTGTCAATTTGTTTTTGGACATTTTATCGGTTCTATCAAATATATTTCGATACGTACGTACTGGCACTGTATAAAATTAAATGATGTCTGTCTGTCCGTGTAGGTACACCTTGTTCTGTAAAAATTGACTGAATGAATGAATAAACGCTTTATTGCACACAAAACAGGATATAATATTATATTTACAAACAGACAAAGAACAGAAAGAAGGCAAGGGCGGACTTATTCTTACAAGGAATTCCTTCCAGTCAACCTTGAAAAAACATGAAACATTTTTATCTTACAAATTTACATCAGTGCATACATTAAGAGTTACTCTAAATCTATAAATATAAATAAATACATAAATACACAGATGCATACATACGAATAAACAATTTAAAACCATTGACGTCTCATAATCAACTAGACTCACAATCTCGCTCAAAAAGGCCAATATAATATAAATATAATGGGGTGCCGAATTTAAATGAATATTTCGTACAACCGACATTGCATCTTATGTTAACGACATAACGTCTTAATTTGGTTGAAGATTTTTGCTACTATGCACGTCGCACGTTCGGACACTTTCTTACGAACTTTTCTTAGAGACTGTGTGTCTTGTTGTTTTATGAGAGGTCAATGTTTAAAACCAATAGATTTCGATACGTACCTATCTCGCATTGTATGAATAATGTCTGTCTGTTTAGGTACACATGTACAGTACATGTTTACCTATCTAAAAATAGAATCCAACCAAAAACATAACCGTGAAAAAGGGGCCGGTTCAGTACAAAGACAGAGCACATCATCGGTTTCGCCAAAAAAAATAATTAAATCATATTGGGTGCCGGCGTTTTTATGGAAGTTCCTTCAATCATAACTACAATAATGTACAACATTCCTCACTTGTTTTAAAAGAAAGTTTGTTAGGGTTCTAGCTAATGAATATGTAGAACATGGCAAGTTTTTACAGAAAAGGTTTTAATGTTTTAAAGTTACATCATACATGCAAAAAAAAAGTTCTACTATATATTCAGTAAGAACCCTGACAAACTTTCTACTATATATTCAGTAAGAACACTGACAAACTTTCTACTATATATTCAGTAAGAACCCTGACAAACTTTCTACTATATATTCAGTAAGAACCCTGATAGACTTTCTACTATATATTCAGTAAGAACCCCGACAAACTTTTTTTGGAAGTGGTTCAGGTTTTATATGAGTGAGTGAGTTAGTGAGGCAGTCAGTGATAAAAATTGTGATTTTTGGGCGCGAATATCTCAGACACAGAAGTTCATTTATGAAATTTAGGATTTTAGGTACCTAAAAAGACGCGTGAAATTGCAACTTCGTAGGTCCGATAGAAAATGAGTTATGTGGGGTTCAAAAGTAGCTTGAAATGGTTCGTGTAACACACGGCTGGTGCTCCAACCTTTTCTTTTTGGAACTCGGTCCTGGACACGCTGCCGTGTATCTAGATATTAAATGTAAGAAGTAACTGGTGGAATTTGCGACCTCTTGTTATAAGGACAAGCGGGCTACCAATTGCGCAACCGAGGTACTTACTCGTACCTATCGTAGACCGTTGAACTTTATCCACCATACTTGTCCACCGTATATTTTGTAACTATTTGATCTAACCAGCTTGTAAGGCACATACTGATAGATAACGAGGGCGCTATATGATTTCACGCCTTGTTCTTAAGGGCTTGTATTCGGTCTTTCAACGGTTTTTGTTTTAATATGCTGAGTCAACTACTTATCTGATCAATGTAAAATTTGGACACATGTTTTTTCAGACCTTTGTCTTTCCGTTGTCAAGTCGGTTACCTAATTGGACACATTTCGCTCGATAGATTTTATTTTTGAAAATGATGCCTTTTAAGTTTTTATTTCGTTTTATGACTAAACGGCTTGAGTTTTATGTCTGAAATGACTGCTATAACAAGAAAACATGGTTTGTTTTCCGATGTCAGGTGAAAAAACTCCTACATCAAATACTTTTTCGTAAAATCCAGAAAAACCTCGAAAATTCACTGATTTTGCGTGCAGCCAGCGCGCGAAGCGAGCATTCTAGTGTAGACTTTCTTTCAACAACAAGATTATCGTGCACCAGGGGTAAGGCCTTAAGAAACAGATGGTGCTGTTGTCGCTGCAATATGTGTTGCTTCAGACAGTTAAAAAATTCACAGTTCTCATTAACTTAGTCATCTAGACTCGTACCCTGGGAGTACCGTACAGACAGTTTATTATTCCGGTTTTAAATTGTTATTCGCTGCGGGCCATTTTAAAAACCGTAACGGGCCAGATGTGGCCCGCGGGCCGGTGGTTGCCCATATATGTAATACTAGCTTTTGCCCGCGGCTCCGCCCGCGTGTTATTCAGTTTAACGACATGCTTTTTTCCGGGATAAAAAGTAGCCTATATGTTAAGTTAGGGTACGAGCTATATCTATTCTAAATTTCATCTAAATCCGTGCAGCCGTTTCAGCGTGAAAGAGTAACAAACGTACACACACACCCACACACACACAAACTTTAGCATTTATAATATTAGTGTGATAAACTGATAGTGATAACACACGTCTGGTTAGAACTCGGCCGGTCACGCTGCCGCGTGTCTAGATTTCTATCCTTGGCCTATATTTTAAAAAGTTGGTAGTTTTTTTACCTCCTAGGGCGGAAATGGATTTCATTCTTCATACATTAATTTTTCCCATAAATAAAAAAAGGTTACTCGCGCCTTCTTTTTTTTTCAAAATAAAAAAGCCTTTTGACGAGCATGTTTAAGAAATATTATTCTTATATCACAAAAATGACTATGAGTCCATCATAACGAAATAGATATTACAGCTAAGACTTCCTCGGCAACCCTTGGCCTGCTAATTCACCTTGGGAGGCAATAACGTTCTTTTCATAATTCGGATATAATGTACTAGCCTTTGCCCGCGGCTCCACCCGCGTTTATTCAAACTCCGCCTCGTTTTCGGCTTGGGCCTTATTTTATGGACACCCTTTATAGCCTTAATGTTGACCAGGATCACTACGATGATAATAAAAAAACCGCATTCAAATCTCTAAAGTGGTTAGCAGATAGACAGACAGATACAAAAATTATAAAAATTGTGGTTTCAGCCTCAGTATAATAATACCAATAATCCATTCCATTTAAAATTTCGCGAAAAAGTTCAATTAATACAAACACCACTTTTTACTACTTTTTTATTAGTAGAGATGTTGTCCAAGATGACTACGGTGATAATAAAGAAAACTTCATCCAAATCCGTTGGGGGATTCCCAAGTTAAAACTAAAAGTGCATACTTATGACAGGCAAATATTCAAAAAACTGCTTTTTGCTTCAATGTAACACATTCCATTCAAAATTTCAAAAATATATTCAATGTACAGACACAACTTTCTTACTACTTTATTATTAGTACATATAATAAGTATTTGACTTTTGGTTTTCATGAAAATTATTTTATATGTGACCGCCTCTGTAGCCGAGTGGTAGAGCGCTCGCCTGCTCACCCAGAGGTCGTGAGTTCAATCCCAATAGTGCACATTAATGTGTGTACGGTCTGCTTGCTTCGAAAGGTACAATAAGCTGTTGGCCCATTTGTGCCCGAAGTACGGCGATAGGGCGGCGTTTGGGATGAAATAATTTTTGATGGAAAGCGAGTGTACCAAGTGTGGACTTGTATTTCACACTTTACACTTGGAAACACCTCAGACACCCCATCGGGGATTCATGTCGTATCGGTTATAATCACAGGTAGAATTGTAAAATATGGGTAGCTATTTAAGCGCGTTGTTCCTATGAAACGAAGGTCAAGGTGATATTATGACAATGTTTAAGTAGTGTAGCTATACCTATAGATACCTTTGGGTCGTTAAGTGTAGTACAATCAGCACCAATTCAATTCTTTCCACTGCGAATGGTGTGCTGTCATCCATTGGAGAGTTTCAGATTCGAAGGTCAGGTGGCGTAATTTCAATTTTCAAGTAATATTCAGCAATCAGCACCCTAACACATAGTGATTGCCATAAACTTGAATTATGTGGTGTCATCCGTTGAGGAGTTCTATGGTGGTGAGGCCAGGATTCAATATTCATGTGGCAGAAGGTAAATTTTCAAGTAATATCCTGTAATGGGCACACTAACACAAAGTGATTGCCGGAATATCAGGTTATGTGCTGTCATCCGTCAAGGAGTTCTATGGTGATGAGGTCAGGGTTGAAGTTCAGGTCGTATAGTGACAAATTTCACGTAATATCCTGCAATAAGCACACGAACACAAGGTGATTGCCGAAATCTCGAGTACTGTCTATTGAAGAGTTCTATTGTAAAGAGGTCAGGATCGAAGGTCAGATGGGTTAATGATAATTTTTAAATAACAACCTGTAATCAGCATCCTGGTAAAAGGCGCTTGCCTGAATATCAGACATTGAAGAATTCCACTGCCTATCTCTGAAGACAATCATTAGATCAAGACAAAACTAAAGCCGGACCTACTTGAAAGTAGAACCTTCCAAACAAAAAAAGAATGTTATAAATCGGCTCTGAAATGACGGAGTGATGGAATAATATACCCCAAAAAGAAAAACTATAAGAAAATACGGTCAAACTGAGAATCTTCTCTTTTTTGAAGTCGTTCAAAAATTTGCAAGAGGTGTGTCAGGATCATTGTAGATGGAAATCTGTTATCAGATTAAAATGATAAAGTTTACCTTGTTTGGAAAAATCATTACTTAAACCTGTACACTTTTTCAAGCTAAATATTAGCAAGAGGTGTGTCAGAATCGTTGTTTAAAATTTTAATATAGCCTATGTTACTCAACGATAGTGTAACTTTTTACAAAAGAAAGAATTTTCAGGATCGGGTCAGTAGTTCCAAAGATTACCTCAAACATACAAACAAATCTTTCCCCTTTATTTAATAGTGTAGATAGTGTAGAAGTGTAGAAGATGTAGATAGTGTAGATAGTTTAGACGTAGATGTACATGCAGATGTGATGTAGATGTAGATAGATGCAGTGTAGATGTAGATAGATGTAGATGTAGAAGTGTAGATGTAGATTAGACAAAGGTTTATTTTTCAATACTGCTTACAATAGGTGTTTCGTTTTCTATGTACCTGTAGCGTTTATCTGGGGCTGGTCAAACAACTAGCTAAAAATAAATACAAATTAAAAGTAAGCGTCACTACTCTATGTCTTTCCATGAACTGTTTGATAAGATAACGTTGTGTGATGTCATGTCTGCGCGTGCACAGATTTCATTTCAAATTGCAACTTTGTTTTTGTTAGCGTGAGACAAATGTGATAAATTTATTTATAACCTAGATTATTTGCAGTAATTGCAATTATAATGATATTGACCCACGACATTTTACTTTTTGTGATGGTCGTACTCGGTAGAAAATAAATAAATAAATTTAATGAATTGCACAATCCAAGCATTCTCCATACCTGAGGTGCAATAGACAATGATAAAGATAAAGATGTAAGACAATCGTCATCAAATTCGATTGTCATAATATATGGCTATTCGGCTAATCAAATTAGCCCGCTTGACAACTAAAATCGTACGTTTTTGGTTGTCAGCAACAAAACAAGACAATCGTATTCATTTGACAGCCAAAAATGTACGATTTCAATTGTCAAACGGGCTAATTTGCTTAGCCGAATAGCCATATGACAATCAATTTGAATACGATTGGCTAACACAATCGCACCTCTGATCCACTAAACTTTAATCAATTAATTCCTTCATAATATTAAATTATATAAAAATAAGTAGTTTTATTTATTGCAAAGTGCCTTTTTAGGATTCCGTAGTACAGGAAAGGTAAAAGAAACCTTTGTGGTGAGACGCCGTTGTCCGTCCGTCCGTATGTCACAGCCTCATAACTTTAGCACTGTTAAAGATAAAGTCTTGAAACTTGCCATATAAATAGAATTCACTTGCTTACATGTGTAAAAAAAAAATTAAAAATTTGAATTTCTTTAAAATATTTCCAATACAAAAGAGAGAAAAATAAAAAAAATATAAAAAATACAATATGGGAATCAAATTGTATACTATAAAGAGTTGATTATAAAAATATATACTTTTACTATATTTACTGGCACCTATTTCTAGAAATCTTTGAAAAACCACAGAAAAATGCATGTCCTCCCCCTTATTTCCGAAATTATGCAACGAAAAAAAATGAAAAATATCATGTTAATTTGGGATTACGTAAAAATTACAGGAAAAATATAGCGGTTGAGAAATTCACAATCACAAAATGACAAAATTTAATTTTTCATCCTCAAGTTTTATTTCGAGTACGGTATAAAATACTTGTTTGTCTCTTTTGTTGCTACAGATATTGTGATTACGTGACAATAAATATATATTAGACTAGCTACTGCCCGCGACTTCGTTCGCGTGGGTTTCGGATATAAATTCGAATCAGACTTCCCATATAGATTTACATAACAATAGCCTTTGCCGTTTGCGTTTATTCAATCCGTGCCCCGTTTTCGTCTTGGGCGTTATTTTATGAACACCTCTTATAATCTATGTGTTGACCAGGGTAACTACGATGATAATAAAGAAAACCGCATCGAAATCTGTTGAGTGGTTCTCGAGTTAAAACAGACAGACAGACAGACAAAAATTCTAACAATTGTTGTGTTGGCCTCAGTACAGTACCAATTTCATTTAAAATTTCACGAATATATTCAATGTACAGACACGACTTCCTTACTACTATCACAAAATGAGTATATTTACGTACCTACTACCAAATATACATTCCCAAAACTGTCGAATTACGGAACCCTAGGTATGAGTCTGACTCGCACTTGACCTTTTTTTTATTTATTTGAGAATATGAAATTTTGAAATCTACCATCTTTTAATATATATTTCTTCATTATAAGTACCTATATAATTTAGCAATGCTTACCCTGCATTTTAATCTATACCTATAATTAAAGTAGTAAAAAAGTCGTGTCTGTACATTGTAATTTCAAAATCATAATAAAAATGGGTTATTGGAATTGTACTGAAGCCGAAACTACCATTTTTAGAATAATCTGTCAGGTTGTCTGTCTGTCTGTATGTTCTTTTTTAACTCGAGAATCACTCAACTGATTTGGATGCGTTTCTTAGGGTTCCGTATCTCAAAAGGAAAAAACGGAACAATTATAGGATCACTTTGTTGTCCGTCTATCCGTCTGACCATATACTCAAGTCCACAGTCCCTTGAAGTTATGAAAAAATAAAACTTATAAATTAACGTAAAAAAATATGCGACCGTTTATGCCTCAAAAAACGTATATTTTGACACTCTCAGGGGAATCAAAATGTATAGGGTATTTATTATAACGGTAATACCGTCTAATACTACAAGTATAATAAAAAATCTTAATACTATACATTTGTAATTAAATCATTAAAAAAATCATCGAGGTTAAGCAACGGTATGCGCGGTCATAATTGTACGAGTGACCAAATCAAATAATTTTAATTTCTACCTGCAAATAATACTTAATGTCTGTGTATCTGTATCAGATGGGGCAAACTGAAAATCAACGCTGTGAGTTGCTGGCAACAAGCAGCATATATAGTTAGTACAACTTAGTTTAAGTCTCTTGATGTATATTTCTCTGTATTTCTTTTTTGTGGCAAATAAATGTTTTTTCACTTTCACTTTCAAATCTTTTGTAGATGCCCTTGGTGGGCGAGTCCGAATCGCACTTGTTCGTTCTTTTTTAAATTTTAATTGAAGTGACCCTAGTCAACAACATACAGGCTATAAGGGGTATTGATAAAATAACGCCCAAGCCGAAAACGGGGCAGACATTAAATAAACGTGAGCAGAGCCGCGTTAGGCTAGTTAATTATAAATACCTACACGCTTTTTATGGCAGGTTTGCTTATAGTGTTTACCTTCACCGCTCAGCGCGGGTAAGCATAACAAATAAATAGTTAGTCCATCCATCCATCAGCCTGTTTCGTCCACTACTGGACATAAACCTTGCTAAGATTTCTCCGCTCTTGGCGGTCCTCCTGGACGAAATGCCCATCTCACACACGCTGGGCAGGCGGGTTGGTGAGCGCGGTGCCGAAACCCATGCACCAGTGACGCCGCTGCCTGTTACCAGTCTGATTTTTTATAAGGTCCGGTAATTTGTGATGGATATACCGCCATCAATCGGTCCCAGGCAATGGTGGGCCGCCTGGTCTTGCCTTGAGATCTGGGGTTTGCGAGTAAGATGGTGGTACCTCCACAGTCGAGCCCGGCATCAGCTCTACCACTCCACCCATTCGTTTAGTCTTGCTAAGAAGAAGGGCAAGAAACTTAGCAAGATCATGTCTTTTTTTTAGGGTTCCGTACCCAAAGGGTAACCAACGGGACCATTACTAAGACTCCGCTGTCCATCCGTCCGTCTGTCACCAGGCAGCATCTCATGAACCGTGATAGTTAGACAAATGAAATTTTCACAGATAATGTATTTCTATTGCCGCTATAGCAACAAATACTAAAATCGGCCAAGTGCGAATCGGACCCGCGCACTCCCATACAACAGACATGATTGTTTGCCGTTTTTATAGGTAATGGTACGGAACCCTACGTGCGCGAGTCCGACTCACACTTGGCTAGTTTCTTTTATCTTTTTTTTCAAACACCTCTGACACTCTTACAGGAATGTATATCTTGATGATGTATTTTTCTTTATCTTTTATTAGATTTTTTGTTGATTTACAAGTTAAAATGGTTTTTCCAACAAGAAGGTGTTATCAAAATAACTTTTTCTTTGCCAATACCAATGACATTTTATATACATGTCATTGGTCAATACAATTATTTTATAATTACTCGAAATTTTAAAGGGTGTATGGTAATGAAATGAAATGAGTACACTCTTGAAGACCGTTTTCTTTAGGAAACTGGTTAAATTGCTCTAAAATTTATGCTGCCTCATCAAACTGAAGGTAAAAGATAAACAAAACGTATATGAAATAATGTTCCTCTATTTCATGAAACCCGTTTCTAAAGTGAAACAAAACTCCATCCGAACAGAACAGAGGCTTCAGAAGTGAGCGGGGCGGGGAGAGAGGACGGGGCGGGGCGCTGAATCGCTACTGCTAACTAGGCACTATTGCCAATCGATAGGTCGTTACCAACCAGCCAGCGCCTCTATGCGTGGCATAACTCTAAGGAGCTTATAATACGGCTGGTTTTTGATTGGTAGGATGGTCAACGTATGTTGGTGGTAGTAACTTGAGCAGATCCGCTGAAAGTCGTTTCTGGCCACCACGCGCGACTCATCACTTTGGATGCTGCTACGTCAGGTCACTCTCCTTTTCTCGATGTCCTTCAAATTAGCTTTGTAGGTCAGGTTTTGCTAGAATAGACACCACGTGGCTTTGTTTACGTGTGCTTGTCAAAAAGGCAAAGATGAGCATATATTTTATTATAGGCCAAACTTATGGTACAAACGTATTGGCTATGAAAGGTTTTCAATTCAAAGTCATCTATCACAGATTTAGACATACAAACCTTATAAAGCTTAGCCAAAGGAATTAGTAGTTGCAGAAGTACAAAGAACAATATTAAGGGTTTCTCAGTTAAAACCCCCTCTGTATCCTCCATGCAACCTTATTTCCTTAGAAGCCTATGACCTGATCCCGGTATCGACCGCGCCAAATGCTGAGTATTGCGAAGCCAGCAATATCCTGTCCGCCTCACGTAAGCAAGCATCCCGATTCCCTAATACATTTCCAGGAAAAACTTGATAGTACTATTATTGCAGATGAATAAAATGCCTGCCTAAATAACACATAATTATGTAATAAAAGTTCTAAAATATAATTATGCTCGTAATACCTCAATCAGTTGATAAGTGCAATGGGACGGTCAAAGAAACGATACTCTTTCTGCTTTGAAACTGAGAGAAGGTCAAGGAAGATTTCAGGTGTATCTTTCCGTGGAAGCCTATGACCCAGTAGCGGTATCGACCGCGGGAAGTGCTGAGACAGCAGACCGCGCGCGCCGCGCCGTCAGCGCCCGCCGCCGCTGAACTCAGTCACAACTCCGCAGCGAAGCTTTAGACTTTAAAAGTACGTAATACACGATGTACAGATTCCGTCAATGCAGCGCGCGATGTTTGAAAATATCTTTAAAATATTGTTCATTATACAGATAGCTCAACGAGAGTTAAGGTGACAACAGGTACTCACAAAGAAACATAATGTTTTGATCAACGATATTAAAAGAGAAGTAGGTTCTGATCTTGTGCTAGAAATTTTCGCTAAGAATACTCTCTTAATTTAATTGAATTGTCTCATTAAGCCCTGTACTTTTCACCAGGGCTCTTGTTGAGCGACGACTACAAACTTTCAAACTATTTTTAGATATGACGTCATCAAAGATTAACTGTATTTTACCCGGCGATTCTCCACATATAAGCTTTCCAGCTCAATGAGTCGAGCCGTTCTTAAATATATACCTATATGATAGACAAATGGACATTTAGACATAGGAAACATTTATAGGTCCCCGTTTTTAGGGTTCCTCTCCCAAAGGGCAAAACGGAGCCCTATTAATGTATTAATTCTTCTCTACTCTTTTAAAGCTTTTCTCCTAGAAATCCGGGATGTATGCAATGAAATTATTTGAATGACTGACTGGAAGTGTTCGCCTCTGTTCTCCTACTAAGTTGCAGTTGTTTCCAATAAGAAAGGAATGAGGAAAGTTATTTAAAAATAAACCGGTCACGTGCGAATAGGACTCGTGCCTTGAGGGTTCCGTACATACCGTATAAAACACAAGCTTATTCCACGTGCAGTTATGAGCGTCAAACTTAACTTGACACTTGATCAATTATAAAGTTGGAATCTCATTACTTCTTGAATAATAAAATATATATAAATATATTAAATATATATAGATAATTTTCTGTTTTTTCTTTACACGTAGACTATAGATAGCTATCAATGGAATTTCAAGTTTCTAAGTCAATTGGAAGTGCCCTATAGGTTTTCACAGTGCACCATTGTGTATGAAAATTACGTAATAGACATTAAATTTTGTTGCGTTGGGTTAGAAGCTTGATTTTAAACGGCACTATAGGGCTAAACAAAATGAATACATGCAGAAGGCCAGCTCCCTACAACTAGCAATTTCGGGCGCACGCACATATAGACGTGTATGTGCGACGATCTCGGTAGGATTCGGTAGAATGCCAGTACGACTAGTCACGAGTGTATGCGCTTTGCGATACATGTGATGAGCAGGTAATTAAAATCAAGGTCAGCCGTGGCTGGCCTTCTGTACCTATCTATTTTGTGCTGTAGACTTCTGTAGGAGTTATTAGTTTCATCTTGATATCTCTCACGGGGCCCTAGGAAAAGGTCTTGACAGACGGACAGACAGACGGACAACAAAGTGATCCTACACGATGAAACAATTCTTCGCTAAAACAGCTCAATGATAATATTTATTGATTCCCATCGAAAAGCGTGAGAAATGTAACACGAAGAAATGTGATACACGTTAATAAATGCATACTGAAGCGGTCCTTCTTGATGAATACAATCTGTCAAAATAGTTATTTAAGATACACGTGCGGAAAGTAAGGTTTTATACATATAATTATTTTTTATAAGTATAAGGTTTCGCTGCGCTCGTGTTTTCAATTTGGCACTTATTCGGATAAAAACCTTTTACGCTCAAGTATCTTACAACATTTTTCAATGCATTTTGCGAGGAAATACAACAAAAAAATAAGTATAATAAAGAAAATTTATTATAAATAACAAATTAATTGTTGAAATTGAAAGTAATGTTTGAACAATTGTTAAAATTGAATGTGCAGGTCTTGTCCGCTAATTTAATGATTTGGCTTAGGTTACTGTTATAGTTACATACTTCCTGATGTTTTCTTGTAGACGAGAGTGATTCACTCGTTAAAGTATGGCCAGTTGAAGTAGAGGGTTGCGGTTCTGTCCAGTCAGTATGAAATGAGGCAGAATGGCGCTGCAATTTATTCGGAATCATATTTTCATCTGAAGTAGACGGTCTGTGTTCAGTTAAATTCACTGATTGAGTTATTTTGCTACATATGTTTTTTTATTCTCGAAAGAATTTTCAATGTAATTTTCAGCTACCGTATTCGACATCCACCCTCCATGCCGTTTTAGAGTGGTTATATCTGCCCCCGAATCAGCAAGTAAGGTAGCGGATGTTCTTCTGAAACTGTGACCTGTGTATGATTCCGGCTCTGGTAATCGAAGATATGTAGCGATTTCTTTCGGCATTCCACCAAACTTATTTACGCCTATGCATTGAGCAATACATTTTCCATTTTGAAAGTTTTGAAAGAATCTTTGGCTTCTTTATTTTGATGAACGCAAAGACTCGTATTTTTTAACAATTTTGTAATATTGCCCATGAATTGTGAAAGATCTGGATATTTTGGTCTTTGTATTTGGAATTTTCACTAGTAACGTTTCGCCGTGATTTCCAATATCATCCATATTTATGTTCGCAATTTCCTCTCGTCTACATGCTCCAGTTATTCCAAAAAGTAAAGCAACTTGTAACAAATTGATTTAGAATTAACTTGTAAGCTAATGAATAAGTAGTATGAATACTGACCGTCATTGTTAGTAAAAAATATACCTACCTTTGTTGCTAAGTACTTGCTATCTGGCGCTTCATTTAGGATTTATTTTATATCGCTTGCAGAAAGCACTTGTGACTTTTTAGATTTAAATCCATCATTTTGTCGTTTCAAGAAGGCAATTAGTTTTTGGTAATTTTGTAGGTTTATGTCATTTTTACAGCTGATGGTGCTCTTGAACATTGAATATTTAGACCATAATGAAGACGGTTTATATCTTGATGCCAGTTCATTGAAGTATGCTAAAAGAACGTTCTCAGAAAACGAGGAACAGTTTTTGTCCATTTTCCACTATAGAAATCTTTGGTATTCTTCTAAGTATTCATCTCTCGGTTTTTGCGGCAAAGAATTTTCATTTGCTATTTGGGCTTCTTCGACGATATTTGTAGGAGTTAAATCTATAACTTCTTCATTAGAACTCATTTTACGAGATTAATAGAGGTATAACCACAAAATTAAAGTAATTTTATTTCACCAAAGCCTATTTACAACAAAATGGCGTGCTTTCTTTGCAGAGCGCGCGTTTCATACAGTTTTTTTTTTCTTGAGGCAAAGGTACAGTATACATACAGGCAATAATGTGAAAAATATTTTTGTTTGCGGAAACAAAACACGTATTTTTAAATGAGATAATCAAGAATCTTATATGTTATGGTGTTTATCACCATTTAATTATTGCTAGAGCGCGCATACTTATAAATAATTGTTTTTTTCGGACAGCAAAACCTCCTTGCATCTTTGTAATTTTTTAAATTTTATGACTTGCACCATGCACCACAGAGTGAAAAAATTAAAAAAATTACTTTATTTCACGCATGAAATAAAGAATTTCAGTACTGTTTTATTTTACGCGTAAATTAAGAGTCGGTTTCCGCATAATTTTCCTACACAAAAAAGAAAACTTTACGAGCAACTGCATTGAAAAAGAGTTTAAATGAATATTGAAGGAACTATTTTTCTTTCGCCTGGTTACACCAAACAAACAAGTACGAAATCTGTTAAATCGAATTAAACGCGTTGTTATTATATATTACCTAAATTATACTACTTGAACGTTTAAAGTTGAATAAAGTTCAATATTCAGTTCAACTCTTTTTTTTAAGACATCAAACTATTATATTGTCACAGGTAATATCTGATCATGATAAACCGACTTTTCCGACCAAACAAACGAAACTTTTAGGCTTTCTTGTTCATTTTAATAATAATTCGGCCAAGTTCGAGTCGGACTCGCGCACAAAGGGTTCCGTACCACCACACAATACGGGCATGTAAAGAATCCAAATACAGTGCAGAAGGTGAGACTGTAGAATTGCGATTGTGTGCGTGCACACCATTGACATTGTGGAAAACAACTCTTTTAGCAGTCCAGGCAAGGTTTATTTTCAAAGAATTATGTTTTGACGTTTATCTTGTTCTTCTTTTGTTAGGAAGTATACTTTATGTTTCCATGATTTTTTAAAAACAGAACTTGCCTGCACTGCTATAATAGTTGTTTTCCACAATGTCAATGGTGTGCACGCACACAATCGCAATTCTACAGTCTCATCTTCTGCACTGTACTCGTATATATCAACAATATAGGTGCACTATAACAATTAGCAACATTAAGGCGACAAAATACAAGGCGCTAAAATGGTACCGCCTGTAAAACAATTCGAGGACCCTCTGAGTGGTTTATTATTTGTTGTTTTACTTTATGTTATGTACAATAATGTGTTTAAATTTGAAATTTGTGTGTATTACTTTTTTTTAAATCTGAAATAGAGCTGAAACAAATACCGTAAAAAATGCATATTTTTCAAGGTTTATTTTATGTGGTTTTAATTTTTATTATTTGCCGTGGTAGAGGCCATAGTAACTCGTATTCTATGAAATTTTCAACTTTTTAACTATTACGGCTTTTAACTGTAGACTCCTGTGACAGACAGACAGCGGAGGCTTGAGGGTCCCGCATGGCATCCTTCGGTTACGAAAGCCTAAAAATTTTCTGTATATTTGTATGGGCTGTACCAATTTTTTTCACTTATCCGGTTTTGTTTCTTTAGGAAAGTTGCATAGTAAATTGATTATGAGATAAGTTGATAATGTCGTATAATTAAAAATACTTGTCCATTCTGACCTAGTGTACTATCTATATACGCGTACCTACAGCTAGTAGTCGCCCCACGGGGTATCGATTGGCAGGAGTGCTGTCGGGGCGGTTTCAGCAGCGCCCACTCAGCTCCGAGTCAGCTAGACGCCGGACGTTCACTCTGACTGATTACTGATTAGACAGTTTTATTTATAATCAAAACAAACATAGAGGTACATACACATGCTCGTATTCGTATAAAGCGATTTCGTTTATTTTCTTCTAAAAATATGCCGTATTTGAAAAAAATAACACCACATGATCTGCCTATTGTGTATAGTTTTAAATCTTTTAATAAGTTACAGACAAGTGAGCAATTGAAATAAGTACATAATCATTCCATTTTAAATAAGTTTCGTATCATAAAATATTAGCAGAGAAAGCCCATAAATATACTCATAACGCAAAACGTTCCAAAACGCAATCATTCCCCTGCGAACTGCAGCCCAAAAATAATTCAAACCTAACCAAAATGAGACATTTTCCATCTATAGAGTAAAACGTGTTTCCCACTTGTCCAAAAAACTGTCCGAAGGATTTTTGCCTCCTCAGTTGATCTTACCTGCTACGGCGTCAATCTTAAAACTCCATAGCGACGATATAATAATATAAACCAATCAGTGCAATAAACCTCCCCAAGCCCAGTGTAGTCGGAAAAAATTCTTTGATGTTCTTGAAGGAAAAAATTTAAAACCTAGTTACTCAATCGATAGGACGCAACTTTCAATCCGGATTTAAGTTCAGGTTCCATGCCGCCATTGGAATGCACCAATCAGTTTTTCGGAATGTGATACTTACAAGTTAACATAATTTATTTAAGCCTCAAAATTTGTACTGTACGCTTTGTAAGTGGACGCATCGATAAAACTTTTAGGCAATTTCGCAAAATAAAATATCGATCTCCCATAATAGTTGACTCGGGGCTGGCCTTGCGTTTGTTGGTAAAATTAAAAAAATATATACGTATTTCGCAAACAGGGTAATTGAACCTTAGTTCTTACCACGTACCGATTCTCCAGTATGAATTTATCTATGTAAACGAAAGTCACCTTATATACTGATCTTGCTGAACGGCGAAGGAAAACACTGATATAAATCCGCATGCCCTAATTGTGAAAAGTGGGAGTCCATAGTTCACCTTGGGACACCTCTGACACATTGAACTGAATTCAAATTGGAGACTGAGAGTAAAAATTAAATAATCAGAAGCAAATTTGAACTTGGCTCCCCTATTGATTCAGGGTTAGGTTTGACTACGTGTAGGACACAAAAATAGGACTTTTATTCTGATCGCATACCAAGTCAAAGTATGAATGACAAAGTCACCTTTTATTTAGAAATGTCATTAATCGGATTCCCCGGCCAGGCTAGTGACCTTGGAAGTGAAGGAATGTGCCACGTCGCGCGAACTCAGCTGCTGCATCATCACAACGTCCCTACTTCACTGAGCCGATATAGAAAAGGGGAGTTCGTAGATTTTTCAGGAGGTCTTTATTTGTCGATTATTCCGTCACATAAAAGATCATTCTTTTAGTGAAACCTTCAATCACTCAATCAATCAATCAATCAATCAATATAATTTATTTGTCCAACATAGGTATGTTAAAAGATGGAGTTACATAATTTGTAGTGCGCTATGTTCCGCCGTAAAGGCATACAAATATTTAAAACTTAAAAAATAAAAAAGGATTATATTAAATTAGGTACGCTACCAAAATAATAAATTCAACAATTAGTGTCATGCATGAAAGAAAAAATTATTCAATTTGGTAGGTATATAAATTAGGTAGGTACATAAAAAGGCAGAAAACACACGAAAAAAAAATTACTAAACAACACATTTCACGACAAGGTTCCAATATACAAGAAACACAAATAATAAAAACAATGTCATTAATTATGGTTAAATAATAATGTCATTTATGTACTATCATGGATCAAAGATATTTAATGGTAATGGTACCATTAAATATCTTTGTCATGGATCATCTAAAAATCGGTCGCGTTTCCGAGTTCGCAACGTTCAAAACATTCATTTAGTCTATTATTTAGTCCTTGTTGCTTGCTTGTCCAACAGTCTGCGTCATAATAACCAATGGTAGGTGCTAGCAAAGCATTGAATTGAAACCTTCGATATTTTTGCATAAAATGATCAATAACTCACATTCAACAATCTATCAAATCTTTCAGTTATTTTCATTCACTGCCATATCGGTGACGAAAACGATATAGTGTGAAAGCGTTTAGTTGTAAATCTATGAGATTATCAGTACGACGACATCGTGCAGTTATCATGTCAATATCGTTGTCATCCGATGTGAAAGCGCCAGTCGTCTTGTCAAACAAATCACAACTCGAACCTAAATATGACTTTCTCACTGCCGGAGGACTTCGAATTCAGACAACCCAGAGTTACTTCTTAACAGTATAGGTCAAGTCATGACTCATGACATGGTAAAAATGCAATTACTTGAAAACATTTACGGTTTCATCGACAAACCTTGCCTCAAATGAAAATCACCACAAACAAAAATATAAGTTTTCGATTATAATAGAACACAGATGCAAATAGGAAATACAAAATTATCTATTTATCCATCCATCCATCCACCAGCCTGTTTCGTCCACTGCTGGACATAGGCCTTTCCAGGATTTCGCCACTCTTGACAGTCCTCCTGGAAGAAATGCCCATACTCACACACGCTGGGCAGGCGGGTTGGTGAGCGCGGTGCCGAAACCCTTGCACCAGTGACGCCGCTGCCCGTCACCAGTCTGTTTAATATAGGGCCCGGCAATGGGGATGGATATACCGCATCCATCTGTCCCAGGCAATGGTGGGCCGCCTGGTTTTGCCTAAGAGCTGTTCTCTTACTCTCCCCCGAATAACTTCGGGAGGATTTGCGAGTAATTCTATCTATTAATCTATTTGTCACATAGAAACCCTTGCACCAGTGACGCCGCTGGCCGTCACCAGTCTGTTTAATATAGGGCCCGGCAATGGGGATGGATATACCGCATCCATCTGTCCCAGGCAATGGTGGGCCGCCTGGTTTTGCCTAAGAGCTGTTCTCTTACTCTCCCCCGAATAACTTCGGGAGGATTTGCGAGTAATTCTATCTATTAATCTATTTGTCACATAGATATTAAAAGTAAGTAGTACAGGCCATGTTGCGCCGTTAGGGCATACAAATATTAAAATATTATTTTAATTCTGTTTAAATAAAATAAAAATACTACACACTGATAAACTTAATAAAACGGTAGTATTAAAAAACCGGCCAAGTGCGTGTAGGGTTTCGTAGTTTTCCAGTACATTTTATAAGTTGGTCTACTAATACAGATCGCGCCAAACTTCTAGTCCGCTCGGAAGTTGCTCTCCCGAAGAACGGCCCATACATTGTCGCGTTTAGGGGGGACTAAAAATTCGGCACGACCTGTACTCGTTAACCTGTAAAGCCTACTTAGCTGTGATAGTTTTCCTTTTAACTTCATTATATATACTACTTCTGTGAATTTTTTCACATATCAACCGTTTAGCCGGCAGGGGGGGGGGGGTGTCCCTTGACTCTAACAAAAAAAAACGAGATTTTATTTTAGCATTTTGGCGGCGTGAATAATATGTATAGTATACCCATGCCAAATTACAGCTTTCTAGTACTAATTGTCTCTGAGCTAAGCTGCGGACAGACGGACAGACGAACATGGCGAAACTTTAAGGGTGCCTTGTCGGACTACGGGAACCCTAAAAAGGTAATTAAAATGAAATAGTTATCATAAATCAGTTACCCTTTAGAAAAGTTTATCGTGTAACGTCACAGAGTTGTGTGACCTTGCCTCAGTAATGTGCCGCGTCGCGAGGACTCAGCGCTGCATCATCAGAACGTAGCCGCACCCCAGTGGGCCGACGGAGATCGTATGCGAAGATAGGTGGCTCACATTTTGTTACACCTTTAGTTATCGATTTTCGATAATACTGAGGAACAATATTTTAGTCAAACTGACGGGTTAAATTGAAAAGTTATAGATAACTAATTATTTATTGAATATTTAAATTATTAAGAATAAGGTAACTTTTAGGGTCCCGTACCCGAAACGACCCTATTACAAAAGCCGGTCCACTGTCTGTCTATCTGTCTGTTCTTCAGTCCGCCTGTCCGTCTGTATGTCACACGGGTCTACAGAGTCGTAATAGGGAGCCAGTTGAAACTTTCACAGAATACGTGGTAATATGGCAGCTATCAAAGCAAATATATAAAAAAATGAGTCCTCCATACAAAAACCTCGAAAAAGAACAAACTAAACTACAAGTACAAATAGAGGCTTGTTCCTCAATAAAGAATAGTGGCGTAACAGCAAACCAGCACATCGAAAGCCGACCTTGCCACAGTAAAAATGTGCCGATTCGCCACCGTCCTGCCGCATCATCAGAACGCGCCGCTCAGGCAGCGAGGCCGTCGCCCCGACTGCGGGTGTACTCTCCCACGTACCTACCTAGCATGCGTGCTTCTTGTCTAGACAGCTTATGTTTTCTTACATTGCTAGTTTTTCGGTGGAAGAGTAGTTGCAATCTATTGCAGTGGTCTAGATGGAGTCACTTGAAGACTAATGCTTGTATGAGTTGATTGATGTGAGCGAAAGAGGAGGGTCATTATTAAAGCAAATGGAGATAAAGTTTCTGCGTACCTCTTTAAGAGACAGTGTGATGCATGTACTTCTCTAAAAGATTATGTGTGTGAGGGGATAATATAGCAAGTATGTGTATTTTATGTACTAAATATACATTTTTATTAAGTCGTTTGTAGTACTAACACCTATTGCCAACTCCAAAATTAATATATTTGATTTGATTTCATTGATTTGATAAAATAAAAGTTCCTTTGAAGCAATCAAAGAAGCCTTAACAAAATTCAAAATCAAACAGTAAGTAATTATCTATTGTCATAGTTTGTTCTACCTTCCCAAAGACACACAAAACACAAACACCTTAAAGTTATCAACTGTTACTTTAAGACATGACTATTATTAGTAGACAAAAGATTATTTTTTTTATAAAAACCGCATATTGAAAAAGCCACTACCTGATTGAGTTGAAATTTGACATTCATATAATTAGGTGCTTAAAGGCGGACTACAGGTTCTTTATCTGAGGGACTACTGGATTTTTCAGTATGAATATTTGAAAGAATTAATTGAGTGACTTTTGTATCAGATTACGAAATCTTGGATATTTATGAAAATGCCTTAGCCTTATTTTATTTCTGACAAAAACATTCAATAATCTAGATCACATTTACGAGAGTAAAATACTGAAAAATCTAGTCGTATTTCACACTAGCAGCAATTCGGCCATACATTATCATGATAAATGGCCACAGAATGGGTCATTACGTAGCCGGCTTTGCAGTAACAATGGCCATAATTCTCCTCCATTTCATTAACAGGCCTCCATTTGCATGACAGCCTGAATCTATGTACAAGCATCATATAAGCACCTACTTGGGACTAGGATATGAAAGAGAACTGCTTATGATTATGCATTTCAGCGCAGAAATCAGCTTTATGTAGCGCTTAAAATTATTTCAATAAAGCTTTGATTTTGAACCTATTATATAGTTTATTATTAAAATAACATTATCGTCACTTTCACGGAGAAATTTGCTTTTGTTGTAGGGCCTACGGCCTACAATAATAATTGAAAATAATTCTAAGGTTATCAAATAGGTATCAAAATGTTTTAACTTTTTTTTTTTACTTTTCAGTACAAAGTGGTTCAAACAGCTGACTAAATTTCTATGAAAAAAGTAATAATTTGTCCGCGCAAAAAGAAATATTTTCGGTCGAAAGCGATATATTAGCGATACTCAATTACCTCCTAAATTAAAATTTTAGGGTCTTTTCTATCATATTGTTCAGAAAACAATAAACACAGCTCTTTATTTAGAACTCATACCCAACGACCTATAATAGCTCGTTGCTCATACCCTTTTTTTCCTATTCTGCAAGACAATTTTATAGTTAGATTTAAATTTTTCAAAATTAAAAATTATTTTCATTCACACACTTTTCCGTAACAACGACGTTATATATATTTTTTTTTACTATTATTTAGCCTCTACGATGTAGCTGTAGCGATGAAGCTGCTTATTTAGCTGAAGATACCAAAAGCTTTGCCTGAAAAGGCGTAGAGCTTCGGTCTCTTTCGCGCGGGGCGTGGCTTACCACGGCACGCCCCCCTGCAGCTTCGGCCCCCGCAGCCCGCCCGCTCTCCTCACTCACAAAAGCTCTTCTTGTGTAGGAACAATTAACATCATATAATTTCGTGAACTTACTCAGTCGTTATATACAAGACCTGAGAAAGTGTGCTCTTTCCTACATACATGGAATAAAAGTAACTTTACTATTTATTTGCTAAAACGTTCCAGCCTGTCAGCAAATAAAATAAAAAATAAACTGTATCTATGGGCGATCCAGAACTTTTTCTCGCGATAAGCTAAATGACAAGCACCAGCCACGGTAAACAATGGTGGTTCTTGAAAAAAAAACCGGACAAATGAGATTCGGACTCGCCAACCGAGGGTTCCGTTAAAGACTATATTTTTTATGATTTAATTACAAATGTATACCTATAGTTTTCAGATTTTTCCCTATACTTGTAGTATAAGACGGTATCTATTACTTGTTAAATTTTATTAAACGGGAAATACCCTATAAATATAAATTTTGATTCCCTTGAGGGTGTCGAAATATACGTTTTTTGCGGCATAAACGGCCGTAATTTTTAAAAGTTTGATTTTTCACAGTTTCAAGAGACTGTAGACTGAGTATATGGTTTTAATTTCAACTCGATACCTCTACGTATTCCCGAGATAAAAGGTCTTGACAGACAGACAGACAGACGGACAACAAAGTGATCCTATAAGGGCTCCGTTTTTCCTCTTGAGGTACGGAACCCTAAAAATAAAATAAAACTGTGATTTATTTAAGAAAATCAAGCTTTCATGTCTTTTTTTACGGCAGCTACCCTAAATTAAATAATATTTTTTGTGGACACAGGAGTTTTTTATTTATATTACTCTTAAGTGGTCTGACAATATAGGAAAGTCAGTTTGACTAAGAATAGTCTTGTGAGGGAAATATATTTATCTTTTTTGTACAACAGACACCCCGAAATTTTGATGGTAAAACAGAAAAATACCTGAGATATTGAAAATTTATTCCTAAATACCAAATAACTTAAGTGTATTTTGAAATTGGAGAGCTCAGTAATCTTGAATAATCATGTATCATGTCTGAAAAAGATAGGCATCTGCTTTTATGATGATCTCAAAAATAAATGATGATCGCTCAATGTCTAAAACTGAATCAAGCCAAATGAGCTTGGAAGTGACTAAAGGGCTACTAGCGGTCCTTTGATTTTTAAAATTATTGAACCGTAAGTCATTATTTTGCTGTTGGAATATCTTCCTTAGCACGTACCAATAAAGTTTAATTTGAAATGTACAGTTCGGAAAGGGTAGCGGTCCTTTATTTTGATAAATTATTGAACCGTAAGTCATCGAAAAGTGCTCGGAAAATGTTTTTTTCTGCATATCGTGAATTCTGTCAAAACTACGGGGGTCGCCTCGCTCCGCTCCGCTTCGCTCGGCTCCTTAATATCTACTTACATGTCAACCTAACCGCTCCTCCTCGCTTCGCTCGTCGTCGCAACCTATCCCTAACGGTGGGGTAAAATAAAAATTAAGGAAGCCGCTAACGGCTATTTAGTCACTTTCAATGAGCTTTAGCTGAATTAGAACACTTTTCTTTGAGTGATATTTGCTCTACAAAAGCCTACCTAATTCCAGAAAAAGACAAACTAACGTTACACACCATTTACCACTGAAGTTAAATGAAATGAAAACTGCCATAGATTGACGAGTATTGATGGTAGGCTAGTACGAATATTAACAACTAACAGTGACCATCACATTGGACTTGCGGTAGTGCTTAGACTCGCTTAGAGTATTGAATTACGATACCAGGTCACACAGTGATGCAACATTGTAAGCTTCCTGTTTACTTTGATGCAATAATACACCCAACTAAAGCCAGAAACAAGTAGTCCATTATAAACATAGACAAGTGGACTCAAATCAGGCCTTATAAAAACAAGTTTATAGTTCTTAATGGTAAGAAGGTTCAAAAAAATTGTCAAGAGTGAGCAGGACTTGTGCCCCGAAGGTTCCATACGTACCGTTTAATACCCAAATGTAATCCACAAGCAGTTATATCAGACCACCTTAACTTGATACTTACGATATGTTAAACTCTTTGTATGCAAAGGGTCTGATTAAGTTGGTCTATTATTTCTTCTTCGATAATTTATTCAACAAAACATGATATTACATAAACACAATGATAGAATATAAATTATTACTAAAACTTAACTAATTTAAAAAGGATAAAACTAACCTAAAATCCTTGTTAAACCTGTAATAAAAATTAACTAAACTAAATAGAAAATCCTATCTAAATCGCCACCGTCATGTGTAAGGGTACCTAGAAGGCTGGCGGCGTTTCCTCTTTGAATGGCCAGGCTAATTCTCTGGCCAAATTAAATATAGGTAACATTCAGATTTTTCCTAGACCTGTGCTTGACCTAACTGTGAACGGAATATCAAGTTCATTATGTCAACTGGAAGTACCCTACAAATTTTCATGGTGAGCCAGTTTGTATGAAATTGATCAGGTAGGTTATAACTTTTTTTTCGCGTTTAGTTAGAAGCCAGATTTTTAACAGCACTTCTACAGGGTCGTACACTTTTTAAGAAAGAGGTATTAGTTAGTTTCGACTTAATATCTCTAACAGGGCCCAAGAAAAAGGATCTTGACAGACGAACAGCAAAGTGAAGAACATTATGCTTGCAATAAACATATTGAGTACTAGCTTTTGCCCGCGGCTCCGCCCGCGTGTTATTCGGTTTAACGACATGCTTTTTCCCGGGATAAAAGATAGCCTATAAGCTATATTCATTTTAAATTTCATCCAAATCCATTCAGCCATTACAGCTTGAAAGAGTAACAAACATACACACACACACCCTCACACACACACACACACACACACACACACACACTTTCGCCTTTATAATATTAGTATGATTGAGAACCTATATAAAATATAAGGGTTCCATTTTTTCATTTTGAGGTACGGAACCCTAAAAAACGATAAAATGCAAGTGGACCATGCCCTCAGGGTTCCGTACCATTCGGAAGAATGGAAATGAATTGTACTTTAAAAATTTAAACAAAAAATACAAAATTATTATTACTTTACATAAAAATTACATAAGTATTGAAAATTAATGATTTTCGGCTTTAGTCCTTTACTTTGTGCCAAATTTCAGGTCTCCGAATCAGGTTTTGATGGTCAGCCAGTAGTAGAAAAACGTTTTGATAGGCCGAATGTTATTTATAGAGCATAAACTAGAAACTGAATACATTTTTTGTCGTTTTTCAAAGATTTCTCGAAATTGATGCCATTAAATATTGTATTTTTAGGATATTTTTTTTATTTTTCTCACTTTTTTATTGGAAATATTTTGAAATTTTTTTTTTAAATCAATTTTTTTAACACTTTTATGAAGGCAAATGAATTGTATATATGTTATTGTATATTGTTATATATTGCAAATTTCAAGTCTTTATCTTTAACGGTGCTAAAGTTATGAGGCTGTGATATACGGACGGACGGACGGACAACGGAGTCTCACCATAAAGGTTCCTTTAACCTTTCAGGTACTACGGAACCCTAAAAACGGATAGCTGACGTGTCTAATGTACATTATTACCTATTTGTTTACCTGAACAGATGTCTTTTTTCACCCTTTATTTAATTTAAAAGCAATACAAAAGCTGAATTGAAAAAAACGCATTTATTTATTTTGTTTTAATAATACCATGGTGACTTAAAAAATGTGAATAAGACATTTATAAATGAACATAGTCCATCATCATAATCATCCATCTTTATATATTTCATGTTGTTTGGAAATGTCATCGTTATTTATAACTTCAGAACCGCATGTTTTTACGAAACCAAATCTTATAAGGAAATAATAATAAATTAATAACAATACCTACTGAAGAACATACGACCTCAATATGGGAGTGTTGTGCAACAGCAATGGCGACGTGATTCTGCAAAAATTGCGACATCAGTTCACTGGGAAAGTCATTGGACCCAATGTTGTTTGTAACTAACAAGTACTATTGTTAAATTAGGTATTGAATAATTTACTTCTCTACTTACTTCAAAATTTGATTTATTAAACTACATGTACTTATCAGTAATAGGTGGTAGAGCTGATGCCGGGCTCGACTGTGGAGGTCCCACCATCTTACTCGCAAATACTCCCGAAGTTATTCGGGGGAGAGTTAGAGAACAGCTCTCAGGCAAAACCAGGCGGCCCACCATTGCCTGGGACCGATGGATGGCGGTATATCCATCCCCAATTGCCGGGCCTCATAAAAAACAGACTGGTGACGGGCAGCGGCGTCACTGGTGCAAGGGCTTCGGCACCGCACTCACCAACCCCCCTGCCCAGCGTGTGTGAGTATGGGCATTTCTTCCAGGAGGACCGAAAAGAGTGGCGAAATCCTGGAAAGGCCTATGTCCAGCAGTGGACGAAACAGGCTAATGGATGGACTTATCAGTATTGAGCTCACAGGTATCCTGTCATGAAGATAGATATGCTGCTTTTAACAGTTATAATGATAAGCAAGACTGAATATCCTCAAAGAGATATTTCTGTTGAGCTTTCATTAATTCCCAAATAAATGATTACAGTCATTTAATACCAATAATTGATATATTTACTCAAAAAAAAATTACTTTCTACTTATAAGTCCTGCTTATCATTGTAACTGTTAAAAGCAGTATCTTCATGACAGGATACCTGTGAGCTCAATGAGTTTAACGTAAATACTGATAAGTCCATCTATATTTATAGTTCATACTAATTTTGAAAACAGTTCTTAATGAAGCCAAGTGGAAATTTCTGTGAATTTGCGCCTGTCCCAATTTTTGTACCCATTGATAGCTTTTTTTAGTACAACTTGGACATACATTTATTCTGTATTTGGAGATAAATTTACAAACAAACATTTTGTTATTTTTCTGTGGAAAACCGTTTTTCTTAGCAGAGTGCACGATTGTAAAGTGAAATGTGGATATACTTTAAAAGTTCCACGGGAATTTGCAAGATTTTGATTTTGATACTTTTTGTAATGAATATCTGAAATTGTAACAGTTCAGGGCCAAAATATCAAAACTTCACATTCGACCCAAAAAGGCTAATCAGAATAAATAAAGAAAACTTAAATATTGGTACTTTATCTAAACCCTTTATATGTTTTCAGTTACCCATCATATATAATGTTAAAATAATCCATAAAAATGTTTTAGTTACCCATACTACGTAAAGGTATATAGGTAACTGAAAACATATTCAAGGATTACTCTTTACAAACAATATACATGTGCTTATTCAATAATTGTTCCATAATGTCTGTTTGCTGAAAGTTATTTCAAGAATAACAGAGCTAATGAAAAAATCTTTTACCGTAGTAACACACCCACATTTTTACTTTACGAATGTTCAAATTATCATATTCCTACTTTAAAGTAAAAGTAGTAAAGTTATGGGGTGCATAAAAGTATCCCCAGTGAGTGGCGTAAACCGAGATACAACCAGCGATAACTCCAATATGCCGCACCCTGGACGGTTAGACCAAGACCCAATGACCCAACTAACGTGATAAATCCTTCCCTTCAACAGTTCAACTGGTGATAAGCTTCGGCTGTCGCTTGTCACCAACATAATGGCGAAACCATGGCACCAAGCGACTCGTGGACACTCGTGGTGTTCCAGCATCACATCATGAGTAGCCGTACCGGGGAGTGGTTGGAGGCGGTTACGAAATATCAACCGTAGATTTTGTGGAAGTCTCTGGACAGATTGATTAACGCTCCGCCTGCTTTCACTCTCCCACTTTCTGACCCAGCGCCCTTAATTCCAAGTTTTATCGACGCTTGCCTACAGGCGCGGTAAGGTAAACACAAAAAAAAAATATTGTTATACTATTTCATTGCAATTACTAAAAAATTTTTTGTAACAATAGTTAAAAACGTTTTTCAACAGAATGCGAACCACTATATCATTGTTTATTCAGTGATACGAGCTACCCATTGATTTATATTAATCAAGTAATTCGTTTTTAAATTGTAACTAATAATTTATTTATAAAAAATGCTTTTAGAAGCCATTTTACTGAATAGTTGTAATACAAATATAATTTTCTGTTAATTTAAAGAATAAGAATTGTAATAAGTTTATCACTAACTGTACAGAAAAATGAAAGAGTTAAAATACAAGACAAAGTTCGTACTACCTCGATAATTTCGATACTACCTACGAGTATTTGATAAAACTTTTTTTTGTTGTACAAATCTTGCAAACGTAGTTGCATAGAAACGGCTGCACGACACCGCCAAAGATAAATAATCATTTTTCTATTGGTGACTTTTTCCGTTTTTTTCCGTGCGTTATCCAATGCCTGAGGCTTTGCAATAGGACATGGGAAATATGGAAACCAGGTAAAATACAAAATAATATTCGAAGATATTTTGATATTTAAAAAATATTGGTGATTTATAAAAATTTAATAAACTGTCCATGTAAACAAATGCCCTTCATTTTAATACTTTAAACCTTTTTGGCCTCTTTGAATAAAGATGGTACGTCGTAACCTTTGTAGTCTGATGAATTCACCGCTTGCGTCGCTAATTTCTTAAACTGATAAACGCATCAACCTATGGCCCGATTGTTTAGGAACGTGCCTTCCCTAATGTTGCCCATGCCTTCCCTCATGTTGCCCATGCCTTCCCTCATGTTGCCCATGCCTTCCCTCATGTTGCCCATGCCTGCTTAGCCTTGAAACTTTTTTCCTGTTCTTAATAATGTATGACCATCAATTATTATTGAGTATCATAAGTTCAGGCACTATTATTCAGGGTTTTCTAGAAAAGAAAGAGTCCACCACGTCTTCGTTATTCAGTAAATACCTACTTACTCATTTTCATTTTATTTTATTTCAACTTCTCCGTTCAAAAATTACCATAAAGTAGCTGGTAGGTACCTATCCTCTTAACAGTCCTTATTATTTAAATATCAATATCCTTATTATAATAATCAACCATAGTTGGAAGTTCGTGTTTCGTCTTCTTTCCAACGCTAAACTGATGATGACAAAACCAGTTTTAGTTAACCGATGCTCTTTTAATAATGTTTATTAGTAACTATGTGAATAAACAAATTTGATTGTTTTTAAGAAAAGTTAGCGTCGTAGGGTCAGCGAATATGCACAAATGAAAGGATATTTTTTACGAATAGTTTATTAGGAAAACACAAAACCTACATTCATATTCGTAGTTTTTGTATATATCTATTTACATTAATTTGAATTATCAGTAGAGACTCTTCGTAACTTATCAATAGTTAAATTTTAAAGATTAACGAAGCAACGCATATCTTACGACACAACCATACATTTAACACGGTGTTCGAAGAGCCGATTCGTCCATGAGTCGCGGCTTTGATTGTTCCACCATAATAACAAAAACTTTCTTAGAAAACTGGAAATGATGATATTAAACTTCAAACTTAACAAGGGCCAGCCTGCGGAGTCGGTCCGGCGACGTCGGTGCTGGGGGCCGTGCTCAATAACGCTGCCACGCGCAGGCTGAGGAGGCGGCACCGGACGCGGCGTGACGCGACGCCGCACCCTGCCGTCACAGCTCCGAGAAGAACTCTGGTGAGGAGTGCGGCGTGGGCGGCGCGTGTTGCGGCAGGGAGTGGTCGCGGCCCACCAGCGCCAGCCGCTGCTTCAGCACGTCCCGCTCGTGCGTCACGCGCGCCACCTGCAGCTGCAGCATGTGCAGCTCGTCCTGCAGCGAGCGGTTCGTCAGCTCCAGCTCCTGCCGCTGCTGCAGCCGCTTGCTCCGGCAGTTCTGTGCGTAGCCGCGGTTCTTAAGCGTGCGCCGCTTCTGCTTCAATCTCGTCACGTCCTCACGCGGGTACCCGTGCAGTCGCTTGTTGAGCTCACGCACGCTCAGCGTCATGAGCAGGTCGTCACTGATGAGGTCGTCGCCGCACGATGAGGGCTGGTAGCTGTGGTGGCCCGGCCCGCGCGGGGACATGGCCGAGCAGGAGCTGGCAGGGCGCAGCGCCACCTGGTGCTGCAGGTGATGGTCCTCGCGCCACTCGCGCCGGTCCCACTCGTCGAAGGTGCCGCAGGGTACGGTGCGCATGTCGAGCGGCTCCCTCATGTGCGGCAGCCACAGCACGTCGTCAACGAGGGCGGCGCGGCACGGTGAGCGACTGACAGCGGTGGGGGGTGTCTCGGGCGGGGTGCTCGGGTCGACGGCGATGGCAACGTGCGGCTGGGGGTACGGCCCCGCGTCGGGCCAAGGCCGACAGGCGCGGGCGCATGCCGGCGGCGTCTCGATCATCTCGTGCCAGCCGGTCCGCAGGGGTTCACGCTTGACGAGATTGTGATCCTCGAGGTGGTCTAGCTCGAAGTTCTGCACATACTCGTCGGCGAGCTGGTCCTCCTCAGCTTCACGCGGCTGGGGCTGGGGGGGGGCCTGCAGCTGCATGCCGCTAGGTTGGGAGCAGTCTACGAGCGCGTGTTCTACCATGAGGCCGTGCGAGGCGCACGCCGGCCGGGAGCGAACTGCCGCTGCTGAGGGCGGCGCGAGACTCCGCCCTCCGGCCCAATGACGCCGTCGCACACCCGCGCACACTCACTTCAGCCTTTATTTTCAGGAATATAAGTACGTGAACGCTTCGATGCCTTGTAATTGTGAGTGTTAAGTAACATAAACACTACACAAACATGCATGTAGATGCTTATCGCGAATAGCAGCAACTACATAGAAATGCATAATGAATTTACAGCAAATGAGTACCTACCTACATTGTACACAACGTATGTACTTACCTACTCTCATTTATAAAATTATTCTAACGTTCAACTCATTCATCCGTCTGTCAATATTACGTACGTTTACTCGAGTAGGAATCTTCTTGCCCACAGTCAATGTATAAAATGAATGTAAAACTAAACTGACGACTAGAATCAACTTTCTCACTACGTTCTGCAATAGCAATCCCACATCATAGTATTTGTACCGTGGTTTTTAATACTTGCGTATAAAGGTGAAAATCTACCAAAAGTCCTTACGGCTGTTGTTTGTTTTAGAATGTCATACTACCGTCAACTTACTAGTTTCAAGAAAAAAAATTAACATTGTTGCATTGTGCCGACCATGCATTTCATAACATGCTTTAGGATTTAAACAACTTTATGAGGACGGTTTAACTTTCATGTTCGTACACACATAATTATTATATGAGAACTATCAATCATGTTTTTGAATTGATATACTTAGGTACCTATTAAAAGATATAATGCCCCTGTCGGCAAAGACATTATTAACTAACTATACCTACTTTTAAGTATTGACAGTAACAAAAACAGATCAAGTGCGAGCAAGACTCGCGCCCTGAGGGTTCTGATTTTGGACAACTATTAATATGTAAAATTTAAAAATTAAATAAATTTATATGTATATATTCGACGGTATAGGATCACATTATTAACAAATAATCAATGATCAAATATTTGTCACATAGTATTGACATTTCATCGACTGATGACGGCCCCCAAACGCGGGCCGAAATATATCGAGTACATACAAATATATTACATTTTTAAGTATTAATACTCGTAGCTGTTCAAAATCAACAACAAGACTCAAAAAGAGTAAAATATATATTTATTCATATTCAAATAGGTTAATAAACTTAAAATGATTTGAATAAAAATTACAAGCTAATCAGTACCTACAAAATGAATGAAACAAAACTGCAAAGTTAAGTTAAATAAATCCATATTAAAAATCGGCGTTTTCAGTACTTATTGTTTTTGTAATATACAGAAAATATCAAATTCCTATCTTTAGTTTTTAGGTTTCCTAGTCAACAAGGAACCCTTATAGTTTCGCCATTTCCGTCCGTCTGTCTGTCTGTCCGCGTCTTAGCTCAGTGACTCTTAGTAATAGAAAGCTGTACTTCTGGGTTCTTCCCCTATACGTAAAGTGGGGACAGGCACGTATCCAGACTTTTGTTTTTGTTTTTGAGTTCGTTAATTTTCTAACTGATTTGTGTTTTTCAAAATGTGGACTAATATTTTTATTTTGTTTTTTTATTATTATTTTGACATTTCTTTTTAATCTTTGAATCTTGAATCTTGTTTCGGGCAGATTTTCATTTCATTTCATTGAAACAACAATGTGAATTGTGAAATAAACCTGTGTAATCACTGTACTATAATATAATTAGTAACAAATTATCGTACCTTCTTATCAGCCTGCTGGCCATTCAAAGGGGAAACGTTGCCAGCCTCCTAGTTACCCTTCCACATGACGGTAGCGATTTAGATAGGATTTTTTATTTAGTTTAGTTTACTTTTCTTAGAGATTTGACAAGGATTTTAGGTTAGGTAGTTTTACCCTTTTAATTTAGGTAAGTTTTATTTATAATTTACTAGCTTTTGCCCGCGGCTCCGCCCGTGTGTTATTCGGCTTAATGCCATGCTTTTTTCCGGGATAAAAAGTAACCTATGTGATAAAGTCGGGGTATAAGCTATATCCATTCTAAATTTCATCCAAATCCGTCTAGCCATTTCAGCGTGAAAGAGTAACAAACATACACACACACATACTTTCGCATTTATAATATTAGTGTGAAATGTGATGACGAGATAACATAGCCTTGTCTTATTACTCCACAAACGATAAGAACCGCGCTAATTAGACACCTGATTTTTCAATGATTTGATGATGATGATCTATCCTACAGGAACCATGCATTTTTCCGGGATAAAAAGTAGCCTGTGTGTTAAGTTAGGGTATAAGCTTTATCCACTCTAAATTTCATCCAAATCCATTCAGCCGTTTCAGCGTGAAAGACTAACAAACATACGCATACACGCATACACACACAAGCACAAACTTTCGCATTTATAATATTACGAGTAGTAAGTAGGATAGGATAGTAGGATAGGATATCCTTTAAATGGATTATTTATGATTTGGCTATTTTTCGAGACTACGAACAGTGACGAAGATTTATATGTGAATTATATCTGTAGTAGATCTTTATAATTAAGGTATGTAGTTATTATAAAAAATTGGCCAAGTGCGTGTCGGGCCACGCGCAGTGTAGGGTTCCGTAGTTGACAATATGGGGACTTAGAAGGGGTCTTTTTGTTTGATGCTATGAACCAACGGATATTTTACGTCGTTGCTATGAACATATTAATTCACGGTTTAACGGCTAAAAACAACTTAAAACGGGCCCACGTTTGGTCGACTATTACTCGTTAATTTGTATAGCCTTTTTAGCTGTGATGGTTTTATTTTTAACTTCGTTATAAATATAACCGCTTTGATTTTTTTTCCATTTACTATTCAAAAACAACCATTTAGCTAGCCCCTGCTGGACCGGGGAGACACTTGACTCAAACAAAAACTAAATTATTTGAAATAACCTGCTACTCGTATTTCGACCTCACTCACTAGTAAAGCTTGCACTACTTGCTACGTAAGTGTTTCGTATGCGTTACGAGCGTGTGCTACAAGTGCTACGCCGTAGAAGGACATGTTGGCTGTACACTGCACTCCAGTGCACTGGTTCAAGAATTATCTGTGTTCTTTTAAGTATGCATGAGTTAATTAAGGTTCTACAATTCAAAGTGAAAAAAAATTTGAATTATGTTATGATAGAGTATAGACCACTTTCCACCGATAATTTTTTTTTCTTCTGAAATGTGATCGATCGGTTAACGATATATGATCTACCCTAGCATTATTTTCACTTATTATTGTAGGACCTAAGCTTTCATTTATATACTACCCTTTGCCTGCAGCTCTACCCACACTAAATAGAATCTCTACCCACGTCTTTTTCTCTATAGATGGTAACAGCTTAGGAACTTTTACACACAGCGTAGGTATACTGTCTAACCATTTCAGAGAAAATCTGAATGTTACAACGAAAAATCAATCGAGTAATGATTACGTTCAAAACGATTTTACATTCAGACCAAAATGGTGACTGCTAAGTGCTCAGCTCCTGTAAGTTGCAGCGTCCACGCTTACTTACGAGTTTTCTACACAAGCAAAATTTACAAATAAAAGTAAGTATAATAAAAATGAAGGCTAGTTGTATAAAATATGGAATGTCAGTAAAATAATATTTATTATCTGATTTCTTTTACTCTCCCTCGTTCTTATAATAACAATAAATCAAAGCTAAGAGGGAGCTATATTTTACAAATAATTTAAAACGGCATCGGGACCAGTAGTAGGTATAGAACAAGGCGATTTCACGCATCGCTGAATCCGTGGGGTTAACAATGCCGCTTGATCCGCCCGAATTACATTTAATCAGCGCCGACCTTAACCGCCGCGCCGCGCCGCCCTACGTAGTCCTGTAAATGAACGATTTGAGGTCGAATTAAAAATACACTTTAAAAGGTGACTTTAGATTATGTAGCCAAATTCATACTGGAGACTCGGTAAGTGGTCGGGACCATGGTTCAATGACCCTTTCTGTGAAATATGCAAAATAAAATTTAGACTTCCTACATCAATTGAGTCGAGGCTGATGCTTAAATTAGTATACAGGAACAAAAAAATATTTTTCGTATATCGTAAACAGGGTTATTAAACTTTGGTTCTGACCACTTACCGAGTCTCCAAAATGAATTTCGCTGCATAAACGAAAGTAACCTTATGTAGGAAAATGGTTTTGAAATAATAATAACTCCACCCCACAGTACCTATTTTTTTTAAATAAATTTCCATAATGATTGGGAATGGATGCGAAAAGCCTTGCTTTCACTAATATTCTTATTATCCATTGCTAATTAATCTGGTTCCTTTTATCAATTATTTATCAAAATATCTTGTGATTGTTTTGTTATTTAATAGACATTTTCTAATTTTTCTCCCAGTGTCCATTTAATTCAACCTTTTCCATAAAATATTTTTGGTTTGATTGGATTACACGAGTCTTGACTGAAAAGTTACAGCTTAACCCTCTCAATTCTCAGTATAGCAAAACAATAGATCGCAATACAGATCGTTGCATAACGTAGATCCATGACGAATTGAACAAAATCAATGCTAAATATAATGGGAGAATGGATAGGAGAAATAACTTCTAATTCCACCAAATGGCTGCACTATCACTTCGACTTTCCCTCTTATCGCCGAACTTCAATATCCATCGTCTTCAAAAGCGTCGTGATTGGCCAAAAATAATGTGTGATGTCATTTCTAGCCAATCACGGCGCGTTTGAAGGTAATTGCAATGGATGTCCAAGTTAGACAATACGGCCCCTCGGCAGTATTCAAAAAGATTTTATAAACTTCTTAAAAACAAATAACTGACAAGTCAGTCAATGCATGTTCCATGTTCACAGCAAACGACACTCGGAAAGGGTATGTCGTGTACAGCTTGGCAAAAAAGAGTTTGGAAAAAATGAGGGCGCTATACCACATACTTTGTCATACCACACACTACGAGCGAAACTGTATACTACGACCAAAGTATTTAGTTTCATCTGTCACCGCGTCAAACTCTTTTTTGCCAATTATTACACTGATGAGGTCTTTTATACAAATATCGATTTTATTTGTACCAACTTAAGCCGCAATCTTGTATATTTTATTAGAATTTTAAAGATTATTTTTAAGTTGAAATTTTTAACTTTGAAAGGAAAATGGAAAGTGATTGCAGTGTTGTCTTGCCCATTGCAGTAAGTTAGTAAAAATGAATCATTATTATTGGAGGCAACTAGAGAAGAATCAACTTACTTCAATTAAGTAAAATTTTAAATAAAAATAAATAAATATGATTAATCCACTTGTTTGTCTTTATTATACAGTTTTTATAATTTAGATATACTGAATAAAATTAAGGTTAAATGGGGACTGGAATGGGTCCGGCATCAGTAAAACTTCATTGTGGATGCTGGACCCAGGATATTAGTTTATTTATAAAAATATTATATTAATTTTATTTTATATCTAGAAATAAAAAACTAATACTTTTGTATAATTGGTTCCAAAAGTTTTTTAATAACAATTTTAAACATGTTTTAATGGTTCCGTACAGAATAAGGATCTCGATTGGCCGCGTGCCGCCACCCGCAATCCTAAACATTTAACCCTTCATTATTATCCCGAAATAATTGAATCGATGCGCTCGTTATAACTTGTTAAACAAGAACATGCACCTTGTACCTATCTATACGGTTAATTTGCATAGTCTATGGACCTGGCGTTTTATTAGCAGCTACGGCCGTGTAAAGCTTTTGCCCGTTGTCCTAAAATACTTTAAGAGAAAAACCGGTCAAGTGCGAGTAGGATTCGCGCCCTCAGGGTTCTATACCATTTAAATAAGTTTAATGATTTGAATAAAAATAACTACCTAATTTAGTACCTAGAAAATGTATAAAACAAAACTGTAAAATTAAGTTGATCGAGTATTCGGGTACGTAACCCTAAACCTGTATAAAAAATCAACGATTTTAGTATTTTTTGTTTAAATACAGTGTATGGCACATGATATACAGAAAAATCCAAATTCCTAACTTATTTAGTTTTTAAGATAGACCTCGTATCAAAATTCGTCTAAAACTGACAACTTTGATGGCCCCCCATTTCTATAATTTTGGAGATAAAAAAATATATAAAATATCTATATTTAGAAATAGTAGACTCTAGTTAATGAGTTCTAGACAATGACACCCCACACGAGCTCCTTTTTCATTCCCCTCTAAAAATAATTCTCAACTATGTAGGTCAATTAGTTTAAGATACTTAATAGTGTGACAGACATGACAAAATGATAAGACCTTTGCTATAGCTACGAAACCTTAAAAATATGCCGTTTTTTGAATCGCAATGATCTTACGACAACTGTAGTTTTCGTTGATGAGAAAATACGTATTTACAACGTATTTACTTCGTCAAAAATGCCTTCACAAGACTGCGTGTGTTCCAGAAAACTGGTTAAATTGCGAATGACGAACGAAACTTATAGGTAACATGAAATGGTACCTGACGTTGTCTACTCAAGTTTTGTGGCTAAAGTAACGAGATAGGGTTGCGGCATTGTGGATCAGGATCGGGGGCTGACGCAGCGCCGCTGTTTGAACACCGCGGTCAACATTGTTAGCGCTGCCGAAGTACCGACCCCTGGGTGGGTTCAGTTTGTTCGCCGGACGACGCCGCCTAACACTGACGGCAACATGGCATACACATATTCAACGCGTGCAAAAGAGATGGTTAGGCGAGCGACGCCCGGCGATCAAACTTGAACGCAGCCCTGGTAAAGACACCACAGTTGACGACTACACTCTCACTTCATTAGAATTCTGATTCCTGACATATCGGTGAAGTATTTGTAACCTAAACAAATTATTTCAATATAAGGTGACATAAATTTATGCAGCCAAATTCACACTAAAAACTCGGTAAGTGCTCAGTATCTGCTCAGTATAAAACTTGAATTATTTTTTTCTTTTTACGTTTGTAACGCAAGCCCAGCCCGGAGTCGATTACATTTTATGTTGCGAAATTAGTAGGGTTTTCAGTCCGTGATACTGATTGATCACTAAATGATATTTTAAATTAAATATGTAAGTCTTCTTTTCTGGTTTTCAAAACATTGCCAAGGGAATCCCCATTTTAGGGTACCGTCCGCGAAGGGCGCCAAACGGGACCTTATTACCATAGTATGTACTGTGCTATTACTAAACCTGTGCTATCTATTACTAAGCCTCCGCTGTTTTTCCGTCCGTCTGTCACCGGTGTCCACAGCTTCAGTCATATGTAGCCAGTAGAAATTATCATAGAATACCTATTAATATGGCATCTAACACAGCAAACAAAGAAAAAAATACGCCCAATGGGGTTCCCTAACAAAAATCCCCGAAAAATATAGCATCTTTTCAACGTTCAACACACGAGTTTCAAATCTGGTCAGATTGTAGTACATACTCTAAACTTTAGAGTCTAAAGTAATTAACTGCAAAAATTTCAATAATTAATTATTGGGTATCGTACTTGTTTGTAAACTACTATTTTAGCGCCTTGTTTTTTGTCACCTTGATGACGCTATGGCATTTATTGTTGTTATTTATGATGTTTATGTATTAGGGTTCCGTTCCCGTATTACGCGGTAGAACGGAATTCTTTTTCCGCGAGTTCAACTCGTACTTGGCCGGCTTTTATATCTTGCATTAGCATGGACATGGACGTAAAGTTATTGTGCTAGTTGCCCTCCCTCTCTCAGTTACGAGCCAGCAATTGTTATTACATGGTTACCCTACCGCCGACACGTAGCCGACTTCTGTTTAACTTTGCTTGTTAATTGCCCACTTCGTAAACCATCTATTTAATTTGGGTACCTAACTATGGATAACTTAGTGTGTATATGTAGTTGTGTACTCAAATACTTGGCCCTTTGTTACCCTGTTAAACAAATTATTATGTTGATTTTGGATTAACTCCTCGGTAAATACAACCCAGTTTTATAGGTTTAGAGATTTTAAGATGACTAATTTTTTTCAGTGACCACTTTTGACTGTTTTTGCCTAACAAACAATATGACAGCCTGATAGGTTTTGAGACGAAAAAGTCTCAACAGTCCGATCATTGGAAAAAAAAATCGGACTTCTGGTACTAAGGGTTAGTTTTTATAAAAAAAGTATTAATTTACTTTAATGTCAAATTTATTAGCTCAAAAAAAAACTTTTAAACCATTGTTTAAAACTGTAAACATGATGAATACAATCCGCGGTATTATAAAACCCGGTTTCCCACAGGTCGTCACGTCTCGCCTCCTATCGGATGCTCTTCATCAATTGATCTGGCGCTCTTGTTCGAGCGACGATCCGCCAAGCCTCCAACCCTCGTGTAGTGGATGAAACGAATTTACAACTTACTTGATCCAGACTTTGTTTAGGAAAATATCGAAAGTAATAATGGGAAAATTCACACTAACTTTATCGTACTTACAAACAACGATATTATAGAGTAGGAAAGTTCGTACAAAGCACTAGGCTGATTATCGGACTCTTGATTTAGGTCGCTAACGTTATAGTATGTAAATGATATCAGACAGGTTTGGCACACCTTGCAGAAAAATAAGAAGATCGTTGTTGGCCAACACCTACTATTTATTTGTAGGTATATTTGACCTCTCATAAACAACAAGACACTCAGTATCTAAGAAAAGTTCGTCAGAAAGTGTCCGAACCTATAACGTGCATAGTAGCAAAAATCTTCAACCAAATTAAGACGTTATGTCGTTAACATAAGATGCAATGTCAGTTGTACGAAATCGTCATTCGAATTTGACACCCCATAGCGGTGACAAAATTCATCGCGGACACTTTTTGAGCGAGATTGTGAGTCTATGAGAGGTCAATGGTAGGTATATTTGAAGTATAAGCTTCTGTTTACAAAATATGGATGACGAAGAGAATGTAGGTATCTCGTGACCTTCACACATAGGAAGATCAGATAAGGGCTCGACGCCCCCACACATGTCGAGTCAGAGGTTGCACGCTTTGCATTTATTGAATACTTATCCGAGATATTGTATGTTGCAGTCAATATTTTGTGATCGGTAACTAAGTTTCTATATTGATACGGTATAATATAAATCATGACAGTTTATAGTGGGAGACGATTTATGCAGCGGAAAATGCTCACACCGTAAACTTAGTTACCGATCAAAAAATATTGATTGTAACACACAATAACTCAGATAAATATTCAATCACAGAGGAAAATCCTTTAAGTATTCAAATCACACGTAATAAAAAAATCTGTCAAGTTTGCCCAATGGACGAATTCCGTCGCTGGTCATTTGAATCATATGTCTATGGCGTTAACTATGTCATCTAACATTACCCCGTAAAGATAACAACTCCAACTTTGGTTTGGCGGCGAGTGCCGTCGACGAACCGCCCTGTCAGCGCGGCGACGATTATGTGATCGGCCCTGCGTCCACTAATCGACCGCGCGGTTATGGCGCGGTTACATTACAGCGAGTGGTGGACAGGTCAGCGCGTGGACGGGGCGGCGCATAGTCAACGAGGCTACCGCTCGGCGTCAAACCCATCAATCCTTACTTTAAATGAAGCACCTCATTTTGCATTAAGCAGAACTGAACTCTATGGCGTTTCCTTTTAGTTTATGTTAACACGCTCTGAGCTGTGGTTGTTACGACCTCCCAAGAAACCCGCGCTCACGAAAAACTGAGTTTCATTAAATAACTCTTGAAACAGTACGTTTATAAAATCTCGTCTGGGGGGCCTTGTTTATGTACCAAATACTTGGTTTTGTAGTTTGCATCATACTTAGTACAAATAGAAAATCCGCCAAAGTTAGAAGTAAGTTCAGGATTTTTTTTCTATCCAGTCAATTTTATATTTTACGTTCTGGACGTCAGGGGGCTCTTGGAATTATAATTCCCTACCCATACATATTTCTTTATACAATTTTGTACTTAATTTCGTAGTTATAAATTCAAATTTACAAAATTTTCGAACAAAAACCTATTAAAATATAGTTCTTATCAGCTCACCCCCAAACATGGCTGTTACGACAGGCGCTCCCGGTAACATGTGCGAAAATAGTGTTTTTTATTTATTTCAAATTAAATAAAATAAATTTCCAAAAAGTGACAAAACCAAATAATTTTTTATTATTTTGTGCGGAAGTTTATACATTTTTATACCGTTTCGATAAAAATTGCGGCAGTTATATTCTTACAAGTGGACAAAAATAGAGAAATAAGAGTGAATTGAGATATATTTTTGTTTACTTTTTTTTCTACAATAATATGCTATTGTTACCATGCAAACTGTTACAAAGTTACTCAGTTCATGGTCGTTGGCACTGGGAGAAGCCGTAAATGGGCATGCATCTGGGAGAGATGGGCGAAGAAGCTGCGCGCGCAACCGTGGTCGGCTACGGATCGTTCACCATTACAAGTCCCCTGGCTAAGGAAATGGTAGCACTGCAAATGGGGTTGCCAATGGTTCACGTGCATTCACCTTACTGCACATTCATAATATTTACTTATTTTTACATATTAATTAGACTACTCTTTATTGAAAATAAAATGTACAATATGAAAAAAATATATATCTATAGATACATATATCTCTGTACTATGACGTTATTATTTATTTCTTATTCTACCTCGACGATGTTTATTCTAAATCGTCGAACTCCCCTTTTTTTACGTTTTAGACGATTTTTTCCAGGCGACTAAATTTGAACGCTTTTTTCTGATTTGCCTGCAAAATTTAAGTGAATAGGTAATTATTATTTGCCAATAAAATTGGCTTAATGTTTAAAGCTGATATCCCTATTTTACTAACACGTCATGGCACTGACACGAGATCGAACCTGATCGAAAGGAATCACGGTGCATTGTTTGCATTTTCTCTTTCACAAAAGGCGTACCTTCAACACAACTTCCTTTGCACTATTGTTCAACGGCTTTGGCAATAATAATACATAATTTATCAAATAATTTTGAAAAATCTGAGTGACAACAATATGACAGCAAAAGCTTGACAAGCAGGTGCCAACATGAATCCAAGGGACAAGTTATGAATTTATGATGAATGGTCTGTACTCGCACCTACATATTCATAATCTTATCAAAACTATAATGTTACTCGTACCTAGAAGTAAATAACATAACTGGAAATACATACTCGAATCCCAATTAGAATAATTTAAAGAGAAAAATTTACTTTTTTTCAATGTCGCTTCTAAAGTGTCCTACCGCGGGACAAACGCCTCCCCTTGCTAAAACCACATATCGCAGTTCTACGCTACTTATTTATTAAGTTTGCATAAAAGTGACACGAGACGGAACCTGATCGAGAGGAATCAACGGTGCATTGTTTGCCTTTTCTCTTTCACAGAAGGCGTACCTTCAACACAATCTCTTTTGCACTATTGTTCAACGGCTTTGGCAATAATAATATATAATTTATCAAATAATTTTGAAAAATCTAACTGACAACAACATGACAGCAATAGCTTGACAAAAACACAATGTCACGTACATATAGATATTCTACCTCACGAAGTCCGTTTAGCTACATGGTTGTAGTAGTGACATGCACATATAAGCGCGTTTTTGTGTGTGACGCGTTTTGTAGCGCTCCCGAGGTTACGCTACGCACACTAGAAAATGTACGCACTACTATGAGTACAACCATAGACAAACGGACATGCTGTAACTGTAACACGATTTAAAGCTCATATTTAATATAATATAATGTGCGACGTGGAAAGGCCTATGTCCAGCAGTGGACGAAACAGGCTGATGGATGGATGGAATGTGCGACGACCATTCTTATGTCTATCCAACCATTCTTGATTTAGCCGCGGAAGGTCAGAACTTCCGACTTCTATGAAAAAGTAAATGAAAAATTCGTGCAAAAAAACAATTTCGGTGGAAAGTATTCTACCTATCTGGTTATAGTGACACATTAAATATTAGCCGCGCGGGGTACATCTCTGTGAAGATAGCTTACTATTTTGTTTTTACTAGGTATGCCTCGGTGTTCTGAGTCAGAGCAGAGATGTACCCCGCGCGGCTAATATTTAATGTGTCGCTATAACCAGATAGGTAGACCACTTTTTTTATTTACCTTTTCATAGACATTTAGTCAGCTGATTGTATTTGTGTATTTTGTAATGTGTACTGAGAAGTAAAAAAATATAGGTACGGCATATAATTTTTTTTCTTCATTAATGTATAACGAACGACACATAACCTGCCCTAATTATTTTCACTTATTATTGTAGGATATTTTATTTATAAATATAGTTGTATGTATTCTAGACAACGCTCTAAGGTTTTCGATAGAATTTCGAGGGCGATAAATCGATCTCTACGAGGGGTGGCTAAAAGGTAATCTAGGTATTAAATATAATAGGTAATAAATATTGCGACTTGGGCACTCGCGAAATCTATGAATATTCGTATTTATTTAATGATGTCTTATGACAACTTGATACTAAATTTTATGGACTTGTCAAAAAGATAAGGAAACAATGAACTTAGCCGACAAAACACGACTATGGAAGTAAAGACATGGATGGATAATTTTTCATTTTATTTTTCAATGTCGTCCTCTGCAACTGAAATGCACTTATGATATTTGTCAATAAGTGATATCATACCATTAATATAATTTTTAATGTTGATCGTCAAAATAGTCATTCACAACGACCTTCATCTCTTTGTCCATTAATCTGTGCAAACTTTTCTTGAAATTATGTAATAGGAAATTGTTACAGGGAGCCAGGTGTGGATTGTAGGGTGGGTGATTGATATCTGTAAAGCCGTTTTTTAGGGTTCCGTAGTCCGACAAGGAACCTTATAGTTTCGCCTTGTCCGTCTGTTCGCGGCTTAGCTCAGAGACTACTAGTACTAGAAAGCTGTAATTTGGTATGGGTATACATATTAATCACACCGACAAAACGGCAAAAAAAAACATTTTTTAAGGGTATCTCCCGTATACACGTAAATTGTGGATGATTTTTTTTCTCATCTATCCCATAGTGTGGGTGGGGTATCGTTGGATAGGTCGTCAAAAACATTATGGGTGTGAAGTGCTAATTTTTGTTAGAGTCAAGGTCCCCCCCGGCCGGGCTAAATGGTTCTTTATGGAAATGTGAAAAAATTCACAGAAGTAGTATATATAATGAATTTAAAAGGAAAACTATCAGCTAAGTAGGCGTTACAGGTTTACGAGTACAGGTCGCGCCAAACTTTTAGTCCCCTCTAAACACGACAAGTATGAGCCGTTCTTCTAAACTAGAAGTTTGGCGCGATCTGTATTCGTAGACCAAGTTATAAAATGTACTGGGCAACTACGGAACCCTACAGTGCGCGTGGCCCGACATGCACTAGGCCGGATTTATTGGGGATGAAGGCCGCTGTGCACAGGCGCATTATAATGCAAAATTAAAACGCCTTTGCCAAATTTGCCCCTCCCTTTTTGGGCAGGTAATCTATCATAACATAACATTAGTTTGCTTGCTCACGGCTTTTCCTTGGTAGCATTTTCTCATGAAGGAAAAAAACACTTTTTCCCTAATCAATATGGCATCGACTCATGTTTGCTTTCGGGATCCCACTGACGAATCCAAGTCACTATTCGCAAGATAGTTTCTACCTCTTTATTCTTTACCGAGTCTAAAAAAGACTGACAACATTGAACTGAACACGCCTATGCTTATCAAACGGGGTCAACATTTCAGGCACCAAACGCGCGCTCACCTTGGACATCTCCAAATGTTCATGATTTTTTTATGAACTCTTTCCTTGCTAATGCCAACATCTCTAGCTATTTCCCATTGCATAATTCGCCGATCGGCAAGGATCAGTTTCTTCACTTTTTCCCTTCTTTCACTGCTTTTTCCACAACATCTGCGCGAGTTTTCTGAGCGGCGCGCTTCCGCTGAGCAGGATAAACTGTGTAAAATTAAAGCGTTGGAGCAGGACAGATTTTTTGGATAACCTCGCCGCTCTCGGATCTGCGTCGGCGTATTCCCTTCTCTACTTAGTAATTCATTCACAGGGCGATTTTAAATTTTTTCTATATAATTTTTTTTTTGAAATCAAATTTTTTTTTGGGAAATACGACGCTGCGAACATTTTTGAACTCGTAGAAACAAATGAGTGTCATGATTTAAAAAAACCGGTCAAGTGCGAGCCAAACTCGCATATTTTATAGGGTAGTAGGTAGTAGGGTTCCGTAATTCGACAGTTTTGGGAACAGTCATTAAGGAGGTATTTAAAATCTTGCACATAACTGTTTATTATGACTAAAAAAAGAGTTGATTGGACCACATTTTAAATTTACATTAGAAAATAGATTGTCTATGAAAGTGTCTTCACTTCACGAGTTGTTGATTCATCATTAAGATAGGCAGTTAAACCAAATCTTAGGAAATAATTAGAAATTTCATTAGTAGCGGGAAGTCTTCTGAGAGTAAAATCAACCAATATTAAAATCGCCAAAGCAAGCAGAGACGATAACTGAGATCAAATGATATCGCGATGTAGAGTACCTACTCCCAGTGCCACCTAGTTTCGGATAGATGGATGTAAGCATATTCGGTACCTACCTAGTTAATTGTACTCTTGCATTTTGGGATGGATGATAAAATAGGTTATCCAATATATATTTATTTTCACGTATAGCAACAAGAGTGACAAAATATTTTTATACCAAATAAAACTCGTTGATGAAAAATTTTATTTTGTCATTTTATTAACATGAATTTTTCAACCGCTATATATTTCCTGTAATCTTTACCTAATAGCCCGGGAGGTACCGTTGCAAATACAAAAATCATAGTAATAAGCCGGCTGATATTGACATCGATCGTAGATCTCACATACTGATATGTGAATCGACCGTCAGCTGCTCAAGTAGCGGTGGGTTTGGGTCACAGATGAAATAAGTAGTAAAATTAGTAGTAAATTGTTTGGGTGTGAGAGGTTGCGAAAGTGGCAAAAAAAAATAGTAATATTACGCCGGTTGAAACTTTTCTCACAGATAGTTGACATTATACTGAGCTGAAAAAAAATCGTCAGCTGACGCACCCGCGGTGGGTGTGAATGTGAGAGGATGCGAAAGTGGTAAAAAAAAGTAATTGTACGCCGGCTGAAACTTTTCTCACAGATAGTTGACATCATACTGAGCTGAAAAAAAATCGTCAGCTGACGCACCCGCGGTGAGTCTGGATGTGAGAGGTTGCGAAAGTGGTAAAAAAAAACGAACGAATCGTAAAATCACTTCCTAAAATTCAAACAAGTTCATGCGAGCAGCTGACGCATCTTCCCCCTCCACTATGCAGCTGACGATTTTTTTAAGCTTCTTATTATGGCGTCAGCTATCTGTTAGAAAAATTTCAGCCGGCGGCGTACTAATACTTTTTTTACTACTTTCTCTGCCTCCCAAACCCACACCCACCGCGGGTGCGTCAGCTGACGCTTGGTTCTGTTATTAGCCATTCCAGATCTATTGAAAAAGATGGAAATCAATCGGCGTAAAATCACTTCCTAAAATTCAAACAAGTTCATGCGAGCAGGTGACGCATCTTCCCCCCTCCACTATACAGCTGACGATTTTTTTTAAGCTTCTTATTATGGCGTCAGCTATCTGTTAGAAAAATTTCAGCCGGCGGCGTACTAATACTTTTTTTACCACTTCCTCTGCCTCCCAAACCCACACCCACCGCGGGTGCGTCAGCTGACGCTTGGTTCTGTTACTAGCCATTCCAGATCTATTGAAAAAGATGGATATCAATCGGCGTAAAATCACTACCTAAAATGCAACGCTACCGCCCGGGCTATAATCCTAAAACACCATAATTTTTTAAATTTTTAGGTCCATCAGTTTCGGAAATAAGGACGGGGACGGGGGGACGTGCATTTTTTGTGGTTTTTCAAAGATTTCTCGAAATCAGTAACAGTAAATATAGTAAAAGTATATATTTTTAAATTAGCTTATTATCTACAATTTGATACCCATATTGTGTTTTTAGGATTTATTTTACACCGTATTATATGTATATGCAAGTGAATGCTGTTTTTGTGGAAAATTCCAAGTATATCTTTGACGGTGCTAAAGTTATGAGGCTGTGACATACGGACGGACGGTCGGACAACGGAGTCTCACCATAAAGGTTCCTTATACCTTTCAGGTACTGCGGAACCCTAAAAAGGAATAAACAAAGAATAACAGTCTTGGTTCGTACAAGATACCAGAATAGTGGCCAGTTACATTCATATTTTTTTTTTTTTATTATTTTCGACGAAACAATCTCATAGGTACATTTAAGCAGTGCCCTCCACAACTGTATAAACAGTTTGTCTGTAGGAATGAGTCTCGAGAATAACAAAGAGAAATCATTTTGGCTTAAAAACTTTCTTTAACAATGGAGATTTTATATCATATCAGCCACCCCCCGTAGGTCTCACATCTGTGAAAAGTCGTTTTCTCTTCGAGTTTTCACGAGATAACCACCAACCTATCTTATCTTGCACTGTACAAGATTGAAAATTCTACATGTTTTATAAGGACGTCAGTTGGTGGAGCGTCTGCCTAAAGCGTCTAGTCCCTGGTTCGAACCACCTGGGCTTTTTCTTTCCTACAATTACGTCCCCGAAAATTTATTTGTACTATTTTTTTTCATGTTGTTTGGCCACACAAAATATAAATAAAGTTAAGGCCTATCAAAAATTTCGTTGTTCCTTAAATGCGTAACAGGTTGTGGGGAAGTGAGGTGAAATGTCGGCAAAATTTTTTAAATTTGTTTTTATTAAATTTTCATATAGTAAGGTGTAAAGATAAAGATCATTATTGATTTCCATTAAAAATTCCAAGTAAATTCAACATATCGTCAGGTCACGCATGACACACAAGGTTTTAATTAATGACGTGCTCAAAAATTAAACCTCCCCGTCCAGCCCGTCTTGCAATTGCAATTGCTTGACTTTAACCACTTCTTTCTAGGAGATGGTAACAAAATGGAGTACGTTCGAGTTTTTTGTTTGTGGTCGGCCGATTTTTATATTATTTTACAAAGACAGGTCATCAAAGAATTTTTCGGGGGTTCCAGGTAGTGTACATAATTCTGCACCTACAGTTTATACCCCGCTCATTGTAACCAGCTGTTTCTATTCTTGAAAAAAATATTATTCGAAAATAAACTAATAAAAAGAAAATAAAACACATACACCAAATGATTTTTAATTATATTCAAAATTATAAAAAGTTTATAAAAATAACTTAAATAACAAATATTGTGACTTATATAGTATTTTCAAAATAACTTAAATAACAAAATTTGATCTGGTGTGATACATAATAAAATACCACATTAAATAAATTGTACAAAAAATATCTTGATTTGTTTTCTATTTACCAAAACAATCAAAACAGAATTCAATCATTTTAAATGCTTATTTATTACTTTTTGTCTCCATCACCATCAAACAAATATATTATTAGTATTAAGCTCGCCTTTGTACAAAAATAAATAAATATTTTGTGCAATCATTCATTTTATTATATAAATATATATTTCTCAACATAATCAAAATTTCTTAATTTCGAGCACTAGATACTTCGAGACTACACTAAAAATATTGTTATTTATTGGAGTTTAACCGACAATAATTGAGTAAAATAATGTCATAAATACTCATGGCATGGCAAGGTTATTATTATTAATTACATCTACAGGCACACGTTTTGTTTTACTATATTGGTCTGTACTATGCTAAAGGTACAATGTGACCTATTCTCGTGCAGCAAACCTTAAATTTAGAGTTGAAAATTCTAAAATAATACAAGCTCATTTAACTTTTATCCTTCTGCGTTAAAGCCTGTATTGCAATGAAAAGTTTTAGGTTATGGCAGCTCTAAATCTAATATTTGCTACACGAGAATAGGTGTCATGGTACCCTTATGTATATATTTTTTCGCGTCGTTAGCAATCTGACTAACGAATTTCTCCTAATTAACAGTCTGATTAACATTTATTTATAAATTAATTTAAATGCTTTATAAAATTTTCATAGTTTCAACAAAAATATAGTTTTGTTATAAAAGTATCAAAAACAAATAATTTAAATTCTTAATTAAATTTTCAAAATTTTAAGTTTTGGTATAAAAGTATCAAAAACTTACAATAATATTTGGCCTATTTATAGAAATGAGTTGAATTGATTACAATTATATAACTCGTAAAATGAAGTAAAAATCATACATGATATGCAAAATTGCTAGTTAAAATTGCACCGACAATAAACTATTTAGTAAGGGCAGCACATCTTCTAAACACCTCTGATGGACTAACAAACTAATGATAATTTGACTAAACATTGAGCAACTAAGTTGTAAATATGACATAAAAATTCATTCATGTTCGTGAAGAGTAAACAACAAAAATAAATTAGACATGGTATCTTTATCTTGTACACGTCATAGACAATGTAGTAGTAGTAGATACCGGACATTGTTATAACATTCCATAAGACCAGAGACCAGTTTGCTCTATGGGACAGACAAAACAGCTAAACTACAGACCATTCATCATAACTTGTCCCTTGGAGTCATGTTGGTATCACTGCTTGTCAACCTTTTGCTGTCATATTGTTGTCAGTCAGATTTGTCAAAATTATTTGATAAATTTATGTATTATTATTGCCAAAGCCGTTGAACAATAGTGCAAAAGAGATTGTGTTGAGGGTACGCCTTTTGTGAAAGAGAAGATGCAAACAATGCACCGTGATTCCTCTCGATCAGGTTCGATCTCATGTCTGTGCCATGACGGGTTAGTAAAATAGGGATACCAGCTACATAAAGCCCATTTTATGGGCAAATAATAATTAGCTATTCACTTTTACAGGGATATCGGAAAAAAGCGTTAACATTAAGTCACCTGGAAAAAGTCGTCAAAAACGTAAAAAACGGGAGCTCGATGATTTAGAACAAACGTTGTAGAGCTAGAACAAGAAATAAAAAATACCGTTTTAGTACAGAGATACATGTATAGATATTCATACCATTAGATCATACGCTTTGTTTGCGAAATACAAATCAATTAATTAATAATTTTGATTTTTTCATCCTATACATTTGATTTTCATTAAAGAGTATTAATTATATTAAAAAACGCAGTTAAGTAAATATTAGTAATGTGTAGTAGGGTGAATGCTATTTGAGCCATTGGCAACATTATATGCAGTGCTACCATTTCCTAAGCCAGGGGACTTCTTATAGTGAATGGTCTGTATATTTAATTCATTGTCTTTTGCAACACAGTTGGAACTTTGTTTGTTTTCAAATCTTTGTAACGATTTATAATTAAATTTTAGGATTTTTTTTCTAATTACTTACAATTTGTATTAACGCGAAGAGGTCGAGACGTTTTTGACTCAATACTTGGTTCCTAGGGCTATCTTCCGACATAATATGCTCAGGCAACACCATCGCGAGCTTTTAGAGTTAATCAAAACATAAGGTGAATATGTATAAAACACATAATGTGTGATCGGCTCCACAACGCCAGTACAAAAAATAAATATAGGCTATTTGGTACGGCCGAGTCTCCAATATCAACATGATTCAATAACTTATTTCACTTATTTATAGTTTTATAAATAGAAAAATAAAAATAACATGAAATAGAAAGTTAGGTATATATAGTACATTGATGCTGGCCCCAGGATAGGGTGCGAAATATATCTCACTTAATATTTCACTTTATTCTATTATTTCAGGGCCGCGCTCAGTTTGATCGCGCCTTTATCACTGACAGCAGGATAGCATATACAAAATCAATGCGTGCAAAAGAGATGTCATGGTCGGTGGGCGATCAAACTGAACTCAGCCCTGCATATACAAGTTTAACAGAATTAAAAGCCTCATGCTTGTATATTCTGTACATGTTTGAGAGCATAGTCATGGTAGTACATCATAATGGCCAGTGGCTGACCCAGGATGAGGGAGCTCCACACGATGAGGTTGCCCCAGCGAGGGCCCAGCTTCACCTCCGCCAGCCGAGAGACTATCGAGAGCGGCAGTTGCGCCATCATGCCGAGGAAAGCCCAGATTCGGAACATTTGTAACGGGACACTTACCTGAAATAAAATAAAAACGCCTGTCAAAAGTGTGCGACATTGCAACTTGAGCTGCGTTCCGAAATGTTTAATATCGCTTATTATAAATATATGCACACAATACAATTTTCTCAAGTTAAATTTCGGGCCCTATCTGGGCTCGGCATCAGTTGAGTATGAAAAATATTGACAGATAAAATATAAGTATGTACGGCATAGACAAAATACACAACGTTATTTATATTTTAATCTAGTTTCTCGTATGTCTGTCTGTCTGTAACTTCTTATAGCTAAATATGTACAAAAGACACAAACATGTTACACGGTTATATTTTGTCTATTTTCGTCTGCCTCTCTGCGGGTTTATCTATAATTATACGTAAATATATAGAATTATTTACACTTTAGGTTTGTCCGGCATTTTGGTGGCTTCTGTCAATAACAAAACCGGCCAAGTGCGTGTCGGGCCACGCGCGTAGGGTTCCGTAGTTGCCCGGTACATTTTATAAGTTGGTCTACTAATACAGATCGCGCCAAACTTCTAGTCCCATAAATTTAGAAGAACGGCCCATACATTGTCGTATTTACCAGTGGCGTGCATAGGATTTTTAAGTAGGGTAGGCACAAAACTGTTCTTATGTTCTTTGCACGTATTACAGCGAGAATTACGATAAATAACGATAGAACTCACACAGGTGTATTTTTCTTTTGCCCAAGCTCATTGGCAAAAAACCTCTCTCCCCACTGTCAAAAATGAATCTGCGACTACCTACGCACGAATCCACTATTTAAAAACGTGTGGCGCCATCTAGTAGCAAGTAGTGCAAGTAATCATGACAACGTGGTTGCTTCGCACAGGCGTTGCGTATTTTAATGAGAATGTGTGCGTGCTTAGCGCGAGCCACTGACGTCATGGGAGTATAGTTACAGGTGCACACATAGAGAATTGCCTTCGAATTTTAGTTATGCGTGTTGCCACGGTAGCGCGACCGCTGCGGAGCAGGCAGGTAGGTATTTCAAAGGGTGATGCTTACTTGATTATAATATTAAAATAGTTGTGTGTACTTTCCTATATTAAAAAAGATAGTGGCTAAGCCAAGCCCAGGGTAGGCATTGCGTATTTGCCTGTACGAGATGCACGCCACTGGTGTTTACAGGGGACTAAAATTTTGGCGCGACCTGTACTCGTAAACCTTCTTAGCTGTGATAGTTTTCCTTTTAACTTCATTATATACTACTTCTGTGAATGTTTCCACATAGGGGGGGACACTTGACTCTAAATATTTCGCTAACGGATCTTTAAATTGAAAAACGGTTTTCACACACCCATAATGTTTTTGAACGACCTATCCAACGATACCCCACACTACGGGATAGACGAGAAAAAAAAATCCTCTCCAATTAAAGAGTACGGGAACCCTGACAAAAAAAATTTTTGTTATTTTTTATTTTACCTTTTTGTCGGCGTGACTAATAAGTATACCCATACCATATTACAGCTTTCTAGTACTAAAAGTCTCTGAGCTAAGCCGCGGACAGACGGACATGGCGAAACTATAAGGGTTCCTTGTCTGACTACGGAACCCTAAAAATTTCATTTTACTTTAACAGTTTTTTTCGTATTTATTGTACGTCAATCTCATAGTATTGTAAGTCATAAAGTTACATATATTTTTATGTCATACTTGTCATTAATTCAAAATCATTAGTCAGAATAACAACATACAGGTGTAGTGAGAAATATTGCGACTTCGGCATTCGCGAAATCTATGAATAATCGAATCTATTTAATGACGTCATCAGATAACTTGATACTAAATTTTATGGACTTGTCAAAAAGACAAAGAAAAAACGAACTTAGCCGATAAAACACGAAGTCGCAATATTTTTATCACAGCTATTTGTCATTTATTCGACTGACGTCGCGCCGGCCCTTAAATGTGCTGAAATATACTTTGAAAATATAATAACTTTAAATGGAATAATTATGTATGTAATATGTTCTTGTTTTATATACGTACGTACGTACGTCAGTACGAAGTTATTTCAAAAGGGACAAAATTATGACTGTAATTTCATTATTTATTTGTAACTTTTTATTTAAAAAAAAGACAATTTACCTAAAAAATATGACATCCACGGATATAATAAAAGAAATAAAGAGAAAATTAGAACACCAAGAACTAGACTAAAAAAGACGCAAAAACAAGGAAAATATATTAAGTTAGCTATGTTTAATAAAATATCGACAGCTGTTTCAAAGTTGCCGCTCTTGGAGTTCAAAAACAGGGTGAAACATTTTTTTGGAAAAAAAAACCGCTGTACTCAATTAATGAATTCTTGAATTTAAATCAAAAGGCATGTTTATTTCCTGCTTAGACATTTAAATGTATTTTTAATTATGACATTTCAATTGTGTATGTACATCGATTTTGTATTTCATGTGATATTTATAAGTATTGACAAACCTTTTATAACGTGCTCTGTTACATATATGGTGAATAAATATCTTTTTTCCCTTAAAATACAGTACAATCACACTAAGTAAGTATAAAAAGAATACTTAGTTCGTACAGTCATGTCTGAGGTTTTAATATCTAATACCAAACCTGATTGATTCGCCGGCGGTCGTCGTGACCATACGTGTTGTTTTGTAACTTGGCAAACCGGTTTATTGTTATCGCTCGCTTCGTACGATGTTTGCTATTTTATCTTTAATCAGTACGATCTGTGGATATGATTAGTAGCAAGATTGGAAATGAGCTAAGTGGAGATAATACGGATAAGTCTGCGGGAGATGTGAGCTGTTTGTTAGAAGTGCCGAGAGATAATGAGAATATTGTGAATATTGAGCAAAATTCGGGAAGCGAGATGACAGAAGAACAAGAATCTAATAACAATCGCGGTGAGAAGAGAGGCAGGAACATAGACCAGGACGAAGTTTGGACAAGAATAGGAAGAGGTGGTAAAAGGTTTGCTTTAAACTTTGAGGAGGATGTAGTCATAGTAGCGGAAGAAAAGGTGGAGATATCCTTGACCTGTGAGCAAAAACTTCCAAAGCAGATTGGTTTAGCGCGATTATTAAATGAGGAACGTATCCTTGATATTACGAGAGTCAAATATATTAATGCGTACAAAGCGATAATCCAATTTAATAACGATGAAAGTGCAGAAAAGTTAACGACCAATCAAAACCTTATCAATAAAGGATATAAATGCCAGCGCACTATGGAAATTACAAAATCTTATGGGGTCATAAAAAATATTGAACTGGAGCTTTCTGACGAAGAGATCCTAGCGAGTTTGAGTAGCGAATGTGATATTGTTGCAGCTAAGCGACTAAAGCGCAGAAGTATGGAAGAAGGTAAATGGGAGTCATGTGAGTCTGTGCGGCTTTGTTTCAAAAGCTCCTCGTTACCTACATATATATATGTTTACAACATCAGAGTAAAAGTTGACCCATACATCTTCCCAGTGACTCAATGCTCAAGATGTTGGAGATTCGGTCATTCATTAAAAATGTGTCCATCTATTAAAACAATATGCCCAAAATGTGGCAAAAGTCATGCTAACTGTGAAACGACTGAGTTCAAGTGTGTCAACTGTACGGGTAAGCATATGGCATTATCAAAATTGTGCCCGACATACTCTAAGGAGAGACGTATACGAGAATTAATGTCTGAATTTAACTGTACATATCGCAAAGCTATGACCGTTTATGTGCCACCCTCACCTTCTCCTAGAAACAGTAAACAATATGAATCATCTCTACCAACAACACAGCCGGTAGCAGGTATGAGTACAAATCGGTTAGGTGTCGCGAGTTCGGGCCGTAGTCTGTATTCAGAGGTAATAAAGTCGACAATTAGAGAAAGCGAGATTGTACCGGAGAATATTCAGTCTCAGTCTGCTCATACTAGTACCAACTTGAATAGCGGCTCTAAATCATTGCCGCCGAATGCATGTAAGGAAAACATCTATCGTAAAAAGTATAATAACAAGAAGCAGCCTAAGAAATCTCGAGAGAATTTAGGTATGGAGTGGCAAGATGAAATTTATTCTTCAGACTCAGAAAGGCAGGAAGATACACGCCAAGAAACGGTGAATCGGGATGACTTACAAAATAACCCCTTCTACGATTTGTTTATAAAAATTAAAGATATTATTTTATCAAAAAGATGTGGTATAGAAACAAAAATTCAGGATTGCTTAATCACTCTTTGGAAATGGCTTTTACCCTTCATAGGTAAATACATCACTGCACTGCCTGTTTTCAACCTCCTATTTAAATATGATGCAGAACATAATAAGTAAATCCAAGTTAAATGTGTTACAATGGAACGCTCAAAGCTTACGTCCTAAATTTGCAACTTTTGATCAATTATTGGCACAAGAGAAAATCCACATAGCCATTTTAAGTGAGACTTGGTTGAAACCTGACAGTTCATTAAAACTTTCTGGATATAATATATTCCGCCAGGACAGAGATGATTCTTACGGTGGTGTTGCAATAGTAACACATATTTCAATTAAATGCCTAATGTTGCCGGTTCGACCCAATAACACGGGAGTTCAAGTTGTTCTTATCAAACTACTGAATTGTGAACATATAGAGAACATATTATCAATATACTGTCCTTCAGATGTACGTACGACTCAAGGAGACTGGGATCAGATATTTTCTATGGTTACTCAAAAAACAATAATTGCTGGAGATTTTAATGCTCACCATTCAACCTGGTCATGCAAGACTGATGCTCGTGGCCGTCTTATATTTGACTCATTAATTGAGAATAACTGTGTTGTATTGAATGATGGTTCCCATACTCGCATGAAGTTGGTTGAAGGTAGGATGCAGACGTCTTCTCCGGATATAACAATAGTAACATCTGACATTGCTCTAAGATTTAGTTGGAAAGTTACCAATGAGAACCTGGGAAGCGACCATCTGATTATCAACTTCTCGACGGACCTGTTGACACCGGGGTTATGTAGAAAGAAGAGAAATTTCAAAAAAGCGGATTGGCTGGGCTATAGATCTAGCATCGATAGGTTGATTTCAACAACGGGTATATCTCTGGATCCACAAGAGGCGTATAATCAATTCATTGAAATGGTGAATAAAGCTGCGGATGGAAACATACCCTATACAAAAATATGTGATAACCCACAACGTCTCCAGAGATTTAGACCAAAACCATACTGGAATCAAGACTTGTCTAAGGCCGTGGCGGAAAGACGTCTTGCCCTTGTGAATTTTAGGAAAAATCCCACCCCACAAAATTTTCAAGTGCTTAAACAAAAGACATCTAGTGCCCAAAAGTTCGTTCGTAATGCCAAAATCAAATCTTGGCAGTCATTTTGTGATAATATTGACAATGTTACTTCCTCTAGTGAGATGTGGCGACGTATGAGATGGCTTAAAGGGTATAGATCCACTGGAACGTACATTGATAATGAAAAGTCCAATAACCTTTTACATAAATTGGCTCCTGATTATGTAACCCCATGTGTACCTAGGTTCGTATCTAAAAATGAACAGCTATCAATGCAGATATCGGCACAGGAATTCCATAAAGCGATTAAATCCAAGGATACGGCTCCAGGCGTTGATGACATATCTTTCTCAATGATTAAAAGACTGCCGGAATCTGGAAAGAGTCTTCTTCTATCTCTATTTAATAGGTTTTTCTCTCTGGGATTTGTACCAGAACAATGGAGGAAAGTAGTGGTCGTCCCTGTGCCGAAATCTGGATCAATAGGTAGATCTCCTGAAGTAAGACCCATAGCACTTATGTCTTGTCCCTGTAAAATATTTCACTCCATCATAAATCACAGAGTAGAGTGGTACTTAGAAAAGAATTTATTGCTTTCGAAAAATACTTATGGTTTTCGAAAATCTAAATCATGTTTAGATAGTCTCACTCATTTAGTTTCTAGCATTCAAATAGGTTTTTCAAAAAAACAAGTCACACTGGGATGCTTTATAGATATAGAAAATGCATATAATAATGTAGACATTGGCAGTTTGCTCAATACACTGGATAGTCTGGGTATAGGTTCGGAAATATGTCACTATCTTTGGAGCTTTTTATCACTAAGATTTCTTCAAATACGCTCCTCCGAGTCTACTCAAATAATAAGAGCTACCGGTTGTGGATTGGCTCAGGGTGATCCAATGTCTCCATTATTATTTAATGTAGCTACTGTAGCTTTTTGCCAGGATATTGTCAATGTGGGCATCTCACAGTATGCAGATGACTTTGTGTTGTATGTTACAAGCTGTAATATTTTGGAGGCTACGTTAAGGATGCAAAATGCGCTAGATATTTTTGTTAAATTAATAAATAATTTAGGTTTAGAATTATCATCTAGGAAAACCAAAGTTTGCCTATTCAGTCGCCGCTTTCGAAGAGATAATATTAATATATTTATAAATGGACACACAATAGAGTTAGTAGAAAATGTTAAATATTTAGGTCTTTGGTTGGATCGGGCTTTATTATGGGGGAAACATGTAAATGAAACTAGCCAAAAAGCCCTTAAATTTTTAAGTACACTTAAAGTGTTAGCTGGGGCCTCATGGGGTGTTCATCCCAAACATTTGAGACGACTTTATATATCCATAATAAGAAGTAGATTAGATTATGCTGGTTTTTTATATGACTGTAGTGCCAAATGTCATCTTTATAAACTTGACAAAATTCAAAACCAGGCAATGCGGGTAATAGGGGGCTTTATAAGGAGTACTCCAATCCATGTGATGGAGAGTGAGCTTAGCCTTCAACCTTTGAATGTGCGTCGATGGTATTTGGCAGGAAAATTTTGGTTGAGGTCAAGGTCATTTTCTTGTAATGTGAACATAGAAAGAATAGACGAATTAAATAGGCTTAACACTGACAGTTATTGGGCTAGAAAAAAAAAACCGCTTTTATCTCTTCTTCATGAATATTTGAAGAATCTACCTATTTATTCTAGTAAAGTTTTAGAAATGTATAGTTTGGACACATGGGTTGCAAATATCGAGTTATCATCTGTCATTAGACTAGATATAGAGGGAGTTGATCGGTCTAAAAAATGTCTTGGTGCTTCTTATTTAAAAGATAAGTGTAAGATTATGATGCAAGGAGAATATACACAATATTATAAACTTTATACCGATGGTTCGAAAGACAGGGATGGAGCCGGTGCAGCTTTTTATGATCCACAATTGAACACCAATATGAAATTCCAAATTAAATCAAACATTTCAATAATGCATGTCGAACTTTTGGCAATTTTAGAATGCTTATCATATACTAAGTCTCTTGCCTGGGAAAGGATTGTAATTTTTTCTGACTCAAAGAGTGCGTTACAACATTTGGCTCGGTGCACCTCGAATAGTCGAGGTATTCCGATAGCCTACGATGTATTAGATACTATTCTAAAATATAAGTCTAAAAATAAAAGTATAGTTTTGCAGTGGATTCCATCTCATGTCGGAATTAGGGGAAACGAAGAGGTCGATTTGTTGGCCAAACTTGCTACTACTGAGGGCATACCCGTGATATGTACTTCACTCTTTTCAGACATGTTACACATCGTAAGAGATCTATGCTATTGCCAGTGGAAGGAGTATTTTGACAAGAGATCCTTGGAAAAGGGAATTTGGTACAGAACCATACAATGTAACCCTCTTCGTTTGCCTTGGTTCGAAAATTATATTGTTAATAGGAGTGATGTAGTTCTTACTTTTAGACTTCGTTCCGGACATATTCCATTAAATAAATTTGCTTACATGATGCGCAAGTCAGATACACCAAACTGTACTGAATGTGGTGTAGTGGAAGATGTGTATCACATTTTGATGGAGTGTGTGCGGAACGAGGTTCAAAGAAGACAAATAAATTACGACTCAATATTCGAACTGGGTGGATGTAACAGTGCTTTGGCTTGCCCGTATTCGGACGAGGCTAAGGTGCTGATTAAGTTAGTTAAGATCGGGATTAAATTAAGAAGTGTTGTTGTTTAGTTAAGTTTGTATATGTGTACAATTAGGGTGACATGGTCACTACGTGACCAAACCCTTTAAATAAAGATTAAAAAAAAAAAAAAAAAAAAAATAATACCAAACCTAACATGCGTGCGCGATTGCGGCCCGGCCAAGGAAGTTTCATGCGAGACCGCACCGTGTAACCGAACCTCACATGCGTGCGCGGTGGACTAATATATTTTTGCGCCATAATTTAGATAGGCTAATAATTCAATATTTACTGTGTTTCTGTAAGTTAAAAGTTTTATTCGGGGCAAAAATGTCTGACAACCGTGATCGAGTGAAAATGGTGTCGAGCCGGTGTAACACGATTTAACTTATTTGATAGGACTAAACTTAATTTAAGCATTCTGTCTTTTTCTTTCTGTATCGAAAAGACAAGCACAGGACGCTTAAAATAAGGTTAGTCCTGTCAGATAAGTTACGTCGTGTTGCACCGAATGGACACCATTGAGCAACGAAAATGACGAACAATTTTCAACAGCAAAATCAAGAAAAGCTTACGACAAATTTGACTAAGATTTTACGGGTTGCAATTCGTCCAAGGTTGCAAAATAAGTAGATAACTATTGCAGGATTTTAGATAAAATAGTGTATGAAATTGCACATAACTAGGTATAAAAACACCCGTGTGATATTAATAATACCTACGAATCGCTTTTACGTTTCCGTACCCGAAGGGTGCCAAGCGGGACCTTACTAAGCTTCCGCTGTCTGTCTGTCTGTCTGTCCGTCCGTCCGTCTGTCACAGGGTTCTGCAGCTTCAATCACAATAGGTAGTCAGTAGAAATTTTCACTGAATACGTGCTACTATGGCCTCTTGAAGAACAAATAATAAAAAATATACCCAACGGGAGCCCCCATGCAATAAACCTAGAAAATTTGCAATTTTTTTACGTTATTTGTTTCAGCTCTATCTTACAAGATACATACAAGTTTCAAATGTAAGATTAGATACTTAAAAATAAAACAATAAATAATAAAAATTTGGGTTCTGTACTTAAAAAGTGCCGAATTCCAGGCACTACCATTTTTGCGACTTGATTTTTGGCGCCTAAATGTTGCGGCACCTATATTGTTGTTATTATCATAATGTTTTTAGGGTTCTGTACCCGTATTGTGTAATTAAAATATTTATTTGCAAGATTTTCGGTACGAAATAAAGATTATACAGTATACACCGTGACCAACAAAAATCTGTCTCTTCAGGCGTACAAATTTTAAAGTATATACAACAAAATCATCATTATCACGTGGTGATACGGAATCCTTTGTTCGAGAATCCAACTCGCACTTGGCCAAATCATTTTAACTCACACTCGTGTTTTAATAACCTCTTTATTTACCAGTTTCATAAACTACTATTATATCATAACATGTCACTTAACCTGACACTCCCTGTATATAAGGTCCTACAATTCAAAGTGAAAAAAACTCAAGACATGATAGGGTATCCTTAATAGACCACTTTTCAGCAGAAAAAAATTTTTTTGCGCTACCTTTTTTTTCACCTCTCCATAGAAATTTAGTCAGCTGATTGAACCACTTTGTAATGAGAAGTGAAAAACTTATTTAACTAAAAATTTTTTTTTCTTCTTGGTTGTGCTCAGTTAACGATACACTATCTACCTTAGAATTATTTCCACTTATTATTGTAGGACCTTATATACTCGTATCTATTAGTTGGACTTTTAATACCTAGTTAGGCATGATCTTTTTTTGATATTTTGGTTTTAAATGTATATGTGACCACTTAACATAATTTAAAAAAACCCACTGAGGAATTACCATTAGTTTCTTTTTCTCTGCTATTGCTTCGTTTTTGTGCCCGAAGTACTTTACCACTCATCATGTTTGGGACGTATTATTCTGCGGTGAAAAGCGGGTGAAGCAAGTGTGGACTGCGACTTGCATTTCACAGCTGTGACACCCCATCGGCGATTTATGCCTCATAAAGAAACACTCATAGAATTCCTTACCAAGTACTCATGGAACAGCGCCGATATAATAAACACGCAAAGACTCGCGTGCGCCTTGCTGTACCCCATTTCGATGACCGGCGAGTAAACGTGCCGGACCGCCCATCTGTGTACGGGCATGTTCCAGCTACGCCAGAAAACAGCGATGTTGTTCGCGTTCCACCAATCGTTATAGAAGTTGCGGTCTGAGAAGTGTAGCAACTCCCCCATCAGGTTTAGGAATGAGTGGAACGCGAGGTAGAAGAAGCACAGCCATATCAGATGGTTCGGTACCTGGAAAGAAAACACATAGTATTCTTAGAATAACGTTTAAGGACAGTGCTAAACCTTCATTCAAAAGCAAAGAAAAAATTGTGAGATGCCTACTGATAATATTTTAGACTCGGTCCATTGGTATTATTCATATCTATGCCAAATTAGAATTAAAAATCGGGAAATTTTAATCATACTGTTATTACTGTTCTACATAAAATAAAAAAAAAATGAACTAATTTCGCATAGAAAATGTTATAAAGATTAATTGTAGCAATAACATGTTTCAAGACTGTCACAGTATGGCCAAAATTTTGTTTCTCTTTAAATTTTGTTCCCGCGACGAAAACGTAAAAATAGCCTTCGTAAGTTTAAGGCGACGAACAAGGAGACACGGGGCGTCTAGCGGCGCGGTGTGCGAAGCGGGCCGCCGGAAACACAAACATATACCGATGTATGGAGCGTTCAAGGAGAAGCGTTTTTGCACGCGTTTGTTTGAATTGTTGCGTCGCATGCGACGGGCGACGCCGCGTAGGACGCGGCGGATGAAGCGACAGGCGACGCCGCGATTGACGCGGCGGGTGAAGTAACGAGTGACGCAACGGGAGACGCGGCGGATGAAGCGACGGGCGACGCCGCGATAGACGCAGCGGGTGAAGTAACGAGTTCTGATCTAGCGGTGGATAAGATTCTTTTTAAGTAATAATTATCTTCAAGCAATAGGTATGTCGATAAAGTCGCCCATGATTACAAACATAAATACACACGTGTGCCCGTTGTTACTATTCGAACACGACTGGTAGAATGCAAGAAATAAGAAAGCTGCGGTAGCCGCAGCGGGCGCCGCAGTGAGCGACGCCGATTGCGCCGCTGCGGAATTCGCGGCGGATGCAGCGGCGTAAACCGCTACTCCGTACGCCCCGCTCGTTCATAAACGAAACTACTAGTTACCATATGTTTGTTTTTACGCGTCAACTGCGGCGGGCAGCTATACGCGCTGCCTCTCCATAAACGGAGAAAACGCTTGACGCCACGCAGCCCGCCTCGCGCACCGTGCCGCCTGACGCGACGCCTCCCCTTGAACGTACCCTAATTGAGCGTGCATGTAATAGCGAAATGAAATAGCATTACATTTAGTCACACCCACAACTGAGTTATTGCGCTCATTACGACCATCCATAATAAGAACACACGTTATCATATAGTTGATTTTTAAATCGCACATGTAAATTTTATTTATTTGCTAGCATTCTACCCATTTACATATTTTTCTCTGACTTAACTGAATTTGTGACAGTTCAACTTTCTTAGTCACAGCGTAAAGACAAAGACAAAAACAACAAGAAGCTATTTATTAACAACGAAAACCGCATGAAAATTCGTTCAGTGGTTCTCTTGTTAGACAGACGGACGTAACATTTTACATGCATACTAAAGTTTTAGTGCTATCAAAACTAAAGTTTCTTTCATTCCAAAATAGTTCTTTAATGTTGACAATAGAAGTTACATTACTTTGGAAAAATTTAAGTATTGACAGCATTGAAACTAAATTAAAGCCTTCAGAATCGATTTTATTGTTCTACTATGTCACACCGGGATCAGTCATCAACAGATATTAGCGGTTAGTAAATTAATTACACTTAAGCACTGACGTAAATGGCTCCGATTACTGTGGTAACATTGCATAAGGGGGTCAAATGATAAATTAATGCGGCCACTTTATATACGTTGACAGCGTAATACGATTCTTGATTAGGCGACGCGTCATCCAAAATAATATTCAGACCGACTGAAGAAATCGAGAGGGTTTGACTGGACTGGTAGTCTTAAATACTTATTGTGCCCTAGTATATCCTCAATGCCTATATTAGTGATCCAATGTAAGCTTACTATAGAGAAACCAACTATATCAGACTGGCTGCGGGGAGTGGTGCGACTGGTTTCCTCGCCACGCTTTCGGCACCGCACGCACCAACCCGCCTGTCCAGCGGGTGTAAGTATAGACATTTCTGGAGGACCACCAAGAGTGGCAAAATCTTGGAAAGGCCTATGTCTAGAAGTTGACGAACCCGGCTGATGGATAGATAAAGGAACCAACTACCCTATATGCCTATGGCAAATGGGAAGATATTGATTTTCTAATGGTCTCGTAAAGGGTAATTCCACGGAAGATGTCGCATCCGTTACATTTTTTCAATATATGTATTAACAGGATATAATAATTATTTAACAATTTAAGAACGTTGTATTTAAATCATATTTTTTGAAGTTACCAATGCGTACCAAAATCGGTGCCGAATTATCACTACTTTGCTTAATAAAAAATAATAACTGGAATAACGGGTGCGACAAAAGTGGTCAGTTTTTATGGAATTACCTCTAAAGTCAGTTGCATGGATCGATAAAAGCTAAATCGGCTGCATAAGTCGTGTTTGTGGATTTACTTAGTACTACAATCTGGAGATAATAAACACGAACTTGTGAATAGACAAAAGCTATAATAATAGAGTCTTAAAATTAAACCACATATATAGGAGATGTGTTAATGTAAGGATTCTTTATACTAAATTTTAATATGACATTCCAATTTGTATAATCCACAAATAAATTTGTTCTCAATCACGTGTTTTCTGTTTGGAAAATGGGAAAATGCGACGTTGCCGTTTCGTGTGACGCACTGGCCAGTAACCTGCAATGTGCTACGAATAATTTGTTTGGTTGGAAGGGCTTTTTTTACAAAGCAATATATTCTCCAAATTGTTTATATTTATACTTTCCTAGCTAGGGTTATTCGCGACATTTGAGAGCCCAGCGGAGTGTTGAGTGAAAGAAGTAAACTCACCGATAATTTGAGCAATCTCTCCAGTATCCTGACATAGTCCATCTCAGAGAACGGCGTCACGGAGTTTTGCACCGAGGGGATCATCCATTGTTGGAACAGAGCCATGACTAGGTTCACTCCGAATATCACTTCTAGAAGCCTCTTTATTAGGAACACTTTTCGGATGCTGGAAATTTAATAATAATACTGCTCTGAGAAATTCAAGGTTCATAATTTCTAATAGGTAATCCTGTCATGGTTCTTGAGCACACGGCCTTACAGGGTGACACCCCACCTCACCTTCCCCGCCAAAGAAATTAAAAACTAACCACTGCGCAAAAATGGTCGTACTCAAAATCCGTGATGGAAACTATACAGGTTGAAAATGAACCCTTAGCATTATTGAAATCTATAATCGGCAGAATCACCAATAGAACACAAATGCGTACAAAACATTTTTTTTTATTTTATTTCCGTAGTGTCGAATGCATGGCCAACCTACGCGACAATACTGACGACTGACAATAGACCGTACATATTATTCCCGGCGGTAAATAATGCACATAAGGCTCTGTAGCTTCGGCTTCGTGGAACGTCGTCTCTGTCACCGTAGTATTAGTGCTTTTTTTGACGGTCGACGTATAATATTTTTTTATTATGGAGCATGACAAAAGTAACAAAACATGGATTTTTTATTTCGAACATAGAACAGTTTAGCTGTTCATTTTCAACCTATATTTAAGTGAATATCATTGCATGGTGTTGTTTTTAAAATTCCGTCAAAGGTGGACTGGACCCATTGACCTCTCATCTAGACTCACAATCTCGCTCAAAAAGTGTCCGCGATGAATTTTGTCACCGCTATGGGGTGACAAATTTGAATGACGATTTCGTACAACTGACATTGCATCTTATGTTAACGACATAACGTCTTAATTTGGTTGGAGATTTTTGCTACTACGCACGTCGCACGCTCGGACACTTTCTGACGAACTTTTCTTAGAGACTGTGTCTTGTTGTTTTATGAGAGGTCAATGACTGGACCTCTTTATTGTCCATCTGTTTTTCCTTTCTCTATGAAATATATAAAATTTTGAAAATACATCTTTTTCTTTCTTAGTAAGCAAGGTTTTTGTTTAATACTAGAGCAGAGCTGTTTTTCGTTTTATATTGTAACATAAATACACGGAAATGTGTTACCTTCTCAAGACTAGATATCTAAGGGAAACTACTTTCTATGTGACAAATTAAGTTTCTTTTTTGCAGAATACATCCACAATGGCGGAGTGGCGTCTGTGTACAGCGTAGCACACGCTTGAAAATTTTTAAATACATAAAAGCAGGTTTGCATGCAACAAGCAGGATCTGGCAAACTAACCGTGTCGTTCGGGGAAAATTCAACTCATAGCACAGGGTCGGGGCAAGTAGGAAATAAAACAAGTCTTTGAGGTTCAGGTTCTCTGGGTACTTCACACTGGTAGAGACGGGCCCGCCGTTCTTATCGTCGTCGATCGATTCTGTTACAAATATGCGGAAATAAAAACAAACTTGTTATGAGGAAATGGATGCATTACATGTTAAGCTTCTACTGCGCCCATAGTATGCTGACGCGCGGCTTCGTTTCTCATCCATTTTATCGCACACGTGGAACCAAAATAAGCGATTGTGCGCGATAAAACGCGTGAAAAACGAAGTCTCACGTCATTATGCTACGGGCGCTGAAATCATTAAGAGGCTATGTAAATTTTATTTTTGTCACTCTTACTCTAAGCAAAAAAAATATGCATTGCAAGAGGGGCGGAGTCAGCACAAAAGTTAAAAAAGGATATTTTTTATTTTATAAAATAGACAGCAAAATTTCCAAAATCAGAAATCTGGATATTGTTAAATCTAATGAATTTTTTTTGAGTTCTGTTCATTATTCGTCAAACGACGAAAAAAGTGTGTTTGAAGACCTCATTTCAATAATTATTTCTATCGGTGCAAATTTATTCAAACATGTTCTCCAAAAACAAAACTCAAGATTATCTACTCAAAATGCATATAAATACATAGTCATAGATATCTTAATGGTATTGTTATGTACTATACAGGCTGAACCAAACGAATGCCCCCTGGAGGGAAAGTACCTTAAAAATTAAAGATAGCAAATTTTACTTAAAGGAACCTTTATTTTATTTTTAAAGTTAAGAAAACCTGAATTCGAATAATTAAAAAAAAATCACCTGCTTGCTACGGAAATCGAACCAGACAAATGTGTAAAAAAAAAACATCCCGTATTTTTACGATACCGATCGCAAGGTTCAAGCATGAGAGCCAAATTCTTCCAAGTAACATAGTATCGTTAATTAAAGGAAGACCATGAAATTTTTCTTAAAGATATCATAAAACTCAACATTGTTAGAAGTACGAAAAAAAAACACAGGAAAAACATACTACATATTCATTTTCCTAGACAACATTTTACAATTACATAATGATTTGATCCTTATGATTTACTTTATCGATGCGCCATTTTAAAATGTTGTTCAGGAAAAGGAATACCATGTTTTTCCTGCGACTTTTCCGTACTCTAATAATATTGAATTTTGGAATACCTTTATGACTGTTGTTATTAAAATGTAAAATTTTATGGTATTCCTTTAATTTACGATACTATGTTACTTAGAAGAATTTGGTTCTCATGTTTCAACCTTTCGATCGGTATTATAAAAATACAGGAAGTTTTTTTTTACACATTTGTCCGGTTCGATTCCCGGTTCAAGCAGGTGATTTTTTTAAATTATTTGAATGCAGTTTTTCTGAACTCTAAAAATAAAATAAAGGTTCCTATAAGTAAAATTTGTGTTTAATAATAGGCTTGTACACAGGGTAAACAAAATAATATTCTATTTAGTCCGTCACTTAGATTATCAAAAAATATTGGACACGTATTTTTTCTTTTGTCAATCAAACAAAAAATGACAGAGATAAAGCGCGTCAAAGTTTGGGAGTGGGGAAAATGACGTCACTTCTAAGTAAAATTGTACTAAGATGTGACGTCACGCGGAACTTCAGCGGGCTATATCTTCATAATATTTTGTTTAATTGAAAAAATAAAAAATACATTTCCAATATTTTCTGATAATCTAACCGACCGACGGAGTAATTCTTTTTTGTCATCATGCCTATTAAGATACTTTCCCTCCAGGGGGCATTCGTTTGGTTCAGCCTGTATATCAGTGTGCATAGCATATACCAGAAATTCATTACAATTTTATGTGTACTTCATGAAGTACACAGAAACGAAGCATACATATTTTATTTACATAGCCTCTTATTACTGCAAAACACATAGGCGATTACGTGCAGAACTTTTAAAGAAGATTGGCAGTAACTTATTCTTGCAGTTAACGAGACGTGAATATCAAGGTACATCATGAAGCCAGGCTCGCTCGGAAAAAAAGTATGTACATAATGTTTTGGATAAAGTCAGTTTCGCATTTGCTAGCAACATTTCCATAAAGTGGAATAGAATACCTCAAGCCAAAGTGTACAGTAATATACCGGGTGTAAATAGACTGCTACCATTAAATGAAACCATATATTCTACCGATCATACTGAGCCACTATTCCCAAGAAACATACCCGCGCTAATCATTGGTTTGGGAAACAATTGAGTTCCAAAAAAAATGCGTGAACCTTAACGCACCGACATACGGGCGTGTTTCGAGAGAGCGTCTTCCGTGAAACAGCTGTCTCGGTACAGCGTTCTAAATAGACCTTCTTCCTACGAAATAAAGTCTTAGAGTTACAGTTGAATATCTTTTTTCCTGAAGATTTGCGCGGTTTTTTTTTCATATAGTTGTTCAGTATGGTCAGTAGGGTATGTGGTTTTATTTAAAGGTCGCACTCTATTTACACACTGTATAATATATATTACTTTACACACATATAACCTTTAGCTTTCGTGCTTAGAATAATAATACTAAAAATAAATATATGTAATACATAGCGCAGCGCCTGCACAAATCTAATCTAATAAAATAACACAAACCAAGCGGAACACAGTCAGCTCTAATAAAATTGGAAAATTAAAACACACTCAAACCGAGCAAAGGGAAATGAAAGATAGGGCACACGCATTTATATTAAAACCATTGAGCTCTAATAAACAACTAGACTCACAATCTCGCTCAAAAAGTGTCCGCGATGCATCTTGTCACCGCTATGGGGTGACAAAATCGAATGACGATTTCGTACAACTGACATTGCATCTTATGTTAACGACATAACGTCTTAATCCGGTTGAAGATTTTTGCTACTTTGCTCGTCGCACGTTCGGACACTTTCTGACGAACTTTTCTTAGAGACTGTGTGTCTTGTTGCATATGAGAGGTCAATGATTAAAACTTACGTTGATTCGCGGCATTGATAAGTTCATCTGTAAAGTAAACATGATTACTTTGTTGAGTGATGAACAGATAACAATTGCTCTCTTAGACACCGGCAACCTCATATTATGTGTGTTTATTTTTTTTAACCAGACATTATATCTGAGGTCTGGAGGTGAGTGTTATGTTTCGAACTACATACCTATGTCTGAAGCTAAAAGGTTAATAACATGCATACATATAAACACGCCAGTCTCCCAGAGGAGTGAGCAGAGACTACAGATTTACATCTGCTACGACCCTGACACACCACTTTTGTTTCCTCTACATCCATAAATCTACTCATACCAGCTCTTCTATTCCGGCTCTTCTATATAAGCCCTTTTAATTTGTACCAGTTAATATGATATAGGGTTATTTTTCTAGTGGGCGTGCAATGGCAAAATCCAAAACCATAGGGAATAGCAAAAAATGCTCACTAGTCCCGCGGCCGGTTTGATGAAAACCAACGGTACCATTCGATTTTATTAATTTTTTTTTGTAATAATTTCCCTTGCCTAGAATCAACCCGTTTATTCAAAAAACGCTTTATTTACGTTCTCTGCTGACACAAGTTGACACAGGTATACAACCCGCCGCTTTTTTATCGGATTTTACTCCTCCCGCAAACCTCTATACCAACAAAACCAGTAAACATTTATATTTATTCTTTCTTCAGACATTTCTTGCATGTATTAAAATCTCATCTTCCACTTTCGCTAGTAAGTATAAGATACTAGTTTAGCGCGTAGGTCCCGAAATCAACTTTCAATGAAGAAACGGAACAACATACATACAAGAACCCAGAAAACATTACACTCTTTTTTCAGGAAGTTTTATAAACAGACCTGTTGGCTGGAGAAAGCCAAAATAATGACGTGTTTTTTTTTCAAAATATCTCTTATATAATGTGACTTTCCTTGCCCTTTCTTGAATACAGCCAAATTCATACTGGAGACTCGGTAAGTGGTCAGGACCAAGGTTCAATGACCCTGTTTGCGAAACACGAAGAATCTTTTTTGTGGCTGCGTACTTGTTCAAGAACATCCTTCCATCCATTCATCCGCATGTTTCGTCCACTGCTGAACATAGGCCTTTCCAGGATTTCGCCACTCTTGGCGGTCCTCCTGGAAGAAATGCCCATATGTTCAAGAACAACCACGATTCAATTATTATTCCTATACTAGTCTAAATTTTATTTTGCGTATTTTACAGAAAGGGTCACTCACTGAACCTTGGCCCTGAGCACTTACCGAGTCTCCATTATGAATTTGGCTATATGAACAAAAGTCACCTAATATAGCTATGAAATACATAGTAGTGGAAATAGAAGACTCACTCCAGCTAGGTGCGGAAAGGCTCTGTCGCCTCAGCTTGCTGTTGGCGAATTTGCCCTTGATGGCATGTCTACACCAGTGGTTGGTCTGCACGTAGCTCCAGAGCTTTAGGAACACTATCAAGTAGATTGTGCAAACCGTTGATGTGCCAACTGAAACGATTGACGTGACTTAATAGTAGAGTATGCACTAAGGGAATCAAGCAGTGTCTTATGTCGCGGGCGGCATATTGAACCCTGAGCGTAACGAGGGACTCTAGGGTTAACTCCCGAGCGTAGCGAGTCCTGAGTGAAGCGAGGGGTTCAAGCTGAACAAGACGAAGACAGGCTTTATTCCAGAGGAGCATACTCTACTTTTTACACCTTCAGCGAGACAATAAAAAGCCCGGGCTCCATAAATTAAGTATTTTCGTCATGTACTTTTTCGTATATGTGTTTTGATTTTTCCGGTAGTATATTATTAATAATCTCTAAAGCGTCTGCTATGTGAAACTCTGGATTGGAATCACTATCGCTCGAAATTTTTTAATCAACATGAGTATTGCAATAAAACTCACTGACAATCACAGCACCAAATACCGTCTTTTGTTTCACATTCTTTGTAAACGACCCTCTTTTTTTCCTGCTTATCGTGGCCAGTTCGATTTTCGAACAAACCTCTTTACAATGCCATAAAAGTCTGTTTTTACTTAGTTTTCCACGAGATTCCACACGAATTTGACGTTCCAAATTCAAAGCACTTTATTCCCTAGGGAGTAGAATTTCCTTTATATCCCTTAAGATATAATGCTTTACTTTACGTTGAGGTTGCATGATATGAATTGGACATTGTCGAGCAGGTGGTGTGAAAATGTATTTTTTATACCGGACGTTATTCATAGGTCGGTAGAGTCCGTCTAATGTTAAACTGCACGGCACTCCATCTACGTTTTCATCTATAATTATAACAGTACTACATCGTATTATATTACTATAGTTTTATATTGTAAAATATATACGATACAATTAGAAGTATCCATCCATCAGCCCGTGTTCGTCCACTGCTGGACATAGGCCTTTCCCAAATTTCGCCACTCACAACGTCCTTCAGCAGGCACGAGGTCGGCCTACACTACGCTTTGCTGTACGTGTAGAAGCATAATAATATGATATAATATAGTACTTCTATTAATTAGAGATAAACACGTAGGTGGAGTGGGGTGCAGTTTAAGATTAGATTATCTGTAAAGGCTTATTTACTTAGTTATTTATTTACAGTTGTTATTTGCTACGGTCAAAAAGGACATAATTGCCAACGACCTTGATAAAACCGCGTTAAGAGGCCTGTAGTCGGTGGCTTCTAGTCAGTCGCGCACGGGGTCGCTATGCTCGCTATTTCATTCTACATTCAACTTCGGATTACAGAGCACCGACTGACTGTTATTGGTTACCCCGAACGTTCATTTCCCGAGCTCGTACGTAACTAACCGAACACGGTGGTGTGCGGGGCAAGACAACATTAATGTTTTGAAAAACTCGAGAATGGTTTTGGTTCTTCCTATGATTTCAGGAGAAATATCCCAAAATACGAAATGAAACAAAAATATTTTTGAATAGTATAAAATATACTATGCTGTGAACCTAAAATTATTTCATTTGTTGTATCGCTTCTAGGACATTACGATACATAAACATTCATCAAAATATGTGTAAAATCCAGGACTTTTATACGCTTGTAACTTTTGTATGTATTTGATTTTGATAAATGTTTTAGGTTCTAGTCATGGATATTGTATGGGATATGTTGAAAAAGAAAAAATAATAAGCAAGTACCTATAAATAAGGATATTATCAGTGAACTGCGCTAGTATGGGTATTAGGGCGAGTAGAGTGCCCTTAAGGTCCGGTTTGATTCAGATGCTGTCAGTAAAAAATAAACAGATATTTACTGGGTGTTAAGATGAACTTTTTCATACTCATTTCAACCTATAAATTGGATTATGAAATACAGTGATTAAATTGGTGCAACAACAAAACCCGCTGTGTTTAAAAGTGAACTAGTTAAATGTTCTAACATACATTTTTAAACTAAAGTGATCTATTAGTAAATTGCTTTTCACTTCTAGGGCTTTATCAGTGTTAGAACGAAGGTCACCTTACATTATTTATCAATGTCTTGGCTGAAGTAAACTAAACAGTTTTTTTTTTTAATTTGGCAGCATAGCTGAGCGTGTTACCTGTTGCCAAAAAAATATTAATATTTAGGCAATGACCTTTTTTATTTTAAGTGTGTTATTGTTAAGTCTATTTCATAAGATTGTCTTTTTAATTTTTATACGTGTACTTTATTGTTACATTTTTTTGGCAATAAATCTTGAATAAATTATACAATAAATTAGGCAATAAATCTGTTTTCTTTCTTTCTTTCAAATAGTACAAGATGAGTCAATAGCTAATTATAATGCAAAGGGCAAGAGTCCGTGCGGTTTGATACTCACCGAAACTGAAATCCTGTCCTCTGTAGTGTATAACAGCCACAGGCAATGCAACTACGAAGAGGATATTCATCACTTGCAATAATACGCCAACTTTCTCGGAAAGGACGACCTGAAATAAACAAAGAATTATTCCTGTTTCAACTTAAAATTATTGAGTTTATTGTGGTACAAATGAGCACTTACAACAGCAATCCCCTTTTCTATGAGAAGACTCGTGACTATAGGCACCACACAAACTGTAAAACAGAATAATTAACCTATATCATGTTTATCTGTCACGAGTCATGAGAATTGATCAGTGAGGTGAAACCTACTTTCCACCGACGATTATTAGGCACGTCACAATGTGATAGTTGACTAGCCCATTGGCTAAGCTTTAAAATAAGCAATGCTTATGAATACTTAGAGGTTTACCAAAGTCCTTTACCATTCAGCAACCAAAAGATAAACGAACAAATAACAATTTATGAATAAACTTGTTTGTGGCAAGAATCGAATCTGGGCCCTCTTATTGAAAGCCTGGTATTGGTACAATATAACGAACAAATACTTAAATCGAAAAATTATAGCGAAATCAGAATCGTCCAAAAAGTTCCCCATAAGAGGAAAATGAATCGACAACATTTCATTTAGTTTCATTTTATGTTTTTCTGCATATTTTTGCACCAATTATTTATTTGTAATGTTGTCGATTCTTGATCAGAGTGTACACCAGGTAAATTGGAAAAATGAGTAATTTATTTTAAAAAAACTTATCACTTACATATAAGAAGAATAACAGACGGATATTGATGGCGATTGCCCTCACTATAGCCTGTCAGAACAATTAACCACTCAATAGGGTTAACACGGAATCCATATCTGTAAGATCGAAACATATATAATGTAACATAATTTGTAATAAATAAAGTATAGGTACTAAAGTAAAGATAATGCTAGAAATATAAATAATATTTTAAATTAATCAATGTCAAACCTATGGTTAAGACTTAAATAATTGAACGAGCGAGCGAAGCGAACGAGTTCTCCGAGTCTACTAGATCAATCCGGCGTTTGTATGCATGTATGATTGTTGGACGATAACTTGAGTAAATGACATGAAATTTGGCAAGCGAGTAAATAAAGCAAAAAGAATTTTTAAGTTCAAACATGAGCCAAATGGGTCAAGCGCGAATAGGGCGAACGCGAGTTCACAGTTCAGGGCGAATTCGAATTATACGAATAAAAATAAAAATTGGTAAAGACTTGTTGTCCAAACTTGATGACAAACAATGAAATATGGTATAATGTACTCTTATTTATTGTAATTTTTAGGGTTCCGTAGTACCTGAAAAGTAAAAAGAACCTTTATGGTGAGACTCCGTTGTCCGTCCGTCCGTCCGTATGTCACAGCCTCATAACTTTAGAACCGTTAAAGGTAAAGATCTGAAATTTGCCAGAAAAATAGCATTCACTTGCCTACACAATATGGTGTAAAGAAATTCGATGTTCAAAAAATTTCCAATACAAAAAGGAGAAAAAATATATATACATATATCCTCAAAATACAATATGGGTATCAAATTGTAGATACTAGAGCTGATTATAAAAATATATATTATTATAGGCCATAACTGGCCAATTACAGGAAAACAATAGCGATTAAAAAAAATCAACACAAATGAGAAATATAAAAATAAATGTAAAATAAATATTTTATAAAAATACAATATGGGTATCAAACTGTAGATATTGAAGAGTTGATTATAAAAATATATACTTTTGCTATATTTACTGGCACCGGTTTCGAGAAATCTTTGAAAAACCACAAAAAATGCATGTTCCCCCCCTCTTATTTCCGAAACTGGTGGAACGAAAAAAAATTAAAAGATCATGGTGATTTGGGATTATGTGAAGATTACAGGAAAAATATAGCGGTTAAAAAATTCACGATGGTAAAATGACAAAATTAAATTTTTCATCCTCGAGTTTTATTTTGAGTACGGTATAAAAATATTTGTGTCTCTCTTTTGTGGTACAATCAATTCTTTTTTTTAGTTGTCATAAACAGTTATGGACAGGATTTTAAATACCTTCTTCCTGGCTGTTCCCAAAACTGTCGAATTACGGAACCGTTTTTTTTTTCTAATTAAGACCAGACATCAAGCGCAAACCTTCATACAAAGTAATTACAAAACTGTGACGTGTACATGGAATGTTTTATAATATTTTAGGCTGAGTCCATTGACATCATCTAGATCTAAATTGAGACTAAAATCATTAAATTTGAATCATATCTTAACAACAAACCCCTGAAAACGTAAACATGAAGATTTTTTTACCGAACGTGTAGCTGGACGTGTTTTTATCTTTTTAGGTAAAATTAATAACTTAACCGCATCGAAAATGTTATCTAAAATAATTGTAACCAATAATGTGACGACTACATTTACAGTATTGCCACAAATGTTTTTCCTGGCGCAAATTTCTAATGTTTGTGTTTTCCGAAAACGGTGCGATTGTATTGTCTTCGCAAGTTTCATAAAGCGTGCATGTAACAGCGAAATGAAATAGCATTATATTTGGTCACGCCCAGAACTGAGTTGCTGCGCTCATGTCTATCCTTAAATTAAAAACAGGTTCAACACCATTCAGACACCAAAAAGATTTTTTTGTAGGTATACCTAGAACATCTACTAATAAAATAACATACTTCAAGAAGTTTTCAAGGCACAGCCGGAGTCCGCCAATAGTTAGCATGAGGAAGCCCCAGTTGACCAGCCCTGTGAAGTTGGTGAACTCGGAGCTCCACGAAAACAAGGAGTCTCGGGGTGTGTGGCATCTGGGGAGGGGAGATAAATAAAATGGATGTGTGTTTATCCGAGCTGAATACCGATTTAACATTAAAATATCAATCATAACTTGACCCCAAAATAGGTTTCTGAAAATTTGGTCCATGCCAAAACTTTAATTTTCTGCCATTTGTTCACGAAATATCCACTTTGTTCTACTTCTTAGTATGACACGGGATAATTGTGAAAGATAATGTGAAACTATGTTTCTCCTGGGACACTTACAATAGTGAAAATACCATCCAACTTTATTGTTAAGTGCAAGCAATCTGTTTTTTTGGGGTATATGTTGATTCCGTGGAATATTTGTGTCGATTTGGTGGAACACAACTAATTTGACAGGACTAACTTTATTTTAGGCGTCCTGACCTTGTCTTTTCGATACAGAAAGAAAAAAACAGAATGCTTAAATGAATTAACTTGTGTTACACCGAATCCAATAATATCTCTAACAGTTTCACTTGTATGAACAATCAGTTACTTGGATTGGAATGGATTGGAATGGATTGGCATAACATTGGGTATTGACTACCTTAAGAATAGGACACAGAAAGTAAAAATAGGACATTCTCCTGACATTCTGCATTCCATTAGCGGTAAATCGGATATTTTATATGGTGTCCCACAAGGTAGCGTTTTGGGACCTACTTTGTTCTTGGTGTATATCAACAACCTGTGCAATTTAACACTTGAAAGCGGCCAAGTCTTCTCTTATGCTGACGACACAGCACTAGTATTCTCTGGATCATCATGGAAGGATGACCAATTGACAACTGAATTGGGACTGGCTAGGGTGGCAGACTGGCTAGACACAAATCTCTTAACGTTAAACACCACTAAGACCAAGTTACTCCATTTATAACAACTCACAGCCGGGTACAAACTTTAACATTAAAGTGCATAAATGTAGAACTCTCACAAATGATGATTCCTCGTGTCACAGCATTGATAAAGTAACTAGCACAAAGTATCTGGGAGTCATAATAGACCAGCATCTATCATGGTACCCACATATTGAATTGGTAGGTAATAGAATCAGGAAACTAACCTGGATTTTTAAAAAATTAAGACAATAGAATATATATTGCTTTGGCTCAAGCTATTATAACTTATTGTATTCCAATAAGGGGTGGGGCCTTTAAAACTAAATTTATAGATGTGGAAAGGGCGCAACGTTTTCTTATCAAAGTGATGTATTTTAAGCCACATAGATTCCCCACTGACACCCTGTATACAATTAGTAATGTATTTCTGAGAAAGCTGTACATCCTACATACAGTTATGAGACTGCATAAATGCCTAAAATACGACCACAGTATTCTTAACAAGAGACGACAGCACGCTGTGGCTCCTGCTCATCCAACCAACACTGTGTTTGCTGGGCAACAGTTTGCTGCCCAGTCCTCCCATTTATATAATCAAGTAAATAAAATACTACTTATATACCCTAAAACTATGAAACAAAAAAACTAATTAATACCTGGATCAAGACACTCAACTATGATACTACAGAAGAACTATTGCAGTACATGACATAAAACCTATTTCCGGCACACACACACACACATACACACACCCTGACACACGCCCTTACACACACTCACACACACCCCACCCTCTCACGATATTGTACCAATAACCATTTTTCCTTATGTTTCTTACCCATTTAAATTTTTGTATAAATTTGTCTCTTTTTGTTGTTTTTCATGTGAAATGAACATTTTTGTTATGGACAGCGAGACCTCCTGGTACAGGTATTTTTATACTTAATAGGAGGCCTCAACCTTGTTTTTGTGCTAAGATTTAAGTAATGAAATAAATATTTTTGTATTTTTTTTTGTATTTTGTATTTTAGTTACTATTTAGGTATTTAATATGAATACAGTCACCCCTGAACTTCACCTAGTTTTTGAAGGATGTGATATACATGCATTGTATACGTTTAGCCTTTTGTGGTTCACTGACGTTTAGCATGTTAATAGTCTTATCAAGTTTATACTTTAATCATTTATCGATCGATTGTAATGATAATATAGAGGCAAAGTTTAGGAAACATGTCTGGACTCTAAAATATGGAGCCATGGTTATTTTTATAATTTACAGGTATGTACAGATCGCAAAAATAACCAAATCATAAGCCCTAAAACATTGCAGAAACATTTAGAAACTGATTGGAGAGAAAATAGGGCTCAAAGTCATTTTAAAACGTGTGCAAGCAAACGATATCGGAAGCAATTAAGGATGTCATTTTGTTTGTCTACAGCCAACCGGACGTGCACTACCTGTCAAGGATTTTATAAACAAAAGATTTATACGTTCATTATTTAAATAGTACTACTGCACTTCACAACGAACACAAAAGCAACTTAAACGGCTTTTTGTACAGGTTTAAGAAGTACAGCGGTGTTTTAAGAGCTGTTGTATCTTCTTAGAGATCTATAAAAGCTTTTCGTGCAGCTTACGGCAAGTGTAGCTGTACAAAAGCCGTATATTGGTGACTTGTACCTCATTCTGAAATGAGCCCCTATAAAAGCTGATTGAACCACTATACTACCACCACTTAAGATCTTAAAGTTGTAGAAATTAACTTATGGTAGCCTTTGGCCACATTGCTGGTCTATAAGATGCTGTTTTAACACTTAATGGGGTATAAGAGAGTTACAATAATGCTTTTGTTCTATAGTTGAGTTAGTAAACACCACTGAAGAGGAAATTAAAACTGGTGTTATAAATAGTCATTCTACAGCTCACTCCTTGTCGTATTATTTTGAAGGTTTCTGATTATAACTGATTATTTAGTACGGGTTACTGTTAATAAACGTAATTCTTTTCGCAAATATTTCAAAGTTGTTCAAATTTTTCAGTTTCTTGGACTGCGTAAACCGTAAACAAACCAGAAAAAGAATATGGCCACCAAAAAGTATTTTTGTAATAAACAATAATATAATATACTTAATAAATTATAATTATAACTTAGGGAAACCTTTGTTAATTGAACCCCAAAATTTAATCGTCCGATTGGAGTTCCTAAAACAACAAACAGTATAGGTAAAACATAACACCTTAGGATCTATAAGCTATCAGAATCTACCACTCTACCACTCTTGTAACACCTCGAGTAAAATGTTGGGTTTTTCAAATACTCTTAGTGTTTAAAAAGGGGTAGTATACGGCTGAAGCTCTTGTATCGAAGACGCCATTGATCAAATGAATAGGTTATATTTTGTTCATACTTTATTTCCATATTTTCTCACATAACACCTCAACAAAGCACTCAAATCTCCTACTTTCAACAGAAGCTTGCTTTTATACTTTGTATTCACTGTTAAAACTTCAAATAATATTAGAGTTAATACTGTCTACAGTAATATTTAGGTATATATTTTTTTAAATACGTACGAAGGCGCGTGAAAAATTAGAAAAATGAGACGAAAACCAATATACATACATTTTAACAGTAAACACTGCGTTGCATTACAATATAGCTTTCTAGTCTAGGCATATTATTCTTGATAGTAAACAAAATATGTCTTACCTTAATTGACATATCACACATCATACAAGCAAACGACATGACACTTTGAATAAAATTTAAATAAAACACAACTACACCACCAGAAACGATCCACAGTGGTGGTACAAACAGAAAAAAAAAAGGTAAACTAGCGCTTTTACCTGGTCCACATAGACCCTTAATAGCGCCTAAGTATTACTATAACTCAATACTACCACTGTTCAAGCGCTTTTGTATGGCTATTGTACTATTGTAGAGCAATTATTGCTCTACAGTTGTGTTATTAGGCACCCCTTTTGGGGGTACAGCGGCTGTGTAGCTAGCTATACCGCTTTATACTACAGCCTTTAATGGTATAAGAATTAGCTATACAGCTTTTGTAACAACAGCTGGTGTTGCTTGGGTTGTAATAAGTAGAAGTAATCATCATTGCTTTTAATAATTTGAATGTGTGTTTGTCTGATTCAAATTCCGGTTCAAAGCTCCTCACATCCAGATTTAATTTTTCTATACCGCAATGACATAATGTTTTATGAGCTGACATATTAAAATACTTTGAAAAATTACACTCAAGTTGTTGACTACAAGTCAACTGTTTTACTGATTGACAACAATGATGAACACTCATGATAGTCAGCCTAACAAGGATAAACAATATAGTAACATGTATTCTGTGAAAATTTCAAATGGCTGGCTACCTACGATGGCTGAAGCTGTTACAACATACTGCCCAACAGCAAAGGCTTAATACTAGGGTCCGGAACCTTAAAAATTATTTATAATCAAGGCCGGGAAAAACGGCCATTATCAAAATCAATCAAAATCAAAATATTTATTTTGTAAAATAGATACATAAAGTATACTTTCTACAAGTCAAAGTTAATCTTTACAATAAATATCTTTAGAATAAAAAAATATAAAAAATAATATGTATATACTAATAAGGGAAATACATACAATGTTATGTCATGCTCTGTGTTTATTTTTGTTCTCAATATCTTTGATTATAATACTATTACTATTATTATTATCATTGCATTGATTAAAATAAAATCTGGGTTTTCTTTTAAGTATTGCTTGAAATTTTGTAATAAGTGTACATCCAAAACTTCCTGATACTTCTATGACTTTTATACAGGTTGTTAGGAAAAGTACTTCGTTCCTTTAAACCACGTGTGCTATAGGTATAACAATAGTACATTACAACACGAGAGCGATGAAACGTTTTCTGACGAGTGTGAGTTTGCGGCACGAGCCGAAGGTGAGTGCTGCAATCACACGAGTCGAGAAAAAGTTTCTCACATGAGTTTCGTATAATATTTTATAGCACAAGTGCGGAAAATGCCAACTTTACGCAAGCGCAGCGTGCGTAAAGCGGTCATTTTACACACGGTGTGCTATAAAGTATGTTAAGCGTGTTTAATTTTATTTTTTTATATAAAAAAAAACAAACATTTTACTATACACGGCACGGCATGTGGCCCAAGAAATGCAGAACAGGTTTTTTTTTTTTAAAACTTAAATGTTTATTTGAATCTTAAATGCGATTGAACAAAAAAATGAGGTAACTTTATGAAATTTTACAAAGTTACAAAACAATCACTAAACTCAAAGTAAAATAAAAATGTTTTTGAAGAAATTTTCAAAATGAAGCTTTTCCACTTAAAGTTAATAGCTGGCCCTGATGACCGCCTGCATGCGATCAGGCATGCTGTGGATTATGTTTTTAATGTCCACCTGGGGTATTTCTTCCCAGGCGGCCACCAGAGCTGTTTTCAACTGATTGATAATCTCTAGAGGGTTGGGTCTGGCTCGAATGCGTCTTTTAAGCATTTCCCAGACATGTTCTATGGGATTCATGTCTGGGCTCCGTGCTGGCCACTGCAATTTTGTGATTCTCACCTCTGACAGGTAATTATTCACACAGCATGCTGTGTGAGGTCGGGCATTGTCTTGCATTAAGATGAAATCTTTGCTTCTGATGAATCCCATGAATGGCAAAACATGTTCTTGGAGAATATCTTCAATGTATCACACTGCTGTTAAACGGTTTGCAACTACTGTCAACTCTGTACGTGCGTCTGAACAGATCCCTCCCCAAAATTACAGGCTTAGGAAAAAACATTAACATAGTTTTTAGGATAAGTTAATGTTTGGGCGGTAAGCAATACAATAAATACATTAAAAATGTTCTCCGTGAAGAGTAGTGGGTTGAAAATTATAAATTGCTGAAATGAGCTTGGGCCTTACGAGGATAAGGGCTCTGTTTTTCCCTCTTGAGGTACGGAACCCTACAAAAAAACAAAAGTTATAACTTGAATCCTTCTGGCTTCTGAAAGTTACATGTTTTATAACATATTGGTAAACAATCCTTACAAGTATAAAAATATGAAATATGTAGCAAGTAGGAAATAATTAAATGTAGAGCTGAAAAATATTATACAGCAACCCTCAGACCAAATAAAAAGTCAAGACGTAGAATGTAATGGGTAAAGCAGGCCAAAAGTGAAACAGTCTCGTGTTCATACACGGCTTCATACTAACACAGCAATCTGTCTCAGTTTTTACTTGGCGGCAACACTCACTAAGTACACACATATTTACAAAACTGGCTTCACGTCAATGTTGACAGCGCTCCGTCCTGAGTTTTTATTTGGTCTGAGCAGCAACCTAAAAGCTTGGTCTATCGGCTGCACCAATATGTTTCCTTGTGCCTTCTTTTTTTACAAGTTAAATCATAACCGAACAACCATTGTTTTACACGATAGTCCGGTTAGGTTATAGATAAGGGGCCACCAAAGAAAATTTGAGGCCGGTCACCGAACTAGTAAACTTTTTTGTCCCCCCTTCGACACTGTAGCTAGCCTTACAGTGCGAATGTACAAGCGAAACGTACTTACGGCTTATCAAACTGTAGTTTTCGAGCCTTCTTTTCCTTTTCGGTAATTTCTTCAGCAGAGCTAACACTCTGGGCTCTTCTGTATCTCAGAGCCTTTTCTTCGGCTTCGGTAGACATTGGAACTCTTTCGAAACCAACACAAATTTTCCTAAATCTATCTCCGTCTACTGTTTTCACAATCACAAAGTACCTAAGTAATTTGTACTTCTACCTCGTAAATTTTCTTACGCCATTGAGCACAAATTTTAAAGAGATACTAAGGATTAAGGAACCGTTTCAGAACGTGCGATGGTAGTGCGAAATTTCACTCGTTTAATAAAATGAGACAGAGCTAAATACAAGAAAGAGAGAGAACATCTGGTTTTGAAACGTTTGTGAGTGATTCCAGTGAGAAAAACCTTTTACAACGCGTCTGGGTGACAAACGTCAGTCTCAAATCTAATTCAAGGGCGGGAAACTGAAATTGCCTTTTGTAGTCACAAAAGAAAATGATTATAGATAAATGAGCTCTCTTACGAGCCTAATGCAACTTTCACAATAATAATTTTCACTTTTTTCCCTTTAAAAATGATGTGTACATTTTTAAAGTTTTGAATTTTGTCCAAACCCGGCAAAACTCGGAGATGACAACTGTCAGGCGAACTTTAACGGTACCCAGGGCTGAGTTCAGTTTGATCGCTCGCTCACGCCCGGCGATCATGACATCTCTTTTGCACGCGTTGATTTTGTGTATGCTAACCTGCTGTCAGTCAGAGCCGTCTTTACCTATAGTGCAGGGTGTGCAGCGCACACGGGCGCAGGGTCTTAGGGGGCGCCGAACGCCGCTCGCGATACTTGCAAAGAAAGAGCATGGTCACTCGCGGCGACCCAGTGCTCTCAAAGACCCTGCGCCCGGGCCCGTGTTAAGCCGGTGTTATAGTCGAACCGTAGCCAGGGCCCAGTCTCTATTGAATGAATGAATGAATGAATGAATGAATGAATAAACACTTTATTGCACACAGAACAAGATATTTACAAATATACAAAGAACAGACAGAAGGCAAGGGCGGACTTATTCCTAAAAGGAATTTCTTCCAGTCAACCTTCAGTCTATTATCCTAGCATTAAGGCTACTGTCTAGCTAGATGCCATCTGCATTTTCGCGGACATCGAAACGTTAGATCACTGTATGATTTTTACACTTTGACACTACACAATAACTTTTGTTTCAACGTGGAAACAAAAAAGTTGTGCCTTAATATTCTTGTAACCCCTCCCTTCCTAAAAATGCTTTTTAGTTGTGCACTTAAGATTGCAACATTTGCACTTGAATTTCCGTTCATTGGTGAAAATGTAACTGTAAGTATTCCATTTTGACCGCGCGCCTACTAGAGGGCGCCAGGGTTATGATTGCACACAGGCGCTACATGGGCTAAAGACGGCTCTGCTGTCAGTGATGAGCGGCCGATCAAACTGAACGCGGCCTAGACAGCGTTAGAATTCGCACTAGCCAGTGTGATTTTTCGCATCACTCGGAAGCGTTTCAAAACACTTCCGAGCAACTGTCAGGTAACAGTTCGGTTACCTTCGGTTTAACTCGGGTAAATTTTTGAACGGTCTAGGGTGAATTTCGCATCACTCCAAGTGAAAATCACTCGTTTTCAAACGTTTCCCGGAACGGAGCGTTAAAAAATTAACCCGAGTTAAACCTAGGGTAACCGAACTGTTACCTACCTGACAGATGCACGAAAGTATTTTGAAACGCTTCGGAATAATGTGAAAATCACACTGGGCCACCCGATTGGTGCAACCAGATTTTTTTTTCTCTTGCTCCTATATTTATCTGTCTCTTTCTAATAAACGAGTGAAATTTCGCACTATGATCGCGCGTTCTGAAATGCTTCCTAATAGAATAAAGTTTTCCTCCCTCTGTATTGCCAGATGCATTCACAGATCGGATAAACTAGTACCTTTTAACTTTTTTTTTATTTAAAAAAAAATATATATAAGTATTCTAATCTAACTGAATTATGGGTTCTGCTTTCGCGTTTGTAGGTGAACAGACGTCTTAGTGGAGTTTCGCGAAATTTTTGGCCATTTCCTATGAAATCTCTTCTTCTTGTGCTGTACTTGTAATTATATGTGTTGGTGGTGGTAAATTTTGTATTTTTTGTAAGTATTACTTGGTTTTTGGATAACAATAATTGTTTTTAAAAGAAAGGACTTTTGAGGTTACCATTCCGTGATGGATACCTCCGATCCTCCTGAACCGGACCCTCCGGATGGTTCACCCAACTCTCCTGATTTGTTCTCCCAACTTACTACTGAATTAGAGTCGGACAAAAGTAGAAAACGACCTGCGCCTGGTTCTGAGAATCAGTTGCTTAAACGTTCGGTCGCTAACCCTGCAATGGCGTCTATACAGACTACATTCGTTCACCCTAGCTTTGGGGGCGACAAACTATATGATGCTAAAGACTTGGGCCCATTTATAGTGCATGTATCTCGTGAGGAAGCAGACCCATCGGCTGGTACCTCCATTAGACCTATCAAGTTTGGCAAATTTTTGGTTGACAATAAGTTCACAAATATCAAAATGGATGGCATAAAAAGTGTGGGACGTAATAGGATCTCTGTCGAGTTTAAATCTGGGCAGGATGCTAATAATTTTGTAGAGGATTCCTCACTAAAATCTCACAAATATATTGCTCAGATCCCTTCATACAACATTACCCGGATGGGCCTTGTGAAAAATGTTCCATTAGACTGGTCCATGGATGAGTTTGTGGAGTCAGTCGAGCTCCCTGAGGCCTGTGGTCTTATATTAAAGGCTAGACGTCTCAATAGAAAAGTTTTAACAGATGGTACACCTTCCTGGATCCCCACTCAATCTGTTGTGCTAACATTTAGAGGCCAGATCCTCCTTAATAGAATATTTTGTTTCTACACCAACTATCCAGTGTCTGAGTTGTTGTAGATTTGGTCATATTGGAGCACAGTGACGTTCCAAACCTCGGTGCTTTCGCTGTGCCCAGCCTCACATAGGACAGGGATGCAAGGTCCCTGAAGATCAGGCTACGTGTATTTATTGCTCGGGGTCTCACTTTTCAACCAATAAAATTTGCCCAGAGCAAAACCGACAGAAATCCATCAAAATGGTCATGTCGCAGGAAAGTGTTTCATACGCAGATGCCTTTTCTAGGTTCGCAGCAGTCCGTAGACCTTATGTGGAACTCGCACAAGAAATTCCATCTTCAGGCCCAGATTTTCCTCCTTCGCAATTGGGCTCTTTCTCAAGGGCCGTCAGCTCCTCATATAAAAAGACTGTTTTCACCCCTCCTCGTCCCAGACCAGCTATGAGTAAGGGTTATGATCATGTGGCTCATTCGGAAATTATTTCCATGGTACCTTCAGCTCAATCTAATGGTTGTGCTTTACAATCCCCCAAAATTTCCCCAAATGACAACCTCATGGAGCTATTGTTAGCTACCCTGATAAATATAATTTCAAAGTGTAGTGATTCTACTGTACCGTCCAACGTTGCCTCAAAATTAAATGAAATCTTTCTGCTTATTAATAACCATGGCTCTGGTGGACGCGACGGTAGATCATCTTCTCCAGTGGAACACTAGAAGTGTTTCCACAAAAAAATCTGATCTGTTGTATTTAATTAACAAACACAGCCCGGTTGTCATTGCCGTCTCGGAGACTTGGTTGGCTCCGGGTTTCCGTTTTAGGATCCCAGGCTATTCTTGTCTCCGGGATGACAGAGATGACGGATATGCGGGTTCTGCAATCTTTGTCAGGCGTTGCCTGAATTTTTCTCAAATTCTCCTTCCCCCTCACAGTCAAGAAATTAATGCTGTAGCCATTAAATTTCGTAATATGTCAATCCTATCGATTTATATAGCAGATCCAAAAACATCTGTTATTCCAGAGCTTTTCTCTATAATCTCATCTCTGCCCAACCCTATTATTGTTATGGGTGACTTTAATGGTCATCACATCTCATGGTCATATAAGACTGACTGTTTTGGTAGTGATCTTGTGGAAATGTTTGACTTGCTTAATGTGTGCATCTTGAATGATGGTACTCCTACTCGTCGTGCTCGACCTACTGAGAATTCTGGTAGTGCTGTTGATATATCTCTATGCTCCCCTTCTCTTTCTTCTGTTTTGAACTGGAAAGTTCTTCCCCTCACTTATGGTAGTGATCATTTTCCCATTCTGATTTCTATTCCTAATTCCTCTGTAACTCATAGCAATGATTCTCCACTATTAAAATATAGACTCAATAAGGCTGACTGGGCGAGTTTTTCTTCCTCTGTTAGTGGAAAAATTTCATCTCTTTCCCCCACTTCCAGTTCTAACTTCCTGGCTAATTACTCTGAATTTGCAGGAATCCTTACTTCTTGTGATAATGAGCACATTCCTATCAAAAATCCTTCACGTCGTAAACTCTTTTCCCCTTGGTGGGATCCAGAATGCACTGCTGCTGTTAGGAAAAGAACCTTGGCAGAAAAGGGTTATAATGCTGACATGTCAATGAACAACTTTCTAGCATATCAACAAGCTGCAGCTCAGGCTAAAAGACTATTGTCCAAGAAAAAGAAGGAGGGATGGAACCGTTTTTGTGAGAATTTGTCTCCACGTACTCCGGTTTCTCTAGTCTGGCGCAGCATAAGAAGATTTCGTGGATCTCTTAACGCTCAAAATATATCATCCAATGATCCTGATTCTTGGATAACGGCTTTTGCTGATCGTCTGGCTCCCCCTGGTCCTCCATGCACTCCCCTTTTTTCCTCCTTCTCTGTGATGCCTTCTCAATCTAGTCTCTACAACAGTTTGGACTCAATGAATTCTCCTTTCTCTTTTATTGAACTTCAACTAGCTTTGGACGGCCTTATTGATTCCACTCCAGGTTTGGATAATATCCCTTATTCTTTTATTATCAATACTTCTGATACGTCAAAAATGTTTTTCCTAGATTTAATTAATAACTTTTTTGAAAGTGGGGTCACTCCCGTGGAATAGCACTCTCAGATTATTCTTCCTATTTTAAAATCAGGTAAGGATCCTTCTGATCCTCCCTCTCACAGACCAGTTGCGCTATCTTGCTGTTTAGCCAAATCTTTAGAACATATGATAAAGAATCGCCTGGAATGGTTAGTGGAGAACCGGGGACAGCTTGCCAAATCCCAGTACGGATTTCGTAAAGGTATGAGTACTCTAGACAGCCTGAGTATCCTGACAACGGATATTCGTACATCTTTTAAAAAACAAGAATATCTGATTGGTGTATTTCTGGACATATCCTCGGCTTATGATAATGTTCTCCTTCCAGTACTCAGGCAAAAACTGCATCAGCTGAGTATACCTGTGAAGCTGATAAGAATCATATGTAGCCTACTTATGGATAGATCAATTTATATTAAATTAAACAACTTCCTTCTTCCACCTAGGAATGTTATATAATTGAAGTTATATAAGCCTCTCTAAAATTCCTAATCGTCTTGTTAAATTACATATTAATCCCCCATTTCATATCCCGTATGAGGCTTTAACTTTTGTCCCAATGGTAATCATGAATTTTGGCATTCAAAAGGATTCGTTAGGGGCTGACAGAACCTTTCATCGAATTTTGGAGAAGGACTGGCAGGGTTGGCTGACCATGTTTACTGACGCTTCCAAGTTAGCTGATGTGGGTAATGTTGGTGCCGCTGTCTGGATACCTAGATACAAAATTATTCTGAGCTTCAAATGTCCCCCCGAAGCCTCGGTATTCACTGGTGAAGCTATTGCAATTTTGGAAGCTGTTTCTTACGCAAATTCTCATAAATTAAATAATACAATAATATTTTCTGACTCTTTAAGTTGTCTCCATTCCATACTGGCAAATCCTTTTAAAAACAAATCTCGTTTTCCTATAATCCTTCAGATTAGGGAAGCACTTTTTCGGTGTAAGGAACAGAATCTTGACATTGTCTTAGCTTGGATTCCTGGACATAGTGGCATACCTGGTAACGAAGTAGTTGATTCCTACGCGAAGAGTGCCGTTACATTGGGTGTTTCCTCGCACTTCCATATTTATCATCATGATATTCTGCGTTTGGCCAAAACTAACCTTGATGAAGCTTGGTCCAAGGCTTGGATTGAATCCCAGAAGTTCAAGGCTAAACATTATGCTGGAATTCAACCTGTAATACCAAAACGGCCGTGGTTTTATAAATACCGCGATGTTGATAAGTTACAGACATCTATAGTTTGTCGTCTCCGACTGGGACACGTTTGTTCTCCTGTGTTTTTGGCGAAAATCAGGGTAAGGGACCATTCCTTGTGTGAGTGTGGTTTAGATGAGGGTACAGTAGATCACATTTTTTTTGATTGCCAAAAACTGAAATTCTCGTTGTACGATATCCTCCCTACTGATATCCCTCGCCCCGTCAATTTCAACTTTTTGCTGACCTTTGTAAATAGTCCCTTTGTGTATACATTATGTAAGTTTATTAAGGTAAATAATATTAAACTTTGAATATTTATTTACGTATTGTTTTGTGGTGATTTATTGTTTGTTGTTTGTTTTATTTATAAATAGAACAAACAATCTATCTTTACTAACATGGTTGTAGTTATTGTATACTGTTTGTGCTGTCCAATTTTATGTAGGTATTGTGATGTCCTTTGTTTTAGGTACTCGCATTGAAGATAGTGATAAAATTAAAAAAAAATAAAAAAAACTCGCCGTTCTGCCCACAGTGCGTTTTTTTGCTTATAACTCGACATTGGCGGAACTAATGTGCGGAGACACATTAACTGAAGCCAGATAAAACGGCATTGAATTGAACTGAATTATGTTCTATCAAAAGAAGCAAAACATGATAATACACCCAAAGAGAATATAATATACTACACCTACTTACCTTATCCAGTCAAGTTATGTACTTTGTTCTGCTTATTTTAAAAAGCAAGGGAATAGGTTTCAAAACAAAACAAAAGAACAAAGAATATATACAAATTAATAAAATTGTCGTATTATTTGAAAAATTAATGTAATTACTAAAATTTAAAACATAATAAATAAAAATAACATAAAAAAACATAAAAAAAACAAAAATTTGCAACGAACGAACGAATTATTATTATTATGTAGGTACACTTTTCAGTCACGGGCCCATAGGGACCCGGTCATTTGAAAGGCATTCATGGGGCCGAAGCCAACATTGAAGAGGCCTTAGTACCATTTAATCTAAATGTGAAATGGCCGCATCTATGGAGGCCTCTCCCTCAATGTACCATTGGGATACACTAACGGACAGTCCCCCATAGTTGCCAAACTATTGCCAGAAAGGAAGACTTTGAGTGGGCTATATGGATGGGATGCTAAATGGGCCGGATAACAGGGCTATAGAGTGAGATAACGGACATCTGCCTCAAAAATCTCTCACAAATTTAAGTCTGGCAGATGGTGACTTGCTGCTTGATGACTACCCAGAAGGATAGCCATTGTGGGCCGCCTATCTAGCCACCATGGGGCGGCCAGGGGGCAACACTATGTAAGCAGCTAAGGTTGTCGAGAGGTGAGTCTGCGGGGCGCAAGATCCTTATACAGTCAAGTGCCCCCGGCGTTATGACATTTTACACTTCCAACCTGGAGCATAGGTTCCGCTCTTGCGACTCCACTCTGGCCGGTTGGTTAAGGCAAGCACAGAGGTGGGGAGGTGTGTCACTGTGTGTATGTGTGTGTAAGTGCATGTGTGTGTGTTTCCCCTGGAGTTTGGGTCCGAGGTGTCGCCACTCACCATCGGCTCGCCACAAGCCGCCCTGCGGTGACTGCTTGCACTGTACGTACTAGAGGGCGAAGGGGTCGTCACACCCCGACGCCATCTGGACGCACCAGTGGGCGGTGGGGTCGTCACTTCCCTATTATTATTATTATTAGATTTGTCTATATAATTATTTCAATAGTAAATAATTTATCATCAACCTCTAGGCTGCAGCAAGAGTTTTTACCAATCAGTTGCTTTTGTATATTGGCTAAGTGTCACAAAAATTATACATTTGCAAAAAAAAAAGTGTCCTACAGACATATGTTTTTACAACTTATCTGTTTTTTCATTTTTGGAAAGTTGAAATTTTTTTCTGTTAGAATGGTTTGTTATCCATGTATGATGATAATTTTGTAATTATCAAGTTGTCCGTCATCAAATTATAAAAATAAATAATTTAAACCTTGTTTTCGTCTCTCCATACAAATTGAGCTCGTCCCATTACCAGATTAAACAAAACAAATGTTGCTTATTCTTACTCTATGCTCTTTTGAAGAAAATTTTGTATTAGAATCGTTAGAAGACACATGCAGCTTGTATAATTATAATGATTGGTAATTTTGGAAGCCCAATAATCTTTTTAAATAAAGTATCTGTTGCTTAGATGTAGGATTCTTCGAATCATGTTCATAAAGGCTTAATCACATGGACATTTATTGATGACGCTATATTTTGGTATACAAATGTGGGTAAAGAAAAATTCGAATAAAATTTTGTTTATTTTTGATAATTGAAGTTTAATTTCAAAATTAAGAGCCGTATTAAAGGATTATTAATTTAAAGAAACTAATTGAAAATTTCATATAACAGTGTTATGTAAAAAATACTTAGGTATTTAGGTTTATTACGGTAGTAATTTGACAGAATTTAAATTTAAGCCTTTAATTTTTTAAATAGTTCAATTAATTCATATAAATTAATTTGAGACGGAGTTGTTAAAGACTTAACCGTGTTTATTATTTTTACAATGCATGCATCCTTATATTTACACTTGGACAACATTTGTGACATTTATACAACGATACCTCTGAGCAACAAACTTGAACATCTGCGTTACTACGGTACACTTTTTTTGAAACTTATAGCCTATTATATGTAGGCCTTAACGTCGTTGTATATTGCAAGCTGTTTGCATTCTCTTTTGTCCATGGTCTTGTAGTGGGTTCCGAGTTCCGAGTCACGACATAATCGATAATATCGCGTCTATCGTCATCCTGAGTCACTGATGGTCGTGCGGTGCAGCGCGGCGCGCGTGAGTAGTTTGATGGTACTTTTAGTACTGTCAGCGCCATTCGAAACCCGGCCTTACGTACCGTAATACACGTTGCCATATGAATGAGATAATTCTGTGTAAAAATCTGTATCCACTGCTAATCTGTATTCCATATAAAAAATCTGTATAAATACGGAGAAATCTGCATATATGGCAACGCTGTCCACAGATCATCTAAAGGTACTCTGTGACTGTGATCTAAACCATAAAAGCCGATTTTGAAGGTTTTAAGGGCTGTCCGAGATATTATGATATGGGTGGCAGTTCAAAGTTGACAGTTACAGTGATGTACCCTAACGAAATATAATCGTTTTTTTTTAGTATCGGGAAAGTTAACTAGGGCTATCAAATCGATTTTTTATTTGATTGATCTTTGATGATCAGGGCTGTAGCTAGAGTCGAATTTGAGGTAGGGCAGCATCGGTTAAATTTAGGAAATTATGTATGGAAATATACACAGGAAAGTTATTGCAGCACAAAATTAACCTTTCAAAATTGAAGATTGTAGTTTTGTTATGAAAATTGATCAGTGTTAAATCGTTTATTTCACAAAACATGTATTTTTAAGGTAGGGCATTGTGATTTCAAGGTAGGGCATTGCCCCACAATGCCCCCCCGTAGCTACGGCCATGTTGATGATCCAAACTATTTTTTGTTAATAACTAAATTAGTTAAATTAAACGAACCAATAACTCCAGAGCTTGAGAGTAAGCGTAAAGCAACCGCAACGAAACCACATACCGCATACAAGATGTACTCATACTGACGCGATCCCATTGATGGCCGCACCGATTCATCGATATATTTTCGATTATGTAGTGTCCGTACCTACGGGTTAGCGTTCCGATCCACGCATCACGTAGCAAAAAGACATTATTATTTACTGAATCTTTTCTTCGTTAAATTTAACGAATACACTGAGATTTTTATTCCGATTTATAGAGGCATTATTTATTGTGTTTTTGCAATAATTATTTAAATTATTTCTAAAACCTATTATTTTTTTGTGCCTGGGTGTATGTAGTATGTTGTGAGTAGTATAGGTGAAACGGAAAATTACGAATTGTCACCCATACCATGATATCTCGGACAGCCTATAATTACTTACTAAAAAACCACAGACATGCAGACCAAACATTAATAGTAAACGCATAGTCGACTTGAAGCAATTTTAGCTCAATGAGTTACGGGCTCTTTTAGATATAAATATTGCTTGTTTCCAAACAAAATAAATACGAGAGATTAGTTTAGGTCTTAACAAATATGTTTCAAACGTAAGCCAGCCAAAACAAGTTTCTTCGTACCATGTAGCTTAAATGTCACTTGGTTTTTGTATGGAAACTTACCAACACTATTAAATCCTTAGGTTTAGTCTGTATGTCTGTGTAAAAAACGTAATTTTAAGTGTCTGAACTATATATTGCTATTCTGAAGGGCACACCAACTAAAATTAGCAAGCCTTTTAAACGCTCTTAAATCAAACAATTTTTTAAATTCAATCAAATGTCAACTCTAAAATGTGCCTTGAAATTACCAAAACAAGTTAAAATCACTAAGTTGAGTAAATTATGGCTGTCAAACTAAAATTTTAGTTTTCGTTTATAAAATGGTGACTTGAAAATGGCTCTTCGTTTTAACCATACTAAAGTTTATTATTAGACTTGCTAATTTTAGTTGGTGTGCCCTTCAGAATAGCAAAGTATAGTCCTGTCACTTAAAATTACGTTTTTTAGTAAGTTTCTTAGCATAAAATTAAAACCTTCAAAATCGGCTATAATGACAGATTATTGCTTGCAAGCAAGTCTTAAGGGATATATTTATTATACCTACTATATTACTCTAAGTTGCGAGTGAATTATATGAAATGTTGCAAAATGACGGTTTTTTATCTAACAGCCCGCCGCCGTAAGTGTTTCAAAAAACTATACAAAAAATATAATTAGAACTGAACATGTGCAATAATATAAAAGGTGGCCTAAAGGTTGTTGAAACCAGACCATAAAATAAAATAAAAAATTCAATGCACTTGAGGAAGTTTCTGACGAGCGTCTCGATCCAGTAGGTACAGCATCTCGGTTTTCCTTTCCTTGGCCCTCTCTCTTCATCGCTTCGTATAATTTTATCAGCCCAACTTAAATATAGATTGTTTTCATATATTTCCCGTATCAAATTTGTTTCATCATATAATATTGTTTTTATAAAGATTAGATATGACTTGTAAAATGTATACTTTACGTTTCACCGATTTTACAAAATAAACAATTAGATATGATTTGATTTATTTTTATTATGAAATAAAAAATATTGTACAATAATTTTTTGTTTTTTTTTCTTATAGGCATGTGAATATTGTTTCTTTATATTAAATAATGCTATAAGCAGTGAGTGAATTGCGTTCACTGGCTGTATTTAAATTGTAACTCAAATTAACAGTATCATTTTGGACACATAAAAAATTACTTTTGGTATTACCTAAATGGTAAGAGATTTTAAAGACTTTTTATTTAGTTCAAGTTTCTTTTTAATTAATAAACAATAAATTTTATCCCGTTATTGTTAATAATATGTAAACTTATTCTAAGCAATATGATAATAAGCTTTAAAAAAATAATCTCAAAGTCTAAAACACCGGGCAGGGCTGAATAAAGCATGGGCTGCATAAACCTTAGTATCTACAATATAAAGAAAAGCGCATCCAAATCTGTCCACCAGTTCCGTATTTAAGAGGGAATATACCTAAGCTACGCATAGTACCTAAAGGTTTCAAAAAATTTACCCTAATATTACCTATTTAATTTTCTATATGTAGGTACCGCAATGATAAAATGTTAACTTATTATGTAGGTACTATTGCACCTAATGTTTCAGTCAACCACCGCAATCTAATATGTATACATAAACTACATAAAGATTTTCTATTTCGTTTACAGCATTCTTAGATGAAATAAAAAGACGCACAAAAACGTGCAGTTCTTTCAACGAAACAAGTCTGTCAAATCGATCAATAAAATATTCGAAAACTTTGGAGGAAATGCTTTGTTCTGAGATGCACAACGAGCGATCATGAGCAATGTTATTTAAAAAAACAGCCAAGGTGCAATACTCCCGCTATGTTTCCCGTTTTAACCTAGCTTTTTTGTGTAAATCTTTTGCGATTTTCAAGAGTTTTCACTTGTTTTGGAGCACAGTGTCAAGGTTTACGTCAATAATGTGCATTTTTGGGTTATTGTTTATTGGCTGGGATGTAATCAAAGCAAAACAAATAAAATAAAATAAAATATTGGCTGGTTTTTTTTTATATATTTTTTAAAGGTTTACTTTAGATTAAAAGCTTAAATTCAAAATATCTCAGAAATGGTTCACTTTTGCATAAGCCATTATATAGTCGAATCGACTGCAATTGTTTTCTTCTACAACCCCTTCAAAGGATTGCATCTAATTACCAATCATTCTGTATATCTTATTGACTTAAATTTGACCCGGTTAAAGATCGATAATGAATTATCGACTTAATCCCATCACTATTTATTTTTTTCAGTGACTGGCAACACTCCATCTGTCAATGAGCGATTTTCCGACAGGCGGAAATCGAGAAAAAAAACTTAGTTCCAAATGTCCCAATAGATGGCGCTGATAAGCCTTCGGTTTTTTTTTAAATGGATTACCTACTCAGAAGAAGTACAGGCTCTATGATTACCTACCTAATATTTGGTCGTAAGTAGAGATGGGTGGTGGATAAAAACTCAAATGATAAAAACTCAGTTTTTATCAATTTTTGGATAAATACTCGTATTTTTCCGTTTCTATCTGATAAAAACTCAAAACGTAGGATAAATACTTTTTCTATGGAAATTTGAAAAAAAAACTGCAATCGCCATTGTAATAATATTCTTTAGGCATGCACGAGGAAGAGAATAAGCTACATTATGCTCATGATTTGGTCATAAAATCTGACTCAAGACATGGAAAATATAAATCTAATCATAAAAGTGGAAGAACTATCGACGTTACGACATAATCCTCTGAATTTTCAAAATAATTTATCTAGCTAAGTTAAGTACTTTGAATGGACAGTTTCTTAGGCGTTTTTCGACCTTATTAACATTCATTTTTTTTGGTTAAATTCAGCTTCCACGTAGTACTGAGTATATAAGAATGAAAAAACAAAGGGGCTTAAAAATGTTAATAAGGGCGAAATTTGTTTGATACCTTAGATATGACGTCCAAGTAATCTAGACAGTTTCTAAGGTGTCAAACGAATTTCGACCTTATTGGCATTGATGTTTTTTGTTATACCGGGTGTAAAAGCAAAGGCAAGAATCCTTTAAGGGTGTGTTAGTATGACCGGTAAAGATATTATTTTAAATACTTGGATCTCTAAATAAAGTACTAGTACCTCACAATAGATGATTTTCTTTACTCAAAATACACTAATCGCGTGGATACCCTCACTGTCGCCGGCCCCGCGGATGAGGGGTGCGGGTTGCGGGGTGCAATTAGGTGTGTGGAGAAGCCGGTGAGCTTCGAAGCCATAGTATTTTCTGACAGCTCATTAAAAAAAAACTTGGTTCCCGGTTTACTCGAAAGATGGCGCTAACCAGACATGGACTTGAGTGTTGCCAATGATCAAGGCGGTTCTGATGAATGTTGTCAGCTTTAAATAATTCTAATTTCCTTTGGCCCAAATTCCCTAGTAACGGCGCTTGGGGCAGCCACCAATGTGAACGGGTTATGCGGGGCACGTGAGTTGTCCTCAAGTTGTCCGATGAACACTGCTGGCGTATGGACGCGTGCATTCGTGTGCGCGATCGTGCGGTTTCAGTGGGAGGACTTCATCTCCGGCACTCTATCTGGATATTAAAGGAGACAACCCGACGCTAGAGGTGTTGTCCGGGTCACCCGTCCGCGTAGGAATTATCGAAAGCCACAAGGACAAGATAGCGTGTGGAAAAAGGGTTTGGCGTAATTATATTTCGTGCATTTTTATTCCGCGAGGTGAGCGTGCGAGCAGCTCCGAGTACCTCCTTGGATAATGAGGGAGCCAGCTTCTCTGGCGGGTCCAACAACACATAGTTGAGTCAATCATGTCGTATATTGTTTGTCGACGGATGAGCAGCGCTTGGTTCTGCTCGGTGCTATCCTGTCTTGATTCTTGATTAAGGCGTCATCGTTGCTTACACAGGTAGGCAAAGCGTCGGATGAGGAGGGCATGATGTCGGGTGACCTGTGCCTGTTGCGGTAGAACGTGATGATCACAGGTACTGTTGTTAGTTGACAATGGTCGATAACATCAGCGGTGAGATCCATTGCCCTTAAGTGGGAAAGTGATCACTTGAATTCATTCTTGAATAAAGTACGAGTTGAAGTTACAGAATTTCTTTCAAATTTTTCTTTCATAACCTTGAGTTTCCACAAGCAGTTATAACTATTATATTTATCCATCCATCCATCCATCAGCCTGTTTCGTCCACTGCTGGACATAGGCCTTTTCAGGATTTCGCCAAACTTGGCGGTCCTCCTGGAAGAAATACCCATACTAACACACGCTGGGAAGGCCGGTTGGTGAGCGCGGTGCCGAAACCCTTGCACCAGTGACGCCGCTGCCCGTCACCAGTCTCTTTTATATAAGGCTCGGCAATTGGGGATGGATAAACTGCCATCCATCGGTCCCAGGCAATGGTGGGCCGCCTGGTTTTGCCTAAGAGCTGTTCTCTTACTCTCTCCCAAATAACTTTGGGAGGATTTCCGAGTAAGTATTATATTTATATAATGTCTTATTTTAACAATACATATAGCTACAACACGGTCACTGACTGACTGATTGACATGGTAGATTAGTCAGGGGGCGGGGAGTTGTAGGGGACTATGTGTCCCCCAGAAAAATCTGACATTTGTAATTTTTTTACATTTGACATGACTTAGGGGGCTCAAAGTGAGGTTTTTGTATGAAAAATTTTTTTTCTGTCTGTCCGAACTGGCGAGACCGGGAGTCGAGCCAGCGAGGTGTGTCTATGGAATTAACATGGACTTTGACATTTTTTTACTTTGACTTCGGCATTTTTTAAACATTTTCTCTATATTTTGTTCCCGTTGACATATTTCTATGGGAAAAAATTCCTATAGGTGTCTTTCTGAGCTGGCGAGACCCAAGGTCAAACCTACAAATAGTATGCATGGAAAAATCTTTGACATTTCTTGACATTTTCGCTAAATTCTGTTCCCGTTGAGATATTTGAACGGGAAAAAAACCTCTACTGTCTATCCGAGCTGGCGAGGAGTATCCATGGAAAAAACTTTTGACAGTTTTGACATTTTTCGCTAAATCTTGTTCCCGTTGAGATATACGAACGGGAAAAAATTCCTACTGGATAATGGGTCGAGTATACGATGAACTTGCTATCGATTTGATAAATGAAAATGTAGGTAACTCTTATTTCAAAACATTACGATAACACGTTATCGTTTAAAAATTATCGATTTTATCTGTCAAATAAAAAATGGCTGGTGTAATCTATTGTCACGCCATGTCTAATCAATTCCCCGAAGGGAAAAATTCAAACCATGTCTAATCAACGCCATCTACTGATATATTTGGAACTATTTTTTTTTTATTATCTGTCAGAAATTTCGACTGAAATTCTACTGTTTTTTTTTTAATAATAGCTTTACTCATTTTAAAACATAAGAATATAACAAACCTGCCTTAAATGAAACACAAAATTATGATGGTAAGGTTGGCACTGCAAAATTGACATCGTAAAATGGACCTAAAGTCATGGGACATATAGTTCAATATTGAAATTCAAATCTTGCTCTACAGCAAAATAAACCGGTTTGACACAACCCCGCTAAGACGTGACGTGACGAAATTAAATATCACTTACTAGGAGTCACGGAGAAAGCGATAAGCGTATCATGCGAGTTGGCGGGAAATCGGGAATTTGTTTTGTTTTCTTGTTTGAGAGAGTTGAGTGTGGTTGGATTCAGAGTAGTTTTTGTTTGTTGTATTTTAAAAAATCCACCGCAGTAATTTCTGGAATGCTGCATACCAAAAATCTTTTAAAAATTTCAAATTGCTATGATTTTAATATAAGTGTGGCGGCACGATCGCCACATACGTGTGTTAGATGTAGATACGAGATGTAAATTTTTATATAAATAGGGAACCATTTATTTAAATATATAATTATCTACTACAGTGTCATACAGACCACACATAATTTATTATTAAAATATATTAATAATAAGCACCGAAATGTTAAAAAAGCATAACAGTAAAATGTATAACTAATATAATAAAATTTAATGTTATTTTAATGCTTAACATTGTTTTATTCAACAAAATTGCATCTACTGATTTTTTTTTCCGCATACATCTCCTGATTTTTAGTAGTCGCAAGTCGCAACCTCAGATTTTTTTAAATGGACCTGGCATCACTGAAGTTATAAAAAAAAAGTTTTTCTTTGCCAGTAAAAGCGAACGAACGTTTGTTGGATTGGAATGCTAATTTATTTCATCTGTGGTTGGAATCGGTATGCGAAGAAAGATAAGAGCGACTGGAAATCAAATGAGATAAATTAAATTACACTATCTCAAGCATAGTCAGATTAAAATTGAAACGCAAATATGAAGATTTGGACATCAGAACATACATTCAAGTAAGTTTTTATTATGACGCAATGCCTCATGAGTTAATTTCCTTTCTTGATTACCTTGGTAATTTTGTTTCTTGTGTTACAGTCACCCTTGGGAAACAGTTGCTCAAGCAGCATGGAGAAAGTATCCTAATCCAATGAACCCTGCGGTAATAGGGACCGACGTTGTGGAGAGAGGAGTTGTCAATGGTGTTTTGGTTACCCACAGACTAGTTAGCTCTAAATGGTTTTTCCCGAAATGGGCTCAAGCGGTGTGTAGAGAACTCTTAATCTATAATGTTTTTTTAGTGATCCTATATTATCACATATATAAATTACCTTTTGTCTTAAATTTTCTATTTCCTGTGCATGCATGCAAAACATGATGCACCCTATTTTAGTAACATCACTTTAAGACTTTCTTGTCTCGTGATTGGCTACAAATTGTATGTAACAGATAGGTATGCCTTTGTACTGTCCACTCTATTAGACATGTGTTAAAGTTATGCCAATTATTTAGTGATACTAATTATGAATTTATCTTTTATATCTAAATGACCTTCGGTCCGCTTGGCAATGACATTTAAAGTATATTTTGTTTTGTACTTTTTTATTATTACCCTGTGATTTCTTGTTTTTTTATAAACTGTCCTTTTTACAACTGATTGTTAGTAGATATCAAATGAAATTTTATATCATAGTAAATTAGGACGTGATTAGCTCTGAACTGGGACTCGAACCCAGGACCTCTCGCTTACCAGGCGGTTGCTCTAGTATAGTATATCTTTCTGATGTAGACTAGCATGTACACCAATTTAATTCAATGACAATTTCTTGTCTTTATATGTAACAATTTTTTTATTACAGATTATAGGATCGGCAAAGATATGCTATGCAACTGAGAAATCAGAAGTAAATCCACAGCAACGGCAAATGACACTACAGACTAGAAACTTGACATTCTGTCGCTATATTGCTGTGGATGAGACCGTGAGGTATACTCCAGATCCAAAAGATCCTTCGAAAACACTGCTGATACAAGAAGCCATTGTGACTGTACAAGTAAGTTTGCTAACTGTGTTTTTACCCAGAACCTGCTTGCTTTCTATAATTATGAAATTGATCTTATGGCGGAGCCACCAACAGCCTGTTAAGCCTTTTGTTGTAGTAAGGACTAGTATTAGTTTTCATGCTTTAAATAAAATAGCATTGTACAATAAATTCACTGTTATTGGAATATTGCTGTCAGTAATAATATGTGAACCAGAAAAAATATATTATTAAATCTGAATTTCCATGATGAAATTTGTACTAACATTCTTACAATGCTAAGATATCATTGAAAAACTACAAAAAAAACTTGTGATACTGTTGTCTTAATTGTGAAATAAACTGTCAGCTGGCGAGAAATCTCCCATGCAATGTACCCACCCTTCATTTTTCTTCAGCTCTTTGAGATGCGTTGAACTAAAGTCCCTTTCAATAGAATCCGGCAATAATATAAACAAACCAATTATTTGGCAGTTGTGTATGATCATACTGTTGTATTATTGTTCCACGTTTGGATTGGGAATGAGGTGCAATCGTCAATCGCGAATGTATGAAATGACAGTTATAGTACATTCAGAATTAGCTGGCGTCTTTCCACTTGAGACCATCATTAGCAATAACAATAGGATTAAGTTATGGCGGGTGAATTCCCCTGAACGGAACAATAAACACTTGTAAAACACGTGCGGCAGGCGGTGTTACAAATGTTTTTGATACTTTCCTTATGTTATCTTCCCTTTAATAATATAAGGAAAAAGAAATACCACTTGGTTGTTTCTTAAACTCCGAAGAGATTAGTTCAGTGGAAAGTATCAACACTGCACATACATAGATATTGACGATTTAGGCGGTTAAAAGTCGATTTTTCAAAATCAATACGTCACCCAAATTATTTGGTGCCACAGGTAGCTGACACTTCCAGGAACTATAACCCACCCATTTAACCCCAAATGGGTTGAGTAACAGGTAGTCGGAATTCAATTTGGTGTTATTATTTTATAATTTCTTTCAAAGTGAATATTCATTTTTCAAAGCAAATTACTAATGTGATTGTGATGGATTCTCATACTTCAGGTAAGGTATTTTCAATGTTAATATAAAACTTCACACTTTCTAACAGTTTAGAGTATACATTAACTGTTCAAATATAATACATGCTAAAAACTTTAAAACCGTAAAAAGTAATTTCATAAGGCCATTTAGTGTACTTCAGGATCCGTCCCTGTCATAATTTTTTATTACGTTAATTATCACACTATTTGCATTATGGATAAGCAAAAATCAACCGTCGCAGTTTACCACAAATTTTTAAATCTAAGTTCAATTCAATTCAATTCAATGCCGTTTTATCTGGCTTCCGTTAATGTGTCTCCGCACATTAGTTCCGCCAATGTCGAGTTATAAGCAAAAAAACGCACTGTGGGCAGAACTGCGACTTTTTTTTTTTTTTTTTTTTTTATTTTATTTTATCACTATCTTCAGTGCGAGTACCTAAAACAACGGACATCACAATACCTACATAAAATTGGACAGCACAAACAGTATACAATAACTACAACCATGTTAGTAAAGATAGATAGTTTGTTCTAATTATAAATAAAACAAACAACAAACAATAAATCACCACAAAACAATACATAAATAAATATTCAAAGTTTAATATTATTTACCTTAATAAACTTACATAATGTATACACAAAGGGACTATTTACAAAGGTCAGCAAAAAGTTGAAATTGACGGGGCGAGGGATATCAGTAGGGAGGATATCGTACAACGAGAATTTCAGTTTTTGGCAATCAAAAAAAATGTGATCTACTGTACCCTCATCTAAACCACACTCACACAAGGAATGGTCCCTTACCCTGATTTTCGCCAAAAACACAGGAGAACAAACGTGTCCCAGTCGGAGACGACAAACTATAGATGTCTGTAACTTATCAACATCGCGGTATTTAAAAAACCACGGCCGTTTTGGTATTACAGGTTGAATTCCAGCATAATGTTTAGCCTTGAACTACTGGGATTCAATCCAAGCCTTGGACCAAGCTTCATCAAGGTTAGTTTTGGCCAAACGCAGAATATCATGATGATAAATATGGAAGTGCGAGGAAACACCCAATGTAACGGCACTCTTCGCGTAGGAATCAACTACTTCGTTACCAGGTATGCCACTATGTCCAGGAATCCAAGCTAAGACAATGTCAAGATTCTGTTCCTTACACCGAAAAAGTGCTTCCCTAATCTGAAGGATTATAGGAAAACGAGATTTGTTTTTAAAAGGATTTGCCAGTATGGAATGGAGACAACTTAAAGAGTCAGAAAATATTATTGTATTATTTAATTTATGAGAATTTGCGTAAGAAACAGCTTCCAAAATTGCAATAGCTTCACCAGTGAATACCGAAGCTTCAGGGGGACATTTGAAGCTCAGAATAATTTTGTATCTAGGTATCCAGACAGCGGCACCAACATTACCCACATCAGCTAACTTGGAAGCGTCAGTAAACATGGTCAGCCAACCCTGCCAGTCCTTCTCCAAAATTCGATGAAAGGTTCTGTCAGCCCCTAACGAATCCTTTTGAATGCCAAAATTCATGATTACCATTGGGACAAAAGTTAAAGCCTCATACGGGATATGAAATGGGGGATTAATATGTAATTTAACAAGACGATTAGGAATTTTAGAGAGGCTTATATAACTTCTGAGAACGCAGGGAAGATCGAATACAGAATTAAAGCCTGATTGCGAAAATAAATTGTGAAGAGATTCTAATTTTGACAAAAGAGGATGATTTGGGTTCTGGGAAATTTTAAACATGAACCTGTCTGATAAATACTGTCTCCGAATGTGAGGAGGGGGATCCACGCATTCAACTTGTAAAGCGCTTTTCGGTGAGGATCTCATAGCCCCCAAAACGATTCTAAGACATTTTGCTTGAATTTTATTAATTTTTTAGTTTTCAGACTTGTTACATGGATCTAAGATAAAGCTACCATAATCTAAATGACTGCGAACTAGTGCATTATATAAAAGTTTTTGTGAGTAAGGGTGGGAACCCCACCATACCCCTGAGAGCGCCCGAAGGACGTTCACTCCTCTTTCACATTTCTGAGCAACGTACGAGAAGTGGGCGACGCCAGAAAGTCTGGAATCAAGAATTATCCCCAAAAACTTTACCTTACTTTCAAACGGTACGATATTATCTTCTACTTTAATTACTACATCAGGGATAGAGCGTTTTCTTGTGAAAACAACAGCACAGCACTTCGAGACCGAAAGAGATAAGCCATTATTCTGAAGCCAGACATTTAAATACGAAAGAGCTGTATTTAAGGAACGAGATGCAACTTCCACTGAAGAATCAGACGCATAAATGGCTATATCGTCAGCATACTGCAAAATATTACAAAAACAGTCAACCGACTTCTCTAGATCATATGTGTACAAGCTATAGAGGATTGGGCTTAGCACTGAGCCCTGAGGGAGACCTTTCCAGACATTCCTAGGTGGAAGAAGGGAGTTGTTTAATTTAATATAAATTGATCTATCCATAAGTAGGCTACATATGATTCTTATCAGCTTCACAGGTATACTCAGCTGATGCAGTTTTTGCCTGAGTACTGGAAGGAGAACATTATCATAAGCCGAGGATATGTCCAGAAATACACCAATCAGATATTCTTGTTTTTTAAAAGATGTACGAATATCCGTTGTCAGGATACTCAGGCTGTCTAGAGTGCTCATACTTTTACGAAATCCGTACTGGGATTTGGCAAGCTGTCCCCGGTTCTCCACTAACCATTCCAGGCGATTCTTTATCATATGTTCTAAAGATTTGGCTAAACAGCAAGATAGCGCAACTGGTCTGTGAGAGGAAGGATCAGAAGGATCCTTACCTGATTTTAAAATAGGAAGAATAATCCGAGAGTGCCATTCCACGGGAGTGACCCCACTTTCAAAAAAGTTATTAATTAAATCTAGGAAAAACATTTTTGACGTATCAGAAGTATTGATAATAAAAGAATAAGGGATATTATCCAAACCTGGAGTGGAATCAATAAGGCCGTCCAAAGCTAGTTGAAGTTCAATAAAAGAGAAAGGGGAATTCATTGAGTCCAAACTGTTGTAGAGACTAGATTGAGAAGGCATCACAGAGAAGGAGGAAAAAGGGGGAGTGCATGGAGGACCAGGGGGAGCCAGACGATCAGCAAAAGCCGTTATCCAAGAATCAGGATCATTGGATGATATATTTTGAGCGTTAAGAGATCCACGAAATCTTCTTATGCTGCGCCAGACTAGAGAAACCGGAGTACGTGGAGACAAATTCTCACAAAAACGGTTCCATCCCTCCTTCTTTTTCTTGGACAATAGTCTTTTAGCCTGGGCTGCAGCTTGTTGATATGCTAGAAAGTTTTTCATTGACATGTCAGCATTATAACCCTTTTCTGCCAAGGTTCTTTTCCGAACAGCAGCAGTGCACTCTGGATCCCACCAAGGGGAAGAGAGTTTACGACGTGAAGGATTTTTGATAGGAATGTGCTCATTAGCACAAGAAGTAAGGATTCCTGCAAATTCAGAGTAATTAGCCAGGAAGTTAGAACTGGAAGTGGGGGAAAGAGATGAAATTTTTTCACTAACAGAGGAAGAAAAACTCGCCCAGTCAGCCGTATTGAGTCTATATTTTAATAGTGGAGAATCATTGCTATGAGTTACAGAGGAATTAGGAATAGAAATCAGAATGGGAAAATGATCACTACCATAAGTGAGGGGAAGAACTTTCCAGTTCAAAACAGAAGAAAGAGAAGGGGAGCATAGAGATATATCAACAGCACTACCAGAATTCTCAATAGGTCGAGCACGACGAGTAGGAGTACCATCATTCAAGATGCACACATTAAGCAAGTCAAACATTTCCACAAGATCACTACCAAAACAGTCAGTCTTATATGACCATGAGATGTGATGACCATTAAAGTCACCCATAACAATAATAGGGTTGGGCAGGGATGAGATTATAGAGAAAAGCTCTGGAATAACAGATGTTTTTGGATCTGCTATATAAATCGATAGGATTGACATATTACGAAATTTAATGGCCACAGCATTAATTTCTTGACTGTGAGGGGGAAGGAGAATTTGAGAAAAATTCAGGCAACGCCTGACAAAGATTGCAGAACCCGCATATCCGTCATCTCTGTCATCCCGGAGACAAGAATAGCCTGGGATCCTAAAACGGAAACCCGGAGCCAACCAAGTCTCCGAGACGGCAATGACAACCGGGCTGTGTTTGTTAATTAAATATAACAGATCAGATTTTTTTGTGGAAACACTTCTAGTGTTCCACTGGAGAAGATGATCTACCGTCGAGTCCACCAGAGCCATGGTTATTAATAAGCATAAAGATTTCATTTAATTTTGAGGCAACGTTGGACGGTACAGTAGAATCACTACACTTAGTAATTATATTTATCAGGGTAGCTAACAATAGCTCCATGAGGTTGTCATTTGGGGAAATTTTGGGGGATTGTAAAGCACAACCATTAGTTTGAGCTGAAGGTACCACGGAAATAATTTCCGAATGAGCCACACGATCATAACCCTTACTCATAGCTGGTCTGGGACGAGGAGGGGTGAAAACAGTCTTTTTATATGAGGAGCTGACGGCCCTTGAGAAAGAGCCCAATTGCGAAGGAGGAAAATCTGGGCCTGAAGATGAAATTTCTTGTGCAAGTTCCACATAAGGTCTACGGACTGCTGCGAACCGAGAAGAGGCATCTGCGTATGAAACACTTTCCTGCGACATGACCATTTTGATGGATTTCTGTCGGTTTTGCTCTGGGCAAATTTTATTGGTTGAAAAGTGAGACCCCGAGCAATAAATACACGTAGCCTGATCTTCAGGGACCTTGCATCCCTGTCCTATGTGAGGCTGGGCACAGCGAAAGCACCGAGGTTTGGAACGACACTGTGCTCCAATATGACCAAATCTACAACAACTCAGACACTGGATAGTTGGTAGGTGATATGTCTCGACCGGTAGGGAAGTGTAGAAACAAAATATTCTATTAGGGAGGATCTGGCCTCTAAATGTTAGCACAACAGATTGAGTGGGGATCCAGGAAGGTGTACCATCTGTTAAAACTTTTCTATTGAGACGTCTAGCCTTTAATATAAGACCACAGGCCTCAGGGAGCTCGACTGACTCCACAAACTCATCCATGGACCAGTCTAATGGAACATTTTTCACAAGGCCCATCCGGGTAATGTTGTATGAAGGGATCTGAGCAATATATTTGTGAGATTTTAGTGAGGAATCCTCTACAAAATTATTAGCATCCTGCCCAGATTTAAACTCGACAGAGATCCTATTACGTCCCACACTTTTTATGCCATCCATTTTGATATTTGTGAACTTATTGTCAACCAAAAATTTGCCAAACTTGATAGGTCTAATGGAGGTACCAGCCGATGGGTCTGCTTCCTCACGAGATACATGCACTATAAATGGGCCCAAGTCTTTAGCATCATATAGTTTGTCACCCCCAAAGCTAGGGTGAACGAATGTAGTCTGTATAGACGCCATTGCAGGGTTAGCGACTGAACGTTTAAGCAACTGATTCTCAGAACCAGGCGCAGGTCGTTTTCTACTTTTGTCCGACTCTAATTCAGTAGTAAGTTGGGAGAACAAATCAGGAGAGTTGGGTGAACCATCCGGAGGGTCCGGTTCAGGAGGATCGGAGGTATCCATCACGGAATGGTAACCTCAAAAGTCCTTTCTTTTAAAAACAATTATTGTTATCCAAAAACCAAGTAATACTTACAAAAAATACAAAATTTACCACCACCAACACATATAATTACAAGTACAGCACAAGAAGAAGAGATTTCATAGGAAATGGCCAAAAATTTCGCGAAACTCCACTAAGACGTCTGTTCACCTACAAACGCGAAAGCAGAACCTCTAAATCTAAGTTCGTAGGCAAAATCTAAAAAAAATAATCAATATTTTACTCTTCTTTCTTAAACAATTTTTTTTTTGTTATAGGGTCTTCTAGTGGCTCGGGAAACAAAGTAGTCACTCGGAGGTATTTGTTTGACCAGGTGCAGGGTCAAAATTCACAAAGTTTTAGCGAAAAGTTGGACTACTTAGAAAATCATCTGCTGAACGGTTGTGGTGATAATCAAGAAAGTAGAAAGAGTCAGAAGCATGCCTTTTCTTATGTTAAGTCACAAATGAAGCAAAGGTGGACAAAAGCGCACAAAGTTGAAGAAGCTTTTTTGAAAAATAACCAGTCTTGGTTAGAAGGTACATTTGGCCGCCAAGGTCGTCCCTGCAAATCGTTTGTGGATTCGAGTGAACGGAGCAAAAGGAGAAAAACCGAGGAAATACGTTCCTCTGTAGATCCTGAGGTCATAGTGCATGCTGCACAAGTGGTTTTGCAAACTCACGGAAAAAGGGATGCCTCGAAAGTCCTTAAAGAAATCACCAATTCACCAACCCTAGCTAGCAAATATAGAAGAGCCTCTACAAGACAGATGGAACTATCGCTCCTATGACCCCATTCGATGCCCTAAAGATGTTTGTGGAAGCGGATCTCACTCGAAGGCAATATGAAATAATAAGGGCAACAAATCCAAGGCATTATCCTTGTTACGATCTTCTGTTAAAGGCAAAACAAGAGTGCTATCCACCCAAAAGTGCCTTACGAGTAACGGCTACCTAATGAAATGGAGTTGCAAAGCCTAATGAATCATACAGTAACGCGCTTATCGATGCTTATCGTTATCGATCAATGACAATGAGAGGAAGTCATTAGCATTAATTAGCAAATGGGGATGTGACGGCTCACAACAAGCTCGGTTTAAACAGAAATTTGCGGATGATGCAGAGCCCGATGCCAACATTTTTCTAAGTTCCTTTGTGCCTGTGCGAATAGTTTGCAGAGAGGGAAACAAGAAGATCGTTTGGCAGAATCCTACGCCATCCTCTCCACGATATTGTAGACCGATAAGATTCCGGTTTGTTAAAGAGTCTGCAGATGTGACGAAAGAAGAAATTAGCTATGTAGGAAATGCTGCCAAGTCACTGACTGACGGTGGTGAATTCAAGTTCATACACATAATGAAGATGACAATGATTGATGGGAAAGTTTGCAATGCAGCCACCAATACAGCTTCAACGAGTAGGTGCTACATCTGTGGAGCTACTTCAAAGGACTTCAACGATCTGGAAAAAAGAAACGAGTTAAGCCGAGAAGCACTTGAATTTGGGATTTCAGTTTTGCATGCCAGGATACGCATGTTTGAAAGTATATTGCACCTGGCGTATAAACTACCTGTAAAAAAATACAGAGAAAGAAGGACTCCGGAAGAAAAGCTGTTAGAAAAAGCAAAAAACTAGAAATTCAGGAAAAGTTCAGGACAGAAACTGGGCTGCTAGTTGACATGCCAAAAGCTAATTTTGGCAATACGAACGACGGAAATACCAGCAGACGTTTTTTTGAGAACACAGAGTTGGCTGCTGAGATTACAGGCATCAGCCATGAATTAATTCATCGTCTGAAAGTCATACTAGAAGCTATTTCATCCGGCTACAAAATCGATACAGCTAAGTACGAAACCTATGCTATGGATACTGCAAAGTTGTGTGTAGAGCAGTACGGGTGGCATCCTATGACACCCACAATGCACAAAATTTTGATCCATGGTGCCAGCATTATTGAAAACGCTTTGTTGCCGATAGGACAATTATCGGAAGAAGCAGCAGAGGCACGCAATAAACATTTCCGGTCCTACCGACAAAACTTCTCAAGGAAGTTTTCAAGGGAGGAGTGCAACCTTGATATATATCAAAGGTTACTATTATCATCAGATCCTCTCCTGAGCAGTATGAGACCTGTTCAAAAAACCTTGAGAAAATCATTTTTAAGTGAAACCATAGCTTTGCTTGCGCCTGCTGAGTCGAATGCAGAGACAGATCCAGAAGACTCGGGCACAGAACCAGAAACCTCATTTTTCGAGTAAAAGTTACGAGAAAACATTTTGTAAATTGTGTATGTGTTGTATAATTGTATAAATTTAGGTTAGAAAATAAACAGTGTAAATAGGAATTATGTGTGTACCTTCTAAATTGTAATTTATTGTACATACTAACTTATATTTTAGGTTACATAAAGATTGCTGATAGTGTAAATTTTTATTTTTACTGTATAACTGAATAAACATTAAATTTTTATTAAAAACCAGCTGTTTTTGTTAAATAAATAATTTTGGGGCGGTAAATAATAACAAATGTTTTTGACCGCCTAAATCGTCAAAATCTACGTATGTGCACTGGTTGGTTTGCAACAAAACAGATAAGGCAGAAACGGCTCCTTTAAAAATGGATGGGCTCTATGAGTGTTTGGTTTATTACCCCTATTGTTTGTGTTCAAGTGGAAAGACGCCAGCTAATTCTGAATGGACTATACCAAAGGTAGGATGTGCAAAAATACGTAAAAACTTTTTCAGTACTGCGGAATTATAATGTGAAGAAAATGTAACATTTTACCAAAATAATATTTCATGGAATTAAAATAAAATGATATTCTTAATAAAATTGTCAGATTGCCATTTTTTTTGATGAACAATCACTCATCTTTCTGGGTTGCTATGGGTAGCAACCTGAAATGGGTATTTATGCAGGTGAAATCTTATAGTGTAACTAAATGAATTAACAAATGTAAAATGAGTTCTTGATACATAATAGACTCTTAAATATTTAGTTTTGTAGTTTTTATTCAATCTCTTTACTTAACTCATTATTACTAAATAAAAAGATTTATTGATTTTAAAATACTTCAAATCCAACTTTGAACACATTTGCGTTAATTTTAATGCTTATGTTCTTTGTTGCTTCAAGTTAAGCAACGCTCGTCTCGGTTATTTTAGGGATGGGTAACCGTCAAATTTTATCATCAAAAAGAAACACCTAGGTACTTTTTGACAAATCACAAAAAAACAGATTGAAACAAACTGATCATAGTAAATTTTTACCACAAATCACATAAATGACTTTATTTTCCAATTAATTGTTCAGCATGTACTAAATGACTTTATTTTCCAATTTATTGTTCAGCATGTACTACTGTAATACATTAAGATGGTCCCTAGCTTTATATAAAAACCGTGAGATAACTTCTAATATACCACGTAAAAGTAGTGAAAAACATTAATACCCGAATAAATACCCGTTGGGTGGTTTCAATGAGAATCTTTCCAAAATCGGGAAAGATTCTGGGTGGAATCCCATCACTACTCGTGGGTTCATCAACTTCATCATCAATGCCAAATAGTGACAGATTTTTCACATAAAATTTAAAGATTTCATTTAAAAAACAATTGAAAATTTATTCAGCAAATAGTTCACACAAATAAATCAGCGATCATTTCATTTTTTGGAAAAGCAATATTATTGATCAATAAACTTACATCAATAAATACATAAAATGCAAAAATTTGATTAATTATTTTACTTGATGGTCTTAAGTAGGTACCTGATTAATCAATTCATTTGTACTATTATGCAAAGGGTACTTTTGAATCCTAATCCAATCCCAACAATAATATCTATCATTGATTCAAATGTTTAATCTTTTTAAAATCAATTCAAAACAATGAAAAACATTAACTTTTCAAAGACAAATAAGACTGATGATTAAAAAATTTGTATTAAATTTGACAAAACTATTGAAATTTTCGTCATTCGAGTTTTTTAAATTAAAATAACTATCACGGAAGTTATTTGGTGTTGAAATGATTGTAAGAACGTGAATATGATCACTGATATTCAAATGCGAGTAATCAATTATGTTTAAATTGGTTTGATTACATTATTGCTGGATTCTATTGAAAGGGACTTTATGTTCACAGTTGCAAAGTGATAATTATAAATACCTAGTCGGTGCTTAAATTCTGTCACAAACAAAATTGGCTATAAAATGAAAACTAGTCAAGATATTCAAAAAAAGATTTTTTTTAAAAAAAGGTTATTTAGTTAGCTTACATTTAACACAAAATTTATTCAAAATGATTGCCACCATTTTTCACACAAGCCTTCAATCTTCGCGGCCAATTATCAATAGCAGCACGGACCATATTCATGTCGATATTGGCCACTGCTTTAATCAATGATGACTTTAGGCTGCTCAAATTTTTGTGAGGTTTAGAACAGACCTTCTCCTCCAATTCCTGCCAAATTTTGTAATCCAGTGGATTGAGGTCAGGGCTAGATGAGGGCCAATCTTGATGCCTTATTAGCTCGATATTCTGGCGCTCGAACCACTCCTGAGTTGTTTTGGCCTTATGAGCAGGTGCGGAGTCCTGTTGAAACACAAATGGCCGTCCTCCAAAGAGTGTCTGGGGCAGATCTTTTACTATGCGATCTAAAACCGTATCTTGGTACACTTTTGCACTGGTTTTGACAACTTTTTCACAAAAATGCACTCCAGTAGGGCCATAGTAGGACACTCCCAACCAAATCATGACTGATGATGGATGATGGCCGTGCTGTGCACTCTAGGAATGGAATTTTCAGCGGCCGCAGAGCTGGTAGCGTACACCCTGTCATTTTGTTTGTTGTAATTCTCTTCGATATTAAAAATTTTCTCGTCTGTAAACAGGATATCGCGGTGTCTGTTTCTTGCGTACCGCTTTAGCAAAACTTTGCATTTTTTGGCTCTCATAGCTATCAGACGCGCGTTCAGAAGATGTCCACTCTTTTTTCGGTAAGCTCGTAGTCCCAGGTCTTCATTGAGTACTTTTTTTACGGTACTTCTGGTTAATCCCATCTCCAAAGCTATCAGTTTCTGCTTGCGGACGGGATTTCTTGCAATACGCGCCTTGATTGCTTTGATGACCCCTGGAGTCCTAACGGAACGAGGTCTGCCAGTTCTTTTCTCGTCATCGACACTAGAGGTTTCATTGTACCTCTTGATGGTACGGTACACGAACCTCTTCGTGATTTTTAATTTTTGAAGCAAGTTGAATATCGTCTTCGGTGGATGGCCGCAACGATGCAATGCAATTACTGCTACTCCGTCCTCTTTGCGAGTCCACTCCATCGTAAAAAATCAATGAATGTAATTTTGATTCGGCAGATTATTAATATAAAAATATTTGAAAATCAAACACCATTTCATTTTTTTTCTAGGTGTTCAATTTTTAAAATAAATGGCCAGTGACAGTATTTAAGAACGGACTAGGTACATAAATAATTTAAACCATAAAATTTAAAAATTCAATACTATTAAAATTTTTGCAAGTTCTTAGTGTGTACTATTCTGGTACTATTTGTTTCAGATGCTATCAGAATAGGACCATACCTGATGTCTTTGTGCGTTAGCAATGTTGACGGAAGTGCCTGAGTGAATGAGATACACATAGTGCAAGGACACAGGGACAAGGTCCTGTCCTAGGTAGCATTCCAAATCTCTTTTCAAAATTAAAATATTGCTTGCTGTCAGACAAAAGTAGCTCGACGCTGGTTACAAAATCTAAAAGTAGATGTTTTGGAACCAGCATCAAGCTACTTTTGTCTGACAGCAAGCAATATTTCAATCTTGAAAAGTGATTTGAAATGCTACCTAATAGCATTTGAAATCGATAGTATAGAACCATAGGGAATAGTTTGACATGCACTTGACTGGTTTGTTTTTGTCCACAGGGAGTACCCCTCAGCAGTTACATGGAAGATCTATTAGCAAATAAAATATCTCTGAATGCTGGAAAAGGAAGGCAAGCTATTGAATGGGTGATTGGAAAGTTTGACAGTGAAATCAAGGAATTTGCCACCTCTGCTTGCAAAAGCACTGATGAGCTTCTAACACAGACCAAAAAGTCTCTGGACGATATTACCTCCACAGCTAGACGATCAATGGATGATATATCTTCTAAAGCAAAACAATCTCTTGATGATATAGAAAAATTTACCAAAGCAAATGCCAATCAGCGAAGCTGAAAGGAGGATTGATGAAGTGAACTATTTAGTACAATTGAATGTGCTGCAATAGCACCAATCTAGCAATGACACTACTTGAGTGCTTTTTTCATTTTGTTAAAGCTCATTAGTTTATTTTTGTTTAGCATGCTCCATTGATTACACAGTTTTGGAAAAGTAATAGGCTAGATGAGAGATTAAATACCAGATTTGTGCAGCAGTGTGTTTAATGCTCTAAGGATAAGCAGAAAATAATTCATACAAAAGGAAAACATTGTTTACTCATCCATTACATTTTATGATTGTTCAAAGGAGGGGTTGGTTTGGAGGGAGCCCCTTAGCTCTTGCCCCTCTATCGCCACTAGATGAATTGACAGCTGGCAAAAACTGTGTAATGAATGAACGACTTTGCTTTTATTATTGCTTTAATATTAGATACCAAATTCTGGACTCACTTTATTATTGTATTCTGTCAATAAAATTGATAGTTTCCTGTTAACAATCGAAAAAGTAGTCTAGGATTAGATAATGCTAGCAATCCATCTATTAAAATGATCATCAATTTATTGTCATTAATCATCATTAGTAATATAGTATTTTGTATAATTGGCATATAACTGACTGCACATACTGTTAAACTCAACAAAAATATCTAATGACCTAACAAATGTACTGTGTAAATGATGAACAGCATTTTAAATGTATTTACTCACATGTACCTCCTTATTGTGATATAATAATTTATGACTTGATGTCTAAAAGGAACACAGGGATATGGTTGAGTATCACAAGATCATATTATTTATTCTGTATGTATAATAAATAATGTATTGGTGGTGTAATAAATATGCATAATCCCCTGTAATGGGTATATTGTCGTCAATAATAAAATGTGAATGAGAATGTGTCTTTATTTTCATAGTAACATTAAATTTGTTGCTAATCTTAGTACTTTAAGCACACTACTAAAATTACATTCAAAAGAACCATTTTAGCCATTGATTTTAGCAGACTAGAAATATCATGTACTTCCTCCTGACGAGCCCAAGTTGCCATTGGGCACATTGGCAGAAGTTCTGTTGGTGGCAGCAAGGTGGGATACCTTGAGGCGGTCAAGTTCATTTACCCATGATCTGACATGTTCCAACCGATGCCATGCCATCTGAAGCACTTTCTGAGAAGCATATCCAGATCCTTCATGTGGCTGCCCAGTAGAAACTTGAGTGAGATAGTTAATTTGGTCGCTAAGTTTAGTTTCAACTTGGCTAAGAGTTCTTAGAAACTGGGAAGTGTTTGTTTCTGCTTGTTTTTGACTTGATTTTTCTTTGCTTAATTCCAGGAGTGCACTCGCTGAAATAGGTAAATGTCAATAAATATTTAGTGGACATTCAATTTTATAATCAAAACAAAATTAATACTTACCAGCACACTGGAGGCAAGTCAGAATGTCTTTTTCAATATCGTCTAAAACTTGTATCCTTTCCATCGGGCCCCCCATTGTAAGTAATACAAGAACTGACTTGTTCTAAAGTCTTTTTATGTGCTCTGCGGACTCTATGCTCGGGCAGGTAAATCTCAAAATTATAATGTTAACAAGCCACCCACACACACCTTTATGGCTGTCCGATCCGAGATATCCTGCATGAATTTTTTTTTTTTGTTAATTGTTTTACGGCCCTGGATTCTTGTCCTTTTGAGCCATTCGTTTGTTTATTTTTCAAATAGCATTTCGTTTGTCTTTTCACAATTTATCCACTGTGTTTTTAATATAATTAAAAAGCGGCATATAGAATTTTGGTTCAGCTAATAAGTCTTGAAGTCGCGTAGGAACATCGCCGTCATCACAGATTTTTTCCAGTTCTGACACAAGTATTAGTCTGTGAATTCCAAAATTTGGGCAGTTAAAGATGATGTGATCCAAATCGGCGTTTATAAAGTCACAGTAATTACAGGAGGAATCTTGTATTATGTTAAGTCTTTTTAAGTGAGAAGGAGTTCTGCAGTGGCCAAACCTCATACGGTTTATTGTGGTAACAAAATTTCTGTTATCTATCTGTTTATTTTTGTTGTACCATGGTATACCGGGCGGGCTTTTCTGTATTTCAGCATACCATTTACCCTTTTCTTGGCTTAATGACGTCCAACATTCCTTCCACAGTTCTTTTATTTCTTTATTTATTTGTAGGTTATAGTCAGTGTAAGGGACTTTCAATAATGAGGAGTGGTCTTCATCGTATGAGCCTCTTGCTGCTCTGTCCGCTTCTTCATTACCTGTGATGCCTTGATGGGATGGCACCCACATGAAACTTACATGAATTTCCTTCGTTTTTAGATTATATATTATTTGCCTAATTTTATATGTTATGTAGTTAACATTGTATTTAAACACCATATTTTTTAAAGCTGATATAACACTCTGGGAATCTGTTATTATTAATACTTCAGAAACACTTATTTTAGTAATATGTAGTAATGCCTGGTAAATAGCATAGCACTCGGCCGTAAATATACTACAATCATTGTCTAACTTACAACACACTTTAAATTTGAGTTGTGGGTCATAAAATGCAGATGTAACAGAGTTAAAAGTTTTTGAACCATCTGTAAATATTTTATACTGTTTTTTTTTGTCCTCCATATAATTAGAGAACTCAGTTTGATTAGCAACATTAGATGATAAAATTTCATATTTATTATTAATAAGTGCATTCAACTCAACATTATATAGAGGTAATGGAAAACATTTGTACATGTTGTTAGCTAGTGTTTTAATGTGTAACATAATTCTCAACATTCCAGGAAGTTGGCCTGCCAATATTTGTGAGCTACAGATATGAGGCTGATCAACCCTAAATTGTAGAGCAGCATTTGGAAGGAGGCTGTTAATTACCAGAGAATTATTAGAGGAGAGTAACTTTAGAGAATATCGTTCAGCAATTTGAAGTCGTCGCAAGATCAAAGGTAATATACAAGCTTCAGATTCCATTGCATAAATAGGTGTTGAACACATGGCTCCAGTAATTATTCTTAAAGCCTTATTCTGTATAACATTCAATTTATGAAGTAATTTTGAATTAGCATTCCAATAAGCAATTGAACTATAATCAAAGTGACTTCTCACTATACTTTTATATAACATGGAAAGTATTTTAGGATCAGATCCCCAATGAACCCCTGCTAGGGATCTCATTATGTTTAATCCTTTACATGCATTACCAATTAGGTAATTGATATGTGTGTTGAAATTCAATTTTTCATCAAGATAAATGCCTAAAAATTTCTTTTCTTTCAATAAAGATAATGGAGTATTGTTATAGATAATCATATTACTTAACTGATATGGCCTTTTACTATAGATTACCACTGCACTTTTATTGGCACTTATGGTTAGTTTTAGTTTATTAGTATAATAATTATTTACATTAGATAGTGCATTATTTAAATTATGTACAGCAATATTTACATCTTTGTGTGCAGTGTAAATTACAAGATCATCTGCAAACTGTAAAAACTTTATGTTCCTGTTAGTTATGTATTGAGACATTTGACTGGTATAAATATTATACAATAATGGGGATATTGTAGCACCCTGCATTGTGCCTTTGTAAATGCTGTGTGGCCCATAAATAATATTATTATATTTAACATACATGCTCCTGTCATATAAAAAATTAAAAATCCATTTACAGAGCTTCCCGGGAACTCCAATATCATCTAAGATTGAAATCAATATGGAAGGATTCAAGTTATCGAATGCACCCTGTACATCCAAGAATGCACATACAGTAGCAGAGTGACTATGTAGTGAATTATTAATGTCTGATATTAAAGTAGAAAAGCTTTCTAATGCACTCCTTCCTTTACGGAATCCAAACTGTTGCATAGGTAGGATGTTATTGGTTTCAACATAATAATCAAGCCTTATTTTAATCATATTTTCAAATATTTTGCCTATGCAAGATGACAATGAAATGGGTCTATACGAATTGTAATCATTGCTTGGTTTGTCAGGTTTAAGTATCGGAATAATACACTGAGATTTCCATTGCAAGGGAATACTTTGGCTAGACCAAAGTAAATTAAATAAATCTAATAAAACCTTTTGTGCATTGCTATGTAACCTTTGTATTAACATATAAGGAATGTCATCAAGTCCAGGAGTAGTATTTTTTCTGGAATTTAGGGTTATTTGAAATTCATTATATGTAAATGGTTCACAAAGAAACTTGCTTTTTTCAGTGCCACTTTTTGCAAAGATGTTATTTAAACTAATAATATCTATATTTTTTTCAGGTGCTAAAGCAGGTGCAAACTTTTCTATAAAGGAAGGAATCCATTCATCATTTTTTGGTGGCTTATTAATGGAAGCTCTCTTAAATCGTCGTATGTAATTCCATATGACAGAAATAGGTGTGTATCTATTGAATGACTCGCAAAGTTTACGCCATCCGTCTTTTTTCTTCTCACTAAGTAGTCGTTTTTTAAGTGCATCATATTTCTTATACTCTATATAATTTGTAATTGATGGATAGTATCTATAAGCATTTAAGGCTTCTTTACTTTTTTTTACTGCTTCTAAACAGTCATCATCCCACCAGGGAACAGGTTTATGTAGTTTTACTAGTTTGTCTTTTTTAAAATATTTAGGGATACATTGTTCTCTAATATTGTTAAGTATATCACAAAACTGATCATAACTATTTAAGGGGTTATCAGGATTTAAAACTAAATTATCAAACGCTTTTTCTGTTACAGATGAGAATTTGAACCAGTCTGCTTTATTGTAGAGGAATTTGTTTGGGGAATCGCCTACTGTATATTTTTCAACAGTAGTTTGGATATTAATAAAAGTAGGATAATGATAGCTTCCCATTGGATCGTCATGAACTGTCCAATGACATAGTGGAGCAACATTGGGAGATACACAAGAAATATCAATGCTTGATGGTCTAGCCGTAGCCGTGCCTACAGTTGTCAAAGATCCAGTATTTAACAGACATAGATCACTGTCGTCTAATAAGTTGAAGATATCTCTGCCTCGGGTGTTAGTACTGTGACAGCCGAATGCAACATGATGAGCATTAACGTCTCCTGAAAATAAGATTGGCTTTGGAAGTGTACTTATAAGATTCCTGAGTTTATGAACCCTTAAACGTGTTGGAGGTGGTGGACAATATGTACATAATATAGTTAGTTTACCTGCAGTTGTGTGTAAGGCAATAGCTACTGTTTGTAAGTAGTCATAAAAGGGTGTTTGTATAATATCAAATTTATAAGTATCTCTAATGAGAATACCTACTCCGTGATGTCCATTTTTCCCATTTCGGATTATGAAATGAAAACCAGGGATGTTTATTTTAGTCGAATCTTTTAGTCTAGTTTCGTTTAATAAGCAGACATCAACATTTTGATTATTGAGAAAATCAATCAGTAAAGGCTTTTTGTTATTTATACTCTGTATATTAAATTGACAAATTCTAATAAAATTACTATCCATCAAAGACAAGGGATTTTTTTAAAACTTCTTTAATGTTGTTGAATGTAAGTGGTTTGGGATTAGTAGAATTGCCCAGCTCAACAAGGGTTTTAATTAAGCTCGTTATAATGTCATCATTTTTTAAAATTCCTTCAATTAATTGTTTTTTATTAAAAGTTTCAGTTTTTTTTAATTGATTGTCAGTTTCCATTTGTTCAATTTTCTTATTAGTTTTATTTAAATGAGTATTTTTTTCATTAAACTGTTCCGTTCCTTTTTTGGTTTTATTAATTATTTCGGGTACTAAAGTCGGTTGTGGTCTAGGCTTTGGGAGAGCAGGAAATGAGTTATTTTGTAAAATATTAGCATAACTGCTTGAGTTTTTTTTCTTTTCTGCAATCTTTTTTTGTTTGATGGGACAATCTCTAGATATTGCTAGGTGAGAGCCTCCACAATTAACACACTTTATAATATCTTTATTGTCACATTTCGAGAAATGATGATCAGATGCGCAGATGCTGCATGTCTGAACACCTTTGCAAATCTTGGCACCATGATTAAACTTGAAACACTTGAAGCATTGCAACAAGGGTGCTACATACTCATTAACTTGGAACCTGTACAAGTCTAAGTAGACATACTTGGGTAGGACATTTGCGAGAAATGTCACGCTCACAGATTGGTATGGTTTGATTTCACCATTGACCTTGCGTTGAAACCGTCTAACACTTATTATTTCAGAATCTGCCTGCAATTTTCTAAATAATTCTTCGTTTGAAATAGTAGTTGGAACATATTTTAGGACCCCAATTTTCTCAACTGCTCTTGCTGGGATGTAAGTCTTGAAGCTGTACTTCTCTTGGAAATCCCCATTTTTTAGGAAGTTGTTGGCGTTATTTGCCTGGGTAAATATAACGGCTATTTTGTTAGCATTTACTCGATGTATTAAATGTATACCTTTAATTTCGCTTTGGAGTAATGTGTTTAATAAAGAGGGGTTTTTATTGCCCAACTTTTCTCCCTCTTTGGTACTTTCCAAGTATACCACAAATTCTGTATTTACCGAGTTTTCTGCAAAGACTCGTTTGTAACCCGGTTTAATAAAAGGTTTATACATACTTGTATCCGGTATAAGTGCATAATTATTAGAAGATGCCTCTACATCAATCTCCTCCCTGCCTCTCTTTATTCCAGTATGGGTGGCGATATAATCCGGTGGTTTTTTACCCCCTGGGGGATCATCCCCAGGAGGGTCATTCATTCTGTTTAACACTGTATACACTAAACAAAGTTTTTATACTATTTATAAAGAAATATGTACAGCTTTTGACTATAAAACAACTTTTTGAAAATTTGTTTGAAAAAAGACGTCTTTATTTTTTGAAAGCCCGCCAAAAAGTCATCCTGCATGAACTATGAACAGTGTTGCCGTTAGTCAAACTAGAAAAAGTCCGTAACCGGATCAGAAATTACCCGTTTTGTGAATGTATTTTTTTTTTCAAGGGAAGGAATGAAATATTAAATACCTTGTTTTTATTTTAACATTTCCCATACCTTTTTGAAAATTAACCGGAATGTGTTTGTTTTAAAGGTGTTTTTAATTGATAAGGTAAAAACAAATTACAATTAAAGATATTTTAAGTAGAGTTTAATATCTTAAGTCGTTGTTACCAAATAAAATAATTATTAAAGAATTTTCTACAATCACATTCAGACCATTTTGGTGAAAATGGACATATAAGAAGAATATTTTATCAACAATAAACTTATAATAAAAAAAGTTGATTTTAAAGGTTCCTTTCCCTCAAAATCTTCACGACTTATAGTATTTATAACTTGTCAGAGCAAGCCACAAAACAAAACGGAACAAACAGCAAAATAATCGTGCTTTCTACTGATGATTTGTGTGTGCATCTTTTTTGCACGTCGTTTTAGTGCGGGTTAGCCTCACATAAATCATGATTCTCACACACACACAAATAGTAGAGAAAGATAGGATGTGTTCAATTATGCGCTGTAGCTGCGTCAAGATGATTTAACAAAAAAATAATTCATGCTTTTTTTAGTGGAAGACGTGACGTGTGTTCGTGACGTGAGTACACTTCGTGATTCTTTGTGGTAGCGGTCTTTGGATGAAGATTCAAAAATACCCATTACTTTAAGAGATATTTACATTAAATATAATGTGTATATTTAATGTAATAAAATGGATGTATCGAAAAACGGCCGGTGCGATGCACTCAGGGTCACGCGGCAGATGTGACGTCACTATCGTTGAATCTGCTGACTTGTGCAGGCATTATACGGATTTGGCGTTGTTTTTCTGGTTTTTCATAGTGTTTTTAGTTTAAAACTTTTAAAAGTGAATACATAGTAGCTATGAACTTTTAAACTTAATTAAAACGACCGAAGCGGGCTTTAGTAAGGGCCAATCCGACAATCTTCCCAGAATTAAATGGCATAATGATGGCAGAATATTTTTCTACCAACACAAGATACTTCAGTATCGAAATCAGGAGTTTTAAAGCAGAAAGGTAAGCAAACGTTTTATAAACCTACTTACTCTTAATGTATACGAGTATATCTATATATAAAGAGTATCTAAACCTACATATAAATTCAAAATTTTTTGTAACAATGACTACCTTAAATTCTTATGAGCATGCATCGCACGAAGTCAAATACCTAGATGGCATTGATGTGTTTTACGCATTTTACGGGCAAATTAGATGACATGAGTAGTAAGTATAGATTTGAATTAAATAAACACTTAGGTACGTCAAAATGATCCTCACACACAACCGTAAGCTGATATTTTCGTAGACAACTCTTCCCTTTTTATCACTTTCAGCTATTTATTTCTTTTATACCATTCCCACTCTAAAAAGCTTATTTTATTCACTGAAAACAGTGAATAAAAAGGCCTTTTAATCACTATTTTGGTGTTTGAATTTAGAACACACCAATTTATTCGACCTTCATCTCAATGCTTAAAAATTTATGCTCGCAAAAAATACTCGATACAAACTCCTTGCGAAAAGAATGCTCGACATACAAACTCTTTGTGCAAATAACTCCTCGAGATTTGATTGGTCGATATTTGCGACAAGGAGTTTAGTATTAGAATAAAAACCGTTTTGTGTTCTTTGCTCCATTATAGAAAAAAATATATACTAGTAAATTGGTGCCATTTTGAATACTGTAATTTGTACGAACACAAAGTTTAGGTACTTTATAATAAATCGATTTTATATGCATTCAAGTGATGAAGAAGATGTGTTATCACCTGAGTTTATGAAAGAGAGGGCGGCCGATATAGTAGAAAACTTGCTACCTAACAAACCACGGCTCGTTTACATCAAAGGCTACGATGAGTTTTGCAAATGGAAAAATGAAAATCAAGCTTCGGGCACATTTTCAGAGTCTGTTTATCAATTAATTTAACCTTCCCTTTTTCTTCCCTATATGTCTATTTTTGCTTAAATTATTTCTTTTTCTCGTAGTCATGGTTTAAAGTATAGTATGCAACTCTTGAATAAAGTACGGATTTATATTGAGCTATGAATCACTCGCATCGCTCAGGATTCTAACACACGAGCGTAGCGAGTTATTCAATCATCATGAATCACTCCCTACGGTCGTGATTCAGTCGTTAGATCCTTTACTTGCCCGTGATTCATCTATGGCCCTCGGTTTAAATCCGTCCTTTATTCACAAATTAGCCATGCGTGTTTCTGATATATATTTTTTTAATAATTTAGTTTGAAAATGTAGACTATTTTATGAAACTAATTTCATTATTTTTGGGTTTTATTCACTGCACCTATTTAAAAACAAAAACTTAAATTTTACCCGACAAAAGTGAACGTGACGTCACTAGAGTCGTGATGGGATAAAATTCTTTGCCCACCACTAGAAAAAAATGTATCAGTCAAGTCAACCAGCGCGTTCCGCATGGCGCTAATAGTGCTAACACTACCATCAAACTTCTCACGCCCATCAAGTCGTTCCGAATGAAAAATGGCGTCCATCACTGTTTATACTTATAATCCATTTAGGGTTCTTTTGAACGCAACATGAATGATGACAGAATTTGTAGAAATTCATTTAAGTTACGTGAATACAAAGGATATACTACTTTACTAGGTCCAAGAAGTAATTTCTTCTAACTACAATCTTATAATCATGATTTAACTAATGCTCTTATTCTTCGAAAAACCTATTTTTGAAATTGCCACCGGCCAGCTAGCACTTTTCATAGATCGCTCATAGTGCAAACGCTCTGAAGCATAGGCATATCACAACATGGCGTCGTTAAGGATTTCGTCTATGATAAACAAGGTGAAATTTAATCAATCACCCTTATTCATACTGGAGACTCGGTTAGTGATCAGGAACAAAATTCAATGATCGTTATTTTCGAAATCATAAAAAAAATTGTTTCCATACTGACTGAATAGGCAGTAGGTAGGTACGGGAGCAATTTTTTGTTTTCAGTTTTACCTTGAGGTTCATTAAACATTGTTCCTGATCACTAACCGAGTCTCCAATATGAATTCTGGCGGTTGATTAATTATCGGGCTCACAGTGACTTGGAATGATGATAGACGCGATATAATCGATTATGTCGCGACACGGAATGCACTGCATGTCAAATGTCATGTCATGACGTCATAGATAAGTCAAATGAAGTTCATTGTGTTTTGTTAAAATATCTTTAAAAGTATAGATTTATTTATTAATCTGATAAGTAGCAACTGTACAGAAAACATATTTCTCGAAATGGTTTTAAGATTTCCGTTCTTGTCCAGATAGTTAGCACCCCCAATTACATAATATACTATTTAAAAGTTTTATCCGGTGTAGACATGGTTGTGGATTTACGTTTTGGCACGATACAGTATTTATACGGTTGTTGCTTAGTTGTAGACATTTGTAATAACCGTTTACTTCGCGCGCTCACGCAATTTGCCTATAGTTTGCCTAATAGTAGTTCAATGTAGGTTTAGTTCAAACTCGACTCGCTGTTTGTGACGTCACTGCGGGATGTCGACCTCGCTCCGCGTTGTACCTGCCGTTTTGTACCGCGCGTGATTCGAGCTAACTTTAAAATGCTCTCATTTGATCAATTGTTGTCATAAAATAATAAAAAGTATACCAGAATTTACGTAAAGGGCAGCTCTTTTGATAAAAGTAGTTTACGTTAGTTACTGAAAATGGTCTATTGCATCGTCATAGCTTTGTTGTTATATTGAATGTATCGGTTGTGTGTGGTTGCCACTCTAGTCAGATAGTGTGTGGACCACATTGACGTCAAATACGTGTGTGAGCCGAAATCATTCCGTTTTGGTTGTTTTACAATAATAATAATAATAATGATAAGTTCTTTATTTCAGGCAACACATGACAAAATATACAAACATACGATGACAAGGGCCAATATTTAAATACCTTACAGACTAACATACATACAAAATACACTAAGACTAACAATGGTTTTACACATATGGTAAGTGTGTGGTTTTTGGTTATTTTTATCTTAAATTTAATCTAGATAGTATGTACATCCCAACTCTTGATGTGTATGTAAAAAAATATGCAATATCTGTAAGTTATATGTTAAAAGTGATAAAATACATCGGAACGAAAACGAAAAATTAATGACTTACAAAAAAAAATTCATTATGCAGGTTCGGGAATTATTTTTGCCATGTGCCTTGTTTGGTGAAAATAAACATTACATAACAATAAGCAAAGCATCAAAATCCAAAATAAATGCTAAAATTCGATACGTTTGGCTTATTTGTTTATATTAGCCATTCCACACCAACGCGGCAAAAAAATTCGCTACTGTTTATTGCTACGTTTTTGGTAAAATGGTATGTTTTTATAACAAATTCAAAACGGAAGTTTGATTTCATGGATGTAATCCAAAGCTAAGTAATGACTCTTGCATGCTATTAGAAAATAATAAGAAGCCCTCTTTGAACATATTGTACCATTGTACCATACCTACGTATCTCGATTCTAATTAGGTATATTAAATAAACACAGGGGTCATATTTCTCAAGTTAATATAAACAATCTGCAACATCAATCCACTGACGCCGTAAGTCTGTAGGTAGATAGTTTATTATGGTTTCTTAAGATAAAAAACCATGAGTGTAGGTATTAAGTGGCCAGCCCGCGACGCAACAATCAAGATTAAGTGTTTCGGCGCACAGTTGCGGCCATTAATATCAATGGCCGCGCCCGTCAGCCGATAAAGAAAAAACAAACTACTTATATGAAAACATATAAGTGAAGTTGTAATTAAACTACGAAAAAAATTATACTAATGTCAACAATCATTTTTCAATTTACACTTCTCAGATGACTGAGAAATAAAACAAATTAAATCAAACGAATTTAATTTTTTTAGGTTTCTTCTCCAATGAACTCCAGTAAGTACATTAAGGCTGAGATTCAGAGTGTATTTTGACTCCGAACTCAAGAGGAACTCAATCTTACAAACGTCACTCTAGATGAGATCACGTCGCTTTTTGACGTTTGTAAGATTGAGTTCGGACTCAAAATGCACTCTGAATCTAAGGCTGAGATTCAGAGTGCATTTTGAGTCCGAACTCAATCTTACGAACGTCAAAAACCGAGCCTTACTCGCTTGTGTATATGAAATCGGCACACACAAGTTCAGATCATAGTATCCGCCATTTTTTTGTGCGTGCAGAGGAATTGCAAGGGAATCCCCTGAGTCATAAAGTAAAATAATATAGCAAGCCTCTATGAGTAAAATAATATAAAAACCCTTCCATAGATAACAAAAATATATGAAGTGTGTTGCTATTATTAAAAGTTAAAAAGCACTAAATTTTCCACTAAATTGCGCGCCAGATAAGTCTACGCGTGGCCAAAATCATAAATCGCAGGCCGCCAAGTTGTTGTTATGTCAGGTGTACCTAGTGAGTGTGTAGAATGTCTATCATTTTTATTAGTTTTCAGTGGTCAAGTTGGGCAATCATCATGCCAAAGGTCAAGTAGTAAAGGCGCTAAATTCTCAAGTTCGGTACCATAAAAAGGGTGAATAGAAATCGCGGGGTGAATAGAAAAAAAAACGGGAAAGTTTTCTGAGGCCCACCATGCACAAACAGATCGTTGCAAATACAGGTTTTTTATTTTATTCTATACAAGAGTTTTTTATCTGTAGCAATACCAAACTAGTGTTAAAATAGCAACATTTAGAAAAAAAGTCATTCCAAAGTCAATGGTCTACAGGCACGATTTTCAAGGTGATTTTAACTTGGCGATTTTAGTGCAATAAATGGCTTATATCATTTGAATCCATCCATCCATCAGCCTGTTTCGTCCACTGCTAGACAAAGGCCTTTCCAGGATTTCAACACTCTTGGCGGTCCTCCTGGAAGAAATTCCTATACTCACACACGCTGGGAAGGCGGGTTGTTGAGCGCGGTGCCGAAGCCCTTGCACCAGTGACGCCGCTGCCCGTCACTAGTCTGTTTTATATAAGGCCTGGCAATTGGGGATGGATATACCGCCATCCATCGATCGGTCCCAGGCAATGGTGAGCCGCCTGGTTTTGCCTAGGAGCTGTTCTCTTACTCTCCCCCGAATAACTTCGGGAGGATTTGCGAGTAAGATCCACCTCCACAGTCGAGCCCGGCATCAGCTCTACCACCTAAAGTGATTACCTCTACCACCACTTGTAAGCTCATAATAGAGGAAATTCCCTTATTTTCTTGTAAAAACATACCAGGTGAGTCTTTTTACTGTTTTTATTTAAAAAATTTAATCAAATTTAGATCAACCCAAAAGTAATGAATTTTGGGGTGAAGGAAATATGCCTGAGGGGTCAATAGAATCGGGTAAAGGGGGCAATGGAATCGGGCAAAGGGGGGAATAGAATCGTAAAAGGGAGAATAGAAATAAGAATGGGGTGTATAGAATATTTGTTGCTAGGGTTGATACATTCATAATTAATAATATGGTGTTTTTTTTTGTTTATCAGATTGTTAAAAACCTCAACTTTTTTTTTTTACACTAGATCATCAGCACTATAACCGTCATCGTAGCCAACTTTTAAATATGGATCTAGTTTATTTTGTTGTATGTTACGTTAAAGAGAAATTATTGTTTTAGGTAAAAATGCCACGCCAATATAAATCAAAGCCAGGAATTAAAACTTAATGATGCTTTATTACTTAGTCAAGCGATGGAAGAATGTTACAGAACAAATGCTTCTACAGTGACAACAGCAAAAAAATATTATAATACACCCATCTGTTCCGTACCGGCATAGCCGATAACATCAAATAAAATATTTTTAATTTTATTCATTTTCACACCAAAGACACTGACTGATTAACAATTTTAAATGACACCTTTAAAAAGTATTTTGTTTATTATTAATAATTTCCTCCTGAGAGACAAAATTATTAGTAATCAACTAACACAACTAGTTTACTAGTTAAGTTAGAACTACGTGTAACTATACCTAGGCTTTGTGGTTATTTTTTATGACAATGTAGAACTGGTATGTCCTTTGACATAGGCAAAACTGATTTGCCCTAGGATCGGGTTTGGCCAATAACATTTATAAATAAAATCATGAGTGATGATTTTGGAAACCCTAACAAAATTTTCTACTGGACCCTTTCGTAACTCTATTGACCCCAACATAGGAATCGGTAAAAATGAGCTATATTTTTCAAAAGTCTGCTGAATATACGCATAATTTAAACTTTTCTATGATTGAAAATGGTGCTATAAGCCTCGACTCACGAAATGAACTCAATATTATCACCAATACACATTTATAACAACGTGTTTTTTATGTTTAAAATTCAGAATCGTTTCTATTCACCCCTTTTTACGGTACCAAACGTAGCAAAAATGCGCTAGATCTAGTGCCGAAAGCAATAAAATGGCAGCACTGAACAGAAACCACAGAACATTAAGCTGGGTTCCGAATGGCGCTGACAGTACTAAAAGCTCAGACTAAAATTATCATCAAACTACTCTCACCGCACGGCCATCAGTGATTTGGAATGACAATATGTCTTGACTCGGAACGCACTAATAGAGTGCGGCAGTGCTGCCAGTTAAATATTGAATCATAGAAAATCCTTATATACCCTAAATATCTGTGGATACCCCAAAATACATGTGTGAATAAAACAAAAAAAATTTTTTTTTATTGTTAATTCAATAATAATTACAACCTCGTCATCATCGTTCAAAATGTTATTATTATTTGTAGGGCCCGAATTTTTGAGGCAGATGCAGAACATTCAATGTAAAAAAAAAACTACAAAAAAAAGGAAAATTATATTAAACTAACCTTTACCCGCGGCTTCAACCGCGTTTATTTATTGTTCTCCTAGTTTTTAGCTTGGGAGTTATTTTATGAACACGCCTTATAGCCTATATGTTGACCAGCTAGTCTAGCATAGCAAACCATATCGAGCTCGATAGCGCTAGATACAGTGCTCTGTCTCACTCTGTTGATCTACCTAAAGAGGGACAAACAGTGTATATCGAGCTGTCAAAGCTCTATATGGTCTACTATGCTAGCTACCCAGGGTTACTACGATGATAATGAAAAAAAAAATGCAACCAAATCCGTTGAGTGGTTCTCAAGTTAAAACGGAACATACATACAGACAGACAAACAAAAATTCAAAAAATTGTAGTTTTGGCCTCAGTACAATAGTAATAAACCATTTCATTTAAAATTTTGCGAAAATATTCAATGTACAGACACGACATTTATACTTCTTTATTATTACAGTACAATTTAAATCAGTTAACGATTCGGCCAACCTCGGTAATTGTCGTGAATCCCTCATCTCTCACATAGAGTTATCAATTTACAGATATGACCTTTAATTATATTACTCGTTGTCTTATTGAATACAATACAAGAACGATATGAGCAACAAAACCTCCTTTGTAGCTCAAAACTAACACAACCTTTATATTGAATAATTAATTTGCATATTTGTCAAAAAACATCCTGAATTTTTCAAGACTAGAGGTGATGTTGCGAGTTATAGATGTGTTCGACATTTTCATAAATTATACCAACCAAAAGCTAGTCTAACACTTTTCAGCGGAAATGTATTTTCAATGTGTATTAAAGTTTATAATAAATTACCTCATGACATTAAACTTCTTCCTTTGACTTTATTTAAGAGAAAAATTAAGGAATATTTATTAAATAATTGTTTTTATAGCGTAGCCAGTTTTTTGGACCAATGATTCTATTTTGTAAAATTTTATAGACATGGACATTTTTAATGCTGTTATTTTAGGTATTTTGACTACTTTAGTTATTTAAGGATTTAATTTTGGAAATATTAAGCTTAAGACATTTTAATAGATATAATTTCCTTTATGAACTTGTGTTTGTAAAAAAAAATGATTTTTATTTTAATATTTGTACGCCAATTTCTGGTTGAATTTGATGGGATTTATCTTTTATGTTATCTTTTATGTACCCAAATTCTGTGACAAATAAATGATTTACTTACTTACTTTACTTACTTGAAATAAGAAAAATAATTGACTATTTTGACAGTATGACTTCTTAGTGTCAGTAAGAATTAATTATTAATTCGACGTAAAATCGTACTGTTATTTTACGTCAAACAATAAAATATTGACTTATATATGTATTTTTTATATATTGTATACAAGTATAGCTTCAGTAAATAACGAATGTTCAAAGTGATGTCGCTTCTGCATAATAAATTTCTTAGGTCTACCGGTTAGTAATGTCATCTTGGCAGGTGCTATACATTGCGTTTATGATACTTCAAATTAAATGCTACCTAAAAGAAATCGCGATAATGTATTTCGTGTCATTTCCGTCTCGGGATTTAGGCGATGATATGAGAAAAGCGGAATCGTTAACTGATTTTAATCGTATTGTAAAAGTATATAAAAGATTAATATTTAGTCTCTGAACGTATAAACATTGAAAGTGTGCTTAGTGTTATCTAAATATCAATTTGATCTCTCTCTGTCTTCCATTTTTTGTGTAACTCTACGACGACGGTAGCTGATGTGTAGTTGTACCTTTATAAGTAAAAAGGAAGAGACTATTCTTCTAGCAGTATCTTCGACTACACTATAATGGTTCTTCGTCTGTCAGAGCTCTATTATAATTCATCAGATTCACCCATATACATGGTTCTTCATCTGAGGATTCACCCTAAACTGAATGAAAGTCATATTGTTGTTGTATTGGATATTGGGAGGATTTAAATGGATTTTTATGGAATTTGGTAAAAAAATATGGAATATTCAGCAAAATTATAACATACATAGGTATTGAGATAGCTCAACATTATGTTTTATGGAAAGAGATTCAAAATTATTGTAAACATCCATAATGGACTAGTGTCGATTACGTTTTTATGGACTAAATATATAAATTTAGGTGTAATGAAACAAAATTGTGAAAGAAAGCACTATCATATCTGTGCAATTGAAAAAGTTATGGGCCCTCAAAGTGGCGCTCGAAAATCAATTTCGTTTCATTTGCGACGGACCAGCAGGTGACGTCACGCTTCTTACTTCGCAGTTCGCATTCGTAAAGTTGATAGACATTCGGTTACTTTGTGCTGCTTGTGTCGTGTGTTTTGTAAGTTTAAAAAAAAAATATTATTTATATGATGAGTGAGAATAAAGGCCAGTTTCTGGATTAAGAAAAATTTGCTAAGTGGATACATAAGTGATGAATTAGCCAATCACAGCGCTGCATTTGAAAGTTAAACACTACTTAACTAGAAATTCTCAATTGTGAAATCGGGGGTAAGGCTGAGATTCAGAGTGCATTTTGAGTTCGAACTCAAGAGGAACTCAATCTTAGGCTGAGGTCTTGAGACTTCGTCACTCTAGTATGGGATCACGTCACTTTTTGACGTTTGTAAGATTGAGTTCGGACTCAAAATGCACTCTGAATTTCAGCCTTAGAAATGTGCCTACAAATACTGTATTGTTCCACTTTGTGAAAGCTTGTGCTTTAAAACACAAAACAAAGTATTTTTCTTAGTTAATTGGTCCTAAAAGCACAAAATATGCGTGTGAAGATCATTTTGATGTAAGTATGCTTATTTATTATTATTAATTAGCTGTGAGTAGGTCTTCTTCCTTCGTAGGGCTTACGAGTTGAGAAACACGGTGCCTAATCTTACGTTAACCTGCTTAAAAAACCTGTATAAAAATAACTTGAAATAAATATATATAATTTAGCTATATAAAGCCTTTAGTTTCTTTTAACTTGTATTAATAATAAAAAAATATTAATTTTCGAAATATATTTCGGCCCACTATGGGGCCGGCATCAGTCGAATACTTAAAAGACATAATTTTTTACATTATTTAATTTTTTACATTATGTCTTTTAAGTATTCGACTGATGCCGGCCCCATAGTGGGCCGAAATATATTTCGAAAATTAATATTTTTTTATTATTAATACATGTATAAAAATAATTGATACAGTAGAATGCTACTTTGTCTGTATCTATTACCTATTTATTAGTTTTTATTTTAACAAGCTACGTACATTTTTTAGAATGGTCACGTATATTAACGGTCGGTAAGACCATGGACAAAAGAGAATAAAAAAAGCTTGCAATATACAATTGTGTCTATTCGCGGTGTAACACGACTTAACGTATTTGACAGGACTTAACATAATTTAAGCATTCTGTCTTTTTCTTTCTGTATCGAAAATACAAGGACAGGACGCTTAAAATAAGGTTAGTCCTGTCAAATAAGTTAAGTCGTATTGCACCGAATCGACACCAATGACGTTAAAATAAAATATTAAAAACGAGCCGTTTTCCAGGCTAACTTCCATAAAAATCACATAAATGACGCTGTCTAAGGACTTGAAAAAACTCGGTTTATGAAGAAAGTTCAACATATCAGTTTCGCCAAAGGATTCCGAGACCAAAATCTTCGTAGGTCTTTGTACGCAGTAGGTAGATAACAGTGTCAAAACAGTCGCTAACAGTGTTAGATATCAGTAATCTCAAAAGAGGTGTCCAGCTAGTCAATGTTTATTAATTACGTACATTAATAGAGAATATGCATGTCGTATTTAAGCAATAAATTAAAATATAAATATATTTTTAAATCAACTGACCAAATTCATACTGGAGACTCGGTTAGTGAGCAAGAACTAGGTTTAGTAATCCTTTTGGCCAATTTCGAAAACTATATATTTTTGCTCCCTTACTGGTTGGACTACTATAAGTAAAATTCCTAGTGCAGGCACTATGGGGCAAACAATTTTTTTTTTAATTCACCTGGAGGGTCGTTAAACCTTGTTCCTGATGACTAACTGAGTCTCCAGTATGAATTTGGTCGGTTGATTTAATTTCACCTAGTATAATAAAATATAATACCTATATATAAGCAATATATTGCATTTTTTGTATTCTACTTACTTAGTAGCATTTAATGATGACCATGGGAAACTATTTTATCGCATGGTTTTGTAATTATTTCCATTTAAAAAATACAACATTTTGATGAAATGAAATGCAAATGCAAAACGCGTCACCATTGGCTAACTGCCTTTTGTGACAAAATTAATAAATGTAAAATTAAACCCTCAAATAATTGTAATAGGTTGTTTTAATCAAAAATAATGAAAAAACCGGCCACTCGCCATACACCGCAAGCAAGAGCAGTATCATGTGACGTCATTTGATGCGCGCTAAAATGGCAGCCGTTTGAGTTGTAGGAGATTACTATGAAACTTACTTAACTCTTATAACTATTAAATATGGATAATTTAATTGCAAATTCTTATTCATAGCCCTAAATTGATCATATATTAACGATTAGTGCATAAAAATTTACATGCATATCCTTTATTAAATAAATAATACGACAATTTTATTAAGATTATTCTTTTATTGCGAAATCCATCGCTTTGGAATACTCAAGCATCGTGGAAAAATTTAACGGACGAACTGGCCCGAGGAATTTTTTCAAATTATTTGTTTCTAATTTATCTTGTCTGGTTTTTAATGTACTCTCGTAACAATATTTAGAGTATTCCAAAGCGATGGATTTCGCAATAAAACATAATCTTAGTTAATGAGAACTGTGAATTTCTTAATTGTCTGAATAAAATAAATATATATAAACTTTACCAGCTTGTTACTTTATTTTTGGTTTTTATTATATTTAAGTATATATGTACACAAAAGAATAAAAAAAATAATTTCAAGATATATTTCGGACCCTACTGGGCCCGGCATCAGTTGATATAATGATGACATTTACAATGAAATGATGGCACATAAAATGACATGGTGACAATTAGTATTAAAAAGATATCTATCTATCTAACTACCTTTTTTTATAACACTTCTTATTAGTAAATATAATATCGCTAACTTTGCGAATACAATAAAATAAATGTATATAAACTTTACGAGCTTGTTTTTTTATTTTTGGTTTTTGTTATATTTAAGTATATATGTACACAAAAGAGTAAAAAAATAATAATTTCAAGATATATTTCGGACTCTACTGGGCCCGGCATCAGTTGATATAATAATGACATTTACAATGAAATGATGGCACATAAAATGACATGGTGACAATACATATACTTAAATATAATAAAAACCAAAAATAAAAGAACAAGCTGGTAAAGTTTATATACATTTATTTTATTGTAGCATAGTTAGCGATATTATCTTTACTAATAGTAAACTATATTTATAAGTAAACTTATATTTAGTGTGTACTAAGTGTTATAAAAAAAAGGTAGGTAGATAGATAGATCTCTTTTTAATACTGTCATTTTATGTGCCATCATTTCATTGTAAATGTCATTATTATATCAACTGATGCCGGGCCCAGTAGGGTCCGAAATATATCTTGAAATTATTATTTTTTTATTCTTTTGTGTACATATATACTTAATTGTCTGAAGCAACACATATTGTTGTGACGACATCGCCATCTGTTTCTTAAGTACAAGGCGTGAAATCACACAACGCCCTCGTAAGCGTTCAGTATGTGCGTTACAAGCTATTTAGATCAAATAGTTGCAAAAATATTCGGTGGACAAGTATGGTGGAAGCAATTCAACGGTCTAGGTCAACCTTGGTGGCGCAATTTGGCGCTTGTCTGGCAAACAAGAGGTAGACTAAGATGTATTTTTTTTCCCTCATGACACAATTTCCTTCTGTCTTTTATATTTTTATCTTTTAGTTATTAAAGTTTAATACATTGTTTTGTATAATTTTATGTAAGTTAAAAAGACTAATAGTATTATGCCATATCGAGAAAAAAAATACTGACAAAAAAAGACATGATCTTGCTAAGTTTCTTGCGCTTCTTCTTAGCAAGATTAATCGAATGGGCGGATTTAGGCATTATGTCTATTTAAAGTTTATTTATCTTTTAACTTATTTATTAATTGCATTATGTATAATAATATTCTTATCCCAATAAGTCTTTATTTCATGCATGTGTATAACTTTAGTAGCCCAACTTAAATATAGTTTTTTTTAAATATATTTCCCGTGTCATATTTGTTTAATTATAAAATATTATTTTTATACAGATTAGATTTGACATGTAAAAGGTATACTTTATGTATCTATTTTATAAATAAACATTTTGAATTTTTGAATCGCAGGTTCGAATCCTGGCGAGAGGAATTTGTTCAAATTCTTGTCTTTACATTTGTTTCTAATTTTATCTTTTCTGGTTTGTAATACACTCTAATAATAATATTTACAATTTTATTAATTTGTATCTTTTCAATGATTAATATAAAATAATTAAACCTTCATGTTCCCTTGCTTTTCAAAAGAAGCAGAACAAAGTAACTTGACTGCATACGGTAAGGTTTTGCTTCTTTTGAGAGAACATAATTAGAATACAGATTCTATTCAGATTTTAGTAGTTTCTACTACAGATTAAAGGTTCAATGCATCTGGCAGCACAGGGCTGCATTCATAAATTAGGGGTCTCAACACGGGTTCTAATGCCATCTCTGTCGCATGCTTTGAAAATTGTATACGCTATCCTGCTGTCAGTGTCGGAACCTGTTAAAAGTGGTAATTATTAAACGGAGTCTGGATGAAGTTTTGATTGAACGAAATTGAATTGAAACTCGGCCATTTTTGTCGCGACTGGCTTCAAGCATGGTTAGTGTTTTGAATTAATCAAGTTTTTTCAATCTCATCTCTAAATTTATTTAATATCTTCTTCCATTTGTGTTTTTTCCTGAAATATTTTTCTTTATACCTTTGTTTATTTAATGTTCGTTTTTCTCAATAACATACCTATTGATCTAGCAAATGATGAAACAAAAACTCACGCTAAAATACGGTTAGAACCTGAATCTTACGTGAAGATTTATCTAGGGCGGACTGATGCTGTTTTTGTAGCCCTGAATAAATCTTCCTGTGTCTCACACGTTCTTATATAAGTTTTAATTTTCAGTCGCATAGGAAATTCTCGGCACCCCGTCATGGGTCTATGGGATTCTACCCCAAGAAGAGGTCCCGCCGTCATCGTGGTAAGGTTAAGGCCTTCCCCAAGGATGACGCTAGCAAGCCTGTCCACCTCACTGCCTTCATTGGATACAAGGCTGGTATGAGCCACGTGGTCCGTGAGCCTGACCGTCCCGGATCAAGTAAGTGTACTCTCCTATCCTCTGATATTACAATCATCGTGTTCTAAAATAACTTGGTGACCTCCATTTTGAGTAATTTGGCCTTGTCAAGTGATGTGGAACAAAAGACACGTTGCAATTTGGGTCACAAAAGTAATAAAAGGGGCACTGTCAAAACATGTGGTAGGTTTACCTGCTATGTAAACGTTTCTGCTCCCTTTTTGACAGTCCAAAACTTGAAGGGGGCACTGCCCAGGAAGAAAATTTTGCCATAGTGCCTCTTATCTACCCATCAGTTCTTGATAAAAGCCTTTCCATGTACCTTTCAGACTATTCTATCTTTCCATGCCATTTGTCCCCGTGTTTAAACTACTGTTTTCCCATTTCAAGAGGTGAACAAGAAGGAGATAGTGGAGGCAGTAACCATCATTGAGACCCCACCAATGGTAGCTGTCGGTGTGGTTGGTTACATTGAAACCCCCCATGGTCTCCGAGCTCTACTTACTGTTTGGGCCGAGCACATGTCTGAAGACTGCCGTCGTAGATTTTACAAGAACTGGTAAGTACATACAAGTTCAAGCGCCCTATTTGGAAAAACTGATACTCGCTTTTTCGGCGGGCTCATTTTCCGCATAAAACAGAATATGATGCCACAATAAGAATTACCAATACCTAGTTTCTGACTATCCATAGATTTAAATAAAATCATGTCAAGTGTTCTTGATTTAACTGATACATCACAAAGCTTTTTCTAATGGCTTTAATTTTAGTTTTGGTGCATTTAAAACTACTTATATTTTTTTCTTTCCAAGTACCATGTAGTTATTTTGTGTTAACAGAAGCTCTGTTACTTTGGATAAATCTATGTATTGACAGCACTAAAACTAAAATTCAGAATTGACTTAATTGTTTCCAATTGTAGTTTTGACTTGAATCTGAATAATTATCTTAGGTCATTCTTTAAAAAGTAGAGTTTATTTCTCTTTGTATGATGTTACTAATCTCTGAAAATCAGCTCTCCTCTCACAAGACGAGAGTCAAAACCAAATATGCCTTGGAGCATATTTCTGCCATGTGGTCTCCGCTCAATGATGAGGCTGCATGGCTTTTCTTACAGCTGCTGTACTGTGTGATTGAAATAGGTACAAGAGCAAGAAGAAGGCTTTCACCAAGGCTAGCAAGAAATGGCAAGATGAGCTTGGACGCAAATCCATTGAGAAAGACTTCAAGAAGATGATCCGCTATTGCAGTGTTGTCAGAGTGATCGCTCACACTCAGATGAAATTGTTAAAGCAACGCTCTAAGAAAGCTCACATCATGGAGATCCAACTCAATGGAGGCACCATTGAAGACAAAGTCAAATGGGCCAGGGAACACCTGGAAAAGCCTATCCCCATTGACTCTGTTTTCGCTCAGGATGAGATGATTGACTGCATTGGTGTTACCAAGGGTAAAGGATACAAAGGTAATGATTTTTTTTAACACCTTTCCTTTTAGTAATTGATTAAGATTTCTTCTTATGTATCTTTAAACCTTAGTAACTGCTTTCTAAAAAGGAGGAGGTTTTTATTGATCAGGGTTATATTATCAATCAATCAAAAATATAATTATTTAGAGACTGAATTTTTAACTTTGTGAATTTTTTTATTTGTAAAATTTGTTGATATTGATTGTTGATACAGATTACAAAATATAAGATTTACTTATATATAATAATACTTTGAGATGTCCTACTATTATTTTCCCAATAAAAAACATTTTTATTTATTTATTTAAAACTTATGACTATCATTATTCTCACAACTAAGCATTTGTAATTTAAAAAAATCAAATGGTAAAACTATTGTCAGATGGATAAAGCAATATAGAAATAGAGTTTTCACAAAATATCAAATTCCAAATAATTTAATGATTATAATGAATATCAGATTTTTTCGAAAAAGGTTACTCTAAAGGGTCTTAAATAAACTTATGATTTGTTATTTTTTAGGTGTGACATCCCGTTGGCACACAAAGAAGCTGCCTAGAAAGACACACAAGGGTCTCCGTAAGGTTGCCTGTATTGGGGCATGGCATCCTTCCAGAGTGTCTTTCACCGTCGCTCGTGCCGGTCAGAAGGGCTACCACCACCGTACTGAGATGAACAAAAAGATCTACCGTATTGGACAAGGTACAGTCCTCTTCTATTCTTAACTATGGTGCCCAATTAAAGAATTTCCAGAGTACTTTAAATTCACAAATTAAATCATTTAGTCAGTAAAATTTCACTGGCTACATTGCACTCCATGCCCACTTATCTTCAATTGTAATCCAAAACTAAAGGGGTTAAACAAACCTATATTAATTTGCCAACTATATCTATCAGGTATCCATACCAAGGATGGCAAGGTGATCAAGAACAACGCCTCCACTGAGTATGATCTCTCTGAGAAGTCAATCACCCCAATGGGAGGTTTCCCTCACTATGGTGAGGTCAACAACGACTTCGTCATGATCAAGGGATGCTGTATGGGACCCAAAAAGCGCGTCATCACTTTGAGGAAGGTGAGCACATTTTTCGCTTTATTATTGAAGATGGGGTAAAGTGACAGTTTAGAGAAACGACAGCATGTTTTGGTTACTTGCACCGCACATCGTCACATCGTCATTTTACTCCTTCTGCATTTCAATAACAACAAGGTGTATTTCGCTTACTCGCACATCACTATCCCTTTTCTGAACTGTCCCTTAATCTGCATTTCAATATAACCAAAGTTTAATCTTAGCGATTGTTGTAAATATTTCTACTGTTAAACGGTTGTGATCATGGTATTTTATGTTAAAGAAACTTCATTGCCGGATAGTAAAACTCAAAACTAGGTGTTCTGTTTCCTCATTTGTTTGTATCTTTTCAGTCCCTCCGAGTGCACACCAAGAGAGCAGCCCTCGAAAAGATCAACCTGAAGTTCATCGACACGGCATCCAAGTTCGGTCACGGTCGCTTCCAGACGCCGGCAGACAAGGCCGCCTTCATGGGTACGCTCAAGAAGGACCGCATTCGCGAGGAGGCCGCCGCCACCGCCGCGCCTGCTGCGCCCGCGCAATCTTAGAACGTTGCTACATGGCAAAAATAAAATGTAAAATGCATGCTCGTCTTTTATTCATGATTGATGGGTATCTATAAACATTATTTATCCTAAAAATTTCAGCTGAAAAAACCAAACTACTGAAACTAAGGAAAAAACAGGAAAGCAAATCAGTCGATTAAACAACCAAATTCAAATGTCTACATAAAAGCGGCCGGTACCATACATGGTGCCAACCTTCTTAATTTGGTAGTTCTATAATTCAGTTTTGATTGGTAACAGGTGCGTACAAATGGTATAACGAACTATTCATTTACTTTTTATATAATTAAGATAAGTTATTAGCAGTGTTAGGATATCCAAACTTGCCCCAAAGTACTAATGTTCAGTTTTGTGGAATAGACTTTAGTATAGGAAAATAAATATTGTAATTTGTAGTAATAACTTACCTGATGAAACATTATAATTTGGTAGGTACTTATATAAATCATGGTGACCAGGGTCTGATGGTGGGACTGGAAGGTTGAAATGAGAACTCCTTAGCGAACAACAGGAGACCTCTCGAGTTTAGACTATTTGATCAGTCTTGAGTACTTTTGTAAAACATGGTGACCAGGGTCTGATGATGGACTGGAAGGTTAAAATGAGAACTCCTCAACGAACAACAGCTGACCTCTCGAGTTTGACCTATTTGACGAGTACTTTCGTAAAACATGGCGATCAGGGTCTGATGATGGGACTGGAAGGTTGAAATAAGAACTCCATAACGAACAACAGCAGACCTCTTAACTATTTGATCGGCCTTAATGAGTACTTTTGTAAAAAGTAGTGGCCAAGGTCTGATAATGGGACTGCAAGATAGATATTGGAACTCTTTAAGGGGGTGAACGAGGAAACCAATATGAACTAGTTAAACTAGAAGGCGTTAGGGAAGCAAAATGTAAATTAGTCGCCCTACAATGGATTCACTCAACTTGCGCAGACTTGTACTACAAGAGAACATGAAAAGATATATCAAAGTTCTGTCCGTTTCAAAACGACGGACAGTACAAAATCTCGGAAAATGCAACAATATTGTAAGTGTGCGTTACGCCAGCGGCTGTTAGCGCTTTTCAGGATTTCAGCTTGACAGATAATTAGAGCGTCATCTCTGTGTGCGTGTCTCGGAATCACCTGCATAGTATCATTGGAGACCGACACTTCTGACTTTGTACCTATCTTGTATTCTTCTCTGTAGGGGCTAGTGTGGTACTGCAACGTCTCCATGCTTGATGTCGTCTCCACTGTGTACTTATTGAATTAATGAATGAAATGCCGTAGTTTGCGGGGTGGGACCCGCGTAATGTTTCTTTGTTTTTACACTCAGCTTGATGCACGTTTCGGTTTACTTGATCACGGCAAATATAATTGATATTTCTTTGACATTTTCGCTAAATCCTGTTCTGGTTCAGATATTTAGACGGAAAAAAATTCCTACTGGATAGTGGGTTAAGACTTTTGGATCCCAACATTTTCGGAACCCCACATTTAGAAGCCAGGTTAAATAAAAAAAAAACATCCTTTAAATGTTTGATCCGGGGTCTGAAAAATATTTAATATATAATAGGTTGGGGAAAAACTCTTTTCGCAAATAGTATGTATGAATTTATAATAAAATCTCTTTGGCCATTTGTATCTGGCTGGTTTTGGTATTATTAAAAAGTTTAAATTTTAAAAAAGATAATTTCATATTCAAATTAGGTAAAATGTGTGACTTTCATTTGTTTTTCTTATTGTTAAGATGAGTGAATCTAATCAAGAAATTCGATACATTTTAAAATTTTACTACAAAAAAGGTATAAATGCAACGCAAGCTGCGAAAAAAATTTGTGATGTTTATGGACCTAGTACAGTGTCTGACTGTCTGTGAGAGTAGGATAAATTTGGTTTAAGCCTTTTCAATCCGGAAATTTTGATGTCAAAGATGCACCTCGCTCTGGGCGCCCTGTTACGGATAAAATGGATGCCATTTTTGAAAAAGTGGAGCAAGATCGGCATATCAGTAGTTACGATGTAGCTGAAAAACTGGGAATTGACCACAAAACAGTTTTGGCGCATTTAAAAAAGCTGGGTACACAAAAAAGCTCGATATTTGGGTGCCTCATGAGCTCACTGAAAGTAACTTAATGAACGTGTACTCATTTGCGATTCTTTATTACGTCGTACTGAAACCGAACCATTTTTGAAAAACCTGATAACTGGTGATGAAAAGTGGATCACGTACGACAAGAACGTGCGAAAAAGGTCGTGGTCAAAGGCTGGTCAGGCTTCACAGACTCTGGCGAAACCCGGGTTATCTCGCAACAAGGTAATGCTGTGTGTATGGTGGGATTGGAAGGGCATTATTCATTATGAGCTGTTACCGCCAGGGAGGACCATCGATTTTAAACTCTACTGCGAACAACTGATGAGATTAAAGCAAGAAGTTGGTAGAAAGCGGCCGGAATTAGTCAACAGAAGGGGTGTGGTTTTTCATCATGATAACACTAGACCTCACACATCTTTAGCCACTCAGCAAAAATTAAGAGAGTTTGGCTGGGACGTATTAATGCATCCGCCGTATAGACCTTGCACCTTCAGATTTCCACTTGTTTCGGTCTCTTCAGAATTCTTAGGCAGTGTCAGGTTAACATCACGAGAGGACTGCCAAAACCACTTGTCGCGGTTTTTTGATCAGAAGCCCCAGAATTTCTATAACAATAGGATCATGTCCCTTCCTACAAGATGACAGAAAGTTATCGAACAAAATGGCACCTACATACTTTAGTTAAATGTAAATAAACTTTATTAAAAAATGTTTTGAATTTTCATATAAAATGCGAAGAAACTTTTTTCCCAACCTAATATATAAAGTTGCAATACGGTCACTGACTCACTGACTGATTGACATGGTTGTTTGGTCTGTTCCTGTCATTTTGGGTTAAAGTGATTTATGGGGAGTGGTGGGGGGTTGTAGAATGTCTAATTGTGACTGGAGATAAAATCTGACATTTGACATTTAGGGGGGGGGGGGGGGGGGTTTAACGGTTTTCGTAAGCCAGCGAGGTTTACCCATGGAATTTTTTTCATGTTGACGTTTTTGACTTTGACATTTTTTTAAATATTTTCTCCAATTTCCGTTCCCGTTGAGATATTTGTATGGGAAAAAATTCCTAATGGATAGTCGGTCGAGTATAACACTTTTGGACCACAACATTTTCGGCACAAACCAAAGGGGGCCAAAAAAAAATTTAACATGTTTGAAAAAAAAAATCTGCTGTTGTTCGTTAAGGAGTTCTTATTTCAACCTTCCAGTCTCATCATTAGACCATGGTCACCATGTTTTATATAAGTACCTATCAAATTTGATCAAATTATAATGTTTCATCAAGTAAGTTATAAATACAAATTACAATATTTATTTTCCTATACTAAAGTCCATTCCACACAATTGAACATTAGTACTTTGGGGCAAGAAGCATTTGAATATCCTATCACTGCTAATAACTTATCATATTAATTATATAAAAGTAAATGAATAGTTAGTTAAACCATTTGTACGCACCTGTACCAATCAAGACTGAATTATAGAACTACCAATTTAAGAAGGTTGGCACCATGTATGGTACGGCCGCTTTTATGTAGTCATTTGAATTTGGTTGGTTAATCGACTGATTTGCTTTCCTGTTGTGTTTTCCTTAAGTTTCAGTACTTAGGTTTTTTCAGCTGAAATTTTTAGGATAAATAATGTGATAAAAGTACTAATTATTAGTGGAATCAAATATACCATCAATTAATAATAACTCGTGTATTGAAGCGTTACATTACAGGAGCACAATTTTTTTATTTCGGGCACAATGAACTATCTGTCAAGCTGAAATCCTAAAAAGCGCCAACATGTCGCTGGCGTAACGCACTCGCCGATTTTAGGGCTTTTGAAAAAAAATCATAATTTACCAACGGTGTCGATTATAGAAAAAACAAGTTTGCTCAAATTAGGAACTAATTAAGACGCACCTTGATAAAAAATCGTCGTTGTATGTCATGCCGTTAAGAGATACATCAATTGGCTAAACGTTACGCCAGCGGCATTTTGAATAACTCTGAAACCTCTGAACGCACTAATTTTGTATTTGGGGCACAATTGGGCAATAATTATATCTACCTAAGTAGCTAGTTTTTATTTCGCTACGACTACAGGAAAAAAAACATGCCGCTGGGGTAACGTTACTCCAGCGGAATCTGTTTTTCGTGAATATCTTTGGATCGGCTGGATGGAAGCACAATTTTTTTTATTTCAAGCACAATTGCACGAGATGACGCTCTAATTTTCTGTCAAGCTGAAATCCCGAAAAGCGCTAACATGCCGCTGGCGTAACGCACTCCAGCTGTTCCCACCGAGGCTTTTAAGCAGTTCTATTCTACCAACCTAACGGGCAGTCAATTTCCGACGTAACGTAACCATGTTTTAAATAAAAAATCGTTGTCTACGTGTCAATAAATCCTGACGATTATTTTACCATAAAATACGCAAATATAGAACTGTCTGTAAGGTTGGTGTTTTAGAAAAGTAAGATATTTGAACTAGGTTTATAGTGGAATGATCCATTACAACAATATGGTACCAACCTTACGACTGGCTACATTTCCTGATTTAAAAGGAACTGAACAATACAATCGACTTATTAACAACAAAGTACAATCAAAACGTGGTTTAGTAAGTACTACATGTAAAAATAGCTAACATTTATTTTCAGTCAATCTTTATCATATCAAAGGCGCGTGAAAATCTATTAAGGAATATCATATATTTCTCATAGTACCAAAAAAATCGCAAGCACGATTTAAAAAAAGTTAAAATTTTTCATTTCATTTTTTATATTACCTATATAATTATTGTAAAAATAGTTTTTGGTTATATATAGTATATAATAATATAACCGAAAACTATTTTAATATTTATTACGTAATATAAAGAAATATTATATAAAATTATTATTTTACCATTTTACTTTTTTTAATTTTTCTCATTTGTGTCCAATATTTTCTTTTAGTTTTCACGTAACATCCTTGTACCTAAAATTTCAAAAGGGCGATTAATTCGAACGGTCCAGAATATCATAACAGCACCTAATTGTACCGATTTTTTTGAAAGAAATAGACTTTTTTAAGGTCGTATAAAAGTATATTCTTTTCTCCTTCAAATACAAAAGATATACATGAAAATATTTAGGAACTGAATACATAGCTTTAATGACGTAATAGTCATGTCATTTAGGCATTACAGGAAATAGGCCATTGCCCACAAGAAAAAAAAGTAATGTCAACTCAAAAGCGAGAGCGACGTCTGTTTTTTTTCAGTAATCCCATCTTCAGGTTTTATCCCCAAAATTTTTTTTTCATTCTTTCTTTACTTCAAGGAACTCTCTCCATTGAGCCTAAACGGTATGACTATTACGTCACATTTCCATTTCTCCAAAATGATTTTCAAAAAATAATTTCGTTACAAAAAATACCACTTGAATGTTAAAGAACAGCATGCATCTTCATGATTTAGCCTATATTTTCAGAAAAAATATACAAAGGGGCCTGTTACAATTTATGGTTTGTTCGAATTCCTTTATAACCATATTTCCCTGCAACATCAGTATTTGCTTACGTAAATTAAATAACAACAAAGCCAATAAAGGTAGCCAAAGTCACATTAATTTGTTTACAAAAAAGAAAATGTAAAAAACTAAAATTTGCAAATTTTAGTAGTTGCAACAAGCGATCGAAACTTCTATCTCGACTGCTAGAGACCAGTCGTGAAATTTTGACAGATTTACAGTCGAGAAATTGACGAAGCGAGATCGCTAGAATAGCATTTTTATGTTTTGAAGCGAGATTTACGAATTCTCTCGCTTGATTTCTCGATATCGAGTTTTTTTCGATTGCCCCGGAATTGCCGTCCTGCATCACCAATATACAGACGAATCCAGTGCCAGAGACTGTTGCTTCAACGTCTAAAAGTCTAAAGTGAATTCGCAGTGGTGAGTAATTCAAATTGTCATTTGGGTCATTCTTCTTTTAAATAAAGTGTACACAAATTTCATTTTATTTTCAGAAACATCAAGAGAAAAAAAACGAATGAAGGAGTTAAGAAAAACTAAATGCACATTAAGGGCACTAAAAATGAGTGCAAAATTGATTTAAAACTTAGACTCGGAAGTTTTAAAAGGATTCGTTGCATCGGCTTTCCAAAATCAGAAGCGGAAACCACAAGGGAGGCGTTGGACTTCAAAAAATAAAATATCTGCTTGGGCAATCTACAAGAGGTCTCCAAAGACATATATATATGGCACACACTATGCCGTTGCCAAGTGTAAGAACCTTACAAAATCTTTTGAAAAAGGTGTCAAAGGACACTGGAATAAACAAATCAGTACCATATAAAACGATGCCGTGCAGCAAAAACAATACCAGAGATGATAGAATTTTATAAAAATTTGGAAAAATCTCTCGAAAACATTCCTCCCAGCAACATGCTAAATTTCGATGAGACAAATCTCAGCGATGACCCTGGTTCTAGTAAAGCTATATTCAAAAGAGGTGTAAAGCATCCAGAGCGTGTTATTAATGCAACCAAAACTTCAGTTTCAATTATGTTTGCTGGTACAGCAAATGGCATGCTTTTGCCACCTTACGTCGTCTACCAAGCCTAACATTTATGGACTCGATGGTGTCGCGATGGACCCGTGAATTCCCGCTATAATAGAACCAATTCTGGTTGGTTCGACATGACAATGTTTGATGACTGGTTCGAGCTTGTAGTTTTACCATGGGCAATGGCCTTAGAGGGACCTAAACTCGTAAAAGGCGATAATTTGTCGTCGAACCTTAGCGTAACCACTATTAGGTTATGTCATGAGCATAATATTCGATTTGTGTTTCTTCCACGAAATGCTACTCACCTTACTCAGCCTCTGGATTTGGCCTTTTTCGGCCCAATGAAAAAGGAATGGAGGAAGATTTTGCTCGGATATAAACTTTCAAATGCCAATGTTTCTTCGATAAACAAATGCCACTTTCCGCAACTACTAAATGAGTTGATTAAAAATATAGGCATGAATAATGAAAAGAATTTGAAGAGTGGATTTGCAGCCGCAGGCATCTGTCCATTTAATCCTTCTAAGGTCACCGAAAAAATCCCAGATGCTACGGAAGAAAAAAAAACAAACATTTGACAGAACCCTTTTAGAATTTCTACAAGCCAATCGAGAAGCCAAGCAGATGAAAATCGGACAAAACAAAAAACTTCAAGTCAGTGCAGGAAAGTCAGTATCAACTGAAGAAGCTGAAAAATTATGTCAAAAACAAGGACAGGTTAAAACTACGAAACGAAAGGCACCCAGTAATACTCGTACTGAGCTCAATAAGAAATCAGCGCCACTCGGAGAAATCCCTTTTACTCGTAACGATTCAGAAAGTGACTTAGATAAAATACTCGATATCAATGTTAATGAAAATGTTCCAGACAATGCTCCAACACCAAAGAAGATTAAAAATGATGTAATTTTGGAAAGCAACAAACAACAAGAGACTAGAATTCAAAAAATAAAAGTGTTGTCAGATCACAAAATTACCAAGGACAAAGCATATAGATGTGCAAGAAAACAACCATTAACTTTAGCAAAATTAGAAAAATATACCGATTTATTCCACACATTGGGACCTAACAACCACGATAAACAACACCACTCCCTAAATGAGGTTATTACACATGTAAATAATCCCATGGTACATTGAGCGATAGTGACCAAGAAAATTATGGCAACAAATACGATTTGAACGTAACGGAGAAAACAGAAACTGAATAAAAATATGAAATTGATTACTCATATAAATACTTATGGTACGTTGAGCATTAGTGACCAAGAAAATGATGGCAACAGATACGATTTCAATGTAATGGAGAGATCAGAACCTGAAAAAAGAAGAAATTAACCAAGAGAATGAATAAGACGGCTAGAAAACTAAACAAAACAACGAAAAATATTCGAAAAAGATCTAGTTCCACAACTACAACTGTGAGTGAGATAGAAATGAGTGTACATAGTGATTCCGATATTTTAGACATAAACTTAGACGCAATGTTTGAAGATGACCGATTCGGTAATGACTCTGATAAATACCAGGATTTTGAAGAAAATACAAAAGAAAATCTACAGCAAATGATTCTTACTAATACGCAAAAAGAACACCCAGAAATGCTTGAATCTGACAAAAGACAGGAAGTTGAAAATACTACCAACCTTAGTAAAGAGGCAGTTGGCGATAAAACTATAGACATGCAAAATGGGTTTCACAATAAACAAGAAACTATTTTATAGAGAATCAAGGAGATAAAGATCTACAACTACTTACAACTGATGATAGTCAGGGAGAACATCTCAATAAGGCTTGTAAAGAAGAAATAAAATTTTGCAATCACACTGATAAAATCCGGAAAGAGTGTGACGATGACGATGCTGCCAAAGTAGTTAGTAAAATTGAAAAGAAGGAATTAGATACTGAGACTGACGAATTCAAAAATAATAATCATATTGATATTATAGAAGGAGTACAATTTGACGACTATAATAAAGAAGAAGTAAATATTAGCAATAAGAACGACATAACAGAAAAAAACTTACTAAATGAGACTGAAATAGAAGTGGAACGTGAGAAAAAGACCTACAATATAGGAGATACAGTTTTGACAAGATATTACAAGGGTAAATCTTGGAAATACTACGTAGGTGAGATAGAAAGTATGAATCCGGTCTCCAACGTATATACTATTTCATATTAAAAAATTGTTGGCAAAAAAAAGGTGATGTAAAATTGATTAAAACCAAGCGTATTATAGATAAGGATGATGTTTCTGAATGCTCTATTGTAAAATCAATAGAAATTTTGCCAACTCCAAATCCTGTTCATTTTAAGTTATTGCGAGATGAGGATAAAGTACTATTTAAAAAAAATATATGTTGATAGGTATGTAGGTAACTACCTCCATTTTTCTAAAGACTGTCTACCTGTTAAGAAAATAATATACGAATAAGTTGCTAGGTATTAAATTCTAAAGACTGTCTACCTGTTAAGAAAATAATATAAGAATAAGCTGCTAGATATTAAATTTTAAAGACTGTCTACCTGTTAAGAAAATAATATAAGAATAAGCTGCTAGGTGTATGTTAGGAAGAATAATTTTATTTTATTGTTTAAATTTTGTTCACGCTGTTCATGCATGCTACACAGTAGTGTTTTGTTAAAATAAATGATTATGGATGTTCTAATGAAAACAGAGAGTTTGAGTTTAATTTTTCAAGTTTTTATTTTGTTGTTTAAATTTTGATAACGTTTTACATGCATGCTACACGGTGTTTTATTAAAATAAATGATTATAGATGTTCCAACGAAAACAGAAAGTTTTCAAGAGTTTAATTTTTTGATAACCCTGACCATTCCACACTTTTTTAGGGAGATCTGAGAGAAGCTTACACAACTTTGCCTACTTTACTAAAAAAAAAGAAATGTCAAATAGATTCATAGTTTGTATCCAATATAAGGAACACCATATAAGGTCTTGCATACATATCAAAATCATTTTTCTTTAAGCTGCCTATTTACAAAGATATGTGACTAGGCAATGTTGCAGTTTTGGCTTTAACTTTGCCTGCCTTTTGCAAAGCAGATTTAGCGTAGTTGCTGTGAGTATTTTGGCAATAAACCACTTTACACGTACTGCGTAGGTTTAATTTTGGACTTGAATTAAAATGAATTATGATTTTCTGCATACCTAAAGAACTATACACAAAAAACTTCAAAATACAGGCAATGTTACAGCATTTGACGGTACTAGAACACTTGAGAAAAAAATCAGGCAAAAAAAGAAACAATGATACATGCTGCTGCTTGCTGTTTGACGAAATTGCGCTTAAACGTAGGCTGCACTTTGACCCAACGGCTGACAAAATTGTGGGTTTTGAAGACTATGGTGATGGCGAGAGAACCAAAGAGATGGCCGAACATGCCTTGGTTTTTATGTTTCAAGGGGTAAAAGCAAAATTTAAGATGCCTTGGTATATTACTTTAAAAAAGGAACGGTTTCGTCGCAGAGATTGGCTGCTCTTATAAAAGAAATTATTGCTGCCGTCGAAGAAACAGGGTACAAAATAATTACAACGGTGTGTGATCAAGGACCTACAAATATGGGGGCCCTGAATATATTAAAAGCGGGGCAGTCACCTGAATAAGCATCGTCCTTCAAATGTGGAATTGAAAAAAATTATACTATATTTGACGTGCCACACCTATTTAAGTAAACTTTTATAATAATGGGGTTCCTATCATGGGAGATAAAAAGTCAAGATGGGCCCACTGGATAAAGATGGAGGAGAAAAATAGAAATAGCTCTATCTAACAACGATCTTCAGAAGCTGTGTGGAGCCAAAATACAAGCCTAAAATGAAAGTGAAACTGGCTGCCCAGCTTCTAAGTAGAGAGTTGTCAGCAGTTTTAAAATTAATGGCTGAAGCAGAAAAGGACCCGAATACGGCAAAAGAAATAAGAGAAACTGCCGAAGTAGTATTTCAATTGGACAGACTCTGACTTTACAAATGGGCCATCAGGCCCGGCCGAAGTCAAAAAAGGAATACGGGAGAATGTGTCTGCAAAAACGGAACACTTAAATGTGTGGGCTGAATTCAGAAAAAAAAATTAATTCGATAAAATTTGTCAATTAAGAGGGAGCAGACGCAAAAAATGTTAAATGCGTGCAAGGGTACGGCATTACATTGAGTGCCCTTCAAGATTTATAGCACAAATTACAATCTGAAGGGTTTAGTTTTCTAAACAAGAACCCAAAATTTTGTTGCCGCTCTGAAAACCTCAATTATATCCAGATTAACGGCACCGCATAACAGGGGTGCTATGCTAATTGTTTTGAAGCGAGATTTACGAATTCTCTCGCTTGATTTCTCGATATCGAGTTTTTTTCGATTGCCCCGGAATTGCCGTCCTGCATCACCAATATGCAGACGAATCCAGTGCCAGAGACTGTTGCTTCAACGTCTAAAAGTCTAAAGTGAATTCGCAGTGGTGAGTAATTCAAATTGTCATTTGGGTCATTCTTCTTTTAAATAAAGTGTACATGAAAGTGAGTTATACACAAATTTCATTTTATTTTCAGAACTTACACCAAGAGAAAAAAAACGAATGAAGGAGTTAAGAAAAACTAAATGCACAATAAGGGCACTAAAAATGAGTGCAAAAGGATTCGTTGCATCGGCTTTCCAAAATTAGAAGCGGAAACCACAAGGCGTTGGACTACAAAAAATAAAATATCTGCTTTGGCAATCTACAAGAGGTCGCCAAAGACATAGATATATGGCACACACTATGCCGTTGCCAAGTGTAAGAACCTTACAAAGTCTTTTGAAAAAGGTGCCAATGGACACCGGAATAAACAAATCAGTACTAGAACACTTGAGAAAAAAATCAGACAAAAAAAGGAAAAATGATACATGCTGCTGCTTGCTGTTTGACGAAATTGTGCTTAAACGTAGGCTGTACTTTGACCCAACGGCTGACAAAATTGTGGGTTTTGAGGACTACGGTGATGGCGAGAGAACCAAAGAGATGGCCGTTCATGCCTTGGTTTTTATGCTTCAAGGGGTAAGGGCAAAATTTAAGATGACCTTGGTATATTACTTTACAAAAGGAACGGTTTCCTCGCAGAGATTGGCTGCTCTTATAAAAGAAATTATTGCTGCCGTCGAAGAAACAGGGTTCAGTTCTCCAGTTTTGAGCATTCCTCAAAAGAAAAAAGTGACCTGGCTGAACTCGAGAAACAGCTTGTACGTCAGCGGTTATACAGCGGCCAACATCTTGAAAATGTTCTAAGGCTGCACTATGTGTGAACAGTCATTAAAGGTAGTTGATCGTAAAGATGATCCTATCTATTCTTATATCAGTCTTCGAGAATGGTGGGAAAATAAAAAAAATCTGACTTATGCATCAATAGAACTTTGTCGATTGGTTGAAACCGCTGTAAAGGTGTTTAAAGCTGACATAGTGCATGCATTATTTACATATATGCTATCTATCGCACAGTGACGTTATTTTATACTAAATGTGATGCTTCGTTTCTAAAATGTGAAATTCATCACAAGAAATGTTTGAACTTACTGTATTTTCGATTAGGTTGTTTGTTAATTCGTAGACAGTGCAAAAGAATTAATCAGGGTGTGGCAATGAAAGAGGAGGCATTGTCTGATGCTTATAAAAATGCACAGCAACACGGAGCTGCAAAATAACTGCTCAATAATTGAAAAATTACAGAAGATTGCTCTAAACACTAATGGTTTTTCAACACATAAAGCAATTCTGAAATGTATGGTTATTTATTATCTGACATTGATAATACCTTACGTTTTCTCCTTTTGGACATTTAGGTAATTGAAATTATTACTTATGTACAGGATTTCCGTTTTAATTGGTATTATTATATAAATCTAATATATATTATGACTGTAAAAATTGATAGACGAAATAAGACAGAAGGCAACGTAACGATGATCTATGTATATGTCATGCGTAATTATCTTTGTTACTATGACTTATTTAAACAAATTGTATAACACTCTATTTTATAGGTACCTATTCATATAAGTATGTTCATGAATTGTAAGTATATGTAAGTTTATGCCCTAGATAAGTAATTTTTGGTATGTATTTTCTTCTTGATCTCCTTTTCTATGATTAGCATTTACACGTTCCATGTTATTTTTTCAATCTATCTCTCTGTATGCCTCCAAAGGTTGCCTGGAAGGTTCAGTTATTAGCAATAAGTGCCGCCTTTGTACACCTTAAACACTATGTAACGAATAAAATACATTTTGTACTTTTCTATTTAAAATGTATTTAGTTTAATTGTTACATTAGAATTTATCTATTTTGCATAAAACTGTATATCTGATGAAGTTCTAAGAACGCTAGAAAACTGCTGGCTGGTACAAAAATATAGTGACATCATGACATGGAGTAAAAGCTATATATGACTTTAGGTACCTAGGTACATACTCGTGTAAACTTTGAGTTAAAAGATAAAAAACTCATACCTACTAAATATTGTACTGTTATTAGAGCCGGAATAATGCATATTTTACGTAGGTAAAAAGTAATGTTAGAACAAGCGTAATATATCCCTTGTTCCATTTTTATTCATAATAAACAAATAAAACTGTTGAATGTTTTGTTTATTTATAGGTACTTGAATTAATGATATTTAACCCTTAATTAGGCGTACGGGGTCAGAGTAACTTGAAATTGAAAAAAAAAGTTTTACAGTGTTTAGAGCGCGCTCACGCTCTTAGTAGCTTCCTCACTCCCCGCGGGGTACGCAAATTAGTCGCGTCTCTCTAGAGCGCTGACCCCATGCGACCAGTTACGTTACATTTTTTGGCGGAGGTAAGTTTTTAAGTTTGTGCTTTCTTTTAGTTTATATCAGTAAATTGTTTACGATTTTTCTTTGTATGTGTGTATTTTTACACTGCGTAATTTCTTTATGTATTTCTGAGTTTATTTTATTCCTTTTTCTTTTTTTTTCAGTTTTTTACTGATTTGAAATGTCCAACGAAGGACAGATATTGCAATGGCTGGAGGACGTGTCCGATGAAGAGCAAGATGTTGCTGGTTCGGATTCGGAAGACGAAACGGTAATTGATACCGCTATTGATAGTGCTCATGATTCAGAAAGCGAAATTGAAGAGTCCGAAGATATCCAAGACATCCCCGAACCATCCGAAGGTAATTATTTTTTATCTCGACATACTCAGAGAAATGGCCCGAAAGTGAAATGGTCTAAAGTACCACCATCGAACGCAGTAAGGACCCGAGCACAAAATATTATTCTTCATTTACCGGGAGTCAAAGAGTATGCAAGAAACGCCAAATGTCCTCTTGAATGCTTCCAATTGTTCTTTGACAGTGATGTTATTGAACTTTTGGTCACAAATACCAATTTATATATTGATAAAATAAAGGAAAAGTTCGGAAGAGATCGTGATGCACTCCCTACTGATGGTACGGAAATGGAAGCATTTTTGGGCTTACTGATTATGGCTGGAGTCCTAAAAGGGTCGCACTTGAATTTTATTGATTTATGGGCACAAGATGGATCAGGCGTAGAAATGTTTCGGCTAACAATGTCTTATAAACGTTTTCTATTTTTGTTGACATGTCTGTGGTTTGACAATACGTCAGATCGAGAGGAAAGACTCAAACTTGATAATATGGCAGCGATAAGATATTTGTGTCAAATTATAGAGAGTAAGTTTTTAGCTGCTTATTGCCCCAGCGAGAATGTCACTATCGATGAACAGTTGATTGGATTTCGTGGTCGCTTTAAAGGGAAGGTTTACATGCCTAATAAACCAAACAAGTACGGAATAAAAGTTCAAGCCATGGTGGACTCGAAAACATATTACTTGTGCAAGTTTGAAGTTTATTCTGGAAAACAACCAGATGGAGAATATCAAATATCTAATTCTCCAGATGAGATTGTAAAACGTCTAGTTGAACCAATAAAACGCAGCGGTCGAAACATAACAACTGACAATTGGTACACAAGTACAAAACTAGCTAAGGAGTTGCTAGCACCTGAATATAAATTGACTCTTGTTGGTACATTGAATAAAAGGAAGCCTGACATCCCAACCGAAATTTAGACCAGCATTTAGTTCAGTTTTCGGATTTCATAGACAAATGACTATAGTCTCATATGTCCCTAAGCCAAAGAAAGCTGTAGTTTTACTTTCCAACATGCACGATGATAACGCCATTGACGAAACAACAGCCACAGCTCAGAAACCAGAAATAATTACTTATTACAATAGTACCAAAGGTGGTGTTGATTGTAACGATTAACTTTGCAGTAATTATAATGTTGGAAGAAGAACAAAAAGATGGCCACTGGCTGTATTTTTTCATCTTCTAAACATATCCGGCATCAACGCATTTGTCATACACAAAGCGAATACTGATAAGAGTATCACACATACAAGACGGATTTTTTTGAAGAAATTAGCAGCAGCACTTGTGGAAAATCTCCAAAAACGTCGCATACAACTACGTGCTGTACCAACAACAACAAAGAAACGACTCCGTGAAGTTCATGATGTGGACGAGACAGTCCAGCAATCGATAGCTAAGCGTGGACGCTGTTCATCATGTCCTAGAAAGGACGACAAAAAAGTGCCAACAAAATGCTTCAAGTGTCGTAAGTTTATTTGTCAGCAACACTCGAAGGTTTATTGCGTAGGATGCAGAACAGAAGAATCCGCTGATGAGACTGATTAATATATATTTTTTAAGTTGATCTCGGCCGTGCCAAAAAATATAAGTTTAAAGAGAGGTTGCATTTTTTTTATTAATTTTTAAGTATAATGTTCTAGCTATGTTTTTGTTTCTTAAAGTTAATTATAATAAAGAATTTTATTAAACACCATAAAATACATTAAGTGTTATTTATTTTGACACTCCTTTCCCAATGTTTTTTTTGGGGTCACTCAATACCCCATGCGCCTAATTGGGTGATTTTATTGATGCGCCTAGTTAAGGGTTAAAAGTAAAATGAACCCCACATGCCCACTAGAACGAAATATCGATAAAATAATATTTCAGCGAGCTATGCTTGGGGTATCTCTGATGGATAGAATCCGAAATGAGGAGATCCGTCGGAGATCGAAAATATTTAACCGACATAGCCTGCAGAATCAGTAAGTTGAAGTGGCAGTGGGCAGGCCATATTTGTCGCAGACATGATGGCCGTTGGGGCCGAAAGGATGGAATGAATGACAGAATGGAGACCACGAACTGCAAAGCTGGACCGACGACTTGGCGGACGTTGCGGGGGGCGGCTGAATGAGGACGGAGGACCGATAAGAGTGGCGAAATTTGGGAAAGGCCTATGACCAGCAGTGGACGAACACGGGCTGATGGTTGGATGGAATATTTCATCGATATCGATAATAAACCGCGATGTCCAATTACTATTCTGACAGCTGTCAAAATTTCTTAACAGAGTTGGCAACGATGGGGAATATTGCTGAATAAAAAATGGCTATGGATTTCTGACTCTTCTTTTACTTGCTGAGTGCTTCAATCCTGGCCTGGCCTCATCACCATGGAACTCCTTGACGGATGACAGCACATAACTTGATACTTGAACTTCAATCCTGGCCTCACCACCTTAGAACTCCTCACCTCAACGGATGACACCACATACGTTTGTGGCAATCACTGTGTTAGTTTGCTAATTGCTGAGTATTTACATGAAAAATTAAATTACGCCACCTGACCTTCGAATCTGAAACTCTTCAATGGATGACAGCACACCATTCGCGATGGCATCAATTGCTTTGTGTCAGGGTGCTGATTGTAGTAAACCACTTCTTCTTCTTATCGTGTGGGCTGCAAGACCTATCGGCCCAACAAGCCCTGGTGTCAGAGTTTTTAAACCGCCTTACGGCCTCTAACGTGGGTTATGTAACGACCACTCTACTAGAAAGTGGCCGGGACCAACGGCACAGAATCTTACTTTTCGGACAATCAGGTGATTCAAGCCTGCAATGTCCTAACCAAACTGAGAACAATTTACAAAGTGACATTCCACCATGTGTGTTCCCCGCGGGAATTGAATCCACGACCGCCGGGTTGAGAGCCCAAGGCTCTCACCACAAGACCACGGAGGTTGTTACCACTTAAACATTGTCATAATATCACCTTGACTTTCGTTTAATATGAACAACGCGCTTACAATAACAACCCATTATCCAACCCGTGATTATATTAATCAATACGACATGAATATGTATGAATCCCCGACGGGGTGTCAGAGGTGTTTCCAAATTTTTATTATGTATATATAAAATAAGAACCTGCCGTTAACCCAAGATGCACTAAATTAACACTTTCTTCAGGCTAATATACCAGGGGTGTGGAAGCATTAAAACATGTCATATAATATACCGTGACAATCTAGGTATACCTATCTATACTACCTAATAATAATAATGTAGTAAAAAGGTCGTGTCTGTACATTGACTATTTTTGAGAAATTTTAAATGAAATGTGTTAAATCGTTAATGTTAATGTTAATGTGTTAATCGGTACTTATTGTGCTTTATTTTAATCATCAAAACCCCATTTTTTTTAATGTTTGTCTGTCTGTATGTTCCGTTCTAAGGAGCGGATTTGAATAAGGTTTTTTTTATTATGATCATAGCGATCTCGGTCAACATATGGGCTATAAGGGACGTTTATAAAATAACGTCCAACCCGAAAGCGGGGCAGAAATTGAATACACGCGAGTGGAGCCGCGGGCAAAGGCTAGTAAGAGTAAATAAAATGGTACACAAGACATACGTTTTCGTCATGTACCTAACAGATGTCACACATTGTTATTTTTCCTTAAAAAAGTTATTTTTTGCTATATGCCTAATACATTGCAGAATTATATTTCGTTCTTGCCGCATTTCTCTAGACAGTAATTTCTGTAATAGTGTTGATTGAGGTTTGGGTTTAAATCTGGTATTTTGCTTCCATTTGTTCTGTCTTTGATGTCTTTTGTCTTGTTTTATGCTTTCGTTTTTGGTTATGGAATTATTCGATTGATCATAGCTTGGTTCACCTTTTGCAATTGTAGTCTTCACTTCATCTGGTCCACTGTCATCATCGCTTTCTGCACATTTATTGGCCTCTTCAACTGGAGGGTTAGGGATACTAATAAGCGGTAGGGGCTCATTTTTCTTGCTGGAACTTAGTACTTCTGTATCATCTTCTTCATCAGATGTGCCATAATTGCAAATAAGATTACTTAGTGCACCACAAACAGCAGGTTGCTCAAATATGGCCACAGGCAAGTTTTTGAAGATTTCACTATTTATACCATCCTCATCATCATCTATCTGAAAATCGTTGGATGTTTTGCCTACCTCTTCTTCAGATTCAGTGCTTTCAAGCAGATGCTGGATACCAGCAAAAGGTTTTAGTTTGTGTCTTTCTTCTGGCTGTGTGATCATCTTGGGAAGTTTTGAAGGTCGGGCTTTTTTTTGTTGGAAAGTTTTATTTCGATCATTTGAAGTCTTATTCTTTTGATTTTTGTTGTAACATTTTTGTTTTAACTCTGAAACAAATAAAACCAATTTTTGAGAATGCATAAGATTCACAGATAGAATTGACGTGATTTAATAAAAAGAGCTTCCGTTACGAGTCTAGAAGCAAACCATGTAACTTTTGGGTAACAGCTGTTTTTTAGATAATTCGACCCCACTGAATCCGATAATGCTTGTCGCCCACTCCAAATCTTGCCCGGAAGTGAGATATTTAAGATTACAGTCAATAACCGGGTAAATCGACATATTTTTGGTATTCTTTGGTGTATAAACATGAAACAAATCGTCAAATTATACGTTTTAGAGAGCAATAAAAACACACAGATACACAAAAATAGTATTTAGCTGGAAGACATTTTTTTTCCGTTACTTACATAAGCCGGAATATGTGGAAACGTGGTGGAAAAGCACGGATTTGAAAAATTCCTTCTTACGTGTGTTCCCAGAAATATTTATTAGCATAGAACCCTGCATTATCCCCAAAAATAAGATAGTGAGGAGGTTTGACCCCCCAAAATGACCCAAATATGGAAAAGTTGTGGAACAGCACTGATTTGAAAAATCCCTTCTTACGTGTGTTCCCTACCAGTGGCGGTTGGTGGGTCTTAACACTGGAGGTTCACTCCCTTTCTCAGTTACTGACAGGGATTGCAACATACCTACCCAATAATTGATATCTCTCCGTGACTGTTTATAGCTAGGTGCCTAAGTGAACTTATCGTTTTATTATAGAAGTTTACTTTGGAAATCTGCGTTTTATTGTCTGCACTTTTCATTCGTTTTTCAAATAATTCACATTATATACACAAACAAAGCGTCTTCATTTCACACATAATCGCCCATTTTTTATACACCTAAATTTAGGTGTACCTACACCTGTAGGTACTAATTGAATGTCTGGAAGAGGGCGACATTTATTTCTAACATCGAAACGTTGTTCAAATGTCTCACTGTTATTTTTAATAAACTGAACACTAAATGCCATATTTATTAGTACCGACAAGCTCCTTGCGTACAAAACGCTCACTCGAACAGTTTTTTATTTCGCGCACTAATTATGTCACCGTACAATGCAGTTCAAATATGACGCAACACTAACAAAATAATTAAAACAAACAACGGTCAAGGGCTCATCTCACCTCCCGCTCTTTGATCTCCAACCCAGTTCGGCTAAGTTCGGCTACACCGTGCCAGGTGCGCCGCACCGAATTCAGTATAATTTTCATACAAAATGCCCTGTCTCACGCTTACGGACCTCAGTACCTCTCTTTCTTTTCTACGTACAAATTTTGTATGGAACATTTTTTCCTTAGGAGCGCTAGTCCCGAGCGCACGCTCTACCTACTCGGGCCGGACAACTTACAAATTATGGGTTTGTTTACACACCTATGTTTATGTTATTGTTCTTTGTGATAAGCGTAGTGTCCACTTACTATTTTTTGTACATCGCTGCGGTCCTGCTAAGATTTGAATAATATACTGTTAACATAACTTTATGTGGGAGTTCACCGCTCCGGCGCTCCTTAATACAAACCGCCACTGCTCCCTAGACCTCCAGTTACATTCATCAGCATTGACACCTGCATTACTCCAAAAAATGAGAAAGTGAGGAGGTTTGACCCTCTCCCAAAATTACCCAAAAAGTAGCATTTAAAAACGTATACAGTTTGAAAAATGTCTTCTTTCAGGTAATCCTACCTCTAAGAACATTTATCAGCATTGACCCCTGCATTAACTGCATATATATGTACCTATACCGTTATATGGAATTCCTCAATCTGGACCTTAAATTCATGATCAGCGACCCAAAAAAAACCCCTAGAGCCTATTTTCAAGGCGAAATAATAGAATAATTATTTGTTTTGTGACATTCACTTTTTGAGGCACATTAGGGGGTCAAACTTCTCTTACTTTCTCTAACCTTCTAACCTAACCTACCGGCTCACTTCTAGGCTGCATTTAATGTGCAGTTAGTATTTTTGATGTGCGATAAATTATTATCCGTTTCCTTTGATCTCATTTAGCGTTTACCACGCAGTAGGGCTACCAGCCAACTTGTCATGGATTCAATTAATTAAAGTAACAAAGTTCACAGAACCCACAGAATAAATAATAGGTTATTTTTTTTTTCAATAAAGAGCGGAACTTAATGATTTTGTGGAATGCGTTTTTCGTTAATAAAAAACCGGCCAAGTGGGTGTCGGGCCACGCGTAAAGTAGGGTTCCGTAGTTGCCCGGTACATACAGGTTGTCCCAAAAGTCAACGTCATCCCTTGGAGGGCTCATAGGCTAGCTCATGACTGTCCAGAATATCAAAACATGACCTCAGTAAAAAGTCGATAGCTTTCGAGTTATCGATACTTTTATAAATTTTGTGAAATTCTAAGGTAAATGAGTCTTTCCAGTGCCACAGCTACACGATTCCATATTCTCAGATTCTTATTTTTGTTTCAGAATCCTGAATAGCCCTGTTATTGACCCCAGTCCAAAATTAAACTAGTATGATACATATTTGTAAGAAAAAAAAAACATTTTTGTTCGAATTATGAGTTTGAAATTTTTTATTTGTTAACTTTGACTCTTCATACTGTGAAAAAAATGTACTACGCTTAGGTGGCAAGTAATTTTAATTATTAGGTAATTTAGTGCAGTTTCTTAAATAGTAAATAATTGCCATGTTTTACTTTAGAAAAAAGTATTATTGCTATTCTACTGTATTAGGAGCTCATCTTAAAAATATTATAATACTTAGATATTCGAATGAAAACACTTGTTAAATAAAGTGACAGGTATTTACAAAAAAAAACTAATTGAAATTGGAAGCAGGTGTTCAAACTGCCTGCCTCGGCAATTTCTTAGAAATGAGCGATCGAGGTGTTTTATTGCATAAATCAGAGTGAGATAGATAGTGATAAGTTGGTCTACTAATACAGACCGCGCCAAACTTCTGGTACCATACATTATAGGGGGCCAAAAGTTTGGCGCGACCTGTACTCGTAAACCTGTACAGACTACTTAGCTGTGATAGTTTTCCTTTTAAATTCATTAAATATAAGGTGCACTAAAATATCTGCCACGGCTGTAATAGGAGAGTGTATTGTGTATATAGATTACAATAGTAACGATATTTTATTGATCTAAAGTCATAAATTTTTTCATACAAAAAAATGTGTGTTTAGGTTAGAATTGATTTACTTGCATAAAACTGTCCTGTAATAACACAAAACAGTTGGAAAGAGATAGAAATTATTTTCATTGATGAAACGACACATCGCTCGTAGTTTGTGAATCACTTTATGCGGAATAAAGTAAATATTTATTTATTTACTTTATTTTCTCAAACTTATATAACTATTCCGGGGTACAAAATTTCTTCACTACATATTGTAATCTACATACACAATACCATCTCCCATTGCAGCCGTGGCAGATATTTTTAGAGCACCTTATATACTACGTCTGTGAATTTTTTCACATTTCTATAAACAACCGTTTAGCCGGCAAGGGGGGGGGGGGACGCTCCACTCTAATAAAAATTTTCACTTTAAAGCTTAATATTTCGCCAACGGATCCCTAAATCGAAAAATGGTTTTCACACACCCACAATGTTTTTGAACGGCCTATCCAACGATACCCCACACTATGAGATAGACAAGAAAAAAAAAATCATCCCCAGTTTACGTGTATTAAAATTTTTTTTTCAAGATTTTATCTTGTTATTTTGTCGGCGTAATTAATATTTATATCCATACCAAATTACAGCTTTCTAGTACTAATAGTCTCTGCGCTAAGCCGCGGACAGACGGATATGGCGAAACTATAAGGGTTTCTTGTCGGACTACGGAACCCTAAAAATTATGGACAGACGATAGAAACTGCTTAACAGTCAAAAAGGTGAAGTCTGAGTTACTCAATTGTGAAGATAAATTATAATATGACATGTCAAGCATTTATTAAGTGCTCATTTATAAAACCTAGAACAAAATATGTGATAAAAAGATTTTTCAAATGCTCCGGGCCAACCACTTTGGAAAGTTGGCAACCCTACGCTCTCCTAGCTTTAAAAGTATAAAATTTGTAAACAGATAACTGCGCGTTTAACTCACGCACAAAAGGTTCCGTACTACCATACACTATAGGTACTCTAAAAACATTCTCGTAAATAACAACAATACAGATGACATAGCAATATCAAAAAACAAGAAACAAGGCGCTGAAATGGTACCGCCTAATCGGCCACATTTGAGCATGCAACCCTAATTTTCATATTACATCCTAGAGTACCTATGTACATATACATTATGTATGTAGAGTATCATATACCTAGTCGGTGCTTAAATTCTGTCACAAACAAAATTGGCTATAAAATGAAAACTAGTCATGACATTCAAAAAAAATTTTTTTTTAAAAAAAGGTAATTTAATTAGCTTACATTAAACACAAAATTTATTCAAAATGATTGCCACCATTTTTCACACAAGCCTTCAATCTTCGCGGCCAATCATCAATAGCAGCACGGACCATATTCATGTCGATATCGGCCACTGCTTTAATCAATGATGACTTTAGGCTGCTCAAATTTATGTGAGGTTTAGAACAGACCATCTCCTCCAATTCCTGCCAAATTTTGTAATCCAGTGGATTGAGGTCAGGGCCCTCATAATCTTAATGCCTTATTAGCTTGATATTCTGGCACTCGAACCACTCCTGAGTTGTTTTGGCCTTATGAGCAGGTGCGGAGTCCTGTTGAAACACAAATGGCCGTATGGCCATCCTCCAAAGAGTGTCTGGGGTAGATCTTTTACTATGCGATCTAAAACCGTGTCTTGGTACACTTTTGCACTGGTTTTGACACCTTTTTCACAAAAATGCACTTCAGTAGGGCCATAGTAGGACACTCCCAACCAAATCATGACTGATGATGGATGATGGCCGTGCTGCACTCTAGGAATGGCATTTCCAGCGGCCGCAGAGCTGGTAGCGTACACCCTGTCATTTTGTTTGTTGTACTTCTCCTCGATATTAAAAATTTTCTTGTCTGTAAACAGGATATCGCGGTGTCTGTTTCTTGCGTACCGCTTTAGCAAAACTTTGCATTTTTTGGCTCTCATAGCTATCAGACTCGCGTTCAGAAGATGTCCACTCTTTTTTCGGTAAGCTCGTAGTCCCAGGTCTTCATTGAGTACTTTTTTTACGGTACTTCTGGTTAATCCCATCTCCAAAGCCATCAGTTTCTGCTTGCGGACAGGATTTCTTGCAATACGCGCCTTGATTGCTTTGATGACCCCTGGAGTCCTAACGGAACAAGGTCTGCCAGTTCTTTTCTCGTCATCGACACTAGAGGTTTCATTGTGCCTCTTGATGGTACTGTACACGAACCTCTTCGTGATTTTTAATTTTTGAAGCAAGTTGAATATTGTCTTCGGTGGATGGCCGCAACGATGCAATGCAATTACTGCTACTGCTGCAGCAGCAGAGTTAAAACAATTCCTTATTGAGTTGGAAAATGACACTCTTCAATTTCACTTACAAAACATAACCCCGTCAGCACCAGCCAACAGCGAACATTCGTTGTGGAAAAACGTCAAGTCCTCTCAAAAACCACAGCTACCACAACATCCACTAAAAATGATGAACGGTACATGGGCTAAAACAGATGAAGAAAGAGCAGAGGCTTATGCAGAATTTTTAAGTCATGTTTTTACACCAAATGATGACCTGGGGTCTGAGACTATTGACTATGAAGTCAAATCATTTCTCAAAAGCGACCTTCAACTCAGTCCACCTATTCACTGTTGTACACCTGCGGAAGTAAGACGTACTATTTTTGAACTGGAACAAAAGAAAGCACCGGGGTTCGACCTCATAACAGCAGAGGTACTGCGACAACTACCAAGAAAAGTATTGATCTTTATTACATCGCTTTTCAATGCTATTCTCAGAACATCCTCATATCCTAGTATTTGGAAAGTTTCCCAAATAACAATGGTACCTAAGCCTGGAAAACCACAGCACATGACATCATCATACAGGCCAATAAGCTTGCTACCTGTGCTGTCTAAAGTATTTGAGAAAATAGTCTCTAGTAGACTGAAGGAATGCCTCAAATATAATAATATCATTCCAGAACATCAGTTTGGATTCAGGAACAATCACTCTACGATTGAACAAGTCCACCGAGTATGTGAACATATAAGATATGCCTTAGAAAAAAGAGAATACTGTTCTGGAGTGTTCCTAGATGTTCAGCAGGCATTTGATAAAGTCTGGCATAATGGACTTCTATATAAGCTGAAAAAATATCTACCCCATAACATGTTTCTTCTACTGAAATCCTACTTGGAGAATCGATTCTTCTTTGTAAAAATCAATGATGCAATATCAGATTTCTTTGATATAAATGCCGGAGTACCACAGGGATCAGTGCTGGGCCCCATCCTGTATCTACTCTACACAGTTGATGTTCCAGATTCGGAGAATGTGATGACAGCTACCTTCGCAGATGATACTGCTGTACTTACATCAAATAAGAATCCAGAAACTGCTTCAAACATATTACAGACACACATTGATAAGGTACATTCCTGGATGAGCGACTGGCGGATTAAGGCTAGCGCAGCAAAATCTAACCACATCACCTTTACTTTGAGGAAAGAAGACTGTCCTGCTGTAAAATTTGGGAAGGACGTGCTGCCACACAACACTGTAGTGAAATACCTTGGCTTCCATCTTGATCGCAAGCAGACTTGGAAGGCTCACATACAGAAGAAGCGTGATGAATTAAATATCAAGTTTCGGTCCTTACAATGGCTACTTGGAAGACAATCCAAATTATCCCTCAATAACAAAACTCTTGTTTACAAAGCAGTATTGAAACCAGTCTGGACCTATGGAATTGAGCTGTGGGGATCAGCAAAGAACTCAAACATTGAAATTTTGCAACGTTTCCAAAATGGTGTACTGAAAGCTATAGTGAATGCTCCATGGTTCACAAGAATAGATGAAGTTCATAAATACCTCAAACTTCCTACTGTAAAAGAAGAAGTAAATACCAGGACCAAATCCTACAGAAATAGGATTATGAGCCATGAAAACAGACTTGCTCATTGTCTAAGTGAACCACTCCAAACGAGACGCCTAAAAAGGCAACACACATGGGACAATTTATAATAATATAATTCATGGAGGCAACCCGACACTGGAAGGGCATGCCTAACAAGCCATTAATTTCTCTCACAAAAACTGCTTATGGTCTTCGGACCGATTGCAAGTTGGCGAAACGGGAAAAAAAAAAAAAAAAAAAAAAAAAAAAAACTGCTACTCAGTCCTCTTTGTGAGTTGTAAAAAATAAATGAATGTAATTGTGATTTGGCAGCTTATTAATCAAAAAATACTTGAAAATTGAACACCATTTCATTTCTTTTTCTAGGTGTTCTATTTTTAAAATAAATGGCCAGTGACAGTATTTAAGAACCGACTGGGTATATTTGATCAATTTTACAACTTGTATAAGTATATAACCGAGATGCTAAGATAAAACAAAAAACTATGAGGACCACTCCTGTGTATAAATTTCTTGTTTTTTTTATTTTTTGTTCTGACAGAGGCCATAGCAATACGTATTCTGTAAACATTTCAACTAGTTACCTATTACAACAGAAGTTGTAGACCCTTGTGACACACAGATACCGGAGCCTCAGTCATAGGGTCCCTTTGGCACATTTTATGTATGGAACCCTAAAAACAATGCTTTTACTAACTACAATTACTGCTTTTTCTATTTTTTTGTTTAAATTTCACTCGAAACTCCATCTTGAATATTTTGCTTTTTGCCAGGATCTCGAGAGAGCAACAAAAGCATTATTGGACTCAGCGGGGTCGAATTAGCTAAAAAACACCTGTTACCCAAAAGTTATATTATCTGTTTCTAGAAAAAAATAAGTCTAGACTAAGACAAACATCTAACTTCTATGCCATATAAGCTAAAAATCTTACCTGGTCTTGGACCTTTTTGAAAGTTTTTCTCTTTTTTAAGGCCCATTTTTTCACCTCTATTGATTTTCTCTTGGATTATGGCTGCATTTTTCTCTATATTAGATTTTGTGGGGTATTTCAATTTTCTTTCTTCCCTCCATTTCTTTATTTCTTCAGGGTTATCTAGTTTTGCTATCTTTTTATATAAACCAGTAGAGTGCTGCATTTGGATGTGCAGTGTGACTATTTTCGGATGTGCAACAAACTGACACCCATCTATGTTACATTTCTGTAGAATAAAAACAGTTGCTTTGTTAAATATTCTTGTTGGTTCATTATTATGGATAAGAAAGCTTTTAGCTGTAGTAGGTATTACAGGGCAATTGCTTGTGTACTAATGGATAAAAAAACTGCCACAATAAGAAATAGATGCAATGGAGCAGTGCTGCAAAATGTAGTTATATGAATTTGACAATAACTGCAGTGTAAATATCACTCTTGATTCGTGGCACTAGTGGGGTATAATTTTCATACAAATTCATATAAACTATATTTTGTTGCATTTCAATTCTGCCTAGTTCGATTTAACGTTCACCTCCAAACACCTACGGTCCTACAAAATGACCTTCTTCTGACTAGTGGTTAAAGCCCAGAATGGGCTCATGACCCAAGGTCCCTTTACAAGGACTTTAAGTTAACAGCATATTTGGTAGGTACTTATAAGGTACTAGGTCGCAATCTAAAATCATTGCAGATTGCCATACAGAACTCCAAAACCTGTCAACCTTGTGCAAGGTAAAGCTATGCCAGACCAAAGCACACAACGGAAATGAAGGTAACGAACAAGCAGACTCTCTTGCTAAACTAGCATCTCATATGAAGGTAATGGTTTAGGGTATCAACTTGTGTCGACCATCGGTGGAAGCTATCAAGGGAGAATTGAGGATAATTTTGAAGAAGCTTCTGGCTGTTAGGAGGAAAAAAATTCTTATCTTTATCTCTTCTGACAGCTGGTACCAATGGTATCATACCATAAAGGCTGGAAATAATCCTTACCTGATGTTCTTGCTTATGATTTTCGAGCTGTTGTGAAGAGTGAAAATCTCTATCACATGTTTCACACCAGTATTCTTTGGTTGTGTGACCGTAACCGTTGGTCGAGTTGTGCGGAGGTGGAGGTCCTCGAAATCCACCCCGAAATTGTGGGGATCCCCAATATTCATTCTTTAAAGATCTTTGAAGGCCTAAATGTGCTCTTGGCTGGCGATTAAAACCTGGATAGCCCCTCTGTGGCGGAGGATATGGTCTGTACATGATATGTTAAATACTTAGCACTACAAGTCTACAACTATTAGTTAAATGAGGCACCTACTTAAGTAAAGTAACAACGTGAAATTATTTTTGTTTAACAACCAAGCAAACCAACCACAGCACTTTGATTTAGGTTCAGTGTTGCCAGCAGTCAAACTAGAAAAAGTCCGAAACCGAATCAGAAATTACCCGAATTACCCGTTTTGTGAATGTAATTTTTTTTTCAAGAGAAGAAATAAAATATTAAATACCATGTTTTTATTTTAACATTTCCCATACCTCTTCAAAAATTAACAGGAATGTTTTTTTACTTAAAAGTGTTTTAATTGTTAAGGTAGAAAAAAATTACAATTCAAGATTAATATCTTAAGTCGTTGTTACCAAATAAAATAATTATAAAAAAAACTACTTCACATTCAGACAATTTTGGTGCAAATGAACAAATGAAAAGAATAATTTATCAACAATGAACTTATAATTAAATAATTTGATTTAAAGCTTCCTTTCTCTCAAAATTTTCACGTTAGTATTTATAACTTTTCAGAGCAAGCCACAAAACAATACGGAACAAACGGCAAAATAATCGTGCTTTCTAGTGATGATTTGTGTGGGCATCTCTTTTGCACGTCGTTTTAGTGCGGATTAACCTCACTTAGATCATGATTATAACACACACACAAATAGTAGAGAAATATAAGATGTGTTCAATTATGCGCTGTAGCTGCGTCAAGACAATTTAATAAATAAAATATTTCAAGTGTTTTTTTATTCACAGTACAGGTTTTTTTACCTGGCAGTCATAGTTATTATTGTTCTACGATTGGATTGGGATTCAAAAGTACCGTTTGCATAAGAGTACAAATGAATTGATTACTTCGGTACTTATGACCACCAAGTAAAATAATTATCATTTTTTGCGTTTTATGTACTTATTTATGTTTATAAAGTTTATTTTTCAATAATATTGCTTCTCCAAAAATGAAATGATCGCTGATTTAGTTGTCTGAACTGTTTGCTGAATCTATTTTCAATTGTTTTATAAATTAAAACTTTAAATTTTATTTGACTAATCTGTGACTATTTGGCATTGATGATGAAGTTGGTGAACCCATGAGTGATTGGTCATCAAAACAAATGGCAAGCTGACATTTTTATTTTTATTCCACGAAATATTATTTTGGTAAAATGTAACATTTTCTTCACATTATAATTTCGCAATACTGAAAAAGTTTTTACGTATTTTTGCACATCCTACCTTTGGTAACTGTCATTTCATACATTCGCGTAAAGTTGACGATCGCACGCACCTCATCAAACGTGGAACAATAATACCTGGGCCGTGTTCAGTTTGATCACCCGCTAATCACTGACAGCAGGATAGCATACACAAAACCACTGCATGCAAAAGAGATGGCATGATCGGCGGGCGATCAAACTTAACGCGGCCCTGCAACAAACCCGCTTAGGGCCTAAATTACCTGAAATCTTAGACCATTTTCACGGGACTAGGCAAGCGCGCTTATCCCCCTCTGCCGAAGTACAAGAACAATTTCTTACTAAGTAATTTTAACTCGTGTGCGCGTTTTTTGTTCGTGTTGGAGTTTCTGATTTAGTGTGACATATAAATTTTTCGCAAGAGGGTGCGTGAGTGAGTAAATGTGTGCTGTGCGTGTTTACCTCCCCTCCCGTGGAAAACGGCAGAATAATTTCAGTACTAAGAGTCGCGCTTTGCCAGGTCCTGTGTTAAATGGTCTAAGCCTGAAATCGAGTAAAAATAACCGCACCGGCAACGCTACTTTGATGTGATGTTGAAAAAATCTTCCTGCTTACCCTATCTAATGAGAGTCTGTATCTCTTTTGCACGTTTTGCCTCATCGGACTCAACACACACACACATACACACACATATAGCCCCTAACACAAAGATAAGATTCATTCGGTTTGCGAATTCACGCATGATGTGCCTCAAAATTATTTCGTTTTGGGCATCAACTGAGTCAATACGATTTAATAGGAGAAAAAATATTTTTGTGTTGATCACAAAATTACCCGAAATTACCCGGCAGTCATGATTACCCGCAATATACCCACTTGATGCCTAAATTACCCGAAATCGGGTAAAAATACCCGTACCGGCAACGCTGTTTAGGTTAGTTAGGTTGGTTGGTTTTTTTTTTTTTTTCCTTTCGTCCCTTTCAGGGACAGGCAAAGGTATCTAGGACCATGATAGCCTTTTCTGTAACCATTTTTATTCCTTTATTGTTATTATAATTTTAGGCGAAAGCCTCGTCTGATACGATAATTTCTTCATTTTTAATACAATTATGCCAAGTCCAGGGTTGATTCATTATGAGTATGAATGTGGTCTCATCCCTTAGGTAGGCAAATAGCCTCATTGTCGTATCCAGTATTTTGTCAAATTCAAGAGGCACAAATGCCCTAGTATATTTTATTTTCTGATATCTTCTAATTGTCTGTCATAGTAGCACAGATAAATTCAAATACAGGGAAGTAAGTTGCAGAATTTTTTAAAATTGTCTGCAAATCGCGCGGGATATTATCAGGTTTTTCATAGATTTCTAATAAATTATCAATTAATAATATTCTAGGTATCGCAAAAGCAGGACATTCGAAAAATATATGATTCAGCGTTTGATCAGAGTCTTCAGAGCAATGAGTGCATTTGGGTGAATTAATTATGCGTAAACGGTGTAAATGGGCGTTGAAACGACAGTGTCCAAAACGAAGTCTACAAATGATGGAGTAAAATTTGCGACTTCTAAACTTAGCATTCTTAAACCAAGGAGTTCTTCCAACTTCGTTATTATTAATTTGAGCGAACCATGAGCCTTTTTGAGCCAGAGTAACATTATAAACAGCGAGCCACTCATCCAACATATTTTTCTTCAATTTTGAAACTAAATCGGAATAAGCAATAGCAACACTCTGTGTAATGTCATTATTGACAGTTAGGTTATTTTGGGTAGCGTTCCAAATCACTTTTTCAAGATTAAATATTGCTCGCTGTCGGAGAAAAGTAGCTCGATGCTGGTTCCAAAACCTAAAAGTAGATGTTTTGGAACCAGCATCGAGCTACTTTTGTCTGACAGCGAGCAATATTTTAATCTTGAAAAGTGATTTGGAACGCAACCTTGTACTGAAGAAATCGTCCTTGCTAAATAATCTGCGTTTTCATTCCCTGTAACTCCAATGTGTGATGGAGTCCAGATAAAAATGATGTTGGCGTTTTTGTGAAATAATGAGTTCCAAAGGTTTCTTATTTCATAAATATAGGGGTTAGTATTAGTATTAAAATGGTTATGTTCTAGTGCTTTCAACACGCTCATGTTGTCCGTAACAATCACCCAGTTATAAGATTCATGAATGTAGTTTTCTATATATTGTAGTGCAGTTAGTATGCCCAAAGCTTCAGCTGTGAAAATACTCAAAGAGTCAGGTAATTTTCTTCCATGTCCTATTTTCTTGGTAGTGTCATAAATAGCCATTGAAACAGTATTGCTGTTTTTGGATCCATCCGTATATACATGACGATAATCTTTCCATTGAGATAAAAGTTCATAAACATCTTGCTTATTATTTAGATCTTTTTTAATGATGATTTTCATATCACAAAACTTGCTTTCATAAGAATGAGTGTAACATTGCCATTGGTAATCTGTTTTATATATCTTGTCTTGCTGATAGTAATCTTGAGAAAAGCCTTGAAAAGGGGTAATTTGAGGAAGCATTTAATGTGCTATGATAATGAATAATTTGTTTAATAAGTGGATGATGTTTGAGAGTACAAAGTTTCAAAACAAATTTATGTTTTAAATAATTAAATCTCATCAGAATTGGAGGAGTGTTGCATTCTACGTGGGACGCACTATAAGTTTCCGGAATGAATATGAAAAAATACTATTAAAGGTACAAAATTAATTTATTGTTTTTCAAAATACTCTCCCTTGGCGTCTATGCACTTTTTCATTCGATCAAACCAGTTTTGAAAACTTTTGTGCCACTCCCCTGTGGTGACCTCTGAAACGTGTTTTTCATACTCCTCGACAGCCTCTTCTGGTGATAAAAATCGTTGACCGCGTAATTGGTTCTTAATTTTTGGGAACAGAAAAAAGTCACAAGGTGCCAGGTCGGGACTGTATGCAGAATGACTCATGAGTTCTACATTTTTCGTCTTCAAAAAGTCGTTTGTCTGTCTGGCCGTGTGAGAACTAGCATTGTCGTGGTGCAGGATGATACGGCGTTTACGGTTATTTTTACGGAGTTCGTCAATAACTTCCGGCAAACAAATGGTCGTGTACCAGTCACTATTCACGGTACGACGATTCTCTAAAGCAACAGTAGCCACGTGTCCAGTTTTATTAAAAAAAGAAGCAATCATCCGCTTAGATGCACGTTGGTTTCGGCTCATCTTGAAAGACCCATACGCTCGATTGCTGCTTTGTTTTGGGATCGTAGAAATAAATCCATGTTTCGTCACCTGTTACTATGTCCCACACCAAATTTGACGCACCTTCGTTGAATCTGGTAAGCATGGCACTGCACCAAGTGACGCGGTCCGTTTTTTGAGCCTCGGTCAAGTTGTGTGGGATCCACCGCGAGCACAGCTTTCTCACACCCAAATGTTTGTGTAGGATTGATTGTATTTGACTCATGTCTATTTCTAAGGATGCGCGAATTTCATGGTAGGTCACATGCCTGTCTGTTTCAATCGTACGGCGCACAGCATCGATGTTTTTGTTGGTCACAGCGGTGGACGGCCGACCATCGCGAGATTCGTCACTGAGATTGATACGACCACGCTTGAATTCTGCAAACCAGCTATAAACAGTCGTCTTGCATGGTGCTTCATTTCCAAAAGCTGTTTCAAGCCGAGCGATGCTCTGTTGAGCTGTCAAATTACACTTAAAATCGTAGAAAATCATACTACGAAAATTTTCCCGAGTTAAATCCATGTTGATGCAGACACACAATTTTTTAAATTGCGCCACAAGGTAAAAACAAAAGACAGTCAGATGAAACAAACTGCATTCTACAGCCAAAGAGTTCTATTTTCAAATGTTGCAATAAATTTTTAAATATTGTTTATGTAAGTGGCCAGTTCCGGAAACTTTTAGTGTTACCTATGTATTTGCAAAGAATTGACTGGTGTAGATTTCATTGCACCACAAATAAGTCGAAGATTTTTATTTTGTAAGACATCAAGTTTTCTGATATATGCATCATTTGATGCTAAGCAGAAGTATGCATACTCAAGATGACTACGAACCAAAGATTTATACAACATTAATAATATTTTAGGATCAGCTCCCCAATAAGTTTTAGCTAGACATTTTAAAATGTTAAAAGCTTTATTAGCTTTTCCTGTTATGTATTCCAAGTATTTGATCCATGATAAGTTACTAGTAAAAATTACACCTAAAAACTTGATAACTGATGTTATAGGAAGAGGAGTGTTATTGTAACAAATATTTACATTATTGTACATTTTTCCCTTATTGAAGACTACCACTTTAGTTTTATCAAAATTAATTTCTAAATTTAAATATTCAAAATATTCCTGTAACTTTTTTAATGCAGAATTTAAAATGGAACTAACATTACTAACATTATGACCAGAGCAATAAACTGCCAAATCATCAGCAAACTGTAAATTACTTACATTTGAACCAAGTACTGAATTTAATTTATGAATGTACAAAATAAATAGTAATGGACTAATAATTCCACCTTGACATATGCCTTTGTATGATATTCTCGGTCCAATTAGTTTGTCATTGTGTTTTACAAATACTTCCCTGCCCCATAAGAAATTACATATCCAGATTACAATTTTTTAGGTATTTGAAGTGCAAGAAGCTCAGTAGATAGGGTCTCAATATTAACGTTGTTAAACGCTCCAATAATGTCAAAAAATACACAGATAAGATACTGTTAATTCTGCAAGGAGTTAAAAATGTCAAGATACAGATAATTTAAACTTTCTCTAGCTGAGCGACCACGTCGGAAACCAAATTGATTATTAGGTAAAAGATTGTTCTTTTCTATGTAAAACTCTAAACGTTGTTTCAAAAGTTGCTCAAAAAGTTTTCCCATGCAAGAGGTTAGGGCTATTGGGCGGTAAGAGTCTGGGTCAATTTTACTTTTGCCAGGTTTTAATACTGGAATCAAACAATCTGACTTCCAAGTTTCAGGAATAATTGATTTAGACCAAAGTTGATTAAAAACATTTAATACTATAAGTTTACATGAATTATTTAAATGTTTTATTAATTTGTATGGCAATCCATCTAAACCAAAGGCAGTATCTTTACGAGATTCAATTGCTGATTTAAATTCCTGAAATGTAAATGGATCAGTTAGATAGTGTTGACTATTATCTTCAGGTAGGTTGCAAAATTTGATCTGCTGCTGAACTGTGTCAGGGGTATATTTGTTCAGGAAAGGTTCAACAAATTTATTATTAAAACTGCTATTAGAATAATTATATGTTTTATTAAACTTCCTAATATTCTTCCAGATTATAGATAAGGGGGTTGTTCTATTAAAAGATTCACATAAGTTAAAACCGAGGACTTATGGGGCCTATCTGTTAAAGTTGTAAGCTGTATCATTGATTTAATAGCTCCATATTTAGCTTTAATCTTTAATAAATGTGTAGATGATGGTGTCTTTCCTGATTTAATGAAGTTGAGTAAATTGATCCCTCTTTTTAAATCAGGCGACAATGAAGACCCTTCCAACTATAGACCGGTCTCAGTTTTACCAGTATTTAGTAAGATTTTCGAAAAAATTGTTTTTAATCAATTGTTATCTCATTTTAACTTAAATAAGTTGTTTCACAGTGAACAATATGGATTCACTAAAGGGAGGTCAACCACTGATGCAGGAGTTGCTTTAGTCAAGCACATATTTGACGCTTGGGAAGCAAAGCAGGATGCGTTCGGTGTATTTTGTGACCTCTCAAAAGCTTTTGATTGCGTTAATCATGAAACACTTTTATGTAAATTAGATCACTATGGAGTTAAGGGTAAATCTTTGGCGTTATTTAAGTCATACCTTAGTGACCGGTTTCAAAAGGTAGACATTAATGGAGTAAAGTCATCTGGAGCATTAGTCAAAATGGGTGTTCCGCAGGGCTCCATATTGGGGCCCCTATTGTTTTTAATATACATAAATGACCTTCCTTACTTAGTTAGAGACTTATCTGAGATAGTTCTATTCGCAGATGACACGTCACTTATTTTTAAAGTGAATCGACATAACGATATACTTGATGACGCGAATTCAACCCTCTCTCTGATTCTTGATTGGTTCACTGCAAATAATTTAGTTCTAAATGCAAAAAAGACGAAATGTATAAAGTTTACTTTACCAAATGTAATTCAAGTAGATGTCAGTTTATTTTTGCAGGGGTCCAAGCTGGAGTTAGTTAACGAAACTAAGTTTTTAGGTATTACTATAGACTCTCGTCTTCAGTGGGGTCCCCACATAGAAGCTCTCTGTGGTAGACTTAGTTCAGCCGCATACGCTGTTAGACGCATAAGGCAGATTACTGATGAAGATACTGCTAGATTAGTATATTTCAGTTATTTTCACAGCATTATGTCATATGGCATAATGTTGTGGGGTAGAGCCGCGGATATAGAAGCAGTCTTTGTCTTGCAAAAGAGAGCAATTTGGTCTATTTATAACATGAAGTACCGAGATTCATTAAGAGAAAAGTTTAAAGAAATTAATATATTTACGGTCCCATGTGAATTTATTTATCAAGTTATTAGATATGTCAGAAAAAAAAATTGATAATTTCCCGAGGCTTGGTGTGCACCACTCTGTTGAAACCAGAAACAAACATAAATTAGCTTTTCCAAAATTAAGACTTGCCAAAGTAGGTACCTCTTTTGTAGGACATGGTATAAGATTTTACAATAAGCTTCCAGAGGAGGTCCTTAGTTTGCCTGAAAATAAGTTTAAAGTATATATTAAGCAGGGACTACTTAAGAAAGCTTATTATAAAATCAATGATTATTTGGATGATAATGAAGCATGGTGTAATAAATAATAATAATCTTATTCAATATTGTAATTTATAATTAGCATATTTTAATACTGTACGATTCCTCTAAAGGCTTAAAATTAATTAATATGTAAACTTACTTTGTTAAAGGTAATAGACAATATGAGACGGGTTGACCAAGATATTTTTTTTTTCTCGTGACTAATTCCCGCAGTCTTATATTTTTTTATGCCTATACTTGAGTAGGTATGTATATGATTTTGTATCATATGTTTTATTTTGAAAAAAGGAATGTTTGCTAAGTTTCTTGCCCTTCTTCTTAGCAATACTAATCGAATGGTGCGGATGGTTAGGCATTATGTATATACAATATTTTTATTCCTATATTTCTATATTTTATGCAAGTGTATAACTTTATTACATTTTAGTAGCCCACCCTTAATATTTTTTGTATGTATTTCCCGTTTTTATTATTTCTTCATTGTATTATGTATATATAATATTTTTATTCCTAGATTCCCCTATTTTATTTATTTTTTATTCATTTATTTATTTAAAAACTTACGACTATCATTTATTAATGCAGGTGTATATTTTATTTCCCGTATTATTATATATTTTTTTTATATTCTAAAGATATATTATATTGTGTAAATTAACTTTGACTTGTAGAAAGTATACTTAATGTATCTATTTTGCAAAAATAAATATTTTGATTTGATTTGATTTTGATTCAACCAGCTCTCATTTCTTACTCTTATGATTATGATTTTTTTTAAAGCCTGTAACCTTTTAAATTCTATGTAATTAAGTTGAGTAGGATTTTGTCTGAATGATTTATAGGCATCTTTAGATTTTTGTACAGCATCAGAGCAATTGGCATTCCACCATGGGAGTTGTCTTTTCCGTTTAGGTGTTTTATGTGTATTTACTAGGGATATGGTTGTGTTTCCCATCACTGCCTTTTGAGCTGCTATTAATAGTAAATTGCATAGGTTTTTATAAGAGCTAATAGGGTTTTGTATATCAAAATTATAATTGCAAAGAGTTTGATTGGCATGTTCACAATATGCTTTCCAATCTACTTTCTGATAATTTATAAAATTTGGTGTAGGCGTTGAAACTGAGCTTATTTGTGTATGAATATTAATTTTGGTTAAAACAGGAAAATGATAACTGCCTAATGGATCATCATAGACGGTCCATTCACTTCGCAAAGCTATTGAAGGAGAAACAATAGTTAAATCAATTGCGTTTTGTTTCCAGATATTAGAACCGACTGTGGTCATCTGTCCATCATTCAATAATACGAGATTGTTGTCGTCTATACACTCAAGGATGTCTCGGCCTCTAGCATCTGTGTCTTCACATCCCCATGCTGAATGATAAGCATTCATGTCTCCTGCTATAAATATTGGTTTAGGTAAGCTTCGGAAAAGGTTTAGCAGTTTTACTTTAGAAAAGTTTGAAGATCCCAGTGCTGTGTATTTTGGACAATATAAACTTACTATTGTCAGCTGTAAATCATTTATGATAAGTCTTATAACTAAATTTTGGATAGAGTCATCGAGAAATGAAATTATTTTTGAAAAATGTAAACTGTTGTGAATAAATATAGCAACCCCATTATGTTTAGTACCAATATCAATTCTTTCTAAAGTGTAACCTTTGATATTAAATTTATTTTCTGGTTTTAACCAGGTTTTACAAATAATGGCAATGTGTATATTATTTTCATATAAAAATTGGGTGAAAAGAAATCTGTTAGCTGATAAACTTTGTGCATTCCATTGTACTATGTTGAGCTGATCCATAATAATTAAATAAAATTAAGTTTTATTACTGAAGGTATTTTGGAGAATATCTTTAATATTTTGAGTACCCATAGGTCCACCCGATTTATGAATAGAAACAACCTTTATCTGAACAAGAAGATTCATGAAGCTGTCAGATTTTAATAAATTTTGAAATTGTTGTTGGGGTGAGGTAGTTAATGATGGGAAGGCTTTTTGGTTAAATAAGTCAGCATATGTAGGTTTTTCGTATTTAGCAGTGTTCTCTTTTATTCTTTTTATTTTTTCTGGACATTCTTTTGATATTGCAAGATGTGCCCCATTACAATTTGCACACTTTGCTTCTTGATTGGTATTAGTACAATTTTTGTAGCTGTGTTGTTCAGAGCAAACCGAGCACCTCTCACTGTTCTTGCAAAATTTAGCAATATGACCATATCGAAGACAACGCAAACATTGTTTAACTGGTGGTATGTATGTGTGAACTTTGAAATACCATGAGTTGAGGTCTACACTTTCGGGCAATTCTGGAGTTGAAAATGTAATTGCAACTGTTTGAGTAGGTTCAAATTTTACGTCATTGTCTATCTTTATTCTTTTCATGAATCTTTTTACTTGCACTACTTTTGAGCTGCTGGATAGTGACTTAAAAATTTTTTTATTTCCTATATGAATGGGGACAAATTTCAAAATTCCGGTAACTTCACATGCAGCTGCTGGAATTGATGCGGTTAATTTATTTTTATTCAAGAACTTTGACATTCGATAGCAGTTCATTTGCCAAACTAGGTTTGTCGAAAATAACCCCTATTTTGTATTTATTTAGTCGTTTTAATTGTTTAACGCCTGTATTGTATCTTTTAATTAAACTGCCCAACGATATCATGTCGCGATCACCAAGTGGACGCTCGTCTTTACTTTGTATGAATACAATATATTCGAACTTACCGCCATTTTCGGGGTAGCGTCTTGTGTATTCTTTAGTCTTGTAAATTATGTACTTATCCTTATCTTGATCTTCTTTTTGCAGGACTCGCTCTGGCTCTCGCTTGGACTCCATCTCCTGAGGCTCATCCTGTTCGCGTTCTTCCGTGTCAGAATCAGTACTGGACTCAAACGACGGCAATCCATCATCATCGTCCTTTTGCCGTCTAGGTTTCTTACGACGTGGTTTTTTACCCATATTTAAACTTCATGGATGCTGAAATTCGCTCAAAACAATTCGTAATACCAAATAAAGTGAATTAAAACTGTAAGCTTTTAAATTTTCCTGCCTCCCAGATCAAAGCTTCCTGCGCTTTTTCGTTGGTTTTTTTTGTATTTTATGGCCTGGCTACAGCGCCCTTTAGGCCACATTTTCATTTTGTAATTAGTACACTTTATTTATTACACTTGTTTACTTCTAATTATATTTTTTGTGTAGTATTTTTAATGTATTTATATATTGGTTTGAAACATTTAAGTACTTTCAGCAATTGTTCAAGTGGCGGCGCGGCGGCGGGTTGGAAGATAATAAACCGTCATTTTGCAACACTTCACATAATTCACTTGCAGCAATAAAACTCGTGACAAGATAGGCATGACAGAAAGATTGTCATAGAGCTGCTACAACCATAGAGGCTGCGCTATACCAACACTCCTCCTCGCGACTCTATGCTAGCCCGAAGTGAATCATCAGCTCCTTGAGCCTTGGCCCTGGTAGGCCCTTCGTCAATAAATCAGTTGCCATCTTCTTTGTCTCTAAATATTCCAAGCGTATTTGTTTATTCAGAACGCAGTTTCTTATATAAGTAGTGCATCTTCAAATCGATGTGCTTGGATTTTGATGAAACTATAGGTTTTTGGCTGAGCTTCAATGTGGCTTGATTGTCATTTAAGATCTGAACGCAATCTAGATGAATCCCCAAATCTTTATATAGCGATTTCAGGTATATGGCTTCTTTTGCTGCCTCAGTACACGCACAATACTCAGCCTCGGCTGTTGAAAGCGCTACACTCTTTTGTTTTCTCGATGACCAGCTGATACAGCCTCCTGCATACATGAAACAGTACCCGGAGAATTACTTACGGTATAATTTGCAGGCGCCCCAGTCTGCGTCTGCCATGCCGTACAATTCCTGTTCGGTTCTTTTAAAAATTAGTCCGATATTAGATGTGCCCTTGAGGTATCTTAACACACGTTTGGCACTATTGAAGTGTTCAGCGTTGTAACTATCATTTAATTGCGAGAGATAACTGACTGCGAACATAATATCGGGTCTCGTAGCTACTGCTAGATACATAAGTGTTCCAATAAGGTTTTTATATGGCAATTCTTTATCTTTCGGACTTTTGTCAGCTTCAAGTGATAGGCCTGGTTCTATAGGCGTATTCATTGCTTTACATTCTTCCATTTTAAATTTAATTGAAGAATCCTTGATATACTTTTCTTGGCAAAGTTTCACTGTATTTTTAGTGCATTTAAAATCAATTCCGAGCATTCTCCGTGGTAATCTTAAATCTTTTATTTCAAGTTTTTGTACGAGCATAGCTTGAATTTCTTGCATCTTCTTGGGACAGTTATAAGCTATTAGTAAATCGTCTACCCAGATGGCTGTGACTACTTTAGCTCCTCCTTTCTGTAGTATATATACACAAGGATCTGCTTGTGATGGGACAAAACCAATATTGCGTAATTCCATGTCCAAACGAATGTACCACTGCCTCCCGGATTGATTTAGACCATATAAGGATCGTTGTAGTTTGCAGACCTTTTCTCCTTTAATGTCTCTAATACATTTTAACATGTCTTTAGCTTTATTGTATATAGTCAGGTCATTATTTTCACATACTTTTCCAGGTTTTCAGGTACCTTCATAGTGATGTGTCTCATTATAGTCTATTCCAGGTCTTTGGGTGAATCCCCGAGCAACAAGTCTTGCCTTCTTTGTTTCCGTATTATACGGTCCAGTTTTTGTTTTAAGAACAAGCTTGTAGTCGATGAGCTTCATGCCAGTGGTTTTCTTTGTGATTTTCCACGTCTCGTTCTTTATATGTGCTCGTATTTCAGCTTTGATTGCGTCGTGCCAGTCATCTTCTGTTCCATTTTGTTCAGACAAGTATAACATATCTGACGCGAGCAAGCTTTCTTCTTCCATATCACCTTGTAAGTGGTAGTCCTTTAACCATGCAGGTTTCTTTCTATTTCTTGTGAGTCTTTGTGATTTTCTCTCATTTGTTTCGTGTGGAGTTTGGTATCCATCACTCTCAGCCCCTTCATCTTCTTCAAACGAAGTTTGGTCTTGATCAGCAGTTTCAGCCCCCTCATCCTCGGATGGCAACAGATTTTCATTTGTATTTGTTTCAGAGTTGGTGGCATCGGAGGAGGATAAGGGGGCTGAAACTGCTGATCAAGACCAAACTTCATTTGAAGAAGATGAAGGGGCTGAGAGTGATGGAACCTTACCTTACCTTTACCTTTTATAAAAGTTTCGCAGGTATTTAATTTTACATCTTTTATATCTAGTCCTCTCATCATCTGCTTCGTAACCATCATTTTGAGATCTTTTTCGTTTATGTGACCCAATTTTCGGTGCCATAACATCGATTCATCTTGTGACTTCATTGTGAAATTTGCTGATTCTTCCGGTTTGAAATCCAGATAATAGAGCCCATTTTCATTTCTTGAAGCTTGTAGTACGACGTTGTCTTCTTGTATAATGGATACTTTTTCATCATCATCTAAAAATAAGTGTACTCATTTATCTTTTCAGGTGATCCAGAACATAACTACTGTACAACAAAATCTCCTGCTGACACAGATTATGAAGACTGTGATATTGAAATCTGGCTTTTGTCTTGAAGAATGAAAGCAATCGCGACGGATGGAAGCTTTTATTGCCAAGAAAAATGAGGGATGTTATTTATTTTATTGATTTTTTGAGTCCTCGATTTACATCTCATAATGGATTAAATTAATATTGTATTGTATTAAATAAATAGAAGGTACTTGGGTCATTTGTCCTGAAAAATGCTAAAGGTTGAGACCCAGGGGAGGAGGAGCAAAAATAATGTTTTTGTTAATTAAATCAAAATTACTTGTGTTACATATTTTAGAAATAAAAGGGCCATAATTTTTGTTATTCTGTTTCTATATATTTTTTTTGGGATGAACCTTATCTCATTTTGTATACAAAGAACGTACTTGTTAATATTTTGTCTAGTAAAATGAATATCTATTATATTAACCAAGATACAATTTATTTAATCATGCTAATGTAATACTGTCCATCGGCATAAAATGTTGATTCAGATTAAAAAGATTATAATGTAGTAATTAGGTAACATAAATGTATTTAGGTACAGATGTATTACATTTTTATATGAACTGGAAACAACCAAACGGATCATACACTTCTATGATTTACGATATTCTTAATTCAATCTTTAAGTTGGAGATAAATATAATATGCCAGGAACATACAAAACATTTGTATAACATAAAAAAGTGTATATGTTTGTGGAAGATTCATAATGTAAATAGGGAATAGTTATTTGATTTTTGCAAATAAAAATTAAAAGAAATGCTCGGTTAGTTCGTAGTTTTATTTGGAATACTTAAATAAAAATTCGGTAGATACCACGTATATCGATTCGCATCAGTTTGTCCCATCCCTATTCTATCGATAGGTAATCTAATTTCAATCGATATGGATGCACAACGCTAGCGGTGCGTCACTAGCGCCACTGTGGAAACATTGGAACTACTCGCAATTCACAGACTGTCCCATCGTCCCACAGAGTACCTGTATACATCATCGTCCCATTATAATTTATTTAATCTGTTAAAGCGTTCCGAATGGGGATATCAGTGCTACAACTACTCACGCCCATCAAGTCATTCCGAATGGGAAATGGCGTCCATCACTGCTTTAACTTATGATCCGTTCGGAACTCTTTTGTACACAACGTGGATGATTACACTTGTCAGTGACAGAAAAATTAACCTTAAATTGTGCCTTAAACATAATTTTAAGAAATTTGATAACATTATAGTCATCACATAATTATATTACCTAAAATATACTACTTGAATGTTAAAAGTCCAATAAAGTTCATTAAAGTTTCATTTTCGTTCCAAAACTTTTTTGACAGACTACGTGAATACCAACAAAGGGTATACTTTAATTACGTGTCGTGCAAGAGTTTTTTGCCCCTCATTGAGAGAAATCATTACTTGATGGTTTGTTCCTTCGTCAAAAATTCTTTTTTTTGGGCCCGCAATTATTTGGTAGGTACTGTAAACTTAGGTCCACGAAGCGAACTAAAAATTCTGATTCATCGTTTAATATTAAACTCTCATACTAAGGATAACCCATTTTTGAAATTGCCACCGGTCGGCTGTCACTTTTGATAGATTACTCAAAGTCGTAGAGAGAGTGTTTACGCTCAGAAGCATGGGTGATGATAGCACAACATGGCGGCCTTAATGATGTCATTCATGATGTCATAACAACCATTTTAGGGCTATCGTTGACTCGGAATGACGATAGACTGGATTTAATCGATTATGTTTTGAATCGGAACGCGCTGTGTGTCGCACGTTCTGAAACGCGGGCGGGCTAAATGCCATGCAGACTGGGATCGGCTGACATTGACACTGACGTCTATGGCTATTTTCAATGCACATTTTGTTTATTGTTTACGTTGTGTTGTCATGGGCAACCGGCATAAGCCTAACGTTTATTGCTATTTGCAAAATTTTTCATTTTAGGTTAGGTATCTAAGTACGAACATTTTTGTTTTGAGGTTTGTAGGTAAGTAGTTGTGATTACGTGATTGGTGAAATTAAGATTTGTGTAGGTACTTATTGAACGTCTACTCTAATAAATCGTGGCGTGCGTGGTATTATGATCACTTCGACTGAATTAAACTGGATGACAGTAAAAAAGGAAATCATAATACCTAGGTACGTAATATTCGTCGGTGAAAAGCGGCTATACCAAGTGGGGACTGTGACTTGCACCTCCTAGTTTACACATTATAAATAAGAAAATAATTTGTGGTAGGCAAAAGAAAAACAGACATTTCATGTAGAAGTATTGATAATGAATGATTGTGCCTTCTTCCTTTAATCGGGCTGAGGACTGGCACTGTGCACAGTGGCGGAGTTACACAATCACTCATCATTCTTTCTTCAGTTCTTTTCATCATCTCATGCAAACAACCTACATGCAAACCGAAAAATAATAAGTAACCAAAGCGAACAGGACAGTGACAGCATGTTAGAAGGAAAAAACACCAAATATAATTATTACTAAGTAGCAGTTAGGTGGTAGAGCTAATGCTGGGCTCGACTGTGGAGGTACCACCATCTTACTCGAAAATCCTCCCGAAGTTATTCAGGGGAGAGTAAGAGGACAGCTCTCAGGCAAAAAAACCAGGCAGCCCACCATTGCCTGGGACCGATGGATGGCGGCGGTATATCCATCCCCAATTGCCGGGCCTTATATAAAACAGACTGGTGACGGGCAGCAGCGTCACTGGTGCAAGGGTTTCGGCACCGAGCTCACCAACCCGCCTTCCCAGCGTGTGTGAGTATGGGCATTTCTTCCAGGAGGACCGCCCCAGAGTGGCGAAATCCTGGAAAGGCCTATGTCCAGCAGTGGGCGCAACAGGCTGGATGGAAGTAGCAGACCAAACTTATGGATTAAATAGCGTGGCAAGTTTCCATAAAAAATTAGCTACGAAGAAACCTTTAAAAATGGGTTTTCTTGGCTGGCACATGCTTGGAACATATTTTTTAATTCCTTAAACTAATCTCTAGTATATATATTGTTTGGAAACAAGCAATATTTATAAGCTAAAATTGCCACCCATCGACTCTATGCGTTTATTATTAATGTTAGGGCTGCTACTATATGATATGTCTGTGTAAACATATGATGTTAACTGGAACGCAGCATGCAAAAACTCCATATCTATAAAACCTATTAGTGTATTAGTAGGTAATTAAAATTAACCAACTTATATTTGGAAAAAACTATTGATCTTATCTTATAAACAACAAGATAGGTACAGCAAGGAAAGCAGTTCCTTCTGAAGGTAAAATGATAAGCTAGACCACACGATACAGCTGCAGATACAATTTTGTTCAGCAACTGCAAATTCTTGAAGCTGGAAAAATATGAAGTATTATGAATTACAATAAGCTTGCAATAATAAAAATTCATATTCTTACAATAATCTATATGTATTATCAGGGTTGGTCTGGCCTCAGTGAAATCACGAAAATAAAAAATGCTGTTTTTCAACTTTCAAAACAAACGAAGTAAATAAATAGGGATGTATGTACATTATATCGACTCGATATATCGAGAAATTCTCGACGAGAACCTGGTATTATCGATAATATGACATTGAAATTTCGATATTTTTAAATGTACGACGAATGATGTAGCGATATGGTTGAAAATTATAACAAAGTGCATTTTTGAAAATACAACGGGCATAAAAGGCCAAGGAGTAGAAAATTTAAAGAGCTGTTTTACGCATGTGTAGTTAGGTACTAAATATACCTAAATAACGCTTTATGTTATAAAAGGCAGTATTTAACAAACATTTTATGGCGTTATTTATTAAGCCTATTTCATAAGTTTATTTGATAAGCTACAAATCTTAGTTACACCGCTTACACCAATAAATGTTGTTTTTGGCACTCCGTGAGAATAGTTTAATGTAAATTATGCTTTTCCTGCACAATAACTTTAAAAGCATGCTTAATAATTAAACATATCCAAAATTGGTTTCCAAGTAAAGGTTCATAAATTTATAATTGAAGCATGATTGCGGTTTTTAATTTTAAATTCTATCTTAATAAAAAATGTTACTTGTTTTATTTCTTACCTTGATTTCGATATTTCTTTATTAAATGACCCGAACACTATTTAAATTATTTCAATACATTTATTACTTAGCATATTAAAACTTAGCATATTTAAAAAAAACGAAATGTCGATATTCAAAATGTATGATCAATTCCATCACTATGCCATCTGATGACATTTAAGTTCGGTGTTGCTATAAATAATGGAACATCTATCATTTCTGATGACTTTAAGTTCGGTGTTGCTATAAATAATGGGACATCTATCCACACACCATATATTGGATGTCTGTGCATCATCATTCATGGAACGCAGAAGCAACGTCCTCTTTGACAGATCATTATCGCCACAAAATTTTTAAAAGTACAAGAATTAAAAGTACAGGCTTAAGACTAGACAAGACTTTTTACAGTTTTTTCTAGTTACCGGCTTTAAAAGACAATGTATCCAGAGCCTTGAAACCATACTCAGCATCAAAAAAAAACTTCAAAGTTAATATGGGTGTGGGTTGTGTATGTACATAGTTTTTAAACGCACACATGGTTATCTGCATGGAAAATAGCCTCAGCCTCTGAAACGCTTCCAAATTTGTGCCAAAAACAAAAACAACCACTGAGCATAGAAAAACAACAACAAGCAAAATTCGATTTTTAGAAATAAAATTAAGCAAAATTGGAAGAAAATGAACAATTCAGCAGCGAAAGTATGATATTTCTCTCTCATGCGGTACGTTATCAAAAATGTGTAGCTAATTGCAATAAAAATTAAAATTTTAGGTTGGAGAGATATTTACTGAGGCTGGTGCTGCTTTCAATAAACTTGCTGAAATGACCATGATGCTACATCCAATGGCAGAGTCATCTACTGGGTAATTTTAACATAAGACCATTCACTGGCATTTTGTAAAATATTTCTGACATTCCTTTTCCCCAACAATGCAAACCTTTGAGTGTATGAGGTCTAGTAGGTCTAATTGTTCAAGTCTTTTCCATATCTCAACTGCTCTTTGGTCTAGCACTGCCACTGACATAGCAATATAAGACTCAATCTACTAACCCCGTTTTAACTGGGTTGAACCTCAAACTGAGTTTAGGCAGTTAAAATCTTTGGATGGTAATAACCAAGTAATATGAAATAAACTAAACTAAAACTACCTAGCAAAAATATTTTCTCACTAGCCATCAGACTGCGACTGGGCGTCAATTTGAATGAGCCACATTGCTGCCTTTGTGGAGAGAGAGTCGACCGCCTCGGTCACCATGGCCTGTCATGTCAGCGCAGCGCTGGCTATCATCTGTCGGGCTCTTATTATTATTATTATTATTTATTATACACAAGCAGCTATAAGCTGATGATGTGTATGTCACAGCACTTTACGTTTTTATTTATTTCATCATCATCATCATCATAAATACTTTATTGCACAAAAAATAAGTACAAAAAGGCGGACTTAATGCATAAAGCATTTTCTACCAGTTATTTATTGCGAGCGTAAACGTACCTGCCATTCTGGAACCGAATGGCCTGTCACGTGACGATGGTAGGAGACCTGACGGGATGTCATTGATACCCTGGAAGAACGGGATGTCCCTGGTGTGGGACGCGACCTGTGTTGACACAGTTGCTCCGTCCCACTTACAGGTGACCTTGTCACAGGCCGGGACGGCGGCAGCGTCTGCGGAGGAGGCAAAACGGCGCAAATATGTATCCCCTGGCGTAGGATACATATTTGTGCCTTTTGGCGTTGAAACCCTCGGGCCGTGGGGGCCGGGAGCGCGGCAGCTCTACAAGGAACTGTCGTCGAGATTGGTTGACGTTTCCAGATCCCAGGGCTGGCACATAACTCGGCCAAAGAATTGGCCTAGCAATTCAACGAGGTAATGCTGCCAGTATCCTGGGTACTCTTCCACGTGATGACAGCGATTTCGGCTCAATTTTTTTTCTAATTTAATTGAATATTTTTGCTAGGTAGTTATAGTTTAGTTTATTTTGGATGGTAATTATTTTCAGTACTAAATGTTCGATTTATGTTGATCATAGTAAAAGGATTTTAAAATTTTATGAAAGTAAAGTTTAAAGACTGAAAGCAACAAAGTTAAACTTATTTTCATTATTTGGTTACTTCATCATTCAGTTACATCATATAGCATTGATTTTATCAACTCAATTTGTAAACTGGTTTACATCAAATTTGTCCATTCGGTTTGCATGTATGGTCGAACTGGTTTTACCAGATTATAAAAATTTCTAGGTAATCCTTAGATGAAACTAAAGGAAGATATGGTACCCCGCTTCTCGCACGTGGCACTGCGAATATAGGCCCAATGGGCCTGTTTTGTATAGCTTGTCTTGCTCTCCCCACTATCGAAGCTTGTCTATCTAAGTTGTTCAGTGGTGCTTGTTTACAAAAGAGCTCCATTTTTCAGAGAATGTATTTGTTTTCCCCCCTGCACGATGCAGCTGACTATTTTTTTTCAGCTCAGTATGATGTCAACTATCTGTGAAAAAAGTTTCAGCCGGCGCGCTATTACTTTTTTTTTTACCACTTTCGCAACCTCTCACACCCACGCCCACCGCGGCGGGTGAGTCAGCTGACGCTTGGTTTTGTTATTAGTAATTCCAAATCTATTAAAAAAGATGGCAATCTACCGGCGTAAAATCACTACCTAAAATGCAACACTACCGCCCGGGCTATACTTTTTATTGCATTACAATACAAACGCACGAACGACAAAAAACAAATACGGGTCGGTACATGAATCGAATGGCGCTCTCTGATTGGTGCAAATGGCCAGTCACTGTCATCTTGCGGTCTCGCGCCAATCGTAAGTAATAATATATGATGTTGTCTATTGAAGCTTGAATGATCTTTTTTTGAGGAGTGTTGAAGCTGTAAAAATGGTGATAAGTTGAAAAATCCGTGACTGAGTTAGTAAATTAGGTGGCAATGTATAAATCAGAAAGACAAGTAAAAATAATTGTTGATCATTACTTGACGCTTTGTCTAAAACACTAATAAGTTGGCGTTGTAATAAAGACAGGCTGTATGTGGTGTTGATAAAATAAGAACCAAGCCAAAAACTATGTGAATGAAGCTGCAGGCGAAAGCTAGTTTTAAATAAACCTGTACCTCTTAGGTGCCACAGCAAACAGAAACCTGTGTAAACTAGGAATGGCTTTTTGTTAATTTTAGGACCGGAGTGAAGACACCAGTTAAAAGGAAAGTGGAAGAGAGATCAGCACCAATTCATAGTAATGTAACACAAGTGCAGGCAATTCACACAACACCAATATCACAACAGGTATGTTTTCAAACAAAGTTTTATTATTATAAGTCTGTAAAGAGGTGGTAGCTGTATGTAAAGAGGTGGTAGCTGTCTGTAAAGAGGTGGTAGCTGTCTGTAAAGAGGTGGTAGCTGTCTGTAAAGAGGTGGTAGCTGTCTGTAAAGAGGTGGTAGCTGTCTGTAAAGAGGTGGTAGCTGTCTGTAAAGAGGTGGTAGCTGTCTGTAAAGAAGTGGTAGCTGTCTGTAAAGAGGTGGTAGCTGTCTGTAAGAAGCCAGTTTCTTATTTCAAACCTGCACCAATCACTAAAAATATGGGCAAAGTATTGGTATACCACTTGTGGAATAGTGAAGAAAAGAGATGAAATTTTATACTATAACCCCAAAATAAAGCATTTAATTTTGTGCTTAAAGCTGATTTTGAAGGCTTTAGTTTTAGTTTGACATACATAAAATTATACTTAAGGTTAAAACGAAGAGCCATTTTCAAGTCACCATTTTATAATCGTCAAACAAAAATTTTAGTTTGACAGCCATAAATAATTTTACTCGATTTAGTGATTTTATCTTGTTTTGTCATTTGATAGAATTAAAAAAAAATAGTTTGATTTAAGAGCATTTAAAAGACTTGCTAATTTTAGTTGGTGTGTCCTTCAGAATAGCAAAATATAGTGCTATCAATCACTTAAGGGGGTAACTTTTTACCTCGGTACAAAATGCACATCATAATATTGTTTTCCTTACTTTTGAATAAAAAGTATGCAATAAATGTGTTTTAAAGCAACTTGCGGAAATAGTTATTATTAATAAAGTCTTCACAAAAAAAATACGTACTTTAATGCATTACATTAACAAACTTAAAAGTGTGTTTACAGTTGTAATGTAATGCATAAAATTGAATAATTTGCATGTGATCACCTAATTATTAACAAGCAGTTTGCGCGAATTGCTATAAAACGGATTTATTGCATACTTTTTATTCAGAAGTAAGGAAAACAATATTATGATGTGCATTTTGCAGCGAGATCCTCCGTTACCACCCTAAAAAAACGTTTTTTAGTAAGTTTCTTAGCTTAAAATTAAAACCTTCAAAATCGGCTTTATTATTGCAATAAGCCAAACCCATGCCAAACCCTATCATATTAGTATGAAAATTGCATGTTGTATTCTTGTTGAGTGTTTAGTTTCAACTGAGGATACACACAATAATATATTATATTGTAACTCAAGATTAAAGCCGATTTTGAAGGTTTTAATTTTAATCTAGGAAACTTACTAAAAAACGTAATTTTAAGTGACTATATTTTGCTATTCTGAAGGGCACACCAACCAAAATTAGCAAGTCTTTTAAATGCTCTTAAATCCAACTATTTTTTTTAAATTCAATCAAATGACAGCTCTAACATGTGTCTTGAAATTACCAAAACAAGTTAAAATCACTAAGTTGAGTAAATTATGCCTGTCAAACTTAAATTTTAGTTTGACGTTTATAAAATGGTGACTTGAAAATGGCCCTTCGTTTTAACCATAGGTACTTAAGTTTAATTTTATGTATGTCAAACTAAAACTAAAGCCTTCAAAATCGGCTTTATTGTCTTACCACAGATTACCAAGAAATTAGATTTTCTTAAAAAAGCATAAGATTTTTTAAATTGAAATATTTCATCTTATTTTCAGGTCACTTTGAACATGTTAAACGCACCTGAAGCAGAGATGGATGTGGAAGCCATAAGAAATGATGTTAAGTTGGAATTTGAAACAAGTAATGAAGAGGTCACAACATAAAGAAAAACTAAAATGAAACATTTATTTAAAAAAAACTCAATAGCATAAGATTGTAATATAAAGTAGGTACTTATTGAATAATATAGACTTTTTCATGAGTCATGCTTTTTTATGAAAACTTTGAATCTTTCGATGCCAAGATGAATTTTGTGATTCATATACTTTTCTGTGGGTCGAATCTGCCATTTGCTGTTCAATAAACAAATTCACATCACTTCTTATTTTTAAAGTGTGATAATGTAGAAAATCATTTCCTTGTTTTTTAACCCTTCTTTGAGCATTTCTGTAGCAGTTCCAGGGTTGTGTTTCCATGACAATTGTTATGGATATATTTTTGATAAATGTTAGAAACTGAAGCAAGCCTTCATCTCCGTTATTTAGGTGAATCCACATTGTAACAGAAAAGCAGAATGTGATATCAAAGTTTTCTCTCCCTTGAGAATTCAAATATTGTCGTATATGGTCTTGACCATTCTGGGTCATGATGTCTAAAGCTACAAAGGATATGTTTTCATTGCCAAATTCTTTAGCTCTTTCTATTAAATAAGAATCAATGTCGATCGCTAGAATTTTAATAATTTTCTCTGGATATTTTTCTTTTAAGTATTGACGAAATTCATTTGTGAGTTCACCAGAGTTGCATCCAATATCCAAACAGATAACTGCATCATTTGGTGTATCAGAAAACATTTTTGCATCAAGGTTTCCTATTCTTTCCTTGGCACTGTGAAATGTGTAATAATTTAGAAAATTTCCAAATTTTACTGCACCAGGATCGTCCCCCAAATATTTTAGTTCTTGTGTTTTCATTTTCGAGTGGGAACTTTGCTATTGTTCCTTTACTTTTTTCTAAAAATAAACTTCATTCAGTATTTAGGTAGGTACTTATTTATATTTAGACTGAAATGAAATGAAACCTTTTCCTTTCACTTTACACAATTTTATATCTTTGCAATTTTACTCTTTTTTTTTTTTTTTTTTTTTTAATGTGTTTTACGGCCCTGGATTCGGTGTCCTTTTGAGCCAGTCTGATATTATTTTTTTCCCATTTATACAAATTTTTATTTTCACTTTTATAGGTTTTCTACAGTATTTAAAATGTATTTATATAGAGGTTGATAAAATCTTTTGTCAGACAATAGTTTTTGCAGTTCTTTTGGTGCATCACAATCTATTTCTTGTATTTCAGAAGCTAACACTAATCTGTTAACACCAAATTGTTGACATTTGAATATCAAATGCTCAAGGTCTGCTTCTTCTTGTCCACAATAAATACATTTCGAATCTTCAGCCAGGTTAAGTCTTTTCAGGTGAGTACGGGTTTTGCAGTGACCAAATCTCATTCTGTTAATTGTAGTTATATATTTTCTGCAATTAGCCGCTTTATCTCTATTGTACCAAGGTTGGGCGGGCGGGTTTCCTTGGATCTTAAAATACCATTTTCCTTTTTCTTTGCATGTTTCTTTCCAGTACTCACACCATAATAATTTTAGGTTCTGCGACAAGTGTACATGTAGGTCAGTGAATGGTATCTTCAGGTCTGTGGAATGGTCTTCATCATAAGGATTTCTGGTGGCTTGATCAGCAATTTCATTTCCAGTGATACCCTTATGAGAGGGTACCCACATAAATTGCACTGCCGTACCATTCATATTTAAAGTATTAACTAAATTTCTAATATTAAATATTAAGTAATTGAGATTGTATCGAAAACAATTATTTTCTAATGCTAATAATACAGATAGTGAATCTGAGAAGATTATTATATTAGTTATATTTAGACTATTTACATGAAGAAGAGCTTTGTAGATAGCATAGCATTCAGCTGTAAAAATACTACATTTAGTATCAATTTTGAAACATTTTGTAATCTTAAGTTGAGGGTCATAGAATGCTGAAGTAACATTATTATTGGTTTTGGAACCATCAGTATAGAGTGAATATAGATGATTTTCATCTAAGAATTTTAGTAGATCATTTTGATTATAAATACCTTGTCTAAGTATAGCTATTTTATTTACAAGGCTGTTGAAATCTACCTTGTATAATGGCCACATGCTATCTATATACATATTTGCAGCATGAGATTGTTGTAAGTGAATTATTATTCTAATTAGCTCTGGTACATGTCCAGATAAAAGTTGATTGCTATTTACATAGGATCCTAAATTACTTATTTCAAGATTTTTTTGTGGAAGAACTCTATCTAAAACACATCTATTGTCTGATGATATCATTTTTAAACAAAATCTTTCAGCAATGTATATGCGTCTGAAATGCAGTGGTGGTATGCATGTCTCACATTGCATAACATTTATGGGTGTTGAGCACATCGCTCCAGTTATAATTCGTAGTGCTTTGTTTTGTGTAACTTCCAATTTGCGTAGCAATGTGAGACTCGCATTCATGTATGCCAGTGAGCTATAGTCAAAGTGACTACGCACTATACTTTTGTATAACATTGATAAAATTTTTGGGTCTGAGCCCCAATGCACTCCGGCCAGCGATCGCAGCACATTGAGTCCTCTGCTGGCATTTTTAATAATATAGTTTATGTGAGCATTAAAAGATAACTTTTGATCCAGCCAAATACCCAGAAATTTCTTTTCAATCATCCATGGTAAAGAATTATTAGCATATTTTACAGAGTAGTTGCTTTCATCATATTTCTTGCTAAATATCATTACACTACTTTTGTCAGCACTAATATTTAGTTTTAATTTATTTTCATAATAATTATGAAGCTGTATAAGTGCCTTATTGAGACTATTTACTGCTATATTTACATTTTTATTTACAGTGTATATTAACAAGTCATCAGCAAATTGTAAGAATTTAATATTTCTCTCAGTCAGATATTTATTGATTTGACAAGTGTATAAGTTATACAATAATGGAGAAATGGTAGCTCCTTGCATGCAACCTTTATACACTTGTCCAGGTCCATGTAGGATGTTATTAAATTTTACATACATGGTTCTATCATATAAGAATTTAAACACCCATTTACAGACATGTCCCGGTATACCTACTTCTGACATTATCTGGGTCAGGATTGAAGGGTTAACATTATCAAAAGCACCTTGCACATCTAAAAATACACAGACTGTAGCTGAGTGACTATGAAAGGAATTTTTGATGTCAGTAATAAGAGATGTGAAACTTTCTGTTGCACTTCGTCCTTTTCGGAACCCAAACTGTTGATCTGGTAATATTTTGTTACATTCTATATAGTGGTCTAATCTAGTTTTAAGCATAAATTCAAAAAGTTTACCTACACAAGAGGATAATGAAATTGGTCTATAAGAATTAAAATCGGTTGCTAGTTTACCTGGTTTTAATATTGGTATAATACATTGTGTTTTCCAAGATTCTGGTATGCAGTTTGTGTCCCATAGCAAATTGTAAATTTTTAAGAGTACTTTTTGTGCATTTATGTGCATACTTCGAATTAGTTTGTATGGAATATCGTCTAATCCAGGTGTTGTGTCTTTTCTAGATTTAATTGCGTTTAAAAATTCTTCTATAGTAAATGGTTTAGAGAGAAAAGCACATTTTTCATTTCCTTGTTTACAAAAAATTTCATTCAAAGCTATTTCGTCTATGTATTTTTCAGATGGAGAGGATGGAGCATACTTGTCGATGAATGAAGGAATCCATTCATCATTCTTAGGGTTTTTAGGTAAAGAAACACGTTTAAACCTTCTAATATAATTCCATATAACGCTAACTGGAGTATATCTATTAAAGGATTCGCATAACTTAGTCCAGCCATTTTTTTTCTTTTCTTTGAGCAGTTTTTTTTTTAGGGCATCTAGTTTTTTATAATTAATATAATTTGCCATTGTTGCATCTTTTCTGTAGAAATTTAATGCATCTTTGCTTTTTTTAACGGCATCTGAACACTCATTATCCCACCAGGGGACTTGTTTTTTTAAAACATATTGTGTGGTTTTTTTTAATTTTGGTATAGTAATATTTTTAATTTGATTTATACCTTCGCAAAATTCATTGTAACTTTTTAAAGGGTTAGCATAATCTATTGTATATTTACTTAATATTTTTTCTGTTGCAGATGTATATAATGACCAATCAGCCTTATTATAAATAAAACGTTCCGTTGGACTCCCTATTTCATATTTTTCTACTGAGGTGTGGATATCAATAATTGTTCGATAGTGATAGCTACCCATTGCATCATCATGCACTCTCCAGTCGCAAAGAGGAGCCACAGAAGGGCTAACACAAGCAATATCAATAGCAGAAGGATTTTTTGTTGGACTGCCTACTGTGGTCGGTGTACCAGTGTTTAGAATACATAAGTCTGATTCATCTAAAATATTATAGACATCGTTGCCTCTAGTCTTTGTTGTAAGGCATCCAAATGCAATATGATGAGCATTGAGGTCACCTGATAGCATTAATGGTTTTGGTAAATTATTTATTATTTGTTTTAATCTTCTACCCTGAAACCGTCGACGATGATTATCATCGGGAGGTGGACTATAAGTGCATAATATTGTTAAATTACCAACATTAGTTGATAATATTATAGCTACAGATTGCATAAAGTCGTAATAAGGAGTTGAAACAACTGTATATTTAAATTGACTTTTAATTAAAATACCTACTCCACATCGTCCATCTGCTCCATTTTGATTTATAAAGTCATAATTAGGAATTTTGAAAATATGTGTTTCTCTCAGCCACGTCTCATTTAACAAACAAATATCTATATCATTATCAATAAGGTAATTAATTAGTAGGGGTTTTTTATTTAATGCGCCTTCAATGTTATATTGTGATATTCTAATATGTTCTTTATCCATGGTTAAACACAAGAGATTTTTTCAGAACTTCTTTTATGCTATTAAATGTTATTGGTTCAGCATCACTTGAATTACCCAGCTGAACTAAAGTTTTTACCAAAATTGTTATAATATCTTCATTTTTCAAAATTATTTCTGCCAAGTCTTTTGTGTTTAATGTTTCATTTTTCTTTATTTCAGTTTTTGTATTTTTGTTTGTCTGAACGGTAGACGGTCTGTCTACAGTCTGAACTTTTACATACTCAGTGGTTTGAATAGAGTTTTTATTAATTACATCATTTTCAAACATTTTTTTTGTCTTATTTATTTCTTTTGTCATTGTCAACTTTGGAAAATTGGTGCTATAATTAGAAGGATGGAGGTTTCCATTATTTTTTAAGGAGGCAGTTACTTGAGCATAGTTCTTTTTGTTATATTTTTCTTCTATTTTAATTTTTTTGATAGGGCAATCTCTAGAAATTGCCAGGTGAGGGCCCTGACAATTGATGCACTTTATAATTGCCTCCTTATCACATGTAGAGAAATGGTGTTCTCCAGCACACATTGAACATTTTTGGGTTGATTTGCAAAATTTAGCTCCATGATTGAATTTAAAACATTTGTAACATTGCAATAATGGAGCAACATACTCAAAGACCTTGAATCTATATAGATCAAGGTATACAAAGTCCGGTAATTGTTGGGATAGAAATGTAACACTTACAGATCCATATGGCACTATTGTGCCATTCACCTTATGGGTAAAACGTCTGATATTTATGATCTCGTACAGAGATGAGAGTTTTTTAAATAACTCCTCGTTGCTGATATTCGTTGGCACGAACCTCAGAACGCCGATGATTTCCACTGACCTAGCTGGTATGTACGCCTTGTAATTATATTTTTTCAAAAAGTTCTCATTGCACAGAAAATTGTTGGCATGAATATTTTGTGAAAACGTAATGCCCAATTTATTTGCGTTGACTCTTTTAATACCCACCACGCCCTTAATTTCATTTTTGAATAAGGTACAAATCATGTCTGGGTTCTTGTTCCCTAGTCTCTCACCTTCATTGGTACTTTCGACATAAACAATGTATTCAGTACTCACCTGATTCTCAGGGAAAATACGTTTATAACCTGGTTTATTGTATGGTTTGTAGAGAACTTCATTATCTTGAGAGTTCTGAGCACCTTGAAGATAAGCATCATCACCTCTACCACGCTTTGTTCCCGTAGGGGTTGAAGAAGAATCTTGCCTAGGGGGCTCAGCCCCCGCAGGCTCTTTCATTTTTACAAAAACTCTATGCACTGTACAATTTTTATTTACATTTATCAACTTAAAATATTACAGTTTTACAGCAGAAAAATATTTTCTGAAAAAACTTTTAACAATTCCGCCTTTACGTTTCAAAAGCCCCCGCAATTTTACTCTTTTTTTTTTTTAATGTGTTTTACGGCCCTGGATTCGGTGCAATTTTACTCAACATAACAGTGTTGCCAGTGCCTCGTCCACAAAAGTAACCCAACACTGTTCGAAAAGTAACACTTTCACAAGAAAAGTAACGCTTTTTTATTATTTTCGTATTTTAATACAATATGCACAGTTTCAATTTTATTTAGTACTTTCACATATACATATTATATATAGTCTGTCCAAATAGTGTTGAAATGAATATTGAACTTTAATGAACTTTATTGAACTTTAAACGTTCAAGTAGTATAATTTAGGTAATATATTTATGAAATAACAACGCGGTAAACCTGATTTAACAGATTTTGTACTCGTTTGTTTGGTGGAACAAGGCGATAGAAAAATAGTTCCTTCAATATTCATTTCAACTCTTTTTTGACAGACTGTACCTCTAACTATCTCAGCATTTGCTTAATGGTTAATTTTATTCGTTGGGTTTAATCCTGCAAAAAAAATGGTACAATAAAAACAATACAATTATTTTTACTTACGTGATCATTGCAGAAGAAATTAATGAGGCTTTAAATAAACTGAATGAAAATTTAATCAACTGGCCACTATTTTAGATATTATTAGTCCTTACACATTTATTTAATATTTATACCTACAGCAAAAATTATTTATAAGATAATAGAGAAGAGAATAGAGTATACACGTATATCGGGTGTAAATAAAGTGCGACCTTTAATTGAAACTACATACTCTACCAGTCATACTAAACAACTTTCTGAAAAAAATACCTGCGCAAATCTTCAGAGAAGAAGATATTCAACTGTAACTTAAAGACATTATTTCGTAGGAAGAAGGTCTATTCTAGGACGCTGCACCGTAACAGTTGTTTTACGGAAGACGCTGTTTCAAAAAACGCCCTTATGTGTCGGTGCGTTAGTTAGAGTTCACGCTTATATGTTTGAAACTCAAATATTTCCTAAACTAATAGTAAGCGCGGGTTTGTTTCTTGGGAAAGTGGTTCAGTATGATCCGTAGAATATGTAACTGTTATTTTTTCCCATTATTTTTCCCCCGTAAGTACTACACTTATGAGAAACGGAGGAAATCGAGTTTTATTACAAAATAAGGACTGAAGATCGCTTTTGATAACTGTACTATAAAATATGACAGAAATTCTTTCATGGTAACATGATGGTAACAATTTAAAAATATTTATAAGTCCACTGAAATATTTACTAATTTGTAACTGGTTACGACAAAAGAGAAAATTTTGTTCTTCTGTAACCGGCTCCAAATACAGTTACATAGGCGGCCGAAAGGAGAAAATTGACTCTGCCACCACACCGCGCCTCGCCGATCCGTCAGTCAGTCAGTCATTTCCATCATTCATTGTGGCAAAAATATGTACACGTTCATCTCGCTCTTTCTGTTTGCTCATTCTAGCCGTGCGATAGAGAAAGATATTAAATTCTATCTTTGGTTTACTTGCAATGCTCAATTGCCAACGTTAAGAAATGCACGACACCATAAAGATATTGACTTATGACAGTTCCTCTGAGCACGACACTTGCTTGCGTTCCGTTTCATCTTGATTTTTAATTCAACTTTTAAGAATTTGTTAAAAATTTGAAAATTAATCCGTAAAGTAACGTAAAAGTAACGTTTTCAACCATGTAACGTAAATGTAACGTAAAGGGGTCAAAAAGTAACGTAAAACGTTACAAAAGTAACGTTCTGGCAACACTGCAACATAATCACAAACACTCACTCAGTGTTGCCAATTACGCTGACGCGAAAATGTGCTAAAATATGCCAAATTTCAACAAAATATACCTATTATGCTAATAAAGCCGATTTGGAAGGTTTTAATTTTAATCTAAGAAACTTACTAAAAACGTTATTGTAATGACAGCAGTATATTTTGCTATTCTGAAGGGCACACCAACTAAAATTAGCAAGTTTTTTAAATGCTCATAAATCCAACTATTTTTTTTCAATTATATCAAATGGCAGCTCTAAAATGTGCCTTGAAATTACCAAACCAATTGTTGGGTCCACCTTTACGCCATAATTCGGTTTTTCATGAAATAGCGCACTCTTTCGCGAAAAATTTTAGTTTGACAGCCATAATTTACTCAACTTAGTGATTTTAACTTGTTTTGGTAATTTCAAGGCACATTTTAGAGCTGTCATTTAATTGAATTAAATAAATTAGTTTGATTTAAGAGCATTTAAAAGACTTGCTAATTTTAGTTGGTGTGCCCTTTAGAATAGCAAAATATAGTGCTGTCACTTAAAATTAAGTTTTTTAGTAAGTTTCTTAGCTTAAAATTAATACCTTCAAAATCGGCTTTATTTTAACGAACCAGAACAAACAGTAAAAAGCACGAGACGAGACAAAACACTTTTTGTCTATCGTACAATCCGTACAATAATAGGAGAATCACCGGGAATACCATAGCACAAGGAATACTCGCCCGCAAAATAGGGTTGCCATGCTAGTGAGGAGGGAAATTGATGGATTGATGAATGTTGATTTTATGTTTTATAAAAATGTTCATGTTGAATGTTCATGTTTTATAAAAAATATGTTAAACAAATATGCTAATGCTAAAAGCTAAAAAATATGCAAAACAAGAAGAAAATATGCCAATAAAATATGCTAAATTGGCAACATTGTCACTCGATGTCATCTGGCATGAGTGCGTTCCGAGTAAAGACATAGGTAATCCATTACATCGCGTCCATCGTCATTCCAAATCACTGATGGCCGTGCGGCGCGCGCATGAGTAGTTTGATAGTACTTTTAGTACTGTCAGCGCCATTCTGAACCCGGCAATAAAAAAATTTTGATTCCCCGCATCAGGGTTGTCAATCAATACCCCGAAATCCCCCGCTCTTTTTGATTCATTCCCCACAAATTCCCCGAAATGATGTTATTGGAATAAAAACATTATAATAAAAAAAATAACTGTAGTTGCCACAATCTAAATTAAATTAAAGAAACGAAACCGTCAACATATAATTATTACCCTATTGTATTAAAATAAAACCGTAAATTTTTATTATCAGTTTATTTATTATGACAGATAATATTTCAAGTATTATTTTTACTTGTATTCCAAAATAAAAGGCAAATTTTAATCACCACGAAACGTCTCAAAAACAGTTAGGTTGTGGGCAGGGTCATAAGTATCATGTCCATAACAAGACAATCTGCACCTTTGGCATTAGAACTAATGTTTAGTATAATTTTTGCTATGACTGTTTCATTTACTGGTGCTAATTTAAAGGAGGAGGGACCGAATCTGTGCATTTCGAAATATGTTAAATCCGAAATGGTAACTAAATTTTCTCCAGGGACATCAAGAAAATGTGTATTAATAGCATCAGGATCTTAAAATTTAACTGGAAGATCATTTATATCTTTAAAATTAATGCCTACGGTAATTTAAGATTCTTCCTTATGGTCTTGGGACTATTAATATTTCTGATAACATGATGTTCAAAATCAAAAGCTCTCTTCTCACTTAATAAAGATGCATTTACTAAATGATTCAAATCCTTGTATTGTTCTCTTTTTAGATCCGATTTATCCTTGCGGTAACCATTATGGGCTTCATTTCGTAACCTCATCATGAAACGTACGTTACTTGTCAACCATGGCACCTGTTCTTGGCTCCCTAGTCGATTTTGAAGGCTTTAGTTTTAGTTTGACATATTATTATATAAAATTAAACATGAGTAGGGTTAAAAAGAAGAGCCATTATCAAGTCACCATTTTACAAACGTCAAACTAAAATTTTAGTTTGACAGCCATAATTCACTCATTAAATTTATATCATTGCGGTATAGAAAATCAGAAAAGTAAATCTAGACGTGAGGAGCTCTGAATTGGGATTCGAACCCGGGACCTCTCGCTTACCGGGCGGTTGCTCTACCGACTGAGCTATCCAGTTCTCAACACGACCTGCGAATTTACGCATGTGCTTTCCCATACCGCAAAGATATGTATAGGTACTCACTCAATAGTGAGGACGCTAGTGTATTCAAGACAAGTCTAAGACTATTATTGCCCTACCGTCACCTGTTACAGCATCGGGTAGTTAAGAATACACATTACTCGTATCGAAACTATGATAGAAATAAATTCCTATATTCTTAAACACTTGGTGATTTATCCATCGCAAGGAGATAACAAATTAAATTTATATCATTGCGGTATAGAAAATCAGAAAAGTAAATCTGGACGTGAGGAGCTCTGAACCGGGATTCGAACCCGGGACCTCTCTCTTACCTTACTCGCTTCACTCAAATTAGTGTTTATAACTTGTTTTGGTAATTTAAACGCACATTCTAGAAGTGTCATATGATTGAATTTAAAAAAAATTGTTTGATTTAAGAGCATTTGAAAAAACTTGCTAATTTTAGTTGGTGTGCCCTTCAGAATAGCAAAATAAAGTGCTGTCACTTAAAATTACGTTTTTTAGCTAGTTTCTTAGCTTAAAATTAAAACCTTCAAAATCGGCTTTAATGTCGAGCTGTATCTGCCAAGTTCGAACGTGACTTTTTAGTTATATTACCTGATATAAAATAGTTTTAGCCTACCGAAAAAATTGGTCTTGTCTGGATTCCCCGATTGTCATTTCTCGCGCTCTCCCCGCGCTAACCCTCAATTTCCTGCAAATCGGGGATTTTCCCCGCGATTGGCAGCGCTGGACATTATTAGGAGGGGGATAGTTTCATACAAGTGGAAATTTAAAAAGAAGGTAGTTCCATCTATCGACTGGCTCGGTCAACAGGTCATTGTAACGACTGTGTCTGCTAAAAGTCTGTTAATGGTAACATAGATGTCGTTAGACTCCTAAACTCTCAAATGATAACTAGATAGCAGCACTCGCATTCTTTATCATGCATGGTATTATTTATTTACCTCGTTATGATTCATTTATTTGGTACTAGCTTTTGCCCACGGCACCGCCCGGGTCGAAGAGATTTTCGTGGAAATAAGGGAAACAAAAGAATATGATTTATTGAGCGCCTATATGCAACGGACACCATGTTTAACCAAAGCACTAATTAATACTAATCAAATTAGCCCAAACTCGAAGGGTCTGCTGTCGTCCGTTGATAAGATCCCGTACCCACTTTCCAGTCCTATTAACAGAGCCTGGTCACTATGAGATGAATGGGTTTCTTCGGGTCTGGGATGATCAGAATAAACGACAGTTACCGCCCCACCGATACAGATGTATTTTAATAAGAATAAACATAGACTTATAATAAAATAACGGATTACCAATCCAGAACACGATTCAACAATTACTTATTATAACTAATAGGGTACAATGCAATAACAAAGCAAACTAAACGAACATAAGGAAATACTTATAAAAAAATAACACAAAAAAAGTCAGACATGAAGCAAGTGGGCGTCGTTGAGGGTTTGAACTCGGGGCCCTTTGCATCGTAGACGGACAGTCTACGCCGTTTGCCACGAAGTAGTTAGAGTGAAAATGACGTATGGTTCGCTCCGATGTCGAGAAATAAATAAATAAGCGGGATATTTTTGCTTCCCGGGATATCCTATCTCGGTAGGGGAAGAGGGTGTTTCCGCAAGCTAGAACAATTAAATTTAATACTGAGAAATGCAGAATCTAAAGGATTTCTAGTGCTTACGCAATCACAACTAAATTAACTTACCCCGCGACCGATGCACTAATGTATTTAAAAGCTATTATTATAAAATGCTCCCGGAATGTAAATCTGCAGCTGCATCATATTTATTTCCAAATTATAACGAAAATAATCCAAAATGCAACCGTAATCGTAATTAGCTGCCTACTCCAAAAAACTACCCGCCATTCCTTAACGGTACCTTCAAATGCCTCCGGACCACTAGTACCATTGAACAGTACCATCAATGGTACTAGTGGCACTGATTTGTCCCACTGGTACCATCAATGGTACAAATGGTACTAAATTTTTTTTAAATTGATTTTTAGAAGCGTTATTAACTTATTAGCTTAGTACACGACAATTAAAGTGGAGCACATATTTATGATGAAACTACTGCGAATATCAAAATTAGCATTAGTACCGATGAAAGATGGTTAATATTATACAGATTTTCTGCAGATGTTTTCTTTTTAGATTGTTTGACAGATGTCAAAGTAACAGATGTTTTTTTTTGTTTTTTGACAAAGACAAAGTGACAGATGATTTTTTCGGATTTTGTGACAGATGTCAGTGAAAGATTATTATTTTTTAGATTTTTTGACGGATGTCAAAGTGACAGATGATTTTTTGACAGATGTCAAAGTGACAGATGTTTTTTTTTGTTTTTTGACAGAAGTCAATGTTACAGATGATTTTTTCAGATTTTTTGACAGATGTCAGTTAAGATAATTTTTCAAGACTTTTTGACAGATGTCAAAATGACAGATGATTTTTTGACAGATGTCAAAGTGACAGATGATTTTTTGACAGATGTCAAAGTGTAGATGTCATCGTACTGTTTCACTGATATAAACTTTAATAATTCCAACCTGTTTCGCCTTAAGGCATTGTCGAGGAATAATATAACTGAATGAAATAACTATAAATAATATATATTTTTAGGGTTTTCTTCCCTTTATTAAAGTTTATATCAGTGAACAGTACGATGACATCTACACTTTGACATCTGTCAAAAATCTAAAAAAAATATCTGTCACTTTGACATCTGTCAAAAAATCTGTATAATATTAACCATCTTTCATCGGTACTAATGCTAATTTTGATATTCGCAGTAGTTTCATTACATAAATATGTGCTCCACTTTAGTTATAGTGTACCAAGCTAATAGGTTAATAACCCTTCTAAAAATCAATAAAAAAAAAAATTGTACCATTTGTACCATTGATGGTACTAGTGGGACAAATCAGTGCCATTTATTTATTTTATTTATTCGTATGCCATTAAAAATAATATATAAATTAACATGTCAGGAAAAAAGAAACAGCAGTCATATAATTATAATTGGATGTCCAGTTGTTTTAGCCAGTCTTCAGGGTTTCCGGGATATGACCTCAAAGGGCACTCACGTAGAATGTGATGTACTGTTTGTTTATCGGCACCACAGTCACATTGGGGAGATGTTGACCAACCACATAGATGTTTATAAGAAGCGCTGCGTCCATGTCCATTGCGAAGTCTGTTCAGCGGACAACATTCCTTTCTAGGTAATTGAAAACCACTTGGTTTGCTCCCAGGCTTCATCGAGTTTCCGTACTTATCCTGCCTTTTAAATTTCCAATTTTTGAACCATTCGGATTTCCAGTCGAAGAGGTTTATTGCGAGGTCTTTAGCAAGACAAAGAAGAGGGCAAGACTTCAGTGTCATTTGTACCACTGATGGTACTAGTGAGACAAATCAGTGCCACTAGTACCATTGATGGTACTGTTCAATGGTACTAGTGGTCCGGAGGCAAAACGTCAAGCATATATCTGTTGAGGTGTGTTTATAATTTTATAAGATTAAAATGAAGTCTTATGTCTTATTTGTGAAAATCGTTTATAGTTTATTACTGTAAACATGTAGAGACAAGAGCGGAATACGAAATGAGATACATTTTAATCAGTGTAAATTAATGAAAAATTACCGATATTGAGATCTTTACATACATGCTATGCATATGTATATTCGAACATACTCGTTCAAAAGGAATCCCCCCACATTTTGGTCGCAGTCGATTTTGCGTCTTACATATCCAATAATAACCTATGTATATAAATGTACTTGTTTCAATGAACTGCTATATAGTACGTACATATTGAAGAAAGATCAAAATTTAATCTTTTATGTAAATTTTAACAATTTTATACCATTTATTAATAAATTGTCCAATTATCTCCTGCGTACGTAGATTTATTCTTGCTACGGCGTAGCAGATCTAGAAAACCACGCCGTAGCGTAGTAAATTCTCGTAAAATTTGTTGCAAAAGGGTAAAAAATTTGGATGTTTTTGGTAAAAAAATGTAACAAAATTTCATAGCGATTGAGGAAAAGTTGTTATAATGAATAAAGGAAATGAACGATTATTAATAAAACTACTAGCAGCTACAAATATAGACGTAGCGTGATAAATGCTATTTCCGAGTCGATTCATGCGAGTTATGTACTCGTATATTTGCGGGTATTCCAACGACGTCGTCGTCGACTCGGTATCGCTTTTACTTTCCTAAACTGCACCTACCTATCAATCTCAGCGATGTTCGTTCAATGTTCATGTCGGTAGCCACACGGCGCGTGCGCATGCGACCGACTAGGCGATGCCGGCTCGGTCCGACCTTGCACCCTGCGCCCGCGCATCATAGAGACTGAAATATTAATGAACGCTCGAGCCCAACAACCACTAATAAGCTGGAACCAGCCAGCCGTAAGTGAAATGTAGGCTGGGTAGTGGTCGCATAGCACGCAAAGTCGCTTGTAATTACTATTTTTCTCACACATGTAAACCGAAACACACATCGTCACACACGTCTTACTTTTTGTCGTGCATTTTATCGGAGAAATTCACTTGGAAAATGGTTCTTGATCGTTTTCAAGTTCAGTTACATAAGTGCGCGTGCAGGAGAATTAGTGCGGAATGGCGGATGTTCGGCGATGCTCGGCTCGGGAGCCGACGACGTAGCGCGCGGTTATAAACTCGCGCCCGCTCCATCAACCGTCAGTTGCCGCTAGACCACCCTCCTATTAAACGATATTTAGTTTTTTTTGTGCAGTTAGTGATTATAAATAATAATAAAAATGTGCACCGCCTTCCGGATAGCTGTTGCGTCAGCGATATGTGTGGTAATCGCGACCGGCCACGTCCACGGGCCGCGGAGATCCCGCAGGATGGACGTCGAGGATTATGCACAGAACGAAATCGACAGTGGCCGAGCTGACGAGAGCTGGTGGCCCACCGCGGAGTTCGCCGTCTTACAAAAAGTGTACGACGACTGCAGTGCACACAAGCACATGACCGCGTGTCTGAAGGGGAAGGCTCTAGTGGCGCTCACGAGAGCCGTGGAGCAGGTGATGTGTGCGTGGTGACTTGTCCAGTTTTCAAGTTTGAACAGTGATAGCAATTAAACACTTTGTAATATGTTGTGTACAGGAGTCCGTGCAGCTCGCCGACGGGCTGACGCTGGTGAAGCAGGCTGACGCGCCGGCCGCTGTCTCGGAGCCTCGCTTCTTCTCCGGCATGACCACTGAGGAGAAGCTCGACACTGCACTTCGCGCTAAATTCGAGCAGTTGATGAACACTCACACTGTCTCGATGGATCTCGCTTCTGAAGGCAGAGGCAGAGGTTGGTGGTTCAACCTTTGAAGTTCGTACTTTTGTCTGAGTAAATATCTAAATAAATAATTGTTCTTTTTCGTTTAGGTAAGAAGGTGATGCCCTACCTGATGATGGGTATGTTCATGATGGTGAGCGTGGTAGGAGGCATGGCCCTGAAGACCCTGGCTGCCATCGCTGGCAAGGCCCTCATCGCTTCCAAGGTGGCGCTGACGATCGCCGGTATCATCGCACTGAAGAAACTGTTCAGCCACGATGGTAATCACGGTGAAACCACCTTCCAGGTCCACGCGGACGGACACCACAGGTGAGAAACTCGTTAATACCATAACATTTTATAAAATAATTATTTAATTGTTGACTCCCTTGGTATATAAAGTAACTTTTTTATACGTACATAACAGTTATAATAATGTTATTTATTCATGTTATTTATTTAAACAAACGTTAACCGTAAACCATCTCATGTACCTTCTTTCCATAATAAGAAAACATGCAAAAGTTAACACAAAATATTTTAATTCTAGTCTTTAATTCGAAGGCGAAATCTGTACGTGGTAAGGCCAGCAAAAGCGGGTGCCTTGGATCCGTACAGATATTATGCGGAGCAGACGACCGCCAGCGACCCTGGCGCTAGCGCTAGCGCCACCGCCTAAGACTCACTGCCACGCCACGCCACGCCATCGCCGCTCCACGCCCCAGTCTTCACATCGACATCAGCCGAGGCTCGACTCCCTGCAGCCATCAATGGCGCACCGAAGCCAACACAAATACAACCTCAAACCAAAGTACCGTCCGCCCTGTGGACAATTCATTTTGTAACGACTTATCACTAAAATATGTCGTTTTGAAGTCTATGTCAGTAAATTATTTAATGTAATTTATTTATTTATGACTACCGTTTCATGTATAATGTAAAATAATAAAGTGATGATGAAAGGAATAAAATATGTGACACAGAGTTTGGTTTCATTACCCTATAAACCCAAACATTTTCTGAATTAAGCATGAAATTGACAGTAAAATTATTGAATGAAAAGTTAAAATAAAAGAGAGTTTGATACGATTAATTAATAAAGATGGAAGACACTGGTAATTCTGTAATTCATGATCAATTAGCCTTCTTGAGATTTAAAATACAAATACGCCGATGAATTACATACTTTCCTTTGTTATTAGCGGTAACCGTAGCGTATTAAAACGCAATTAAAATTAATCATGATGATTTATTAAACGCGTTGACATGCATGTTTAAATATATGTCGAATTGAGATGTGTGGCGCCACCAGTTGACAGCGAATATTTTAGAACGAGCTAAGAATCGGTTTGATCGAATGAGTAACCGAACGAAAACATTATCTATGGTCGGTTCTCTCTTCTTTTGATTTACAATCGTTGCCGACAGATGGCGCTATACGCCAATAGAAATTAAGTGGGTCTGTGGTGATTTATTTCTTTATTCTGTTCTAAATATTTTGATTTGTAATGTTGGATGAACTGATTAAATTGCCCAATCACATTTGAAAGAATTGTGTTAAGTTGGTAGATTGTCTGTACCATAGACCTAGGAGTCTGTACGATGTTCTGTTTGATTGTAAGGTTGGCAGGACTGATTATGTTATCCAATCAGATCTGAAGTATTTGTTTTCTTTGGTACCTAATTTTATTTTATTGGTGGAAACGCAAGCGCCTAGTTTTACCGCGCTTGGACATGGCTCTTGGCGGGGCTTACGTACGACTTCCGAGGAAAAAGATAATTTTCTGGGGACTTATTTTCGGAAAGGGGTCGAGGTAACTCATGTGCCAAGAGACTTGTCCGTTCCCGCCACGTAGTTTTATTCCTTGTAATTAAAAGTGCTGTAAGACTGTTTTTGATCACAATAAAAGTTGTATTGTTCGTCTACGCGTGTTCATCATGTCCAATACCCACGGTAGCCCTCCTATTGCCGTTCCTGACGTTCCTGTTTTGACATCAGAAGTGGGATGCGAACAGACTTCGAACGATGGACCACGTGTGGATGAAAATCTTCTGCGCACGCTGCTGGAATCACAAAATCAGAACATGATGGCTCTAATCAACGCCATGCGTCCCGTGAGTACCCGAAAGGTTATTCTACCAGATTTTGATCCCGATAAGCCCGACGTAGACGCAAGGGCATGGTGTGCTACTTCAGACTTATGTCTGTCTAAGCAACAACAAGAAGGCAGCGCACTTATCATTGCGCTTAGTGGAGCTCTCAAGGGAAATGCTTCGCGATGGCTATCCCAGATATCATTTGCTGGCATGACGTGGTGCCATTTTAAGGATCTTTTCCTGACTCGTTATGGCATGATCGAAACACCTGCTGCTACATTAATTAACATGCATAATAGCAAACCGAAAGACAACGAGAGTATGGCATCTTTCGCTGCGCGACTTTCAACGACATTGATGGCTCGGTTCAAGGACATGACGGTGGAAGAGATAACTTCAGCCATGGTTCTAGCCCACGTGTCTCAGTTTGATGGGAGGTTACAACACATTGCTTTCACCACTAATATCAAGACTCGTGAGCAAATGCAACGTGAACTTCAAGCATGTTCCTACCTCAAGAGGAAGAATGACGCCCCTTCAAGCGATGGATCGTCAAACTTCAAGCGCCCTAGGTCTGCTGGATCTCCAAGCCCTCTACGATGCTTCACGTGTGGGAAATTGGGACATCGCAGTGCCGACTGCCGCTCCAAGGATTCTAAAAGGTCATGTGATCGTTCCAATCCTTCTAGCCTTACTCGTGTAGCCAAGCAACGACCAAATGCGCCTGTCGTTACTTGTTACAGGTGTGGTAGTGTTGGCCACTATGCTAACAAATGCACTCGTGCTCCTTCCTCCACTTCGTGGAAGAATGGTTCCAGCAACGGCTCTGCAAATGGTTTCGGCAGCAACAACACCAGCGTGGCAGCAAGCAACGGCAACCAGCGTCGAATGGACCTGTGTAGCATCAGCAACCCTACTGGACAACTAACCATTTCTGGTGAGCGTTTTGTATTTCACTATGACTCGGGCGCTGAGTGTTCTCTCATGAAAGAATCTATTGCATTAAAATTTCCTGGACAGCGACTTAATAAAACTGTGACTTTAACTGGTATTGGTCAATCATGCGTGTACAGTACTGAACAAATTTTGTGTGAGATTAGGTTAGATGAATTGACTTTGGAAATTTTATTTCACGTGGTGCCTGACCAATTCCTAAAAAGTGACGTCATGATTGGACGTGAAATTTTAACCCAAGGCCTTAATGTGAACATGACTTCAGATAAATTGACTATCACTCGTTGCGTTAGTGTTAATGCGTGTGAGTTAGGTGACTGGGAGGTAGATAAATTAGATTTTTGTGACATCGTTACTGACGTTCCTGTTGAGTATAGGCAGCAATTAGTTTGCGTTCTGCAAGAATTTAGGAATTCATTTTCAACTGGGGTGGCTATTTCACGTGTCACTACAGGACAACTGGATATTCGTCTTGTTAATCCTAGTCGCACAGTTCAGAGACGTCCCTACAGGTTAGGTGTAGAAGAGAAGGCGGTTGTTCGCGAGAAAGTGAAGGAGCTGTTGGATGCAGGAGTTATTCGTCCAAGTTGTTCACCATTTTCGAGTCCGGTGTTGTTAGTCAAAAAAAAAAGACAAATCCGACCGAATGTGTGTGGACTACCGCGAGCTCAACGACAACACAGTGGCCGATAGGTATCCTTTGCCTCTAATCAGTGATCAGGTGGCTAGATTAGGAGAAGCTCAGTGGTTCACGGCACTTGACATGCTTAGTGGGTACCATCAAATCCCTGTTGCACCAGATTCCATAGAGAAGACTGCGTTCGTCACACCAGAAGGTCAATGGGAGTACTTGACCATGCCTTTTGGTTTGAAGAATGCTAGTTCTGTCTATCAGAGGGCGATCATGAGGGCGTTAGGTGATCTTGCTTATTCGTTCGTAGTCGTTTACATCGATGATGTGCTGATTTTATCCTCCACAGTAGAAGAAGGAATTGAACGTCTTCATCTCGTGCTTGAAGTGTTGACTAAAGCAGGGTTTTCCTTAAATTTGACCAAATGCTCCTTTTTAAAGAAGCGTATTGAGTATTTGGGTTTCGTTATTGAAGATGGTCATGTACAGCCAAATCCTGGTAAAATTGAGGCATTAACGAAGCTTCCGCCCCCCTCTAGTGTCTCCCAGCTTCGCCAATTTATTGGCCTAGCCTCATATTTTCGCCAGTTTGTGCGTGATTTTTCCAAGATCATGGCTCCGTTATTCAGACTGACGAGTTCAAAAAAAATATCTTTTGATTGGCAATCATCACACGAAGAAATTCGTCAGAAAATCATCACTAAGTTGACCAATGAGCCAGTTTTAATGATCTTCAATCCCGATCTTCCGATTGAACTTCACACTGATGCGAGTGCCGACGGCTATGGTGCGATAATCCTTCAAAAGGTTGAAGACAAACAGCATGTTGTTTCCTATTACAGTCGTCGTACATCTCCAGCGGAATCCAGATACCACTCACACGAACTAGAAACCTTGGCTGTCGTCAATGCGGTCAAGTATTTTCGCCAATATTTACAAGGTCGAAAATTCAAAGTCGTTACTGACTGCAATTCGGTAAAGGCGTCAAAAACCAAGGTTGACTTGTCTCCTCGTGTACACCGTTGGTGGGCTTACCTCCAATCTTTTGACTTCGACATTGAGCATCGTGAAGGTACAAGGATGTCCCACGTTGACTGTCTTTCACGCAATCCCGTCACTCTTAAATCTCCGGCTGATTGCGTTGAACAAAAGCGGGTTGATGTGGCCGCTCTTTCAGATACTTGGTTGCAAACAGAACAGGAAAAAGACGAAGAGATCAGCAAAATTAAGTCTGACTTACAGAACGAGATCCTGCCTGAGGATGTCAGGAAGACTTATGAGATTCGTTCTAATATTCTCCATCGTAAAGTGCAGAGAAATGGTCGTACTAGGTGTCTTCCTATGGTTCCTCGTGCCTTCAAGTGGGCCGTCATCAACAACGTCCATGAAGCGATCATGCACCTTGGATGGAAAAAAACGCTCGAGAATGTCTATGATCATTATTGGTTTCCAGGTATGGCGAAGTACGTTAAGAAGTTTGTTGACAGCTGCATAACCTGTAAAGTTTCCAAAACCCATTCTGGTCGTGTCCAAGCGGAACTTCATCCAATCCCAAAAACTGCGATTCCATGGCATACAGTTCACATCGATGCTTCGGGTAAACTAAGTGGAAAAAATGACGTCAAAGAGTATGTTTTCGTACTGATCGATGCTTTTACAAAGTTCGTTCTTTTGGTCCACTCTAAGCACATAGACAGCTCCAGCAGTATTAGGGCCCTCAAGACTGGTATGTCTCTGTTTGGCGCACCTCAAAGAGTCATAGCAGACCAAGGTCGTTGTTTTTCCAGCAAAGATTTCTCCAACTTTTGTGATGGTCACAACATCCAGCTGCACCTCATCGCGACCGGTGCCAGTCGCGCGAACGGCCAGGTTGAAAGGGTAATGAGTACCTTGAAGGGTATGTTGACGGCTGTAGAGTCTGCTAAAGAACATTCTTGGCAGGATGCGCTAGGTGACATTCAATTGGCCATGAATTCGACTATTAACCGAGTCACAAAAGCAAGTCCTCTGGAGTTGTTAGTAGGTAAGGTTGCTCGACCACTTAACCTCATGACCGTAGATGACAATGACGAAATTATTGACCTCGATTTCATGAGGGAGCAAGCGTCCCGTGGTATAGTTGAAAGCGCTAACTACGATAAACAGCGATTCGATACGACTAAGGCTAAAATCCAGAAATGCGTAGTTGGCGACTTTGTTCTAATTGAAAACGAGGAACGGAATCAAGTCAAATTAGATACTAAATTTAAAGGACCTTTTAAGGTCATCAAAGTGTTAGATGGTGATAGATATTTGCTAAAATCGTTAACCTCAAAAAGGACATACAAGTACCCTCATGATAGAGTCAGGAAGGTACCCGACCAACAGGTTCCCCTCGAATTGGACGTGTACAATAATAATGATGAGAATGATGATGCTATCAGTGATTGTCAGTAAGTAAGGGGGTTCACTTTATTCAAACTTAATGTACACTCCATGAGCTGGTGTGTGTCTTGTGAGCGTTCCAGTTGCGCCGGAGCATGTAAGAGGTGCGCGTGGCCTGCTTTTTATGTGCAGGATATCCTTTGCGAGGGGTAGCACTTACGCGGCTGAGATGGTTAGCTTCTGCGGACGATCACAGTGCCTATGGATTGGCAAATCGTGACAAGCCGACGGACTGGCTACCTGCCGATGAACTGGCAAATAATGACAAACCGATGTGGTGGCCACCTGCCGAAGGACTGGCAAAATTGTGACAAGCCGACGGACTGGCTACCTGCCGATAGACTGGCAAATCATAACAAGCCGACGGACTGGCTATATGCCGACGCACTGGTAAAGCATTGTGATAACGTTTGTTTAAAGTAATCCCACCCATGTTTTATGTTTCTAGGATTGAAACGCTACTGAGATTGTAAAACTTGAACCTGTTGTTCGTTTGGTCCTGACCTGACTTAATATTAGATTGACTTATACAGTAACTTTTTTCCTTGTGTATTGTTTGTTGTATGAGCATGCTAAACATTCTGTCTGTAAGCTCTAAATTACCTGTTAGCTTTGAGATTTTATTGAGACTGTTTTCATTATAGTCATAGCTGTTAAGATCGTACGGCAGGATAGCCGAGCATATTACTTTTCGGTTGTTTTGTCCACAGATCAGACACACGAGGGCGTGTAAATGTCAAGATGGCCGTGTCGAATTGAGATGTGTGGCGCCACCAGTTGACAGCGAATATTTTAGAACGAGCTAAGAATCGGTTTGATCGAATGAGTAACCGAACGAAAACATTATCTATGGTCGGTTCTCTCTTCTTTTGATTTACAATCGTTGCCGACAGATGGCGCTATACGCCAATAGAAATTAAGTGGGTCTGTGGTGATTTATTTCTTTATTCTGTTCTAAATATTTTGATTTGTAATGTTGGATGAACTGATTAAATTGCCCAATCACATTTGAAAGAATTGTGTTAAGTTGGTAGATTGTCTGTACCATAGACCTAGGAGTCTGTACGATGTTCTGTTTGATTGTAAGGTTGGCAGGACTGATTATGTTATCCAATCAGATCTGAAGTATTTGTTTTCTTTGGTACCTAATTTTATTTTATTGGTGGAAACGCAAGCGCCTAGTTTTACCGCGCTTGGACATGGCTCTTGGCGGGGCTTACGTACGACTTCCGAGGAAAAAGATAATTTTCTGGGGACTTATTTTCGGAAAGGGGTCGAGGTAACTCATGTGCCAAGAGACTTGTCCGTTCCCGCCACGTAGTTTTATTCCTTGTAATTAAAAGTGCTGTAAGACTGTTTTTGATCACAATAAAAGTTGTATTGTTCGTCTACGCGTGTTCATCATGTCCAATACCCACGGTAGCCCTCCTATTGCCGTTCCTGACGTTCCTGTTTTGACATATATTATACGAGGGTGGAATCAATAAAAAACTAATAGACAGTTTACACAGTTTTAACTTTCAAGTTTTGAGTAGAAACCGTTAATCCCGGATATGATTTTGTTCCAGGTCATAAATAGGCGCACAAATGACGAAGAACCAGTGATTCAATATTAAACGGACGTTTATAATATATGTTTCAATTAATTGCATTAACCCGCTTTCTTTCTTCGCTCTAGTGGAGAAGAGTCCGAGAAACGAGAGATTTTCCGTTAATGTGAGTGCAGTTACGTTCGTGGAAAGTAGAAAGTTGTAATCGAATCACTGCACATGCACGCACATGCACTTCGTGTCCAGAGCTATAATCGTTGCATATCGGCGAAGAGCAGATAATGAAAATTATTGCTTTACTGATTCATAATACGCCGTTAGTCACGATGCCATTTCAAAGCAGTGGCAACGGGCCGATATTTTTGATTAGATATTTTTGTCTGAAAAAGTCAAATTCTCACTAGTTTGATACTAAAGAGCAAAGTTGATACGCAAACAGGTATTTTGGAGTGACATGAGCATGGTTGGGAGCGAAGTCGTTGGCTTGTGAAAGGTTAGCTGCGTTGATTAGGCAGCCAGCTCGGTAGAGCCGCACCGCAACGCGCGTTTGACCGCCCGCCCGGACTCTGTTTATAATGCAGATATGTGTTTGCCCAATCGCCGCACGCTACGCTGGCTATATGGCATCACTAATGTGGATGGCTTCTCTTTGCATAGGTAAATATAGGGCCAGAGCTGTTCGTTCCTGATTAAGCGGTTGCGGAGGCAAAACATTTCGATTCAAATTCTAGTGATTTCGCTGCAATTGAAAATCAGGTGCATATAGCGTGAGATATACGAGTATTCACAAGAAAATCAGGTGCATATAGCGTGAGATATACGAGTACTCACAAGAGAGGTAACTGGTCACCGTGGGGCCCTGGAGGCCGGATATCCGCCGCTGTCAGCTAATATTATCTGGTGGTCGCAACTCGTCTTCAATACTTGATACCCGTCTACATCTCGAATGAGGCGGGCCTCGACAGTGATCTCACTAGATTACTGATTTACAGTCCATTATGGAACTATAGATGCATTGAGAGAACTTGGTATTCTGTTACGGAGTTTAGGTTTGAAGCTTTAGGTTCGAGCTTTTGTTCGCAGTGTTTGTAGTTGCTAGTGAAATGGTGTGTTTTAGAGTTTGTTATTGTCCCTGTAGTGTTCTCGTAGATAATGAAGTGACAACACAAAGCGGCTGTTCATTAAGACGCTCGAGGACTACAATGGATGTTGTTATGCAATCTTCTCTTTGATACAAATGCAATCAAATGATGGACGGGCGCAGAGTGCAGGGCGGGCGGAAATGAAAATGAGTATCACACTAGCGGCAGTCTAGATAAATAAGTTTAGTTTAGAAATATTGTAAATTGCCCATCATCTGCTTTGTGAAATTGATTTGCTTTTTTTGCTGAGTCAATATATTGGAAAGAGCCATAGGATAAAACATGTATGAGTAACAAAAACAACAGCTTACATATAAGTTAAATATTTTTGTTAAGTTCAATTGGCATGAGAAAACAGCTAGAGATATTACAAAAATAATGACAGCTCGTTTGCAAATTACAGTTGTGGATGGACATACATATGGACCTATATAAAAATCCGTTATATTCATTTTCGTTTTTTTAGACTCGGTTAAAGTTAAGAATAAGTTTATCGTGAAAATGTCGAGTTAAATTTACATTCGTCTTTTTTGTGCCAGAAAAGAAATTTTGTGAATTGAGTAAAGCCATAACATATATACGAATAATATTCGAATGTGAACTCCACAAACGTAAAGCGAAAAATCATTGGCTAATTCATCTCTTCGTAGTTCCGCTCCCCAGTAATTTCTGCTCTTCTTTCTTAAAAAGCTACGTCGCAAATTATACTATCTCTCGAAAATATCCGGTTTTCATCAACTGTTTATTGTATAACTTCCTTCTTTTGCTAAAACTGTTGATACATATCGTATCACGGAGCTCTTTAAAAAGCTTCTATATGTGACCTGAATAAAAAATAACATCCTCTCAGAATAAAATGATGAAAATATAGGATGCTTCGGGCGGCATCGGTACGAGTATAGCGAAGTTACTTTACGGGCGAATGGTCAAAGTATCCGACATAAACCTATTTTGTTCTCTTCTTATATTGGATGTGCGTCCCCATCTTCGCCCACCGCCGCCCGCTGCCCTTCGTCCTAGGGCTGCCGCTTCGATTCGTAGATTCTGGAACAAAGAATTTCAAGTTTATTCGTATATTGAAATATAATAAACTAAAAGAGTTTTCTTGAATTCTCCTCTGTCACTAACACAAATATAAGTAAGAAAAGCTAGGGAACATAAGTGTAAATGTGAGGTTTTTACGTACACGTAGTTCTGTAGGAAAATGCACCGACATAGAGTAAAAATTGTATTTAAACATTTTATGCTAGGCCTGGTTACTGTTCGTAGTTGTAGGGAATCTCTACCCCTACCAATATAAATACAAACTTATATTAGCTACCTATAATATTAATATTAATATATTAATAAAAACGATACCGCGATCAGAAACTCCAAAAACCCTCGAATACAAAGTTTCATGTGAATCGAATATTTTTTCACAAATGTCAAAATTTGACAGCTGTCAAATGTAAGAAAACAGATGTCATATTTTCCCCCCAGTCATTATTAAATGCCTGACATTTCATCCATAAGTCATTGTGACGTTATAGACTATGTCAATTTGTGACCCGTAGCTTCATATAATATACTTCAGTTGGTAGCACGGTTGGTAGAGCAATCGCCCGGTAAGCGAGAGGTCCCGGTTTCGAATCCCGGTTCAGAGATCTCATGTCCAAATTTAATTTTCTGATTTTCTATACTGCAATGATTTAAATTTAATTTCTTATCTCTTTGCGATGGATAAATCGCCAATTGCTTAAAATGTATATATTTTTCTATCATAGTTTCATATACGTAGGTTGCTACGAAAGTTTTTAGCTGTATAAAATCTATAAAAAGGTACTTCTCAAAGAGAATAATAAATATAAAGTTAATTCAACCATTAATCTCTTTGTGTAATAAAATCGCATACTGGCAAATTTTTCGTTTTTATTTTATATATTTTGCTTACTAATTCAGTCCAGTTTTGTTTTTGGAATGATGCTCTCAAGAAAATAGTTTCGTGATGATATTCTATGATTATAAAAGAAACTTAACATTAACGGAATCTAACAATCCTCTCTTCAGCCTGACCTGGGGCCGTCTTGTCTAACTACGACATCCATCACAATTGCCTTCAAACGCGACGTGATTGGCTGGAAATGGCATCACAAATCATGTTTGGCCAATCACCGACGCTTTTTATAAATTTTGAAGTTAGACAATAAAAGGGCAGGCCCGTGTGACATTTTTCATTCCCCACTGTAAAGAAAATTTTGTGTGGCCGTACATTCATGAACTCGGTCGAGGCAGTACAAGAATTTAATTGGCTTTTCTTGGACCTCCCGCACAACGCGTTTCTTTAATGTTTTGAGGACTGGAGGAGATTATTTTGAGAAACATTAAAGTTATCTTTAGAAAAAACTAATAGTTTTTATACAGCTAAATCTTTTGTAGCAACCTACATAATATAGTTTTTTTTAAGTAGTAAAACATAATTTCTGTGCTTAATTTTAACAAAACTGCCACGGTATGAAATAAGTTATACGTGGGACGCACTATAAGTTTCCGGAATGAATATGAAAAAATACTATTAAAGGTACAAAATTAATTTATTGTTTTTCAAAATAATCTCCCTTGGCGTCTATGCACTTTTTCATTCGATCAAACCAGTTTTGAAAACTTTTGTGCCACTCCCCTGTGGTGACCTCTGAAACGTGTTTTTCATACTCCTCGACAGCCTCTTCTGGTGATGAAAATCGTTGACCGCGTAATTGGTTCTTAATTTTTGGGAACAGAAAAAAGTCACAAGGTGCCAGGTCGGGACTGTATGCAGGATGACTCATGAGTTCTACATTTTTCGTCTTCAAAAAGTCGTTTGTCTGTCTGGCCGTGTGAGAACTAGCATTGTCGTGGTGCAGGATGATACGGCGTTTACGGTCATTTTTACGGAGTTCGTCAATAACTTCCGGCAAACAAATGGTCGTGTACCAGTCACTATTCACGGTACGACGATTCTCTAAAGCAACAGTAGCCACGTGTCCAGTTTTATTAAAAAAAGAAGCAATCATCCGCTTAGATGCACTTTTCACGCGCGCCACTTTGGTTGGTTTCGGCTCATCTTGAAAGACCCATACGCTCGATTGTTGCTTTGTTTTGGGATCGTAGCAATAAATCCATATTTCGTCACCTGTTACTATGTCCCACACCAAATTTGACGCACCTTCGTTGAATCTGGTAAGCATGGCACTGCACCAAGTGACGCGGTCCGTTTTTTGAGCCTCGGTCAAGTTGTGTGGGATCCACCGCGAGCACAGCTTTCTCACAGCCAAATGTTTGTGTAGGATTGATTGTATTTGACTCATGCCTATTTCTAAGGATGCGCGAATTTCATGGTAGGTCACATGCCTGTCTGTTTCAATCATACGGCGCACAGCATCGTTGTTTTTGTTGGTCACAGCGGTGGACGGCCGACCATCGCGAGATTCGTCACTGAGATTGATACGACCACGCTTGAATTCTGCAAACCAGCTACAAACAGTCGTCTTGCATGGTGCTTCATTGCCAAAAGCTGTTTCAAGCCGAGCGATGCTCTGTTGAGCTGTCAAATTACACTTAAAATCGTAGAAAATCATACTACGAAAATTTTCCCGAGTTAAATCCATGTTGATGCAGACACACAATTTTTTAAATGGCGCCACAAGGTAAAAACAAAAGACAGTCAGATGAAACCAACTGCATTCTACAGCCAAAGAGTTCTATTTTCAAATGTTGCAATAGACAAAGACAAAGACAAAGACAAAGACAAAGAAATTTATTTGTAAAAACATGAGTAAAATATAAAAGATGTTAATTAAAGAGGTAAGATCTATCACGTTTTAACCTATTAATGGCATACAAATATCAGAGAGGTGGCATGTGCCCGTAGCAGACATTTAGTCGGACTAATAAAATTAAAACATAAAAACACTTAATAATCAATCAATAGTACCTACGAACTTAGTTCCTATTTCTACAGAGAATATCATGTCATTTTATGTACAAAAAAATGTTAAGTATAACAAAAAAAAATATGTATATAAATTCTAAAGTCAAGTGTAAAATATATATCAATGAAGTAATGTTATGTATAAAACTTATAAATATACTTTAAGCGTACAGTATCAAATTAGTTTGTCTACAAGAAATTCTTCTATGGTATAATAACATTTATCCAGCAATATTGTTTTAATTTTATTTTTAAATTCATTTACATCTAAGTCTCGGATGTACTTAGGAATTTTATTGTGTATTAAAGGGCCCATACAGTATACACTTTTGTTCATGAGCGCAGTGTGCGCCCTACGAACACAAACCCTACTTTCATCCCGTTGTTTTCGTCTGCTTACCTCTGAGGTGTATTTGAATAAGTCAGGATTTGTCTTAACAAAAAGCGCAACTTCTAATAAATATAATGAAGGAAAAGTGAGTATGCTGTGATTTTTAAAAAACGGTTTACAGCTTTCTGTTGATGCAATTCCAAACATAGCTCTAATGCATCTTTTTTGGGCCTTAAAGACAAGTTCTCTGTTGGTGGAATTACCAAAGAAAATGACACCATATCTCAGTTTAGAAGCTACAATACCATGATATGCCGTTAGTAGAGCATCTTTATTAATTATATGGGAAAGCTTATGAAGAGCATACGCATTAGAACTTAATTTTTGACATAATTGTTCAGTTTGTGCTTTCCAATTTATATTTTTGTCAATTATTAGTCCTAAAAATTTAGTATTATCGACATTGTAAATTTTTTCATTATTAAAATGTATGTTCATATTGCAATTTACAGGCATTCGTTGGGTGAACTGTATAAATTTTGTTTTCTTCAAATTGACTTTCAGGTTGTTACACTGTAGCCATTCTATAATAGCACGTAAGGCATTGTTTATATCATTTTCATATAATTCTCTATCTCTACATTCTATTGTTACCGTGCTGTCATCTGCAAATAAGGACATTGGGTTATGAGTTGTCCTGGGTAGGTCATTAATATATAAAATAAACAACAGTGGACCCAATACACTGCCTTGAGGAACGCCGTAGGAGACACTTCGTTCACGAGAAATGTAAATCTCTTCCTGCTTGGTTTTGTAGTTAATGTTTGAGATCTGTGTGTATTGTTTCCTGTTTTCCAGGTACGATTTAATTAATTTCTGTACATTTCCCCTAATACCGTAGGCATCAATCTTGTTCAAAAGATTGTTGTGGTCCACATAATCAAAGGCTTGCGTCATGTCCATGAATATGGTACAAACTGGTTTTTTTTTGTCAACATTAGTTATAACTGTATTTAAAAAATCGTAAATTGCCATATTTATTGTCTTTTTTTGTCTAAATCCCTTCTGCTCGAAGGTCAAGATGTTGTGGTTTTCTAAATAAAGGTATATTTGCTTGTAAATATATTTTTCAAAAATTTTTGCGAACACCGGAATGTGAGCTATGGGTCTATAAAACTCCATCAGTTCTCGGTTTTCTTTCTTAAAGAGGGGTTTGATTATTGCAGTTTTTAAAATGTTTGGGTATACTCCACTAGTTATGCATAAATTAATGATATGACCAATGTGTTCACAAATTTGTGGTGCCACGTATTTTATTACTTTTGTACAGAATCCATCATATCCTACGCTATTCGTGTTTTTCAAATTTTTTATGATTCTCAGTATGTCTTGTGGAGAACATGGTGCCATAAACATTGAATTTAAGCGACTTAAAATGTGAGACCTAGAGCTTTTTTTAGAGTCTCTAATTGGTACTATTTTATCGATAAAATAATCGTTAAATGCATTGGCTATCATTTGTGGACTTGTTAATACTTTATCCTTCGTTCTAATCACCTTTATGTTGTCTTTTGGCACATTTAATTTTGATTCATTTATAATTTGCCAAGTTGTTTTTGACTTGTTGTCTGAGCTTTTAATTTTGTAATTATTTTGTGTTCGTTTGGTAAGCTTAATGATTTTTTTAAATATCTTAGAGTACACCTGAAACTTGTGTTTATTAATTTCTGTTGGTTTTAATCTGTAACACCAGAGAAGGTCTCTTTTTTTCCTGGAACATAGTTTTATTCCTCGAGATACCCATTTGGGGGATTTATTTATTCTAATTGTAATTATTTTAAAAGGAAAACACAGATCATAAAAGAGCTTAAAATGTTCAATGAAGCTGTTGTAAGATTTATTTGGGTCCTCAGTCAAATATATTTCACTGAAATTAAGACTTTCTATGCATTTTTTGAATTTATCCATATAAATTTTTAAATATTGTTTATGTAAGTGGCCAGTTCCGGAAACTTTTAGTGTTACCTATGTACATCAAAAGCTTTCATATAACGTCGGTTACATCACTGTTGAAGGCTTTTCAGGTGCAAAATGTTTCATGGTCCTTTGGTCAGAGTTTAAATATTTGCAGTTTTACATCTAAGTCCAACAACACAACACAACTTGTAATAAAATAATAATAGCAATAATACAATAATAATAGAAAAACTTAACAATAACTGACCCAGGTGAGTTACAATACTAAAAAAACATAATTATTATGATACATCTTTATGGTATTTATAGAAATGTACAGTAAATATTCACTAAAACTTTTAATTTTAAAACAAATTATTTAAAGCTTTTCTTATAAAGCAAATTTTAGTTCATTAAAACAATAGCGTTATTTCAGTTGTTAAACTAAACTTGTCTAATAAATGCTATGTTTTGTTGCTTACTGGCCAAATAAATGAGCAGACGCAATTTAGGTCTGCTCATGGATGGTAATCTGCGCTTTGAGAGTCACATCTTAGCTACTGTAAGAAATTGCTTTTATAGGCTGAAAATCCTTTACAAGATCCGTGATTACCTTAGTGTAGATTTACGTATTCAATTGTGCGAGTCCCTTATATTATCAAGGCTTAACTATGCGGATACAGTCTATGGCCCATGTTTGCTAGTAAGAACGATTAAACTGCTTCAAAGAATTCAAAACGCTTGCGCGAGATTTTGCTTCCCGATTCCACCTCGGACGCACGTAACGCCCTATCTGAATGCATCAAACTTATTAAAACTTGAAGCACGTAGACATCTCCACCTGGCTACATTGTTGTTTGGTGTAATCAAAACTGGATCACCTGATTATCTAAAGGACAAACTGAAATGGTCCCGTGATCTGTTTCGATACAACACAAGAGCATCCTTTTGTCCACATGTCAACACCGTACTGCTGCGTTTCGTGGCAGCTTCAGGTATGCAGCCACGAAATGTTGGAACAACCTTCCACCACCGTTACGTGATGTGAAACTAGTTTCTACTTTCAAATTCAGATATAAAAAATTCCTGCTTGATGGGCAAAGGAATCAGAATTTATTCTATCGGTAGTAGAATTACTTAACCAACGCGCTTTTACTGCTATTACCTGTTATCTTGTATGTCAATCCCAGTGCTCTTTTCTTTTCTTTATTTGCTCACTTGACTTATGCGTCGGGTAGGCATTCAGAAACTTTCATTTGTTTTTGTTTTATTACCCTCACTTGCCATAATTAATTAAGTTTTTAATGAACATTTCACATTTAATTTCTGATTGTTGTGTATGTATTTATTATCATGTAAGAGTATTCAAATTTGTGTTAAAAAAAAAAAACTTTATTTGTATCTCGATAGTATAAGAAACTATTACTGTTATTATTATTATTTTTTACCACCTTAGATACCTTAATAGTATTATTCATTATCTTTCACTACATTTATGCGTTTGCTACCGCAAGTCACTCGAACAGGCCGTAACATAATACCAGCGTTGTGTCATCTCGACACAACACATGCTGAGTTGCAGCCTATTTGGTGACGGTGAAGACACAAGATTGATTTACGTTGATGTTCTTTTTTTTAGTTTATTTAATATTTGTCCTAATGTATTTTTAGTTATAAGCATTAGTTAATTTTTGTGTGTTTCTCTTGTGTTTTTCACTTTCCATCAAATAAATTTCTTTCTTTCTTTCTTTCTAAAACAAAGTGTCCCATAGTCAAGCAAAGTCACGAAACGGTAACTAGATTGTTTTAAATAAAAACAACAAAAGATTCAATAGGTACAGTTTATATGCATCTATTGTCATAGGTCTGAAAAATATTATTTATTCTAGCTTATTACTCTTTTAGCACGGGCAGAGCCGTAGGCATAGGCTAGTTAATTATAGTGGTTTTTAATATATGATTCTGGTAAATTATGTGTCAACAACATTGACATTACAAACCATGGACCTCGGGTCTAGTATAAAATTGCCAAAAAAGGTGTCCTTAGTGAAGTGTCAAAATATTAAGAAACAATACATTTTAATTTGAATCGTATGTCATTGCTGCATGGCTTAATTTTGATTGACGTGTGATTGACACCCTTTTTTAATTTTCAATGGTTTTCACTCTCTTTTGGTTCGGACACTTTTGAGCACAGACCCGATGTCCATTTGGTAGTACGTCAATGGTCAACAAATTCACATGTCTAATGGTTTAGCATTTTTTTTCGGAATAGTTATTGAATTTGAATGAAAGATTTAAAATGAATGAAATTCATGAAATGAAAGTTGAAAATGTGATTTTTTTCCTTAAACGAGGTGTTGTGAGAGATCGATAATCAAATCAAATCAAATCAAAATATTTATTTTGTAAAAGTATACTTTCTACAAGTCAAAGTTAATCTTTACATTAAATATCTTTAGAATAAAAAAATAATATGTATATACTACTAAGGGAAATACATCCAAAAAATATTTAGGTTGGGCTACAAAAATGTAATTATACACCTACATAAAATAGAGAAATCTAGGAATAAAAATATTATATATAAATGATGCAACGAACAAACAAGTTGATAAATAAATACGGGGAATACATACAAAAAATATTAAGGTTGGGCATTACTACATAACAAAAAAAAATTACTCCTCGTATCCACTAACGTGATAACATAGACTATCAATACGATTGGTCTATGTTTATCCTTATATTGAACAGAGGTGCAATTGTGTAAGACGATGGTGTTTAAATTCGATTGTCATATGGCTATTCGGCTAAGCAAATTAGCCGGTTTTACAATTGATTCATTTTTAGCCTACCGGAAGTTTTTGGCCTCCAACGTTTGCCAATTACCTATTTATGTGTCTTAGTTTAGTTTATATTCCTGAAATTATGTTATAATTTTAAAAAATGTGCTGTTTGTAATGAATAAATTTATTTTCATTTTCATTGAAATCGTACATATTATTTGGTTGTCAACAACAAAACAAGACAATCGTATTCATTTGACAGCCAAAAATGTACGATTTCAATTGTCAAACAGGCTAATTTGCTTAGTCGAAAAGCCATATGACAATCAATTTAAATACGATTACGATACGATACGCATGAAAAGTAAATGGTGATAAATACGATAAATAAAATAAAATAAGCAGGTGGCAGCCCTATCGAGCGGCGAGTTCCGTACGGAAGTTTTGCCGGGAATTATGTTGGTACGTGCTAAAGCCATTATTGCTGCGAGAAAAGTTCATCAATTTCATTTCTACACTCACACACGTCCTTTCTCAGCCTCGACTACCCCCCTGCCTCCTGCCTCACCCCCAACCCGAGTCATATTACTTCAAGGTATACTGTATTCTTTGATTTTTAGCGTTCCGTGCCCAAAGGGTAATAAAAATAAATAATAAAAATAATAATATTTCAGTGCAGTCGGGGGACATACAACGCAACACGTATCCAGTGCAATAGTCCCCAACTGCACTGAAATGCGAATTAAATTTTTATTCCAGACGTCGTGTTTTTTAATATTTATTTTTATTTAATACATTTTTGTATATATTTATGGGCTATTCCACTCAGGATTCTAACGATACCACACACTTCGAAATCGGTGCAGCCATTAAGAAGTTATGGTATCGAGGAATTAAGAAAAATACCTACATGAAACCTGAAAACAATACACTGCTTTTTTGGGGTCAGTCGTGTAAAAATAGAACCAATTTAATTAAATTAGGCTGCTTTCTTGTCCGTATGTCTTTACGTCATTGCCTGATATATCTTTGATTTTAACATATCTTTGACTTGAAAAAAAAAATGGAGACTTTTGGAACGAGCATAGCATTAATTTGATAAATCAAGTTCAAAACATTTTACATTTTGATACCATTACCGACAGCTTAAAAAAATACAAAGTGTTATCAATTATTGTGTACCTACCAGTCTTTTGCCTGCTGTTTTGCCCGTGCGATTGTAATTATTAACTTCCTCCATAGGGAACTGCCCGTCAGCATGAACAAACTATATCCTATGTCTAAGTGAAGAGTCTAACCATCACAACAGTAAAACAATTTTCAAAATCGGTTCAGTAGTTCCAGAGATTACCAACGCGAATGTAATTTTAATGGCTATGTCCGTCTTCAGGAAACAAACTATAAATCTATGTCTAAGTAAACAATTTAACCATTATAACAGATATGTTTTTTAAATCAATTCGGTAGTTTCACAGATTATCCCCTAAATACAAACAGATAAATAAAATTTATCTTCTACACCTAATATTGTTACCTATTAGTGTAGATAAGAAGTATTTGCTTAAAGTGTAGAGAAATATTCGGCAAGCTGCAAAAACCTGAGATCTATTCGTTCTTTATCTGAGGCAAAAACGGTGTCCTCCATAGATATAGATACTAAAAATCTATGGTATCCTCTCTGTAACCTTGGAAACTTAAGACTTTTGTTGACAGTGCTATCAGTCATATATAGGTATTTGACCATATCGTTACTAAGATTGTTAAGAAGAATCTGGGGCCCGTGAGCACAATTTGCACTTGATCAATTTTCATCTGTTGTTGGCTTCTAATTAGTTATTCTTGCTTGGTATCGATGCCTCAGTTTCTCAGCCATTTCAACTTTATTGTCCAGCTGAGGTTTTATTTTCTTATAATATATTTGTCCAGCTGTAACTACGTTAATACACAAAGTAAATATTAATGAAATAGGAAACAATAAAGATGTCATTAATTTATTGAAACCACTGTTGTGACGTGTAAAATGTGTATTATTTATATGTACCTATAATCTTACAAAATAAAGTAGATATTTGAATTTGATATCATATTGTTCTGAGATTAAAACCTTTGTTTTCCTCTAATAGACAGAGTTTGGAACGAAAGAGGTATTATTTATGCTCGCCGCTAAAATAAGACTGCTTATTGCCTACGTACCGTGTTATTGTAATCTGAATAACAAGATCCGTTTGAAATACTATTGGACATGTTGCTTTTGTGTATGTGTTATCGGAAATGGGTATAGTATAATTCAGAAATTGTCTACAATTAATTGAAAATTTATATTATCCCGAGCCGAGTGATAGAGGCCTTAGTAAAATATTATATTATGTGAAAATGTGTACCTATTATGGCTGAAGCTGTGGCCTCCTGTGGCAGACGGACAGACAGACAGACAGCGGAAGCTTACGTAGTAATAGGGTTCCGTTTGGCATTCTCCGGGTAAGAAACCCTACAACCACCAAAAATACAATTGTAAAATTTAAATAAATGCTTTTCAAACACCTAAAATATCGCAGCTGTCCTATTTGCCATACGATTTATATTTGTTACTGGCCCTGTGCCGTAGTAGTTCACACATCTTGACCAGTCAATAATCCAACGACACGGATTCTAATCTCGTAGGGGCAAATTTTGCTCCCGAAGTACTTCGATAATGCTCACCACCAATCACGCTGGGACGTATTTATACATTCTTAATATAATCATTGGTGTAACGTGGGTGTACGAATGTGGGCAGTGACGTCACAGTCCACACTTGGGAACACCTCTGACATCTCTCAGAGATTCACGTCGTTACGATTTATTCAGTAAATGGTTTCAAATTTAATTTTATTCATAGAAAGATTATTTGTTGAATGATTTTTTTTCTCGATTTTTTAGCAGGCTATCATTATTTTGTACCTCAAGCCAAAATGAATTATGATTTTTTACCTTTATAGAGAAACAGGTTTTATTAGTCTGTACTAAACTAGCTGACAGCATTCAGAAATAGAATCGTAAAAAGTGGCAGCTATTACCGCACACGATTTTCAGTTAATTGTAGTATTGCGCGCTGCACCGAAAGTAAGACCACTTATAATTTCAATTGGAAAAATGTACCAAGTGAAAGTATCCAATGCGCTCGCATGCACCATTTTGTAGTAGAATAGTTTCAATTAATCTTGCATTTGAATATGTTGTTCTTTACATTTTCTAACTTTCACTTTATAAAACGCAGTTAGTAGGTGCTATACTGTAATTTTACATACATAGCTGTCAAATATGTATTATTTCTCTTAGTTTTTGTAGCGTATCTATTATTGCAGCTTTTCCTTGCCTGTCCCCTCGTAAGCACAATCCTCTCACTTGGTAAAACACTTGTATTTTCTTTAATGTACAAAATGGTACAAATCAATGGCATTTTAACAAGGAGGGCTTTATTCGACTGAAGACGACTACGAGGTGGACATGTGTATATAATTTTACTGTACTAAAATAAAAAAATTATTCATACGAACCATATATTTATTTCAGACATTTAGTAACACAAGAAAATGTGAAAAATCACGCTTTTGCTATTAAGAATCTGTCTGTCCGTCCGTCTGTCAGAGGGTCTAGAGCTGCAGCCGTAATAGGTAGAAAGTTGAGATTTCAAATGCATTTTTTTAACGATAATTGTTTCAGCTTTATCTTATGGACGGTAATGCATACTAGTTTCAAATTTGCAGACATGATTGAAAATACTCTAAACACAAACAACAAATAATAAAGGTTCCGTACTCAGAGGGTGCTACATTGTTTGTCAGGTGGTACTACACTGAGACAAATGTCTTCTTGGCTTCATTATAAAATAGCATTACATAAGTTTAAAATACGGTGAATGGTTTTTAAATTAGATGATAATAGGAAAATATTATGCTGTAATTAAAACGTTTGAAGAAATAATCGAGTTTTTAAGGTAAGTAACGCAATATTATGATGACAGATCACCGTAAAAGTGGTCACAGAAAATAAGTTTATCATTTTCGTATTACATCATGCCTTCCCTCATAAAAGAGGTCCGTCACACTACGGTATGCTTACTGTCACCATAAAAGCTGTGACGCAGCGCATAATTCCATCTGCTTCCTACAAAGTCATAGTGACTTCACTTAATTTTATGATTACCAGTTTTCTCAGTGTATTTTATCGTCTTGTTATTTGTCGCCATAATGTTAATCTATAGCTATATATTGTTGATATATATGTTCTTAGGCTTCCGTACCGGTGTTCTATGGTAGTACGGAACTATTTGTGCGCGAGTACAACAACGCACTTGACCAAATTCATAAATGTATTTTTGTACAAAGCGTTAAAAAAATCCAATTAATTTTACGGTCAATTGCACGTCGAATATACAATGACAGTAAAATTGTTAATACCTTATAATTAGACCTATAAATATTAAAGAAATAGCTTGAATTGCAGACGAATGTAAGGACGCCAGCATGACAGGCTACCTATTGGCAGTTCTTACTGCTGCGTCATAGCCGTTAGGGGCTGTTTATTTATTACGTAAGATGATTTGGGGAGGGAGGGGTTCCAAACAAGTCTTATTTTTTCTTACATGGAGGTGGGAGGGGGTCTAGACTGTACTTACGTGATCACAAAAGTAAGCAAAATTTTCATTTTCAAAACCCGTCGTCCTTTTTTTATATTTTTGTTACTTTTTCATTGCAATTTTAAGATTCAAGATTCAAGATTCAAGATTATTTATTTGTGAACCAAGGGTATAAAGGTAGGTGTAAATAACAATATTATGTCTCCTCTCAGCTCTGCCCAGCAGGGCGTACAAATATTTTACACATGCAATAAAAAAAACATAAATGAAAAGCTAACAAGCAAAGATCTATCATGCAACTTTGACCTGCAGACATGATACACTGGTGGTCAAATCAAATTAATATACAAAACTACATAAATGTCAAAACACAACGCAAACAAATTATAATTCAAACAAAAGACAAGTATGGCATTAAGGGTCAATTTTTGCAAACATAATACAATACAAACACAATCTTAACCTATCAATTCTAATAAACAAATCAACAAATCGAGCCAGGTTGCGTTCAAAAACCATAAAACACTGTGTATTGCCGACTTCGTCAGGGATGGTTTTTTAGTAGATACTTATCTTACGTAAGATTGAAATTCATCTAAGTTTTATTTTTTCTTACGTAGGTGGAGGTGGGGTCAGAAAGTGGTTAAAATTGTCTTACGTAATAAATGAACAGCCCCTTAAAATCGCTTACAAATAGGGAGCATGAACAGCTGGCGACTGTACATAGGTATTTAATTAGCATAATTTCTTCGGCCTAATTGTAAACCTAATTTCAAGTTTCTAAGTCGGTTGGCAGTTAAAATAAGGTTTCCATGATAAGTCAATTTGTATGAAATAGATTACGTAAAGGGCTATAATTTTTTTTCGCGTTCATTTAAGGCTTGGCCCATGGTGCAAGATAATCTTACTGAGTGATTTTGAACTTCAGTATGTTGTCAGAGAGTCTATATTAGAACGCTCGCTTCGCGTGTTCGCGTGCTGCCGGCACGCAAAATCAGTGAATTCTTGAGGTTTTTCTGGATTTTACAAAAAAAAGTATTTGTTGGAGATTTTTCACCCGAGATCGAAAAATAAACCATGTTTTTTTAAGCAGTAATTTCAAACATAAAACTCAAGCCGCTTAGACATAAAACGAATTAATAACTTAAAAAGGCATCATTTTCAAAAATAAAATCTATCGATTGAATATTTATAATAACTGTATAATTTATAGATAATAACTGAAGTGAGTATTTATAATAACTTACCACAATCAATTAGAAAATTTGACAATTTACGTAGATTTAAGTTGACATTAAAAGAATTATTTTTATTTGACAAAGCCTATTATGCATAAAACATTTTCCTTCTGACAAATTTCAGTAATATATAATTAACTATACTTGCATCTTTCATATTTAAGGTTCGGAACGTGACACTACTCCAATTGCTGACACTAGATTGCTGTGCTGGACCTGTGTTATCAAATGTTTTTTTTTCTCTTTGTTGTTATTGTGTTTGAATTACTCATTCATCAGACCACGGATGATCCCATCGGCATCGGACCACCATCAGACTCATTATTATTGTAATTGATTTTTTTTCGTGTTTCATAATTTGTTATTTCTTGTTGAATTGTAATTAAAATATCACGTTTCTTAGATATGTAACAAAATTATTTGTACGCCTTACAAGGCAAAGCTGAGCTGAAACACGTATATATATTATAACACCCTATATTGTACCTTGGTTCGACAAATAAATATACTTTGAACTTTGTATCCAATTTGGTAACCGACCTGACAACGGAAAGACAAAGGTCTGAAAAAACACGTGTACAAGTTTTACATTGATCAGATAAGTATGATAAGTTGACTCAGCATATTAAAACAAAACCGCTGAAAGACCAAAGGCAAGCCCTTAAAGCCCCTCTTTTAACAACACTATGGCACCGTAGACTTCTATAGGGAGTATTCGTTTCATATTGAAATCGTTAACGGGGTCCGAAAAAAGGGTTTTGCCAGACGGACAGACAGAAAGACGGACAACAAAGTATCCCGTTTTTACATTTTGGCGTACGGAACCCCAAAAAAATACTTTTTTCCAGCTATATTTATGTTATAAGGGTAGAGAAAAATGTAAACAAGTCCAATAAAATTACAAAATTATCCGAAATTGTCCTTTATTCTAGCTACATCAGAAAACTTTTAATCTAATTTAAAAAGGTCAAATCAAAATTTTATCCGCGTGATAAATAGTAAAATTTGTAAATATGTGTACCAAAACAAGAATGTTTAAAACAGGAAGGTACTTATTCCAGTTTTATTTCAGATTTAATACGCAAGTCCCAAATTCACGAGGATATATTTATCGTTTGCGTAATTTTTTATACCTTGTTCCTTGAAAGTGGTCGTAAAACTAATAACATAACATCGATCTTTCCGATGGGCGCAGTCCGGAACACAACCGTTATGCGCAATTTTCCGTGCGCGCGCGCACGCCATATCTAGATCACTGGAGCGGGGTTGATTTGATGTAAGCTAATCCTTTGTCAGACAGATAAGTGATCTTTAGATAAATTAAATTCGCACTTTTTACTACTTAATGAGTGTATTGTATAAACTATACCGATCTGAATAAAATGTATTTATTAACAGTCATCAGTAAAGCTAAATTAGCAGCTCAATGTTTGTCGGTGCAAATATCGACAGGAACGACATTGAAATAACGTTCATAACAGCGTGCGTTGCAAAGTGGCTGTTACGACGATCACTGCGTCGCCAGATAACGCAAAATAGAGAAAACAATACTTTTCATGTATGATACATTAGACATTTAAAGGTTTTAAACATCATTATGTTAGATTATTGGATTGCTCGTATGTGTGAATAAGTTTGTAACCTAGTCTAAAAGTTTCTTCGCATTTTATATGAAAATTCAAAACATTTTTTAATAAAGTTTATTTACATTTAACTAAAGTATGTAGGTGCCATTTTGTTCGATAACTTTCTGCCATCTTGTAGGCAGGGACATGATCCCATTGCTATAGAAATTCTGGGGCTTCTGATAAAAAAACCGCGACAAGTAGTTTTGGCAGTCCTCTCGTGATGTTAACCTGACACTGCCTAAAAAATTCTGAAGAGACCAAAACAAGTGGAAATCTGAAGGTGCAAGGTCAGGACTATACGGCGGATGCATTAATACGTCCCAGCCAAACGCTCTTAATTTTTGCTGAGTGGCTAAAAATGTGTGAGGTCTAGCGTTATCATGATGAAAAACCACACCCCTTCTGTTGACTAATTCCGACCACTTTCTCCCAATTTCTTGCTTTGATCTCATCAGTTGTTCGCAGTATAGTTCAGAATCGATGGTCCTGCCTGGCGGTAACAGCTCATAATGAATAATGCCCTTCCAATCCCACCATACACACACATTGTGAGATAACCCGGGTTTTGCCAGAGTTTGTGAAGCCTGACCAGCCTTTGACCACGACCTTTTTCGCACGTTCTTGTCGTACGTGATCCACTTTTCATCACGAGTTATCAGGTTTTTTAAAAATGGTTCGGTTTCATTACGTCGTAATAAAGATTCACAAATGAGTACACTATTCATTAAGTTCCTTTCAGTGAGCTCATGAGGCACCCAAATATCAAGCTTTTTTGTGTACCCAGCTTTTTTCAAATGCGTTAAAACTGTTTTGTGGTCAATCCCCAGTTCTTCAGCTACATCGTATTTAACTACTGATATGCCGATCTTGCTCCACTTTTTCAAAAATGGCATCCATTTTATCCGTAACAGGGCGCCCAGAGCGAGGTGCATCTTTGAAATCAAAATTTCCGGATTGAAAACGCTTAAACCAAATTTGTGCTACTCTCACAGACACTGCACTAGGTCCATAAACATCACAAATTTTTTTCGCGGCTTGCGTTTCATTTTTACCTTTTTTGTAGTACAATTTTAAAATGTATCGAATTTCTGCATTAGATTCACTCATTTTAACAGTAAGAAAAACAAATGAAAATCACACATTTTACCTAATTTGAATTTGGAATCATGTTTTTTTAAATTTACACTTTTCAATAATACCAGAACCAGCCAGATACAAATGGTATAGCCAAAGAGATTTTATTATAAGTTCATACATACTATTTGCGAAAAGAGTTTTTCCCCAACCTATTATCATGGATTGTGGGTATGTACAACTGTAATCATAAGTATTTGTATATGAGATCGGTGACTGAGATGAAAACCCAAGATTGAGCATACACAATAATATATAACCAATAGTTTTCTACCAGGACAGGTGACGCTACAGTGGAAGCGCTACTCTACCACATGTGCCAGCTAGGTTATGTGACACAATAACCCTTATCGTGACGAAACTAAGGGCTTGATTCCAACGACTAATGAAGAAGGCTAATTAGCCACATCCAGCCCTGGTCAGCGTCATTATGTGTTATTAGTTTTGCGACAGTGACCAAAGACTGATATCGAATGACTCGTTCAGTCCGTGATTAGATCACAGCGCTCCCTCGGCGTCGGGTAATGTAATTCGAGATTACAGTTCTTCACGACGATTATGTCGTTTAGAGACATCTTCTGATTAATTATACTTACTTCTAGTTAAATACTGTTGTTGTGGTTTATCCCAGAGATATCTCTTTAAACATAAGAGACATGTAAGAACTCTGCAATTACCAATTATAATGATGATGCGTTGAAGACCGTGATTTTAAACGTTAGGTTGGGTTTCATTTTACAAACTTCTTATATTTTTCTTTATTCACGTATCCTTAACTGTCTGGAACATTAATCGTAAAAGGACATTAGAATTTAAGGTGGATATCGTTAAATGAACAATTTGGTGATTTCGAGGGGTCACGCAAGGGTCAGTTTCTCGACCCCGCGACTGTTCTAATTATACCATAAATTTCAGTTAGCAAGATCAATGAGATGTTATTGGAGACTTGCCATTAGATACATAGATACTTATACTTACGAACGTACCTTTTCATATGTTGAAATACAGATTAAACAGCTGCCTATTAACTTATTGAATGTGTATTTGTATATATCCACGTGCGTTTTTTTTGTGGTTGATATATTGTTAAGTAATAATTTGTAAGAGTTCATAAAAAGGTTTTTTTTTTTAAGCGAGTAGGCGAGTAAATTCTGCTCAAGTCTGGATACAATTAAGTGAAGCCTCCAAGCGAGCCAATAAAGGGTATTTGAAGGTAAACGTTTCATTCCCTCTGGAATATAATCGTCAGGTCGTAATTTATATTGTCTGTTGCAGAGGCGAGTCCCAGTGCACATTCATTTATTTTATGTGCCATTTACAATTGTCGGCCGATGGTCAAGGGGGACCCTCGCCGGATGGCGGGGTGTTGTGGGGGCAGAAGGCCGGACGACGACGTTGCTGTGTTCCCGAAAATAAAAACTAAATTTCGGGATTTCCGTTACATTCGTTACGCAAGTAAAATGAGGCTTATATCGAAGCTTCGTGTTTGTCTGTTAGTTTACGCGTATGTTTGTTCACGGCACAACTTAAGCGACTGAGTTGATTGAGATGAAATTTCGCATGTAGATGAAAAAACTTCGGGGCCGCGAGAAATCATAGATACAGAAAATCTTCAATTACTAAAAAAGTGAATTTTTAAATAGATTTTGTGCAAGCGATTGGAGTCCGTAGGATTGTGAATCATATTACGTTTAATTTACCTGGTTCATTATTTCACTTAAACTCATCTAATAAAATCACAAGTTGACAACTGATGAAAGTGAAAAAATGTTTGCTTCTTACTACCACATTAATTAATACATATAAAATATGCATTATAATAATTATAAACCATAATAAGCCTGAATAGCATGCAAAAAGTATTAGTTTATTCTTTCCTGCTTCGATTTACGTTTTTCAATTTATGGCATCTGATAAAAATGTAGCAAAATTTAAATTTATTTTGAGTAGACATTTTCCAAAAAGTATGGAAAAAAGCCAGTGGGTTAACACTTGCACGGTAAATTGATAGCGAGAACATTTGCTTTTACACATTACTCGTACCTTATAAAAGCAAAAACAGTTAATATTATTTATTTTTAGTGTAGTTGAAAGAAAACCAAATTATTAAATTCGTGTGATGTGATTTTTCATTAAGAACTCGGGTGATTAGCAAATCCACATCGATATAATAATCTATTATTTTTAATCTGAACAAGGTATCTTCTTAGAAATCTAGATATTTTCCTTTATTTATTTTGTGCGCGAAATGGCGCGTTATGAATAAGTAAAAAGCTTCGAAAATATCACGAAAACTTCGCAAGACTTGAGGAAAATAGTTAGCAGTGGCAACACCGACGTTGCCTTCGTATTATAAACCATGCGGTCATCTGCGAGCCCCGTAATGGTATTTGTAATGGGAGTATGGACCCACACATGGGTCTGATGATTTATTTATAAGATTTATTCAAATCGGACCGGATCTACTAGACCGGAACTTTTGCTTTCCGGGACGTTAATAAATATATAAATCTGGCTAATGTATTCCCGGTTTACAAGTTGATGAGTTTATAATGTGACGTAAAATTGTGTGATTTTCACCAAAGTTTACTACGGCGTAGCACAAAATATTTATCACAAGCTACGCATTTTGGACGTAGCATAAGGTGCAGGCAGCGACTAACATCGAAATAGAATAACTACCTATGCGTACAAATGAGGAACAGAAAACGTATACATCTTACGATTCTTTTAATTTACGGGCCGATCGTCAGTCGTTGGCTTGTTGCATTTTGGATGAAAGTTACTTGAACGAAATAGCAGCAGCGGCCAAGAGGCTGAGTGGCTGTATTCTTTTGTTTTTTAATTATAACGGCGGCAGCGGCGGCTGGGGTGGTACCCCCCTCTTGCCAAGTTCTGGTGGAGGTGCTTTCTTGTTAAGCGCGACTCGCCGCCTACGTGCCTCGGCCATTCATTTGAACTTATAACCTGATCCGCGTACTTATGAGCGTCGCCAATAAATATAGGAATGACCGGAGGCGAGTGCGGCGATCCTTGTCGAGGGCCAGGGCGGGCGGGTAGGGAGAGCGGGATGGAGAGCCATTGTTAGCTAAATATCTAGGTGGTCAGTTTGCCGGGAGGGGGGACGAGGGGGCAAGATGGGGGGGCGGACGTGCTCGGCTCGGTCCGTGTATTGAGCGCGTACTGCAGACGCGGTCACGCGCTGCAATATTGCGTTCGCTCTCCGATATTGCCCCTCCAGCCAACGCTGTGCGGAGCGCAATTTAATAAATTGTGTAAAATTCAATCACTCTCCAATGTTCAGGGAAGATCGATCTCTTGAGACTTTGTTGCAAAGTTAATGAAAACGCATACTTGTCCCGTATCTGTTAAAGCGTTCCTGAAAGTATATGAAAATGCATTTGTTAGCCAAAACACCTGGTCATCTAACTTTCATGAAAATATTTTTTAGATTTCCATCAGAAACTTGTTTTATTTCCTTTTCCCGGCCTACCAATTCCCGTCGCTACAAAAAGTAAAAGCGGAACTACACGCGCCTCGTATGCCAGCATGCATATTGTATCCCGCAAAAGTCTGTTTTTCACCTGCCCGCGGTATTGCGGGCTTTGCCATGCACTTCCATTTACTTTTCCAGCGTCAACATGCAGCTTCCGGAGATATCCAGACCTCATATTAGTTTGTGACAGATGGGGAGCCTCCCTTCCCGACTACTTTTTCTGAATTAACAAAAAGGTTTTTATTGTATCTCAGTTTGATTTCTTTTAGATCTAAAAACATAATTAGAAATCTTTCATGACTATTTTACGGTATTGTATCCAGACCACTCGTAACGGTTCAGTGAGTCCTTTTTCAATCATGTTACCCTCATACTTCAGGAGGTGGGCTGCGTGTGGTCACAACGGGAAAATGATTTATTGTTTGTGTAGCGAGGACGGCGGTGGAGGCAGCGTCCAGTGGAGCCCAGGGTGGCGCGCAGAGGGCAGGGGGGTGCCGCTTTCTCAAGCAGATCCAGTCCACTGCAGATATGGGCGAGTATTATTATTGATCCGGCTCGGGCGGCGGTCGGCGGTCGGCATTTCCTACCGCTCATACACGGGCGGGCGCGGGGGGACTACCGACATATTTATTGAGGCGTGCGCGGGGAGATGCTGGAACACACGCCCGACATAAAACTGTATTATAAGGACACCGCATAGACAACCTTGTAGATGCAGCGGGGGGTGGGGGAAGCGAGACAGGCACCTTCAGCCCTCGCCCAATCCTGGCTCGTTATGATATTATATCAACTCATATCGGCCAATAGCGAAACGTTATGATATTGTAGGCGGGCGGCGTCGTCGGCAGTTTTTCCTCGTTGGGCGGGCGGATTATTATATTTCGTTATGATTATGATAAGGGGCGCTACCTTGGAGCTTTAATCCAATCGTGAGCTGCCCTTGTGAAAATGTTTATGAATATGATTTATGGTTTGGAAATATGCCAGTTGTTATGATTATGAATACCAATTGTTTACGGGTTGGATACAAGCCAGGAGTTGTGGATTTTATTTATATTTTACGTATATTTGAGCCATTTATTACATCTCCAGGTATATTTTTTATGATTGGCCTATTTTTGCTGATGTATGTCCAATGAATCTAAATTGAAGAATAATATTGTTTTGAGGGTGCATAACTACTAACCTATTTCCAATACTACTCATTTCGGTTGGATGGAATACGTTTTGTTTTACGTCAGCAAAGTGAGGGTAGTCTTATGATGACATTTCAGCGTATCTGTCGCATTCAGCCAAACCTTCCGTTGAACTGAGCGAACTTTTGATTTTATTTTATTTTCGTCAATTTTGCAGAATCGTGACCTGAAACAGAAAGCATTGTTACTCAACTTTCATTTTCAGCCGCAGCAGATTTAGATTTTCAGAATATATTTGAATGCGTAATTTAATTTCTCTTTTGCCCTTAATGTCGACTAAAAGGTGTAACGGTCTCCTAGGTCGATACGTAAATGACAAAAGCAGTTTTTCTTTTGAATTAGCCCGTAAACCGTCGTTCGGTAAATGAGTTGATAATAAAAGGTTAATAAACAAGCGCCTTTGTAACAAACTATAACAGATCTGTAATTGCTTTCACGATACCTTCCGACGTTATTACGGCGTTTACGAGGCCGTATGGGGTGAATAAAACATTTTTACGACCGGCCATGGATGCTATTATGTATCAACGAACTTACGTACCTATTCATGTCTATGTGTATATACTTGTGTATAGGTATGGAGGAGGGGGAATCCAAGTTCAGATATTGTTTTCTGGGCGCTACTTTAATGGAAAAGTGATAGTATTAAGTAGCTGAATGTTTAACCTACCTATTTGAAATGTCACGAATGTGGATTTCTGAACCGAACCGAATAACGAATATTATTCAGTTTCACACTAGCTGAACCGAATGTTCGGCCAAATTATTCCGTATAATATCCACGTGCGTTTGCCGCACTGAAGTGGTTTGAACAGGTTTGTGAAATCCGAGCGAGCAAGCGGCAGCGTTCGCTAGCTGTATTTCTTAGTTTTAGTTTTCTTAGTTATTACTATTCTAAAAATAAAGTTTTACTAAGATAAAAAAATGCAATAAGAGCACATTATCTTTTGTTTTTCTTTTCGAATTCTTATTATGTTTGTACCCATAAGAAATAATAAGCGTTGATTTTTATTTTTTCATATTATTATTTGAATAAATGTCGAGTTTTAATATTTTTAATTTTCGCTGTGAGTAAAGCAGCATCTTTTGTTCTAAAACACTTTTTGTTTTAGCTTTTCTTTAAAATTTTCAGTGTTTTTGCTCAAGAAAATGTTGATTTTTATTTTAAAATAGTTTTTGCCCGCAAAAAAAAATTAAACTGAAATTTTAGTGAGTCCATATTTATCTAAAGATTTTATATTATACTAGCTTTTGCCTGCGGCTCCGCCCGCGTGTTATTTGGTCTCACGACATGCTTTTTTCCGGGATAAAAAGTAGCCTATGTGTTAAGTTAGGGTATAAGCTATAATAATAATATAATTCTAAGTTTCATCCAAATCCGTTGAGCCATTTCAGCGTGAAAGAGTAACAAACATACGCACAAACACACACACACATACTTTCTCATTTATAATATTAGTGTGATTTTAATATTAGTGTAAAGTAGCATATTTTTTTGGTTTTTAATATGCCGTTTAAATGTTGATTATATAATATGTGAATACACGATGTATCATTGCATAGGTTAAATGTTTGGAAAATATTCGGTACTTCAACCAAATCTTCCGAATAACCAACATATTAAAAAACAATGCCGAGATATAAATAAAATTTATTTTATTTTTTACTTATGTTAGTATAGTATATTTGGTTAGGCATTATATATATTTACTTATGGTCTATTCAGTTTATTTATCAACTTATTTATTAATTGTATTATGTATAATAATATTCTTAGTCCAATAAGTCTTTATTTTATGCATATGTATAACTTTATTAGCCCAAATTAAGCCCAGCTTTTTCATATATTTCCCGTATTATATTAGTTTCATCATGTAATATTATTTTTATAAAGATTAGATTGGACGTGTAAAACGTATACTTTATGTATCTATTTTACAAATAAACATTTTGAATCTTGAATCTTTGAGAATGCCGATACGAAGAATTAAATAATATTCGACGACATCTCTACTACCTATGAGAAACATTCTAACTAAAAGAACATTCTATTTTTTGGAAATTTTAATTATTGTGAACTACAATCAACGCTATTTAATAACATTAATGCCTGATTTCTCAATCCTCAGTTAGAGACCCACAGTTAGCTTATTCACCCATACAAAATTCGTTCCATTTTCAAATTATTTCTGGGAATAAGAATAAGAATAAGAAGCCTATTTATTCCCAACATCTTAGATAACATTAATTTCATTTAACATGCATTAATAATTAATTTATAACATTTATTCTTAAACATAAGATTAATGAGTATACAAATTATAGATATCATGTTCAACAATAGGTATAATTAGTTATCATAATTGAATGTAATACTAATAATTGAATAATAATTACAATATAAAAAAAATCAAAAATAATAATGTCATGCCAAGTTACAATGTCATTAAGTTATTTATCGTAATTAAATATAATTTGATATTAAAAGAAATAATGACATTAAATTAATTGCATGCAAATTAATTATTACTTAATTGGGGCACCCATTTCTGGGTGAAGGCCTCCTCCATCGATTGCCACAGACGCCTGTCTGTAGCCAGTCTTGTCCAGGTTGGGCCAGCTACCTTCTGGATGTCGTCTTGCCAGCGTTGCCGCGGTCGCCCAGGTGGGCGTTTCGCCTCTCGTGGGTACCAATGTAGAACGCGTTCTGTCCAGCGGCCATCCGTCATTCTTGCCACATGACCAGCCCATCTCCACTTCAGTTGACAAGCTAATGTGGCAGCATCAATTAGACGTGTTTTCTTTCTATTGTCGCTATTTCTACTTCGGTCTTTTAACTTGATGTTGAGCATGCTTCTTTCAGTAGACCTTTGGAATACCTGTAGTTTGTTTATGATGCTTTTTGTAAGGGCCCAATTCTGGCAGCCATAGAGCAGAGCAGGTAAAACCGTCGTGTCCATCGCCTTCTTTTTTAGGTGAATTGGTATTTTCCCCTTAAAAATGTGTTTTAGTGACCAATATTTACCCCAGGCGATTTTGATCCTTCGTTCAACTTCACGTTTTGTTTGATTTTGGAAGCAGATGATTCGTCCTAGGTAGACATATTCGTCAACATAGTTAATGGTTTTTCCTTTAAGTTTTAGTGGTATTCTTTCACTGTTCGTTAAGACGCAGGTTTTTCCAGGATTCATTTGTAGACCACATTTTTGACTTTCAACATCTAGTGATTGTATCATGTATAATAGATCTTCATGACTCTCACTAATTATGAAGATATCATCTGCGAAGCGTAAGTGGTTGAGATATTCACCATTGATGTTAAGGCCCTTTTTTTCCCAATCTAGTTTCCTGAAAATCTCTTCGAGAAGTGAAGTGAAAAGATTTGGTGAGATGGGATCTCCTTGCCTGACTCCTCGCCTCACTTTAAATGACTTTCCTACTTTGTCCATTTTTACAGTTGCAGTACTTCGGTTATATATTTCTTTAAGCATTTTAGTAATTTTGTTTGGCACTCCTTGCGATTCTAGGGCCTGCCAAAGTGATTTATGGTAAATGGAATCAAACGCCTTCGTATAGTCTATGAAAGTGATGTAGAGGTTTTTATTATATTCTTCACATTTTTCTATAATTTGTGTAAGGGAAAATATATGATCCATAGTTGAATATTTTGGTCTAAAGCCTGCTTGCTCTCTTGGTTGTTGTTGTTCCAATGTCTTTCTTATTCGTCCCAGTAGGACACTGGTAAAGATTTTGTATATTGTTTGTAGTAGACTTATGGGCCTATAGTTTCCAATGTCTAGCGGATCCCCTTTTTTGTATAATAAGGTTATGATTGCACTTTCCCAATCTCGAGGCATACATGAAAGGTCAAGTATATTATTGAACAACTCGGTAAGGATGGGTGCTATCGGCTCTATTAGTGCTTTCATAATATCATTTGTTATGCCGTCTTCTCCAGGACTTTTAGCTGGTTTCAAGTTTTTTATGGCTTGATAGATTTCACTGGGTAAGAGTTCTGGCACTTCATTTAGAGTGTCCTTTTCGTTATCTGTGTTTCGTGATTTATTTGGGCAATCATACAGATTTTTATAATACTCTGTAGCTATATCAACCAGACGTCCTCTAGCTGTGGATAATCTACCATCTTTGTCTTTAAGTGAAGCTATCCAGTCTTTAGATGTTTTTAGTCGTTTAAGAGACCTTTTTACTGAACTCTTTTGTTCCAGTTCTTGCTCTATTATTGATAGACAATGCTGATGTTTACTTTGAACAATTTTTTTCTTAATTTTTCTATATAATTTTGTTAATAGTTTCTTCTCTTGTTCAGACTTATTTTTCTTATTTTTCAGATCTGTTCTTTTACTGATAAGTTCTTTAATTTGAGGACTAAAAACGTATTCATCAGATTTTTCTTTTCTAGGTAGCATTTTTAGGCTATCTTTTATAACGCTTACAATATAAGTATATTTATCCTGTATGTTGCTTGAGCTATTTTTATTTCCCTCAGATATTTTGTTTGAGAAAGTATTTTCAAGAGATTGCTTTTCTAAAGGATTTAGCTCGCTGCCTCGACGTCCAAAGGATCTTCTACTTTTTTTTATTTTTGTCCCTAGTTTGACTGAGGAACGGACAAGTCTATGATCTGACGGAAAAGTTGTATTTATAACTCTTACGTCATCTATTTCTTTAATATTTTTGGTAAGGATATAATCTATCTCGTTTCTTGTATTTCCGTCGAAGGATAGCCAAGTCCATCGCTGCTTAGGCTTCTTTTTGAAAAATGAGTTGGTTATGTGGAGCTGGTTTTCCAGGCAATATTTAATTAAAATGTCACCTCTTTCGTTTCTATTTCCATAGCCCCAAGGACCCATTACAGGTTTATCTTCTTGATTTGGTTGTCCAATCTTAGCATTAAAATCGCCTAATACCATGACGTGCTCTGATGCGTTGTGTAAAGCCTCTGTCAACTCTATATAGAATTGTTGTATATCTTCTTCTTTTGCCTTTTCAGTTTCTGGGAATACTGAGAATAAATATTAAGATGTCTATGTTATCTGGCGATTGAAAAATCGGACTTAACAAAATAAGAAATTTTGAACACGTATAATTACAAATAACTTAGGAAAATTATCATGCAACTAGGACAGAAATAAATGTCTATATTTCAAACCCTTGACGATTTATCCATCGCAAGAAGATAACAAATTAATATTATATCATTGCGTTGCGGACCGAGCTCCTCACATCCAGATTTACTTTTATGCTTTTCTATACCGCGATGGTATAATATTCAAAATATTATGGTTCATTATATTTCTATCTTCATATATTTATTGATAAGTTCCCATTCATAAAAATAACAATAATAATTTAAAATCTAAACTAAGCTATAAAAGAAAAAAAAATCTACAAACTAAACCTACGTATCTTAAACAGAAAAATTTAATTAATATTATTATTATTATCATAAATAATATTACCAATTAGAAAGTTCATTTGTTTTCTCGTCACCCTATAATTCATCTAGTAACAAATCACAATAAAAATGTTGCACCATAATCTGGGAAATCAAGCTTGGGTTAGCAAGAGCCCATAGTCGAAGCCGCGGGCAAACAGCTAGCAGCACAGGTATGACAATATGCAGACATTTGTAGAAACGTGACGTGCTCAGTGAATAACTTTGCGACTTATTTGTTGAAAAATCTTTTACTAAGAAAATAAAACGCTAGGACCTCCTCTTAAGGCGCATAGGCACGCCACCGTTTTAGTACAAAATTTGATAACCCGTTTCTCTGTTGTTTTTCATTATAGACTAAAGGTATAGACCTCAATAGTTTAATACAGGCATTTACAAAGTCGCTATGTGGCTGAAATTTTAAATTTTTATATATGTACAATCTGAGGCAAAAAACAACTTTGTATGTAAATCTGTCCAGCTTAATATATTTAAAACAAAATTAATATTCAAAATTTCGGCAAAATGGTGCCTTTTAAAATACCAGCACCAGATGATGGAGGTCATATAGTTTGGTCTATTACGAGAAACAACAGAGAAACGGATTATTAAACTTTGTACTAAAACGGTGGCGTGCCTAGGCGCCTTAATGTAGGCGACCCAGTATACAAGATATTTAAACTAACACCATCTACCGTCAGTTTTGCTCTAAATTACGTTAGCAAAGTTCACCCTGAAACGTGGAGGCTCCCGGATACATTCTCGGGACGGTCTCTTATCACAAGTTCGATAATTCAATATGTCTCGAGTCGCATCGCGGAGCGTCTCGCGCGCCGTCGTAACAGCAACACATGGCTGGGATCACTCAAATAGATTGCATCATATAATGTCTCCCAGGACGCCAAACAATTATACCAATACCCTGAATAAAATATTAAGAGTTCCGACTGACCGATCGTTACATTAAAGGTGATTTCTTCTTTGTCATCCGCCGAACATGTAACATTTGGCGAACGAAGTTACAGTATATTTATTTTTTATTTTCACTCTGGGGACACTTTTTCCGACGAGGGTCCGAGCGGCCTCTTTGAAAAGTGGACATCGGAACGCGAGGGAAAGCGCCCCCGAGGACGGACAGAAAATGCGTTGTAAACATTGCGAGTACATTCAATATCACGTCATTTCTCAAACTGATAAATAATTCTGTCATCGAACGCTCGGACAGGGGTCGCTATGAAGTGATTGTCCACGGAACGGAGGCCAGTAAAATATACCGTCTCAGCCTTTAGCGCGTATGTGTGTGCGATAAATTCCTTTTTTATTATCTGATATCGAGGGACGCCGAAATCGAATAAAGCGCTCATATTTAATTCATAGGATACTAGCCATATCGAAGTACGCTAGACTATTTTATTTAAGATTGCGAAATTGGAACGTATTCAATTTTTGGCTAACACGTTGTATTTTGTTTCGATAGAGTCGGGAATAAAAATGTCGTAAATGTTGACTTTATGTTACTTTAAGCCCTGACCGGACTAATACAATTATATAGTATATCGATTGGACACTATTAAAGCAGGTTTACAATAAGTTTGTATTTATATACCTATATTGTAATATTTTTTTGCCCTCTGTGTGTATGTGTCCTGTGGGAATACTAAATAAATTAAATTCAATTTGTGAGCTGAGTTTTTTAAATAGTTACTATTATATGGATATAAATGAAAGGTACACTTTTCTTGATCTCGATTGAAGATTAAATAATATTTGTAACCGACGGGAATAACTTACAAGGAAAAAAAGACGAATGACTTTTGCAAACGAGTATGATATTTCTATGAATCGCAATTGTCTTTCAAACAATAATTTATGTTTAACTTTTGAGACTAAATAATATAAAGTTATTGGGGACCTCTGAAACTTCAGTATCACACTAATATTATAAATGCGAAAGTTTGTGTGTGTGTGTATGTTTGTTACTCTTTTACGCTGAAACGGCTGAACGGATTTGGATGAAATTTAAAATGGATATAGCTTATACCCTAACTTAACACATAAGCTACTTTTTATCCCGGAAAAAAGCATGTCGTTAAACCGAATAACACGCGGGCGGAGCCGCGGGCAAAAGCTATAATTTATATAACTATGTTATATACACGGTCTATCGATTCAATGTTTGGCACTTTATAGGGCTAATATAAGAAAATACATCTACGCGTTGAGGGTTATGGGATCAATAACCTATACACAGTGAATTTGTTACCCAAAATAAGACCGTCAACTTGCAGTCTGACTAACATCAGTTTTATCATCACGGTTCAGCTCCTTTTTGAGCTACCCACCAGCGTTTCGTACCCGAAGGGGGCCAACCGGGACCCTACTAAGCCCCCGCTGCCTGTCTGTTTGTCTGTCCGTCTGTCACAGGGGTCTACAGCTTCAACCATTATAGTTAGAAAGTTGAAATTTTCACAGAATACGTGTTAGTATGGCCTCTACCATGAAAAATAATAAAGTATTAAAAATAATTAAATTTAAGAGGGCTCACCGTACAAGAAACCTCTAAAAAGTAGCATTATTTAAATGTTATTGGTTTTGGCTCTTACTTAAGGACTGTATAATAATACCTACATACAAGTTTTAATTTAAGTCAGATTGCAGAACAAACTCTAAAGTAAAATAAACAATATTTAAAGGGAGGGTTCCGTACGCAGACGATGCCAATTTTTTTGTCAGGCTCTACATTTTAGCGCCCTGTTTTTTGTAGCCCTAATGTTGCGTTGGCATGTATATTTTTGTTATTTACCATAATATTTTTAGGGTTCCACACCCGTATTGTGTGATAAGGAACCCTCTGTGCGCGAGTCAGACTCACACTTAGCCAAATTATGACTACTAATCTGAATTAATCATAACAAAATATCCTGATGTTTTTTATCTACAATGAGCTTACACTTGGCCATGACCGCGCCGCAACTAAAGCGTTCTTAGGACCTAGGATGAATCGCTCAGAAACTGGAAGAGTGACGACAGGCGAGGCGTTCCAGGGACTTCTGGAAAAATCTACGGAAGTTGGTAAAGGACGAATGATGATACTACGCAACTGCCTGTAACCACTCCCTGGTACGGCTACTGATGACGTCACGCCGGAACACGACGAGTCGCTTGGCGGCATGGTGACGTCATGGGGGTGGTGACAAGCCACGGCCGAGGCCTACCACTAGTAAGTAGGTGCACACGTCGTCTCTACGGATGGCCAAGATCCGATGTCCTCATGACACTCAATACTACAGAGTTATAGATGTTTGCCTACCATTTTATAATCCCCTAGTCTACTTTTACGACTGCCCCGAGAATATTATTTTTAGATGACGTTGCCATTCACCACATAATGCGCATGCCAAGACAATTATGTGAATATAACAGGATATATAATAGAGGCTGAGATAATAAAAAAAATAAAAATATACAAGGTGACTTTAATTTATTTAGCCAAATTGTTACTGAAGATTCGATAAGTGCTCAGTAACATGGTCCGATGACCCTTTTTGTAAAATTCGTAAATTATTCGGTTCGTGTTCCTTACAAACGCAAGCCCAGCCCCGAGTCAATTACTATGGGACGTCAAGATTTTATTTTGTGAAATCAGCAAAAAGTGTTATCGGTCCGTGTTACTGATCACTTACCAAGCCTCCAGTATGAGTTTGGCAGTATAAATCAAAGTCACCTTATATATTGCTGTAACAGACATAAATAAATACAGTTCTTTAGAGTAACGGAACATCCACTACGTGAATTCGACTTGCACTTGACCAGTTTTTAGTCCCTAGTACAAATTGAAATCCACCCACAATCATCTAGCAAACTGGTTAAAATAAGTGCGAGTCGGATTCGCGCATTAAAGGTTCCGTACCACCTCATGCTATGCGTACGGAACCCTAAAACATGGCACAAAAGTTGACAAGCTCAGATGGCGCTATGGTTAACACGAGGTTAACCCCTTGTGTTTAATTAATTTATTATTTGTCGTGATAGAGGCTATAGTAACACGTATTTCAATACGCTTCCTATTACGATTTAAGCTGTAGACCCTGTGGTAGACGGACGGACAGACAGCGGAGGCTTATTAGTAGGGTCTCGTTTATCACCCTTCGAGTACGAAACCTTAAAAAGTAAAATAAAATAAAAAACTCAGTTTTCGAAAGCTAAACTCCCATTTTCAATTGAAAGATTTGCTTCTGTTTACAAAGTAAGCGAAGATTTTCCAAAACCTTTGTGTCGATGAGTAAGATAGCACGTCTAGCAGGAACTTAGTTTATATTTTATTCATACATTGTATTGTTAGAATATCAATTGCCTCACGCCGCCACCGCCGGCGCCACCGCGCCGGTAGGTACAAGTAAAGGGTACGCTTCCAATCCGCACGGGATTCACTTAGATTTGAAGGAAAATAGATTTCGATTTCCAAAGCTGCGACAAAGCAATCCGATATATTTTTCAGACAGATATTGCTAGCGATTTCTTTTGAGCTTTGAAATATAAGGGTAGAGATTTAAAAAGATTTCTTCTATTTTCTTTCTCGTATTATTTTGTATCTATAGTTGTATCTATGTGGCGTTTATAGAAAACAGACTTTGTAACGAGAGTTCCGTTCTTGATTTGGAAATAGAACCCTTTAAAAATAAACGAATAAAAAACACGAACGATGGAATCGTGAAGTTATTTGAAGACTAACTAATACAGAAGGTCGTTGCCTCTTCAATACGGTTTGTTTCCTCTTTTTTAATTTTCTGGCAGACAATGCATTAAAGGAAAATACTTCAGGGAGTTTTCCAACCCTTTTTCTGACTGAATGATTAATTACCCTTTGTTTGTATTTGTAGCTTTCTGTTTATTGTTATAATAAAGAAAATAAGATTAATCGTCAGACGTTGGGAAGTTTTTGAATTTTACTTCATGGTGTTTTTTGAATACTATTATTTATATTTACAATTAAGCAATAATTAAATAAGATGTCGATTTCATCTTACATACATAACTTGTATATAGAGCACACATTCGAGATCAGCATCGCTAAAGCCCCGAAATAAGTTATGTAGCAGCCCCGTAAAAGTATCACTCGTGCAATATAAAAGTTAACGACACAAGAAAACGCGTTTTCCACAACATTAAAGATAACAACAATACGGGGGCGAGAGTGTATGCCTCCCGCGGGGTGGCGGGGTGGGGGCCGAGAAAAATTCAATATTAATATGAAGGAGGTGCGAGCGAGAGGTCGCGGCCTCTCCCTCCCACGGCCAATGGCGAGCGCCGCTGCCGCTACGATATGATGAATTTATGGATGTAATAAAACCGAGGTGTGCGATTGGAGGAGAGAGGTTACTGTAAGATTATTTTCTTTATTTTCATATTTGGAATGTCGTTGTTCTCGAGATGGGATTCGAATATTTTGATTTGTTTACAATTGCGGAGCTTTATGCTTATTAATTTCTTATTTTACGACACTACTATGATAGCGATCACCACCATTCATTTTATAAAGTAACTGTTAGTTGTGCTGATAGGAAATACGAATTAAACTGAAATTTTAGTGAGTCCATATTTATCTAAAGATTTTATAGTATACTAGCTTTTGCCCGCGGCTCCGCCCGCGTGTTATTTGGTTTAAAGACATGCTTTCTTCCGGGATAAAAAGTAACCTATGTGTTAAGTTAGAGTATAAGCTATATCCATTCTAAATTTCATCCAAATCCGTCCAGCCGTTTCAGCGTGAAAGAGTAACAAACATACACTCACACACAAACTTTCGCATTTATAATATTAGTGTGATTTTCAGCTACTTAAGGTAGCAACTTCCGAGTACCTGTGTTATATTTTCCAAGCGCTTGCAGGTAAATCCCCATCAATTAGCGAGAACGTAGTCCTGGGTATCTTCACAAAGTTGCAGTCCTGCAGTCCACAAAGACAAGTCTGCGTTGATTGAACCGTGAACAACGCCGGACCAAGGCTCCGGGGCTTCTTTCTTGATTTGCCGTTCGAGTGCCCGAAACCCGCCCCGATCCGGCACTTGTTTACTGGTACATGACGGGAATCTGAGACCACTTCGCATTTTGAATACATTAAGTGGAGTAGAAGACGACTGCGGAGGAATTATTTGGAGTAGAAATTCCCATTTGTTGTTAGTAGATAGTGCAAGTTGCAAGTTCCTTCTGAAATGGAAGCTAAAAATATATCAGCCGTCATAAATTTGATGTAGATATTACGTTACAAATATCTCTGACTAGCCTTAAGGATGTATTCGTCTTGATGATATATTGAATAGGCTGCCGTCAAAAAAATGGAAATTCTTAGAGCAAAGCCTTAAGCCGGCTGATTGGGCCTGATTAGCCTAATTTTAAATGAGGAGTGAGAATATTATTCTGAAAAATCATCCAAGTGTGTGTCGGCCACACGTAGAGTAGGGTTCCGTAGTTGCCCAGTACATTTTATAAGTTATTGGTCTAAAAATACAGATCGCGCCAAACTTCTAGTCCGCCCGGAAGTTGCTCTCCCGAAGAACGGCCCATACATTGTCATGTTTAGAGGGGACCAAAAGTTTGGCACGACCTCTACTCGTAAACCTATAAAGCCTACTTAGCTGTGATAGTTTTCCTTTTAACTTCATTATATATACTACTTCTGTGAATTTTTCCACATATTCATAAACAATCGTTTAGCCGGCAGGGGGGTTAGCACTTTAAAGCTTAATATTTCGCCAACGGATCCCTAAATCGAAAAATGTTCTTTACATACTCATAATGTTTTTAAACGACCTAACTATCCATACCCCACATTGCAGGATAGACGAGAAAAAAAATCATCCCCAAATTACGTCTATGGGAGATACCTAAAAAATATTTCTTTCGAGATTTTTTTTTACCGTTTTTTTGGTATAATTAATACAAAATTACAGCTTTCTAGTCTCTGAGCTAAGTCGCGGACAGACGGATATGGCGAAACTATAAGAGTTTCTTGTCAGACTAAGGAACCCTAAAAAAAATATATACCTATATATATGTTGTGATGCAATGCATACACAGTTTACACGCAACACCGATTTGTAATTTTTCGACGAAACTTTCGATCTATGTGCAATCAAATAATTCCAAACCAAACACGAGCCACTCAATCGCTTCCCAGAACTGAGAGGTAAATCTCTAGCAAAGTTGTGTGATCGACGCTGGCAGTACCCTAAGGCTACACCTGCGATATAATTGAACTTCAAAACTGCTCACTCGCTGATCCCCAATACTTCCAGCTCGACGCACACGCCGCGCTTCTATCTTGTCTACGAGTATGCTCTCTTTTATTTTGTCTATGTTGTCTTTAGCTGTCAAAGACGTAGAGCTTGACGGGTAAAGACCGGAAAAGATCGCCATATTGCGTGGCTTTAAGTTTGTCTTTTAGTGGGATAGATTTGTGAAGATTTTGTACAATTCAAGTTCAAATTGTTTTCAAATGTAGATACATTTCTCAACATCAAAGTAAAGATAACCAAAGTCAATTTAATGTATAGTTATTTTTAGAGGTGGTAATTTGAGATAGAAGTATTTTCAAGAGTTTCTTTTTCTAGTGATAAAAGTTATTCTTATTAAAGTCCCAAGAAAATTATTTTTTGTCTTATAGAGGTTTTATTAACGTCTTACGTGTGCCAAAACGTGTGATTAGCCTGTATCTTCGTATAGTACCTTTTTTGTTGAATAATTTTGCTATTTAGTCTTATTTATATAATTACTTTATTATTAAACTGTATCAGAGTGTATCGTGAGTCGTCTACTAGGTATTATATAATGCAGCTTATAAAAGTGAAGTATGATACGGCAAATCTAGGTCCTTATAAAAAACTGTAAAGTTACAACTTATTTAACACTTACAACTTATTTAATCTTGGTATAGAGTGAGCAACCACTATTTTAAGTGCATGGTTCCTTTATAAAATAATACAACTTTTTTTTTAATTGTCTACTATGTTTTGTTTAACATAATATAACTTTATTATTTATTCGTAAAATATATCGAAATTACTTTAAAAAAATATATTTGTCCTTGATTTATATGAGAGTGAGAGCTATTACGTAGCCATTATTGCTGGCCTGGTACTAACAAAAAAACAGACGTTTTTATAATTTCTTCATAAACTTTTTTGTAACCACCGCTTAGTTAAGGCCAACTCTTATCTTCAAAATCAATAATAAGACTATATAAACAGCATTAATAATAATGAACGTGGGCCGCTGCACCGGCCCAAAGAGTCCAAAAGATAAAAAGTAAAAAACAATTTAATAAACTTAATAAATTTAAATAAAAATTGAATAAAATAAAAATGATTATTTACCAAGCTAATTACGAGTGATCTTATTATATTTGTTTACAAAGCTTACTTTTTGATCACGATTTATAAACGTCATATAAATTTCTCTTGTATAACTTTTACAAGAATAAGTAACAAGAATTAGTGGTTTGGTAACCAAAACAGGCTTATAAGATGGTCTTATAATCTAGGTCTTGTAATTTGCTTAGTATAGTAGTTCTTTGCTAGTTGGGTTGTTCTCTCTTATTTAGGGTTGTTTATAGGCCGTAGAGCAAAGTCCTTTAATTTAACTAATTCAACCTGACCATTTATTATCAAGTTTGTTGTTCCAAAGACCCAGTACGTATTTTTTGGAATTAAATTTATTAAGATTTTATAAAAAAGCCTTGTGGCTGTACCTAAAAAAATCAAACAAGTCTCGACCCCGAGTTTAGAAAAATAAATTAAGCTATCAAGTATTTTTATAAATTAGTTTTCTCTAAAATCAATGATGAAAATTCTTTTATTGGCAATTCTTATTTACCCACAATGCCTTTATACGAGTATTTCACGCGCCATCTTGTCATAACCTAAATCATACATAAACATATTTTTGTTATTGAGAACAAACCCCAAGCATGTATGGAACAACGATACGTATAAAATACTTATACCGAGCACTTCACCGGAGCGGTGTACTGAAGTACAAAAGTCGAAGTTTCCCCGCAACGAGATTCCTTTTTCTTTGTTTGGTGTATTTATTGTAAATCTACTCATACCACCCCCCTTCCCCCCGTTAAAAGTATTTCAACATAACTTTTTGCTCGAAGTTAGAACTCACTGTTGGCAACATATTCGAACGGAATTTATTTTGGTATTCGCTTTTTGAGAGGAATAATGCCTCTTCATTGGCTGTGAAATGTTCCGTGTTTAGGAAAAACACCGCGTGGAAAAGTTAATGAATTTGTTGTAAAGTTGGTTACAAAGTAAACGGGTGTGTGTTGGAGGCAATAATCGATGCTTTTTACGGAGAATTTCTGTATTGGAAAGTAAATAAAATAATAAAATAATTATAGAAAACCTAATAAAATATTATCAAAAAATTACTGTTAAGAAAATAGTAATGAAAGTAATAATATTTATTTACTATCCTATCAACAAACCTAGAAAACATTTACCACCACCTGGAGAGTAAAATTCTATATAGCAACCTTCCTACATTTCCATTATAATAACATTGTTTCCTCGCAAAATAATATAAAGGCCCATTACAGCTCGCTGCGGCCACGGGAAGTGCTACAGAAGACGTGTGGGGGTAGAGAGGGTGGAGGGAAGGTCCAGTCTTGGAGATACTTAAAGGGGGGCCACCCCCGACCCCTACGGCGCCGGACGACTTGCTTATTCTATCAAGCGGCCGTACACACACGCATTCGATCCACGTGTGGACGCAACACACACATACACGAGGCATTATACCGCTGGCCACCACTTCACTGTGTCAATACAATACGCTCTCTTCAGCTGGACTTAGATTATTTAGAAAGCACTTGTAACGCTCATATAAGAAACGTCTCCGAAGACGCCACAATGGCCTGGACGTGTCGACCGGGACTAAGCCGGGATACGCTGAAAGAGAGATTACGGTCCTAAAAAAACAGCGTCCACCCGCGGATATAATATTCTTTCAACAATTGGCTTAGCTTTCGTGAAAGGGTTCTACTCAGTTTTTCTTTCTGGGCATCGAGTTTCATGAGCTAATTCAAGTGGGTATAAAATGACAAAGCAGCTTAGTCAGATATTGAATATGCATGCGAGGACATTGCATTAAACATGACAAGGAAAGAGCATCAGGGTCGAGGCGTCATATTGGACAGAGCGTGAGACATTGCCAATGGATGCGGATTATGTAGCGCTACGAATGTGCTACAAAATGCTACGTTGTAGTAGTGTAGCCGAACGCTACTATGCTACGCGCAGACGTAGCGAAATAAATAAATCGGTACCTACGAGTTTCCGAATAGCTTAAATTAAAGTTTGTAATTACATATATTTTATATGATAGAATTGAGACAAAATATCGTCATGACATCTGCACATCCCCGAAGGGGTGTCTGAGGTGTTAAGGAGTGAATTTTCACTAGAATAGTCAAAACTCGTAAATATTCATTTCATTGATGATTTTACTTCCCAACTTGATAGCCATAAACCTTATCGCCGTAATTTCGGCAAAAACGCTTGTTAGGGTATGCAGTTTTATCTTCTAATGTTTTTTACAGTGTTTTTACACTACAACGCTTTCTTTTACCAGTTAGCTGCACATAAATTCAGAAAAATCGATGGAATAACGGAATTTGAACCATGTTGAGAGTTCAGCGTCCTCCTGACTGACCAGGTAGTAAGAGGAAGAGTCCTAGTAGTACAGGTTTTAAATAAATGTACGATATCGGATATATGTATATAACTTACAGCAACATTAAATAAAAAAATCAGGTAAACTATTATGACAAGAATTATAGCGAAATCTAATCCACTTTTGGAGACTTTTAACGTTATTTTTAGTGCATTACAAAATAAAAAAGATCACCTAGAAACAAATTTCAGGCAATGATTTCATTTTCAAATAATGTTCACACGTTCAGTATTACATTTACATTTTTATAAACTATAGTTCGTACCAATAAAAATCCTTTTTTTGGCGAACTTGCAATGGTTTTAATAAGTTTACACAAAACATTGATATCGATCTATTTCATAGTAATATTTCTACGGTGAGACGTCTTTTAGGCAATATTCTTTGATTATGTTTCCTAGGCTTTTTTTAATGTATTCTACTACTATCGGTGAAAACTTACAATGACTGTTCGTCCTGTCCAATGTTATTTAAGTAGATATTACTGTTTGTTATAAATACACTGCTTTTCTTAAATATCAAAAAAATAATAAATAAAATACCCTCTAAAAATAATCAATTCATAGTTATATTATATTTTGTATGCGAATCACCCATTAGGTACAACAGACTTAAAAACGTTTTTTTTTCTAATTATATTATTGCAGCTAAGTTAAAATCCCCAAAGAAAATGAATGGCTCCAAAACTTAATTGATAAGTGTCAAAGTTTCCGCGGTTCTCTCGCGTGTCGCTTGGACGGTCCTGCGCGCGTGTGCGCGTGTCGCGTCGTATGCACACGAGCCGCGTATGTCTGTGTGAGTGCAGGAGACATCGGCCCATGTGTGGGTACTTTCATAAATCTGTTCGGAGATATATGAGAGCGCAATTTCCGGTATCCGGCCATTAGCGCCGAGCTTTTATAAGCTTAAAGCTTAGGTTAAAGATTTTCTGGGTAGTTTAGTGCGAATCTTGTAATAGGTACGATAAATTTTGTATAAAGTATGTGATTGCATATTAGCCGTCGATTCGGGAACTTTTAATGTGTGTAACTTGCCTTAATGGCTTATTGTCGTACTTCCTCGACGGTAGTTCTGAGATGTCAATTAAATAAATTACTCGTAAGGTGCAGGTACCAGGAAGAGTTTTGCTCTCTACTCCTCAAGTATTTACTAACTGTTCGACAAATATCCTACAACCAGTCTACATATACATATATATTACTAGCTTTTGCTCGCGTAGAAGTATTTTTAAGGTAAAAATTACTATCGACAGTTTTCGGCTTGGTGGTCGTTTTATCAACACTATTTATAGTTTATATCTTGACAAGAGTTACTACAATGATAATAAAGAAAACAACATCCAAATCCGTTGAGTGGTTCTCGTGTTAAATTGGAACAGATAGACAGACAGACAAAACAAAATAGTTTTGGCGTCAGTACAATACTGAGTAATAAATAACATATTTCATTTAAAATTTCGCAAATATATTCAATGCACAGACACGAATTTTTACTACTTTATTATTATCAATATTAGGAGTGTAGATGATCTGACATGAAAACCTCAGTTTAGACTTTTAAAACTTCTTGCGATGGAAAAATCTCAAACTCTCAAAATACTTGCTATAACAACAAGATAAAGGAAATAAAACGCCCTCAAGACCAAGATTTTGAATAAAACATAATACAACGTTAAAGTACATATACCAGTAAAATGACCGGTGGAAGGGAGTGGGAGGAGGATTTAGCGGAAAGGGGGTGAGGGGCGGAGGGGGAATCGACTTATTATTTTTATCGACCGTAAAAAGGTGCCGGACCTCGCGTGGACCCTTCGAGAACGCCCTTTCTCCAGTGTTTTCAATTATTTACGGATATTTTATCCCGAATCCCGAAAAATACTGCGAAGTAAAAGGGTGCGGTGCTTAGATCATGCTTGATTAGCAACTTAAGCCTGTATAACTTATCGCAGATAATTTAAGATACAAGTTTGTTTTGGTTAGCGCTGCTTGAATAAACAAGGCCTATTTAAAAAGAAAAAAAAGCTATTTCATTTTTTTATTCTTAATGACTTTGTATAAAATATTTGTAAACAAGGGTGGTAAAAAAACAGGAGAAAAACAAATCTAGGTGGTGGGAGCTCTGAATTGGGATTCAAAATTCGGAACTTCTTGTTTACCGCCTTAGTGCTCTAAAGACGAACTACCCAGCCCTCTTATCGCCTAACTTCAATATCCATCGCCAAAGCCTTCAAAAGCGTCGTGATTGGCAAAAAATAATGTGTGATGTCAATTTCTAGCCAATCACGGCGCGTTTGAAGGCTTTTGCGATGGGTTTAGAAGTTAGACATAAGGCCCCAGGTCTCCATATAACTCGCAAATTAGGTAATGCGTCTTCCCATAACGCAATGGTATTATACTATAATAATGTATAGTAATGGTATATAGTAAGTATTCACTACTTGACGCAACTTGAACGAGTATATGTTCAAAGCTGGTTGTAGACCATTATATACCCCACCATAGCCTGTTATAGCATCGGGTAGTGTAAAATACATACAACATAGAGAGAATACGAGTAAAATATATAAACAACTAGCTTTTGCCCGCGGCTCCGCCCGCGTGGTATTCGGTTTAACGCCATCCTTTTTCCGGGATAAAAAGTAACCTATGTGTTAAGTTGGGGTATAAGCTATATCAATTTTAAATTTCATCCAAATCCGTCCAGCCGTTTCAGCGTGAAAGAGTAACAAACATACACACACCCAAACTTTCGCATTTCTAATATTAGTGTGAAGTGTGATGAGATAACAAAGCCTTGTCTTATTTTACCACAAACGATTAAATACCACGCTAATTAGACACCTGATGTATGAAATAACAAAGCCTTGTCTTAAGTTACCACAAACGAAAAGGACCGCGCTAATTAGACACCTGATTTTTCAATGATATTGATCTATCCTACAGGAACCATGCATTTTCTGGGATAAAAAGTAGCCTATGTGTTAAGTTAAGTTATAAGCTATATCCATGCTAAATTTAATCCAAATCCGTTGAGCCTTTTCAGCGTGAAAGAGTAACAAACATACACACACACACACACACGCACAAAATTTCGCATTTATAATATTAGTAGGAAGTAGGATAGTAGGATTGTTACCTATATATATCAATTGTTAATTTGTATTTCCTCGCAAAAGAAAAATACCTAGGTGTCAAAATTTAGGGTTTTTACCATCATCGTATAGAATAATTTAGTATTGACTTCTTTTTTCCATTTTATTTGCAGTACCAGCACATTGATTGTTCAATAATGAATAAAAAATGGCGACATTTGTTCCGCTTGTCGTTGTTTAGATTCACGGTGATGCAGCTGCAGAGAGGGTGACGCTCGGTTGCGCTTGCACATGACAGTCACGTAATAAGTCCCACGAATCAAAGCATTTTCGTCCTTGTTATAATACAACAAGAATTCATGTTCAGTTTATAGCCCGAGGCGACGCCGGCGCAGGGCTCGCTAGAGTGACTGACATGACACCGACCCTTTCAATAATGCAGGCCTGCATGCTTATTGTTCACTTAAATGCAGAACATTAGACGTCAACATCAAAATAAATACGTAATGCATATCAACTTGTCAATCATATGAAAGTACGACAGTTGGATGAATTTTCCGAGAAAGTTGGAAGAGTTGTAAAATTCGCGATAGAAAAATCCTGCCAATTAAGGCGACAATCTTCATAAATCAATTTCCTCTCGAATTGAATGTCAATAAGTAGGGAAGGCTGTTAAACGACGCTCCGTAAAATAAAACTTTTCCGGAGGGCGGGAACTTCCGAGCAGAAAGAATATTTACATTAATTCTCTTTCATTATGTTTTGAAGAATAATCATGGGCGCCATTCCTCATTCCACTCTCTCGATTGAGTTTTTATTTGAATATTTTTTCTCGCTGTTCGGGACGTTCCGGGAGCTACAAAAGGAAGTTTTTATTAGCATCTTAATGATTTTACGGCGAGTCCCCGGTTACAACGGCCTTTATGTCGTCAGATTTTCTTAAGTATTTTTTGTCGAGTTTTTTGCATCTTACATTATTAAAGTTTTCATTCCGTCGCTTAATGAAGCTCATTTCTTCTGTTCGTCGGGGCTTGATTGCTTTTGTTTTGCATAAATGCAAGATTTCTATAGGTTTCTTTCTAGCAAATTGAGTAAGTTCGAAAAGAGTTTTTGTTAGAAGGACAATTAATTGCCTTTTTATGCACATAATAAAGACGTAGTGTAAAGAGACTTTTATAGGTGGGTGCGTTTCCATCTTTTAATAAATAAGTTTCTATACTATTTTAATTGGCCTGATATTTCAATCAACGATTCAAACGTTGCTACTGGAACTAAGAAATATATTGAAGGCAAGATATACCAGCGACTGTGTAGATATATATCAACTGTAAGTGTCCAAAATAAAACACCACATGTAACAAGCGAAAAAAATCGGATGACCTCAATAAAACCAAACAATAGAAAATCTCATGTCACAGCGACTACGTGGCCAACGAATCACACCCGGTGGGGCCCGATTTGTCTCGTCCGCCCCGTAATTACATTCATCTCTGCTCCAGACTGATTTACTGTCCTTCGTCCTTCCCCTTAAATACTTTTCCTTCTTACGCGCCACAAAATAATAATTGTCCGGAAAATCGAGCGGCTGTATGTAATGTTATGAGAGGAAGGCCGCTCGTTTTGTTCCGACCGCAATCGAGTCCGAGATCTTGCTTTCTTTTTAATTTCCCTGCGGGCTTCTAATGAGGTCCCCCGGCTGAGGCTCTCGCCGTTATCTATGATATTCTTGAGGTTGATGCTTATTGTGCGTGTCACTGATGGCTTCCCTTTTTATTATCCTCTCGAACACAATTCAGTGGCCGCCCAAATGAGTTCTTCTCATTTGCTTTGCTCTCTTTATTTCTCTAGGCGGCAGTTTTTCTCGTGTCGCTGCTTAAGTTCGGTCGTTATTGTGGAAAAATATTCTTCCTTAAAATCCGGCCTCGGGACTTTGTTCTTTTAAACAGAAAAAGTATTGATTGTCTAAATAAACCCTGCCATTGTTACAGATGTAATCATTGCTTAAAACACACAATAGGCAGCCGGCAAACGCTAACAAATCGCGCGACTCCGCCTCCACTTATCTATTAAAATGAGAGATTATTGTCGGCGTCGTTATGACACCAATAGTCCGGTGTTATTTTCAGTACATTGTCCAATATTGTCACAATCCCTATGGAAGGGCAATTAGAGATGTGTCGCACGTGTCGGGCGCGTGTCGTAGATCCTGTGTTGTGGCAGGGCTCGCCGGCGCACGCGACGCAAAGCTGACGATTGTAGCCCCCCCCTCCTCTTCCTCTCTTTTCCTGTGGGGTTTAATGTTTATACTTCGTGCATATGGTGTGACACGTAAAATAACGCTGGCTGGATATATTTGAATTGATAAGGGCTCGAGCATAATTAATATTAGTGTGCACGGTAGAAACCAAAGTGACTAACTATGTAAGCCTGGTACCTCACTTAAGTAACCAACTGGTAGATTTTAATGTAATTTTTTGCAATAAACATGAGAATTCTGAACATGATGCTTAAATTCTTCTTCAAATTAAATTACTTCGGAGAAATTTTGGTATCAGATAAACCCTCTTGAGGGGATTCACTTCATTTAAATATCGCATATTTCTGGAAGATACTGGCGACACCCATAAAAGAAAACAGGAAGGCCACCCTACAAGACGAGTGTAAGGGATGAAATAGATATCTGTTCGAGATGGTTGGTACAAAATCTTGTCAAAAATTGGTACAAGTGCAAGTTTTAATATATTTTCAGAAACTAAAAAAACTAAATGAATACGATTTATTTAAACTCCTTTAATGGAGTCATCGTCAGTGATTGGAGGAGTCAAAGCATATCATATTTTGAATTTTTGTTTGTTCTCTATATATTAATCCATATATAATTCAAAGCCATTCGAAGATAAGAATTCAAATCAAAAATATATTTATTTACAAAATATATTGAGCTTCGTAATGAAAAATATTCTTATTCAACAGAATGTGTACCAGATTGATACCACCAACGGCAGACCAAACGCAGATGATTCGTATATTCCCAACACAACTTTCCGCTTTGCCAGCAATGTCAACACGGTTGAATAGACCGAAGTATTTATAGCTTTTCAAATATTCATAATAGCTTTTCAGATATTTCGACAAAGTTTTATGTTCGTAGGATAACAATTGAACAATATTTTAATACAAAACACATCATCACAACATTAATTCCAAAGGTAGTGACAGATGCGTGAAATGAAAGTCGCAGCTCACACTCGTACACTCGTGTTATACCGCCGATTATTATGCTCCAGTAGAGTAGTGAGCCCATCGCCGTACTTTAGACAGAAACACGAACCCACATCTTAACGTACCTTCCAAAGTAAGCAGACTGAAGACAATGTGCCTTTATGGGATTTGAAACCGTGCCCTCCGAATTAGTGGTCGAGAGCCACTAGAGGAGTCTTCAACCTTTTTTAGCTCGAGGGCCAATAATCTATTCCAGGTCAGTCAAAGGACCACATTGCCGCACTTTAATACCAAAATTAAATAAATACCAAACAAGTGAATTAAAATTTTCTTTATTTGTTCAAAAAATAAACAGATCAAAGTGAGGATTGACACTGTTTACTTTTCACCAGATTGTGGATATTTGCTTTTATTTTTATGGTAGTAACCCGCAGACTACCTTCCCAATGTACATGCGTAATCCTTGTCCTGGTTTTGGACTTAACATTTTTCATCCTTATGTGCTGCTAACCGTGACATCATCTTTGTGGGTGTGATTTCTTATTATATGATCTGTTAAATAGATAAATAAATCCTTTAAATAAATATAACCTTTAGCCTCTGAGGGCCGCCAGAAATGTCCCGGCGCCGGCGCCGGCCGTGACTAAACCATAGAGGCTGTCAATATTATACGTATACAAAGTAATTTAAACCGTCCATTTCATGTCACCGCTTACTCATAAAACGGTGGTGCCTATATTGTACCACGTATTGTAATGGTACACTCAGGTAAACATACATCTCTATCCCAAGGAATTTTTATTCAGCTCAAATCTCTCCTGACATATATTTTTGCGAGATCTCCGGGAGATTTTAAGAGTCGATTTTATTTAAATTCGTTTAGGAGGTGCGGGCGGCTGCACCCTCGTCGTTTATCGCGGGGGCGTGATCGTATTTATAAGTAGAAAAAATTTAACAGGAAAAGGAAATTATAATATTTGGAACTGCGGGAAAGTCCTCCTAATTTAGGCCCCGACAAAAATATTGTAAGTTCATTTGTCTCTTTCCAGAATGACTCAGAAATATATTAAAAGGACTGTACTGAAGAACAGCGAGTAAATGAAAATTTCGGTAGATATTCACTCATATATATTTTCTTCTCTATGTTAACGAGACGCTGCACCGCGCCGCAGCTGATATGATATCTTTGTTTTTATAATTTACTTTTCAGCTTTTTATGAAAAATACTCATTGAACTGAAAAACAATTTCGTGTTAATTATCGAAATCCTAAAACGAAAGAGAGAAGAAATGAATAATTTGGCCAAGTGCGAGTCGGACTCACGCACAAAGGGTTCCGTACCACCACACAATACGGATACGGAACCCTAACAACATTATGGTACGATAACAACAGCACAGATGCCAAACAACCTCAAGGCGGCGCCAAAAAACAAGAAACTAAATAGTAACAAAAAAATCGAAATCATTTATTTTCCTAGAAAATAGTAGCGCCTGACTAACACTGAGCATGGAACCCAAATTTTTATCATTTGTTTTTTTTACTTTGGAGTCTAAAGTTAAGATTATGTACAACAATTTAACCACATTTGAAACTTGTATGTACTACCGTCTTAAGAGCTGAAACAAATAACCATAGAGACCATAGTAACACGTGTTCTGTGAAAATTTCAAGCTTTAGACCCCTGTAACAGACGGACCGACAGACAGCAGAGGCTTTGTAATTAGGGTCCCGTTTGACACCGTTTTCTTACGGAACCCTAAAATATCCACACAATCGAATAGAAAAGTTCAGATAAAACAGCTCATATTTAGTGAGCACTTTTTTGCGCGATCCGTCTTGCTAGAAGTGACGTGAGATAATCTGATGTCCGAAATCCGGACAGATCTGACGCCTCCTGCTTGCTGAGTGTTTAGGAGGGTTTCTCTCAGGAGAGATACATCATTGAAAAAAGACGTAGTACCTACTGTCATGGCAAACGCCATTTATCCACTTTAAACCTTACGTTAAAATACAATTACTCGAGTGTCAGCAAAAGAAAATATGGTAATAAATACTCTGTACTGCTTGTTATGTCAAAGAAAATTATTACAGTAAATGAAATTGTTAAGTATTCAATAAGGGCCAAGTAAGCCAATACTATACACCAATACTGGAAGAAAATTCATTTTAAGAAATTGATAGCGTAATTATCGTGCAGGATTTTATTTAATTCTGTATATTTTATTTGAATACATTATACTATACACGTTTATTTTATTTGATAATGTTTATTTTATTTAGATATATTATACACGCATATTTTATTTGATTATGTATTTTTTATTTAGATACATTATACATGTTTATTTTATTTGATAATGTATATTTTATTTAGATACATTATGCACGTACGTTTTATTTGATAAAGGATATTTTATCCACGTATATTTTATTTCATTATATACACTTTATTTAGATACATTATGCACGTATATTTCATTTGATAATATATATTTCATCTGAAAACGTATATTTTATTTAGATACAGTATACACGTTTATTTTATTGGATAATATATATTTTATTATGATACATTATACACGTATACTTTATTTTAATATATTTTGCATATATGTTTTGGCCGCCTATGTGGTCTAGTGGTTCAAATGTCTCGACCACTAAACCGAAGGTCGCGAGTTCGACCTCCGTAGAAGCATATTTGTATTCGTTCTGCGAGTTTCGAAAGGCACGTTATAAGTGAGTATATATAACGAAATGACCGAATAACGGCGATAGGGCTCACCACCCATCGCTTTCCATCATGGAACATAGTAATCGTCGGTGAGATGTGGGTGTACGCGTGTTGCCTGTTTCAGTGACAGTCCACACTCGGAAACACGTCTAACACTCCCTAGGTATATACATATGTCATTATTTCTTTTGTATGTTTAGCACCCAAATTTTTGGGGTTCCATAGTACGTAAGAGGTACAAAAAGAACCTTTATGGTGAGAGTCGTCAGTCCGTCCGTCCGTCAGTCCGTCCATCCGTCCGTCCGTATGTCACAGCCTCATAACTTTAGCACCGTTAAAGATAAAGACTTGAAATTTTCCATAAAAATAGAATTCACTTGCTTACATAACACGGTACAAAAAAATAAAAAATTTGAAATTGTTCAAAATATTTCCAATACAAAAGTGAGAAAAAAAATCTTAAATATACAATATGGGTATAAAATTGTAGATATTAAAAAGCTGATTGTAAAAATATTTAGTTTTATTACTTTGAAAAACCCCAAAAAAATGCATGTCCCCCCCCCTTATTTTCGAAACCGGTTTACCGAAAAATATGGAAAAAATGACAATTACAGGTCTTATGGCCAAATACAGGAAAACTATACCGATTAAAAAATAGTTGTAACAAATGAAAAAAAAAAAACAATGAAAGAAATATTTTATAAAAATAAAATATGGGTATTAAATTGTAGATATTAAAGAGCTGATTACAAAAATGCATACTTTTATTATATTTACTGGCACTGATTTCGAGAAATCTTTGAAAAACCACAAAGAATGTATGTCCCCCCCATATTTCCGAAACTAGTGGACCGAAATATATGGAAAAATAACGATTATAGGTCATAACTGGCCAATTACAGGAAAAATATAGCAATAAAAAAAAAGATGATAACAAATGAGAAATACAAAAAAAAAAAATATAAATACAATATGGGTATCAAATTGTAGATGCTACAGAGTTGATTATAAAAATATATATACTTTTATTGTATTTACTGGCACTTATTTCGAGAAATCTTTGAAAAACCACAAAAAATGCATGTCCCCCTTTATTTCCGAAACTAATGAACCGAAAAATATGAAAAAAATCATGGTAATTTAGGATTACGTAAAGATTACAGGAAAATATAGTGGGTGGGAAATTCACGATACAAAATGACAAAATTAAATTTTTCATCCACGACATTAATTTCGAGTACGGTATAAAAATATTTGTGTCTCTCTTTTGTGTTACAATCAATTCTATTTTTAGTAATCACAAACTGTTATGGACAAGATTTAAATACCTTCTTCCTGACTGTTCCCAAAACTGTGGAATTACGGAACCCTAGGTATACAAGCCTGACTTGTACTTGGCCGGTTTTTTCCTACTCGACTGATCGCCGTGCGCGAAAGTACTCCGGAAGAGTCCTGATGAGATGATGATGAGTCATAATCTCATCGAAAGCTCGACCTGTACAGAGTTAAAAACTGAGTCCTATCAGTTTTGAAATATTACCAGCTTTTTCCTACCCTATAATATTATGTGCACAACTTCGTACACTGAATGAAAAAGTCAAAAACCCGTCGCAAAATGTATAAAATAGTAAAGGCCATCATTCACTTAGCAGGACGCATCATACAGCGCGGTACTGCAGTGGGCCGCTGATGCACCCCGGTGATCATTCTTCATTTGTCGTCCCCTCCCTTCGCCCCCCCTCGCTCCATCATTGGAGTGACCGCGAAGATGGCCCTACATTTTGTACAATATTTATACGTGTGTTGTGGGGATAATTGAGAATTCTTCGTTCCTTACCCTCTCCCTGTTGTTCAGGGGGCTATTGAGGATTGTCCGTAAAGATGTGGCCATCTTAGATTTTATATTGATTGCATTTTGTACGGTACATAGTTTGTCGTTTCTTCTACTTCAAGATTCACTGACAGGCAATAGGAAATGATATAACGCGCTCTACTGAGCATACTAAAAAGAAAAAATATTTGGCCAAACGAACTTACCTGCGTAAACGAAGTACCTTTTCAGTTTTCCTTATTAATTTTAAATACCTAGGCACAAACGGGACCCTATTACGAAGACTCCGCTGTCCGTCGGTCTGTCACCAGGCTGTATATCTCATGAACCGTGATTGCAACATTAAAAAAAACTTATTGTAAACTAAAATTAGACGGTTAATTTTTTTTCAGATGATGTATTTCTGTTGCCGCTATAATAACAAATACTAAAAACGGCCAAGTGCGAGTCAGATCCGATTTTTTTGCCGTTTTTATAGATAATGGTACGGAGCCCTTCGTGGGCGAGTCCGATTTTTTATTTTCAATATATTTCGCCCCACTTAGGTTCGTTGTCAATATATTAAGTAGACTGACGACGAACCCAAGTGGGTCGAAATATATTAAAAAATATTCGTTATTTATATTATTTATTCGTATGTTATAATACTTATTAGTGTATATATTTATTCAAAACAAAAATAAAAGCTAACGTATAAAAAACCTTTGTATGTATTTATAGTTGCCAAAATGATTATTATGTAGAAATATTTCATTTTTCAATTCGGAAGGATTTGACAGTTTTCTTGAATTGTAATTTATCTGACAAATTCACTTACGAAGATTTGTTTCCTACTTTTGAGCCGTGTAGTGGGGTTCTAATTTCTTATTTACTTTTTGGGTTCCGTACCTCAAAATGGAAAAACCGGCCAAGTTCGAGTCGGACTCGCGCACGAAGGGTTCCGTACCGTTGTCTATAAAAACTGCAAAAAAATCTAGTCTATTGTATGGGAGTGCGTCGGTCCGACTATTACTTGGCTGGTTTTAGTATTTGTTGTTATAGCGGCAACATAAATACATCAACTGTGAAAAAAATTAACTGTCTAATTTTAGTTTAGAATAAGTTTTTTTTAATATTGCAATCACGGTTCATGAGATATACAGCCTGGTGACAGACGGACGGACGGACGGATGGACGGACGGACAGCGGAGTCTTAGTAATAGGGTCCCGTTGGTTACCCTTTGGGTACGGAACCCTAAAAATGGAATCTTATTATATTATAGTAGGTATATACAGAAAAGAATGAAAAAAAAAATTAAGATATATTTCGGGTCCTACTGGGCCCGGCATCAGTTGATATAATAATGGCATATTTACAATGATATGATAGCACATAAAAATGGAATCCTTATATGTGGGCTATAAAAGTAAATGTGTCACTGTCCAGGCTTCCAAGCTTTGTTGTCTGTCTGTCTGGCTGTTAGTGTGTCAAGACTCAAGACCCCCTTAGACTCCGTTAGAGATATCGTGTTGAAACTAATACCTCCTACAGAATTAAGTCTACGACCCCATAGTGCTGTTAAAAAATTAGGTGTTTAATTTAACGCGAAAAAAAGTTATTGTTGTTACGTAATCAATTTCATACAAATTTGGCTTACCATGAAAACCTATAGAGTACTTCCAGCTGACTTAGAAACCTGAGTTATTGCTGTTACGTAATCAATTTCATACAAATTGGCTTACCATGAAAACCTATAGAGTACTTCCAGCTGACTTAGAAACCTGAGTTATTGCTGTTACGTAATCAATTTCATACAAATTGGCTTACCATGAAAACCTATAGAGTACTTCCAGCTGACTTAGAAACCTGAGTTATTGCTGTTACGTAATCAATTTCATACAAATTGGCTTACCATGAAAACCTATAGAGTACTTCCAGCTGACTTAGAAACCTGAGTTATTGCTGTTACGTAATCAATTTCATACAAATTGGCTTACCATGAAAACCTATAGAGTACTTCCAGCTGACTTAGAAACCTGAGTTATTGCTGTTACGTAATCAATTTCATACAAATTGGCTTACCATGAAAACCTATAGAGTACTTCCAGCTGACTTAGAAACCTGAGTTATTGCTGTTACGTAATCAATTTCATACAAATTGGCTTACCATGAAAACCTATAGAGTACTTCCAGCTGACTTAGAAACCTGAGTTATTGCTGTTACGTAATCAATTTCATACAAATTGGCTTACCATGAAAACCTATAGAGTACTTCCAGCTGACTTAGAAACCTGAGTTATTGCTGTTACGTAATCAATTTCATACAAATTGGCTTACCATGAAAACCTATAGAGTACTTCCAGCTGACTTAGAAACCTGAGTTATTGCTGTTACGTAATCAATTTCATACAAATTGGCTTACCATGAAAACCTATAGAGTACTTCCAGCTGACTTAGAAACCTGAGTTATTGCTGTTACGTAATCAATTTCATACAAATTGGCTTACCATGAAAACCTATAGAGTACTTCCAGCTGACTTAGAAACCTGAGTTATTGCTGTTACGTAATAAATTTCATACAAATTGGCTTACCATGAAAACCTATAGAGTACTTCCAGCTGACTTAGAAACCTGAGTTATTGCTGTTACGTAATCAATTTCATACAAATTGGCTTACCATGAAAACCTATAGAGTACTTCCAGCTGACTTAGAAACCTGACTTATTGCTGTTACGTAATCAATTTCATACAAATTGGCTTACCATGAAAACCTATAGAGTACTTCCAGCTGACTTAGAAACCTGAGTTATTGCTGTTACGTAATCAATTTCATACAAATTGGCTTACCATGAAAACCTATAGAGTACTTCCAGCTGACTTAGAAACCTGAGTTATTGCTGTTACGTACTCAATTTCATACAAATTGGCTTACCATGAAAACCTATAGAGTACTTCCAGCTGACTTAGAAACTTGAGTTATTGCTGTTACGTAATCAATTTCATACAAATTGGCTTACCATGAAAACCTATAGAGTACTTCCAGCTGACTTAGAAACCTGAGTTATTGCTGTTACGTAATCAATTTCATACAAATTGGCTTACCATGAAAACCTATAGAGTACTTCCAGCTGACTTAGAAACCTGAGTTATTGCTGTTACGTAATCAATTTCATACAAATTGGCTTACCATGAAAACCTATAGAGTACTTCCAGCTGACTTAGAAACTTGAGTTATTGCTGTTACGTAATCAATTTCATACAAATTGGCTTACCATGAAAACCTATAGAGTACTTCCAGCTGACTTAGAAACCTGAGTTATTGCTGTTACGTAATCAATTTCATACAAATTGGCTTACCATGAAAACCTATAGAGTACTTCCAGCTGACTTAGAAACCTGAGTTATTGCTGTTACGTAATCAATTTCATACAAATTGGCTTACCATTAAAACCTATAGAGTACTTCCAGCTGACTTAGAAACTTGAGTTATTGCTGTTACGTAATCAATTTTATACAAATTGGCTTACCATGAAAACCTATAGAGTACTTCCAGCTGACTTAGAAACCTGAGTTATTGCTGTTACGTAATCAATTTCATACAAATTGGCTTACCATGAAAACCTATAGAGTACTTCCAGCTGACTTAGAAACCTGAGTTATTGCTGTTACGTAATCAATTTCATACAAATTGGCTTACCATGAAAACCTATAGAGTACTTCCAGCTGACTTAGAAACTTGAGTTATTGCTGTTACGTAATCAATTTCATACAAATTGGCTTACCATGAAAACCTATAGAGTACTTCCAGCTGACTTAGAAACCTGAGTTATTGCTGTTACGTAATCAATTTCATACAAATTGGCTTACCATGAAAACCTATAGAGTACTTCCAGCTGACTTAGAAACTTGAGTTATTGCTGTTACGTAATCAATTTCATACAAATTGGCTTACCATGAAAACCTATAGAGTACTTCCAGCTGACTTAGAAACTTGAGTTATTGCTGTTACGTAATCAATTTCATACAAATTGGCTTACCATGAAAACCTATAGAGTACTTCCAGCTGACTTAGAAACCTGAGTTATTGCTGTTACGTAATCAATTTCATACAAATTGGCTTACCATGAAAACCTATAGAGTACTTCCAGCTGACTTAGAAACCTGAGTTATTGCTGTTACGTAATCAATTTCATACAAATTGGCTTACCATGAAAACCTATAGAGTACTTCCAGCTGACTTAGAAACTTGAGTTATTGCTGTTACGTAATCAATTTCATACAAATTGGCTTACCATGAAAACCTATAGAGTACTTCCAGCTGACTTAGAAACTTGAGTTATTGCTGTTACGTAATCAATTTCATACAAATTGGCTTACCATGAAAACCTATAGAGTACTTCCAGCTGACTTAGAAACTTGAGTTATTGCTGTTACGTAATCAATTTCATACAAATTGGCTTACCATGAAAACCTATAGAGTACTTCCAGCTGACTTAGAAACTTGAGTTATTGCTGTTACGTAATCAATTTCATACAAATTGGCTTACCATGAAAACCTATAGAGTACTTCCAGCTGACTTAGAAACTTGAGTTATTGCTGTTACGTAATCAATTTCATACAAATTGGCTTACCATGAAAACCTATAGAGTACTTCCAGCTGACTTAGAAACCTGAAATTCTATTCACAATCAGGTCTAATAAGCACACGCCTAGAAAAAAATATGAAAATTAACGATATTTAATTATTCAAGAACAAATAATTAACCAACTATATTAAAGTTTAATAGATCGTATATAAGTGTCAAGTTAGTTTGGTAGTTTAAAACTGCTCGTAGTATACGTTTGCGTTTAAAACGGTATGTACGGAACCTTCAGGGCACGAGTCCTGTTCGCACTTGACCAGTTTTTTATTTTACTTCTGATAAAGAGTCTTCAAATGTCTATACGAATTACAATTTCGGGAAATTAGACCTTAGCTTTCAAGAAGATTTCCTCATACAATAGCCAAACCATGTAGAAAAATTACTGTCATTATTCTCAACGTTTTCGCGTCGCCCATTCCATCTCAGTGAATTTAACCGCCAAAATTTTCCTTGCCATTTGTTTCCATCGTGCAAGATCTTTCCGTATTTCGCTTTTAATATATGTGCCCGGAATACCGAGGCCATATATTACAGCAACCTCCGGCAGACCGGACATAACAGTCCTCGATTTGCTATAATATCAGTCGTGCGTCCTTGTCAGGGCGGGCGGCGGTCAGTGAGCGGGAGCGAGCGGGCGGCTTCAGGAGGGGGGTGGGGAGTACGTGCCGCGTATAATAAGCATTTCATGCAAGGGGTGCGGGCGCGGGGTCCGGAGGCTACGTAGGTACCTATTTTCCGTAAGTCGTGTACCTAACCGGACCGTACATTATGAGCTGAGGGTCAGCGCGTCTCGTGCGCCATCTCTGTCACGCTCGCGGCGACCTCGCAACTCGGGTATAATTTCGTGTGATATATCGAACGTCGGGTCGCCTCTGACAGACCTCTATGAAAATCGTATTATGTCGGAGCACTTTGCATGCGGGGGTGGCATTTAGACGGAAAATTATAGCGTCCGTCCGCGCTCGCCTCATCGTCGTTGGCACTCCCCGGAATAAATATTAAGCTTCTAGTCGTGTAGTCGTTTCATTAATGTATGTAGAAGAGGTACTTCTGACATAGTATAAAAGGATATATTATTCTCGTAGTGGTCGCTATAGCGCTGAATTCATCTTCTATCTGTACGATTTATACACGAGGAGGCCGTAAAACGAACAATAAAAACCCAAAACAGCAATAAATTTAGAGCAATAGACGCAAAGGTTCGAGCGCGTCTTATCAATTCCCTCCACGCGAGGGTTCGATTCGCACAATAAACTTATGACGTAAGTTTCCTTCCGCCCTTTCAGCCCTAGAAGCCTAGCTCCCTTCACTGAGACCTAAACATACTGTAAAGAAAGTTTGTCCCGTTGAAGCTTTGAATTATTTAGACAGTAGGAAATTTAGTTACATGTAAACATCTAAAGAGGAAATTTTGTTTACAAGCAATCAACACTTAGTGGACAATTTGAGTGAGGGTCAGTTTGGGAGACAGGTAGAGCAAATAGTGGACAAGTCCTCAGCAAGAAGGGTCACCTTAAGAAGGGACTGCGGCCGGAGTGCACGCCGCAAGGTGTTCTTTATGAATTAACAATGTCCCTAAAAGTAACACAGCTTTAGTGGACACTAAGCGCATCAACATTAATAATACAATTTCAAATTGTAGCAAAGCATCTTTATTGTTCTGCAATCGCATGCATACTTAACTAATCCGAGCTCTGTACAAATCGATTGTTGTAAAAGAAACAGCGAGTTGACTCTTACTAATTGATAGAAAAGTCCCTGCGTAGCTACGTAGTCCTATAGTGGTCTTAATAATTCCGTAGCGGTAGCGGGCGGGCGCGGGCGGTGTGGCGGAGCGGGCGGCGGAGCGTCGGGCGCACTTACAGCCACGATTCATTACCGCACCGTCTGCCCCGACGGAGATCTACGATATAGCTCCCTGATTGACCCCGCATTAAAAATTACATACAAACACAGGAAACAGAGGCTAATAACGCTTTGCTTTCTTTGTTTCGACTTGCACTCGAACAGATTAGAGCTAGCTCATTCCATCGATCGTGGTCGGCGTCCATTCATAACGTAATCGCTTCAGCCTCGGGCAGACCTGTTTAATGGCTCTTTTGATTCGTTAGGTTAATTCTGGAGGGTTCTTGCCGCAGCGGTCGGCGAGGATCGTATAAATATGTCTCAAAGAGTTAAGTGGGGAGGCCGGGTCCAACGTTTGCTCTTCCACTAGTGTTGTTGCACCACTTATTACACACAAAGTTCCGTTAAAGTTTTCTCGGCTCTCGAGCGCTAGTTTAATTTACTCAATAGTGTAAATAAACCGGACGGACTCAGAAGTTTTGCGGTGTGGGCGTCGTGTGGCCGCCCGGAGCGGAGTCGGGTGTGGTTGCGCGATAATAACGCGCTACCACTCCCGACTTCCTTATTAATCGAGAACGACAAATTTTAACGACAAGAATTAATGAATCTCGTTACACGGGTTAATCCCCCGGTCGTAAAGTGTTCGGAGGCTGCTGAGGTGTGCGGGGGGAGCGACCACACACCTTCGCAACACTACCTCTTTGTGGATCAGAGAAAGATATTAGGTACCAGTCACTATCACATGGGTTGTTTAGATATACCTAGCTATGAATAACTACTACAATAAAAACTCTATGGATTTGAATAAAGTTTTTTTACCGAGCAATATATGCCTATCAGTGATGAAAAAACATAACCTGCCATGAGAATTATTTGTTGAGTTAGACAAACACCTAGATAAAAGTTCTAATGTCTGGGACGTAAAATAACCGTCAAAGCTTGCCTGCATGAGATGCATCTTGAATGTTACGAGCGCATAGAATGTTATTGGCTAAGAAAGTCTGTTCACTGTAACTCTGTAGAATATCTCTGACCAAATCTACGACAAAAAATGCAGTAACTTCGGTTCTGAACACATTAAAAAAGCGGTCGGTGTGAGTAGTTGAAGGTTAAAACATATTAACATTTTACGTTTCAAACGTTCATTATGAAGACAGCTCCAGCGCGGAGCCGTATAGAGATGTAAAGCATTAGGCGCTAAGCGCAGCCTCAAAGCCAGTATAAGACTGATTATAGCGATCCGCAATTTCTCCCCACGATAGGGGGCGCCAGCGAAAACTAGCGAGTTTTCCACCGCGCTATTACGCGGTCGCTTTTACATTTGTCCTTATAATGGAAAATGTGCTACTAATTAATTTAAAGCGAAACTCATTTATGTTGAAATGCGTGTCTATTAAGCGATGATGGGCTCAACGTTTCTTGGGTCTACTCTTACAAACGTTTAATTGTTTGTAGATAACTGGATTAAACCGGTTACGCTTTTCGCTTGTGTTTTCGATTCACTGTGACGAGAAGACTTATGTGGAAGAAATTATAGGTGGTCCGCTTACAAGCCATCACCCCATTAAGAGAGCGACCTCGTTCTGAGTAAGACTAATCAAATAACAGGCCCCCTGCTGGGTGGCCCCCTCAGCCCCTTCGGCCCCCTGGCGGCCCGTGGCCAGCGGTCATCTCTCTTATCGATTGTGGTGGAATTTGTGCACCGACGCGATGCTTCCCGACAATGTTTCATGTCTGATGCTATCTGAGGTACAAAGGAACAGTTACAATTCTGGCTTTCAACTTAAATGATTTGAGAGCATATTTTTATTTCGATGCTAGAATTTGCTTTAAAGTAAAAAATAATGTTAATATTTACTTAGCGCCTTCTATTGGATTAATACCGGTGCATTTGCAGATTTGCGCTCTGAATGCATCGTTGCACCAGGCGTTGCAGACTTGCAGTTGCACGTGTTAGGTAATATTTTAACCTTATTTCATATACCTATACATTTGAGTAAGAAAAGTAACAAATGCAAGAAAGTAATATGACAGGAAATGTTCCAGCAAAAACATGAATGTGAAAAATCAGCCAAGTTTTCTTTTAATTTGATTTCTATGCTTTGCGAAATTCAAAACAAAAGTTGTCGTCTGTACCTACATAGTATGGATTACAAAATGTTCTTTAATTATCTCGCATTTCACAGTCCCTACTCGGAAACATCTCTGACACTCCTTCAGGTATGTCGTAACGATGTATTGTATTTAAGTATTAGTACATAATTACTTATTATTAGTTTCAAAACAGTAAGATCTTGCCCCAACAAAAAAAAAAACAGCTGAAAACTTTAAACATTTCTCTTCATACTTTACGACCATCAAACAGTTTCTTTATAGAGCACGGTGCGTCGTTATCGGCCCCTGTTATCTCTAAATAGTTAAATGTTCATTAATTTTTTTATACAATTAAGGTTCTAAACGTCTAAGCTATATTTAAAATTTAAACTTTTATGGTTTTAGTTAAGCTTGAACTCTTTACATATCAAATTACTACATCTAATCGAATAAATAAAATAAAATATGTACTTATCTATATCTATACTGATAATAAAGTAGTTAAATATGGTCCCAAAAACACGCTAGTTCTGAATCCCACTAAATCAAAATTCATGATACTCGGTTCAGTAAACAAATCTAAAAAATCACAAATTTGACTACATATGTCTCTATTAGTGGAGAAAACATAGAGCGTGTTGAAGAAGGACGTCATTTAGAGGTTTTCAAGGACAGCAACCTGCGCTTTCAGAATCATGTTTTGACTATGGTTAAAAATAGTTTTTACAGATTAAAAGTCATGTACGAAATTCGTGAATTCCTTACTGTGGACTTACGTATTCAGTTGTGTGAGTCCCTTATTCTTTCAAGACTCAATTATGCGGATCCAGTTTATGCTCCATGTCTGCTGGGTAGAACAATTAAACTTATTCAAAGGGTTCAAAATACGTGCGCGAGATTTTGCTTTTCTATTCCACCTAGGACACACGCAACTCCCTTTTTAAATGCATCCAACTTGCTAAAACTGGAAGCACACAGGCATCTCCATTTGGCTACGTTGCTATTTGGTGTCGTGAAAACCGGGTCTCCTGACTATATGATGAAAAAAAATGACCTGGTCTTCTGATTAGTCTGAATACAATACTCATACTCATGCATCCCTGTACCTTTTGTCCATGCCTCGGCACCACACTGCTGCATTTCGTGGCAGCTTCAGATACGCTGCTACGAAATGCTGGAACAACCTGATTCAACCTGCAACCTGCAACTTGAAACATATCACTACCTTTGGAACAAAATACAAAAATGTTTTGTTAAATGGACAAAAGGATCAAAATTTGTTTTATCTATCTACATCTACACTATCTACACTATTATATAAAGAGGAAAGATTTGTTTGTATGTTTGAGGTAATCTTTGGAACTACTGAACCGATTCTAAAAATTCTTTCTTTTGTAAAAAGCTACACTATTGTTGAGTAACATAGGCCATATTTAATTTTAATACAACGATCCTGACACACCTCTTGCTACTATTAAGTTTGGAAAAGTTACCCGATTCCAAAAATGTTTTCTTTTGTAAAAGGCTACGCTATTGATAATAATACCCTATTTAATTTTAATACCACGATCCTGACACACCTCTTGCTTTTGTATGTTTGAGGTAATCTTTAGAACTACTTAACCGATTCTAAAAATTCTTTCTTTTGTAAAAAGCTACACTATTGTTGAGTAACATAGGCCATATTAAATTTTAATACAATGATCCTGACACACCTCTTGCTAATATTAAGCTTGAAAAAGTTACCCGATTCCAAAAATGTTTTCTTTTGTAAAAGGCTACACTATTGATGAGTAACATAGGCTATATTTAATTTTAATACAACGATCCTGACACACCTCTTGCTTTTGTTTGTTTGAGGTAATCTTTGGAACTACAGAACCGATTCTAAAAATTCTTTCTTTTGTAAAAAGCTTCACTATTTTTGAGTAACATAATCTACATCGACATCTAGACTATTATATAAAGAGGAAAGATTTGTTTGTTTGTTTGTATGTTTGAGGTAAACTTTGGAACCACTGAAAGATTTTAAAAATTCTTTCTTTTATAAAAAGCTATACTATTGCTGAGTAACATAGGCTATATTTTATTTTAATAAAAGTAAGTTTTCAGTTTGAAAATTCAATATTTGTGAACCATATCGGGAGAAAAAATGCTACTTAACTGCTTTATCGGCGTTCCTTGAACAAATGGTTAGTTATACGTGATGAAACCGGTTGTTTTTACATACGGGAAAACTGTATCAGTTTAATCTGACTAATGATTTCCATCTACAACGATCCTGACACACCTCTTGCTAATATTAAGCTTGAAAAAGTAACTACAGCCAGGTTTAAGCATAGATAGATTAAATACTATGGTTTAAGTAATGATTTGTTCATTTGACTACAGATTTACATCTACAACGATCCAGACACACCCTTTGCTAATATTTAGCTTGAAAAAGTGATTACAGCCAGGTTTATGTATTGATTTTTTCCCATACGAGAAAACTGTATGAGTTTAATCTGACTACAGATTTAGATCTTCAACGATCCTGACACACTTCTTGGCACTTTGGTAAAACATGGTGACCTGGGTCTGATGATGGGACTGGAAGATGGGTACGGGATCTCCTCAACGGACAACAGCAGACCCTTCGAGTTTGGGCTTATTTGATTGTTCTTTATTAGCACTTTGGTATAACATGGTGACCAGGGTCTGATGATGGTACTGAAAGATGGGTACAGGATCTCCTCAACGGACAACAGCAGACTCTTCGAGTTTGGGCTTATTTGATTGGTCATTATTAGCACTTTGGTAAAACATGGAAACCAGGGTCTGATGATGGGACTGGAAGATGAATACCGTATCTCCTCAACGGACAACAGCAGATCCTTCGAGTTTGGGCTTATTTAATTGGTCTTTATTATCACTTTGGTAAAACATGGTGACCAGGGTTTGATGATGGGACTGGAAGATAGGTACGGAATCTCCTCAACGGACAACAGCAGACCCTTTGAGTTTGGGCTTATTTGATTGGTTTTTATTAGCACTTTGGTAAAACATGGAAACCAGGGTCTGATGATGGGACTGAAAGATGGGTACAGGATGTCCTCAACGGACAACAGCAGACTCTTCGAGTTTGGGCTTATTTGATTGGTCTTTATTATCACTTTGGTAAAACATGGTGACCAGGGTCCGATGATGGGACTGGAAGATAGGTACAGGATCTCCTCAACGGACAACAGCAGACCCTTTGAGTTTGGGCTTATTTGATTGGTCTTTATTATCACTTTGGTAAAACATGGTGACCAGGGTGTGATGATGGGACTGGAAGATAGGTATGGGATCTCTTCAACGGACAACAGCAGACCCTTTGAGTTTGGGCTTATTTGATTGGTTTTTATTAGCACTTTGGTCAAACATGGAGACCAGGGTCTGATGATGGGACTAGAAGATGAGTACGGGATCTCCTCAACGGACAACAGCAGACTCTTCGAGTTTAGGCTTATTTGATTGGTCTTTATTAGCGCTTTGCTTAAACATAGTGTCCATTGCATATAGTCGTTCAAAAAATAAAATTATTTTGTTTTCCTTATTTCCACGAAAATCTCATCGACACGGGCGGAGCCGCGGGCAAAAACTAGTCTTTAATAAATTTAGAAACAACTTATCCAATATTTGTTGCCCAACCTTGTTTTTTGATTCCACCAACAAACTTTTGCCCTCGTGTTAAAGTAATCGGCTCCATAACATTTTCTTTCTTGTTATATCTTTTATAATTCCACCCTCCTTAATTTGTACAATTTCTTATTTTTTCGTTAAATACCTACATTTAACACATATTTGGTCACCGTTCCTTAAAACTGTTGTTGAATTATTATTATTTATTCATTTGTTTATATATTTTTGTACACGTTTCCACAACTGCGAGTCACTCACACACTCCATGGCTGCAACAGAATTCCAGCGTTGTGTCGGGATGATTACCTATGCCAACACAGCATGCTGAGTTGCGACTATTTTGGTAGCACCAAATACTTTTATTTAGATTTAGTTTGTAGTAGTCTTACGTTTATTTATGTACCTCTTATTCTTTAATTACTTTTTAAAATTTTTGTTTGTTACCAATTAAATTTATTTTCTTTCTTTCTTTCTAAAAAAGTCGTGTCTGTGCATTGAATATTTTCGCGAAATTTTAATTAAAATGGGTTAATAGTTTTGTAAGGCCAAAACCACAATATTTAGAATTTTCGTCTATCCGTTTGTCTGTATGTACGAGATGTTCCGTTTTAACTCGAGAACCACTCAACGGATTAGGATGTGTTTTTTCATTATCATCGAAGTGATCCTGGTCAACACAAAGGCTATAAGGGATGTTCTTAAAAAAACGCCTAAGCCCAAAACGGGATAAAGATTAAATAAACGCGGGCGGAGCCGCGGGGAGAGGCTATAGTTAGTAATAAATTCTTTCATTCAATAATCCATTCGTTCTTGTATGTATCAAACGTGGTTAAAACCTGTGCATTGCAGTCGCCGCCGGCTTTTTAATAACTTGGCTACTACATTTGCGTGTTTAGATTGTGGAGTTTATTAAACGTCAGAAACACAAAGCTAATCGGCCAATTTTTATTCAGCCTCTGTCAATTATTAAGTCTAGAGTTCTGACCAAAACAGAGATAGTTGACTGAGTACAATAGACCCCGTATATTGCTACGGGGTGGTTGCATGGAGGGTAACGTAGTTATATAGAACTGTTCTGCAGGATGCCTCACTCGATTCCACATGAATATTTATGCGTCACTGCAACGCGAACAAGATATCTATACTTCAGTATAGCCTCATAGTTATACATATGTAGGTCAATTGATCAGGCTATCTGTCTGAATCAAATCAATAATGAAGACCTACTGAAGAATTTATTTAAGAATTAATTATGTGGATTATTCTTATTCTTTAATGTAAACAAAAAGGTAAACAAACTTTGTGTTTAAAGATATTTACAGTGGCAAGCTTGTCTCTCCAAAATATTTCCTAAAGGCTTCATTTTTGGCTATTACCCTCACTATTGCTTTTACTCTATTAGTTAATACTTTAAAACAAACCAAAAATATTGATTAATTTTATACTGGAATAAAAATACATACATATACTCACGCCTGTCTCCCAGAGGGGTAGGCTGACACACCTCTTTTGCTTCTTCTACATCAATCAATCTAGTCATACAAGCTCTTCTATTCCGGGTACTTTTTACTTTGCCCTTCTTCAGTATGTCGCCGGTTTGGTCGGCATACGTCCTTATACTGAAATATTGTAATAATATATCAATATACATATATAATTATTATTGAGTAGAAATTCTGTAAATGTGATAATTATAAATATTTTGAAGTCTGTACGCCTGAAGAGGCAGATTTTTGTTGGTTAAGACATATATAATTTTAATTTTGTACCAAAAATCTTACAAAAAAGTCTTGCAAATTAATATTTAAATCTTGAAAGTGAACCCTTTAAGTACGAAAGGTGTTATTTCAAATAGTTCAGTTGACTGATGACGGCTAACTAAGGCCCGAACAATAACAACAATACAACTTTATTTGTAGGTACACCAAAAAAGGAAACAAAAAAATATTACACGCAATAGGCCCGAAATAAATTTCAAGTTCAAGTTTTCTTTTAGATATATATGTACATATGTTTAAAGTTACATTATATTCTACAAAGTAAAATTATACAAGCACATGTGGCCCTAATATGCCTCTCTATAATATTACTACACAAGTTTATAAATACGTTTACATAAATAAAAATCGGTCAAGTATGACTAGGACTCTCGCACCCTCTGGGTTCTGTACCATTCAAATAAATTAAATAACATATATTCTTTGTTGACTTATTTGGTCTTTCATATACAGAAATAAGTGGCAATAGCTCAGGGGTAGAACGCTGGCCTCCCAATCTTTGAGATCCAGGTTCGATCCCCGGCCGGGCATGCACCGATGAGTTTTTTGTAATTTTATATGCAGAGTATTTAATACTTACCACTTGCTGAATGGTGAAGGAAAACATCGCAAGGAAACCTGCATGCCCTAAAAAGCGTGTATTTGTGCCCGAAGAACGGCGATAGGGCTCACCACCCATCACGTTGGGACGTAAAAATCGTCGGTGAAACGTGGTTCTGCCACGTGTCTCTGTGCTCTGACACCCCTTCGGGGATTCACGTCGTGACGATATATATATTTTATTTCATTTTAATGTACAGAAATTCCAAATTCCTAACTGGTTTAGTTTTATAGTCTGAAACGGACAACTTTGATTTTTGGCCCCGTTTCTTTCTTTTTGAAGACAAAAAGTATTTAAACAAAAGTACTCTTCTTAATGTCAGCGTAAAAAAATCGGCTTTGGGTCAACATTCCACAATATCCAAATTTTAAATATATAACTCTAACTATGCATATTTAAATAGGTATGTTATTCAAAAATATCATAATCAAAAAATATCATAAGCTTGGAATTTATATAAAACAATACCGAGAATGTGTATTTCGGTACTCTATATGCTGCGACGACGACGTACAAAAACAGTTCGACATACGCATATATCTAGCTACCCATGTATGTTTATAAGCAGGTTAAATTGAAAAAGAATAATATGGAATAATATCGATCGTCGTAGTTTTGGCCACAGTTTTAGCTACAAACTCGCTAGTCAAATTGAAGAGAAAATTCAGCAAATCTATCCGTAGTGTGTGCCTACCGTGCGGGTAGACTCCGTCACGGCCATGTAATTCTAATGAGTATTAGTGTCCTATATCTCGTCCACTGTGCGGCGATTAGCTCGGTGTGCCGTCGGATGTACGCTGCACGTCTACTGTGCACTGTTATTTCACCAGCGAATTTAGATTTTGTGCACTGATTGCCATTTTCTGTCATGTTTCGCTCAAAATGACGGAATAAGCGAATGTGTCGGTTGTTATTCCTATTGAATTGGTTGAAGTGAAGCTTAACCTCAGGTGGACACAAAAGTTAACGAAATTTCATATCTACTTATTTCTAAAGCAAGTTGAACGAATTCATTGTTATAAGAATTATATAAAACGTTAATACGAAAAATAAGTAAAAGCAGCAATAAGTTAGGTCAAAGAAAAGTTAATAAAGTCATTATGTCATAGTTGCACTAAATATTATTTAAGTGACTTGTTCACGCAACGATTGAGGTGAGTTTCACAATAGGCAGCACGATTTTCCTAACCCCAATGGCTAATTATGTACAGGTGGAGATTTATACTTTATCTACGACCATCAAAAATATCGTCTCCGCGTGACATTATTTACGTAATGTAAAATATGTATAATCTTTTCAACTAACAATTTAATTAAAAATTAGAATAAGAAAACGCGGGATTCTTTTTAACAAATTTGACCCTGTAAGGTAAGACAAGGATCTTTTCAGTCTAATTGATAGACATTTATTTAATAAAAATGTTCTGTAGGAACATTTGAGGCTGTATGGCAGAGATACTCTTTGCCTAACCCAAATCAAAAGAAGAAAAATTAGTCGCTGATTGGATACCTAAGTGAAGATTATTATAATACAATATATATATATTTCAAAATGCAGAAATAATATCTAAAAAAAACCAACTAAAGATTATGTGTAAAATAAAATATATATATTTTTTTGGTTTTACGAACCAACAGAATCTGCTAAGATATGTCAATACTTTTTTTTATTTTAAAACAAAACAAGAAATCAAATACCATTGTGTCGCCAACAATAAATCAATAAATCAACATACTCAAATTATGTTGTTTCGTAATTAGTGGAAAATGTGCTACGGCATAGCCCGTAGTCGGCACGGGGATCTAGATCGTAGCGACTATGTTCATCTGCCCGCCTACGCCGCTTCACTGGACTGTGAAAATGATTTTGATTTGACCCTTTGAAGGTTGTCTCCACCACAAAATTACATTCCCATCTGTGAATTTGCTCTTCTGTGTACATGGCACTCTATTATATAGACACCCTATTATAGGAAATGTACACCCATCTGTACAAATATTTCGTATATTTGTGAAGTTACTTAGTTTATTTGTTGAATATTTTTATAGTATTTTATTGCAGAAAGAGATACACTCCCGAAATTGAATATAATAGGCCCAATGTAATATGCATTGAGAATTTGGTAGAAATGCCATTTCCTATAATAAGGGTGATGAAAGCGAGCCGGAGTTTTATCAGAAAATGCGGCGGAGAAGACGATAATTTTATTCTGAGAGTATCTCTCTTACTGCTGATATATTCAACGGAATATTCCCATATGTGCGTAATTCTGCGGAATGGAAAAAAAGGTCGGTTTGAGGGGTGAAATATGTAAATTTATTGTCTTGGGCGGCTCTGAACCCAGAGCCCCGTCATACTCCAACACGTTGGATAAAGGAAATGTTAATGTTCCTCAATTTATGTGCGTTTCTATGATTTCGCTGAATCGAGTCTCCCATTTTCCCCTTTATAGCTGAGCCGAGAGCCTTTCGATTTCGATCTGAAGTGTTTTTAAAAGGTAACTTTTATATGGGATCGCTTACCTTGAGAGATATCTGGAGGGTACAATTTGTAAATGCAGCGCCATCGAATCTGAAAAAAAAGTTATTCTAAGTAGATCAATGAATCAATCAATATCAATAAATAAATAAAACAATTTGCAAAACAGTTTTAAGACAATTTAATTTCGCACATAAATGCACAAAGAAGATTAAGATAAGATAATTAATTTATCCTATTTGTGATTATATGGCGTGCTAATATTCCAAATACCTACAACGTTTATTATTTAACAAAATTTAAGAGACTTCAAAAGTTTAAGCAATTAGGTATTTTCTGTTTCTTTTCTTCTTTGATATTAACAATATTAGTATCTGAGTTAAAGTTTACGGAAAGTTTCACAAATTGACATAAAAATTGTAAACTTGCAGCAATTTATCGCGACAAAATCACCAACAATTGTTGACAAACCCTGCGTCACATTTCTATGACCGCGTCGACTAATTCACAAAGGCCAAATGTGACATAATACCGGCATAATTCAATGTTTTGCTCACCATATTGTATTTTATTTATGAGTTATGCTCTGTTGGATGCTCGGCCTCCCTCTTTGCCCCTCACGCAGAGGGTAACACCCTGATTCAGTGACCTTCGATTAAGAAAACAACGAGTTTCACATAAAACAATTGTGCCTTAAAGTTAACTTTTATTTAGAAAAATATAGATACAAGTATTTGTCATACACAGTATCCCGTACATTCCAACAATGTAGATTTAATCAGCTTGAAAAGCGGTTAATTTGCAACCCTCATAATTTTTCGTTTTGAATAAATACATATTTATTTTGATAATGTGATATTTAAAGATCGAAACAGATGAATAGACAAAAAATGACATTACATTATTTTTTTTGGCGAAAACTTGCGCTCCTTTATGTTGTAGAAAGTGTTAGAATCACGGTGATCTCCCCGTCAATGAGGGAGTTAGGGCGCTATGCTGCTGTCTCATCGTAGTAGCATGAACGGATGGTTAAATAGTACCAGTTAACTTCAACCACTACGCATCATTTTTAGGGGTCCCTCTATTATTGTTTTGTTGGTGTGCATGTCAATGTCTAGTTTTAAATACGTTTTTGTTAGAGTAAAGAATTTGTTTAACAATATTATTTGAAATATAACATTTAGGTTTGGTCTACCTAGATGGTTGTATATTAAAGAATACCTATGATCCTCCAAATTGGTCTAAAAGGAAAACCTTTGTTCGCAATTTTATAATTTCATAAGTTTTCGAAATAAAAAATAAATAAAATAAAATGTTTTTATTCCAGCCAAATATTTCATTGACATAAAATACATTGGCCATATCTTCAAAATAAAATTTAATATTTCTATTTATAGAAATAACAGTTATGCTTATGCTATGTACAGTTGATTTATACAGCTGCTCTCCCGTTTAATTAAGGAGGGTCACACTGTCGATATTTAAATTTTTAAACGTTGGCGAGACAGAGGGTCCTTTCCTTGTAATACCAATTTGTTTGTTCGAATTTGTCAAACTGAACTGTAACTAGAATTGATGATGTTGACATGATTATGCATATCTTGTTGAGATTATCATTTGCGGATATAGACTAGAATAATAATTGTGAAATAGGGTTAAAGTTCTCAATCGTCAAGATGTATTCTTATTTTGTTTATACTCGTAATATGAAACTGACATATCTCAACGGGAACTTGAAATTGGAGAAAATGTCAAAAATGTCAAAAAAACTTCCTTGGATACTACCCGAAACGGTTGAATTAAAAAAAATCCATAGGTAAATAAATATTATCATCACCGCCGTCATCATCATTATCACTACCACCATCACCATCATCAGCATCATCATTATCATCATCATCGTCATCATCATCGTCATAATTCGTCATCTCGAATTAAAATATCTCCAAAAAGTTTCTGTTTTCCTCCTTCAACTTGTATAGACGTCACCTTTTTAACTCTTCTATACTACTTATGTGATTTATTTAATTTAATTTTATTCGACTGATGACGACTCCACTGAAGGAGTCAAAATATATCGTTAATTTTTTTCCCTTTTTTAGTTACTGTATTTTAAACAATAAAACTACAATATGAAACTGAAAAACATTCACTATCTCGCAATAGATAATTATGCTTTCTTTGGAGTTATAACTCGTGTTTTAAATAACAAATCAAATAATTGGCTCGTCGCCCCCATCGTCGTCCACTACTGATGTCGATTGATTTCGGAATAAATATTCATGAAAATATAGGTATATTTGCAAATTAATTTAATCATTCGTTGGAGCATACACAATTTGTATGACAATAAAGCTACTTATTAGTGGTTAGTAAATCCGCCAGATGACAGTAACATGTGAAATATCTGCCGGTACAACGCACAGCTTAATAAAAGTCCTAAACACCATACTCGGTATAATAAAATTAATAAATGTGACAAAATGGCGTGTTGAGATGATGCGCTCGCGCCGCGGGTGGCCACCGCACGCAGAGATTTGTTTTAGGGGTCCGCGATGGATGATCGATGCATAAAACATAAACTACTTTCATAGAACCAAATATGGTATGTATTAGTATGTACAAAATATTGGCCTACGGTTTGGGGCCGTCATCAGTCGAATAGAAGGTGGAATATTTTGACAATAATATAAATATGTAGAAAAGAAAAGTGATATCTGTTTATAAATTTTTGGAAGTGCTTAACAATGTATAAATGTATGTCACCTTTTTTAATTTTTTTATAATTATTATCTAGTTTCACATATAAAATAAAGCTTAGAAGAGAATAATATATCCTTATTCGTAAAAAAATATTCAAAATTAAAAAAAAAGCTGATGATATTGGAGCTAAAATGATTTATAAATAAACATTGGTTGAAATGTATAATAGCAACAAAAAAAATACATGTGTACTGATTCTAAAATTTGATACTTAAATACGTTGGATAAATTCCAATACTCAAAACACAGCCCTCGAATAAAATATGTCTAAATTATAATATTAGCAGATATGCGTCGTTTCGCAGCGGGGGTGGTGGCAATGCAAATTGCGGTATTAACTTTATTGCGGCATTATCTTCCGTCACGTCCTATCTACCCTGGCGACCACGTGGCGGGGATGTCGCAACGATATAAGTACCTACATAGATTTTAGGGATCATTTTCGTTTTAACACGATTTTTAAACCGATATGCTTCTTTAGAGAAGTCTGAGATGAAAAAGTTTTTGAGTGAGAAAGGTTCATCTCTTATTTTGTTTGAGGAAAATTAGTTAAAAAAGTCCGAAACTCAATTTACCTATGTAACAAAATATAAACAATGTTTCCGCATAAATAAATAATTAAGGAAGTTGGTAAATAAGCATGGCTGCCTCATTTATTATTCTTTATAAGGGAAACAAAGGCGAGGGTTAGCCGTAATAAGGCTCCGCCACCTCGCCAGCTTATCTTTATTGCCTCCAACCCACGTAGAATAATAAATCGTTTTCATCAAAAACAAATACTCGACAGTTTTTGCCGGAGCTGAGCGAACGGGCGGGAGGGTGGCAATTTTCCACCCCCATAATACAATATTTTCCGACATTTTCCACGGGAATACAGTTCTGAATCGCTCGCTCGCACCGGCAGGTTCCTTTAATGTGTATTTTTCGTCCAATCAGAGAGCGGCGAGAGTCTCGATATTACCTCAACTGTCACACATAAAGTGGAAAATATGGTCGTCGGTATCGGCGGGGGGTTGTTCGTGGGGGGGTTGTGTGAGGGAGTCCGGGGGACGACTGCTTGCTAGTCGGCTCGCGAACCGACGCTCCGCAGAACGCCGCGAGCGGGTTTATGGCTTTTCTTTCAGGTCGCAGGTACGGCCGTATCATAACAGGGAATAGAGGCGCGTGATGTGAACCCGCGATAAAATAAACGTCGAGATAGGCTTATGTATTGTACTGTTTATCTTAATAATGGCTACTGGGAGAAAACTTTCGATTAAACTCTCGGTTTTTATATGGGTGCATTTTCTTTGCTCTTTTTCTTTCATTGCTTTTCAGTGAGATTTATTGATTTGTATCTGTTGTGGGGTGCCATGAAAGGTGGTAAAAACAGTATTTTATTTACGAGCATCTTTCATTACTTTAACCATTTGGCTCAAACATAAGGAGTTACACGATTTTTACAGTTAGTAAGTAGAAGGAGATACCAATTTTTTATCAGACAGGTTACTTTACAGTTCTCTAACAGTTATAAAACCTGGAATTAATATATCATGTTTCAATATTAAATGCAAAGTACCAAACCTAAAACCTCGTTGTACTCAGTGACAAAATAAACAATTTAACCATAGTAAATATCTCCATTGTACACACAACAGCTTATTAAAGCAGCGTGATTTATATTCGTCGTCTGAAGCGGCTGAAAGGAAATTTCATAAAGAGCTCCGCCTTCCCGCTCTGTGGCGGGGCAGTGTTGCCAACTACTTGTCGAATTACCACTAAGTTAAAAAAAGTTATAAAATGTTGTTTAGTAGATATCAATACTTGGACATATATAGTTTTTTTCCGGCAAAGAAAACTTAATTTGCTTTCCTTTGAGACACATCATATGAATTTTTTTATTTGACAAAATTTCAAAATGAGGTACCATTAATAGTGAAACAGAACGTACAAGAACAGTAAAGTAACCCAAAATGTAACGTTATCAAAGATTTTTCAAAGTTTCACAATATTCAACTTATGTTTAATGATAAATAATATAAAATAAGATTATTGTCATCCTGTTGCTACATACATGAACAGCTTTTGTGTGATAATTATATATGTATTAAATCCACGAGAATTCCGTTAAGGCGAAACTAGTTGGGAATTCAAAAATTTGTGAAACAGTACAAGTGGTTTTTTCAACCATGGTGATGCTTCACAAGTGCCGACAATCGCATGTATTAACTTTAAAAATAAGAGCTGAGATGTGGTTTTTGTCGGCTGTAAAATACTGTAGCTTTGAAGGTAGACACCAAAAAAGGCGACACTAAAGCATACCATAAATTTAACCTTTGATTTAGCAAATCTTTAGCAAACTTGACAACGTTGGCAACACCCGAACAGCGGTGAGGCGCGGGAATTGCCGCCGTTCGCGTTCCTTGGATATAAATCGCGATTCATTTCTCATCGTAACTTTTTGTCGGTTCTTATCTGTTAGACTTCACTTTTCATCATCCGAGGGGATTTATGTAATGCCTAGTCATTTCTCGGCGTCGGAGCCAGGCTTATCGGGGCACGGAGCGCCCTTGATTGATGAGAGCGCAAAAATAAATGTTCAGTTAAATTATTCGATAAGTTGGAAACGAAAGTTAAACTGGAATTATCTGTTTCCCCTGAAGATTTTATGGTTGTAAGTTGATGTCGGAAGTGATGGATGGATGCTCTGTCGACGCCTACTGTTGGAGCAGCGGCATGATCATCTTCGTAGATTGCGGGGAGGTAAAGCGGTGCATATAGCCGTTATTTTATCAATCCAGAGTAACTTTATGTGGAATATTGTTCAGTTTCCCGTCGTTTAAAACATTTTAATCTTTCTTTTATTATTAAAAAAAATTAGCGATATTTTTCTGAAAGTCAAAATACCCTTTAAATGCCGGAATAAATACCTACCGTTACTGATCCATAAATGTGACATGTCTTTGTATAATGACGTAAACGTACGTTTACGTAAAAAACGGGATTATGGCGTAAACGTTACCCGATCATACGAAATTATTTCGCTTTTTCACAAAAAAAAAGATAAAAACTATCGTTTTCCAAAAAAATTGGAAAAACAGTTACACACTGCAAAGTTATTTTTTTGCTGGTACCTACACATTTTTGTGACAACTATCAATACAGAATGTTGTCATAATTGGAATAAATAAAGAATATGAACACGATCCATTCATATCCCACTGAATATAACAAAGACGAGAGTGGGAAAAGTTGCGATATAAAATTAGGCAAACTTAATACCATAATTGCAGGCAATCAGTGGACCCTCCAGATGATAAATGTGACGTCAGTCACCGCCGCCGCCGTACATTTACATCTTTTGAACATTTGCTGCGATTGCCTCGTGTAGTATTCGTGAAATCAAATAAGATCATTATTCATTCTTGTCACACTTCTAATGTTAGGGCAAATGCAAAAGCCGTTCCCAAAAATAATGACTCAAGTGCCTAGTTTATCTAATTCCTAGTTTAAACTAACTAGTTTCTCCGTCTTACAGCAACTGCGGGGCACTAAAAGTTAAGTTGGGAAACAGCACCACCTGTAAACGAGATTCTTAAATTGCATGCGACCTGCAGCGGTCCACTTAAAAAGAGCATTGTGGCCGGTCTCCAGCGACACATGTAGAAACAAAGTTTAATTGTGAACCGCGACCGGAGCCCGGGGGCCCCGTGTGACAACCGGGGCCCTAGCTAAACCGATTACTGTCTTAATGCGCACCTTCGATTCCTGCGGCCCCCACCACCCACCCATATTCAATTCCAATCAATTCGACCGCACATATTTATACATAGACGGCGACTACCTTGTTTTTATTGCGAGTTGCATCGAGTGACAGCCGCAAACATAGCACGCCCACCCTCGCTTTAGCCGGAATAACGTTTTTCTTTTTTTGAATTTCGATTTTGATTTTTTCCGAATGCTCCGTGCAGCTCTAGCTTTATTTCGTTTAATTTCATAGCGCAGGGTGGGCGCGCGACAGATCGGAATTCGAGATATGTACAATTTAAAATCGTGTAAGTACGGTCAGCGTGCGGCGGGCGAGGCGGCGGCGGGCGGAGCGGGCGGCGGCAGCGAGCTCACGCTAGACTGACGCCTGTCGACTTGTTTTCTTTGCTTTTTTACGAATTCTATTTTCATTTGATTGCATTTGAATTTGCGCCGCCAATATCCGCTAACTAAACACGATTAATGCGGGGAAGATGGACAGACAGGAGGCGGCGCAGCGGGACCGTAACGTTTTGTCGTTTTATATTAGATACTGGCTAATTTATTGCAAACTGCGCTACGGGACATCTCCCACTCCACCGGAGGAAAAATCGAACCTTATTTTATTTACAGAGTTTGATTACACGAATAATGTGGATTACACTGGGATTTAGAAATTCAACTTTTTAGTTTATTATACTTTTTTGTCTGATTGTTCAAAGTAATAGACTTTTTTCATTTTATAACGCTCAACGCTTAACAATGCTTTTGATTTAAATAGAAATAAACGAAGGGAATTAAACGTAATTATTCAAATCCAAAGTTTACAGCAATCACAGACTTTGTAGCATAGTTGAAGTCTACGCGGTTACGCACACGTAGCAATAAGCTTACGTGCTACGATTGTAGCGGTTTCGTAGGTTTTCGTAGAAGCTGTTATTGTTATTATATATAGTTTCGTCTACAATAATAGTTGGTTCCAGAGTGTCGTCATTCCCAGCATCGTCAGTGTTTGTTTGCGGAATAATGTAAAAAGGACTTATTACACTGACACGTACGTGCAAAAGGATACTCATAGACACAAAGAAGAAACATTTTGTATGACGTTAGTCATATAACATTGAGAGTTTTATTTTGGGATGTGTAATAGAAGCAGTCTTAAAAAGTAGATCTCATTTGCATCCACGTAGAGTACATTGGACTGACCTTAATATATATTTTTAGATACAGAAAAATCAACAAATTCCCTGGTGTGTTTGCCAAATATATTAGGTAACTGTTATACAGCAAACAGCATTATAATGCGAAGATAAGTCGAGGGTATCAGATCGATCACAGCATCCCGTTATTGGCAAACTTCTCCACGACACGGCCCTTGATTAAAAGTATGCAAATTTTATTACGTCCTGCGGGGGACGAGGTATGAGGTGGGGGAGGCCCTCCATACTCGCTATTCCAATGTTTATTACATACTACAACAGTTGCCGGTGAACCATCGATTGCACTTGCAATTTAATCGTTCAATGATCGGTGAATAAAGCAATTTATTTATGCATCAAGGAATGGACTCGATAAATCGAAAGTACCCGTCTTTTGTTGCATATACCGTGAAGCTACAAGTTTAATTATAATAAATAAAAATGTATGTAAATAGTTTTCTGAAGAAGAGTTCTATTTTTTATTTCTGACAATAGGTAGATATCGAGTTGTTAGCAATAAATAATTCGAAGCTACGTGTAGCAGAGTGGGGTTTTGTTTATGTCAAATTGTAATTTATTGGTTGCTCGGCTCGATTTGGATATTACGACGGGGCCCCGCCCTCCTCCCTCACCCCCCCTAACGGGCAGAGTTCGATGAAAATTTTATATCACCGTGTCGACGTTGCGTCATCCTGCTTTTTTCTTGTCCGGCTAAAGCGATCTTTTGATTAAATTAAGGGGATGAACAGGGTATTTTTATACTGATTGATAGCTTGACACAGCGTTTTAAAGAACACTGCCGGAATTTATATTAGCTATAAGTGATTGAGCGTGAGTTTGGTTTATGTTTAATTTATGAAGTAAATAGCGGACGCCCTGCAGCGTTGTTAGTGTGGATTCCGTTTCCATTGATCAAGAAGGAATTGTCCTGAAATCTCTTTTATCGGATATCTACGTTATATGAGAAACATGATACAGTCCAAATTTCATGATCCTAGGTCGAACCGTTGTGTCTAGGCATTGATAGATCATCGGTCAGGATATTCTTTTATAAATAAAGTTGAAGTTATTTATGTACTTTAAAACCCTCTTATTTCTATTATTCATTGTTAAGAATTTCAAAAACGACGTAAATATACACGTGACCACTACGTAAAGTTTTCTTTGCTTGCCAAAATTAATCCATATAACATCAGCAATGAAAAACAAATAATTTAAGACGGTCGTAAAGGTTAAGCTGGGAACTACGGGGATGCTTGTGGCACGTAGAAAATGTGCCTTTTACGACCCAGGTATAAAGATAGGCCAGAGCCGATAGCCAGGGCGCACCAATATTGCTTACTGTAGCCTGAGTATTATATGTAGGTCAAAATATATTTAAAAGTAAGTATCAAGTTCCCTAATTAATAAAATAAGCAATAAAATCAACAAAAAATAAATTGTTTCACATGTTGACCACCAATTGCGTTACTCTGTATTGTAATATTTGTAGTTTATGGCTCTTGATTTATTCCCTTTGGAATAGCTGTCCTCTGCTTCTGTGCCTCTGGGTAAAAAATAGACACCCGCAACCCTGGCAATTAAAATAATTTTAAAATATTGGTTAAATAACGAATCAGTATATACCTCCATTGTGTAATTTTAACTGCCAAAAATTTGGAATTTACCCTGTAGATTTGTTATTAAAAATATTTGGTAACGATATCCATAATGGCTGAATCTGGGCTGCGAGAATAATGAGCACCTATACAGCACTTTTTATACCATATTAATTTTTGCTCGCAGTAACTAGTTCTTCTGGCGCCATAAATAGATTACATAAGCACTTCGCGCAGCCAGACCAACATATTTGGCATTAGAGAGATGCCCTGTATCATATGAACCCAGATTCAGCCATTTATGATATTGTTACCAGATTTGTTGTGACCTCCTACCCGAAAAAAATGTATAAGCTCTCGTGCAGCATGTACTCGCATATCGTACTAAATGCCAACGATCTAGAATGAGGTATAAATGTGGTCTAGAAACGGAGGGCCCGTAGCTGTTTCTAAAAAAATGGTAATTTTTTAATCCCCAAACGGTGCGGTGTTTCAAATTTAAAGTTATTTTGTGAAACTTCAGTGTGAAAGACCGTTTTATTGATGATGTTTTGATATTAAACAAATAAAAAGGAGCGTCTCACTTTAACAAATTTACCTTCGTAGTTTTATTTATACGACACCATAATCTTTCTGAATTTAATCTCACCGTCTGTAAATGCAGCATCGGCCACAATTTTCATTGTGTTGAAACATTCTCGTTATTGACGTAAAATTGGAGAACATTTCAAAAAACCTCAGGTGTTTTTAGGGACCTTTCAAAGCAGCCAATAAGCTACAGGCAAAAAAATATGACATCATTTGTTTTAAATTTTCTCTTACCACTTTTTTAGTATCGTACGTCTGAGTCAAATTTCGGCTCTAGGTTAATTGGATTCAAAAAATTTAAAGTAAATTTTAAGGGTTGACATACAGTTATAGCGAAATGATAAAGGTTTCTTACCTTGGCTACGTTTGGGCTGCAAAATCCTATAAAGTAGTCAAAGTGCGCAATGCCATCTGTTTACACATGTCGGTCAACAATAAGGTACATTCCTACTTGATCCACCTTACTGAACACCCATTTTATTAGTACAGACCTAACAGACTAAGACCAGGAATTAAGCAATCCAGGACGAGTAAGTTAAAAGTATCAGTCCGTAGGGCGAGGACTTCTATATACAAGGCCAGGATTGCTAATTAATAGTAAAAGCAAGTACAGTGCTTTTTCCAAAAACAAAATGAGACATTTCCATGTTTTTCATGATAATGAGTTATATCAAATAAAATAAACTTACTAGGTAATATTAAAGTTACTTGCTCATAGTAAGGCAATTAGTCATGTTTATTGTTATTGATATCTTCAGCAAAGCATTAGTGGAGTACAATCTATATCAGAGCCCTCTTCTCAACTCATTTTGTAATTAATTTGCTCAAAACACTTTCAACTAAAATATAAAATAGCAGAAATTTCCGCTTTTACGCAACTATTTTTTATTATTGGCAGCTGGGCAAAGGTATTTACCGTCATGCAGCCTTCTTCATCGACAACGCTCTCTAGGGGAACGCTAAGAACTAAGAAAAAAAACAACGATAAAAACGCTCATTGAGGTTAAATTAAGGTTTAGAATATACATATAAAATCAATATAAATTACCCATATATTTTTATCATTATTATTGCAATTATAAAATATAGCAAACATTTTTACATTCTAAACATGAAATTGTAATTCATTTTCTTTTTCTATGTAAATTGGCCGCTTAAAACCTTATGATCGCCAAACTCCTTAGTCCCTTAAAAACATAGACACGGATAGTTTTAAAAAGAAAATATATGAAATGTACTCTGTGAACATATTATTATGGTATGTAATGGATTTTCATACGAATTTCCTGGACAGTTATTCAGATTTCCAGGACACTTTTATATAGCTCGCCAGGATCTTTACAGTGGTAGGTCTTTACAGTATATAACGGTAATATATTTTTGAGAAAATGTTATAATATTTATTTATTTATTTCTTAAAATACTAACACTATCATTACAGGAAGCTTAAACCTAATGCGATAGAATAGTAAATACACAAACAAAATATAAACACAAAAGGAAAAGATATTTACAAATTTGAAACAAACAATATACACTGGCCGGCCTTTGTGAACTCGTCCAATGAACATAAAAACAAGTCTGTGACATCAGCTATTGCATTGAGCGTGCGCAGCGCGCGGGCGAACGGTGCATCGCGGAGGAGGCTAGTACGGACGTTCGGCACCGCCAGTAGCTAAGGCCGCCGCCGCCTCGACACGTACTTGTCTGGCGTGCAGAGCTGGAGCTGCTCGAGGATAACTGGGTAATAAAGTTTACCTCGCAGTATTTTGAACAGGTATGACGCGAGGGATAACTCTCTCCTCACTTCAAGTCTATTATACCCTACCATGCCGAGAACAAACAGAGTCGGATATAATAATGGATATCCGGGATATCTTTTATACATTTTAAAATATAAAAATCTTACAAATTTATTTTGTATTTTTTCAAGCATCAGCTTGTACTTGGCCTCCTTTGGAGACCAGATGACAGCATTACCTTCTAAATGGCTCTTCACCAAAGCTTCGTACAGAGCGCGCAATGCGCTGATGCTGGTAAACTCATTTGCCTGTCTTAAAAGAAACCCCAGGTTCCGGTACGTCTTCTTGCAGACATCGATGATATGTTGTCTGAAGTGCATATCAGCGGTGAAGCGAACGCCCAAATCCTTCACTTCTACGACACGTTGCAGCGACTCTCCGTCGATGCGGTATGGGTATTGCCGCTCGACACGCGCTCGGCTGTATGACATAATTGAACACTTAGAAACGTTAAACAATAACTTGTTCTCCCGGCTCCATTGGGTAACCCTATCAATATCTTGTTGCAGTTTATCGCGATCCGAGGCATCTCTCACTTCCCGTACCAGTTTCAGGTCGTCAGCATATAATAAGCAAGTGGACTCCGTTACCGCGTCCGGTAAACAGTTTATCATTAATATAAACTGGAGCGGTCCCAGATTATTCCCCTGGCTTACTCCTGATCTCGTGAAATATGACTCCGAGCATTCCCCACCGCAGTCGACGAACTGTCGCCGGTCGCCCAGATAGTTGGAAAAGAAGGTGAGTGTGTGTAGGGTGCAGCCAGCGTCGGCTAGCTTAACAAGCAGTACATCATTGTCGACTGTGTCGAAAGCCTTCTTCAAATCCAAAGCCCGCGGTTCCGTAGCCAGGTGGCTCTGGACACGATCCCGATAGCGATTGTGATCGAGTGCAGTCTCCGCTTTCACTCTTGCCCTGCATCGAGCGAACGCGTCGTAATCACTGCGTAACTTACTTATTTTATATCGTTTATGCAGTACATATTTTAGTTTAATATCTCTAATAGTGTTTATTGAATACCATACTGGATATGTTTACCTATTATTTTTGTGCCGTTCTTTTTTAAGAGGCACACACGCATCGAGGATACTATTTATTTTATTATAAAAACTTTTTACAGCTAAGTCAGGATCATGCAAATTGTAAATGTCGGTCCAATCTACATTCATTAGTGAATCATATAATAAGCCAATGTTTGCTTTGCTAAAGTTCCATTGTTTAAATGGGGCTCTCGTAGCAGGCGCAGATGGGACGGCGAACGCGGACCGCGACCACGACGGCGAGCGGCGGGTGGTAGTCATCCACAGGCAGCATCGCCTCACAGGCCGCGCGGACCTCCACTTCGTCGCCGCGGCGCCCGCTCAACACGAGATCTAGCTGTCCGATATTACAGTTTGCTATCCCATTACATTGGACGAGTTCACAAAAGGCTATGTCAAATATGTCATGTAGATGTTAATAATTTTGGATGCATATAGGACAAATATTTAGTATCCATAATTTTTTAAATACATTTTACTTAATTTATTATGCAATTCGCGTGATGTTTTTAAGTATTACATAGGTAACACTAAAAGTTTCCGGAACTGGCCACTTACATAAACAATATTTAAAAATTTATTGCAACATTTGAAAATAGAACTCTTTGGCTGTAGAATGCAGTTTGTTTCATCTGACTGTCTTTTGTTATTACCTTCTGGCGCCATTTAAAAAATTGTGTGTCTGCATCAACATGGATTTAACTCGGGAAAATTTTCGTAGTATGATTTTCTACGATTTTAAGTGTAATTTGACAGCTCAACAGAGCATCGCTCGGCCTGAAACAGCTTTTGGCAATGTAGCACCATGCAAGGCGACTGTTTATAGCTGGTTTGCAGAATTCAAGCGTGGTCGTATCAATCTCAGTGACGAATCTCGCGATGGTCGGCCGTCCACCGCTGTGACCAACAAAAACATCGATGCTGTGCGCCGTATGATTGAAACAGACAGGCATGTGACCTACCATGAAATTCGCGCATCCTTAGAAATAGGCATGAGTCAAATACAATCAATCCTACACAAACATTTGGGTGTGAGAAAGCTGTGCTCGCGGTGGATCCCACACAACTTGACCGAGGCTCAAAAAACGGACCGCGTCACTTGGTGCAGTGCCATGCTTACCAGATTCAACGAAGATGCGTCAAATTTGGTGTGGGACATAGTAACAGGTGACGAAACATGGATTTATTGCTACGATCCCAAAACAAAGCAGCAATCGAGCGTATGGGTCTTTCAAGATGAGCCGAAACCAACCAAAGTGGCGCGCGTGAAAAGTGCATCTAAGCGGATGATTGCTTCTTTTTTTAATAAAACTGGACACGTGGCTACTGTTGCTTTAGAGAATCGTCGTACCGTGAATAGTGACTGGTACACGACCATTTGTTTGCCGGAAGTTATTGACGAACTCCGTAAAAATAACCGTAAACGCCGTATCATCCTGCAACACGACAATGCTAGTTCTCACACGGCCAGACAGACAAACGACTTTTTGAAGACGAAAAATGTAGAACTCATGAGTCATCCTGCATACAGTCCCGACCTGGCACCTTGTGACTTTTTTCTGTTCCCAAAAATTAAGAACCAATTACGCGGTCAACGATTTTCATCACCAGAAGAGGCTGTCGAGGAGTATGAAAAACACGTTTCAGAGGTCACCACAGGGGAGTGGCACAAAAGTTTTCAAAACTGGTTTGATCGAATGAAAAAGTGCATAGACGCCAAGGGAGATTATTTTGAAAAACAATAAATTAATTTTGTACCTTTAATAGTGTTTTTTCATATTCATTCCGGAAACTTATAGTGCGTCCCACGTATTATTATTATTCATTTCGAAAATATTATTTTCTCGCTGTAGAAGAGAATGATTTTGAGTATTTTTGCTAAAACAAAATGGATCTTGGCCTCGTCTGCAGAAACGACGTGATGGTATGCTGGTGGTGGTATGCTTCAGCCGTTGCTTTTTACAACCCTCATGGGGAAACCATACCACCAAGGGACTTGGTGTTTTCTGGCATGACATTATGACAAGTTGTATCGGTAGAGTGGTCGCACGTAGTTGGGTAGTATGGGTTTAAGATTCTTTATTTCTCATAAGAACATTTACACATTCACTTAAAATGAGAACTTAATAAATTCTAATTAAAGTTAAATATATTTTATTTTACACGACCAGTGGGTCAGGTGTAAGCTGACATATTGTTGTGCTCAAACACAACAGTTATCACATCAGATATGTATCCTAAAGTCTAAAACTAATAAAACAAGTAAACAGTTACAAGCTAAACTAAGCTAGTTGGCCCACCAATTTTATAACAATACCTATTAAGTATAATAATTAATGTTCTACTTAGGCATTTAGATAATTTTTTTTTTGTTTATTTAATGATTGTTTTAATATTAATAGTGACGTTGAAGAATTCTTCAATAGTTTTTTAAATTTGGGCAAGGATTTAGATTCTGTTATTGTTTTTGGCAGCTTATTAAACATCTGCGCTCCCTGAAACACCAGACTTTTTTTCCCGTAATTTGTTCGAGTTTTGATTAGGGTTAAGAAATTTGCACTTCTTGTGTTATACTTATGTTGACGTCTTTTCAGATATAAGTTTGAATAAATATTTTTATTTATAATTTTATATATTATGATACAGGTTCGAAATGTAAATATTTGATTAATGTGCATTAAATTAGTTCCTTTATAAATTTTTGATGTTGATTGTATATTATATAAATAATCATAGTGAAATAGGACCTTTACAATTTTATTTTGTGCTATTTGTATTTGTTTGAGATATGTTTTGCATGCTGAGCCCCATATTTCTATTAAGTATTCAAGATGGGGTTTAACTAGCGAGTTGTAAATAGTGTACCTTACTTGTCTAGGTAGACTCCCGACTCCCGACTATACCACGCATAGCACCTGTGAGAGAAGTGAGTTTGGTTCTGATCTTATCGGTGTGTGTTTTCCAGGTTAACTTGGAGTCAAGTATTAGTCCAAGGTATTTTTTTTCGTTAGTTTTGTAGATCATATCGCCATTAATTTTTAGATCGTCATGATGAGGAATTTTTTTGTTTTTAGCCGAAAAAATGATGTAGCAAGTTTTTGAAGTATTGATGGTAAGTAAGTTATATTGAAACCACATGTTAAGTTTGTCTAAGTCTTCTTGAGCCTGAGCTACTAATTGATGAATGGTGTGGCCAAAGTAGAAAAAACATGTATCGTCTGCATATAGTGAAACTTTACCATGTAATCCTATTGTACTTATGTTATTTACATAAATCAGGAACAGGAGAGGTCCCAATATAGATCCCTGTGGAACACCACAATCCACTAGCCTATAAGTACTCTCACTAGAACCTATTTTAACTAACTGGTGCCGATTTCTTAGGTAAGACTCAAATATTTTATAAGCGTTACGAATTATGCCAATATTATTTAGTTTTTGTAGTAGAATTGTATGACTAACGGTATCGAATGCCTTTTTTAAATAGATGAATACCCATAATGCAATGTTTTTACTATCTATATTCAGTTTTATTTCCGTGACAAGATCTACTGTAGCAGAAAGTGTATTAGAATTCGGCCTAAAACCACATTGTTTATTAATTAGAAAGTTTATTTTAATTAGATGTGATTCCAAACGATTATATAATACCCTTTCTAGGATTTTAGACGGGGTAGGTAACACTGATACTGGACGGTAATCACCAGGTGTAGACTTTTTTACAGACTTAAAGATGGGGATTACTTTTGCCATTTTCACACTTTCCGGGAAGTGACCTTCCTCGAGACAGTTGTTTATGCAGCTAGTAAGTTTATTAAGAATTTCTTTTTTAATACATTTAATGCTTTTCGCGCTTATGCCGTCGATTCCGGTACTTGTGTTAGGATCTAATTTATTTATAATTTTATTAATTTCTGTAGTTGTACAAAATTCAATTTCACTTAGTTCAGTGTTATCGGTTGATCTGGTAACTGTTGTGTTTAAATTATTATTGTGAAATTTTTGTGGAATTTTACTAGCCAGTATGGAACCAATAGTAGCAAAGTAATCATTAAAGCAATCACATATTTCCGTTTCATCTGTTATTTCTTTACCATCCATGATAAGTTTTGCGGGTGCACTATTTTGTTTTTGTTTATTTTTAGTCAACTCGTTAATTAAGTTCCACATATTTTTTGGTTTTTTAATACATTTTTTAAAAGTTCTCTTGTAAAATAGGTTTCTGTTTTTTTAATAGTTATAGTTAACCAATTTCTTTTGTTTATAAATTCTGTTCGAAGTTTTGTATTATTCGGGTATTGTTTTAGTTTACGCCATAGTTTGTTTCTTTCATGGATGCCATTTATAATTGTTTTATCAATTCAGTCGTCTTGGGGAGCATTTAAATATTTAATTTTATTAAATTTATTTTCACTTATTTTCTTTTTTATAAAATAAAAGGTAGTATCAGTAATTCGTCCGTTATCTACATCCGTAGAAATTGTATGTCTCTGCAGAGACTGACTATCACCTTCTTTGACTCTCCCGATTCCTGGACGAGCGTGCTCCGTCTTATGTCTTAACGACGCTTTTCATCAGGTGCAGTAATGCCCAAGCGTAAGTACATTGTGTATAAAAAAAGGATTTGATATAATTTCCCAAATTGTAGTGGGTTCGACGAGAAACGCCCACATAAGAGAGGGAAGCGCGGGCGCAGGGGCTTTCACACAGTGGTGTCAATAGACCGGCCGCGTTGATACCCAAAATATTTGCAGGGGTCGCGACCCCGGGCCAAACACCCCTATCTAAGCGTCTGGGTGTCAAAATGCATTTACCCTTCAATAATCGCTGCAAATCTCCTACACACTTTTTTGATTTATTTAGTAGTGTACTAAAATGTAAATAATATGTAACATAATGTAAGTATAAATAAAGATATAATTGCTATATTTAGCCTTTTATTTTCTTTAAATATTGCCAGTAAAAAGATAAATAAAATAAATGTTTTTATTTTATTTATCTTTTTACTAGCAACATTTAAAGAAAATAATGTAAGTATGTGATTGTAATGGACTTGAATTACTTAAAAAATAACACTTTTTAGGGTTTTATACCTCATCGTTCAATTTTTGTCCGTCTGTCTGTCCATGTGTCAAGACCCTTTTTTCTCAGATATGGATTAATATTAATATCGAATACTTAGATCTTCATAGTGCTCTTAAAAAACCAAGTTTCCAGTTCAATGCAACAAAAATATATGGCATTTCAAACATTGACCTCTCATAAACAACAAGACACACAGTCTCTAAGAAAAATTCGTCAGAAAGTGTCCGAACGTGCGACGTGCATAGTAGCAAAAATGCTTCAACCAAATTAGAATAGAATGGAATTAGGACGTTATGTCGTTAACATAAGATGCAATGTCAGTTGTACGAAATCGTCATTCGATTTTGTCACCCCAGAGCGGTGACAAGATACATCGCGGGCACTTTTTGAGCAAGATTGTGTTTGAGTATAGTTGTTTATGAGAGGTCAATGATTTCAAAGCGTATTTTCGTATAAAAATTCCCACCCATCATTCATCATATAACTTGTGGATAGAGTACTTCCCAGTGACCTCCTGCAAATTTAAAATTTGGCAGGAAGCAAGGTCTCCTGGCACAAGCGAGGGAATTAATCAAAAAATTCTTATTCTTATTCTTTATTGTACACAAAAATAGTAGATTACAAACATTTAATACATTAATTTGAATACAGCGGCGAGCTTATCTCTCAAAGAGATTTTTTATAGCAAACCGAATGGGTATAGGAGTGCTTTTAAAAATAAATTATACTTTTTTATGGAGAGTAATACTTGAACAACTCAATTTTGCAGCTCTTTTTTAAACATTTTGTTGGTAATGATAGCTTATAGTTTTTTAAATATAATTTAAGTCTATAGTACGCGACATGGCGGGAGTACGGGCGAGTACATACTCGTACATGTCAGTATGAAACGGCCCGCACTCTCGCCTGTCGCGAAATACTCGTATACCTACACTAACGCTTTTGGAATGGTATGGAAAATTCAGGCTGCGAGTCCTAATCGCCTTGACAGGTTCTTAGACTCTTATAGTTTCGCCATGTCCGTCTGTCCGCGGCTTAGCTCAGAGACTATTAGTACTAGAAAGCTGTAATTTGGTATGTGTATACATATTAATCACGCCGACAAAACGGTTAAAAAAATCTCAAAACAATTTTTTTTAATGGTATCTCCCATACGCGTAATTTGGGTTTTTTTTTCTCGTCTAACCTATAGTGTCGGGTATTGTTAGATAGGTCGTTCAAAAGCATTGTGGATGTGTGAAAACCATTTAGGGATACGTTGGCGAAATATTAAGCTTTAAAGTGCTAAGTTTTGTTAAAGTCAAGTGTCAAGTTTTTCTTTTAACTTTATTATAATACTTCTGTGAATTTTTCCACATATTTTTGTGTACAATAAAAAACATATAAACTATAAAATACATGTGGAAAAATTCACAGAAATAGTATATAATATATTATAATGAAGTTAAAAGGAAAACTACCACACCTAAGTAGGATTTACAGGTTCATGAGTACAGGTCGCGCCAAACTTTTAGTCCCCTCTAAACACGACAATTTATGGGCCGTTCTTCGGGAGAGCAACTTCCGAGCGGACTAGAAGTTTGGCGCGATCTGTATTAGTAGACCAACTTAAAAAATGTACCGCGCAACTACGGAATCCTACACTGCGCGTTGGCCGACACGCACTTGGCCGGTTTTTTATGTTTAGTAACGAGTACCTATATCAAAGGAACATATACCAAAGTGACAGTTACTTATACAGCTAAATTCCTACTAAAGACTCAGTAAGTAGTCGGTATCAAGGTTCGATGAACCTTTTTTGGCCAATTAGAAAATTATTATTTTCCAATGCAATGAAAACTCAAAACTTTCTTTTTCAAATTACGCAAATATTGATTCGGGATACTGATCACTCCAGTATGAATTTGGCTGTCTAAATAAATGTATACAGCCTAGGGCTGACCGCGCGTGCGCTTTATAGAAGAGCTGGAAAAGTTCCGGGATCGTGGAGTGCGCTGGACCCACTCTAACTGATAAACTCACCTGCGGGTCTATTATGTAATTTAGTGTCGGTTGACATCTGTGATTGCTATTCACCAAAAACAGATAAAAAATTAACTTCCAAAATAACCTTCAATGGGTATTGAACTATTTACGAATTGTGACGTCATTTCAAGTGCGAACGTATCCTTAGATAAGCGGATATGTATGTTTACGATATGCACTAGGTTTGGCAACTGATTTTACGATACAGAATCAGGGGGCTGGAAGAAGATGGGAAGGCCTTTGCCCAGCAATGAGATGAAAGTCAAGTGTTAATTCAGAAATACCGTTGTGCATTGTGAGTAATAGCAAAAGCTTTATACCGTGAAAGTGTTCGATCTTACGAATATAATAAATAAAAGTAAGCTATGAGAGCAGGGAATTCGTTGGTGAGGCGGCTGCAACTGCATTTGCGGAGTTCTTTTCCGGAGTATTTTTACCAGAAGAACCCAAATTAAGCGCAGAATACACAAATCAAACTGATCACACGCGAACGGCCAATTACGTTAACATTTCTCATGTTTCAGAGCGGGATGTAGAATTAGTACTCCGTAGAATAAAGCCCCGTAGTTCAGTAGGACCTGACAATATTCCGCCTTATGTCCTGAAAGCATGTGCAGATGTTTTTGTTACACCCTTGTGCTACCTATTTAACCTAGTGTTGGCAAGTAGCAAGTACCCGACACAATGGAAATTATCTCGCGTGAGCCCTATCCCTAAGACCTCAGATCATTCCCATGTAGAGTTTTATCGCCCTATCGCGATTCTCTGTTCTCCAGCCAAGGTTTTTGAGACTATATTGCATAAAAAATTATGCCCTCAAATTCAGCCATACTTGGCAGATTCACAACACGGATTTAGGAGTGGTCGATCAACAAACACAAATCTATTGACGCTGGCGGACACTATATCCGGTCATATGGAGAGTGGCTTCCAAGTGGACGTAGCATACCTCGATTTTAAAAAAGCCTTTGATCGGGTTGATAATGACGTCCTACTTGAAAAGCTGTGCGCCATTGGATTTGCTCCAAGTCTGCTCAGCCTGTTTGCCGACTATCTCAGAAACCGACAACAGTATGTCAAGTATGGCTGTTACACCTCAAAACCTTATCATACGCGATCAGGTGTGAGTCAAGGTTCTATCCTCGGCCCGCTTCTTTTCGTTATAATGATTAATGATATAGAGGCCATTCTTAAACACGTATCTTGTCTTCTGTATGCTGATGACCTGAAGCTGATACTAAATGTAAATCAGATGGCTGATTGTAACTTATTACAGAAGGACCTAGACGCTGTGTACAGATGGAGTGTACAGAACAAACTGCACTTTAACGTCAGCAAATGCTTTTGTGTGTCTTACACGAGGGCGACCCAGACCTATGAAGCAACTTATGTGCTTGGGTCCGAAATGATTGCTCGTGTGAACTCTATCAAAGACCTTGGTGTCACTTTTGATACTCGTCTAACGTTCCACGAGCACATAAAGACCCTGGCTGCTGATTGCTCCAAAAGGCTAGGTTTCGTTCTTCGTAACGCTAAGGATTTCAAAAATCTAAAAGCAATAGAACTTCTCTTTACAGCTCTTGTGAGAAGTAAGATTGAAACTGGAGCCATCGTCTGGAGCCCTCATGAATCAACATACGTGCTATTGCTCGAAAAAGTGCAGAAAGCGTTCCTCCGTTTTCTGTACAAAAAGAAATTTGGGTACTACCCTTTTATGTATCCGACAAAATACCTCCTTGGTATGCTGGGGTTCAACTCGTTGGAAGTTCGACGAGACTGTGAGCAGCTTGTTGCAGCATGTCGCATGTTGCGTGGTGAATCAGACTGCCCACAGCTCACCAATCAAGTATGTCGACTGTTTGTGCCTGACAAATACCTCCGAACTCGTAAGCACGTTCTATTGTCGGTTCCGGCGTCGCATACTGTTGCTCGTAGCATGTCTCCGCTCGTCCGGGCCCGGTCATCACTCAACACACTGTTGTCTTCGGTACCAGAGTGTGATTTGTTTGCTGATAGATTGATGACTGTGAGTAAGAAATGTCTGGCGTTCTGTGAGCGTGATGAATGAAAGGAACGTCCCTATTTATAATGAATTGTATATCTTACTTTATCTTTTTAATTGTTAATTGTACATATTGAATTTATATTTTATTTTAATCAATAATTAATTTTAATATATAATTGTATAACGCATTGGTGTAAGCTGTAATGTTATACTTTTTAAATAAATAAATAATAATAATAATAATAATAATGTACGATGGCGAGCATATCTCAAAATTTACATTTGTTGCAGCAAACTAAACCTAAAAATAAATATTGGTTTAAAAGGGTAAACTTATGTGCACAAAATAAATTACTTATAATACAGCCATTGAATACTAGTAAACTGAACCTACTAAACTAGGTTATAATTACATACATATTTACTAATATATTATGTACTAACAAATAAATACATAAGGCTACTTTATAAGATAAGTGAAGAAATAAGAACGCTTTCTATTCCACAAATATTAAAATATACCTATTATCAACAACACATTAACTAACACAAAAGAAAAACTATACCTAAAATATACAATTAAAATTAAACCTGTCTAAATTTAATATTAATAAAAATGCTGTCCAGGTTTTCGCTGCCACATGGCAGGGTGCCCAAGACGCTTGTCGCGTACCTCGCTGTATGACCAAACTTATGCGTTGGCCAAAATGAACTCTTGGGTCACCCGAGTAAAGAAATATATCACACATATTTAAATAGTGCTTACCTATTTACCTACAGAAGGACAGATTAAGAGAAAGAATTTAATTATTTTATTTTATACGTTTGTAGAAGGTCTATCTGATATTGTATTGAGATTCATCGAATTGTGACATTTATAATTAAAAAAATATATTATTATATTTAATCTGAAATACCCAAGTGCGTGTCGGGCCAGGCGCAGTGTAGAGTTTCCTAGTTGCCCAGTACATTTTATAAGTTGATCTACTAATACAAATCGCGTCAAACTTCTAGTGCCATATAGAAGAGCGGCCCATACATTGTCGTGTTTAGAGGGGACTAGAAGTTTGGCGCGACCTGTACTCATAAACCTGTAAATACTACTTTCCTTTTAAATTTATTATATATACTACTTCTTAGTATTTTTCCATATATTCATAAACAACCGTTTAGCCGGCAGGGGAGGGGGCACTCGACTCTAACAAAAATTAGCACTATTTCGCCAACGGATCATAAATCGAAAAATGGTTTGACACCCCCATAATGTTTTTGAACGAGCGATATTTAACCATGGGATAGACGAGAAAAAAACATATTTGTATTTATATTTATTTATTCTTAATTTACATAGAAAACATATTAATAAAATACACTTGGAAAGTTATGTACATTGGCGCGCTTATATCAATAATGAGCATTTCTTCCAGCAGACCAAGGGTGGATGAGATATATAAGATATATGTAAGGTATTCATAATGGGCACATAATAATACTTCCACAAAAACAAGATTACAATATAGTACCTAAAATATTCTAACAAGTAAGAACAAGGCGTGAAATAACATAACGAGGGCGTTCAGTTTGTACTTTACAAGCTAGTTAGATCAAATAGTAACAAAATATTCGGTGGACAAGTATGGTGGAAAAATTCAACGGTCTAGGTAAGTACCTCGGTGGCGCAGTCGGTAAGCGCGCTTGTCTTGATAACAGGAGGTCGCAGGTTCGAATACTGGCCCGAGGAATTTTTTTCAAATTCATGTCTTTACTTTTGTTTCTAATTTGTCTTTTCTAGTTTGTAATGCACTCTAATAATATTTAAAGTAAAAATATATACATATTTCAAAATAGCTACATAAAATTTACATACCTACACAGTATTAATAAATAGTGTCCTATCAGTAAATACTTAATCATACTTATAATATATATACGCGTATATATATACATATATTATATAACTAATATGTATACCAGGAGGATAGGTTAACGGAGATAGTGCTCTTTTATTTTCCTTTTGAATACACCAATGGAAGGACTGTCTCTGATAGTGTGAGGAAGAGAGTTCCACAGTTTGATGGACTGTACAGTGAATGATTTTCCATACACCGCGGTGTTATCTATAAGTGAGACCGTGTGAGACTTGACTTGCTCATAACGATCGCGGAGGTATGGAGGAGAAGTGGGACTCTTTAAAATGTTGAAAAGGCAACAAAGGAAGTAACTGGAAGCCATTTTAAACATCCCCAATTTACATACGGGCAAGGGAAATAAATAAAAAAAAAAATTTCGTTTTTTTTTGTATTATCAGCGTGAACTAAAAGTATCTGAAGGACGGAAAATAAAAATTGCATGCCTAAGAAGTGTGGTTTAAACAGGAATTTTAGATCCATGCTTTCAATGTAGTTATCAAGATTGACTTTATAAATAATAATACCAGCTTTTATTTCAGAGTTTCAGACAGGTAACTAGTTTTGTGCCATGAAAATTGTTCCTGCGTTAGTCTAACTTCATGTCAGCAAACTATGGCGGGAATTTGTCGACTTAAACTAATTTCAGTTGAACTCGACTAACAAACAACTTATAATAGATTAACTTTTTGTAATCTATTCTTCTCCGTACAACACCTTCGAAGGCTTGATATCAAAATAAATTGCCTTTAAAATGTTGTTCCAAAGTTTGCAATTAACATACCGAAAGCTTCGTAAACAAAAAACGTTGACATGTTGACGCTTCGTCTATTCTCAACAGTGACCGTCCAACTGATAAGCAGTAAATTGCTTTTATTTTTATTTCTTAAATAACCCCCCCCCCCCCAACCCCGTCACCGGACAGCTCACCTTTCATTCCCCCCCCCCGGAGGAGCGCTCACAACTCGCAATATTCTTTTACAACTCCAAAGAAAAGTTTAATTACGGGCCTTCTTAAAAAGAGCCAAGTCGCGTTATGTTCTAATTATTGTACCGACAATAAAAATACGCAAACGAGTGTATTATACAATTAGACACTTCTCCTTGATCGTTAAAAGGGAAATTTAAATGGAATTTTTATGTCCAGCAATTAAGGATAACGTCGGCGTACTAGACATTTTTGTAATTACAAAAATAGGATTCTTGAAATGTAGCGTGAAAAAGAATTAGGGCGAAGTCAGCGGGAAATTCCTGAGACGCTGCCCGCTGATGGATGGGATGAATAAAAAATAAACTCCAAATTTTGATTTCTTTTGTATATCGAGGAACACTCCGCTCATCGGGCAACGAGTGATGTAAAGCAAATCTCAGGCTAGGAGTGGGTTGAATATTGCATGCGATCGGGGCGGTTCTACTCACACATGAGTTGGCTCGAGCCTTCAGGTGAGAGCGGACAGATGGTGTGTGCATGAAGATGGAGAACGGTTAAGAAGCCCGAGGGAGTCGCGGATTTATCGCCGCCGCGGCGCGCTCGCCCTGACGCGCCGCCCGCCGCCGCCGACGCCGACGCCCGCGCTGATTTATACAGCGCAATCTTGCAAAACTTACTTCACATTTAAATTTCCTAACTGTCTAAGCCACGCTTAACGCCGACCATATTATCTCATTCGATCGCCTATAAATTTTATGAGCTGACTCGCCTTTGTCGCATCTTAGCCTTGACTTGAATTAATAGTCCAAGGGGATCGTACACACACATGCTTGTTTCGTTTTTATGGGTCTTTTTGCCTGAACGCTGTAAAATATTATTGTAGAGCTGAAGGTATACGTGACAGATTTTCGCGATTACATTAATAAAATATTTTTGCATTTCGATTTGATGCGTGTTTAATTATCAAAGTATATGATCAAACGAGATGTAATAAGGTCCATAAGAAGACCTCGGTGAAATCTTGTATAAAATCAGTACCAAACGGATCACAGCATACTTATTGGCACAACCGTAACCTATCTGCGTCAGTAACGGAAAGTCTGTCTATATACGATTACGGTTCACGAATCGAGCATCCTCGGTGCCTGTTATGAATATGTAATCTAAATTTGGAATTCCCCGAGTGTGAGCCACTGTTTGTTGCCGCAACTGTCGCGAACAAACACACGCTTCCCTACCACGAGACTTCGTTCTCCCCAGCTTCCGCAATCTCTGTCGCTCAAGCAGTACACATTCCTGATACGGAACTCTATGTTACTTCGTCGAAAGTTATCTAGGTACGGGGTTCATCGGCACAACCCCTCTCATAATTTAGTTTGAAACTTTTTAATTAGCTTTATATTTGTGTTTGCAGATTGAGCTTTTCCTTTTACGTTTATCATTCGGGCGGTTGCGGCTGAGAAGTTGTATTATTAATAATGCTGTTGAAGGACTTGCTGAAGGGTATGAGAAGGTAAACTTTTCGCGGGATTAATTTGCGAGTTCTAATGGAATTCTTAATAGCGTATGATACTTTTGGCATGTCATATAGATGGAACGTTTTGCCGTATTCTAAAGTGGACATTTTTCGTTCTGCAAGTCATGTGAAGTCATGGTAGACTTGGGGGACTGTCGTCCGGGACATGACTTGAATTAAATCAAGTCAAACTACATTTTATCAAGTTGCTTGTTGATACATCTAGTTATGGCTCCCTTGTTACGGGAAAGGTAAGCCAATGTGATTTGAGGAGTCTAACACAAATATTAGAATCCGTCTTGAGGTCTAGTTGGAGTATCTAATTAGATAGGCCTTCCTTTGGGCTCAATCAAACTGAATAATAATCAGAATCACAAGTTGAAGACACATAATGTAGACTGTGATTGAGATAAACAACCTTGGAGGTATCAAGTACATAGTGTTTGGGATGCTCCTTAATACTTCAACCCTTTGCAAGCAAGTCAGGGTCTGCGTCTTAGTGTTTCAGACCACAGTCCTTATGAATCCGTTGTATACTCTGGTATAATGAACTGTTTAATTTTTATTTCGTTTTTATCAAAAGAATTCATAAAAAAAAGATAAACCATTATAGGTATTGTGAATACCGTGACGCCACAGATGTGTTTGTGGTGTGTTACTCTTTCTTGACAATATTTTTTTATGTGAACATGAATTTATGATAAAGATATTAAATCCTGCAAAAATGTTAACGCATGTCATTTGTATTTTGTTCATTTAATATCAACCAGTATCAAGACTTTCGTCATAGATCAGCTAGTAAGTATTATAGTAAGCCGCACTAAGTACAGCGCAGGTTGTTGATATTGGTGACTTGAACTCAGCTTAGCACTTGGACACTGAACTGAACACGAAGAAGGCGCTTTTTTATTTGGAAGTAAGTTATCGTTGAGTACCGTATAAATAATGCACGTGTAATATTTTTTTTTCAACTACATAATTCCAAGCTACCTAACAGGATGTACAGCGCAGTGATTTTAGATCTTGTTGCCATGAGTTATGGTGAGATATAAATAGTTAATCTGAAAATATGCGAATATTATATACCGAAGTGTATTTTTATGTGGTGCTACCGCGTAGTTTCTTAATCTCAGGCTAACATAGTAGTTGAAGCAGCACAAAACATTTTAGGTATTGACTTTTATCATAGGTTTAAAATGGGTTCATTAAGCATTCATAACTGAGACTCTAGAACCTTAACATTTTCAATTCATTTATAATTAACTTAATACACTGCTCAATCACAGAGCGGAAAACTCACTAATATTATTATTTGGGTTTTACACTTAATTTACCTATTCTTACTTAAAGGTTAAATATTAATTAGATATATACAAGGTGACATTTATTCGTACAGCCTAATTCATACTGAACACTGGGTAAGTGTTCAGTATCAAGGTTGGTGACCCGTGATGATTCGTAAATTATTATTTTCGTGTTCCCTACAAATATAAGCTTAGCCTCGAGTCAATTACTATTTTGCGAAATAAATAAAAAATGTAACCGATTCTTGATACTGATCACTTACAAAGCCTTCAGTATGAATTTGGCTGCATAATTAAATTTCACCTTATATATTTCACCTCCATCCATCAGCCTGTTTCGTCCACTGCTGGACATAGACCTTTTCTTTATTCGAGACACAATATCAAATCTCCATAGAAACCCCTCTGTGACTTCAAATAGAATCCGACGAACAGACATAGTTTTTAACACTCCTAGATGCAGAACTTCCTTTGCTCAAAGATCGATTCATTTTTGGGACCCTTTTTATATAATAGAGTAAGTGCATATGCTAAATTACAAAATATATCTCTACGGGCTCTTAAACGAACACTTATGACTTTCTTAAACAAACTTGATTATGACAACACCGAAAAGCTCCTTGAAATTATAAAATGAACACTTTAGAGTATTAGTATAATCATAGCGCAAACAGTTTCATGACAGTGTAGCCTGGCTCAATGTCAAACCAGTTAATATGTTCTCCTAACAAATAAATACATAAACACATAAAGATTTATCATCTATACACATCTTAGACCACTAAGATACACAGGCATATATAAATACTTTAGTTTCATTTTTATACTCAAACCAATACACTACAGTATATATTTTTATATCTTCACTAAATAAAAATAGCACACTGATTCAAATTAAATAAAACCTTATTTTTTATTTTTTTTACTATTATAAGTTTTGTATATCTAACACCTTTCATGAGTCATCCAGAAAAAATTCCTAAAACCAAACCCGAAGGAAAAAAATTACGGCAGGATATCCGTCCGTCAGACAGTTTTGCTCACGTAACTAGCACGGCGAATAGTCTTTGCCCTTGTTTTTAAATTCCGAGGCATATGTACATAAAGCTTAGGTAGATAGATAGATATATATACATAAATGTTAGTATAACCCTAGCCAAAAGTTCTTTTAATTTGTAATATTTGATAAGTTTATTATGTACTTTTATTAAATAAAAATTCTCTCTTCTCTCTCTTTCCAGGATTTCGCCACTCTTGGCGGTCCTCCTGGAAGAAATGCCCATACTCACACACACTGGACAGGCGGGTTGGTGAGCGCGGTGCCGAAAACCTTGCACCAGTGACGCCGCTGCCCATCACCAGTCTGATTTATATAAGGCCCGGCAATTGGGGATGGATATACCGCCATCCGTCGGTCCTAGGCAATGGTGGGCCGCCTGGTTTTTTTGCCTGAGAGCTGTCCTCTTACTCTCCCCCGAATAACTCCGGGAGGATTTGCGAGTAAGATGGTGGTACCTCCACAGTCGAGCCCGGCATTAGCTCTACCACCTAACATATACTAAATACCTAATATATAATAAATACCCTTTATAGTTCCCAATCACGGATGTCAGCGTTGATGAACTGAAAATTATTTGATTATCCAAGTTATCAAATACCAGGAAAAAAATAACTTTTAAAGGGATTGAGACTGCATAAAACTAGCTTATACTTTATTAGTTCCAATGATTAGAACCAGTTTGTTGGGTACACCTTTAAGTCACAATTCGGATTTTCATGAAATAGCGCGCTCTTTCGCGAAAAGCAGTTTTCGCCATCCTTAGACGACATAATACACAAGCCTGCTTGTTTTAAGTACCCTAGCTTATTTAGATATAAATTATGTATCTTAAAGTAGAAACATGCAATTTACAACATAATAATTATCTTCTTTAAGGGGAGTATGTAAAGATGCACAAAGATCTTTTTTTTAAATTCACCACATAAAAATTTAATATTTTAAGTCTATTTGCGTTCCCAACAGGTAGAACAGGCCGTTTATCTTCCAAACCCACGCGGGCGAAGTCACCGGTAGCCTCCAGTAAAACATTACGAGACAAACCACAGGGGTGGATCATGAAGCCCATTTTCTTTGTTTTGACTACCTACCCCAAGGGGTGCGGGGTGCGTTTTGGTTGCAAATATCATACCAATGAAAATACAAACCGTGCGCCCATAGAGCTAAGAGTAGTAAGACACTCTGTGTGGCTAACATTATAAATAGACTTAGACTTTCGTTTATACAGCCAAATTCTGTGAAATAAGCAACATAAAATTTAGACTTTCTATACTAAATGAGTCGATGTTGTCCTTGAACAAGTATAGAGGCACAGTGTTTTTTTTACTATTTCGCAAATAGGGTCATTAAGCCGTAATCCTGACTACTTATCAAGTCTCCAGTATGAATTTGGCTATGTAAACGAAAGTCGCCTTGTATAGACAGCTCAAATTAAGTCCATAGTTGCAACTAGACCTCTACCAATCACAATAGAAACCATAACTTGAGAAGAATTTATTTATTTTATTTATCTCTAGATCGTAAGTGCTTTTGCAGCGACTATTTTAGTAAAACAATTCCGAAAAGTATGTCCGTTGGTTTTATTAATGTGTAGTAGAGTTTTAGATACTCAGTTTCTGCTTTAGCGTGGGTAGGGCCGCGGGCAAAAAGTTAAACCTACTCTACATTATTTTGTGCACCAAGGTACTATCGACAAGACCGATTTATCTTGCGACAGCGCTGACAGACCTACACTCATAAACTCACAGATACACTCACATAATAACAGTTACATCAGCTTGTAGTCTTCAATCAATACTACGTTACGTCAGAACTGTCAAGAATACTTTGTATTCACATCTCTATCTATTAATGAACTAATTTTACAAAATTTCAAATAAAGCAGGTTTTTACTAATTGTACCGAAGCCAAAACTACAATTTTTAGAATTTTTGTTTTTCTGTCTGTCCGTATGTATGGTCCGTTTTAACTCCAGAATCACTCAACGGATTTGGATGCGGTTTTTTTATTATCATATTTGTGATCATGGCCAACATATAGGCAGAGATTGAACCAACGCGGGTGGAGCCGCGGGCGAAAGGCTAGTACAGTAATATAACTATGAATGTTGGTTTACTTTTAGATTTAATACTTTTCTTTTAGAAGGGTAGGTAGAGTAAAAGTCGTTTATAATATATTATGGATTTAGTAATTTTAAGTATCATTTTTAATTTAAAGGCGTTAGAATGGAGACCACGTACAGCAAAGCGTAGCGTAGGCCGATCTCGTGCCCGCTGGACCGACGATCTGAAGGAGGTTGCGGGTGGCGAAATTTGGAAAAGGCTTATGTCCAGCAGTGGACGAACAGGCTGATGGATGTATGGATGATTTTGAATGTAGTATTATAGATGGCGGGTAGTTGGTGCAACCAGTCTAGTTTTGAGTAGCTCCGTCGTATTTAATCCAAAATAATAACAAAAAGGAAAACAATGTTATCGTGCATGAATAAAAAATAAGTAATAGTGAAAAGTAGACATTGTGAAGTGTTAGTGGCCCATTAAGTGCTGGTTTAAGAATAGAAAATCGTGTATTTCTAGCGGCCAGAAAAGCCGTTAGAACAGTGCTTAAAAATAATCAATCATTAAGTAGTAAATCCGAAGCGAATAAACTATATTGGGCAAAATAGACATCAGTCTGTATTTGTGATTTAAAACGTATCAACATCTTCCAAAATGACTTATTTTCTCTAGTGTAAACAACATTCCTGGAGTGCAGTGCTCATGCAGTGCTAAAACCAGAACAGTGCTAAAACTAATAATTATTAAAACGATAAGCTTTCGAAAAGAATTAACAGTTTTAGTGCCCGAATCTTAGTGTATATGTGCAAAAGAAACAATAATAAAACGAAATATTTCATCAATATTGCTCAATCATTAAATTTGTAAACAAAAGTACGCTATCTATGATCAAATAGCGAAATCTCATCTTATCACGCCATCTATGATCAAATAGCGAAATCTCGATCGATGCAAAGCTGCTCTTCTTCCCACATAACTAGGAAGTTCGGCTACACACCACCAGAGAGCGCTCATAAATATAGAGTCCCTTGGATGACAAAATGTAGAGATAACCAAACCAGATAGAGCTTTACCCGTCCTCGCTAACTTGTAGAGTCAATTTGAAAAAAGAGAACAAATTAAAAGTGCTTATAAAATTCAAAAATAAAAATGGAACAAAATATTTTGGAAGCTATAAACAATTTAAACACAAATTTTGAATTAAAATTGAATAATATCGAAGAAAAAGTCAACAATTTAGAAAATAGTATTACAAACAACATAAATAAAAATATAGACGAAAAGTTTATTAAATTGAACGCCGAAGTAGAGGCGCTAAGGAACGAAAACCAAGAACAAGAGAAAAGAATCGACAACATAGAAAGACAGATTAGAATAAGAAACCTAATTTTATTTGGAATCGCAGAAGAAGAAGGGTCATACTCAGATTTGGAAAATTTACTTATCGGTGTTCTTAAAAGAAATTTAGACGTAGAGTTAAACAAAGAACAAATCGAATTCGTGAGGCGGTTGGGAAAGAAATCACAGAAAGTCAGACCTATTCTCTTTGCTGTCACTACCCTTGGAAAGAAGATTGAAATTTTACAACAAAAGAAAAAGCTTAATGGTACCAATTCATATATTAAAGAGGATTTTCCTATGAATGTTCAAGAAATAAGGAAAACGCTGCAACCTCTATTACAGAATGAGATCGAACAGGGCAATCGTGCCTTAATAAAATATGATAAACTCGTGGTCATTGAAAAAAGTACACACAAAAGACAGCTATCTCAAAGCCCACCTCAAACACCAAGTGAAAACTCATCAACTAAATCTAAGGCAACAGAACAAGAAACATCCAAACAACCAAATCCTAAAAAGACTAAACACTCAGAACTTTCTCAAACCAGCATAAAATGTTATAGTACATCTAGCTCTAAAATAGCAACCGACAAAAAAGAAGCTAATATAAATAAAATATTCATTCCTGAAAGGACGGGAACAAAAGAAAATTCTGTGTAGCAATTAACGTCACAAGCAACAAAAAATGTAGAGGCCAAAAATTTTAATAATTTGGATTCCAAAGACATACATATAGGCACCATTAACGTAAGAACACTAATGGAAGACGCTAAATTAACTGAATTATGCTTAGCCCTTGACAAAATACAGTGGGATATCTTCGGCATTGCAGAAGTTAGAAGAAGAACTGAAAATGTAACAAAAATGAAAAATGGATGTATCTTATATCATACAGGTTGCACAAAAGGCGTTGGTGGCGTGGGATTTATCATAAACCATGCAATGACAGAATATGTGGAAAATTTCGTAACCATATCTGATAGAGTCGCAGCAATAGATGTCAAGATAGAAAAAAGAAACATCAGACTTATACAAGTCTACGCACCTACAGCCACTAACAGTACAGAGGAAGAGATTGAAAAATTCTACTCTCAAATCAGCGAAGCCTACCCACAAAAACAGTCACATGAAGTCTACATAATGGGCGATTTTAATAGTCACATCGGTAAGCGCCAAAAATACGAAGAACACATAATGGGACCCTACCACTATGGAGAGCGAAACGAGAGAGGAGATAGAATGATCATGTTCTGTCAAGAATACGGTCTAAAAGTAACAAACAGCCTTTTCAAATCACGAAAAGGGAAAATGTGGACCTGGCTCTCACCTGATAGTTTCACGAAACATCAGATCGATTTCATATTGGCTAACAAAACCAATTCAATAAGAAATGTTAAAGTGCTTAGCCACTTTATGATAAACACTGATCACAGACCCGTAATTGCTTGTATTAATTCTAAAAATATAAAACGAAAGAGACCAAAACCAAATAAAACAGCACAATATATACCCCAAGACGATCATAGGTCCATAATAAAGGCGGATTTAGATTTTCATGGAAATAACTTTTCCATCCAAGAAATGTACGACAGGTTAGAAAAAACTTTACAAGCTATACAAGACAAACATAAAACAGCGGACATTATTAAACCCAGAATTATAACTTTAGAAACGAAGAAATTAATTGCAAAAAGAGACAAAATCAAATGGAAACCAAACAAAACCAAAGAAGAAAAAGAGTTCTTCAAAAATATACAAAAAGAAGCAAAGAAAAGTATACAAGAAGACATGAACAACTTTAGCATGAGAATGATAGAAGAAATAATGGGCACTACTGGATCAATAAAAGAAATAGCGAAACGTCAATCTCAAGGCAAAAATATAATTCCAACTCTACTTGACAAGACAGGACAAAACACAACAACACGAAAGGATTTACTGAAAGTAGCTACCGAATTTTACAAAAGTTTATATGACTCTACAGAAGCTACGAGTTTGAAATTCATATCTGACAAACAAGAAAACGTGCCTTTGTTTCTCAAGTCCGAAATAAGATTTGCCTTAGAAAGCTTAAAAAATAAAAAAGCTACAGGAAACGACCATGTCACTAATGAGATCCTAAAGTGCTATTTAGATGAACTACTGGAACCTATCCAAACAATTTTCAACTCAATTTTAACAACAGGCCTCCTCCCAACGCAATGGCACACCTCTATCATTACTTTATTACATAAGAAAGGATGCCAAAAAGATATAAGCAACTATAGACCCATTACATTGTCCTGTAGTCTTTACAAACTATTTATGACGGTGCTTAAGAATAGACTTAATAAAAAAATTGACGAAAATCAGCACGTAGATCAGGCAGGATTTCGACAAGGGTTTTCTACAACGGACCACCTACATGCACTGAATATGCTTATCGAGAAATACACGGAGTGGAACAAGTCTTTATATATTTGCTTTATCGATTTCACAAAAGCATTCGACACCATAAGCCAAAACTACTTACTTAAAGCTCTTAAACAACAAGGCATTGAACCGAAATACGTTGAAACGCTCGGAAAAATATACAAAAATAGCAGTGCGAAAATAAGACTGGAATCAGAGGGTCCTTCTTTTCAAATTAAGAGAGGAGTGAAACAAGGCGATCCCTTTTCTCCTGTTTTGTTCAACGCTCTGCTAGAAGAAGTATTTAAATCAATGGACTGGAGCAAAAAGGGCATCTTAATAAATGGATATCGGATGACCGCACTGAGATTTGCGGATGACATTATTTTACTAGCAGAGTCATCAGAAGAATTACAAGAAACTATTGTTGAATTTCAAGCCGCTCTTGGAGATACAGGTCTCATAATGAATGACAAAAAGACCAAGATGATGACAAACAGTACGAAATCACCAGTTCAAGTAAATGGTAAGTCGCTAGAATATGTCGAAGACTATATATACCTGGGCCAACTTATCTCTTTTGACAAAAGGCTAGACAAAGAGATAGAAAGAAGAATAAATGTTGGATGGAAAAAGTACTGGGCTCTAAAACACATATTTAAGTCAGATCTCCACATAGGTATCAAAAGTAAAGTATTCAACATGTGCATTTTACCAACAATGACGTATGGCGCACAAACTTGGGCAACAACCGAAAAACAGAGATCGAAGCTATTAGTAAACCAAAGAGCAATGGAACGTAGTATGCTGAACCTACGAAGACAGGACCGAATACGAAATGAAACTATTAGAAAGCGTACACAACTCAAAGACATCATCACTACAATAAAAAAACTGAAGTGGAATTGGGCAGGACATGTTATGAGGATACAAGACAATAGATGGACGCGTCTTACAACAGAGTGGATACCTAGAGACGGTTGGCGGAGAGTTGGGAGGCCACTGACGCGATGGATTGATGAACTTAAATCCTTTAACCCATTATGGTGGAGGTATGCCCCAGACAGAGCTGAGTGGAGCGACATGTCAAATGATTTCATTGCTCATGGTAATGCTAAAAAGAGCTCTATAAAAAGCACAATATCAGTCACCCAGTCAAGCCTGGTCAGCTAGGGTGACCTAGACCAAACCTCACTGAATAAGTGAGAGGCCTACCATGTTCTGAAAGGACTTAAAATGAATTTGACATTTTTGCAAATTTCATTTTGTCATTAACTTGAAAATGACATTTAATCTAATTTGTTTTGAATTTTATAATGATTTTTTATTTTATGAATTTATAATTTTGTTAATTTGACATAATGAATTATTAGCATTTCCGCATGAATTTTCGAATGTAATTTATTTTGTTTTTATTTAATTTTCAATGTCAGTGCATGTCAAAAATTGTATTATGTTATGTAAAATAAAGGCTTTTATTATTATTATTATTATTATTATTATTATTTATGTTATTTAAGTTTCTTTTTCAATGATAATAAGAACTATGAATTTTCTGTATTTGCTTTGACATTTAACCTTGCATGGATCAGATGGGGTCTAATGGACAATAACAATGATAAAAGTTCAGTGGGCTCGGTGTCAGCACAGGGAACTGCAGATAGATTTATACCACTCGTATTGGGGCCTGATGAGTTGGATAAAACTTATCTTACCCTAATCATAAAAGAAAGTGTTAAATAGTACTTAATTGTATTGTTATGTAAAAGATATTCTGAAGAAGAGTTTACTTGATACTTACTTGTGCGTGTATGAATAAAGTGCGATAAGTTCCTCGTCTACTTTATCTTAGGTTATCAACTGTACTAACTAATTTGTAAAAGTATGAAATAATATTTTTTCTGCAATAATTCATTATTCTCAGTGACTATGTATAAGATAGGTACCTAGTTTAGCCAGAGCAACATCAGCCTGCCAATGCTTGGGCCGCAGCTGCGTCCATCGTCTAGCGTCCCAAAACTGTGTCGTTTGTTTTGCGTGCTAAACGTTATTGCGCTAACTACGGTGGACGGCTTAGCAGAAAACACCATAACTTAAATAAAAGTAAATTTGGTTTTTAATAAGTGTATCGTAACACTGAAAGAACCATTGCATTAGACCACTATGAATGAGGACAACAGTTGATATGATCGACGGTAGTTTTACCACGCAGCAGTACGATGTTTAGCACGATAAAATCAAACGGCTGAACGGGGTTGGATGAAATTTAGAATGAATATAGCTTATACGCTAACTTAACACATAGGCTATTTTTTATCCCCAGAAAAAGCATGTCGTTAAACCGAATAACACGCGGGCGGAGCCGCGGGCAAAAGCGAGTATTTTATAAATAATTATTTATTTCTCGTATTATTATTACTAATACTAATTTACTACTAATAGACAAGGACCTCGTATATGATATAAGCAGTTTAGGATAAAATTTCTGCTACGGCTCGACTACGTGCGAGGCGTGGTGTACGAAGCGGAAGGGTGGTGAATAAGTAGGCGTTTGCGCAGATGCGCTACGAAACATTCTTTACCTTTTCCGTTTTGTATCTCAGAGCAAACCACTGCTTTAGGCTCGGAAAAAAAAGCCCGCACCTTTGATGTAAAATAAAACTTAAGCAAACTATGCAGGTAATATAAAGGAGGGGTATCGATAAGCTAAGAAAATTGACCCCAATATGACAAAAAAATTAAATATATATTTTTCTATTTTTTTTTCTTTTTCTATATTTCTCATTATTTTTGTGGAATACAGGACACTAACTAAACGCTACAATACATTAAAATTAAAAATTACTACATTTCCTTCACGAGAAAAATCGACAAACTGAGGTCAAAATGGCCTTTATTGGTGTATTTTAACCTTTTTTATTATTTCGAGCTTTTTTAAACATGAGCGCATTAATTTTTCAAGTTCGCACATTGATTTAAATCTATGAGTTCGCACCTGGATTTTTTCTGAAAACCTAGTATGCGTAAGCGATGAATGTTTCTATAAATTAATATTTAAAGACTTATGGAGAGAGGTAACAAGGTTTTGGGGATAAACATATGTTAGCTGATTAGTCTGCATTGCAGTGCGACGGCTCTTTTTGTGTGTGAATTGGTCGTGGTGAAAATCGGAAATAACGTCGCTATCCTATGAAAAGGTAACCCTTTTTTCATGGCTTCCCCTCTGAAAATGTCATCACGCGCGAAAAGGGCATTGTTAAAATGTAAGAGAAACTGACTTTAATCAGTATAAAGAAAGCAGTACATACATAGTTACGTGCGCTAATGTAATAAATGTTTAAAAACTTGACGTCCTAAGTTTTTTCCACTTTAGGAAAACTTTCCACCTTGGGATTCATTATTCTACTGATACATTTTGGTTTCATCTTGAGTAAAAAACTTTATAAAGTGGTATTTTATGCCATTCCAAATATATAAAAAAATAATATTTTCTTATTTTTATCATGTCAAGTTTTTAGTTAAAGTATTGTATACTCCTGTATGTGTTGTTCGACAATCATAGCTCTAGAAATGGATTTTATTTTATTTTATTGCAAAATTCATCAAGACGGTGTAAAAAAGATCCCATAAAAGTTTTTGTTATGTATCTGGAACAAATATTTTGTCTAGGTTTGGTAGAGAAGTGAATGTTTTCTGAAATATTTTTAAATTTGACTTGACCAATTTTAGAGATAAATCCCAAATAAATTAATAGTCACATCTGGGTTAACCGTGTTACAGTACGAAGTTTGGTGACGACAAACATAACTGTGGCCCCAGCATACCACGTCATGTAGTAAATTTGTTAATAATGTCATGATGTATCAGTTAATATGCTTGGTTTTAAAATAATATTATAATAAAAAAATGAACAAGTGTAAGATTTAGCCACCAGAAACTTGTTAAAGAACAAATTTTTATCTCATGACAAATTCTGTTGAAGTAATAATGATTTTCTACTTTCAGAGTTTTTGATTGCATAAACATAACGGCTAAATATGTTTAGAATAATATAATTTTCAAGATATTATTTTTCTTCCGCGTAAGAAACAACGGAACTTAACCGTTTTTATCCTTTAAGGAGTTGAAAATAAAAAGGAGGGATTCCACAAAAGAAAAAAGAGAGAAGACTGCTGCACAGATTGTATCAACATACATATATTTAACCATTTCGCCTGCAGGTTTCTGCTCTCCAGCGCGTCACAACAAAACCTTCCACCGTCTCCGCATATCTACAACTACAACACGAGTATTGCAGGATGAAATTAATCGAAGTCCGGATTACAGCGCGGGCTGTTATCTGGAGTTATCTGCTTAATGTCTGGTGAACAACAGGCTCAAGGGATAAGACCTTCCTTCTTCGGCCCTCGGGTGCTGGATTACTGCGGACACATTCAGGAAGATTGCTGCAGGACAACGCTGTCAAGCGTCTGATGAGGCTTCTTTCATTATTCTGTTCATAAGACTAGAAAAAAAACTCAAAGAAAAGGTAAACTATAAATAAAATATTAGAACAATTTCAATACGAGTACTGTCTCAAAAATTATGTAGCTTCCATCGGTCTGCGCAATTTTACCTGATAGTACGTGTCTCACACGAGAATCATACAATCGGAAATGTTCGGGAAATGCCAATGTTGATAAAATCTGCTTTAGAAGAAGCTTAATTTTCGAACTAACATTTATTTTAAAATTATTGACAGTATGAGTCGTTATCGAATATATTCCGTTTATTGTTTGGGGCAGCGGTGTACGGGCTTTGCCGAATAGGTTGTTTTGCTATCGTGAGAACAGAATCCCAGAAATTTACATGTTTTCAAATTGTTCCTTAAATTCATAGCGTACATTCACGTCATTTAAGGCGACAATGGTTCTCAAATTGCCAAATTATTTTGTTTGTTGAAATACAATATGAAAGCAATAGTGTTATCATATGTCACTAGTTTAGATTTTTTACATATTCACTAGCTATGTTAACTTCCCAAACACCTTGTTAGTAATATCGATATTTGTTTTTATTTGTAAATTATTTTACACTATAAGTACTATGTTTTGTTGTGTATATTTAAATTTTTACTAAGCCTTCGAAGAATATAGCGAAATTGAAGTAGAATCCAGTTCCATACTAAGATGTATGTACGGTACGAGTACTTATAGTAATTAAGACACATGGCTTCTGAAACACTAATTGTCGACGGCTTAGCGTTAGAATTGGTCGCCACAAGTTTCCACACAAAGATGGCCTCAATAGGCTTAACCGCTGGAGTGCTCCAGTAATTGTCCAGGATCCGACCAGAGCCTCCAATCGGCACAGACTTAAGACTCCATGCAAATTCAATTTGGTGCCCGAACCGGAGTTGCCATGTTAGATTCTAATCTGCAAGATATGTCCAAAATAAACACGAATGTCCACTAAAGCAGCCGCAGTAACAAGTTTCAAATTACCTACGTTAGTAAAGTTTGGCAATGATATGCTCATTACTCGTAATTCTTATGTATAATGAAATTTTTTTATGATTTTGTCATTAACAGGACCCTACAAGTTTAACACCAAAATGTATACTTATCCGTCTTTAATCTTCATAAAATACTAATCCTTATATCTTTGCTGTATCATGTATATAAATGTAGAAATATAGGAAAGCAGAGCTTTCTTTTGTACCTATATTATGACAAAATCGACGGCTGTCCAAAAATCCTTTAGTCTGGCAACATCACGCAGAAGCAATCGTACACATAAGGCCAACCGAACATATTATTGCTGGATTTATCTTTATTGCATCCATGGAGCATCCGAACTTAGCTCCAGTGTCAAAGTTGCCCCATTAACAGGGACACGGAGACACCGGATTGTTTTGCTAGAGGAGTTCTAAGTCTTATTGCTTTAGGGTACGTAGGGATTGTTTAATATATTGTCATTACTCTGTATAGTTTTGGATGACTCTATCAGATAATGATTCTAGTTGTTTTTCCTTTATATATACTATTCGTAGAGTTAGTAGAATCTAAGCTTGTTGTTGACCATGTAACCTTTGTCCTCGTAAAATAGGAGTAATAGCCAGCAAGTAATCGCTTTAAATGTTTTATCAACAAACGGTAGGCTTAAATCTCAAATAGTAATGTATAATTTTCTGTGCTGCACAAACGAAACGATTGGGCTGATTTTTTTGTTATGAGGCCAATATACTGACTTTGTTTGACTTTTGTTTACATAGCCAAATTCGTTCTGGAGACTTGGTAAGTGGTCGTATCGTATTACCGGCCTAGCATGCAACAACAAGAACGTTAGCTCTTTACTTTAAAAAGTAGTGTTACTTATCATTGTGTCAGAGGTTAATAGTACAAATACGAGTAAAATATGTTATGGTATGCAGCATGTTAATTGTTGGAGCAGTATACGGTAACAGAGCTTTTTTACGTACTATATAATCGTAAGATTATTATCTAAGAAGGAAAAAGGTATTAATTCGCCTAACGTCGTCGTCGCTGCACTGTTTGCATCTTGAAGAACTACTAGAAAAAGAAAGCTTATTCATATCCTGGGATAAAGATAATATTTTTCATATCTAAGGTCCTCAATAATAAGATTGACTGATCAAATTCCAGAAAAAGAAGAAAATTTTTGCTCAAAAATTTTTTTCTATTCCCAGTACAAGGTGGCTGACTCAATTTCTATGAAAAGGTAAAACAAAGTACGCGCAAAAATTGATTTTTTCTGTGGAATCTGATCTATCAGGGACACCTGTTAATTTTTTTTTACTTTGAATTGTAGGGCCTTATACAACGTGAAATTTAAGTCATTTTGTTAACGAAAACTGGTGATAGTACTCGTCCATATGAACAACTTTTACTATGGAGCCAATCCTGAAATCGTGAAAAAATTTCAGCTGTTCCATAGAAAAGTTAAATACCTACTCGATCCAAATGTTTGAAACAGCTGATATCTTTTCACGATTTCAGGGTTGGCTTCATAGTAAAAGTTGTTCATATGGACGAGTACTATCACCAGTTTTCGTTAACAAAATGACTTAAATATCACATTGTTTATAAATGCTCTTGGTAAATATTTACGAGTCTATACTTAGAATTGAATATGTTTATTACAATAAACTTTTATTTAATTTTAGGTATCCCACTGATCTATAGTATACATAATAATATTATTAAGATATGTATGAGGTATCCTCTCTCTACCTGTTATTATAGAAGCAATCGCACAAGGGTTATGGATTAAAAAATCCATAATCGTAGCAATAAGTAAAGTAGTGTACAAAAAGACAGGATGTTTACAACGATGACATTGTCAAGGAGGAATTCAATTTATGTTGAATAGCGACAGCAAGACAAAACCCTCACGACTCAGTGCACCGACCAGAGCGTGCAGGGCTTCGAGTGCCTGTTATGACATAATGCGCGCAATACCAAACCATAATACCAGACTCACGACAAAAAGACGTCCCCGTCGGCCTTTTAAAGGAAACGTCAGATATTAATCCACGCGTAAAATGTCCCAAATCGTCACAAAAAGTAGCCGACAAAAGTGTTGTTGTATAAACTTAAAATGAAATTTAATAAACATAGTACAATGGGGTGGATTTAAGATATTCTTGCGGGGATCCCGATAGTGAATGAGAGATAAGCTGGCAAAAGGTTTGCAGCAACGCGTATGTTTGATGTCGCCACTCGTCGCTCGAGCGTGAAAAGTTTAAGAGCAAAATTGCATGTTCCATATTGTACTCTGTCCCGGCGAAAATATGGCATCTGTCGACCGTGCACTCGTCAAATGGATTCTTTTAATTTCGTTGATGGGATCTCATTGAGCAATGATTTTTCAATCGTCATACATTTACACAGAAGAGCAATTGTCTATTGCCTCCTTATGGTTAAAGCAAAATACCTACTTGTCGTTAAAACGAAATTATTAATTCCTCTATAATCGCGCAATCATCCCAAAACTGAATTAAGAGATAAGCATCAAACGGTTCTATTTAACTTTGCTGCGAAGCGGAAACTCCCAGCGCCATATTGAAATGTTTATAATTAAATTACATAAAGACGAACAAAATTAATTTCACACTGGCAAGTGCTGAACGCCAGAGCAACCTTCACAAAAGCGGAAGCGACTCAAAAGAGGCTGCGTCGCTCGCTCCGCGAATTTAATTTTCTAAATGTTTTTGGAAATTACTGCCGAGGAGTTGAATAATCACGTTATAACTTAACGGTATTAAATTTTATACGTTTAAGTGTAATATTTCATTTTCAAGTTTAATTAATTCGCCTTCCAATGGAACAAAAGTGATTAAGTTTCGGAAAGTAAGTCTTGTAATTTCGTTATGTCTTCAGCTTGGATATTAAACTCATTTTCTGTCTTTTGTATAACTTATTTAAGGTCTATTAATGAACAAAACTTAACTCGACTTAAACTTACTAATTTTCCAAGTTGATTACAGTGAGAAATATAGTAAACCCCTCTATTAAAACAGTGCAAAAAGCCCTGGATTATCTCACGATACGAGTATATCCCTCTACAAGCGCACACTCCTAAAGCTCGCGACGAAACAAATTGATGTACCCAAATAATTATTAATGCTTCACGAAATTTAATTGGAAAAGTTGAATTTGTATCTGGCTCGGAGCGGCGCGACGTAGGTGAGCGATTCCGTAGCTGTGAGTAGAAGCGGGTATAGTCGAATCATTAACACTTGTGCCATAGACACTGACTCAATTTCTGGAAGTATTTTTAGTTGTTCTTTTTGTTGACGTCAATAATAAAGTTTCAGTAGACCGCTAGGCAGCTCAACCGCATTGACTTCTAATCCGGAGGTCACCGTTTCAAATCCTATAGTTCATATTTGTACCTGAAAACGGCAATAGGGCTCATCCTACATCACGCTGGGACGTAATAATCTTCGGGGAATTGTAGGTATTTTAGTGGTTTTGGGGCGCATGGATGATTAATTTATACTTAAACAACTTTTACTTTTATTAAAACTAAATTTAAGCATATTAATAGATTGTATGACAATTTGAAAATTCATATTATAGGTAAACAAAGAGTGTAAATAGGATATTTTTGGAGGACAATTTAAACCCGTAGTAATAAAATAGGTATAATATTTATACTGGTGCAACAATACTTTAATTTAGTGCTTTAGTCAAAGCCATAGGTCAAAGCGATTTTTCTTTTTCTTATTTTTCATGAAATTGTTGTGTGAAAAGATGATGGTAACTAGATTAAGTATGTACCTATGTCATTTCATTATATAATGAGGGCCACTGGTACGCGAGTTGCTGGTTTACGAAACGAAATTTCTATCTGCTCGAGCCGTAATAGCTGTAGGTAATGTCTTTAAAAGACTAAACAAGAAAGGTACAAAAAGTAGTAAATATTTTTTTACGGTCATTCTGTACAGTCCTCGGTTTGTCATTTTAAAGACATTACCTACAGCTGTTACAGCTCGAGCAGATAGAAATAAAAATATTTCGTAAACCAGCAACTCGCGTACCAGTGGCCCTCGTTATATAATGAAATGACATAGGTACATACTTAAACTAGTTACCATCATCTTTTCACACAACAATTTTATTACTTATTTTGCGCTTAAGTTCTTTTTTAAGCGATCATCCTAACTGTCGGTAATTTACGGACTAATCCTTATTGAAACTTAAACTTTATCAAAACAAAAGAAGAAATATTAATCACCGATTGGTTATCTAGCGGCGTTATAATCAATTGGGCTAATCACAGCGCAGAAAAGCGGTGTTAAATAAGTTGCTCTAAATATATCTGCCACGGCTTCAATGGGAGACAGTATTGTGTATATAGCTTACAATAGAGAAAAAAAAGTAAATAAATAAATATCAACTTAGTTCACAAACTACGCGCGATGTGTCGTTTCGCCAATGAAAATATTTTCCATCTCCTTCCAACTGTTTTGTGTAACTACGGGACGGTTTCATACAGGTAAATCGATTCTAACTTATATGCACATTTTTTTGCATGAAAAAATGTGTGACTTTAGATTAATAAAATATCGTTACCATTGTAATCTATATAAACAATACACTCTCCCATTGCAGCCGTGGCAGATATTTTTAGAGCACCTTATATACCTATATAATGTTATAACATCGGTTACTGAGATACTGTCAAACAACGTCTACTTTACCTTAATGTAGTAAGTATGGGAGTAGATACAATTTTTAGTCTATGTATCATTCGTTTTTTCATCGTAAAATGCGCTTTGTATTTCTCAACTGACAGTACATGGGAGGTGACTACGAGTGTTTACGGGATAATTAATCTCCAAGTATTTACGGCTTTAATCGAGACTCTCTCGATGGAGAGAGATAGAGAGAGGGAATAACTCTCGTGTATGCAATAACGGTGGCACGTCGATACATCTCGACTTAATTATTATTTATTTGGGTACCCACTCAAGATACATTGGTACTTATGTGTTTATTTATTTATTTATCATACAGCTTATTTTTGTTGTTGAAGTTAATGAAGAGATAGAATCAGGAAGCTAGTAAGCCTATGCTTCTTACCACTGCTCATTAAATTATAATAAGTAATCTAGCAACAGCTATCACCTCTTTTTTTACTCAAAATAAAAAAAAATCGAAACAAAATATTACTTAACATAATGTCATTTTAAGTTTAATGTGTACTAGACTGGTTGTAAGGATTTTTAACAAATTGAGTACCCCTTTTTGTTTAATTTCTTACCACATAAGTATTTAAATAAATAAGCAACTTTATACGATTGCAACAGTTTATTTAGGTGTACAAAGTACAAATTATGTACAACAATAAATAATGCAAAGAAGGAAGCTCTAAAAAGAAGGGAAATTCCTAAATATTCGAAGCTAATAAAAAAAAGTACTGCCATAATAATATATTTTTATCACTAATGCTCTGAAAGTAAGTTATATATATAACTCGAAATGCGGGAGGTAAATTCGATTTACCTACCTAGGGAGTTAAGTAAATTTTAAAATTAAACGAGTTTCCCTTACAGTCACTAACTATGTAGTCAATCACTCGTCTCGCTAAATGACAATGGAAAATATCTGTTCTGCCTATTTCCTTTTTATTTTGTTATTCTGTATTTTATTTATATATTATTATAGAAAAATGTGACTTGCGTATATATGTAAATATGCTAAATAATATTTTACACAGACATTTATTTATTTGAAAACAGCAACTAAAGTAGTTTTATTTTTAAAACAATCACACTGGCCAGTAAGACGCGATTGCAAAAAAAAAGAAAAAGTCACATGAAAATAAAATGGCGGCAGTACAATTATCTCGTTGAAAACGTTGTTGCAAACATAATTTCATATTTAACTAACGACATATTTTATTGATTGCACTTCGAATTAATTTTTATATCATGCAAAAAAGTGTTATTACTTGATAATAGTGTAAAACCGAAACCGGTTGGGATAAATATAATTACTGTGAAACAAACAAGTAGGTACAGGTGCAGTTAATCATAATGTTATAATTTTCTAAGTTTTTTTATTTCCTCGCATTAGTGATGAAAAGTAGAGTATTACACACGGGTGTAAATGATCAATTGCACCCTCGAACGCTCGTTCGCTTCGCTCGCTCGTGCGCCTAAATATTTCAGGTGCAATTGATCGCTTACCTCCCTTGGATAACAATCTACTATTAATATTGCATTACAAGGGTAAAAATATTGACCCCAAATTGTTGAGCTTTCGAAAGCTCTACGCTTTTAGTTCGCCTATTCGACACTAGATGGCACCACGGGTCTGTAACTGAGCCAATAACGCTTAGAGAAATAGTTCCACTCGCTGCCGCTGGAAACCAGCGCCATATTTTCCTTGGTAGTTTGTGGCAGAGATGCAACGAGCTATAGAGATGTGATAAAAAAAAGCTTATCGTTAAAATAAGGAAAACATTAAAAATGATTTGCTTCTGCTTTGTTGTTACTCAATCACTAATAGCATTTACAGCTAAATTTTAATAAGAATATTTACTTAATTTGGACAACTTTTAGGGTTCCGTTAAAAATGTTACAAGTTAGGGTGATTTAGTTTAGGAAATTAAGTAAATAACTTCGTAGTCTAGTATCATTTTAAGATAAAGAAAAGTCATAGTATGGTAGCCCAATAGCGCATTTTAAAGCAGAATACTTATACTAAATAAAAAAACCCTGAAAAGTGAACTTTTGAGTCTGTACTATAGCGTATTTTATTTTACCTTTAGAAGCACTTAACTGATTCTGATATGGTTTACACAGAGAGTTTCTGGAGAAAACTTCAACAGTAACAATTTTAGTGAAACAAATCGAGAAACACGGATATTGGCTAAGGTTCTAATCAGCGCGAGCGGAGCTGCGGGAAAAGGGCTAGCAAGTATCTAAACCTGCACAATGACTACGTGTGCTGTTCAAACAGTAGCGAGTAGCGTAGCGCACGCGCAGTTTAAGCTAATTAACAATAGATCGAGTCGATACTGAACCACCTGGGCCCATCGTACTGGGACACTTCTGCAATAAATCTTCGTTCTTCGTACAACCTATGAGCTGTATCAGTGTAGATAGAAGTTATAATACTAATTAAAATACGCTTTTTTCCTCAGATACATTTTCTCTAGAGATGTGAGTTTTTTTCTATATTTATTCAAGTTACAAATGCTACATTTTATATATCCCCAAGGATTATCTGTGTTTTATGAAATCACTCTTAAGTTAAACATGAGCTTAAAAAATATTTCTCAATGACTAATCTTACTGATGTCATAATTTTCTTAACAAAGAATGGCAAGTCTGATTTTTTAAAATAGAATGATAACTTGGCAATATAGGGTGAAATTTAATCAACCGACCAAATTCATACTAGAGACTCGGTTAGTGATCAAGAACTAGGTTCAGTAATCCTTTTGGCCAATTTCTAAATATATTTTTTTTTGCTCCCGTACTGGTTGGACTAGTTTAAGTACAATTCTTAGTGCAGGTTCTACGGGTAAAAAAAATTTTTTTTTCGAATTTCACCTAGAGGTTCATTAAACCTTGTTCCTGATGACTAACCGAGTCTCCAGTATGAATTTGGTCGGTTGATTTAATTTCACCTAGTATTTAAATAGGCTAGTATCATCCTCCTTAAACTGGTTTCTTATGTTTGTAGGTAAAATGGTTTTAAGTATGCCATGTTGTAATCTTATCTGAATATGTTTTAACATTGATCGCTCAGAATCAGAATCAGCTAATGATTATCAATGATGCCTCATTTTTACCTACACGTCTACACGCAAAACAAATCAGCCTATCCACTTCTACGATTTTCAAGGAACGAACAAACAGAACAGCTTTTCAAATTTTTGAAGAGTATACATCTGTGGACTCGACTGTGGAGGTACCACCATCTTACTCGCAAACCCTCCCGAAGTTATTCGGGGGAGAGTAAGAGGACAGCTCTCAGGCAAAACCAGGCGGCCCACCATTGCCTGGGACCGATGGATGGCGGTTTATCCAACCCCAATTGCCGAGCCTTATATAAAACAGACTGGTGACGGACAGTGGCGTCACTGGTGCAAGGATTTCGGCACCGCGCTCACCAACCCACCTGCCCAGCGTGTGTCAGTATGGGCATTTCTTCCAGGAGGACCGCCAAGAGTGGCGAAATCCTGGAAAGGCCTATGTCCAGCAGTGGACGAAACAGGCTGATGGATGGATGGATACATCTATTTTGAGATTATAAATAAATACATAGTGTAAAAATTTTGTAAGGTGGTTCAATGTTGAGTACCGAATGGGTTGGTTCCGCTCTAGCCGACTATTGCTACAATGAAAAACAAGAATAAATGTCAATTTCTGAAACGACGAGGAGGGATCCACTTCAAATCGAATTCCATTTAATAATAGTGTAGCAGAGGTGAATGCACTCTTCATAGTGCAATAGTTTATTGTGGGCAATGGGTATCAAGACCGCTGACATATACTAAAGCTACATTCCTTACTGATCTCACTGAACAAATTTTACAACGGAACATGACCGCACAAAAACATGTACTTTTTATTTTGCTGGGATATAATTAAATAATTTGGCAAAGTGCGAGTCAGACTCCCACACAAAAGGTTCCGTACCACCACACAATACGGGTACGGAACCCTACAAACATACATGTCAACAATAAGATGTGCTATAGCAACTTTAAGGCGAAAAAAAACAAGGCGCTAAAATGGTACCGCGTGAAAAACAATTAAGCAACCCATGAGTACGGAACCCTAATTTTACTATTTGTTGTTTTACTTTAGAGTATATTCAATGTTTGTGAATTAAAGACTTGTATATATTACTCTCTTTGATAAAAGATAAAATTAAAAATACAGGATGGAAAAGATTTAAGGGCCCTGGAGGGGAACTACCTTAAATCCTTTAGTTAGCTCATTCTACTAAAAGGAAACATTCCTTTATTTTTTAAAAGAAACAAAACTGCATTCCTAGGTCTTCTAAAATTCGCTTGTCTCAGCCGGTAATCGAACCAACTAAAAATTAAAAAAATAAACCCTCGCTATTTTATCATACGAATCGGTAGGATTATTGTTCAGGATATAATTTGTCTTATAAAAATTTGGTCTTACACTCATTTGTTGTAATTGATACCCATGAATTTGAATATTTATTACTAGTTCTTTATTAAGAATACCTAGTACTGTTCACTTGTAACAAGTAAATGACATAATTTATACTTGCGATTGTTGGAACTTGGTGAAACTTGGAAAACATCATAATTAAATTCACTTGTACTTGTTTCACTGTTTTTATTTTAAGGTTTACACGTTAATCCTGACCGGTTTCGGTTAATACACCATTCTCAAGGGATACAGAAATTCAGGAAATTAAACCAACAATGGCTCAATACTAAATAATGGCTCGTCGTAATGTTAGTTTAATTTCCTGAATTTCTATATCCCTTGAGTATGGTGTGTTAACCGAAACCGGTCAGGATTAACGTGTAAACCTTAAAATTGAAACCAGTGAAACAAGTACAAGTGAATTTAAATATGATATAAAGTAAATGACACGTTATAATTTTCTTATCTCTGTAACATCCAAAGACATCGTATGAAGTACAAGCTTGCTAATATTATTTATCTCTGAGTACCTTGTTGAAGACTTCGATGAGAAAATCGTTAAATGGTAATAATAAATCTATCCACAGCACAATTCCTTCTTACACTGGGCGTACTGACGAAAAGTTTAAAAATGGAACGTATTTTTTTTTGCAACGCGGGTTACATATTTGAAATTCGAACGATATTTTACATCATTTTTAAAATCGATAAAAGTATTCTTTCGAATTTAAAATTTTGTTTTGTTTTGCTTTCATTCCGTGCTGTCATTGTGTAATAATGGCGTATCAATAATCGTTAATAAAGAACTTGTAATAAATATTCAATTTCATGGGTATCTCTTATAACAGATGAGTTTCAGACCAAATGTTTATTAGACAAACTTATCCTGAACAATAATCCTACCGATTCGTATAGTAAAACAGCGAGGGTTTATTTTTCAAGTTTTAGTTGGTTCGATTCCCGGGTTGGTAAGCGAATTTTAGAAGATCTTTGAATGCAGTACCTATTGTTTCTTTAAAAAAATAAAGGAATGTCTCCTTTCAGTAAAATGAGCCAACTAAAGGATTTAAGGTAGTTCCCCTTCTGGGCCCTTAAATTTTTTCCACCCTGTATACTATTTTGGGTTTGGGTATAAAAAAATAAAAAAAGTATTATTAGCCGTGGCGTGGCAGAGGTCACAGTAACATGTATTTTGTGAATATTTTAACTTTCTACCTATTACGGCTGAAGCTGCAGACCCCTGTGCAGACGGACTGACAGAAAGATAGACAGCGGATGCTTGGTAATAGGGTTCCGTTTGGCACCCTTCGGGTACGGAATTACTATACTACTATATATTATATGACTATATTGTGGCACACTAAAACTAAAACGGCTTCTTTGTAGAAGGTTAAAGATGAATTGAAAGCAGTGGTAGGTCAATATAAGGTCTCAATATTGGGAATCGGGTACGAATCCTACCGTTCGCGTACGTACCAATGAGTTCTTCGAATTTTGTATGTACATAATATTAGTATTTGGATACTTAACACTTGCTGAACAGTAAAGAAAAACACTGTAATAAAAAATCTGCATGTTCTCAAATGGCGTTTTATGGCATTACGCACAAATTGCTCGATAATAAAATAAGGTTTTCACAAAAAATACTTTATTTCATGCATAACCTTACAACTGTAAATACGTTTTGAAGTTTTTAATGTAATGCAATCAACATATAATCCATAAAATTTTTATGAAGCAATTTGGACGAATTGCCATAAAACGCATTTATAGCATAATTTTTATTTGAAATGTTACCATCTTGATATAATTTGTAGTATAGATAGATGACATGTGACACAGGTGTCGAAGTATGTCGTACACCAGATAATTCTTTTTATTGTTTTTTTTTTTGCAATATGGATTAATCTCAGCATTTGCTGTAAGTTATGAACGTTACAGCGCTGATTTCCAGATTGACCCGTTTCACACTATACCTTACATTCAGTTGTAGGTAGATACACAAGAATAAAGATACAATAAAAAATTTAGAATAATGGACAACACAAATAATTAATTAACAAAACACACATATATAACACAAAGTAATACAAGGAAATAAAAAAAAATACATTAAATTAATTATTCTGACAAAAATAAAAATATGAAAAACAACTTCAACATAATCAGTTTTTTATTGCAACCCTCCACTGTATGAATAATGATAAAGTCAACATCAAGGAACTGCTATTTTGTCAATAAATAGGTAGATTTTCTAGTTTATACCGCGGATAGACTGTTATATAGGCTTCGATACCTTACTGTAAAAATATCCGATAATGACGAATGACTAAAAGTTGTCTTAAAATAATATTTTTTTCATTATGATGCGCATCCGTAAAAAATGCATGACACCCATAAAATGGCTTTCCAATTTTTCAGTAAAAGTTCCGACCACAGAATACTTAAACCTTGGCTTTTTAACTCCGCAATAGAATCGGATGAAACCCCTTGCCCGGAGCCGATTAAGATCTGCTCAGTGATTCCGTTCATTTAAAAGCATAAAATGAGGTGGAGTCTAAAAATCGGTAAAGAAAGGGTTGGATATCTGCACCATCTAACACATATCTACCTAAATTCGCTGTAGACCATACAAGTGCTATTTATTCAGCTATAGAGGCCATTTTTTTACCGAGTATGTATTACATAGGTAACACTAAAAGTTTCCGGAACTGGCCACTTACATAAACAATATTTAAAAATTTATTGCAACATTTGAAAATAGAACTCTTTGGCTGTAGAATGCAGTTTGTTTCATCTGACTGTCTTTTGTTTTTACCTTGTGGCGCCATTTAAAAAATTGTGTGTCTGCATCAACATGGATTTAACTCGGGAAAATTTTCGTAGTATGATTTTCTACGATTTTAAGTGTAATTTGACAGCTCAACAGAGCATCGCTCGGCTTGAAACAGCTTTTGGCAATGAAGCACCATGCAAGACGACTGTTTATAGCTGGTTTGCAGAATTCAAGCGTGGTCGTATCAATCTCAGTGACGAATCTCGCGATGGTCGGCCGCCCACCGCTGTGACCAACAAAAACATCGATGCTGTGCGCCGTATGATTGAAACAGACAGGCATGTGACCTACCATGAAATTCGCGCATCCTTAGAAATAGGCATGAGTCAAATACAATCAATCCTACACAAACATTTGGGTGTGAGAAAGCTGTGCTCGCGGTGGATCCCACACAACTTGACCGAGGCTCAAAAAACGGACCGCGTCACTTGGTGCAGTGCCATGCTTACCAGATTCAACGAAGGTGCGTCAAATTTGGTGTGGGACATAGTAACAGGTGACGTTATTGCTACGATCCCAAAACAAAGCAGCAATCGAGCGTATGGGTCTTTAAAGATGAGCCGAAACCAACCAAAGTGGCGCGCGTGAAAAGTGCATCTAAGCGGATGATTGCTTCTTTTTTTAATAAAACTGGACACGTGGCTACTGTTGCTTTAGAGAATCGTCGTACCGTGAATAGTGACTGGTACACGACCATTTGTTTGCCGGAAGTTATTGACGAACTCCGTAAAAATAACCGTATACGCCGTATCATCCTGCACCACGACAATGCTAGTTCTCACACGGCCAGACAGACAAACGACTTTTTGAAGACGAAAAATGTAGAACTCATGAGTCATCCTGCATACAGTCCCGACCTGGCACCTTGTGACTTTTTTCTGTTCCCAAAAATTAAGAACCAATTACGCGGTCAACGATTTTCATCACCAGAAGAGGCTGTCGAGGAGTATGAAAAACACGTTTCAGAGGTCACCACAGGGGAGTGGCACAAAAGTTTTCAAAACTGGTTTGATCGAATGAAAAAGTGCATAGACGCCAAGGGAGATTATTTTGAAAAACCATAAATTAATTTTGTACCTTTAATAGTATTTTTTCATATTCATTCCGGAAACTTATAGTGCGTCCCACGTATATACAAATACATGCAATAGATATGTCTACATTTAAATATTAATAAACCTTGCTGGGCTTGTCCTGCCTCTTTTCACGGAGCTCCAGAAAAACTAACTGAAAAACCAGCAGAATTCCACGGGAACGTCTGTGAGTTTAAGTCACTAAAAAAAAAAAAAAATATATCTTTGACATGAGTGAAAACAAATTATTTTACTGAATAAAAGTTACGAGCCTTTCAAAATAGTTTTTTTCTATAGATTTCACATATATTTATGAAACTACGATAAGAAAATTTTCATACTCATCAAAAGCAAAAAGGTGAAACATGAATTTGTAAAATCGATCTGAGCCACGATCTAGACTGCGAACGACCGATAAGATGGAGAGAAAATTTAATAAAAACTTTTCTTTTAAAACTACATTGGGATAACGCTAGGCCATTACTTCGCCGGATGGAAAGCATCGATATTACCTAGGATGAAGCGCGCTCTCCCAGAAACAAAGAGACTGACAGCAGGTGAGGCGCTAATCAGTTTTTCCAGGGACTTCCGCAAAAATGTAAGGAAGTCGGTAACGGAAGAATGACTGCTACGACGCAACTGCCACTAACCACTCCCCGGTACGGCTGATCGTGACGTCATGCTGGAACACCACGAGTCGCTTGGCGGCATGGTGACGTCATGAGGGTGGTGACAAGTCACGGCTGTAGCCTACCACCAGTAAGTAGGTGCACACGTCGTCTCTGCAGACGGAGCCAAGATCCGATGTCCTTATGACCCTCAATACTACAGAAACATAGATTGTTGGTACACCTTTCTATAATCTCTTAGTCGCCTTTGACGACATCCATGGGATGACGTGGAGTGACAATATTCTTTTGAAATAACGTTGCCACACGCTATAGATTTATGGGTAGTGTGTGGAATAAAACGATCTGGATAAGGATTTCAAACTAGAACTGTATATTATCCTTTTTAAATTCACTTGGAAGGTTATAGCTCCGACACCTAGCACAGATCAACAAGAAGACAGAAAACAAGATGGCGTAATAAAACGGATATTACATAATCAAATAAAGATTGATTTTTGTGAATATAAATTAAATAAATTCAACACGCCCCCTCAAAAATTAATCTCAAAATTATACAAACTTAAATCAATTTAAATTGACTAACCAGAGCATACAACCTCCTAGTGTTATTGGGAATACATGCTGGTCCAACATTTGTTGCAAGGATTAGGGAAACCCAACAAAACCTAATCAGACCATTTCATTTACTTTATGAAATCTTAATTAAATAATCCTTATCACTATAGATTAATCTTGACATTATAAACTTATTCTAAACCCATTTTGCTTCTCATATTTTGAAAAGTAACTGCAGGTAACGGCTTCGTCAAAGCATCTGCCAACTGTTCACCTGTGGGTATGTAATTTAATTTTATTACATTTTTCTCAATTTGTTCCCGGGAGAAGTGATATTTAATGTCAATGTGTTTCGTCCGTTTGTGATTAGTTGGATTGTTTGCAATACTGATGCAGCCGTTATTATCTTCATAGATAATTATAGGTTTATCAATGTTTATATTTACACTGACTGCTAGTGATTTAAGCCACAAAGCTTCTCTGACAGCTTCAAACAATGCCATATATTCAGCCTCTGTAGATGAGGCTGCTACTGTCATTTGTTTTCTAGTACTCCACGTTATTGAACATTGATCAAACAATTTAAATAAATACCCAGTTGTACTCTTTCTGTCTTTGGTATCATTACCACCCCAATCTGAATCTACATACCCACATAGAATATCGTTGTAATCACAACGTTTGTAACATAACTTCAAATCAGTTGTGCCCTTTAAGTACCTAAGTACTCTTTTAAGACATTGCCATAGCTCTTTATTATTATTGTTAGTGTATCTACTCAGTATATTAACGCTTGTACTTAAATCAGGACGAGTGCAAAGCATGATATACATCAAACAACCTATAACGTTTCGGCATGGAGCGTTATATTTCTCTTCTGAATTTAAAGCCTCATAATTCAGTTTGTTTTCTAAAGGGGTATTTACAGGTTTGCAATCCTGCATATAAAATTTATTCAAGACAGTTTTGATGTATTCACTTTGATCTAACGTAATTTTATCATCGTATCTCGTGATTTTTATGCCAAGAAACAATTTTATTTCATTTAAATCTGTCATTTCAAATTTGCTCATTAAATACCTTTTAAAGTTATTCATTCTTTCAATTTCAGCGCATGCTATCACTAAATCGTCAACATATAATACTATATAGATATTTTTACGTACATCACCATTGTTTAAGACATAAATACACCTATCAACTGCTGAATTTTGGAAACCCTGTTCTTTTAACGATTGTTCAAAAATTTCAAACCAACACCTTGCCGCCTGTTTTAGTCCGTATAGTGCTTTATTTAATTTACAGACATAGTTTTTTTTACTTAATACACCCTCAGGAACTTTCATGTAGACTTCTTCCTTTAATTCGCCATTTAAGAAAGCAGTCTTAATGTCCATGTGATGAACAAGTAAATTTAGTTGATTCGCGAAACTAATCAAGAATCTAAAACTAGCGATTCTCGCAACAGGTGCAAAAGTTTCGTTGTAATCAGTTAGGTATTCTTGGCTAAAGCCTCTAGCAACGAGACGCGCCTTGTATCGAAATGGTTTCCCAAATTCGTCATTCTTGATAGTAAAAATCCATTTACAGTCTACAATGTTTTTGCCCTCTGGCCTTGGTACTAAATTCCATGTTTTATTTACCGAAAGAGATTTTAATTCATCCCTAACTGCGATTTCCCATTTAGATCTATCATTTCGAGTTTTTATCTCTTCAAAAGAAGTCGGTATTTTACAAAAAACTGACTGAGCACACATGAGATAATCATCATGGTTATTTTCATTGTATGAAATAGGGGGTTGAACTTTTAACCTATCACTCCTCCTAAGTTCAGAATTGTTTTCTGTGTTTTGTGTATTTTTAAGTAAATAACTATCAGGTATATCAACTTCTGGCTCCGATTCGATTATAATATCATGGTTTGTTCTGCGAATTTTACTATGACACACATACTCATCAGATTTAGAAATATCTGATTTATGAACGTCAGAGTTCTGAGACTTTGACACTGATTTTGAACTACCGTCAGTAATATCAGTTTTGTCATGAGAATTTCGAACATTCTCTTCAGGCTGTAGTACGGGCCTGGACTGTAGAAAGTTAGTCTTGTCTGCAATAACATCTCTGACTACAACACATTTTTCGCATTGAGGGTTCCAAACTTTATAACCGTTTGGTTCATAACCCAGCAATATACCTTTCCATGATTCATCACCGAATTTATTTTTACTCGTTTTATTGTGTACATAAACCGCTCAGCCAAAAACTTTTAGGTATTTTATTTCAGGTTTTTTACTATGCCACATTTCATATGGTGTTTTATTGGAAACTTTTAAAGCTTTAGTTGGAGTCAAGTTTATCAAATAAACCGCAGTTAATACAGCATGACCCCAGAATACTTTATCTAATTTAGCACCATTAATCATAGAACGAGCATTTCTGTAATAGTCCTAACCATCCGCTCAGAAACACCATTCAATTGCGGGCTTCTTGGAACTGTCAAATGATAAGTGATTCCTTTCTCAACACAATAGTTTTTCATTTCAGTGGACAAATACTCACCACCGTTATCGCAGTATAAATTAGCTACTTTTAAATTGAATTTAGCCTCACTTTTCGCAACAAAATCTTTGAAAGCAGAAAATACATCTGATTTATATGTTAGTAGGTACGTCACACAGTAATGGGTATACTCATCAACAAAAAGTACAACATAATTTTTGTTGTCAATAGTTGTAGGAGTGATTGATTCATCTGAATGAACAACAAATAATGGCCTTTTATATAACTTTTGTCCTTAGCCTGGTTTGCTTCCCATTTATGCAAGCCTCACACAAGTCATCATCAGGCATCACTGTATCAATCTGATTAGCGTCATCAACCATATCGTTGTTTTTGATTTCTAAAAACTTGTGTTTACTCATATGACCTAAACGTTGATGCCAGATTTTGTAATTCTTGTCCCTATTGCATACTTGGGAAACAGGGCAACTCATATTCACAGAAACCACAAAATCGACAGCAATTAGATTGTTTATCGACCTACCTCGCATGACAGTCTTACTGTTTTTGCATATTTCGGCTCCTTGTTGTCCGAAAATGACCGTGTATCCAGCTCTTTGCATCTCCGAGACTGATAGCAGATTGTAAGGGATTTTGCGGCAGAACAGCACGTCCTCCAAAACTCCTTGAACGCCCATGTTGCTGGTAACCTGTAGAGATCCTCTTTTGGTAGCTGTAATAAATTCACCGTTTTTAGCAACCGAAATTTTTAGTGGGGTAGGTAAGTCGGTATAATTTGTAAAGAGCTCTTCTCTGTTCATTATGTGGTCTGATGCTCCAGAATCCAACAAAAATGTTATTTTGTTTCCACTTTCCTCTTCTTGGTAATCTCCGGTCATAAAAGCAAAGCCAGAGAAGTCGTTCGATGTGCCTGGTTGGTTTAACTCAACAGCCTGAACTGTCCTTGTTCTTTCGGTAGCTCTCCGGTTATTGTCCTGTCCATAATTCTGTTGCATCTTCTTGAAATAGAAGCAGTCGTTCTTCCTGTGTCCTTTGCGTCCGCAATGATGACACTTTATGAAATTCATTTTCTTTTTCTCTTTGTTGTTTCTCTGATATGTATTATTCGTAGGTTGTAAATTTTCAAATTTTCTTTTCTTCCTAGTTACGTCATTTTTATTTTCAACTTGCAGTACTTTAGGACTTGTGTCACTTGATCCATTTCTCAGCTTCACTTCATGATCTAAAAGTCTTGTTTTCACGAACGCCAGAGTTAAATTATCTTCAGATAACGTTTCGATCGCAGTAATGACACCGTCGAAAGTTGCGGGTAGGGTGAGCAACAAATGAGCAACTTTATCAGTTTCCTCCAATTTAGCTCCTGCTGCTAGCAATTCCGTAATGAGGTCATCAAAAATTTAAAAATGTTTTATCAGGGATACATCACCTTGTAGTTTTAGCACTAACAACTTTTTCCGTAATGCCAATTGAGTTGCAATACTTTTCCGTTCATACAATTCATCTAACCTTTTCAAGATTTCCTTTGCAGTATTGTCCTCCTTCGCAAACCCAAGATAAGAATCGGATAAATACTCCACGATAACACTTTTCGCAATCCGATTGTTTTTCTCCCACTCACTGCAACGTATTATTGGGTCATCGTCAATCACTTTAATTACGTCCATTTCACTTAGCAACGCACGAATCCTAAATTTCCACACACTGTACTTTTCACCGTCGAATGCTTTAATATTTCTCTTCATCTTCGCATTTTCCATTTTTAAGCAAGTTCGTTGCAGTCAGATTTAGAAAAAGATCGACTTTTTAAAATGCACTAATTTAAACGTACACTGGGCCCACAACCTATAGATTTATGGGTAGTGTGTGGAATAAAACGATCTGGATAAGGATTTCAAACTAGAACTGTATATTATCCTTTTTAAATTCACTTGGAAGGTTATAGCTCCGACACCTAGCACAGATCAACAAGAAGACAGAAAACAAGATGGCGTAATAAAACGGATATTACATAATCAAATAAAGAATGATTTTTGTGAATATAAATTAAATAAATTCAACACACGCCACATACCTGTAAGTACAAAGGAATTATACAATTTGATTAATGCTATATTTTTTTAAAGTGTAGGCATAGCTGAAGTTACCAATTTTAGATAGATAGATAAATCGTTTATTTGCTATTGTAACATGTACACACTTATTATTTAATACACAATACACATCCATCCATCCATCAGGCCTTTCCAGGATTTCGCCACTCTTGGCGGTCCTCCTGGAAGAAATGCCCATACTCACACACGCTGGGCAGGCGGGTTGGTGAGCGCGGTGCCGAAACCTTTGCACTAGTGACGCTGCTGCCCGTCACTAGTCTGTTTTAGATAAGGCCCGGCAATTGGGGATGGATATACCGCCATCCGTCGGGCCCAGGCAATGGTGGGCCGCCTGGTTTAGCCTGAGAGCTGTTCTCTTATTCTCCCCCGAATAACTTCGGGAGGATTTGCGAGTAAGATTGTGGTACCTCCACAGTCGAGCCCGGCATCAGCTCGACCACCTACAATACACGGAACAATATTAAACGGATAAAAAAAACAGAACAAATAATGTTTTACAACATAAGGTAGGTACAAAATGTGCCCATATCACAACAACAAGACGGCTCCGACTCAGCATTTGCTGCAAAAATAGATAATGCAACACTGATATTCTACCGGAACCGATAAAGAGCGACGTGCTGAACTTTTACAGGTAATAAATTTAATTAATTAAGAGTCCATTACGAATTTTCTTATTTTAAAAGTAAAAGGTTTATTTATTAAAAATATGTTGGTATGGTTAATTATCTATATGTCTTTTGGCAGATACTTTGTTTACTTCAACAAAAATGATTATGTTTTTTTTTAAATTTTATTCATAATTTGGTTAGTCTAACTCCTCACTCGTTAAGAAGGTACTACAGGATTGATTCTGACTAAAACATCGAAGCTACGAAGATAATAACTTCTCGAGACTTTTAGGCAAGAGGTTCTTCTCCATGGATATTTTCCCAATATTCCTATCCATCCATCCATCCGCCTGTTTCGTCCACTGCTGGACATAGGCCTTTCCAGGATTTCACCACTCTTGGCGGTCTTCCTGGAAGAAATGCCCATACTCACACACGCTGGGCAGGCGGGTTGGTGAGCGCGGTGCTGAAACCCTTGCAGTCTTAGTCTGTTTCATATAAGGCCCGGCTATTGGGGATGGATATACCACCATCCGTCGGGCCCAGGCAATGGTGGGCCGCCTGGTTTTTTCGGGAGGATTAGTGAGTAAGATGGTGGAGCTTGGCATCAGCTCTACCACCTATATTCCCATTCAACTTTATTTTAATTTCAATTTTCCACAGGTCAAGAAGAAACGATAAACCGGAAAAACAGATAGCCCCGGGGGTTACTCGTTTTTCTACGAAACCCCAAGGTGTTAACGCAATTTTCATTAACACCCATCGAAATCGTAGCAAATAATACCCTGAAAACTCAACAAAATATCTCAGATATTCGCAACAAGTCTACAACTAAAGGCTACAATAACATAATCATTAACAAAGTTAAACGGGCGACTCTATTTTAATACTTGGCGAACAGTCGTTGCCGGGCAGAACGTAAACTGACGGTAATGTAACAGGGTCCGCGACAATGAGAATCATTACCGGGGTCGGCCAGTTTCTACGCCGCTCTTGTGTCCGTACGAGCGACGTGAGAGACAGGGCGGGAAATCGTGCGAATCTAAATTAAATAACCTATACTTAGAATAAAATCGTAAATATGTTTTTTTTCGTACAAGGAAAAAAATTAAGAGATAAATTCCTTGGGTCCCCCAGAGATGCGAACTAATAATTAAATTAATATCAGAAGTTTTAGTCTGTCTATCTGAGTGACTGCTTACGTATAACGATTGATAGCTGATCGATTTGGAAAGATTTTTTATTGTATGGCTTTGTGTTCCAAGAATAATTAGGTATAAAATATAATAACTGCTGACAGCTTCTTTCTTTTATTATTTAATATATATAATAATCACTTTAAAATTAAAATCGTGAATAATTATTTATATACATATTATTTTTATTGTACATTGATAATTATATATATTAAATAATTACAATTGTGAATAATTATTTATATACATATTATTTTTATTGTACAGTGATAATTATATATTCAATAATAAAAGAAAGAATAATTAGGGCGATATTATCGTAAATATAGGTAATCATGACACGATACCAAGAACACATGTAATGGCTTACAGTGTAGATGAAAAAACCATTCTCGACATAGGTCAAGCTGTGATGGTTTTGTTAATATTCGTATATGCAGGATAAATAAAAAAAAAACGGATCAAAACGAAAATCCTTGGATTTTGCGTAAAGGTCCGGATAATTGGAAATTTTCTGTTAAAAACTAAAGAGATCGCCAACTTCCATGGATTTCAATTAATTACATATTTGATTAGTTGTCGTGATAGAGGTTATAGAGGAAAATTTCAATTGTCTACCTATTACGGTTGAAGCTGTAGACTCCTGTGACAGACGGACAAACAGACAGCGGCGGCTTAGTAATAGGGTCCCGTTTGGCACCCTTCGGGTACGGAACCCTAAAATAAATCATTATTATATTTATGAACTAAGCGGCAGATACAACGTGTACAAAGTACACGTACTACGTAAAACAGACGGAGAGAAGACATGGAAGCTACACTATAAATTATGGTTTTAGTAATTTGACGGAGCCTAAAATATCTACCTATATTGATTTGTAAAATAACCGAAAAGATGTTAAGCCTATACAGGCATATAGGGTATCTGGCTTATAAAATATATGTATCTATTTTAGACCAGAAGACATTCGCTTCCAAAATAATCACCCAAATCCGATTTAACGTCCCAACACTAGCAAGTTGGTGGACACTGGAATGTCCGAGTATGAGGAACGAGTGCCCCACCCCGCACCCCCTGCTGACCACTACCCCCTGTTGCCTGGCAACCACCCGCCACCTTATCATCATAACCAGACACACCGCCATCTTTGATAAGAAATCCGCATCGCATGTGTGTTTGTTATTAGATTCCGGATTTCGGTCAGGGGTGGGTTTTGGTAATTATAATGAGGAAGCGTTTATTTAACCCTTGATTAATGAGTACTTTTTAATTAAATCTAAGAACATGATTTGAGAGTAAATAATAAATGTTGGTTATTGATTACAAATCAATGAACTAGATGCCATTAAAAAAAAAAAGAGTTGCCACCACACAAAATCAATATAAAACAAATCAGAATCCTACTTGCTCCATCTAAAAGTAGGCTGAGGGAGTAAGTTATTGATCAGAAATGCATAGACATCCGAACCTAAATGCAGAGTCGGATATAAATAGCAAGGATAAATTTAACGATATTTGGGAAAATACCGGGTAATCCTTTCGCCTGAGCGTTTAACCCTCCATTTGAAGTTTAAGCCGGTTGAATTTTTAATAAATTTCAAAGAGATGTCAATTGAGTGTTTTATTTTGCATAGGGCTTAGCGCGAAGGGGTGCGCGAGTACGTTTCGATGTACGTCATTTGTTTGTCTCGCGACCCCCCCAACCCCTCGCTCTACTCAGTCACGGCTGCCAACGATATTGCAGTCACATCAAGGAATATTAAACCTATTACAAATGATGCTGTGGACTGATACAACACGCAAATAAAGCTATGTGGAAGCTATTACTCAAAACCCACCACTATGAAAAAGGGGGACTTCCGTTCAATGTTTGTTGTGAGTTTGTTTGTTTTACTTATTGCTCCAAAAACAGGTCAGTATGTGCAAAAAATGGATAGGATAAGTACTTGCAAAATATCAACTAAAAAATTACCTAAGTCAAACCCTTGTGATGCAGTATTCACATTTTGATGATAAAAAATCTCCAACGAAAAAAAGAAAATGTAACTACACAAAACTTTCTACTTCTTATTTATGAAACTTAAAGAAAATATAATTTAGATAATTTTACTAAATACACGAGTAAATTTAAGAAAAGTTATGATTGTCACGAGAACCAAGCATCGAAAGATCCAAAAGTTGAACTGAAAAACCATTCAGGTGTGTATCGGTTACGGACTAATGCACAGGGAGGAATAAAGAAGTCAACGGGGACCGGGGTGCACGACCGACGCCGATCAATCAATACACTCTATAGGCTGATACTCGTCTGCATGGCGTTTGCGATACAAAAACAATGCGGGGGGTTAGGTTGGCTTGGTTGGAAATCAAAACGACCGAAAAGAAAATTAACCAGGAAAATTTTCTGAAACTATACTTGGTGAAAAGTTTATACTAAAAACACTCCTTGAAAACTAAATAAATATGATTAATCGACTCCTTTGTCTTTTATATTATAGAGGTTACTTAATAAAATAAACAATAAAATTGATTGTGAGATACATTTCGGGTCTTCTCCTGGGTCTGGCATCAGTCACAATTGTGTCACAATGATATAGTATATAGTATATAGGTATCTGTGAAGACTAACAGTACAAATAAAAAAGGAGTCGTTATTTTCAGTTATGTAGATACTCGTAGAAAGAATTTATTTTCTTTTAGAAATTTTGTAATGATACCCAAAAATAGATTAATTCAGTAAATATGTGACTTTCGTTAACACAGCCAAATTCATGCTTGAGACTCGGTAAGTGATCAGGACCAAGGTTCCATAACCCTTTCTGTGAAATACGCAAAATCAAATTTAGACTTCCTTTATTAATTAAGTCGAGTTTATTCTTGAACAGTATAGGGAAATAAAAAATATTTTTCGTATTTCGCAAACAGGGTCAGTGAACCTTGGTCCTGATCACATACCCAGTCTCCAGTATGAATTTGGCTGTATAAACAAAAGTTACCTTTTACTAATAAAGCGGTTTATAAAAATTCCTTATAATTACCGTTTAGCAGCAGTAGCTCAATCGTTAGGAGGCCGGGCTTTCAATCTTGAGACCGGGTTCGAATCCTGTCGGTCGAGTATACACGGGATTTTACGGAAGTCATTTCCATATTGTTGTATATTTACTGAAAAGTAAAAGAAAAACTGCGAAATATACCTACACGCACGCCTTAAAAAGAGGTACCGTCGTCGGTGAAAAGAGAGTACGAGTGTTTAGCGTCCTAATGACAGTCCACATAATGGAAACACTTCTGTCAACCCAGGCCTCTCGGCGATATGTGACGTGACGATACGTAGTACTTATTATTAAGGCGAGGTTATCTGAGAAATCTGTCCTGCTCCAACGCTTTCATTTTACACTGTTTGTCCTGGTCAGCGAAAGCGGGCCGCTCAGAAAACTCGCGGTTTCGATGTAATTTTATTTATTATTTTGGAATTGGAGGGATGGGTTTTTAATATGACGGCCGTTTTATATCACATTTGTCCAAAACCTAATACAGCTCAAATGAAATGATATTTAGATCACAGTTTAAGCCTACTTTTGCGATTGGATTGGATCGAGCAAAATGTAAGAAATCATGTATCGAATGGCCGAAATGTCAAGATCAAAGAGTGAAATATGACATATATATTTTACAAAAATTAGTCATCGCTATTTATTGGTTTACAATGAATGTGAAAAGAGACGAAATGGGATAAGCTCGTCGGTGTATACCCTAATCGTCTCGGATTGACCCACGGGCTGTCAAAAATTAATTTTGTAGTTCACACTTGACACTTGACACGTAAGATAGTATGCATTTTATTGTGAACACAAGTTTTCTACATGAAATTGAGTGTCTAGAATCGATGTAGTTTTGGTGAGATCCTAAGCGATTGGTTGACAGCTCGTGGGTCAATCCAAGACGATTAGAGAATACAAAAATTTAATCTTGTGCAATCACCGTCGTCAATTGTTTAAGAGCCTAGCTCTTGTCGGTGTAGCATCTTCCATCATTCTATCCAGAGCCAAACCCTTAAGCTTTGTGCAATAAAGAATTTTATTATTTATTATTACAGGAAAGTGTTACAAAATTATATACTTACAGGCACTACGAGAAAATTAGGTAACAGTAAAGAAAAGCTCGCATAAATAAAGCTTAAACTTGATCTAGCTCGAAGCATAGCAGCTTACAAGCGTCGAGTCATTATCGAACGATTTAAAGGGCATCAGTCAGTTACGAGTTTAAAAAGGGTAATAGATGCACGTCCTGTCTTCTATTGTCTTAGAGGTAATCGCTTCCGTGAGAGTGTCGGGCTATCGACTCATCTGAGTGGTACGATTTGTATGCCGGCCGGTGTCGCCCCCCCGGCCACTGCGGCCCACCCTGCGGTTCCCACAAACGTCAACTTAATCAATGTCCCAATAATTCTAAAGCAAAAATTGAATATTTAACAGTTTTATATCCTTGTCGGTTTTAAAGAGCCGTGTTTACAGAATACGGAATTTTGTCTCATACCATTCATTACGCTTCGTGACTCTTCGAGCGCATACCTGACACTTTTATTTCCCTTTACCTGAAAATTAGATTCGCTTAAGCAGCAATTTAGTCATATATGGGAAAATGGCCATTGTGACAAATCATTATAGGCCATTATCATCGATCGGCAAGAAGTTTTCACATGGCACTGTGTCAACGAACACGACAGCGGAGGCTCGGGTTGCCTCGGACAAGTGCGGCTACCGTTTGAGATGTGGCGGCTAAAAAACATCCCGCATATCAGTTCTGGGTATGAATGAACAAAAATCGTCGATGCAAGCTGACGCGTGACACGCAGCGCGTGCGCGACTCGCCACCTATTCAGGATGTGTCGATTATGGTATGGCTCTAATGATTGCATCCTCGTTTGGAAGCACTTTGAAGTACGACTTTTTACAATTTTTCTTGCGTTCGCGCCGTCCACCGCTGCGAACGGTACGCGACATAACGGCGTATACTTACAGGTAATTGAATGTTTCTTATCATATTTTCTATATTGGATGGATATGGCACTAATAAAGCGGACACACAAGAAACAGGAAGTTTATTACTTTAGTTTATCTTAAATGGACTATTTAGTTGCGCGAATATGAGTATTTTATATTAATTACTATTAGGAATTAGATTTTAGTGGCTTAATCACAATATTATAAATGCGAAAGTTTGTGTGTGTGTGTATGTTTGTAACCCTTTCACGCTGAAACGGCTGAACGGATTCAGATGAAATTTAGAATGGATATAGCTTATACCCTAACTTAACACATAAGGTACTTTTTATCCCGGAAAAAAGCATGTCGTTAAACCGAATAACACGCGGGTGGAGCCGCGGGCAATGGCTAGTTTTACATAATGTTTATTCATTCATTCAATATTTTCCAAAATTATAAAACATCTCCAGCTAAAACATTTTATCTAACTTCATATCGTAAAATCCTCATTACGAACTCAAAACTACTGGCATAGTGAAAAATATTTTTCATGTACGTCTCTAAAAAAATTAAAAAATTAAATTATAGTATTATAGGTCGCCGAACAACATAATGCTATAATAAAACTTTTTCTGAGATTACAGGACATGTGATACTAATTAGGATGGCGAAGGGAACTTAGCCTATACAGCCACGTCTGAGGTTTAATATCAAATACCAATTAGGTTTTTATATAATGTTCTCCAATACTTACAAAATAGTAACGAGGCTACAGTTTAAATTTATTTTCGGCCAGGTATTGTCTATGGCTTACGGCGCGTTGGACTCGGTCTGTCAATGAATAAACTGTTTGTTGCGCCATAGTTTTCGAGGAAATTTATTTATTACTTACAGTGGTTTTATGGGTCAAAATAATTATTTTGCCTTAAAATTACTGACAACAGAGATAATGATGAATGATATTTAACTCCACCTGAAATTCTGGAAATAACGACGGAAATTACGAACACTTTCAGAACAAGCTTTTACAAGAATACCTAATCAAAAATGGCTGACGAAAAATTTCCAAAAATTATCAAAACAGGTTAGTAGGCATGAGTTTATATAAAGTAGTGTATGAAACTACACATAACTAGGTATTAAAACACTCGTGTTCTATTAAAAAAAAACTCGCTTTTGGCTCGTTTTTTAAACTGACACTCGTGTTTTTAGTAACCTTTTTATGTACAAGTTTCATAAACTACTAAACTTTTTAAAACTAGGTACTGTAACGTATGCAAAACAGCATCTCTACTATATTTTAATCTATCATTCGCATTAAGGTAATTTTATGAGCATGTCCGTTACGAACATGTAATTAAATATTCCAATTGCCTATGCAAGGAATAATATATGTGCGCCCGTACTTATGTATTGCGAGAATCACGTTAGTGCCATTAAAATCCTCCTCGCATTCGTTAACAGCCACTCTGTATGGCAAAATATGCGCCCCGGCTCGATCGGGCTTCGCGCTCCGTATGATTTTCAGAACTGGATATGGCTTATAGGCCGTAAGGATACAATATTTTTATGCAGTAGGTTTTTCTGCGCTATGTTTTTACTGGCATTACCTTGTCTAAAGTAGGAAAATCGCCCGAGACGCTACATTCTAATGATGGCGCGTGCGCAGGTACTCGCTCCGCTGCCGAGGGTTGCCACAGGTCGCACGCTTACCATTCATTAACTTTGATTATTTCTGCTGCTTCATTAACGAAGACTGGTCCCGATTTTAGAACAATTTTCTCTTTTAACTAGGTTTTGTTTACGGGTATCGATAATTGGGCTGTCGAGAAGGTTACCTTACGGAACAAAGCTCTTTTTGTTACCAGAACTTAACATCTTCCGATGAAATTATGATATAGGTAGAACGTGTGACAAAAAGGTGTGGTTATATTTGAAGTGCTTATTCAATCAACGGCGTAGAACAACTTTTACTATGGAACACCTTAAACAATAAAACATTAAGCACGATCTTGAGATTCGTCCAGCCAACGGACTGACGATTTTCAAACACAGCATATCCCTAAACATCGCCGGAAGAGAACGTTGCTCAGAAGTATACTTATTATTACTTAGTTGCAGTTGTCCGAGTGAGTGTGGGCAGCGTTTAAGGTACAAATGATGGTATCAGCCTACACTAGTTCCCGCACTTATATAGCAAGCATCAATCAATATTAATGCGACGTGGCGTGGAAAATTTGCGCCTTCGATTTATCACCCATTCTGCATAATGTCCTCTGTAAACGTTCAAACTAGTCGCAGCACCCTACCGTGTTATGACATAGCCTTAAAACAACAAATACCTCGACTAGTTATTACCGATAATAGATATAAACGCCTTTCGTGATATGTTGCTATGTATGATAAAGTTTTATGTTTATGGCATGTTTTACGAATAGCAGAAAAATATAGCAAATCTTTTCTCAGTTGAGAAACTTGTAGCAGTCCAGAACTAATGTTATGCGAAACTCTACATTACAATTCTGAGAAAAGAAATAAGAGAAACATAAAATAAAACAGCAGAAGAGCGTTTAGCGTGCTAATTTGAAGGAGTCGGTGCTGGGCTGCAGCGAGATGGCATCTTCACGGCTTACAATAGTGAACAAATGTGTCGCTGAGGCGCAATTACACCGGGCGGTGGAGTGAGCATTGAGCGAGCAGCGGCGGGGCGGCATGCGCGGGCGCAGCGCCGCGCCGTCACGCCGAGCCGTGCGAATCGCGCGCACATCACGCCCGCTCCGGACTTATGCTAATGGCCGCTGAGCCGCGTAAATTGAAGTTAGCGCAGCACAAAACAAAATGCGTCCGCCCCTTTATCTTATTACTTCAGTCCTCTCTACTGCTAGCATTTGTGGGAAAAAATGTTCTAAGTAGCCTAGCACAGAGCGCATTATCTTACTCTAAGCAGCTAGGAGTCCTGTCGTCGCCATTTAAACCACAGATTGGCAAAGTGAGTGAAATTCTAATACAAAAAGAAAACGCTGCAACGAACGTGAAACCGATTAAAAGGCCTCATCACGATTTTGTATGCACTTTGCACGTCCCGATCTGGATACCCAGAAGAATGAGCAGGATGGTAGGTTCACTTGTTCCACTTGAACTTCGACTTCCTGTGTTTAGAGTTTCAGGGCTGGTCCGTTGGTTTTTTTAATACGTTAAAGTTCAAATCAGATACTTTTAAAACGATTTCTTACTACTGGTATCATGTTGAGAGTAGGTACTTATCAGTTTATGAAATGACTGTTGAGTTCTATAATCAAGTTGTTTTTTTTGCTGACCAATAAAATAATTTGACACCACAATTGAATATAGAGGTACGCGGATCAACAATACCAAGATTCTATCAGTAGCCGACTAGCCGCTATGTGGCATCACATTTCATAATAACATGAGATTGAAACGACAAACCGTGAAATGTATCGGTAAAAAAAACGAAGTCGAATATAACAGCTAACATGTGAATCGTATTAAAAAGCTGTTTAGTCATTGGACTTCATAAATAGGTGGCATTCGATTGGTTGTGATTAAAATTCGTCCATCTATGGCAGTGGTTCCCAAATGGTAGCCAGACTTTTGTGAAGTCAGGGTTGTGAGACAAAACGTGTGCTATCTATTTGATAACATTTTTTTATTCCTCATTATATGTTCCACCAGAAAAAGTTTTGCTGATTAATAATATTACAATTGTAATAATTGCCCGACAACTATAGTACTACGTATTTACAGCGGTAGTGGACGCAGGAGCTGATAATAATTTATAGGGAAGTTTGTTATATCCGACATAAAATTAGCTTAAGTCGAAGAAGGCATTGGTAAATCCAACTTTTATAAGGTTTTTATGAAAACCTGATTTATATATTTTTAATTTTCACTTTTCAATTTAACGATTTTATTTCTACAGTGTGCAAAATTTCAATTTTTTATTAAAATTTATAAATTTATTTAAATTTATTACGTTTTAAATATATTTTCGTTTACATTGAATTTGATAAGGCACCTATTACATTTCTATCTTAGTCACTTGCGCTCGACTTGTTCGTTCGGCACTCTAACCATAGAATTAGGTGTGTTTTCGTAATGCCTCTTAATATCATGTTTGCGATGACAGGCGCAAAAAAATACACTTTCATTTATTTTTTATTTTTAGGAAGTTAAAAGATGTACTAAGGTTACATAAACAGCACCGAATAAACAAAAACATTTTTATTTTGATCAGGCTGGCAAAGAAAAATTGTTAACGTCATCTTACATTGAGCATTAGTATTTATAATATATTTTGCTTTAAACTTTTTATTATCTTTTGCTTTTAGCAAAATTAACTTCTTTGGAATGCGGCAAACTTAGATATAAAATCTAAAATTTGATTTGTCACCTATTTTTAACGGTGTTTCCAACCAGTTAGTACCTACATATTATTTTTAGTTTGAATCCTCTTCAAATATACATATGTACCTACTTGTTAAGACAGAGAGTAAGAAACTGAATTCATTTAAAACTAGTAAGGGAAAACGCATATTTTATCCCAATAAGTACGACACCTATAAGATAAATGATGATAGCCAAATGAATACTGCATCACCAACACGAGTAGCATGAATTGAATAGGCATGAGATTTAATAGTAAGTAGTAAATTTAGTACTATCATTATTATGTTCCACTGGTTTAATTTTGTTTATTTTATGATAATAATAAATACTAGTCGGTGACCTAGCTATACTAATTACGAAAAAAGTCCGTCATTCGGAAATTGCACATAATGGGCGAGTACCATCCATTTAGATTTATTTTGCTTTAAGAAATCTGCTACATTTAGCACCCCGTATGATGTTCAAAACATCAATTTAAATAGGTAATAGTTAATGTTCAATGGCAAAAAAAGGTCGCATCAAAGAAAAAATCTCTAGGTGTCCAAAAAACCTTGTGGCAATGGTTAACTCTGTAGACGATAACAACCATCTTCATAAATTATCTATATGCGATATTAATTCTAAAGTTTTAGTAGCACTGTATTAAACAACCGTTAGACGTGTCTGTAAATGTAAATGGATAATACCACTAATAATCCGGCAAATAGAGTTTCGGTAGCGATATCACCGGCTATCAGATAATAAATGATGTTACAATATTAGATATGCTTAACGGCTTATACACCTGCAATACTTAATACGAATTTGAATGTTTATTATTTTAAATTCAAAAGTTTCATCAAATTGTCTTTATAATCAAATATATGTAACCATTCAGCTTTTCTTTTTTCTAGCTCTCACAAAACAATGCAAATTAGGGTGAGAGCTAGTACAGTACACTTTTGTAAATCCACCTTTACTACTTTGAATTTGCTTTTTCTATTATTATAATTTATATTTAAATACATAATATATATCTAATAAACGCAATATAATAAATTATTGTGAGGTGCGATTTGTATTATATTTCGGGCCGTTCGGGCACTCAATATAGATACTATACGTAAATAAATTAAAGCAAGATATATTTCGAGCCCTCTTGCACTGGACATACTTAAAAATAGTTTTTGTGATAGACATATATTTTGCTCTTATAAGCTAGTAGATACATATGTAGATAGTAGATACAAATGTAGATAGTAGATAACTGATTCTGTTCTTCAGTAACTTAGATTTTACTTAAATATGTTCAATACTCTTATTTAGGATTTTTTTTATGTACATAAAATTATATTATAGATTTGAAGTATGTGAAAAATTATAAAATACATCTTATTAAGTGGAATATATTTCGGCCCTAAGAAGTAGTATCACTTTATTCCTTTTGAATGAAATAATTTAGGTACAAGTTTTGATTGAAGCTTCGCTCAGTGTGCCAAGACATTGCGAAACTACTTGTGCTCTTGAATAACCAATGAGAAACAGTACTTACTACGGTTAAGCAAATGGTCAAATGACTGCAGAACCGTTAAACTAAGTAATTTTCCTCAATTGTCTTACAAAAGCGAAGTCTGCCAATAAACAATCGGTCATATTGAATGAACGGAAATGTCCGAAGGGAAATTAGTCCGCTCGGAACAAGAAAACCACTTTAGACGTCGCCGGTTTATTATATTAAAACGTTTTGAATGTAAAACGCGCGCAAGTAGTCATTAACGGCAGAGTATGTTCCCTTTGTTACTGTTCCATTATTTTACTTTATTTCTCGGAAATAACTTTCTTTGTTTAACGCTGTGTTGTGACAGCATTGCTTAATAAAATCAGCCTTTAAAACGACCGTAATGACTCTATCTGTACATTAATCAACGGCAAAAACATCGATTCCAAATCGAACGCTAAAATATTTCCCGGTAACGTTCTGCCACAATGAATGAATAATGAAACGAATTTTGTCGACTCTCGCGGAATCTTCGCAGACAAGAAATAAAAGTCGGCAGCGACCTCTATTTCAAAACGCATTTCACATACAAATACCTAATTTCGAAGTAAAGTACGAACATTATACAGGCGGGTTCGCATTTAAATTATTCCAGCGGATCGTTTATAGCCTATAACCGAATTTGGGAATTAGCTATAAAACAACATTTGATGCGGGCGGGCGCGGGCGGTTGGCAATTTGAATGTTTGTAACGTTTCGATGCTCATTGGATTGCGCGGCGCGTGCGGTGCTTTATCCCCATCCATCCATGTTGCTGCCACCACTCAGCTTCCACGACATCCACTACAGGACCGCTGTTATACATCAACTATACTGAAAACCTGCTAAACGGTTTCAAACGCTATTACTCGTAGTTTAGATAGGTTCTTAGTTCCAATTGTCATGTGATGGAGAACAATCAAGTATTAGTACATTACTGTTAAGATCAGGAAATATGCAATCCGAGCCCGTAGGGTGAGGACTTTTATAAACGAGGCCAGGATTGCTATTTATTGGTCGAAGCAAATAAAGTGCTTTTCTCAAAAATAAAATGAAACATTTTCATGTTTTTCACGATAATGAGTTACATGAAATAAAATAAACTGACAAGGAAATATTAAAAGTTACTTACTCGCTCATATTTATTGTTATTGATTTCTTCAGCAAAGCATTAGTGGAGTAATATGTCAGAGCCCTCTTCTGAACTCATTTTGTAATTTATTTGCTTTGTGCAATGTTTCAACTAAAATTTATAGCAACATAAATTCCCGCTTTTACGCAACTTTTTTTTATTATTGCCGGCTGGGCAAAGGTATTTACAGTCATACAGCCTTCTTCATGGACAACGCCATCTAGAGGAACGCTAAGAACTAAGAAAAAAAAACGAGAAAAACGCTCATTGAGGTTAAGTTTTAAGTATTCAATGTAAAATCAATAAAAATTGTAAACTTTTGTTATTGTTATTGCAATTATAAAATATAGCAAACATTTCTACATTCTAAACATGAAATTGTAAATCATTTTATTTTTCTTTGTAAATTGGCCACTTAAAACCTTATGATCGCCAAACTCCTCAGTCTCTTAAAAACATAGACACAAATAGTTTTAAAAAGAAAACATGTGAAATGTTCTCTTTGAATATATGGTATGTAATGTATTTTCATACGAATTTCCTGGACAGTTATTCAGATTTCCTGGACACTTTTAAATAGCTTGCCAGGATGAAGTACTTTCTGGTAGGTCTGTACAGTATGTAATGGTAATATTACAATGTATTTTTGAGAAAAAAATATTACGTGATAAGAGTTGAAGGTAAATATAATCAGCGTATTCAGATATCGATATAATACTCATAGATGAACCACTTCATACAAAATATACGAAAAATCTTGTCTCATGTTTGCGATATGCAAATTTGTATTACATTACAACTTATATTCTTCTCTGGGCAGAAGAATGGTGCTTAGCTCTAAATTTTTAAATAATATTTTGTTATAAGTATTAATTGATTTGGATGTCTTATCTTTTTTGTGGTGTGTTTGAGATTTTATTGCTGTTCTCTTTCTTTCTCAGGTATAGTTTTGTTGTCTTTATCCTTAAATATATTAAATATGTAATTGTTTTTCGACTTATGTTAAAACATAACATGTTTTTAATTTTGAATGTGTGAATTTAAATTCCATAGGGTCAATGTTATCATATTATTTTTATTTGTATAATTTCATTATTATTATTTTGCTTATGTGCACTATTATGTTACTATTGGTGAAAACTTGTAATAAGCCATAATGATTATTACTCCGTTTTATATTTTTAGTTATTCTATGCTGTAAGTTCGCCTGAAATATAAATTAATAAATGATAGTTAAGACTGAAAACCGAAATTCACGAATCGGTGGGTCGCTTTCGATTTGCGGATTTGTATTTAGGGCATAAGGCAAAATTCAATAAATACGATTTGTGTTCAAGTTTTACAAGAATCCCGCTTGTGACGAAATATTGAAACCACTTTGTACTTGAAAAATCTTTCTTTTGCGGTACAATAATTTCAATTGGTAGAGTCATGATAAGAGAAGAGGTACCTAACAGTAACGACTCTTGTGTAAAGGAAGCTATCCTTCGCAGCAATTTAAATTCCATTACATTGAATATAAAAAGCCAATTTGAATGCTATATCCTTTGCGCCGTCTGCACTCTGTGCCGATAATTCCTTTGAAACTGTTGAACCGAGTTATAGACCTTACTTTTATGATGCACTGTGGGCATCTCATTTTAGTTTTGTTCTTTCGCATAAAAATTGAGAGCTATTTAAATATATATACATATATATACGTTGTGCAGACAAGGCAACTAAAGATACATAAAATTCACAACATTTGTGATGTGCTAAAGGAGGGCTGGGATTTTTTAGTTTTTCTTCGTCTATTGTACAATTAAGGGAAATTTGACACCCTTTTTTCATTGTCCGCTAGTCTGCATAGGATTCTGATCCTAAAACCTTGTATACACCAGACAATAAGACATAACTGATAGTGTCATAATTATTGGGTTAGCCAAAATTTATTAATTCACTTATTTAAAAAAATCTTCCGTTTGCATCTTTCAGATTTCTAAAATTTCGATTTCTTAGGATATTCGCAAAAACTTAATACCTTCCGAATCATAATTCCTTACTGTTCTCTCAAGTAACAGTTCTCTAACCTTTAATTCTCGCAAAACTGTACGATAATATCAACCTCACGACCGTTCTCGACTGGATGGATGAAATTAGAGGAATAGTGAACAGGGTAAACTATCATTATAGTTTTATTTACGAAATCGCTCGTTTCAGATAATGCTTGGTTAAACTATTCACACGACTTGAGGTTTTGCGAGAGGGGCTAATGGTTATCTTTAGATGGCAAGCCTTTTACCGGAGGAATTGAATAAAACGCCTGAGTAGACTTTTTAATATTGTAATTAGTATTTATTTATATTTAGGGGATAAGTCAGTAAATATAGACGGGTCGTAAATGTGAAAAATAATTCACAATTAATCCAGAGATATTGTAAATAAAAAAGTTGAATTATAAAGATAATTAAGCACATATTATACCAGGGGCATTTTATTGACATGCTCCGAAAATTAATACATATGCTCTACAATTTACACTGAACCATTCCATAGAAAAGCAGTGAAAAAATTCACTGCTCCTTAGAAAATTACGAGTGGGTGATAAAAATTTATGTAGGCAAGTGATTTCCTTTTCCGCTTTGTTAAGAGAGTTTTTATATGGTTTAGTATGATCAGTAGAGCACATGGTGAAATTTTTTGAGAACGTCACACTTTGTTGCAGGTAATACCGGACGATAGGGTAAATCTAGGTTTAGATTAACATGTCAACCCAACACGCTCCTCCCCGCTTCGCTATTTTTGACTTTTTTCGGACTTTACCCGACTTCGGGCTTTACCCGTAACAACAAATTCGCACAATATTTAATAACTAGCATTATGTATTTATAATTTAGATTTACGCAAAAAGCCAGCACCGCGAATGCTGAGGAAGCACTAAAATCGTTGCGAGCTCTTCGTATTAATATAAATTGAGAGTAATTATCTTTATAGTGAACCCTTGGAAGTTTTTAATTTACAATAACACGTCACTGTTAGAGGGTTTTTCTATAGATACTGTAACCGTTTATAAATAAAATGCAAAACATCACACAATTTATCGAAAGTGCAATTTATTGATGCGGGAAATTATCCTTATTCTACAAATGTCCCCCCTGGCAGAACAATTGGGATCAGGGCAAGATGTCCAGATTGTTCCATTCGCTGGGTGGACGGTTCTAGTCATTACATCTTTAAACTTAATGTAATTTATTGTTGCAAAGTGCGCGAACTCAGAGGAAAGGCTTGTCACGTAGAATGAGAGGCTTGTAGAAGCGTTCTTCTTACTAAAAAGCAGCGGGTTGTATCAGAGATAAAATCGTAAATTATTTACGTCCATACTTCTTAAGTCTCCTCTTTACTAAATTAATGGCGGCCATAGATATCACAATAATTATGATGTCAGTGAAAAGAGCGCTATCTCTGTTAACAAATGCACAGATCAAGTCAACCAGCTTATCAATTATCATAACGTTCTTTTCGCTAAAGAACTCCCCTATCAAGGTACCTTTATTGTCAAGTACTAAATACGAAAATGTCTTGATCTGCGGGACTTCTTTCGTAAAGTTTGTCCCGGAAGTGACGTACAAGTTCTGGAAATTACGAAATGCAAACATAAAAGTATCCACTTCAAAAAATAATAATTCAGTAGCCTTACCATGAAAACATTACGGTTACGTTATAGTTGCGTTCACGTTAAAAATCGTATAGAATCTGATAACTGCCTCTAGCGGACAGTAGCGGAACCAGATTCCATACAAAATCGAGTTATGTTCAAACTAAACGTAACCGTAATGTTTTTATGCTAAGGCTACAGAACGCCTTACAATTTGTGACACTCATTTAATAGCTTTCACAACAATAAAAGGATTTTTCTGAGTAGTCTCTTTTAGAACCAGATTTTCAGTAAAGTTGGGAGCCTACGAACTTAATTATTATTTCTTTACTCATAATTATGTTTCAATGAATGTGTCTCACCAATAGCAGAAGCTAACTTGTTTATTTAAGCGATTTAAGTGTGGATACATGCTCTAGCCGGTTTTCTTAACCTACAAATTTTATTTTATTTTCCTTCTGGAAGCGAGTTTAGATTGTACAAACCAAGAAGCTTATAACCATATATAGGTAGAATGCTAACTTCCTACCACGACAAAAAATTTAACCTTTGCAGTAGATTGTTATAATAGGGAGGTAAGTCATCACTTACACCCATGTTGAACACTTAACTTTCCATCACCAATGCGAGGAGATAAAATAATACACAAAATATGTTTGCAACAAAGTTATCAACAATAAAATTTTAGTGCCGCCAGCGCCGCCATTTCTATTTTCATGTGATATTTTCTTTTTTTGTGCAAACTTGTCTTACTGGCCAGAGTGATTGTTTTCAAAATAAAACCATTTTGGTTATTAAACGCCTTTTTAACATTTCTTCAAGCATATTTATTTGTATATGAAAGTCACATTTTTCCTTAATAAAGTGAATAAAATACGGAATAACAAAATAAAAAGAGATTAGGCAGATAAAATATGTTCCATTGTCAATTAGCTAAACGAGTGATTTAGTAACTAGTTAGTGACTGTAAGGGAGCCACGTTCGATTTTCTAATTGACTTACCTCCTTAGGGCTGTAAATCGAATTTACCTCTCGCATTTCGAGTTAAATACGACTTACTCTCAGAGCATTAGTGAGGAATTTTTTTACCTTTTAAGAGTACCAGATAAAGAAATATTATAGAAATAGTAGATTGTTATACAAGGCAGGTAAGCAATCGCTTCGCTCGCTCGTGCGCCTAAATATCTCTGGTGCAATTGATCACTTACACCCATGTAGAACACTGTATTTTTCACCACAATGCGAGGAAATAATAAAAACTTACGAAAATATGTTTGCAACAACGTTTTCAACAGAAAAGTTTACTTCCGCCAATTTTATTTTTCTTGTGACTTTTTCTTTTTTTGTGCAACCATGTCATAGAAATAAAACCAATTTAGTTATTGTGTAAACTCTTATACGTCTTTTTAACATTCTATTTAGCACATTTACCTATTGTCTGAAATGAAAGTCACATATTTCTATAATAATATGAATATATGTAAATTAAATACAGAATAACAAAATAAAAAGAAATTAAGCGGAAAGAAAATTCTATTGTCATTTAGCTAGACGAGTGACTTTCTAATTAGTGACTACAAGGGAGCCTAGATCAATTTTTTAATTTACCTACCTTCCTAGGTTTGTAAATCGAATTTACCTCCCCGCATTCCGAGTAAAATACGACTTAATTTCAGAGAATTTGTGATGAAAAAATTTGTCATGAGTACTATTACTCATGACAAATTATATAGATAGAGATACATAATAGTAGTTTATGAAACTGGTACATAAAGAGGTTATAAAATACGAGTGCGAGTTTTTTAATAGTATCACACGAGTGATTTAATACCTAGTTATTTGCAGTTTCATTAACTACTATTATAAAGCAACAGTTAACGATACATAATCTATGTGACGTCGTCGTCGATACGTACAACCAGTGCGTCCTTCCTGTGATGACGTATGGCGCTGAGACGTGGTCTCTTACAAAGGGCCTGATCCACCGATTTAAGCTATCCAGCGAGCTATGGAGTGGGCTATGCAATGGGTATCTCTGATGGATAGAATCCGAAATGAGGAGATCCGTCGGAGATCAAAAGTAACTGACATAGCCTGCAGAATCAGACGTTGAAGGTGCATCAGGCAAGCAGCTGACGCACCATAGCTCCGAGGCATGGCGCCCGCCGTGATGTTTCATTCAAATTATACCAATTTTGCCATCATTTCACACAGGCTTTACAATCAAACCGTTTTGTACATTCATTATTTGAAGATATTCTTATTATATTATTAAAGTATAATTATTTTCTTTTAAAGACCGCCTCCGGAGTCCTTTCATTCGAACTTCTCGAAGTAATCCAGAGGTTGCTGGTTCAGATTTACCAATTACGAATATATCTAATTCAGGGAGATATTATACTATTGGACTATAGTCCAACCTAATTAGACCGCTTGGATAGTAGAGTTTAATAGATCCGAAGTGTCAAATTAAGTTGGTCTTAATAACTGCACGGTTTTTGTTTTAAATGGTATGTACGAATCCCTCAGTCTTACTCGTTCTTGACCAAGTGTTGTTTTTTTTTCAATATTACCTGTCTGTTTAAGAGAGACAGTAACTTTTTACCGCGATTTCGAATCCTATAGCTCATAAGTCATAACGTTTTATTGCTATCTTACGTATCCTACATACGAAACTACTGTATTTTTTAAATATTTATGAATTACCAGGTAGATATGTTTTCAATATCAAGACAAAGAAGAAATATTTAGAAAATAATCTATATGAAAATGGGAAGTGTTGGAGCTTCAAATTTAAAATTTCCGAGCACTTAGTTTCCACCCGAAATTTCAAGACGGGTAGGAAGTGTAAGTTGGGTGATAAATAAAGTAATATTATCTAAACTCATATCATATACGTACAATACTCATTACGAACTCAAAACTATTGGCATAAGGAAAAATATTTTTCAGGAACCTCTCTAAAAATGAAAAATAAAATTATAGTACAGCTCTCCAGCACTCATAACAACCTAATGCTATAAAATATTTTTTTCTGTGATTACAGTACATGTGATACTAACTAGGAAGGCAAATGGAACTTTACCCATACCGCCATGTCTGAGGTTTAATATCAAATACCAATGTGGTTTTTATACAGGGTGTAAATGCAAAGTCAAGAATCCCTTTAGGGTATGAAAGTATACACGATTCTGATGTCATTACAAGAAAAAAAAATATGCCTTGAATTTTCAACAAAAATTCCATCATTTTTCTAAACTATGGCTACGCAGCTCACCGGCCCGCCTACACACCTAATTGCACCCCGCAACCCGCACCCCTCATCCGAGTGGCCGCGACCAGTGAGGGTATCCACGCGATTAGTGTATTTTGAGTAAAGAAAATCGTCTTATTATGAGGTACTGGTACTTTATTTAGAGATCCCAGTATTTAAAATAATATCTTTACCAATCATACTAACACACCCTTATAGGATTCTTGCCTTTGCTTTTACACCCAGTATAATATCCTCCAATACGTACAAAACTATATTGCGACCTTAGACCATTTAATACGGAACCTGGCAAAGCGCGACTCTTAGTACTGAAATTATTCTGCCGTTTTCCACGGGAGGGGAGGTAAACACGCACAGCACACATTTACTCATTCACGCACACTCCTGCAAAAATTTATGTGTCACACTAAATCAAGAGCTGCAAACGCGCACACAAGCAAACTTACATGAACAAATTGTTCATGTACTTCGGCAGAGGGCGCTTGCCTAGTCCCGTGTTATATGGTCTAAGATTGCGAACGAACTATAACAGGTTAAAGTTCAACCTCAGAAAAATAACTTTACTTTAGGCCAGGTATTGTTTATGGCTGGCGGCGCGCGCTACGGTGCTTGCGCGTTGGACTCAGTCTGTCAATGGACTGTTGTATTAAAACACTCGTGTCGTGTACTATTAAAAAACTCACCTACGGCTCGTGTTTTTAGTAACCTTTTTATGTACCAGTTTCATAAAGTACTATTATCTACTTCGGTTTCGTTATATTCGAATTACAAAATTGACAGCGGTTTCATTATGATACCCATAACGACATCGGGTTGCATTATGCGAATCGTCATAAATTCTAAAACACAAACAAAGACATTCTAAACATACAGCCAGGTACCTATAATATTACTTCGAAATCGAGACAATGTAAATGATATTTTTAAAAATGGAATAAAAGTATCGTATACTATTTGGCTGTTGCGGCTACAAGATCTTTGCCTTATACCTAATAAAGACTAAACAAAAAAAAAGTGGACGCGGGAAAAAATTTCTGAGTGAAATTTTATTAAAAATATCTCCAACATCAAGTGATATAGAAAATACTCCACCAGGCATAACAAATAGAGCAGTTGCGGCTACAAATAATTTACTACCAGAAAAATCAAGTATATGAGAAATGTTATGAAGATTTCGTGATATGGCGGGAACGTAACAATATTCCAAGCACATCATTTTCTGAAAACGTCTTGTTGGTATTATCTCAAAATAAATTAAACGAAGTTAACATTAATGTACCGCAATGCATGTCTCCAGGCCCATCTACAAGTTCAGCCAGTAATTCTGCAATTCGTTTTTATTTTAATAATTGTACAATACAAAATCTACATATAAATAAACAATAGTCAGTTCATTACAAACTAGAAAAGATAAATTAGAAACATTTTAAATGTGTTTCTAATTAATCTTTTCTAGTTTTTAATGCACTCTAATAATATTTAGAGTATTCCAAAGCGATGGATTTCGCAATAAAAACATAATGATAGTCAGCGTGTAGTTAAGTTTCTATTAAAAATACTTATTTGTCTATATCTGTGTTTTATTCCTTCCTTCGTAGATAAAATCTTGTATGCAATTGTACATTATTGGTCTTTTAATAACTCGTGCCTACCTATTTCTGAATAATTAATAATCTAAAGACTGTCCATAACGAAACAGTTAAATAAATAGCTATTATGCATTAACGTACAAATGAGACGACAAACTTTTTGTATGGCATCAAAGTCTGACCCGCTTTCCTTATAGAGCCGATATATAGAAGCTGAAATTTAAGTGGTTGTGGAAGCGAACACTGGTGAGTACTCGTCCATATGAACAACTTTTACTATAGAACCAACCCTGAAATGGCGAAAAAAATATCAGCTATTCCAAACAAAAGTTAAATATACTTACTCAACCAAAATGAAAGAAAAGAAAGAAAAAGTTTTTATTATCAAATTACAAATATACATATAAAGGGGCATACTTGTTTACAAAGGTAAAAGTAACGGTAAAGGTAACCTGATAAATGGACATAGTTCAGGCATATGCTATTAAAAAACATACCTTTTTGATAGCGCTGGTTTGCAGCTACCCCCATTCTCCCAGTACGATTATTTTTATACAATAAGGACGGCAAAATCAAAAGAACTTAGTAAAAAGAACGTAATTAACATCTTATAACAAATTAATTTAACAAGGGCTTAACATTACCTACTGAATACCTAAAAATAACAAAACAAAATACGACATCTGCTTACTTAAGCAAAAACAGAAAAACATACATACTTAAATAATAATAATAATAGCTTTAGAGTAAATATCCAAAAACATTATACAAGACGATCGAGAAATTTGCTTTCTAAAACATCTTACATGTGCACATTTATTTTGGTGTTCCAATAAATTTTGCTTAAATTTAATTTTAAGTGTTGTAACTGTTATGAATTTGTCTCTGATTGGCGGAGGTAAATTGTTTCATATTTTCGCGCCTCTATAAACATTCTCGGAAACCAGCCAATCTATGTTTTGGTATGCAAATGTATGAAACAGCTGATTTTTTTTCACGATATCAGGGTTGGTTCTCTAGTAAAAGTTGTTCATATAAACGAGAACTATCACTAGTTTTCGTTTCCAAAACCACTTAAATTTTAGCTTGTATACTTTTTCTTTTTACGTATTTACCGATAGCACCACAAAAACAATTACGATATGAAAACGGCAATATATGCAATGGAAATCGTTTATTTGTAAAAAACGATGTGAGTACTTAGGTGAGTCATCGTTGAAATACTTTTTTAAAACACATTCTAAACGTTTACAATTTGTACAGATTAGGAATAAAAATATTTCAGTATTATTTTAAAATTTTAATAGTTTCTTTCCGCAATACAAGGTTAAATAATAATAGTTAGCGAAACTCAAAACATAGGTAGTACTGGTCTATATGAATAACTTTTTCTATCGGGGCTAAGTGAAATTCGCAACTTTTTGAATGGAACTTTTTCGAAATGAGAAGGCGAGAAATATTTTAATTTAGAATCTTTCATAGTTCCCATGGAAAAAGTTGTGGATATAGACGAGTACTATGTTTTGAGTTTCGCCAATTCGCCAACTATTATTATTGAACCTTATAGTTCTAAAAATGCATCCCGCTTCTTTTTCCAGAGACTGATTTCTGGAAAGAATCTTAAGAGCAGCATAACGAAAAAACTGCCTACCAAAATTATATTACAAAAAAATTTTCGTTACCTGCCGCGCAGTAAAATATTGAAGATTGATTTTCTCAAACAAAAATATTTATTTTTGTTCTAAGAAATATTTTATTTTTATACAAATTAGTGTGCTGAATCTGAACTCAGATTTTCTCTACCAATTCGTAATATTTGTCAAAGACAATTGATTTTTGAAAAATCGCAACTTTTTACTACTTTTGTTGGTTTCCATAGAACATTTTGTTTTCCGGCTTTAATTTTCAGTAATTTTCTTCTCCACTGTTTTTTTAGTAGTAAGATTAAAAATCATGAAACCAAGCGTAGTTTTTAATAAGTATTAAAAAAACTTTTAATTTCAATATTTAAAGTTGATGCTACAAAAATGTAGAGCTGATGAGTTCAGATTCAGATTCAGCACACGAGTGTTTGTACTAGATTGTTTTATATGAACCTAAAAAGTACCTACCTAAGCAGAGGCTTGCAGATAACCTAAAATTAATTGATTTTAAAATAAATTTGGTACGTATAAATTTGCGAAATATATGAAGACTTTTTTGTGAAAATGACAGACAAATTTTCTACTTATGCTAGTAAACGATACATAAAATACACGATAAAGTAAGGTAAAGTAAGGGAACTGTTTTCTTTTAAAGATGCCATCTCGATTTGAATCGATAATATCTAATGCAAAACTATAAAACAATTTCATCAAGAACAAAATTACTAAAATTGTTCGGAACCGTTTCCTCAGTTTTGTTGATGTTATCTTTGAGAGAACTACTTCTGAAATTGGTTATGTCGCTACCATCAAGTGGAACCGCAGCAAGGACAGAGTCAGCTTGCTCACTTGGACAACATGCTGGGATTAATATTGCTGGATTTCAAGATTAGACAATATAATGTCTTGGTGGTGTTTTGAAATGACTTCATGCATTAAGGTGGTCGAACCAAATCTCGGTGCAAAATGCACATCATGACATTGTTTTCCTTTCTTTTGAATAAAAGTATACAAAGATTGTGTTTTAAAGCAATTGGCGGAAATTGATTACGATAGTAGGGTTTTCGCATTGAAATTATGTTATTTTATGCCTTACATTAGATTACAACGATAAATACGCCTTTAACTTTGTTAACCGTATGCAATCAAAATGAAAATCATAAAATAATAGAATTTAAATGTGAAAACTTATTTATTACTAATAAATAAATGAAGTAGTAAGGAAAACAATATTATGATGTGCATTTTGCACCGAGATTTGGTTCGACAGCCTTAAACAATTTCAATAATGTTCTCTTTGACAATATTACTGTACAAAAATCTTAGAATAAAAACTTAAACCAACTAATTTGTTTGTTTAAGTTTTTACTCTAAGATGTATATATAATAATAATTAATAATGTTCATTTTTAATTTAAATTTTAAATGTGGTGTGATATTTGACTTAAATTGATAATATTGTAATTTTTTCCATAGTTCAGGAGGTTTCATTACACTTTATGCGGCATCGTCTGACGTCGTTGGTCATTAATGAGACAGAATGTTCTACAAAAGCGTGGTCTTTAAGGTTTTTGGGCCTGAAACTGTTTAAAATTGCACATCCATAATTGTGGTTTACCACACTCAGCTATTATTTTCTGGCGAAAACGGATGATGCAATCCACACAGAATTCATTAGAACATTTTTAACATTAAAATATACTTTATCCTTATTCAGCGAAGAACAGCATGACCTGGTGGTATCTAGAACAGCTGAAAGAGATTCTATGTGGCGAGGAAAGGACTTGCAGCTTAGGTTTCAAAAGAATCGGTGCAGCTATTCAGGTATTATTTTGGACTCAAATTATCAGTCAGGCGAGTTTTATTTATTGCGTTATAAATCCATGCCATGTCAATTCAAGTGTGTAATGCTTATACAATAATACCGATGAACTAAAACCCTGTCAAGCTAAGGCTACAAAATGAAAAGTATACTCATATCTACAGAACAACAATACTTTGATGCATAAATTAAATATATTTTAAAAGTAACACGAAATGTGCATTCGGATGTTTTTGTATGTGCCAAAATGTTCGTTAAATACGTTCTATTAATTATGAGGATACCCTGTAAAGTTGACCGACACACAGGCAGTAATATAACACTTTGTAGTTATAGCTCATTTTAGCCACGGATTTGTATTGAATGATTCTTGTATGGAGTGAACAAGCTGCCTTAAGCAACAACAGAACTCATTACAAAAAGTCGTTTTATAAAACACAGGTCGGCACTCGGCAGGCTCGCCGTCAGTTCTGTTTGCTTACTTACTTACCCGAAGCAGAAAAAATAAATTAATTTTCTAAACACGCGATGAAGGCTTCAATAAGTTTAAATGACTTCCTTGATAATAAAAATTTGGTCGAGGGTAAGGTTTGTGGTTTTCTATAAAAAAGATATTTTAAAATTTAGAGTTGCATTGGAAATTCTGTATTTTTTAATTTAAACTTTTGTGAAATTTGTGAAATTTAATTAATTAGGAGTTCATACTTTTATTTTGAACCCTTTTGTTAAATATTATTGGCTCATTTACAGCTTGTTTCCGCCTACTATCAGTAATACTGCTCAGGCAGATAATATGCATAACATTAATTATTTACTGAACGCTACATAAAGTCTCAATCATGACTACGTAAATATTTGTCCATTTATGCACAGCAAAGAAAGAAAGTCCCATCCATCAGAAACTTCTGAAGGAAATATGACAGTATCAAGGATAATTTCTCGCGCCCCGCTGGGATAAGTGGAAGCAGCGTGTGCGCAGGAAGTGGGCACATCCGGTCGTTTCCGGTGTCCTCGCATCCGGTTCCGGGCGATCGTTCCCGCTTGACTGAACTGCGCGTACTTATTGACATGCTATTATAAAAATCCTACCCAGTTACTCCAACATTTTTTTGATATTTGTTCCATTGAAATTAGGGCTATTTCAGCTTAAGGCTGTTTGGGGTAAGTTTGTCACTGTGTTGGTGTATTGAGCATTGATCTCGCAATTTATTGACTTGTCAAATTCAGGAAAAGGCCACGCGACCCTTATAGCAGTGCGTTCGGATCGATCTAATAAATCAAGCGTTAGTGTCAAGATAGCAAATGTTTTTTGGACTAATCCAACTTTATACAGCAGCACTTGATGTGACATGTTATAGTTCCAGATTATTTTGTAACTTTTTACAAGTTGCAAAAACAAATAAGGAAGCATAACGATACAATCAGCAGAAGAAAATGAGCAGGAGAGCAAATGATGCATTAGTACGGTCAGCAGCAATGACAGGCGTGAAGCTTATTTGATGCATGTATCTGATAAGCAGATCAACGGTGCGTCATCAGACGGATCCGGCCCGGAGCGACGGACCTCGGAAACAACGAACATGTGGACAATCTTTCACGCTCATGTGTGAACTCACCCTTTTATTGGCAGAGGGGTCGAGCGTTTAAATTGTATGGATAAGTCAACAATGTTATTAAAATCTGGAGCCCATGATGCCGAAAAGGATCTAAAATGAAACACAAGTTAGCAGTTAAAGGATGTAAAATAAATAATAATAATAATAATAGTTTATTAAACGAGCAGAAAAGTTAGGTACAAAATTTTTTCTCAACTTATTTAACAGATTACAGCAATCTAAATTGACTATTGACGTCTAAGTTAAGTTTTAAAAACCTGTACGATAGACATAAATGCTAAACTATAAATTATGACTAAGGCTGTACCTTTTGTTGTTATAATTAGGTTTACTAAAGCTATACAGAATTAAAACTCAAGAATGAAACATAAGCTTACAACAAGTGATATTTAAGTTGTTAGAAATAAGTTATGTTAGTGTTCTGAGGATGTCATTGAGTGATGTGTGGATGTTGAGTGTAGTGCTTGTATGTAATGTGTGCCTGTGTCGTATACGTGCAGTGAGCTTTAAAAAACACTAGTTATTATATGTAGATAGACGTAAAGGCAAAGGGTTGTTGCATTGCTAAAATGTAGGTATTTTAATTACTTGATTATTCTTTTTCCTATGTCACTAAGAGAGCTTGTACCCACAAACAAGTTTTACCAGCAAAATCAAGAAAGGGATTCAAACCTGGGACTTATTATTCACAAAATTTCAAATTGTTGTTCAACGGGAAACCGCCGCGTAACCATGTTTGCCTTCGAAGAAACTCTACGAATACAGTGAAACTAGTCAGGTGAAATCTGGCTAATACATCGTTAGTAGCCGTTTCAATATCGATGAGAAATAAGTTATGTTTCTCAATTTCAAAAATGGAAGGGACTATGGATACTTTTCTAAAGTGATTTTAATTAAGTGTCCAATTGGCCAGTAATATATGTATACATAAGGTTTAAACTCTTTTTTATTAAAGGTTATAAGGTTTCTTTTTTCTATAACTCTCGCTTCCATGATTATTATTTATTAAATCCACATATTTTTCATGAATATTGCCGGTTAATTTTATACTTTCATAATTTATATGAAGTGATTATAATTATGTGTCCACCGCTGTATAGGTATATACAGGCTGGAAAAATTTTAAGGGCCCCGCAGGGGAACTACCTTAAATCCTTTAGTTGACTCATTTTACTGAAAGGAAACATTCCTTTATTTTTTTAAAGAAACAAAACTGCTATTAAAAGATCTTCTTAAGTTCGCTTACCTCACCCGAGAATCGAACCAACTAAAAATAAAGAAATAAACCCTCGCTGTTTTATTAAACGAATCGGTAGGATTATTGTTTAGGATAAGTTTGTCTAATAAACATTTGGTCTGACTTTTCGTCAGTACGCCTATTGTAAGAAGGAATTGTGCTGAGCATAGATTTATTATTACCATTTAACGATTTTCTTATCGAAGTCTTCGGCAAGATACTCAGAGATAAATAACATTAGCAAGTTTGTACTTCATACGATGTCTTTGGATGTTAGAGAGATAAGAAAATTATATCGTGTTTACTTGTCACAAGTGAACAGTACTAGGTATTGTTAACAAAGAACTAGTAATAAATATTCAATTTCATGGGTATCAATTACAACAAATGAGTGTAAGACCAAATTTTTATTAGACAAATTTTATCCTGAACAATAATCCTACCGATTCGTATGATTAAATAGCGAGGGTTTATTTTTTTTATTTATAGTTGGTTCGATTCCCGGGTGAGACAAGCGAATTTTAGAAGAACTTTGAATGCAGTTTTGTTTCTTTAAAAAAATAAAGGAATGTTTCCTTTCAGTAGAATGAGCTAACTAAAGGATTTAAAGTAGTTCCCCTCTAGGGCCCTTAAATTTTTTCCATCCTGTATATGATGTTCAATATCGACATAAAATAACGTACTCTTGGCAGTATTTCAAAAATAAATAAAGCTTCATGAGTCGGCAATGTATAAAAATATATTCCTTCAAACTTCAGAATCAGTAGAGTCGTATCCACAGTAAGCGCACCCCTAGCTGATTAGAGTCCAGGGCTGGCTCGGGGGAACCCAGGGAAGAGAGCGTGAAATTGTCTGCTCACCTCTGTAAATATAATTTGGGCGACAAAAGGACATAAATGATATACTGGGGTCGCCAGTGCAAGTGTGCACGACTTCTTGTTACACGCATTTTAAAAATGTCTACCCCTCCGGGGCATCTGGGGAAATGTTTAATTTTAATGTTGATTTGGTTTGATGAACTTTTGTAATTTTGGAAGATGTCACGGGGATGTCTCGTTTGTTGTGGGTAGGTTTAAGGGTTGAAAGATAAAATAAGTGTTTTTTTTAACGTACAAAACTAGTGTTTAACACTTATCTTTTATGGTTAGTAAGAAAGCTTTTACACACATGTGCTCCAAAAGCTCGATTAAAATGAAAATTCTCCAAAAACATTCACCCTGTCGGATATTTGTACTTAGATTGATTACTTTGTGCGTCTTTAAATATATGCCCCAAAGAACCACTTTAAGGATTCACTTTTATTGAATCAATGCATTAGTCTGTGACTAATGGAATCACAGAACAAATAAAATTAAAATGTAAATAGTGGAACGGCGAAATGCTAATAATAAATTTCTCCATTTTAATAACTGTAACTGTAGAGGGGAACTTCTGGCCTGTTAAGTCAATATAACACTTCCATTACTCCAAATTAAATTCCTCGGGGAGAGAGATGAAGTTTTCATTCTGCAGACAAAAGACGGAAAGAACTGCCCAAGAATAAAGGTTATTTACTATATTCTTTTGAAACTGCTATTTTATTTTTTAAATTAAACTCTTTGGTATATCTACATAATCACTCTTTGTACATAACAATATTTTATTTACTCGAAAAAAAAGCATAATCTATGTGACTAATTTTAGTTTCTAACGGCTTTATAGAAATGTCAATCACTTCGATGACAAGACAAAACATGAACAAGTAACACCCGGTTGAAAAAGCACACTTGCAGGCGTTAAATTGCAATAAGCTTTAAAATCGGCAAGTGTGCAGCGCGGGTGTGACGTGTATTAATATTTTACAGAATTAATCATTATAATCCGTTCGGCAAACAACTCGCCCTTGGAGGGATGAACAATATAATGAAGTTGTCATTTTTTAGAGGCAAAGGGAGGCTGGAGGAAATCCAAATTGAATCATGCGGCGAGGGAATTGTGCTATTATGTTATTAAACACAGAAGGGCGCGACCCCGCACGCGTTTTTTGTCGCGAGGGTAGTGGGAGACAGTTAACAGTTTTCACAATAGAATTATGATATAATTTGACGCAACAATGCCGTAGACGCTGGGGAGTCCTATGGACACAAATCTGATTATTGTCTTCCCAATGAAGTGCTATGCACCTGCTACTTCTATTATTTAAAGATTCTATTGCTTCCAAAATCGTATTACTTGTTTTACATTTAATTATACAATTATATCGCTAAAGGGTCGCACTAGATAGCCTTAAATGAGCTTGAAAAGAAAGATATTTTTTTTGAAGGATAGACGATCTGACACTGACAGTTAAGTTAATAGGTTAAATTAATTTTGAACTTTTACCTAGGTATTTATTTATCATTTTACAGGCAACATTGTATCTAAAGCAATGTATTCTTGTATGTATATTCATAGTAGTACAGTACTTATAGCACACTCAAAAGAGCTGCTCGTGAAATGAAAGCTTTTATCCATATGTCAGGGAGAGTACTTACAGCGGCTTATTGTCGCCCCCGCCGGAGAATTTGATAAAGCGAGTGCGAATATTAACAAAAGGAATATCTTGTTAAATTGATACAGCCACCCCTTTCACTGCAAATACAAACCTTATCGCACTAGCTCCCCACGTGGAGATAGAAGGAACAAAGGACATGCGTACACGGTCGAAGTTCGATTGCCAAGTGTGGCGGATATGCAACGTTTTAGTTGAACTGGGCGTGAAATTGTCTCCGTAGGAAAATGGTATATTTCAAAGGGGAAGATTAAAATATTATCCATGTTAAGTAAATATTCAAATGAATATTTGCCGTGTTAGACAACAATGGGCGCTCACAAAGGGGAAGGTGCCGTAATTTGATAGATACCTATCTACAAAACTGTCTCTTCGTTAGGGACCTCCCTGTTATTATAAATTATGAGCGCGATTTGGGAATTAAACGGTTCTTGGAAAAATGGCGCTAGATAATTGCCATTTCTTTATTTTTTGTAAATATCTGAGATTTCATTTTGATAAAGTTCTAAAATGGAATGGTTGGAGAAGAATAGGTTCAGCTTGTTAATTGTTTTAGTATGGATATCGTACTAGGTAGCTATTTTCAGTTAAATACTATGTAGACCACCAATTATGTATGTATACTGAAGTCAATTGATTGGGCTGTCAGTACTTGGTCTCAATCTATTCAGTGGACTTACTCATCTCCATACTCGTATTTATTAATTTAATAAAGTTTTATATCCTTTATCGCATTTTAACCACCCAACTACGGTTAATTATCACAGAAATGTTTAATTTCTAAAATACCCTACCTCCAAGTATGAAAAAATAGAAACTTAAATTAATTTATCTTTTTTATCCATTACGATTTTGACATATTTATTAAGTCACAGAGCTTTGATATAATTAATTGACAGACTTGCAAGTGGGTGAGAGGTTCGCGACAATGTGTCATGCGAGTTATACACTTACAGCCATAGGGCTATAGCACGCGCGGGCCGCGCCGGCCGGGCCGCCCTCTCGGGTGCACAAAGAGCTTTTGTTATAATAAAATGCCATCTCGGAGCGATTCAGTACAGAGGGTACAAACGGAGGTCAACTTGGATCCACCTACACCGATTTTAATAGAAGATAAACTGGAAAACTCAAAGGAAAGCAAGCCGGTTGTGATGGAGGTAATCTGAACTGTTAAATTATTAATCTCTTGATTTTTTTCACTTTAAATTGTAGGACCTTATAAACGAAGGCACCATGCCGATTTTTTTAAACCCTTAAAAAAGATAATCTTAAAATGGGTAGTTACCATATTAATATCATCAGATCATGATAAATATGTTCACATAACTAAGTACCTATAACAGCTGTCGGGTGTACGCGGCGAGGGTGTAACATGTTTATATGTTTATTTTAATACGCGTGTCGCGCGAATAATACGGAATTTATTACGGCCCTGCCTTCCAGGGCCGGATTAATGCGATACGGAAGATTTGAATTCAGAGCATTAACTTGGATTGGTACATTCTGGAGAATGAAGGGGCTTATGGTGTATGAATATGGATGGTATGCGAGTTGAGATACCGATTCATAATTAACCATACTGGGCAGTGTGACTCATTATGGGTTTGGTTTTTTAACAAGAAATATTCATAGTATAGCATGGATGAACAATAAATTTGTCTATGTATTATAGACTGTATTTTGAAGTTAATAACAGACACCTTTGCTTATTATGGGTTTGGTTTTTCAACAAGAAATATTTATATTTGTTTTCACTGAATTAGACAGTGTTTTCAAGTTAATAACAGATTTGCTTCAAAGCAAATTCAATTCTTCAACACAGAAAAGAAAACCTAATATATCTCTACACTTACCTCAGATCTTATTTTCAGAATCGTCCGTTACAGATGCACATGGGAAAAACTGGCTATAATCTATTTCAATTCGTATACAGATCGGTCGAACAGAAAACCATAAAACACCCAACACAAAGAATCTTTAAGTAAACATAACAGACCTAAATAACGTTAAATCTGTTGTTGTAAGTCATTTCGAAAGTCATTTGAAGGAAGCACTGTTTTGGTTTCTCAAAAAACAATGGCACAGTACAGGGTTGACCGAATGATTTCTTGAATGTTTATGTAACTATATAGTTTTTTCTGTGTTGCCTTATAATTAACTTCAAAAAACTAGAAATTAGATGTATAAACGAAAAAAGGACGAAACAACAATCACTGTAAACTTATGACAAAAATTTCAAGGTACTTCTAATAATAATAAAAATGTGTTAATTTTCAAGATATATTTCGGCCCACTTTGGGGCCGGCATCAGTCGAATACTTAAAGTACTTGATTTAAGTATTCGACTAATGCCGGCCCCAAAGTGGGCCGAAATATATTTCGAAAATAAGAAAAGGAAAAGGACGTCGCATCTGAGGATTTGAAAAGAAAATGTTCTTTGAATTATTTAAAAAAAAGCTTGGCATGTTTATGTCTGCTGTAACATGGCATGACAGTTGATTTCTTAAAAAACAAAATCAACTGAAAAGCAAAGGAAATTGTTTTTAAAATCCTTTGTTTACCATATTTTTAGTTTCTTGAAAATATCATTTTATTTAATAAATAAAAAATTAAATTTCTTTATTCCAGCCAGATTTACATAAATACAATAAAAATCAGGCCATATTACACACAAAAAAAGAAAACTAAAAAAGAAAAAATAATAAACTTTATAGTACACCAAAGCTTGCGTGATATTGTCGCCACTTCTTATGCACGGGGCTCTGAGTCCACTCGGTGCAGCTACGTAAGATGGTGTTATTAGTGGCTAGGAGACGCGCGCGCATTGATGCTGACCGCGCACGCAGCAGCGCGGGGAATGTTGGCGTGCGGCCCGCGGCGTGCATACCGCTCGCGCTGCAACGCCAAGGAAGATGGAATATTGCGCGGTAGGCGTTATTATACTGAACGCGCATCGCACTCAGTGCAGCTTTGGTGAAATTTGTCCAGAGTTCTACCGTGTATACATTGGCGCAGTAAGTCATAAATAGCAGGCGTTTGACCTCTGCGCTACATCTGTAGAACCTCCGGGCGATCATATTAGCCCGCACGCTCGTTGCTCGACGTTGACGTTCAATGTCATCGCTGTCAGACAGGTCACTTCGCAGTGTATGTCCGAGATATGTCACCTTATCGACTCTGTGTAAGATCCTTCCGTTCAGTACTAGGGTTGGGACTATACTTGGAGTGTGAGCCGATTCAAACACCATGAAGACTGACTTGTCAGCATTATAAAGAAGGTCGTGTTCACGTGCATAGTTTTCACATATTGTAAGTAAGACTCTCATAGCTGTGATGGAGGGTGCTAAGATCACCATATCATCAGCATAGCTAATGTTATTTATCATGGCACCATTCAAAGAGCAGCCCACTTTGGACTCGGTTAACTGCGTACAAAGATCGTCCATGTAAAAATTGAAGAGGACTGGAGACATAGATCCTCCCTGTCTAACGCCACATCTCAGAGGAACTGGTCGAGAGCAGCTAGTGTTCCATTATACATAGCTTTCCTGTTGCTCGTGCCTTACTTTCAGAACGTCTATGATGTGACTGGAGACTCCTCGATCCTTCATCTTCCTCCACAACAAGCTGTGTGACACGCGATCGAATGCCTTGCTTAGATCTAGGAAGCATGCATATGTAGACGTCTTCCTTGATTTGTAGTATTGTGCAATTTGCTTCACTGTGTAGATAGCCGAACCAGTGGAACAGCCCGCTTTAAAGCCCATCTGTTCATCAGTACTATGTAAGAGATCCCCAGTTAAGCAAAGCAAAATCTTCTCAAATATTCTGGCTGTAATTGTGGCGAGAGAAATCGGTCTATAGTTTTTAGAACAGCATTGGTCAAACTTTTTGTTCTTTGGTATTGGTGATACAAGTGTGCGTGTTACTTCCTCGGGCAGATACGATAATTTTAACATAGCTGTGAACAGTTGGGATAGGTACGAGGCTATATGTGGACCAGCATGTAAAATATGCTCAATACTAAGCCCGTCGTGACCAGGTGACTTGCCTCTGGGCATGTCCTTTAATGCTCTTAGTACCGTCTTTACATCTACTTCGGGGCAAGTGTTGTCATGGTTTGACTCATACTCGTGTTGTACCGCAGTAGGGCTCGGTGCTTGTAATAAAGTCGTAGCAAGATGGTCCGCTATTTCTTCATTGGCAGTTTTACCGTCGATGTGTGCTGGACGTGAGCTCCTGGCATTAGATATATTTAATCACGATTTAATTCTGAGATATTTTTTGTTTGATATACACTTGTACTTGTCCACTTATTTATATTAATTTCCCTTACCGGTTTCGCTGTTAAAGCATTATCAAAGGTTTGTTTGGTTGTTTACGTACAATATATTGTACGTAATGGTTTCAAAAGTTCCACCAAGTGCCAACAATCACGAGCATCAACTCCATTTAATTCTGAAAAAAAAAAATATGATGCTGAGAAAGCCCATATCTCGAAATAGTTTTTACTTTTGCATCAATTATTAATTTGTAATGTTGTCGATTGTGTAATTATGCAATAACATTGTCTTACCTAAGTTCAAAAAAATAATAAAACCATAAAAACTAAAACTAAAGGAATAACTTACATGTATAATGTAGTATACATATGATAAATAATGTGTTTTGAGCACACTAAGTACAAATACGTTAATTACATAAATATATTGGTAGAGCGACCGCCCGGTAAGCGAGAGGTCCCGGTTTCGAATCCAGAGCTCCTCACGTCCAGATTTACTTTTCTGATTTTCTACACCGCAATGATATAAATTTAATTTGTTATCTCCTTGCGTTGGATAAATCGCCAAGTGTTTAAAATATAGAAATTTATTTCTATCATAGTTAAAATAAATATATGCGTAACTCCGACAATTTGATAAGTCTTGCTGGGAAGAAGTGCAAGAAATTTGGCAAGACATGTCTTTTCTTTTTTTTTTGAGGAAATTTTGGTATCAGGCAAAAGTAAAAAATACTAAAGTAATATCGCTCAAAACATTATCTACCTGTCTTATGGAACATAACACCTTTGAAATTGCTGTTTTGTATGGAGAATTTGAAGAAAACTCAGTTTTCAGTGCAAAAGTTTTTCCATTTATTTTACTAATGACAAATACAAATTTTATAAAACAAAATGTATATGAATGAGACAACATTAAGCTAACGGAAACTACAATTTAATTGTCACCTGTTAAAAGATATTACGAATCTTATCATGAAAACGGATAACACTTAAGACGAACTGTGAAAATAAAAACAAAATTTTTAAATCAACTTTCAAACAAAAAACAAATAATAGAAATAGGTGATTTACAGGAAATATAAAATCACGAATCAGAAAATTTCGGCAACTTCATAAGTAAAGACCTATTTTATAGGTAAAATTGATTAAAATCTTATAATAGTCAGATTATCTATTTTTAAACATAAAGTTTTAATATTCTTAATTTATGTCAACATGTGAAGAAAATTATATAAAGAGTTAAAAAAACCGGTCAAGTGCGAATAGAACTCGTGCCCATGTATGTATCGTGTTATGTATGCATGGACACAACATTTAAAACACACTAACCATCAAGCGGTCTAATTAAGTTTGTCCCTAATTTCTTCTTGAATAATTAAATGTCGGCAATTTTCTGATTTTTTGGGAAGTACCTTATAGCTTTTTATAATGAGCCATTTTGTATGAAATTGATTGCGTAAAGGGCAATTACAAGCTTGATTTCTTAACAGCACTATGACGCCGTAGACTTATCTAGGAGTTATTAATTTCAACTTGATATCTCTAAAGGGCCTGAGAAATAGGGAATTGACAGACGGACAGACACAGGCGGGCAACAAAATGATCGTATAAGGGTTCCGCTTTTAAATTTTGGGGTACGGAACCCTAAAAAGGACAATTAAAACCCAGAGTTTAATTTTGCACAACAGGTTTAATTACCGATGGGTATTGTCCGCCTGATCCGGGTAGAGAGACAAATAGGCTAAGTAAAATTTATGTATCGGAATCAAATTCGATTTCGTCTTTGCATTTTTTACACGATTTTTCTCGGGGCTGGCTAAGGTTTGGGAAAGAGAAGGATGGATATACCAAAACTAATAATAAAGTCAATTCTGAAGGCAATAATTTTAGTTTTAGTGCTGTCAAAGCTAAATTTTCTTAATTCCAAAATACTTATTTAGTGTTGACAACCCAAGCATCAATCATATTATTTTGGAAAATTTAATATTTGAAAGCTCTAAAACTAAAATTAAAGCCTTCAAAATCGACTTAAATTAATTTTATTCCGTTACTTACTCCTTCTAAAAGTTTTGGTCAACTACTTAATAAAGAAAATTAAAGGTAAATCAATTCGATATTTTTATTTAACGGAATATCGAATATATTATATCTTACACTAATAATAAAGCAGTAAAAATGTCGGGTCTGAAAAATACAATAAAATATTCTTGCGTTTTTTTAAATGAAATTGGTTATTCCTGTTGTACCGAAGCCAAACTACAAGTTTTAGAATTTTTGTCTGTCTGTATGTATGTTCCGGTTAAACTCGAGAACTACTCAACGGATTTAGTTTCGGTTTTCTTTATTATCATTACAATGACCCTGGCCAACGTATAGGCTATAAGGACTGTTCATAAAATATCCGCTAAGATGATATAACTGTGGATAATAATACTACTCAAAGACTAAAAGACACTTCCAAGCGAGTTAAGCAGCGGGAAAAAGCTAGTATTTAATAAAATATGGACGAGCCTGATTTACACTTACTATCTATGCTTTAAGAAACCTCCTTTGTCTACAATCATGATGTTTTGTTTTGTACTATCTATGCAGGGTTGATTCCTGAAATTGCCATAATCAACAAGCAAAATAGTAGATGACTGGTTGAAATAAAGTTAGTTTTTATTTATATACTTTTTTGAATTTTATGAAATCAAAGCCAACATCACTTTAAACACTTCCTCAAAAGCCTACCTTCAATCTTCTGAAATTTGTTTTCTTATCGGATTTTTCTAATCTTTTTTCCATCGTTTATATTGATTATAGCGCTCCTCTCGCCTAATTTATATTCTGCTAGTGTTTTTTCATCACACCCTGTGTTCAATATCGCAATTTGTACCGTAGTAGTTAGAGCAAGCCAAAAGACTCTCACCTTTGTATACTGTCTCATTTGTTCTGTACTGATGCCGAATAAAATAAAATGTTAATAAATGGAATAAGGCGGTTTTTTTCAGGGTTCCGTGCCCGGGGTTCTATCTGTCTGTCCGTATGTTAAAACTAATAATACCCTCTCCCTACAGAGTCTATGACCCCACAGTGATGTTGAAAAAGGCTTCTTTCTTCTTGTTAGAAACTCATGGCGAATGAAAGTTATTGCTCTTTACGTAATCAATTTTATACAAATTGGCTCACCATGAAAAGAAAACCTATAGGGTATTTCCATCCAGTCGATAGTATCGATAGTCGAAATCTATCGACTATCGATACTAACCACTATCGACTATCGACTAAAGACTAAGAAACTTGGAATTACATTCGCAATATAAAACGCCTATATAAAAATTGAAAATAACCTATATTGAATTATTAAAGAAATTCATTGACAAACTTAATTTTGCTGTGGAACGGCTTGTCTGTGTCCTTAAGATGTGCTTTATCTTTGGCTATTTGTGATAAACTTATTAAGGAGGTTTTTATCCCTTTGATAGTAGTGCTTTATTTAGGCATTATATATCTATGTATTTACATATCATACATCTAATTTTATATATTAGTTATTATTATTGCCACCTATCTTCTATCACTTTTTGTCATTCTGAGGGTTTCGTTCCATTTAATGAAGTAAATAGATTTAAATTGTTTTAATAAAAATTACAAACTTATCAGTACCAACAAAACGTATGAAACTGAACTGCAAAATTAAGTTGGTCGAATATTCGAGTATTATATATAAAAAAGGTAGGTGGTAGAGCTGATGCCGGGCTCGACTGTGGAGGTACCACCATCTTACTCGCAAATCCTCCCGAAGTTATTCGGGGGAGAGTAAGAGAACAGCTCCCAGGCAAAACCAGGCGGCCCACCATTGCCTGGGACCGATGGATGGCGGTTTATCCATTCCCAATGACGACGGGCAGCGGCGTCAGTTGTGCAAGGGTTTCGGCACCGCGCTCACCAACCCGCCTGCCCAGCGTGTGTGAGTATGGGCATTTCTTCCAGGAGGACTGCCAACAGTGGCGAAATCCTGGAAAGGCCTATGTCCAGCAGTGGACGAAACAGGCTGATGGAAAACCAAAACCTACGCTTACTCAAATTTAAACGCTGACAACAGGATGGCATAAGCATTTTTGCACAAGTGAGGAAGAGAGAGCTTATGGCTACACTGATATTATTGAATATTTAGAACGCGCTTCGCTCAACGAGACGCAATTTTATGAGTTTGTGTTGTCACACACACACATGCACAGTGATTTCCAAAGTCAATGCATGATGACGTCGTCTAGAGCTCTCCGGATCAGCGAATAGCATACCTTGTTTTTAGGGTTCCGTACCCAAAGGGTAACCAGCGGGACCCTATTACTAAGACTCCGCTGTCCGTTTGTCACCAGGCTATATCTCGTGAACCGTGATAGTTAGACAGTTGAAATTTTCTCAGATGATGCGTTTCTGTTGCCGCTATATCCACAAATACTAAAACCGGCCAAGTGATAGTCGGACCCGCGCACTCCCATACAACAGACATGATTTTTTTACCGTTTTTATAGATATTGGTACGGAACCATCCGTGCGCGAGTCCGACTCGCACTTGGCCGGTTTTTATACCATGCATATATCGGACCTCCCGTTAAAATTAATTTTTTATTAAATATTCGATATTGGGTCAATATTTTACACAACATTATCCAAAGTTGAATGAAAATCCGTCATGTTCAATTAATTAAATCAAGTTAAATGCAAAGGATTTTTCCGAAATAAAAGCTGTATCAAAACCATGAATATCTAAAAGTATGGAGAAACGAGATATTTGCGTTTTTGTGACATGCTCTATAAATGAATTTGTATAAAGTTACTCAGCTAGTACAAACTTACATAGCTGAACTGCATGTACAGTACGTAAACATTATAGGCATGAATCGGAACGCATTATAATATAAGAAAAATCTTTTATTTATTTTTAGTTTTATTTTTATTTTCGATGTTTAGTCTTTTTTTCGTTTATCTGACTTTACCATCAATTTTGAAATAGAAAATACAATTTACTAATGATTTTATTATTGTTTTTTTTTTCACAAAGTGGGCTAAAATTTGGAGTCCAGTATATGGCCAGAGCCTTAAAAAGGGTAAGACGTTATTAGTGTTTCTCGATCTAAAACACAAAACCCACCATAATTTAAATCATCTTCGAAATCTCTTTGATGTCCATCTTCAAAAACAGTGGCGCCGAAGATCAATTAGTTCTTAGTAATAAACTAAGGAGATATGCCAGCTATGCTAGGAATTTGCTACCGGCAAATTTCTTTTGCTACATCAATCAAAATCATACTGATAATGAAATCATCATTTGGGTGGGCATAGAGAGCAGACTTCTGAGAATTCTGTCTCGAAGTTGCGCGCGCGCCGCGTCCTCAGTCCGCCGCTTGTGTGTGAGCATCGGTACCACATTCCTGATTTATTAATTAGCTGTTATAACCGAAAAAATGAGCCTCGATTTGGGATAATGTCTCAAAGAAAATATCATTGGTAAAATTTAATATAAAAGCCCCGTTATAATCCTGAAATAACGCTATGACTATCCCCCGAATTCAAATCTAAGAATTTTAATTGAAGCGATGCTAGGTGTGAAAATATGTGATTATCTTAATACAGAAAATTAATAACATAAATACGAGGATAAATTACTAATAGTCATAATTGTGCTGAATATAATATAATATATAGGTATATACATCCATCAGCCTGTTGCGTCCACTGCTGGACATAAGCCTTTCCAGGATTTCGCCATTTTTGGCGGTCCTCCTGGAAGAAATGCCCATACTCACAGACGCTGGGAAGGCGGGTTGGTGAGCGCGGTGCCGAAACCCTTGCACTAGTGACGCCGCTGCCCGTCACCAGTCTGATTTATGTAAAGCCCGGCAATTGGGGATGGATATACCGCCATCCATCGGTCCCAGGCAATGGTGGGCCGCCTGGTTTATTTGCCTGGGAGCTGTCCTCTTACTCTTCCCGAATAATTTACGAGATATGTACGAGAATAAATTAATATAGTCGTGATAATTTCAAATTGATCATATAATTTCGACGCAACAAAGAAAATTTAGTTTTGACAGCACTAAAAGTAAATAATAAAAACTTCAGAATCGGTTTTAATTACTGTTTGATTGAACGAATGGTGAGATGGGGCATTTTTTAATTCAACAGGAAGATTATCACCTTGGTGATATAGGACTGAACGTTTCAGGAGGCCAACCAGGCCAAGAGAACAAAGCTACGAGATGTTACACTAATATGTAGGCAATAAGAAAATATCCACGCGGATCAACCCGCGGGCAAATGCTACTTATCAACATAATATATGGTACCAGGGAGTACCAACTACGATAATTAGTTAATTAAAAATTCTATTAAGAGATTTTTTATGCCCATATTAGAATATCAAATATGTAATTGTAATCTCTATCAAGACCGTTTTAATTGTTATACGAATAGCAGAGGAGCCATACCACGACAACTCATCAAACAAAATGATATTCTTAATATGTATGTTCATGTACATTACGATAAGTTGTTCAGCTGTTCATAATACAGGTATGTAGTCTTTTTTAAGTTGGAAAAAATCGTGTATGTACGTTTGAAACCAAGGCGAGGTAACCGGCCTATATAGGTCACTTAGATGACCGACTGTACATTCACTATTTTATTGAAAAAGTTAATGAAAATTTAGTTTATCTACACCAAATATATATATATTAGGTGATAGAGCTGATGCCGGGCTCGGATGTGGAGGTACCACCATCTTATAAGTATACTAGCTTTTGCACGCGGCTCCGCCCGCGTCGAAGAGATTTTCGTGGAAATAAGGAAAACAAAAGAATATGATTTTTCGAACGACAATGCAATAGTCACCATGTTTTACCAAAGTGCTAATAATACCAATCAAATAAGCCCAAAAGCTCGAAGGGTTTGGTGTTGTCCGTTGAGGAGATCCCGTACCCACCTTCCAGTCCCATCAGCAGACCCTGGTTACCATGTTTTACCAAAGTGCTAATAAAAACCAATCAAATAAGCCCAAACTCGAAAGGTCTGCTGTTGTCCGCTGAGGAGATGCCATATCCACCTTTCAGTCTCATCAGCAGACCTTGGTGACATTGTTTTACCAAAGTGCTAATAAATACCAATCAAATAAGCCCAAACTCTAAGGGTCTGCTGTTGTCCGTTGAGGAGATAATGTTCCCATCATCCAGTCCCATCATCAGACCCTGGTCACCTTTTTTTACAAAAGAAAATATTTATCCTGAAAAAAAAAAAATTTACTAGTCGAGGTTTGAACCCGCGACGATCGGCTACGCTACGGGTGGCGAACCTTCCATGTTTCACTAAAATTCTCTTTGCGTTGCTCCCTTTTGTCATAGCGTGATGATACATAGAATAAAACCTCCCCGAAGAAATGTTTTATCTTTCAGTGAAAACTTCATCAAAAGCATGCATTGCACTGCATCATTAAGTGGTTTTCAAGTTATAAGCGAACGAACAGACAGACAGACGTTGTATTTTATATGTATAGAGACTTGAAGTTATTCAAGGGAGAGTAAGAGAACAGCTCTCAAGCAAAACCAGGCGGCCCACCATTCCCTGGGACCGATGGATGGCGGTATATCCATCCCCGGGCCTTATATAAAACAGACTGGTGACGGGCGGCGGCGTCACTGGTGCAAGATTTTCGGCACCGCGCTCACCAACCCGCCTGCCCAGCGTGTGTGAGTATGGGCATTTCTTCCAGGAGGACCGCAAAGCTGGAAAGGCCTATGTCCAGCAGTGGACGAAACAGGCTGATGTATAGATGGATGGACACCCATATAGTTCAAAAATCCTGGAAATGGGAATGTAATGGTAATATTACAATATATTTTTGAGAAAAATTAAATTTACAATTTTTTCATTTTTTTATTTCTTTCCATCGTGTACATAACCACTATCAACCCTAAAACATACTTACGCTTGTCCCTCAGGGGGTAGGCAGAGAGTACAAATTTCCATCTGCTACGATCCTGACACACCTTTTTTGCATCTTCATCCATCAATCTAATCATGCAAGCTCTTCTATTCCGGGTACTTTTTACTTTGCCCTTCTTCAGTAGGTATGTCGCCTTGGTTGGTCATCAAACGTCTTTCTAGGGACGTATTCTTCTATCCTTAAACATTATAAATATTATAGCAATTACCTGTTTAAGTAAAAAAAATATTACACTCAAAAGATAATCATAAGTGGCCTGAGCGTACGCTCCTGCTATATCTACGATTCTATGGCACTAACCTCAATGAAGTCGCCATCCCCCGTGAGCTCTGGCTGACGACAGAGCTGCCTGAGAAGAACTAACTGCTGCGTGATTTGTGCAGAAAGATGAAGCAAATTTTTTTCCGCCTACACCTCTGAGACGTAACAACAACTACACAACAACAAAAACAACAATACAATTCCATTTGTACACCAAAAAAGGAAACAAAAAAATAATACAAACACTTAAACTAACTTATTAGGTAAGCACAAACAGACGGCCTTATCGATTAAAGCGATCTCTTGCAACCTTTGGGTGGAATAAACTGCTCAAAAGGATAACTCTTATGGTCACCACCATACCCATACTGAATTTGAGTAAAATAGACATATAAATATATATTGACAGATATATAAATATGTATTCATAGATTATTGTCATAAATGGTAATATACTAGTAAATACATGCTAATAATAATATATGTATTGTATATACCCCAAGTAGCATTTTGTTCTCTTTAATAGTTCACATTTAGTTCACTGGTGATCTCTAAGCACTAACATTGGCCAGAAGGGGTTCATTGGCTGTATTAAAGTGAACAAATCTACTTATACCTGTATAAGGCATGTATAGAAGTGGAAAATTGGCCCGTTAAGTAACTATTGGTGTTATTATAGGATGGAATTACTCTAATGTACTCATTTTTTGTCAAAAATAATATATTTGTAAAGGAACAAAACGGTTTCAGAAAAAACAAGTCAACTACCTTGGCAATCTATGACTTTCTTAAACAAATAATAGAAATTATTGATTCAAAACGTCAAAAAGTTGCTTTATTTCTAGATATGACTAAGGCTTTTGACTTTGTGAATCACCAAAGACTACTTTCAAAATTATATGACTATGGTATAAGGGGACTAGCGTATGAACTAATACAGTACTAATATCTTAATGAACGCAAACAATATTGCGAGGTCAATAGGGTATGTACAAAGACAAACTTAGATAAAATATATCAATCAAATGGTAGATTAGTTACAAGGGGAGTTCCCCAAGGCAGCATACTGGGACCGTTACTTTTTTAAATTTATATTAACGATCTTCCAGTTAATGTTCCAAGACCAGTAGTATTATTTGGAGACGATTGCACAGCAATAATTTCGTGTAATGATGATAAACAGATATAAAATTAAAGCAGCGGGACGCTAGAGCACATATTGAAGTGGCTAGAAAAGAATGAATTGTCAATAAATTTTAGTAAAACTAAAATTATGCAGTTACATCACACTCAGAATTAGACTGCTGCATCGAACATCATATATGATGACAATAAGATTGAGGTAGTCCACACAATAAAATTTCTTGGTCTACATTTAGACAAACACTGTAACTGGAAATATCATGTCGAAAAGTTAAAAAATAAAATGAATAGCTTTCTGTATCCATTACGGCAATTAACTAGAATTGCTTCTAAAGACGCAGCATTAATGGCATATTATGGGTATGTCCATTCTTTAATTCGACATGGAATAATATTTTGGGGAAATTCCACTGATAGTGATTGCATATTTAAAATGCAAAAGAAATGTGTAAGGGGTATTACAGGTATCAAACCTTATGACAGTTGTAGACCTCATTTTAAGAACCTGGAAATTTTACCATTCCCTTCAGTTTATATCCTGGAGTTTCTTCTATTTGTAAAACTTAACTACAAGTACTTCCAGCAAACTCAGTATGTGTCAAGTAAATTACGTAGTAGGATAAAACTAACAATGCCACCATCCAATTCTAAACTTCATAGCAATAGCATCTACAGTATGGCAATAACGATTTACAATTAATTACCAGACACAATAAAAGAGTTACCACAGAGACAATTTAGAGCGACAGTCTTAAAGATCCTAAAAAAGAAATCGTACTACAGCATTAAATGTTTTTTAGGAGACAATGACATTGGTATTTGAGATTGATTTGTGTTATATAATTTGTATATTGTGTTATTAGGATTTAGTTGACATTGTTTGACATTTTGAAATTAATTCTTTTGGACATTTAAAATATTTGAGTTATGGTTGTTATTGATTTTGTTAGGTTAACCAATTAGATTTATTTTTTAAATATTTGTGTGCTTGCTTGGCAGAAAGCATTGGAGCTAACATGTTTGTGCATTTTTTTAACTTAAGACCTAAATTTGTAACATGCTTTCGGACAAATAAACTTTTGATTGATTGATTGATTGATTCTAGTCAGCCTACATTTTTAAAGCTGAACAAGAGCATTTTAAGAGGGGAATAATATGGACTTACTTATTTACCATATGTATGGTATTATGTTGCTGGCATTTTAGAACAATAAATGTGAATATTAATGCAGCCAAAAGCTAAATATTATTAGAGTGCATTACCAACCAGAAAAGATAAATTAGAAACAAATGTAAATTTGGAAAAATTCCTCGGGCCAGGATTCGAACTGCGACCTCTTGTTTCCAAGTCAAGCGCCCTACCAATTGCGCCACCGAGGTACTTACCTCGACCGTTGAATTTTTCCACCATACTTATCCACCGAATATTTTTGTAACTATTCGATCTAACTAGCTTGTAATGCACATACTGAACGCTCACGAGTTTCTTATTTATCTTTTCTGGTTGGTAATGCACTCTAATAATAATATTTAGAGTATTCCAAAGCAATGGATTTCGCAATAAAAACACATTCTCAGCCAAAAGCTGTTATATAAGGTGACTTTAATTTATCCAGCCAAACTTATACAGGAGGCTTGGTAAGTGATCAGTAACACAGATCGATAACACTTTTTGCTAATTTCGCAAAATAAAATGTTGACTCCACTTAGTAATTGACTCGGGGCTGGACTTGCGTTTGTAAGGAACACGAAAAGAATAATTTACGGACTTTACAAAAAGTGCCATCGAACATTGTTACTGAGCACTTACCGAGTCTTCAGTAAGAGTTTGGCTGCATACATTAACGTCACTTTGTATATAACCTTTTGTGGAGCGTTATATATTAATCATCCTTAATATTGTTCCATAAAAGAGTGTTTAATGAGTTCACATGTACGTGTAAGGTACACGCTCCACTATTGGTATCTAGTAACACTGATAGCTGTTTATTTTTTTACGATTACCACATTGTTATCCTCTTAGCTGAATAATTATTAGAACGTGATTTTATTTAACACTTAGACACTTACCCGTTCGCGCACCTCTCACAAGTAATTCCCGTGATTATTATGAATTCGCATTCCGTTGATAAAGACAGGTATTTATAATTATACACTCTAACTAACTTATGGTACTCAAACAAAATTTGTTTTTTAATGCGGATCTGTAAAATGCATAAAAATATCTAAAAGGGTATTCACGTGAACTATTGAAGAACTGCATACCAGCCCAGGGCTGGATATGAACCTAACCCAGATGTATAGATATATTGTGCAGAAATTGACATTATAATGGTACACATGTGAACCCTATTAGAGCTCACGTCATTATAATGGAACACGTGTAAAATTTTAAAGAGGTTACAACATTAATTTTGAGTTACAATGGTTCACTGTAGCTGGAGACATGGCCCACCATTTTTTTTACTCATATCCTATATTATTTCTGTATTAATTATTATTTTATCACATACTCCGGGGTTTGAGGCACGTGAAAATTTTAGCTCTACATATGTATATATTTTACAATAAATGTACATTACCCATAATACTAACACAATAAAATATAATAAAACAGAATAATTACCGGTTATAATAATATCACATTAAAAATGGCCAAGACACTAACGAGCAATAATGTTTTGCGCGTAGTCGAATACATAAAAATATATATTTATCACAAAATATGGCACTCAAGTGATAATTTGGAGAAAAAGCAGCCTACTAGTAGTTTTAAGGATACACATTGAGCGTTAATTACTATAGAAGCAGTATAATTGTTCACTCGTTTCTTCTTATAACCCTCTAGTCTGTATGAGAAACCGCACGGAATCTTATATCGTGCCGTTGATCAGATTTAAGACTACTTGTTCTCTCTTAAACTGCCATTAAAGTGCTACTATTCTGCTAAATTACAGTTTTCCTTAATTTAAAAAATAAAATAAAAGCATTCGTTTGGTTCAACCTGTGTAACCGACCAAGGCGATCAGAGTAAATAAAAAAGTTGCGTTCATACATATGGCGGTGCACCCTAGAAATAGGGAAAGGTTTGAACGATCGTCGAACTCATGACCGAGCCCTTTGATTTACATGCGCGGTAGACTGCTTGATTGTGGTGTTACTCGCACATTCGGGTGGTGCTAAACGAGTAACAAAATTTTATTTTAGATTATATCATTAAACTATAATATAAATAAATTTATATAATTTATATAGCTCTTGGCGATTTATTCATCACAATGAGATACAAATTAAAATTTTCTTTATTTATTTACCCGAACTAAAAATATTGATAAATAATATTGACTAAACAAAAACTTATATAACACTTTTCATTGTTTTTGCAGAAAAATATGAGTCAACCATGGGTAAGCAATATTAAATTAAATTTAAGCAATATCCCTTTATTTATTTTATCAGCAAAAAACCGCACTTGTAAACCTTACAAGGAAAAAAACTTTGATGACAACGAAGAGTTTCGACAACGAAGAGTTTCCTGAATCCTGATTCATTTTTGGTATATACTATACGTTTCCAATGGGTTTTATCCTACTATTTTTTTTACGTTTTACCATTTTCAATGTTCTATATTGACATTCCTGTGATAGAAGTTGCGGACCAAGTCTATATGCGCTCTATTTAATTACCGTTATTTTAATTTCAGTTATTATACTTCCTGAAATGTTGAAAGCTGAAAAAAATGGTATGTTTCGATTAATAACGTTTTCATATTGAACAATCCTATCCTACTTCCTGCTATAATATTATATATGCAAAAGTTTGTGTGTTAATATGTTTGGTGCTCATTCACGTTGAAACAACTGGGTGGATTTGGATGGAATTTCGAATGAAGATAGCTTATAGCCTGAATTAACAAATAGGCTACCTGTTATCCCGAAAAAAGTCACTGTTCTCGCAGAGTAGTCAAAGTGATTAAAAAGTCATATTATCACACTTCACATCACTCTGTCGTATCCACAAAAAATATATGCCATCAAAAACAAAACTTGTAAAAAAACCAAGTCCCGCAACTCAGTTCTTCTACCGTACAAAGTTGTGAGATCCATGTACATAAATCCAAGTCGGGTAATTTATTTAGTCCCTACTTAAAGGACCTTCTGTCTTAAGTTACTACATAATTAGCTTTTCCTAACAACATCTTAGAGTGACCGTATCAATATTAAAAATCTTTTATGTTTTACATAAATAGATTAACTTGGCCATCGCATGAAAACACAATGTATTTCACAAGTAATACATATTACATTAAATTATATTATTTAGTACGATTGCCAAGTCAATCTATTTATCTAAAACATAAAAGACTTTTAATACTGATATGGTCACTATAAGATGTTGTTAGGTTAGATCATTATGTAATAACTTAAGACAGAAGGTCCCGTATGTAGGGACTGAATAAATTAACCGACTTGGATTTACTTAAATCTCACAACTTTTTACGGTAGAAGAACTAAGTTGCGATACTTGTTTTTTTTACAAGTTTTGTTTTTGATGGCATCTCATTTCTTTTTGTAGATAGTCTTACTTTTTTCCTTTCCAGTACCTTCTACTTACAACTGCTAATGTATATATATCCATCCATCCATCCATCAGCCTGTTTCTTCCACTGCTGGACATAGGCCTTTCCAGGATTTCGCCACTCTTGGCGGTTCTCCTGGAAGGAATGCCCATACTCACGCACGCTGGGCAGGCGGGTTGGTGAGCGCGGTGCCGAATCCCTTGCACCAGTGACGCCGCTGCCCGTCACCAGTCTGTTTTATATAAGGCCCGGCAATTGGGGATGGATATACCGCCATCCATCGGTCCCAGGCAATGGTGGGCCGCCTGGTTTTGCCTGAGAGCTGTCCTCTTACTCTCCCCCGAATAACTCCGGGAGGATTTGCGAGTAAGATGGTGGTACCTCTACAGTCGAGCCCGGCATCAGCTCTACCACCTTATATTATTATATATGTACATTTATAAAGGATTACAAAGTTATTTATGCAGTTGGTGCACCTAGAGCACTTGACCGAAATTGCAAAATATTTCAGTTTTTCCTTGATTTATACACTAAACACTAATTGTATTCCAAATTTGAAGCTTCTATGTCTGCTAGAAGTGCCTTAGAGTTTTGTTGATCGGTCAGTCAGTCAGTAAGTGAGTGAGTGAGTGACAAAATTGAGGACCAGATTTTAGTGACTTCGATAGCTTTATTATTAAAATAAGAGTCTGATCGCTGGTAAAAAGAGAAACAATATAATATCAATGAAAAGTCAACAGGACGTATCAAAAATACATTGATAATATAAAAATAAAATGAAGTAGAAAAAAGGATGTGGATTCAGCCACATGAAATTTTGACTAGTTTTAATTCTCAAACTACTGGTTCAAATTGAATGAAATTTGGAATATACCGTGTTTATACAATGCCTGCTTGGTTACTGAAAATTCAGGCTTCTAGTGCCCCCAGATCAAATTAATGCATTAATTTACATTATTTACTTAAATCCAGGACAATATAAAGATTCCTGTAGTATAACATCATCACTAAACTCCGTAACGATTTGTATGGAGATAGCTTGCCACCCTGAATTAACACAGTCTAGCTAGTGGTTCAACTCAAGTTTAGGTATACCATCCAGATATAATCCGTTGACATATATCCTCGAACCCAGAATTAAGGGTTCTGGGTGGCTTTTGGTAGCGAGGGTTTTGTATGTGCTTGACACACACGCCAAAAACCTACCTAGAATTTGCAAAACTACGCTACTAAAACGCAATCTGATATCTTAGTTCATTATTCTAAGATAGATTTTGAATTAAATAAATATATATATATATATATAATATTCATTTTTCAGGTTTGACTACAAAACAAGCATTGAGATATGGTTTCCAGCAAACGCACGAGTGTGAAAACTTTGAGATTTCTTTTATTTGCGTCCGAAAATGTTTAGACTTAGGGTATGACGTAGCCAAAGCCGACAAAACATGCGCTTGTACCTGTTATCGGCGAAGTGATAAGGCAAAAGTTACAGAAGGTTTTGAGAAAACTACGGGTGTAGCTTGGATGTCTGGAGCACCAACAACGAAACTTCCTTACTGGGCGCAACCAAAAACTGTGGAACCTGAAGGGTTAAGTGAAGATGAAGACCGTAATATCACCGACGTTTCAAACGACAGTCAAGAAAACCAAGCAGCTAAATCAACGCAAAACGATACTATAGGTGAATCTGATTCGAATAGTTCAACTCTTACAAATGGTACTGATGACTCATCAACTCCTACTCACGATAATAATACAGAACACGTTGCTAATCCAAATAACTCAACAAATTCTGATGGCAATGTAGCAAATGCCACGGATCCCATGGAGACTGAGGCCTCGAAGGCCGCGGGGAATGAGACCGTGAAGCCCGCGGGGAATGAGACCGAGAAGCCCGTGGGGAATGAGACCGAGAATCTCGCGGGGGGTGGCGATCTGCAGTAGGAGGTGTTTACTATATTGCCTGTTTCGATAAGTAAAATCGATTTTATAATTACATTATGTGTTTCTGTAAAGTCATATTTTTAGACACATTTTCTAATTTTTTGTCTCCTACTATACCAAAAAGATACAAGCGTTGAACTGTTTGAATAACTTTGATCATTTGGCTTTATAATGAAACTTCCAATCCTTGATTTCATTGTTATATTTAACACACCGATATCTCTCAATACTTGGCTACATTTACAATTTGACAACACAGTGAACCTCCCAACACTTGGTTTTATTTGCAACCCGAAATAACAGACACCGCTCTCTTTTCTGATGTTATCGCAACCAACGCTACTAAACGAATGAGCTCTCACTCAGCGCGCAGCGCCATCGAGCCTTCATTCAAGTCCCTCCCCACTACTCTACCCTTTTGAGAAGGGGTTAGATCCGGAAGCAAATACAACATTAGTGTTCTCATTTCTAAAATACTTATTTCAAACAGGAATTCTAATAAAAAATCATGACAACTTCTTTTTCAATGCAAGTGCTCGTAAAGTTCTGTTTTATTTTATATGCGTCTAATCCGTTGTCAAAGTCAACTTCACCACACGAGTGTCTATTGTTTTCATTTTGTTAAATTTATTTTTTTAGTTTTGTTCCCCTACGTAGTGGGAAGGCAAATGGAACTTAGCTCATACAGCCATGTCGGAGGTATGTTTCGAAAACAATCTGGTGTAACATAGATAGACGTGACAAAAATGAGCCGGTTTCAGTTTGATACGTTCATAGGCTGTGTTCAGTTTGATTGATGAAATGAAATGAAAGCTGTTTAGACGACATTTCGAGTAGGTAGTAACTTTACAAATTGAAAATTCTGATGAAACTTAACCAACCAATCTTTTGATATAATATATAAAAAGTAAAAATATATCGTCACGACATGAATCCCCGAGGGGGTGTCAGAGGTGTTCTAGGTGTGAACTGTGAAATGCAAGTCACAGTCCAAACCCGGTACACCCGCGTTTCACCGACGATTATTACGTCCCAACGTGATGGGTGGTGAGCCCTATCGCCGTTCTTCGGGCACAAATACACGCTTTTTAGGGGATGCAGGTTTCGTCATTATGTTTTCCTTCACCGTTCAGCAAGTGATAAGTATTAAATACTCTGCACATAAATTTCGAAAACTCATTGGTGCATGCCCCGGCCGGGAATCGAACCTGGATCTCAAACATTGAGAGGCCAGCGTTCTACCCCTGAGCTATAGTATCTTTCATATAAGAAGTCCCGGCTGACACTTCTCAGAACGGAGCTTTAGTGAAGAGACACTTTGAATCGAAACTATATTTTATTGATTATAACAAACAGATTAGAATCGAATCAAAACATTACTAATATTGGAAACTACTGAGACATGGAGTTCAAACATCTTATCACGCTAACAGTGACCCAGAAAGAACACAGCGTAGGTACTCGTATGTCTTAAAAATTACATAAATGTGGCGTGTGGCAACGTCCTCTAAAAAGAATATTGTCACTCTAAATCTTCTCATGGATGTCTTAAAAGGCGATACCTAAGGTATTATAAAAAGGTGTTCTAACATTATAGCCGATTCTGATGGCTTTAATTTTAGTTTTAGTGCTGTCAAAACCAAAATTTCTTCATTCCGAAATAGATCTTTAGTGTCAAAAACAGAAGCTATATTATTTTGGAAAAATTTAAGTTTTGACAGCACTAAAACTAAAATTAAAGCCTTTAGAATCAACAAACAAACAAACAAACAAACAAATTTATTTATTAATGCCATAAGCCAAAAAACCAAAAACAAACAATCTAAATTATAATAACTATAGGGTTACCTAATGATAGTGATGTTAAGTACTTATCAAACTTAAAATAAAACTAAAACATTGTTATAAACAAGATGAAAAATTTAGAAAAACGAAGGTAAAAATTTATTCTACATTTTAAAATGGCTGTGCTAAATAACCGAGCTCTGGCCCATAAAATAAGTATAAAAACCTGTTCTATATGGACCAGCCTCTTTCATCGCGGCGCGGTTAGAAAAATAAATAAATGAATAATCGAAGCGATCGTGTTCGTGTGTAAACGAGTAACTGAATAAGTTATACACCCAATGACACAAGTCCGTACGGCCTATAACTCCAAAGTTAAGGGTCGGGGGGAGCGGGGAGTGGTATTTTTGAACTCAGGAGACACAGTTCTATCATGCAATGGTGCTAACTCCCAAGCCGTTATGCTCGACCTATTAGAGTGCAGTATCTGTTGCACAAGTTGCAGCGTGACGTCTATATCTGCACATCGGTCCGATGCACATTACATGTGCATGTAGCCTAGCAGCAATAGTTTGTTATTCACTCTTGACGTAATCTCAAAATAACGCAACGAACATTTTGGAATAGTAAACGTTATCTGGAGTCTTGTAATTATTAAATCCAAATTGATCAAAATCGCGTTTTATTTTTGATTCATTTCCCCAGAGATAACACGTGAGAATTGTTACTGCTGACGACGCTATGAGGCGTTTACGCGGCGGATTTATATAGTGTTCGGATTTAGTATGGTCGATATGCTCGAAGGAATCTTCGGTCGAGCTGCCCGTAGCGTTTATTCGATACGCTCGCTTTTCTGAGCTCTAAACATTATTTTCTTCAAGTTCTATACATAATCTTAAAAGACTTCGTGTCGGAGTCGTCGCACCATCGAGCTACCGATAAAACCGCGGTGCACGTGACTCTCCAACGCTGCATGGAGCTCGCGGTCACACAATGGAATGAGGTGCAGCGACTGTGCTATCTTTGAAGAAAAAACCATGTATTTTACTCAGGCTTATCGACAGCGGCTTGGCGCCCATCAGCGAACACGTCGCAACATACAAAAGTCCTGCCGTGATTTTGTTTTCAAAGGTGCGCATATAGCAACGGGGCGCGGCGAGAATGTTTAATTAACTACACGATAGACGCAACCTTGGCTGAAATTCAGGTGAATTCCCAATGACATCATTCGGCCTTGCCACACATGGTCCTGCCTAGCGACATACCTTTTAGTGATCGTTATCCTCATTACAACGGGTCGATAAGTCAAATAATTATTTGACCTATACCTATGGGTTTAATCGTTTGGCTAACAAGGAAAAATACTTCGGGAATCACGAAATGACGTAGCAACGAACCCGTGCTAGTTTTTATAAAACCGAAGATAAGGTATTTGGGATTATTTGGTTGCTACACAAAAGTAAAGTTTGACAACGCTTTTCGCTAACATAGCGAAACATCTCGCCGTCCGAGGGTCCGAGCAGAACGGTGACGGATAACACACAGCTTTCATAATGTAAATAATGTTTATGCAACATTACACCATCGATGTGTCTCGAGCGTTGCGGCGCATTGATACAGAGTGCATATATCAGACGTTCGTACTTGCGCTTGCTGCTCCGGCACCCTAACGTTATACTATCATTGCTGACATGCTGACTGCTACATGACGACGGTCGTAGTAAACGTAGTAAAGACATGTTCACGTCATACTATCTTACCTATGCAACATACGTGTACGTGTACGATAACTATATACATACACACACATATACACATACAAACGTGGTATGATCTCTACATTCGTCACGAACGTTTCAAGATTAAGGAATGTCTGTAGCAAAGGTCTACGAGCAGGTGAGCTTACGAACGACGTTACGTTACATATAATCTTAAAAGACTTCGTGTCGGAGTCGTCGCACCATCGAGCTACCGATAAAACCGCGGTGCAGGTGACTCTCCAACGCTGCATGGAGCTCCCGGTCACACAATGGAATCAGGTGCGGCGACTGTGCTATCTTTGAAGAAAAAATCATGTATTTTACTCAGGCTTATCGACAGCGGCTTGGAGCCCATCAGCGAATACGTCGCAACATACGAAAGTGCAGTCGAACGTTACACAGCGGGTGCTCGCCTGCGAGGCGCCCGTAAACTCGCCTACGGGCGCCGCAGTGTCGCAGTCATAATTTCTAATTATATCATTACACGCCCACATTCCGCTGAAATTTACTGGGGTTTCCTATTAAGACACTTAGCGTAGCGACACTTCGGGCGCGCCGCACATAATTTTTGTTTATGTGATTCCACGCCCAAGGTACTTGCCGCAACCTTGGCTGAAATTCACTGGAATTCCCCGTTACGACATTGCATGTATTTGCCACATATATTCAGGCGACTTTTATCGATCGTTTCATTTTACGACGGGTCGTTTATAACGAGGAAAAGCACTTTGTGAATCGATAAATGAGGTGCTAACACACCCGTGGAGTTATTATGAAAAACCCAAGATAAAGTATTTGGGTTAATTTCGTTGCTACGGCCACAAAACAAAACTAAAGTATGAAAACGCTTTTCGCTAACATATTTGCTGCTGCTTTCGCCGTCTGAGAGTCCGGCGGGCAAGATGGTGACGGATGACACACAGCTTTATAATGTAAATAAATAAAATGTTCATAAAATGTTCGTACACTAACTAGACACACACACACACACACACACACACACATATACACATACAAAAAAAAACGTGACATGATCTCTACATTCGTCACGAACGTTTCTAGATTAAGAAAGCCTAGCTAGCCTAGGATCGACGTTACGTTACTAGAAGTCTAAGTTTTGCACCGTGGGCTTCATGGGCTATGCAGCTGTGATTTTCTTACTTTTGTGCAACACCTGCAAGTCTTTTGCAGAGATTTATGTCTAGAACTTATCCAGGAGCAAGCCCGGAGGCTCGCAACCACCGTTTGTAGTGAAAAAATTCAAGTGAAGTTTGAGTGAAATGCATCCTAGTGCATCGGGTTAAGATTGCAATGGCAAGATTCTTAGTCACACCTGAAACTGCATTCAGGCATTATAGACCGGACGGATCTGTGTTCCTGGCTGTATATAACGAAAATTTTCGACTTTAATGTCTCTATAATATTAGGGATCTTAAGGCCATCGGATCTAGGCCTCGGTGGAGGCTTTGGCCGTGGCTAGTCATTATCCTCATGATGAAACCAGGTGACTCATCGTGTACTCGCTGTAGACGTTACTGACTTCCGTAGATTTTTGCGGAAGTCTCCTGAAATTAACACCTAGCCAGCCGTCACTCTCCCTTTTTAACCCTCGTCTTTGACGGCGATTTTAATATGTTCTCCTCAGTGGTTTCTTTTCCAAATTTTTCTTTGCTAATACAGGAGACCGTTTTTCGGCTGAGACCAAGAGCAGCAGATACTCGTTCACGCACTTGAGGTAGTGGCAACAACGGTCCGTTATTTAGCAATTCCCGTTCGAAATAGACTCGTAGACGCACAACAAACTCACGCGCTTGTCTTTCCAGCACACCCTTTTTAGTGGTATTTACCATTTAAATAACAAAATAAATACAAGAAATAACGATTTCACTTAAATTATTTCAAAATACCAGTCAGGCTCACAGCTCTCGACCTGTTTCAAAATTGAAGATTATAATGATTAAAAGTTCTGTACCGTGAAAGAACTTCCACAAATTAAGGCATTTTCGTATTTATGCATTGATACAATAAGTACTTTTACAGAAGCGTTCTTTTGTGAAACGAAATACTCTGTTATGTTGCAGATTTAACGAGTCAGATGTCAACATGACAATCATACCATAAACATTTTCATGAAAGAAAGAATGCAGGCCGTATATCTCAAAAACCTGGGTAAATGTGCTAACTTTAGTGATAGACGGAAGGATAAAGACAGTCATCGTCGGCTTAGTAAAAGGGTATCATCTGCTCCGTTTAGGTACGGAACCCTGTAAATGAAATGGCTGAAATGAGTCTTGTTACTTATGCGTCGTTTTGTCGCCATATCGATTGATCGGTCGCTTACCGATTAATTGAACGATTCTTCGTCTCGTCACTATGAAAAAATAGGCCTAGTCCATAACGGTGAAATAAAATGATGTATCAATATGTTATTTAAAAACCTAAGGATTAGTGAACACAATAAACTGATTGTAATTTTATTGTAATAATAAAACAATTTTGAAATGTTGTGTATTGGATTAAGACTTTAGAAGTATTATTTGGAACTGAAAAACCATACTCGTTGTTGTATCATGCATGGCGATAATTTACAATGAACATATACCCTTTTTTTCTTTAGATGTGTCAGCCGGGACTTCTTAGCTGAAAGATACTATACCGCCGCTTTTCTTTTGATAATATATAGGTAAGAAGAAGGATACTGAAATCTGGTTAAAATAAACTTCTTGTTAGGTAACCTAATTTAATCGTAACATGAATAAGAACTTTTTCACAAAGTTTTTATATGCAAAATCGCGAAATGATACTGGCGACTTACATTCTCTATACATTATTTTTTTAAATACAATTTTATCGATCGGTATTTCTTGTAAAAAAAAATCTTATAAATAAATAATAGACAATTTGGGCAGCCATTGTTGTTTACATTATTGAAATAAGCTGGTGGAGTCAAATTTATGTTGTGTACGACTGAAAGTAACAACGCATCAAACTGAAAGCAGCTTATTTCAGTCAAGAAAAAAAGAAAAAGATTGCCCGCCTAAAGTTGTTTGTTTTTTTCTTTAATTACGCTTTATTTATTTACTCACACTATGCATTGAAAAACGTAGTATGATACACGTGCGTAAGGGCACTCGCTTATCGCTCGTGTTTCAAATCGTTCCTCGTATAAGCTATTGCCTCCTTTACGCACTCGTAGCATAAACTACTATTCTATGCATGTTTCTATGAGTTTTCAAGTGTGTTTCAGTGAGCAGCGGTTTTTTTTAAGGCGCAAGCTAGGGCAATAATATTGTCCTACTGGCATCGTTACATTTAAAATACAAAATAAATGAAAAAATTAAAACCTGGTTTCGTAGCATTATCTTAAAAGACTTAAATAATTTGAAAAAAAAAGAAATGCAAACATATCATAATGTACTAATTTACATAAAATGAAAATCTCTGCTGTCTGCCCGTCTAATTTCCGTCCATTTGTCATGAGCCATGGGTCTCTATGTAGCTTGCAAACGGAATGAGTTATAGATCTGAAATTTGAAAATATTAAATTAAAAACTCAATAAAATTAATTTTCAAATAAAAAGAGCCAAATATATATATTTTAGAGCATTTTTGTTACGGGGTCTATCTCAAAAACTAAAACAGTTGGGAATTTGAAATTTTATGTATATTGTGTGCCATATGTACAGCGTGTATTTAAGCAACAAATACTGAAAACGGCCATTTTCAATATAGGTTTAGAGTTACTCGACCAACTTGATTTTGCAGTTTTGTTTTATACATTTTATTCAAGTCATTTAAACGGTACGAAACCCTCAGCGCGCGACTCCTACTCGCACTTGACCGATTCAGACAAATTTAATTAGGGAACTTTGAGCTAAGCGACATTGGAGCTATTTCATTTTTAAGTGTTACAATATCGTCTAGATATACACATCAAATGCTCTTTCCATTCAAAAGACAACTATTTTTTTGTAACGAGGGGCAGAATTTAATCGCGTTCAACAAGAAATAACTTTTTATTTTTATTAAAAAGAGGATTTACTAGGACTAGATGCAATATTAGGGCACTTTTGTTCAGGTAGGTATTTTGAAAAAACGGACATTATGTCGAATATCACATGTTATGTCAGGTATATTGGGTTGGGGAGGCATCAAGAAAATCTATCTCCTCCCGCACTGTTCTTAGACATAATAATCCGGCATATTGAAAATTAAAATTTCTTGTTCAAAATGTTACCAACACAATAATAATAATAAATAAATTCATTTATTCCAGGCTACAATTTAAAACCCATAATTTGTTAGTAACAATAGTTCTTATCTAATATTAGTAAATAAATAAATAATTAATTAAAATACGATTTGGACTGCACCTATATGAGTGTCCTCCACCAAGCAGGACGCTTGCGTGCAGCATGGAACACCGACTCAGATAGGGACAGTCAAGCCTGGCCCCAATGGTGGACAGGAGGGTGTTGGGGCTGGCCCGCACACGGCGCACTAGCGAGGCGGCACGCTTGCGTGTAGTTGTGTAGGAGCAATCTGTGCGCGCTTCCGCAAACATACCTGAAGCACTGCAGCGAGCGTCGGGACAGCCACAGCAAACTCCGGAACGCGTTCTTATACTGTACCCGGAGGGCACTATACGATTTTTGAGAATAGAAGGCCCACAGACTACAGGTATAAAATGAGGTACAGTACGCATTAAAAAGGGTTATTTTCACCTGCTTGGAGCACCGGAAAAATCTGCGAGCAATCATGTTTGCTCTGATAGACAATGCCCTCCGTTCCCTCTCAATGTCAATAGATTGATAGATCAATGTCAATTGATGTCAATAGGTGGCCCAAGTATTTAAATTTATCCACTCTTTCTAGAGGAGATTCATTCAGCCTGATAGGAGGAATATTAATCCGATGTTTGGATCCAGCCCCAAACTGACTTGACTCTTCTTGACATTGCATACGAGTCCGTGAGAACGAGCGTATTCCTCACAGTCACAGATACGCAACATCTCTGTGATCCCGCAGGCAAAGGCACTCAGCAGCACCATATAGTCCGCGTAACTATGTAGCATCCAACACGTTGGCTGCTGAGCGTCTCGATTAGCGAGTCCATGTAAAGGCTGAAAAGTGCAGGCGAATACATGTTTTCTTGTAGTAAAATATATCCTGTGAGTAATTCACTAAATAGCCACGGGTCGTAACAACCAGGATTGCTGTCACGGAAATTATCTAAGTTGTGTTCTTTATGCACTTTATCTTCAGTGGACCTTAAAATTGCAAAATCGATTAAGGACCCTCAGAATTAAAATTTCGAGCAAATATGATCAAAGGATCTAAAGAAACATCTTACCTTGGATACAGTAAAGAAAGATATGTAATATGTCCTAAATCTCTACTGTGCCTTTGGCCACCGGCGTGCATAGAACTTTTTGCTGGAAAAGCAATGAGAAGGTCAAGTTTGACGATAAAAATAACATGAAAAAAATTATAAATCTATTTGAAAAAATACATTTTTGTATGAAATCATGTACTCTAGGGTAGGCAGTGCCCTACCCTGGCGTCATACAAATAATGGTGTATCAAAGTGAGATTTAAACTTTTTCATATTTTTTTTATTGTCAAACTTGACCTTCTCATTGCATTTCCAGCAAAAAGTCCTATGCACGTCACTGCCTTTGGCTACGCTTGGGCAACGAAACTCCAAAAACCGGTCAAGTGCGAGCTGGACTTACAAAATTACAATATGTATGGAACATAACTGCAAAATTAGGTTGGTCGACTATTACTCTTTAATTTGTAAAGCCTACTTAGCTATGATAGTTTTCCTTTTAACTTCATTATACCGGGTGTAAATAGACTGGTTCCATTAAATGAAACCACATATTCTACCAACCATACTGAACCACTTTTCCCAAGAATCATACCCGCGGACACCCTTAGTTTGGGAAATAATTGAGTTTCAAACAATATGCGTGAACCCTAACGTATTGACATACGGGCGAGTTTATAGAGAGCGCCGTCCGTGAAACAGCTTCATATTTACGTAAACTGAATAAAGAAACAAAGAAAGTGATAAGAAAAGAACAAAGAAAACACGAAAACAAGGCTATTTTTAGATTTTTTGAGAAAAATACTTCTGTCTTAAAACTTGGAAAATATAATATCTAAATAGTGATAAGAGTGGATCCCCCATTAAAAAAAAAACAACTGGTGACCTAAATAAGAATATTTTAAAGAGAAAGAGAATTGTGAGCGAAGCAACTTTATTCTACTCAAAGTTATATACCAGTACCATCAATAATAAGACAACTTCTATATTCAAAGGTGATGTACCAAAAATCATGAAAAGTGAAGTTGAAAGGGCCTCCAAAAAGATAAGGCTGGTGGACCGGACGGCATCAACTGTGAAATGCTGAAAATTGGCAAAGAACACCTTATTGAACCGTTAACTGACCTACTTAACGAAGTTATGGAAAAAGAAGAGTTCCCCCATCAATGGTTATCCTCACTCACCACGCTTTTGTTCAAAAAAGGCTCTATATATGAAATAAATGACTACATACCAATTACTTTAACAAGCAATGTCTATAAATGCTTCGCAAAAGTAATGCTAGCTAGAATCACGTCAAAGCTTGATGATCAACAGCCTGTAGATCAGGCAGGTTTTCGAAGAAGCTACAGTACTTCCGACCATTTACACGTCATGCAGCAAATTATAGAAAAGGTAACATACGTGCAACCGCTCTTTATTGGTTTTGTGGACTTCACAAAGGCCTTTGATTCGATCGAGCATTACTTCTTATGGAAAAGGCTCAGCGACGAAAATATCGAACATAAGTATATAAATATTTTGAAAAATATCTACGAACATAGTACAGCAAGGATTAAACTCGACCAACTAGGACCAAAATTTAATGTAACGAGGGGAGTGAAACAAGGCGACTCTCTATCACCAAAATTATTAAACTCGTTACTAGAGCACGTCTTTAAACAACTAGACTGGGAGATAAATGTAAAATATCTGTCTAATATTCGTTTTGCATTGCCGTCTTTGCCACCTCTCAATAACATCTGAAAGAAACGCTGGACAAAACCTTTGACAATGCTTTAACAGCGAAACCGGTAAGAGAAATTAATATAAATAAGTGGACAAGTACAAGTGTTTATCAAACAAAAAACGCTGGAGGAACTTAATGTAGAGTGTAACAAAGTAGGTTTAACCAAGAACAAAAATAAAATGAAAATTATACACAACACGGAATGTACGCTAAACATGGAAATAGACGGAGAAACTTTAAAAACTGACAAGAACTTCATCTATCTTGGTAGAAACTTCTCGTTCCTTAACAGTCAGACAGAAGAAATCGAATTCGGATTGCGAACACTTGGAAGAGATATTGGCAACTGAAACACATACTTAAAAACAAAAAGGTCTCTATAAAATTGAAAGCCAAAGTATTCGATACATTTTTACTTCCAATATTAACATATGGTGCACAAACTTGGGCTTTGACAAAGAATAACATAACTGCATTGAAAAAAACGCAGAGAAAGATTGAACGTAGTATACTCAATCTCAGGCTCATTGACAAAATATCCAACAAAGAGCAGAGACGCAAGAGTAAAATAACTGATGCTATACAACATGCCAAAAAACTGAAGTGGTCATGGGCGGGCCACGTGATTCGTTGTTCCGACGGACGTTGGACCCGAGAGCTGACGGAGTGGTGCCCTCATCAAGCGCCGCGATGCTCGGGTCGCCCTCGCGAGCGCTGGCGCGACGATCTGGAGCAATTCAATGGACAAGGCGCTGTGTACTCGGTGGGCTAGAGACAAATCAAACTGGAAAAGTTGAATTGTAGTACAACACTAACAATATTAAGATATTGAATGCCAATCAATTTATTATTTTTCTGACATGCTATTTAACTAATTACTAATTTTAATATATTTTGAAATATATTTATAGTTTGATATGTAGTAACAGTAATGCATGAGTCTGTATAATTATGTTGTGTTGACATAAGTTTAGATAATAGCATGTTAGATTATAATTCAATAATTACTCTATAATTATTTTAATATAATTTAAATCTTAATAGTACATCTATTTTCGTAATCATTATATGTGCTACAAGGTGGCTTTAATAAATAAAACGTTAATTTTTTCACATATCCATAAACAACCGTTTATCTGGCAGAGGAGAAGAGGTGGGGGGGGGGGTGGTGGTGGGTTACTTGACTCTAACATTTACAAATGAAAATATCACTACACTTTAATGCTTAATATTTCGCAAACGGATCCCTGAATTGAAAAACGGTTTTCAAACATCCGCGACATTGTTGGATGTCCTATCCAACGTCATGGGATAGACGTGAAAAAAAATAATTCCCACGTGTAGGGAAGGTAAAGTAAAACTTTTTTTTCAAAGTATTATGTTACCACTTTGTCGGCGTTATTAATAGGTATACTCATGCCAAATTACAGCTTTCTAGTCTGAACTAAGCCGCGGACAGACAGAGAGACGGACAGACGGGCATGTGGAAACTATAAGGGTTCCTTGTGGACTACGAAACCCTAAAAATGGTTTTACCCTGCTGTCCTAAATAAAGCTTTCACCACAAAAAAAGTACCTATTATAAAGGTAAAATGTGGAAAATGCTCCAGCATAGTACGTAGGATTAAGTGGGTATATCATTCTCGACATGGGTCCGATCCTCGCGGACCCAAGGGAAGAACTGTCGGTATTCATATTCGGTGTGACGTCACTTGATCGAACACTCAAACGCGATTCGCGTACACATTACGTTACATTTCGGATAAATAAAGAATTTAATTTAAAATAATACCAGTCTTTCCATATTATGTAGGTATTTTTTAGGTACGTTTGCTTTTTTATTGACTGAAAGTTGATTTTTGAACATTTCACAAGAATACCTATTTTTAAGTCCTTGCTGTGCTTCTACGTAATATAATCAATAAGTGTTTTGTGAACATAAAAGAACACTTATGTATTCAATCACTGAGGTGTCTCTAGCTGATTTCGTCTACCACCACAAACGTCTTATCTTCACAGAGAGCTGACATTTCGTATAGTAAGTAAATTTCATAGAGTAAAACATGGCAATTCAATGCAGTTTAGGGGATTTAAATAAGGCGGATAAATGAGGATAACAGTAGTTTATGATATAAGTGCGGTAAGGAGGCAATAGCTTACGACTCTTACGAGGAACGATTTTAAACACGAGCGATGAGCAAATGTTTTAAACGTTACGAGTATGATATTGCCCTTACCCACGTGTATCATACTACATTTTTCGATGCATAGTATGACTAAATAAATGAAACTTAATTAAACAAACAAACAATGACTACTCCAAATGATCTTCAGGCGTTAAGTTGCCAACTTAGTGGAAATAAGCTACTTTCAGTTTGATGCGTTCGAAGGCAGCCTTCAGTCATGCATAACATACCTGTCCTGCTGTGAGTCGCAGGCGGTAGTTGTCCGACGATCAAACTGAACGCAGCTTACGAACGCATCAAACTGAAATCCGTTCATTTCTGTCAAGTATATCTATATGGTACACGAGATAAGACTGGCAAAGATTTTTCAATAAAAATAAAAGAACACTAGTGTGATAAAGTTAACCTTGACAACAGTTTCAATGCATATAAAACAGGCTTTTACGAGCACTTGCACTGAAAATGAAATTCCGATAATTTGGAGCTGTCACATTAATTACTATTATTAATGAAGGTGTAAAACGGTCGCCATCGTGAATCAAAACATATTATTTAAAATTGATTATTTCAATTAAAATTTGAGCTAGATTCTGATCAAATTTTAAAACAAGTTTCAATAGGTTTAAGTGACAAAACCGTCCTACTTTTATTTAACATAAAACGCTTTATTGAAATCTCCCTTTTCTCAGTAAAGTAGCAGTGTATACGTAGACACAAAAGTTTTTTTATGAAACACCCGAGTGGCTACAAGCGGGTCTGACATCTATGACGTATCACCACGGTTTTTTATCAATACACTATGAACATATTTTTGCTTTTATGTCGATATATCAATTTCCTATCCCAGAAAACTTTTACACAATGTTTATTCATTTCGCAAAAATCTGAAGACAACAAGAATAAATATCGCTACATGTTAAGGATACAGATTCCAATAAAGTTATTGCTATCATTTTGATGATTCGTGTTATTAAGGAAAGAGGGCTAGATCTTGATGCTATACAAAAAGATTTGTAGTGTCATTCTTACGCAAAGCATAAAATCAATAAAAAAATTAAATCACTTTATTTATCGCCCAACCTATACGACTTAACCGTCTTGAGATTTCGGGTAATCAGCTTATTTAGAAAAACATATTAAGCATGTGATAGCTCGTAAATATAATAAATATAGTAGTTTGGTATGATGAATAGGGTAGTAATAAATCGTTATGAGCTAGGAATTGAAACTACGGTGAAATGTTACTGTCTATAGTGTCCAGGGTTGGCATTGTTTACAACAAATGTTTAAAACAAGTGTTTTAAACAGTGTTTAAAACACCGAGAAAAAAACACCCTTGTTTAAAACAAATTGTGTTAAACGTGTTTAAAACATAAAACACTCATATATAAAACACTGTTTCTTAGCAAATAAATTATTATTTTTTCCTTATATCGAACGTGTCGTTGTTATTATTATTATTATTTAATTTCTATAAATCGGCGCGGTAAAAATTCAGTAAATATTTGTTTTAAACAGGAATAACCTATGTTTACAAATAAATGAATGATGAGTGAATGATGAATGAATGATAAATGATCTTTTTCAAAAAAATAGTTTTTTTCCAACCCTGATGATACAGAAGTATTGGGAAATTTGTACGAGTATTTCCCTCTTTCTGATTTCTTAGTGGATCAGGGGTGTTGAAAAAAATCTCTGGTGTCCCCTTCTTATGCCATGAAAATTTAAACAAAAGCTACCGGGTCAATAGGAATTGGGCGCAATAAATTTTTGATAAGTCATTTTATTGAAGATTTTTTTGTTTATAGGAATAGAGTTTTATCGGAGAAATAAGATGTATCATTGATTATATATCATAAATTGAACTAATTTCTTCTAGTCCTTCTGACATCGACCGAGCTCGTCTCACTGCCGTCACAACACGTGAGTCGGGCTACTGGCTACAGGCTCTGCCGTCGTCCAACATCGGAACCCTGTTGGACGACAACTCGTTCAGGGTGGCCATTGCACTGCGCCTTGGCTCTGCTTTAACTCACCCACATCGTTGCCCCTGCGGCCACGATGTTGACAACCTGGGACACCACGGGCTGTCTTGTCGATTGAGTGCGGGTCGGCGCTCTCGCCATGCGGCCCTGAATGATATCATCCGAAGGGCTCTTGCTACCGTCAACGTGCCTGCTATTCTGGAACCAACAGGCATTGCACGTGACGATGGCAGGAGACCCGACGGTATGACTTTAATACCTTGGAGACAGGGGAGGCCACTAGTGTGGGATGCGACCTGCGTCGATACGCTGGCGCCCTCCCACGTCTCCCAATCCATCAGGGCCGCTGGGGTGGCCGCCGAAACTGCTGAAAACTCCAAACGGCGCAAATATGCGTCCTTAGGAAGCTTTTATATGTTTGAGCCGTTTGGGGTTGAAACTTTCGGCCCGTGGGGTCCCAGCGCCAAAAAACTAGTAAAAAATCTATCAGTTCTTTTAGTGGAAACATCGGGTGACCAGCGGGCTGGCGCATTCCTCGGCCAACGTTTAAGTTTGGCCATTCAAAGAGGAAATGTGGCCAGCGTTCTGGGCACCATGCTGCGGGGGTCAATTTTAGATGAGGTATATTTTTTGTAGTTATTTTTAAGTGTGTAATTTATATTGTAAGGTAAATTTAGTTTAGAATAAGTTTTTGTTTTTTTATGTTTTAAGTTATTAAATATAATTGTTATCTTTTTTCTAATAAACATTCATAAATTGGATTAGGAATTAATTTTTATTCCTAACTATTACTATTTATAACTATTGTATAACTTTTTTTTTAAGTCTAAAAAAGAATCCGTGGACGTAAATAATGGTAGCAGGTAACAAAACCAAAAAACCGGTCACTTGCGAGTAGGAATCGTGCTCTGAGAGTTCCGTACCATTTATATAATTTAATAGAGTTTAATAATTTGTACAAAAATTAAAAATTTATATAAGAAAACTGCAAAATTACGTTGGTCAAGTATTCGTGTAAGAATTGTAATTTGTAATTTTAATTTTATAATATAATATATGTACATTTTTTGTTTTGGGAACTTCGATTTCTGTTTTTGTTTTTGTTTTTATTATCATTAAGTTTTTTCTAAACTTATTCTTATTAATATAATAGTATCTGTTAGCTATGGAAGAGCCTCCTATTACAAGTACCTATCCATTTTACTTAAAAGGAGACTCCAATCCCTGAAAACGAAATTGTATGCCTAAGAGAAAATATATATTTTTGCATATATTTTTTTTATTAAAATACAGATGGCACATAATAAACAGAAATTTCAAATTCCGAAATAGTTTAGTTTTTGATATAGACCCCGTAACTGACAACTTTGACGGCCCCCATTTGTTTAGTTATAAAGATAAAAAAATTATAAAAATACACTAAATTTCTACTCTACCCAGTAAACTCTTGACGATGAAACTTGACATGAAAATATTTTTTTCAGCTCCCATTTCGTGTACATATATCATTTTCCCCTGAAAAATTATTAAATTCAACATTCGGTTTTGGGTCAGCATTCTTCATAAAATATCCAAACATCAGATATGTTACTCATTCTGTCTACGAGCTAGAGACCCGTGACATAAGGACAGACGGACGGACGAGGAATAGATTGATAGACGGACAGACAGCAGAGTGACATTAATAGTGTGTATTTTGCCCTCTGTCCTGATAAAACGAAATACTCAAGAATTCCCAAATAAAAGCATCCGGAACAAAAGAGCTTGTACGAATCGACGCTAATTTGAATTAAAAAAAATACCTAGATAGATTTTGATTACGTTTTTGGATAAAATTTACATACATACAAACATATTACACTCATGCCTGTCTCAGACTACAGATTTTCATCTGCTACGATCCTGACACACCTCCTTTGTTTTTTAATAAAGTCATACAAACTCTTCTATTCCGGGTACTTTTTACGTTGCCCTTCGTCAGTATGTCGCCTATTTGGTCGGCATACGTCCTTCTAGGGCGGCCCGGTCGAGCTTTACCTTCCACTTTGCAGCATAAAGGTGAATGCTGAATGGCAGGTCTAGTATTGAACTTGATCCGGTGTTATTTCCATGAATTGAACCCGTAGTGTTCAATTAATGATATCAAGTTAAATGTAAAGGATTTTGCCGAAATAAAAGCTGTATCAAAACCATGAATATCTAAAAGTATGGAGAAACGAGATATTTGCGTTTTTGTGACATGCTCTACACATGAATTCGTAAAAAGTTACTCAGCTTGTACAAAGTTACACAGCTGAACTGCATGTAAAATACATAAACATTATAAGCATAAATCGGAACGAAAAGTAAAAAAGACACAATGAAAACTCTCAGAACAATATGTGAAAACTTATTGGTCAATCGCCCTCGCCACCACTGAAGTCCGATGGATTAAGGCTTTTGGGTTCATATTTTAAAACCAATAAAGACTTCGTCGCAAGATTTCAGTGGTGGCGTAAACTCTAGCCATCGACAGTTCTCAAGATGACAGTCATCCGTACGTTCAAAACCATTTATTTGGATTAATTTTTCAAAAAAACTTACTTTGCCCCCGGACTTCAAAAAACCATGCAATTTTTTCCAAGATACAACCTTTTGCGCAATGTATAATGCACGTACTTTGATTTCTTGAACATGCCGTTAAAACGAGAAAATTGCGGGCCGCCAACTGCCATAATCCTTTCTTTTTTCACTCTACTTTCATTCATCCTCTCTACATATAAGGTCCTACAATAATAAGTGAAAATAATTTTAGGATAGATCATGTATCGCTAACTGATCATATTTAAGATGACAAAAAATTTATTTGGTAGACTAATTTTTTCATTTCCCAGTACAAAGTGGTTGAAAGTACATTGCTAACTAAATTTCTAGGGAAATTTGAAAAAAAAGTTCGCGCAAAAAAATTTTTTTTCAGTGGAAAGTGGTCTAGTGGAAAGTGGTCTATTAGGGATATTCTATCATCTCTTAATTTTTTTTCACTTTGAATTGTAGGACCTTATATAACTACCCAAACCACTAAAGCATTCCTTTTTCTATTCTAGTCACTACATCTTCTTTCAGGCCGCAACGATCTCTTATGTCGATAATTTTCACCCTATCATTAAAATGTCAAACATAAGATTTAGTTTTTTGAGAATTGAAATCAGTTAGAAATAATTTAAGCTGAAGATTCTATTAAAATAGATTATTTGTTTTAGAGCTGAAAACCTTAAAACATGTCGGCAACAAGTAATTATAATCAAGGTGGTAGAGCTGCCCAACTAGCACAAAGAGGTTGCTTAAGAGCTATATAGCGTATAGAAATGCAGTTTGCAAGAATAAGCTGCATAGCGTACTATGCAACCATTATGCAGCTGCTATACCCTAAGGGGGAGCCTTATAGACCTTATTCAATAGATCCAGTAGAGTTTATTTATTTATTTAATACAGTTTATTACTAACTGTACAGGACCAGTGAGTTATATAATATTAATAGAATCTCTTATTTTTAATACATTGCATGTGGGTTGATATAATTAGAATTAAACTATATTGTTGTATTGAAATCATGATAGAATCGATCTTTTTACAGTAATCGATTCTAGGTAGCGTCCAGAAGTTGCTAAAATGTGGTTTCCGAGCATGAGAATAGGTCCAGGTTGGAGTCAAAAATGGGGATTTCATTGATGAGAGCCAAAGTTGCTATTTTCACTCCTTAAGCACCCTTAACTACTATTTTCACTACTTAAGCACCATTGAAAAGTGAAAATAGCAGCTGAAAGCTGATATTGACACTAATTGAGTGAACGAACGTCACATTTGTCATTCACTCCGAGTCTAATGCGACTAAAAGTGGCAAAAAAGCTACAAATCTAACTATTGCGCAATTGACGGTGCCATAAGGTGTCACAAAATACCTTAGGTTTCTGCTGCGGTCATAAGCTGTAATTTTAGCTGTTATCGAACTCGTGCCTAAGTCTGACTCCCTTATGCCTCTCTTTTAGACTTTGAAGCTGCATTTTACACTAGTGTGTTTGTTGGGTGATGCCGAGCTCGACTGTGGTGGTACCACCATCTTACACGCAAACCCTTCGGGAGAGAGTAAGAGGACAGCTCTCAAACAGGCACAGTACCTGGAACTGATTGAGAGCGGTATATCCGGTCAAGTGCAAGTCAGACTCGCATACCTAGGGTTCCCTAATTCGACAGTTTTGGGAACAGTCAGGAAGAAGGTATTTAAAATCTTGCCCATAACTGTTTATGATAACTAAAAAAAGAATTGATTGTACCACAAAAGAGAGACTCAAATATTTTTATACCGTACTCAAAAACTCGTGGATGAAAAATTTCATTTTGTTATTTTGCTATCATGAATTTCTCATCCGCTATATTTTTCCTGTAATATTTACGTATTCCCAAATTACCATGATTTTTTTCATATTTTTCGGTAGGTATATTATAAAGGGGGGGATTTCTCGAAATCGGTGCCAGTAAATAATAAATATAAAATAATGATAAAAGTATATACTTTTACAATCAGCTCTTTAATATCTACAATGTGATACCCATATTGTATTTTTAAGAATTTTTCTCACTTTTGTATAGGAAATACAATAAAAAAAAAATTTGTACCGTATTGTGTAGGCGAGTAAATGCTATTTTTGTGAAAAATTTCAAGTCTTTATCTTTAACAGTGTTAGTTATGAGGTTGTGACATACGGACGGACAACGCAGTCTCACCATAAAGGTTCCTTTTATATCTTTTAGGTGCTACGGAACCCTAAAAAAACCGGTGACCGGCAGCGTCGTCACCAGTGCGAGGGTTCCAGCGCCGCACTCACCAAGCCGCCTGTAAAGCGCGTGTGTGTGCGTTTGGGCATCACTTCCAAGAGGACCACTAAGAGTGGCGAAAGGATGGATGGAAGTAATTCATAGAGATTAACTATTACCCGCAATATAAAAAAATGGTTTGATTCCGATTTCATTTCATGGTTGGCTTAAATACTTTGAGTCTACGTTAGTTTGTTATTTATCAGATATAATCAACTGATGCCGGGCCCAGTAGAGCCCGAAATATATCTTGAATTTTGTTGTTGTGTATATAAGGAGACTTTTATGCAGCCAAATTATTACTGAAGACTCGGTAAGTGCTCAGTAACAAGGTTCGATGACCCTTTTCGTAATTCGTAAAATATTCTTTTCGTGTTCCTTACAAATGTAAGCCCAGCCCCGAGTCAATTAACTATGGGACGTCAAGATTTTATTTTGCGAAATTAGCAAAAAGAAGAAGAAAAGAAGAAAGAAAATAAATTTATTCGGTAACACACAAAATGAAAAAAAAAATGAAAAATTAAAAAAGAAAAGTTACATAAAATAAACTTAAGACTACTAAAAACTAAATCTAAATACAAGTGTTTGGTGCTACCAAAATGGTCACAACTCAGCATGATGCTGTGTTGACATGGTATACCTACGAAGTAGGTAATCATCTCGACACAACGCTGGTATTCTGTTGCAGCCTAGCGTGTGTGAGTGACTCGCAGTTGTGGAAACGTGTACACAAACAAACAAATAAATAAATAATAATAATTCAACAACAGTTGAACGGTGACTACATATGTGTTAAATGTAGTAAAAAATTTAATGTAAATGTATTTAACTAGAAATAAGAAATAATACCTATAAATTAAGGAGGGTGGAATCATCAGAGATAAAACAAGAAAGAAAATGTTATGGAGCCGATTACTTTAACACGAGGGCAAAAGTTTGTTGGTGGAATCAAAAAACAAGGTTGGATGACAAATGTTGGGTAAGTTATTTCTAAAGTAATTAAAGATAAAACAGATTTTGATCCTTAAAAGTGTTATCAATCCGTGTTACTGATCACTTGCCAAGCCTCCAGTATGAGTTTGGCTGTAAAAATTGAAGTCACCTTATGTATAATATTAATAATATTATAAAAAAACAAAAATAAAAAAGCTCTAAAAGTTTATATACATTTATTTTATTTTCAATAAACATATTTTACACATATTTTTATAGCGGCATATTCAAAACTGATAGTCATAGGTCACAATCATATACTATTAAAAGTCTCTGGTCACAATAAATAACTTCTGAACATCTTCCTTGTATTGGGGTGATAAAAACAAACAAAGCACAGCATCATATAGACAGATAATCCGAAAATCACCTTGATCAAAGACCGATTTATTTATAATAAAACTATTCTGGAGTCTCTTTTATCTATCTGCACACATACCGATCCAAAACAAGAAAAGGAGAGCCAACAATAAAACGGGCAACAGAAAAATTGCAACAACTTTGTTCATAATGCCGGTGGAGGCATTATCAAGAGTAGAGTCGTCTTTGATATTCGTTCACTATTTGTTATCCGGCAATCCGACCACGTTTGCGTTGTCTAGCCGAATACAAGATAGTACCTATACATATAGGTATACATGGTACTATAAAAAATGGCGGATATTTATTAGTGATGGATGACTATGTTGAAAACAAGAACGTCAAAAAGTACTTGTGGATAAAACTAGAATTTAGCCCCCATACATATACCTAAGTATTTTAAAAAGAGTATACCAGGTTGCACAGATATTATATCTATACTAATAATAAAGTAATAAGAAAGTCGTGTCTGTACCATCCATCCATCCATCAGCCTGTTTCGTCCACTGCTGGACATAGGCCTTTCCAAGATTTCACCACTCTTGGCGGTCCCCCTGGAAGAAATGCCCATACTCACACACGCTGGGCAGGCGGGTTGGTGAGCGCGGTGCCGAAACCCTTGCACCAGTGACGCCGCTGCCCGTCACCAGTCTGTTTTATATAAGGCCCGGCAATTGGGGATGGATATACCGCCACCCATCGGTCCCAGGCAATGGTGGGCCGCCTGGTTTTGCCTGAGAGCTGTTCTCTTACTCTCCCCCGAATAACTTCGAGAGGATTTGCGAGTAAGATGGTGGTACCTCCACAGTCGAGCTCGGCATCAGCTCTACCACCTAAACTCTGTACCTCTACATTGAATATTTTCGCGAAATTTTAAATGAAATTGGTTTTAATAATAATAAACGTTTATTTACCAAAATAAAAATATTACACAGGTACATGTTTAACTGATGTTATACAAAGAAAAATAGTCAATATACGATTGAAAGTGGTCCCCAAAAGTAGGTCGAACCTGAAACGCGGGGGTTTTTAATATTGTAGCCACCAAAAGAACAATTTTTAGAATTTTTGTCTGTCCGTATGGATCTTCCATTTTAACTCTATCGAGAATCACTCAATGGATTTGGATGCGGTTTTTGTCATTATCATCGTATATTTATAATATAGCTATTAGATATATAAAATAAAGGGGCAAAAATTTAAAAACGTTTTTAACTTGAGAACTATAGGTACCCAATAGGTTTGGGTGCGGTTTTTAAAAATCATCGTAGTGACGATGTTTAACACAAGAAGGCTATACGGGATGTTCATAAAAGAACGCCAAAGCCAAAAACGAGACAAAGATTGAATAAACGCGTACGGAGCCGCGGGCAAAGGCTAGTCCTTAAATAAAACCACATAATCTTGATCATATTAAACAACTTTCTTAAAGAAACAAATAAAGAAAAAAACCGGACAAGTGCGCGTCAGACTCGTCCACCGAGGGTTCCGTTAAATACTATAATTTCTTATGATTTTATTACAAATGTATATTTTTGATTGAAAAACACTTATACTTCTCCACTTATTTATGGAGGCTCGTGATTGTTGGCACTTGGTGGAACTTTTGATACATTTAATTAGTTTAGTTCTAGGTCAACGGAAAATACCTTATAAATTTTGACTCCCTTGAGAGTCTCGAATTATACGTTATTGTAGCATAAACGGCCGTATCTTTTTCTTACGCTAACTGAAAAGTTTGATTTTTTAACAGCTTCAAGAAACTGTAGACTTGAGTATATGGTTTTAATTTCAACTCAATACCTCCACGCGTTCCCGAGATAAAGGATCTTGACAGACAAACGGACAGACAGATGGACAACAAAGTAATCCTATAAGGGCTCTGTTTTTCCTCTTAAGGTATGTGAAAAATGGGCCTGCTCATACAGAGTTCACAGTAGGTTTTAGAAATAAGAAAGGTAACGGGAAAATATATGTATCGGGTCCTACAATTCAAAGTGAAAAAAAAAATAAGAGATGATATAGTTGTGTATCCGTAATAGACCAATCTCCACGAATAAGAAATCAATTGCGCCTACTTTTTTTTTCTCTTTTCCATAAAAATGTTGTCAGGTGATCGAACCACTTTGTACTGGGAAGTCAAAATATTATTTGACCAAAAAAGTTTTCTTCTTTTGAATATTGTTAGTTAACGATAGAAAACTATTTTCACTCATTATTATAAGACCCTAAACATGTTATTTATGTTTTTGCGTGGGGATGTTTTTTTGGGAAAGCTGTTTAGTATGACCAATACTACTGTGGTTTAATTTATACGTGGGACGCACTATAAGTTTCCGGAATGAATATGAAAAAATACTATTAAAGGTACAAAATTAATTTATTGTTTTTCAAAATAATCTCCCTTGGCGTCTATGCACTTTTTCATTCGATCAAACCAGTTTTGAAAACTTTTGTGCCACTCCCCTGTGGTGACCTCTGAAACGTGTTTTTCATACTCCTTGACAGCCTCTTCTGGTGATGAAAATCGTAAACCGCGTAATTGGTTCTTAATTTTTGGGAACAGAAAAAAGTCACAAGGTGCCAGGTCAGGACTGTATGCAGGATGACTCATGAGTTCTACATTTTTCGTCTTCAAAAAGTCCTTTGTCTGTCTGGCCGTGTGAGAACTAGCATTGTCGTGGTGCAGGATGATACGGCGTTTACGGTTATTTTTACGGAGTTCGTCAATAACTTCCGGCAAACAAATGGTCGTGTACCAGTCACTATTCACGGTGCGACGATTCTCTAAAGCAACAGTAGCCACGTGTCCAGTTTTATTAAAAAAAGAAGCAATCATCCGCTTAGATGCACTTTTCACGCGCGCCACTTTGGTTGGTTTCGGCTCATCTTGAAAGACCCATACGCTCGATTGCTGCTTTGTTTTGGGATCGTAGCAATAAATCCATGTTTCGTCACCTGTTACTACGTCCCACACCAAATTTGACGCACCTTTGTTGAATCTGGTAAGCATGGCACTGCACCAAGTAACGCGGTCCGTTTTTTGAGCCTCGGTCAAGTTGTGTGGGATCCACCGCGAGCACAGCTTTCTCACACCCAAATGTTTGTGTAGGATTGATTGTATTTGACTCATGCCTATTTCTAAGGATGCGCGAATTTCATGGTAGGTCACATGCCTGTCTGTTTCAATCATACGGCGCACAGCATCGATGTTTTTGTTGGTCACAGCGGTGGACGGCCGACCATCGCGAGATTCGTCACTGAGATTGATACGACCACGCTTGAATTCTGCAAACCAGCTATAAACAGTCGTCTTGCATGGTGCTTCATTACCAAAAGCTGTTTCAAGCCGAGCGATGCTCTGTTGAGCTGTCAAATTACACTTAAAATCGTAGAAAATCATACTACGAAAATTTTCCCGAGTTAAATCCATGTTGATGCAGACACACAATTTTTTAAATGGCGCCACAAGGTAAAAACAAAAGACAGTCAGATGAAACAAACTGCATTCTACAGCCAAAGAGTTCTATTTTCAAATGTTGCAATAAATTTTTAAATATTGTTTATGTAAGTGGCCAGTTTCGGAAACTTTTAGTGTTACCTATGTAGATACCCGTCCATTTACATCCTGTATATGGATAAGTTTTACCTTTTGGATAAGGAGATTTTCGGTTTACATGTGTACGAGTATATGTTTGTTTTCTAGGAATAATGCGGATATCCGGATCCAGGCAATTCCCTAACCGTTGCATCTCTAGTCAAAAGTTAGTTCGCACCCTCGCGCCTATTCGTGCACAGATTACCAATAAATCCAATACGGGATAATTGGTCGGCTTAATTCTGTGCTATCTTCTACTTAGTTCAGTCGTCAGAATGTGCCAGCTCAGGTCCCTTGGGGTGTCCACTCCTGAGTGCAAACACTCGCGTAGCCACTCGATTATGATTTCTTTGGCCTGACGGTAGAGACGGTTTTCTTATAATAACCGAGAGACAAAGAGCAGCTACCTAAATGAAGAAAGTAGTATGGATAATGACCAATATTATACCGAACTTTGAGTATATTAATGGGATTCCGATTTATAACAGAAATACTCTTAGCTAAAAGCTTAAATAAATCAGGCTAATAAGATTAATAATAATAATAATTGATTAAGATTATCATATCAAGTAAAGAGTAAAGCCGCGATTATACCATTCGATTTATCGGGATCCTAACTAGGATACTAATTAGGATGTGCGAAGAAACAGACCGTCCTAAACGCGATTATACTGTCCTAATTCCAGTCCTGTCCTAGTTAGGATGCCGATAAATCGGACGGTGTAATCGCGGCTTAAGATTTCGTTTTCGACGTTCCCCAAATTTGTCAAATTAAAGTTATAGGAAGCTAGTCATATGTGACTAGTATACTAAAACTCTGCCTATACCCGAATATAAATAATATTGCTCATACATATGAGTGATACGTGACGGACGCGTCGTCGTTTTGTCACTTCGTATAATGGAAGAGCATTATGGAGTCAAGGGGTGGCAGTGATTTGATATTCGCATCAGTGTCAACCCTAGGGACTTCGGGACGTGATTCAATAGCCCAGCCCTGCGATCAGAGGCTTTATAAACTTCAAGATATGGAAAATGCACTCAAGATAAATCGTATGAGAGGTTTTTTAATACCATTGGTGCCACAAATAAATGCACGTTTATAGGCTGTAAGAGAAGGCATGCATGTGGAAACTGTTTCAATATATTGCATAGAAAGTTCAGTTTATTGGGCAAAAGTATGAAAAGGCAAAATAAAATTAATCTTATTAATTCAACCAACGGTTTAGCAAACTCATCTCGTTTTTATTTTGCTCAAAAAGGTTACCCCAACATTGAGTAGAATTAAAACGTCAGGCAAAGCGGAAAAATCTCCTTCCAAAAAATTAGCCAATGAAATTCCAACAAATAATTAATCTGGAATAATCATACGAAACGAGGAGCAGGCCCTGCGAAGGCATTATTACCATTCATTTCAAATCAGCCGTGCGGAGGGGGCGCGGGCTCGAGGGGTGCAGGGGGGAGGGCCCGACCTGAATAAGCATACATTTTCCAATCAGGGCACGTATCATTTAACTTGCTATTAAATTCGACTTCTTCCCTCTGAATTATTATCATGTCAGATTTTGATGGCTCTCCACTCACTCTACCTCGCTTTAGTTTCCACAGATTAAAAATAATACACACTTTTATTATGTTGCAAGGGGTAAGTCGTGAAAGGTTTTGAGATTTGGCGCTCATTGTGCGGTGAGTATTCAAGCTCTAAGAGGAAAGGCGAATGTTTTTGAGTCGAAAACTTTTCATAAACACCATCATAACATTTATGCTTGAGACCTCTCAGGGTAATTACTGGCGCTCCCGAGGACGCCCGCCGCTGGCTCAATTAGAAAATTAAACTTTTATAAAAGAAGTCTTGGCTGCTTCTTATTTCTCATTCGTATATGATTTACACGAAAAGGAGCAACCTTTGATTAACGTAAAAGTAATAACAAGATTCCAGTAAAATAATCGTACAGCTACGAGTGACTGTAAGTATTGAGTACTTAATTCATAATATGCTTACGCTTGGCCAAAACATTGATCAACTAGGATGAAGTGTGCTTGCCCAGAAATTATCCAACAATGTATAGTAACCACTCTTACGGTGTGGCTTGTCATGCGGGAACACGCGGCGACGAGCCGCTCGGCGGCATGGTTGCGTTACGACAAGCCAAGGCCAAAGCCTACCAGCTGAAGTGTAGATGTTTGTTGGTTGGTTCTTGATCTGTCTTAACCACAGATATAGATGTAAATAGATGCCGCGAGTGTATCTACTGCGCGTGCCCAATCGCGTGCTAAAAGGGAGAGCAATGCTTTTCCTTCACAGATATTGACTCCTACGACTTCATTGTCAAATGTAACACGCTTGGTTTTCATAGAAGTTGATGCACTTGCCTCATCTAACTTAAGACTTTAGGTCTAAAGGTTTAGTTTAGTCTAGGCTTTAGACTCTAAGGCCTGGTGCGAACGTATCTGCAGTAATAAGTGGTTATTTCCCAGTTTCGGTCAATTGGGGAGGCTCCTTTCATGACCCCGTGTAATTTATACATTTATAAAACTAGAGAGGCCCACGTTTCATCGTTACATCGAAATATTACTCGGTATTAAACAGGCGATTAGCGAGCGTGGCGTGACGTTGTGACGTCACAATGTCGATGTCAAGACGAAACTTAAAGGCACACGTCGTCATTATTAATCTTCCCGTCGGTCGTTGCGAAACCAGCCCTATCCCTTACAAACAAGAGCGAAGAGTCAAAAAAAAGCCGGGCAAGTGCGAATTCGATTCGCACACCGCGGGTTTCGTACTTAAGTCGTGTTTCGAGAAATTTTATGTTGGGAATATTCCTATACTTCTCTGTTTTATTCTCATACCTTGCTATATTGTAATATAATAATTTTTCATTTTTTGATGACATACATATATGCCTTCAGAAATTGGGGGAGATGATTTATTCGTATATTTTCTCAAATAATTCGGAAAATACGCATTTTTTATTAAATTAAGCAATGTCCGGGTTGTACTATTTATAAACAATAAAAACATGTATTGGCCCCCTATACTATGGCTTCCCATTTTTTTTTCATTGCTAACAAGTATTTTTACTAGTAAGCTTTATAAGTATTTAAAATTTCAAGTTGATAGCTTAACCTGTCTCCAAGAAAAGTGGTTGTGACAGACAGACAGACAAACGAGAGTTAAAAACGTTCCCTTATTTCTCATTTTTGAATACGATACCCTAAAATCTAGCCAAGTGCGAGTCAGACTCGCGCACGAAGGGTTCCGTACCTATAAATCTATAAAAACGGCAAAAAAATCTTGTCTGTTGTATGGGACTGCGGGGGCCGACTCGTACTTGGCCGGTTTTAGTAATTGTTGTTATAGCAGCAACAGAAATACATCATCTGTGAAAATTTCAACTGTCTAACTATCACGGGTCATGAGATACAGCCTGGTGACAGACGGATAGCGGAGCCTTATAGGCTCCCGTTGGTTACCCTTTGGTTACGGAACCCTAAAAAGTAACAATTATGTGGAAGTCACCTGACACCGGCTTCCCCTGTGCTTATTAAATTAATAACTCCGACACACTCTCATTATCCGACTCATTAGAGGGGTGACGAGTCGCTTTAACGCATTAGCTCAACGCTTCACTCGGCTTATGGACTTGAGGAATATTTTTTGGATGTGATATTTTACGCAAGTTCAGTCGCGTGAAGGGTGGTTTATTGAAAATAGGAAATGGTTTGAATCGAGTACCTGGTCTTGAACGCACTAGCATGTATTTAATTGGAGTCATTTGTTTTGTGGGTTACCGTGTTCAAGATTCAGACTTGTTTTATTTGTTTTATCTTTAATAGTATAGGAGGCACTGAATAAAGAAGTGCGTCATTTTGTATTATGAAAAGTTGTTCTTCTCCGTTATTTAAATCTAGTTTCAGTTACTTACGTCAACGCGTCTGGCTCGCTACAGCGATGTCAAGTCTTAAGTTTGGTGTTGTCTGGCGGCATGAAAGCAACGTATAAACGGTCTGTGATTTCTAATGCAGTATATTTGGTGACTCAATGGTGACATATAAAGAAGTGCGTCATTTTGTATTATGAAAAGTTGTTCTTCTCCGTTATTTAAATCTAGTTTCAGTTACTTACGTCAACGCATCTGGCTCGCTACAGCGATGTCAAGTCTTAAGTTTGGTGTTGTCTGGCGGCATGAAAGCAACGTATAAACGGTCTGTGATTTCTAATGCAGTATATTTGGTGACTCAATGGTGACATATAAAGAAGTGCGTCATTTTGTATTACGAAAAGTTGTTCTTCTCCGTTATTTAAATCTAGTTTCAGTTACTTACGTCAACGCGTCTGGCTCGCTACAGCGATGTCAAGTCTTAAGTTTGGTGTTGTCTGGCGGCATGAAAGCAACGTATAAACGGTCTGTGATTTCTAATGCAGTATATTTGGTGACTCAATGGTGACATATAAAGAAGTGCGTCATTTTGTATTATGAAAAGTTGTTCTTCTCCGTTATTTAAATCTAGTTTCAGTTACTTACGTCAACGCGTCTGGCTCGCTACAGCGATGTCAAGTCTTAAGTTTGGTGTTGTCTGGCGGCATGAAAGCAACGTATAAACGGTCTGTGATTTCTAATGCAGTATATTTGGTGACTCAATGGTGACATATAAAGAAGTGCGTCATTTTGTATTATGAAAAGTTGTTCTTCTCCGTTATTTAAATCTAGTTTCAGTTACTTACGTCAACGCGTCTGGCTCGCTACAGCGATGTCAAGTCTTAAGTTTGGTGTTGTCTGGCGGCATGAAAGCAACGTATAAACGGTCTGTGATTTCTAATGCAGTATATTTGGTGACTCAATGGTGACATATAAAGAAGTGCGTCATTTTGTATTATGAAAAGTTGTTCTTCTCCGTTATTTAAATCTAGTTTCAGTTACTTACGTCAACGCGTCTGGCTCGCTACAGCGATGTCAAGTCTTAAGTTTGGTGTTGTCTGGCGGCATGAAAGCAACGTATAAACGGTCTGTGATTTCTAATGCAGTATATTTGGTGACTCAATGGTGACATATAAAGAAGTGCGTCATTTTGTATTATGAAAATTTGTTCTTCTCCGTTATTTAAATCTAGTTTCAGTTACTTACGTCAACGCGTCTGGCTCGCTACAGCGATGTCAAGTCTTAAGTTTGGTATTGTCTGGCGGCATGAAAGCAACGTATAAACGGTCTGTGATTTCTAATGCAATATATTTGGTGACTCAATGGTGACATATAAAGAAGTGCGTCATTTTGTATTATGAAAAGTTGTTCTTCTCCGTTATTTAAATCTAGTTTCAGTTACTTACGTCAACGCGTCTGGCTCGCTACAGCGATGTCAAGTCTTAAGTTTGGTGTTGTCTGGCGGCATGAAAGCAACGTATAAACGGTCTGTGATTTCTAATGCAGTATATTTGGTGACATATAAAGAAGTGCGTCATTTTGTATTATGAAAAGTTGTTCTTCTCCGTTATTTAAATCTAGTTTCAGTTACTTACGTCAACGCGTCTGGCTCGCTACAGCGATGTCAAGTCTTAAGTTTGGTGTTGTCTGGCGGCATGAAAGCAACGTATAAACGGTCTGTGATTTCTAATGCAGTATATTTGGTGACTCAATGGTGACATATAAAGAAGTGCGTCATTTTGTATTATGAAAAGTTGTTCTTCTCCGTTATTTAAATCTAGTTTCAGTTACTTACGTCAACGCGTCTGGCTCGCTACAGCGATGTCAAGTCTTAAGTTTGGTGTTGTCTGGCGGCATGAAAGCAACGTATAAACGGTCTGTGATTTCTAATGCAGTATATTTGGTGACTCAATGGTGACATATAAAGAAGTGCGTCATTTTGTATTATGAAAAGTTGTTCTTCTCCGTTATTTAAATCTAGTTTCAGTTACTTACGTCAACGCGTCTGGCTCGCTACAGCGATGTCAAGTCTTAAGTTTGGTGTTGTCTGGCGGCATGAAAGCAACGTATAAACGGTCTGTGATTTCTAATGCAATATATTTGGTGACTCAATGGTGACATATAAAGAAGTGCGTCATTTTGTATTATGAAAAGTTGTTCTTCTCCGTTATTTAAATCTAGTTTCAGTTACTTACGTCAACGCGTCTGGCTCGCTACAGCGATGTCAAGTCTTAAGTTTGGTGTTGTCTGGCGGCATGAAAGCAACGTATAAACGGTCTGTGATTTCTAATGCAGTATATTTGGTGACTCAATGGTGACATATAAAGAAGTGCGTCATTTTGTATTATGAAAATTTGTTCTTCTCCGTTATTTAAATCTAGTTTCAGTTACTTACGTCAACGCGTCTGGCTCGCTACAGCGATGTCAAGTCTTAAGTTTGGTGTTGTCTGGCGGCATGAAAGCAACGTATAAACGGTCTGTGATTTCTAATGCAGTATATTTGGTGACTCAATGGTGACATATAAAGAAGTGCGTCATTTTGTATTATGAAAATTTGTTCTTCTCCGTTATTTAAATCTAGTTTCAGTTACTTACGTCAACGCGTCTGGCTCGCTACAGCGATGTCAAGTCTTAAGTTTGGTGTTGTCTGGCGGCATGAAAGCAACGTATAAACGGTCTGTGATTTCTAATGCAGTATATTTGGTGACTCAATGGTGACATATAAAGAAGTGCGTCATTTTGTATTATGAAAATTTGTTCTTCTCCGTTATTTAAATCTAGTTTCAGTTACTTACGTCAACGCGTCTGGCTCGCTACAGCGATGTCAAGTCTTAAGTTTGGTGTTGTCTGGCGGCATGAAAGCAACGTATAAACGGTCTGTGATTTCTAATGCAGTATATTTGGTGACTCAATGGTGACATATAAAGAAGTGCGTCATTTTGTATTATGAAAATTTGTTCTTCTCCGTTATTTAAATCTAGTTTCAGTTACTTACGTCAACGCGTCTGGCTCGCTACAGCGATGTCAAGTCTTAAGTTTGGTGTTGTCTGGCGGCATGAAAGCAACGTATAAACGGTCTGTGATTTCTAATGCAGTATATTTGGTGACTCAATGGTGACATATAAAGAAGTGCGTCATTTTGTATTATGAAAATTTGTTCTTCTCCGTTATTTAAATCTAGTTTCAGTTACTTACGTCAACGCGTCTGGCTCGCTACAGCGATGTCAAGTCTTAAGTTTGGTGTTGTCTGGCGGCATGAAAGCAACGTATAAACGGTCTGTGATTTCTAATGCAGTATATTTGGTGACTCAATGGTGACATATAAAGAAGTGCGTCATTTTGTATTATGAAAAGTTGTTCTTCTCCGTTATTTAAATCTAGTTTCAGTTACTTACGTCAACGCGTCTGGCTCGCTACAGCGATGTCAAGTCTTAAGTTTGGTGTTGTCTGGCGGCATGAAAGCAACGTATAAACGGTCTGTGATTTCTAATGCAGTATATTTGGTGACTCAATGGTGACATATAAAGAAGTGCGTCATTTTGTATTATGAAAAGTTGTTCTTCTCCGTTATTTAAATCTAGTTTCAGTTACTTACGTCAACGCGTCTGGCTCGCTACAGCGATGTCAAGTCTTAAGTTTGGTGTTGTCTGGCGGCATGAAAGCAACGTATAAACGGTCTGTGATTTCTAATGCAGTATATTTGGTGACTCAATGGTGACATATAAAGAAGTGCGTCATTTTGTATTATGAAAAGTTGTTCTTCTCCGTTATTTAAATCTAGTTTCAGTTACTTACGTCAACGCGTCTGGCTCGCTACAGCGATGTCAAGTCTTAAGTTTGGTGTTGTCTGGCGGCATGAAAGCAACGTATAAACGGTCTGTGATTTCTAATGCAGTATATTTGGTGACTCAATGGTGACATATAAAGAAGTGCGTCATTTTGTATTATGAAAAGTTGTTCTTCTCCGTTATTTAAATCTAGTTTCAGTTACTTACGTCAACGCGTCTGGCTCGCTACAGCGATGTCAAGTCTTAAGTTTGGTGTTGTCTGGCGGCATGAAAGCAACGTATAAACGGTCTGTGATTTCTAATGCAGTATGTTTGGTGACTCAATGGTGACATATAAAAAATCTGCCTCGTCATTATCACGAGAATGAGGTCCCTTCTCTAGCAACTTCACATTGGTCTGGCATTTCTTAAGTGTATATGTATATAATATACTGATCTGGAAACATTACCTCGGTTTTTTAGGGTTCCGTAGTCCAACAAAGAACCCTTATAGTTTCGTCATGTCCGTCTGTCCGTCTGTCCGTGGCTTAGCGCAGAGACTATTAACACTAGAAAGCTGTTATTTGGCATGAATATAAGTATTTATCACGCCGACAAAATGGAAAAATAAAATCTCGAAAAAAATTATTTAGGTTTACCTCTCATTCACGTAAACTGGGGATGAATTTTTTTTTCTCGTCTATCCCATAGTGTGGGGTATCGTTGGATAGGCCTTTTAAAAACATTGTGGATGTGCCAAAACCATTTTTCGATTTATAAATCCGTTGGTGAAATATTAAGCTTTAAAATGAAAATTTTAGTTAGAGTGGAGCGTCCCCCCCTGCTGGCTAAACGGTTGTTTATAGAAATGTGAAAAAATTCACAAAAGGAAAACTATCACAGCTAAGTAGGCTTTATAGGTTTACGAGTACAGGTCGCGCCAAACTTTTAGTCCCCTATAATGTATGGGGCCAGAAGTTTGGAGCGGTCCTTATTAGTAGACCAACGTATATGTACCGGGCAACTACGGAACCCTACATTGTGCGTGGCCCGACACGCACTTGGCCGGTTTCTATTAACTTATACCTATAAAAACCAATGAACTAAAACTGAAAATTCCTTTGAGAATTATTTACCGGCCTTGCTTTTTGGATATTAACTTAACCTGCTCTAGGTTAAAGCAACAGCTGTAGCTAGTCAAACGTTGACATAAGCGCAACATTTTATAACAAAATGACTTACTTTTTTTTTCAGTGCCTCCTAGACTATAAGGTAGTCTTGCCCTTTGCAAATTTTGTTTCTAAATCAAAAAGAAATTGGTGGATATTTTAGGGTTCCGTTGTAACGGTAAAGCGTTGTTTACAAACATATTATTTTGCTGTTCAGCCGGCGCTTGAGGCTAAATTTTACTTAGAAATTTAAGATATATAATTAAGAATTTAGCAGAGCGCAATAATTTGGGGATTTCTTAATGAATGATATCAAGTTCCAAGTAATTAAGGGCCGCGGGGGATAAGTTGTTATTTTTGTTATCAACTAAAAAATTATAAATAAGTATTTGCCAAAAATGTTTAAAAGATCTCTTTATCTGCGTCCTGATTAATCGCCTTTTGAACTTCGTGAGTGTATTACAAATACCTGAATAACCTAAGTTACTTAGTAATTCGATAAATAAATAAATATTGGTGATATGCAGTTTCCAAAATATGTCTTACTCTGCTCTCTTCAGGGCTCTGTCCGCGTTAAAAAGTAAAAAACTAATAACCTGTATCGCAAAGCTAAATTTCAAGTTTGTAATATGTAATTTAAAAAAAATTGCTGTATACAATTGTACTATCAGGAAAAGTTTCACCTCTACTGCGATAGAATGAAAACGAAAGTGAGTCAGTAGAAATGTGAGAAACCTTGATGATTTTTGTGAAAACATATTTTGTATAAGTAAGTACCCAACAGCACAATGAATAAAATCAACATATTTCAGTTTTGTTATGCATAAACTGACGGACAGTCAGTATGAATATGTCAGGCGAATATCTGCAATGAAATGGCTTAATTCATATTTTTACAAAATAAATACTAAAACAAGCGCCCAATCTTGACTAAGATCCGATTTTATTAGTTATTCTTAGTAGGTTGTATTTTTATAAAAATAAAAACAAAGAAATAGACCGTTGAATGCTATATTTGCTCTATTTCAACCCCATTTTCGCTGAAACAAAAGATTCTCCTGATGATGACCCTGAAGGTGTAGAAATTTAGCATTAACTGTCTTTTTCTTTGTTTTATATTTTTGAAATACTACTTATTAAAAATAAAAAAGTAAATTTTTGTACATTTAAAATAATTAATTATGCAAAATACAAATTTAAACTTAGTCAAATTTAATTGTAATTGTTATTATTTATTTAGCTATATTTGAAGGCGTTCGCAGGTTGATTCACCCTCAAACGACAGAGAGATAAGTGTGCGACGAGTCGTGAGAGTTTGACGCACAAGTCCCAGGATCACTTGGTGTAGTAGTCGTCGCCTTAAATTATAAATCTGGAGTAAAAAACATAATTGAAGGAAAAGTGGAGGGAAAAAGAAAGAGAGGAAGGCCCAGAAGAACATTCATGGATCAAGTAAAAGAAAAAGTAAATGTCGTGTCGTATCAAGAAGTCAAAGAGAAGGCGGAGTGCAGAAGTGAATGGAGAAGACTCTACCGACAAGAGCACAGCTCTTAAATTGAGAAGAAGAAGAAGGTGTAAAAAGACATTAAATGAAACCACATAACGTCCCTTTTCCCTCTAACTGTCGTATCTGACAAACTGATGTAACTGCAAAGTCACCAGTAAAAAAGGGTTTGTCTATTTTATCTAAAAGGTATCTTTGACCGTCGTCGGCGTCGTATCTGTAACATTTATTAGAAAATATAATAAATTTGTTGTTACGCCTATCTGCATAAGGTGGAAAAATTGTTCTCACTAACTGAAGCAAGTGTCATTCGACGATACAAAAAGTAACAATTTTGTAATTTACAAATATTTTATTGTAAAGGTTTCTTCTAAGTGATTAAGAATTCAACTCCTAAGAGTTCCGAAAAATTCAATTGAAAATGATGCATTTGTTTTTATGCAACTTAATAAGAAGTTTTTGGTTTGTATATGACCCTGGTTAATATGTAAGCTTGTTAATAAAATACTTGCTAAGCCGAAAACTCTTGGTAATAGTTTTTATCTTATGCGCAAATAAAAGTTACATTGATTGAAAGATACCTCCAGAAGGGTAAAACCGCGGGTAAAAGCTAGTTTAGTAATAATTTTCATTTTCGAGTGAGATCAGGAGAATCTACGGTTTCTCTTAAAGTTGCCAGTCCATAAACACCCAGTGTAATAAGCTATTGGTCAGAAGCTATTGGAGAAGGCCTGTTAGGTGTACGTTTCCCTGTCAGCCATGTCGAGGCCCTACAACAACCTGTGATACAAATATACACATATAATTTTAATGCGGGGTGAAGCATTAAAAGTCAGGGATCAAATGCCTCCAATACATTTGTTTAGGGAAAGCTGTGGAGTAGACTCTTATATTTCTAACAACGCCATTTTTATTAGCGGTTCTAAATGAGATCATTGTGCTCAAGTTATAAAATAATCAACAGAGTTTACATCTATAGACAGTTCAACTATACTATAGGTTACCATTTACAAGATTGTATTTAAAAAGCCTGAACTCAATAAAGGAAATATAGGCAATAAATGTGTCATTTTAACACTCTTTGAATATGTTTTACATTTTCAGTTTCAGTCAAATTTCGTATTAAACGTTATTTCAACCTTTTTTCCCTTTGCCTGTCTGCACAACTATTATGTGCCGAACTATTTCCATAGTAAATAGCATTCCTGAAAATCTTAATTTGCGCCACAATATGAAAATGACATAATTTTTCAAGAACATTTTCTATCTGCAATTTTTACGACATTCTTCATATATACTTAGTGATCCAAGAAACTTTTGACGCTATTCTCGTTAAACAAACAAAGGCCATTATAATCAGGTAAAAAAATAATATTCGGATTGAGAAGTATAATTGAGACTGTACGGTTTTCCGTGTGCTGGTTGTAGTAGCAGGGCGCACGCGACGTTGGAACGGATTATTGTTACCATATAGCCGGGTTGTTTAATCTCTACTCATATTCATTAATCACCTTTGTTGCCGTACAATTTTCATCACGCATCGTAGATTATGGCGATGTTTGATAGTACCTGCCTGCCGTGTAACTTCAGAAGGAGCTATTATGTTTTAGATTTAGCGGTGCGCCCAATAGTATTCATGAAATCGTAAAGTTAAGAAATTAGGATAGAAATTAAATTTAAATCACTGCGGTATAGAAAATCAGAAAAGTAAATCTGGACGTGAGGGGCTCTAAACCGGGATTCGAACCCGGGACCTCTCGCTTACCGGGCGGTTGCTCTACCAACCTTTTTACTTTTCTGATTTTCTATACCGCAGTGATATAAATTTAATTTGTTATCTCCTTGCGATGGATAAATCGCCAAGTGTTTAAAAATATATAAACTTATTTCTATCATAGTTTTATTAGGATAGACTTTTGTTGAAATAAATGTACGTAGATTTCTCTTCTTTCTTACGTTACATCAAAAAAACTTAAGGATCTGCGTTCTTACAAATAGCGGTTAGGACATTTCAAAATTATTTCTTCGGAAAGCCGTCGCTGGATAGCCGATCAAATTTTGTTGTTTAAAATTTTCAAAGGTTTTATTGATTGTCCTGAATTGTTGGCAAAAATCAAGTTCTCTGTCCCACGTTAATGTTCTAGATTGCAGAATCGTCAACATTTTGCTAAAAAAAATCTAAAACCAACCTCGGATACCACAGTATTTTTAATATAATCCGCGCACACCACGTTTTTGTTAAAATTAAAAATGGTGCTGGTATAAATTTTGCTTCTTTTGAATCTTTTAAAAGATCCTTATTTAGGTAAATTATTCGAGTAATTTTTTTATATGTTTGGCTTTATTTTCTGTTATTGTATATTTATATATTTTTTTCTCTTTTCCTATCTAATTTAGTATTGTAAACTGTACCTATAATCGTGCTTTTTATGTGTATATAATAATATAGCTTAGTTTTAAGCAGGCAAAACCAGGCGGCCCACCATTGCCGGGGACCGATGGATGGCGGTATAACCATCCCCAATTGAGACCGGTGACGGGCAGCGGCATCACTGGTGCGAGGGTTCTGGCACCGCGCTCACCAACCCGCCTGCCCAGCGTGTGTGAGTATGGGCATTTCTTCTAGGAGGACCGCCAACTGGCGAAATCTTGGAAAGGCCTATGTCCAGCAGTGGACGAAACAGGCTGATGGATGGATGGATAAGCAGTTGATGTTTAACTAAGTATATATATAGTAGATAGTTTTAATGAGCAACGGGGTCGGCAGGAGTCGTGACGTCACGGGAGCCAACCCGGCATTTCCCGGCTTCTGTCCGCCACCGACGCGACGACCCTCTCGCAGGTGCTTGTAATTGCATGCAGTGTTTACCTGTTATTGGATTTGCACTCTATTATGTATCTTGGTATGATAATATGTTTGGATGTAACAAAATTTCTGTTGGTGAACCTAATAAATAAACAAAAAAAAATTAATAAATTACAAAATATAAGAATCAATAAGGAACAAATAACACGAAAAAAAAACTTTAAGGTGCTCGAATTCGCATCTCTGGCCAGTGACTTTTCAACTATGTTTCTTATTTAATTTTCTTGTTATTCACTCTAATAATATTTACAGAATCATGGACGATAGATTTCTCTATATTAAATTTTCGTGGAATTATTTAACTAGGAATACATAAAGTAGACGATCCATTAACAAGACTTAATAAAGAAGTTGAAACACTTAAAGGCAGTCCAAAATTATCTTGATAAAATTAAACAAAACTAGATGTAAGGGTAACTATGTATAGTCAAGAAAGGGTTAGAAAATGAACGGGCTGAGTGGCCTCCATCGAGGCTCTATCCCATACATCTGAACGAGTCTGCTATTATCTTCCATCAAATATTCAGTCTAAATCCGTTCACATATTACGCATTCGTCAATAGGGTCTGGTCCGTCACCCTTTTAATTTATAGATCGACGAGGGGTCATTAAACAATAAAGTGTTGATTAAAAGGCCCCCATGAGTCGGTGCGGCGAATAACTCCGCTTCCTGCAGTGGAGCTATTATTTTATCACCGATGATTGGCACGAGCCGGTGCGGTGCATTCCAAGGTTGGCATCAGTTTCTCTGCTCTGCAGCTTGTTCTTTGTTCATAGAGCTTTGACAAGGATCTTGGTTTAAAGGTGGTTGTTGAGGAAAGATAGGATGGTTATGGAAGTTAAGATAACTGGTCTGACAAATGCGTTGATTTTTCGAGGCTCCGTAAAAATGCGTTTTCTTTTACTATCATAACAACTATTTCACAATCGTCTACAAACCATAGGTTCAACTGAGCTGCAATGTAAAAGTAGAATCAGATTCAGATAAAATAGTGCAAAGAACCAGATGCACAAAAATCGGCATTTGGCAAATGCATAAGTGCGACAAGGACCTACATGGTACAACCAGGCGAACTGTCTACATGTGACGTATCACAAGAAAGAAAGAAAGAAAGAAAATGGAATTTATTGCCAAACAAAACACATGAAACCAAATTAAAACAATAAAAAGGAATTAGACTAACTTAAATACGTATTTTGTTCGACAAAAGGTGGCACGCTCAGCATTTGCTGTCGGAGATTTTTTAAGGATCCCTACGGCGCTGATTTCCAGCGAGCCCCTAAATACTTTGTCATAATAAAATAAATTTAGAACTTGAAAATTTCGGCGTTAGTTCTGCTTTTGGCCACGTTCATTTAGATTCTTGTCGCAGAATGTATAGTACAATTGTCAGATGAGCCAATGAAACAAGCAACTAGGTGAACCCGGGAAAACAGGAAAATCTTTGATGACGTCACTTTTGGAAAATGATTTTTAAGACAACTCTTTTGTTTTCTGACCGGTGTATAAGTTTTCCTAATTAGCAAAAATGTACCACAAGCTTACAAGCTACCCACATAAAAAAAAGATATATATATATATAGTTTATATATATGACGGAGAAACAGCCTTGGTTGTATTTTTAAAAAGTCACGAATATTTTCTTGGTGATCACTCATCTTCAATTTTCAAAGAAAACATTGAAGGTATTACCAAAGCTTCGTTTATTCAACTGACAGCGCAACAACTTATTAGAGAGGTCCGCACTGTCCGACGGCTCGAGCAAGACTGCCAGAGCGTGGGCTGTGCGGCCGTATTTATAGTGTGCAAGCACGTGTTTACAATTTTAGGTTAAGTATTGAATGTATGTGAATTTACGTTAATATTACATTGCAATAATCACAGTTTAATTAATTAATGGCTTATGAACTAGTTTTAATCCAATCAAATTATTAAACAGAGTTATTTAATTAATAATCTTCTTTTATCAACAATGAACCATTTCTGATGCGCCGATACGGCCATACTGACAGGCGGTGCGCGCTCTGCACCAGCCTCGTTGATTCTGGTTCTTATTTTTATCTGTAACAATAGATTGGACTTCTTTTGAGTCGGATATCTGTAAGCAACCTGAGTTGCAATGCAAATATTTTTATCTTTGTATGTTTGGCAATATTAATGTTACTAAGTTTTTGGGAATATCATAAAGGGTTTTTGGAGTTTCTCGTAGGGTTCTCGAAGTGTCTCGACGGTTATCGTAGGGTCTCGGCGATTCTCGTAGGGTCTCGGCGATTCTCGTAGGATCTCGGAGGTTCTCGGAGGGTCTCGGTGATTCTCGGAGGTTCTCGTAGATACATAAGTGAAAGTTTTTCTCGTGGAATTAGTTTCGGTTACTAATATTGAATTTATGTAGTGTAGTGTTTCTTTGTAAGTATTTAGTAATATTGAACTAAGTTACTTACAGTTTATTCTGATGAATTGCCTTCACTCCGTAGGTCTTGTCTTGTTGGAATTTGCAGCCCTTCTCGTGATGTCGACAGGATGGGCTCAATTGTAGCAGAGTCTCGAGGATTAGGTGATAAATGTCCTGCCGATACGGTCAAGTGCTCACCAGGTTGTGGAGCACGACGCAGCTGGTCATGAGCCACCTTGCGAGGTCGCCCTCTGCCGACCACCTTCTTCACCAAATAGCGGTCGTTTTCCAGTATTCTGGACACTTCATATGGCTCGCTGAATTTTAGGTCAAGCGATGTTTGGTTGCGAGGGTTATTCTTAATCAACACGTAGTCTCCTTGTTGGAAATGATGAATTTTTTCTTTACGTAAATTGAATCGTTGTCGGTCTTGTTCGCTTGAACGCAACATTTTCTGTTGTACTTGATGAGTAAGCGCTTCAATGTCCACGGTCTGATCGTCAATATTCACCAAGTTGAGGAGCTCAGGAGGTACACAGTGCTTTCTTTGTGTAATTAATGTCAATGGAGCAACCCCCGTGACACGATGACTTGTACAGTTCATTGCCAGTTGTAGTTCCTCAAGCGCAGTGTGCCACTGCTCTACTTCGTAGTTTTTGATCATCACCAACGCATTTTTGAGAGTCGCAATGACCCTTTCTACTTGGCCATTCGCTCGGCTAACTCCTGGAGCTATGGTATGAAGATCTATTCCAAAGTGGTCACAATAGTCTTTGAACTCGCCAAGGAATTCTCGTCCTCCATCGACTATGATTTGAACTGGCGCACCGAATAGATGCACAGTGCGTTTCAGGGCAGCTAATGTACTGTGTGGGTTTTTGTTGCTGGAGAAGTACAGTAGCACGTACTTCGAGAAGGCATCGATGGTAACTATAACATACTGCTGATCATCTGGTGTGACGAAGGCGGTCTTCTCTATAGAGTTCTCAGCAATTGGTATTTGATGAAAACCAGCTGCCATATCAAGGCTTTTGTAGAAATGACCATTTGCTAGCTGGTCAATCTGATCAGAAATCAGCGGAAGTGGGTAATGGTCACGCAGAGTATTCGAATTGAGCTCCCGAAAATCAACGCAGAGTCGGTCATCCCCATTCTTCTTCTTCACTAAGATGATAGGGCTTGAGTAAGGAGACTTGCTCTCGCGTATTATGTTGTTTTCCAAGAGTTCTTGAATTATGGTGCGTACCTTTTCCCTTTCTACTGGGCTGAGACGATATGGTCTTCTTTCGACGAATTTATCTGGGTTTTTCAGTCTGATTTCGAGCTTTCCAGTATTGACCCGAGTTTTGGGATAACCACGAATAAACAAATGTTCATATTTATTCAGAAGTCCACGTAGCTGCGTGATTTCATCTTCGTTGGTCAGATCGCAGTCCAAATTGTTGAAGAGAGGAGAATTCAAACTTACATGATTGACACGTGTGTTGTGAACCAGTTTTGTCCCATTGGATGTGATAACCATACCAATTTGTGGTATCATGAATCAGGTTCATACCCACTAGGATGTCTGTTGACATTTCATAATCCGGTAGTATGTAAAACTCCAGCTCAATACGGATGGTGTCTATAATACATACAGTTGTAAGCTTGGCCAACGATAGTGCGGGAAATTGTCCGATCCCCTTCAAATAATTGACTGCTGGGCTTCTTTGACCTTGGAGAACTGCAGCAACGGATTCTCGTATAATAGAGCATTCTGCCCCACTATCGAACACAGCCTGCAAAGTCTTCTCACCAATTCTGATGGCGATAGGTGCTAGCCTGTCACTTGACACATAATTGACGTTGGATGTCAACAAACGTTCCCGTCTGAAGCAAGTTTCATAAGTGTGGCCTGTTTTTTTGCAATAGGTACAGGTAGATATAGCTTGTGGTTTAGGGTCCTTATTGCCGGCTTCAGGTTTAGCCTCTGGTGGTTTAAATCTGCAATCATTGGTAGAGTGATTTGTCTTCTTACATATGCGGCAACTTGATGTTGATTGTTGATTGTCCGTAAATCTTGGACGCTTGTTTAGCAATGTGGAACTTGAGTTGGAATGGGAACGCTTCTTCCGTATAGACGTTGCAACTGAGATCAGTTCAGGCACACTAGTTGCTCTAGCGTTCAGTAATTCAATGCGCAGACGCTCGTCGTTAACGCATCCAATCACCGCCTCAACGGCGTGCTCATCTTCTAACTTGTCCTTGGTGATCCTTCTCCAAAGGACCCAGGCTCGTGACAAGAATTCCGCAATATCTTTCGACGAGTCGTAAACGTGTTCCCTGAACATCACAATATCTCGGGAGTACCTGTTCTCAGGTTCAAACGTGGTGATGAGATTCTTCCGTAACTCTGCCCATGTATTAGTAGTCACCATCCAATCATCAATCCACATTTTTGCACGCCCTTTCAACAGGCTGCAGACTTTCATACGAACGTCGAAATCGTTCAGTTTGTATGCTTCAATGGCTTGATCTATATGCTGACACCATTCTCGTATTCCGACGTAGGCATCCGGGTCAAATGATGGTAAGTAAATGTCTTTGATCTTTATTTTTGCCTCGGTGGGTGGAGCACACAAGCGCTCTGACATTTTCTGCATCATTTCCATCATTTGCAAAAGGTGCTGTGGTGGTACCCCATCCATCCGCATACCTTCATAGGGGTAGGTATGTGGTCCTGACTGTGGTATGGCTTCCATTGGTGCATTGGTAACCAGCACATGCTCCTGATGCTGGGTATTGGCTGGTTCCAGTTGCTCAGGTGGTAAACGAGCTGATGAGGAGGTGGCTTGGATCGGAATCCCTTCCGATCCCACTTCTGATGACGGAGAAACAGCCTTGGTTGTATTTTTAAAAAGTGTGACGTCAGCACTGCTGACGTCACGAATATTTTCTTGGTGATCACTCATCTTCAATTTTCAAAGAAAACATTGAAGGTATTACCAAAGCTTCGTTTATTCAACTGACAGCGCAACAACTTATTAGAGAGGTCCGCACTGTCCGACGGCTCGAGCAAGACTGCCAGAGCGTGGGCTGTGCGGCCGTATTTATAGTGTGCAAGCACGTGTTTACAATTTTAGGTTAAGTATTGAATGTATGTGAATTTACGTTAATATTACATTGCAATAATCACAGTTTAATTAATTAATGGCTTATGAACTAGTTTTAATCCAATCAAATTATTAAACAGAGTTATTTAATTAATAATCTTCTTTTATCAACAATGAACCATTTCTGATGCGCCGATATATATATATGTATATATATAGAAATTTGTTTCTATCATAGTTTCTACCCGCGTTACTTTTCATTACCATTGCGAAATAATAAAATGATATAATATATTGTTACTATATACGAGTATATATCTACGCTAAAGCTCCCCAAAGGTTAAGATAAAGGTGGTCGAATCGGATTGCACCGACCATCGCCAGTAGTGCAGTATATCTACACAAAATATCGCTGGTCTTGATTTGTGCGAAGGTCATATTGGTTCTGTCGTGTCGCTTATATGATCGTAAATAGGTATGATTGAAAGTAAGAGGTTTTATTGTCGATAAAAATAAATAGCTGTGAAGTATGTCGTGTTGTAAGAACTCATGATACTGTGATTGTGGCGAATATCGTCATTTACATTATTATTAATCTTTGGTAACATTTTTCTACATGTTGTACCTCTACCAAAAATCACATTTTCGATCCTTGCTCAGAGTGGGCATCTATATGACTGAGGTTGAGACAGTAACTCAGCTCTATGATATGAAACTATTGCTAGGGACACTAAGGTAAAAACTATAATAAACTAGCTTTTGCCCGCGGCTCCGCCCGTGTGTTATTCGGTTTAACGACATGCTTTCTTCCTGGGATAAAAAGTAACCTATGTGTTAAGTTGGGGTATAAGCTATATCAGTTCTAAATTTCATCTAAATCCGTCAAGCCGTTTCAGCGTGACAGAGTAACAAACTTACACACACACAAACTTTCGCATTTATAATATTAGTGTGAAGTGTGATGAGATAACATAGCCTTGTCTTATTTCACCACAAACGATAAAAGACCGCGCTAATTAGACACCTGATTTTTCAATGATATTGATATATTCTACAGGAACCATGCATTTTTCCGGGATAAAAAGTAGCCTATGTGTTAAGTTTGGACTTTAGCTATATCTATTCTAAATTTAATCCAAATCTGTTCAGCCGTCTCAGCGTGAAAGAGTAACAAACATACACACACACACATACACACGCACAAACTTTCGCATTTAAAATATTAGTAGGATTCCGTTACTAGTTTTAAGAGTTATGCATGCCTATAAATAAAAGCTAAAAAAAATATTGCCCCTGTATATTGTACTATTTGTAATGTACTCGTACAGTGGAGTCCACATCAAGCTATACACATTGAGTATAAGCTGACCTCTCATTGTACGGGAAGCCTATACAATGAGAGGTCAGCTTATACTGAAAGTGTTTAGCTTGATGTGGGCTCCACTGTACAGTCGTGGAAACTAATTCCTGACACATATCAGGTCCTTATAACTGTGTGTAAACAAAACAAACATGAAAAATAAGCGAATTATAAATAAAAATACAAAATCGATCAAAAATTCCCGAATATAATATTGGCCAGGTGGGGTAACATTTTCATTAAAGTTGTTTTAAAGCCATTTTCTAATTTTGTAATGTGATTTAATAAAGTGAGTACCAGAAGCGGTGGATTCCGTTCAAAACATGTTATTCCAATTACGTCAATAGTTCACTCTCACCCGTTTTCTAAATACGAAAACAGGACGACGACGTCTACTTAGGTAGGTAACACCAAATTTTGCTTATATAAAGAGTTCCATTAGTCATGCATTACTTAAGGGTTGGTAAAACGTATTTTTGTTCTAAGCAACTATTAAATATTTAGACATCTAAAGGCGTCTTCTAAAGTCAGTGAAAACGGGCATATATATTTAATTTTAATTCTTGCAAGGTAATTTACCTTTTAAGCTTAGTTTACACGGGTAGAGTAGGCGGTAAAGTACCAGGGATAAAAGGTACTAATAACATTACTAGCTTAGTGTAAACAGTTACAGAATAGTACTAAAGATAGTAGCTGGGAGAGTAGAGTAGATAACGCATGTGGTAAAGTAGACTCTACTCTACTTCAGGCTTCGAGTCAAAATCGTCAAGCACCGAACGGTTGAACTAATTTCAAGAGAATAAATATTTAGCTGGCGTCATCCTTAAATACATTTTGAATTCTTTGGGATCCTCTATTCTATTACTAATTTTCTAAGTAGATTAGCAGATGCTCCTTTCTCCTATCTTCTTTGGATCCAATCTCTAACCCATATTCTTTATACCTTTGATGTTTCTTCTTCTAAAACTTCTGTAACTTAATTTAACAATGAGGTCTTTAGAATAAATACTTCGTCTCAAACGGTGACGACGTCGAACAGCATCCATCGTTTATTTTTTTTCAACTTACCTATTTCACAGTTCGCACTATTTGGTATTAATGTATACGGCTACTAGAAAAAAGTGAATAGAGTAGAGTAGTCGCATAAATAGTATGCTAGTTACTCTATTTTTAACTAGCCTAAATGTAAACCTAGCATTAAAACCATTGAATACATCTGCGCAACAATCTATCGAAAGGTTATATTCATTGTGATAAAGTTCTAACGGGATTCATTGAAGGGATTATTTAGTTTCCACGACCCTACAAAGAAATTATTTTGCTCTTTTGAAAAAAATATTATGAACTATAATAACGAATTCCTTGCGAGTTTATAAGAGTAATAACAGCAAATTTTATGAATAATAGTAATAGAGAATAGCATAACCTGGCAATAGACGAAAACATTCGTTGGTAACACAAAACAGCAAGAAGCACAGCATACATAGAAACATATTAAACATTGTTCGATATCTTGATGAACTAGGAGCCCGAGACCGGCGTACGACGGAGATAATTACTGGAGATACAGAGATATGGGGTGCAATGAACCGAGACCTCGTTACGGCGGGATTTCAGTTTCTTCATTACTATTATCCCTCATTCCATCATTGTTCGCGACCTGGCATTGTGTATGCTGAGCTCTCTTCCCGGACAGTCGCTGGCAGGTACTCAACAAACACTTCTACCTAGTTAAAGAGCACGTTGATACACGGAATGTTCCCCGAATACCTACGCAAATAATCTGGTGTGCCATTTATGGAAATTGTATACCAATCGTTAAAAAGAGAAGCGTCCTGTTAACAGATTTTAAATCATTGCCGTCACGAGTCGCCATTGTAACGTCAGGTTAGTTCAAAAGCGGTCGTTCCAGTCGAACAAAATGATCTTCGTCCGATCGGATCGCGGTTTCCACACCTCGCGGATCAATAGATCTCATTCAAATAATAATAAGGAGTTATAGATCAGCGCGGCGAGCTGTCGACGCCTGCGCCTGACGCGCTGCGCTGACGCAGCCTCGCTTTGTGTTGAACGGCTGCTGACTCCGCACTGGAGTATGGAAATGGATAAGTATTTATTTCAGTAGCGGACGGCCGCCATACCCGTCCGTGGTGATCGCCGAAGATGATAGCGCGTTCGATTTATACATTTCACTGGATGATCGGTAGCTGCTACTTTGTTCGCCATACAACTGCCAGAGCTGGATGCCTGTCTATACAGGATGCTAATGAATGATGAATGCTTGACGCGAAAACAACAAAAACCATAACTGTCAATCTTAAAATAAAAAAAAAGACGTAAACATAAATCTTAGAAATATCTACACCGACAAACACTGAAAAAATAGTACGATTGTTGTATAACATGTATTTATAAGAAATGACAGTCATTAAAGCCGATTTTGAAGGTTTTAATTTTAATCTAAGAAACTTACTAAAAAATGTAATTTTAAGTGACAGCACTATATTTTGCTATTCTGAAGGGCACACCAACTAAAATTAGTAAGTCTTTTAAATGCTCTTAAATAAAACTAAATTTTTTCAATTCAATCAAATGACAGCTCTACAATTTGCCTTGAAATTACCAAAACAAGTTAGAATCACTAAGTTGAGTGAATTATGGCTGTTTGAATTTTAGTTTGACGTTTATAAAATTGTGACTTGAAAATGACTCTTCGTTTTAACCATACTTAAGTTTAATTTTATGTATGTCAAACTAAAACTAAAGCCTTCAAAATCGGCTTTATTGTCTAGATAGCAAGCTCTTTAGATTACATGATGGTCATCAAAGTCTGAAACGCAACGCAAACGTGAGTATTACTTGTTCTGCTCTGTTCTTATGTTAGTAGCTATGAAATTCTAAAGGAAAACCACTAAAATTGTTATTTAATGTGCATAATAATATATATAATTAATATATTCATTTTATAATATATATAACATACACGTCATAATAATAGTTCACTGCGGTAAATAGAAAGAATAAGTAAAGGATATATGAATATAATTTGCAATATTCCGCTAAGCAATTCTTGTCGTGCTATTCAAAATGCAGACTCGTGCACCGCCCGCCCGCCCGCATAAAAACATGCAACAAGCAAGCGATACAAGCAAAGCAATCTTAAATAACAAGCAAGAAAACTTATCGACACGTGTTTCGCCTCTGAACGAGGCATCCTCGGGATGTGTTGCTAGCCCGGCTTCTCCGCAGCAACTGATGTGTTGCTCGCCCAGCCGCTCCGCAGCAACTGATGTTGTTCGCCCGACAGCTCAGCAGCTAGTAATAGAAAGAATATTAGTGACTTTATTATTTTAATGTAGCTTTTGATTTTCCCCTGGACTCTCACTTTCTCATAAGGCAGTTTTATGTTACTGTTAAACAAAGCCCTACAAAAATAAATAATAATTTGTTTGTGGTTCTCAACTTCGCAACAACCTGTAGAGAAATACTTTGATACTGGATGCAAAATCAGTCGTTCGCCATAAAACTTAGACAGGCTGATGCCTCGCTTATGGGAGAGATCGGCACCACTCACAAAGAAAAGCTGATTTTGAATTTAATTTTAGACTACAGACCTATCACTTATTTCTGAACCGCAGTCCGCAGTGCCAAAAATCTTTATAAGGTCTGAACGCAAATTGTTAAAGACATGAATCCTCCCAAACTGAATTGACCTTAACTTAAGTGAGGTAGCAAGCATATTTAAATGCATAAGAAGATTTTTAAGTACCATATTGGATAACTCCGCATAAATTGATTCTGAATAAATAATAACACTCTAAGATAAAATATATCAAGGAGCTTAGCGATGCGAGCGGGCGACTGCTCGATTTATTTATCTGTTTTGTTTCTACTTCTCCCACAGACCTTTTATTTTACTTTTTAAACCTTGGTCGTGGTAAGAGATTTAAAATTTATAACGCGGCTATGTCACGTCCCCGCTTAATTAGGTGTGGCGCGGCTGTGGAGCGAGGCATGAGGGTAGACGCTCCCGCACCATTGCTTACAGGTATTGCATTCAGAATAACTATGGAACCTTTCGCTCTCGAAACATACTTCACTCCAAGATAAAATAATATTTAACTTAACCATTCTCTGGATTCTTTAAGTGTTGAATACGACCTAGGATTTAAATTACAGAAACAATCGATACGAGGCGATCATAATAAAACTTTAAGTGATGCATTTTATTCCGAGAGGAATCGTATTAAGGTTGTTTAAATTATCTTTTCATAGCAATATATTTCTCAGATTACTGAAGGTAATAAATATCGCCTAATAACTGATACACATTACAGCTGATTTAATACCTGAGATAAAGGATGCACATTATGAAAGGTTAATAAAACACGGCGTCGGCGCGGGCGCATATTTCCAGCATTAATTGGAATATGGTGATAACTCGTGAGCAGGCGGTTCCTCATCATTAAGATAATATGCAAATATTTAAAGGAAAAGCAGCAATAAATCCAGAGAGTAAGGCTGTCTCGGATAGTTGCTTGATGGATGCGCTGATGATAAACTTAATAAAACTAATGCTCACTTATCGCGTCTTCGTTTGTGCCTTGAATAACAGATAGTTTTGAAACAAATACTTCACATTAAATAATTATTTAAACATGATTCACAGTAATGTACGTATATGTATAATATACATCCCACTTCCCACTTATAATAATAACAATAATATTATAAATGTGAAAGTTTGGATGGATGGATGGATGTTTGTTACTATTTCACGCCGTAACTACTAAACCGATTGGGCTTTAATTTTGCATGAATGTAGTTCTAGACCTGGAATATGACATAGGCTACTTTTTATTCCATAAAGCAGTTCCCATGGAATGAAAATGAGTTTTTAAGTTTCTATAGAAAAGTGATGTGTCCCTTTCACGCCGTAACTATATTGAACCGATTGGGCTACAACTTTGCACAAATAATGTTCTAGATCTAGAATAGGACAAAAACTACTTTTTTCCATTGTTTACACGGACAAGCTATAAAAGAGACATACAAAATGGGAAACAGAAGCGCATAACACACACATTTCACTAGCTGTGTTTACTGTAGGTAACAGTCCAAAAAATATTGACTGATTTTATAGGAGTACAAAAAAACTAATCCAAAGCGGGTGAAACCGCGGCAAAAGCTAGTAATGTATAAATGTCCTAAATATTGGTATTGTACTTTAATTACATACTGGATGGATATTTAGGTCGAAAAACAGAAAACGAGAGAAAGTGGCGAAAAAAAAAATTCTTTTGCAAGTCAGACCTAGGACTTGTAGAAATGTTATTTGTTTTCCCTAATTTCTTAACCCCTTTATTTTTCTTATAATCTTTACGTGCGTAGCCTGTAATCGTGTTTCATAAACGAGCCCCCTACCTTTCCCAATTTTGTGTATTTTTCTGTACAAATAATTATAATGAATGATTAGACACGGTTGTTTATAAATGTATGTATGTTTCTTTGTACATAAAACGAACACAGAATACAAAGTTACGAATAAACGATACCGTACAATGGTGGCCTATTCTCAAAAGCAATTTCTTCTAGCGTTCCAGCTTTCGGTGGTAAAGAAAATATTATAAATAAACGATACGTGGAGAATTGGGATAAACAAATAAATTTTTTGATAAATAAAAACAAAATGAATATGTTTTAAATGTGTAAAACCTTTCTGCTCTTTATTACTACAATTATTGTTAATTTATTCTTTTTAGTTTTTGTTCTTCAACATTATGTGGGCAAATTAATATTTCAATTTTTTTATTTTTAACGGCTCAAAAGTTAAAAAGCTGTAACTTTGGAACACTAAAAATCTGATGTTCCATATTTGGTAAATAAATAAAAATATATAGATGCAATGACTTTAATAACCGCTAGGCATAGTAATAGGGTCCCGTTTAGCACCCTTGGGGTACGAAAGCTACCATTTTAGTTAGCGCCTTGTTTTTTGTCGCCTTAATGTTTCTATAGCATCTACGAGTATGTTGTTGTTATGTTGTACCATGTTTTTAGGGTTATGTTCCCCTAGTGTGTGGTGGTCCGTGGTAAAGAACCCTTCATGCGCGAGTCCAACTTGCACTTGGCCAAATTATATTTTAATAATTGTAAGGAGAATTTTTACTAGAGATTGAAACATCTTCATCAAAATAGAGTAAGGTAAGTTCAGGATAGTTGTCCCACATTTCAATTTTCATTTGGTTTTCTTTCAACGAGAAGCATAGTAGTTCATTATTTATATAGATACATAGTTTCTATGGTTCTCTGTGTATGTTTTATAAGAAAATATATATATTTTTATTACATACACTGGATTTTTTAAATCCAGGTAACTTTTCGCAGTTGAACGCCATCTTTAATAAATATTTACGTTGCATCACGATCCAGCACATAAGTTAGATGCTTGTAAGAAATAATTACAAATAAAACTACGTGGGATACAAATATAATAAAATATCTACTTTTTTTGGAGAGTATAAATGCTAATATCAATTTAAAAATGCACCAGCATGTACTCTTCTACTGATGTCGTTTACTGACAAAATCCAAGACAAGGTACTGTCAAATATCACTCTGAATATAAACTACATAGATACTTGGACCGTTCTTAACAAACCTATACATGTAGATACTTTATTGTCTCAACGCATTATATACGGCCTTATTATACTATATTATACTAATAGGGAAATGACCAACGTGTTCATTTTGAGGTACACTGAGCAATCATTCTTTCATTCCTTATGCAGTACTGTGTCACAGGCCAGTTGCCATATTCTTGACTTGACAAGTCAGACATGCTACCGATTGTGGAAGTTGAATGCTGTCATATACATTTGGTTAGATGATTGTTATATACAATAACGACTAACTTATAGTGAGTCTAGCTTTTGCCAGCAGGATCGTCTGCGAAGACCATTCAAGGTCTGTCTATACGGCCCTGTCACTATTTAGGATTCGCCACATATAAGTAAGTAACATATTAGTATCACACTGTAGTTTATGAATATGAAATCGTTTATGAAACTGGTACATAAAGAGGTTAGAAAAGGTTGAACAAGTATGAGTCATTTAACGACCGCACCCAGCTAGCGCTTATTCGGTAGCGGTCACTGAGTGACCGGCTGGGTATGGACGTTTAGTACTATTCAAAAACTGCCGCCAGATAAGGGGTATACAACACGAGTGTGATTTTAAAAACCGAGCCGTAGGCGGGTTTTTCAATAGTATCACACGATTGTTTTAATACCTAGTTAAAGATGAGTTCAGGATCAAAGGTCAGATGGATTCATGTCAATTTTCAAATAACACCCTGTAATCAGCATCCTAGTACAAAGCGTTTGCCTCAATATCGAGTGATATGATGTCATCGGTTGAGGAATTCTACTGCCTATCTCTGAAGACCATCATTAGATCAAGATCAAACTGAAGCCGGACAATCAGTCAAATTGAGAACCTTCTCCTTTTTTGAATTCGGTTAAAAATTTGCAAAAGGTGTGTCAAGATCGTTGTAGATGGAAATCTCTAGTCAGATTAAACTAATACAGTTTTCCTGTGTGGGAAATAATCATTACTTACGAGAACTTTTTCAAGCTTAATCAAGCAAGAGGTGTGTTCGGATTGTTGTAGATGTAAATCTGTAGTCAGATTAAATTGATTTAGCTTTTTCCATATGGGAAAAAATCATTACTTAAACCATAGTATTAATTTGTCTATACTTAAACCTGTCTGTAATAATTTTTTCAAGTTTAATATTAGCAAGAGGTGTGTCACCATCGTTGTAGATGAAAATATCTAGTCAGATCAAACTGATATACAGTTTTCCCGTATGAAAAAACCACCGATTTTTAACGTAAAACTAACCATGTGGTCAAAACACACAGATCAAGCAACCAAGCAGCGCTTTTTCTCCCGACTTGATTCACAAGTATTGAATTTTCAAACTTAAAACTTATTTGTATTAAAATAAAATATAGTCTTTGTTACTCAACAATAGTGCAGCTTTTTACAAAAGAAAGAATTTTTAGAATCGGTTCATTAGTTCCAGAGATTACCTCAAACATACAAACAAACAAACAAATCTATCCTCTTTAAATAATAGTGTTATTGAAAGTCTGAATCAATAAAAGATAATTATTTTATTTAGAAAAGAAGCCTGTCCATTTGCTAATTTTCCAGTCTCAAGTCCAAGTCAGTGTCAAATCTAAAGTTATGGTCGTTTTGTGGCCAGCCGCGAAGGAGTCCGTAACAAGTGTAGAAGTGTAGATGTAGATGTAGAAGTGTAGATAATAATCTGTTAAAAAAGTGTTGAAATGAAAATGAAACTTTAATGAACTTTATTGGACTTTAAACGTTCAAGTAGTATAATTTAGGTAATATATTTAGGAAATAACAACGCGGTTTACTCGATTTAACAGATTTTGTACTTATTTGTTTGGTGTAACCAGGTGAAAGAAAAATAGTTTCTTCGATATTAATTTCAACACTTTTTTGACAGACTATACGTACTTGTTCCCAAAGTTTGGTCGAGCGGAGCTCGGTTGCCCAGGTACTATTGATAATTATAATTTATTATTATAAAATAATTTGTTGTGTAAAATTGGTAGGTATATAAAATAAACGTTTTTACACATCGATTTACATTAAAGATAAGAATAATAAAAAAAACAGAATAACATCAAACATTAAAATAATACGGAGAAATATATTCAAACAAATTGAGTTAATTGATCTTGCCCAAACTTAATGTCAAAAATATAATAAAATGCAATAAATAAATAAGTTCATAGAAAAATAAACCATAAATAAAATTAATGCCTAAGTTTGAAGTGTATTTTGAATTGACTGGATTTTTTGTAAAAAAATTGTTTAGGTTACAAATTCAACTTTACATACATAATACCTATTTTTATGTCCTAAAACTACAAAAAACAAGCCATTTAAGTTAAAACTGGTCTAGTGCGAGTAGAAAACGCGCCCTGAGGTTTCCGTAACATTTGAATAAAAGTTACAAACTTATCAGTACCTAAAAATATATGAAGCAAAACTGCAAAATTAAGTTAGTCGAGTGTTCGGGTACGTAACCTGTATTAAAAATCGGCGTTTTCAGTATTTGTTGATTAAATACTGCAGTATATTGACACATACCACAAAAAAACAAATTCCTTACTGGTTTATGAGGTAGATCCCGTAACAAAAATGGTCTAAAACCGACAATTATGAAGGCATCATACTTCTTCATAAAAATATATGAAGCAAAACTGCAAAATTAAGTTAGTCGAGTGTTCGGGTACGTAACCTGTATTAAAAATTGGCGTTTTCAGTATTTGTTGATTAAATATTACAGTATATTGACACATACCACAAAAAAAACAAATTCCTTACTGGTTTATGAGGTAGACCCCGTAACAAAAAAGGTCTAAAACTGACAACTATGAAGGCATCATACTTCTTCATAAAAATGTATGAAGCAAACCTGCAAAATTAAGTTAGTCGAGTGTTCGGGTACGTAACCTGTATTAAAAATCGGCGTTTTCAGTATTTGTTGATTAAATACTACAGTATATTGACACATACCACAAAAAAAACAAATTCCTTACTGGTTTATGAGGTAGACCCCGTAACAAAAATAGTCTAAAACTGACAACTATGAAGGCATCACTTCTTCATGAAAAAAAATTCCAACTACTTAATGAGTTCTGGATAACGAAATCCCACTTGACTGTTTAGGAAAAAAAAACAACGGTTCCTTTTTATTTTTTAATTCAATGTTTGGTTTTGCTTCAACAATCTAGGTAACATATTCAAATTTCAGGTCTGTAACTCATTCCGTCTGCAAGTTAGAGACCCGTGACATACCCGGACGGACAGACGGACAGACCGCAGAGCGACATTATTAGGGCTCCGTGTCGCCTTTCGCGTACGGAACTCTATAAACGAGGAGTTTAATTTAATGAGATGCAGAAGTATTAGAGAGCTTAGAAATAACTGATGCAGGTACGTGCTTCATAAACAGTTTAACATATTCGAGGATCGATTTAAATCCTGAAACGTAATGAAACCAGCTGGACTCTACAGGTGTTTGTTTTTTAATAGCAATTGTACGATAGCACCTCGTTGGCCAATGCGGCTGTGCACGCGGCGACCGCACTGACCTCTGCCTCGCATATTTACATCTCACTCGAGTCTAACGAACACAAACTATTGTACGGAAATGCGCCCGCGCACGAAACTATCCACCGTGCGACTCAAACATCTGCATACAAATGTTCGAAAAGAGAATGTTTTCAATTGTACGACTAAACTGTTCTTATTTGGTTCGATATTCTATGCAAGTCATTTCTCTCATAGAGCTGCTAGGTCGCTGTGAAAGGCTGTGGGTTTTCCGTAATCACAAAATTTAAACAATTCACGTCCTAAAAACGCGATTAAAGCGACATACCCACCACAAACACGACAGAAAATGGCGTGTGTACAAATTATTACTCGTTTAAGATGCCGTCGGTCTCCTGACAAAAGCAGTCGGAAAAATTTGTCATTGGAAAGCACGTGATGTAAATTCTATTATTACGGCCTTTTATTTTTCAATTACTCGCCCCCGATGTTCGGGCGCCTCGGGGCGGCTGTTGGGGACACAGATATTTTTTTTTCTTCTTCCCGTTATGTATTTTGTCGGTGTAATGTGTTTTACTGACTTGGAATAATAATGGGATGGGAAATGTCTCGTGGGAGGAATTATGTACCTAATTCGGCGATTAAGCGTGACGTTGTTTTTTTTTTGCGAGACTTTGTTTTGTTGACGTGATGGGAAATTATGATTGGGATTCTTAGGATAAAAAAAACGTATTTTGGGCTCTATCTTGAGCGTGACATCAGATTTACAAATAGAATGGGTGCCTCGTATAAGGGTCTATGCGAAAATTGTTTTAGTAGGGATAATCAAACTTCAAGCTCTATGTAGGTCAAGTTAATTTCTAGTAACTAAAGTTTTTTTTTCTTCTAAGTATTCTGTGTTGCCAGCAGAATTATGACGTTTTTTTTCCAGTTTGTTTCAAATATACATAGTAGACTCTTATTCTTCTAATAACAAAACAAAAAACACTCAATGTATTAGTATGGACCCTTGTACGAGGCACCCATTCTCGTAACTCTAATTAACGTTAGCGTAGCACATAACGCGTGCTACGCCGTAGCAATAGTTATACAATATTTGCCATGTGAATTTTTTGTGTATATTTTATTACAAATATCAAAGCACATGTTGCCCTCAACAGATACATTAACTTGTTCAAATTATAAGTGCCTCGTATAGTTGAGGAGCTCTCCATTATATCGACACTCGGCGGCACGCGATGCCACCCTGCCTATGACAAATCGGTACCAGGTTCATTCCTATCCACTGCACACTATTCACAGTTTCAGATTTGCATCGGTTATAAATATAAACAGATAATCCTTCGGGATTCCGTGGCTTATTATTATGTTAAAATTTAATAAGTTAAAAAATTGAAAATAGAATAAATAAAAAAAAAAGTTGTAATGAATGTGATATCATTGCTTGTAATATACGAGTGTGCGACGGCAGCATTCGCAAATAAAAAGGCTGGTCAAGTAAATCGATCAAAAAATGAAAGGTTTTACAAATTTTCAATATTTCTGCTGACTCAACTCGTTATTTTATTCGTACGCTTTTCCCTTGCTATCAATTTAATTCTACATACCTTTTCAATCGATTGATCTAGCAGTCGGAGAGCCACTTACCTATAGATTTTCGTATAATCTCCAGAAATTATGGCCAATAATGAGGCAGGGTATAGTGCATAGATGCGGGGATGAGTTGCGCATATACTATATCAAAAATACCAAGAATGCCTTACTAACGTATTAAATCTGAGACTTTCTTACTTTATAACTAATACAATAAAACGATCACAATGAAACTTAGTTGCGAGTAAATTGTGACACTAAAACATTTCCTTAGTAATAAAATAATAAACATAATACATATGCCCTAAATTGCAATGGTAATAAAGAGGTTGAAAACTTTTTAATGAACTTTGATTCTATGTAACAAATTTTAGTGCAAATACAGGAATAACCTTTAACGGTGGTTCTCAAGTCATATTTGCGGTTAACTACAACTCCCTTGAAACCACTCGGCGATGAAATTAAATCATATCTTTAGTGCGATTGTAACACGCGATGGTAACATCCCTACACAATTATACACATTTTTGTTATTTGTTTTAACGAGTAGCTCGCTGGGGGTTGATTTAACACCTTTATGTTTGACTTAGAAGTGATATTCGTGAAATAGCAGAATCAAAACACATTTACATTTAAAAAATATACACAGACTAAAACACTTCAAGAACATCCCCTGTAGCATCCCTTTATTTAAATAGGTACAGAGTTTTGGTCTTAGGAAACAATTCTTTGATATTGACGTTATTGATGTCCTGTTAATGTATTTTGATAAACATCAGGGGTGTTAGCGGGAAAAGTGAGTATTGGATATCTTCTATGTGTATAAAAGAATACCCAGACTGACTGATTGATTCATCAAAGCCTAGACCAAACGGATAGATCTAATTAAGAACATGAGAAGTGTAGGCGTAGTATGACGTAGACATCCGCTAAAAAGGGATTTTAGGAATTTACCCACGGGATCCACGCATATCCTTCCATCCACCGCTGGACATAGGCCTTATCAAGATTTCGCCACTCTTGGCGGTCCTCTTGGAAGAAATGCCCTTACTCACACGCTGGATAGGGGTTTGTGGGTGCAGTGCCAAAACCCTCGCACTAATGACCAGTCTGTTTTATATGAGGGCCGGCAATTGGGGATGGCTATACCGCCATCCATCGGCCGCAGGCATGGCGGGGCCACCTGGTCTTACCTGTTTGAGAGCTGTCCTTTTACTCTCCCCCGAATTACTTCGGTGCTATTAAGATGGTGGTACCTTCACAGTCGAGCCTGACATCTGCATCATATCAACTTTATTATTGCATAACAAATTTCAAACTGTACATGTCGTGTATACACGACACGACATAATAATACATTATATTGTAAAATTTATTCAATATAATCAGTTGAGGGTTGTGACATGTATAATATATATATTTACTTATGTGTAGAACTCACCATATTGCATTCACATAACTATATTATCTGGATCGATTTACTATCGCATTTGTATGTATTTATGAATAAATATATTTATCCAATAAGAGACAAATGAGTTCAATATATATTTATTAGATCAGTTGGGGGTATTATAAGAAATTTTAAAAAATTGGGGCAAAGTTTGCTGTGTCGAAGGAGCTGGGATTCTAATAATATAGGGGGTTTTATACTAATCTAAATCTAAACAGGTTTACCAGTAGGCCTACCATGTGTTTTGCTTACTATACACGTTAACGTCTGCGTTAAATATTTATATGAGATATTGCAGCGCCCCTAGCGGCTTACTACAGGAACTACAAAATATTTTACGCAGACGGTAACGTGTATAGTAAGCAAAACTCATGGCAGGCGCACAATTCTTGTCGATAGTACTAACTGTTTACCAACTTCATGGTGTCAATCAATAGCGTGTTATGATAACAGGCAACACGAAATTTCGACATGATATTGAAACTATTCGGAACCATCAAGTTGCCGTGCTAGACTGTAATAAAACTGATATTTCAGTTTTCATTTCACCCTCCGTGTGAAGTTGATTTGTATCTAGTTTGTGATTTATGGTGTTTAAGACTGTTTGTAAAGCTTTGCTATAAGTTTTCTATTAGTCGCCTTAATAAATAGATTCTAATAATAAAGTAGTTAAAAATGTCGTGAAAATTTTTGCGAAATTTTGAATGAAATGGGTTATTATATAGTATTGTATTGAGGCTAAAACCACATTTTTGGAATTTTTGTCTGTCTGTCTGTATACATAAATAAACCGTTTTAACTCGAGGACCACTTAACGGATTTCGATGCGTTTGTTTATTATCATCAATGTGACCCTGTTCAACATAATAGGCTTTAAGGGATATTCATACCATAATGCCCAAGCCTAAAACGAGGCAGATATCGAATAAATGCGGGCGGAGGCGCGGGGTAAAGGCTAGTGTAGAATATATATGTGCGTATTAAATTCGCAATGATGTTATAAGTTTCTAAGATATCATACTTGCATTCGTGCCAAAATTATGTTTGGTTTCGCTAAAATATGTAATGTATAAAACGAACCCATAAAGGAGACTTTGCAAATAATAAAACAATACATGCATACATAGTTCCTCGAATAGCAAAAGTGTTTCCAGAAAAGAAACGAGGAAAATACAATTTACACATCGCAAAAAAGAGAGAACGCCGAAGTGACCGAAATCATCAAATATTCATGCAAACAAGCACTTGTTATTGTATGTTATGCATGTGTTCAAGTTTCACAACAGAGCCGCGCTGGATCACGTCGGTACAATGAAATCCACGTCGAAAACATAAACTATTTACCAACTATTCAATATTCAATACGAGATTGCAAAATACGCCAAATTATTGCATTAGCAGCCAACAGGGATTCCCGATATTGCGGTTCAGCGATCGACAGAGCATGTGATATGTGCCATAAATAATTTAATAATTCGCAATACGGAATTTACCATACGAACTGTTGTCATACCGTTTGTCTGATTTGTATTCAATATGAGTATACAATTCTCATACTCCTGTCGCATTGGGCAACATTCAAACACGGCAAATTCAACTGTAAACAAAGAATCTTACGCCAAAGTCGTAAGGTTTATTTTTAGTTTGGAAACAAGACTTCTGTCGGATCTTTTCAAATTGTATGAGCCGATATGTAGGTGAATAAAGCACGTCTGTACATTTCAATATCGGGAACATCCGTGTTATACGCGTGACCTTGCAAATCACAGCCTGCTTTCCAAACGACTTCACAGAATCGCCAACGAGCTTCTGTATTGCGCGAGCGCAACAAACATAGAATATATTATTTGCTAGTTACGATCCACAAGATTTATTTATATTAGACAATGAATTATCGTCAAGATTTGAGACCCGTCCAAGTTAGTATTTGGTGCTGAATTTCCAACTAATCACTGTGTGCCTCAACTTTACTAGTTAAGTTAGAAGCTTTATAATTTGCATATTTAGTAAATTAATTAAAACTTTATACGGAGCGTCGTTATATATAGGCTACCTACATAATTCCAAAGGGTATTATACAGGAGTTACTGTAGTAAATTTATGGTTTTTACTAGTATGCTTTGTTTCAGCGTTTTTACTGTTTGTGGGAAATATTTTATGCTAATTGTGTTATTGAGTCCACAATCTAACCACGGACGTTTTAGAAGCCATTTGAAAGAAAATTAATGTCACTTGTGCGAATGTTCTCTGAGTATGTCGTTACGTGAAATAAATGTAAACAGTTGACCAACTCTCATTGCTATTCAGAAATCATTGGGCATTTGGACATGGTTTGGACTTAGGTCAACGAAATAACATCTATTGTGGAGGCAGTCCGCAATTAGTCGTTCTCAGGGACATAAAGCAAATAATGATTATGTGATATATGATTATTTTTCATGTACATATACATATGTAACTCATTGAAATACGGGTCTGACATTTACTGAAATCACATAATCTGCTATATTTTTAAATAAATATGATAAATATTGCTTCACCAAGGGAGTTTCACAGTAAGTATTCAAGAAAGTTATCGTAATAAATCTTTACTTGAGGATTGTAAAACTATTTTAATTAGATTTTTTTATTGTTAAAGAGGACCCTTCAACTAGGTTTGAAAAAGGTAAGCTTTATGACCATTCCAAATTCCAATTTGATAGCTTTATCCGATCCAGAAAAAAATAGCTTGGACAGACAGATCCTGGGCGGGTTAAACTATGAGAGATTAATTTTATCTTTTATTAAGAGCCCGGTCCGCGACGACGACAACTTTGATGAAAAACAATATGTTAAACATTTTTCTGGCCTTTATCGTGATATTTTTGGAAAACTGTGGACATACACCACCTCATATTGGCCGTCTAAATAAAGGCCTTGAATTTATTTTATTGAATTGTTTCTCTTTTGCGAGTTATTTTATTACTTACGAGGCCGAAAATATTCATGATATCTATGTATCAAAATAAAGCGCAAAGAAGAAACAATTGAATCAAATAAATTTTAGTTCTTCATTGAGATGGCCAATATAGATTGGTGTATGTCCCTCATTTTTACAAAAACATCGCGGCAATGACAAGAAAAATAATTAAAATAATGCTTCGCATCAAACAGACGAAAAATACGGAGCGGGTTCTTAATATGAGAACTCAAAAGGTAGTCATGTATGTCAACATGCCCAGACGAATCAAGGGCTTGCACCAGTTTTGTAAGCCACTGCCGATAATTTCGTCCTTTGCATTCTAATTCGATGGACACATTGAAAGACGGACATAATATACTGTAACCGAATTCAGGTTTGACATGTTTGTGACGATGTGAACGTAGTGAGGGGTATTAATTTTCTTGAGTGACGTTATTATTGTGTTTTCAATGCTTTTTTTGTAAGTTCGTGCGTTCCTAAAATTAATTTACGGAAACAAAAAGGTTTGGGATAAAAGATAAAATAATCTCGCCCTACTTACGAAATTAAAATATTTTTTAAGAGCAGCATGGTCGACGTTAAAAGCTCGAATATGACTTCATATCTTAATTACTGCAATAAAAGTTTATTCTAAGGAACTAAGTATTTCCCACTGAGAAATAGGTGGATGGACAAAAAATATTGATTAAGGACTAAGAGAGTGGGACGTAGAACAAATTGACCAAATACACGGGTCGATAGTGGCTCTAGCGTCGAGACGAGACAAGCGCCGCAAAGACGACATATTTGATAACTTTAAGATAACCTCAAATAATAGTACATTATTGCTGAGAGCAGGAAGTGAGCATTTGCTGAACAAGTATAAGTATAAGTAATATGAGTCCAGCAAATGCCATTTCTGAACCAGCAAATAAGTTATTTTAAATAAACATAATACTATGAATAGACTATAATAAACAACACACGACCGCTGAGGAAACGTGAAATTTGGATTACATATTTGGCCAAGTGCGAGTCAGACTCGCGCACGAATGGTTCCGTACCACCCCATAATACGGGTGTGGAATCCATAAAAACATGATGGTAAATAACATCAATATACATGAGAAAGCAACATCAAGGCTACAAAAAACAAGGTGCTAAAATGGTAGCATCTAACAAAAAATTTGACATCGTCTGCGTACGAAACTCTATTTTTTATTTTACTTTAGAGTATGTCCTACAATCTGACTAAATTCAAAACTTGTTTGTGTTACCCTCTTTAAGTAAGAGCCAAAACCAACAAACAAACTTACCTTAACAACCCCCTGAAATATTTTTTTATAGTTTATTATTTGTCATGATGAGGCCACAGTAACACGTATTCTGTGAAAACTTCAACTTTTTAACTATTACGGTTGGAGGTATAGAACCCTGTGACAGATGGACATACATACAGACAGACAGACAGACAGACAGACAACGGAGGCTTAATAATAGGTCCGGTTGGCACCCTTCGGGTACGGAACCCGGAAAAGGGCACTATAAGAAAATATTTTTAGGAGACGGGGTGTAAACTTTTGTGTCAAAAATGTCGTCGTAAATTTTTCATAACTACACAACTTTTATATTGAGGATATCTTAGTATTTCGTTCTCATTGTCATTCTGTAATAACTTTAGTAGCAAATGATACCTACCAAAGTTAGTCGGATTTAAGATGTCATCAAAGAAAATATTTTCTTCCTATGTAAGAAAAGTTTCGTGAGAAGTATAATTTTAAAGGTTTATTGTTAAAATTGGTTGTCATACATCATTATATTATATGGCTATTTTTGATTCAATTCGGGTATATATGAAGGGCATAAGATTATACTTGAAAATGCGTTAGTTTCCTTACTTACAGAGAACACGTTTCTTTGAGACTGCATGAATTACTGGAAATGCGAGCTTTGCCTCTTAACCCTAAAGAAAAGGAATAAAATCAAGAGACAGTAGCATCTATGGGAAAATTTCCTAAAAAACATACGTCATTGGCGAGGTGTGCGACCGGACGATTACAACTTGCGACTGAGACGCGCGACACGGGAGTCTCCGACGCGACGCCTCAGTCGCTCTCACTTAATGAGACCGCTTGCTTCTTTTATTTATGTGACAAATGTAAATTATTGGATCGCCTTTAGAGTGAATCTTTCACGAATATTTAGTACATACTGCTCTTAGGATACGCAGCGTGAATTTCCAATTATGTGCTCTTTTCTAGACGCAACTATGTCCTGAATACCCAATAAAGATGTCATAGATAGAGCCCGCAAACCTCAAGAGAATATTAGAACAGATCTGTTGTTGTCTTACTCTTGAAAACCAGGAATAAGTCTAATTTTTTAATAAAGAATTATCAAAACGCCATACGATTTAAAATCAAAATCATAATTGGTCCTTAATGCAATCGGTAGAGACGAGCTCTACAGTCTGCTGTAGGAATATATAGAGAGGGCTATCAGATCTCTCAAACCAATTCTAGATAATGGTACGACAAGTTTCACTTAGATCTCGAGTATCTAGTATATCAAGATCCCGATTCTCCCGGAAAATGCACCAGTAATAGTTATAGTCGGGAATCATTTATCGTATAAGGGCCGGTACACACGTGCGCTGTTCGCAAGTTTAGATCGTGTAAAGTGAAATTTATGCTTCAAAGATTTGTTTGCCACAAATAACGTTGTCAGCTGGCTCTTATCTTGGCGATCGTTAATTAATTAGAGAAATTGACCGTCCGCCTCAGAGCTCAGGGACCAATAACTCGCAACCCGCCTCGTATCATAGCTTCGGTCACTTTTATTTATTTTTACAGCTCACGTAAGCAAAATTGAATATAAATAGGTAGCGGACGGGTATATGCAACGGTGGACGTATATCTGTTATATTATATTCTGTTCTTTTTTATTTATCTGTGTTTGAAAATACAATCTGAAATTAAAAAAATAATACGATAAAGTTGTGACTAATTCACAACCAAAAATTAATTGGCAGTCGTAGCTTTGAAGACGATGTTTTTCATATATGAGTATATAACACAATCAACTACCTAGGAATAAAGTAGAGCTATTGCTATTGCTATACCATCCATCCATCCATCAGCCTGATTCGTCCACTGCTGGACATAGGCCTTTCCAGGATTTCGCCACTCTTGGCGGTCCACCTGGAAGAAATGCCCATACTTTGGGCAGGCGGGTTGGTGAGCGCGGTGCCGAAACCCTTGCACCAGTCACGCCGCTGCCCGTCACTAGTCTGTCTTATATAAGGCTCGGCAGTTGGGGATGGATATACCGCCATCCATCGGTCCCAGGCAATGGTGGGCTGCCTAGTTTTGCCTGAGAGCTGTTCTCTTACTCTCCCCCGAATAACTTCGGGAGGATTTGCGAGTAAGATGGTGGTACCTCCACAGTCGAGCCCGGCATCAGCTCTACCACCTACAAAATCTATCCCTATACAAAGTTTACAAATTCCAAAAGTAACTAGCATGTTGGTCGCTTATTGCCGAACGCTATCCATATTCCCGGGGCAAGCAGTGATGGCTGACAACGTGTTAATTCTCTCTTATCTCAGTTTAATCGACGGCTATGATAATGATAATAGTGTTGTTTTTGTTTTTTTACCTCAAACAAACATCGTGTCGTCACTTAGTTCAGCGTTGATATGTGGTCCCCAAGACAGTAGTTATAAGTAAAAATACCATTGTTCATTGAGTGAAACTACCTTTATTAAATTTTCACTCATAATACAGCGCAGTATAGTTCAAAATTGGAAAATTTGTTATAGGAGAGAATTAAGTGACATAATTATTGAACAAATACGTTACTATGTAATGACCATGAAAGACTATTAAGAGTCTACATCTAGGTTTTTAGAACATGATTAAAAAAGGTTGATGACTTAAAAATATAATGCATACTCCTGAAAAAACAATAAACTTATCTAGTTTTCGTCGAAGCATAAACATTGATTTATGAACAGCATCAAAAACGCTTCAATGTACACCGAGCTCGTGTAATGGGAACACATCAAAATTAATGAGAACAAAATTTAAAACGCAAATCTTATAGGAGACAATGAGAGAACGCCAAGTAAGGGTATTTTTATTGAGCAAGTATTTGTCATTTTTGAAGATTTACAAAAATAAGAAGATAAGCGGGTTGCTCAACGTGCATACTTGCAGTCGTCTATCTCACATTCATCCAACAACAATCACAAAGAAGTCTCCATGCATAACAGAGACAACAAAACGCGCCAATAAAATAGGAGAGCATAGATAAAACGATACAATCACACACAACGGAACGAATCTCAATTTACGACACGACGCGAACTATAGGCGACTGCTCTACAAATGTATAAGCCATCTGCTCTAATGGCAACAATTAAACATGGAACCAGAATCGCGCAATGCTCTTTTGTTCAATATTTTAGCATCAGGTATTTGATTAAGAAATTTAGCAGGCATTTTGATTAAAGGCTTTCAATAAGTATGATGGTTCATTGTTTTCTGTATTCGGTCTCGTTACTACGAATCGATAAAAGTCATTGCAACGTCTCAAGCAAGTTGATGGCATTAAGCTAAGATACGAAATCTCAAGTAAGCGGACATTTATCAAGAAAGTTATAGACAAGAAATATGCTCAGTTTTTATTTTGCCGCAATAGGGTACCTTTTACTGGATGCGGCATGTTTTTTCCATGTCTTCAGTATGCGCTTGCGCCGGCATCATCAAGTAACCCATTCGTATAAGGAAAACTGTCATAATTAAAGATAATAATGAGTATAAGGTTGTATCGGTACCGAGAATCGTCATAACTTAATGTCAAATTGACGGAGGCTTGACGGCAGGAATTATTGCTGAGCCTTTATAAAAAGTATTGAGCCCATGGACAGAAGACGGTCGAATGGGTTGGTGCCACTTGATGCATAATGCTTTGTGTCTTTAATAAAAATAATGATTCATTTGATTTACTGCATGCAATAGAGAGTAGTAAAAGACCAATCTATAGGTAATCTATAGGAAAGACCTTGAAATTTTGTTGTCAACAGCTGAAAAAATTGTATGTAACTCGTCATAAGTGTACTTACTATCTAGGGATGTTGGGGTGTCTTACTAACACCCCTGTAGGAGTCGACAAAGACAACCGATCTCTATTAAAAGATTCGTACAGTCTTCTATCACATACAAACTCTCTTGTTGTGGGTACTTTTGACTTATTAATACTGGAAGAAATTTCTTCATTTCGTTTTCAACGTATCGGTATAAGCTTTTGACTCAGCTCATGCTCAGTTGATATGTCGCCAAATTGTTTGGCCAGATCAGGCTCTGCATATAACTAGTCCCTTATACCCTGATATAGGTCCAGCACTATTGCGTGCAGAAGTAGCATTGCAGAAGCTGCACCGATAAACTCCTTATCGTCTTAATTTCTCAATAACTTTTAAATAAGAGGATATCAATTTGGACTCGAAAGAAAGAGGACTTGCCAAGATTTCTTGACCCGTAATTGCGAAGTATTTTATTACACTATCTCGAAGTTTTATGTCATTCAATCTGTGACTCTTAATTGAATAAGCCGCATGTTATTTACAACCTTCGTACATTCATCTCGTTTTAGTTAAACATTATGTGATGTCTTAAACATAAGCTGTTCGCAGTGTAGGAATAAACCCAATTAGTTCCGAAGTATTGTATTATGAAATGAGTAAATAATATTTCGTATATCCTATTAAAAGCTGAATTCTGCATGCTTAAGTCAGAATAGTAAATCAAAAGACTGGTACAGTCCGACAAGGCTCTTTTATCGCGTGAATAAAAACTTCAACACTCTGTATCATACCTATATAATTTGAAATTTACAAAATAATAAGGGGTGTCTGTGAGGCTTAAAGAATATATTGAACCAAATTTCAAGTTTGTAGGTTGTATAGTGTGCAAAACGTGGGCAAAAGAAACATTAATCCACGCGCCAAAAAATGCTTGTCATACTTCAGTCGGTTTCGGTCAATGTATGATAAGCAATATTATTCCAATGTTCTTTCTATTGTGTCTGATTAATTTTCTCGCAAAGTTTTACCGTAAGCTGCAAGGAAATATATACGTAAGTCTCATTTGCTACGAAAGAATTTCCAAAATGTTTTCATGAAGGGAAGATTTCATTTGTATTTTTCGATGTCCCACCCTTATGGGTTTCCATATATTTACGAAATCCTAAAATCATATAATCTCATTTATAAGTATCGTTGACAGTAGTTGACACTGCATAAACTACTTATCAATTTATATCTGTTATAGTAGCGCGACTTTCCAATATGGAATAACATGATGCACATTTATGTAATTAGCAAAAACGTCGTAAGGAATCACTACCATCTTCGATCATATCAATACTACTTCGCTGGTCAACACCACCCTGTTTGGTACCAATTAATTTTTCACGGAAATTTTTCCTTCTAATGGGTTCCTGCAGTCGCACGCAGTGCTTATAGATAGCTGTCAGTTCTTTGAAATGGATGATTATAGAATATATCAGGTGGTATAATGTTCGTAGCGTATTTCACTGTGGTTTATGATTGTAATTGTTTTTTTGAGATGCCGAGACATATACAGTTTTGAAAATTTATCACTGAAGCATTTTACCTTTAAACTAAACTGATATTTTTCATTCCAGTCTATTGTTTAACTTAATATCATATCATTAATAAAATAATTCTGTCAATTTTGTGTGGGGCAAAAATGTATTATTAATCATGCTACCTTAATAGTATTCTTGATATATCAGTGTCATGCTATTAGAAAAAGTTAAGCTATAAAATTAAATAAGTGTTATGATGATGCACAACAAAGAATAAATAAAAATCAAACCAAACTACCTATACATACAGTTTGATAAACTCTTTAACAGTATATCATTGCGGTATAGAAAATCAGAAAAGTTAATCTGGACGTGGGGACCTCTGAACCGATTAGAGAGGTTCCGTGTTCGAATCCCGGTTAAGAGCTCCTCACGTCCAGGTTTAGTTATCCGTTTTATATATCACAATGATATAATGTTAATTAAAATAAAGAGTTTATCAATTTATATAATGTTAGATCTCTTTGCAATGGATAAATCGCCAAATGTGTTAATCATACAAATTTACTTCTATCATAGTTTCTTTACTTTAATCTTCGATGCCAAGTTTCATACATCCCTAAGGTATTATTTATTCTAAAAGAAACACTGTTTTATTGTGACACGGTGAAAAAGTAGTAAAGCTTGTCAACGGGAAATATGTGTCTAAGGCTTTTTATTTATGTGTGGTAATAGGGCCATAAATATTGATTTTAATTACGAGTCGCAAGTCGTTCGTAACCGCTCGGATGACATCGCGACGTGACAGTGTGTGCGATGCGTAGACGCCGGTCATTCTTCTCGTGCTTCCATCACGACACCACAAGGTTGCCAATGATTGAGATCTCGAAGAATACCAGTTATGGAAGTGTTTACAAAGCCTTCGCAATTGTGCGAGATTTTGTAAATACCTTTATCTAACCTCATATCGTAAAATCCTCATTACGAACTCAAAACTACTGGCATAATGAAAAATATTTTTCATGGACGTCTCTAATCCACAATAAAAATTAAATTATAGTTTAGGTCTCCGAACAACATAATGCTATAAAAAACTTTTTCTGAGTTTACAGTACATATGATACTAACTAGGAAAGCAAAGGGGACTTAGCCCATACAGCCATGTCTGAGGTTTAATATCAAATACCAATGAGGTTATTATATAATATTATCTAACACGTAGTAAGTAATATTGTGGCGTGGCAAAGGAGGTCACAATTTCATTTTATTTTCGGCCTGCATTGTCTATGGCTGCCGGCGTACGCAACGCGTACACATGCGTGGTGGACTCTTGGATTTTTGCGCCATAGCTTGCGTGGACATTACTATTTACTGTGGTTGTATGGGTCAAATGCATTAACGTACTACCAAATGGACCTCGGGAATCGTATATCATTGCTGCACGGCTTAATTTTGATTGACGTGTGATTGTCACTCTTTTTTTAATTTTCAATGGTTTTGACTCTCTTTTAGTTCGGACACTTTTGTGCACAGACCCGATGTCTATTAGGTAAATGGTCAAATGATAATTTGACTCCACCTGACATTCTGGAAATAATGACGGAAATTACGAACACTTTTAGAACGAGCTTTGACAAGAAAAATCAAAAGTGGCTAACGCCCAATTTTATCAAGATTATGAAAACTGGTTGTTAGGAATGAGTTTAGATAAAGTAGTAAATGAAACTATACATAACTATGTATTAAAACACCCGCGTACTATTAAAAAAGTCGTCTATGACTCGTTTTTTAAACTGACACTCGTGATAACCTTTTTATGCATCAGTTTCATAAACTACAATTGTAATTTACTCCTAAGAAATACCAACCCGAATGATAAGACATTTGACATAAGACATTTTTATTCATAATTATAGGTTAACACGAGTGTTTTAATAGCTAAATATTATACAGTGCATTACAAGATGGAAACGACCGATTAGAAACAAATCTCAAGCAGGACAAAGTGTTTATATAAAATCCTCTGCCTAGGATTCGAACCTTTGACTTCTTGCTTACACGGCAAGTGCTCTACCGATTGAGTCACCGAGGTTCCTAACCTAGGCCGTTGAATTTTACCAATACCGAATTCTTGAACTATTTAATACACCATCTATTAATTAATATAATAATCTTGGTTGATGAGTACTGTGTATTTCTTAACAGTTCGAAGCAATATGTGTTGTAGCAGCGCCATCTCTGTTACTATGAATAAGGCGTGAAATCTACATAAGACCCTCGTGAGCGTTCAGTGTGTGCATTACTAAATGCTGCATCAGGTAGTTACGTAATTCGGTGAACAGTTATGGTGAAAAAATTCATCTGTCTAGGTTGCTACCCTCGGTGGCTCACCCGGTAGAGCACTTGGCATGTAAGCAAGAGGTCGCAGGTGGGAATCCTGCCGCAAGGAATTTTTCAAAATATTGTTCTTACTTAAGATTTGTTTCTAATTGATATTTTCTATCTTGGAATGCACTCTAATAACATTTAAAGTATCCAAAGCGATGGATTTCGCTAAAAAAACATATAATCCGAATGATATCAATTAATATCGAATATTGTTACTCCTGCAAGGGCAAAACATAAAACTTTGCGAATCCAGAAGCATCTCCAAGTAATTGCAAAACCATATTTCTAATCTCCCAGTCCTAATCAAGGTCAGGAATGACAGGCAGACAGGCAGCAGCTCGACGACTCCCGCGCATCCACTCGCCCAATTAAAGATGAATCTCTGCGGGATCATGTGACAACAAGCCCGATGATATATAACCAACTTTCTTCACGAGAACCAATCAGTTTTGATACTTCAGAATTTTCGTTTTCGTTTTTATCAGAAAATATATGAGTATTCTTAGTTCTTAATTTTTACGAGAGATCTTATTTTCGTTTGTTTATTCATCTGTATGCTCACAGATAATGCCATTTCTAAACTACTTACAGTGTGACAAAGCTCCTTTAGCGCGTTGATGAAATTGAAAGGGGGGCGCAAATGAGCCTTCTCGCACTGTCCTGGACGATCGATGCTAATCTAGGGCTTAAACTTATTTATTCTCAGACTTAGACATTTCAGATGTGTCAAAAAGGTAGGAAGTGATGTGTAACACGCGTTAGTTATCTCGCAAGGAATTTTCACTAAGAAACATGGTTAGTCATAAAAAGTTCCACATTTTTTTTTAAATCTAAAGTCAATACTTACCTACCTACTTATGATCTTTTTATATTTTTGTAATTTAGTTAGGTATTTTCCTTACTCCATATTAATATAAAAAAGCGAAAATTTGATACTTAGTTACCGAAAATCTCGAAAATTGGTTATTTACGAGACATAAAACTTTCACAACCACATAGAGGAAATCCTAGATTAATACTATTGGCTACTTTTTTCAACAAATCAGCTATTTAGATAAATGATCTATGTTTTGACGATAGCTATTATAGGCCACGTGCGCACCAATCTCTGTCAATGTAGCTCCTTAAAAACATGTTCATCATCATGTTTTTCCGATCTGACTAAAAGCAATTATTTGTAATATTATCTTACGAAACGCTCGCAAAACCAGTATCTAAGATCAAAGACCTTGAAAAAAAAATAGGTAGTAAAGAGGCTTGACCTCTAGCTCACAAACCAAAAGATTAGGCCAAAGACATAGCATAATTTTGATCAGACAAATTATGTCTCTAGACCATTTCAGAAACATGGCCAGGCCAAAATACACTAGACCAGAAGATTATAATATATTATATAACATGAAATTACAAAGTAACAAGTTGTGCCAAATTGACAACTGCACTTAAAACAAATTCAAAGGAAATACTGTTAACTAATAAGAAAAAAAATTGTGTTTCTGACAATTAAATTATATTTTACTAGCTCAGCACAGGATCAAGACTGCTAAGTCATATTAACCAAACCACTATGTTCCAAAATCTGGCATAACAGTCGTACGTTATTTTTCGAGGGCAGTATGAACTATCGTATTTTTATTATAATGAGCATTAAGAGTTGCGCCTGAGTTCCAAAATGGGCTGAATATTTGATGGGCAGGCTCATATTTTACTCTCTTGGGCAGCAGACATATAAATCAAAGATATCTCGAGAAACGCTGCAGTCTTTTCGCTCGTCTCTTGTAATTGCCGCAAAAACACGGGCTGTGTGATTTTCGAAGACATTGGCAAATTTGAAATGCCTGAATCTCTAATATAAGACCTAACTTGATGATATAGTGCTTCGCAGTTCGTTGGTACTCGTACTTTGTAAATACGTCTTACTTTAATCATTGCCCGAACACGTAAATCGTAATGCAAAAATTTTATGGATATCCCTAAATTAGCACGTTAACTTTTCTACACGGATTTTACCCCGTTTAGCTATTTGTTTTAGATAACAGTTGAAGAACAATACATAGATATAGATGTTTTAGTTGGCTAAATGAGAATGTTATAGTTGGCTAAATCATTTTCGACAACAATTATAGAACAAACAAAATAAACATGAATGTTTTAGTTGGCAAAATATGAGGCACCGAACTTATTTCCTCTTACAAAATTTATCAATTAATATTAAAAAAATCTAACATTAATTAACTAAAAGGTAACCGTACAGTTAACACCGAACAACATGGTTATTGTTTTGATTTTTTTTGGTATTCATAAAGCAAACTAGCTTTTGCCTGCGACTTCACCCGCATGGATTTCGATTATAAATTCGAACCAGATTATCCCACAAAACTTCAACATCTCATCAGGCAAAACGATTTTTCTTACAAAACATATTAGGGGATTATTTTCGAAAAAAAAAACTTGTATTATTATTTATTTTCAAGAGTTTAATATCAAGTTTCAGGTTTTAATACAGACAGGAAAAATGATTTTCCTTACAAACTTTTGCACCCGGTCTCACTCTTTTAGGGGATAATTTTTGAAAAAACGCTGCTGTGTTTATTTTTGTATTGTTATGACAGTTTTCAGCTTGGTGGTTATTATAGCCTATATTGTTGACCACTACAATGATAAATCAAGAAAACTGCATCTGCATTTCATAGAAAAGACTTTAAGAAAGAACAAAGCTTTAAAAGATATTATTTATTTTAAAAAAATAGGCTTAGTTTAAGTTTTGTGTTAACCGTTATAAATATTGATAAAAATAAATTTTTAAACAAAATGGTAATAAGTGAAAAACCCCTTCAAAAGTATTAAATTTGATTTCATGAAAATTGAGAGCTAGTAAGAAAAAAATCAGAATAAATTCGGATTCAACACACAACTATACGTGGTAGCAGCTTATTAAATCTCTGCAAAATTTTCGGCTTGGGCGTTATTTTATCAACACCCCTTATTGCCTATATGTTGACTAGGGTCACTACGATGATAATAAATAAAACCGCACCTAAATCCGTTGCGTGGTTTTCGATTGGTTTCGAGGAACATACATACAGACAGACAAACAAATTCTATAAATGGTAGTTTTGACTTCAGTACATTGCTAATAATCCACTCATTCCATTTAAAATATATATTAAAAATATTCAATGTACAGACACGACTTTTTTACTACTTTATTATTCGTATACATATGGGGTGTGTGTGATTGCTAGTGAAATAAGCTGGGTTAAAGTTTGATAACTTGTATATTGAGTTGGGTAGACATAAAAAGGCGTACAATGTCGGGCCGTTGCCGGGAGCTGATTAGCGAAAACGTCTCAGAGATCTCAATGCGCGGACGCAGCACCGCGGTCGCTCGCGGGTGCGTCATAAATTTCCATTGATTGGATTAATCTGATTTGGATGTCAATTTTGCAAGCAAAGTAAAGGCTCTTTATAAGAGAATACAATCATGTTTCCTTTGAAAGTTTTTATGTATCGTGTTCTCGACGCACAATAACGAATATATTGTAACATTCAACGTCTGCCTCACTGTGCCATGAGAAATCTAAATATTTCTTTTTCCTGCTTGAGACAATCGTTAAAGAAACGAAGAAGATTTATTTATTCATCATTTAGTCTTATTAAAATTATGGATTTTAGTTTAAATAAGGTGAATAGTAAAATATTTATTATTATTATATATTTTTTATATTCTAAAGATATATGTTAAAATTAACTTTAAATTGTAGAAAGTTTAGTTTATGTATCTATTTTGCAAATTATGAAACAGAAGGAAATCCTTTAAAGATAAAGATATTTCGAAAAGGGGAGGTGGCCATGAGCTTGAAGACAGCAAATTTATTTGCTTAAAATCTATAAAAAGTATTATTTAATCAATAATTCAGAGCATAAACGTGATTTTTGGTCTTAGGAAGGGGAGGATCAGTCGAAGACCAAATTTCTTAAGAGGCTACCTGGCTCGGCGAGGAGCAGATGAAGACCAAAGAGGTTACACCAAAAAAGGTTGTATCTGGAGCAGGGTTGCCAGATACGTATACTTCATTTGATTCTCGTACCAAATCTGTAAAATTCTCGTAACCTTATTTTTGTTTCTAAAAATCCATCCATCCATCAGCCTGTTTCGTCCACTGCTGGACATAAGCCTTTCCAGGATTTCACCACTCTTGGCGGTCCCCCTGGAAGAAATGCCCATACTCACACACGCTGGGCAGGCGGGTTGGTGAGCGCGGTGCCGAAACCCTTGCACCAGTGACGCCGCTGCCCGTCACTAGTCTGTTTTAAGGCCTGGCAATTAGGGATGGATATACCGCCATCCATCGGTCCCAGGCAATGGTGGGCCGCCTGGTTTTGCCTGAGAGCTGTTCTCTTACTCTCCCCCGAATAACTTCGGGAGGATTTGCGAGTAAGATGGTGGTACCTCCACAGTCGAGCTCGGCATCAGCTCTACTACCTATAAAAATAAATTTACAATATTAACGTTAGTACATAAATGATAATTTTTCTTATAAAAGTACTGGCTCCTCATCCAATTAACGTGTTGGCGTAGCCGCTGAAGTTTGAAGCTGAAGCTGAAGTTGCTGACGTTCGCTTCGGTCTAAATGAAAAAAGAAGTATTTTTGAAATGTTTCGTAACTACCCCAGGATACATCGCAATTTCCCCTACGCTAAAAAAAATATGACTCCATGTTTCAAAATCTAAATTGAAGAAACCAGCAACATGTTTTAGACAAGAATAAATATTCAAAATAAATCATTTCATAGAGGTTATAGAGAAATAAACAATAATGTATGTAAATGAAAAACAATATGAATAAAAATATATAGGATGCTATACCTCTAGCCATTTAAAAAAAATATCGGAATTACCCCAATGCACCTTATATGTATGTATTTGTATGTAGTGTATTATATTTAAGTAATATAGGCTTGAAGTAAATTGTAATCTTTTTGCACAAATAACAAAATTTGAATTTTCCTAATACCATCAGTTGACTGGAAGAAATTTCTTTGAGGAATAAGTCCGCCCTTCCCTTCTGTTATTCTGTATTCTTTGTTTTTATTTTAATTTTCTGTGCATTAAAGTGTTCATTCATTCATATAGTCCAAGCTTCATATTCCTAGGTCCAGCCGTTTGGTCTGGGCTTTGATAGATCAGTCAGTCAGTGAGTCAGGGTATTATTGTATATAGATTCACTAGCCTTTCACCCGCACTTCCGCCCGGGTTTATTCAATCTCTACTCCGTTTACAGATTGAGCATTATTTTATCAACAGTACTATATCTTTACCAGGAGGATACGATGATTTAAAAAAACCCCGCTGAGTGGTTCTCGAGTTAAAACGGAAACATACAGGTAGACAAAAATTTAAAAAAAAATGTCTTGGCCTCAATAAAATACCAATAAAATTTCGCAAACATATCCAATGTGCAGACACGAATTTTTACTACTTTATTATTAATAAAGATAGATAATGAGACCTAAAACCCTGCAATCTAAACCTTCTTTCTTTGTGGCAAATTAATCTTCCTGTGTGAACTCCGAAAAGACAGAACTGCTCACTGAAGAGGTTGTACTAATTGCCTTAAATGTAATAAATATCGATTAAAGTAAATAACATTGGTCCGTCAAACACGTCAAACACATAGATTTGGTTAATTATTTTCAATTTATAAATATGAATATTGACAAGTATTTAAATATACTAACTCGGGGCAGAACAGAGTACGTGATTGCTTTTGTACTCGATTTTCTTTTTAAGAAAATAGTATAGGTAGTAAGAAACAAGCTTTACTTTTTCTTTAAAAATTTTATATCCGAATAAATGGGTTCTCAGAATTTGCTAAAGGAAAACGTCAAGCGCAAAACATATGCCATTTCGTATTCGATATAACGTTCTAGCATAAGATTAAAAGTTTAGATACAAGAATGATTTAAGTGTGAAATTTGTATCGTTTAAATACATATATGTATTAATAAAGCTAGATTATCATCATATTTTAGAATGTTTCCATAAACTTTACTATTAAATGTTGTTTTATTCATCCTGTTCTTGTAATGTTGTATAATAAGAGCACGCTTGTTTTGACTTTTAATGAACATTCTAAAATGTCAACTCAAGTAACTCTACAAAGGTCCGTTTAAAATTACCCAGACAGACATTGAAGCGTGATTAGCGTGAGAATTTGCTTTCCAAAATGTAAGTTTATGTTTATGTAACTATGCTATGTACATTTTGCTTATATTAAAAGTTGTTAGAAAGCAATAGCATAACAACCCAACGAACAAAAAAGCAACATACGGCTTTTGTACAGGTTTAAGAAGTATAGCGGTGTTTTAAGAGCTGTTGTATCATCTTAGAGCTCTATAAAAGCTTTTCGGCTTACGTCAAGTGTGACTGTACAATGAAGACTCGCCAAACAGTTAAAAGTAAAACCAACAGTAATCCCTCCCATTAAAAAGTCAGATGGCAGCTTTACTGTCAGTGCTAAGGATCAATGTGAGACTCTTGCCGATGCTTTTTATGAGAATATGAATCTCACTACTAGCTGGGACAGTGGTGATATTGAAAACGAAGTGAAAGCCTCAAGTGATTTATTCAGTGACTCTTCTGAGACAGAACTGAACAACCCTATGAGACTTAAGAAATTTCTAAGCATCTAAAAGACTTACGTAGACGTAATGCTCCCGGGTATATATAGGTACATAATTCACTCTTGAAAAACTTTTTTCAAAAGCTTTAAGTCTAGCCTACTTTCCAGGGCCGTAGAAGCACGCTTTTAAAAAACCTGGCAAAGATGAAACGATATCTACCAGCTACAGGCCTATTAGTTTGCTTCTGACGATTCGTAAACTATTTGAGTCAATTATATACACACGCTTTGCTTATGCCAGTAGGCATCTTCTTATTAATAAACAGTTTGGTTTCCGTGCTAATCATTGCACTACTCAGCAGTTGGCTAGAGTTGCTGAATATTATAGCGCATCATCTAAATTAAAAAAAATCTACCGGCATGTTCTTGTTAGACATAGAGAAAGCGTTCGATACAGTTTGACACAAAGGGCTGTTACACAAGCTCATCAAATGCAAAATTCCACTTTCTCTTGTAGGGTCATATTTAAACTTAGCTTAGTGTACATATTGACGATATTAACTTATCGAATAGATCGATACCTGCTGGCGTTCCACAAAGATCAATTCTTGGTCCGTATTTGTTTATTCTGTACTTAAATGATATACCCAAGCAACCGCAAAATTTGCTAATGATACCTTGTCAGGCCCTGCATTACGTATGCTGCACCTGTATGGAGTAGTACTTGCCAAACCAATTACAATAACCTTCAAGTTTTACAAAATAGGCCAATAAAAATATCATTCAATACTCCCTCCCTACAAACGAAACCTTCATAGAGACATAAATTATCCCACCTTACAAGAATTTATACTAAAGATGACCCGAAAATCTTATATAGAAAAAATCTACACCATGCCATTCGCCTGGTTTCCACTATAGGAAGAACAAGAAAAAAAGATTTACCTGATAGATACGTGTTGTTGGGAAGCTAGTGATCGAACAGCACGATCTTACCCACATGTTGTTAGTTTGCTACTAAGCATTTAGTTTGTTTAGTAAAAATGATGATGAAATGTTTTGTAAATCCAAAAAATATTTTTGCTCTCCGCAAAATTCAAATTGTGTTTTTAGTTACTTAGTAACATTTCTATTAAAATAAGTTTTTTGTATGGCCAAAAGTGTGGTTAAATAGTACATTACGATACGAGAGCGATGAAACGTTTTCTGACGAGTGTGAGTTTGCGGCACGAGCCGAAGGTGAGTGCTGCAATCACACGAGTCGAGAAAAAGTTTCTCGCACGTGTTTCGTATAATATTTTATAGCACAAGTGCGGAAAATGCCGACTTTACGCAAGCGCAGCATGCGTAAAGCGGCCATTTTACGCACGGTGTGCAATAAAACAATTAATGCACAAATTGCTTTCCGATGACAAATGAGTTTTCATTGAAAAATTACAATAATGGTTTTACCAGTTAGTCCCAAAACTTAAATTTAGTTTTGTGAAGGTGAGTTTAGCCTGGCCAAAACAGTTTTCTACATACTAATGTTAAAACTGACAACCTATTTAAGTACTAGATGTCAAGTTTATATCTACCATACATTTTTATTGAAATAAATAATATTTGAAACTCAACTGAACTGTACAAAAGCCGTATATTGGTAACTTGTACCTCATTCTGAAAGCCTCTATAAAAGCTGATTGTACAACCATCCTACCACCAATTAAGATCTTAAGGTGTAGAAATGAACTTATGGTAGCCTTTGGCCACGTTGATGGTCTATAAGATGCTGTTGTAACACTTAATGGGGTATAAAAGAATTGCAATAATGCTTTAGTTCTATAGTTGAGTTAGTGTGAACCACTGAAGAGCAAAGTAAAACCGGTGTTATAAATAGCCATTCTACAGCCATAGGCTTCATTGTGTTGTAATTTAGACCCGCTCAAACACAATCTGGTGTACAAAGGTGCTTATTTCGATTGTTGTACAAGCTTTAGGAAGAATTTCTAATCTTAAAGCACTCCTTGTCGTATTATTTTGAAGGTTATAAATTCTGAATATAAAAACTGATTATTTAGTACGGGTTACTGTTGATAAACGTAACACCTCTTGCAAATTTTAAAAGTTGTTGAAATTTTTCAGTTTCTTGGACTGCGTAAGCAAACGAGAAAAAATATATGGCCACGAAAAATATTTTTTTGTAGTAAACTTAACTTATAATTACATCTTAGGAAAACCTTTGTTAACGGAACCCCAAAATTCAATCATCCGATTGGAGTTCCTAAAACAAAAACCGTATAGGTAAAACATAGCACTTTAGGATCTATAAGCTATCAGAATGTTACCTACAGTATCTAATAACGGCACTCCACCACCCTTGTACCACCTCGAGTAGAATGTTGGGTTTTTCAAAGACTCTTACACCCCTACTTATAAACGTGGAATAAAAGTTGTGACGAGGATTATCCTAGGAATAAGCAAAATGTTTACTTATAAACTAGGAATAACTTAAACCTAGCATAACGTCGGCGTAACAGTCCTTTGTACCGCTATTCAAACCCCAACCCTTGTTTAAGTTCGGAATAACGTAGTGCGGTGTGCGTGATTTTGTGTTTGATGTATTTCCGAATTTAATAAAAATGGCTCGGGCAGTTGAGGTAGTGGAGGAAATTGATTACCCGGCGAACCTCATCAATGACATGCAAAACGTAAGAAAGGTGAAAAAGTTCAAAAGAAGAGAGGACCCATTCGAATTGTACAGCGATGAAGAATTTCGATTAAAATATCGTTTTTCCAAAACAGGTGTTATGTTTTTGGGTCAACTGATGGGTAGTTCTTGAAGTTCTTTGATTATGGACAAACGCAGGAGTAGTTTATCTTCTACTCTCCAGATCTTGATAGCTCCAAGATATTGGGGCCGTAATCAAGGAAGAATGCTAAAACATAATTAAATATGCCTATTCCATAGCTACCTTTCTTACTAATTAATTGCTTCAGCTACTAGTACACACAACAAAATAAGGGATGTAAATTTTCTTTCAACTCGATACCTACATAAAATGGTTATGAATTGTGATATTTTAGATACAAGATGATGCGGCAGATATTCATGGGCTTAGTCAGCAATCAGTCACAAAAGTATGCAGACGAGTAGCGAGGGCACTATTGAAGAAAAGGTTTCATTATATTAAAATGTCTCTTCTCTCAATGACCAAGTCAAGGCTATGCGAAAGTTTGAGGCAATAGCTGGATTTAAAACAGTTGTTTGTGCCATAAACAAATAAAATACCCAAAGGAATGGGGCCTAGTCCAAATTTCTTTTTTTTACTCCCTCTTGTCTATGGATTTTGAATGAATGAGTAATGTGAGTGACGTAACGATGGAATAGTTAGGTCGAAGTTATTCCGAGTTTATTTGTAATAAAATATTCTCTCCCTATTCTGACGTTGTACTCAGCATAACTATTCTTGGTATAAGTGTGTTTTAAGGATGGTTAAGTACATTTTTATTAGTAGGGGTGTTAGTGTTTAAAAAGGGGTAGTATACGGCTGAAGCTCTTGTATCGAAGACGCCATAGATCGAATGAATAGGTTATATATTTTTCAAACTTTCTTTCCGTATTTTCTCTCATAACACCTCAACAAAGCACTCAAATATCCTACTTTTAGCAGCAGCTACTTTTGCTTTTATAATTTGTATTCTCTGTTAAAATTTCAAATATTATTAGAGTCAAAACTAATATACATTTTAACAGCAAACGCTGCATTGCATAACAATAAAGCTTTCTGGGCATGTTATTCTTGATATTAAACAAAATATGTCTTAGCTTAATTATTATTGACATATCACGCAAGCAAATGATACAAGCAAACGACATGACACTTTCAATAAAATTGAAATAAAACACAACTACACCACCAGAAACGATCCACAGTGGTGGTACGAACAGGTAAAATACGGTAAAAGCGCTTGTACTGGTCCACGTAGATCCTTAATAGCGCCTAAGTATTACTATAACTCAATACTACCACCGTTCAAGCGCTCTTACCGCAATTGTAGTATTGTAGAGCAATTATTGGCGCTACAGTTGAGTTATTAATTGAGTTATTTAACGATGTAAGAATTAGCTATACAGCTTTTGTAACACCAACTGCTGTTGTTTGGGAACACTCTGTAAATTACCAAGTAAGTTTCTCATGGTGCCTAAACTTAATAAAAGAAAAAAACAGCTAAAGAATATTTCTTAAATACATATCCTTATATGACTTTCGTTTATGTAGCCAAATTCATACTGGAGACTCGGTGAATTGTCAGGACCACGGTTCAATGACCCTGTTTGTTAAATACGAAAAATCTTTTTTTTTGCTACTCAACGCCGGTTCCAAAAAAATCCTCGACTCAATTAGTATAGGAAGTCTAATTTTCATTTTGCATATTTTACAGAAAGGGTCATTGGACCTTGGTCTTGTCCACTAACCGTATCTCCAGTATGAATCTGTTTACATAAGCGAAAGTCATCTCATGTACATATATCGTCACGACATGAATTCCCGAGGTGTCAGAGGTGTTTCCAAGTGTGGACTGTAAAATGCAAGTCATAGTACACACGTTTCACTGACGATTATTACGTCCCAAACGATCAACCCTTTAAATGGATTTGAGCTATTCTGTGCCACGATCTTTCCTGCTCTCTACTTTGTTAGTGATAATGAGAACTCAATATTATGATGGCTTAGATTTTTCACACAGTCGATAAATACACAAAAAGTCGCATTAATCGTATGGATTGGATAATCCAATATCAAGTACCCTTACAAATCCTTGAAACTAATGACGACGACGCAGGCACACCAAACTATATCTTTGTACAGTGGAGCCCACATCAAGCTATACACATTGAGTATAAGCTGACCTCTCATTCTACGGGAAGCCTATACAATGAGAGGTCAGCTTATACTGAAAGTGTTTAGCTTGATGTGGGCTCCACTGTACATATTAGTTCGTGACAAGACAAAAACCAACAGAAACCTATGAATCTTATTGGTTATTTATTGTAACAACTCTCTATGACCGATCCAGCCGATCGAAGGGCCACAGTTACGAATAATAATATGATCGAATTATGCAACCTAGAGACCAGTCCTATAATTCATTATAAGATTTATAGTAACATAGTGAGGTCTGGTGCCCTCGCAAACGAGCATATTTCCCACATCAATTTTGATTGCAATATTTGCAATGTCATACCAAGCGATGACATTTGAGGTCCCCGCTTTGGATGCAATTAACCGATCCCGGCTAGATTACTGTTTCATATATAAACTAGCCTTTACCCGCAGCTCCGCCTATGTTTATTCAATCTCTGCCCCGTTTTCGGCTTGGGCGTTATTTTATAAGCACCCCTTATACTACGACGTATATAAATTAAATGTGATAGACTACATGCGACACGTAGACAGAGATATAATTTTTTCCTCATGACATAAATTCCCTTCTTTGTTGTATTTTTTGTCTCTTTACTTAATTCAAGTATTTGTACTTTTGTAAAGGTAAAATTTATTTGAAAAAAGGGAAAACATGATCTTGGTAAGTTTCTTGCCATTCTTCTCTGCAAGACTAACTAATAAAATGGCGGAGTAAGGCATAATATTTATCTTTGTTGTATTACATGTATTATACAGGGTGTAAATGCAAAGTTAAGAATCCCTTTAGGGTATGAAAGTATACACGATTCAGATGTCATTACGAGAAAAAAAAATATACCTTGAATTTTCACCAAAAATCCCATCATTTTTCTAAGCTATGGCTACGCAGCTCACCGGCCACCCCACACACCTAATTGCACCCCGCAACCCGCACCTCTCTTCCGAGTGGCCAGCGACTAGTGAGGGTGTCCACGCGATTAGTATTATTTTGAGTAAAGAATATCGTCTTATTGTGAGGTACTGGTACTTTAGTTAGACATCCCTGTATTTAAAATAATATCTTTACCGATCATACTAACACACCCTAAAAGGATTCTTGCCTTTGCTTTTACACCCGGTATAGTGTAAGAAATGCTAAGTCGTAGTGCTAAGTCTCACTAGATGTTGTGATGTATAAGTTGTGTTTTTCTGTTATTGGATGCCCACTGTGGCTTGCTCTGTATATCTTGTTTTTGTAAATGTAAAGTGTGTATCTGTTGAAAAACCTAAATAAATAAATAAATTATTTAAGTACTCCAAAATTTTAATTTTTTTATAAATTCAAGTGAACCAAACTTTTATTGTTATTTAATTGTTTTTTTTTCTATATTATTTTCAGTAAAATAACTTATAATGTATTAATACGTATATATAATTTACCAATATTACATAAATAAATACATTTCATTTATTTTCCTTTCAGTCCGTATAAAAAAGGCCATCATCCGGCTATACGCATAATCACGCGTAGTCTCTTCACGCGTAAACAAATCTTCGACATTGTATCTGCACCAACGGCCCGCTTTAACTCTATTTATTCAAAGGAACATTGTCGAGCGAAACGTACGATTATTGTACTGTTTTCTTATGGATTGTGTTACGAAAATATATAACTCTCGCCTGCGTTAAAGAGAGTTTACTATCACAGGTTACATACGCGCGGTACTACAATTTAAAGAGTCCATACACAGATCAGCTTTTTAGTTTTTTTTAATGAGTATTTTATTTTCATTTTCTTTTTTTTTCCTTAGTTTTTCTACGAGCGAGAGGATTTATTTATTTGGCTATTTAAATAATAGAATTAGTAATAAACAAGAGATTTCATTAAGGCGAGGTTATCTAGAGAAATCTGTCCTGCTCCAACGCTTTCATTTTTCATATGTTTATCCTACTATTTAATATGACGACCGTTTTATATCACATTTTGTATTTAAGTATAACTTTTATTGTCCAAAACTTAATAAAGCTCAAATGAAATGATATTTAGATCATAGCTTAGACCTATCTTTGCGATTTAATTGGATCAAGCAAAATGTAAGTAATCGTGTTTCAAATGGCCGAAATTTTAAGGTCAAAGAGTGAAATATGACATATATTTCTTACAAAATTTAATCATCGCTATTTATTGGTTTAAAATACATTTGAAAAGAGACAAAATGGGATAACTCCCCCTTAAACGAAATCGCCGTATTCCGCAACTGAGTCACAAGACACAACTCATAAACGAAGGAATTTATTGGAATATATTTCGGTGTGTTTCACCTTTGAATAAAATATTAGTCCTGTAAGGATAAGTTTTCTTTGTTATAATGATATTGGACAACATTCCTTAGTCACAATTATGCAAAAAGCAGGACATCGGTCGTCGGCGGCCGTCCTTTGACGAACGTTCATTACAAATATTTTATACCTATAAGTCAATATTAATGTGACTGATTTATTATATACTTTGCTTCACTGACTGACGAGGTTTTTATTCAAAAGCAGACCTAATGGTGATGATGTGACCTTATTTTATTCTATTTATATATGTATATTACCTATAATCATACCATATTTCTTAGTGATTTACCTGGTTGTCGGATGTTGGTACTGAATCCCATCATGTTTAAATCACGAAGTGTTATTTTTCCGTATGAATATGATGAAAGCTGCATTAAAGGTTTCTGTACTTAGTATTTATTTAATTAAAACGCATTTCCACAACAAAAACGTAATTTCAGCATAACTTTATCACGTTGATCACTCGTTCTGAAATGAAACAACATTTGTTTGATTCAGTTATTGGCACTTCTATAGAAAGCATTTCCGTTCGGTAAACGAGACCCAATGAATGCGTCATTCGTTTGAACAGTGGTTGAATTAGGCGGCGATGCGGGCGTCTTTACACTCTTAAATTGGCAAAAAACCGAGACAAGCTTCCACTGACACCCATCCAGGAGGCATCGCCGAAACAGGTGTTATCATAAACATACATTTTGCGATAAAAACAAAATGATTTTCATGAGTGGCCTGTGGCAGTAGGCGCGAACTGGCCTTCCTGCCGACACAATGGCAATTTCATAGTTTTTTTGGTACGTTGTCGGCGTAAAGGCTGAGGATATTAAATTTAGTAAGCGGAGAGGTGTCTGAAATCTCACGAGGACGTGCGATCCGCCACACATATTTCCATCCACACAAAAAGCGGAACTATAGCCATAAATATGTCCAAATAAACGTTAGCTGCCGGCGAGATTGAATAAAGGATCCGTAGAGCTTCGTCTGTCGAATAGCGGTTTATTAATTGCATGGAAATCGATACTAACTATATTAATATTGAAATTCAATGTCTAAATGTATTATCGATACTTTGATATTCATCCAATAGTGATTCTTGGCCCGCATCGAGATTATAGCCATAAGCAAAGAGAGACAGCAGGCTAATAAAATTATGTTGAGATTTAATGTGAGTAGTCTTCGAAAAAAACAGGACATTACTCGGCCTAAACAGTTTTCTAACTGGTTTTCCTTACCATATATTTTCCAAGCACCTATTTCATCAATTGCTTACAGTTTTTTTTGCAACATTTTGAAGTCAACTAGGGTACATTGTATGCACTAACAATCGGCGGCGAGCTCGGCTGGCGAGGCGTTGCGATGACAGTCGCAGCCGCGGGCGATAATATGTGTACATATGTAAGATTAACTCGCAAAAATAAACGACCAGTTCACACTACATGGATTCAAGAACAAGTTTTTCCATAACACAAAAGACGACACTGAATAGTTATAGCTGCTTCGCGGCCTCGCAGCATAATCCAATAAAACAATTCACGGAATGTACCGACAGAAAAATCTCGTGTTTTGCTTTTCTCAGATTTCCGTAAGATTTATTTTTGACTGTTTGAGAAATTATAAGAATACTGAAAAACATATACAACTTTAACCAGTACTTTATCCTATAATTTGAAAGTTATACTTATTGGCCTAATGTAAATTAAGGTTGTTAAAGTAACAGAAGTGAGATACATAGGTGTTAACAAAGAAAAAGATACTGTTGCAAACTAACATCAGTTGAAAAAAATACAATATATCGTTACGACATAAATGCCCGAGGGGGAGTCAAAGGTGATTCCGTGTATGGACTGTTACGTATAAGTGAATCAGTTGAAAGACAGGCAAAAGTTATATTTCACAGACAAGGCATTTGCTACATTTATACAAAAACTGTTATTTTGCTGATTATTTTGCTATCTGTACGTTTGAAATTGGCGACTGAATCTCAAAATATATGAATTTGATTCAATGGAAAGGGCAAGCGGCTTCTCTTTCTGTTATTCCAAAGGGCTGCCACCGGGGCATTCGTGGCTACACTTTTTATTTATTTTTAATATTATGGCGGGCTTATGCGCGGCATGCCGAAATATTCCCTCATATTTTGTAACAAAAGTTTATGCTTGATAAATATTAATAAGGTGACATGCGCAAACTTGAAGCACAGTTATAATGTAAACGTTTCTTACACATTCTTGTATGTTACGGTTTAACAGTAGGTAGGTATAAAGTATTTTCGTGAAAGGCGCGGAAATTCGCGAGAAGTGAATGCATAGCCCTGAATGATCCATTATGCAAGTGGTCGACAACACGTGTACTCGCTGCCAGCTACCTGAGCAGGCGCAACTTCTGCGACACCTTCCACCATAATTGTCACAATATCAAACCGTGTATTATATCACGGTATTACGCTTTTCAACGCGCCGCCGCGCAGCGACCGTGATAGCGCGCGAGAAATCCTGTGAATAATAATACCTCTATATTTTGTTTTCACATATAGAACGTAACCCGAGAAGATTTTAAGGTTTGACTTTACCTTTATATTCGTAACTAAGCTCCACCTTGTTAAAATTTGAAGTCCGCTTTCGACAGCTTGTCTTGATTTATTTTCACATTTCTGTTTTATTTTCATTCACACGGCTCAGGGATTTCTACGTTTTCCTTTTGTCAGACATAGGTTTCTATTGTACGATCTGTCATTGTTATGCCACCATCTCGATGCGACACCGAATATTTCTAAAAACACCTCTGATTGGCGGCGTTGGCAAAAAGCCTTCAAGAAAGAAGGGCATAGTACATATTTTTATGTAGACCACGTTCTCCATTGAATGAAATACACTGCTATTCGCATACCTAATTTAATACTTGAAATAACAATTTCGATGTTACTTGACAGTGACGAGTCTTACAACTTTGTGTATTTCAAGTGAAATGAAGGAGCTAAAGAAACGGACAATTAGCGAGCACAAATTAACGCTTACATGCGTTGAGGTATTTTCACGGTTGTTCCTTGAATAAAGACGGGTTTCCATGGAAGTGTCGTAGCCAAGTAGAGATTCCGTAGAGTGGAGGTGCTCGATGTTGCCTGGCTGGTTAATTGCGCGTACGCAGCGCACGTACAGACGCTGACATGTCACAAGACGGCTGCCACCGGCAGCGGCGATCCCTCAACGAATTCCGATCGGGAAGAGCGAAAAAGACACGAGCCGAGCATGTGCGGACAAAAACAATACGTGGCCAGTGCAGCGCCGCGGGAGGTGGTCGGAGTCGACTCCTTGCCGCATCCGAGCTAATGTGCGCCCAGCTGAATCACTTGATTAAAACGTCCATACGAGCTACGCAACGCATACTAGTTCCACTTGTCTACTGCCTCTAGGACCCATTCATCAACGGGAAAATTACCCATTATCACTTTTTCTACGGAAACCGGTGTGGCGATTGCGGATAATTTAGAAAGTCATCACAGTTAGAGTAGACTAAAACATTTTTAAGATGATTGTACAAAAGTATTCGCAGAAATACTCTAGTTCTCAGTATCAATAAGTTTGAGGAACAGGAGCGGAGTCGGTCTGCGCGCGCGCCGCGACACGCAAAAACAAAGCTGTCTGGTGGCTGCGGCTGCTCCCCAGCCTCCCCGACCCGCCTATATCACGTCAGGATCGAACCTCAAACTCTTCAAGCTCACCCAACTTACTAAGGAAAAACTTTTAAAATGCTTATTATATTAAAATGTAATGTAATGATGATTGGTTTTTTGTATAATAATTGCACTCTAAGCGACGACGATGTGGACGACGACGCACGCATGCGCGCACAGGCGCACACCTCGCTGGAATACAAACAGGTAGAGAACTGGTGACATTACCATAGTGATTGTTGCTTGTACTAATATGATTGAGGAATAGTCAGTTTCGCCTGATGAATTAAACAAATTGAGGCGTAAAAGAGGATTATACAGTAAGATGAAGGAATCCGATAGTCTTATGCTGGTAAAGTATGGAGAGAGCAGGTATGAGGAGGCACGGCGTGGGCAATGGGCATGCTTGTCATACCAATGCCGCGGTATAACGGATCGACCCGATTATTCCTGTCCATTTCACGACTGTTTAATAGCAATGTTAAACTCAGCAAAAGCAAACACACTCGCCTTGTTTATCGAATATTTTACGATCTTCCACGGATACATTTTAAAATGTTACGCTTTGTGGCTGAAAGATTGTTTGAACCGCCCCGTGTTGTTATTACTAACTCAACTATTTCAGTTTATCATTCTGATTTACTTGCAAACCTTCGTTTTCTTGCCAGCGTTAATAGATGAATAATATTTGCCGTGGAAACATCTGGGTGAACTATTCCAGTCAGTATATTTATTTTCCTCAGGTGAGATAGTGAAATAACTCAACTTGTCTTCAATGTTTCTTAATCGTTCACTGAATAGGAATGTATATTAGATTATCATTTTTATTGTCATCGGTTTTAAATGACAAGCTTCAATCAGCTACTCGTTTGATGCGACTAGAGGTTTTGTTGGAATAATTTGTATAAATTAGAAACCGATCGTCGGTGAACTAATGCGCTTTTTGTGTTAATACGTTGGCCGCCGTCGCCGCTTCCGTTCAGGTGACAACAGGTAGTTTTCGTTGTTCTAACTTTGAACGGGTGACCTCAGTTTGAACATTTTATTAGAGTCAAGTATAATATTAGATCAACTACTCTGGCACTACATACTATCTTATGTATTCACAATGAGCATACATTACTTGTAGTATCAACTACTATCCCACAAATTCATTATTTATTTCCTGACTGGCCTTTATGGTATTTTCAAATAAATTAGTTATAACTAGATCTCAATAACCATGTTTACATAAGTGGAATCAATAACAGTCTTGTAATCGGTGTCGTTGATTGCACTGATGTAAGCAATGTTATTCAGGAAATCAATAATAAATTTGTGTGATAGTACAAGTGATTTTCTGTTCATTATATATTCCAAGTTCAACTATATTCCAACAACCAACAGTATCAACATTATATACTCATGTTAAGATTAATTTTTTTACATAAATTCACCTTTAGGCTTGCCTTCAAGGGCATTCCCTTGCAACAACATGCAAGACCTAGGTATCCTAACCGTATGGAATTAAGATTTACGAATTAATTAAAAGGAGTTTTGGGTTATGCTACTCTTCGTAGTTCTGCACTCATTTTTTTATAGTAATAGCTAAGCAAATTATGTAATTAAATCAATAAATATTAAAGATTTTAAATAATTGTGAAATGGTTGCCTTTTTTAATATTTACAATTGATTTTATTTCTGGTAAATATTTTTCATTGTTTTATGAGTTATTAAAAATTACAAAAATATACACTTTATAGATTAAACACAGCTACTAGAGCTTACTAATTAAATAGTACTTTTACCTTGTTACATTTTATGTAGGTATTATACTAAGATAGAAATTAAGACTCTTAAATGTTTTTTTATTATGTGCGGATTCTGATTTATTGAATTAACATTGGACTTGGTAGTTCATTTAATATTTATTATGGATTCCATAAGAATTTTATTATACGGGATGTTATAACCACGACAGTTTAAAAAATCATGCATCCAACGATGACATAATGCTCATTTTTAATTGGGCCATTATCATACACTTAACTCAACATACAAGGTGACTTTCGTTTGGACATCCAAATTCATACTGGAGACTCGGTAAGTGGTCAGGACAAAAGTTTGCGAAATACGAAAAATATTTTTTTGTGCCTCTGTACTTGTTAAAGAACAACCTCGGCTCCATTTGCATAGGAAATCTAAATGTTATTTTACGTATTTAAAGAAAGGGTAATGGTACCTTGGTCCTGACCACTTACCGAGTCTCCAGTAAGGATTTGACTATTTAAAAGAAAGTCACCTTATATAGTTAACGAACACTTTTGTCGCTAATGTCTTCCCTACCGTTAACTATTTATGATGCCACCAGCACTACCTGCCCAGATATTATCAACAAATTAATCGCCCCTCCGAACACTGTTTGTCACTCAACAATAATTTAAATACAACGCATATCGATGCTTTGTCGTAGTGTCTGTCATGCTCCTATACCCTCAAAGTTAATAGTCAAACAGATATGAATACACATTTGTATTCTACCCTCATATTATGTTTATGTTTGTTTTGTAATAATTCGTTGAGAAAGAGGGTTTTATTGCTTTCAATGTCCTCTGGACGAATTAAAATGAATTGTTTATTACCGATTCCTGATAGTCACAGGATGTAAGGGCTATGAATTATGTCAAAATAGTTTGTACAATCGCCGATTAGCACTTTTGGAGACACAAATAAATTACAAAAATAAATTATAATAAATTGTAAGTGTATTATACAATGTTTTAAGGTGTAATGTATAATTATTATTGGTATTCACGTGAAAATACTGAACAAATTTCGTTATAAGAACTTATACTTATACTTGTAAGAAAAAAACTAGTTTTCTAAGCAAACTGACCGTAAATTCAAAAATTTCCTGATAATCACGAGTTCCGATTTTATGTAAGAAAAGTTGTGCAGTATGATCAAGTGACTTTTATTTATGCAGCCAAACTCATATCGGAGACTTGGTAAGTCATCAGTAACACGGATCGATAACACTTTTTGCTAATTTTGCAAAATAAAATCTTGACGTCCCATAGTAATTGACTCGGGGCTGGGCTTGCGTTTGTAACGAACACAAAAAGAATAATTTACGAATTTCACAAAAAGGGTCATCGAACCTTGTTACTGAGCACTTACCGAGTCTTCAGTAAGAATTTGGCTGGATAAATTAAAGTCACCTTATATAATATTATTAATATAAACTATAATATACTGTTAGCGATATGATCAAAAACTCACTTTCTGTAATATTTTATGTTCTTACAAAATTTACAATCAACAGAAGAAAGGATATTTAAAACACGAGTAATATGAGTCACGTTTAAATTGAGTGTTATTTAGCAACATATAAATTGGTATTCAGTTTCGATTGTTATGCAAAGTATACAACGAAAACATTATTAACATTAGTCAGTCTTTTGTTGTGCAATTTGAACAACAATAATATCATCATCTCATGAAAAATGTATAATTTTATATTGCACCTATTGTCCTAAAGGTATAATTATTATCAAGCATAAATTAGGGACACGCTGATTAAACTCCTATATGAATTATTTACAAAAGTATCCCGGAAACGAACAAATGACGCCTGCGCATTTTATACCACAGCTTTTGTTATTTTGTGGAAAATTATTAAAAAATATGCAAATCAATCGCACAACACAGGATGTGCCCTTTATATTTATTTTTTGTAATCTATTGTCGATGTATTTGCATGTGAATAATTCTGTATCCGCGATTCCGCGAACATAAAATAATGTGCATCGTATTGTCATAAATTGACCCAATAAAATTATACAGATTTAGTGATAGAGCTTCCGCTTTGAGTTCATTTTATAATTTGCATCTAAATTGACCAGTTTTATAGATGTTACATTCGAATTAAATTGTTCCGTTCTCGTAAAAAGCATTAAAGCACCGCCATATTTAGTTTTGCTACCAGACGACAGATGGCGCTACCTATATCTTACTTTACTACTGAGTTTGCTGAATTCGGATAGCAAAAATCAAGCAAGATAAACAGTATCTCCTTACTTTGAATCGCAAATGAGTCTCTTCTTATTTGATTCTATACCAATATCATTTATAAATGAAAAATTATACACATCTAGCCGGAACACTCCATTTTAGGTGAAAATGCTAAGATAAGTTTTCTAAATTGAAAACTCAATTATCTCCAGCTCCAGCAAAAGTGAATTAGAAGCAGTGTCCACCGGCCGTCGGGCGGTGCGGCGGCGGCGGCGGCGGCGGCGCGGCGGTGGCATCGCGTAGTGCAAGAAAAGGCGCGAGGTCACGTGCGTCGTGCGAGGCGGCAGTGCAAGCTGCAAGGCTGCAACTGCACGCCCCTTGCCCGCCCACCGCCCACTCCCCGCCTCACCTCCCCGCTGGCGCCCTTGCCTGCCATCGACCTCACTTCACTTGTTTTGATGTAAGGCATCCGAGCTGCTATGCAAAAGTCATGTGTGGATGTGAATTGTTTTGAGTTAGGAATAAAGGGGAGACAGTAGGTTTTGCTTAAGATTGTTACGTTGTGTTCATTGAAAATTAGAACTTACTGTAACTGTCGAATAAAATTCTGATTAAAAAAAAAAGTTCATTATAGAAATGCTAGGAAAAGATGAAACACTTTTCACTTACTGAAAAGTGCCTTAAATTTAATTATTAACGTTGGTATTTGGTACATAGCAAACAACTTCTGAAAAACACGGTCATAATCATGTAATTTTACTATTAACACACTTCTCTGATTTGTTAAAAAATGTCGACTGAAAGAGGTCATGGTCAGATGTAGCATGTAGCGAGAAAAACTGCGTCCAAGTTCATACGTAGCGCGTATAGATGGCGCTACGTAGAATTAACAAATTATCGCAACGATCTCTATAAATACAACAGACTGCTTGTCCAATAATCTGTAGTGACATAAAAATCAGTCCACTTTAATGGCACACCAAGTTTTCATCAGGTATGTTTTTATGATCTCATCGTTTTAAAAGACGTTGACTCTAGTTCAGCTATAAAAACGATTTTACAGTTTTAGGTTTTGGAAATAAGAAGATTAATGGAAATGCTCACGTAGGTTGATTATTCAAGTTTATCTTAATTTTTTGGGGTATTTGAAGCATGCAGAATTGTATTCGTGATGTTTGGTTAAAGCACGAGTCGACCCGGCACGCTTTCTGTTTGTTTTTACCGCCATTCTAGAAGAAAATCTGAAATTCGGTTAAACGTGATTTGAAAAGAAACGTACGGTTTTAAAATTGTTACAAGCATTGTATTTTAAAATTAGAACAAATTTCGCCCATGAATAGTACCAGCATACTGGGATTCAACAACCTAAAACTGAAAAAGACATAGGTACCTATAGATATTCCATCTCACGAAGTCCATTTGGCTATGATTGTAATTGTAATTGAGCGGGCACATGCCCATTTTTGAACAAGCGAGCAAAGCGAGCGAAGTTCTCCGAGTCTACTGGAATAATCCGGCGTTTGTATGTACGTATGTATGTCTATATGTATGTATGTATGAATGTTTGATCGACGATAACTCGAGTATCGTTGATCTGAATGTCATGAAATTTGGCAGGCGAGTAAATAAAGCAAAAAGAAAGTTCGGACATGAGCCAAATCGGTCAAGAGCGAATCGGGCGAGCGCGAGTTCACAGTTCGGGGCGAACTACTAGCGTAGTGTGCGTGAGCTCGGGAACCTCGAAAGCGCTACACAAAACGCGCTCACGCTTATCTTAGAGTAATATTCTAAGGCGCTTATCTATACATGTCACTACTACAACTATAGCTAAACGGACTTTGTAAGATAGAATATCTATTTAGTTTATTTAAGTTTTGTTTATAACAAATAGATAGAATATCTGTACCTACATAAGAAATACTTTTCGTATTCATTTATTTTATTATACATTACAGTTTATCCAATTCGTTATACATATACAATTCTATTACTAGTAGTTCGCCCCGAACTGTGAACTTACGCTCGCCCGATTCGCGCTTGACCGATTTGGCTCATGTTTAAACATAAAAAAATTCTTGCCTCATTTAATCGCCTGCCAAATTTTATGACATTCCGATCAACGATACTCGAGTTATCATCGAACAAACATTCATTCATTCGCACATACAAACGCCGGATTGTTCCAGTAGACTCTGAGAACTTCGCTCGCTCGTTTTACAATTCTTATAGAATTTTGCGTCTACGACTATAAACGTGTCATATTTCTCATTACCCACAATTAATTCACTTAACTACATATATAAAGCATCAGGTAGATAATTAATTAATTTGTTCACTGGCTAACAACACATATTTCTGTGCACACATTATGCCTGTTCGTGCACATGTACTGTCAAGTCGTCTGCAACTTAAGCTCACTACTTGTCAGCAATTTTAACGGTTATGGACGCCCCAATAAGAGTTGTCAATAGATAGCCTGCCATGCTGGCATACATATGTAAAGCAACACTATAGTATGCCACACGTGCATTGGGGCCAGGATACTGTTATTCCAAGTCATGAAGAATGCATCGGCTGGCTTCATTAATTAAAACGATAGTTTGCAATTCATTCTTCTGTGCCGTATACACTGTAGGCTTTAAGGCGCAATATGTCCATCGCACAAAGAAAGAGATAAATATATCTGAAAAAGTGAGCGGCCTAGTAGTGCAGCGAATTAAGAAAAAGTTGGATATTGCTGTTTTTTTAGTGAATAATATTTTATATACAGGAGTTTTAACAAAAACGCGTCTTTATATATTTAATTGAATTAGTTTAATTTTTGACAGACTAGAGTTTTGAACTGAAATAACAGCCTTCACTTTGTAATTTTTTTCGATGCAGCGAATTTTACTCTATCACGTTTTGGGCTCTGTTATCATCTGGGAAAAGGCCTATCTATAAAACCCTATCTATTGTAGTATCTTAAGAGAATAGGTCGCAATTGCATTTATCACTGTTACTCTACGCGAAAAGAGCCGCAGTCTCGCACGGGACGAATTCTGGATAAATGTCAAAATGGCGACTTTTATCACGAATTTTATTATTAATAAAGAAACTAAAGGCTGTTCGTTTCAGAGTTTAAATTTGTACAGATTTTAATCGATAAATAATATATATAAGATTTTTCTCAAATAATCTTAAAACTCGACATGATGACATTTTTAGAGTCATCTTTGGTTTTTTATTATTCAATATTGGAATGATGTCTGAAGATTCTGTTTCGACAAGAGTGGGCAGAAGCCTAATTTTTTATATTTCTATTGTTTCTGGATTCTTCAAACAAGGAAGAATAAATTATGGTTGTTCGGAGACTATCCTCATAAGAAACAGTCTTAGAATACATATTTTTCATATAGCCCATGCAACCAGAAGTCATATTTAATATGAATTTGTATCAATCAAATTTAATATGAATTTTTTGATAAAAAATCATATTGAAAAATGGTACATGATATTATGACTGTTAGAAGGAAATTTTATTAATTAAACTTTTGTTTTCCTTCACTGTTGGACTCGGGTTTGGGGGCTTGACCAAATACTATTCTCAGTTGTATTTACATTTTTTTTATCATTTTAATTAAATAAAAACCGGTCAAGTGCGAGTAGGACTCGCGTCCAATGGAGTCCGTATCATTCAAAAAAGTTAATAGACTTGAAATTTTCAACATAAATTACAATTACAGTATTTGTCGTTTAAATACAGAATATGGCACATAACATTATAAACAAAATAATCTTAATTCTTAAATATTATGGTTTTTGAGATGAACCCCGTAACAAAAATAGTCTCAAACTGGAAATTTTTATGTCCATCCCATTTCTTTATTTTTAAAGAAATATACCTATATATTATATAAGGTGACTTTAATTTATGCAGCCAAATTCTTAGTGAAGGCTCGGTAAGTGCTCAGTAACAAGGTTCGATGACCCTTTTTGTGAAATTCGTAAATTATTCTTTTCGTGTTTCCTACAAACGCAAGCACAGCCCAGAGTCAATTATTATGGACGCCAACATTTTATTTTGTGAAATTGGCAAAAAGTGTTATCGATCCGTCATACTGATCACTTACCAAGCCTCCAGTATGAATTTGGCTGCATAAATTAAAGTCACCTTATATAATATTCTACACAGCATATCCAAATTTCAGATCTACAACTTCATCCGTCTACGAGCTAGAGACACATGACATATGAACGGACAGACAGCAGAGCGACATTATTAGGGTTCCGTTTTGCCCTTTGGGCATGCAATCCTAAAAAAGCCCTAAACAGATGATAAAGATAATACTAATAGGCGTACCAGGTTCAGACAGGGGTTTCTAACCAGAATAAATAAAATAATTAAAAATTATTGATCTTATAAAATTATTTTATTCAGGTCCATTCATGCATCCATCAGCCTCTTTTGTCCACTGCTGGACATAGGCCTTTACAAGATTTTGCCACTCCTGGCGGTCCTCCTGGAAGAAATGCCCATACTCACAAACGCTGAGCAGGCGGGTTGGTGAGCGCGGTGCCGAAACCCTTGCACCAGTGATGCCGCTTCCCATTAGTCCGTTTTATATAATGCCCGGCAATTGGGGATGGATATACCGCCATCCTTCGGTGCCACCGGTTTTGCCTGAGAGCTTTGCGCTTTTACTCCCCCCAAATAACTTCGGGAGGATTTGCGAGTAAGATGGCGGTACCTCCACAGTCGAGCCCGGCATCAGCTCTACCACCTGCTATTATTCAGGTACTTGCACTTAATTAAACATCAATTCAAATATTGCCTCCTCCCCCCTAATAAACAAAATCCTGGCTACGTCCTTGATAGTACTGGCGCAGTTTAAAATATACTGTGGTACTGTTCTATGCGAATATTTTTGACAATGGAGTCAAGCAAGCCTGATTCAGCAAAAAATATCGGTTACGATACATTTTAATCTAGTAGTGCTTTTCTATGATAAAGCAAATTTTATATTATTCCATGTTGTTAATATAGACGAGACTTCGATTATACTGATAATAAAGTAGTAACAAAAACTGGAACTGTACGTTTAATATATTTGCAAATTTTCAATAAAAATAAAGTATAAGGTAGTAACAAAGTCGTGTCTGTATATTGAATATTTCAGCGAATTTTTAATAGAAATAATAAAAATAAAGTAGTAAAAAAGTTACGTCTGTACGTACATTGAACATTATTTTAAAGACGACAAAACTATTTATTTTTATTTTTGTGTGTCTGTCTTTAACTCGGAACCACTGAGACAGAAAAAGTTTGCTTGAGATTTTTCTTTTGAAAACCTTGGTTTGGCTTCATTTCGTTCGGATTAATAATATGTTTTCAATCATTTATTTATAGTTAGTGGTTAAATATACTAAAATATACCCTCAATAAAATAAAGCGATGAATTTCGCAATGAAAACATAATCTTATGAGTAATGATATATTTTACTCTTTTTAAGCTTTATTTTTTTATTTGGGATAGTAATAGTGAAAAACAAAAACCAATAAATCCCTTAATAAAATAATAGTAAAGTACGTAGTAAAATAGTCGTGTCTGTACATTGAATATTTTTGTGAAATTTTAATTAAAATTTGGTATTAGTGTTTTACTGAGGCGAAACTACAATTCTTAGAATGTTTGTCTGTCTGTCTGTATGTATGTTCCGTTTTAACTCGAGAACCACTCATTGGATTCGGATGCGGTTTTCTTTATTATTATCATTGTAGTGACCCGCGTCAACACATAGGCTATAAGGGGTGTTTATAAAATAGCCACCAAGCTAAAAACGGGGCAGAGATTTAAAAACGCGGTCGGAGCCGCAAGCAAAGGCTAGTCCCATAACGTACAATAAAAAAATATATATACAGGATGTCCCAAAAGTCAAGGTTATCTCCTGGAGGGCTGATAAGCCAGCTCATAACTGTCTATAGGTAGAAAATCAAAATATGACCTCAGTAAAAAGTCAATAGTTTTCGAGTTATCGATACTTTTATGAATTTCGTAAAATACGACATCTTAGATGAGTCTTTTCAGTGCCACAGCTACACAATTCCATATTCCACGATTATAATTTTTGTTTTGCAATCCTGAATAGCTCTTCTATTGATCCTAATCCAAAATAAAACTAGTATGATACGCCTTTGTAATGAAAAATAAAACATTTTGTACAAGTTATAAGTTTTAAATTTTTTATTTTCTAACTTTGGCTCTTCATATACTGTGAAAAAAATGCACAACGCTTAACTGGCAAGTAATTATAAATAATAGGTAATTTAGTTTAGTTTCTTAAATAGTAAAACAAATGCCATGTTTTAATTTAGAAAAAAGTATATTGCTTTTCTACAGTAAAAGGAGCTCATCTTAATAGTAGTTTCTGCTACGAGTGCGTAAAGGAGGCTATAGCTTATACGGGGAACGATTTGAAACACGAGCGATAAGCGAGTGTTTAAAACGTTACGAGTAAGTTATTAACCTTAAGCACGTGTATCATACTACGTTATTCAATGCATAGTGTGAGTAATAAATTAAGCGTAATTATATAAACAAACAAACAAACAATAAATACTTACTTCAAATGAACGCGAGCATTCTTTTTCTTTGCACGCAAATTGCCAACTTGACGGAAATAAGCTGCTTTCAGTATGATGCGTTCTAAGGCTGCTTCCAGTCATATATAACATAATTCGACTCCACCAGCTTATACGAATAATGTAAATAACAATGCCTGCCCGAAATTATTCTTTAGATACAAAGAATTTTGTTAACAAGGAAGACCGATCGATGACGTTGTATTTTTTTTTAATAATTTATAGAGAATGCAAGTTGCCAGTATAATTTCGCGAACTCGCATATAGAAACTTTTTGTCAAAAAGTTCATATTCATATTACGATTAAATGAGGTTACCTACCAAGAAGTTTATTTCAACCAGATTTCAGTATCCTTCTTGTTACCTATCTATATATTATCAAAAGAAAAGCGGCGGTAACTTAGGGGTAGAACACTGGCCTCAATCTTTGAGATCCAGGTTCGATTTCCGGCCGGGGCATGCACCAATGAGTTTTTCGTAATTTATTTGCAGGGTATTTATTACTTACCACTTGTTGAACAGTCGAGGAAAACATCGTGAGGAAACCTGTATGCCCTAAAAAGCCTGTATTTGTGCCCGAAGACAAACCCTCAACGCCCATCACCTCAATTTAATTGCATTTCACAGTTCACACCCGGAACACCTCTGACACCCCTTTGGGATTCATGTCGTGACGATATATTTTTATTTTTTATATATAATATCAAAATAGTGGTTGGTTAAGTTTCATCAGAATTTTCAATTTGTAAAGTTACTACCTACTCAAAATGTCGTCTCAACAGATTTCATTTCATTTCATCAATCAAACTGAACGCAGCCTATGAACGCATCAAACTGAATCTGTCATGTCTATCTATGGTACACAAGATAAGAGTGGCAACTTTAAAAAATTAAACATACCTCGGTCATGGCTGTATGAGCTAAGTTCATTTGCCTTCCCACTATGTAGGGAAAACAAAACTAAAAAAATAAACTTGAAAAAATTAAAACATTAAACACTCGTGCGGTAAAGTTGTCTTTGACAACGGGTTGGACGCATTTATAACAGAACTTTACGAGCACTTGCATTGAAAAAATATTTAAATACTTAGAAATTCGAATGAAACTTAAAGTTAAGTTGTAGTTTATTACTAACAAAAATTAATTGAAATTAGAAGCAGGTGTTCAAACTGCCTGCGATGGCAACCTTTTAGGAAGTAGTGATAGATATTAAATTGCATGAGTCAGAGTGAGATAGATAGTAACGCCATTTTACAAGAGTTACAGTGAGATGTAAGACTGTAAGGATCAATTGTAACCCCTTCGGACGTATCTCTATTAAAAACTCGATGTGTGCATTTCTTACAAGTCCTTGCTTCTAAGCAATAGATAAAAATTCACATAAATTATATGCAGGCATGTTTCGAAGAACCTTCACACATATAGATATTTATTTGTCTACGGAATAGCTAATTTGATAAAACTAAATACCTAGTTGTATCAATAGAAAATATCTGCACACATAATTGTAAGGATGATTTGATAACAATTAATACGGGCATACCGCAGTGCTTAAAGTCTAAGATGTACAACCAGTGCGTCCTTCCTGTGATGACGTATGGCGCTGAGACGTGGTCTCTTACAAATGGCCAGGGAGTGTATTTTTGAATCACTCGCCGTGAATCATGTATTCACGCACGAAAACAATTCAAGTGTGAAATTCAATTCGATTGGTCACGATTTTACGTATTTTTGAATCAGTAGAAATCAATGAAACGGTTTTCGTTTTAAGCAGAAAAAATAAGAACCGGAAAGCAATATTTCGTTGAATTTAAATATCGGTAATGAATGGTGGTGAACGGAACGTAAATTAAAAAGTTATAATGTCAGTCTCTCATCGACGTTTTCGTTCTCACGTTATTGTTTCCTTTATTATTAATTAAATAAATATACTTTGAACTTTGAACTTCCTTTTCATTGTTTTCGTTTCTGTTGTCTGTTTTTACCATGTTTTTACTTCTCTTTTAGGTTATTATTATTATTATCATTATCATTATTATATCTTACACTTAAACTAAGATTACAAAAAGAAAAATATGCTCAAAGGCGAGCTTACCTCTTCAAGAGGTTTCTTCCAGCCAACCAATGCTGTGGTGAAAGAATACACAAAATAGGTTGGCAGCAAGCATACGAAAGGATTTTTACAACAGAACTTATTCTACACAAATAAAAAATAAAAATGAAAATTAAAGATATAGTTATAAATATAATGCATATGAATCTATCCATCCATCCATCAGCCTGTTTCGTCCACTGCTGGACATAGGCCTTCCCAGGATTTTGCCACTCTTGGCGGTCCTCCTGGAAGAAATACCCATACTCACACACGCTGGGTTGGTGAGAGCGGTGCCGAAACCCTTGCACCAGTGGCGCCTATGAATAAAGAATATAAATATGCATCAAAACATTTTAACTTGTCAATTCAATATCAGTAATTCAGTCATGTCAATCTTGCGTAGATTCTAAATACTAGTAGAAATCAGAAAACGAGTGGGTCAGACCACTCATTGCAGAATTCACAAATGAATTATCAAAAATACCGATTTTAAGTTTTCGTATGCGAATCCTGCGCTATATCTATATGTGTAAATATCTATATGCGAATTGAAATTCGAATGATTCAAAAATACACTCCCTGATCCACCGATTTAAGGTCGCGAGCTATGGAGCGGGCTATGCTTGGGGTATCTCTGATGGATAGAATCCGAAATGAGGAGATCCGTCGGAGATCGAAAGTAACCGACATAGCCTGCAGAATCAGTAAGTTGAAGTGGCAGTGGGCAGGCCATATTTGTCGCCGACATTATGGTCGTTGGGGCCGAAAGGCTTTAGAATGGAGACCACGTACAGCAAAGCGTGACCGACGACCTGAAGGACGTTGTGGGTGGCGGCTGGATGAGGAGGACGGAGGACCGACATGAGTGGCGAAGTTTGGGAAAGGCATGTGTCCAGAAGTGGACGAACACGGGCTGATGGATGGATGGATAGAATACGGGCATTAAGTTTAACATTTACCTATACTAAAAAAACTCTACTGTAGCACCTGGCAAAGACATTACCGGGACAGCTATTCTAGCAAGTACGGGAAAATGTATAAGTCAGATTTCGGGTGATTTTAAAAGGGATTTTCTACGGTTGTGTAAAGTTTTTTTAAATTGAAAACCTGTGGTTAGGATCCAGGACGGTGATCTGGCATTATATTTTACTCGCAATATGAGTCGTTCAACTATTGCTTACAATATGATAAATATGCCATGCGATGTAAAGTGGAGTTATTAAGCTTTATCAAATTAAAACGGTGAAGATAAAGAATGCTCACTATAGGTTTTCAGTCAAAAAATCAATACTCATTCGCAGAAATCCCTTTTCAAAATCTGCCGAAAATTTCAAAATTCCGAATTCTGCCTTGGCAATTTTTTCGCACATGCTAGAATAACCAACCTAGTCTGTTCAATTTCAATTATATTTTATTTACCAAATTAGATTTTCTTCCAATGTATTCCAGTTTTTACGAATTAAAAGAAAGATTATCAAATCCTCTTGAGGTAATGTCGTCCCATTTTCATAAAATATGCGTATGTTATGTTAGTTTACGCCTCATATAACGATTTTTTTATATTTATATTAATTTCACTCATAAATAAAAACACAAAACTTTATATTTTCTCTCAAAACATCAATTCATTCAGTTAGGTTTTTTACTAGATATGTATTACTAAAAATTATTATTAACTAAAAATCGGTATACCTGAAAATCTGGTTTTTAAAATAAAACGATGTTCAAAAACAAGCTTCTACCATGTTTAAAACAAACAATAAGGTCCACAATCCACATTGATTCGGTTCCTTTTTAACTTACAGTTTTTATCAGACAATAAAGGCTTCGTAATGGCAGACTCCTTGAAATATTTTAGAAACCTGTTTGAACAAAAAGTCCGTTAATTAAATTAGTAATACAAATTTATTGATAATTATGTATTAAAAACGAGAGCTACTTACATTTGCGATACGAATATACGGTGTAGGTACACATTGTTAAATTGCAGATGCAATATTTATTGAAGTAGTTGCTCTAGATTTCGTTTCCAAAGTTTTTCTTATCCTCGAATAATCATGAATAAATGTGATTTATGGCAATACGCAATAATAGTTTAATGTCCATTAAAACACCGGCCAAGTGCGAGTGGGACTCGTGCACGAAGGGTTCCGTACCAATATCTTTAAAACGGCAAAAAAATCATGTCCGTTGTATGGGAGTGCGCGCGTCTATTTGTTGTTATAGCGATAACAGAATTACATCATCTGTGAAAATTTCAACTGTCTTACTATCATGGTTCATGAGATACAGCCTGTAGGCCTACCATGAGTTTTGCTTATTAGACACGTTACCGTCTGCGTAAAATATTTTGTATGAGAAATGCTCGTTCCTGTAGTAAGCCGCTAGGGGCGCTGCACAATTTCTCATATAAATATTTACGCAGACGTTAACGTGTATAGTAAGCAAAACTCATGGTAGACCTACTGGTGACAGACGAACAGACGGACAGCGGAGTCTTAATAATAAAATAACTTACTTACTCTTACAGGAAAAAACGGAGCCCTTATGGGATCACTTTGTTGTCCGTCTGTCTATCAAGACTGACCCTTTATCTCGGGAACGCGTAAAGGTATCGAGTTAAAATAATATACTCAAATCTACAGTCCCTTGAAGCTGTGAAAAAATCAAACTTCTAAGTAAACGCGAAAAAAAGATACGGCCGTTTATGCTGCAAAAAACGTATATTTTAAAACTTATAGGGTATTTTCCGTTAACCTAGGACTATGAAATTTGGCAAGTAATTCCGTCTTATACTACAAGCATGGGAAAAATTTGAAAACTATACATTTATAATTAAATCATGAAAAATATAGTCTTTAACGGAACCCTCGGTGGGCGAGTCCAACTCGCACTTGTCCGGTTTTGTTATAATATAAATAAACAAAATCCATGAAATATAAATAGAAATAAATATAAATCTAAATATATCTCCTTCTAAATATATCAAGATATGCTTAGCCCATACAATAACTTATTCCTCAAAAGTCAAACATTATAATATTGTTCTATACAAATCGTTTCTAACAATTCCATTGCGGATGCAGTGATGGAATTGAACGATTGCTTATTGCTGGACGGTGTATTGCCATATCTACAACCTTACAATCATGGGAAAATGACCGATCTCACTACGATCATAGCCGAGCCGAGGCGCTCCGAGGAGCCCCGTATCAAGACCCCAAGCCCATTGTCCGAGACCGAGATATTCGCAAAATGCTATGCCATTCAACTAAATACACAGAAGATCATAGACCGACGATTACAGCAGTATAGAACCACCGACGACGTCGCGACGAATGCAATCGACATATATTGCATAAAATTATGAACCACCGTCATCGTATTTCGACTAAACGTGGCTATAAATACTTTTTTGAGAAGCCAATTCGAGAATTATTGCCAATTCTCAAAACTTGCCGACGTCTCAAAGCAAAAATGACGAGATGACGGACCATTCCTCATCGCGAGGAATTATGAGGCAAAAAATAAAGAATATATGAATTATGTTCCAGACATTCCTCTGCGACTGGCGACTATGGGGTATGCTATAAAAACCCGCCCTGTTATAATTGGCGAAAGTAATTAAGTAATAAAGTTAGGCGGGCTCTGCTAAGAAAAAAACTAGATAGTTCTCGTCATTATCATCATCATCAACAAATTATTTTAATATTGTTACAATTAAATCACTAGTGGGATTATTATACGCATCAGATTTTATTACAGCTATGCAACATCAGCATTTCAATTTTAAATTAAGTGGAAATTTGTTAAACATGATGATAAGAAATTTGTAAGCTGGTGGTCCAATAAACTCATAAAAACTTACAGTTTTGTTTTAAAAGTTATCGAGCAAAACAGCGGGACATTATTAAAATGACGCAGGGAAGCGCTCGTACGCATGTTTTAATACTTATTTGTTTGATTAACGAACATGACATGTCTTCAGCTAATTAATGTAAGCGCTGCGCAAGAGTTAATTGATCCTCGGCAACCGGGGCAAGCGCAGCGATTGAAACATTTATAGAATTCATAACAGGACTTATTAATACGAAACATTACTTGTATTGAACAGGGCCCTTATTCTCAAGAAAAGTAAAAGGTTTCTTTTAGTTTTACAAACGAATTCATACTGAATACTAAGAAAGAAAAGAGGCACAATGAAAATCACAGGATGACATTTCTGCTCCAAATACTCAGCTTCCTGGGGTTGGCCATGTGCAGAGAGGACAACAAAGTTTTAAAAAAAAAAAAAAAATGTTTTTTTCTTAATAAACAGGTAGCGTGTTGAGATGGGGCAGTATGGACAAAATCTTAACTATAAGAGATAAAGAAATTTTCTTAAACTTTTGTCATTGATTTTGTAGAAAATTAAAACTACACCTGAAGTTTTTTGAAAAATTCAAAAACTATATAAAATTGTATTCTGCCTTGAACCAGATTAATTTAACTTAAAAAAACTACTTAACCAAATGATAGTTTGTGTGCAGAATAAGATAGGCCTTCCGGAAAAAAACACCAATCAGCGTTATCTATGTGGCGTTCATTTGGACAATCTGTTCGTAAAAATATCAATATCACAGAATATGACCATTTAACTTTATTTTACAAGTACTTAACAAGTACTATGAATTTCAAGAAAATACAAAATGGGGCATTTCCATTAATTTGGCACATTAAGTTTCTTTACAAGTATTCGCAATACTATCGATTGCTGCCATAATACAGGTGTTATTATTTTTGAAAAATGAGCAGGTTCGATTTCCAGCTAAAGTAAGCCATTTTTCAAGAAGCTTTGTTTGCAATTTTTATTTTCTCCAAAATCAATGACGAGAGTCCTCTGAGCAAATTTCTCTTATAGTTTAGATTTTCCTTATTCTGTCCCAATTCAACGCGCCATCCTGCACATACAATACATCATCTTGTATTTTGCTTAATGGCTACATGACCAATAATTTAGATAAGCCAAGCGAACTTTTGTCACTGTTTTTAAATTAAGAGCTTTCATAAATTTACTAATAATCTTAGGTGAAGTCATCAGTATCTATGCTGAAGTCTTCTTCAGAATAAGCACCCTTAGCTGCGCCCACGCCACCCGCGTGGTTGAGGGGAAGCGGGGGGTAACCATGTGGCGCCCATGTACAATACGTGATAGCAATTTATTTGCAATTAATTATTTATTTCATTCAATATAAGCCTACACTAGTACTTAGAAAATTTTTGTAGTGTATAAAAAGAAAATTAGTAGTTTAGTACCTACCTAAATAGTCTAAATACCATCAGCGACTAACAAGGGAATTGCAACTGAAAGAAATGAGAATAAAAATTCAGTCGACCGGTAAAGTTGGCCTTCTACTGAGCAATTAAAAAGTTGATAAATCCAAAATTACTCTACTCCAAACTAAATCTTATTCAAATGCAACAGAGTTTTAAATTGTCTGCCCCATGTACAGCCTTGAGGAAGATAAGCGTTCTGAAGCTAAGAAAGCCTTGCACCAATTCATTGAAAATAAAATAAATAAAACAATCGGATGTTCTCAAGAAAATTAAAAACAAGGAAGTTTTGGCGATGGCTACTGAACCCTCCGTGTAAAAGAGGAATAAAAACAACTTTTCCGTATATTTATTACGCTACTTTTATTACCTCTTATTTAACTTTGCAGTGGAATTAAAATAGAAGAAAGGATTGCAGGTAACCGATTCTCCACGATTACTTACATTGTGTCTATAAAGTCGTGACGCGACTCTCGGATTTTTAGAGGGGATGTTAACTGTGAATTTAAACATGCAAGTCACAGTCCATACTTGGTACATCCGCTTTTCACCGACGATTACTACGACCCAAACGCGATGAGTTGTAAGCCCTATAGCCGTACAAGCGACCAACATCTTAAAAAGCTCTCCGACACACCTAGACAGAACACAAATTAATGTGCACTGCGGTAACCCACAATCTCTGGGTTAGCAGGCGAGCGCTTTACTACCCAGCCACAGAACCAAATACAGTCTTTAAAAAATAGATGTGATCATATATACACATTTATTTATAAGGAATCGCTTTAAGCGATCAACCTGCCAGTTTTAACCTTCCTTGTAACTTAAATTGTTTTCTCCTGTAAGTTTACTTTTTGTGTGCTGCTCAGTAGTAAGTATTTATCTTTTCTTCGTGTCATACTGTAAACACTTCCAAAGAAACCAAAATTAATGAAACTGGCCAAGAGTGCTGTAGGAGTTACACTATGTATAAACATATTAAGAAAGGAATGGCACATGCTTTTTTTTTATTTCAAGCCTTCTTAATTAAAAACGAAACGCTGCATGTAAAAAACATCCTGAAAAACTTCTTTATTAATTTGAAAGATCGTTCTAACTAACCACCGATTTATACGAAATAAAAATAACGACATATTAAATAAAAAAGCCTTCAGGACCATTAAGTTGAACTCCGGTTACGTTGAATTTTCTGAAAGTTGGATTCCCATTAAGTTGAATTCCCATTATATTAAATTCCCATTATGTTTAATTCTCTGTAAGTTGGATACCATGATGTTGGATTCCCATTAAGTTGGATTCCCAAAAGCTTACCATATTTTAATAAATCACAGCTATGTGTATGGAACTAAAGGGCGCTATACTAAATTCATTGAACCTTTATGATTATGAAATCTCAACGCGTATCTTAAAAATATGTATACAATTTTGTTACAACCATGACTATAATTTAACGTATAAATGAATTCAGTTTTTGTAAAACAAACCTCTGATCTGATCGAGAAGTGAACACAACGTGTGATAGGAATCTAACGATCAACATAAATGTTTATAAATTCGTCACCGTATATTTGGGGCAATAAAATAGCAGTTTTGGACCACCCACGTAATCTTGAATGGCAAACCAGGCCCTTCTCTAGAGTATCAACTCTTGTTGTAATGCTGATTTGAAGATGTCGCCGCTTAGGTCGCAGTATCGATTTTGTAGCATAAATTTTTAAATCTCAAGTTGTTGTAATACTGTGCAAACATTTAAAAAAAGTTTTATTTATTTAGGCTAAACGAAAAATTTGAGCGTCAAAGTTTAAATTACTATTAGAACTGATTGCGGTGTAATGATCTATACCAACACGATATAATTACTCAAATAAAGATCAATATGCTTTTATTTACATTCACAATGTGTGAAAATTATATCTGGATGCACTAATCAAACTCAAAATTATCACAAAGAATAAATAGATTTTTTATTTTTAAAGCCAACTGTGAAATAAAAATAGATAAATTAATCCAATATACATACATACTCGTAGATATATCATGAACACTTATTACACTTCAATTGAATGTAAAATAAAAACAATTTAACTAAATATAGGTAGTATCAGGACTGCGTTTGTGATTGAGTAGTTCGAACGTCACGATTTTGCGGTTTCAAATTCGGTCGAGCCACATTCATATTCGATTTGCGTTTTTCAGAAGACATGTGATTCGAAATTCGTGCCCCATGTTTGGTGATATGATATGGTTTACCACCCATCACGCTTGACCGTATTAATCGTCTTTGAAGCATGGGTGTACCCGACTTGCACTTCACGAGGAATACTCTTAAAAGACTCTGCCAGTCCATCAGGCTTCATGGTGTAACAATGCTATTTTTTATAAAGTAATGTAAACCTCCTTTCAAAAACCTATGGTTTTATAAATTTTCCGTAATTAGCAAAATAAAATATCATTGCTTCTTACTATATTCCTAGCAAGACGCAAGTTAAATCAGCTATGAGCCTGTCTCGCTCTCTCCATTCTATCAGCCCTGCAAGAAGTGATGTTAGTGTCGCAGAACATGCGATGTGATATAGGATCTCGCGACTTTGACACTTTTCATCAGCTTCTTGATTATTCATAACACGTGATTATTATCTTGCTTAGTGTTACTGCAAAACGATTCATGCTTTCGTTTTGTTATAGCTATACAAGTTATGAATAATTTTATACCGGGTGTAAATAGACTGCTATCATTAAATGAAACCACATATTTTACCGACCCTACAGAACCACTTTTCCCAAGAATCATACCCGCGGACACCCTTAGTTTGGGAAATCATTGAGTTCCAAACAAAAATGCGTGAACCCTAAAGCACCGACATACGGACGAGTTTAGAGAGAGCTTCGTCCGTTTCACGGACGTCGCTTCACGGACGACGCTCTCTCTTAACTCGCCCGTATGTCGGTGCGTTAGGGTTCACGCATTTTTGTTTGGAACTCAATTATTTCCAAAACTAAGGGTGTCCGCGGGTATGATTCTTGGGAAAAGTGGTTCAGTAGGGTCGGTAGAATATGCACTGAGAAAAATGTAGTTTTGGCTTAATTATAAAATACGAATACATAAGTTTAAATACGGTGAATTGTTTATAAATTACGTGTTATTAGGAAAATATTATGCTATAATTAAAACGTTTAAGAAAATAATCGAGATTTTAAGATAAGTAAGGCAATATTATGATGACTGATAGCCGTAAAAATTGGTCACAGAAAATAAGATTATCATTTTGTCATTACATTATGCCTTCCCCATATAATAACACTATGTCACAACAAAATATCTTACATGCTTATGAAATTGGATGATACTAACAAATAATATTATAATTATAAAACACTAGGAAACTTTCACCTAAAATATGTAGAATTTCTTAGTATATAGGTTGGGGAAAAAGCTTCTTCGCATTTTATATGAAAATTCAAAACATTTTTTAATTATGTTTATTTACATTTAACTTAAGTATGTAGATGCCATTTTGTTCGATAACTTTCTGCCATCTTTTAGGTAGGGACATGATCCCATTGCCATAGAAATTCTGGGGCTTCTGATCAAAAAACCGCGAGAAGTGGTTTTGGAAGTCCTCTCGGGATGTTAACCTGACACTGCCTAAAGAATTCTGAAGAGACCGAAACAAGTGGAAATATGAAGGTGCAAGGTCAGGACTATACGGCGGATGCATTAATACGTCCAAGCCAAACTCTCTTAATTTTTGCTGAGTGGCTAAAGATGTGTGAGGTCTAGCGTTATCATGACGAAAAACCACACCCCTTCTGTTGACTAATTCCGGCCGCTTTCTATCAACTTCTTGCTTTAATCTCATCACTTGTTCGCAGTTGAGTTCAGAATCGATGGTCCTGCCTGGCGGTAACAGCTCATAATGATTAATGCCCTTCCAATCCCACCATACACACAGCATTACTTTGTTGCGAGATAACACGGGTTTGACCACGACCTTTTTCGCACGTTCTTGTCGTATGTGATCCACTTTTCATCACCAGTTATCAGGTTTTTCAAAAATGGTTCGGTTTCATTACGTTGCAATAAAGAATCACAAATGAGTACACAGTTCATTAAGTTTCTTTCATTGAGCTCATGAGGCACCCAAATATCGAGCTTTTTTGTGTACCCAGCTTTTTTCAAATGCGCCAAAACTGTTTTGTGATCAATCCTCAGTTCTTCAGCTACATCGTAATTACTGACATGCTGATTTTGCTCCACTTTTTCAAAAATGGCATCAGTTTTATCCGTAATAGGGCGCCCAGAGCGAGGTGCATCTTTGACATCAAAATTTTTGGATTGAAAACGCTTAAACCAAATTTGTGCTACTCTCACAGACACTGCACTAGGTCCATAAACATCACAATTTTTTTCGCGGCTTGCGTTGCATTTTTACCTTTTTTGTAGTAAAATTTTAAAATGTATCGAATTTCTTCATTAGATTCACTCATCTTAACAGTAAGAAAAACAAATGAAAATCACACATTTTACCTAATTGAATTTGGAATTATCTTTTTTTAAATTTAAACTTTTTAATAATACCAAAACCAGCCAGATACAAATGGTATAGCCAAAGAGATTTTATTATAAGTTCATACATACTACTTGCGAAAAGAGTTTTTGCCCAACCTATTAATATAACAACTATCACCATCAAATACGTTGAAGTCACCTTAATGGTAGAAATTATATTTAGTATGCCTTGTCACATTATTTTTGTAGTAAGCATCAATTTTGTTTGAGATACTTAGTCGTATTTAAATATGATGAAATCGTAATAATATAATGATTACAGACAGACAAAGATATGCGGAAAACGGATGCGTTTACAAAACCATAAAATATGATTACAGGCACCTAAAAATAAGAGGAAAGCACACAAAAAGCCCAGTAAAAATACGCTGAATACGATTATGATTACGGAATCACAAAAAAGGATGCAGTCATCATACTTTGGTGGGCGAACCATGAAATACGGTGCCATTTCACACTTTTGTATTAGAAATAAATGACCATCACCATACTTTTTGTGACAGCACGAATATTTGTGTGCTGTCACTTTATTTTGGTGCCGGTCATCATATTTCATGACGACGACACTCTTATCCGAGTCCCGCCATTTTAATTGATCATTTTGTACAATTGAGTACCAAATCAGTGTTGCTTATGGGTGGGCGCTTGTGCAAGCTGCTGCTGTAAAGGCTTGTACCGGTAGAAAATCCTGTTTTGCTGAGTGTTGCCCATCTGCTATCGCTTTACAACGACATTGGGCAGTTTTTTATAAAAGAGTTCCCGCCTCTCTACTACTCTCCGTACCTGCTGACGCCTATCAAGCTAAGAAAATACCAATGACTGGTTGGTTAATGGCAAAAGGGCTCGGTGTGCCTATCTTATGTCTTCTGTCGAGGCTCAAATCCCGCTCTCGTTCAGACTACAGCATCAAATCCAACGTCACGTCGTCGTCTTCTGGGATCAACATGGAAGAACTCGAAGAAGGTAATTTTATTTTCAATGCAAGTGCTCGTAAAGTTTTATTTTATATGCGTATTTATATTTTGATTACTTCATAATACTAATTATTATAAGACTTAAATGTTTCAAATGAAAATTTCTAAATGTGTAATATGCATCTATCAATTTAATTGTAACGACTATGCCTATTTTGTGTTATTTAGTGATAATAATAATAAATAAATAAATTTTTATTTTTATAAATAAATAAATAAATAAATTTTTATTTTTCCTTAAACAAATGTACATGCTTAACATTAATTAGTGAATGAAGCCTCCTTTTAAGCATATATAATGCCTGTACCAGGAGGCTCCGCTCTTCCAGAGTACATTTTAACAGAAGTATTTAAGTTTTAATTAAATTTAAAATTAAGTTTACTAACAAAATAAATAAAATGTGCATGAGCGTGGGTGTTTGTGAGTGTGAAAGGGAAAGAGAGGGTGAATAAGTGTGAGCAGGTGTGTGTGTGAGTGTGAGTGTCGTATATCAGTAGTGTATTAGTGATATGCATTAATTTACCTTATATATTGTAAAAGATTTTCCGTCTCCTCATAGCTTAGAGGTTTTACATAACTTGTTATTTCATTTTTACATTCAAAATAAGATTTAGGATAAATATCTATCTGTTTGTTTAATTTATTATATAAGTAAGCTGAACGTGTATTATATTGTGCGCTAGCAAATTGGGTATTTGACTTAGGAGCATGTGTTACAATATCTTTTCTTCTTTTATTTTGGCTGATTTTATCAAAAGGTAGAGTTTTATGTGTCCTTAATATGATATTGATTATATATAGCTTTCTAACTGATAGTGAGTTACTTATTTGATATAACCTTTCAGTAGGGAATCTCCTTTTCTTGAAGTACATAACTTTTATGAGGGCCCTCTGTGCTCGTTCAACGTCCAAAAACCTTGTTTTCATTGCACCACCCCATACAGGAATACAATAAACTATAATGGATTGTACTAAGGCAACATATATCTCATTTAAAAGATTTTTTGAAGAACCTTTTGATGTCGACGTATTTCTTGGAATCACATGTCTCAGCGTATAAGTATGTAGTTTACATAATGTAAGTTATTAAGTAATAATTAATACTAATTTTAAAATATATTATTAGATAAGAGATTTTTATATTTAAAAAAAATATCAAAATATATAATTATTCGTTAACAATATATTGTTCTTTTCTTTGTAACAATTGTATCCTCAAATCAGCTTTTAGTTTAGGTAAAAAACCTAATCTACTATATGAGTATTCCTGGATATTTATTGTTCTACTATGTTTTAGCACTCTTCTTTTTAAGCGACCTCTGTGTTTCATTCCTCTTAATTATAGATATTGTTTATGTGCTTTCCTGTTATTTCAGTTATTTACTATTATTTGTTTCTACTATTTATCTATGCTCTCGTATTAATTTTAAGGTTCTTATTATTGGATATTCATAGTTCAATTTACTTATATAAACTATTAACAATTACAAATATTTCCTATTAATATTATAAAACCGAAGATTGTTTTTTTTTTTGTTTTTGTCTTTATTACTCCTCACAAACAAACAAACCACCTTTAAAGCAATTATATTACTGGTATAAATATAATAGTTTATTGGCCTGTAAATATTTAAGGAATCACATGGAAGCCCTAAAGTTAAGAGGTAGAGCATAAATAAAAAGTAGGAACAAATAATAGGATTTAGCTGAAATAATAAATAAATATGAGGAAGGGGTAGATATTTAGTAGGACAAAATAGTAAGAAGTAACTGAAATAAGAAGAAAGCACATAAACATTATCAGGAAAGCATACAAAGATATGATGAAAGGGTAGAAAAATAGTGGGACAAAGTAATAGGAAACAACTGAAATAAGAGAAAAGTCCTTGAGCAGTATCGGGAAAGCATATAAAATATGAGGATAGTATAGATAAATGTACGAAGAAGTAAGAGAATATCACGTAAACAGTGGTAGGAAAGCATCGTATATATATACGATGACTGTCATCATATTTTAGTATTATTTCCTACTACTTTCTAAGTTCCCTCGACAACACTTATGAGGTCTGTCACACTACGGTATGCTTACTGTCACCATAAAAGCTGTGACGGAGCGCATAATTCTATCTGTATCCTACTAAAGTCATAGTGACAGTGCGTCATATTATAACGCTAGCAGCAGCAACAGTAGTTTCCTCGTATTTTATTGTGATGTCCGTATGCTCCTACTTTACGTGAAATCCTCATTATTTCTGCTGAATTCACATTATTTTAATATGACAGTTTTCTCAGTGTGTGCTTTCATTTTATGGTAGCAGTCTATTTACACCCGGTATAAGCCGTAGCAACATCAAGGCGACTAAAAACAAGGCCTGACAAACACTTCGGCACTTTGTGACTACGGAATCCCAGTTTTCATTATTTGTTCATTCACTTTAGAGTATGTACTAAAATTTGACCTTTATAACTTGTCTGTATTACCGTTTCTAAGATAGACCTGAAACAACGGTAAAAGAAATCTATATTTTCGAGGTATTTTGCTAGATTTTCTTATGCCTTACCGTTAATGAAGCCATATTCACACGTATTCTGTGTAAATTTGAACTGGCTAACTATTTCGGATGAAGCTGTAGAACCCTGTGACAGACGGACGGACAGACAAAGGAGGCTTCGTAATAGGGTCCGGTTTGACATCCTTCGAGTACGGAACCCTAAAAGGCATGACATTATTTAAAAAAACTTGCCCCAAAAGAGCTCCAATAAATTAAAACTTGTTACTTCTTAGACTTAACTTAAAAATGTCATCTTTCTCATTAAAACCTTTTATAAAATATAAAGCATGTTTTTATTGTGGCACGGTGTCAACATTTTTCATTGTTTATCAAGAGCAGAAAGTCATAAACATAAAATACCTTTAATATCAGATCCATAAAACAAGTTCTTTGTTCCTATATTAAAATTCGTGATGACGGGCCTTTGAAGTGCTATAATGAGTATTGATTTAAATAACTTGGATTAAAAATCCGGGAAAAATTATAACGAGAAGATAGCAGCCGTCCTGGGAACTTTCCGCCTGAATAGAGTGGATACGGACGTTGTGTTACTTTTTATATAAGTATTTTAAATTTTCTAAATTTCATAATTTAACTTATATTTACACATTTTATAAATGGAATGTTTACTTTTATCAACTAAAAATATTGATAAGTATTTTTTAATTTCTCTAATCGGTTTCGCCTTGTGGAATTATCAAGTCAAGGTATTTGTATTAACATACAAAACACAATGATAGACATTATTATTGTTTAGATTAAAGATGGATAGTAATAAATCAAATTTTACGAGTCTATTCCAATTTAACTAACTTATAAATTAATAATAGTCTCCGGAAAACCATATTTACTGTTCCTTTTTTGAAGATTATAAGATTATTTGAGAAAAAACCTGTACATATTGTTTATGGGTTAAAATCTGTAGAAACATTTTAAACTCTGTAATGGACAGATATTATGTGAACTATCTGCCTTTAGTTTTTTTTTTGTAATGAATAATAAATAAGTCGTCATGATTTCCAAAATCCATCCCTCTCGCATCCCTCTTAAGAATGTTTTCTTACAATTTTAAAAATATTAATTATATTTATACAATATAAAATGACATTCTGAAAAAGACTATCCATACTCTTCTAACATTATAATAAAGCAGATTTTTTAACAAAGGTCCTTGGCCGTGCATCTTGATCTTAATGTTATCTCTAATAGGTCAATAAATAAGCGACAACGTGCGACCTTCCAGCATATGAGTACCTATAGACCCAAAGGGTCCATATAATAAAATAATAAAACCAAGCTGGCTGCATCGACGGTTTTGTTTTTATTCATAATTCCTATTTTTATTCATTATACATCCGCTCCTTATTCTGTCCCCAAATGAAAATAGCTAGTTTACCTTCGAAGATTGTATTGGACGGATTTTTGGTCCTTGGAAAGTCAAAAACTAGAGATAGTACTCGTCTATACGAACAACTTTTAATTGGAGGCAACCCTGAAATTGCAAAAAAAAACAGTTTTCTGTACATGATGGTCAAGTACGTACCTTTTCTTGGACTAAACATCCAGTCCGTATTATGTCTTTATTATTTTAATTTTTGTATTATCTGATTGTTTATAAGTTTATAAGTTTAATTCATTAATAAAACCCATCATAAGTAAACGAAACGAAAGGAACCTGTTTCCAAAGACTATAATAATTATGGCCGTAGATTTACAAGTGTAGCGTCCAAATGAAAGTCGGAAAGCCATTAAAGCGTAAAATTTGAGCCGAAACAGCCTACGACTTTATGACGAGGTAATCGGGCTTATGAATGAAATGTAAACAGCGGCAATGAAATGATATAAATGATGGCGGTGGCTGAGCGGGACCGACCGGCCGGCTGCTTGCCCTGGACACTATCTAATCGTGGCATCTCCCAAACTTACCCACTTTATGATCTCACACTCTTTTATTTAGATATTTTACAGATAGATCCTTTCATTTTAATTCTCTACAAACACATTAATATGCACAAATAAGTACTTTGGTATCATTCCCATCGTTATTTTAATACCATCTGAGTCTCAAAGTTGACTTCGTCACCTCCAACCAGCCTACATTTTGCCCGAGATGCGTTGACAATATTCAAAAGATATAGAGATAAGAATCTCTTAAAAGTGCTCTGAGGTAACTCGATGCCTTCGCTGAGATATTTTATGACTCCGTGTTTTTAATTGAAAGGCTATAAATCGTGTTATTTCATATCTATGAGAACGTTTTTATTTATTGAATAAAATGTTATGGCTTGTTCGTTTTGTCTTGTTAAGTGTGCGTGGTCGTTAAAATTTATCATATGTTTTAGCTTTTGTGAGAAGTGCCGGGCTGTCTCTCTTTTTGGTATAATAATGATCCGGTGTAATTGTATCCTTTTAGTAAATATTAATAGGGAAACACCTGTATTAAATAAAACATTTATGAAACAGCGGTCCCTTAAAAGGTGTAAATAAACAATTATTGAAACGGAATACGATATGTATGACTGTTAGGGTTACCATGTTGCGGACATGTCCGGACTTTCGGCCTTCAGTCTGGACTTTTTCCGGCTTTTTAAATTGTCCGGATTTTGACTTCCATTGAATAATTTTTAATGAACGTTTCAATTTCTCATTAAATTGCTAGCAAATAAAACAATAACAGTCTATAAAAATAAAACTGATATAAAACTAGTTAAACATACCTACAACTAGTTCAACTAGTTAAATCAGTCTAATCTCATGGCTCGTTTCAACTTAAGCTATAGTAAAACGTATGTGCGTATTTTTTTATTTTTTTTGTGGCTAAGGTATCCGGACTTACAGTCTGTCAAAAAAGATTTGAAGTGAATATTGAACTCCAAACATTCAAGTAGTATAATTTAGGTAATATATTTATGAAATGACAACGCAGTAAACTCGATTTAACCGATTTTGTACTTGTTTGTTTGGTGTAACCAGGCAAAAGAAAAATAGTTCCTTCATTATTCATTTCAACTCTTTTTTGACAGACTGTATTTTGAAAGGTTCGGCCTTTAGTCAGGATTTTTTAAATTTCTATATGGTAACCCTAATAATGACTGTACAATGATTCTAATTATAAGACGTCTAATTATGAATATTAACCGTAACGCATTCTTTATAGTGTATAAGGTGTTGGATACACTGGCGGGGGTCCAGGCGTAGCAATTAGTTTAGAATACAGATGCCAAGTTGGCTCTGCACCTAGTGCAAACCAAAACCGACCTTCTTCCCTAGTCTTAAGAGTGGTTGATGAGTGAAGTACGGTTTGCATCCAGTGGCTCAGTAGCTGCCTGCCCCCCGCTGCGCCCCCCGTCGTGACACGTGCTGGGCCCCTCTCCATCCAAAAGCCGGACAGAAGGCAAATCCAACGTGTAATATTTAATATCTTAATAACCGTTTAGGGCGTGTTTAGCCTCCACTTTCAATAATTATCTCATTGATGTTTAACAAAGTGTGCGCGAGTGGCCTTTAATCTCGGATAAATGCAAATTCGATTAAACTGACAATATTAACGGCATGGTGAATTTGGAATCACAATGGTATAATGGTGAATCATAACCGTTGCTTAAGTTCTAAAATAGCGTATCTCAGTTTTGATCATACTATCTTACTACTATACCTTGGAATTCTGAATCAAATTCAAAACACTCAGTAAAAACCGGCCAAGTGCGTGTCGGACCACTCGCAATGTAGGGTTCCGTAGTTGACCGGTACATTTTATAAGTTGGTCTACTAATACAGACCGCGCCAAACTTCTAGTCCCAGACATAAGAGGGGACCAAACGTTTGGCGCGATCTGTACTCGTAAACCTGTAAAGCCTACTTAACTGTGATAGTTTTCCTTTTAAATTCATTATATATACTACTTCTGTTAATTTTTTCACATTTCTATAAACAACCGTTTAGCCGGCAGGGGGGAGGACGCTCCACTCTAACTAAAATGTTAACTTTAAAGCTTAATATTTCACCAACGGATAATTAAATCGAAAAATGGTTTTGACACACCCACAATTATTTTGAACGACCTATCTAATGATACCCCACACTATGGGATAGACGAAAAAAAATCATCCCCAGTTTACGTGTATGAGAAGCAACATTAAAAAAATTTTTTGAAGATTTTATTTTATCGTTTTGTCGGCGTGATTAATATTAATACTCATGCCAAATTACAGCTTTCTAATACTAATAGTCTCTGAGCTAAGCCGTGGACAGACGGACAGACGGACATTTCGAAACTAGAAACTATAAGGGTTCCTTGTCGGACTACGGAACCCTAAAAATAAGATTTTAATACAGTAGAACTCACATACTAAAAAACATTATAAATTAGGCTTTTTCCAAGAAGATGACTGAGCCCAAAACGTGCTAGAGAAAAATTCGCTGCATCAAAAAAAAGTGAAGGCTGTTTTTTCAGTTCAGAACGTTACTCTGTACAAACTAACAAAGTAAATTTACAATAATTACCGTTGAAAACATTATTATTAACTAAAACATAAAAACGATCTCTTCTGAATTTATATTAAATATAATTCACTAAAAAACAGCAATATCCAACCTTTTATTGATTCACCACACTACCCGGCCGCGCAATTTTTCAGATATATTTATCTCTTTCGTTGTACGTTGTTTATCTCTTTCATTGTGCGAATCAAGAGCAACTTATGAACCAGCGATCTCCAACGCGTCAGTCCAAATATTTACTGTATTCTATTTTATTCATTATTTTAAGGTTAGGAGCAGATCAAAGATCAAAACTGAAATACGCATATGTCTCTTAGGGTTGCGTCAAACATAAAGCCTCAAACAATCTGGGCGTCCGTCTTAAGGCGTGAAAGCAGAATCATGATGACATCAAGTAAAATTATATTCAAGCAGTACATCTTCGCTTCGACGTCATTCCTCAAAGATTCAAGATTCAAAGATTCAAATTGTCCTTGTATAGGACGTGTACTTTACAAACTGATTCCTCCTTTTCCTCTATACAACGTGAAATTTAAGTCATTTTGCTAACGAAAACTGGTGATAGTACTCGTCCATATGAACAACTTTTACTATGGAGACAAGCCTGAAATCGTGAAAAAAATATCAGTTGTTCTATAGAAAAGTTAAATCGACTCAAATGTATGAAACAGCAAATTTTTTTTCACAATTTCAGGGTTAGCTTTATAGTAAAAGTTGTTCATATGGACGAGTACTATCACCAGTTTTAGTTAACAAAATGACTTAAATTTCACGTGGTATACTCACCTATGTTTATTTTAAATTATTACAATAAATTATCTTTCTATACAGTATAATATATAGTATATAGGTATAGTACAACCCAAGCAGTGGCGTGCATAGAACTTTTTGCTGGAAATGCAATGAGTAGGTCAAGTCTGACAAATAAAAAAAATGTTTCACTTTGCAAACCCATTATTTGTATGACGCCAGGGTGGGTAGGTAGGGTACCCTAGAGTAATTTCATGCATTTTTTTTTCAAATTTGTTTTAAATTTTTTCATTTCATTTTTGTCGTCAATCTTTACCTTCTCATTGCTTTTCCAGCAAAAAGTTATACGCACGCCACTGAAGCCAAGGATCCCACAGAGCTCCCTGCCTACATTTGCGTCCGTTCGCAATCTGAATACGAATCATAAAATTAATACAATAGTGAACTCAAGATTTCACTTTAGAGCAGTGACGTGACCCAACTAATGACAAATGTTTCAAGTCAGGGGTCGGTAATGGGTGGAAAGTTCTGTATCGACGCGTACTCTGTTCTCTGCGACCGACCTATGGAGATATTGTGGTGTTGCTCTATCTAACTTGTTACTTTCATCTTCGGTGTCTCTCTATCCTTGTAGAACTCTCTACTATACCGATGGAATAAATTATTTTACAGATGCAGAATTCCGAAAAAAATACCCATTGACAGAACCCATACGTAACTCGGAACATTACACACTTCTGAAATATTCTGTGGACAGATAATACCGATAGAAAAAATAACTACATTAATAAAACAGGGTTTCACTTTTAGCGGAATCCTGAAAAATTTAATATTTAATTTATCTAAGAATTTAGGTTTTTAAATTAAAAACTACGCTTGGTTTCATGATTTTTTTTATCTTACTATTAAAAATAACCATTAAGAAGAATTAATTATTATTGAAATTTAAAACCGGAAAACTGATTGTTTTCGAAGCGTGAACACCTACCAAAAGTAGTAAAAACACGCAATTTTTCAAAATTGAAGCTGACTTATATAAATATTGCGAGCTGATAGAGAACATGTGAGTTTAGATTCGGATTCATTACTCTAAGAAAACAAAAAAAAAATCATACACCAACAAAAAAGTTCGTTGTTACCTTGTTCAAAACTAACCAATTCTTTGAAAAATATTTTAAGGTTGGCAACACTAGATTCAAGTGTATATTGTGTATGCTCAGAGCCGTATTCATAGTAGTTATTGAGAGTGCGATTTGGGCAAGAGCCGTCTCAATACATGCGCTTGATTTACGGGACTAACGTGTGCCCTTTGTGCCCGTCTGACTAATGGGCAGCCATGGACGTTTATGTAGATTGATTGTATAAATTTTATCCACAATGTTACACTGCGTTCCGAATACAAAGATGGTTGCTGTCATGGAAAAAATTGGCGTGAGAGTGAGAGAAAATATTTAACGAAATTTTATTATTTCATGTAGTTCTTACCAAAATACAAATAAATAAGCTAAATAAAATGACAAAGCTTAGACAAAAGAGTATTCCCGACTTCATAGTCGACCACAGCTTTAATATTAACTAAAAATCTTTTACTGCTGGGATTTTCTCAGCTATATTTTGAAATGACGCTATCAATACCCAAAAAAATAAATACTAAGTTAGTATTTATTTATTGACTTTTTTATTTTATTTTACATTATTAGGGAGACTATCAACTTATGAGAAACTTAAATATTAAATTACTAAATTAATAAATTAAAGTCATTTAGAAGTCTCCACAGATACTACAGATAGTAATAGTTTGATTCATATAATATTTAATTAAATCACAAGATAAGAGTAATACATAAGTAATACATTAAAATCATGCAATACAAAAACAAAAATAAAAACTTGTTCTATTCAGAGTAAATTTAATCAAGTCAATCCAATTACTCGACACAATAAAAATGTTGATAAAAAAATCTTAAAGGAATTTAAACAGACAAATAGATACGGTAAAAAATAAAGAATAAATTGCTATTCTATATTTAAAAATCTTTACCAAATTGTTTAGTATTGCATTTTGGAACGCACCGTTTCATACACTAACAGATTTAGATGTCATTTGGAAATGGCGCTCTAAACTTGTGCAATTTAGCCCGTAGATAATGGATGACGAATGGCCAGATTGTATGGCGGCTCGTGCGAGGTGGGGCATCAATGGTGAGCGCTCAAAGGCGTATATAGACGCAATGCGCAATGTTATCATTGTGCCGTTTATTACCTTATAAATTATCAAATGTATCTACCATATTCCTGCTTACAACCAAGGGTTACTAAAAAGTTCCGTCTAGTTTAGAAAGAAAGAAAGAAAAGAGCTTTATTTCATAAAACCACAGTAGGTATCACAAAAAATAATTATTATTAACAAATTAGGCATATTCTATGGTTAAAAAAAGGGAGTCCAACTCAACTTAATGCCATAGCCAAAGCCATAGCGCTGGTTTTCTGCTGGATCCTACATAAATAAAACTAATACAACCAATAATGAAAAAATAAATATAAATAAATAGTAATATGAAATAAATATACAAATAATAGTGTTATACTAAACGAGATGCATAATTTATAAAAATACTATATAAGTTTACGCATTGATTTTACTGAACATCAAGGCATCGTTATTTGTTTTTCAATTAGATTAGATTTAAATTTAAAGATTTGTAACCATGGCAACCTGTCTGTACCTGTGAAGCATACACATGCTTATTCACATAAGGACTATGGTATCTTTACTGATAATGATAATAAAGTAGTGAAAATTTCGTCTCTGTACATTGAATACTTTCGTGAAATTTTTATGAAATGGGTTATTGGTATTGTAGGTAGGTGAGGCCAAAACTACAAAGTTTTAGAATTTTTGTCTAGCTGTCTGTATGTATGTATGTTCCGTTTTAACTCGAGAACCAGTCAAGAGATTTGGATGCGGTTTTTTCTTTATCATCGTTGTAACCCTGGCTATAGTGGCTGTTCATAAAATAACGCCGAAGGCGAAAACGGAGCAGAGATTGAATAAACGCGGATGGAGCCGCGGGTAACGACTAGTTACTAATATAAATGTAGAAGATAAATATATGTTTTAAATATAAAACTCATAAATTTATCAAGGTGTCACCTGCGCCAGAATGGACGTGCAATTGAGATGAGATACAGCAGCTACAGGTATTTTTGTTATTTTATTTCATATGTCCTGAGGATTAGAATATAAAAAGGTTTTTAAAAGAAAAATCCGATAGTATTTTGACCTTAACAAAAAGAGTATTTTCAAGCACAAATAATAAAATGTATCAGGTTACAAGAAACAGCGAGGTAAGGTAGGAAAGAATGTAAGGACGAAAGGGCTGCTGACATATTCTTACCCCCGTTACCAATGACCTAGAGTGGCGAAACGAATACCGCTTCTGTCACAGAAATGTCTTGAAAAATTCTTATTACACGCATTCCAGAATATCCTAATATTTGTACGCAAAAGCAAAAAATATTGTAGGATGTATTAGTTACGGTAACAATGAAGGATAGCCAGGACTTGCCGCGTCATCACCCCGGCTCTAAACGATGTTAATCAACAATTTTAATGACCATACTTCTGATATAATAACTTCTCTTCAACTCCGTATTTTATAGTAGGTGACAAACAATCTTGGTCATTTAAAGTCGTTTGAAATATTATCTCTTTGACTAACATCCGTGGGAACTGCGTGGGTGTAATGTCGAGCCAATAATAATGAATTTGCTTCGTAGCTTCAAAGGTTACGTATCGACTTCCCCTGCGAAGATAAGCTTTGACAATGAAAACAAAAAACTTAAATCCTCTATTGATTATACCTCACACTTATTTACGTTCATATTTATTGTAACTAGCCCTCTAAATAAACTATTATTTTGCAATCCGGATAGCAGACGCAAAACATCAAAAAACATAATTACTAATCATGAAAACTAAAACTAAACTCGCTTTTAAGGGTTCCTCCAGGAACGGAAACCTTAACAGCGAAATAGGCACAGAAATTGATGGGCATCCATCAAACAAACCTAAAAATTATGATAACTAGCTTTTGCTCGCGCCTTCGCCCGTGTTGATTTAGTTTTTGTGTACTCCTATAAAATCTACCAATATTTTACCTACAGTGAACACAGCTGGTGAAATGTGCGTGTTGTGCGCCTCTGTTTCCCATTTTGCATGTCTCTGTTAGCTTTTCCATGGGAACTGATTTATGGGATAAAAAGTACTTTTTGTCTTATTCTACATCTAGAATATTATTTGTGCAAAGTTTCAGCCCAATCGGTTCAATAGGTACGGCGTGAAACGGTGACACATTACTTTTCTATAGAAACTTGAAAACTCATTTTCATCCCATGGGAACTCATTGATGGGATTAAAAGTAACCTATGTCCTATTCCAGGTCGAGAACTACATTCATACAAAATTTCAGCCCAATCGGTTTAGTAGTTACGGCGTGAAAGAGTAACAAACATCCATACATCCATCCATCCATACATCCAAACTTTCGCATTTATAATATTATAGTGGGAGTGGGATTAGTGGGATGTGATTTGATAAATAACTGTTCATTGCAAATTACAGCCAATAATTAACGGGCTTCATACAAATCCTGTATGATCCGCACTATAGACAAACTCTTATTCAATAATAAAAAATAAAGTATCAAAACCGTTCCTGTCTATCTTACCGGTCACGGTAGCTGGGCATGAGAGACAGTTCGGCATTTCATCTCATTGTGGCCCAGTTATCGGCTCCTTTCCACCCGTCCATCAGCATCTTCGATACTGGCCTTTGTACGTGACGTTGACGCTGTTTTGTCTGCACCAACTGCAGGTACCGCGGACACCGTTTATCTACTTCGTACGCGATTATAGGTCTTACGTAATTGTGGCTATAACCTTGGTCTCCTTTAGACCACGGTATGCTACAGAGCAATCGAATCTATCGCAAATCAAAAACGATGCCTAAAATATGTGCCGTGATCAATTATTAATAAATATTGGCTTTAACACTCATGCATTATTATTGTTGACTATATGCCAACTGTTTCACTGAGACAATTTCGGCATTTTCAAGGCGAGTGTTGTTCTTAGGACGACGACGCGGCCTTTACCGACGTTGTCACACGAGTGAACGACACTCGCCTTGAAAATGCCAAAATTGTCTCGATGAAACAGTTGGCATATAGTTAACAAACATACACACACACAAACACAAACTTTTGCATTTATAATATTAGTATGAATTGTGATGAATGAGATAACATAGCCTTGTCTTTTTTCACCACAATCCATTAAGGATCGCGCTAATTAGACACCTGATGTATGAAATATATACCAAAGCCTTTTCTTATTTCACCCCAAACGAATGGGACCGCGCTAATTAGACACCTAATTTTTCAATGATATTGATCTATCCTACGGGAACCATACATTTTTCCGGGATAAAAAGTAGCCTATGTGTTAAATTATGGTATAAGCTATATTCATTCTAAATATCATCCAAATCCGTTCAGCGGTTTCAGCGTGAAAGAGTAACAAACATACACACACACATACTTTCGAATTTATAATATTAGTAGGAAGTAGGATTTAGTGTGTCAGCTCACGCGTGAGTTTTATTAATATTATGTATCACGGCACATATTTGCATGGTCTCTAACAGCAAAACCTTAAGCTGCTAAGAGATAAAATATAACTATATCTGATATATACAGTAGCTCCATCTTGCTGAAACAAGGTGTGTATAGAGTACGAAGAATGTAGCTGTAGCCGTGATAGAGGCGATTATTGGTTGGCATCGTAATCATAGTAAAGCGGCAACGGAAATGAAAATATCGAAATATTTTTTATTATGATGTTACATTTCCGGATTTAAGTAAACTCTTTTGATCAAAAAGATGTTGATCGGATTTTAAAATATCTAAGTAATTTTATGACTTTTATTTGGTTGTGACGCCATTTGGTACGATCCCGTGGCATTCTCCTTTTCAAGAAATGTGTCACTTTCGAGATATAGGTATATAGTGGCTTTTGATGCTTTTATTGAAGATTGCAACCTTTTGGAGACCAATATCGGCAACTTTCTTAGTGTGGACCTCACAAGAAACAACAAGCCGCGGCGAAAGGTGGTGGGTACCTAATAAATTCGTTAAGGAATTCAGTAGAAAGAAAACGTAAAAGGTGCTTTCAGAATTAATGGCCTAAGTATTTCTTAAGATTAATAAGAATAAAGATATAATAATTCAGGTTCATTAAAAAGATGTTAAATTTCTGCCAAAAGTAATTTTATCTGCTAACCTGCTCATAAAACTTTGTATAAATTGATTGCATTTTGAACATTATAATTAAAATTTTACGTGGCGATAATCAGAGAAAATTGCTGCGTCATTACGGAGCTCTTTATGGTAAAACTTTTGTGCTGGCTTTGTAAACCTTTTGCCAATAGGTTTAGAGATTATTTTTCTCTGAAATTCAGAAATATTGTTAGTAGGTAATTAATGCCCGGTAGCCTCAAGTAATCGATTGGTCACACATAGAGCCTCAGCCTCCGAAACATTTTTACTTATTCTGGGGATATGTGAAGAACTTAGAACATATAACACGGGACTAGGCAAACGCACTTATCCCCCTCTGCCGAAGTACATGAACAATTTGTTCATGTAAGTTTGCTTGTGTGCGCGTTTTGTGTTTGTGTTGCAGCTTCCGATTTAGTGTGACATACAAATTTTTCGCAGGAGTGTGCGTGAATGAGTAAATGTGTGCTGTGCGTGTTTACCTCCCCTCCCGTGGAAAACGGCAGTAATTTCAGTACTAAGAGTCGCGCTTTGCCAGGTCCCGTGTTAAATGGTCTAAGGTGAAGAAGGATTAATAGTGTAAGTTGATGAATTCATCAAAATAAAGTCAGTATACTGTTTTTGACTACTTTCGCCAGCTAGGATAGGGTTGGTTTGTTTCTTAGCGCATCCTAATTAGGACCCCGGTAAATCGGACGGTGTAATCACGGCTATAGTCATTATGCATCGTTCAGGAATGAGTCGGCTACCATCTATTTATTGTAAAAACCTATTAGTTTCACTCATTTTCATTGTATGGGTGACATAATTTGATTTGCTGTCTTGCTTGTTTACAGTAAAACGTTTACAACTATTAATTCAACTTATTGGCAATCATTCTTGCTAAATACAGGACGTTATCTAATTTCATAAAATATACGATAAAATAACTTACCTTATTAGTTTTGTGACCTTCGTGAATGAATACTATAGCCATTAGTAATAAAATTTTAACCTCTTTTATATTATGTCCTATAGACCCGCAGTGTCACTATTTTTGTATTATTACCTATTTAAGTTACCTGATTTGTGGTCTATAATATAAAAATCAGAATATTATCACGAGCACGAACAGCCAGCACTGCACGTCCCGGCCGTGGACAATGAACACGTTCACCACGGATTACACGGACGAGCCAATCTACCCGCTGGAAATTTGTAAAAACTCGGCCATACCGGACGACACGGAGCCTTGAAAAATTGGTACTTTGTATGGATTCCGTCCACGTATAGTAGATATTATCTACAGTCCGTAAAATATAGATTGAGCCCTGTGACAGCTGTCAGCGGTATTTGAGCTTGAAAAAGAGAGATAGAAGTACATACTATATATAGCGCTGTCCTGCTGTCACAGGGAACAAAATCAATTAGGTCTAGAAAAGATAGGCCACTCCGTTTCTGACGGCCACATTTTAAGATGTTACGAAAGTAAAATTAAAAAACCTATATGATTTACCAAAGTTTTGCGGGTATCCAGTGTAATTCTCAACCTGAATAAAATCACCAAAATAGGCTACCCTCATCTTAAGGACGGTTATCATAAGCGCAGCAACTCAGTTGTGTTATTTCATCTCGTTGTTACGTGCACGTTTGATGAAACTTGCGAAGGCTATACAATCACACCGATTTTGCCACAATTTGTAAACGTGTGTCAGTAGAAATAAAATATTGGCAATAGTGTAAAGGTTTTCAAACATATTAATGGTTAAAATTAATCTAGATTACATTTTTGGTGCTCAATTATTATGCATTTTTTTATTTTATCTATACCAATAAATCACATTGGGCTACACTTTCGGTAAAAACCATTAAATTTTCATTTTTAGGGGTTTGTTGTTAAGATATGGTTTAACCGATTTTTAACACGATTTTAAGTACCAGCTTTGACATAGATCTACTAACATAATGTCAATAATTGTATGTTTACGTTTGTATGGAGCTTTGCACGTGATGGCTGTCCTTAAATGCAAGTTCCCTTATGTCACTAATATATATTCATAATAATAAAGAAGTAAAAAAGTCATGTCTAAGTAATGAATATATTTGCGAAATTTTAAATTTATTTTATTTACTAAGGCTAAAACTACATATTTTTTTATTTTTGTTTAACTCTTTGTCTTTCTTTCTATCTATCTGTGTGTCTGTATATTCCGTTTTATTTCGAAAACTACACAATAGTTTGGATCCGATTTTCTTCACTATCACCGTACACTCCACGCGATCGAAGCAGCGAGCAACAGCTTATTCACTATATAGGTAATGCCACAATGTAAGGAAAACTATATAGGTATGTAGATATTAGATATTGCTTTTCAATTTCAATGTACTTAAACATTTTAAAACCTATGTGACCTACTACAATGGACCTGACCAAAACATACTTTTGGTCGGTTTTCACATTTTAGATAAACGACTTAGCCAATTTCAATTAATACCGTGAAAGATAATGGGCAGGCAACTAGGCTTTGCTTTAATGGCGCCCATTTTAAACGGAATCCTAAAAATAAAAATTGTTTTATTTTACAATACTTCTTGTTCAATATCTGAATACCGGAATTAAGCACGCGCCGCGGTAGTTAGTATTTGGATCGAATGATGTGGCAGTATTTTATGGATGGAAACATTTCTGTGGGATTGTTAATTAGTATATAGACACTAAGATATTACTGTGATGCGAAAACAGTAGAAAAAAAAACTGAATTGGAAACAGACGGGGTACGTTGGTCGTATGAAACCGAATTGTAATAGGTTTTTTTTTTCAATTATAATGATACACTTATTGCTTAACTTGTCCTCAGTAATTTGTATTGACACCTATTCTCGTGTATCAAATATTAGATTTAGAGCTGCCATAACCTAAAACTTTTCATTGCAAAATAGGCTTTAACGCAGATGGATAAAAGTTAAATGAGCTTGTATTATTTTAGGTTTTTCAACTCTAAATTTAAGGTTTGCTGCACGAGAATAGATCACAGTGCTACACGAGAATAGGTGTATTTGTGTGATTAAATTTCAAATCAAAATTGAATAAAGAAAACAAACTTATTATTATATTATTTCAAGAACTTGTACGTGTAATAATAAGTGTATGTTATACAAATGAATGTTATTTAAGATGCTGGGAATATAAAAAGGCTTATTATTAATATCTTATTATACATTTAGCTACTATCAAATGACACAGTCTTATCTGTAAAATACTTTGCCCGCAGCTCCACCCGCTTTTATTCAATCTTTGCACCATTTTTGGCTTAGATGTTATTTTATGAACACTTCTTGTAGCCTATGTGTTAACCAGGGTACTACGATGATAATAAAAAAACGCATCCAACCCCGTGGAGAATTCTAAATAAAAGTGTTTATTAAATTCTTACCTCGTTTTCGGCTCTGGCGTTATTTTATGAACATCCCTTATAGTCTATGTATTTACCAAGGTCACTACGATGATAATAAAAAAACGCATCTAAATCCGTTGAGTGGTTCTTGAGTTAAAACCGAACATACATAGAGACAAACATACAGACAAAAATTCTAAAAATTGCGGTTTTGGACTGAGTACAATAATAATTACCCATTTCATTTGAAATTTCGCGAAAATATACAATGTACAGACACGACTATTTACTACTTTATATACATTTACAGATATGATGACAGAACACAAATTGTTATGTAAGCAAATACCTGATTCTATCAAATATCGAATTTCCCAGTCAGAATTGTTGAGGGTATATTGACTCTTAAGGTAACTTGTAAGGTAGATTTATATTATTTCAATAAAAGTCAGTCCACCATTAGCCGCTTTGTATCATTGACGTTGCACTGGCGACGAGATCGGGATTTCTTTTTTTGCGAATCATTGTGCTAATTTATATCTGTTGTTAAAATGCCAATCGGTAAAATTGAAGCATTCGACGTGAATTCGAAAGATTGGCCGGCATATATTCGACGCGTGAAACAGTTTATTTTGCTAAACAACATAGGCGAAGCGTTAAAAGTGCCCACGTTAATTACGGTCGTCGGAGCGGAAACTTATTCGTTAATGTGTGATTTGTGTTCACCGGCCGACCCGGAAACGAAGTCTTTTGAGGAATTGGCGAAGTTAGTGTCGGATCACCTGGAACCGAAACGTTCCGTGATCGCGGAGCGCCACGTTTTTAGGCTACGTCGGCAGGGTGCAGGCGAGTCGCTCACGGATTATCTGAAAGACTTGAGACATCGGGCGTCTACTTGCAACTTTAAGACCGCGCTCGAAGAAAACCTGCGCGATCAATTCGTGTCGGGTTTAGCGAGCGAGGCGATGCGTTCGAGAATTTTCGCCGAGCAAGACATCGGATACAAGGAGGCTGTGGAGTTGGCTCTGTCGCTAGAGGCTGCAGAGAGGCACGCGGAGGTGAGCGGCGCCACTATGGTGTCAGCAGCGACCAGGGCGAGCACGGGCGGCGACGCGAGCGAAGGCTTACACCAAGCGAGTGTCAGCGGGCGACGCGCTACGTGGGGTGGCGGCGGCGGCGGACGAGGCCGGGCGCGGGGCGGCGGGTCGGTGAGCATCGGCGGCGGCGAGGCTGCGGGCCGCTGGAACTCGGCTGCGGCGCAATGTTGGCGATGTGGAAAGTCGCACAGAGCGGATCGCTGCCGTTATGCCCATTATAATTGTGATCAGTGTAAACAAAGGGGTCATTTGAAAGCAATGTGTAAGAATGTGCGCGGGGGTGCGAGGTCGTACGGGCAGCAGAATTATGTGACTGACGAATCGGATGGTGAGATGTTTAACATTGCAGTATCAGCACAAGGTAACAAACCATATTTTATTAAAGTAAACATTGACGGCCACATTTTAGATTGTGAAATGGACACTGGAAGTCGTATTTCCGCCATCAGTGACGAACTGTACAGCAAGATGTTTCCTAATAAGCCTTTAAAATCAGATAATTTAATACTAAGATGTTACGCTGGTTCACGCATCGAATCGTTGGGTTATATCTTAGTCAGTGTATGCTTGGGGGATGTGGAATGCACCGTGTTGCCTCTGCATGTTATAAAACAAGGCGGTCGACCATTATTGGGTAGAGAGTGGATGCGCGCTCTGAAGATTAATCAAATTAATATTCATGAAATTAGAGACGAAGAATTCGTGAACCAGTTACGTGTAGAATTTCCGGAAGTTTTTACAGACAAGTTGGGAACATGTAAACAATCTATTCGATTGCAGCTCTCAGATAACGAACCGGTTTACGTGCGCGCGCGGCCCGTAGCGTTGGCATTAAAAGCGCGGGTCGAGCGCGAGTTGGAAAGACTAGAACGCGATGGCTCGATATACAGGGTCGATCATTCCGACTATGGAACTCCAATCGTACCGGTTGTTAAAGAAAGTGGGGAGGTGCGCATATGTGGTGATTATAAGATCACAATCAATCCGAAACTGAAACGGAATTTTTATCCTTTACCGCGTATTGATGAATTGTTTGCGAACTTAAGTGGGGGAGAAAAATACACGAAAATAGACCTTAAGCACGCGTACGAACAGTGCATTTTGACTGACGACTCTCAGCCGTGCACAGCTACGTAGGTACATTTGCTTATCGGCGCACACCATATGGTCTTTCTTGCATACCAGAAAAATTCCAAAAATTAATGGAAGAGACGCTACGAGGCGTAGACAATTGCGTGGTGTTTTTAGACGATATCTGCGTAACAGGTCGGGACAACAAGGCTCATTTGAGTAATTTGAGAGCTGTACTCGATAGGTTGCGCAATATGGGATTAACTGTGAAAATAAGTAAGTGTCAATTTCTCCAAAACAGTGTAAAATATTTAGGATTTATCATAGATAAAGAAGGGCTGCACCCGGATCCAGAGAAACTGGAGGCCATTTCTAGCGCACCAAGACCCGAAGACGTGACCCAATTGAAAAGTTTTTTGGGAATGCTAAACTATTATGGGAAATTTATTCCAAACCTTAGTACGATGCTTCAACCTTTACATAGTCTTTTAAAGAAAGAAGTGGGCTGGAAATGGGACTCAAAGTGTGAGTCAGCATTTAAGAATGCAAAGACCACGTTGTTAAGCGATAGGGTGTTAGCGCACTATGAGGAGGGACGGCCACTCGTGTTAGCCGTAGACAGCTCAGCGTACGGGATAGGTGCAATTCTAGCACACCGGTATCCCAATGCAGAAGAGCGGCCGGTCAGTTGCGTATCGCGAACTCTAAATGAAACAGAAAAAATGTACAGTCAGCTGGATAAGGAAGCGCTTGCAATATATTACGGGATCACTAAACATCATCAGTACTTGTTTGGTAGACATTTTGAGTTGCGCACCGACCACCAGCCGCTGAGTCATATATTCGGGGAAAAGGGAGGTATTCCGCAGACAGCAGCTAGTAGGCTGCAGCGGTGGGCGGCACGTTTGGCTGCGTATGATTTCTCCACAAAGTTTGTGCGTTCAGAAGACAATGGGCCGGCTGATGCTCTGTCTCGTCTGCCGTTACCACGAGAAGGGCGTCTTTCCGAACACCAGAATTATATCCATCTGATTGAAGAATCAATGCCGATTAGTTTTAAAGATATTGAGAGAGAAACTAATAGAGATAATTTATTAAGTAAAATTGTGGGATATGTTCTTTTTAATTGGCCGTCGGTATCTAGCTGTGAGGATGAAAAGCCATTTTTTGCTAGAAAAGAAGTATTAAGCGTAGATTTGGGGTGTTTAATTTACAAATATCGCGTTGTTATTCCGTCAGCATTACAGAAGCACATTTTAAATGAACTGCATGAAGGCCATTTAGGCATAAATAAAATGAAAAATATATCACGAAGCTATGTTTACTGGCCTAGTTTAGACAAAGATATCGAGAGTGTTTGCCGCGCGTGCGACGCTTGTCGAACGGTCCGCGACGCGCCGCCGCACGCGCCCCTCCATCCCTGGGAGTTCCCGTTGCACCCGTGGCAAAGAATACATGCAGATTTTGCGGATTGTGGAGGAGTACGGTACTTGATTATAGTGGACGCTCATTCGAAATGGATCGAAGCTACTGCGATGAAAAAGACGGATGCGAAGACCACTATAATCGCATTGAGATCGGTATTTGCTAGATTTGGTCTTCCTTTGCAGCTAGTTACGGATAATGGACCACCTTTCTTTTCCGAGGATTTCAAAACATTCTGTGTTAAAAATGCTATAAAACCGGTGACGACGGCTCCCCACAGGGCTCAAGGGAATGGGGCAGCGGAAAACGCTGTAAAGACGGTTAAGAAAGCGATAAAGAGGGCTTTATTTGAGGGTGAAGATGTCGCCATAGCATTAACTAAATTTTTATTCCAATATCGTAATTGCGAACATGCGACGACGGGCGTGTCTCCGGCAGTGGCGTTGTTAGGTCGGCGACTGCGGGGACGCCTCGACGCCGTGCGTCCGGACGTGGCGGTGCGGGCGCGCGACCAGCAGGCACGGCAAGTCGTGGCTGCCGGGGGTAGGCCGCGTCACGTGCAGGTGGGAGACACTGTACTAGCTCGGGATTATAGACCGAGGGGAGGAAAATGGGCTGAAGGGACAGTTGTAGAACGAACTGGGCCGGTGTCGTATAAGCTAGATATGGGGCGCGGAGTAGAATGGCGCCGCCATCTAGACCAGATAATGCCAAATAACAAAGAGCGTTTTTCTCTCACACGCACGACCGCCCCTGAGATCTTGCCGGTCTGTGACGATGTCGACGAACAGTGTGTTGACGCGTCGGGTGACGTGGAGGGAGGGGACGAAGTAGTGGCTACCGAAAGCCAACATAGCGAAAACGGCGGCGCGTATTCGGTTACGTCACCGGTCTCCCCGACACCCGCCGCGTCTGCCCGGGCACTGCGTGCACACAACCGGGCTATGAAAAAGGATTAAGTAATTTAAGTTATTTCTAATACATTTGTACTCTGTGTGTAATTGTAACTAAATTGTGTCGTTGTCCGAAATTACAAGGGGAAGATGTTGAGGGTATATTGACTCTTAAGGTAACTTGTAAGGTAGATTTATATTATTTCAATAAAAGTCAGTCCACCATTAGCCGCTTTGTATCATTGACGTTGCAAGAATGACATCGATGTTTATCATAAATACACGATTGTAGAAGAGCCAACGAGAGATGGCACCTATCTATGACAGCTGCGTTTAGTGATGGGGTGCATTTTAATTTCGGCAAAAATAAAAATCAAGTGCGACTAGCGACTTGAGTAAATAAAATATCGATTTATTTGACACGGCATACAACATGCATCATAATGATACAAATGGCAAATGTCATTTGCTTACATTAATAAAGCAGCCATAAAATCTAGAAAACTGGTTCACAATTTTTTTTGTCATAAATAGATATAGTTTGTAAACAGACGGAACCGTACGATTAAGGAGAATAGAACCCGTTATTTATTGATTACAATTCAGCCACTAAAACTCCTCATGATCTCTTGAGTTTTGAAAAAATTAGAAACTGTTGCTGTAAAGTCTTTATAAAATCGAAAAATGATGATCAAAACGAGTAGTACGTCACTTTTCACTGCCAGCAACAATGAAGCATTAGAGTATTTTAGTGACACTTTCCCAAAAACGATTATGAAACTTGGTAGGCATTTAAACGTCATAGGTGCCATCTCTCGTTGGCTCTAGTTTAATGTCTATTCAACAGCTTCCATGGATCTGCAAATACCTACAATAACGCCGAACTGGGCTTGTCCGCTTCGCTCCACTGGCAACACCCATTGTGATCTCTATAATAAATGGCAACAACAGGTGAATAACTAATTTCACTCATAAATAGCCAGCGATCGGTGCACTCCCATATTTATTTGTCGCAACATCCGTCTATTTATATCGAGTACTTATAATATCTACGAGTATACCTATACCAATAATAAAGTAGCAAAAAAGTCGGGTTTGCTGAATACTTTGTCACAATTTTAAATGAAATGGGTATTAGTTTTGTACTGAAGCTAAAACTAAAATTTTTAGAATTTTTGTCTGTCTGTATGTATGTTCCGTTTTAATTCGAGAACCACTTAACAGAATTGAATGCGGTTTTTTTTATTATCATTTTAGTGACCCTGGTCAGCACATAGGCTAGAAGGGGTGTTAAAAAAATAGCAACCAAGACGAAAACGGGGCAAAGATTTAATAAACTCTTTTATAACTCGAGAACCACTCAGCGAATTTGGATACAGATTTTTATTATCATTTTAGTGACCCAGGCCAACACTAAGCTATAAGGGATGTTTATATAATAAGACCCAAGCCGAAAACAGGGCAAAGATTGAATGAACGCGGTCGAAGCCGCGGGCACAGGCTAGTTGTTCAAAATGAATACCAGAATATCGAAATCGAATATTGTATTATGAGTAGCAGGATGGTGGCGAATAATACAATTTATTTCCATGAAATGTAATCGATTGAAATGGTAATTTAAAATGCGTGAATATCAATCCGAAAATGAAGGCAAGCGTGGAGTAATTCGCGGACATTGTTTTTGTCACTATTAAATATTCAATACGCAGAACGATGTACGAGTATTTGATGCGGTTAATACATAGTCAGATGGCGGGAAAAGCCAGTGGAATTCTAGCATTCATTTGTTGCTACTGTTGCGACTAATCAGCATTCGATTCTATTATAAATACATATAGGGTGAAATTAGATCAACCGACCAAATTCAAAATGAAGACTCCGGTAGTGATCAGGAACTAAGTTCGGTAATCCTTTTGGCCAAATTCGAAAAAACTATTTTTTGCTCCCTTACTGGTTGGACTAGTTTAAGTACATTTCCTAGTCTAGTTAGTAAGGAAGCAAAAAATGTATTTATCTAATTTCACCAAAAGGGTAATTGAAGCTTGTTTCTGATCACTAACCAAGTCTCCAGTATGAATTTGGTCGGTTAATTTAATTTCATCTTATTTATAAGGTGACTTTAATTATAGTCAAATTCTTACCGAAGACTCGGTAAGTCCTCAGTAACAAAGTTCGATGACCCTTTTTGTAAAATTCGTAAATTATTCTTTTCGTGTTCCTTGCAAACGCAAGCCCAGCCCTGGATCAATTAAGTAATGGGGAAGTCAAGTTTTATTTTACGAAATTATCAAAAATTGTTATCGATCCGTGTTACTGATCACTTACCAAGCCTCTAGTATGAGTTTGGCTGCATAAATTATAGTCACCTTATGTATGACTTTGAACTTAACCCCAATAATTTAATATTTTGCAGAAGAATAAAAACTGGTTTTATGAAAACCATTCAAAATTATATAAATTTTTTTGTTGAAAGTTAGAGCTTTTTGAATATTTTCGTAAAATCCAAAGAAATCATGGTCACTATAATATTTGGACTTCGAATTTTAATTATTTTTACATTTAAAATATGTTCTACTAACGTTTCTTAATAACCTCTAAAATTATGGGGGTTTGTTTAAAAGTCACCCTGTACAGAGTGACAAGAATTTATGTAGCCAAATTCACAGTGAAGACTCGTTAAGTAAACCAGGAAAGCAGTGTTTTCCGTTCCCTACAAAAGTAGGTAAGGCCAACCACGAGTTATTATGGAAAATCAACAATTTATTTTTAAAATAATAAAATAATTTAATTTACAAAAAGAAATAATACACCAATCACTTATATGTAGCCGAATTCATACCGGAGACTCAGTAAATGGTTCAATGACCCTTTCCGTTAAATACGCTATATATATTTTTGTATACAATTCCCCGTATATTAATAACCGTATTAATTCAGCCAAACGCTTCCTGCAGTAGATAGGTATATAGGTCGACATAGACAACTGCCCTGCGTCGCTCCCCCCGTGTTCAAAGCGAACAGGCGACTAGTCAACCCTTTGCCACGCACTCGCTCGTGAAATCACTCAAATACTGAATATTTTAATCTGTTCAGATAACGAGCTCTCAATTCTATTAGATGCAGCATACGGTTACATAGCTGTGAGGTGAACATACCAACCCTTTGCTGATTAGTTCCGTAATAGTCACTCCCTAACTATATTTTAATATTTGATCTGTATCATGCAGCGCCATTTTGAAACTTTGTAAATATTTGTACATCAAACGGTAGCTTTATTCAACGGTGGAGGGTTTAGACAACTATAATATTACTTGAGCAAATAATAATGTCTCCAAAACACTTCTCTACCTTAACATTAATGTAGGATTTAACTTAAACCGAAACCGCAATTCAAACATCACAAAGTCATTCCAACAACTTCCAACTTAGGGTTCCGGGGGAGCAACACGACACCTCAACAATAAATAAATCTCTCCAAGTTCTCTTCATTTTAGGCATGTATAAATACATCGCGTCGAGCAATAAAGCTATCAAATATTTACTAATCTGGAGCGGGAACCCTTCTGTGCCGGAGTCATAAAATAAATTGAAATTGTCGCGCCGCCCCCCAAATTAAAATATTCAAATGGGACGCACGCGCAAGAAAATTGAAAATTGTCGTCTATCGCCCGCAAATGAAACCTATAACTCCTTGCGTATACTGCAGTGCAGGCTTACTTGCCATTGTGAAATAAAAATAATTAAGTTAAATGAATAATGACCTAAAAACGATACACCACCGTACAACCGCTTCGTAGAGAGAGTTTTAGTTCCATTGCTTTGACGTCTATTACACGATTTCTACAAAAAAGGGAAGTGTTTAAAGCGGAACCTCGATGTGTTTATCCATCCGTCAGACACGTCGTCACTCCAAGAAATTGCAAAATGATTTGATAAAATCGTTTGAGTCAGATCACATCTGCATTGATTTAGACCGCATCCGAGATACGTGGGGGCACGGTACGCGTGTGGACTGAAACTTGCATTTCACAGTCCACACTCGGTAACACTTCTGAAACCCCTCTGGAATTCAGGTCAGGTCCTAACGATGTATTTAAATAATATTAGTCGATTGACAACTTTTGCTATGTAGGCTAAGCAAAATTCGGAACTTCTTAGGGTGCCGTGCCTCAAGAGGAAAAAGGAGCCCTTATAGGATAACTTTCTTGTCCGTCTGTCCGTCCGTCCGTCCGTCCGTCCGCCTGTCCATCCGTCTGTCTATCAAGACCCTTTATCTCAAAAACGCGTGGAGGTATCGAATTGAAATTAAAACAATATACTCAAGTCTACAGTTTCTTGAAATTGTAAAAAAACCTAACTTCTAAATTAACGTGAAAAAAAGATACGGCCGTTTGTGCCGCAAAAAGCGTACTCGTATATTTCGACACTCTCAAGGTAATCAAAATTTATAGGGTATTTTCCGCAGAATGTTCTATGGTATTTTACGTTGACCTAGAACTATGAAATTTGGTAAGTAATACCGTCTTATACTACAAGTTTGGGAAAAATCTGAAAACTATACATTTGTAATTAAATCATAAAAAATATAGTCCTACTCGCACTTGTCCGGTTTTTTTTATTATTCTTTCATTCGAATTACCCCGATTAGCCGACTGGTCCATAATGAAGGCAAAAAAATGTTTATAATTTTGCATAGCCCTCATAGAAAACATTGTTCTTAAGAACGAGTATTATCTATGTTTTGAGATTCCATCCATCCATCCATCAGCCTGTTTCGTCCACTGCTGGACATAGGCCTTTCCAGGATTTCGCCACTCTTGGCGTTCCTCCTGGAAGAAATGCCCATACTCACACACGCTGGGCAGGCGGGTTGGTGAGCGCGGTGCCGAAACCCTTGCACCAGTGACGCCGCTGCCCGTCACTAGTCTGTTTTATATAAGGCCCGGCAATTGGTGTAAATTATTAAAATGGCGAGTACATCTACATAATATATATTGTGGTATCTCACCTCATGTCTTAAAAAGATGGGGATTTTTTTTTACAAAAAGACAGATTTCTTGGACGGATATACCAATTATAGGCATAGTGCGATCTAATGTATAGTGGTTTCAAAATGTTGGCATTGTGCTACCGATTACTTGAAAATATTGAAAAGCCAATCAAGCGCGATAGTAGGCATCGTGCTACGAAATCGTACGTACAAGTACGTATGTACGCTTTCAAGACCTTTTTTATTTCAAAATTAAATCTTAATGCAAGAAGTGTTACTTTACAACGCCCTCCAGTGTAACGTGGTGAAGATAGAGCGACGATTTCGATATGCCTCTGAATAACACCATAAAGTTCTATACTTTTATTGTTGCAATTTGGCAAGGATCCATTATAATTTGCGTTTGTTTTATGCACGACTCGTTTTAATACACTCGTAAGGAAATTGAAATATTAATGATATTTTATATATAAACGTAAATTATATTAGCCGCACTTGTTATTTTTGATTTCAACTTCCTATTTGGGTTTTAATTCGATCGTGTGCTTTGTGTATATTCAGAATTTTACTGAAAGAAATTATATGACACACGCTTTACGCGACCTATCAAGCCTAAATGGTAGAAAAAGGAAAAAATATGAGAGTATACTTATTATATCGTCATATTTTTAATAAATATTCTTAAAGGCAAGCTAAATTAACTTGAAACTGGATAGAGATCGTACGAATATTTATTTTCGTATCCATTGATCGAATCGTTAGGTTAGATATTATCAGAGAACTACGTATTTTATGTCAAGAAATATTTTAATATAATTTTTACACAACATATGCACGGTAAAACGCTTAGACCTAAATATTCGATATTAATTTCAATTCGATGCCATAAGCCGAAAGAAAAAGGAAAAGAGAAGAGACAAAGGGCCTTCACATACTAAAAAAATGCTAAAAGATTTTTTTTATTTTTCGTGATGGGGTACTGAACCCTAAAAACTTCAGGCTTAGCCCCATAGTAAAGTTGTTCGGAGAGAAGACGTTGGTTTCCAAAATAAATTACATTTCCCAGTATATATGTTATGATGAATTTGAAAGAGGTGTGCCAGGATCGAAGAAGATGAAATTTTTTTGTCCCTCCCTACTCTCTGGGAGAGAGATGCGTGATTATATTTTTCGTAAATATGATACGAGTACTAGGCTGACATAAACGTGAGAGTTATAAACCCCTTGGCAGTAGAACTTCCGTTGTGCTGCGGCCGCCGCTGATTTTGTGGTTTCATTTCGCGTAACCCGATCGACTTGGTCCGAAGAGTAGCAATACACATCCTTGTATTTATTGTTCGATGGCCTAGTGACGGACGAAAATAAATCGACACCTTGTTTTTTCCAAAGACAAATTTATTTAAAATAGTCGTGATGATTGGAGAAAATAAGTAAGGAATTCCTGAGTTTTTGACATAGGTTTTCTAAAAAATAATTGTATGGGGTAAGCAAATATACCTTTATTACATTGTTGTGACATAATGAACAACTGTTGTTCGGTGACTTATGAAATTACACGAAAATGTAAATATTTCCGCACACAAAAACCTACTAACTACACTTACTCACTGATTTTTATCGTACCAGTTCATACCGACACCCAAAAATAAACCGCCTTTTAATGCAATGCATTTTAGGAGCAGAGCCACCAGACCGTGTAAAAGAACTGAAAATTCATTTACATAGGCATTACTCGTAAATGAAAAGTCGATACCACTATCGACTATTGATACAATATCGATAGGTTTACGAGTAAAGCTCGACGTCCGGCGTCGATGTTATCGATACACTGGGAACCTTGGTTCTTCCGCTGTGATTTACGCAACCCCTTTACATCTGTAGTGAAATGATACATACAAAACGTAGTCGATCTATTGTTTTAATATGTCTTACCCCTTTTCGTATACGTGATAGAGTGATACACGCTACGAAGGGAGAAATATCAGTTGTTGGCAATGTTAGTTGTGTTTGGAAGTGCATGTTTGTACTTATGTATTGTATGTGATACAGAATGTTATTTATAAATATCTTCGCGGCTGGTCGACGTTTCGGGAGACCCAAGGGCTGGGGCATACCTCGGGCAGCGTATTAGCCTATAGCCATTCAATGGTAAATGCTTCCAGCCTTTTGGGGACCCTGCCGTTCGACGGCGGTGATTTAGGGAAAATATTTTATTTAGTGTAATATTTTTTAGTATGTTTTAGGTAATTTTAAGATTTTAGATTGTTATTATTTTAGTTAGATTTAATTTTATTTAATGTTCTTTCTTGTTCTTTCTGTTTTTCTCTGCTTCCATGAATAAAATCCATATTTTTAAATTATTTAAATATTTAATAAATTGTGGAATAGTACAAGTGATTTTTTGTTCATTATATTAAATAAATATGCTTATATCTAAAGATAGATTTTATTCAATTAATACGATAAACTTTACTGGAAAAATCCTTACATTTTCCTGCCGGACACTGCACGTTCAAAGAGGCAGAAAAAGAGGTCGGCTCGCTTACATCTACAATATTTACATAAATCTATACCATCTTCACTAATCTACGCTGTAACAATATTGTAAAGAGGAGGTGTTTATAAATTTGTCAGTTTATATACAGGGTGTAAATGCAAAGTCAAGAATCCCTTTAGGGTATGAAAGTATACACGTTTCTGATGTCATTACGAGAAAAAGAAAATATACCTTGAATTTTCACCAAAACTTCCATAATTTTTCTAAGGTATGGCTACGCAGCTCACCGGCCTGCCCACACACCTAATTGCACCCCGCAACCCGCACCCCTCATCCGAGTGGCCGCGACCAGTGAGGGTGTCCACGCGATTAGTGTATTTTGAGTAAAGAAAATTGTCTTATTATGGGGTACTGGTACTTTATTTAGAGATCCCAGTATTTAAAATAATATCTCCCTTAAAGGATTCTTGACTTTGCTTTTACACTCGGTACAGGAGGAAATATCCGAAACCACTGATTAAATTCTGAAATTTCTTTCAATTATAGGAAGTTACACTATCCCATTGAATACTCTTATCTATGATTATCCCTGAGTGCTATAGGCTATAATTACAATATAATAATGCTTTTATGATAAAGATGATAGTCACCTATGAAAATAGGAATACTATTTGGTACATAGTACGTAACATTTATAAATAGCATAGGTACCTAATTCCACCACTTCGATTAGTCTTGCTAATAAGAAGGACAAGAAACTTAGCAAGATCATGTTTGTTTGTTATTGCTTGTATTTTTCAACGTATTTATTATTTTTAGAAAAAGAGAAAGTACAGGACAAAAGAAATTAAAAAATAACTAAAATAAAACTTATATTCGATCTATTCGATTGATGGTTCTTAGTGGAATATTTTTCTGAATAAAAGCAGAACTTTGAAAATAGAACTTATACTTATATAAGAAGAGAAGAAGACGTTGATTGTTGAGATTGTCGGCACTTGGTAGAACTTATCATACATTGTTGTCATGAAAACACTTGTACTTTTCCACAAATTATATTTACAAATTACTCTGCCCAACCGGTTTCGCTATAATATAAGCATGATCAAGGACTAAAATTAAATATTTATAAACAATGTTTGCATTCCTGGGTGTACCTGTACGTGCAATACATGATAATGCTTATGTAGCGAAACCGGTTGGGCAGAGTAATTTGTAAATATAATTCGTGAAAAAGAACAAGTGTTTTCATCACAACAAACAGAAGAGCCTTAGGCCCATTAGTGGACGAATGAATGGCAGCTTTGCTAGAGAAATCGATGTGAAACCTATTCTTTCGTATTTATATAAACATAGAGCTTTCCAATCAGTCTTTTGCCTGTTCTGACACATGGAGTGCAGCAAACATAATTTGTTATACGGAATGAAGTTTAAAATACGTGCAACGTTTTGCATACGTTTTTTTATGATTTATATCCTCACCCATCTCATCACGTTGAACCCGTTTAACAGTTTCAATTTGATCCTCTCTAACTTCAGTAACCCTTCCAAACACAACTTTTAGGGTTCCGGCAAAAAAAGGAAACCCGAAAAAGTGAAGATTCTTGTTAGTTCATTCTTCGAAAACAATCGAAACAATTGACTTGTAGATGGATTATGATGTAAAAAATTAATATTTTAACTTTGTAGGGTTTACAGTAGTAAAACTGCAGAATAAAAAAAGAAGTCTGGAATTAGAAAGCTCTGCACATTCAGATTCCTTATCCTTAATAAAACAAATATTCGTATCTGTTTGCGATGAAAAAATCGCAAAGTGTCTATAGTTTTCTTTATTTATGTTATAATTTAGGACTTTTCAGTATATTGGGACTGTGACAAATGTAGTTTAAGATGTCACGTTTAATAAAACTTGGCCTGGGCAGAACGATTTTTATAGACATATGCCAAACATAAAATCTTTATGTAAATGTAGTTATTCAGGAAATTGTGAAATAAAAGACCCCAATCTGACATCTGTTAATTTCTGTCACTTTTGACACATCTATAACTTTGTTTACACTTGACATATCGGACACTTTTGAATCACTTCATCAATTTCTCCAATTGAAGTTTTTACACCACTGTCCCTTTGGACACATCAGCCACTTTTGATACATTCGTCACTTTTGACACATCTATAACTTTGTTTACACTTGACATATCGGACACTTTTGAATCACTTCATCAATTTCTCCAATTGAAGTTTTTACACCACTGTCCCTTTGGACACATCAGCCACTTTTGATACATTCGTCACTTTTGATACATTCGTCACTTTTGACACATCTATAACTTTGTTTACACTTGACATATCGGACACTTTTGAATCACTTCATCAATTTCTGCAATTGAAGTTTTTACACCACTGTCCCTTTGGACACATCAGCCACTTTTGATACATTCGTCACTTTTGACACATCTATAACTTTGTTTACACTTGACATATCGGACACTTTTGAATCACTTCATCAATTTCTCCAATTGAAGTTTTTACACCACTGTCCCTTTGGACACATCAGCCACTTTTGATACATTCGTCACTTTTGATACATTCGTCACTTTTGACACATCTATAACTTTGTTTACACTTGACATATCGGACACTTTTGAATCACTTCATCAATTTCTCCAATTGAAGTTTTTACACCACTGTCCCTTTGGACACATCAGCCACTTTTGATACATTCGTCACTTTTGACACATCTATAACTTTGTTTACACTTGACATATCGGACACTTTTGAATCACTTCATCAATTTCTCCAATTGAAGTTTTTACACCACTGTCCCTTTGGACACATCAGCCACTTTTGATACATTCGTCACTTTTGATACATTCGTCACTTTTGACACATCTATAACTTTGTTTACACTTGACATATCGGACACTTTTGAATCACTTCATCAATTTCTCCAATTGAAGTTCTTACACCACTGTCCCTTTGGACACATCAGCCACTTTTGATACATTCGTCACTTTTGACACATATTTATTTGCCATATAAGTTAAAATAGGGAAGTCAGTTAGTATTTTTCAAACTTCTAACGCTGGTAACCAAGTCATTATTGACACATCTATCAATTTTTACATAACTCTAATGTTAAAATATGTCACTTTTCATATCTATCACATAATTATAGGCACTTAATTTGTTCACTTCAAATTACTATGGAAAAGCGAAAAAAACGTGGCGCAAAAAAAGAATTTTTCATTGGAAAGTAGTCTATGAGGGATACTCTATCATCTCTTAATTTTTTTCACTCTGAATTGTAGGGCCTTAATTATAAAGTGACTTTGTTATAGTCTACTTCATATTAGAGACTCGTTAAGTGGTCAGGAATAAGGTTCCATGACCCTGTTTGTGAAATACGAAAAATACTTGCAATTTTATAGAAACTTTAAATTAAATAAACCCCAAATGACTTCCACATGGTCCATTATCGGAACCTGTTTTTTCTCGAAATTCAGTACATCACCAACTTATTATTACGTAATTCTTGTAATGTTTGTCTTAGTAAGACGAGAAATTTGATTCCATGTCAAAATTAAATCTACAATGTATCTATCGACGGACCCCGTTATCTTTTTGTGCAGTACGTGCACTTGACTTAAGTTTTATTCATTTCTACGCATTTTAAGATTTAAAACATTTGCTTCCATTCATAAAAATATTAATGTGATCGTAAAATTGGGCAAATTTTATTGTCTCGAAAGTATAATGGGAACCTAATGTACCGTGTTATTATTCAGATCGACTGTAGCAGTAAAATACAATCATTCGATTCTGAGATCCACCGCCACGCACAGTGTATGAAAATGCTAGCCATAAAATTAAATTACATATATTACTAAATTAAGTGGTAGAGCTAATGCCGGGCTCGACTGTGGAGGTACCACCATCTTACTCGCAAATCCTCCCGAAGTCATTCGGGGGAGAGTAAGAGAACAGCTCTCAGGCAAAAAAGCCAGGTGGCCCACCATTGCCTGGGACCGATGGATGGCGGTATATCCATCCCCAATTGCCGGGCCTTATATAAATCGGACTGGTGACGGGCAGCGGCGTCACTGGTGCAAGGGTTTCGGCACCGCACTCACCAACCCGCCTGCCCAGCGTGTGTGAGTATGGGCATTTCTTCCAGGAGGACCGCCAAGAGTGGCGAAATCCTGGAAAGGCCTATGTCCAGCAGTGGACGAAACAGGCTGATGGATGGATGGATGGATATTACTAAAAGAGGTGTGTTTGACAAATCTGAGAGAGGAATCAAATGAAAGCCACTCGCTCTGAACTGGTACAAAAGACACATCCATTGATACAATAGATAAGTTATTATCATCAGTTTCATAAGAAGAATTGTAACTTTAAAAGGGAACAATGAGATTAAATATAGTTATTAAACGCCCTCATCACTAATAGCCAGAACAAAACTTAATGTGTAGGATGATAAAATAAAAAGATCCAAAACTATAAATTTGAATGACAGCATGTTGGATAGGGATGTCTTTTGTAACTTTAAATAACAATAGATGCAATTATTAATCAAAAGTATCAAGACTTATGAGTATAAAGTGTTTAACAACACCTATTATAGTTTAATTCTAACATTCATTAGATAAACTGTAATTGAAAATACGAAAATCAAGAAATTCTAATAGTATCACTAAAATTGAATTGAGTACAATCACCTATATTTTTAAAGATATACTAATAATAAAGCAAGAAAAAAAGTCGTGTCTGTCCATTTAATATTTTCGTGAAATTTTAAATGAAATGGGTTATTAGTATTGTACTGACGCCAAAACCACATTTTTTAGATTTTCTGTCTGTCTGTATGTATGTATGTATGTATGTATGTTACGTTTTAACTCGAGAACCACTCAACGGATTTGGGTGCGTGTATTTTACAGTGCATGCGACAACATTTGTATATTATTTTGATTTGTTTAAATATTGTTTATATTTGTGTTTTCTTTGTTTCTTGTAATGTTTTTTTTAAACTGTCTCGTTTCATGTACTGTATATATTAATAAACGTTTTTTCTTCTTCTTCTTCTTCTTTTTACTATCATTGTAGTGATCCTGGTCAATACACAGGATATAAGGAGTGTTCATAAAATAAATCCCGAGCCGAAAACGGGGCAAAGATTGAATAAACGCTTTTAACTCGAGAACCACTCAACGGATTTGGATAGTGACTGGGAGTGTTCATTAAATAACGCCCACACCGAAAACAGGGCAAAGAATGAATAGACGCGGGAGGAACCGCGGGCAAAGGCTAGTATAGAATTTATTTATGCTAGAGTAAAAAAATGTTTAACGAGAGGGAATCAACATTCATATAAATTGTGTTCCATTTTTAAACTTCTGTATGGGCGCTTATTCAAGGTTAGTTAAACCTGCCACCCAGTTTAATGCAAAATTAAATTAGTTACCACTATAACTATCTAAACAATATTTTTCTATGAAATCGAGCCAAAATTCGCATCTTCGTATCACCTAATCCCATATACGTGTACACTTCGCTCTTATCAGGTGATTTGATATTTTTTTACTACGGTAAATTTACAATTGTAATTTATTTCTATATACATACCCGTATACATTAAATCTAAAATTAGTTTGACAAGTAATATGAATGTTGTGGAATTTCAGTTTTACATTTTACATGCTATAATTATTTCGCTATCTTTCCTAAAAGACGTATCTACAATTATAATATTTCCATAACCGATATTTTAATCAGTTTTTGTCTCATATGAATGGTTACTCTGTGCACGGATACGTATTAAGTAGCTTAGGCCAGGTTCCCAACGGAAGACCCTTTTGATACTATTTGAATATCTAATGTATTACAATCATATTTCAATTCAAACAGTTATGACATTTTTCCTCTATTTTTTATGCTGCCTGCATTCAATACTACCAAATGTATGCTAATTTATGAGGTCAAAGTTCGAGAATATTGGGCCGCAACGCACATTGGTTAGCATTAGAATAAACGTCGGAAAGTTGGATTTATACATGATAATCAACTTTTATACGCTTCAGAATTGAAAAATATATACATTTAAAAAACAGGGTTATATTATAAATCTAAATATGTAACATACTATAGGTGCGTAAAACTATTGTATGTAAATATCTGAACTTCAAAATACTTTAGTAACTCGTGTAAAATGGAATAATTTTACCGCTATGGGAGCTAATAAAATGTGTTTGTGGGTAGTTGTGATGTTAATCGAAGGTTCATAGAATCGCACAAAGAGCCATTTGTCTTGCGTCTTCCATGCGCAAACGCATCACTGATATGAAATTATTATCTGAAACAGATGCTCGCGTGGATCTTTCGAAGAATCTTACGCTCGAACCTCGTGTAACTACCAAACCACATCATTCATACATTAATCTTTGCAATCTGTAAAATAATCTCACCAAATATAAATACTTTGGAAACAATACATATAATTGGTGAATTTATTAAATCAGTAAACAGTTTTGGGTCGCACAATAATAAAACGGCACCGATAACATTTTTCTGAAACTTTTCTTGAGAAAACAAGCGCAGGAAGACCGGACAATATGCCTTGGTTTCTCTTTATTGTTATTAAGTACAATAAAACATTTAGCGGCGGCAACGGCTGCATGTAGCGATAAAACACGTTATTTTGTGTGACAAAACGTCCGATTTCATGAGAAAATATTGACCCGCAGATAGCGGAATAAGCAAATTATTGGTACTGGTTCATTCGAGACGGAACCAATTCTCATCTTTATTGATATAAGGCATTAAACTGAAAGGGAGAGATAGAGATATGAAAATAACTTAATTCGAAAGATGTAAGAGATTAAAAAGATCACAAAAAAAAGTTACAAATAAGTGGGTACATTGAAAACTTATGGAATCTGTACGATTATCTGGTGTTCCTCATAAGGCTGGCTTAATTCTTGACTTTCATAGACTTTCTTTCTGCAAGGTTTGTACAGCGTAAGACTGTAAAACTTTTGTTAATTTTATTCAATTTTGATTAGGCCAACCCACTTTTTTAAATAAAATCTGTCTCGAAACTAAAACAATTGCACATTAACCTCCATATTTTCCCGATACACGAGTACAAAACAAACCGTTACATTAATCGGGCAATTTGGAATAGTTCCTTCAAACAGTGGGCCATCCATATGATAATGTGATGAACGATAAATTGCCCACTAATAAGATAATTGGCCAAGCTCTATACGCACGTAAATCAACATCTTAACAGCTGGGTATGATGCTGCACAAAAGTGCTTTACTAGTTTTCGAAATGCTGACTGCTGAAGTGACTTATTTCTAGCAAGCCATTGTTTACTCACAGCACATCGTTGCTTGTTATGGAAAAGGTATAAATAATAAAGATAATATTAATAATAGTACATTAGTAACGAGTACGCGAAATAGATAGTTGTTTGGTTAGTAAAAATTTGAAATCCCAACCTTTGGATAATAGCTTTTGCTATTTCCGACGAGACATTCTGATTTTTTGAATATGTGGCCGAAATAATAAAATATGTAAGAAAAATAATAATCAAACATTTTATTTAATTCAAATCTAAGTATATCACGCACAAACAAACTGATCAAGTGTTGATTGTATAGGTAGTATCGAACAGTTCGATAAGAATCATTGTGATAGTAAAATATCACTAGAGTTCGTTAGTTCGGTAATCACCGTTAACGCTGAAAATAAACCTTACGACATAGAGCCAAATTGATTTTCTGGTGTGAAAAATGTGAAATTTGAAACGTAGGCACAAAAATTCACTTCAAATATAAAAAAATGTGACTGAAATGTCTTCGTTTGCATTTGGAATAGCCCCGCAATGGGCTCTCCTCTATTGTGACCGTAAACACCTCAAATTCTTCGCTTGTTCTTTTTTTGCTCATAATGCTTGCATATCCAAGAGACGTTGAGCATAAATTATCATTTATTTCATTATATCATTTATCATTTGAGCTTGAATACGTCTTGTTTTATTATTCAAAAAAAACTAAAACCTCAAGTGATTAAGCAAGATAAACTTTCAAAAAATATGTTACTTATGTCGATTTTTACACAGCCTTCTCAATACGAATCTATAATAAATATATGAAATGCGACTTCATTATCTCTATTTCGAATTCAGTTGGTTTTACTCTTCTAAATTAATACATTTTAAGCCTTTTCTCCATATATGTACAACGTGCAATGATTCACTTTATTGTTGAAGTTTTGGGGAACTCGAAGAAAACAATCAATTGAGTTTAAATTACAACAACCTATAATAGTCGATATTTATTGACATTTAGGGTTTTTATAACTATCCGTTTATTTAATCGGTTAAGATAAGAATCATTTACTGGGTGAAATCATTGTTTTGTTTCATTAAATATTCAGTTTTTCACGTAGATATAGATATATATATTTTTGTATACCATAAGATTTACTCGAAAATCTATTTTATTGTTTTTTGATGAAAGAGTATTTATGTTTTATATGAAAATTCAGAAACACCATTTGAAACGGCAAACATCAATCTTTTCAAAAACTTCAAAAGTAATATTGATTCAATCTTTTAGTTATTGACAACGTGTTATTTGCAGATACTATATTGTAGCTACTAACAAAGATAAATGTGTCTAACTTCGAAGGCTTCATTGTAGGCTCCGTGCTGGCAAAACCAAGAGTTCTGTTGCAAAATATTACTTAACTGGATGCAATAAAAGCTATATTACCTTACATAAATTTTAAGACAGCACTAAAATCAGAACTAATGCCTTCAAAATCGCCTATAACATTTCCGTAAAAACAGGCTACAAGTTGTTGATTAACAAATCTACTCTCAGACCCAAAATGTACGTATAAAGCTTTATATTATACTCTACCTATTGTTGATATAGAATAATACAAATGTACTTTTACAATTTTGTCAACGGTTAGTCAACCGTTACAGTTACACAAATGTTTTTAGGTCAAAACTCTATTGGGAAACTATCTGTCCATGTGGTAGAAATATAAATAATTTGTTTGAGCCGAAATGAGGGCCATTTACAAACATGAGGGTAATAAAACTAGTGCGTGCTGTAGAGCCAAACTTGGTCGTTGTTCTAGGTGAAGCCACTCTATGTAGAGCCCTCAATTTCCTACATCCTTCCCTTTACAAGTCTTTTGAAGAACCTTCCAGGACAGACCCGGCTATATTGGTTATATTTAAGGATGGTGTTTCGATATTCGTGGACGTAATTCAATGATGATTCACTGTATTGCAGTCAGCTGATTTCTGATGAAGGTTTATTATGCAACACCAAGATACGAAACTGTTTTAGCAATAATAACTAAGGCCATAAGGTCGGAAGTCCTGTGGAGAGGTATGATATATTCAAGGGCTTAACTTGTGGGCACCGGTACCAGAATTAGCATGCTCATAGCAGATGGACGCGACGTGAGCTGCGGGCATGTCTGACAGTCATATTCGTTTGCATCACATTCTTTCATTTGCCTATTATGACACATAATTATTAAACATTCCACGAAATTTCTAGAAATAAGTATCTACATCTCTTCAAATACAATAAATAATCAAGGTTTTACAAGTTGAGGATAGTATATATTTTGATATCACACCTCGTTTTTCATTTTTTCATTAGGTTCGATATTATCGGTCTAGAATATCGCACATTTTAATGAGTTGATGTTATCTTAATTGCTGTGACTTGCTCCGTATCCGGTATAAATCTGGTAGCAGATTTGTTAGTTATCTTAGATCGCATACGTATATTAATGTCCCATTACGCGTGTAAAGTCGGTTGTCGACAGTATCAGCCATTTGCGTGCGGTTGTGTTCACAGATTTTAATAATTTGGCCAAGCGCGAGTTGGACTCGCGCACAAAGGGTTCCGTACCACCACACAATAGGGGTACGGAACCCTAAGAACATACATATCAACAATATATATGCTATACATAACATTAAGGTGACAAAAAATAAGGTGCTAAAATGGTGCCACCTGACACACAATTTTGCACCCACTGAGTATGTAACCCTAATTTTAATATTTGCTGTTTTAGTTTGGAGTACGTACAATAATGTGTGCAAATTTGAAACTTGTATGTATTTATCGTCTTTGAGATAGAGCTGAAACAAATTACATTAAAAAGTTTAGTTTTTTTTTTACCTTTTTGTTATTTGTAGTGGTGGAGGCAATGGTAACACGTATTTCTTTTTCAAAAAGCCTCGAATGCAGTTTTTATTTTCTTCAAAATCGACGAGAGTCCTTTGAGCAAATTTTTCTACCTCTTATAGTTTTGATTTTCTCAATACCACGTATCTCAACGCACTACCCTGTAATATAAATATTTAGAAGGAATTGAGCTAAGCATATCACCGTACCGCTGAAGTTGTCAGTCCTGTAGCGTAATATTAATATTAATATTTCATAACATTATTTTATTACCAAAGTTAGGACTTGTGAAAATACATGAACCAAAGACAAGCAATAAACCGGCTACATGCATACATATACATACCTATATACGTACTACCACAGAGTTCTGTGACTCATACTCTATATTTACTGGCACCATCGTTCTAGCGTCCTTATGACATTTAGTTAGGTCAAATACACACCTTTATAAATACATTTTTTTACGTTTTTAGGGTTCCGTAGTACCTGAAAGGTAAAAGGAACCTTTATGGTGAGACTCCGTTGTCCGTCCGTCCGTATTTCACAGCCTCATAACTTTAGTACCGTTAAAGATAGAGACTGGAAATTTGCCACAAAAATAGCATTCACTTAATAATACGGTGTAAAAAAAAACTTTGAAATTGTTTAAAATATTTCCAATACAAAACAGAGAAAAATAAAAAATAATATCCAAAAAATACAATATGGGTATCAAATTATAGATATTAAAGAGCTGATTATAAAAATATATACTTTTACTATATTTACCGTCACCGATTTTGAGAACTATTTGAAAAAACACAAAAACATGCATGTCCCCCCCTTTAATTCCGAAACTGGTGGACCGAAAAAAAATTTAAAAAATTAAGATTAATAGCTGGCCAATTAAAGAAAAACAATAGCTATCAAAAAAAAGTTGAACACAAATGAGAAATATACAAATAAATTTAAAATAAATAAACATTTTTTTTTATATAAAAATACAATATGTATATCAAATTGTAGATATTAAAGAGCTGATTATAAAATTAAAATACTTTTACTATATTTACTGGCACCGATTGCGAGAAATCTTTGAAAAACCACAAGAAATGCATGTACCTTCCAAAAAGGTAGACCGAAAAAAAAGAAAAAAAGAATGGTAATTTGGGATTACGTAAAGATTACAATAAAAATATAGCGGTTAAGAAATTCACGATTAAAATGACAAAATTAAATTTTTCATCCACGAGTTTGTGTCTCTTAATCTATTTTATTATCCATCACAAAATGCAAGAGTACAATTATCTTGTATGGTACCAAATATACAACCACCATCATGAGCATTGCAGCGTGTTAATACACATCTGGAAATTAGATTGCGCTAGGACTACTCTACATGAGTGGCCTGCACAGAACTTTTTGCTGGAAATGCAATAAGAAGGTCAAGTTAGACAATGAAAAAAATATATTTTTTTTATGTCACTTTGAAAAATCATTATTTGTATGACGCCAGGGTAGGCCTGCCTACCCTAGAGTACATTTTTTCATACAATTTTTTTTCTTCAAATTGTTTTAAATTTTTTTCTTTTTATTTTTATCGTCAAACTTTTTCCAGCCAAAAGTTCTGTGCACGGCACTGCTCTACATCGCGATATCATTTGATCGCTGGAGTTCAATTACTAAGAAAGACAAAGCAGTACTAGGCTCGCTTAACGGAAACTAAACTACGCTCCATACCACAGAGACATTACCATAATGAAGTTATCCTCAGCTATAGGCGTGGGTAATCACCTTTTTTTGGGCGGAACGATACGAAACCTGCTCTTCGTTATTGATCACTGGTTTCGGAACGAGTGATTCTCAAGAACGAATGACTGCGTAATCACAATAATCACCGATCGGTTGCTACAATACTTGTCACGAACCGTTCTTGATATCGGTTATGTTATGACAACGAATTTTGGGACTACACATTTATGCTTATTCCAGGCTCAGGACATACTACATTATTACCTTACAATTATACATAATTTAAATTAAAAGTTCGTTTTCGTTCCGGTTAAATAGCCATTTCAAAAAACTGTTAAAACCTGTCATATCTCTATTTTTTTGTCAAACCATTTACTGTAGTGAAAACCTGGTAGCTGTAGCTCCAACCATTCCAAGTGTCCGAAATGGCCACTTTTTTGCATATTCTGGTAGATCTCGTCGAGCCCTTTTCTTAGAATCCCATGAACAGGGGTCTAGCTTCAGCCGTTTGGGAGATATGGTTTGAAAAATATTTGACACATGAGAAAACAAGATTTTTTTTTTGATACCTACGGTCCAAATATGAGTGGTCTAGGACCAACCCTTCCGGAGATATGGTCAAAAAAATTTTTTTTCCGAACCTGAGACCATAAAATTAAAAAACTTTTCTTGGGTCCAAATATGAAGGTACAAGAACAAACGCTCCGGAGATATGGCCAAAAGAAATTTTGTTTCGAACGTCGGATCAAAAAGATTAAAAACTGTTTTTGGAATTCTCGGTTCCAAATATGAGGGTTCCAAGAACAACCGTTACGGAGATATGGCCAAAGGAAAATTAATTAAAATTGTATTTTGGAGCCCTAGGGTCCAAATTTAAAGGTTCTTAAAGCAACCGTTCCGGAGATATGGCCAAAAACAATTATTTTTCGGACCCCGTATCAAAAAGTTGAAGATTTTTTTTGGCGCACTCGGGTCCATATTTACGATTTCTAGGACCAATCGTTTCAGGGAAACGGTCGAAAGAAAAAAAAAATCACAAACATTCCCGCAAAACAAAAATCATAGAATAGACAATCACGTTTCAAACATTAGTACCTTATAAAGGTAATAAAGTTGAAAGTTGGGAATTTTTTGGAATTTTGGTAAGTACCATGCAACATGCCGTACGATGACGCAACTTCGTTTGCTATCCATGTAGTTCGTGGAAATCTCTTGACTTCGGTCGTTTTCGTTTCAGTACCGTGTTCAAGTATTCGAATGGTACGCAATCATCGTTTCGCCCAGTCACTGGTTTTCGTGCGGCCCAGTCATCGTTTCTCGTGATTACAACAATCTATCATCTTTGCTTGCTTTAGCGATTTTTATATTGATTGATTTCATTCAGAACTAGAAGACTTCCCGCTACTAATTAAATTTCTAATTAAATATTTCATAAGATTTGGTATAACTGCCTATCTCATTGATGAGTCAATAACTCGTGAAGTGAAGACACTTTCATAGACAATCTATTTTTTATGTTAATTTAAAATGTGGTACAATCAATTCTGTTTTTAGTCATCATAAACAGTTATGGGCAAGATTTCAAATACCATCTTCCTGCCTGTTCCCAAAACTGTCAAATTACGGAATTATCATCAGCTTGTGACAACGACAGCCTACAGAGGCGTCAATAAGTCAAGCGCGTATTTATTAAGGTATGTTTTATTCAATGCCATTAAGACCCCATTACAATGTTCTTAACAAACTATAGGTATATGTCCAAATGAAGAGTCTAACCACAGTAAAAGAATTTTCAAAACTGGTTCAATAGTTATTAATGACTATGTCCCTAAGGAAATACTCATCCCTAGGGAACAACTATAGCCTTTATTCAAGTGAAGATCTAAACATTAAAACAGTGAAATTATTTTTTAAATCAGCTTCGTTTTTATTAACGACTATGTCCGTAGGGAACTGCCTGTCCCCAGGGAAAAAAATATAACCTATGCCCAAGTAAAGAGTTTAACCATTAACAGCCAAAGAATTGTGGAAATCGGTTACGTAGTTCCAAAGATTACCCACTTGAAATTAATTAATTGCTATATCCCTAGGAACTGCTTGTTTCCAGGAAATAAACTAAGGCCTACGTCCAAGTAAACGGTCTAATTTTAACAACAGTGTAAGAGTTTTCATAATCGGTTTAGTAAATCCAACGATCCTCTGCATTTTATTTTTACAATATTGCACCTTAACATATTCATACTGAAAATATATTTTTCTTTTGGTTTTAGCATTGTCTTACAAACAACACAATATAAAAAACATAAAGTTATGAAATGTTTCAAGTTTTTTTTTTCAAAGGCCCTAGTTTCTATATTTATACCAATTGTTTTATTTTTAGGAAATAAGTCATTTTCTACTTCTTTAATATAGTAAAATATAAAATATATTTGTACAAAAATGTATTTTATTTATATACTTTTTTTTGCCGTCTCCATAAACTTATGAATGGCTGATGTAAGTGAAATAAGCTCAATATGAATTTCTTATCAGATCCCAACACCACGTTGCTCGCCACGTAAACATTTGGAAACCATATCATGCATAATTTCACAAATGTATGTATACCATTTTATTATGAATCTGTAACTGGCCCGATAACAGAAAAACATCCTGACAATGAACTGATTTCAAAATAGCTTCAAGACAGATTATCTCGTTCACTGAATAATAACTTATTTGCATGACAGAAATCACTTTACTTTTCTGTTACTTAACATAATAGTACTTGGACTTTATTTATGAAATATTATAAGTTAAAAAAAAACCTAATTGAAATAATATAGCTAAATTAATAAAAGCTACAATCTCATTTGAAAAAAGCGTTTCGCTGAATGTAACGCATTCGTAACTGTTTATTGTCATACTCGTATATATTTTGCCATAAAAAGGCAAAATTTGCAAGCAACTATAGCAAAATCGGCATTGAATAGAGTAGGCTATCTTTAAGTGAAACAACGCAATTATATACCTACTACTACTTCTTCAGAGTCGTCTAGGCTGCCATCTAGGCCTAAGCAGGGCCGGATTTAGGGGAGGGCGACCGGGGCTGAAGCCCACGGGCCTCCACAAGTTTTTAATGTTGTACACTTATTGTTTTTCCGAATAAATAACTCGCCTTATACATATATTTAACTAACCACACATAAAAATACATTAGGTACAAATTGCATAAAAATGTTAGGGCTCACGATGTTTTTTTTTCTATTTGTATTGGTTTTGTCCATGGGAATTATATTTTTCGTTTTATCTTACTTTTTTAGAAATTTAACTACCTATATACTAATTCAAAGAGTAATGTTAAAACACATTTTTTTTTTCAAACACTAAGTAAAGCTAACTTCGTTCTTGCCCTGGGGCCTCCACACCTTGCAATACGGCCCTGGGCCTAAGAAATTGCTTTATGACCACTATACTCGTATTTCGAGTAAAACTGGAAGAAATAGCTTAGGTGCTTCACGAGGAACGGAGGAACCCAGATCTAAATGCCGTTAATAGTCACACACTCGAAAACGACCGCACACTACAATATAGCATACAGTTATAGTCTCTAAATTCTCTCCTACTTCTTCATACCATGTATGTGGAGATGGCAATAATTCTATTCAGGAGCTTCGTGCTTTATGAACTCGCGAGCATGCTCTACACCATTCCGGTTACATTCTAGGTCTAATTAATTTAACGCTTTCTTTTTTATAGTGAGGGGGAAGATGAAATTCCAAAAAGCGTAAATGAAGGTATACTTGGTTATAAGTTACTGCGAAGCTCATTACACAAATTCTTGCGCGAGCGCATCATAAGCGCCGTCATGCTTATACAGGCTGCTCCAAGTTTTTTCTCTTCTAACTTCCATTAATAATTCATCTATGAGAACTGTTCGACTGGTTTTGTGGTATTAAAATGTTTGATTGGAGAATAGAGAGCATTTGTAATGAATTGGATTACACATTTGCATTACTTAATTTATAAAGAAAATGCACGGCATTTTCAGATTCATAAATAATCGATTTGTAGTTGTTGTTGTGAGGTAATCTTACTAGAGCTCTTTGTTCATGACATTTAAAAGTCGGTTACATAATGCACAGGTCCCGCAAACGTTTACGTGATTGAAATCAGACTTTTTAGAAGATTTCGCGGAGTTCTACATAAACTCTCCACCTAATCGCGGTTCAATCGGCCTAGCCGTTTCTTAACTTGGGTTATGTGACGAACAGATTCCGTTTTTTACGAAACCTTAAAAATATTTAGGAAACAAACGACAATCATAATAGATTTACTGATTGGTACAACACAAAAGCCTTTAAGATGCATACTGTAAAACAAAATAATAAATCGTAAACATCCTGTATGTGTGACGTACAAAATAACTTTGGTATGACGAGTGGCCGTCGCTTCGTGGCTCCTGTGCGGCGGCATACTAGCACATCCTTTATAACTTGACCGTCAATGACAACCTTATTACGGGGAAAATAGAGTTCAAAATTAATTGGTCAAAATATCAATTTCCCGTGGTAAGCCTACATGTCATCTCATGATATAGCCGACACATTGTGTGGTAATGCCAGGCCCATTTAATTGCCATTTCAGAATGTTCTGACAGTCACCAGATTAATTTATAGAACCACCTTGAATGGGTACGTTTTTAAAGAACAATTTATCATCATTAGAGACGTGCAGGTTATTTATTGGGCATTTTGTCCTGCCTGTGTTCCAGATCTGAAAACATTATGCGTGTAGTTTATAATAGTAGGTGGATTTGGCTGGTTACAATAGAGTATAGTACGAATCGGTAAATAGAGACTGTGTCACATCTTCGGCGGTAAGATCATTTTTAAAACAAAAATTAAATTTTCCCAAGTAACATTAGATTTGTATTCAGATAAAAGGCTTCTGACTATTCGGTGCTAAACCTTAAATAAGTACGTCTTTTATTGTGGAAAGTACGTTTTATAAATAACCTGTGATGGCAATAATCCGTATTTTGTATCAAAACAATCGGTGATAGTTCTTCTTTAAATATTAAAGCAGGTCGCTTATACATTTTTAATGCGAGCACCGCTGCTTTCTGTTGTGAGATCATTCATCCAACTTGCTAAACATCGTGAAATTACTAAAATTTGTTTCAGTTTATGGGTAAATAATTTCCTTGTACCTCTCCTGTATTGTAGTTAAGGTTAAGTCACAGATATTGTAACCTTATCTAGAGGACAGTGGTTTCAGTAGTAGGTATGAACTATTATTAATTTTACAAATCAAAGAACATAAACAAATTCCATTTCTTTTCAATCTTGTTTTTTATTTAATTTTATTGGGTATTATTTCGAGAATAAGTAGAAGTAAATGCCAAGAAATCTTCCGACAGTATTATGTTGGATAATATCCGTAATTTTGAGACTAAGGGGAATAAATTTCAATGACTTGTCGCAATTACCTACCTACATAAATAGAATTCCAGCCGAACAAAATATGCCTAAAATTATTACTGAAAAATTGGTTTAACGCGTGTCATTGCTGTTTTGAAGCTCTTTATTGTCAAACCGCCGCTGTTGACGAAAAGTGCAGCGATAAATCATGTGATAAAATTAAGTGGCGTCGTGCAACAAAAGTCGTCTCAAATATGAAATGAGTTAAATCGCAGTTAACAATATAACGCGTGCTTTTAAACTTTTTGTGCTTTTTGTCGACACGAGGACGCTGAGGCATTTCCTGCTACCGTTCATCATGAAACCACTAAAATTTTACAAATTCAACTTTATATTTATTAACAAAAGGTTTCAATTCGGTTGTTCTTCCAAGATGTGTTTTTTCAGCTTCAGTAAAATGGTGATTAATTGTGATATAAAGACTTTTATATTTCTGTTCTGTTCGATGTAGAGCCATTTGTAAAAGTAGACATAATAAAATCTATCCATGAGGTTGACATAAAACATATTTTAGTTTCCTTCTATACATTCCAAGACATGGATAAGCTTTTGAGTCTCATGAACATTCTTTAAGTCGCCGTTGTTCTAACAATGTATGTTGAGTTGGGACAATTCAGAGAGTCAGTGAAACAGGGATGTGTCCAATTAGCCAGCGCTTTAACGCGATAATTCCGCGGACCAATTGATTTCACGTCCGCAGATAAAACCTCTATCTTGTCTATTGGCTGCAGTATCAGATCTGCGTGCCCCTGTCACCAGTCCGCGAGCCCACACATGGGAACCAGAGAACATTCAAAGATTATAATTTGTTTACAAAACAAAGAAACAATTTTTACGGTCGCTTCACGTGTGTTCAACAAAGGGTCAATTATGCTAATTCGGATGGCCTCTTACGGAGAGCTAAGTTACGGCGTAGCGGTCTAGCTTCATATTTTACAATCATAAAAAACGTATATGGAGCAATATGTGCATAAATGTCGATATTTATTCGGCACGGAGCGCCGTATTCAATTTATAAACGACATTTAAGTCCTAAGCAGCGGCGGCGTCCGGCGCGGCACAGCGGTATACCCCGCGTTATTACGCTCAGCATCGTAATTGTCGATTAATTATCTCGATTTCAATAAAACATACGGCATATACACATGAAATTGTATAATTTTAGGCAATAAACCAGTACTAATAAGGTATAAGCACCGCTACGATCGCCCAGACATCTACGGTGAGCCCATAAAAATGTAAGTGGTAAACGAATTATGCTCTCGAAATATTTTCCATTTCGAGATTGCGCGCGCGGTCAATTTCTATCGCACTGTGAGCATGTTTCATGTTTATACAAATACAACCTGGCTGTCTTGTAGAAATGTAATAGAGTGTAGAGGTATGTATTTATGTGTTCATTAATGCGCACGATTGTTAATAACGAAGCATCACGTCCTTGGTTCACAGGCCACGCATTTATATTCTGTCAGCTGTTTGGTAGCGTTTAGATTTGGATTATATTTGGTAATTGTGATTCAAGCTACGATCGTTTTCGTTGTATTATTTGGGAAATAATTGCTTTTAATTTATTGATATGAGAATGGAGTCCATCGTCGGCTATCAATTATGCCGGTGGACAAACAAAAATAAACGTTGTAATTAATTTACTGTCGATGTTACAGTATTGTGCATCGATAATATATTATTCAAGGCGCGTCCGTTTGTCACATATGTCTGTAATGCCAAATCCAGCCGCCATTGATTGGGTTCGGTAAAATTAGTATCAAGATATCGACGACATGATATATATTTACTACGTGCAGCCAATTTTAAATAAAGAAAAATCGAATAAAACATTATTGCAGGACATATAGTACTGGACAACAAGCTTCCACAATTTACACACAAGAAACTCATTATCTCAAACAATAACAATTTGCTATTCATACTCACATCTAAATTGGCTATCAAACGTATAAATGAGCACCATTCCCATATTAATAAGCAAACAGAGATGGACAAAAAGACATTAAAGCGGCATCAGAACAAATGACAAATTATTATAATAGAGGACACCTGCTATTCTTTTGATCAGACATTTCTCTCATTTATGATGTTAATCGAGCGAATAGTAACATGTTAACATATTTCGTTCAGACAAAGAGATACTCTCAGACAATGCTCCAGTACTTTATTGATATTTTTTGTATCAGAAATTCCCTTTCATCTGCTGGTTTAAGTTTAGATCAAACTATAGTTCTTACATTTGGATCATGTCATTATTGTCTGTGCCTTTTGAAACAGTCTTATTAATAACAGGACCTGCTGGAGAAAACTGATGGCTAAAGTCATGACCTAAGGGTTCTATTTTGCTCGAAAGTGTATCTAGGCTTAGAAACTCAATAGATATTATGGTAGACGGTAGACCTGACCTCGATAATTGTTGTTGTCCAAATAATGTCAATGGGGACTAGCACTAGTCCCTGATATATGGTAATCACAATTATGGTGCCGGTCACAAGTCCGGGCACAAGCAGGAACCGAGGAGGGGTGAGCCAAGTAGCTAGGGGTGTTCCTTCGGTCCCTGATTGCAACAGCGAGTGCACGGATATGTAGTTTAATAGAATTCACGACCCTATCAGGCTACATACCCACCAGGGCATCTGGAACCTGAGGCCCATCTGCGCCTCAACCTCTGGAGAGACGTGGCTGGACCTTAAAAGACAGAGCATAAGCGACATGGGCACCGCTTATAGCCATTTAATAATGCCCAACTAATATCTTTCTGGTTCCAGATTAGGAATCTCTTCTGTCTCTTAATAAATAATAATGGAAAGTAAGAATGAAAATGGTACTGTTGTGCCCTGCGATCCGGCTAGCGACCGGCGTCCTGGAGTTCCCGGGCTTCAGGATGTGAAATGGACCACCGAAGGAGCCGGTGGCGTGGAGTCCCAGGCGCCAACGGTGCTTGATGCATCTGGACAACAACAACAAAAAGAAGAGGAACACCAGCCCGAGCAACAATCTGAGTGGGCGGAGAATGCAACTCAGGGCGGTAAGGGGGGTGGTACCGCTGCGAGGCGGGTTGGCCAGGAGGAGAGGATGACTGTTAACGAAGTGGGAGCGGTCACTGCGGCAACTCCCACTCCGGGGGCAGTAGCGCCTCGAAATGCCAAACGAAAGGGTAGACTGTCTGGGGGTCAACGAATGAAACGAGCTAGGGCCTACCGCAGAATGGAAAGAGAGCTGCAGGAGGAGAGACTGCAGGCTCTGTACGCCTTAAGCGACTCTGGGGCTGTGGTAATGCCTGGTGTGTCGACATCTATGACGACATCCAAGGCGGCAAGCCCTTCGGCTGGAGCTATGGGGGGGAGAGGGCCGGGATCCGCTGGGAAAGCGGGCCCCGACCAGCTCTCCCTCATGGCAAAGAGTATAGGCGTTACACTTAGTGCACCAAGCATTAGGACACAATATACAGACACTGCTGCCACAGTCAGGGCCATGATCGACGAAGCTGCGGCTATCGATGGAACCGTCCTGCCTGCTAAGCCCAGTGCCGCTGCAACTTCCACCAGCAATGGTGGTAAAAGCAAGGGCAAGGGCAAAGGAAAACTGTCCTTAGCAGGCAAAAAAGGCAACCCCGTACTCGAACAGCCGCGGCACGCTGACCAGGGCTTGATGACAGTGACAGCAAGAACACCAGCACAAATACCAAAGACACCAACATCAACACACACAAACAAACATGGTGAAAACACACGTAATCAGAAGAGACAACGCAGCTCCGACACCGTTTCCCCAGCAGTGGCTGCCGCGGGTAAGAAAGTCAGGCTGGCAGATGGCGTCGGATTCGCGGCTGTCGCTTCTGGTGGGGTAGAGGATGAGCAGGATACCTACGCAAGTGCAGCCACTGCTCACTTGAGGGTGGTTGTACTGCAGAGTGACCACCAAGAGATGGACGAGATGCGAGCGCTCATCCTAAGAAAAGCGATTGAGGCCCTTAGTCTTGCACGGTTTGTAAAACTAAGGGACGAAAAATCGCTATGGATGCCACTGTTTAAAGTGTTCCCTCGTCTGGCCAGTGGAGGACTGAGAATTCACTGCGAAGATGAACGGGCCCTCGACTGGCTAAAATCTCAGGTGGAAGAGCTCAAGGGACTGTGGGAAGGCTGCCCAGGGTATTACCTCATGCAGGAGAGCCTAATCCCAAGATACACGAGGGGTATAATTTGGGTGCCTGACTTCGACGGAGATGCCAGGTTCCTAAAAGATTACCTCAAAGCAATGAACGGCAGGGACTATGATCTCGACACATGGCCCCTTCTTAATGCAGACATACAGAAGGTCGGCAGGACGCAAAACATCACCTTAATGGTAGGTATTCCTCCGGCTGACCTTCGGAAGCTAAAAGTTAACGGTTGCCGCCTATATTATAAATTGGCGACAGTTTACGTCAGTCTCAGAGGTGACAATACAGACCGGGCCGGTGCGGCGGTACCGGAGGGAGATCGACGTGTCTTAGATAAAGCCGTGGTAAATCAGCCGGCTGCATCAATAGGCAACCGACACCCTCCGGAAACCGACACACGGGGCCCAGCCGAGGACACTCAGGGCTCAGGGAAGCCTGAAAACAGCAATGTCGGGCGGGAAACAGGGGAAGAGCAGGAAGTGGTTGATCTGTTATCAGATCTACTGGTAGCCTCCCCCCTGTCCCGGCGAGAGGAGGACTTGCTGGCTTCAGATGCCGAAATGTAGCTCTGAGACACATCCAATAGCTAATCAATATTATTTATATATTATTATGAAAATGGCGTCACACAAGTACAATAACTCTGTTACATACGAACCAAAACTTCCAAAGATCAAAATATCGAGACGGAATGACACACAACCTATCTCCACCTGTTTACACGCACGGGGTAGTATTGGGGAAATACATAACGTTGGCTCTATTAACATCCTCCAAGTCAACCTGCAACACAGTGTTACGGGGTTTGCCGCCCTGAGAAGGACACTGGAAGAGCAACCCGACACCATAGCACTCATCCAAGAACCATATTTAACAAGGGGAAAGGTGAGTGGCTATGGAAACTTGAAAGGCAATGTATTTACTTCACCCCTGCAACAAAAAACTAGAACCTTTGTGTATGTTCCAGCTCTTTACAAAGCGTCCTTGGTGACTCACTTATGCTCTGACGACCTCACAGTGATTAAACTCCGCACAGGCCTGGGAGGGGACCTCGAAGAAGTTTACGTGGCTTCAGCGTATCTTGACGGGGAACTAGAAACTCCAAGGCCAGAACTAGAAGTGTTGGTAGAGCACTGCAGAGAACACAAAACACAGCTCATCATAGGCTGCGACGCAAACGCCCACTGCACAGTTTGGGGCAGTCCAGATACGAACCGGAGAGGTAAGGATACTCTTGACTTTGCACTACAACATGATCTGAACATCTTAAACAGGGGTTCAGAACCAACTTTCGTCACGAGAAGGAGTCAGACGATTGTAGACCTAACAATGGCGACAAGCTTAATAACTGAGTTTATCAGCGAATGGCATGTTGCTGGAAATGAAATATCTGGATCTGACCACAGACGCATAAGGTATGTACTAAAGGTAGGCAAGCAAGAACCTAGGAAATATAGGAATCCAAGGAAAACAAATAAGGCCAAATTTACCGCATTGGTTCAGAACAAGGTTTCGGCACTGCCCGAACTCACAAGCACAACGAGACTCACCGTAGAGGACGTAGAAAACCGAGTCACCGCTATCACGAAATGTGTAATTGACAGTTACGAGTCTTCATGCCAACTTCTCACGGAAAAAAGTAGGTTTGACGAGAAAAAACATGGGTGGTGGAGCAAGGAACTTTCCAAACTAAGGAAAAAAATGCGGCACCACTTTAATAGAGCAATGAACACCAAGCTCAATGAAGACTGGGATGACTACAAAAAAGCACGCCTCGCGTTCAACAAAGAGGTACGTTATAAACAAAGTGAATCCTGGAGCAATTTCTGCAACAGCGTACAGACACAGAGCGAAACTTCCCGGCTGAGAAAAATCTTAGCGGGAGACAATCACATGAAACTTGGAACTTTAAGGAAGTCAGACGGTAACTATACTGCAAATGAGCAAGAACAGCATACCTTGCTACTGCAAACCCACTTTCCGGGCTGCCAGGTAAATGAAAACTCTGAATGGACGGCCTCACCATCTCCGTGTCCCACGGAAGAGGACTGGGAGCTAGCGGGATCCATAGTGACAGAGGAAAGACTGAAATGGGCGGTGAGTACGTTCCTTCCGTACAAGTCACCCGGAGGAGATGGCATCTTTCCTGCTCTGCTACAATGGTGCCTCGAGCAGATAATGAACCATCTTATGGCAATATTTAGAAGCTGCCTAGCATATAAATATGTACCCATCTCGTGGAGAGAGGTAAGAGTGGTCTTTCTTCCCAAACCTGGGAAGGAAGACTACACACAGCCCAAAGCATACAGACCTATCAGCCTCTCACCATTTCCACTTAAAACTTTAGAGAGACTTTGCGATAGACACATTAGAGAGGGACCGCTCAGAGATCGACCACCTCACCAAAACCAACACGCGTATCTACCAGGCAAATCCACAGAGACTGCTTTACACCAGGTAGTGCATAAGGCTGAATCAGCGACTGAGGCAAAACAGTCGTGCCTGACGACCTTCATTGACATAGAAGGAGCCTTCGACAAAACCACTTTTCCCAGCATAGTGCACGGGCTCAATGCACATGGCGTACACGATCTGGTAATCAAATGGGTAACAAACATGCTGAGCCAGCGTGCAGCTTACATTGAGACATCTGAAAAAACCTGCTGCCGGGTGACTAGGGGATGCCCTCAGGGAGGTGTGCTATCACCACTCTTATGGGTAGCGGTCATCAACGATCTCCTGGTAGAGTTAAATAAGGATGGCTTTGTTACTGTGGGCTATGCGGATGATCTGGTTATTATGATATCGGGTCTATTTGAAGGAACGCTGTGCAGTAAAATGCAGCAAGCTTTACGTAAAGTCGAGGCGTGGTGTGATAAGCATCGGTTATCTGTGAACCCACAAAAAACAGAGTTAATCTTATTCACAAAGAAAACGAAAATCGCAAAACTAAAACTTCCGAAATTATTTGGAACCCAACTGTCTCTTAGTAAGGAGGTCAAATACCTTGGTGTCTGGCTCGACGAAAAACTACTGTGGGGGAGGCAGGTGGAACACGTAACAAAGAAGGCAACTAATACTCTGTGGCAATGCAGACGAGCTGTTGGTAAGGACTGGGGACTCACACCAAAGCTCTGCAGATGGCTCTACACTGTGGTGGTAAGACCGGTGCTAACGTATGGTGCCTTGGTATGGTGGCCAAGGACGGAGCTGGCCACGGTAGAAATTAAACTCCAACAAATCCAAAGACTAGCGTGCACTCTGATCAGCGGATGTATGAGATCAACACCCTCTGCGGCGCTGGACATAATGCTCGGGCTTACATCGCCACACTTGCACATACAACAAGAGGCGATGGTCGCGGCCCTTCGGGTAAAATCTACAGGCCAATGGAAAGGTAATGCTCTAAAAACCAACCACTGCCGCATCCTTGATCGAGCTCTCGAAGTCGTACCGGAGGCGGCCAATGGGACAGATAGAACACCGAAAACGTATTTATTAGATAGGAGGTATGACTTATCTTTAGAAAAAAATACGACCTTTAACCAAAAGTCAGTAACTTTTTATACAGACGGATCAAAAAACAAAGATGGCAGCGGCTGCAGTTACATTTCTCCAGAGTTAGGACTCAGTAAATCAATGCCTCTTAACAACATAACAACGGTTTTTCAAACCGAAATGGTAGGTATACTCCTAGCGGCCAAGGCAGCTAATGCTATTTGCATAAGTAGACCTTGCGACATACTAGAGATTATGATAATAACAGACAGTGCAGCTTCGCTCTCATCGCTAAGCAAACCTGTAAGTAGATCTAAAATCGTAGCAGACTGCCATGCAGAACTGCAGAACCTATCAGCAATGTGCAAGGTAAAGTTAACATGGACCAGAGCACATAGCAATGACGAAGGCAACGAACAAGCAGACTCCCTTGCCAAACTAGCAACTAGCATGAAGGTATCGAAGCAGGGAAATAGTCTGTGTCGACCATCAGCAGAAGCTATCAGGAGAGAGCTTAGGAGATACACTATCACCGAGCAGAACAGGAGCTGGACAGCACGGACTGACTGCCGGCTGTCAAGACTAATGGTACCGCAAACAAACAGCAAATTAACAAGGTACCTTATGAAACTTAAACGGCCTGATATCCGGGATATGGTAGGCATCATTACCGGACATTGCAACCTGAACAAACACCTTTTCACTACAGGCGTGACTGACAGCCCCCTATGTCGAGGGTGCTTAGACGCAGATGAGACGGTGGAGCATGTGCTGCTTCACTGCCCCGCCACTGATGACATGAGACGTAAAGCAGGGATCGCAATGAGCTCCATCTCCCCTTCTCTGGACCAGATTTTGTGTCGGCAGGCTGAAGCCGTTCGGCTCTATTTTAAGGAGTTGTCCTGGCTGGGCTAGCCGACCGGGGGGAAGTGCACAATACTCACGTTCACGGAGAGTCAGTGCAGGACTCATCGCCCCCGCTACGAATTTAGAATTTAGAATTATGGTAGACGGATAATAATAAGCGGTCATGCTCACAACTTGTTGTGAGATTTTGGTAAATATCATTTCATCGACTTTTATCTTAAATCCTTTTGCAATTTATAGGGCTCTTTATATTTCACCCTAACAAAGTAATCTATTTAGTACCAGTGTTACACAAAATAATCTGCACTGCAAGTGTTTTATCTTGGATTGCAGTCGGTGATTTGCATTTTATTGATAAGACTCTTGTGAAATAGAGAACCGTGGCAAAACGGACTTTTAGCAACTGTTAATATCATCTTGACATGACCGTTAACTACACACGATAGCATATAAAATGAAAAACACTCAACCATGTCACAGAGATACTAACAAAAGTTCTACAAGCTACTGGTTTTTGGTAGGATGGTAATTAATGAGTTCATAATTAGATGACTTAGAGTATTCACTTTAAAAGAACCATGTATATTTTTTAGGTTATTTTTCTCCATTTCTTTTTTAGGCTTCCATACTCGAAGGTTGTCAAATGTATGTCTGTCTGAAGGGTCTACAGCTTTAGCCGTAATAGGTAGCCAGTTGAAATTTTCACAGAATACGTATTACGTATGGCCTCTATCACGTCAAATAATACAATTTAAAAAACGATTTAAAATGCTTTTTAAGATTATTGGTTTCAGCTCTATCTTAAAGACGGTAATACACAAAGTTTTTAATTTGATTAGGTTGTTACGGTAAAGGATGCCGAATTATTTGACAGGCGTTTTCATATTGGCGGCTTTTTTGGCGCCTTGATGTTGCTATGGCATCAATATTGTTGTTATTTACCATGTTTTTAGGGTTCCTAACCCATTACATGTGGTGGCACGGAACCCTTTGTGCGTGAGTCAGACTCGTGCTTGACCAGATTATTTATGATTATTCTAGGCGTGTACGTGTAGTGTACACTATACCTATAATGTCATAATCACCTCGTATACATGCATAAGTCGCGCGTCAAATTACTGAATTGTAAAACTATGCGCACGCGGCTGTATTGTTTAGCTCCAGCGGCGCAAGCGCAGCCGCATTAATCTCTGTTCACTGCGCAAGAGTCTATGAGATGAAGCGATACGCATTTGTCATCGTGTCCGCGATTACAAGGAGAAACTCTTTCTATTATATTGTATCAATTGAATTATTATTTAAATACTTATGTGTGTAAGGCGTGTAATTCTTGTCTGTTATAAATGATGGTCGTATCAAACTGTCGCCAAGAGTATAATCCTTGTGTTAGTTTAGTCTTGACACTAACACAGTCATATAGTTATGTAAATGTTTATTTATGATGCAGTGTGACCTTACTTTAAAGCCGATAACGTTTAATTTTTTACTAAATATACACTTAATTTGGATTAAAAGACTCGTTTGTAATAATGCAAATTCAGTGCCATTGCGATGTAAATTAAGTTGCAATGCCCAGAAATGACAAGATAAGTACGATAGCGTGTACTATAGCGAGGTAATTTCAGTTTTTTATTGGTATATATTGTATAAATTAGCGGTAGTAGTCGGCAAATTTCTCAAAGATATCACATGCATGAATGGCGGGCTGTATGACGGACAGTATAAAGGCTGGGCCCTTAGAGTTACCTTGTATTATTTTGTCATTATTAAATTCCCCTGTCACAGCGTGTTCTCATTTCTCCGCAGGAAAATATTGTATGCAAAATTATTGTTTGACATTTGAATGAGCATAAAAAGATCGCCATAGGTTTGATTGTAGCATTGTTGTTTAAAAGAAGGGCAAATGTTTCTGGAATGATCACATTATGACGTTCTTAGATATATATGTGTACAACAGTGGCATGACTGTTAATTTTTCTCTAAAAATGGATTTGCTAAATTTTTGCTCATACCATAGGTACATCAAAATTTTAATAAAAAAATAATTAAATGTATTGATGCCTATACCTATACTTACAACTAGCCTTTGCCCGCGGCTCTGCCCGCGTTTATTAAATTTTCCCAACGTTTTCGGCTTGGGCGTTAATTTATAAACACCCCTTATTGCCCATGATGTGTGACCAAGGCTCACTACGTTTATAATAAAAAAAAACCGCATCCAAATCCGTTAAGTGGTGCTCGAATTAAAACGGAACATACAGACAGACAAAAATTGAAAAAAAAAACATTTTTTATATTATTTATATTTAGCTTCAATACAATGAAATCAAATCAAATGATTTTATTTTCAGGCATCTGTGGCCCATAGATAAATACCTTACAAACTAACATATAAGTATATTGGTACCAAATAATAACCCTAATAATTACAATACTAATAACACTTTTCATTTGATGTTTTGCGAAAATATACAATGTACACACGACCTTTTTACTACTCTATTATTAGTATAGATAGAAAGAACTAAAAACTTTAATTATCATAAAAATATGAAATTTTGAAAAAATAATTCGGCTGTACTTTTATTTATATCGAACCTCGACGGTGAGTTTTGTACATGATATGTATTCTAAAGAATGCGTAAGCGTCGGACAACAATTTTGAAATTATCAAAATTCTTTTTTTTTTCTGTGAAAATAAATGTCTGAGGTCCTTATTTCCTTAAATTAATTTTTAAATATTCAATATGGATTAGGTAGTTTCCGAAAGCCTTCTTGCAAAATTTTTGTCAAATATTTTGCTTTTGTTTTCTCTTCGTCCCTGCTATAGACAAGACCTGGATATGATGTTGTAAAAGACTGTCCCAGCTTTCTTAAAAAGACTTACTTTTTTCTAAAAGAGTGTATAAAATGCAGAGCGATAATACTGTACAATATCAAACACTTTATTATCTATGCTGTGTTTTGCTACAATGCTGTTTTTTTTTTCGCATTTTCAAAATTTTGTCCATAGTTAAAGTTGTACCTATAGACGAGTTCTACGGTCAGATTTGCAGATCGATTTGCAGATAAAACAAGAACTTTGCCACACTCCTGAACGTAGCCATATATCGGGCCCTTTCAAAGCACCAGTACGAACTTCAAGGATAGATCTTTCTTTATTTATATATTGTGAGATCTCCAAAGAGAGTTCTGTGCCTGTGTAAGACAAAGTTCATTCAAATCGACATATCCGACTATGTCCAAACTTACCTAAACAATGATCACAAATTATAGCTCCAGATGAAATGAGCTGGAAGCTATTGACGCCGACATGGATGGAGCCCGTCAACTCGAGGAGGCAATCAGCTGCGTTATGGAAGCGTTATCCAAGTGGCTTCAACAAGCCGCAAAATGAAATCTCTTCAGGACGTCAATCATTTTCCCCTCCGTGGTCGCGACCCTACAACTAGTAGAGGTGGTAAAGAAACTTGATACACTATTCCGCGTTTTCTGAGAGTTTTCAGAGTTATTATTGTAAGACGAAAATACAAATAGATTATAAAATACAGTGCTGAAATTGATTGAAGCTAAGTAAATGCGTATACTTGCGTAAATTATTTAAGTTGATATTTCTTATCAGTCAAAGAACTATAATAATTAACGGCGGCCATAGATACCAATGTGATATGTCAGTAATGGCAGAGCATTTGGAAAGGAGTGATTAAAAAAAATCAATCATATCATATATTAATACAATATAATTAATAAAGTACATAGTAAAGACGTCGTGGCTGTAGTACATTGATAATTTTTGCGTTTTAAATGAGATGGATTATTATCTGTGTTTTTTTCTGTCTATATGCATGTCTGTCTGTATGTTCTGGTTATACTCGAGAATCACTCAACGGATTTGGATGCGGTTTTCTTTTTTATCATCGTAGTGACCCTGGTCAACATATATACTATAAGAAGTATTGATAAAGTAACCGCCAAGCCGAAAACTGTCGGTACTACTCAAAGAATCGACCTACATTTATCTTAAAAGATACATTAATTGAAAGACACTTACACGTGATAGAAGCTGCGGGCAAAAGCTCATGAATATAAATAGCGGCGGTAGCTCAGACAGTAGAACGCTAGCCTCTCAAGTTTGAGACCCAGGTTCGATCTCCTGTCGGGCATGCACCAACGAGTTTCTCGGAATTTATGTGCATAGTATTTGTCTTCTTACCTCTGATACTTACCACTTGCTGAATGGTGAAGGGAAAAACGTGGGGAAACCTGCATACCCTAAGAAACGTGTATTTGTGCCGGAAGTGCGGCTATATACCACCCATCACGTTGGGACGTAATAATCGTCAGTGAAACGCGGGTTCACAGTCGGGAAACGCCCCTGACACTTGTTGAAAATTTTGAACATCACCCATTATCCCCCCCTTACGAGATGTGAACAAAAAGGTATCTACGAATAATTCTTATAAAAATGTGTCAATTCTAGCCTTATTAAACCTTTATTAAAATATTTGTATTTTTCGAGATAACATCAATCAAACACAGTATATAGGTACATACACGTCAAATTAAGAACCTTCTGTAGTATTTTGTATGGTCTAACATTTAAAAGGATTCATTTGACTTTTAAGTGTCTTTACCTTCTTTACATAGTCATGTCGATTACAGACAACATTTCGATTTTATTCCCCATCACTCTCAGTATTCAGCTAAAAGAGCAAGACAGCAACAGACTTAATAAAAATACGATTTTACAGCGGACGAAAATCACGTACATCCCATACGAGGTAAAATAGTAGAGTAATCGGGACATTATTCCACCGAGTTAGCTCTATCCGAGCAACTATGTCGGGGAAAACTTGCCATATAATGCGCTTTTCATTATGCTGCCATTTTATAGTCTGCTAACTTGAGAATTCTATTTTATCGACATGATGCTGCATCCCAAATTTCCTTATGTGGGGGTAATAACATCATCATTCAAAGGCACTCGTTTCCAAGCTACCGAGCTAGAGAAGGAGGGAAACTAAGTACACTCAACGATAATTCGACAAAATTACGTGGGTTCTCAAGTGAGCCAGCGTATAGGCGCGGGCGCGTCAATCGCCACACTCTTGTAAATGAGCGCACTAAAATAAGATTTTATCATTCGGCCCCAGGTGGATAACTCAGGCATTACTGCTGTCTCGATGAGATCTTCAACAAGGTAACAACAATTTCACACTCAAGTTATTATCACGACTCGTAATGATTTTCGCCCGTTCCCAAATTAACGCGCGTTTCGTATAAAATATGCGGTGCGTGAGTAACTCCTTGCGCTGCGCAAGAGTGCAAAGCGAGGCGTAAAGGACGAATACCCGCCAGACGTGCGCGAGCGCACCCCACGTATGCAGACGAGAAAATATTTCAGAATTGAGATTGATGTCGCACGCATGTGCAAATGGCCGCTCTGTATGCAAAATATTGTCTATATTTAGACAGAATAAGCAGCACTTAGCGATGACACGATAAAAAGCTTTCAATAGAGGAAATTTGTCTACTTGGTTTTGATTATAATACCTTTATATGAATGAGATAATCTGACGGGTATTGTAATAAATAATATTGAGAAAAGTATGTTAATAATTAAAACAAATCCCATATAAGGGTAGGCTCCCACGAGATAAGAGGTGTTATTTATACACCCTCATCCCACAAAGGAACCGCTGCCGAATATCACCCATAAATATTGGCCTGAGGTGTAATTTTTCACATACCAAGTCGGCTCGACGCGTCGCACCTTGAAAATAAATGCAAACAAAATTTAATAGGGAGAGATGCACAGGATCGCTGGCTTTGGTTAAAAATAAAAGACATATGTAGTGGACCGATCATTCGGAGATATTTCGTTTTAAAAACGTCCGTGATGAATACCATAATTTCAACAAAAAAACAATAAGTACGTTAGTAGGTATTTACGTAGTAGAATCGATTTCGTACTTCATTTACCCATATCGTGTATTGTTTGTTATGTATGACATAATCAATTATCAAAAGCCGCAGTAGTAGCTGAAATGGCATATGGCTTCTATTTTTTAATTTGTATGTAAACTATACAAAAAGTTACACAACATTCTTCAACATTATCACTCAAAAACTCATATGAATATATCGTTGCGACCATTATCCACTAGGGGTGTCAAAATTGTTACGAGTGTTGAAAATTTTTACAACGTATACCTACTTTTCACCCAAGATTATTTCATTCAACATTCCGATCTTAGGTGATAGGGGTCGAGCCTATGAATACGATGGACATTTGGGAAACATGCAAAGTGTAACACAATGTTTTGATTATATTTATTGAAAAGCTCATTCAGTCAACGGTATCGAAGCTCTTTTTAATGGGTCCAGCCCTGAAAAGGCAAAAAAACCAACCCTCCTATACATTTCGACCGAAAACGTATTGCACTTCTCTATGAAACAGCTGATTTTTATCTCGCGGTTGACTTCATAGTAAAAGGTGTGCAATATTTTCTATACCAATGCCTAAATGAGCTGTTCAAATATGACCACACCTTTTTGTTACACGTGAAAACGAAAGAACACGAAATGCGTAAGAATCTAAAATCAAAACACATGTCCAAGAAGGAAGTGATAAAACTATGAATCCCGTGAGATGAGATGAGAAGACAAGGGCTTTCTTGAATAAAAGTTTATGCGCGGCGGGCTGCCCTCGTTTATAATTTCGCTGACGGAGAGGTCAGGTCAGAGGTGGAGGAGAGACGAGTTGTCCAAATTCAAAACTTAGTAAATATAAACCTTTAGAGGAATGTGCCTAAAATCTAAAATAGGCATAAACGTATAACAATTATTTTATGACACTGTGACTGTGATTTCGTAAACAAACACAACCACTCGTGTTCCAATATCTAATTATGTCCAGTTGAAAACATTTTTTATCTAGGACCATCGAAAATATCGTCTTCGCGTGACATTATTTATAATATTTATTTAACAATTTCATAAAAAAGCAGTTGTTAGGGTTCCGTAGTCCGACAAGGAACCCATATAGTTTCGCCATGTCCGTTTGTCCGCGGCTTAGCTCAGAGACTATTAGTCCTAGATAGCTGTAAGTTGGTATGGGTATACACATCAATTATATCAACAAACTGGTAATAAAAACCTCGTTTTTTTTTCAAGTGTATCTCCCGTACACGTGAATTGGGATGATTGTTTTTCTCGTTTGTCCCATAGTGTGGGGTACACGTTGGATAGGTCGTTCAAAAACATGATGAGTGTGTAATAGTCATTTTTCGATTTAGGGATCTGTTGGTGAAATATTAGGCTAATTTAAGAGTCAAGTGTTCCCCGCCCCTACCGGCTAAACGGTTATTTATGGATAAGTGGAAAAATTCACAGAAGTTGATGAAGTTAAAAGGAAAACTACCATTGCTAAGTAGGCTTTAAATTTACGAGTACAGGTCGCGCCAAACTTTTACTCCCCTCTAAACGCGACAGTGTATTAGTAGATCAGTATTAGTAGACCAACTTATAAAATGTACCGGGCAACTACGGAACCCTACACTGCGCGTGGCCCGACACACACTTGGCCGGTTTTTTTTTGTCGTACAAACCTAGGCAAGAATTTTTGTTCAGTCTTATTGTAATTTAGTAATTTACTTATTGATGGTGTTCTGTGGGAGCAGAGATGACCTTTGACCAGCGCAAAGTAAAAGAAGAAATATTAGTCACGATTGGGTATCTAAGGTTTTATTATAGGTAAAGTAAAGTAAAGTAAATCGTTTATTTGTGAGAATTTGGGTTTACAAGAGATCTTACATATTATTACAGGCCCAACAAATTCAACCATAGAATGGCGTACAAATATTTGTTGTATCTTTAATTCATGCATTACGAAAAAATAGCTTCTGAAAATAACTATTATTATAAAATATGTCAATTATACTGAAATAAATGTCATCATAAAAAAACGTCAAAAACTTAAAACTAAAACAAAACAAATCTAAAAATATGAATCAACTGAAAAAATGTCTTTACTACTTTGTATAATAATTGTCACTACCAAAAATATTTATTTTAAATCATCTCCCAAGTATTCCTTGAGGGTATAAAAACATTTATCTATTAAAAAATCTTTAGGTTTTCTGTGGAACAATGGACATTGCAACTTTTTTAGATCTTTCGGCAGTTTATTGAAGATTTTTACACACATATACTACATAACATTATTGCTGATTTTTTTTAATTTAGATTAAGGTAGGTGTAAATTATTAAAATGGCGCGTACATCTATATTGTGGTATCTCAACTCTTTTCATAAAAAGATGGGGATGATTTCTTACAAAAAGACAGATTTCTTGGATATAGAAGTAGGGCAGTGGTAGAATATGGTGTTTCTTAAATAGTAAAATGTGTCTTATGTAATAATGTGTCTCTAAAGCCCGCGTTAAAAATAATCCCAATACACCTTTTTTGTTTCCTAAATGCCTTAATTAAATCAACTGGGTTACCCCATATGATGATACCGTATCTTAGAATTGACCCTATGTGCCCATGATATAGCTCTATCTATTGTAAGCCTCCCTTGAAACAACTTGTCTAATTTTTCTCAAGGTGTACTTAAATCGGTCAATTCTTTTACAAACATATAGGTACATATTGTGCTCTTTCCAGTTACAATGTATATCGAAATGAATGCCAAGATAAACTGTAGAATCAACTTCTTCTAGTGTCTCGTTTTCAAATTGTACTTTAATCTTTACAGGATTTGTATTATATGAGTGAAATTGTATTAATTTTATTACACTTAGGTTAATTTTTAAATTATTTTGTTCTAACCACTGTATTACTTCTTACAAAGCTTTATTTACATCGTTTTAAAACACTTTAGGTATATAATGTACTTACTCGTATGTACTTGCACAAACAGTGTCATTATAAAACCTTTTTGATGTTGTAATTACCTTACTTATTTCCTTTTTTGTGCAATAAAGTGTTTATTCGTTAATTCATACTACAATATCAAACAATAATGACAATACTACTGTAGCTAAGTGGTCGAACGCTCGCCTGTTTATACAGAGATCGTGGGTTCAATCCCTGAGGTGCAGCATTAATTTGGCTTCGGTCTGCGTGCTTCAGAAAGCTGTTGGTCCATTTGTGCCTGAAGTACAGCACTAGGGCTCACCACCGTTTTAGACGTAATAATCATCGGTGAAAAGCGGGTGTGCAAAATTTGGACTGACTTGCATTTCACAGTTCACACTTAGAAACACCTCTGACACCCCCACCGGTCATGTCGTGACGATGTTTAAGCAATTAACTTCTTTGGGCCTCTATTTTCTTTTCTGCCTTAGAAAACATTTCACCGATTATTTACCGAGTTTTGAACTTGAATCAAAGTACCGGCGTGCATTTATTTACGATTATTGGTTATGGGCAGAGTTTGAGCGGCTGCGATGGCGGACTGGTGGCGGGGCGGAGGCCTAGCGAGTCCCGCGTGGCTCGTAACATCTCGGACTTCGGCTGCGGACGTCGAGGGTGCGACTTGACGGATATATCCGTCCCAGGAGAATACGTGGCCGTTCGCAAAATTATGAATTTCAAACGACTATTGTCTTGTTAGAAGAATTAAAGGGTTTTTTTTTAAGTTTAAGTAGAATATTAAGTAATTTCGTCACTAGTTCATTTTAAGAGTGCCTATATACCTATTTATGTAAACACTTTATGTATTTTATTATAATCTATAGTTTTTCTTTAATATTTAGTAGGATTTAGTCTAGTTATGTCAACTATTTGAGTACTAATTTACTTTTCATTGTTTTTTTTTATTACTTTATTTTAAATATGGCACTGCCCTCAACAACTTCCATTGCCAAAGGTTAGTCGGTATATAATACTAATTAGTATTAAGCTCGCCTTTGTACATACGTATATCGATATTTTCGTGCAATAAAAAAATGTATTATTATTATTATTATTCACTGCTTATCTCACAAGTTCGGAAGGTTTGTTTTTAAAACCAAGCTAGGCAGGTGGGTTGTGATTGTGCAAGAATTTTTAGCCGGCAGGGTGCACTACGAATAGCTGGGGTTAAAGTTTGGGAATGCTACGCGCTAAACGCCCAATTTAACCAATTATAATTAACCAATAACAAGAATTCTATAACATTCGATAACTCGAATCCTGCACAAAGGAATAATGTGTCATTGAAACCCCATTTTATTGAAATAACCAATAAATATTTGTGTTTGTGTTTGCGACAAATAACCGAGATCCATCAAAGACGTGGGGCGCAATAAAAAGAGAATAGAGACATCGCACGCATTTGTAATAAAAGTCTCGCCATAAATAACGATCATGAAATATAATACACCTGAAATCTTCGGAAAATGGGAAAATCATTTTCCGAGGGCGCGGCGCGGGTCCGGCGGAATATTGTTATAAATGTAGTTTCTCGAGGGTATAAATAATAATGCTTGGCTCGCGGCCCTCGCTGGACATAAACGCTCGGGGTTGAAACTTCACGGTCATTTTGCATCACAACATAACTTCGAATATAAGCTATATTTGTAGCCGCTAAGAGAATCGAGTGTAGTACTATTGTCGAATACATCTATCTATACCAAAGTAAAAAATGTCGTATCATTGAATATTTTTGTGAAATTTTAAATAAAACAAAAAAAAAATAGATATAATTTTCGTGTAAAATTAAAACCAGTGAAAGAAGTACAAGTGAATTTAATTATGATGTTTTCCAAGTTTCACCAAGTGCCGTCAGTCGCAAGTATAAATTATATATAAAATAGATATAGTTTATCTATCTGTCTGTCAGTATGTATGTATGTTCCGTTTTAACTGGAAAACCAGAATTCAGATGTGTTTTTTTATCAGTGACCCTTATCAACATACCTATAGGCTATAAGGGGCGTTCATAAAATAACGCCCAAGCCGAAAACGGGGCAGACATCGAATAAACGCGGACGGAGCCGAGGGCAAAGGCTAATATAAAATAAAACAAAATAAATAATATAAATTTAAAAATGAATCTGTCTAGGTTGTGAAATACAAATTTTTCGGAATAAATTTCCTTACCTGCGGTAAAAAGTGTTACGGTTGTGACAATAGTCCATGTTGAACGAAACCCGTTTTCAGTTTCCCATGACGCGACGTGCGTGCTACGTGAGTGAAGTTACGTAGTTATCCACGTAGGCCGCATCCGGCGCGGCGGAAGCCGCAGGGAGTCATTCCGCTCCGACACCGTGTAAATTCTCTATTACCGCCGATATGAAATATGCTCACTCCATTTACGATAGACATTCGTAACTCCACGATGTTACCGCAAAATCATACCGTTTGCTGCGGAAAAATCCATTGTTATTTTCATCGAATAATTGCGAAAACCACTCGAGCTCAAAGTCTCATAAACATTTAGAATACGAAGAGTATTGAGTATTGATATTACTTCAATTAACCGGTTGATTTAGCGTCACTGGAAAACTCAAAACAATGAGTGTGTCAACATTTGTGCAGAAAATAATGCGCAATGAAATGTCGGATTTGCACACTTCTCACGTGGCCCATCATCGCATGCCAAGATTTAAAGAAATAAACGTATTTTCATTAAGCCGCACATAAACAACTTTTATATGCGTTTTGTTCTCAGAAACCACGAAATAATAATTAGATACACGTGTTGATCTAACCTCCGGCGATAATGAATGTCAGGAGATCACTATTTTGACTAAGATCATCTCAACAATCACAAACGTCGTCGCTTGCCTTGTAGGACATCAAAATAAGATCACTACTATTTATGCATCTGAGAGCGTATTAACGGCGCACACGGCACTCTTATAATGCCATAAATCGTCTGGAAAATATAACCATCAGCGCTCTGTCATATGCGTCGGAGTGGGTCGGACGTTCCGCTCCGTGCGACGCATCGCCCTTCGCTTGCGCCTGCGCATCGTTTGCGTCCGCGCAGCGCATCCATACGCCATAAATTGTAAGAACGTAAATAAAATGTGGCGTTCCATATTTTAAAACTTTATTTTAATAGCCCACTATTCAACGAGAAATTAAGACGTGTTTATTAGCTGCACGCTCGTAATACATACAAGTTGTTCCCTCGCAAGTAGGGTTCCCATTACCAGATCCAATCACGTGAATTCCTGACAAAATCCCTGATATTTCAATAAAATTCCTGACATTTTCCTAAAAGTTTAATACTAATGTGGAGTCGGCACGATTTTTGATGGTTTTTGTTATAAACACAATGTAATTCAATAAATATTATAATTTTAAGCATTTATTTATCATCTATGAATTCCTGACAAATCCTATTTTGCGGGTTCCGTACCCAAAGGGTAACCAACGGGACTCGAAGAGTCCGCTGTCCGTCCGTCCGTCCGTCCGTCAGTCACCAGGCTGATCTCATGAACCGTGATAGTTAGACAGTTGAAATTTTCACAGATGACGTATTTCTGTTGCCGCTATAACAACAAATACTAAAACCGGTGCGAGTCGGACCTGCGCACTCCCATACAACAGAGATGATTTTTTGTCGTTTTTATAGATAATGGTATAGAAACCCTACGTGCGCGAGTCCGACTTGCACTTGGCCAGTTTTTTCCTGATTACCTGACAGAGGGCCGAAATTCTTGACATTTCATGAAATTCCTCCCGTATGGTAACCCTACTCGCAAGTTGTCTGCCTCTTAACGTCATAAATCTGTACTCAAGCTAAGTCATAACAAAGATTTGTATGTCACTAGTACTCCCACTGTCCATGAAACATAAAAAATGCTTTAGAATGGCATACTAAGTTATACAGAAAACAAATCCCCCAATGATTTCCATCACGATTTCCCATTGGTAAAGATAAAAAGTTATTGCGATGTTTCAGATATGTTTTGTTTTGTAACAATAGTTAAGATGCCATAAAAAGCTTGTAAGTTTAATATTATTCGTGAATATATCAATTTGCCTTTCGAATTTATGTTTTGGAAGAAAGAATAGGAAATGTTTTCACAATGACACTCAAGACATATGCCTTGTTAATTTCTTTAGTTGCTGAAAAAAATACACTTTTCCCATCTAATAGCGCACAATTGATGTGAAAAGATCAAGATTCAAAATGCTAATGACAATAAAGTGCTGTTGAAAGTGTTAAATTAGAAACGTGTCTTCTAATTAATTTTACTCATTGTAAAATGTTCACAATTACGAAAATAGCCGAGCCGTGTCTGACTGCGGTATGAAACTATGTGGAAACCGAGTGTCATAAAAATCTTAATATCACATTAACATTTTTGTAACAATCGGTCTGGTGTATGGCTGAGGCCGCAGCTGTCCTTATAATCAATTATACGAATGTGACATTTAGAAAATTGCCTTGCATTAAATTTTTTCCTGTGCCAAATATCAAAATGAAGTCGACACCTCTCCCGGAATGCTAACAACACAATATTTTTCAACGTATACTAAATCTCTATACTTAACACTGCGCGTACAAAACAACTAATGTAACAGAATTAAGAAGAAAATCACATTGGCACATAATTTATTTTGACAATATTCTCAAACAATAGATTTTTTTACATAGGTATGTATAATTTAATGGATACAGAGTTGATTCTCTGCCAAAATTACTAATTTCACTTCAACGTATCGCCATTTATTTCCTTAATTGTTTAACAACAGACTATTCATTGTTTGGTATCATTCTAAACAACCTATTTTGATGATTAATTAAGAGAACATTTAGGACAACATCAATGGCTGGAAAAGGCATTAATTTAACTCGAAGAGTTGTTGCTGAAACAATAATTTTCTACTCGTTTTATAACAACTTTGCCCTATTTTGAGATTTGCTACACAATCTACTTTGGTACCCAATCGATGCACATTTGGGAGAACATAGTTAAGTGGATCTATGGCTACATGTCAAAGACTTTAAAGGTCTTGAAATTATAGAATCTCTAATTTCCGCCACAAATTTGGAGAAATAACAAAAAATTCTGATTACTGAAAAGAAATTAAAATTGGTAAAAAACATCATGATTAACAAACATTGTACGGTCAGCTTCAGACAGTACAGTTTTTACAAAGTTCTCAAAAGCCGAGTTCATCACATCATACTAATATTATAAAAGCGAAAGTTTGTGTGTGTGTATATGTTTGTTACTCTTTCACGCTGAAACGGCTGGGCGGATTTGGATGAAATTTAGAATGGATATAGCTTATACCCTAACTTAATATATAGGCTACTTTTTATCCCAGAAAAAAGCATGTTATTAAACCGAAAAACACGCGGGCGGAGCCGTGGGCAAAAGCTAGTTGCGAAAGTTTGTGTGTGTGTGTAAAATAATTCCTGCAGTCTCATATTTTTATTTATGCCTTTACTTGAGTAGGTATGTACCTATGATTTTGTACCATATATTTTATTTTGAAAAAAGGAATGTTTGCTAAGTTTCTTGCCCTTCTTCTTAGCAATACTAATCGAATGGTGCGGATGGTTAGGCATTACGTATATTTAATATTTTTATTCCTATATTTCTCTATTTTATGCAGGCGTATAACTTTATTACATTTTAGTAGCCCAACTTTAATATTTTTTGTATGTATTTCCCGTTTTTATTTATAAACTTATTTCTTCATTGCATTATGGAAATACAATATTTTTATTCCTTGATTCCTCTATTTTATGCAGGTGTATATTTTATTTCCCGTATTATTATATATTTTTTATATTCTAAGGCTATATTATGTTGTTAAAATTAACTTTGACTTATAGAAAGTATACTTTATGTATCTATTTTGCAAAAATAAATATTTTGATTTGATTTTGATTTTGATTTGTGTGTGTATGTTTGTTACTCTTTCACGCTGAAACGGCCGGACGGAATTGTATGAAATTTAGAATGGATATAGCTAATACCTTGACTTAACACAAAGGCTACTTTTTATCCCGGAAAATAGGAAGTCATTAAACCGAATAACACGCGGGCGGAGCCGCGGGCAAGAGCTAGTTATGTCTATAAATGGCGTTATTTATTTATACCACAATATCGATTAAAACTTCCTATTAGGCGATGAATGTCATACGTCACACGCAGTATATTTTTATTTGATTTCTTTACTGATATAGATCTTTTTATAGATTTATTTAATATCAACAATAATTTTCAGTAGATTAATATATATCTAGTACATTGATTTAGAAAAGAAGTACTTTTCGTACTGCGTAAAAGAAAATAAAACATAAAAAATCAAAAGGCAAGTTAAGTCCCATTACAATAAAATTATACGACGAACTAAACCGAATTCACAAATAGTCTTAAAAAGGTATCTGTGCATATGTTCATGTAATTTTCTTTTAGGAAAGATTTCCAAATACCTTCCTGCGGGCCTATTACGTAAGTCAGTGTCGTTTGCAATCTGGTTGCTAGATACTAAAAACAAAGATAAAAACTGAACTTTTAAAATCGTCTTCAGTGTTTATTGAACTGTTCACGAACTGTGACGTCACTTTAAGCACGAACGTATCCTTAGATAATCGGAATTCGATAGTATATCTATGTTTTTGACGTTGCGCAACCAGTTGGCAACGGACTCAAAGATACATAATCTATGGGCTGATATGTTATTAAAACAATAAGGGCAGAGTGTAAAGAGTATCCTTCATTCAAAAAACATAATTATCAATCTAGTGTAATATTCGAAAGAATAACTCTATCCCAAGTGAAATAGAATAATTTGGTCAAGTGCAAGTTGAACTCGCGCAAAAGGGTTCCGTACCGCCCCACAATACGGCTGCGGAACCCTAAAAGCATTATGGTAAATAACAAAAATATACATACCAAAGCAACATAAAACAAGTCGCCAAAATACTAATGTAAAATAACTATAACTCCTTAAAAGACACGTAAAGCATGTTATGAATACGGACAAAAGGTTTATATTTTAAAATTTTGGTACGTTTCTAAATAAAGTGCTTGTAAAGTTCACCCGCTTTCATTACTCTTCTCCATTTTCTTTTTCTCACCATTTTGGGTAGCGCCTAACAAGAAATTTGGCGTCATCTGCGTACGTAACCCTGCTTTTTTTTTTTTTAAGTATGTCCTACAATTTGACTAAATTTGTAACTTGTACCTATATTTAAATAAGAGCTAAAACCAATAACGTTTATATTATGCAACCTTTTTGAAGTTTCTTGTATGGTGACCCCCCTTAAATATAGAATTTTTGTGTAATTTCTATGCTACTGCAGCATGGACACACTCGCAAAATTTTTCACACGCTTTGCTTTTCATACGCCTCTGTTTATCGCGTCATAAATGCTGTGTGATGATAATTGAACTACATAACTATAAGTTCTTAAAAGACACGTAAAGCATGTTATGAATACGGACAAAAGGTTTATATTTTAAAACTTTGGTACGATTCTGAATAAAGAGCTTGTAAAAATCACCCGCTTTCGGCCTTCGCAAATTGTCACATATGCGAGAATCGCCGTCCAGGAAGTTGAGGTTTTTTAAAGTGGACAGTGCAATCCAATCATAAAGATAAATAAAACTGGGATATTGGTGGCCACGACGACGTCGATCGTCGTTATGCCGTCGTCGTCGAATCGGCGTTATATCGTCCTTGTATCTGCGTTATATCGTAAAGAGAACAAATAACGCGGTTTACGGGCCATTCGTCGCGGTTTCCATTTGCATGATATGGTATCCAGGCGCCTTTACTCGCGAAAATTGAATATGCTCCTAGTAGGGATGTGATTTTACTGAAAAATTGCCGTAGAATTTATATTTAATCTTCTTAGCGTAATAAATATACGGTGTTTTAGACCAAGCAATCCTTTTATTACTCGGTAAGTACTCAGTAACGAAGTTCGATGACCCTTTTTGTGAAATTCGAGAATTATTCTTTTCGTGTTCCTTACAAACGCAAGCCTAGCCCCGAGTCAATTACTATGAGACGTCAAGATTTTATTTTGTGATATTAGTAAAAAGTGCTATCGTCCGTAATGTAACTGATCATTTACCATACCTCCAGCATGAGTTTGGCTGCATAATTTCATTTCATAACTACCTCCGTGGTCTAGTGGTGAGAGCCTTGGGCTCTCAACCTCGTGGGTTTAATTCCCGCGGGGAACACGCATAGTGGAATGTCACTTTGTAAATTGTTTTCAGTTTGGTTAGGACATTGCAGGCTTGAATCACCTGATTGTCCGAAAAGTAAGATGATTCCGTGCTTCGGAAGGCACGTTAAGCCGTTGGTCCCGGCCACTTTCTGGTAGAGTGGTCGTTACATAAACCACGTCAGAGGCCGTAAGGCGGTTTAAAAACTCTGACACCAGGGCTTGTCGGGCCGATAGGTCTTGCAGCCCACACGATAAGAAGAAGAAGATTTCATTTCATTTCAAATAAGGTACATTAAAATTTCAAATATGCCAATAACAAAATTAAAAGCTCAAAATTTAAGCTTTTCGGCATAGTGGTAAAATCCTGAGGGCAAAAAATTTAGTAAATAAAAAAGAAATACATTTAAGAACTCATAAAGAGAAAACTAAAGCATGGAATGACGTAACAATAAATGTATTAAAAATATAATATTTCATCATAAAAAAATCATCAATTGAGTACAATGGAGGATCTACTTGAAATTGCAATTAATAATGTAGTAAGGAAATCCCAATCCCTTGTAATAGTAAATGTGAGGATGGGTGTGTGTTGTGTGTGAGGGTGTGTCTGCGCGTTAGAAAGGGTGCGTGCATGTATCGAGAAAGTGTAGATGTAAAGAAATAATAAATTTATTTGATTATTTACTTTAAATTAAAATGAATCAGAATAATCAAATTATCCTTATCGCTTCGTTGGTACTCGGTTATACAGGTTATAAACTGGTTAACATGCAAAAAAGGTAATGGTGTCGATTCGGTGTAACACGACTTAACTTATTTGACAGGACTAAACTTAATATAAGCATGTTGTCTTTTTCTTTGTGTATCGAAAAGACAAGGACAGGACGCTTAAAATAAGGTTAGTCCTGTCAAATAAGTTAAGTCGTGTTACACCGAATCGACACCATTGTAACACGACTTAACTTATTTGACAGGACTAAACTTAATATAAGCATGTTGTCTTTTTCTTTGTGTATCGAAAAGACAAGGATAGGACGCTTAAAATAAGGTTAGTCCTGTCAAATAAGTTAAGTCGTGTTACACCGAATCGACACCATTGTAACACGACTTAACTTATTTGACAGGACAAAACTTAATATAAGCATGTTGTCTTTTTCTTTGTGTATCGAAAAGACAAGGATAGGACGCTTAAAATAAGGTTAGTCCTGTCAAATAAGTTAAGTCGTGTTACACCAAATCGACACAATCTTCAGCGCTTGAAAAATGATTTTCACAACAGTTGATGGAGCGGTGGTGGGGTGAGTTGCCGCGTAATTGTTGCGTGCTTCAGCTATGTAAACTTGAAGATGAGGCATGTGTCCACCTCCCCACAGTGGTTTTATAATTAACACATGCGAGTTTAATACTTTCATTGCACCAAAGATGCAACTTAAGTTATCTTCAAAAGAAACTACATAATCAACTAATAAACTACTTTCCAAAACAAATATACCTGCGGTAATGAAAAATATTTTCACGTTTCCCGACTTGTTTTGAAAAGCCACTGTGAAGTTCAACTACTGTTTGTATGGACGACTGGGCCTTAAGGCTTGTACCAACCCAACGACATTAAACTGAGTAACTTTGTAACAAGTTTTTACGGTGATAATAACGTTTTATTATAGAAAAAAAAACATAGTACGAAGATTGATGTGGTTTTTCCTGAATTTTATTTTAATACATACAAGGGAAGAAAAATTTCTAAATTCACCCATATTTCTTAGTTTATTGTCCACTTGCAACAAATATAACTGCCGTTGTTTTTATCGAAACAGTATAAAAATATATAAACTTCCGGAAAAAATAATTAAAAGTTATTTGGTTTTCTCACTTTCTGGAAAATGATTTTATTTTATTTAAAATAAATAAAATACACGCTATTTTCACACTTGTCAGCGGAAGCGCCTGTCATAAGAACAATGTTTTTATTTGGGTTTTGTTCGAAATTTCATCTACCACGAATCGAGTTGCAAATTTTTCCGACTTAGTTAACTTAATATATAGGGTGAAATTAAATCAACCGACCAAATTCATACTGGAGACTCGGTTAGTCATCAAGAACTAGGTTCAGTAACACTTTTGCCCAATTTGGAAAAAAAATTTTTTTGCCCTCTTACTGGTTGGACTAGTTTAAGTACAATAATAATTCCTAGTGTAGGCACTACGGGGCAAAAATTATTTTTTTTTCGAATTTCACCTGGATTGTCATTAACTAACCGAGTCTCCAGTATGAATTTGATCGGTTGATTTAATTTCACCTTGTATTGTAAGCTGCGGCTTTCTTTGGGAAAGTTGTTCGGTCTGTTCAGCAGAGTATGTGGTTTTAACTTGCAATTTTTTTAACCATATAGAATAAAGTACACTATAGAACTAAATAAAGGACGTAAAGATGATAAATTATAAAAAATATGAAGCCTTACAAAATTACGCGACCCCTGATGTACTACAATTTAAAATCCCTGTTATAAAATAAGACCTTTTAACGCATCTTTATAATAAAAGTCACTAAAAAAGAGGCATTAAAAACTGAAGTCATAACAGGAAACACGATCCAGTGCGCCGCCCTCTTAAGGATTACCTCTTCCATAATAAAACGGTGCGGTGCGAGAGGCAGCTGGCCACACTTTTGTGTGGTTTCCACCGCCTCTTTAATAATCTTGTTTATTCTCTTTAAGTGGAACACCCATAATATGGACATTGGATCTGTCACCGCCCGAAATATCCATTACATTGTTTTCTTTTATCTCAAAATTTCATAGCTACCGAGTTGAGCTTTGAAGTTTAGTTTTCATAATTAAACAGCAATGAAATCTAAAAGCGCATCAGAGCCACAGTAAATCTGACACGCTCGCTCAGTCTCATCAACATGAACATTAAAGGGGTACACAATGTGAAGACGTAGAGGGTACGAGCAATAAGCGTCTTCGTCAACTAATAACAACAGAAGCAATCCGGCGATATCTCAATATCGTAGGTGCGATGCGAGTTAATTAAGGCGTGACGCTTGTCGTGGAAATAGAATTCCTGTTAACTGTGAGTGAGGCATGCGCACGCGCCTCGGGCGACACCCGCCGCACCACCGCCGCTGTTTGTTTACAAGCACAGAGACTTCATTACGCCGCTGGCTAATGTATTCAGCTTCAGCCTCCACGCTAACAGAGACACTTCTCGGAATCAATACGCTCCTTGTATGTTTTGATTGGCTGCCGTCTGACAAAGCAACAGAAACACGCTTCCACCCCTCTCGACATAAGGCCCAATTTACGAGGCTACCAGATTTAATGACAAGGAATACGACGAAGAAATTTCAGTTTTATACCCGCTAGAAATAAATTTCCTATCACGTTAACGGCCTATGCATTGAACTTGTCCAATTTTAGGGTTCACGCACATTAATTAGCTTTATGAACAACGTTTATTGTTTGCCGTTTCCGGTTCTGGCCAGTGTCTATCGGAATGTGCTGTTTTCAATGTATTTGCTGACGATTCATTGACGTCTGTATGTCACATAAAATATACACAGGGTGCTAATATAGAGCTTAACCACATATTCACCTTATCATACAAATACATAATTACTTTCCCAAATAAATAAAAAAGAAAATCGTCATTTAGACGTCCGTATTATAAAATTATTGAGGATTTCTTTTCATAAAAGAAGAAAAGAAAGAAAGAAAGAAAAGAGCTTTATTTCATAAAACCACAGTAGTTATCACAAATAATAAGTAATATTAACAAATTAGGCATATTCTATGGTTAAGAAAACGGAGTCCAGCTCAGCTTAATGCCACAGTCAAAGCCATAGCGCTGGTTTTCTGCTGGATCCTACATAAATAAAACTAATAACTAATCTAAATATAACTAAAATCTAAATTAAAATTAAATATAAATTTAATAAAACGTATACTGTAAAATACATAAAAATAATAAAAAATAAATAGTAATATGAAATAAATATACAAATAATAGTGTTATACTAAACACGATGCATAATTTATAAAAATACTATAGGTATATAACTTTACGCATTAATCTTACTGAACATCAAGGCATCGTTATTTGTTTTTCAATTAGATGGCTCTTGAGTTTAATACGAAAATTAGCTTTCGTCATGCATTCTCGTATAGGTGGAGGCAGGTCGTTCCATACTTTTGAAGCCCTATAACTGAAACTTCCCCTAAATCCAGCTGTTTGGTGTTTAGGAACAATTAAAAGATATGCAGATGCCCTAGTAGAATATATATTAACATCAGAAGACCAATGTAGTTTATCAAATAGATATTTTGGGTGTTTATGTTTAACAACACCAAACAACAGAACAGCAAAATGTAAATCCCGACGTGCAGCCATCTTTAATTGCTTACATTCATTTATGTAAGGCGTAACGTGTGCACGAGGTGGAACATTATAACAGAAGCGTGTACACGCATTTTGTACACGCTGTATAAGACGGTTAGATCTAGCCAACAAACAGTTTCCATACACTACATCTCCATAGTTTAATTTGGAAAGGACCAAAGCTTCACACATTTGAACCCTAACATCTACACTAATAAATTTTCTTATTTTGTAAAGCAACGATAATCTAAAGAAACAGTTTTTAACTATATTAACTATGTGGTCCTCCAAATTTAGAGAACCGTCCATTATCATTCCCAAATTTCTAACTTTACTGACTCTTTCAATATCTTCTCCTTTAATCATAATTCTTGGATTCTAAGCTAAGGTATCGGACATTTGCTTGTTAGTACCCAGAAGAATATATTTAGTTTTGCTCGAATTTAAAACCAGGGAACTTCGTTCTGACCAATCAGCTATAGCGTCAAGATCCTCATTAATTTTATTTATTGCAGAGACAGCATCTTGCGGTTTAAAAGAACAGTAAATTTGTAAGTCATCGGCGTAAATATGATATTTACAATGTTTTATTTTTTGGGATATGTTTGCCGTATACAAAATGAATAGAAGAATTCATTTGCGCGGGTTAGTTCCATTGGTAAGTTTGTACCTTTACATCAGCTGAATATATGTGGTTTTGCTCAATATCAGCCATGCGTTTATAAAATTAATATTTAACATCGCTTACAGATATGGTTTAGCAAAAGTAAGGATAACTTCACAAACATTAAGTAAATTCTAAGGACATAACCACAAAAGAAACCCTTTTTCTGTATCGCAAGCAAAACTCGACTTCTCTATATCCGCTGATCCCATCTCCCTTAGAAATAATAATGTTTCATCTTATAAAAATATTTTCCGAACGACTGTCGGTCTGTATATCACGGTATTTGTCACAGAGGATCACCCTTTATGTTCCTTTCCAGTCAAACCCCTTAGATAAGCGCGCCTTTTATATGCGCCAAATATAATATATTATGGTTTTCAATTTTCGCGACAGTATCTTATGGATATACCTACGACTCCATATTATACATTATTTTATTTATACAAATTAATAAGCAATACAGTATTTTCTGTTATAAAGTATTAAAAAGTATTCAATAATTTTATTAATTTCTAGTACTCAATATAGGGCTACAAGATAAAATAAAATTTAATATCAATATCATGCAATATAATTTAAACTAATACTTACGATTGTCGGCTGTTCGTAAAACATCATTAAGACGCAACGATTTTTAATTGGTATTTTTGTATTTAACTACCTATTTATTTGATTTGGATTTGTCATTCATTGCTTGCAAACACCAACTGTGTTTGTTCATGTGTGAATTATTTAAATTTTTAATTGTGTAAGGCGAAACTAGTTAAGTAGTAAATAATAATCCAGAAAAGATTATGTAATCAGAAACAAATTTCAAGAGAAATATTTTGACAAAATTCAGGTATTGTAGCGACGACGGCGTTTCTGTTCCATGAATAAGACGGAAAATAACATTAGTAATAACAAAAAATCGATGGTTGCCTTGGTAGCACAAAAGACTTGGTGTGCAAGCAAAAGGTCGCAGACTCGAATCCTGGCCCGAGGAATTTTTTACTAAAATGTTTGTCTGACTTAAGATTGGTTGCTAATTGGTATTTTCTAATTTGTTAATGCAGTCAAAATAAAGTTTTAATAATGATCCTTTTGTAAATAGAAGAACAAGACGTGTTTTTTTGATTAATTTAGATAGTACCTTGAGGGTGGAGTTATAATAATCTCATTCGATAAAAACTACATATTGCTATTGAAATGAAATTTACCACTGCACAAATATTTCACTGGTAACCCAAGTTACTAGCGTAGCTGAGTTTGGGGACCCCAGGTAAATTTACTTTTCAAATTATGTGCAATATACCAAAGTTTGTATTATGTTTTATTTTTGTAATTTTTATTATTTTTGTAAATTTGAAAAAAGAATGTCTTATCCACACTATCTCAGAGCGAGTATACACGAGCCATTACTTCCAACATATGAGAGACGCAAAAATATCGGAGCATTATGGTTTATCAGCCGAAGTCGTCTCGGCGACGGCATTCATGTCGCTCCACATTTAATGGATTACTCGCTTTAATATTCCCAAATGTACACAATGTTTGCGCTTCTATGATCACGGGTAGTGATTTACCGCTTTGTAGTTCCGGCTCCGAACTACTCGTACATATTCATAGTTCGCGTCTGCCGTGCCGCGCTAGCGCTACAAGTTTGATGAAACGTCTGCTTCACAGGATTTCAGATTTCATTTTATCGAAAACGAGATCTGGCTGTCTCGTAGTGTAGAATTAATAAATACTTCAACTAATAAAAAGGTCTGTAAAGTATACGTAGGTACATAATTTACATAGTCCGTCATTTATAATTAATTAGCTCAACATACGTTTTAATTAACATCCTGAACCTTCAAAATATCTACGTCATCGGCGATTTTACTTATTTTGCAGAGGACCCAGTGTGATACTTCACCCAAGGTACTATCGAAGAAAATCTGCATACAAACTTTTTACCCGTATTACTATGATGATAAGAGTGAAGTGGGTCTAAGCTAAGGCAATTCCTTCAATAATACGTGCGAATTTTGATCTCAACCAGCCCAGCCGTTTGCTATTTGATTTAAGTGTTTCCGTTTTTTTAACGCACACGGGTGTTTATTGAACGAGAAAAGTAATATTATGGTGTTAAGATGATTACCCTTTTCCTTATAATTAATTAATTAATACTGGACCAATCTTGAAATCACGAAAAAAATATCAGCTGCTCCATAGAAAAACTACTTAGTCTACTCGAAAAAATCGTATGAAAAAGTTGATTCTTTTTTGCGGTTTCAGATTTGACCACATTATGTAGTAAAAGGGTTATTAAAGCCACATTATGTTCTCAAAGAAAAAAAAATCATCTTAAAATCCTAGGTATCTTGACTTAAGAAATCCTAATGATTTTATCCGCCCACTTTATCGCGACGGAGGAATATTTAAACTACCCTAAAATAAAATTTACATTTGATAGCTTTCGGGGACTAAAGAAGAGTGAGAGAAGACTCACACCACATCTGTTTGCTCGTCTATGCTCCCCTTTCATATAAAAGACGAGAACAAACACGGAATGTGCCAAATAGCAAACAATATTATACGGAATGCACAATAATATCAGTTCCGGGTGTGGAGCGCTCCGTGTTTGCGTTCGCGAATAAATATGAAATTCGAGGACCTGCCCGACTGGGTTGCCATATGCATGGTGAATAGGATATCTAAAATTGTATTTATTTATTTAGGTTTTTCAACAGATACACACTCTACATTTACAAAAACAAGATACACAGAGCAAGCCACAGTGGGCATCCAATAACAAGAAAAGACTTAGTACTACGAGCTAACATTTCTTACATTATAATAGTAGTTTATGAAACTGGTACATAAAAAAGTTACTAAAAACACGAGTGTTTTAATACCTAGTTATCTATATATATATTTCATACACTACTTTATCTAAACTCATGCCTAACAACCTGTTTTCAAAATAATCTTTATAAAATTTGTCGTTTGCCATTTTTGATTTTTCTTGTAAAAGCTTGTTCTAAAAGTGTACGTTATTTCCGTAGTTATTTCCAAAATGTCAGGTAGAGTCAAATATTATCACCCTCCCTGCTGTCAGTAATTTTAGGGCAAAATATTTTTTTTGACCCAGTAAACCACAATAAGTATAATAATACCTAAATAAATTTCCCTGAAGATAGTCGAAAACAAACAGTTCATCCATTGACAGACCGAGTCCAACGCGCCATAAGCCATAGACAATACCTGGCCGAAAATAAAGTTACTGTTTGTATGTATTGGAGAACATTATATAAAAACTTCATTGGTATTTGATATTAAACCTCAGACATGGCTGTATGGGCTAAGTTCTCTTTGCCTTCCTAGTTAGTATGACATGTACTGTAATTTCAGAAAAAGTTTTTTTATAGCATTATATTGTTCGAAGACCTATACTATAATTTAATTTTTTAATTTTTTTACGGACGTTTATGAAAAATATTTTTCATTATGCCAGTAGTTTTGATTTCGTAATAAATATTAATAAAATCTTTCGTGATAAAGATAAATAGCAAATAGAAGAAAAGATAAAACAATTTGGAACTGAAACTAAACTTCAAATTATGTAGGTATGGGTACAATAAATTTACATAATACAAATAAAGTCAAGAAATGCAAATATTTCGAGGTTCTTAGAATTTCATTTTTTTTTATTATTTGCCGTCATAGAAACCATAGTAATACGTATTCTGTGAGACTTTATACCCATATAACAGACATGTTTAGAAAAAACAGTTTTACCCGTTCTTACTAAATTCTGTCAGCAAACTTCTCAAAAAGTCAGATTACTTTTATCAATAATTAAATGCAAGCATTGCTTATAAAAAAACATACTACTTAGTATGAAACCGGCAAGTGCTGACAACACCAGAGTCCCGTCTTCGGTTCACCAAGCAAATATTATGGAAGGTTTGCTTTGGTAAAATGATAACCGACGAGATTGAAAGTTTAGATTCTACCCGCAATAGGAATCCGACAGGCGGCTTTATTCAATAGCCAGATAAACATTTTCATATTTAGAGAGGCACTGTCAACGTCGAATAGAATTTAAATATGCCTACTGATTCAATATTATTTGAGTATGATAAAATAACTTATATCGTATTCGTTCGGACATGCTGCGTTATTTGCAAAAATAGTAACCCGTGACGTACTTTATTAAGGCCTGGGGCCCCATAGCGGCATAAGAAAAGGCTCATTACCGGACTAGAACTAAATCATAATTCCTGCAGTATTGCATTTTTTTATGCCTTTACTTAAGAAGGTATAAAAAATTTGTATAGTATATGATTTTGTACTAAATGTTTTTTTGAAAAAGGAATATTTGCTAAGTTTCTTGCCCTTCTTCTTAGCAATACTTATCGAATGGTGCGGATGGTTAGGCATCATTTATATATAATATTCTCAAACCTAGATTTCTCTATTTTATGCAGGTGTATAATTACATTTTAGTAGCCCAACCTAAATATTTTTTGTATGTATTTCCCTTATTAGTATATATATTTTTTTATATTCCAAAGATATATATTGTAAAGATCAACTTTGACTTGTAGAAAGTACACTTTTTTACAAAATAAATATTTTGATTTGATTGATTTGATTTGATCATTGGCGGCCATTGAATTCTTTTTTTAATTTAAAATTTATTTTCGGTTCAAAAGGTACTGACCGAAAATATTTATACTATGTTTCCATGGTTTAGATGAAACCAGTTCTGTCTCTTCCATATGGGCACATAGGGCACGACCCCAAGGCCAGCTCCTGATTTGATGGGGGCTTCAAAATGCCAACGTCTTTCGATGTCCGTTCGGACGGTTTTGCAAAAATTTATCTTCATATTTGCACAATTTAAGTTCATATTATTTACAGTTGCATCAACGATTTGAATTTACACACAGTTTAGTTTTAATTTTATGAAAAATAACCAACAAACGCACACCAGAATAAGGTTCTTTTTCCTTAACATAAGGGCCCCAAGCTCCTTGCCCCTGCATGGCCTAAGACGGCACTGCATGAAATAACCTGGGACATTAAGAGAATAAACAGGTCGCAATTGCATTGATCACTGTTACTCCATGCGGAAAGAGCCGCAGTGCGAAGGAGAAGAATTCAGAAAAAAAGTCAATATGACAACAAATATCACGATTTTTATTATTAAAACATAAAGGTCGTATCAAATTTCCGTTCAGTTCAGTGTTTAATAAATTTTATACAAAATAATATTTAATAATCTAAAACTTAAATAACAAATTATCTATAAATAAAACTAACTACCAAAATAGTTATATAAAAAAAAAACAGAAAAAGAATACCTACATTAAATAAAACACAGGATGGGTACCTAAACTAAGTAAAAAATTGAAGCCAGATCGCTGCCGTCACCCGGAAGGGTACCCAACAGGCTGGCGGCATTGCCTAATTTCATCCATAAATAATATATATGGTACTTCCCAAAAATAATCTTAAAAATCAGCATGAAAGCCCATCTTTGGTTTTTTATTATTCAATATTGGAATGACGTCTGGAGATTTTGTTTCGATAAGAGTGTGCATTATATTTTGGCAGAAACCCTATTTATTTTTTTATATCAATTTAATTTATTATTACATTTTAGTAGCCCACCCTTAATATTTTTTGTATGTATTTCCCGTTTTTATTATTTCTTCATTGTATTATGTATATATAATATTTTTATATTTTTATTCCTAGATTCCCCTATTTTATTTATTTTTTATTTATTTATTTATTTAAAAACTTACGACTATCATTTATTTATGCAGGTGTATATTTTATTTCCCGTATTATTATTTTTTTTATATTCTAAAGATATATTATATTGTGTAAATTAACTTTGATTGTAGAAAGTATACTTAATGTATCTGTTTTACAAAAATAAATATTTTGATTTTGATTTTGATTTTATCTAGAATGCTAGGTTCTTCAAACAAGGAATAATAAATATTGTTTTTTTCGGGACTATGCTCTTAACTGGCATTTGCAGGCCTCTTATCATACGAAACTTCACACCGGTTCATATTTCTACCTTATATAAAATAGGTCGTGCAAATGCTACCTACCTGCTCTCAGTAATAAATAATGTACAATAAAATTAAAGTAACGTACAATGGAAATTTTACTTGTCGATATTTGCAATTTCAAAACGACGGTTCTACGACCGTTGGTGTTGCAAAGGTCAAGTTATAACTACGAAACTTCGTAAATCTTTACAAAACACTCACATACATTTCCATATTATTATAAGAGTACTTTGCTATTTCATATGTCATTTTCATATTATCTTCATGTAAAAGACGAACAATCTCGGATATACGACCCCTCCAGAAGATTCGCGGGCAGACAGAAAGAATCCCACCTTATCATCCCGCGAGAATAACTTTTGGATTTATGTTAGACGTAAAACTTTATGTCACCCTTTGTTTCTCTTCACAACTTGTGAAATTCGAGAATTTCCAACGAGGAGTCATGTCATATTTTGTTCTTGTCGTGTAAAATTTACACAGGTAGAGAAAAGTAGTAAAATATGATTTTACTTATACCAAGATTTTATTAATAAAATAAAACTAAATTGTTTGTATTTGTATAGCTAGAATAAGGGCAAAACGGAGTCCTATCAATGTCGCTCTGCTCTCTGTCCGTCTGTATGTCACAGGTCTCTAGCTTGCGAACGGAATGAAGTACAGATCTGATATTTGGATATGTTATATGAAATGTTGACCCCAAACCGGATATTTAATAAAAAATTTAATGGAATCAATTTTAAGGGGGGTCCCATACATGAAAAAGCAAAAAAAAAATATGCCGGGTATATGGGTTGTCATTGTCTAGAACTTAATAAGTAGAGCATAAATACATTTGAATTTTTTTAGAATATTTATTTTATTTATTTTAAAATAAGGGACCCCTTAAATTTGTCAATTTTGGACAATTTTTGTTACGAAGTAGTTATTAATTTAAAATTTTCTGTACATTCCGTGCCCCACTCCATTTAAACAACAAATACTGAAAACGCCGATTTTTAATACAGGTTTAAGGTTACGTTCCCAAATACTCGGCCAACTTAATGTTGCAGTTTTGTTTCATACAGTTTGTAGGTACTGATAAGTTTGTTATTTTTATTCAAATAATTTAAGTCATCTACTAATTTAAATGGTAGGGAATCCTAGGGCGCTAGCCTAACTAGCATGTGACCGTTTTTAGGGTTCCGTAGTACCTAAAAGGTACAAAAGGAACCTTTATGGTGAGACTACGTTGTCCGTCCGTCCGTATCTCACAGCCTCATAACTTTAGCACCGTTAAAGATAAAGACTTGGAATTTTCCACAAAAATTGCATTTACTTCCCCCTACATAATACGGTACAAAAAAATATTGAAAAATTCAAAATTGTTCAAAATATTTCCAATACAAAAGTTAGAAAAGTAAAAAATAAATTCTTAAAAATACAAGGAAAACAGGAAACTATAGCGATTAGAAAAAGTTGATAACAAATGAGAAATAAAAAAATGTGAAATAAATAAAATAACATTTTATAAAATACAATATGGGTATCAAATTGTAGATATTAAAGAGCTGATTATAAAAATATATATACTTTACTATATTTACTTGCACCGATTTCGAGAAACCTTTGAAAAAACACAAAAAAATGCATGTCCCCTCTCTTATTTTTGAAACTAATAAACCGAAAAATATTTAAAAAATCATGGTAATTTAGAATTACGTATAGATTACAGTAAAACTATAGCGGGTGAGAAATTCACGATAGCAAAATGACAAAATTAAAATTTTCATCCACGAGTTTTATTTCGAGTACGGTATAAAAATATTTGAGTCTCTGTTTTGTGGTACAGTTGAGACCGCATCATATTTTATATTCTTCTCTGTAGGGGCTAATGTCCTACTGCAAGTGTATAGTTTGGTGTGGTCTCGACTGTACAATCAATTCTTTTTTTAGTTATCATAAACTGTTATGGGCAAGATTTTAAATACCTTCTTTCTGACTGTTCCCAAAACTGTCGAATTTCGGAACCCTAGATATGCGAGTCTGACTCGCACTTGACCGACTTTTTTGTCTGTTATCCTGTTCACAAGCATAGATAGAGTGCTGGTGGAATAGAGTCAGAGAGAGAAAGGCAAGAAAAAAAATTCGAAGTATGTCCAATCTCTTCTCCACCAGATACTTTTTTAACTTCCTTTCGTACTCCTCTTCCTATTTTATCCAGACTTAGAAGTAGAAGAAGAAAGAAATAAAATAATTTTATTTCAGGTATTACTATAACATGCAATATCACAATCAATAAATATTTATAAACATTAACCAGTACATAATATGTGTATTAAATAAAGTATGATTATAACACTAAGAAAAAGGTGGAAAATAAAAAAGGATCCAGCTCAGCTTAATGCTACGGTAAGTACCTATTCTGCTGGTATTCTGCTGGATCCTGATTTAAAATTAAAACTTAAACTATACCTTTGCTATCAGCAAATTATCGCATTACTTAGCATAGATTTTATTCTGTTTGCCTAAAATTTATGTAGGGCAATGATTTTTGGTTTGCTAAGATTTAATTTAACCTAACCTTTTTCAACATACAATACTGTTTACGTCTGATTTTAATTATCTTGTTTTTCAAACTGAAATAATCTACTTTGAATATATTTTTGATTGTTTATAATGTGAATTGTAATGACTATAACGAAGGTTATTGTTGAATTCAAATGTACTTTAACGTGCTATTGTTTTGTGACCCTAATGAATACATAGAATATTTTCATTGTTTGTGTAGCGGAGAATTTTATATTCAATTTAGTTTTAAATGACTTCATGTATGTTCAAAAACGAACAGTTTTGTGGAATAATTTCTAAGAATATTTGGAAGAAGATTCCAGTTAAAGTCAAGTTTACTGCAAACTATCGATATAGCTATCGATAACTATAGAGGTTAGATAGTGATGCGCAACAACAATCGAAGGTAACGATGCCATTTCCCGACAATACAGCGTGAACTGTCGTAAACTCCGAGTCCATCAAGGTAAGATCCTGGATATGCGATTTTGGACCATTCTCAGCGACCCCAAAGGAGAAAGTCGGGAAAGTCTAAGCCTAGTATAGCGTGGGTTCCTCCAATTGTTTTGTTGTTAATTAATTGAAATATTTGTTGTTGTTATTATTTCTTTGTCACATTGTTAGTTTGAAATGTATCGGCAAAAGCATTTATGAGTCTGGCAGTGATCACCGTTTTTCAACGATAATGACAAGCTTAAAGCTTATATTCATGCTACTCTATGCGCGGGTTCCATCAAAGCAGATGTGATATATGTATAGGTAGTAAGTTTGACAATACATTCATTGTATTCTGTTAATTTGACAACACCTAAAATTTATTTATTAAATAACTCTTCAAGAAATACCTTTAAAACGGTTTAAAGCTACTGCCGTATCGAGGTTTTGTTTCTCAAGAGTACCCTGAAACTATCCGGTAATCGAAGAGCGTTCTTACGAGTTGTCACACCAACGCTACGAGTATAGGCAGAGCTGTGGAGAGTGTGTCAGCGATGGTGTTGCTGTGACAAAAATCCTTTAACAACCGCAGCCAAAAACAATAAGTATGACAATATATTGGCTGATCGATGTCTGTGGGGACCCGAAGGCTGGTGCGTATCTTGGCCAGAGAATTAGCCTGGCCATTCAAAGAGGAAACGCTGCCAGCCTTCTAGGTACCCCTCCACATGACGGTGGCGATTTAGATAGGATTTTCTATTTAGTTTAGTTATTTTTGTAGGTTTAACAAGGATTTTAGGTTAGTTTTACCCTTTTTAATTTAGGTAAGTTTTATTTATATTCTATATTTTAACATTATGTGTGTTAATTAAATAAAAAGTGGATAGTATGACAATTAATTTTGCACTCTACTGATCTTCAGTTAGGTAACCTAGGTTACCTATTTCATAAAATTAAAAACATACGGAACAAAACCATTGCGCCATATTTGTATTCAAGTTGTCACGACGAGTAAAATGAGTGCAATATAATTAAATGTGCAACATACTAAACCGTTGAATATCACGATACAAAGTTTCACGTGTAAACTTTTTATTTCAGTCCGACCAGGTGGCAGCCACAGCTATACGGCAACGAGACACGAGCCACTTTTCGCAGCGTCATCTCTGCATATAAAAAGTTATTACCACGGCAATATTTCCGAGAGACAGCCATACTCTCGATGGACGAAGCGAAACGATATGCAGTAAACGGTCGGGCGTCTTCCCTGGGGAACCCTAGCTGACCCGCCCGATTTCATGCGAATTTTCATAAAAATAAATCTGACTCTTGTTGATTGAACCAGTCGCCACCCCGCACCCGATTTCGCTTTTCTATTTTATTGTTATTAGCTACCAGTCGCGCAAGGGTGAAAATTATCGTTTTGCCATTTGTCCCGCAGAAAACTATAGAAGCATCTGCAATTTCACAGATAGAATCGGTCGAATTGGAGAGCGGATTGTTTTTATTTCCCCAACATTTAGTGCGATCAACTTTTTCGCATTGTTACAACAACAATGAAAGTCAACAGTTATCGATACAAAAAATAATGACGGATTCAATCAAGAAGGTAGGGATCGACCGTTACCGCAAAAACTCCGAGCCTGCAAAGTTATTTAACAAAAACAATTCTGGGTGATAAAAACGGTCGTTGTGAAGGCAATGGATTCGTCCGGTTAATAATCGTCCCGCCAAAGCGTGAAGCGATCGCCACGGGCTGTTTAGAGTCGCAGTATCGCGGATAAAATCAGTAGGAACAAGTGTTGCAGCGTCGCCGGCTGCCATATACGAATGAAGTGCATTCTCAGAGCGATACAGCGATGCTATCTGTCGGCCACACACGGCAGATCGAGACGACCACTCACACAATGTCACCTAGTTCACGTCCAATCTGCCACACTTTTAGGTCCATCATTAGTTTTTTTTTGTTTTGTCACGGCCTTGAGTGATAGAATTCAATATTGTGTATCCAAGCGATTATGCTTTCCCAAACAAGATTTTTTTGAAAGATACAAGTACACGTACAAAATGCCTTACAAAAAATATAAAGCACTTTAAAAAATTAAGAGACTACAATTTTTTCAATGACAAAATATTAATTTATTGATAGAGTAACAACGAGGTTTGAACTAATATCACTGATATCTAACATTTATACCGAAAAGGAAAGAAAAATAAGGCAAAGATGATTTCCTGAATAAAACAAAATAAATGAAATGAAAATTTTAGACAAACAAATACAACCATTGTTTCCGGCAAAAAAGGAATGCGACACAGCATGTTACTTCAGGAAGTCACTAAAATTAGGCCGATTCCTAGTTTAAAATTAGGAATAAACAAAATAAAATAATCAATACCGTCATGTGTCATAGAAACAAACTTTAAATAAAAACCTATACTTTAACCACACCACACAATTTTTAAATGTTTATTTTCAATGACAAATATTAAGTACGCAATTTATGTAACGAAAAAAAGTCAATACATTTGAATACAAATGATTACTATAAGTGTTGGACGCACTATATATTTTCCGGAATGAATATGAAAAAATACTATTAAAGGTACAAAATTAATTTATTGTTTTTCAAAATAATCTCCCTTGGCGTCTATGCACTTTTTCATTCGATCAAACCAGTTTTGAAAACTTTTGTGCCACTCCCCTGTGGTGACCTCTGAAACGTGTTTTTCATACTCCTCGACAGCCTCTTCTGGTGATGAAAATCGTTGACCGCGTAATTGGTTCTTAATTTTTGGGAACAGAAAAAAGTCACAAGGTGCCAGGTCGGGACTGTATGCAGGATGACTCATGAGTTCTACATTTTTCGTCTTCAAAAAGTCGTTTGTCTGTCTGGCCGTGTGAGAACTAGCATTGTCGTGGTGCAGGATGATACGGCGTTTACGGTTATTTTTACGGAGTTCGTCAATAACTTCCGGCAAACAAATGGTCGTGTACCAGTCACTATTCACGGTACGACGATTCTCTAAAGCAACAGTAGCCACGTGTCCAGTTTTATTAAAAAAAGAAGCAATCATCCGCTTAGATGCACTTTTCACGCGCGCCACTTTGGTTGGTTTCGGCTCATCTTGAAAGACCCATACGCTCGATTGCTGCTTTGTTTTGGGATCGTAGCAATAAATCCATGTTTCGTCACCTGTTACTATGTCCCACACCAAATTTGACGCACCTTCGTTGAATCTGGTAAGCATGGCACTGCACCAAGTGACGTGGTCCGTTTTTTGAGCCTCGGTCAAGTTGTGTGGGATCCACCGCGAGCACAGCTTTCTCACACCCAAATGTTTGTGTAGGATTGATTGTATTTGACTCATGCCTATTTCTAAGGATGCGCGAATTTCATGGTAGGTCACATGCCTGTCTGTTTCAATCATACGGCGCACAGCATCGATGTTTTTGTTGGTCACAGCGGTGGACGGCCGACCATCGCGAGATTCGTCACTGAGATTGATACGACCACGCTTGAATTCTGCAAACCAGCTATAAACAGTCGTCTTGCATGGTGCTTCATTGCCAAAAGCTGTTTCAAGCCGAGCGATGCTCTGTTGAGCTGTCAAATTACACTTAAAATCGTAGAAAATCATACTACGAAAATTTTCCCGAGTTAAATCCATGTTGATGCAGACACACAATTTTTTAAATGGCGCCACAAGGTAAAAACAAAAGACAGTCAGATGAAACAAACTGCATTCTACAGCCAAAGAGTTCTATTTTCAAATGTTGCAATAAATTTTTAAATATTGTTTATGTAAGTGGCCAGTTCCGGAAACTTTTAGTGTTACCTATGTACAACTGCAGTTTAAAATTGTCGTCACGACATATAACCCCAAGATGGTGTCAGAGGTGATACCAAGTTCTTTCAACGACAATTTTAACCTCCAAATATAGTAGGGGGTGCGCCTATCGCCATACTTCGAGGCCAAAAACAACGCAGATATCAAAAAAATCTTGGTTCACCAAAAACGTGCAATTAGAACATTATATGGACTTCATAAGCGCACGTCGACAAGAAAGTATTTTAAATAAAATAAGATAATGACTGTCTTATCCATGTATCTGTATAGCTCATTAATTAAAATTCATAACGAGAAACATAATCTACCGAAAAGAATGGATTGACATAATTCTAATATGCGGAATAAAGAAAAAAATATCATTACCTAGTACAAAATTTACAAAAACAGGAAAACAAGGAATCAATCATAAAATTATTACTGGTTGAAAACAAAACTTAAACATTTTTTCGAACGTAATCCATTCTATACAATTTATGACAAATAAACTCGTTCATTTTCAATATAATTGCATTTTATTTATACTTATACGTCAATTTGACATTATAAGAATTTATATTTTATTGTATTTAATTTTAATTTAGATTAAGAATTTTGTTGAGAAATTAATTCCAATGTGAAATAATTGTTTTAGACTAGTATTTGTAGAACAAGATATTTTTGACTTGGCATGAGATGATTACTGATTACCGATTTTAAGGGCATGCAGGTTTATTTTACCGTTTTTTTCTTGACCATCAGCAAAGGGCAAGAAAAAAACCGCGCACGAAGGGTTCCGTACTATTATCTATAAAAACGGCAAAAAAATCATGTCTGTTGTATGGGAGCCACCCTTAAATATTAATTTTATTTTAATTTAACTATTTATATTTAAAGTGAATATATAATTAAATATTCTGTGAATATTTCAAGCGCCTACCCGTTGCCGTTATCAACATCGAGCTAAAACGAGCAAAAATTTCACGTTTGTTGTATGGAAGCCCCCGTTAATATTTATTTTATTCTGTTTTTTTGTATTTTTGTTATAGCGGAAACAGAAATACATCATCAGTGAAAATTTCAACTGTCTAACTATCACGGTTCATGAGATAAGGCCTGGTGACAGATGGACAGCGGAGTCTTAGTAATAGGGTCCCGTTGGTTACCCTTTGGGTACGGAACCCTAAAAATACTATACAATACATGATCGACATGTTCGAACCGCTGATTAACAAACAGTATTCATAAAAATTAATACTACTAAAGTAGCTACTGTCCCTTTTTATACAAAATACATATTTACCTAAAAATTCTCACATAAAAAGTTGCATTATGTATGATAAAAGAAGAGAATTATAAAAAATTACATCGCCTTTCAATCTCTATGAAGAGCGACGTGATCACAGATAAGGTAAAACAAAGTTCGGAGATCCATGAAATGATAATAGAATGAAAGGAAGTTTCACACATAATTTAGAACTAAAGCGCTAACCTTTGTCTGACAATTAGAGCATTTCAAAAAGCGTCAGTGACAACGTGGAGTAGTCACGTAGGAACATAGTCTGAACTCTGAACAAAAGTGTAAAGTGTGCCCGGCGGTCTGTCCGGTCGTGATTTATCGCAGCCCGCTTTTGAATATTAAATAATCGGTAATGGGAGCGCATGATCGCCCCATTAGCCGAGGACGGTCCTTTCACATTTAATAAAGAGTCATTTATAAGGCGGCAAAGCTTTTCCCTTATCTGGAGGTATGTCGCGCAGAGAGGTGCCGCCTTATCGGCGTATTCATATTAAGTAGTGTTTCTTTATGGCTATCATCTTTAATATATGTAGGGAATAACTCATGGCGTTGTGTTTACACTTATTGGATATCTTTATCGATGTTGGTTTTGTGTTTCCCATGCGCTAACATTATATTAGTCTAGGCTCGGTATTAGGATAGATACTCTTGTGAAGTTTGCATAATTAGAGTATGCGGTGAAGAAAACAAAATTAAGGATGTGTCTTAATTTTTTTTACCGGTAAGAAGACAAATGTCGGTGCTGATACATGTTTAGGGGTACGAAACGAACACCAAATTTAAAAAAAACGGATTCTTACAGGATCACTTTGTTGTTCGTCTGTCAAAGACACTTTTTTTTGGGCCCCGTGAGAAATATCATGTTGAAACTATACCTTCTTCTGAAGTCTACGGCACCATGGTGCTGCTAAAAAATCAGGCTCAAAGCGAAAAAAAAATGCCCTTTACGTAATCGATTTCAGACAAATTAGCTTTGCGTGAAAACCTGTAGGGAACATCCAGTTGACTTAGAAACACAAAATACCGTTCACAAGTAGGTCTTATGGCACAATATTTAATTATTCATTAATCAATTCATGTCCATCTTAATTAGACCCTATGAATGCATAGAGATTAATGGATCGTTAGTAAATTTCAAGTCAATTAATTAAAGAACTGCGAACGCAACAATTTTATGTTTTAAACGGTATGTGAAACCCCCAGGTCCTATTCGCACTTGACCGTTTTTGCATTGGGCCCGGTTTTAACAACGTAATTCAAGGATGATCATATTTATCATTCTCAAAATAAACATTAGAAACAAGTACTTACATCAGAATAATTTCACTCTTTAATTATACTTGTTTCCAAGATTTCTCTTCGCACGTTCTGATTCTGGAATGCTACCTCTAATCCTTAAAACGTTGTTGAATAAAGATCAGTTTCGTAAGCATCAAAGAACAAGTGAATTCGCAAAAGCTCAGAGTTCTAAGTGTAGCAGGTCGGTTCCCACGGTAAGTAACTGTCACCTCATCGGATCGGACCATTAGGAAAATGCCCGGTTTCCTCGAGCGATCGCCCGCTGATCGCCCGTAATCGCCGCTGGACTCTAGAACTCCTGAATTGTTTAGCTATCGATTACGTACCATGAGAATCATACGTGTGATAACGTGAGACTTTACGACCGAGTCGAGCAGCTGGTATGCAACCTTTCTTTTTTCAGAGCCGTCTATGCGCGCGATTTTTATGGGCGCTTCTTTTGCTTTTTCTACATAATTTACTCCACAAACACTGAAATAAATTATTAAATAAATATATTATATATCAGTGTACTGAGTTTTTTATTTATGTAAATTTATTTTTCATCACCAATGCTCTGAAAGTAAGTCATATATAACTCGAAATGCGGGAGGTAAATTCGATTTACCTACCTAGGGAGGTAAGTAAATTTGAAAATCAAACGAGTGTCCCTTACAGTCACTAACTAACTATGTAGTCAATCACTCGTCTTGCCAAATGACAATGGAAAATATCTGTTCTGCCTAGTTTCTTTTTATTTTTTATTCTAAATTTTATTTATATATTATTATGAAAAAATTTGACTTGCGTACCTATATAATGTAAATTTGCTAAATAAATTATTAAAAAGACGTTCTATGACTTAACACAGCAACATAATTAGTTTTATTTTTAAAACAATCCAACTGACCAGTAAGACGCGATTACACAAAAAAATAAATATAAAGTCACATGAAGATTAAATGGCGGCAGTAAAATTATCGTGTTGAAAACGTTGCTGCAAACATAATTTCATATTTGATTAACGACATATTTCATTGATTGCATGTCGAATTAATTTTTATATCCTGCAAAATGTATTATTAGTTATTTAATTTTATAGATAGACCCTTGATAATGGTGTAAAACCGAAAACGGTTGGATAAATATAATTATAGGTACTGTGGAACAAGTACAGATGCAGTTAATCATCATGTTATAATTTTGTAAGTTTCTTTTATTTCCTCGCATCAGTGATGAAAATCAGAGTGTTACACACGGGTGTATGTGATGTAAGGCTTACCTCTCTTTTATAACAATCTACTACTATTGCCCAATACATATTTTTTCGACATATATTTCACCCCCAATCGATTGAAATGATCCATCCCTGAAATGGGCTGAAATATATAACGAAAATATGTTTTATTACAATAATTTCCAAATAAAAATTTAGATAAATGGAATAAATTATGGATCTCATTAGGTTCAATTAAGTATTATATTATATACAATAAAATTATTGTGTTGTAATCAGGGGCATAATAAGTATGCTTGTACATGGAGATCGATGCATAAAAACGAAACAAAGTCGCCCAAGTATGCTATGAACGATATTTAACATAACAACTTTTTCAGTCTTACGACAAAGTAATTTATCGCCCCGTATCTAGAAAATCTCATCAACATCATTTGCTACAATAATATTCAGTAATTATGAGCGCTAATCGGTCGCAATCGGCGCTTTGCTTGTGCACATCGGCGGTTACGACTTCCTAATGACGGCGGTCGATCGCCGTGGTCCGAACGCCGCACCGCCGCCGCCCGCGCCGCCCGACGCTCGTTAACGCGTAACATTCGATATGTTTCAGTTATTTCTCTTAATATACTGGGGCAGTTTATTCTTATCCGATACAATGTTATTAAAATACGCCGGGTGGCGACTGAAAAGTGAGAGGGATTAACAGTTTTTTTTTTTTCGATGGTACGTTATGCCATCCTGATTTACGAGTACGACGTATGACGTGACCCTCAAAACAAGAAGTGTCAGTTTTCTAAACTGTTACTTTTTATGTCTAAAACAGTAAATTTTATCAGCAAAGATCTGGTGATATATTTTCAGGCATTTTTAGGGTTCCGTACCCAAAGGGTTACCAACGGGACCCTATTACTAAGGCTCCGCTGTCCGTCTGTCTGTCTGTCCGTCTGACAACAGGCTGTATCTCATGAACCGTGATAGTTAGACAGTTGAAATTTTCACAGATGATGTGTTTCTGTTGCCGCTATAACAACAAATACTAAAGTGAGAGTCGGACCTGCGCACTCCCATACAACAGATTTTTTTGCCGTTTTTATCCATAATGGTACGGAACCCTTCATGCGCGAGTCATTTTTTTTTACTTTGGAAGCAAACACAATCATTGCAACTATCAGACAAACTTCTATTAACAAAACAATACACATTCACTCATTGATACATCACTATACCTACCTAAAACCTTGTACACGAGCACTTTTCTATTTATCCCTGTCAACCATCTTATTAACTTTTTGTTTCGACAGACCCCATACATTGTTGGAGCAAACGGGAACAATCAATCAGGTGAAAAATACACATTGGTCCTTTGAACTCATGGGAATCATCCTGTCAATGGTGCGTCGAGTTAATGCGGGATATCGTCACGTACTCGCGACCACCGACCGTAATTATATCGACGCAATTAACAACCTACTAATATATTATAATCGTTTGGTCAGCAATAGCAGTTTTTGTCAAAGCTGCGCCGCCGCACCGCGCTACATCACTACACTCGCAATTTTAAACCAAGTGATTGAGAGCTTCCGAAGAAAAACTTATCAATCACCAAGAAATCTAATCGATTTATAATTGGTTAAACGCTTCGATCGGTATGAAAACGTAGTTTGCGTTAAAGAAAATTGTTTGGTAAGTAGTCATAACTACTTGCATCGGAAATGTTTTTCTAGGTTTGTGGCAAGAAATATGTATGTCGTTATCTGAAGCTAATGAGCTTATTTAATAAGGTTGTTTATTTCGTTACATATTTCTAAGACGTCCAATCAAAATCATTAATATAGTATATCTTATACTTTCTAAAACTTATCCCTATCGCTAAGCTACACACAAACATGTACCTGTCAGTTAGCTGCCTAATGAACGGGCAGAAGATCGATTTCCCGCGAATCATGAGAAAATAATGCTCTTCTACACGTCAGAGCCGGACAGAGAAGCATTCGCTCTTTGAAGCCGTCCAGCCGACGGATAAGAATAATTACTTTGATTGAACCCTTATAATCCGAGTTTATTTAATAGTCCACAGATGTTAATCGGCCGATGTCTATAATTACGCGTCGAGAACTGTCGAGAAAAACGCGAGCATCTCGCAGCATGTTGCCGGGTCAGAGCTGCGATTTGCTAGCTTCGAACAATATTTATCTGGGAGGTTTTTGTCTTGAATGTTTAATTTATACATCCTCGTTTATATAGGCTGCATAATTGGAACAAAGGAGGAAATCTACAAAAAAGAATAAAATATACCTAGTTGAGCTAATAACAATGGTGTTGCTACAAGAATTTCGTAGCAAGTGCTACGAGATTTCGTAGATTTACCTTTTAAACGCAGTGCCACAATTGCTAAGTCAGATTTGGTTTTACAACTCATACCTCTTAGCAAACAGTTACTAATTAACGCCAACATATTTACGACTCCCGTCCTCTCTTTACGCGATATTTTGTTAAGTAGAACGTTTCAAAAGCACATAAACGGTAACATTTAATTAGCGTTCATAGGAACGTGTATGGTACTTTTTGTGTTTTCCCATTGTATGCAAAGTAGCAGTTGAGTTCATCCATCACGTCATATTTGCGGCGAAGTCGGCACCTGAGCCGCCCTCTGCCGCCGTATTTACGAACCGCTAATTGGGATAAAACGGGGAAAAAATGTTGAATTACCATTACAAAAAATACAATGGATATCGTAACACTTTGAGGCGTGAAACATTTGAATAGCTAGAATAATTTAATTACAAGTCGGATATGTTTATGGATAGTATGTAATTATAAAATGTAAACGTCAAAAGGCGCTGCCAAAAGTTTTCGTCTTCGCAGCGTAGTCGACTAATCCTTTGCTGTGACTGAGAGAAACACTCGTATTCGATAGAGTATGCGGTGCGAGCCGAGCCAAAGAAAGTTGGGAGATTCTTGTTGTTCCTACCTTTACTGCGTGAATATTAAAGTCATAAATGCCATACGCGTTCCTTGTTAACGCGCTTATGTAAATTCTAATCCTTGTTGCATTTAGAACGGAGCCTAGTAATTATGTGCTTTCATTTGTCGTTTCTCGGAACAAATGAGCTCTGCGGGCGCGCCCGTGTAGCTCGCTCCATGTAAAGCAGTTAGCACTGCTCTAATCTCGCTGCGCCATTAATTTAAAGAATACGTCTGCGTAACCGACTTAACCAACCTCGTCGAAACAATTCCACTTCACATTTTCTTATTTGCATATTAAAATAATTTCGAATAAACGCAATACGTAAAGTCGCCGTCTACCCGCTCGTGACCCATACACGAGACGTCTAAACCTACATAACTCTATTGTTCTAAATCAAACTTTACTTTGTCGGAAAAAGGTTGATATTCGTTATGGAAATTTTGATGCTCTACTGACGTTATTGTTTCGGAAAGGGAGAAATGATGACAGATAAAGGCGGGCTGTAAGCCCAAATAGATAAACTAGTGTGGAAATTAATGTCTACATTTACTGGTGCATGAAGTTTGTACTTAATTATAGGTTCATAGCTATTCACTTTTTAGTGAGAACCACAATGACTAAGCATGATCGTTTTAAATGGAAAGAGAAAATTAATTATTTAGATAATTCTATGCATTTAACTCGAGTTTTTGTAAGTAGCTAAAAATATGCGTAAATGTAGGATTAACACAGCAATTGATTATTTTGTTACATGTTATCTATTACAATAAACAACTAGATTAACGTCTAACTAAAATTAGTTCTTGGCATTGAGTTCTTTTTAAACTAATACTAATTCGTATTACTTGAACATTTAAAACATAAAAACGCGTAAAGTATATTCAACTTTGTATTCGAGCAAAAAAACTCAATAAAAATTGAAATTCACATTTGCTTATCTATTTAAAATGTTTTATGTACAGATATCAATAGAATGTAGAGAATAATAAGGATACGCGTAAATTTTATAGACTGAAAGTCAACACCAAGTGCGCACAAAAACAATTATACAAAATCTAAAAGCTATGAGAGGACACACTTCTAAATATGGCTTGCTAAGCTGTTCGTTATTACAAAAAATGTAAGTACAAAATGACATGCTACTTAGATTAGCAGTGCGAAGTTTTTCTTTCAGAACTGTAAAATATTAAAATTTTTTTTAAATTGACCGCTTATTTATATTGGGTTGTCCATATTTATCGCTTTTTGAAGTCAATTTTGATTTCATATTTAAGACCTATAACTTCGTGTTACAATAGATCAATCTATATCAATACAACACGTGTCACGCCTTGATGAAAGTTTTGACACTTGATCAAGCTTATAATAAAATCCCCCACATACGAGCATAAGTATGTTATGTTTATGTTTTAATAATCGTTTAGGGGCGTGAATGAAACATGACGTGTGCAGCCACCGTGCTGTAAGTTTACTTTATGAACAAATTATAATTAACACCGCACTCATTACTGATATACCATCTAAAAACAACACTATTATGAATTACTAATTTTACGACCTCACTTTAACGGATAATTATGCGTTATAATTTTATGTTACGTTAATTTTACAACTTAACGCTTGGGCTGAATGGAGTCACGGATAAAATTGCTTAATTAATGCTTGATTTTCAGTGATATTTATTTACTTCGTATACCAAACCTTTTGTGGACGAAAATTTCATTTTCAAAAGGGGAATATTCCCTTGAAACTGTATACTACTTACCAACATCTAATAGAGTAGCGTGTTTTACACTTGACCGATTTTAAACGTTTAGTAGTATCAATTAATTAATAAAACTCACCTTGAAAGGGGAGGCCATAAAACAGGTGATCAAATGAATAGGCGGTTTGATAACACCGTGAAAGTTAGTTTGTAGTTGAATTATATTCCATTATTATCTATCGTGGCGGATACAAATTTTTTCACACAATCCTGGAAGGCAAAGCGGTATAGCAGGGAGGGTCGATGGTCGAGGGAGGCAGGGTTCCGGCGCGAAGCACTCGGGCGTGAAATTATTATCATATAATACCCGGGCTTTGAGCAAGCGCGATTATTCAAATGCTCCTGCGCCGAGCTTACAGCAACGTGCGGAGACATTCCTGAATACCTTACACCATCTAGGATTTGTCAAATATATTCAAGCATAATTCACGGACGCTGTCATGTGAGCGATAAGCAAATGACAGAAAATGTTATGTTAATCCAAAACGCCTATAATCCTAAGCAGACAACGTTTTTAAAGAGGAAAAAGGGACTTGACAGCTTTGCGCAGAAGGATTTTCTGTTATAACGACAAAAAGGCACAGTAAAATAATGTTTATTGAATACGAGAGAAGCATGAGTATGGTTTTTGTAAACTACGCGGTTCAGTGAAAAGCTACTCAGAAATCAGTGAAATCCGAGAGATCCCGCGGGAGTTCAGTGGAAATGTTGTGTCCCCAAAAAAGGAAGGGTGAATTCTACAGAAAAACTTTACCTTTTTATTCAAAATTCCATGCAAAAAATAAGTGAAGAAAACATTGAATATTCTTTCTATGTTTTACAGGTTGATAATATAATTAGACGTATTTTACTTTTACAGCACAATTAAAAGGTCAAAACAGAATCTGATAAAAGTACTTTATAGGCGTTTGTTCTACTTATAAATGAGTATAGTAATGCCATCAAACCGTCTTAAATCTGAAGAACGCAGACGGTGTCCATTGTAGCCGACATGCGAAAGTTGCTAAACAAAACTGTGAATAAAAGATATGGACAATAATCTGTGGAACTCTCTTCTTTTACACGGAAATATATTTATTTATCAAGAACCGCGAGCCTATTACGTATCGTTGAATCGGTTGTCAATTATGGTTGCTATTCACCAAAAACACATAAAAAATGAACTTCCAAAATAACCTTCAATGGGTATTGAACCATTTACGAATTGAGACGTCATTTCAAGTGCGAACCTTAGGTACGCGGAATTCGATAGTTTATGTATGTTTTCGACGATAGGCACTCGGTTGGCAACTGATTTTACGATACAGAATCAAGGGGTTGGTCTCAAAATTGCTAATGGAAATGCAGTTCCTTTATATGTTAACATGCGTGAAAAGTGATAGTATTTTGACATTACTTAACGGAACTGAAGTTACAGCTCGCAAGTGTCTTGTGAAACTTAGCTGAAATTTAAAGCACAAACACCATTATAAACAATAAGAAAGTTAAATAAACTCCCAACTTGACCCTCTTGGGCGGGTCGGTTTAAACTTAGGTAAGTGGGAAAGGACCCGACGTAAAGTAAGCGTTATCTATTTGCTTTTGGACTCTTTATGAGTTCCAAACGAGATTCGTCACGCGACGTTAATTCCAAATAGAAGTGATAAAGTGCCCGCTAATCTGTACTATTCGGGTCACACTTAGTACACTTTATTAATCACAAAGCTTACAAATTACACTATACTTCCTGGCCCGTGACAATGAGCTTTGCCGTATGGTAATTTTATTGTTGTCTCTATTCGGCTATTTTGGTCAGAGACAGTTTTTATGGGGGTTGATTGTGCCTCAAATGAGATCAATCTTTCATTGTACAATTTTATGGGCTTTTAGTTCTAAATTTGTAAATAACTATCAAGATTGACCTAGTTATTCGGTAGAAACGGTTTGCTAATTTATACTGAAGATAAGACGCTCTTCAAGTAACGTAGTGTTGTGAAATACATGCCAAATTATAATGCTAATGAAGGAGCCTAAAACTTAGTAATAAAATCCCTAAGTATCGTCAATTACTGCTAAAGGTCAACATGTTACTAAGGACACCTTCATATGACATTCGCTAGTGACGAATACCTAAAAATGTAATTGAGTCATGGATACTTATCATAATGTTCTTTGTTTCGTATTATGGTGCATTTTGATACTTTTAATCACAAATTCTACACTTCGAAAGTGGGGTTCCCGACATGACGCCTTATGCTAAGCAGGTGCTACCTGATACGTGAGTCTAAACTTAACCACAAAACAAGCTAAACGGCAGCGGAAATGCCAAGCGAAAATATATCAAGCCAGCTTAAATATTAGAGCGATAACGTTGGATTTATATCTCGGAGTTACACTTACCTATTGCCGTGCAAGTAAGGTAATGTGGGGTTAAACAACGCGATATTGTCACTGTACTTCTAGTATTTTGCTCCAGTCATACATAACATAAGTCACATATTTGAAGGTTCTCTTTACGGTTCGGTGTAATCAGGTGGCGATCTCGTAACGCTGTAATAAAACAGTCATATCGGGGTGAGAATTTTACTGAACCTGTAATAATAAAATCCAAATAACGACAAGGTTAAACGTGTTCGTAGGCAGTGCGAGTACTTTTTAGTATTTGGAGATAAAATGAAGTTGCCCCGCTTTGGGCAATTTATTGGTGTAAGTTATGGCCCGCGCCGGCTGGTGGGGCTAATTTATTCGCCGTGCACATAAATTACTTGATTATGAATTCGAGTTAGCTTCACTGAATTGTTTGTCTGTTGTTATACTAAGCCTTTTGTTTGGGAAGTATATTTTATGAAACTCCGCCTTCTATTTTGAGATGTATTCTGTTGTATTGTAGCTCGTAACAAATAAGGAAACTACAACTTTTGGGGCAAGGATTTTGGATGGGTCCATCATTGCTGTGAATTTACCACGCATGAGTAAGTAATAAAATAATTGAGTTTAATTGAAGAATAAGGAAGTTGAAAATTCTATAGGAAGAAAGATACTATGTTTTGACATAACAGTTTCTTTAAAAACATAGAAGGAAAGGTTGAGGGGAATAGAGGAAGAAGAAGACCTATAGCACCTACCTTACTCGAGTAAAGGAGAATGTTAATTTCATTCATATCAAGAGGTCAAATGATAAGCAGAAGAAAGAGAAGAAAAGCGGTAACTTCGCCGACAAGAACGTAGCTTTTAAGTTATAGTACACAATATATAGGTATACACAGTATGCTGATTCAAAAACGGTTTAGGCCAGTTTAGGGCTTAACTCATTTTAGGCCATTATGCTTTATTTTTGGTAAAATATAAAATAATAAAATGTAGTATATGTTTCTGGAATACCTAATTTTGCCATTATGACATTATAAGTTATGCTCAACGGTTCGTCTATCGGTCGATCTATGAAGTAAAACCTTACGTCAGAGATGGCTGGTATCCATCCATCCATCAGCCTGCTTCGTCCACTGCTGGACATAGGCCTTTCCAGGATTTCGGCTCTCTTGTCGGTCCTCCTGGAAGAAATGCCCATACTCACACACGCTGGGCAGGCGGGTTAGTGAGCGCGGTGCCTAAACCCTTGCACCAGTGACGCCGCTGCCCGTCACCAGTCTGTTTTGTATAAGGCTCGGCAATTGGGGATGGATAAACCGCCATCCATCGGTCCCAGGCAATGGTGAGCCGCCTGGTTTTACCTAAGAGCTGTTCTCTTACTCTCCCCCGAATAACTTCGGGAGGATTTGCGAGTAATGGCAATGAGTTGATGGCTGGTATAGTTCTTATAAAAGGTTATCAAAACTGAATCACCAAATACTCTCTTGTTATATTGTTATGGCTGCAGTTTTCCTTTTCCTTAACTTTAAAAATAAAATAAAGGTTCTTTTTAGTGAAATTTGCTATCTCTAATATTTAAGGTACTTTCCCTCCAGGGGGCATTCGTTTGGTTCAGCCTGTATAATAATAACAATGTATTACAGGTACACATGGTCAACTATAGGATAGGCGAAAATTAACATTTTAAAAGGAAAGAAAAACTTTTTATAGAAACTTATGGGTGTCAAGATTGTCTAAGTGAGGAGCGAAGGTAGAAACAATCTCATAAAAAGAAATAGTGGGAATTATGTAGAACAGCGTCGGTAATACCGAGTTGTTTCCGGGCCGTAACGCGCCGCAACCCGCTGCAGCGCGGAATAATCGCGGATACCCATAAAAGATGTAATTTCAGATAAGCTGAAACAGACGAGCGCCGCCCCCTGCCACCCGCCCTCACCTCCCCTCCTCCCTCCACCCCCTGGCTACCTACTTTCTAATGACTAATTATTATGCTGTGCGTTGCGAACTTAAACGTCAGGAAGACCGACTTATACATACCTATGGGTAGGCATGTGTTCACAGTGAACTTTATGGCAGGTCATCTATATTTATATTTTATGGAGGCTAGGCTAGGACGATCAGGGCTTGATATAGTTAAGCCCTGCGTAATGAATTTTTTAAAAAATTATCATATAATGAGAAAGCGTTATTATTTATAAGTACTGCAATCAAATCAGGCTTTCGGACACCATCTATATTTTAGGACACAATGGGCATTACTACGGACAATTAAAAAATGCTCGGCTTCAGAACCAGGACTGGCGCCTCGGTTGCCGATGAGCAGATACCGGCGTGGTCGGCGGCGGCGGCGTGGTGATGTGTGATACCATGCATTACCATACCACGCCGCTCCTGGCCGCCCTATCGATGCAGCCTGGGTCCTTGTAAACGGTTTGTTTACAATTGTACACTGGCTACTTCAAATTTAACAACTGAATTTACATCTGGGTCTTGGGAATATTTTATTGAACAGATAAAATAACTACAATTAGAACATACTGATATTGATATCTGACTATTATCGTAGCCGTTTCCTATCAATATGAATATAAACCACGAATCTTGTAGTAGTAAAATACATTTATAACACTTGTCTATACATATATACCTATAAAATCTTTTACAATTATAATTAGCATTTTAAGGTAATTCGAACAAAGTGCTGAAGACATCTTGATATAGTTGTACGAATAGAAATCAAATCCTGAAACAGCAACGAACGGACAAAATAATCCTACCTATTCGTGCTTTGAAATGTTCCCATTACTATGAAACCTGACGGCTTAGTTCGATTTACAAATGAGAGAAGAGTCCTTATCATAGTCCCATAAACACTGATTCTAGAGCAAGCGACACAAACACAATCGCATGTAAATGCAGAGGCATATATCGGCATATGCTCGTGACTAGTTTACGAGTGCTACGACATTGCATATTAATTGCTGTCGCTATCGAGCTGCGAATCGGCTGTGACCTAGCTTATATACAGCCTGAAGTTGCCATTGCAACTGATATTTCCCGAATATACCATTCTTACTATACCTTTAAACTCACTCTACTTTATGTGATTTCTTAAATCGGCACAAGTAAATAAACAAATATGTTAACTAAACATAGCATGAAACGTCATTCCAAGTTTTCAAAGGATTTTGTTATTGATTATGATTTGTGTCGAAATCCCAGATATCAGATATGGTAACATCACCATATCCGCGACTACTCCTACACAACCTTACATGTGGCCATCCCTAAGCAGTAGTGTGGGTAACTTCCTTAACTAATGTAACTTGACTACGCCTCCACTAGCCACTAGGACGAACCCACACTTCTGCGATGATTTATTCTGAACTACAGAATGTTGTAAGGTTTACTTTACTCAAAAACTACTTTAATAACTGCTACTAGAATTTTAAAAAACCGGTCAAGTGCGAGTCAGACTCGCATACCTAGGGTTCCGTAATTCGACAGTTGTGGGAACAGTCAGGAAGAAGGTATTTAAAACCTTGCCCATAACTGTTTATGATTGCTAAGAAAAGAATTGATTGTACCACAAAAGAGAGATCAAATATTTTTATACCGTACTCGAAATAAAACTCGTGGATGAAAAATTTTATTTTATCATTTTGTTACCCTGAATTTCTCACCCGCTATATTTTTCCTGTAATCTTTACGTAATCCCAAATTACCATGATTTTTTTCATATTTTTCGGTTCATTAGTTTCGGAAATAAAGGGGGGGACATGCATTTTTTCAAAGATATCTCGGAATCGGTGCCAGTAAATAGTGTAAAGGTATATATTTTTATAATCAGCTCTTTAATACCCATATTGTATTTTTATGAAATATTTAATTTTTTTTATATTTCTCATTTCTCTGACCAGTTATGGCCAATAATCTCTATTTTTATCGGTCCACCAATTTCGGAAATAAGGAGGGGGACAAGCATTTTAGTGGTTTTTCAAAGATTTCTCGAAATCGGTGTCAGTAAATATAGTACAAGTATACATTTTTATAATCAAATTTCTAATATCTATAATTTGATATTTGAAGGAATTATTCCATTTTTTTATTTTTCTCAGTTTTTATTGGAAATATTTTGAACAAAACTTTTCAATTTTTTTTACACCATGTTTCTTATGCAAGTGAATGCTATTTTTGTGGTAAATTTTAAGTCTTTATCTTTAATGGTGCTAAAGTTATGAAGCTGTGACATACGGACGGACGGACGGACAACGGAATCTCACCATAAAGGTTTCTTTTGAACCTTTTAGGTACTACGGAACCCTAAAAATGTACTATGTTATCTGCATAAAAAATGTCGTTATGCAATTCCGTGGGTCCGGTCAATAACGATTTAACTTGACTTAGGTCCAAAATGAGATTTTTTTGCCACTTTGCTCTGTTTTTTTTTCTACAAAATGGTCAAACTGAAATTTAGGTATATTGTATAACACCGGAGATGTCTTTGAGTACATACTTAAGCATCACGTCTTGTGTGATTTTATAAAACTTTAATTAGATCGATTTTTACGTTTCTTTATTTGTTTTTTTTTCTACACATTTACTATTTGTACATGCATATTTTTTTGGTGCCCACTACTTAAATTCAGCTTCTGAACGATTTATCTCAAAGATAGTATGTTTTCTAGGGGTAGAACCGATACATAGTAATATAACCTAATGTTATCTTCATGACACTTTGATTTTATTTATAAAATATAGAAAGGCTCAAGAAAAAAAAACGCCAAAATATTAGTTTTTTGGCTCCACTGTAAAGTTGGGGTTTTTGGGTTAAATCGTTTTTCAACGGAGGCACAGAATTGATACTCCTACAATGTTTTCTAATAAAGTAAAATAAGACTTACCAAATAAACAACAAGACCTCCAAGATCTGAAACAGTCAAAACATATACTTACAAACGCTAGTCAACAAAGAAACTGATATCACAATTCAAGTGAACTCGCCAGTAACATTTCTATCGCCTGCAGTCCTCATCAAGCCACGACCATTGCCCGCTCTACTACAGCATTCTATACGTAATATGCAAATGTATTTAAATGCTGAGCCCTCTTCATTACGCTGGTATCGATCTTAGATTTACAATTTGTAACTCGATAGGTGCGCTTAACGAATTATTTTGCCGAGTGTTTACATTTCCATCCGATTTTCAGTTGGGATCCTTATCAATGCTGTACAGGCAGTTTTGGAATCGTTTGCAAGATTTTAGAACTCTGTACCAAAATATTTGTAAATGAAACCCTTGTGGTATAGGTAACTGAAACCTGAAATTTTTGATAATTATGAAGTATTATTTTCCTCACCTAGTTAAGTGGTCTCATTTCTATATTTGTATCTATTTAAGGAGGGCCAAAGTATAAGGGTGCAAAAAGGGTGTCATTATTTATTCAAAAAGCGGATTGAAAGTGCAATTTTTCCGTTATATTTAATTTCGAACCAAGCGTCTGGTGATTCTCATTTATCTACATGGCTACGAATTCGTAGAAATGAAACCAATATTTTCAGCTTTGTCCTCTACATAGAAAACAACATGGCACACACATTTCGCGTGATATTGTGAATAATTTGGCCAGTCGGACTCACGCACAAAGGGTTCCGTACCACCACACAATACGGGTATACACAACCCTAAAAACATTTTGGTAAATAACAACAATATATGTCATATCAACACTAAATCAACAAAGAGCAAGTCACTAAAATGGTAGCGCCTGACAAAACATTTGGCGCCGTCTGCACACGGAACCCTACGTTTTATAATTTTTTGGAGTATGTCCTTAACTTTCTGCCTAAATTTAAAACTTGTATGTATTACCATCTTTAAGTTAGATCCAACACAAATAACGTTAAAATAATGCAACTTTTTCAAGGTTTCTTTTATGGGGACAACCTTAATTTTCATATTTTAATTTTTCGTGGTATAGGCCGTAGTAACACTTATTCTATGAAAATTTTAATTTTCTGCCTACTATGATTGATGCTGTAAACCCCAGACAGACAGACACACAGACAGACAGACTTCGGAGGCTTAGTAATAGCCGTTTGCCATCCTTTGTATACGGAACCCTAAAAACGGTCAACCTTTGCATTTTTCAAAACGATGGAAATGAATAAATAACAAAAGGCGTTATTTATTGCATTTAAAATGTTTTATATATATAGGTAAAAAAAATGAAAAAAAAAATTTGTAAAATCTAACGTCTACTTTCTCTACCAGATGAAAGCCCTGGTGTGGGATGAAACCATAAATTGGACACTCGAACTATAAAATAATTGTTTGCAGCCCTCGAACAAATACTAACAATCTATTATTTATGATGTCATCTAATCAATGATATTTATATATTTTTTATGGAACGACGATATTTATCCACGCCCACAATTACCTATTTACTACATAATTGATCCAGTAATGTTTCATATAAGTATTTCAAGGCCTACAAGGCTTTTGTTTCTTTACGGAGTCCTATATATAAATTTTCACGTTATTCAAAAACACATATACAGGCTGTTAAGATAATAACCATTTTCCTTAAAACGAGGTGTTCTACCCTGATGGGTAACAACTTTTACTATGAAGCCAACCCAGAAATCGCAAAACCAAAATAAGCTGTTTAATAGAAAAGTTAAATATCTAATCGAACTAAGTAAATGTATGAAATAGCTGGTTTATTTTTCGTAATTTCAGGGTTAGCCCTATTATTTTATAGGGCCCCGTAGTAAAAATTGTTCATATTGATGGGTAGAATACCCCGTTTTAAGGGAAAAGGTTATCATCTTACACACTGTATATATTTCACGAAAAACGATTTCTAATTCGTCACCTAAGTTAAACGATATTTTCTAAATTCAGAAACTGACCCAACGGAGAATATAATAAAAAAACTTAACCCAATCTTTTTAGGCTTTCAGTGACTGTCACCTTATAAAGTCGTGTTCTACACAAACGTAACCGTTAAACTCTCATACTCGGTAAATGTTATGCTTCAATTAAATGCCATCTAGGTTTCAGAGTCACGATTCATAAACCCATCGACTCAATAAAACAAACACGTGAGCCTTTCTCAGCGAATGCGTCGTTAGCATTCTAACGAAACGTAGTCGCCAATCTGATTACCCTTAAATATTAATTGCGCAGCGCCCATTGGTAGCTGAGAGCGTGTTGCCATAAGAAATTTATTAAAAGCACATTCAGCGTTAATTTTGCTGGAAATGAGTTTTTTTCGTTAATACATGAAAAATTGCTTTAATTTTTGTACCAATGTAAAGAAAGTAAACAAAGGAGTTATCTTACAGTTTCACATGTTGTAGGCTTCTCTGCACGAAACAGTTAACGGGGCCTCTTGTGTATTTGTCTATTACGATTTCATAAATAAGTACCATTTGAAAGGCATCTGCTTCTGAATGCTTCAAACTAAAATACCAGGGATTCGGATATCCTCTTAGAGGCTGGCAACTTTGCCCTAGGCTCTCGATAGAGCAGGCCATAGAGTAAATTAGTATGACGATGGCTGCGCTGATGGCGGAGAAAATGGACTGGCATTAGCATCGGTGACGTATGTGGGTGGGCTGGCTCGATTAAGACGTGATAGATTCGGTGGCTGGCTCCAAGCTGCAACCAGCTCGGAGTGTTTTATGTGGACTTGGAGTGGTACCCGCGTGCTGGGACCGGTTGCTGGAACTAGATGATGGGAACTTAAGCTTTAGATGTAGAGATAAGCGCTTGGAGAGTTTCCTTGTTCAGTTTATAGAAATAGAATCAGGCGCTAAAATATTAAGAGCAAAATTTTTCTGTTATCTTGCATAAAGAAGCCTTATATATAATTGCTTTTCCATCGGGATGTTATGAACCCAGTATCTGTACCAGAGCGGTACTGGAATTGAGATTTTAGTAAACAAAGACAAACAGCAAATCATCATAAACATCAGTTCTTCCCCTTCCGTATAGGAATCGATTAGTTACCAGCTAATCCGTAACCTACAGCGAAGTTAAAAAAGTAACGAAAAAACATTCCACCTGTCGAATCTGATATTTTCTTTTTATTTAAATTTTGTTAGCTGCCGAGTCAAAAAGGAACAGAAAGCTGCATTTGTGTCTTATTAAAATAAATTTATAGTTTGAATATTGTGACCTCGAAGGACAGGCCTAACAAGATCCTTAATACGACCCTTGATGCAAATTTTTAATGAGTTCCACGATGATCTATACTCGGTGATAAGAGCTATCATTGTTGAATTTTTATTTTTACGACTTCTAAATGTTCCGAAGTGTCAATAACACCAGAGATCGTCTGATAATAACCCGTTTAACTACCGCTAGTCAAATTATGTGAACTTGTTGCTAAAGTCGTAAAATTAAAAAGAAATAACATTACAAATACAATGCAATCTGCTTCAATAATTTCTCTTAAAATTTTGATACAAAACCGAACGGTGCAAGGTGCGTACACGCACGTGCCCATCGCCTACGGCACTCCAACATCTATTCCGAATTCGAAAAACATGTCATACATATACTATGCTTTATGCTCGGGTATGTATAGACGAATGTAAACTGGACTCTATAGTTAACGCTTAAAGGTGATTTGAATAACAATGATAAAGGAAATGGATATTATTCAAAATAATATCACCTCGGGGTTAACGATTACCGGTCGGCGCGCGCATGCGCCCCAGATGGTCGGATAAACCGACGTTTGTTTCCGCAGTGATATCTGAATTAATGGCGATACGAAAGGTGCTCATTACCATGATTTATGCAAGATATATTTCTTTAGCCCCTATTGTTCTGATTAACGTTTCGTCATTAACTAAGCCTAAATACTTCATGAATATTTTAGTAAACAATTTTGGGTGCATGGTGGTTTGTTTGGCTGTTTAATGCCGAAGTTGTGATCGTTTCGCATCTAAGCAAGACTGGCTAAGCATTTTATATTTTATTTATAACTACTATTTTTCCATACTCTTCATACTTGATTTTTTTTTAACATTGATATTTTCATTTGCAATGTGTTTATTGTTGGAACTATTGATGAGCGTTAGTATTGTACTGATCTTGGAAGCCAACAGTATATTCGGTCTATCAGCGTAGCAGTCTCAAATTATCAATATTGATCTTTTTCATATTTTGTTAGGTCCTGGTCATAGTTGAAAGCTGAATAAAGTACTAATGCAATAATTAGGTCTAAAATATCTCAAGTTTAGCAAATTTATTTTTAGTAGTAGATATATTTTGATATCGTTATGTATATTCAATTCAGTTTTTTTTGTTTTTTAATAAAATGGCATAAATAACTATAATATTTAAAGCTTATCCAAGAATTTAACAGGTGAGAAGGAACATTCAATGAATGAAAATCCACAATCAACATTGTGTTTTAAACTGAAAATTTCTTCAACCATCTCTATAGGTAAAACTAGCCGACCTCGGAGTAGAAGAACACAGAACCAACTCTTGCCCACTGAACACTCCACTAAAGCACCAAGTTACCAAGAACGAAGACCGGCCGTCCATCTCGCGAGCTCGCTTATCGTGAGTACATTCTCATGTTAGTTTTTACACCTATTATGTTATGTGTCGGCGGGTAAAGTTCGGTACGTGAGTTATAAACGCGCCCGCGCCTCTCTCGCCCCTACTTTATAGGTATTAACGACTTGTCTTAGAGTTTTCTTATAAATAAATTTGAAGGGATACAAGGCGAGCCTGTCGGATTAGTAAAGGATCTTGTTTCAGTTTGCTCTATCTTTTGTTTTGTGAGGATATGCGCTTTTGCGTGTGGCGATGAAATTCTCTTCAAATTCTATATAGAATTAAATTTAAGATTATATATTATACGTATTATAAATAACTTTACGATAGTGTCTTATGCAAGTAGAAGTTCAGTTGTATAATTAATGACTATGTAACAGTTTGCTGAAATACCGTTTTCAATTCAAGTGCTCGTAAAGACCCACTTTATGTGCATCAAAACTGTTGGAAAAGTCATTTTACCGTACTAGTGCTTAATTTTTTTAATTTATTGAGTTATGCTGTTACTCGTAACGTTTAAAATACTCGCTTGTAGCGTGGACTACTATTCTACCCAAAAAAAAAACGAAATTTAAACTTCATAATACGTAACGAAAGCTATAATAAGATTATTTTCGCTCACCTTTTTTTATCAAACTGACTAAGTTAGCGACATAAGTTGAAACATTAGGTAATAAAAATAAATAAATCTAGACACTCCACCCCACAACGGAAGCCTCGGGTCACGTGACAGCTCGCCATAATGCGTAGAAGAGCTATAAAAGCAGCACATATGGAAGCAAAGAGCACTAGCTGTAAAGTAGTAAAATATCAGAGCAGTAAAGTAAATGCAGCCGTTCTAGCGGGGACGTGGTCGCGGATATACGTACTTGTCAACAGACTTGATTTTGCGCTGTAAATGAAAAGAATTTACGTAACGATTTTTAATACGTCAGCATTAAATAAATTTGTCTAAGGCCCACAGTTGAGTTAGGCCTCATTACCCATTCATTACCCTGACGTAACTGGAATACCTAAATGTTAAAAGTCTAAGAAGTTATGGAATCGGAACGTTAGCCCCTAAACAAATACAGCGTTTCAAAAACATTGTTTTGTGAAATGACTTCGTTAATACTTACAGATCTTCGAAAACTCAATACAATAAGTACAAGCTGCTTTGTTGGTTCGGAAAAAAGAATAACGTCGATGTATCGGGAAACTTTGCAAAGTTTCGACTCGAACATGGCATACAAGACCAGCAGGTACTCAGTTTATCAAACTGCTCGTGTACTTCGATATTTTCTGGAGAGACAGGGGAGAATAGGGCACGCAAGTGTTTTCTATTTAAGTAAAACATCACTGGATGTCGAATGTATTCCATAATATATTTTGGAATAACATTATCAGACTTTTCTATATTTTGTCATAGGATTATTGTTATAAGAATTAATTTCGAAACAAAGAATGCAACTGGTAAAATTTAAAATATTTATGAGTTTCATTGCCTAAAAGAAAATGGGCCATATTCATAAACTATCGACATTCTAAGCCTGCGTATTATTACAGTAGTCAATTTATAGCTGCACTCACAAGGTTTCAAATATCCCTAATGGAACAAAAGTGAGCCGTTTTACGTCTTCCCCCACAAACTGCGTTATAATGTCTCCGCCGAAAATAACCGCACATAAATATAAAACAATGTGAAACCACTTAAAGCGAATAAAATACATCTCTGCTTCAACTCTGTAAAATGAATTTATTAATAACTGAGACAATGAGCGTCTGAAACAAACGTTTCACTTTTTTTTGTATTTTTAATTGTCCTCCGGTCGACAGCGAAGACGCATTAGAAGAACGAAAATAAACTCCGGATCATATTCGATACTCATCACCACGAGAATGCGGACTACACTTATTCACCAAGACGCTACACCTTCGCTAAAGCAAATAATGCCTAAACACGACCACATTATCGTATTCAATTTCCAGTCAATATTTTCTTGATCACGCAATAAAACTGTCACTTAATTATTTTTGGATCCTTTTTTCTACCCCACATATGGGCTCTTTTATTGAAATGTAATTTCTCGATGTGTGGTGTATAGGACGCAGTTCTTAGATGATATCTTCGGCGTAATTAAAAATCTTGTCGTGACATTCAGAGGACCTCGTCCCGCTCCCGCCTCCGCAAACTCCTTTCAATATTATTGGCGATTCGATCGATACAAATGCATCGATTAAAATTACACTTTATTCGGAAGGGAAAATAGCTCAAAATAGAGCAAAAACACAGTGCTGCATTGAACGTGCTTCCGTTGAAATGCCAACCATTTTATTAATTCGAGTTAATTATGTATCTTGTCTTGATTTACGATTGAATCAAACGATAACCTGACATAAAATGTAATATACCTTTTCCTGGTATTTCCATGTCGAGATTTATGATTACATGGGATGATGTCGCTCTTGGAGCGTACTGAATGTGATTAAATTATCTACATTCATTCGCATTCTGCAATTAAGTGCGCCCGCGCAGGGTCTTGGTCCCGGTTGGTCCCGGTGCGGTGAGTGGTCGAGCGATGCGCGCAACTCGATAGCGTCATCGCGTTTAATTTCGTTATGTGTCGACGGCGCGGCATGATGGCGGACGTCTCGATACGACCACTGTCCGCAGATAGCCTTTAATGAAACTAATGGAGGTTTATTAACGATAAATCGACAGCTCCACTTGCAAATATTTAATAGCTTCGCGACGACACGAAGCAGAGAGAACAAAGAGAGTCGCATTTGCTAATTGCGGTTCTGCTTGTGTCGTGCGCAGGAGCAGGGGAGGCGGGTCGTGGTCCCGAGATATGACGATAACACATTCATAAATAATTAGAGCGAAATTTTCTTGTTTGTAAGACGGCAGTCATGATATTTGTCCCCCGTTCTTGGAAGACTCAGATCTAGATAAGTCGTGTACGACACGCTTGCAACTCGACTCGGTCAGATATGTTCAGATGCGAGACGTATTAACACGTTTACTTCGCATGTAACTCACCAGAATACACCTATATTATTTTGATGAGTATTAGATTACAGAGCAACAAAAGTTTAACTTAAGGCGCATAGGCACGCCACCGTTTTGGTACAAAATTTGACGACCCGTTTTTCAGTTGTTTTTCGTTATAGACCAAAGTATACCTCTATCATCTGATACTAATATTTTAAGAGGCACCATTTAACCAAAATTTTCAATATTGATTTTGTCTCATAGATATCAAGCTGGACAGATTTACATACAAAGTTATTTTCTTGCCTTAAAGTGCACCTATACCAAAATTTTACATTTCAGCCAGATAGTGACTTTGTAAATCCTTCTATTAAAACATAGAGCTCTAAAACTTTAGTGTATAACGAAAAACAGCAGAGAAATGGGTTATCAAATTTTGTACTACAACGGTGGCATGCCTATGCACCTTAAAACTAAGAAACTAAAAGCAAAGAAATTTGGTACATAAAATCAGACGAACTAAATAAAATGAAGGTGTAACGATGCCTGTAAACTAAAGCGTTTGTGGGTACAGTCACGCTCGAGCGTCTATAGCGCAGGTTCGAATTTCTACTTCCGCCCGTTCGACGAACAATCGATAGGTATTGTTATCGCTGTCTCTACATTATAAAATAAACAAAAATAAATTAGGAATTAACTCGAAACATCGATAGAAAAAGTCAAATTACGGATCAGTCTACCTTTTTAATAAAGTAACACAACGACCGTTTAAAATTTAAAGCATTCATTCGTTGCAACAGCTAGAGCATTCGGATGATATCGAAAATGTCATGAAGTGAATGAAATGTCGGAAGATAAATGGTTTTAATTGAAAAAAATCTGCGTCCAACTGCCTCGTGGTTTTTGCTGAATCACTCTTGACAAATTAGAAGTTTCGATCATGGTTAATTGTTGTATAACATTATGATATTAGTTTCGGGTGTCTGCACAGATTAATAAATTAAAGTGCTTTTTGATAAAGAAAACACACACACAACATATTTTATCGACACGACAATCCCCGTAGGAGTGACAGACAGAAATATTTCCGAGAGAGGGCATTCACTGGAACAGTCAACTCTCGTATATCCTCTTTCCGCGGACGATTTTAACATTCCCAATGTGATATGGGATTAGCATCATTATGCCCGTACTGGAGCAGAAATACACGCTTTTTAGGTTTTTAGGCTTACAGCGTTTTCCTTCACCGTTCACCAAGTGGTGTTATGTATACAAATACGATCCAATAAACTCAATGGTACACGCTAGACCGGCAGGAACACATAACACATTTAATCAGGATTCGAATTCAAGTCTAGCGTAATCCCCACTGATCTACACCTGCTTAGTACCTCTCAAGGTAGGTGGTAGAGCTGATTTCGGGCTCAGCTGTGGAGGTACCACTATCTTAATCGCGAAACCATCCGAAGTTATTCGGGGGAAAGTATGAGGACAGCTCTCAAGCAGACACAACCTTGGGCCTTATTGTCTAACATCGAGAGCCATCAAACGCACCGTGATTGAATAAAAATTACATCACAAATCATTTTTAGCCTATCACGACACTTTCGATGGCTATAGCGATAGATATTGAAGTAAGACAATGAGAGGGCAGGTGTCCCACCACTTGGGACCGACATAAAACTGACTGGTGACGGACAGCAGAGCGTCACTGGTGCGAGGGTTTCGGCAGCGCGTTTACTAACCCGCCTGCGCAGCGTGTGTTAGTACTCGTATGAAAGAAAGAAAATGAGATTTATTCATCACACATAAACAAACACACAAACTATTTTTAAATTACTTAAAATACTTAACATTAAAGAAAACAATAGATTAAATATGATAAAACTATAAAATGTGACGAAAAGGGGCAGACTCAGCATCTGCTGTGAGCTGCAGAGCAGCAACACAGCGCTGGTTTTCAGCCAGTCCCTGTACATGCACTAAACAAAAGAAAAACATTTTTGCAAGTAACTATTTACTAAAACTATGAACTAAATATATTAAAAATATATATTAATTGAATGGGCAACTATTATATAACAAAATAAAATAAAACTTATACATATTATGCCAAGGTAATGTCAAGGTTAATGGTAGGTAAATATTTAAAAACGGATTGGACTCACTTTTTTAACTGTGCGAGGAGACACAGGTCGAGCTTTCGATGAGATTATGACTCATCATCATCAGGACTCTTCGGGAGTACTTTTGCCCACGGCGGTCAGTCGAGTACTAAGCTTCCTCCCCTCTCTCGTCGCCACTCGCCTTTCCGCTCTTCGGCTGCGTTCGGAGGTTTCCGGTATCGAAGCCAGACTCGACCGGACATTTGATAAAGTTTTCACTACTACATCCGGGTTACGTGTTTCACTAGGTCCAGTCACACAGACGGCACTGATAATGTCCTCAACCACTGTTGGCACTTTTCTGTCATACGAAGCTTCAAGCACAGGTTGCCAAGTTGGCGCCAGATGCCAACCACGGTCTCTGTTGAGCTTAGTACTCGACTAACCGCCGTGGGCAAAAGTACTCCCGAAGAGTCCTGATGATGATGAGTCATAATCTCATCGAAAGCTCGACCTGTGCCTCCTCGCTCAGTTAAAAAAGTGAGTCCAATCCGTTTTTAAATATTTATGATGTCAACTCACTCTAATTTTAGTTAATGATAGGGTTCTTTTAATGCGGATATTTTAAGCAAGATTTTGTGTATTAATGAGAATTTTCTTCAAGCGTTTTTTAAACGTCTTTGTTTTCATCTCTTTATGCAATGGTGGGGGTAGATCATTCCAGATCTTGGACGTCGCATATACGTATATTAGGTATAGTAATATCTTCCAGTAGGACCGCCAAGATTGTTGAAATCTTGGCTAATGGATGGATGGATTATTTCAAGGAAGTCAGAACGAACCAATATCAGAACCAAACACATCAAATATAACATTCTTATTTACTAGCTATAGTATTTATAGACGATAGGATTATTTGTTTTCTGTCATTTCTATCGATTTAGTTTTCAAAAATATTTATGATAGAAAATTAGTCAATAAACAAATTTTCCCGAAATTTTACTGGAGAATTATTACTTCAACAATTAAATTTCAAACAACATGAAACCTACAAGAGTATTAATCTCCAATGATACAAATAAAAAACTAAGGCAAACAAAAAACAATACGCCAACTTCTGATTTCCAATCTTTTTCTCAGTTTCCTCGATGCCGAGCGATATTTCTTTGCAACAAAAAACTTTGTGTAATAAAAACAAATAATAATCCAACGACGCATAAATTAAAATTTCCGGCTGACGATGTCGGTGGCTGATGAACCATGAATACGACGAGGGGACTAGGAAACACCCGGAAGATCAGTGCTGTGTCCATAGCATTGCCAGCGCTAGCGTTGTATTTTATAGCCATGTTTTGACTAAATAATTCTGTACGTATCTACGGACAAGTTTTAAGAATTGTTGCTGTTTTGAATGGACCTTTTTTAGATCACTAATTTGAGACCAAAAACTTTATGAGCATTGGTACTGGAGTCTACAGTTAGTTCGTTAGCTTGTTAGCAGCTTACAGAGGCTTCGAAACGTCAAGCACGTATCTTCTAAGGTATGTTTTTATTCAACGCGATTAGGGCCTCAAAAACTATGTGGACTTCAATAAACTCAAAATTCATTTCCAAGCTTCTAGCTTACAGATTCACGGAATAAACACCCGTATCAAAAAGAATCTGATTCATTTCAATACAGGCGTGGTCGCTGATGATAACAGCACAAAGATAAAACAAAATAGTCTTACCAGCAATATTGTAAGCTGACGTCCAACTAGCCTTTGCTAAATCGCTAGATGTGTTCCAAATAAAACAGCCAATAACTAATATTACTTACGATAACTTTACTGCTTATTTGCATTCTGTGTCATATAAATATTATATTCTTGGCTGCTTTCTGTGATATTAACATTCCTTCTGGGTCGTTTGAAGAGATTGGTTTAGAAAAAAAAGAGAAACGGGAGACAGACAATAATCCATTTTGTTTTTATTATTGTTAATTTTAATCAATTCAATATTTTGATATAAAAACATTAAAATAAGTGATTCTTACTATAATTTCTTTAATAAAATCATCATTCATATCAAAGAGTATAAATTAGCTCACATAATATTCATTTGTAAGAGCACTCTGTTTATTAGAGGAATGCTTTTTAACACGCTGGGTGACATAAAAATAAATAAAACAACTATCTCGAACGATTTGAAGTGTTAAGTGACTGGTGACTATCAAAAATTACTAGATAGAGGAAACAATGCCCGTATGGTGACTTATGAAGAGATTTAAAAGAAAGTTTAGTAGAGACAGCAGAAAAGCTTTTTTTTCTTAACATTTCGAGATAATAAATAAATAATATTCGTCAGACAAAATTTTGTTTTCCTATAAAACTGTAATAGATTGTAATAGATTTTTTTTATACATGAGAAAAAAAAGATATTTCAATTTATTTAGTGCGCTAAATACGAGTACTAACATAATGGTATATACTCGTATTTGAAAATACAACGAAAATTATTATTAATAATAGTTTAGTAGTTATTAAAAAATATTTATTTTAAAATATTCTACAAGATCTTTAATGATATTAGAATAATTATGAAGCCTCTTTATTCCAAATAAAATTCATAAGTAACAGTGGTTTCACCGAGTTTTTTTTAAATACGTTATGTAATGATATAGCAAGCAAGCTGTTAAGAATTAAAAAATAATGAAAATTTTCAACAATAAATTAGTATAATTAAATTTTTATAACAGTATGTCAGTATCTTTAAATAAAATATTAAAACATACACAAAAAATATACCGTGAAAAATCCATTGAAAATGTATTTTAAATCTGAATACAACACTAAATGTTTCCACTAACTATGTACACCGTGTTTCTTTTTTTACAATCCTGATAATCAATACAGGGTGTATTAAGGCGAAGGTATTCAGAAAAAACTGTCGCTTTCATTTAACACGTACCTATCTTGCTCTGTGGAAGCAGGCCGCTCAAAAAACTCGCGATTTTGAGGTGTTTTTATTAGTTTTCAATTTTATAAATACCTATACTGTTTCCAAAAAAAACCAAACAATTCTTTCACTTGATATATTTTTCATTACAAAACAATACTTATCTTATAAATGAAACTGTTTTTAGCTGAAAACTATTCAGAATTATTTCAATGCAGAAAGTTTCTCGAAATTGGTGCCCGTAAATATAGTAAAAGTATATATATCAGATCTTTAATATCTACAATTTGATACCCGTACCCATTTTTAGGATATTTTTTAATATTTTTCTCTCTTTTTTACTGGAAGTATTTTGAACATTCAAAATTAGAGCCTCTACTGATCATATAATAGATAAACTTTTGTTTTATGACTTGCAATTATGATTATTTGTTTTTAAGTATCCCATGGTAACTGACGAGAAGTTATAAAAATTGATATGGAGAAGTGAATTTTTAATTCGCGTTCTTAGGGTTCCGTAGTACCTGAAAGGTAAAAGTAACCTTTGTGGTGAGACTCCGATGTCCGTCCGTCCGTATGTCACTGCCTCATAACTTTAGCACCGTTAAAGATAGAGATTTGAAATTTGTCAGAAAAATTGCATTTACTTGCGCACATAATACGGTATATAAAAAAATTCGATTTGTTTAAAAAAAAGTAAAATAAATAAAAATGAAACTATTTTATAAATATACAATATGGGTATTTAATTAAGGTAATAAAGAGCTGATTGTAAAAATATATAATTTGATTATATTTACTTGCATCTATTTCGAGAAATCTTTAATAAACCACAAAAAATGTGTGTGTCCCCGCCCTTAACTCAAAAACGTAAAGATTACAGAAAAAATATAGCGGTTGAGAAATTCACGATAACGAAATCTCAAAATTGAAATTGTCATAAACGAGTTTTATTTCGATTACGGTATAAAAGTACCTGTGTCTCCCTTTTGTTCCTGCAAATATTATGATTACGCGAAAATAAATACCTATATATATTAGATAATCTATTTTATCATGTATCACAAAATGCAAGAGTACAATTAACTAGGTAGGTACCTACTACCAAATATACATTCCCAAAACTTTCGAATTACGGAACTCTAGGTATGCGAGTCTGACTCGCACTTGACTGGTTTTTTTTTTCAATTTATTCAATTGAATTTATTCAGTATTATCAGCTTCTGACGGGCAGCGGCGTCACTGGTGCAATGGTATCGGCACAGCGCTCACCAATCCGCCTGCCCAGCGTGTGTGAGTATGGGCATTTCTTCCAGGAGCACCGCCAAGAGTGGCGAAATCCTGGAAAGGCCTATGTCCAGCAGTGGACGAAACAGGCTGATGGATGGAGTATGATCACTGAAGCATGTGGTTTAATTTTCAGAGCAGTTTATTACACCATAGTTTCATACACCAGTTATTATAATAATTAAGATGATTTTTTTTGTTTCTTTTAAAACAATACTCATTGGGTACCTTATCCCATAAAGTTGCAATTTAGGTTAGATCGTGCCGGAAATTTATAAATATTTTAAATTTTCTTCAAAACTAAATGCATAAAACAAGTATTAAACAGGGTTAGGTCCATTTAAAATCAATAAAAAATTTATGCCCCGGCTAAAATTTTAAAATTTAAAGCTTGTTGATAGTCAAATGAAAGGACTTAAAACACTTAACCGGTGCATGCATAATCTATTGATATTTATTTTTATTTTTAGATAAAATACAGAAGATGTGCTTTGGCTGTCAACTAATGATTCAAAAATATAATGATTAAATTAACACAAAAAGGTCACCGAAATCAAATAAAAAAAAACAAAACCACAAAGGCCACCGCAAACTATGTCACAGCAAAAAAATGCTGATTCGACTAACGAGCATTTGTATAAATTTTTATACAAAATAATAAAATAAAAAGCTCCAACACAAAAAAAGGAATATCAGCTCATGCTTACCTGGGCTAACTTTACTTGCGCCCTATTACCCTTTGGCGATAAGCACAATCTGGTAATAGCTCAGCTGACATCTTTATGATGTCTCAAAAACCATTACTAACGACACCTTTTTAGTTACCTGATAGTCCCGCCGCTACGGGTGGAACAAAATGACGCTTTGGCATCTGTACTCATAAAGCTATGTCTTTGATAAGAGTTGTCATTGTTAAGAAGGTGTATCACGGAGATTCTTAAATGTATTCGTAGATTTTTGGACCTTACAGCAAGCAATCCTAATCCAAAAAGTGAAAAAAATATTTAAGTGACTTTCCAATGTATAGGTATGCTTCAATTAGGCAAGTTTGTAACCATGTGTGTTTTAACGTAAACAAAATCGAGCCAGGCAGATCTCCATGTCCGTAACTAAAAGCAAACAGAAAGCCAATCGAAGAAATTTTTAAAAATGAATAGCAGAAATGAAATCAATACATCTGAACGGTTCGCGGGCGAGGAACTCGCGCGTTATGAGAATATAAATCTTCCAACCTTCCCGCCTCCCCCTTGTACCCCCCTATCCCCTGATAGTGCAACACATCTGATAGCAGAAGATACGACGTACATTGAAGCTGGACTTATTCATTACTCGACATACTGCTGTGGATGGGAATCGATGGAACTGCAACTCGGGTTTTGGTCCTGAGGTTGCAAGGTTATTAATAATACGAGGAGTTTAAAAGAAGAGATTGAAAAGTAAAAGAAAAAGGTGAAGCTGGAACCTTTTTAATCATACATTCATACCAAGTACAGCTACGTTTTTACTTGATCTTTTATTAGGTAAACACAAGCCGAGGAAGAAATATCATAGATTTTGATAATTTATTGACAAATAGACAAAACGGTCAGTATATCAAACGACGTGATCGGTAAACGAAAACGTATGAGAGCCCAGACTAAACTCTTTATCCACCGCCGGTTCAAAACCACTACGCCTTACGGCGCTCTCTTCCATCCTTATCGAAGAACCTTGGAAAAAAAGAGAAAGGTTTCTCAAAGAGGGGTAACTAGGTCGAATTGAATCAAGAAGTTGAAATGGCTCGTCCGACAGATATGAGTCTTCGAGTCGGTCATATTTTATCGAAAGTAACGGCTCCTAACGTACGGCCAATTTCATAATGCTCCGCCCGCCTTCCTTCGAAAGCACACCACTTATCAATTTGATATCGCGATGGATAAAAATAATGTGCCTTCGCCTTTCGGTGGACGATAGCCCTGAGTCCTCAGGTTAATCGAATAGTTTTAGTACTAAATGTCACAATGTAGGTTATTTGGTATTTTTTTATAAGTTACGATAAAACTGAATGCGTTCTGTTTGGAAGATGTTAGCTTTGCTTATTAACATAATTCTGTTTATATTTGATGGTATTCAAAACATTGTAGGGTCAGATTATTGGTTATATTATTTTTGAATGTATAATTTGTCAATTATTTAATTTTAAATGTCTACGAGTAGCCGCTTGATAGCCGATAACTTTAAAAGGGTAAGCATATTAGAGCATGAATAATTTACTAATGACGAAGTAAAAGCATAATAAAACGTAAAGAAACAAGACATAAATAAGGTGATCCCTCATAGAAATCACAACAGAGTACAAAACGGACGGCTCACTCTCCTGTCAAATAAGTCATCAGAATGTCAGTTAACTCAATTACTCCGAGATCAACACAGGGCTTCTGTGCATGATAAACTAACCCTCTTTCCAAAGAAATATATTCCCTATTACTAAAGAGATATGCTTTTAAATTGCATAAGAGGTAAAGGCTACAGTAATCCTCTTCCATAAATCATTTAATAACACAAATGTACCGCCACACACTGAGCCGTTCCTTCCGTTCCGTTGTTGAAGTTATGATGAACATGTACAAAAGATATGGAACCTTCTTGCTCTAAGAACAAGAATGCTTTTAAAAATGTTAACTTGAAAACTACTTCTTGATATAGAAGCAAGAAATTCTACTCTATCATGCAAGACTATTTGAACCATATAGATGGGACAGTAGACTTTGTTTTCAAATGGCAAATTCTAGTATTGTGCTTAGAATGCCGTGTTTGGAGCGGATGATATGAACTGCTGTCAACCCTTGACATGTCGGATGAGTCGGTTAGGTCAGATCATGCTGTAAAATGATTAACGACACGTGTTATTACCTGATTTGTCAATCGTAAATTGTCCTGTCAAAATGCAACATATGTATATATTTATAGATAATTCAGAGTGATAAATTTGGAAAGTTTAATTTCAGCTGTTTCTAAAATGTAATAAAATAACATAATAATAAAGAAGTCGTGTACGTGTACGTTAAGTAGTTTTGATTTAACCTCAGTATAATAAGTACTAATAATTACTCATTTCATTAAAATTTTCGCGAAGATATTCAATGTACAGACACGACTTTTGTAGAATATAGATAATAAGTAACTATTATAGTAGAAGGATATTGAGTTCGTGATAGTGAGAAATGCGCTTTTAAGTGCTTTGATGCATGAGCCATTTTACATTGTCGCGAACTTTTGAATGTTGCAATATGAAATAGCTCATGCAGATAGAAGTTAAAAGCACATTTTCCTCTAGCATGAACTGTCAGTTTTCAAATTCAAATCATTGATTTGTTTTGTCTGAGCTTCAAATTAATAAATTATTTATTTGTAGGAGGTAAGCAATAATCAAAGGTGTTTTTGCGACACAGTAAGATTTCCGGTCGAAGCCAGATGTTTTTTTAAATAATCTAGAACTTTGATCAAATATTTTGTCGTTTTAAAATAAAGAAAAACAAACGTTTGTGTGGGTGTCCTTATCATTACTCCCATCTTAATCTTTTGCCATAAAAATATTTGCGCATATAAATTCTGCTTTACACAACATGGCAAATCATAAGTTATAAAAATATCAAGTAAATCTGATGATAATTTAAATAATCATCATATCACATTAATACGTAGTGATTTGGTAATATAATATTCGTTCTTAATAGGTGCTATTACGGTTATAGCGGTGACCTTTCAATCACCGTTGAGCAAATATTAAAATGTAAAATATGTACGACCGGAAAGCGGTCGTGGCGACCGCGGCGGTAATAAAAATAAAATATTAATAAATGGGCAGCGAGAGGTTAACAGTTAGCAGTCCATTAGTGATATGATCGTTAACACTGAGGTGGTGATGACGTCACAGCTCGGTCCGCCACGCCGAGTTAATCGTCTCTCCACTTCAGATCAAGTAATCATAACATTCAGATATAATTTTATCGTATTTTAAAGTGTTGATCGGTTTATCTTTTTGTGTTTTTCAATCATATGGTACTAAATTTAGAGGCGACGCAGAGATGTTTGTGACTAAATCATGAATCACAGTCATTAATGTAAGCCAGTCACCAACAATTTTAACAAATAATATCACCACTAACTAACCACAAAACAAAATAAGATTTGGCATTTTCACTTTACTTTTCCTTAAACGACAAGCAAAATTTGCAATTGTCGAATAACATTTTCATACCGGATAGATAACTAACGCTTGACTGAAGATCAACTAAAAACTATAACAAAAACATCATCGTCTTCAACAGTGATTTACTTCCCGATCTCGATATTTTTATAAAAAAATCTAGGTAGGTAGTAATTAAAATAAGCAATAGACTACGACGACGTAAATTATGCTGTATGGAATTAACAGAATTCAAACTCTATGACTAAAGAATCAAGGTATACATTCGATGATCATATCTGCAAAACGAAGATAGCCAAAGCACAATTAAAAATCGAAAGAACTTTCGTTTCTGTGACAGCTGTATGCGCCCGCACAAACAAAATCACAAAACGCTTCTCATCGCCAACCGAAAAAAGTTTATCATCACGTTCAATAGAAAAACAAATTATTGTAGAAGTAAAGACTGATCAAGGAAGCGTCACAGTTGGCTGTACAAATTATCCATAGCTCTATAATTTCTTATTAAAATCTGGAATCGACGAAATGACGGAAACGAGCGAGTCCTTGAATGTTTGATCAGTTTTACCAATAATTATTCCATACAAAAACACCGGAAATGGAACGGTTTAATCGATTTTGTACCGCGCCTCGTTGTGACGTGGCGTGTGATTAGGGTAGCCAACTATCCAGATGAAAAATTTAAAGGTACCCCGGTGTGGTAATGACAACTACTAGTTGCATGCGAGCGTGTGGCACTGTTTATATACGAGGCGGATGGATGGTTTCTAATTTGTTCATTGCGGTTTTAGAGTGTACATGTATTCGTATTATACTTATTTTATTTAGAGCCCGTCCCCAGGGAACAAGTAAGAAGTCTAACCATTAGTACAGTGAAATGGTTTTCAATATCGTTTCAGTTGTACCGGAAGACTACCAAACAAACATACAAATTTTACCTGTTAATTATGTTACAGTAGATTATACTCAACCGTACCATACTAAGCCTGTAATAATGTGACAGTTGTACAAAATGCCAGGTTATATCAAGAATAATTTTTTGGAAAATTGGATCAGTGAATCTTTATAGTCAGTATATAGGTATAAGATAATAATAAAGATCATTGGTTCATTTTCATGGAAATAAATACACGGCTCCTATGTTTCTTACTTTATTTAATAGAATATTAAGATATTGGAATAGTATTGTTGACCCTACTCGTCCAATCAACTGATATTAGCTATATTGAGAGACGAATCTATAAAAAAAACTTTAACTATTTGGGTATTGTTTATTTGTCGCCTCGGCCTTCGATGAAAAATAAAAACTAATACAGCTATTGTTTTAGTCTTGTCATTATTGATGGTCTAATGAGGATGTTTATTCACGATTTCAAGGCGAAGAATAAGTATTCTTTATAATGGTTTAGATAACAAAAACCTTAATGTATAGGTTCCAAAATTTTCGTTTTTCGGTATCACATCAACCTACCCAATGGCAGTTCAAAAAGCGAGGAGGTCCTCAATTTTATTTTGTACGTTTTTCCATATCTTCGTCATTTCTTGACCGATTTGAATTATTATTATTTTTATTTGGAAGACATTAGATTTAGACACATAGATTTTGTTCAAGTTTGGCCATGACCTGATTAAGGTTTTCAGAACTAGGCAGTGAAACTCTTCAGTGAATGACAGCATACCACACGATATCAAGACAATTTGTCTTGCACCAAAATGCTGATTGCAGGGTATACTTTCGATCCTGACCTAGAACTCCTCAACGGATCAAAGCACAAAACTCGAAAACATGGCAAACACTATGTGTTAGGGTGATGATTGCAAGGTATTTTTTTTTTATTGTTATTATGTCCACCTATTCTTAGGCCGACTTGCACCAATATTTAAATCTAGATTTAGGACTTAAGCTGAGTTTAATTTGACAGAAATGTATTGACTGAGAGATCGTAAACCTGATTTAGCGGTAAAATCGAGATTTAAGATTTTGGTGCAAGCCGCCCTTAGAACCTAAATGTTCTCAATTAATGACAGCGCACCACTCGCTATTCAAGCAATTGCTTTGTGTCGGGGTGCTGATTGCAGGATTCTACTTATCATAATTATCGTTATAATTTGGCCTTTGTTTTATATAAAGATATAAACAGCACGTTTACAAGACCTACACATATCAATTTAACACGTCAACACCAAAAAACGTAAAATAAACAAAAAAATTGTAACTGACTTCAAATGCAACAGATAAAGACTCACTAAATAGTTTGAAATGATTTTAAACTGACCGATGGTATCGAAATAACACATTTGCCGACTTTTTTCTTCCTGAAATATATCTTATAAATAGACATATGTTTTCTAGAAGTCGGCGCATTTCCTAGTGAATGCGCAATATCAACACCAGTTAGAGAGCGCTGACTTCTATAAAATGAATGAATACACTACACGAAATAAAACAGAAAACGAACATACGAGTATGTTATAGGAAGAAATAAGTCGGCAAAAGTGTTATTTCGGTATAATCGTTCAGTCAGTTTATAACTATTTTTAACTTTTTAGTGAATGTCTGCAGTTTCATTTAAAGTCGGTTAACTATACTTTTGTTAAAAGGTAATTATATCTGTACTCGCTATTTCATTGGACAAGTGGTTCACTATGATCAATCACTCTGATCTACTATAAATGTATTAGTTTTGAATATACGTGCTCTTATGTAGGAAACGTAAATTGATACTGGCAGTCAAGAACATCCAGCTCGTAAATTTTTATAGATTACATCAAAATATGAGAATGTCATATTATACTATTATATCAATATTTATTAATAGTTTGAAATCATATCAGATTTCATTCTTAATGTTTATTTCATATGATTTTATAATTTTATGTCCAAAGTGACACAGAAACATCAAAACCAACGCGAACTTAAGGTGGTTCGTCACAGTCGTGTTCCTAAACGCACTACTTATGATAGTTTTTCTTATTTTTGAAAGAAATAAATGTGACTACGGTAACGGTAAATGCCATAAATTACATTTATTTTATCATTTTTATTCAAAAATAAGAAAAACTACCATTAATTTTTCTTCAAAAAAAGGGGCGGTAGCTCAGGCGGTAAAACGCTGGCCTCTCAATATTGAGACCAAGGTTCATATTTCATATTTATTTAATTGCAAACATTTAAATTACACAGTTTATCAATAGTGTATACATATAGAACATGTTACCCTGTCAGGGCGCAGCAATTACATTTTTATTTTAAATTGAAGGTATACATAATTAAACAAAGTACATATTTTATATTTAATTTTACATGTCAGAACACAACAATTACATTTATATTTTATGATAAAACATATTAGTATTTTGATTTGGTAGACTATGAATTTAAAAAAAATGAAAAAAAAATGTAAATAACATAAAAGTGTGCAAGATCAGCGAAATTGAGGATACTTTAATAAAATTTTATGAAATTATATGGTTTTGTCCATTAGATAGTAATTTATTGAGTTATAGCAATTGTTGACTAGTAATTGCTGAAGCTTTTTTGTAAAGGAGTTTGATGATTCTTCTTTTTTGATGTAGTCCGGTAATTTATTGTATATGATTTATGGATCGATAGTTAGGGCCATTTTTAAACATGGTTAGGTAAGGTCTAGGTAAAGCTAATTTGTTTTTTCGACGCGTATTTCTGTCGTTTATCTCGTTTCCTTGTCTGTATAAGTGCATATGTTTTTTAACAAATAAAGCTGTTTCTAGTATATAGATTGCTGGTAGTGTTAACAGTTTATACTCTATAAAATATGGTCTGCAACTTTTGGGACTATGTATATTTGCAAGTATACGCAGGCATTTTTTCTGGAGTACGAAAAGGTCATGTACGTCGGTACTGTTCCCCCCACAATAACACTCCGTATCTCAGCCACGCGTAAGCATACGCAAAATAAGCTGACAGTGCTGTTTCATAGCTCGTGTTTGCCTTTAGAATGCCTAGTGCATATATGAATTGAGACAGCTTTGTTTTAATTTTTTGGATGTGGCTTTTCCAGTTTATATGAGTGTCTATTGATATGACTAAAAGAGTAAAACTAGAAACATCTTCTATGACGTGATTTTCTAATTTTAAATTTGACAGACAGCTGTCCTTTTTTTCGCGATTTCAGGGTCTTCCTCATAATAAAAGTTGTTCATATTGATGGGTAGAACACCCCGTATAATATAACATCCTGTATTCACAGAGTTTTTTTTAAATCAGCCGCTCTGATTCTTTGCTAGGGAATATATATTTTTTTAAATCTAATGATGCAATTTTAGTTTTGTTGAAAATCTGCCAGAGACTTCTTTGAGCATATTTCCTTTAGTTTCGGATTTAGCCATCCACGCCCACTTAAAAAACTCAGCCTGTGTTATATCCCATATATTTTATAAGTAGCTTTTCGAGTTTTTTTCTAAATTTATGCAAGTAAATAAAGTATTACTGTACATTTTTACTACAAATTCTTTATTTTTATTATTGAAACTGTCAATATGGCTCAAATTCTATTTTTTTTAATGTTCTTATCTGTACACACAGAAAAACAGTTTAAACACATAAAAAATTAGATGACATGTACATAGGCAAGCTTGTCCCTGAAAGAGATTTCTTCCAGCAAACATTAGCGGGAAAAAGAAATTTTATTGAAACAAGTAATCATATATATAGGTATATATATATATATATATATATATATATATATATATGTATGTCTACTACAAAAGATATAATTTTTCTATACCGTGTATTATGCACAACGTAATCTTACCATATAGGTACTTTATTTTTTACCCTTTTGGTACGGGACCCTAAAAATGAATCTTCAATCTCCAAACCTATAAACCTACTTCCCGTTGACCTAGAATTTCTGATGATCTTAAACATTCATACCAAATGTTCTACTCTGAGTAGGTCATATCACAAAAAAAAAACGTTTCTTCGTATATGTGGAATTTAACGTGCCAACATTTTTTAAAATATAAGGTGACTTTATTTTATAAAGCCAAATTCATACTGGAGACTCGGACCAAGGTTCAATTAACCTTTCTGTGAAATACGCAAAAGACAATTTAGACTACCTATACTAATTCAGTCGAGATTGCTCTTGAAGACGTAGAGGCACAAAAAAGTTTTTTGTATTTTTCAAACATGGTCATTGAACCTCGGTCCTGACAACTTACAGAATCTCCAGTATGAATTTGGCCGTGTAAACGAAAGTCACCTTATATAAGGTCCTACAATTGAAAGTGAAAAAAATTAAACAGATGATAGTGTATCCCTAATATACCACATTCCACAGAAAAAAAAATTTTTTGCTCTTACTTTTTCTTTACCTTTCCATAAAAATTTAGTCAGCTGATTGAACTACTTTGTACTGGGAAGTGAAAAAATTATTTGAGCGAATATTTTTTTTCTTCTGAAACATGATCTACCCTTGCATTATTTTCACTTATTATTGTAGGACCTTATATATTTTTATTACGTCTACGCACGTACCGAACCGTCAGGCCGCGAGTCCTCCACACACGTTATCTTTTTTCGACCCACAAAAGTCTTAATACTTTGCTCGCTTCGCATTAGACACACCAATATGAAGTACACCCGGTGTTTCTATTAAAGATTAATGGACGAACGAAAAGATGGGGCCACTCTGCAAAATGTATGCCCATCTCCGCCAATGACAAGAAAACTGTTACGGTTTGCGGAGGCCTGAGTGTAGCATTAAAAATTCAGACCGTCTTACCCACTTGTGTGAGGGATTGCTGAATATTCGCCTGTGGACAGCATTTATATTTCCTTTGGTTTGAGCGATATACGCGGTTCGAATCAAAGGGAATATTTATGACTGATATTTTTCTTTTTGCCCGCAATTTGTATCACTTACTTGGGCTCTTTTAGACTATAATTGGATGAAAAGGTCTCGATATAGATATACCTACATACACTTGAATAGATTTATACAGTAGAGCCTCAATAATCCGAACTAAAAAAAACCAACCCCTATTCGGACTCACGGAGCGTTCGGATTATAGTATGCTAAAAAATGCAAGTATATTTTGACAGAATATATTTATTGAGCTACTATAGGATACATATTTAAACCACGAAATGATCACTAACCGAGGCTCCAGGATGAATTTGGTCGGTTGATTTAATTTCACCCCATACTGATAGTTAATATGATGTTATAGGAGCGGGAAACTGGCGATAGTACTTGTCCGTACGAACAACTTTTACTATGGAGCCAACCCTGAAATCGCGAAAAAAAATCAGCTGTTCTATAGAAAAGTTAAATACCTACTCGACCGAAATGTATGAAATAGCAGATTTTTTTTTCGCGATTTCAGTTTTGGCTCAATAGTAAAAGTTGTTCATACGGACGAGTACTATCGCCAGTTTCCGGCTCCTACAACATCATATTAACACCCAGTATAATATTTATTTTATATAATTTTTAGAGGTGTTGATGAATCGGAAAGGAAATCTTAACTGATTAATCGCAAGCATTGAATTAAATAAATATTTTATAGGTACTCATAGGTAGTAGAGCTGGTAACGGGCTCGACTGTGGAGGTACCACCATCTTACTCGCAAATCCTCCCGAAGTTATTTGTGGGAGAATAAGAGAACAGCTCTCAAACACAACCAGGTGGCCCACCATTGGCTGGGACCGATTTGTTCGAGAAGCGGACTGTAAATTTGTGGTTTTAGGTCTTTCTGTCGAGGCGTAATTCTTGGCACTGATCTTCACTAAATAAAGGGATAACCACTCACCTTGACCGCCGAGGGCTGAGCAGAATCCGGGACATCGCGAGGTGGAGTAACTTAGTTCACCTAGCTGGCCAGCTGCACAATCACCAGTTACGTACACAAAAGTATATAGCAACCTATATAGTCCGTTATCATCACTCGACAGAGTTTTTGGGAAACCGTCAGACCGTGACGAGTGCCGAAAGACAAGAGAGCGAAGCAGACTTGTTCTCTTGTATTTCTTACCCGCATTCTCATTAGTCGCAGATATCGCGATTACCCGAAATATTAAAATGAATATCAATGCCTGACCACACATCCGCCTAACCAAAGTCTATCCATACTCTATACTTATCCATGGGTATATCCATCCCCAATTGCCTAGCTTTATCTAACACAAACTGGTGACGGGCAGCGGCGTCGCTGGTGCGAGGGCTTCGGCACCGCGCTCACCAACCCCCTGCCCAGCGTGTGTGACTGTGGGCATCTCTTCCAGGGGAACCGCCAAGAGTGACTAAATCTTGGAAAGGGATATGTCCAGCAGTGGAGGAAACAGGCTGATGGATGAATAGATTAAATGAAAATAAAAATGGTTTTTTTTGGCCAAGGCATCTCGTGCATTAGATAATGGCTCGGTAAAAGATCACTTTGTTTTTCTTCTGTCAGTCTGTGCATCGACCATTTTTGTCGGGAACAACTTGTGGTATCATGTTGAGACTAATATCAAATACAAAAATATATAGCTGCAGTTTTCAAAATGTTTAGGTTGCAAACTTTATTTATTGTATTTGTATTTATTTCCTTATTTAGTTAATGCAGTAAAAAGCTGCAGCGTTTCAAATTACGTTTTTTATACAAAAACAGACTTAATTTATCAATTATTTTTTCTAATTCGATGTAGGTAATTAACTGCAAAACGTAATTATGCGGTTTTAAGAGATCCGCTAAAACCGAAACCCTTAATGGCAATGCGTCTAGCTTATGTTATGTCTACTGTCCTCGGCGTAATTTAAGAAGGCTGGACAGATTGAGCTGAAATTCGGAATGTGGGAGAGTCACACACAGCAATGGGTCCTCGGAAAGAATGAAAAATCTTCGATGACGTAACGCGTACAACTATTTCAATGTAACCGTATTTCGAAGCATTTTACGTTGACGTAAATTGTGTATGACGTATACACAACTGATTTATTTCTACTCTTTTTTATTTTTTGGTATTTTTCATATCTACATCACCAATTGTTTGATATAACTGTAGGAAACCCTCAAGGCTGAGTCTTACCCGCAGTTGTCCTCCTTTTTTGTACTATTTGTCATCTCGGTAAACGATTATTGACCTTTTTACAAACACAATGACGATACGCTGAACCTGATATTTCCTTTTGATATTGTCCGCTTATTCGAGTACAGACGGTTACAAAACTTACAAAGTGCTCACTTTAATAGCTTCTACAATGGCTGGATAAAATAATTTACTTGAGATTTTATGGTCAGATTGTTAAGTGTTTAACCTCATTATGTAAGTGGAAAACATTGTTTATGCGGAAACATTAAATTATGACGTTGTGTTAAATAAATTATACGACCTAAATAGCTATACTAATAATTATTTTGTAACTATCTGATTCAGTACTGCCGTTGATTAGTTAATCGAGGCTACTTAAGGTGAGGTTGTCCAGAGAAATCTTTTCTGCTCCAACACTTTAATTTTTCACATGTTTATCCTGCTCAGCGGAAGCGGGCCGCTCAGAAAACTCGCAATTTTGATAAAAACACCCCCTTAAATCTACATACACAGAGTTAGTTTTTCAAATGAGCGTGGATGGTGAGATCCAAAACTATAAAGATTAGCAAAAAATGCTTAAACTAGTCTCGGGGCCAATTTTGATGAAAACTAAAACAGCATCATTAGATTTTTTAAAACTAATTTTCCTACCTAATAATCGAAACCACCGATTTTTTTTAAACACACTTTTTAGACGACGTTGCCAAACGCCACAGCTCGTTGCTATTTGCCAGTAGTCCGATCTACAAAAGAAATATTCTTCGCGACTGTACTGTACAGTACAAGTGACAGGACATCGCCTCACCCCCCGCGGTTCCTCACCGCAGTATCCGCCCGCGGTCGCCATGCTTGCCTGCGCTTGAGTGGGCACCTCAAACAATATCATAACTGAATATGAGCCCTGTCGAAATTAATGAATCGTGAATAGTTTATACCAAAAGACTATAAAAGAAACAAACAAAGGTTCTGTAGCCGAATACGTATCAATAAATTTTAGCTATTCTTTATTCATCAACAAAAGCCAATAAAATAATTTGGCCAAGTGCGAGTCGAACTCGGGCACAAAGGGTTTCGTATCACCACACAATACAACTGCGGAACTAAATATTTATTACTATATTATGTGTTTTAATTTTATTAGTCCGACTAGTTTAAGGTCGCTCAGCGAGCTATGGAGCGGGCTATGTTTGGGGTATCTCTGATGGATAGAATCCGAAATGAGGAGATCCGTCGGAGATCGAAAGTAACCGACATAGCCAGCAGAATCAGTAGGTTGAAGTGGCAGTGGGCAGGCCATATTTGTCGGCGACATGATAGCCGTTGGGGCCGAAAGGCTTTAGAATGGAGACCACGTACAGCAAAGCGTAGTGTAGGCCGACCTCGTGCCCGCTGGACCGACGACCTGAAGGACGTTGCGGGGGGCAACATGAGTGGCAAATTTGGGAAAGGCCTATGTCCAGCAGTGGACGAACACGGGCTGATGGATGGATGGATGGAAGTCCGACTAATGTCTGCCTCAGGCACATGCCACCGTTCTGATATTTGTATGTCGTTATTAGGTTAAAACGTTATAGATCTTATTACCTCTTTATTCAACAGCTTTTATATTTTACTCATGTATCTACAAATAAATTCCTTTGTCTTTGCCTAAAAATATTATGGTAGATAAACAATATACATGCCAAAGCAACATCAAGGCTACAAAAAACAAACTGCAAAATTTTGGCGCTGTCTGCGTATACGGGCCCGACGTTTTATTTTTTTTTTTTTTATTTTAGAATATATCTTACAATCTGACTAATTTTAAAACTTGTATGTATAACCGTCATTAATAAGAGCGACAGCAAATAACGTTAAAATAATGCAACTTTTTTAGGTTTCTTGTATGCAAAGATCCATTTTTTTTTCAATGCAAGTGCCTGTAAAGTTCTGTTTTATATGCGTCGAATCCGTTGTCAAAGTCAACTTTACCGCACATGTGTTTAATGTTTTCATTTTAAATTTTTATTTTTTTAGTTTTGTTCCCCTACATAGTGGGAAGGCAAATGGAACTTAGCTCATACAGCCATGTCCGGGGTATGTTTTATTTTTTTAATTTTAATAATTTAATTCGAACCTGGATCTCAAAGATTAAGAGGCCAGCGTTCTACCCCTGAGCTACCACCGCTTTTCTTTTGATAATATATAGGTAAGAAGAAGGATACTGAAATCTGGTTAAAATAAACTTCTTGGTAGGTAACCACATTTAATCGTAATATGAATAAGAACTTTTTGACAAAAAGTTTTTTGTGCGAAATCGCGAAATGATACTGGCCACATGCATTCTCTGTGCATTATTTTAAAAAATACTATATTATCGATCGGTCTACCTTGTTAAAAACATTCTTATATAAAGAATAGACAATTCGGGCAGCCATTGTTGTTTACATTATTGAAATAAGCTGGTGGAGTCAAATTTATGTTGTGTATGACTGAAAGCAGCCTTCCAACGCATCAAACTGAAAGCAGCTTATTTCCGTCAAGTCAGCGCAACTTGCATGCAAAGAAAAAGAATGCCCGCCTAAAGTTCATTTGGGGTATTTAATGTTTGTTTGTTTCTTTAATTACGCTTTATTTATTTACTCACAGTATGCATTGAAAATCGTAGTATGATACACGTGCGTAAAATACCTTACTCGTAACGTTTAAAAGACTCGGTTATCGCTCGTGTTTCAAATCGTTCCTCGTATAAGCTATTGCCTCCTCGTAGCATAAACTACTATTATGTATGGTAGAGGCCATACTGACACGCATTTTGTGAAAATTTTAACTTTCCCTCTAAGACGGACAGACAGCGGAAGCTTAGTAATAGGGTCCCGTTTGGCACCCTTCGGATACAGAACCCTAAAAACAAGCGATGGAGATCTGGTCTCTATCTACCCCTCTGGAAGACAGACGTGATTATAAATAATTATTTATGTAAAAATATCAAATTTCGTTAAAGTGCCCATACTTGCTCAGCTTATTAAACCATTATGTACCCGTATTCTAAAAATGTAACGCGTTGCTCGCTACCATGCTTCACAGACTTAAGGCTGTACCTGAGCCTAGAACATGAACAAAGCCAGGTTTTCCAGGGTTCTTTTGAAGAAATTATCATAAAATTAAAAAAAATATATTGATCTTTTATCTAGAAGATCTTCTTATAAACAACTAGCTTTTTCCCGCGGCTCCGCCCGCGTGTTATTCGGCTTAACGGCATGCTTTTATCCGGGATAAAAGGTAGCCTATGTGTTAAGTTAGGGTATAAGCTATATCCATTCTAAATTTCATCCAAATCCGTTCAGCCGTTTCAGCGTGAAAGAGTAACAAACATACACACGCACACACAAACTTTTGCATTTATAATATTAGTGTGATGTACTAAGGTATATACTTTTGTCAAAAAAAAATGTTTTTCGCCCTCTTTTTTTTGGTTTTCAAACGTTCGTTTCAAGAACGCGGCTAAGAGATCAACTTGATTTTTTTTTTCATAAAATACGTTATAGAAATATAAAGGTCTTCTACTAAATCCAATATTTTTTTCCCTACAAAATATTTCAGTATTAGCTAAAAACCATCCGATCTGCTGTTTCGCGCGTAACTATTAGTATTAAGAGTCCTAGACAAATAGTAGGTCGATTAGCTAACCAATAATCGCCTCTATCAAAAGCTAATAAAGTGTTTGACATTGGCCTTTTTGTGTTGGACGGGTAATAACATTTTTTCCTAGCCTATGCCATACTCCTAACCAGTCCAGTGGTGACCAACTGCCACATGAAACTCTATACCCACTTAGGGCTCTACAAAATCTATTTCAAAAAGTCTAATCATCATAACCTTCGCCATACTTTATCGAAGCGACCCCATTGCCATAATTAACCTTTACCTCGTCACCCCCAATTTACCTTGTCAACGAACCACTCATTTCTAACCCATTGATTTAAGGTTGGAAATCGAGCGATGCTAAAAGAACTATAAACGCGTCGACAAATCGTAAGTAACTTCCATACTAAAAATAATATTAAAACTGCAAAGGATTTGTGTCTATAAATATTAGTTATTTGGGAACATGTTTAAAACCATAATTAGAGACAGAGACCAAACCGAAATGAAAAGAATACAAAAATACTCCTGAAAATGTTAGTTGTGTGATGTATGATAGAAAGTATTTTTTTATCTCCGCTAAACTTGAAATATATCTGCATCATACACTTTCTTCTGTGATTATACAATACGCCCTCCAACTGAATACAACTAAAGAGCTGAGCAAGAATGAAAGAACAGTTTCATGTTCTTGAATGCTTCTACGAATATACGACTAACATATTCAAGTAAAAATACAATTATATTTGAGAAAGCTACGCAAAGAAAGCCACGGGCAAAGGATAGTTAAAATTTAAAATGATGTTGCGGTGATCATAAGGGTTAGATTCATTACGGTGGTGGATGCGTCCGCGCCGCGCACGCGTCCCACTGACAGATCGAAGAGCGGCTGCGCGTACACATGTCGGCCGACGGCTTCCGTTTCATAAACTTTAATGGCGTGGTTGACCCAGCTTTGTTTGCTTTAGACGTGTTCACAACTGCACCATTCATTGCTCTTCTGGTAAACTATTAATTGCTTTGGGTAAGCTACCCCTGACACATCCAAACATAATTTCGTGTAAGAAATTATGCAGGCCGCAAACGAGTTCTGGGCTCAGGAAGAACATTTTAACTTGTAATATAACATAATAAAATATACATCATTACTATGTAAGATGAGGGTCCTTTAAAAGGTTAACTTTCATGTTTTAAAATAAACGATAATGGAGGTGAATGGCACTGTTTCCCTTAATTAACAGAAAGTCCTCACTCCCCAAATTATCAGGGCGACTTAATCAGAGGATAACATCTTAATATACAGTGCCGAGTGAGATCTGACGTAAAATTCCCTAAAAATAATATTTAAAATGGTAATGGGCCCCCGGGTTCATAAATTGCCGCGCCATATGTCTCCATGTTGCACCTTCCTACTGTGTACATAAATATGTCAAGTATTGAGACGACTGTCGCTATACTATAGCAGGAACAACACTACTTGATCCTTGGCATCACAGATCATGTACAGATATGTTATAAGGAATCTTAATTACTTGTATTGCATAGCGTGTCAGTTGATAACAATAAAACAGCAGAACTGACCGTCTCATGATTTAAATAACTTTTAAACGTACATTTGTAACGCAGTATTTATAAGGGGTTGTTTTAACAATAAATAATTTACTTCCCGTACATGTTGATGGATTGCATATTTCTGTCACATTCTAATACATTTCTAAGCAGATTATGTTACTAGTTGCTTAATGTTTCCTGTCTGCGGGTTTAATAGCTACAACTTGCCTTATGTGTACCTAATACATATTATCTTGAATTGACATGTGCCCTTCAACACTTTTACTTATAATTGATTCATCGTATGAATTAATTATTAGTATAACTATAACTATGTACAGAAGTAATAATACGTATAGAAAATCTACCTGTGATTATACATAAGTGTTAAGACGATGTTGCGGAAGCCGGAAACTGGCGATAGTACTCGTACTAACGAAAAACTTTACATGAAAAGAAAATCGGTTCTTTCTTACATTTTGTTCCAGTAACTTTACTATGAAACAGCAGATTTTTTTTCGTTATTTGTTAGTTGGTTTATAGAGTGAAATTTGTTCGTATGGACGAGTTCTATCGACAGTTTCTGACTTCCACAATATCATCTTAACACCTAGTATATATTGAAATATTAAGTAAAAGGAGGATAAAAGTGCAAATAGCTTTTGCGGGGGGTTAAAAAATAATGATAATTTTCCTAATACAAAACTTCTCTCTAAAGCCATATTATATGATACAGTTCAGGCTGGAACAGAAGGTTGGCTTAAAGTTTGTCAAAAATGTCGTCTCAAAAAGTGGTGGCGCGGTGCAATACCGTACAGGTGACAGCAAGCAGCACGCACCGCTCTGGCCTAAACCGTACGTCACAGAACTATAGATACTAAAATTCGACTGATGACGACCAAAAGTTGGACGAAATATATATCGGAATATGTCAATACTTTTTTATTTTTATACATTACAATCCATTTAACTATAAGTATATTATAAAGTATTAAGATCATCCAATCGACCATGCTAATCCAATGGTCGCGGGCTTATGTCAGTAAACTATAGGAGTCAAATAGGATATTTGACACCTCCGATTTTGCGTTTCCGGAGACTTGTTTGTGGAGAGAGAGACAAAAATAGAACCTTTCTCAACAATCATAGTGTCCCTTAGGGGTTACCGGAATTTACAGTTATTACTTTCTGTTGCATTAGAGTTTGCTTTATTTGGTACACCATGGCATACTTAACGTAAAATGTATTACTCAATGCAGAGTTCTTATCATACTCATTTATTAATTATTTATCATAACATGGCAAATACTATGTTGTACATTAGATTCAAATACAATATATTAATTTCAGAGGTTTAACTATACATTATATACCTATACAAACATCTTAAACAACATAAATTATACAATCATAGAAAAAATAAAACAAATTATGTAAATGCATGAAATTAAAGAATAATCTACATTATTTACTGCAAAACTAAATCAAAACAGACCACTAAACCAAATAAAATATTTTGTCCAGGTCATCGCTAACACGAGGCAGGGTGCCCAAGACACTGGCGGCATTGCCTCGCTGAATAGCGAGACTGATTCTTTGTCTGAAGTAAACCCCAGCTCTTGGGTCACCCGAAACGTCGACCAGGCGCGACGCTATGTCCTTAGAGAGCTGTCGCGCATCTGGTCCCCACGGTCCGAACGTCTTTACTCCAAACGGCACAAACATGTAACCCTCTCCTAGAGCCGCATATTTACGCCGCTTGTTACACTCTGCCGCTGCTGCCGCCGCAATAAATATAATTATTAAACAATAATAAACTAATAATACAAGTGGAAAGAAAAAAAATCATGTCCCAGTTAATATCGGTAATTATTTTATTTAAAAGCATAGATATTGAAACTATAAATGAAAAAATGAGAGCTTATGACCTTTCATCGCCACTGGTGGTATGATAATATTATAATAACATGACACTATGAAACAATAAAATGATTACAAAATCAGTTCAAAATCTCTCTTACAGTATAAAATGGCATTTTGGTAAAGAGTTTCTGTCGCGACAAGAACAAATTCTCTTTACCGACTTGCCATTATTATCTTCGACGTATACAAAACCTAATATAATGCGTAAATTATAAAAAAAACGTGATCAAAAATAAGCATGCACGTATCAGCACAAAAGTTCATTGCCTCGAAGGTCGTCTGAGTATTTCGGAAGCGCACGCGCGCCTTGCAGATGTTGCGAAGGGCTGACTTATGGCACCAAGTGATTACGGTAATGAAATATTATTTGACGGCACCCCCTGAGTATTATGGATAGTTGCAGTATTATTTTCACGTGTGCAAACGCTGTGTTATTGACTTTCATAAGAATATGAAAGTGTCAATACAAGAAATGGTTCAGCTTTTCAGGGAGGAAATTGAATACAATATTCATTACTAGCTTTTGCCCGCGGCTCCGCCCGCGTCGAATGGATTTTCGTGGAAATAAGGAAAACAAAAGAATATGATTTTTTGAACGATAATATTCAACGGTCACCATGTTTTTACTAAAGTGCTAATAATTACCAATCAAATAAGCCCAAATTCGAAGGGTCTGCTGTTGTCCATTGAGGAGACCCCGTACCCACCTTCCGGTCCCATCAGCAGACCTTGGTCAACATGTTTTACCAAAGTGCTAGTAAATACCAATCAAATAAGCTGAAACTCGAAGGGTCTGCTGTTGTCCGTTGAGGAGATCCCGTACCCATATTCCAGTCCCATCATCAGACCTTGGTCACCATGTTTTACAAAAGTGCTAATTAATACCAATCAAATAAGCCGAAACTTGAAGGGTCTGCTGTTGTCCATTGAGGAGATCCCGTACCCACCTTTCAGTCCCATCACCAGACTACCAACATTGTTACTATTGTGATATTTTTTACTCGTTTAATCGACCAGGTACATCATTTAGTCCTATTATGAAGAATAAAAAGGAACTCTATTTAAATTATATTTAAATTTGAACATTTAAATGGTCCATATAGTATACCAGGACAGTAATATTGTGTTGTTGAAATTTTAATTATTATTTATGTATTTTAAGCGGATATAACATAAAACTATAATTACCTTCTTTCTTTGCTTAAAATTACAATGTTTCTCATTACAACCAACCACCCCTTATTGTCTAACTTCAAGGTCCATCCGAATCGCTTTCAAACGCACTGTGATTGGCTAGAAATGAGATCACACACCATTTTTAGCCAATCACATTCGATAGCTATAGCGATAAGAGGGCTGAGTTCGCTTATAGGTGACTTTCGTTTATATAGCCAAATTCATACTGATGACGACCCCACTGAGGGGTCGAAATATAGCACATTTTTCTTGATATGATTTATGTGTGTTAATTAATAAAAATAAAAACTAACAAATTCATACTGGAGACTCGGTAAGTAGTCAATACCACTGTTCTATGAGTCTTTCTTTGAAATACGCAAAATAAATTTAGACTTTCTTTACCAATTGAAGGTGGTAGAGCTAATGCCGGGTTCGACTGTGGAGGTACCACCATCTTACTCGCAAATCCCCCCGGAGTTATTCGGGGGAGAGTAAGAGAACAGCTCTCAGGCAAAACCAGGCGGCCCACCATTGCCTGGGACCGATGGATGGCGGTATAACCACCCCCAATTGCCGGGCTTTAAAACAGACCAGTGACGGGCAGCGGCGTCACTGGTGCGAGGGTTCAGGCACCGCGCTCACTAACCCGCCTGCCCAGCGTGTGTGAGTATGGGCATTTCTTCTAGGAGGACCGCCAACTGGCGAAATCTTGGAAAGGCCTATGTCCAGCAGTGGACGAAACGGACTGATGGATGGATGGATACTAATTGAGTCGAGGCTGTTCTAGAACGAGTATATAGAGGCACAAAAAAATATTTTTCCTATTTCGTAAACAGAGTCATTGAACCTTTGGTCCTGATCACTTACCGAATCTCCAGTATGAAATTGGCTATATAAACAAAAGTCACCTTATACACAGGTTGTTAAGATGCCATGCTATATAAGATGCTATGGGGCTAATCCTGAAATAGCGGGAATAAAACAGCTGTTTTGTCGAGTACATATTTTAATTTTTCTATGGAAGAGATGATTTTTTATTTTTGTTATTTTTGGGTTGGCCCCTAGTAAAAGTTGTCCATTATTTGGATAGACCACCTTGTTTGAAGGATAAAAGTAATCAAATTAAGAGCTTGTATATAGGGTGCATAATGCACCTTATCTTTTATATGCGTGTAAGATAAAAACTATTATCGACAGTTTTTGGCGTGGTATTTATTTTATGAACACCCCTTATAACCTATATTTCCGCTAATAAATAAAATCGAATCAAAATCAAGTTAAATGGAACATACATACAGAAAAACAGACAGACAGGTAAAATTCTTAAAAATTGTAAGTTGGTTCTCTGTACAATACTAGTAACACATTTTATTTACAATTACGCAAAAATAAAATATTCTTTGCACAGACACAACTTTTTTACTGCTTTATTGACATTATACATACATTTACTCTAAATGCGGGATGTTAAATCCCTTTACAGCCCTAGGGAGGTAAGAAAATTTGAAAATCGAACGAGGCTCGTTTACATTCACTAACTAGTAAGTCACGCGCGTCACTGAATTTTCTCAAAACAGTACAAAGTAAACTAATTACATTATTTTTAATCAACAGAATTGTTTACTGTATGTATTACACATTTACTTGTAAAACAGCACCTGTAAACTCATAGCTATAAATATGCTTCCTCAATGTTAGAACTGTAAAGATGATATCTAGTCAATGAAAGTAAAATAGAGAAATAGCGCACATAATTCAAAGGCCACATAAAGTAATATTTATGATTATTATCCAGTCCATTTCCGTAATTCTTAAAATCCAGCTAAGGACCATTGAAGGATCTCCGAGCCCACACTTCGGCCAAAGAAAACAATAAATCGTAATGACAGTTGGCCCCCTGGGCACCCTCGGAAGCTCGCCGTTTTCGACTATAAATAAATGTGTAGATGGATTGATAAATATAAATATTAGGGGCGAAACGAAGAAAAACAATGTTTATGAAACTGGTGTCGCTCGCTTCATAACTGTGAGTTACAACTTCCGATGCATCCCTAAACACATGGACCATACGCGATATTTTTTACTTAAATATATTTTGAAATAACACAATGAATTTTCTGTACAATATGTTTTATGGCTCCATAAAAAAATGTACCCTGAGTAAACTCTAAAGAAAGAGCCATTTATTTGCCGTTTGGAACAAAATTTGATCAAAATATCTGCCAAATCACAAAACCATGTATATCACTGATAACCGGGTTAACTCTGCTAAAAGGCTTTATTTTATTTATCTGTATATCCCACTCTAATCCATGTCTACGTTCTTTCTAACCGCGGTTCTCGTTATCTCGGTATACGTTATTTTTTTTTATTTTCCACAATAGCCTTTGCCCGCGGCTCCGCCTCAATCTCAGCCCCTTTTTCGGCTTGGGCGTTAAATTATTAACACTCTTAATGTAGGTCACTACAATGATAATAAATTCAATATACCGACACGTCCTTTTCACTACTTTAATATTAGTATAGAAGATGTCAAACCTGTTAGTTATCAGACAAAAAGTTATAAAATCTTTCAATTCCATCCAGTCGCACGACTTAAGATTAACAAAAACATTGCCAGAAGTGACAGACATTTTCACAGTTTTGTTTTTATTGACTGTCTATCGAACCAGATGCATCAGTGAAAGACGTTGCATCACGAATAAATATCCCGCCATAATAAGATCAAAACGGTATGGCATTCGCAAAGCAGAACGCCTTGGGTGCGACGTTCGACAGGACGTTAGTCACGACGATCTAAACATAGCTGATGCATTGTCTTCTGAAATATCTATTAACGATTATTGACAAGGCATAGGCACGCGATTTCTCCCTGCGAAAGGTGCGATGAACTGCTATAAATATATTTTATGTGCGGGCCGCGCGAATAATAGTGCAGGTATGTGGCAAGACAGTCGCGCGACGCAACTCGCATCGCGACCGACGACGCGACGATGCAAATCGCGCGAGTGATATGGCAATTATAGCTATAGATAAACAAAACCATAAAAACTTTTTAAAGACTGCAAAGTTTCTACTTTTAAATAAAACATCACATTAAAATAACTAGTCTAGGCATAATGATCAAATTTCCATCGAAGTAGCAGGCTCTGTGTGTGCGTGTCAATCCAGCGCTCCATATACATTAATGAATTACCGTCAAAATTGCAAATTGCAAGTTCAAATTGATACAATTCGAGAATTGATTACAATATGCACACAAAGCGGTACCGGGTTGACAAACAGACGAGCAGTCCGACAGCCGACATCGATTCATATCGAACGAGGGCCGCTTTTCATTTTGAATGTTAAATTAAATTTCCATGAAACAAGATTGAATTTTTGCAATCAACTCACAGCGCAGCGTGTGGATATCGGGGCAGCGTAGAGCTGCGAATACATAGATTTCTCACGTCCTACAATGTCCCATTTATTGGAAGATTTTAAAGTGAAGTTTTGATAGAGATAAAACCTATTTTACGGCTCAAAGATATTGCCAAATTAGTGCGTGTATGCGGCGTATCACAGCGTAGCGACCGCTCTGCTAGCCACCGGCGCGACCGGCGCAGCTAGATAACAGTGGCTTAGCTAATTTACAATTTAATTATCAGCCGGGGATGATGCATCGTTAGTGCGCCAAACCGAGTTTATGCGACTAATCAATTGTTTGATGCGGCAGTCGCAATCACGCGCCGCCCGCCCTTCCTCGGGCCGCCGCCCACCCCCGCCCTACGCAGGCTTTATCGTAAACTAACGTTTGCAGTTTAACAGACAATATGTAAATACCTTGCATTCGAAATGTTATGCTTTTTCATTTGGTTCGTTCTGTTGCACATTTTTAATAGCTAAAATGAATATTATATTATTAATAGCGAAATCCATCGTTAGAATACTCTCAAGATCAATTGAGATAAACTCGGTTCAAATATTCTCAATATGTTTATCCTTACTGATATCTAAATCCAAAAGTTGCTTTAGTTGTAAGCTCACATTATTACTCTGTAAAAAAAAAAACAAATCGCAATGAAACTTCTGCAACACATGTTATGATCTGGCCCAACGTAAAGGCCACTTATTCGCTGGTAAATTTGGCATATTTTTGGCGGTGACAAAAAACAAAACACCAAAGCCGAATCAAAAAAGCTCTGTTCAGTTCAGATACATCTATACTACAGCTGCTGATACATATACATACATATAGAAAAATCTAGACTTAAGGGGGGTTATCCCATTTTGTCTCTTTCCAAATCAACTTTAAACCAATAAATAGCGATGATTAAATTTCGGCCGTTCCAATTAAATCGCAAAGATAAGTCTAAACTATGATCTAAATATAATTTAATTTGAGCTATTAAGGTTTGGACAATAAAAGTTATACTAAAATAAACGTCGTGAAAAATGTGATATAAAATGGCCATCATATTAAAAACACATCGAAACCGAGAGTTTTCTGAGCGGCCCGCTTCCGCTAAGCAGGATAGAAAAGTGTAAAATTACAGCGTTGGAGCAGGACAGATTTCTCTGGATAACCTTGCCTTAACTCGTTTGTTTTTTTTAACATTCATGAAATAATGATAAGAAATATATAAGATACAGCTATCTTCAAGAGAACAATGCAACGCAACGAAGGCGGCTTGTTGCGCCCGCGTCGATTAAATATAGCTCAGAATTCATCAAGCAAGCCGGCCTGATCGACCGTTGCTATGGATTTATGCGCGAAATATTCGACAGGTGCCAAGTGTGTCGATAGCCGGCCGATCGATGACTAACGATGCCCCAAATTTTATTTCAAATGTCAAATATTTAGGCACCTGCCCTGCGCAAAAGCACAACAATAACTTTTGCTTTATGAAGCAACTATTGATAACAATATACAGGGCTAGTTTTTCAAGTGGGTGCGGTTGGCCAAATCCGAAACAATAGGGAATAGCAAAAAATGCTCAAAGGAGTCTCGGGTACGATTTTGATGAAAACCAATACTGCGTCATTAGATTTCATTAGATTAAAAAAAACTCTAGCCGAGCCCAAAACAATTAATAAAAATAAAAAACACTTGCACCATCTGGCTCTAATTTTGTTATGTCAATCGGCAAACTGAAAATTATTTTTAAGAAATGAATTGTTCTTACATTAATTATTAAAGGTGGTTGAGCTGACGCCAAGCTCGACTGTGGAGGTACCACCATCTTACTCGCAAACCTCCCCGAAGTTATTCGGGGGCGAGTAAGAGGACAGCTCTTAGGCAAAACCAGGCGGCCCGCCATTGCCTAGGACCGATGGATAGCGGTATATCTGTCCCCAATTGCCGGGCCTTATTTAAAACAGACTGGTGTCGGGTAGCGGCATCACTGGTGCGAAGATTTCGGCACCACGCTCACCAACCCATTTCTTTTCTTCATTTTCATTTCTTCCAGGAGGACCGCCAAGAGTGGAAAAATCTTGGAAAGGCCTATGTCCAGCAGTGTACGAAACAGGCTGATGGATGGTTGGACATTAATTATAGCTTAAGTATTTAATTGTTAGAATTTATAGTCTCGAGGACTGTACTGCATTCAACATCACACGATTATTGGTTCCGATACATATTGGTACAATCGTCGAGTCCAGATGTGTGTTGAAAAGTAAGCACCAAGAATAGTTACGGAGGAATGGGTAATACATGAAAATTTAAAACTTGAAGCAGTTATTAAAAATAAGTAATTTTCTTCAGTTTGTCGTATTGCTTCGCAGAATTAGATTCTTATAAGCGATATTATCGGATTGTGCAATAAAATAAACGGTGTATTTTTTGACTAACTTCAAATTTGATTCTAGGCTAGGGAAATAATAAAAAAAAATCTAATGATGCAGTTTTAAATCGACACTAAGACTCCTTCAGCATTTTTCACAATTCCCTATAGTTTCGAATTTGGCCATCCAGCCCCCTTGAAAAATTAACCCTGTATATTTGTTTCATATTATACTAATACTAATGCCTGGGTTGATGGTCAGGTAAATCGAGAATCAACTGCCGTGGGAAACTACTATAGACTCGAATTTTCTGTTTTTGATGCCGACATTACGTCCGCACGTATCACATACTTGCTACCAAGCCAAGAGAGGCATCGGCTGTTCTTTGAGTAAAAACCTCCCAACCAGGAAACGAACCCAGAACCTTCTTCTTAAAAGCCTCAAATTGAACGCCAGAACCATAGACACAGTCGTACACACACAACCATGTTACACAATTTATGCAACGCAAACTATACAACGGAACATAATTAAAGCGCTGTAATTAATCGCTATAGCTGTAGTCGCGTCGCGCTAATAATTAACAACGAGGAATATAATATTTTCTTCTAACGAACCGTTTGCCGACGCGACCCCATCATTCACAACTATAACGTCATTACTCATATCATGACCGACCCGATTTCGTATCATTACAACTCCTGATAGCTTTCTACTAAATTTATAATTCGAAATAAACCGTTGAGAAGTCGTACGACACATTTACAATGTAAACGTTCACAATTCGCTAATCCTGCGCCGCTACCGTTACATAAGAAGGCTGAGTTGAATATAAATGTGAAACACAATAAATTTCATGCCCCGTAGGAAATGAATATTCATCACGAAATCGCCATGCATGTTCTCTTTTGCTACAGAAATTCGAGACTTGTGACAACAACTCAAAGAAGGACTCAAATCCGACCTTACCTTGTAGATTATTTGGGCCGAATTTGTCTAACAAGTGTTCCAACATTAAAGTTGTATTCAGCGGCGAGGCAGGCCAGCACTTGTAATTTTCAACATATAGTAAAGTGATTTACGAATAATTGTTGTGCTGGCGTATAACTAGAGAAATCTTTCCGCTGTTTGCCGTCGGGTAATTTATATATGAGGCTTAGGTAATTCGCGGGCCTCGAGTAATTGCTATACAGAACAATAGCTTTTGTCATATCCTTATCTTGTAGCCACGTTTGTCTCTCTTATAGCTCTATTGGAGAACAAAAACATTTGCATGAGCTTAGGATTATAATGACTTACTAATAATGGAGATTTATTTTAAAAATATTCCGATATGCTCAAGTTTTGGAGTGCATGTTAGTGTACAAAATTAGATTTGTATTGTTACACAAAGAATTTAAAGAATATAACATAATAAAATTTTAATAATCTGAAAAGTGTTCGCCTGCTGAGGTCGCGGGTTCAATACCCACGGTGCACATTATGTAATTTGTGTTCGGTCTAGGTGCTTCAGGCACGTGAAGCTGTTGGTCCATTTATGCCCGACATACGGCGATAAGACTCACCACCCATCTTGTTTGGGGCGTAATAATCTTCGGTGAAAAGCGGGTGTACCAAGTATGGACTGAGACTTGAATTTCACAATTCACACTTGGAAACAGCTCTGATACTCTTTTGAGGATTCATGTCGTGACGATATAAGACGAGTACAACGTTCAAGAGGCCTTCTATAACGTTGAGGTCATACAATACCTCTACAATTTCCATGGCATCATGATATCGTTAAGTAGATAAGAGCATCTTAATGTCAACCAATTTGTTCCCCAAATTGCAGCAATAGTGTGAAGTGAGGGGCCTAGCTCCACTCGAACACCAAGGTCTACATTAGCGAAACTCTTTATCGGAACATGTGTTTATCGCAACATGCGAATCGGCCTAAGGCGAATTAGTTCGCGCACAATGCAATTTGAATGCACATTACACAACGGACGGGTACCTTGCTTTTTATTGCGGCATCGTGAGATTTTATCTGGAAACTGCCACTTCCACCAGGCAAATTTCAGGACCTCTCCCTGAAACCCCTCAACTTACAACCCTGCGGCTATAGAAATAAAGTGGCAAATAAATTGGCAGGACCTAGATGAAATTTGTGTGAGTATCATCGCATACGAGGTATACACGCGCACTCTAACGTACCTGTTAAAAGAATTTAACATAAAATCAGCAATAAAATTGAAAACATTTTGTTAACTTTTAAATAAGTTTCGTCCTGTCGACCGCCGCCGTCGTTCGACTTGAGTCTTTATTCTCGGTTGGTATGCTTCATTTTGGAGTGTATATTTTTGTTGAAGATTATTTCTTGGTCGATAAGAAGCGTTAATTTTACGATCCAGTGATAATTTGCTAACTTCCGACAGAACAGAGCGCCCTAGTTGAATCGTTCCGTACACTTGACGCACTAAATTACTCGTAAAGGGGTATCAAATTAATTCACATGTCTTAAAACGTAACATAAGTACATAGGCGTAATTAGTGTTATGGCCTATTAAAAATACAAGTGTGTAATAAAACAGTTCTGTTAATGTAACAATTTACTTTAAGTTAAAAAGGAAATTGGTTTGAATTTTAAACACCTACTTACAGGTCCATCGACGTTGAACGATAGTAGGAGAAATACTTATGCAGAAATTTCGGAAATTCAGTGAAGAAAATTTTGACGAAATTTGTATTAAAAATCATCAGTTCATCATGTATCTATTCAACACGAATTACATTGTAAGACTACGACCCATTATATAATTTTACAATAATAATTATGTTAATTAATTACAATTATTTTAATTTCGATTTCGCAATTTATATAATATATAAAATTATGTTTTTATACAGACATCCATCACTTTTTTCTGATTTATCTTTCCTTGTGTAACTTTACTAATAATGTTTAGTATTAATATTTATTGTACCGTATCTATTTGTTATATTATTAAATTAATTACGATCATGAAATTTTGCATGTCTTTGTTACGATTTAACCTTTGTTTTTCGGTACCTTTTATAGGAGAACTAAAATTATTGTGAAAACAACAAATGTCTGCATTGGGTCGTATCACCTACGTATCATCTACCTACTTACCAATCACCTAGATTTTAACGCAACCCCTTCTTAGCTATATTAAATTAAACCTCTTTTTTATGATTTTCTTAATATGGCTCGGATCTATCTTACAGATTGTCATAGCCATGTTCTTCGCCTCTCCATTTATTCTATAGCAAGCCATGCAACAGGTCGATTAGTGTTTCAGTGCCGATGCGAGCGCAGCAATAAGTTACAAGGAACATCGCGGCGAGCGCGGCCGCTCGACAGATTTGCGAGTTGCGCGCGCGCACCCCGGAGCAAGGCCGGCTACATTGAGGCTTACATGACGCGAGATGCTAATACTAATGGTCAACATCACTATTTAATATTCATTTAATACATAATCGTTTGGATACAAATATCAAAGTGCAAAGTTCGTGCATCCGCTTTGTTTTATCTTCCGTAGAATATAATTTTTGGTACGTCAATTAACACAGAATAATCAAATGTTAAGAGGCCTGTAGCCGGCGGCTTGAAGTCAGTCGCGCACGGTGTCCCTATGCTTGCTATTTCATTCTACATTCAACTTCAGATTATAGAGCACTGACTGACTGTTATTGGTTGGCCCTAACGTTCATTTCCCGAGCTCGTACGGAACTAACCGAACACGAAAATATTTTTGAATAGTATAAAATATACTATGCTGTGAACCTAAAATTATTTGATTTCTTGTATCGCTTCTAGAACACTACGGTACATAAACATTCATGAAAATATGTGTTAGATCCAGGACTTAATACGCTTGTAACTTTTGTATGTATTTGATTTTGATTATTGTTTTTGGTCATTTGAAATTCATGGGAATTGTATGGGATATGTTGAAAAAGAAAATATAATAAGCAAGTACCTATCAATAAGGATATTATCAGCGAACAGCGCTAGTATGGGAGTTAAGGCGAATAGAGTCGCCTTAAGTGGAATCTGTGCTAAGATAGATTTTCGAGAGAAGAATTCCAAAAAAATATTATATAGTTATAATGAAAGTTTTACATGAAATAAAAAAGACGCGTGGGCTACGAAGTCTACGATGCTACGAGAACAAACTCAGAAAAGTGTGAAAAGTCATTTAAGAACACATTTCTCATTTGAAGACCTGGTATTGCTAAAATTATTATGTGGTTTTACGCAATTGGTTTCATGAGCTAGTGATGGGATACTAATCTAGAACTCTCTTCCAAAAAATTACACCTACTGATAAAGTTATTTTTTTAAACTATGTCAAAATTATGAAAAAAAAGATGTAGGTTGACTAAGTTGTGTTGTGTAAAGTAAATAGAACCACTTCATTGCAGAAAACTATTTTTGCATATAAGAACCAACATGAAAATATTGTCCAAAGTCAAGCTGCTCTTAGACTAAAAATTGTTATTTTTTGCAACCATTAATGATCTTCTTCTTAATAATAAACTTGTAATATTTTACTGGTTTACTTTATTTAGACTCCAACCGGTTTCACCTCACGCCATCCATCCATCCATCAGCCTGTTTCGTCCACTGCTGGACATAGGCCTTTCCAGGATTTCGCCACTCTTGGCGGTCCTCCTGGAAGAAATGCCCATACTCACACACGCTGGGCAGGCGGGTTGGTGAGCGCGGTGGCGAAACCCTTGCACCAGTGACGCCGCGCCGCTGCCCGTCGTCATTGGGAATGGATAAACCGCCATCCATCGGTCCCAGGCAATGGTGGGCCGCCTGGTTTTGCCTGGGAGCTGTTCTCTTACTCTCCCCCGAATAACTTCGGGGGGATTTGCGAGTAAGATGGTGGTACCTCCACAGTCGAGTCCTCACGCCAGCATCAGGGTATAATTAATTATTAACTATAGATATTGTACACTTCATTGTTTTTATATCAGATGGAAAATAATTATTATTAATAAGTACGAGTACAAATGTTATTATTAAGATGTCGATGTTTAACCAAGTGCCGACAATCGCAAGTATTAACCATTAATGTTATTTGTTAGGTTAATGCACTAAAATACAAGGACAGTATTGTTTATTAAAACCTTTGCAGGAAGTGTAAATCTAAAAGTTTTTAACTGTGTACCCTTCACATTTATCAACAAGGGATGTCGCGAGATTTGAGGTTGCCTGCGCCTGCACAGTAAAAGCCATTGCGGACTACTAGGAACAGTACGAAATTCGTGTCAGTCGCGTTTTTATGCTCATAAATAGTAAATTTTACGACAGCAATGGACGAGTTATTAATAGAAGCAGTAAAAGTGGACAGAATTTAATTTAAAATAAATAAAATAAAATAATTTTCTTTAACAAAAACGCTGGGAGAAGTATTTTCGAGAAGAAGTCTGTCTGCTGGACATCCCTAGGTATCCATTGACGTTGTAAGAGTCCTCCGCCATCGATCATCGTAACAGCCACTTTGCAATACTTGCTAATATGAATGTTATTTCAATGTCGTTTCCGATGATTTTTGTACTGACACACATCGAGTTGCTAATTTAGAGTTGGCATGCGCCTTAAGAGACCACAAATTATAAAATATCGGATTTTACAATGTCATTCGCACATTATTCATATGTGCGAATGACATTGTAAAATCCGATATTTTTTAAGTGTGTGTGATAAATTGGTGTATATAAGGTGACATATATACTTCATATAGCCAAATTCATACTGGAAACTGGGTAAGTGGTCGGCACCAAGGTTCAATCACCCTTTCTGTCAAATACGCAAAACAAAACTTTAACTTCCTACACCAATTGAGTCACGAAAAAAATACTTTCCGTATTCCGAAAACAGGGTCATTGAACCTTGGTCCTGACTACTTACCGAGTTTCCAGTATGAATTTGGTCATACAAACAAAAGTCAACTATATTGATTTATTACTTAAACCTTTAACTAAACGAGTAAGTTCCACATTATAAACACTGGAAAATTTCATTGACAGAATCTGCATAAAACGGCTTTTTGGACTATGTGCTATTTACTAGTCGTTTCCAGCTCGTTAATTTCTAATAAGAACCTAAAGTTATAAACTAATTTTTTACTCGACAGTACTTACCCATTCAGTCACTGCGTGGTATTCTCCTGACAATGGGTAGTTATACTGCGCTACTTTTTTATTAATTAAATGTATTTTAAAGCAAGAGGTCTTTGTATTTTAATTTTGACAAATTCACAGCTTTCCCAGAATAAGGCGAAGGCTTCCCAAGCATGTGGCTGCTAACAAGAAAATTGCTTTATTATGTTTACTCCTCTCTCACCGTACTTTTTAGTGCGAAATAACTTAAGCGAAAAATGTTGATATTATGTTGTAAATAAGTTGATTCGTATGCACGACGAGGATGTCGTCGTGTAGCTTTTGAACTGCAAATGCTACTCGTCAAAAGATGGCGCTGTACATGAATAGAAGTAGCTGTGAAATCGATAGTGACAAAAATATATAATATAAGTTCTGAAACTTTTGTATTTGTGTCTTAATTTATTAGTATTCCTAGTTATGAAAAATCTATCTCAGATTTCTTGCGAATCGTCGTTACAGGTCGCAGGTGGTAAAAAGGTGAAGGAAAGGAGATAAAAATTAATTAATTACATATTAAAATTTTAAATTTATTCATAAGCACAAGGCGTGAAAACACATAACGCCCTCATGAGCGTTCAGTATGTGCAATACAAGCTAGTTAGATCAAATAGTTACAAAACATTCGGAGAGGTCGCAGGCGCTGGTTCGAATCCTGGATCAATGATTTTCTTCAAATTCTTGTCTTTACATTTCTTTCTAATGCTTGTCAGTAGAGATATCTTTTGTGTGAAGGCTTCATTTCAAACAAATATATTCAACCTCCGAGCGAGATTGGGATACAGATAAAATTAGGTAGCCAGATATATATTTTTATTAAACATATAAAATATTTAAACTTTTAAATGCTTACAGCCCTTAATAAAGATATGTTTAATTACATATATTTTTATTATAACTTCTGGTCCGATAACAAATCGACAATTATAGATACTCAATCCACGTTTGTTTCCCCCTTAAGTTAGTATGCATGTTATGTTTGCGTCTATCTAATACACATTATGTGTTAAAATTGCAAAAATATATAAGTGAAATTTAAAAAAGTTACATATAGAGAAGCCGTTTTTATATCACACCGCAAACGTGTCGTTTGGAATTCGCGCCTTTCGTTCCTTTTTCAATGCTAAGAAAGTGATATCTGAGCAAAAGAGTAGGGTTCCGTACCTCAAAAAGAAAAAACGGAACCCTTATAGGATCACTTTGTTGTCTGTCTGTCTGTCTCTCCGTCCGTCCATCCGTCCGTCCGTATCTGTCTCTCAAGACCCTTTCTCTCGGGAACGCGTGGAGGTATCGAGTTGAAATTAAAATCACATACTCAGGTCTACAGTCCCTTGAAGCTGTGAAAAAATTCATACTAAAAAAAAGATACGGCCGTTTATGCCGCAGAAAACGTATATTTCGACACTCTCAAGGGAATCAAAATTTATACGGTATTTTCCGTTGACCTAGAACTATGAAATTTGGCAAGTAATACCGTCTTAATACTACAAGTATAGGGAAAAATTTTAAAACTATACATTTTTAATTAAATCATAAAAAATAGTCTTTAACGGAACCCTCGCTGGGCGAGTCTGAGTCGCACTTGTCCGGTTTTTATATAAATGGAATCAACAAATACATAAAACTAAATAGGTAAATGTGAGATTGGGTGTCACTTTTGTTTTGTTTAGTTTATTATGTTGTACTTAAGTTGTGTGACACCAATAAAGCTTTATTCAATTATATTTCAGGCCGAAAAAAAATCTGTGCAATATTTAGTAAAGTAGGTAATAATAACTCATATTCATCTGAGTATTGCATTTAATAAAATGCGATTTTTAGGGTTCCGTGCCTCCGAATGACAAAACGAAACCCTTATACGATCACCATGTCCGTCCATCAAGACCTTTTTTCTCGGGCCCCGTTAGAGACATCAAGTTAAAATTAATACTTTCCAAAGACGTATACAGCCCTATTGTGCTGATAAAAAATTAGGCTTCTAACTTAACGTGAAAGAAGATTATTGCCCTTGACGTAATCAATTTCATATAAATCGGCTCACCATGAAAACCTATAGGGTACTTAGAAACTTGAAATTCTGTTCACAATAGGTCTCTTAGCACACATCTAGGAAAAAAATCTGAAAATTGCAGACCTTAAATTATTTAAAAAGAAATTTATTTCCAGTATAATGTGACCTTTCAGATAAACTCCATATTTAAATAGATCGTATGTGTCAACTTAGTTTGGACAATTATAACTGCCCGTGGAATACGTTTGTTTTAAGCGGTATGTAGGGAACCCTCAGGGCACGAGTTCTTCTCGCACTTGACTAGTTCTTTTAAGTATAAATATTTATATAAGGTTACTTTGATTAATAGCCAAATTCATACTTACTCATATTCGTAAGTGCGTGGTCAAGACCAAGATTCAATTAAAGTATCTACATTTTTTTCTATCCTGTAATTTCGGAGATGAGCAATCATGAGTTACAATCAGCTCTTTAAAACATATAAATTTGACATCCATATTGTAATTTCAGAAAATACTTCCTTTTTCAAGGAATTCTTATATTTGTTCGATTTTTGTTTTATCGTCATGGATTTTTTTATAATTTTCACGTTATACACTACAACCAAAATTTTTTTTTTAATTTCTTTTCGCTAGTTTTGAAGATGAGGGGAAAAAGACCTTTTTTGTGGTTTTTGCAAATATTGCTCTAAATCTCTACCAGTAATTGTAGCATAATTAAATATTTTTACAATCTACTCTTTAATATCAATTGGATACCCGTGTGGGATTGCTAGGAAAAAATATTTATTTCTTTTATTTTGAATAATTTAGAACTGTACTATGTAGTTAATTTACAACTAGCAAACAAATTTGAATAGGATTTTTACTGTTGGTAGCTTAATGTCCTAGAAATAACTTAGGGTATGTACTTACAAATTTTGCGGAAATACTTAAAAATACAGATTTATATATTATAATGAGTCATATTCTCATTAAAAACTTGACCGGTGCCTTAACAAAACAAAACTTATAATATTTATTATTTATTTATTTATAGCAATTATTTAATACTTATTATTAAATAAAAGTTTAGTTTACATAATTAAACTTAACTTATGGCCATGCAATAACTAATAAACTTACAAACTAATTGACATTTGCTATCAAAGAACACGTCAGCAGACGATATAACCATATATATATGTAGATCTCAATCCAGATAGATAGTGGCTCAGATCCACAGATTAAATAATATGACCCAGTGCGAGTTGGACTTGCGCACAAAGGGTTCCGTAACACCACACAATACGGATACAGAACCCTAAAAACATTATGGCACATAACAAAAACATAGATGCTATAGCAACATTAAGGCGACAAAAAACAAGCCTCAAAAATGGTACCGCCTGAAAAACAATTCAGCACTCTCTGAATACGAAACCCTATTTTTTTTAATTTATTAGTTTTGGTTTCAATAGTTTTGAAATGTTTGTTATATGTCGTGAAAGAAGCCATATAGTCTAACGTATTCTGTGAAAATTTCTACTGGCTACCTATTGGGGTTGAGGCTGTAATTTTAGACCCATGTGACAGACAGACGGTCAGGCATACATAGACAGACAGACAGCGAAGGCTTAGTCACGGGGTCCCATTTGGCACCCTTGAAAATACACAGATTTTTATGTGTGAGTTTCAATTTAATTGTTAGTACAAGGGATATAAAATTAGATGGCGCTGTATACAATGGCAGCGCAGACAAATTCGAGGACAAAAGCATATTATTTGTAAAATAATAACAAACTGACCAATATAACATCAAATTTGTACTTTGATTGATAGTAAATCTATCAAAACCTAGCTAATTGCGCGCTGGACAAATTAGATAAAGCAATTAGAAGCGTTGTTGTACTCTGTGTGTTGGATAAATCACCTACCGTACCTATTGACATTTACTGCGTCGAGCCTGGCTAACTGGGTTTTCTGTCCCAAGTTCGGTATACGGAAAACAGTGGGAAATCAACCTATTAGAAACTTGCTTGATTGATATTTTTGAAGCTTACTTCAAAGGCCAGATACTCACCCTGACTTTAACTTAAAGGCTTTTGAGTTTTCATCTTTAGAGATCATCTTTATTTTCTCAAATCTCTTATACCGAGAGCTGATCTAAATCTAGTGATCAAGCGGTGACAAATGCACTAGTTGTCAAGCATAGGCAGGGCACAATAAAGTATAGAAAGTTGTAAAGCGGACGCGGCAACAACTGAGGAGTGCTGGCTCTGTGCCAACGAGGTGAATGCCACGCACTGGACCAAGGCACATGCCGTCTTTACCCCAAAAACACAAATACTGAGAACGATACTAGTCTAAAACTGTTTAAAGATGCCAAAAAGTGAGGTTTCCTTGTTCAAAATAGCAGTAAATATCCGTATCATTCCTAAAACACGATGCCCTTATAAATCTTCAGTATAGCCGGCCGAATGTACCCATTAATTAATCTAATAAGAATTTATCGTAATGGATTCGTATGGGATTCTATCTTTGTCTACATTACCCTGTAATGAAACATTAAATATTCTTCGTGAATAAGCGATTTTTCTTAGTTTCAGTAACATATTTACCCAGTAGCCAGTCGGCAGACTATTTTGGTAACGATTTTGCTAAATTTAGCATTAACACATTTCTTGTTTATTGTGTTACGTGCACAGCTGTTTCTTTTGCGCCATTCTAGTTTTCGCAAGGCCTATATGTACACTAGGTAGGTACAGTGCGCAAAATTCGTCCCCTGCTGAAATGCAAATTGATATAATGCAGGAAACGTCTGAGTGGGTCTCATAGCAGGCGTCTATACCACATGGGTAGCGTAAGTTCGTTTACATACGACGGTCTGTCGTATTTGCATCCCAAATGTTCGGCGCGGCCGCTCGGGTGCCCGACTTATCTGTGTTCCCGGCAAAATATTACAGTTTGTGCATTGCCATTCGCAATGTGCATAACTGAATGTCAATAAAGGAGTAAAAAAAGGCCACCGGAGGCGTTCCCGCACAGTCGAGGCGGATGTGCTTTTAGCCAATAGGCGGGCAAAGCTCAGCATATTCATAACGATATTACCGCCGACGGAGCCCGGCGTCATCATAATTCATACATAATAACCCTTCCGACGACGGCGCGGCGCGGCGCGACGCCCTACATCTCGCTCTCTCACGTGTCTTCGTATCGCAGGCAACCGAGACGGAGAAAACGGCCCGAAATATCATAATTCATAATTTTACATTATGACTTGAGCCAACCACATACCTTACGTTTATACGCGAAGATTTTCCGTTTCTTTCTCACTCGCTTACCTGAAAAGAGAAACAGTTCTACAGTGAGGATTCCTTCTAAGAACAATGCGATATTAAAATTTAATAATATGATAATCGTGGTTGTATAATAGAGATAATAGTTTTGTAAGTATTTTTATGGGGAACAATGACAGCTATTTGTAATTAGAATATGACGAGTCGGGTGCGCGTGCGCTCCGAACGTCTCATTCGTCAGCTTATAAATAGAGACTCGCGTCTGCGTCGTGACGACTCACGCCATTAATTTATATGAAATAACTGTCGACAGACGGAAAAATAGTTTTGGTCCGATCGAAAGCGGCCTTCTATAATAATATTTATGTTTTACGAAGTGATAGACCGAGTCAGATTCATTTACTTGACTAAGTGGGTAGAAATGTTTCTGTTTTTATAAACCAGACATTTTGTTTGAAGTTGGTTCGACTACCATAAGTCTATACAAGTAAATAAGATTTAAAGAACATAAGCGGATCGAAATTGTAAAAGATCATTATTATACATTATTTATATAATGCCATAAGTAGAACATGAATCAAAATAAATTTTCCTCAAAATGTTATGTTTAAGTGAGATTTTCAACTGAGCTTTTTATTTTTATATCCGAATGAAAACTTTTCACAAGTCTTTTTAATTCCAATAAAGATCCGTAAATACAGATTCCAGACATTATAATCCAAGCAAAGCACTTGATCGAAAGACAACCGCGACATAAATTCGTTTGCGCTCGAGTAATCGTCGCGAATATTCAAGAAAGCGTAAATTTTAAAGTTGACATCTCAAAGAAATTCTTAGGTAGGTTTACGGTCATAAATTAAACCGATTTTAATGACTCCAGTCAAAGAACATATTCCTTTTATACTAAATACAAACACAAATCTGAAGATATGGACACGACGACAGCTGAAAAACATTCGTGTATCGTCCGCAAATACATACTTTGTATTCCTAAATAACAACTTGCAAGTGAGAAAAGCTTTAAAGCTACAATTAATATGGATAGACGGTAAATAATTTAAATAGGTCTCACATCTTTTTGCAATGAAATTACACTTCATCTTTCCATTCACAGAATGTTTTTCGTTCATTTATATCGGATTATTTTATTTGAAAGAATAGAGTGATTTCATTTTTTTTCTTACAATACCCGAAAGTTGTTCGTTCCCATCCCAAACCTCAAGAAGCGAGGCCATACCTTTTTAGGAATTTCAGAAGTCCATTTTATTTCATACACGAATAGTAGTAGTTTATGAAACTGGTACCTAAACGGGTCTTTTACACCACAAGTTTAGTTTTAAAAAACTAGCCGCACAGGCGAGTCAGGTATGTGCAGTTTGATACACTACTTTATCTTAACTCATGCCAGGTAGTTACTTATTTTCCAATCCATAAAATTTTTGTTAACAATTTTCGTAGGGTTTTCTTGATTTAGCTAGTAAAAGATTGTTTTTTGCACAGTATCGCTGTCAGTTGTTTTTTCCTACAATGAAACATTTAACCAACAAAAAACGGTAAGTATAAAATTATTAAATAACGTACCTAAAATCCAAGTTTCACTACAGGTAATTCAAACCAATCGCAGTCCAGCACACATAGGTTTGGTCACAAGTACAGTGGCGGATTTTCCCTAACTGCTAGGCCTGAGTATTAGGGGCGGCTAATCTGCACCCACGGTCGGGACGGTGGAGAGAGCGCTATCTAGTTCAAGTTGTATGAAAATTTAACGGAAAACGGATTTGAATGTAGTTTTCTTTATTATCATTGTAGTGACCCTGGTAAACATAGATGCTATAAGGGGTGTTGATAAAAAAAGCCCTAGCCAAAAACGGGGCAGAGATTGAATAAAGGTGGGTGGAGCCGCGGACGCGGCGCTACTACTACTGAACGCAACGGCAATTTTCAAACAACGTCACATTTCTACACTGAAAAGCTGGGGGGAAGTGCGACTGATACTGAATGGCCTAGGGCGGCTAGGAGAGCAAATCCGCCTCTGCACAAGTACCTATAATATGCAATTGTATAAACATCATTCGAACCATTTCCCTGCCTATTAGAAACTCAGACATGGCACTATGGGCTAAGTTCTTTTTGCCTTCCCTACCTAGTGTAACTATACCGGGTGTGAATATAGTGCGACCATTAAATGGAACCACATACTCTACTGAACATACTGAACAACTATTCGAAAAAAAAAACGTGAAAATCTTCAGAGAAAAAGATATTCAACTGTAACTCAAAGACTTTATCTCGTAGGAAGAAGGTCTATTTTAGAACGCTGCACCGGAATAGCTGTTTGACGGACGACGCTCTCTCTAAACTCGCCCGTATGTCGGTGCGTTAGGGTTCACGCATTTTTGTTTGGAAATCATTTATTTCCTAAACTAAGTGTGTCCGCGGGTATGTTTCATGGGAAAAGTGGTTCAGTAGGGTTGGTAGAATATGTGGCTTCATTTAATGTTAGCAGTTTATTTACACCTGGTATTTTAAGAGTAGAAAATAGTAGTTTATGAAACTGATACATAAATATTATTAACTTTGTATTGGGGTCTTACTCGCGATAACTAACAACATAAGATATGTGCTTGACGTTTCGACGCCTCAACAATTAATTAACAAAAGACAAAGTGCGGGTAGGAAACAGAAAAATAATGTGCTACCTACCGCCGGCTCGCCAAGGACATTTTTGCTGCTACTCTCGTCAGTAACCTTGTGACCACGACAGCCTACAGAGGCGTCGAAACGTCAAGCACATAACTATTAAGGTATGTTGTTAGTTATCACGAGTAAGACCCCAATACAAAGTTAATAATGTGTGAAAATCGCGAAAGTTTAAAGTTTACCGATACATAAATAGGTCATTAAAATACGTGTGTAAGTTAAAATAATTTGGCCTAGTGCGAGTCGGACTCGCACTTAAAGGGTTCCGTCTCACCATACAATACGGGTACGGAACCCTAAAATTATTATTGTACAAACATAACAATACAATAACTGAGCAACGAAAATTATGAACAATTTCATGACAGCCTAAACCAAGAAAAACTTACGACAAATTATACTGAGTTTTTATGGATGGAAAAATAAATTAGATAACTATAATATAGTACAAAACTGTACATAACTAGGTATTAAAACACTTATGTGATGCTCGTTTTTAAAACTCACACTCATGTTTTAATAACCTCTTTATGTATCAGTTTCATAAACTACTATTATAGTATTACTTTGTTAAGAAATATATGTACTATAATTAAAAAACGTTTGTAAATAAAAATATGTCATTATGCACTATTTTTGAGTTCAAAATCAGGATTTTACAATAGGAGCGTAGATAAACTCCTTTTTGGGATAGATAAAATACTGATTTAAATTAGAAATATACCGTAACATTATCAGAAATACGCCAATGCGTATTCTTTGTATAAATTAAATATTTATCTACTTAAATTAAAACATTAAAAGTTGTATACAACACAATTTATTTCGTCTAGATAAACAATAAACAGCTTATAGATTCCCGAGTTACTGGAGTCACTTATTTAAATCCAGAGATATTTAAACACAAGAGTGAAGCAGCTTACGCCATAAATAAAACAAATAGAAATATTCTCACGTAAACTAGTAACTCAGATCCGTTCATTACGAACCCAACTAAGAATGTAATAAATGGGGCATCCACTTCTAAATACAAAATTAATGTAAACTAACGAAAATAATCTATTCTTGAAATAGTACAAATGAAAACTAGCGTGAAACGATACGCCGTGTGCTTTCGCGGTAAATACTGTGGCGCAGTAATCGCTGGATATTTTATAAGTCTGTCAGTAAATGTTCATTATTCGGTAAACCAACTTATGGATACAAATATTCAAAGTATAAACGATATATACAAAATTAATACATATATGGAAGGGTTGGCACACCTGCGCCTATTGATCGTCAAACTCCTTTACAGATTTACGACTGTGTATTGAACCAACAAATACGATCTTCCAAAAAATTCCTCCAAAAAATATAATAAGAGCATTCAAAAAAAGCTCAGCAGCAAGACACGTCAACGTCGTCGTCGCCCAATCTCCATTGGCTGCTCGAACAAAGAATTGTTACCGCGCATTTGTTTGTTCTCTTTCATACTATATTTTATTATTAGTATTCTTTGTGAAGGATATTTGGTATTTTCAGTTAATTCGAGAAGTAACAAGCAGAGAAATATGTTAGATACATCATTGTACTTATCAATTACCAGAAGATAAAGTTAAATTGTTTAATCTGAAACTAATTATGTGATAGTTTATTTAGTTTATACTTATCTAGTTTATAACATATTTTACTGCACCATAAACAAACATAGCAAGAGTTTACAGCTCCCGACGTCCTGACGCACATTGGGGCCATTGTGAGTCTTATAATTTTTATTAGGGGCAATCCATCCGCCTTGATTTACTCCTTCCCGAACTGACGGATCTTTCATTTAATTTACGGTCTTACCCTCCTATTCGAAATGTAATAAAATGTAACAAAAACAAGCAAAAATGACAAGCCTTATTCTATGTCGTTAATGATGTTTTGATATCGCTATCCCAGACTATCCCTTGAATTAAACAATCCATCTTATCTCTTTACGTTCGTTATCTTTAAAAATACTTTATGATTTACGTCAAAAACAATCGTAACTAAAATTTATTGTTTACATTTCTGACGGAGATATTCCAAAGAACATCGTTGTAGGTGGTTCGTGGCTGTGAGAGACGACCATTTGGCACTACACTGGATCGTTATTATCATAACGACGCCCCAACTCATAACAATATTGCCTTGGCAATGTCTTCATATCCTCAATAACCGATAAATCATGAGAAAATAAATGTCAGAAAAGAAAATACGCTTTGCTTTACTGATTCAGAAATAGACATTCAAGTGCGCTATCTGTCTCCTACCTACCTACTAAGCATGTGATGCTGCAAAGATAAGCGCGCAAGAATTTCAATTCTTCTCTACATTAAAGGTTAAAATAAAACGTTTTTTAATTATTTCTCGCGACATCACGAGTGACTACCACACGTTCCCGGTGTCTCATTTGCAAGTAACAGGACGTGTATTATAGGCCCACGAAGCCAGTGAGATAAAAAAGGGTCCTCTATAAGGCGCGGTCAGAGGCAAAAATGAAATAAATTGCTTTCTGAATGAGAGTGTTGTGCAATTGAGGCGAACATGCCTGCTCATTAGACGGTGCGACGAGAGGCGCTACCGACTAGCGAGGACCTTCCCACCACATGCGTTACGGCCGCACATGGCCGAGCATGCTGGGACAAATCTTCTAACTAGCTGACCGGTTCGGCAATTGGTCGTTCCGTAATGTACAAAATGTTAATGTAGAAATTCTTATTAGAAATATTTCATACACACATGATTACAGTTTATGTGCACCGGTCAGTACCCAAAGTAAGCTGGTTTATTCTGATTAACTACGAATAATATTTCTTTATTTCTTACCACACCAACAGAAAAGCTGGAGAACAGATATTTGAAAAAAAAATAAGCTTAGGGTTTACGCTTAATCGAGCTTTTGTTGTATCTGGTTATTCCAAAAACTCCAAATATAAGCTTAATGAAACTAGTGTGACAAAACGAATAGATAGACCAAGCTTTCGCTAGCATGTTCGATCGCGTCAACGCTCTCCTTTGCACCGAGGCGTACAGAAGTTCTAGCAGCGACATAATATATTCAAATAACTTCGGACTTTGTTTATTTTACTTACTCCAAAAAAATCAATCTGCATATTTCTGAGAAAACTTCATGTGTTACGCAGCCGCTCTGTGCCTTAAACAGACAACAAAGATTTCACTTGTAGCCTTTTTTGACAAAAAGATCTTAAATCACCGCCATTAGCATGACAAAAGCCACAGATTTGAAGTGACAAAGCGACCGTATCGTACAAATACACGATGGTCACTTTCACTTATCGCAAGTTTTGAGTTACTTACAAAAAAAACTTTAAGTGTACGCGAAATGCAAAGTATGGGTTCATTGGTGACAATCGATGTGGCTTTACCCAGCTGCTATATATGTAAAGTAGGTACCGTGCCAATGGAATGAGCACATCCGATTTTGCACGATCAACTTTTCAACTACGCTTTTATTTTTAAGATAGAAAATTCATATTGTTTGAACGAACCCAAAAACTTACGATACTATTTTGTATTTAGTTTGATGGGTAAATTATACAAAACCGCAGCAAAACCTAGCTGCAACATGAATCAAAAAATCTCTCATTTCAGTCTTTATAGCGTTGTAGTAAAAACGAAAATCCCTTGGTATTTAGGATAATTTTCTCATAATGTTCCGCTGCAGGAGCCACCGAGCCTTGTCGTGACGAGACAAAAACTTATTTCTTAAGGAAATGAAACTGACAAACAGAGAATAATGGGGAACAAGACGCGGTTTGCATATTGCGGCAAATTAAAAGACATTTTTGACTTTACTGAACGAGTACAGAAATAACTGATGAAGCGGCGAGATTATTTTACTCGTATGAGCGTTACCTGAACAATTATCTCATGTTTTTAATTCTTTCTTACCTAATTAAATCATTCGTTAAAATACATGAACTGTCTAGAGGGGTTAAATAAACTAACCCTTCATTAAAATTCTGCTTTTAGTAATTTCTACGTGTTGAATATGTTCAGATCAAAAGAAGTTTTGTTTTGCATCTTCACAAAATAGATTTGAAACTCACTTATGATAACAAAATTTCTAGAGATGGATCTAACGACAAATAATATGCAAGAGCCTTATAAGAAATAGTCGACTCTACAACTCTAGAACAGCAAGAAACAAGGATGGAGTAGAGATGCTGCACACATGTCCATGCACCATTTGCAATCACCCGAGCGCATCCACACTCCTCTCGCTCCTAGCTCACTCCTCTCCACAACAGAAATAGTATAATGTCATATCAAATGTCTCGACGCGTGCCGTGCCGTGCCCTCTCACGTCTTCCATGCAATACGAAACCTACAAACAACACGCCAACTGAAATATCACTTTAAAACCATAAGTGCAACCAACCAGACGATATTGCGCAAAACCTATCCGCCAGGTAGATCCTGTCAAATGAAAACGTCGATAAGGATGGGTTCATTTTACTCAGAAAAGCAAAGTGTTAAAATTTTATTAACGTTAGACAATAGCGTAAAATACCCAAACCGATGGGAGGGTCGTAAATTTTCGACTTCTAAACTTGTCAATTTTTTGTTCAGGAATTTCCATAAAATTCATTTTTTCGGAACTTGACTAATTGGCGTTCGGATAGGACTAAACGACGGGGTGCAGTTCGGTGGTGTTTTGTTAGTGATTGCAAATATAATAATAAAACTTTATTACCCCGTCTTTTCAAAGGGTTTGGCTGAGGAACTATGAACGTTTTGAAAGGGTAGTTGTAGGAGCTCAGCAATAAGTCAAAATGTTCGGGTTGTACGGTTGCATGTCGCCATAAATCAGCTTTTGAAAAATATGCCGTGAATGGATAGAAACTCGTTACTCAATACAAGATCATTACACAAATATAGATTTTTGGCATTTGTGCACGTTCTCTTTGTGGGTGGCTTTGAAAGATTCTTTGCAAAAATTGCAACTGACAAAAATATTCTTGGAAAAGAAAGCTTAGAGAACTGTTATTGCTGTGACAGCTGCTTGTTGTTTGACACCTGTTTTTGATATATGGTTCTAAAATTATCTCGGTCTACAAGACTGGAAAATGTAAAGCATATAGAATTAGACTGATCCACGTAAATTTTTTCAGTGTTGATGTAAGAATGATGAGTTAAGTCAGTCGCGAGGTCAGCGGCGTCATACGTCATAGCTAACGACGACAAATGATGTGACGTATCCACGACAGTGACATGTCGAATGTCTAAGAACTTTGTGATGATGAGGGTGGGATTTGAGAATAAGGTCTTCCGTAATGTATGCACTATGCTATACAAATACGAGTAGGTGTATATGCCATAGTGACATTCACTAATAGAGTGAGACAACATTTCAACGAATAAATGGCTAAGTCCCAATGACAACTACCCCTGAACTTTTATAGGGAGGCGTTTTTTGTCCTGTTTAATATAAAATCAGTTTAATATAAATGTAGTGCAAAATGTATATTGTAGATCTGCGGCTACGAGATTCCCACAGAGATTTACCCGCTACACCACGCCGGCTGCACGCGACTAAACAAAAATAGCACGCATTTGTCGAAAAATAAAATTTCCCCAAATAGACGGAAATATACAAAAATGTGAGCCAAAGAGCGAGGGGCGAACGTGATGGCGTGCCGTAATGCTCGCCCCTAATTAAAATGTTAAAAACCGACCGCTTCTGAAAAACGTGAATTTTGAAGAGAAATGTGCCGTCCAAGGGATCCCCTTTCATACCTTTTTATTTATTTTTCGCTCAGTTTACGGTAACAAATGACAAACAGAAAATATTGCTTTGTGTATCCCCCATTCTCTTCGTATTAGGTCCAGTTAGGTTAGAGCTCGGTTACTGTAGGAGAAACTGCGATTGAGAATTTAACGGAATCTGATGAAAGTCTAATTACTAAATTAACGGCTGACATCAATCAAGGACTACAAGGCGCTTTCTTCGATTATATCTTAGTCAACCGCGCAGTTATGTGGACTCGTGAACATTATCAGTGGATTATTTAGCAGCGTTTGAAACCCAGACAGTGAGCAAGTGGATAAATCTAGTCTGTTAACCGATATGCAGATCTGCATCGACGTTCATTACCTAATTAAAATCGTGAGCCCCATCCGCTCGCTACATTTCTCCAATGCGCTGCCAATAAATTTCATCCGCCAGTCGGACCATAATGATAACCAGTTCCTCGGGAACTATCGTTCAATCTGCCGTCGATGCCTTATGTTGATTCGGTCGTGTACCCGCTCTATGCAGACGGTGATGTCGATATGTATTATTTAGTACGAGTACTAGAAAGCGAGTGGACGCACACATTCGCAGCATCCCTATCTGTACATCGATAAACACCAGCACCAGCGCGAATGTCTCGAGCCACGTCAGCCCGCAGATAACGAGCTCACATATTCATAAAGAATTATCCAACAACCTCTCTGCACCCTCCCCCAACCCCGGAATCAGAGATGCTCTCATTCACACTCTCCCGTCGATCTCGATCTACCCGTTCCCCTCTAAGCTCTCAATAAGAACAGCTGTTACTGCAAACCCACCGGAATTGGATTATCGCCTTTAATTTATTCCGGAGAAGAAATATTTCCTTTTCACTCTCGCTTAGCTCATGAAACCCTTTCGTTCCCCGCGAGTCGCACTCGAACCGCTTCAAAACAATCATTTGAGGCTGAACTGAAACGACCGGTTTTAATTCTTACATCCATGATATGAGGGATCATTTTTTGGTCGTATTTGTGCAGGACAAAAGTTTGTTATCGAATTAAAGATGCCGCAGTCCAACCCTAGAGGCAGCATCTTTATGGGCGACATATTTGATTCGAAAACTTGTTATGCTTCGGCCTAAATAAATTATAACGAGAAATTGTAATCATTAAATGGATATATTTAATGTGTGTAGATGTCTGGACAGTGAGATGGCGGCGGTGGGCTGCGCGAGCGCATATTATCTGCCTACACGAATGCCTGCGTCTCCCAGAGATACTGAGGGTCCTCTGCGACCTTTGTTTGTGCTTCTTTTTGTTCAACAAACTTGCTTTGTCAACTTGATGCGTGTTTTACAATTTATAGCCATCACTGCGTTGGATATCTTTACACAGCATTGTGACAGAAAACTGTAAGGATATCTGGAGCTGATATTGTAACTATGTACCTTGCTCATACTTGTTTCTGTTGGGGACAATTTCATTAAATTCAATGAACATTTTTCAGTGCTTCGTGCTTCCATCACATGAATTAACCATGTACAAAAATGTAACAAGCGCAGAAAAAAATATCATGCCCTTCAAACTCTATCGCTATCAAAGCAGAACAAGGCCTTAAAAGAGCTAGGTTGTGACATAATATGACTACACCCACTATTAGGTTGTAACATAATATTGCAGATAATACAAACAGAAACAACATGTATCCTCACTTCATACAAAATCCCATAAAGCATGCAACATGCAACAAAAAGAACTGCCAACTTCAATAAAAATCTGATGGAACAATAAGATTACTGTCTGAAAACTGCCATAAAGCTATAAACTGATGATGACAGACTGGGAAGAATAACAGAAAAACACGACCAGAATAAATATTTATAAAAAAAATGTGGAGAGTTGCGTTGAAAATAAAATTTTATTAAGTGGTCGTTAACACGGTCCTGAGTTCGATATTAAATGGACAACACTTGAAGAAGTAAAAATTAAAGACAAACATAAATAAAAGAAAAAGCTCTTGGAACCAAAAACTTTCGGGAAGACAACGAAAGGCAGGTTAGGATATTGATGATTGGAGTGAAATCCGATATTTTTCTGTGATCTTTTGTGTTCTCATTGACAATTTTAGTGTAAGATCGCCTACACGTATTCGTTTAATAGCTCTACGTTATGAGAGAAACGTAAATCGTTGTGAAAGCTCAATGTCGATTCACCCTTCACGTTCCGTTAGAATTAATTCAAACCTCATTCGAGTGCAGGTAATAATAATTAATAATCATAGACATTCCATATAATATTGAATGTCTGTGTGTGCTAAGGATAAGGTAAGGAAACTTACATCAAGCTCCATAAAATCCGAATATTAAATTTGCATCAACAGAAGTATAGGTTTTGAACTTTCCTGAACATTGCATACGCAAGATTTAGTGGTCCCACTTCGAAAAAAAAATCCCAACCTAGCGCAAGATGGAGAGTAACCTCCCTAACCATTCAGATTCGGAGGTCAGGAAAACCCGTTGCTGGCGGCATCCCATACGATGACGAAGATCTGAGCTCGTGATAGAGAATAAAACTGGAATGGAGTGGAAACGAATAAATTAGATGTTAAGTTATGAGCCGGCCGATCTAACAACATGAATGAAACTGTTCCCCGCGCCCTTGCACGCCCCTCGACGTACCGCGTGTGGCCTTTCCGAGGTCTTTACAGGGTCGGACTCTGAACCCTGCCTGAAAATAGGCACCGGATAAAATTCACAGCGAAAAATAAATTTCATGATGTTGACTGGTAGGAAATATGTAAATATTTTATTCTGTTTTACAAAAACCGATGAGCGTTTATGAACTTTTTTTTGCGAATATAGAATAAGATATTTTTGCGCCATTTTGATAAAAATAATGAACTTGTGGCATGCCATAATTCAGAAATAAAGGCTATTTATACTAATAATAAAGTAGCAAAAAAGTCGTTTCGGCAATTTTAATTTTTTTCAAAATTTATAATGAAATGGTTATTATATTAGCCAAAACAACCATTATTAAATTTTTGTCTGTCTGTCTGCTTTATGTATGTACTAGCTTTTGCCCGCGGCTCCGCCCGCGTGTTATTCGGTTTAACGACATGCTTTTTTCCGGGATAAAAAGTAACCTATGTGTTAAGTTGGGGTATAAACTAAATCCATTCTAAATTTCATCCAAATCCATCCAGCCGTTTCAGCTTATAATATTAGTGTGATTAGTGTGAAGTGTGATGAGATACTGGTGACGGGCAGCGGCGTCACTGGTGCAAGGGTTTCGGCACCGCGCTCACCAACCCGCCTGCCCAGCGTGTGTGAGTATGGGCATTTCTTCCAGGAGGACGGGCCAGTGTGGCGAAATTCTGGAAAGGCCTATGTCCAGCAGTGGACGAAACAGGCTGATGGATGGATGGTGATGAGATAACATAGCCTTGTCTTATATCACCACAAACGATTAAAGTCCGCGCTAATTAGACACCTGAAGTATGAAATATCAAAGCCTTGTCTTATTTCACCTCAAACGTTAAGGGCCGCGCTAATTAGAAACCTGATGTTTCAATGATTTTGATCTATCCTACAGGAGCCATGCATTTTTCCGAGATAAAAAGTATCATATGTGTTAAGTTAGGGTATAAGCTATATCCACTCTAAATTTCATCCAAATCCATTCAGCGTTCATTTCAGCGTGAAAGAGTAACAAACATATCTACACACACACGCACAAACTTTCGCATTTATAATATTAGTAGGAAGGATGTTCCGTTTTAACTCGAGAACCACTCGGATTTGGATGCGGGGTTTTTTATTATCATCGTAGTGATCCTAGTCAACAGTCAACATATAGGCTATAAGGGGTGTTCATACAATAGCGCCCAAGCCGAAAACGGGGCAGAGATTGAATGAACGTGAGCAGAGCCGCGGGAAAAGACTAGTGTATATACCTATAAACATTAAAACGTGGCAACTTGCGTTGTCCGCCCCTGGCCAAAGGTGCGATGACGCGCTATCGTCGCCGGTAATCTGAGCCCAAAATATTACGATTCAGAACTTGGTCAACTCTTCGAACACCTTCAAATATCATCCCGAATAAAGTAACAGTGGGTACCATAAAAAGGGAAAAGCGCTCATTTATAACACGGCCGCAGTATATTTTATTTGTTTAGTCATAATAAAACGATGTCAATTAAGCGGCGTTGAAAATTAATGTGCGGTCGGTTTTGTATAGTAAAAACTCTTAACTTCGTTTTTGTTTTTTCTTTGATGGCGCCTATAAACAATAAAAGCAGCTATATACGGGCAGATATTAATAATGGCAGTAAAATCATAAAATTTTAAAGGACTCAAGGGTCTATTTGGGAGCATTGGTGGACATGCAACCGCGACAACCGAGTTCTGAGATCCGTCATCAGATTGCGGGAGAATATTGTCTTATTCTGCGTCAGGGTGCTGCAAAAATTCCGCTCTTCGTTATGTGTCGCATTTAATTGAGATCTTATATTAATTAGGGGTCGATGTGAGGCTTCGAGGCGAATGTGCCCGCCGCACGCAGAGAGGACACGCAACTTTGCCTTTACCATCGCTGCTTCTTGCAGGAAAAGCCTGCGTTTAAACACGACCAACCACTTTACATTGTCTGCAAGTCTTTCTCTCTTACTCAGCTTAATAAGAACTACAGTAAGAGGTTGTGGTGCTCCAATACCCTCGCCTCCTCACAGCAGCTTCTGCCTGTTTATTGGGCTTGCTTTGTGACAACGCGTGACACCCGAAGGTGCGAATGCTAAATTGCCATTCGCAAGCAATATATAATGTGGAACACGTTACAAGATTCAATCAAGATGCCTCAAGCACGAGACTGGAAATTTTTGTAAATCAATTTTTGAAACAGTCTAAGAAACATTTTTGATAAATAAAAGGATGCCATATATCATATGATATATAGCCATATACATATAAACAGAACAAAGAAATTAATATAATCCTAGATTAGTCGACTACGACTTTAAGTTTGACTTTCATGGTGAAGTTCCGCAGGTGATTTAATTATCTTGCTTGGTAGTATATAAGGTGACTTTAATTTATGCAGCTAAATTCTTACTGAAGACTCAGTAATTGCCCAGTAACAAGGTTCGATGACCGTTTTTGTGAAATCCATAAATCATTCTTATTCGTATTATTTACAAACGCAAGCCCAGCCCGAGACAATTACTATGAGACGTCAAGATTTTATATAAAATATAAATAAGTGGACAAGTACAACTGTTTTTCAATCAAAAATGTATCAAAAGTTCCACCAAGTGCCAACAATCACGAGCATCAACTCTTCAAGAAACTTTGAGTAAATTGCAAATTTTTTGGGGCTGTACATTAAGATAGAAAATCAACCTAGAACAAAATAAAACTCAGCATATGCCTAATCATTATGTATATTTTTAATACATTTAACAGTCTTGAGAAATTTATACAGTGCGTGGCTAATTTAGTTTACAAAAAAGTGCATATCACTTCGATCAGTGATCAGGGTGCTTCACTGTTTCGCGGATAACTGCACTCGGATTGTAGCATTTACGGAAAACGGTTTCCTTTTTTTGAAAGGCGTAAAATTTTGCACGCAACAAAATAATAACAAAAGTCTCACCTATGATGCAACAATCTGTATGCAAATAGTTCAGCTGCAAGTCAGCTCGCGTGCTGATGACGTCGATATCTGGCCTCGTCACGCGTGTTTACACGAACGCTATAACAACTTGTAAGCACCTTAACAAGCTTATATACAACTCTATTGTGTTGTAGACGGAATCTATGTCTATTTTAACAGATAAAATGTAAAGGTAAACGTGATTGTTCTTCAATTACATAAAATATTTGTGTTAAGTGTCTATTATACCTAGATACAGTATTGTCTTGTCAAGGCTAATTTTGTTTTTATTTTGCAACTTTAAGGCATATCGTCATCTAATAAACCTGTCCGTGGCGTAGATTCCAGAAAACATCTAGCCATAGAAAATCTCGGAAAATTATAATCTATCCGCAGAACTTTAAAAGTCTACACGAGTTTTTCTGTCTTGATGAGCAGGGCATACATTTTAATTGCCATTGTTTTAGCTCATTTATTGAAATTGAAAATTTTATCTGCGATAATTATCTTTATTATATCCCATTATGTACCTGCTGCGGAATAAAAACTTTATTGTTCATAGTCCTAATATAACTTGTTTATGTTAACACAACGGTCACACTTACAGTGCACTGAAAAAACGAAGCTTTAGTGTTCTAATTAGCTTGTTTAAAAATGACGCAGCTACATGCAACCAAAACTTATTTAAACGTAGGCTTGTTAATATAAAACAAGCAAGTATCGCTAAATGTTGTTGGTTATAAAGTACATATTAATTTCCAAATAAGCGTATCAGTAAATCTTCCCCATAAAAATAGATAAGGTTACACGGTTATTTACTTGCAACTATGTTATTAGTAGTATGTTATTTAATAGTGATTAGTTTTTATTAAGCAAGTATGTTATTTAACAGTAATTAGTAATAAGTGGTTCTTCTAAAATTATAACATCTGTGTACACTTAGTTGCAACAAATATTTAGAGTTTGAGTTTATTTAATTTGTGCACCAATAATACTCGGCGAAAGTAGGGTAAGTCTTCATTCTCTAACCGTAATGTAATATCCCCATCTACCCTCTACTTACAGACAATATTAATCCCCATTGATACCATATGCAAATACTTAAAAAACCTCAATATTTCCAAAGGATCAGGCGCAGATAATATTCACCCAATCTTTCTAAAAATTCTATCTTCATTATTTTCAATATGTCCCTATCTTCTTGCACTTTCCCATCACTTTGGAAACTGTCATTTGTAGTTCCTGTTTTTAAAGGTGGGAATAAACATAATATCCAAGCCTACCGCCCCATCTCCAAAATATCTGTTTTGCCCAAACCATTCGAGAAACTCATTTATGATATGATGTTTCCTATTGTTCGACCTGCCAATATTCTTCAGCAACATGGTTTTATAAATAAAAAATCAACTGAGAGTAACGTATGTGAATTTGTTGGCGAGGTCTTTAATGCGATGGCAGATGGTTTCCAAGTGGATGCCGTGTATACCGATTACTCAAAAGCATTTGATAAAATTTGCCATAATTTACTCGTTATAAACCTTCGTGAGTTCGGTATACACGGTGATCTCAGACAGTTACCATTAAGGTCTTCACATCATCCTATGTTCCTGTTACCTCTGGCGTAATCCAGGGTTCCCACCTCGGTACCCTTTTATTTAATATTTTTATTGACGATATTAATGAAGTTTTCCAACACTCGTCTTTTTTAATGTACGCAGATGATACCAAAATATTTAAAACTATTAAAAATGTAGATGACTGTGACAACTTTAATCTAATTTAAACGGACTTTGTAATTATTGTGAATCTAATTGCTTATATCCCAATGATAAAAAATGTTTAACAATAATTTTTACCAGGAAAAAACATTTTTTTTCCATATACATTATTAGAAAAACATCTCAGTAGGGTGACCGAGGTTTGGAATCCACAATAAAAAATCTATATGCATCAAATGCAATCTATTCATAATAAATTTTTAAAATTTCTACAGTATAAATTCCCGAACTATAAAAATCAAACCCTGGAAATACCTCTCCTCTCAGTACCCGTCGTCAAATGAATGATGAAACATTTCTTTACAAAATAATACATAATATGGTTGAATCACCTTTCCTGCTCGCGCAGATCCCTCTTCTCTGTCCCAATCGTAGACCACGGCAAACTCGCAGAAAGCTATTTAGTAAACCTCTTAGCCGCACTAATTATGATAAAAATTCATTTATACCTAGAACCTTGGGCAAGTATAATGATGTATACAGTGAAGTAGTAGATATTTTCCATCTAACACTTCCTAGTTTTAAAAAACTTTTAAATATGATAAGGCAAGATTATTTATAACAAATTGTATAACATTTATAGTCTTTTTAAAAATGTATGTTTTGGGCCCTTCTGGGCTTGGTATTAGTTGAAAAATTTTTACAAATAAAATTGTATTACCTCATCGTAAAAAATACACTTGAACTGTTTCACTCACAAGTGACTATAAATAAAATTAAAATAAAATGATGCAGAGAACCGTGTAACTTATTACAACTACGAACAAAGTATCTATCGGTAAATAAGTGCTGTTAACAACCGAGTGAAATATTTCTTTTGAAAAAAGAACTTATTTAAAATTTGATGAGAGCTTGTAAATTCTAAGCAAGTAAATTACTGGATTCATTTTAACATAGTTGCTCATTTATTTCCAATAAACTAAGGATTATAAAAAAATTGGTTAGATGTTATATAACAATTTAAAAATATATATATCATCGATTTAGTTTTAACAAAATGTTTATTTATTTATTAATATATATATATTTATATATGTGGCTACCGAGAATATTTAAGATTACTCTGTATTTATGGTTAAGAAAACCGTGTGGCATTGCTGTAAATACCGAGTAAACTGGCTGTAGTAATCGAATAAATTGGTTTAGATTACTGAATAACACTGAGTTTACTACCAAGTAAGCTGTTGTAGAGAACTAAGATGATCGGCTGTGATAAATAAGATTTACTAGGTAAAATTTTTACAAAGTAGAATTGGCAAAATGCAGCCAACTTTAATGTTGTTAATAATTAATCTTACTATGTCGAAAATTAATAAGAATTTCTAACGGTTAATATTTGACAAGTAATGATAGCAAAGTTAACTTATTTGTTTTTAACTGCAAACATTGCAGGTGCTATATAAAAAAACAAGCTTGGTTATTTTCTTAATTTGTTTAATTTTATACCTTGCATTTTTTCAGTGCAGTTAAACGCTGTATATCACATACTCACAAGTAATTAAATAATATTAAATTTAACGGCAAAAACAAGCTTGTATTTTAAAACCTCAAGAGGTTTTTTGAGGGCCTTGCGCATGAAATGTTCACAAAAAACATGTCACCATTGTGAAGCAAACTAATGCTTCATAATAATTGTCGTGTTATTTCCTTTCCATTGAAATCAAGGCCCTCTTCTCTAATAATTTCTCTTGTCATAAGCCCTGTATAATGTTCGTACACACAACTCGTTTTTAAGAAGTCCCATTATGTATTGTGAGCAATCCACTTTGCAGCAACAAAGAAATGTTTGACAGAACATCTTCAGAAAATTGCTAATTTAAATTGAAAAACTCTTTTCTTTGCAGTTTTTATTTGGTTATAGAAAATTTCGATGAGCACTAGAAAATTTCGTTAAGCAATAAAGATTCAACCAGTGTGTACAAACAACGTTAAGCGGTGACAAACAAAAGGCAAGCATAATGTCCCATAATGTCCCTTAAATATAATATTATATGTCACGAAACTCAAGCTTTATGAAACCGGATATTTTTGTCATATCTTGTTTTACCGAGTTTCAATAGAACATTACGAGAGAACGATTATGGTCGAGCTATTGTGAGGGTTGACAAACGATTCGAATACGTTTTATTGATTTTTAGGGTTCCGTACCCAAAGGGTAACCAACGGGACCCTATTACTAAGACTCCGCTGTCCGTCCGTCCGTCCGTCTGCCACCAGGCTGTATCTAATGAACCGTGATAGTTAGACAGTTGAAATTTTCACAGATGATGTATTTCTGTTGCTGCTATAACAACAAATACAAAACTGGCCAAGTGCAACACGGACCTGCGCACTCTCATAGAACAAACATAATTTTTTTGCCGTTTTTATAGATAATGCATGAACCGTGATAGTTAGACAGTTGAAATATTCACAGATGATGTATTTCTGTTGCCGCTGAAATAACAAATACTAAAACCGGCCAAGTGCCAGTCGGACCCGCGCACTCCCATACAACAGACATGATTTTTTTGCCGTTTTTATAGATAACTAGCTTTCGCCCGCGGCTCCGCCCGCGTGTTATTCGGTTTCACGACATGCTTTTTTTCGGTATAAAAAGTAGCCTATGTGTTAGGTTGGGGTATAAGCTATATCCATTCTAAATTTCATCCAAATCCATCCAGCCGTTTCAGCGTGAAAGAGTAACAAACATACACACAACACACACACACACACACACACACACACACACATACACACACACACGCACACACACGCACACACACACACACACGCACACACACGCACACACACGCACACACACACACGCACACACACAAACTTTCGCAATTATAATATTAGTGTGATGGTACGGAACCCTTCGTGCGCGTGTCCGACTCGGACTTGGCCGGTTTTTATTAAATACGTACTCCTACTTAAATACGCCTATTATTATTTTGTTTTCAACTTATAAAATAAAAATAATTAAATAATTCACAGAATGTAAATTTGCAATCTTCCTTGATATGCTTATCTGGAGAAGGATAAAGTGAATGTAGGATGTGTTCGTGTAAAAAGAGCTTATTTGCTGATTCTAGTCGCTATCACGGTGTAAATTTTACTCGTTCCGACCCTTATACACACAATATAAAAGAAATTTGACTCGTTTCGTTGCCTAAACAAACAAGATAAAATCAATTTTCAATTCAATATAAATTATATAAAAAAGACATAGAGACATATTAATCCAATAGCCGCATACAAACTCACTGCGCGTAACAATTTCAAATTTTGCACAAATCTAGCCGTATTTAAAGTATTGTGTTACTTCATGTATTAAATAGCCGCTTCACAATGTCGTGCGGATATTAACCGACAAAAAACTGTCCTCTAAATATTCTGAGGATTTTCCGCATCACGCTACGATGCACTCCTCGCAAGCGGGTAGTCGGCAGTTGACAAAATATTACATTGTTCCTATTATGTCTCCTGTATTTATTTAAAACGTTATTTAAATGGATGATTTTGAGCCCGTTCCGCTGATACCGCTTTTGTCCTCGATTAATACTGTTTCGGATGCGACTCTGCAACGTGTCTTTTGAATTAAATTTTTGAAGAGTTATTTGGTATTGGAAAGTATTAATGCAATTATTCCAAGCTGTGTACGGGGGCCAGTGTGACAGGCTATCTATGTATAATTGTTAAAATCGTTTACAAATAAGGACCTTGAACTGCAGTCGTATAGTCATAATAAGAACTGTCAGTAGGTCCTGTCATGCGCGGGTACAACAGGTAGATAGAGTAAGTGTAACTTCTATGAATGCTTTTTTTTACACATAAACTTAGCGGTGCAAAGAAAATCTACCGGACACCGGTACACTAACGTGGCGTGAACAAAAGGGAGAAAAGCGTGGACGAAACAGGCAGATCGATGGATATTTCCTTTTTATTTTGTAATTCCATATTTTATTTATATATTGTAAATGTGACTTGTGTATTTAGGTAAATAAGCTAAAACAAATGTTAAAAAGATATTTAAGAGTTAACACAACAACCAAATGAGTTTTATTTTTAAAACAATCACACTGGCCAGTAAGACACAAAAAAAGTCACATGAAAATAAAATGGCGGCAGTAAATTTATCTTGTTGAAAATGTTGTTGCAAACATAATTTCATAATTGATTAACGACATTTTTCATTGATTGCACGTCGAATTAATTTTTATATCCTGCAAAATGTGTTATTAATTTGTTATTTTATTATACATAGATACATACCCTTGATAATGGTGTAAAACCTGTTGGGATAAATATAATTACTGTGTAACAAAGTACCTACAGGTGCAGTTAATCATCATGTTATAATTTTGTTAGTTTTATTTATTACCTCACATTAGTGATGAAAATTAGAATGTTACACACGGGTGTAAGTGATCAAAATTCCACCTGAGATATTTAGGCGCACGAGTGAGCGAAGCGACTTACCTCCCTTGTATAACAATCTACTATTACCTCACAGTTGTATCCGCGGGTACTTGTTTTCAATGTATAATGTTATAAACTAAAACGGGTGAAGTCATGGTGATGTGTGTTATCGCTATTGATGGCACTCATCGCGAATGTCCATCGCGCTATCGCGGCCCATAAGTTTGAATTACTCTTTGTCGTTCAATAAAGGTAATGAACGCAATCATCGGTGACCCGGACTTAATAAAATAATAGAAATGAATTTGATACCGCATCGACATATGGTGGCTTTAACGACGGAACCCTGTTATTGCTGTCAAACATGCGACACATACTAACTCGGGTTCAATTTATCCGACCGTTGATTACACATTATTGGTCCGTTGGACGACAATGAAAACAGTCTAATTTCAACCAATATGTTCACACCCTTTTTATGTTTTTGATTCACTGTGATGACCTAAAAGTAAATTCCAGTTTATTATTATTCCATTATCCTTCGCCCCATTTTAAAAAATATGTCATTCGATGATGGCTGGGGGAGCAGTAGGGATGAGCGGAATCGGAGGGAAGGTCTCGACCTAGGATAAATTCAATGTGTTTATATAAAATAATTTTCATGTTCGACAAGTCGTTACACAATGGAATATTTTTTTTGCTTTAGCGATAAATTGGCGGGATTATCATTTAATGGAGGGCTCATGTTTGTTGGGCCAGCCCCGATTCCTGATGACTGGCATGATTTTATTAAACACCATATCAAACCGTCGATGCGGCCTGAATAATTTTGGTGCTCTGAAAACAAAGTTGATAAATTATTTATGAACTTTTATTCGGGTTGGTCAATGTACTAGTTTAGATTTAGGATAGTTTAGTTATTAGATTGCTACCGAGGCGTATATGGGCAGACATTTTATTAAATATTCAAGGCATCGCACGTTCCTTCCTACTCGGATGACACATGGGTAAAATTTAGTCCACGTATAAAATATTCAGATCGAATCCTTTCGTTCTCAAATATAACGAAACACAATTTGCCTTTTGAAATTGCTACAGCAATATACTTTAGAGTTCGCAGTAATGTCTCTGAATGATCCTTTCGACCATATATTTTTTACCTGTGATAAAAAATGTGAATATCTAACTGATTTTAATCCGGGCACTTTCGTATACGGTATGGGGTAGAAGCTATTCTAAAAAAACTGGCACCATCATTTGTTAGCACACATTATGACGTGTCCGACTTTTACTTTTTTTGTGCTAGTGCCTAATCTGCTTCGCGCGGCCGCAAAATAACGGCAATATATCTCTTATTAGCGTCCAATGTTGATATTTTTTGCGTGAAAGATATAAAAATGCACTTTTATTAGTCTATACGGAATCTTATCTCATCGCATCTCCCCTGTTTACACTAAACATTGGGCGACACAATGAAATTACATGACATCTGTAGGACAAATAACGGAGATATCTTTATTCATACCACGACGAGCAAACACGGTCCCCTCGCGAGACGCTTGCTTTGTCACCAAACGAAACGTCTGCTCACTGTCACTCACACGATATTCCACTGAATTCCATGCAAAATATTTGTTACGTCCAAAAATAGCTTAGCCAAAGCAGTGATTTCTTTTCAACGCTGATACAACACGTCATCCAAAATTTATTAGTCGCATTTTGGATACAGTCGAAACAGTATTTAGATTCAAATATTTATCAAAAATGGCTGGATAAACAAAAAGTCAGATAATAACACTGAAGTAAAAATTGCAAAGACAAGGGTCTTCGCCAAAAGCAGAGATTCAATTGAGCCGCCACATCGTCAGTAATAAAACATACGTCTGGGATGATAGCATCTCAAGTTTGAGGGTAGAACAATAAATAACTCCAATATGAGAGGAATAGCCCGATATTGATATCGATAGTGGGACCCCCACGTGCCCTCGGCTGTTTACAGACGTTGCAAACATTTTTATAAATCTAGAGGCTTTCAAATATAACGTAGTTTTTTTCGTTTTACAAGAAAAAAATTAAGATATGATGCAACGGTGTATAAATCATTACATAAGTTGTCAAACTGTCTGTCTGACTGCCTTTTAATATTTCATACAAATTATGTTATATTTTTCAACTTATCCCTTGCATTATAAAAGTTTTACGAGGCCTTATTCTCTAACATCGACGTGCATTGCAAACGCCTTCAAACGCGCCGTGATTGGCTAGAAATGACATCACACATAATTTTTGGCCAATCACGATGCTTTTTAAAGCTATAGAGATGGATATTGAAATTAGACAATAAGAGGGCTGATTGTATTATTTGTTATCGTTAGTTAACTGATAGAAAATCAATACCAATTAGTATTATTTGTACAATCATTGTATTGTTGTGCAATAATTGTTTTATTACTATTGTTGGAGTAATACTTAAAAGAAAGACAATTAACAAATTGTATTTAGTTTGAAATAAAAATAAATAAAAGATCACTTGTAATTAAAATGTTACTTCTAAAAAGATTTCAGTGATATTTTTTTAATGCTTAAATGATTTATCTATAGGTTTTAAAGTCTTGGTAAAAAACGGAATTATTATGTAAGCTACATTGTTGCTAATAATTTAAAATATCAACCTAAGTCATTATCTATATTATTTTTAACAATAGTTATCAACCCCTGCGCTCGCGAATAAGTTGAAGACTGGCCCGCTATTAGTTTTCTTATAGCCCAGATATTGACAATCGTCCTCTCGTCTGTCATTCGACAGTGCCCGGGGCGTTTATTTTGTCACACAAATTGTTTATTCTAAGACATCTGATAGACAAAATAAAGTGCTTTCATGCATCTGGTACCGTGGGGACAGTTTAGGAAGTCACGGTTGAGTGACAATTTTCAACATTTTGTATGACATGTTGAATATTATTATGGTGAAGCAATAGTACGATATGTATAATATGTCGCAGTTTTATGTTAAAATCAGGTTTTTGATTAAAAACCTAGGCATTTGATCAATTACCGGCAGAAGACAAAATTATGATTTAATCTTATCATAAAACTGAGAAAATCCAGTTCTTTGATCAAAAACCTAGATTGGATGAGTTTTATGATAAAATCAATGTCAAAAACTTAAACTGGTGTAGGTTTATGATAAAACTAGCATTTGCCCGCGGCTCCACCCGCTTGTTATTTGACTTAACGACATGCTTTTTTCCGGGATAAAAAGTAACCTATGTGTTAAGTTGGGGTATAAGCTATATCCATTCTAAATTTCATCCAAATCCGTCCAGCCGTTTCAGCGTGAAAGAGTAACAAACATACACACACACACAAACTTTCGCATTTATAATATTAGTGTGAAGTGTGATGAGATAACATAGCCTTGTCTTAATTCACAACAAACGATTATGACCGCTCTAATTAGACACCTAATGTATAAAATAACAAAGCCTTGTCTTATTTCACCACAAACTATCGGAACCGCGCTAATTAGACACCTGATTTTTCAGTGATATTGATCTATACTACAGGAACCATGCATTTTTCCGGGATAAAAAGTAGCCTATGTGTTAAGTTAGGGTATAAGCTATATCCATTCTAAATTTTATCCGAATCCGATCAGCCGTTTCAGCGTAACAAACATACATACACACAAACACACACACACACACACAAACACACACACACACAAACACACACACACACACACACACACACACAAACACACACACACACACGTACAAACTTTTGCATTTATATTATTAGTAGGATCATGTTAATATTGCTTCAACCAAAATATAAAAAAAATGGTGCGACGACGAGCGAAGCGAGGAGGTGCGTGTTAGGTCGCTTGTGATTATAAATTTGGGGAGCCGAGCGAAGCGGAGTGGAGCGAGGCGATATCCATAGTTCTTAAAATTTCATCATTTTATTATAAACCTTAACTAGTTCAGACTTCAAATGGCATTCATGGATGAAGGCCCTTCCAAGGCAACCCTGTATCGTTGGTATAACGAATTCAAGCGCGGTCGACCAACTTTGGGGGATGAAGAAAGAAGCAGTCGCCCTTTGACGACTGTTACCGAAGAAAACATGCTGACAGTGAAAAATTCAATCCAAGACAATAGGCGAATTACATATCAGGAGATTCAACACATATTGAAGATTGGATCAGGAAGCGCTCACGAGATTCTACACAGCTATCTTCGCGTGAGGAGGATAGTATCACGCTGGGTGCCGCACAACCTCACCGATGCTCAGAAGCAGGCCCGGGTGGAATGGTGCCGTGATATGCTAAACAAATTTGAAGCAGGCTCGTCTCGGCGTGTTTACGATATCGTTACAGGTGATGAGTCCTGGATTTATCAATACGACCCAGAAACCAAGCGCCAGTCGACTGTTTGGGTGTTTCAAAATGAACCAACGCCTACTAAAGTGAAGCGATCTAGAAGCGGGGGGAAGATTTTGATCGCTGGCTTTTTTATTTTGACTGGCCACTTGGTATCAATTCCCATACGGGATCAAAGAAGCATCAATGCCGAATGGTATACCACCAAATGTTTGCCAGAAGGTTTCTCTGTTGTTAGCAACAAGCGACCAAACACAGGGCTCTGCGGGCTACTGCTCCACCACGACAATGCACCTGCGCACACCGCACTCAAAACGAGGGAATTCCTGGACAGGACGCCAGTCAAACTCCTGGGTCACCCTCCTTGCAGCCCTAATCTAGCACCTTGTGACTTCTTTTTATTTCCAAAAATAAAAAATCAGCTCAAAGGAACACAATTTTCGTCGCCGGAAGATGCGCTGGCTGCGTTCGAGCAGGCTGTAAACGAGGTGTCTGCGGCGGACTGGAAAAAGTTGGTGAAAACTGGTTTAGACGCATGAAACTTTGTATTGAGGCTGGTGGAGAGAATTTTGAAAAGATTTTTAAACAAAATTTACCTTTAGAACAATTTTTTTTAGTTTCGCAAAACTTTCTGAGTGTCTTTTCACCCAGTGTCCATTAAATTCAACTTCATACAAACATTCTTAGTTTGACTGGACTACAATCACACAATCAACCCGATTAAATTAAAACTCATTCAATCATTTTGGTGAAACGGGCTTTCCATAAGTCCATACTTCAGCACACGTAAATACTTTTAAAAGGTTCATCATTTATTAAATAATATAGGCTATAAGAATAAAATTGTAACACATTTCGTAATATACAATTTTTCAGTTTATCTAATGATTGATAAACCAATGCTTAGTAAATTATATTTTCCTTTGTCCCACACAATAATCCCAAAAATTTAATTTTTGAATAGTTTAAATGATTTTCTGTTCCATATGTATTTTTTTTAGTTACTAACTCATTCACACAATTTGTATGAAATATTGCTTGTTATTTTTTAGTGTACATCATAATTGGGAAGAGATGCCCATACTCACACACGCTGGGCAGGCGGGTTGGTGAGCGCGGTGCAGAACCTCTCGCACTAGTGACGCCGCCGCGCCGCTGCCCGTCACTAGACGTTGCGGGGGGCGGCTGGATGAGGAGGACGGAGGACCGACATGAGTGGCGAAATTTGGGAAAGACCTATGTTCAGCAGTGGACGAACACGGGCTGATGGATGGATGGATGGATGATTGCTTGTTAGTTACCTATGAAAAACACACATTGAACAGAAAAAAAATGACAAACTCATGGTTAATAAATATATTTTTCTTAATGTGGGACAATAATCTCGAAAATAACATTTTAGAATAGTTCAAACGATTCTCTGTCCAATATGTATTTTTGTTATGTATGTTGCATTTGTAACTAATTTACACGTTTCAAGTGATTTTTTCGTTAATTTGGTTGACTTCATTTTCAAGCTAATCATAACTAGTAAAATAGACGTAATGTGTTTTTATGATTCAACTAAGGGCATTAATTCGTAAATCCTACTTTTATATGCGAGAATTTTTTGAAATTCAAAATGACGACCACACTGAAATGTTTTACTATAAAACAGTTGCTCTACAACACTGTACATCATAATGCTATGAAGTATACAAGCATGTTGCCACCTACTATAAGCATATTTCCGCTTTCGAAACCTCTCCAGGTGACAACACAATTGCTCTATATAGATCCTGGACGCGTGCACAAATAGAATTATGAAATGACAGTAATAAAACCGCCTTCAACGGAATGCAGGTTTCCGCACAATAAGGTATAAATCATCGAAAGAACGTTGCCATTGTGCATGGAGTACGTTATGACGGCTCGGGTTCGATTCCCGGCAGCACCCTTTGCCCCATTGACTATTAGGAACGGTCACCAATTTATCATTAAGGCAATTTTTGCAATTATTGTTTGGTTCTGCACGTAGTATTGTTGACATGAAGTTTGCTCTACTTAGTAAATGTGTACAACAAGAAAGAGGAAATAACTTCAGCTAAGAGCAGAATGCAGAATGGATGTAATCGTGTATGCGTTGACAGATAATTAGTTTTTGGATTAAAGAAAAAATTGCGCAAGAATGGCATTAAAGATCAATTATGAAATCTAGGCTCATAATATTCTTAAAACTCACGTGAGCTGACATTCTAAATTATTATTAAATACCGGCTTTAACAATAATAATACGTTAAATAATAATACGTGAGTGTAAAGCCGGTATTTAATAGTAATTTAAATTTAGAAAATCCTAGGCATTTATTACCGTATTTGTACGGTATATCCATGCGCCGTACGGTATTACATTACCGTATGACAAACGTATTGTAATATTTAAATAAGAACTTATATTATACAAAATATACAGTAATTTGAAACATCCAACTAATTTTGTAATAACTCAACGCGTTTAGAGACGAGCACCTAGTAGAGCACCTTTCAGCGCAGACAAGTAGCGGTCATCCGACCACCGCCCACGCACAAAGGCCGCGTGGGTGTAAAGATTATTCCCATTCAATTGAGCCGCATTGTGCGCGAGCGCAGCCATCGCCACTTCGAGCCACCTCTTAATTACCCCGCAGCTGCTGACCCCGGTCCATCTGGATCATATGATCTACACCTACACTGCAAGATTATAGGATGCTTTTTAATTGGGGCACTTATCACTGGTTGAGTAAAGATCTCCTTTCAAGACAGTACGTGAAATGTTTTTATCCAAGAAAACCCATGACTTCAAGCCTATCAGTCGATTTGGAGTAATAAAAACAACTAAAACTACAGATACAAAAAACAATGAAAATTATACCAAGATATTATTTAAAATCAGTGTTGACTAAATACATGTATAATAAAACTAATCGTCAAATGGTCAGATATCAAAGCACACAAAAATGTCCATCCTGTGGTTTCACAAATGACCAATCTATTCTCACTATATCAGAGTAATTTAAGGTGATAGTGTCCAGTGACAATGGCACATTTCGGTTTTGAGTGGCCAGACGTCCGGCAAATCTCATTTTGTGGATTTATCATTAACCCCCTTTCATACACCCTCTCACATAGAGCCTATTACTGCGTATAAATTTTATTTCCGTCATCCTTTGTCAAATGGCTTGCGGATGTTTGCTTTTCATAAATAAAAACAACCCTTGTATGTATAGACAAATAGGATTTACAACACATGGTCATATAACTTGATGGACACTAAAATAAATTTGACCATAATCTAAATGGCAGAAACAATACAAACCAATCGCAAAATCAAGTCGTAAAAAAAGCTGACCATAGATATTGCACTCATCGGAAAGAGGAGTGCCCTAATCGTGTGCCTTATCGACTCTAGCTTTTGTCTTAATTTGATCCCGAGTTATTTATCACCGAAAGGACCCGTAAACTATGCAATTTTAGTGCGAACACGACCCACCTGACGCAAATCCTCTGTCAAAATTGATATAAATCGCAAAAGCAGAGATATCTTACCTCCAACTGTGCCAAAGAAATGGCACGCGTCAATCAATAGAAACATTGTAAAAGTATCTGTGCTGTGTATGTATGTATTCGATATAGTGGGCGCACACATGCGTAAGTTTCCTACCTTGAGTTCTGTGAGAGCTTTCCCATCCCGTGGCTCCCTCGCCAACGCATCGCAATAGGATTGCTGATTTATTCATATTTCAAACACATACTTAATATACGTTTCCAGAATAAAGTATTTATTTTTAGCTTATTTTCCAGAATCGTTACATGCGAATGTGACGCAGCTTTTATTTTCAGTTGAACAAAACTGGACACTCCTTTGTTTTGTCAATTTGAAATATCGATCCGTTAAGCTTCACAATAGGCCCTGAAGTACTGCAGACAATACCATAAAAGTGTAGATATCGTATTGCAATTAAAACTATCGAACGATGCTCGTTAAGGGAGACGGTGTGGGAGGACAAAAGTAGCAGATGTGCGCGACCCTTCCCGACTTACCCCACAGATACCTACCTACATACACCACTTGATACAGTGTCCAATATCAATAAATCCATTGGGCATCCGTCAAATTTAAGCCTAAATCGAAGCTACAAATCAAGGGCGTCTAAGAAGTAAAGGATATATGAATATAATTTGCAATATTCCGCTAAACAATTCTTGTCGTGCTATTCAAAATGCAGACTCGTGCACCGCCCGCCCGCCCGCATAAAAACATGCAACAAGCAAGCGATACAAGCAAAGCAATCTAAAATAACAAGCAAGAAAACTTATCTAATATAAGTTTAAGTCTAAGGATAAGTTTTCTTGCTTGTTATTTTAGATTGCTTTGCTTGTATCGCTTGCTTGTTGCATGTTTTTATGCGGGCGGGCGGGCGGTGCACGAGTCTGCATTTTGAATAGCACGACAAGAATTGTTTAGCGGAATATTGCAAATTATATTCATATATCCTTTACTTAGTGATGGACTTCCGCAAGGTAACGCCTATTTCAATTAATCGTCTAAGAAGTAACCATTATGGGGGGTCTATTCCGAGAGCCAAATCCCGGATGACGCAAGCTCGATAACGATTCTATATTTATTGTCACCCGACGCCTGTCATTAAGATAGGGTCAAAACTTACTGCAGCCGTCACTTACCGGCCCAAAGCACTCATAATTATTACTAATGCCTTAAATATGTCAAAACAGGAATCCAGGTAAAAAGGCGTAATTTACGCGCGTCCGATAGAGTTTTGGCAGTTGGCGCCGAGCGACCGCTCTGGCTGGCTTCGCGTCGCAGGCGCCGTGTTTTTGTCAACCATTGTCTTTGATATAAATTTTAAATAGGAAATGTCCCTTTTTATGGAGATCTAGTTTACGGCCCTGACAATGAGGACATAAATCTAACGACTTTGTGACTATTCCATCTCGATGATCGATCGATAAAGATTAATTTATATACTTCCGCTGCGTTACGTGTCGAACCTTCGTTATGTTTTGAATGAAAATAGATATGTTACTAATTCTTTGTTTAAATCTTTACAGTTTTTTATTTAGCTCAAACAAAACATGACAATTAAAAAACAGATACAGAATGTGAGTAGATAAAATTACGTTTATTAAAACCGTTTAATAATAATGATACTCGTAGCTATTAAGTGAGATAACTTGAAATGAAAGTTCAGGTAGATATATAATAGAAGTTATAATTAAGCTAAATGTTAATAAGCACAAAGACTCAAATATGCCCTCGCCCATACGAGGCCGGCAATTCCAATCAAAATGCCTTGGAGGAAGCCTTATTAACCACAATAACTCAGAGACTACACCAACTTCACCACATTTGTTTTTATTTTAGTCCCTTTCCAGTCGATCTCTAATGAATACGGTTTATCTTTCAAGTTTATATAAAAAATAAATCGCTTTTAACTGAAGAATCACGCCTTAAAAAAGAAACGCTTATTAAAATTTATTTCTTTCTCTCCTCGCGATGCTGTCGTGTACCCGAGCTCGAATAAAATTAAAAAAGTCAACAATTCTTATTTATTTTAATACAATAAACCGCAATCGTTGAATAAAGATAAATAAAAAGCAATAAAAAATAAAATCGCATTAGCAATAAACAAAATACTTCAGCGGATGTGCGCTGAGCGAAGAGCAAGCACGAAGAAATCCCTGGAGTGTCGTAGGGGATTCAAAATCGGAGAATCATCGAAAAAATCTATGAAAAATGATGAATACACTACAAAACAAACAATAAGTTCGAATACAATGCAGAAACTTAGTCGTGAATCGAATCAAAAATCACATAAAAATGGGCATATCTAGATGTACACTCTGCTCAAAATAGTCAAATTATGACATTGAAAAAAAAACATAACCCTAAATAAAAACGAGAATTTCCAAAGTTTCGTTAATGCAGGTAACGCGAAAAGGTGTAGACTTTATATCGCTGTAATTGGGATAGTTTACAGTGCGCCATAACACAAATTGTTGACTCTTGAAAGTACGCTACTTTTTTCCGGAGGTTAAAGTGTTGCCTTACAGTCATTTTCATCTTACTCTTTTACCTCTGAACAAAAAGAGAGGGGCTATGACTACAAAATGTTGAAGAAGTCTCTACAGCCTCCGAAGCCGAAGCGTCACGAGTGCAACCCTCGGCGTTTTCTTAATTGTGCCGAAATATTTATTTGATTGCGAACTTTGTAGCCGAGCCATGCCACCGAAATGGTCATCGGCATCCATGGCCAGCCGCCACAATGGTCTTCGCCGACGACGCCACCACCGGCGAAAATTATCCTATAAACTCTATCCTTATCCTTACTTATAAACGTTTTGTTCCGTGGAACAATGATAAAATCTCGGCGGGCACTTTTTATGGCAATGATAGTCGGGGACAAATGTCGAGTGTTTCAAAAGATTTAAATTAAGTTTATTAGTTTTGAGAGATACAAAAACAATATGGAGTCTTTCTTATCTAGTTTATCTGCTCTAGTTTATAATAATATTTTAACAAAAATTACATTAATATCTCAAAACAGGTATCCAACCGGTTAAGTCAAGGCGAACGAAATGTCGAAATTTACAAAATAACACATATTCGAATCGTAAATTTATCGGTAGAATATCAAGATAGAATATCATCGAAGCCATTACGTACATTATGCATGCATTAGAACAGAAAATCAGGATAATACAACTGAATGAGCACGCAGACAAGACATTCCTTAAATCAAATGCATGCAAAGACAAGTCTCTGTCAATTGACTGCCGTATCTACGATCTAAGTGGGCCAGTGAATCGAGAAACCGTAGGTAGAAGCAAGCTGTAAATAGAAATCAAAGGAACTATGAAAAGATTTGCAACTTCACTAAGTCCTAACTATACACAATACAATCGTACAGCAGTAGCAAACGCTCTTTTCAGTACTTTACTAAAATTGCTTTAAACAAGCCTGTATTCACTGACAGCTAGGCCGTCAATATATTTAGAAACAATACCTCAACTTGTTTATACTGATTTATATTATACTAGCTTTTGCCCGCGGTTTCACCCGCGTTGAATTAGTTTTTGTGTACTCCTATAAAATCAGTCAATATTATTCGGACTGTTACCTACAGTAAACACAGCTGCCTCTGTTTCCCATTTTGTGTATCTCTTTTATAGTTTTTCCATGGGAACAAAAAGAAAAAGTAGTTTTTGTCCTATTCAAAGTCTAGAACTACATTTATGCAAAATTTCAGCCTATAATCGGTTTCGTAAGCATAGCGTGACACATCACTTTTCTATATGAATTTGAAAGCTCATTTTCATCCCATGAGAACTGATTTATGGGATAAAAAGTAGCCTATGTCCTATTCCAGGTCTAGAACTACATTAATAAATTTCAGCCCAATCGGTTCAGTAGTTACGGCGTGAAAGAGTAACAAACATCCATACATCCATCCATCCATCCATAAATCCAAACTTTCGCATTTATAATATGAGTTGGATAGTGGTATGGGATGGGATGATACGGAGCAGTTGATTTTTTTGTTTTTGTGAATATCATAGAAACGTTTTTATTTTGATGTCCCTGAACCACAAAATAAACCTAAACAAACTTCACCCTAACATTATTGTATCAAAAGCAAACATCTTTTGAAACTCAAAGCACGACGTGTACTAATTCAGGGCATACTTCTGAGCCTAGCTCGTACTGCAACAATTGCGATTAGAGCCTCTGATAACGACGACGTCTACCATCGCAGCCTGTCCGCGCTGTTCCCATGATTTGCGATGCCATTCTAATCGTTATAATTACAGCCTATCCATCAAACCAGACATATGATAAACATACCCGAGGATCTCACCAAGAAATAGCTGATATCAATCTTCGAGTGAGATCTGTACGGTTTGAGATATAGCAGAGATCATCTTTTGCGTGGATATATTTATGAATATAGCTCTGATCTCTTTGATGTGAGCTAAATGTCGTGTTGAAGAGAATCTCTATAATTTTTATAGAGCCAAAACTTTAGTAAATCAATGGCCCGAACAAAACTAACTAATTATGGCAGGGCGTCGTAAAACAGTGCATATTGACGGAATATAGAGGCCGCACAGTGCTTAATGACATTAATCACATTGATTTATTGTGGTTCCGAGTTATTACAGGCCGGGGCACGTGTGTGTGAGTGTGTGCGGACTGGCAGGCAGTAATAGAGCGCGTGTGTGTGCATGTGTGGATGTAATACGCGAATATATAGGATGGTCGCTCACCTGTAATTATGTTACGTTCAAAACTACTGATAGGCTATATGAAATTATAAATAACATGGCATTGTGTGAAAACTTTTAACCAATATTGAATTAATATATCACATAACAAAATTTCTGCATTTTTATCATTTTTAGCATTCTTAATTTGTAATAACATCGATATACGTACCTATATATACAACTGTAAGTAATGCAATTTGTAAAAATGTTTAAAAATAAGTTTTACAAAACACTTCTTAATTCAAAGTCTAATAACCATCAAAAAACCAGCGTTGCCCATAATTTTACTAAAACTCTCATCAAAAGAACAACATGGAGAGGAAAAGGGCGTGAAGTTGCCAACAAAATATAAAATTGACAAAATATCAAATTTGAGAATAATAAAGTTATTTTATCTTCAGTCGGTACTTTTGCACGGATATTTCGCAGATTTCTTACAAACATTAAACACATACTCTTAAAATTAGACAATGCTTCATCGAACTAATTCAGTCATGTTTTAAAATTCGTTAACTCCCAAACATATGCAAATTCCTTCAGTTATCAATGTAGAGCACCCTATCTTCAGCTATATAACGCACACCGCTACACAAGACTGACGTGTATGTGTGAGTGCGGCATTAGGCAACAATTTACGCTGTTTGCGGCGTGTTAATATTGATTGGCTCGCTTTATTCGCGCGGATCTATCCACGAAACTAGAGTGGCCGTCATATGTTCCACAATATTTTTTTGTAAATCAATCATGTAAAAAAATGTCTTTTTAAAAGAAGTGAAGTTATTTTATACACATTCTTTAGTATATTCTATTCTAAGGACTCAGGAAACACTTATGTATTTTTTTATGGTAAAAATAAAACTAACAAATTCATAAGAAAATTGACCTCGTTTAAGAAGGTTGCTACTAGTAAACCTACATAAAATATGCGGATAATGGCGCCAACCGTTTTCCTAGTACCGAAATTATCAAAATGACAGTCACAGACGTGTCCGTCACGATGGACACGTCCAGTCGGAACCCTCAACGGAATATAAATCACGACATTACAATTTCATAATGTGCGCCCGTCAACATAAATAATACGCAAAATTTATGTTACGCGTTCTCACCGAACGGACAAACACTGAATACTTAATAGCTGATCATTAATATAGTATTTACTAGTATAGTATCATATTGTGGTGTGGTAGCCAACGCTACCTACATTCATTTACACAGTTGCCTATAAATTCAATTAAGCCGTTTCAATATCAAAGTTATGAACTCAAATGCAAATTCGAGAGCTTATTTTGCATAAATAAATGAAACTTGTTTCAGAGCCGCCTTGAATATCATTTTATTTATGGACTCAATGGTTTTGCATTAGCGCCTGCTTAGATTAAAGTGTTTATTTAACCGACATTTTCATTTCGCCTGGTTTTGTATTAGATAGAGCCTTTATTTAATATACTTACGTAATAAAAGTCAGAAATATTAATACCAATTCAAACTAACAAACGTATTAGCAATAATAAGGGTGGATGTACAGTGCGCGCACACGTCGACGATTAGGGCTCCGTCCATCACCATTAGTGATATATCGCGGCTACAATTAGCCTCCTCCGAGGCGATAATAAATGATATTGAACTATTTGATATCTGACAAATGGTCTAAAATGAGTGACTCTAGCCAAGTCTGGAGATTGATTAAAGGTTATAATAATTTGTGAAAAAGTATTGAATAGTTGTGTTATGTAGTAATTTTTTTGTCGCAATTATAAAGAGTTAACGAAATAAGAACTAGGTATTTAAAAATAAAAATGAAAATAATTTTCTGTATTTGGAATTTAGGTGTAGGTAGAGTTTTCATTTTTGTAACGAAATCTTAAAAACCAACTCTCAGTTAAAAATAATGTAACTTTTTGTAAAAACCCTTTGTTTATTATAAAAAAAAACAAAAATAGAATCATCCCATGCGAAGTGATTAAATAATGAAAATGAATTTAGATCTTAAACCATGTCCATTTAAATTCCAACAATTGTATCATTAAAAAATAAGTTTATGTGAAAATATTTTTTGAATGAGAACAATATTTTTATCTAGTTACTTTCTGTGATTTCCTTCTACTTCTTAACAAAAGATCCTTTACATGTAAAATCTGAGGTATAACTAAATTTCATTAAAACAGTATATAGGTACTTGCTAAGTTATAAAAATCAGCAAAAACCTGACCCAAAATCACCTGAAAAGAGAATACAAACCTGTCTTACAATGTAGCACATTGAAATGAATGTTGATAAATATACAGTCTGAGGAGCGGAAGTGCGGAAGTCGCGGGCGGAAGTGGAGTCATCCATCATCCGCCCACCCCGGAGTAAAAACGCTCGTTAGTGTACGCCGGCCCTAACGTTACCTTGCTCTCTATTAATGTTCCACTCAAGTGCCGCTATTACTGCTGTCATTTATTATATTCATTTTAGCAAATTGGCTAATCCCGCGCGCTCTGTAATTAACTGAGTTATTCGCTCTTCGGGATGCCTCTACATTTCTTGTTAAACTCAAAGAAAAACGGATGCTATATCACGAAGCCATATAACAAAACTACCTGAAATCCTTTGGGCCTTTTCAGCCAGGCATAAAGTGTTGCTGAGATTGAAGACTTGCACGCGAGGGTGACAACTAGCGACAAATCCTTTGGGGCAACGCAAAAACCGCTTAGAAAAGTATGCGGTGGAAATGCGGCGCCCACCCCGCTCGTCTCGCCCGCCCCAGCGCCACCCTCCCGCGCGTATGAAAATTTTTATGAAACCGCCGCCGCCTGCGCGCGATAAGGCGGATGATACCGGCTTAACGCCACGCCACCCGCCTTCGCTATCTGCACGACAACAAAATGCCTTTTCAGCTTTTCGTATAGCACTAAATATGCATTCTAGCTGTGGATTGTATGAATTAAAATAACGAATACTTTGTCAAGGAGATAACATTTAATTTTGGGGGCTTTCGATATGTCAATAATAATTTTGGCTTTCGCAATGTTGAGATTTTTCTGGTACAAGAAATGCAAATAAAGCAAAATATGTCCACCGCGTGGAAGGGAGACGGTAGAGTGGAATTTCGTATACGAGACAAAGATAAGCTTAACCAGCACGGAATTATGAGCGTTTAACTGTTTCTAGCTGTAGAATCTGGCACGGGCGCTTCGCCGGCTCGCCAGCACGCGTTATTTACGAGGGGGTGGCATTGCGCGCCGCCGCCGCCACCGCCACCCGCTGCACCCGAGATAGTGCCTCCCCCGGAAGAGCGACGCCGCCGCCACTGTCTAGCACTGAAAATGATCTTCAGCGCTGCTAGACAACGGAACAACGCACACCTTCCAACCCCTACAGAAGGTCCGGTCTCCTCTAGCACTGCAACACCGCTACAACCTCTACTTTGCTTGCAGACCACCACCACGTAGTTCGCACTCTGCACAGATTTGAACCGTATCACAATACAATAAAACACAACCCTGCCACGGTTTCTGTGTACGCGGATGTTACGTTGTAGTGAAGATGTCTGCATTCCTAGTTTATGATGGCATAAAGCTATGGTAGCGAATGTATGGTGTTATATTAATGTAGCCATGCCGACTGTACCGGCAACTAGCCGAGTTTATTTGTACTTGGTTGCTTTCTTCACTGAAAATAACGAAATTATTCAACATTCCACAAAGAAAGCATCATAAATGTTTTTAGTAGCAAAAGCTAACAATGATGAGAAGGGTCACGAGCTTTTGTCATTTAAGTGAAAATATACGACACAGAGAGAAGAGAAAAATGCGAAAAAAGTGTCTCGCGCATTATGTCGCGCGGCAAACCATTACTTTTAATATAAATAAAATAACAAAATATGAGAGTCCGACGGGTAAGTGCCCCCACACTTTTATATTTCACGACCGTAGCGACCGCTCGGCCACTAGCCAAGATTTATTTTTTAAGTTCGCATTCTCCTACAAAGCCTTTTGTTTGTATACTTAACAGCTTTAGTACGAAATGAATGAAATACTATGTCGTTATGGCTTACAGTCGCATATTTTATGAGGGAGCTCAACTTTCTTGCTGAATCAAATTAGGAAAATGTTTTAGACTTTTTAAAGAAAGTACTCGTATGTAGGTAGACTTGTTTGTATACCATTGTTTACAAGTACATTAAACATTGAAAAAAAGGATTTGACCAAGACGTTGACTAAGTTCAGAGTTCTCTGTGATTTACTCTCGAACAAACCTCCGAGTGTGAAAAGGAGTAGCAATAAATAAATATTGTAAAAAAAATGGCCAGGTGGGAGTCGAACTCGTGTATCGAGAGTTTCGTTTTAATAACATTTATCGATGTATTTTATAGGTACCTACAGCTATCTATTTTTGAAAGCTTACTAATTTCTATAGTTTTTAGGGTTCCGTACCCAAAGGGTAACCAACGGGACCCTATTACTAAGACTCCGCTGTCCGTCCGTCTGTCTGTCCGTCTGTCACCAGGCTGTATCTCATGAACCGTGATAGTTAGACAGTTGAAATTTTCACAGATGATGTATTTCTGTTGCCGCTATAACAACAAATACTAAAAAACAGAATAAAATAAATATTAAAGGGGGCTCCCATACAACAAACGTGATTTTTTGCCGTTTTTATAGATCATCCATCCATTCATCCATCAGCCCGTGTTCGTCCACTGCTGGACATAGGCCTTTCCCAAATTTCGCCACTCATGTCGGTCCTCCGTCCTCCTCATCCAGCCGCCCCCCGCAACGTCCTTCAGGTCGTCGGTCCAGCGGGCACGAGGTCGTCCTACACTACGCTTTGCTGTACGTGGTCTCCATTCTAAAGCCTTTCGGCCCCAACGGCCATCATGTGCCACTGCCACTTCAACTTACTGATTCTGCAGGCTATGTCGGTTACTTTAGATCTCCGACGGATCTCCTCATTTCGGATTCTATCCATCAGAGATACACCAAGCATAGCCCGCTCCATAGCTCGCTGAGCGACCTTAAACCGGTGGATCAGAACCTTTGTAAGAGACCACGTCTCAGCGCCATACGTCATCACAGGAAGGACGCACTGGTTGAACACCTTAGCCTTTTTTATAGATAATGGTACGGAACTCTTCGTGCGCGAGTTCGACTCGCACTTGGCCTGTTATTAATATTCCTGTAAAATTAACCCCATTTTCCATTAGCGTATTTTTTTGTATTTCGAGAATACTCACAGTCGATGCAATTTAACATTCGATAAGTACGCACGTACGAGTGAGTAGGTGTGTACTCTAACATTTACATTAATACTTTAATGACAGCGCTCTACAAGAGATATCTTAACCTGTCATCGTATTTGACGAGAAAAGTGGACGTTGTAAAATCGCAGTGCCTGCGCAAGTTTTTATGGATTTTTTCTGCATTATTAACATGTCCTCTCAGCGCAGGCTAACTGGATATAATAAACACTTGACACGCATGTTGGTGCACTCGTTAGAGATCCGTAGGCAAAAGAACCTCTACCATGCTAGAGGGTGAGCTTTATACGAATTTATTTAGTTTTCAGGATACGGAACCTTCTTTTCTGATATCCAATTTTTTACTAAAGTATGAATTATTTTTATGTTAGGGTAACTTTTAAATTACACCCATTATGATAATAACGCTTTTTAAATTTGTTAATACCTTCTTTGCAAACAGCCCGATTTTTTGGTATGAATTATTTTGATATGTTATGGTAACTTGTAAATTACACCCATTATTCCCCGTTATGGTTGTATGTATGTAACCTTCCACAATACAATGTTGCTAGTCTTCCTTCGGGCATTGAAGGTATTTATAAGTTTTACGTCTTTTTTTGTTTTTAAAATCCAATGCCCTAAACATAGTATATTAACACGGTAAAAGATTAAAACGTAGCCACTTATATTTAATTCGCCCTTTAAAAATTGGCATTTCTGCAATTTAAATCTACCTATATATTATACTTGTAAGTACATATGTATAGGGTGACTTTAACTTATACATCCAAACTCATACTGGAGGCTTGGCAAGTGATCAGTAACACAACACGGATCGATAACACATTTTGCTAATTTTCCAAAATAAAATCATGACTTCCCATAGTAATTGACTCGGGGCTAGACTTGCGTTTGTAAGGAACACGAAAAGAATAATTAACAAATTTCCCAAGAAGATGGTGCACTCGTTAGAGATCCGAAGGCGAAAGAACCTACCATTCTAGCGGACGAGCTTTATACAAATTTATTTAGTTTTTAGGATACGGAACCTTCTTTTCTGATATCCGATTTTTTTACTTAAGTATGAATTATTTTTATGTTATGGTAACTTTTAAATTACACCCATTATGATAATACCGCTTTTAAAATTGTTAATACCTTCTTTGCAAATAGCCCGGTTTTTGGTATGAATTATTTTGATATTTTATGGTAACTTGTAAATTACACCCATTATTCCCCGTTATTGTTGTATGTATGTAACCTTCTACAATACAATGTTGCAAGCCTTCCTTCGAGCATACTAATTTTTCGTCCTTTTTCATTTTTTAAATCCAATGCCATATACATGAGTATATTGTATTAACACGGTAAAAGATTTAAACGTAGCCACTAATATTTTATTTGCCGTTTAAAAATTGGCATTTCTGCAATTATTAGTACATTACTGCAAAGACCAGGAATTAAGCAATCCTGGACGAGTAAGTTAAAATACTTACTTTTATATAGGAGGCCAGGATTGCTAATTAATGGTCGAAACAAATATAGTGCTTTTCTCAAAAATAAAATGAGATATTTTCATGTTTTTCATGGTAATGAGTTATATGAAATAAAATAAACTTACTAGGTAATATTAAAAGTTACTTGCACATATTTGGGCAATTAGTCATGTTTATTGTTATTGATTTCTTCAGCAAAGCGCTAGTGGAGTACAATCTATATTAGAGCCCTCTTCTGAACTCATTTTGTAATTTATTTGCACAAAACACTTTCAACTAAAATATAAAGCAACATAAATTCTCGCTTTTACGCAACTATTTTTTATTATTGCCAGCTGGGCAAAGGTATTTACCGTCGTGCAGCCTTTTTCGTGGACAACGCCATCTAGAGGAACGCTATGAACTAAGTAAAGAAAACAACGAGAAAAACGCTCATTGAGGTTAAATTTTAAGTATTCAATGGTTTTAATATACCTATGAAATCAATATAAATTATATATTTTTCTTATTATTATTGCAATTATAAAATATAGCAAAATTTCTACATTTTAAAATATGAAATTGTAATTCATTTTCTGTTTCTTTGTAAATTGGCCGCTTAAAACCTTATGATCGCCAAACTCCTTGGTCTCCTAAAAACATAGACACGGGTGGTTTTAAAAAGAAAACATATGAAATGTACGTACTCTGTGAACATGGTATGGATTTTCATACAGTTACTCACTGGACAGTTATTCAGATTTCCTGGACACTATTAAATAGCTCGCCAGGATGAAGTATTTTCTGATAGGTCTTTACAGTATGTAATGGTAATATTACAATGGATTTTTGAGAAAAATCTATATTATACTTAATAATATTGCGACCGTTCGATACGCGATTGCTTACACTTTCCTTGACCCAATTAAATCGCAATGATAGATCTAAACTACGATCTTAATACCATTTCATTTGAGCTATATTAAGTTTTGGACAATTAAACCTATATGAAAATAAACGTCGTGAAAATGTGATATAAAACGGCCATTATATTAAAAACCCATCCCTCTAATTCTAAAATAATAAACAAAAACACCCTCAAAACCGTGAGTTTTCTAAGCGTTCCGCATGTGAAAAATGAAAGCGTTGGAACAGGACAGATTTCTCTGGATAACCTCGCCTTAACAGGGCGGCTATTGTAGCACATGCGTAAAATTGCGAAAGCAGTTTATGAATGAATTTAAAATGGCTCAAAGATACATAGGTAATCTAGGGGCTGGAGACGATTACGCAAAAGTGATCGACAAAACTGTACCAAAATGTCCCGAACGCAAACCGAGACGCGGGACAGCGTGTAGTGTAGGTGTAGCGTGGCTCAGTGAACGGACCGAGCTTCGAGCAAGGCTTCATGCAAAGCTGCGTGCGCTTCCGCGATGCGTGCTTTGGACTACTCCAATCACTCAGTGTCCATTTTTAATGACTTAATTTTGAAGCAGCATCAACAGCTTCGCGTGTTCTCGAGTGCAGGTACTTAGGCTTGCTTGAGGACTCCGAGGTGCGAATTATAATAATGAACAGTGTCAAATATAAATCTTTGGGCATATTTTAAAAACATATAATTGACATGTTTGTTCAAAGGTGAAGTAATTAACAGCTGGACTATAATTCAGAAGTATTCAATAATTACCTTAATGGGTAAAAGATTTATTTCATATACTTTATTTGACATTTGTTCATGATACAAAGACATAAATTGCAGTCAAACTGAATACAATTTCAACACCCTTCGATCGATCACAAGCCTTCATCGTCCGATATCGCCCATAGCTAAAACATAAACCCGTCCCAACAAAACACAAACATAAACGGAACCTACAGAGTAGCAATAAAACCGCGTGAAAATGGCAATAGCAATTCAGAGGGAGATATTAAAATGCATGGAAATAAATTCGGAGTCGCATCCAGCCGTGCCCGGCTCTGGGGGTGCAGTAAAAATAAACAGCGAGACCATTAGAACTCACTTCCATATTCAAATTTATAAATGTGTCAACCGCCCGCACCGCGCGGCGTGCGTCCGCTTTGCAAATCCGCATCTGCAACCCACACAGACGTTTTTGCGAACGATTTATAGGAGCGCCATAATTTTGATGTCCCATTTAAAATTTCACCCCCGACCTGTCACCTTTAGAAGCAATCTCCGCTGGTGGTGAAGGGGTTAAATTAAAGTCGGTCATGATTCTTTGTGGCTGTTTCACTCGAATGAATTTATTACTGACAATTCTGTGGATATTAAAGTAAAGCATTTATCTCACTTATATAATAACATGCAATAAACCGCTCCTTCGTGCACTACCGGGAGTATTTGATTATCCCCAGTCCACGAGTGAACTCGTAGCAATAGTAAATTACTAGTAGAAATTAAAATAAACATGGACGTCGTTACGTTACCCAGACGAGCACCCCTGACGTGTGCTTTAGCTTAAACAAACAGTCCTTTTCAAAAATTTGTATATTTAAATCTAATGCCTCAGCTATTTTGGAATAACTGCCTCACATTATGGATAAGGTGTCATCATAAACAGGAATTATTTAGTCGACTGAGGTTAAAAACAACAACATTTCGACGGCTGTTTCGACTAATTAATATAGATCGATGTATAAATAGAACGAATGTAGAGCTGAATTTGGATGTAATCGTTGTTACATGCGAAAGGTTCGCTTCGAACAATTTGAATCTCCTTAATGATAATTTGATAAATATGATATTTATTTTTTACCAAACAAGCAGTTTTAGATAAGAGTAGGTAAAAGGTAAGTGTGATAATAACAAGTGTGATGTAGGTGCCATTTTCTGAACTCGGTGGAACCAGTCCTTAGAACTTGGTAGTACATAAACGAGTATTGTAGTTTTATGAGTATAACACTATGTATATGGAGGTGGTGCCATATTGAAATAGTTGTGATAATTTATATGAATTTATTAATGAACTGCACGATTTTCATATGAATGTTTTATTTGTGTTACATCTATGGAAAGGAAACTCTAAATAAAACAGTTAAAAATTCATAAATACATATTTAAATTAAGGACGATAAAATTAAGGACGATGTTAACTTAACTCAAGTTTTGATGATAAGCAGCAAAATTATAAAGTTACTCCTAAATAATAATTTGTGTTCTTGGAAAAATAAAACGTTTGAAAATAATACAATTACAGTAGTTATTCATATGGTACATTACCTTGCTAGTTACACCGCAAAGCTAATACCTAGCAATAAATAGACAAAATAGACTTCCCTATTGGAAACAACTGGACTATTTCGGGAACAATACGATTGTATAAAAGCGGAAAATGGGCTTGTACTCCTGCAGAAATTCTCGATGGTACGCATTCTTCTTAATGCATACCAAGCTATTAATTAGTAAAAACATGGACTAAAAACGCCATAATTTTAACGAATGCCTATTTCGTAACTTAATTTGTAATTAATCATTAAAAGACTGGTTTTAATAAACATGACAATTCAGTGAGACGTGTTTTTAGCACATCACTTTTTACTCCTATTAGTATGAAACTTATGTCAGTGTGGCTAGCACGCGCCAGAGATCTATCCTACTTTCGCTCTCACGAATATCGCGTTTATCAAAGTGTGAGAGGGTGAGTACGATGGAAAGACTCTGTATCGACGGCACGTGCTAGAACACCTTAAGTATGTTGTTTTGCCTACTTCAGCCGAACAAGACGAAATATCTTTTTTATTAATTTTTCCCTTAGTTTAGGGAATCTTTGACATCTGCATAAGACTAAATATTTTTGTAATCTGAGATAGAAACTTATGAAAATTTACCTGCAAAAAACGTTCACGGAAATCCGTTGAAAATTCACGGTCGTAAATGATTCACAACAATAAGTTGCAGAACCAACTAAATTCTATATTTATGCTTTTTTTTCAAATCCTCCATGGCAACACCGGCTTCTAGGTACATTTTTCGAGTCCAGTAAAACCGGTGTCGACTGCCGGCACATGAATATTCAAAATACGACTTACAAACTACAATATGGGCGTGCAATTAATAAATATCATTTATTTTAAAGCCTCATTAAAATGTATGCGAAAGTAATTAAATTGGTGACGTTATTGTCTAGCCACAAATGGGGACTGATATTTTGTCAAACGATACCGTGTAGCGGATTAAATTACTGTAAACTGATCGATAATTGTTATTTTTTAAATTTCAAATATTTTGTCGTTCAAATTTATATTACTATAGGATCTGGAGGAAACCTTACCTAGTCTATATCCAGATAAATTAACATTATATGTATTAAGATTATGTTTTTGTTGCGAAATCCATCGCTTTGGAATACTCTAAATATTATTATATAGAGTGCATTACAAACCAGAAAAGATAAATTAGGAACAAATTAATTTGAAAGAATTCCTCGGGCCAGTATTCGAACCTGCGACCTCTTGTTTCCCAGACAAGCGCGCTACCAATTGCGCCACCGAGGTACTTACCTAGACCGTTGACAATTATGGTGGAAAAATTCAATTATTGGTAGTGCACTTGTCTGGGAAACAAGAGGTCGCACATTCGAAATTCTTGTCTTTACATTTGTTTCTAATTTATCTTTTCTGGTTTGTATTGCACTCTAATAATAATATTAGGTATATGTATTAATTCAACCCCCTAAATTCTCATTATCGGTAAACCAATAGATCGTAGTCCACATCGTGGCTGTGACTCATTTTACTGATTAATTAAGATTATGTTTTTATTGCGAAATCCATCGCTTTGGAATACTCTAAACTTCAAAAACAAACAAAAACGAGTACAATCTATAAAAACGGTAAAATATCTACAGATGTACCTATATATACTCACTTTATATGTATGTATATGGTGACATTGATTTATCCAGCCAAATCCATACTGAAGACTCGTTAAGAAGTCGGTATCAAAGTTCGATGACCCGTTTTGGAAAATTCTTTTAAATTTAAAATTTTTTTTTCTTGCATTTTTGCTTATTTTGCAAATGAAACATTTAAATGAACTTGTGTTTAAACCAGTTTTAAAGTCCTGTTGCATCAAAATGAATTTTCATTCAATAGATTAAAATATTGCCGGTTAAACCAGATTTTAGGATAAACTAGTTTGGCCTAGGCCAAAATGGTTATAGGACATCCCAGAAAAAAATTACCCCGATGATTATGTACCTATGGCGGTCGCTTTACTCAAAGCGGCTCTCTTCTGCGCTAAAGGGTGTCCTGCTGTATAACTTATTTAGAATATTCAGGCTTATATTAATTATTTTTTTTGGTTCGGCTATCTTCTTGTATTATTTTTAAAGCAAGGATACTAAGTATACAAGGATACTAGAACTATAATAACAATACGTAGTAATGTTAATTGGATGTTTAAAAAAATCTTTTAAAATACTTCTTATGATAACAATACACAAAAGCTTCATTACAATCTAAACGAGAAACCATTTTTCAAATTACCAAGCTGCCACTGCGCTTCACGATGACAAGCAAAAGTAACCCAATGATGGAACATCAAAAAAAAAACCTTTATCAATAGTAATAATATTCTACGGAACCCTATAGAACCTCCTGCAGTCACATTAGAATATTTAATTTAAAGTACACAATACGATTGACATGCCTACTACTGTTAGTAATTTGGGTTCCTCAGTCATCCGAGAAACCACAGGAGTTACGTTTAAAATTATTTACAAATAAGTATAGTCCGTTCATTATCCTTACATACAGCTTTATTTATTTTTAAACATTCAAAAAACTTGATCATATTTATTGTCTGCTGAAATGTCTTCTATCTTGAGTAAAAATTACAACTCTATTATATGAATGCAACAATACAAAGCTTTTGAATTTATTTCCTAATCAACATCATAATAAACAAGTCATCTTCATATACTTCAACAACAAAAATACTCTAATCGAAAGAACTCTACATTTCCCGTTTCGTTTCGGACGTGACTAATTTTTCATAACAAGTTTGTGTGACTCGTGAAGTTGTATCAAAAATTAAAATTGGTTTCATCGGATCCAGTTACCGCGTCAGATCGGTGTTTCGTCACACTTCGCCTTAAATGGGCGATGATTCGCGGAAACTCTGTTGGGATTTATTTCAGATATCACTATAAACGGACTTTATCTTTATATACTTTTTTTAACTATTTTTTTACTTTAGGTATTCAATGTTGCATAAACATTGGTGTTATAGAAAATTTATTGTAACTTCGTTATGAAAATATGCCTTTTTTATAACAAAACGTGTCATAACTGGAGCAGTCCTTTGCGGGATATTTGTGTCTGCTAAAGGGCATCTTAATAAAAAAATTGTGCGAAAGTTCGTCACTTTTCAGTACATGAAATTTTGTCCGAAATATAATAATAAGTTTTGTAAATAAACTTGATTTTTTTTTGGGTTATTTACAAACTTTTCTTTATTATTTCTTTTTTAGGCACCTTTTAACCTGGTCTATAACAAGTAGACAAAAAAGTTTGCCCATTCCAATAAGTTTTCCTTTAAGAAAAATAGAGTTATCTTAGCTTACATGTTTTAAAATGTCTAAGTACACATTAGCAGGAAATATACTATCAATATAAAAACCTTTAAAAATGTTTATAGAAGGTTAATGAAATCGGTATTCTTAATTCTAAAAGTATATAGTGAAAAGCTCATGCAATTAAAGTTTTTAAGGAAGATTTTTTTCTTAAGTTGCCTGAATTTTGTGATTCAGCAGCATTGATTCTATCATTATATTGATAAATAAAATTACTAAATAACAAATATTACAGTATCATAATAAATAAATACAATTCATACAGAGCCCTCAAGAAAGTAAAATAATCGAAAAGCTCACGCAATAAAAAGCTTTCAGCAAGCCAAGTGCAAGCTTGTTACAAGTTAGATGTTATGAACACTTGCCTGTATTAATTGTGCATGTGGGAGGCTTCTCCTCGCGTGCCGCCATCTAGCGGGCGACACCGCCCCCCGCCGCCGCCCGGGCGCCCACCGGCGGCCGACCGCATGCTGCTTATGAATATGAGGCGTTATGATTATGAAAATATGCCCCGCCCCGAATATGGAATATGGAGGAGGGGGTTCAAGCGGCGAGTGCGAATGGGCGAAGTTTGATTTATGAGGCGAGCGCGGCCCCGCCCCCCTGTCATAACCGGGTACCTGGTGCGCGCGCGCGCTCGCCGCCGCCCGCCGCCGCCGCCTCGCCTCGCGCTCAGTCGCGCATTTGATGGCGAGTCGTGCGCTCGTTTGTCGCCCCGCTGTCGTCCCGAGTGTAGCCGAGCGTCCGAGCGCTGCCGGCGCGCGCGAGTGAACCCCGTGCACCCTTCACAGGCAGTGCCATGCGCCGGCACTGAACCAGCTGCACCCACCATGCCTCGAGTCAAACCCGCCTGCGTCCGTCGCGTCTCCATCGGTACTTTACTCTTCACCTCATCCATCCATCACAGCACACACCCACAAAACCCGAAGGAACAGTGATAAGGCGAAACATTAACGTGAAACCGTTCGTTCGAAAGCTCTCTTGGTAGAGTTCCGTACGATGATTCAATTTGCGACGATAAAATTCGGCATCCATCAGAAAGTGAGCACTAAATTCCGTTCCCGACGCGGTGAGTAAACAGTGCAGTGCATTTCTACACTACAAACAATAACAGTTGTTTTTGGAACACCAACTATAGGTGACGGTAGGTGTAGTTATAGCGCTACGGTTTAAACTTATTGAGCCTTAAATGTGACACAATGCAGAGCTTTGAATATTTCTGGTTGGATGTACTCGTACCAAAGTATCAAGACCTTAGAGTGTACATATACTCTAAGATCAAGACTATAAAATATGTTTTTGACAAAAATATTTAAAAGTGTAACCTAATGGTTAAAAGTGGTTTAATAATTATTCTAAAACAGTAAAAGATAACTCTGTAAAATTATTAGTATTTTTTTTGTGTTATATTTTCACACGATTGTTTCTTAAAAAAATATTCAAAATCTTCAATATTCAATACAATCTGACATTGTAGTGTAATGATATGGTTATCTTTGCATTCAGGTGCTGTAGTTAAATAATACTTAATTTTTATTCCAAAAATATAAAGCTTTCGTAAAGCTACAGCTAGCTATAAAGAGCTTTTTCACGTACAACAATTATCAGAAAATGTAATACAGAGCACTGAAAAATTTAAACAGGCAATGTAAACGGTATTGTTTTTGTCTTTTAAAATTGCTGATAAAAACGAACATTAAAGTTTGTATTTAACTTTGTAGACGCTAAATTGGATTCTGTCATAGGATAAAATTGGAGCTAAACATCAAATCTAGTATAGAAGTACGAAAATACTACATAGTTACTTTATGGTCACGCGTTGATGTCTTCTCTACTGTGATGTTCTTATGTTTGTTTACAATGACACTTGCAGCGGGATAGCTTGTGAACATAGCTAGCGGACTGCACACTTTGTAGCAAAACCTGAGAGTTCAAAATCATTGTTTACGTAGCCATTACATACTTGTTAAAATCCCTTTAAAATAAAGTGTAATAGTCGAAACCGGTTGGAAAAAATAAGTGAGATGAATGTACTAGCATTTAATTTAAGACCAGAAAGTTCTCCAACAAAATTACATTAACAAATGTGGGTAAATTATTTTAGTTGATAAATAACGAAAATCCGTCCAAACAAACAATTTTTTTGTAACTTACAACCACTTAAAAGTAGATATTATTAAAAAAAGCAATCTTTGTTTGTGGTGTTAACGAGTGACATTTTAGTAGCCTTTATAAATATGAAGCTGTTAAAGACTATAAGCAACTGCTAGGTAAGGACTTTGTTTTGAGTGAAGGAATAATAACCTGAAACCCTTATTGATTACATAAAAATAGGTGTCTCCGTCAGTTAGGTATGATATTAAAAGCTTCTATTGCCTCTGTTATTGCGTTAGGCAGCAGAACAAAAATCAAATTATATATTTCTGCACCACAATATGACTACCATGGACGTGCATCACATGCTCCACAGTCAATTTCATTATAGGTAACTCTTTTATCGTTTAGAAAGTTTACCACTTCGTTATTATTTGAGAACATATTACCTTGTATTGCTTCGTCACATATATGCATGTTAGATATGATAGATATATCCTTTACTTCAATAGATTGTGTTTTTTTAAATGTTGTTGTTGCTCTCTGCTTACAAAAATGACGTCTTGAAATCTGTTTACTATCTTATTTGAGATCTGGTTTAATATCCCATCTCAAGCTCTTTTTAATGCAGTTCATTTAAATATAAAGTCTGCTTACATAAATGGCTCCTAAGACCTGACTGTGCAAGTGTCCAAAAAAGTCTGCTACAATTTTAATATTTTGTTACTTAATTTAAAATCAGACCACGTAACAAGAGGAACTATAAAAGAATTTGACAGGCTGTCAAATTTTATTACACTGACCGCTAGAATAACGAACAGCCTTATCTAAGTGCGACTTTTTACGGCTGCTCTATAAAAAGATTAAGGAGACACTTTATCTACTAACGATTGAAATAACCAATTCATATTCTTATGAAATATATTAGTCTATGTTTGCTCTTGTAATAAATTCAGAAACCTCGTTAATGGACCGGTTTCACTTCGTTAATGAAAGATGGATATGCTTATTGCCTCTATCTTGGACTATGAATAATGGGTGTTTAGAAGTAACTCTAGCGACTTGTTTAGAATTTGCTCTAACTGAATGTGAGCCCATTTAAATAAGTATAACAGAATATCGAATTGAGAACCTCTATAAATTATCTGTGTTCTTTTTTTGTAAAAATGTTTATTTTATGTGTAACCTATGAATGCAGGCGTGTGAAAATATTAGTAATTATTTAAAGAAACTAGGCAAAGGAGAGGAATATAATTTAAATAAAACAGAAGGGAGCAAATAGGTAATGACATCAGCAACCAGAAATAGTTCAATATCTCTTACAGATTACCTGTAAATATAGGTACAGTCAGAAAGTTAAATTTGACAAAATCGCAAAACCCACGGCAAGGAACGGACACAAACATATTTTTGAATGTTTTGGGTTAAGCATTATATTTGGCACGCTTGTTAGTACTATAACACTTTAAGACGTTTTTTTTTATTCCGAGTAAAAGCGGACGGTTGCGTGTGGGGCGGCGGCTGTTAACCGAAATGATATTTTCATCTATCGCTTTGCCCGCAAGCCGGGAGCTCTTGTCAAGGAGCGACACAAACAGACATCGCTAATCCTTCCTCTTAACAAACACAGGTATTAAATGTACCGGCCATTTGGTGGAAATTAGATATTTAATCCCTTGCTGCAACATTCGCACGGATTATACTTGCATTGTGTCGGTCGCGAGCTTTAGCAAAAACTTCTCAAAACAAAACTGATATCTACGGGAAGGATATTTAAATTCTTTTTAACTTTTGAGGGCACATCTATTAAAAAAGAAATAAACCCATAGCCATAACTTTAATATGTATTTTAGTGAAAGCCAGTTATTTATTCATAATTGATAAAAACCATTTATGTGAATGTGCCAATCCGTTACATTACAATAATATGTTGTTTTATATGCGCTCATTTTTTTCATCAGAATATGAAAAGAGTATAAAATTTGAATAATACTTTAGAAACGTGAGAACACCTGATAACTATACATTTTCTGTTTATGATTTCATATCAGCATATTTCGGCAAGAAATCTTTTATAGAAATCCACATAATTACTTGCAACAACTTTTAATTGAAAGCTTTTACATTTTTTACAGCTATACATCTAGACGCAGGACGTAAATTAATGGAAATTGCATATTTTGTAACGGAAAATGCTATTTTTTACAGCTTTATGCGTATCTCAAAGATTCTACAAAAAAAGTTCCTTGTCCAAAGTGTCCCTCTGTCCACAGTTTCGGCCATAATTGATTTTTTTACAGAATATGTGTTGCTATGGCCGCTATCATGAATATTCATGAATCATGGCAAATAACAAAAATAAAAATAAATTTCACCCAAAGGGGTCACAAAACAAAAAATCCTTGAAAAAATTGCATTTTTAAAACGTTATTTCATTTAGCTCTATATTAATAATACCTATTTAAGACGGTAATACATACAAGTTTAAAATTTGGTATGATGACAGTAGGTACATACTCTAACTATAGTAAAACAACAAAAAATGAAAATTAGGATTCCGTACGTGGTGGGTACCGAATTGTTTGTCGGGCGCTACTATTTTATTTTATCAGTTTGATTTTTTGTCGCCTTAATCTTGCTATGATCTCTTTATTGTTGTTATTTACCATGTTTTGAGGGTTCCGTACCCGTATTGTTTTGTGGTACGGAACCCTTTGTACTCAAGTCCGACTAATAAGTCCAATAAGTTGTACTATTAACAATACAGAGCTCCCACTGACTGTACGGAACCCTAAAATTCTTTCCGAAGTTTTGTATTTTTTCCAAACTTATTTCAATTTATATACCACCTACTTCATGAGGCAAATTAAATCAATTTGGAATGTTGAAAATCTACAAATATTTTTTTCACAATTAATTGGATTTTTATTACCGTATTTGGTATTACAATTTATTACATTAATGTATATATATTATTGTAAATAATAAAAATGTCCCATTAATAACCGCCATTATAATAATAATTAACAGGCACGTCAAAGTAGAACTAAAACTTATGTGTGAGGATCTTAGCTTCTTTCTTACTCCTGGATGTCGAATCACTAAAACTTATAGGTAATTTTGTAATTTTGTGTCTTTATTATGTCTTAATTGATTTAGGTAGTCAGAAGCTGGGTTAGCCACTAAACCATTTTTAGGTTTTTGCCCTATTGCGATTCGTTGCTGGTTGAACTGTAATACTAATAAAGTAACAAACAGACCGACTTTTAGATATATAACAAATAATCATATCTATAATATTAGTGACGAAATTTAAGTTATGATAAAAGTGATGATGATTGACGCAGAGATTTTTTATTTTTATTTGTATAATAATTAAAATTTAGGGGTCACCTAACCACACCAAATTTTTGATAGATATTTTTATAGCAGACAGAACATAACAACACCTGCAAGCGACAATGCTATACCAAACAAGATTACATAATAGTAAAGCCTGTCTCTACAAGGGGAAGCAGACTTTAGCAGACCACAAATCTCCATCTTCTACGATACTGAGACACCTTTTTTGCTTATTCCACATTCATCTAGTCACACAATCTCTCTTTTATTTTAACAATATGAACAACTAATGTGTTAACTTGAGGTGGAAGGAACTTCAGAAAATTTTGCTGTTATTACCGAATACAGTAATATAACAAAAAGACAGAACTGTGTAAAAGCGGTAAAATCCTGTTAATAAAGCGTGTAGGTTTATCGACTCTGGATATAAAATGGTATTTTATCTAACCTCATATCGTAAAATCCTCATTACGAACTCAAAACTACTGGTATAATTAAAAATATTTTTCATGAACGTGTGTAAAAAAATTAAATTATAGTATAGGTCTCCGAACAACATAATGCTTTAAAAAAACTTTTTCTAAGATTACAGTACATGTGATACTAACGAGGAAGGCAAAGGGAACTTAGCCCATACAGCCATGTCTGAGGTTTAATATCCAATACCAATGAGGTTTTTATATAATGTTCTCCAATACGTAGAAAACAACAACGAGGTTACAGTCAACATTATTTTCGGCCAGGTATTGTCTATGGCTTATAGCGCGTTGGACGGACTCAGTCTCTCAATGAATGAACTGAACTGTTTGTTGCGTCATAGTTTTCAAGGAGATTAATTAATTAAATAAATGATGATTTACATGAAAAATAAGAAAAAATTACGCTAGATTCTTTTTTTTTTCCTGTAAGCTTAGGTAAGGATCTTTGATAAGCCTAATTGTCAGTAATTCTGTGGGAGCATCGAGCCTGCATGACAGAGATGCCTTTGCCTAGCAAAAGAAGAAATATTAATCGCTGAATGGTTATTATGGAAGCGGTGTTTAAAAAAAATAGAACAATCATAGGGCAGAATCATGGTGTTATAATTATAATATACATTATAAACATCGGATAAACAATATGGTTACTTATACAACCTCTTTTGATGTTGTAATTGGCCTATTGTTTCCATTGGAGTAGATAAAATATATTAATAAATTATAAAAAATTGAATAATAATACACAGACGTATAATATAGTAGCAGACCTATCATTAATATAAACGAATAGAGTCGACGCGTGGCAATTTTAGCTCAGTAAACTACGGGCTCTTTTAAATATAAATATTGCTTGTTTCCAAACAAAATATATACTAGATATTAGTTTAGGAATTAACAAATATGTTCCAAGCATAAGCCAGTCAAAACAATCCATTTTTATACGTTTCTTCGTACCATGAAACCTAAATGTAGCTTATTGTTTGTATGGAAACTTGCCACGCTATTTAATCCTAATGTTTGGTCTGCTACTTAGTAATAATTATCTGTCTGTGATAATAATATAAGTCTTTTGGTTACATGTTATTCTTATTCTGCACCAGCATATACAAGTTCCAGTGAACGTATTCTACGTATGGACAGACAGACATAGACAACTTAAAAGTCCACAGTTGTTCAAAGTTCCTGTCAATATTAATAAATTTATGATTAACTACAATCCGTTTATTAACCGACACATTACGCCTCTTTTACACAGGTTGAAAATGAACCCTCTAGCTTTATTGAACTCTATGAATCAGAATCACTAATAGAACACAAAACCGTAAAAAAATATTATTTTCTTTTCTTTTTTTTGTTATCAAATTTTGAACAAATGGTCAACCTACGCGACGCGGCATGTGACTGACAATAGACCGTACATATTCCCGGCGGTAAATAATGCACATAGGCTATGTAACACATAGGTTTTGTAGAGCGTCATCTCTGTCACCGGAGTATGAGTGCTTCTTTGGAGTACGATATCTTTTTAAGAAATTATGGATCATGAGAAAAGTAACAAAACATTTATTTTTTTATTTCGAACATAGAACAGTTTGCTTTGATATAGCTAGAGGGTTAATTTTCAACCACTATATATTTTTCTTATTGCGCTCTTTGTCCCAAATTCCTTGTAAATAAATCAAAGGATAGAGAAGTGTTATTTTGAGAAGTCTAACATCCTTTTTTCAGTTTTATACCTCTCCTGTAATATTTGACAAAGACCTTTTTTACTTTCAAACGATGAACGTTAAAATAAAATAAGTCTTGATATGTGTCTGTGCTTATCCATAACGATGTTATTCGTATTATACTTAGCACTTCACAAACTCAATAAAACACCATAATTCATTTTCCCAGAAAAAAAAATGTATTTCAGTAAGTCCCACACAAACGTAGGTATCGGCCACACATACTTTTCTATTTTAATACAACCCTTACGAAGGGGTAATAAGAACTGCCATGGTGATTGGTATTGACAGTTTGGTTCCGAGTAGTCAGTATAGTTTATTTTTCTTTTTCGTTTAATTTTGTGGCAAAGGCTTTGTAAATTAAGGGCTACTGCTTTGAACTATTTTGAAATGATTCACATGAACCATCCTCATATTTTTACAGACACAATGTCGTCTCAACCCGTTAAACGTGATATTATTATTTTAGTTAAAATTTCTTGCCTAGTCGTGCCCTTAGAGCAGTATATTATTTTCAAAACATAGAAAACCGGAAATCCTTATAGCGCAGCTATTGTAGCTATCTAGCCTATAAGGCTTCAAATTTTGCCGCTGAAAAATCTTAAAATTTATTTTAAATAGCTTTTATTAAGTCCAATTAAATACTGAATTGCAATGAATAAATTTTAGTTTTAACAGCATCAAACCTAAAACTAAAGCCTTTAAAATCAGTGCCGCTTTGATGTGACACGACTTAACTTATCTGACAGAACTAACCTTAGTTAAAGCGTCCTGTTCTTGGCTTTTCGATACAGAAAGAAAAAGACAGAATGCTTAAATTAAGTTTAGTCCTGTCAAATGAGTTAAGTCGTGTTACACTGAATCGACACCAATGTCTCTTTCTTTAATCGCGACACAACACAACTCACGAACGGCTAGACCGATTGAGCTGAAATTTGGCTTGTAGATGGAAAATTTATCATGAAAATGAAAATATTTATTGTTACCATCAATTTGAACAACATTAGGCTATTTAACATAATATTATACAATACAAAAACACAGTACTTTTCAGTGTCATGTTACAACACTAATGAAATGGCTACTGATGCCTAATATAGTAAAAACCGTAATATAGGCATCATAGATTAAAAATACAGAATATCTTCCATAATGTCAGATTTTGTTTGGGATATTCTTCTGATATCTCATATGAAGCGTTTTTTTAACCAAATTGCACTTTCGTTGGCCGAACCAGTTCATTGTGTACGACGTTCGCTTTGTAGACTTTTGTAACAAACAGTTTCATGACTGTCCTATAAAATTTTACAGTATGATGTACACAATTAAAGCTACATTTCGACCCTGCACGAAATGTAGCTTTAATTTTGTATTTTATTATTGTTTATATTATTATTCTTTATTAAATTACTTTAAAATGAAATGTTACAGTTATTCAATAGATATTAGCAGCGTGCATTGAAAGATAGAAAAATCAATAAGAAACAAATTTCAGAAAAAATAAATCTCGAGAGCCGGACACAGATCTTTGAGACAACGACTTATCCAGTTTGTTATTAATTTATCATAAAATCTTCCGAATTTTGTAAATACTAACAATACATATACGTATATGAAGAGAACAAGGCTGGAACGATGAATGTTCAATACAAAAATTATTATTTTTTATTATTGTCTTTGGTAGCATTTCCGGATCTTAATAATTTCGTCTGTTTAGGGCGAAATTCAATCAACCGACCAAATTCATACTGGAGACTCGGTTAGTGATCATGAACTAGTTTCAGTAATCCTTTTGGCCAAATTCGAAAAATATATTTTTTTGCTCCCGTACTGGTTGGACTAGTTTAAGTACAATTCCTAGCCCAGTCAGTAAGGAAGCAAAAAAATATATTTATCGAATTTCACCAAAAGCGTAATTGAACCTTGTTTCTGAGCACTAACCGAGTCTCCAGTATATATTTGGTGGGTTAATTGAGTTTCACCTAGTATATGACAACAACTCCTACGTGATTTAACTTATCTTAAAATATGACATTCATAGTTGTACATTGCATTATACGGGGAACGCTTCGAGGCTATTACAATATTTCAGATTCCAATTACAATATTTTTATAAATCAGATAATAGGGTATGTTTGCATTTATATATTATCATCATATTAATTTTATGTAGCAATAATTTGATTATTTATTTGTGTTATTTTTATATGAAAATTTTATCAAATTCTTTCGCTTTTCTGTTGCTTTGGAGTTAATTAATTATATTTTTTCTTTAAAATGTGTGAGTAACGGAGTCGTTATCGCGAGCCAGCGAACATTGACTTTGGTTAATATTGTTTTATTCAGTAATAAATGAAAAAAATATATAATATCTACATTCACTTATTGAAACAAAATATCAATAGACATGAAAGGTGTTCATAATAAAAAGCGCATTTTCTTAACTCGGTCTTACAAATGAATTGTGGTTTATTTGTGTACTTTGTGAATAGTTAATATGGTTTAAATTTATCATTATAATAAACGTAGCAGAAACAATAAGAAAAAATATATTAGTAAACGATGCAATTTTTGCCCAAAATACAAGGATTCGCTGAAATGTATGACTGCAATTGAGGCGTTATTTACAAAAAGAACCAACGTCCAAAATAAAAACTTTACAGAATAAATCAAATAAGTCTTTATGGATGTACTGAATGCTATGCAGAATCAATTTTTCTACCTTGAATAACTCTGGACAGGAACCGTTTTTGTAAAAACCAACTTCATAATTCGAAAGATCTCCTTTCAGAGTATTGGCTGCAATTAAAATGTTAAAACTTGCAAAATTGGACATTGGTTGTTTTTGTAAAAAACGCCTCAATTTTACAAATTCGTTCAGTCATTTGTAGCGTGTTCATAATGAAAGTCTAAATAAAGACAATCAGAAAGACAAAATTAAGGTAGGTAAGTATGTACAAAGGTTAAGTGTCAGCGCACTTTTCTAATCATTGTCACTTCATCACCATTTTGACCGCAAATCCAACAGCACAGGAGAAGAAACACTTGCCCTAAGTTCCTGTTTTACCCGAAACTAGCCTTTGCCCGGGGCTCCGCCCGCGTTTATTCAATCTCTGCCCCGTTTTCTGCTTGAGCGTTACTTTATGAACATCTCTTATAGCCTATATGTTGACAGGATCACTAGGATAATAATAAAAAAACGCATCCAAATCCGTTGAGTTGTTCTCGAGTTAAAACGGAACATACATATTTACATGCACATAGACAGGCAAAAATTCTAAAAATATCTAGTTGTTTTGGCATCAGTACAATATCTAGTAATTAAACATTTCATTGAAAATTATGAAATGTTATTCTTTTTATTTTAGACTTTTTACTACTTTATTATTAGTCTAAAGAAAGTCAATGCTCTGCCATCTTCATCAAGTGTGCACTAAGGATAACTTCCGACGAAATATAGCTAAATTAGCTAACATTGAAAATGTATCAAAATTTCTCAAGATAAAAGTTTTTAATTAAACTATTTAAATTAAACGATTTCACGTTTGAGATTATAAGTTCAGTGCTGTAATTGGCTGATTTGTCGTTAAGTATAAATTAACAAAAGCTCAGCGAGATTTTGTTAATTTATAAACTTAGATACCTACTTAATGAAATATTTTGTAGGTACTTTATGAACATATTTAAGCTTCATTTAATAAAAAAATAAAGTCACCTAAATTCAACACAAATATAACAGCAAAACCTTTACCATCTCAAATTCAATAAGCTTTGCCTTTACAGGGAAGCTTTTACAGAACACTCGTAGCGACATCTGTTGCTGAATAGCTGAAAACTCGCAGAACCACTGACTTTTTACACAAACTTTAGATAAAGCCCACGCTAGTTTTTTCAACAAAATTTTTCGTCTTCTTTTAGTAAACCAGACGGTTAATAGGGTCAATTTGTATGAGAGGAAGTGAAAAAAAGTTGGGAATTTCACTTAGCCCCAATAGAAAAAGTAATTATATAGACCGTACTACCTATTTTTTGAGTTTCGCTAACTATAGTATAATTTCTTGAATTAAGTAATTTTTTTGGAAAGTACAGAGACAGAGACAGACCTTTTTTTAAACTTGACTGATACTAGACATAAATTTAATATTCACTAGGTGTGTGTTTATTCCCAAAATTATATATTTAATCAGTAAAATTGATCCAAAGATGTATTGTTATAGCGAGAATGAGACTGAGGAAGGTTAGACAAATAACCGTAAGTACTACCAAGTACTACTAGCCCTTTACCAGCTTTTTTTATGTTTTTAAAATATGAAAAGTTATTTTTGCTTGACAAAGACTGGATATAGTAAGACTGGATATGTAAGACTAGATATGAATACTTATAGTAATCATTTCTTCTATGTACAATCATAAGAAATGATCGTGTGAATAAACTTACTAGTTTATTTGTTTTTACAGTGATTCATACCCTTAGAGTAACATTACTTTAAGTTCATACCACATTGAATTTTTTTTGTGTTTTTGTCTCAAGAGTATTGTATTTATTATTATTTCTGTAAAGGCCTACGTTAAGGGCCTAAGGAGTCATGTTAAATTTAATAGGATAAAGCATATTATCGTGAAAACTTATTTGCCTTTAATATGTATATTTATAAATGTATAAAAAAACACTATATTATCTGACCAGACCGATATATTTTGACATTAGTGGAATAATAAGAATAATAAGTAATAAAACAAAATTTAAATTTAAGTTCAACAATTTTTAAAAACTTTCTAGTATAAAATATCGAAACTATTAAAATTGCAATTTACAGTCGTGTACAAAGAAACAAAATCAAGGAGATTGCCACGTCGTTAGGGCCAAGGTTAGGGAAAAATCAATATGGCGGGCGCAACGTCCCTTTTTACACAACTATTCAGATTACGGGTTAAAAAGAGTGGGAGAAAGTGCTTTTTTTAGATTCCTAATAAAACGTTTTATTCGTAAACCGATCCTCTGAATTTGTTACATTTAGGTGTCCTGAGTGGTTTATAAAAATACAAACAACTAAAAATAGATTTAAAGGGATGTTCTGTTCCTTCGTTTGTTTCGGAGAACTTTGTCAAATAAACACATAAATCTGTAAAAAGGCCGTCAACTGTTAACGTTGTGAAAGGGTTATCATTATTTTGAAAAGGTTAATATTTAGTTTCCGCGACATCAACTAACGATGTTTCTTAGGCCTATGCGAAAGATAGTTTCTTACTTACCTTTTCGTAATGTTTTGCCTGCATGTCCAAAATACATTTCATAAAAATTATTTTCATCGTTTTAAATATGATTAAAACACGAATAGTTTAAAGTTTACATGCAACATAGCATAAAAAATATTCTTACATCCGAGTTATCATAATTTTATGAAAATGGAAATACATTGTGTTTTAATTTATTGTAACTTAATCATGTCACTTCGGGTTTACATATGTATGACGTATTGATTGAGTAATGAGTAATTACGAGCTTTATACTATTCGTACAAGAACATGATTACTTCATTTTTTCCATGCGTTTTCAAACACACAAAGTAGTAATACGAATAATGTAAACAATTAACCTATACTTTCTTTGTCGTAGGCGAAAGTTCGGGGTCGTGTTCGGAAGAAGACATCAGCAATGCCATATCAGAAGATACCAGACACCGCGCCGAGGCGCACATGTGTCCTCGATGCCAGGAGCAATTCGAGAACATTCACGAATTTATTCACCACAAAAGACTATGTGATGAAAAAGCTCTCCAAATGGGAGAGGAGAGAATGCACTCCGATCCGGAAGAAATGGTCGTCTCAGGAGACGAGGAGATGGATGAACCTAACAAAAGATTAGAGCAAGTTCGAAGGCATCGACAAGATGCCGAAAATAATAATAGCCTCGAAGATGGCGAGGCAGAAGTGCCTGAAGCCGATGTACCACCGGTTGGACTTCCTTTCCCCGTCGCGAGCCATGTGACCCTGGAAGCTCTACAAAATACCAAAGTAGCCGTAGCTCAATTCGCCGCAACTGCAATGGCCAACAACGCAGACAACGAAGCAGCTTTACATGAACTTGCCGTACTACAAAGTACATTATTCACGCTACAGCACCAACAAGTATTCCAATTGCAACTGATAAGACAGTTACAAAATCAGTTATCACTTACAAGAAGAAAAGATGACGAAGGAAGCCCTCCGCCAAGCGAACAGGAGACAAGCATGCCAGGGCCACCCGCTCGCTCGCCGTCACCGCCTCGCCCGCCACGGGAGCCAACTCCTGCCACTCCTACTCCCCCCGCTAGCCAAAACTTGCCTTCGAGCCATGGGCATCACACTCCTAAAACGGAACCGCTTTCCGTCCCCAAAATTCCTACTTCAACGCCACCTAGTATGTCCCACCCACCTTACAGTTCCATATCGTCATCGTTAGCATCAACGATCATCACGAATAATGATCCACCGCCGTCCCTTAACGAACCAAATACTTTAGAAATGCTCCAAAAACGGGCCCAGGAAGTACTAGACAACGCATCGCAAGGATTGCTAGCAAATAATCTCGCTGATGAACTGGCGTTTAGAAAATCTGGAAAAGTATCACCCTACGATGGAAAGAGTGGAGGACGCAATGAGCCATTTTTCAAACACCGTTGCAGATACTGTGGGAAAGTTTTCGGAAGCGACTCAGCTCTACAAATCCACATTCGTTCGCACACAGGTGAACGACCTTTTAAATGTAATGTTTGTGGGTCCCGGTTTACAACCAAAGGAAACCTTAAAGTACACTTCCAAAGACATACTGCAAAGTTCCCGCATGTAAAGATGAATCCTAATCCCATACCAGAGCATTTGGATAAATATCATCCTCCGTTACTAGCACAGCTATCTCCGGGACCAATACCCGGCATGCCACCTCATCCACTACAGTTTCCTCCTGGTGGACCTTCACCATTTCCACCTGGTTTGCCGTTATACAGGCCGCCGCACCATGACCTATTGCCTCCACGTCCACTTGGCGATAAACCTTTACCACCTCATCCGCTTTTCGCAATGAGAGAAGAACAAGACGCCCCAGCCGATCTCAGCAAACCATCCGCGCCAAGTCCTTTACGACCAGCGCCGGATATGTTTAAAAGTGAACCCCATGATGAAGAAAGCCAACGAGATTCTAGTTTCGAAGAAACAGACAGAGTTTCACCAAAACGCGAACCTGAAGAAAATGACGCTCCACACGATACTGAACAAGAGCGATATCCATCGACGTCACCTTACGATGACTGCAGCATGGACTCGAAGTACAGCAACGAAGACCAAATTGGCAGGGAAAGCCCACACGTGAAGCCTGATCCAGACCAACCGGAGAACCTTTCAAGTAAGAACTCATCGATATCTGGATCAATCCCAATAGCAACGGGGCTTCGTACTTATCCTTCATATCCTATGTTTCGTCATTCTCCACCTAGTAGTATATCCTCCGGTAGTTTAACGCCTTTCCAAAATATTTCTCATGGCGTCGTGGAGGCGGAATTAGCTCGAGACCCTTTGTTTTATAATTCACTTTTGCCACGTCCGGGTAGCAATGACAATTCCTGGGAAAGTTTAATAGAAATAAATAGAACATCTGAAACATCGAAACTACAACAGTTAGTAGACAATATCGATAACAAAGTAAGCGATCCAAACGAATGTATAGTGTGTCACAGAGTTCTTTCTTGCAAAAGTGCTTTACAGATGCACTATCGAACACATACTGGTGAAAGGCCCTTTCGATGTAAACTATGCGGCCGTTCCTTTACCACTAAAGGAAACTTAAAGACACATATGGGCGTCCATAGGATAAAACCACCCTCTTTAATGTTACATCAATGTCCAGTATGCCATAAGAAGTTTTCTGATCCCTCTATACTACATCAACATATCCGCCTACACACCGGTGAAGGTGTCAATATTCCCTTTAATCAAGCCCACGGTCCGAACGTCATCGGTTTCCCGACCCTGAACAACGAGCCCCCATCTGACGTCATCGACTTCAACACTCCCTTCCATCCTTTCCGCCCTCCATCCGCTCCCGGCGACCGACGGGCGGACTCCCGCGTGACTGACGACGAGAGCGGCCGGGACGACCGCGAGCCCGCTGACCGGGAGTTCGACGACGAATCAGATCCGAAGGATCGTCGAACTTCGCCGCTCTCCGTCTCCGCCTCGGCGTCCGAGTGCGAAGTTAAAACCTTCACCACAACGGCTTCCCTCCCATCGGCGACAGGTTCGGAGAGCGGGCGGAGCGCGCGAGGCACGCCGCCATCCCCAGCGCTGTCGACGCCGCCGCCGCGGCTGCCGCACCACTCGCCGCTGCCATCGCCGCCCACGCCGCTTGCAGCGCTCGGCGCTCTCGGCGGATCGCCCTTCAGCCCGCTAGGACTAGCTTTCCCTCCCGCAGGTATGCGATAGCGGGATTATTATGCTTTGGTCCGCCCCGGTCGCCTAACTTCCATTTCCTTACTAATCCTGTGTTGGCAGAGTTATAAAGACCGAGCGCTAGAATACGCAATGCAATAAAATATGTGGTTTCAATCAAAGAAGAAGACATTAATCAAATGTGTAATCATGCGTTCCGTCTACCGCTTTTTCTAAAGAGCAAGTGAGAAGTCGTGCATAATAATAGTAGCAATGTGTTGTTTGTTTATGCAGTGCGCGGTAACACGACGTGCAACATCTGCTATAAGACGTTTGCGTGCAACTCTGCACTCGAGATCCACTACCGCAGTCACACGAAGGAACGTCCTTTCAAATGTACCGTCTGCGAGCGAGGCTTTTCCACAAAGGTTCGTTACCTTCCCATCACTTTATATTGAACTAGCTTTTAGACATTTTCCCTCAATAACTTTGAATACCCCCTCCTTCAAAGAATGTGATAAACTTGATTTTCATCCACCCGATAATATTAGTATATCTATGCTATCGATACGTACCTATGTACACTTATTTTTGTAATAAAAGTGTACATTTATTTTTATAGAGGATGTCGAGAAACTTTCATCGTCATTATTTCGTTGGCAGATTCGAACAATCATCAAACCCATTATCAAATTCCGAATATACTTATTTGTTAATCTCAGGTATTAAAAACCTCTTTCACCTCTGATTCACCTCTGTTTATTTTATATTTGCTTGATAAAAATGTTTTCTTTTGTTTTCTTTCTGTAATGTAAATAATTAATAATTTGTTGGCCCGATGATGTGTAATACGAAACCGGTAGCCTAAGTTAGAATAAAAATAAATATATGTGGAATAAAAGTACAAGAATTTGTGTATAATTTATTAAAAACCAATGTTCGTCTCTTGAAATTATGGCGATACATAAATTGGACAATGAGTCAAGTTGGCTTATCCGATTGAGCGGAATTGGCCTGTAGCCAGTTCATATCTTATTGTTACACACAAATAACTACGTTTACGATATTCGCGTTAATCCTTTCCTCGACCCAGACCCGATGTTTTAAATAGACGGTATCATTTGGGTCTATAGGAGACATGATTATGTAAAGTACTTTAAAATCTTGCATCTTCTTCCAAAACATTACGTGGATCGTGGCATTTATTCACCAGCCACCCAGTCAAAAATAACTTGAGACTTTTGAAAGCATCCATAGTCTGACCTCTGCTATATTCCCTGTTTCTCATTGGCTGTAAATAATGAAAAAAAAAAAAGAAATGCGATGTAAAAAAAGCAAGAAAAATATTTTTACAACGTTTACAAAGACGATAGTTTTTATAATCTTATAAAAGTAGGGATGTTGGTGATAAATTTTAACGCAGCCATTTTATTTTTTTACTCGTTCACTTGCAAGAAAAATAACTTATTTTAATCGTTATGTATTAACCATTTAACTCGTGTAAGAAATCGCCATATAAATTAATACCAAAATGGTTATCAACACAAATAAAGTATAGGAAGTATTACGAATAGTATATAGTTGCAAGTTAGCACGACTGGTGTAGGGTACCAAGTTTACACGAATAGTGTAGGGTAGCGAGACTTACAGTTTAAGTTTACCCTGTAGCAGACAGCGCAACTTTGTCTCAAGATGCACAACTTCATGCGCCGATTTCATTTCATCCAAGTTTCAGTGCATTAATTTTGCAGGCAGTAATTAGAAGTTGCGACTCGACGCCTCTAGTTCGCATTAATTTTAGCCGTTGTTCCTCTAGTGCAGTGGTTCTAAACTTGGGGTAGTTACCCCCCTTGGGGTGTGAAATGATTAATCACCCTACCCATTTGACAATTCTGCTAAAGTTAAAGTTATTGGATTACGGGTTTATTAAATATTTTTTTATAAATCTTACAACAATATTTAATTGTGTTTCCTAATTTAAAAATATCTCAATCAATGTGTTACAGTTAAAATTATAATTTAACATTTTAGGTAAGAATTATACATTTAAAAATATATTAAGTAAACAACTCGTAAACTAACGTCGTAAACAATGAACTGGTTCTGTCAATTTGATTAGATGTAACAAGGATGTAACCTTCTTTAAAGTACTGGCGTTCGACCACGTGAATTATCTAAATATTTTCAAAGTGAGTCATCATTTCTATTATTTTTTTCTATACCAAAAACAACGGACCTTTAGTAACGTTAGGTAAAGTTTTGGAGCAAATGTTTCAAAGATTGGCGACCACTGCTCAAGCGCATCCAAGATGCTGCCAAGTACTACCAACTTGAGAGGAGTAATTGGACGTACCAACTTAGCAAACTTGTAGGCTCGTTTGTCCTGATTAAATCAAAACCGCGGGAATGCTTGTCGCACTTGCAATAAGAACTAACGATCCCTTGTATCGTACACGGCCATATTTAATGACATTTGGTTATACTAGAACTGGTATACGAGTATGATTGTCGTTAAGTTGAGGACTCGTAATTCTCGTAGAAAATTCTCGGGCAAGAAAAATATATTGAAGTTGGAAATTGTTCAGCCGCAGTCATTCAAGTATAAATTAATTTCTTTAGTTATTTTTGCACTTTCACAGAGAACTAATACTGTAGCTTTAAAATGTGACTTCTGGGTTTAAGTTTTTTCATCATAGAATATTTTTCTAATTTGAATTTGTTCACTTATTTGACGACGATTCGTCGTGTCTGTACTGTTTGCTTAGTACTTTTTCAATTAACGTTTCTTTCTGCCAGAGAATGGTGAAGCACCCTATAAGAAGAATGCTCTGAAGGTTTCCCTCACAAGTTTCAGTTTGAGACTTTAATCTTAGTTCTAAAATAACAGTCATGAGTGTTGAAATGATGAAGACTCATAATATCATCGAAAGCCTGATCTGTGCCTTTCAAATACACAGGTTTTAAAGTGAGTTAATAATGTGCTCAAGGATGTTTATATTTTGGCCATACTTTAAGGGGAGAAACTAGTATCAGTTTTAAAAACCGTACATGTACTCACACTTGTAGCCTTAGCATGAAGACATCAAGGTTACGTTATAGTTGGGTTCGCGTTAGATTTTGTATGGAATCTGAGTAGTTCAGCTACTGTCCGCTAGAGGCGGTTATCGGATTCCACATGAAATATAACGTGAACGCAACTATAACGAAACCGTGATGTTTTCATACTCTGACTCCTAGAGTCGTAAGCAGGCACTGCAGTTCCCCATCTGCTATGATACTGACCAATTTCGATTCCACCACATACATCAACCAGTAGGTATTATTGTTAAAAATACATTCCGTTATCCCAAATGCTTCTATATTTCACCGGATATTATAACGTAACGAATGCTACTCGTAGCTCGGTCAATCCAAAGCATTTTAATTAAATTCAATAGATTTATAAAGTGGAAAATTTAAAAACTAAATTATTAACGTAATACCCGCTGAGTGCTAAAACTGCAAGGCACGTTAAGTGACGCGAATATTCAAAAATAAACTTACATTGACACCTATTCTCGTGTAGCAAATATTACATTTAGAGCTGCCATAACCTAAAACTTTTCATTGCAAAGTAGGCTTTAACGCAGATGGATAAAAGTTAAAGAGCTTGTATTATTTTAGGTTTTTCAACTCTAAATGATTAACGTAATACCCGCTGAGTGCTAAAACTGCAAGGCACGTTAAGTGACGCGAATATTCAAAAATAAACTTACATTGACACCTATTCTCGTGTAGCAAATATTACATTTAGAGCTGCCATAACCTAAAACTTTTCATTGCAAAGTAGGCTTTAACGCAGATGGATAAAAGTTAAAGAGCTTGTATTATTTTAGGTTTTTCAACTCTAAATGATTAACGTAATACCCGCTGAGTGCTAAAACTGCAAGGCACGTTAAGTGACGCGAATATTCAAAAATAAACTTACATTGACACCTATTCTCGTGTAGCAAATATTACATTTAGAGCTGCCATAACCTAAAACTTTTCATTGCAAAGTAGGCTTTAACGCAGATGGATAAAAGTTAAAGAGCTTGTATTATTTTAGGTTTTTCAACTCTAAATGATTAACGTAATACCCGCTGAGTGCTAAAACTGCAAGGCACGTTAAGTGACGCGAATATTCAAAAATAAACTTACATTGACACCTATTCACGTGTAGCAAATATTACATTTAGAGCTGCCATAACCTAAAACTTTTCATTGCAAAGTAGGCTTTAACGCAGATGGATAAAAGTTAAAGAGCTTGTATTATTTTAGGTTTTTCAACTCTAAATGATTAATGTAATACCCGCTGAGTGCTAAAACTGCAAGGCACGTTAAGTGACGCGAATATTCAAAAATAAACTTACATTGACACCTATTCTCGTGTAGCAAATATTACATTTAGAGCTGCCATAACCTAAAACTTTTCATTGCAAAGTAGGCTTTAACGCAGATGGATAAAAGTTAAAGAGCTTGTATTATTTTAGGTTTTTCAACTCTAAATGATTAACGTAATACCCGCTGAGTGCTAAAACTGCAAGGCACGTTAAGTGACGCGAATATTCAAAAATAAACTTACATTGACACCTATTCTCGTGTAGCAAATATTACATTTAGAGCTGCCATAACCTAAAACTTTTCATTGCAAAGTAGGCTTTAACGCAGATGGATAAAAGTTAAAGAGCTTGTATTATTTTAGGTTTTTCAACTCTAAATTTAAGGTTTACCGCACCAGAATAGGTCACATTGTTACTTTGTAGGATTTTTAAAATGAAAATGTCTAATTTAGCAACTAAATAGACAAAAGATTTATCATTCCGTATCCAAAAAAACTGATACATTAGTTGATGACACAAATAGTATTAACTTAATTAACCTACATAGTTTAACATATAGTTCGTTAAAATAAAACATACCTAAAAATAAATTGGAGCAGCCAATATTTTTAAATATTCAACGCTAGTCTCCTAAGCTAGTAGAGACGCCCATTTTTCATGATTTCAACTCTTACAACGACGTAATAACAACCAGCGTGGGTACGTGGACGTCCAACCGATCATACTTTTGCTACTGAAATAAATTTAAGCAAGATTAAATGAAAAATAATTAATCAGGCTTGTGTTGATCAATATTGCATAGCAAATACGTAAGCAACGATTCGATCAATTTGACAGATAAACTCGATAAATTCTAAACGACAACCCTAATTGCTATCAAATAAGAGCTACATTTTTTTATCGAACTGGACGGCGATTCTCGCAAAATTTTTCACACGCTTTGCTTTTCATATGCCCCTGTTTATAGCGTCATAAATGCCGTGTGATAATAATTCTAATAACTACAACTCCTTAAAAGACACGTAAAGCATGTTATGAATACGAACAAAAGGTTTATATTTTAAAACTTTGATACGTTTCTTCATAAAGAGCTTGTAAAAATCACCCGCTTTCGGCCTTCGCAAATTGTCGCATGTGCGAGAATCGCCGTCCTGATGTCGAGTCGATAGCATGTTCATACTGGGTACTAAGTATTTAGCACGAAAATTTAGTAGATTAAGAAATTCTACATTCAGAAATTTCTTAATTGATTAATAATCCGTTAGGTAGATCCAAGCCACAATCCGAACTGCGATTGTTTTACTTTTTAATAATAATATGCATTATAGGAATAAATAAAAAAATATAAATTACCTACCCGACCACAATCTGAACTGCGATCTATTGTTTTACTATTTAATAAGAGGCAATATAGGAAAAAATAAAAAAATACAAATTACAAACCCTAATGTTTTAGCGATAGTAAAAATTAAGGGGTTATAACAAGTTCTGACTTATATAACATGGTTTCAAATTTTGACGTTATATTTATACTTACTAATAAATATAACAAAATATGTTCAGAATTAGCTTTATCTAGTTGCGAAAACCCTATAACTTTTAGCGTATATTTTGGGATTGCTTTGCCTGTATACAAAATTTAAACATTACCATAAAGTCTTTTTTTTTTAAATATATATATAAAAATTGACAAATGAACTTTAACAAAACAGCACGTGGCGACAACCAAACAATTTATAATGCAAATGTTCCCAGAATATCCATATGAGTTTACTGAATTACGTAAATTCAATAGAACACCTTTCAACTTTAATGACGTTATCATAACATTAGCGAGGTCGTTATTCCGATATTATAATAGCGCACGTGCATAACTTAGAATCGAATAGTTCGTCGATTTGAATCGAATCGAAATATTTTCTTCGACAACCGACGGCCGAAGATCTAGTGTTGTAGTTCGCCTTGAGACAGAACTTGTATACAACCAGCAGTGGACGCATAGGTTCATGTCATCTTATATTCTTTTAGGGACAGAAACCTTAATACCAAAGCTTCGGTGTATGTCTATCCGCAGCATAACTGAAAAAGTGCTACATAAACCGAATGAGCTTAAGGAGCTTGAAGGTTCTCTTATGAAGGTTCATAAGGTTACTTTATAAAGAGGCTGTGTAAATATAATAAGGGTGCTTTTTTCTGTGTATTGCAATATGGGTAGGCAAGACTTAGGTCATATAGTAGGGTTAAAGAACTATTTGGGCTCGTTATTGGTTGGCAATCGATAATCTTTATACGTAGTATTTATTGATTTATCGAGATCTTCCAAAGATTTCCATTCTGAGCGTCCCATTGAGTGAATGATTAATCTGTAAAACTGCTAGAAACCTTTAAATAAATGGTGAAAAGTCAAAGAAACGCTATTTTTTAATACTTAGTTTGGTACCACAAAGTACCACAAGATTCCACAGTATTTCTTCAAATTACAGAGAAACAGATAATTGAAATAAATTACTGGTATGTGTATTTTGACTTATTTTGGGTTTGGTTTTTAGAAAACATGTTAGTACAAATTTTTCTCGATAGAAATTATTATTGAAATGAGGTCTTCCAACACAAGTACAGAACTCAATCATATTTTATTAAACGGGCTTTAACAATATTTAGACGTAACTTTTTGAAAATTTTAGTATATCAAATTTTTTTTTCATATATAACGTGAAATTTAAGTCATTTGACGAACTTGTACTATCGAGCCAACCCTGAAAAAAATATCAGCTGTTCCATAGAAAAGTTAAATACCTACCCGACCCAAATGTATGAAACAGCTGATATTTTTTTCACGATTTCAGGGTTGGCTTCTGAACGAGCACTATCACCAGTTTTCGTTAGCAAAATTACTTAAATTTCACGTTGTATCAAAACGTACTTTTTATTTTTTGCCCTAAATACGCCCCCCCTCGCACTACGCGTTTTTTCGTAGATATAAATAAAATTGACATGGCTTCTAAGTTGGGTGCTCTAGAAAAATACGAAAGTTTGACTATTTCGGTGACGTCTCTATAATATATTTTTGAAATTCGTGTGGTGTCTATGAAGTGCGTTTTACAATTTTTTTAGTAACTTGGATTATTCTGGGAAAGGGTAACTATAATTTCTGAAAAAAAATAGCAGTATCTTCGCAATGCAACTCCACATTTACGCGTAATTAATTACATTTCTTTTTACTTCGACCAATAATCAACCGTTTAGTGTGCGTTAAGCGACGGCCATTGGCCACATACCATATACAGTGTCGAGCAGTGCATTAAGTCGCGACACAAAAATGATAACTCATAAAAATAACGTCACGGAAAACGATCGGAATATTAATTCGTGTCGTAAAATATTTATTACTTATAAATCCTTGAGACTAACCTACGCTCGGCGTCATAAAAAAATTATTTATGTTCGACAAAGTAACATTTTTCGTATTTTTCCAAAAGCTGGCATGATTTTTATTATTATTATAAAATATATTTACGACGGCGCTCTTTTCGAAGGGCCATATTCCGACCTACATACCTTGTAATCTCGTATCATTATCTTTTAATATAATTAACTTGTTTCTGTACCTACATGTGGGTAGATACAAGTTTATATGATTAATGTTCTTTGTGACCCAAAATCCCAAATAAATACCGACAAACAGCAATAAACACGGCGCTTAATAAACTTTTGGTTCTCGGTTGTAACTACCTTATAGTACTTGATAGCATGAATTGTTCGAGTGAAAGTTTTATAAATACATTAAGAGATTTTTAGTTAGGTGTATTGAGAATAATTAACACGAATTAGATGTTAGTGATACACAAGCATTTATAAGAAAAGAGATTGGCTCTACGACTCCACGAAATATAATCATGACTTTTAATTCCGTAGAGAACTTAGTTTAACTAATATGAATATATGTTCTTTTTAAATAATGAAGATTATTTTACAAATGGACGCAATATAATGATGATAAAACAATCGCTCTTTAAACAAAGCATAAAAGTTCCTTTAGTCACAAACTTCAATAAAAACATAATAAAATTGATCACTCCAATGAAACATATTTTACGACTTTTTATGGCATTCGTTTTATTTTTTAGTCATTTACATTCGCAAAAATAAAACACAATATGAGATAAACTTCATATGTAAACATATTTGACGGTTATGTGTTGTGATTGCGGATAGGAAGGAGGTAAGAACCATTACTTTTTGTTTCGTAGCTTTGAAACACAGGTCGAGCTTTCGACGAGATTATGAGTCATCGTAATCTCTCTCCTGCCTCGTCCTATCCGAAACTACTCAAAACTCACTCTAATTTCAATGAAAGTATTGTTAACGGACTTACCCACAGGATTTTTCTTACCTACTTTAGACCAAAAGATGCAAAAAAAAACATAATAAATCATGTCCTAAATGAAAGATTAATTACTTGATTATAATTACTCGACTGACGACGACGTATTTGGGGCCGAAATATATATTTCAATTTAACCAAATCCTATTTTATTTATATAAGTATTCTACTACATACAAAACATACTTATCAAAGCTAATTATATATTTGTAAATGTACTAAGTTAAAAAGATCTGCAAATGAAAAAAATAACTTTCAAATCCTACGAACACTGTTTTTTTAAGTAATTGGCACGAAAACCGGCTTTATGCCGAGGACAAATATAGGCTTCGGTATCAGCGTTTCGGTTTTCTAAGAGAACTGTAAAAAAAACATTTTACAAATAGTGTACTTTGCTCTGTCGACCGGCTTACAGTAGAGTTTTTACCTCTTTTTCTGGATTATATAGAACTTATGATCAAAGCATCTAAAAAACGAAATGAATTATTTTTGCCCGGGACAAATATAATGAAATAAATAATTTTATTTGTTTATCTATTTTATTCTCAAAACTATATTTTGCAAATTACCTTACAGATCCAAACATATTTTATTCCGTACGAATTTTGTAAAAACTAACACTATCAAAATACGGGCTAAGGCTTGTCTCGGCTGGACATTTGAATTTATGACAAATATACGGGACGTCCTTGAAAATACGGGACAGTTAGCAACTCTAGTGTACATTGTATTTTTGTGATTGTAATTTCGTTGTCGACTTTCTTCTTGGCATATCCATATTTATTGTGCTGTAAAATTAGCAACATTTTTTACTACAGAATTAATTATGAATATTTATATTCTTTGTGTGGCGAAAGGAAAAAGTTTTATCTCATGGTTTAAATGCAATTTAGTACTAAAAATCTAAATCAGTTTTTATTCAAGTCGTATGAGATGAAAAAGGAATGAGAAATTAATTATATTGCCTGCTTTAATTAGTTAATGTGCGTTGAGATTACAAACATGGTGGAAAACTTGCAGAGAAACGCCGATTTCCAAACGGCATGCTAGACATACTTACATAAATAATAACCAGTCATTTGATCTAATAACTTCGCAGTAAATCTTTAAATAATTTTGGTAGCTACGACTTCCATATATGGAAGTTGATATCAATTATGGGTAATTAAAATATAAATTACTAGATATCTCATTAAAGCACTTATCTATACCGTTAATGGCGACTGATGTTTAGATATGCTCGACATATTACGCAAACATATTCAATATTAAAACCATTTTATTCATACGAATATGTACTACAAAATATTCCGCAATATAATCCCCGCTATACCAAGACAGGTAGCGCCATCTACCGAAATAGTTTAAAACTATATTCCACCGCTACTTGCCATGAGATGGCAGCACATTGGTAAAAGCTGTGTTCCGATTCTAACTCCAATATTGAGCTTTTTATTACATAGATATTATTACATAGATATTTATTACTTTCTGTCCCTATTTGTGTCGGTTGCTTAAACTCGAGAATACAAAACTTGGACCTGTGACATATGGGTAAAAATCACATAGGGATACCCTAAAAATTACAGCAGATAGGCAGTGACGTTACTAAGAATAAACATGACCTAGGCAAGACAGGCTTAACCGTTCATGAAATAAAAACCGGTGAAATTATACTGTATCAGTTAAGCCTTAAGGTATAATTTTAAGGCTTAGTTGCGAAGTTCTCGACATACCTACTACTTTCCCCTTTGCAGTCGAGTAAATCGAGGAATTATTATCTGCTTTCCCCAATCCTTTCTTGTACATTAGTGTGCATGCGAGGGGTGTGCTTGCGTGTTCTAGTGTGTAACGTGTGTATGTGTTTGTGGTTGCAGAGCAGTGGCGGCGGTTGTCGGTGCGGCAAGCGTCCGCGCATACCTCGCCCCCCGCACGCCACTGCTTTAGACCTGTGGAACGCCTTCGTCTACCCGGTATGAATGAGAGACTGACTGAGTGCTCTATCCCTTATTATTGCTTGTATACAGAGTGTCTGGCAAAAGCCTTTAATTTTGAAATAGTCCTAAAAGTTGGTTTTACCTGACACCCTGTACAGCTGCCAAACCAATAGCTTATTTATGACTAACCGTAAACTTTGCTGCGATTTAAAATATGGACATTTCAATTTACAATATGGCACAGTAAGGATAAATAAAGTGATTAATTTACAAATGTTGAAATACAAATCCAAAATATAAGATTTTAAATCTAGTCCCAATTTGTAAAAACAAAATTAGCAACGTTACCGCTTTTTTTATATATTTAACCGCAACATAGAAACTAACAGAGCCCCTCTCACCAGGGCAACATGAAGCAACACATGCTGACTCACAAGATCCGTGACATGCCACCTACTTTCGACAAGAGCAACGGGCCCCCTAGCGAGGAAAGTACCAGGGACGCAAGCCCTGATAGGAGGTCATCTCCGGATAAAATGGACTTGAAGAGATCACCACCGATACATCCGCCGCCGTCGATCTCGCATCCTTCGCCTATTGACATGCCGCCGCTACCAAAAAGACCTAGTGGTAAGTTTGATGAAATTTTCTTATATAAAAGTGATAAATCGTCCGTTTACGGAAAAAGAAATCGGTACAGCATCCTTCACTGATTAAAAAATAACCTAATGTAAAAATAAATTCTTATACATACACATAAACTATATTGTCACGACCTAAGTCCCGAGGTGGAAGTCAGAGGTGTTGCCAAGTGAGAACTGTGAAATGCAATTCACCGTCCACGTCTTTTTACCGACGTTTATTACGTCCCAAAGGTGATGGGTGGTGAGCCCTATTGCCGTACTTCGGGCACAAATGGACCAACAACTTGACGTGCCTTCCGACGCACGCAGACCGAACACAAATTAATGTGCACCGCGGGGATTCTGGGTTAGCAGGCGAGCGCTGTACTACCCGGCTACAGAAGCGGTCTGCATAATGTCTATATACCTATCCTATATATTACTTGTTTTGCTAGCAAGAGCTTTCGAGTAGTGCAAGTACGTAAGCATCGATTAGATTTTGACAGATAAACTCGATGAATTCTAAACGGCAACACTTATTGCTATGAAGTAACATTTTTATTTATCGAATTATTTTCGAGCCGATAGCATGTTCATACTTGGTACTTTCAGTAACTCATTTTCAAGGAATGTATCTTTTTCATATTAACATATTACATTAAACATAGCCTTAATTTTTAAAATTATAAATTGTAATATATTAAGTATAATATATATACTTATATAATTATTTGCAAAGTCCACGTGTACTTGCAACTTTCTAAGAAGTCGAGGACCCTCATCATACCTATTCTAATATTATTTATAGAATTCAGTTTAACATTATTCATGTTTTAATGTTATATTGTGGCAAAATGTTTTAAACAATTTAGCCCTATAATCAAAACTAGGTGTTGCCTGTTTTTAAATTGTATTTGGTTTACTCATAATACTTTTTAAATGAGATTTCTCTGTCGACAGTTTTTAAAATAAGAAGAGTCTTGGAAAGATATCATTGTCAAAATATTATAATAGTTTGGCTATCAAATTTTGTTTATAGGACAAGAATAGTCTAATCATAATATTATTCACATTTACCACTAATTTTTTCATTATAAATAAACATTTTTACCAAGCAAATTTTATTTGCGCTTTTCAATAAATATTTATTGATAAATTGGAAAAAAATAGACGAGTACATGAGTATATTTCAAACGTAACAATGTGAAGTAAGTTAAAATAAAAACAAAAAAATTATTAAATAAGTAAGCCAAACCAAATTTATTTTGCATTTTAATATATTTAACCATCACGGTTTCGTTATAGTTGCGTCCACGTTAGATTTCGTATGGAATCTGATAACCGCTCCTAGCGGACTGTAGCGGAACTTTTCACCAACATTACCCGCAGAGCTCCCTCATAACTTCAATATGACTTACAAATACATAATTATTTAATCTATTATTATTATTTATTTTTATAGTGCCGAGCGGTCCTACCCACCCACCACCGCCGCAATCTTCAAAGCACCTTTGTGGAGTATGTCGGAAGAACTTCTCCTCATCATCAGCTCTTCAAATCCACATGAGGACTCATACTGGGGACAAGCCCTTCCGATGTGCTGTGTGCCAGAAAGCCTTTACTACTAAAGGGAATCTCAAGGTAGGTACCGATTTAACAATTTTTACTACTTTACGTACTAACTGGTCAAAACGCAAAGATACAATCTCAGTACTAAAGTTGAATTGCTAATCAGATGGAGTAAACTGACAGTAAAAGGTATTGGGAAATGCGCTTTCAACTCCTATGGTGTATGAGGAGCCATTTCACATCATCGCAACTTTTTAATGTTCCAATAGTTGCACTGTAAAAGAAGCAAAAGAAAGAGGTGTGTTAGGATCGTGGCAGATGGAGATCTGTAGTCTCTGACTATCTCTCTAGGTGAAAGGCGTGATTGTATGTACAAGTGTGTATATAAAATCCAAGCTGGTGTGAGGGGGAATTGTAACATTCTTCATTCGAGCAATATCTAAAATTAAGTCCACTGATATTCTTAATTTGAGTATAAATAGTGATATGTGTTTCATACAATGCTGTGAAACAATATTGATATGATTGTATACCTTAAAGGCGAATTGCTAATCAGACAGCGTAAACTGACAGTAAAATAAAGTGGGAAATACGCTTTTAATTTGTCGCAAACTTTTCAACGTTCCAATGGTTGCATATCTACGATCATATCAATATAAAACACAACAAAATTATTCTCAAATCGAGAATATCAGTAAGTTTTAATTTTAGATAAAGCTTGTATGAAGACTACGTTACAATATCCCCCTCACCCAAGATTGGATTTTATATACATTTGTCACTCACGACTTTCACCTAGAGATATAGTCAGACACTACAGATATCCATCTCCTACGATCCTAACACACCTCTTTCGCTTCTTCGTTGAACCATACTGAAGTTCAGTATATCACTAATTTGGCCGGCTATAAGCCCTTCTATAGTGACTTGGTCGGGCTCTACCTTCACCTTGCGCTTCATTATATACGTATTTATCTTATAAATTATTCCTTTCGATAACGAGAATGTTTTCATTGAACAGGTGCACATGGGAACGCATATGTGGTCGGGCGGAGCGTCGCGTCGCGGGCGCCGGATGTCGCTGGAGCTCCCCCCGAGACCGCTTCACGAGCCCCACGACCTGTTGCGACGACCCGACCTCTTCTACCCGTACCTCCCCGCGCCATTCCTCAACGGCATGCAGCAGAAGGTAACCTTTTAACTGAGAACTTTTATTCTACCCGCATTTTTAGATAATCACTCTAAAAGGTTTCCTAGACGTTGATTTTTGGTTTCTGCTTTTAAAAATTTCCGTCCAAAAGCCTTTCCTTGACCTGTTTTAGAAGTCTTTTATTAATTTATTAATTTCCTTTTGTCAACAGCTGAACGAGATATCAGTGATACAGCAAAGCGCGGGTCAAAACGGCGTTGCTGGGAAGTTTCCTGGACTTCTCGGCTTCGGGGCCTTCGCAGGAGCCCGGCCTGGAGCAGCGTCCCCTCTAGAGAGGCCACCTTCCATCGAGGCCAACGATGAGAGACAAGCAGCTATGAGGGAGCTAGCCGAACGCGGCCGAGAACTAGCCGAGCGAAGCCGACAGATGCGGGAGGAGGGGGAGCAGTACCGGTCACCGGCGCACGGGGGCCTGCCCCCGCCGCCTGCGCAGTCCTCGTCCCCCGCACCGCATCACCCGCACCCGCTAGCGTCCCTCCCTCCCCCCGCGAGGACCGAAGGCTTGACGGTGTAGAATATGTACACAACATGGCGGAACTATCGAATGTACATTCCAAAATGATCCCCTGATTTGAATCTGAGGGGATACATAAATCGAATTCTCCGCCTCCAACAGAGATTGGATCAGTCGGACCGATGAGTGAATCTCGATCTCGACACTTGTACAAAGAAATTACGAACAATATTATATTGCGAAGTAAACGTTGCAATGTGCATCTGTATTAAAGTGTAGTGCTATGTAACAAGTTGTTATTCCGAGTCGTATATGCCTAGTATTATTGTAAGTTACACGCGCGAGCACGGGCCTGTGGCAATCGGGACCTCCATGGAGACCCACTATAATGTCATTACTCTGTGATACCGCACATCTCGAGGCTGTTACTGGGACATCTTTACACATTGGACAACATGTCGAACAGAAAATGGCGGCTATTTTGTCGGTACACTCGGATGTGCATGACATCAAAATATAAAAAAATAAATTATCCCAAAAATTAATTAAATTCTTACGCTATACCTATCTAATGTAAATAAAATGTATGATAGTATTTTAATGAACGAATAGTTATTATGTTCAAATATATAAAAATCTACTTATAATTTTATTGTATACTTATATTATAACTGGAGTGCAATTTGCATGATTTTGACACCACATTCCAACGATGTATTTCAAACACCAATAAATCTAACCACGGAACCCAACATTATAGGTATCACAATGTAACTTGTCTATTGTCACTCTAGTGTTTCAATATATTTAACTGTAACAGAGGTTACTAGCATATTCATATCATGTAAATTAAAAATATTTGCATTTGAGGTCTACATAGTTCTAAGTATTAGAGTCATAGCTACTATATTGCTTTAGAATACTTCGACATATCTTGTAAAATTTGAGCGACTGTGTAATAAGACTACGGCAGATGAGTAATTTAAATGTTTATAGATTGAGAAGTGATTTGTTCGATAATTTATAAATAAAACATAGACTGACCCACAACAAATTCTATTCCAATATCCTAATATTGTTGTGAACGTATTTATTTCCAAATGTGCATTTTTTATTTTCTATCAAATGTCAGTTAACTACGACTAAGTTTGTCATATTTCAACGATACCAAAATGGGAAATATGTCTGATGTATGTTAAAATAGACTTTGCTTGCCATAAACTGATTTCACTGCCAGTATATGGTTTCGTTTAAGTTCCTGACGAAATATGGCATGCTTGGTAAAAATTTTCAATAAAACTTGTAAATTTGCTATTCCTGACCCTAGCTATTTCTGTATAAAGGTCCTGCTAAATTATTTATAAACTATAAATCATGCATGCACTCTTAGTATTAAATGAAACGCTTGCGAAGTTATAGACTTCGCACATCAGTTTAGTTGTCTTAGAGTAAATTTTCATAGCACCTACAAGTTGTTTTCAAGTTGCAAATAGATTTTAGAGTAGAGGTAATCACGAATATGATGTCATGTCATGTCAGTATAAATCATTGTAAATTATTAAATGTTTATGTAAATGTCCAAAAAGTATTCAAATTATTTAAAAAACAATTATATTAATGATTCTTTTTATTTTTTGTTGTCCTTTTACCCTCTCCTTCATTTTTGTTTTCTGACTTTCACTCGCGAATTATATGCAGCAATCTGTTGCACAGCAACTTGGCCCATGTCCAAACTGCCCCATATTACTACATGATTCCTAAGTTTTGGACACGCTATAGTTTATTATGAGATGGAGAAAATAATCATCAAAAACGCAATCAGTTTTTACGTACATTTAATAAAAAATATCGTAAGTATTCCAGTACACTCAATTTCAAATGGGCTTAAACCAGCAACAACACAAAAGCCAATTACTGCTGGATCCATCAATAAAGTCGTCACACTGTTCAATTGAACGATGACCTCAACTAATTATAGTTCTTGCAATCTACAACGACTAATCAACTTTGCTCATGTCAAATATCTGCGAATGTGTGTGTACGACACGCTTCGGCACGCACGCAAACTAGCGCAACGTGCATATACAAGACTTACTACAAATGAAACAGATTAGCCGTACTGCTTTGCAAGAACTGTACACGAGAACAGAGTGACGACCACAGATATAGATCAAAATAGATGACGCAAGTGCATCAAACTCTATGAAAACCAAGCGTATCACGTGGAAGTTGTACAAGTCAATATCTGTGAAGGAAGAGCATTGCTCTCCCTTTTGGCGCGCGATTGGGCACGCGAAGTACATACACTCGCGGCATCTATTTAGATCTATATCTGTGGTGACGACTTTAAAGACCATAAACTGTGCTACACTACCGAAGAATTAATGATATACCTAAAAGTTAATGACGCTGGCGAGTTTTTTGACGCGGTTGAGGAGTAGGTCCCCCTCGCGGATGGTCGCCTGGTAGAGCTGGGAGCGATCGGCGTCGGCGCCGCGCCCCGCGCCCGTCACTACGCAGCCGGCGACGGCGTCGATACGGCATTGCAGGCGGCCGGCCGCGGTGAAGCTACAGGTGTGCGAAAAACTATGTATTAGTGGGTATTCATTTTGTGTTGACGGTCACATAAACATTTAATAGTCGGCTCACAAGTACAATACTGATTTGGTCGGCTTCCTAAATTAGTTATTACAACAAATAATAAAGTAGTAAAGTTTACAAAATCTAAAATAATACTGAGCGAAAGGTATGAATATTTCATTCTTGACTTGCGCGTAATAGTTTCACGAACCCTTTGTTGATGCGCGCTTCGCACACGTAATATTAATGGTGCGGCTTGAATACCGAATCTTCGTAGATATAGTCCTATATAGTCTAAGCTACAAGATTGTCTTACAGAGCAACTGTATCTTTCACATAGTCGAATATTTACGCAGATTTGAATACTATAAGACAAGCTGTAAGGTTGACTTACGTAGCGATCTCTTCTTCGACGAACTCGCGCGTAACTCCGAAGGTGTCAGCAATGTTGTCCAAACTGAGGGAGCGGTACGCGCGTAACAGTTGCACGTACGCTTTGATACGCGCCTCGCGTACGTAATGTTGGTAGTGCGGCCGGAACACCGGATCTACGCAGATTTGAGTCTCAACCTGAAAATAGGATTTTGACATTTTTCATATATTTTATAGACATGAGTCAGTAAAACAGGAAGTGCAGTGCGACAAGGATTTATTGGCGCGTGTATTGGTCGTGAGTCGTGACTGAAATCGGAACTAACGACGCTTTCCTAATAAAACGTAACCATTGATTGTTTCACAGCTGCGCCCTCACATCAATGTCATCCAAGCGCAAGAAGAGCCTTATCGCACTGTAAAATATATTTTCTGGAAGACGGCGTTTTTGTATAAATTTTTTCAACACCATAGATGGTTGCACTCATAAACACAACATAATCGGGCCATAAGTACTGTCTCTGACACAAAATGAAAAACACAAATAAGCTTTAAACAAATGCTTTTGGTTTTTAATTGTTCTACAATCAATTAAACATATGGACCATTTTTTGAATTTTAAAAATATGGCACTTTTGAAAGGAAGAGTGCTAAGCCCCATAAAAATTTGGAGAGTCAAGTTTTTCCAGTCAGTCATCATTGCGAAGAGCAGTGGGCAAAATTGACATGAATATAGTCTGTGCTGTGCTCCATGATCAACCGCGCAGATAAAGGGGTTGCGTAAAAAAATTCAAGTATGTGAAATGTTGAATAAATTGCATATCAGACCATTAATACTTGTAATAATAATAAATCGTCACGACGGGAATCCCCGAGAGGGTATCAGGGGTGTTTTCGAGTATGAACTGTGAAATATAAGTAACGGTCCACACTTGTACACCCAAGTTTTACTAACGATTATTACGTCCCAGCGTGAGGGGTCATGAGTGAGCCCTATCGTCGTACTTCGGGCGCAAAAGTGGACCCAGAGCCTGTCGAAAGGTACGTTAACTGTGTTAACGGACTGAAAATCAGCGCTGTCGGTCATACCTTGTAAGACTACAGCACATGCTGAGCCCTTTTGTCTGCGACACACGACTTCTCTTAGTTTTAGTTACATTATTTTATTCTTTTGTTTTATTTCCCTTTCTGATTTTATAAACTTGTTTTATAGTAATGTAATTGTGTTGTGTTGTGGCAGATAAATAAATGGATATTCTGTTCTATTATACCTTCCGAAGCACGCAGACCGAACACAAATGTGCCCCTACGGGAATCAAACCTGCTACCGCCGAATTAATAGTCGAGTAATCGAACCACTGGACCACGAAGGCGGTTATTCTAAACATCTAGAAATTATTCTTAATTTATTAATCTGACATATAAAATTAAAATAATAGATTTGTCGGTCTAACACAGTTTAATTAATTCAGTTCAAACCTGTGCTTGACTCCAACGTAACCCGCTTACTTTCTAGACACAAATAACACACAAACCCAAGCAAGACTCTTCATGAAGTCGGCGTAACGGCACTCGTGGAGGGATTCTACAAGCTCCCTTAGCTCAGGGAACCGTGATCGAAGAGCCTGCACCGCCGCCCCTTGCCGCCGCAGGGCTGACTGCAAAGCGTGACGCTCGAGTGCAAGGGCACAAGCCAACACGCAGTATTGGATGATTGTACCTGTAATAGTAGATTACACAACAAGTGAAAAAAAGGGAATTTCTTTCGAGGCTCAAAGGTGGATCCCGAGAGGAGCGAAGGATTCTAGAGTAGAATCCTGAGCGGAGCGAGAGATCCAAGAGCCGAGATGGAATTTTTTTTTCACGAGTTATGTACTCTACTTTTCACCATTGACTATGAGAAAATAAACAGTACCATATTAACTATTTGAATCAAATTTTATTATACTTACAACCAATCGGTACATAGTAAATTAATAAGAGAACAAAACATAAAAATGGCAGTTCTTTTTTTTTGGTCTTTTTTCCAAGCGGCCGGCCGGCCAGTACGTTTGGTAAGATATTTTTTTATATTGTGCATTGACGCTTGTTCCAAATTTAAAATGCTTTATTCGGGCATTTTTGTGGAACATAAAATGTAGTGATTGCAATATTTATAGTTTATAGATTCTCGGGTGATTATGTTTTAAGATGGCTGTATGGTCACAGATACCTTTGCCATGCCTTTGCCTATCCAAAAAGTTTAAAAAGTTACTTGTTCTCACTCAGTGAGGAAAAGAGCGTTTTATTCACTGTTTTTGGTGAACCAATAACCCCTTTTTGAATAGTAATGGTGAAAAATATTAATAAGTACTATCTATTGACTTATTTGTCTCTTATTGTAGTTTTATATAGGGCCCAAAATATAAGGTCCTACAATAATAAGTGAAAATAATTCTAGGGTAGGTCATGTATCAGTAACTGATGTGATGCTGATGACATACAAGACAAAAAAAAACTGTGGAATATTTTTTCAACTTGGTTTAACGAAGTGGTTTAATCATCCTACGACTAAAGATAACTACTAAAGATTTTGTCATCTAACAAAACATCAATAGAGAGGCGAAAAAAAAATTTGCGAAAAAATGTATTTTTTCGATGGAAAGTGGTCTATTAGGGAAACTCTATCATCTCTTGAATTTTTTTCACTTTGAATTGTAGGACCTTATATATTTCACAACATTTTCCCTAAACAAATTAAAGTCGTTATTTCATAGTAGCATAGACTAAATATTGTATTACTTAGTCTATGGTAGTAGTAACTGTTTCAAATAAAAATGGATACCATAAGTAGCAAAGAGTAGATTGTAAAAATATAAAATTGATCTATAAATATTCTGTAGAATAAAAGTTGTTTCTCTTTAAACGGGTGGACAAAAGAGTTTAAAAAAATCTCGAATATAGGGTATTACGTGACAATTTCAGAAAAACTATAGGGTATAGAAAGATGTTAATAAAAAAAAGGTTATAAAACTAATTGCAAAATTATAAACAAGCAAACATAACTAATTTCTTTAACTTTGTTTAAATCTTACCAAAATCAACCAACTCATAAGACTCAAATGTCGAAACACAGTCAATAAAGAGTTCAGCAGCACGGTTGTAATCTCTGACCGCCAAGCAGTAGATAGCTTCATATGCCTTAAGTTTGTTTCTGGAGCGCCAGTCTCCACCTTTGTCAACTAATTCATGAGCCTGAAATAGAAAAATTGCTAACTTATACATTCTGATTTAAATTCACATGGGCACATATACAACTGCGGAGAAGCCGAGCTAGCAACACATCCCGAGGATGTCTCGTTCAGAAACGAAACACGTGTCGATAAGTTTTCTTGCTTGTTATTTAAGATTGCTTTGCATTTGTGCTTGTATTGCTTGCTTGCTTGTGCATGTTTTATGCGGGAGGGCGGGCGGTGCACGAGTTTACATTTTGAATAGCATGACAGTGTTTAGTGGAATATTGCAAATTATTAATATATCCATAAGTTGATTATGGACTTCCTCAAAGTAACGCCTATTTCAATCAATTACTTTTATTCACCCAGCCGGTTTCACTATAATAACATTTTCAAGGGTTTTACAAATTAAGATGAAAATAATTATTTATGTACATCATAAGTTCCACCAAGTACAGACGATCACAAGCATCAACTAAGCAGATTTGTAAAAAATAATTGTTAAAAAACATAGGAGATAAATTTTGTCTACATCATTCACAAAATAAACTAGCTAATAATAATACATTTTGATGCTAGTGCAAAATGCACGAAGGACTTTTTTTGTCGAGACGCAGTTGATTTTTAGGGTTCCGTAGCCAAAGGGTAACCAACGGGACCCTATTACTGAGCCTCCGCTGTCAGTCTGTCAACAGGCTGTATCTCATGAACCGTGATAGTTAGACAGTTGAAATAGATAATGTATTTCTGTTGCCGCTATAATAAAAACAAATACTAGAACCGGCCAAGTGCGAGTCAGACTCGCTCGCGCACTCCCATACAACAGACATGATTTTTTGCTGTTTCAATAAATAATGGTACGGAACCCTTCGTGCGCGAGTCCGACTCGCACTTGGCCGGTTTTTTTAATACACCTGCGAAAAATTACATGAAACAATAAAGTAAAAGCAATTTCGTTGGAAATCAAAACCGATACAATTCGACAGAAAAGAGACCAGTCTCTTTCTAAAATCTTTTTAATAATAAGTTTTATGATAGATATGTCGCAGGCATCTGGTTAAATTCAGTGACTTAACTAAATGACTAGGCTTTAGGTTTAAATGGTGGTCATAAAAAAAATAACCTTGAAAGTTACGTATGGCGGTCACGTCCCTACGTGGAGCGACTCGCCATACCTATCCTTCTAAACTAAGCTACCGCCTCTCTTCTGCCTGATTTAACTAAATTCCGGCGACAGATACATACAATACAATATAAATTATGACGATTAAAATCGTTTTGAATTTTTAAAACATCTTTTACAATTTTACATTACGAGTATTTAATATATTTAATAATAATAATAATATAAAAGTTTGAAAATACTCATCCTAAACAGTGTTTAGGGTTTAGGTATCCGGTTACTTCCTGAAATACCAACAAAACGACAAGTAAAACAAGGTTCATATACTGCTTACTAAATGATGTCGCCGGTTTCCCCTAGATGGCGTTAGTAATTAAAACAAAATCACTAGTGCGAAATATGTAACTTTACGTACGCTAAACAGACACGTAATTTATCATATTTTGAGCAGGTGTATTAAAAAAGTTAATCTTTCTTCCCAGCTCTACTAAAATTTATTCATGCAGTTTTACCTTGGTGATGGCTTTTCCCATTTCTTTCACATTACAACCATGGAAATAGGCAATTCTAAACAGTGCAAATATAGCATCAAGCCTTCTGTTGGTGGTCAGTGTAGTGTCTTCATATTTTGAAGTGGCTAGAGCGGTTGCCCCCTCTTTATCTCCTATTGAACATAGGTAGTCCAGTCTGTAAGAAAAAATATAATATTTAATACTTTTGCCAAAAATCTTCATTGGAATGCAACTAAAATTACTGACAATGTTGAAGAAAATCGAGCACCAAAACTTAAAGAATGTCAACAAAGAGATGTTTGCTTTTTATCAAGACTGCTCCTTTGTTTTCCACCATTCAAAAGTGGTCAAGCGAATTTAACCAGAACGCGTTTTGCGATTTTTTTAAAGTAGTGGTCAGATTCTAATGCGGTTTTCTTTTTCTAAAACTAGATTGAATTTCCTACACAAAACAAAAAGTTTTTTTCATGGAATCAAGGTCAGGAGAGCGTGGAGGCCAGTTGATTGGTCCGCATCTTCTGATCCACCTGTTAGGGTATTTTCGTTTTTTTTTTGTTTGGAGTTATTATAAGGAAATAGCACACACACAAGAAGCATCTTGTGAAAATGAGCTGAGGGAGAAAATTTAAGAAGCTGGATATGTTATAAGAAGCAACAGTGTAGCTTTTAGGTAATTAAAACAAAATTTCTTGTATAGGTGTAGGTGCATTTCTGTTGGAGGGTGGCACTTCGAAAACTTGCTGTAAATTTTATTCATAATCAACTGTTTTTGAATAAAATCATATATTAAAGAAAAATTACATACAAATATTTATTAAGTTTAAAAAATGTTACTCCTTAACTTTGAAGGCTGGTTACAGAAAAAAAATGCCTATTGAGGTCTAGTTTTTTTAATGGTTTTTGTTGCTAAGGGCAATAGCAGTTTTTGAAATCACTTTGAAACCACTGACAACATTACAAATACACTTTTCTATTTTTCGAAATTTTAAGACTATTATGATTGAACAGTAGTTTTTAACTTTCGACTAAATTTTAGTAATGTTCCACAAGACCTAGGTAAACCATAATGTTTAAGGTAGTTACTCACATAATTGTCATAAATAACTTTGAAAAAACATTCACAAATATTAAATAGAAAGAGAAAAAATCAAAACTAATGTCAGGTGAAAATTATTATTAAAATCATTTAAAATATTAATATCTTCTAAACTACTAAAAATCGCGGAATATACATGGGGGTGATTCGGATACCCCTAAATGCGTTGCATTAGGGTTCACGCATTTTTGTTTGGAACTCAATCATTTTCCAAACTAAGTGTGGCCGCGTATGCTTTCTTGGGAAAAGTGGTTCAGTAGGGTCGGTAGATGTGGTTTCATTTAATGGTAATTGTATATATAAAACCGTTTTGAAAACTTAAAATTTAACCTCAATGAGCGTTTTTCTCGTAATTTTAATTACAATAAACTACCTAGATACGTAAAACATTGAAGGAGCCTCTCAACGTTTATTAAAAAACTAAAAACGTTTTTGATAAATAAAGCTTATTATTTAATTACAGACTTCCTTTAAAATAAATATAAAATTTTAATTAATCTCTAATCTGTTACATGGTTGACATACTATAAAATTATTTGATAACTATTTGACATGAATGTACATAATGATTGTAATATTCTATTTTAATAATACCTAGTCCTGCCAAAAGTTTTGTCCCTCACATTAAGTTGGATATTTTCATCCCAGACTGAAGCTAGTAAAATTAATAAATGGAATTTGTTGGCTAGCTAATCAAACACTTTAAAAATATTATAGCTGCTCAAAGCAGTGACCATAAAAAAAAAACTATCATCGAAGCGTCCGAAGCAGACATCTTAAAACACGCGACACAATTTGAGCTTTTCGCCTCATAACTTTTTCAATCATAGCCCTTATTAGAATTTGTGGTAAGGCTTAAAGCTGAAATATTTTGGGAGTCATTTTACAGCACCGCCGTTATGAACAAATCACGTGTCCAAGAAAAAAAAAGTTTGCCTAGCGATTTTACTAATTATTTTAAGGATTTATAGCTTACGACGGGCATGCCAAAAGAAGTTTGATACTCTTTACTCATTGGTTTGTCATTGGCACGTTAGAACTTTACGTAAGGCCGGTTATCAGCTAATAATTTTGAATATACAGGATGTTTATTTGGACATTATAGGGCGTCACATGAATATTAATATACGTGATGCTTATTCCAAAAAAACAGCATACAAACTAAAAATACCAACTGAAGAAAAAGATGTGCCCTTTTTCATTTGTCCTAAAAGTCTGTTTAAAATGGTCACTGCGCCGCGAAGCGCTAGTTACTTACCAACTGGCTGACGGTCTCATAATCATTGGCCATGGACGAAGCATAGAAGTACACTAATAACCACTAGTTTGTATAATTCACCTTTTCCGTCAATACTTTACGGGCTTAGGACCGTTAAGTGCACCTAACATGGTAAGAAGCAATATTAGGTAAAATCTAATAATAAAGTAAATCTTACTTTTAAAAAACGCGTGGGATAAACCGTACCCTAAGCTTACTTACCCCTTGTCAGATTTCTTTGGCGTATTTAAAAAAGTTATTTAATCAACTTATTTACAACGATTCGATAAAATGTTACACAAGTGTCTTCACACTAAGACACTTTTAATAAATTTCAAATTTAATAAATGTTCAGATTCAAAGTGTCTGCCACACAATCGTATATGCCGCAAATTATCTTTTAGACGTAATAAAATCATTTCATTGTTACGTACGATTTCAAAACGTCCATCGCTTGACGTAATACATCAACGCCTTCAATTTCCGTTCAAGTCTTGTACCAAGTATTTCCGCCCACATATTAAGTGAAAATCGTGTTTGGACCGAGTCCTTGACAGTCATATGCCGATTTTCACTAGCGTCATCACTTCGTAAGTCCCACCAATGTTCATTGTGCACATAACCCTACTGTAGTTAATAACGTCTCGTCGGTCCACAGAATGTTTTAGTTGAAATTTTTCCCACATTGGGTTTACTGTACGACTGCGACATCGCGCGCGAAATTTTCAAAGCGAGCACGTGCATCCGTTACGAGAATTATTAATGACTGCGGGGGCATCATGCGTTCGTCACCACCCACCCCCCTTGCGCTTGCGAACCCTTCCCCTACCACATACACCTACGTTGAAGGTCGAAGTAACGAGTTCTCATTGACGGGCGTTTCTTTCGCTCACAGCTGTTTTGACACGATAACGCGGCATATCTACCAATGAAAATAATTAGCGGGTTGCAATTTGTATTGAGTTTAGAGTTTATTTTTATCAACGCCCGTGGTGTAAGCAGTTAATGAAGTAGTGTGACAATAATAAAAGAAAATCGTGGACATATTTAAAAAAAAAGTATTTTTTTTTTCGTCATCAGTATCGTGTATATAACCTATCCTATGACGCAATCGACTGACCAAATCAACACCCTGTAGAACATTCGTTAATTCAATTTTTTTTTTGTTTTTCCGAGAGAATATGTCGGGAATTCGTTTGTAGTAATGGAGCTTTAAGTGGTAGAGCTGATGCCAGGCTCGACTGTGGAGGTACCACCATCTTACTCGCAAATCCTCCTGAAGTTATTCGGGAGAGAGTAAGAGAACAGCTCTCAGGCAAAACCAGGTGGCCCACCATTGCCTGGGACCGATGGATGGCGGTATATCCATCCCCTTATATAAAACAGACTGGTGACGGGCAGCGGCGTCACTGGTGCAAGGGTTTCGGCACCGCGCTCACCAACCCGCCTGCCCAGCGTGTGTGAGTATGGGCATTTCTTCCAGGAGGACCGCCAGGAGTGGCGAAATCCTGGAAAGGCCTATGTCTAGCAGTGGACGAAACAGGCTGATGGATGGATGGAATGGAGCTCACTGGAAGAGATTTTCGGACAATGATTTATTATGACTATAAAAAAGGTTTAAAGCCTCAAGAATGTTTTGAACTTTTGGTTACTACTTTTGGTGAGTCTGCTTGTTCACTCGCAACAGTTTATAATTGGTTTGCTGAATTTAGAAAAGGACGCGAAAGCTTTGAAGATGAGGCGAAGACTGGTCGGCCGCCAACAGCGGTCACTCAGGAAAATGTTCGAGCAATCGAAAAACTTGTTCGTGAAAATCGGCGAATTACATATGTATGTAGAGCTCGAGCGAGAAGTGGGCATTGGATCAGCAGCAATCAATTCAATTCAATTTCAAAATTTCTTTATTTCCATAAAATATTATAAAACAAGTACTTGACAACTACAAATTCAAGTTGTCAGTCTAAAAAACCTTAAAATTATACAATTATTATAACCAGGCTACCTTCGCCTCCATACAATTTAACAACAGAAATAATACATGAAAACATTAAACTACGATAGACTACAAAAATTCACTAAATTTACCAGGCTTGCTTAGAAATTGTGCTCTCTTGTCGTTAATGAGACACACTTATTGCTATAAATAAATACTTAACACTAGAACTTAGTCACTAAAGAAATTACAAAGTAATTAATTAATATGTACATACACGAATTAAACCTAAATAAATACCGACGGTATTTTAACACCAAGTAGCCGGCAAAACAAATTTGAAGGTACCCACTGGTTAACAAAGCGCTTCGCATTGTTTTACTGCTCACTTAGCAACACATAGTGATGGGGCAGGCGATAAGTTTTGTATCTATCGATATATGGTAAATCATGTTTACGCTTTTGACCTATGGAGGAAACCAGACAGTTTGAATGATGGGGATTCTTATCGCGATAGAACTTTGTGGACATTTTTAAAATGAATTCTGGTAAGGGAGGAAAATTTATAGCTTTGTGTAATTTTAATAGGTTAGTCTTAAAAGGGGTATTATAAGAAATTTTGAGAGCTTTGTTTTGTAAAATTTGGAGGTTACTATAATTAGTTTTGCATGTGCTGCTCCAAACAGGAGCGGCGTATGTAATACAGGGTCTGACTAAAGTAGAATATATGCTCATTTTGGTTCTAGAACTCAATTTACTTCGCCGATTTAAAATAGGACTAAGGGCGTTCATAGCTCTGAACCCCTTTAACCTTGTTGCCGTAACGTGCTTTGTCCAGTTTACCTTATCATCAAGTATTACGCCCAAGTATTTGACGCTTTTTTGCCAAGGTATTTGGTGACCGTTTAATTTGAGCAGCCTTGTAGGCATAGAGCGATGGCGGGTGAACATGATAGCTTCAGTTTTGTTGGAGTTTAATTTAAGTTTCCATTTAGTGAAATATGAATTGAGAAGGTCAATTGATAATTGAAGCCTATCAATGATAAGATCTGTGTCATTAGAAGATGACAGAGAGGCGGTGTCATCGGCAAAACAGGCCAGTTGGGTCCTGGTTTGTTTAGGGATGTCATTTAGAAATATCAGAAAGAGGTATGGCCCAAGAATAGATCCTTGAGGTACTCCAGCAGGTATTAATTTTTTGGATGAGAAGAAGTCACCTACATTCACACTAAAAGTCCGAGAGGTTAAGTAAGATTCAATAAGCTTGACAAGTGACAATGGGATTTCAGAGCAAACCAATTTATGGAAAAGGCCATCATGCCAGACCGTGTCAAACGCCTTCTCTATATCCAACAGAAACATACCGGTTGACTGTTTAAGATTCAGATGGTGCGCGATGTGTTCGGAAACTCTGGCCAACTGCTGAGTGGTTGAATGGGCACGACGGAAACCAAACTGCTCGTTAATGAGCAGATGGTTGGTGACTGAAACCAATCGCTTGTAGATAACCGACTCGAACAATTTTCCAAGAGCTGGAAGCAGACTAATAGGTCTGTAACTAGTGGGTATACTGTCATCTTTTCCTGGTTTTTTTATTGCAATCACTTTAGCATGCTTCCAGACTGTAGGGAAATACGATAAAGATAAGCAAGCATTAAGTATTTTGCATAAAAATACTATTGCCTTTCGTGATAGGTTTTTTAACAGAGCATTGTGAATTTCGTCATACCCAGCTGATTTGCGTTTTTTGAAATTTTTAAGCAAATTAAATATCTCTTTCGGTTGTGTTGGGTTACGAAGCTTAGTTGGGAAGTGATTATTAAGGACATCAATAGAAATCTGAACTGTATTGTCCGTATCGTCATCTTTCCAGTTGCTTGTAAGGCACATATTTTGATGAAAGGCATTCGCAAGCGTCTCACACTGGTCTTTAGTGTTAACTGTCATACTGTCATCGGCCTTCTTTAGTGGAGGTATTACGGTGGGTTTAAATTTTAATTGCTTAGCCAGGCGCCATACATCTGAACTTGGGTTGTCAACAGCGGCTAGTTTAGCATCCCATTTTGCATCGTTGTGCTTGGTAATAGCTTGTTTTATTAAAACTTGATGGGCGTTTATTTCCGACCGCAAGAACCTCCTCTGGGCTTTATCCCTTTGCCGTTGTTCCAAACGACGCAGATAATTTTTACGCCTAATAATCCTTTTTATGTTTGGGGGAAGGGAATGAGGGGAAATGATTTTATTACAAACAGGTATATGCAGATTTCGAGCTTCAAGAATGCAGTTTGTGATATAGTCGACGGCTTCATCGATCTCATTGGTCGACTTATAAATGTCACAAGTAAGGAGTATTTTATCGTCGAGATAAGACCTATAAGCGTCCCAGTTAGCCTTGGCGTATTGAAAACGTCTTTGGGGTTTACGTGAGAAAATACCGCTGATGCTAAAGAAAAGGGGTAAATGATTTGATGATAGCGCAGGGATACAACGTACATCATTCACCGAGTCAATATTGGAAGTGAGAACTAGATCAGGATTAGTAGGTGAGTAATCTGGGCAATAGTGCACAAGAGATGGAGTAGGAGACGCGTGAATGAGATAGTCCTTTTCACACATGTGGTCAAATAGTAACCTACCGTGAGTATTAGTTGTACCTATGGGACTGTGCCAGAAGCCATGGTTTGCATTAAAATCTCCCATCATCACCACATGAGTACCAAGAGCGAAGAGAGCTTCGATATCAGTTAACACCAGAGGTAAGTTCGGTGATTGGTAAATCGAAAGTATTACGTAGATTTTACCAGATACGTTTAGTTCTAAACCCACTGCCTCCAAGTGTATTGTGTTTGGAATGGCTATTTGAGAGTGCACAAGGTCGTTCCTGATGCACAACGCTACACCCTGACCTCGACCACTTTGGTGTTTGTCTTGGCGGTAAACATGATAACCCGGAACCACTAAAGGGATTTTATCAGACAGTTTGGTTTCACTAAGTGAAATTATATCGACAGATAGTTCACTTACCGCCAGATCCAGAAATTCACTCATCTTACCACTCACGCCATCAGCGTTCCATGAGAAAAATAGTAGCTCCTGTAACTTAGACATGGCTACCAAGATGATCCAGAATTAAGATCACTTTGTCCATCATAGAGGAACAATTCAGGAATTGGCTTTTGATTGATTTGATAATAACAAGGATGCTGAGCATTTCTTTGGTTACTAGATCGTGTTGGTTTACATCTTTTAGCGCGGGATCATCGTGTTGGGGTTTCTCAAGTGTTATATTTGCCGCTACATTTGCCCAGCAGCAATGCAGACCATCTGTTGAGATTTATTGGGAACCGGTGGAAAGAAACACAATCTGAGATACAACGTAATTATATTGTGCACACGATATATGACACACACCACACCATGGCGTACAGGAAGAGAGAGAGCACAAGTCGCGCAACACTAGCGCCAACGTCCTTTTATAGGAACTACTTATTTCCTTATTCTTAACACTCCCACCAAATAAGTATCTCCCACCAAAACTGTATTCTACTCATCTTAACTTAAATAAACTCTTTAAAAAGCAACAATACCTATCTTTTCTTTTAACATATCAAATTGAACTCTAGGTAAAGCTTTGGTAAAGATATCAGCAGCTTGCTCTTTTGAATTAATATACTTTATCTCTAGAAAACCCTGAGCATATTTTTCTTTTATATAATGATACTGTATATCAATATGCTTTGACCGTTTGTGAAAGTCTTGATTTAGTACTAACTTTATTGCACTTTGGTTGTCCAGAAATAAAGTTATCTTTGACATTACAATTCCTACACTTTGCATAACTTGTCTTAACCACATCAACTCTTTAGTAGCTGAGCAAGCTGCTACATACTCAGCCTCCATAGTAGACAGAGTAACACACTTCTGTCTTTGTGAGCTCCAGGTAATAGCACCACCATTCATCAAGAATACATAACCAGAGACAGACTTTCTGGTGTCAATACAATTGCCATAATCAGCATCTGAAAAACCTGTGATGATATTATTACCCTGGCCATATAAAATTCCCAAATGTTTTGTGGCATTACAATATTTTAAAATCTGTTTGACAGCTGCCCAGTGAATGTTATCAAAACAATTTAAAAATCTACTAACCATACATACAGCAAAATAAATGTCTGGTCTAGTTCCTATGGCAGCAAACATGAGTGATCCAACCGCCTCACGATATGGCATTTTACACTCACCATTATTATTATTATTATTCAACTTAATATTTGGATCAGCTGGAATACTACATTTCTTAGTATTTTCTATATTGAACCTTTTAATAATTTTAGCTACATATTTCTCTTGTGTAATAAAAATACAACCATTATCTAGTATTTTTATCTCAATACCTACAAAGTCTTTTGGTTTCATTGTAGTAATCTGAAATTCTTTCTTCAATATTTCAACAAATCCATCTAATTTGTCCTGACTTCTACACAAAATAAGACCATCGTCTACATACAACAGTAAGTATATTGGTTCGACATCATCATTGCAAATATACAAACATTTATCACCTTCCGAGTTTACAAAACCATGGGCCTTTAAAAATGTATTAAAACGACTATACCAGCATCGAGAAGACTGTTTAAGTCCATATAAAGATTTAATTAATTTGCATACAAGACCATGAGTTTGCATACCCTGAGGTGGATCCATATAAACTTCCTCAGATAAGTCACCGTAGAGAAAAGCAGTCTTTACATCAAACTGTACCATCTTCAGTTTGTTACATGCTGCAAGTGACAACAAAACTCTAATTGTATCATAACGAACAGTGGGAGCAAATGTTTCTTGGTAATCTATGCCTTTTTGCTGTGAATACCCCTTTGCACACAAACGCGCTTTATACTTCGGTGATCCGTTTGGATTTTCTTTAACTTTAAAGACCCATTTGCTACCAACTGTTGTTTTATTACTAGGTAGTTCAACTAGCTCCCAAGTATTACATTCTCTGTGTGATTCTAGCTCTTCTTTTATTGCTTGAACCCATTTCTCTTTTCCTTTACATTTCATGGCCTCTTCATAGGTCTCAGGTTCAAAGAGCTCTATAAGGTTTGCTTCTTCAACCTTTTCTCTAGATCTCAAGTTGTATCTTGGTTTGTCACTTTCCTTATTTGAAGGATCAGCTATTTCTTCTTGCAAGCTGACAGTTGAATCTCTATTTTCTGTCTCAGTTGCTTCTTTGCTTTCTGTGGTAATTTTCTTTATCATCTCCTGATAAAATCCTTCAAAAGCTTCATAGTCGTATGATGATTCTTCATAATCATATGACGATTCTTTATCATCAATGTCTAAAACATACTCTGTTGCTTCGTCTGTAGTCTCACCGACAGTCATCTGTTTTTCAATAAAAATTACATCCCGCGACACAGTCACCTTTTTAGTCAATGGATCAAACAATCTGTAATTATCTGAATTTCTGTCATATCCAACTAGAATGAGTTTCCTGCTTTTCTTGTCTAGCTTGTTTCTCTTTTCCTTTGGAACATGCACATAAGCAGTACATCCAAATGTTCTCACATGTGACAGATCAGGTTTCATGTTTGTCCACAACTCAAATGGAGTTTCCTCATTGTTTGATCTCCTATTTATCAAATAAACTGAAGTCTGAACAGCCTCTGCCCATAAGTATAATGGTAGCTCTCTGGCATACAACATTGAGCGAGCTCCCTCCATAATGGTTCTATTTGCTCGTTCACTTCTGCCATTCTGTTCCGGGTTAAACGGGGCTGTGTATTCAAGTTCTATCCCCTTTTCTGCTGCAAACTTCTTGAACTGCTCATTCTGGTATTCTTTACCATTGTCACTATGTAAAATTGTTACTCTTCTATTAAATTTGTTCTGTACTAGTTGCACATACCTCTTAAATGCTTCCAGTGCTTCACTTTTTAGTTTTAAAAGCTCAATATGTATAAAACCAGTGGCACCATCAATAAATGTTATGAAATATCTTGCTCCACCAACTGATTCTATAGGCATTGGCCCACAAAGGTCACTATACACTTTGTCCTTCCTAGCAGAAGCTTTTCTGAATGGCACTCTATGTTGTTTGCCAAGTACACATGCTTCGCAGAAAACGTCACTGAGATCATCGACCTTAGGCAAATGTCCATTCCGAATCATTTCATGTAAGGTCTTGACACACACATGGCCAAGCCTTTCATGCCACTGTTTTAGGGTAACTGTAGCACTGTTCACTTCACAGTCACTTCTATTTGTTGTCAACATGGTTTTGAACAACAATTTATACAGGTTGTTTGACTGCTTTATTCCCGAGCCAACAACACTTCCGTTACTGTCTTTCAAAACAGCAAAGTCCTTGTTTTTCATTACACTGAACCCTTTTGATGTCACAACACCTTCTGAAAACAAGTTACGCTTCAAACTAGGCACATACAGCACCTCACTGATTGTTGAACTGTACCACTGTCCATTTAAAAACTTTTTAATGTTCACTGTACCCGAACCCATAACTGTTAGTTCACTTTTGTCTCCCAAACGCACACAGTTCACTGAAGGCTTGAAATCGCTTAAATAATTACGGCGAAATGTCATATGTGCCGATGCACCACTGTCAAGAATCCAACAAGAGTCATCACTGTCCACTGCATTCGCCTCGGGCATGTCCACAGTAAATGCTGACTGTTTATTCGAACTGCTCCCAGCTGCAGGGCTTCGACAATCTCGGGCAAAATGACCACGTCTGTGACACTTGAAACACTTGAATGTTTGCCGCTTCTTTGAGTTAACTGTACTACTGCTGCCTGCGCCCCCATTTCTTTTGGACTCGACGCTCTTTGTAGCAGCCAAAGCCACCTCAGCGTCTTCAGTTTTAAATGTGCTTTCTTCATCCAGGAGTCGAGCTGTCAAGTTAGATAACGTTTGCTTAGAAGAATCTAACGAGAGCCATGCTTGACGTAACATTCTGTATCTATCGGGCAATGACCCTAATATTTTGGTTACTACGCTCATTTCGCTGAGTTTTTCGTCTGCATCGCTTAATTCCTTAGCAATATTCTCAACTCTAGCTATAAACTCGGCCATTCTTTCACCTTCCGCCATTTTGACATTGTGAAATTTTCCATGCAAAATCATCTTGGAATTTTCGCTTTTTAATTCATAGATAGAATCTAACTTGTCGATCATTTCTTTAGCAGTCGAACAAGTTTCTATGAGCGTTATTTGTGAAATTTCCATGCTGGAACTTATGATGTACATGGCCTTAGCGTCTTCTTTTTCCCAGCTTTGCCTCTCTTTGACTTTTGTCAAATCATCGCTAGCCGTCGGGCCTTTTGAGGTTATATGGTCACACAGGCCTTTTGCTCCCAATGCGCACCGAATCTGGAACTTCCATTGTCGATAACCTTCACCACCAAATCGTTTGGCGAGGTTCAAGGAGCCGAACTCCATCTTGCTTGCTGCCGATGTACCGCGCTAACGAAATGCACGTGTACCGACGCCGCACCGTCGACACAGAAAAACTGTCCAAATTCTTCGAAATTACTATTCTCTTTTATGCACTCGCGTATACTGGTCCATAACCTGTTGAGATTTATTGGGAACCGGTGGAAAGAAACACAATCTGAGATACAACGTAATTATATTGTGCACACGATATATGACACACACCACACCATGGCGTACAGGAAGAGAGAGAGCACAAGTCGCGCAACACTAGCGCCAACGTCCTTTTATAGGAACTACTTATTTCCTTATTCTTAACACCATCATACTCGACCACCTTTTTCTCCGTAGGCGTTGTTCGAGATGGGTGCCGCACAAACTTACCAATGAGCAGAAAGAGCGTTGTGTGAATTGGTGTTGTACGCACCGACATACGGGCGAGTTTAGAGAGAGCGATGTCCATGAAACCTGAAGTTGTTTAACGGACGACGCTCTCTCGAAACTCACCCGTATATCGGTGCATTAGGGTTCACGCATTTTTGTTTGGAACTCAATTATTTCCCAAACTAAGGGTGTCTGCGGGTATGATTCTTGGGAAAAGTGGTCCAGTAGGGTCAGTAGAATATGTGGTTTCATTTAATGGTAGCAGTCTATTTACACCTGGTATATTTATTTCATATTGTTTTTTTGAACTATTTGTAGAATTGAAACCTCAACCTAGTGATTTTTTACCAAAACTAATGTAAAGCAGGGGTTGGGTCTTACAGAGGACATCTGATTTTTTATATAAATGATATTTTAGGGGTATCTTTGGGTTTTCATTGGACTTTGACTTTTTATTTGTCGCAAATTGTTTGTAATTCAGTTAATAATTAAAATAATATCTATAAAATGGAACGCAATTTTGTTCATTTTAGATAGTGCTTATACATACTTGTTTGTCTTAAATTTACTTGAAAATGTGTGTAATGGAATGTAAAAGAGCGAAAAAAACAAGTTTGACAGCTCATCAGCCAGCTAAAAACAGACTTCTGTACTGGTAGGTTAAGTCAGAGCACCCCCACTCTATACAGTCTTGTGGTTACTACCCCTAGAGTGCATATGAAAAGCCGGAGGGGCAGAGGGAGGGCGGGCGAGGAAATTCAAAGCTTTCTTTTTAAATAGATTAAAAAAAATTGAGGTTATGATTTCTTAAAGTTTTATGTAAAATAGGCTTCAATAATTATGTTTTTTTAATATTTACTACCTATACATTATCTCTTTTTTTGTATCCCCCCCCCATGGAATTTCCCCAATCTGGAAGTGATGTTTTTTTTTGTAGAATAATTTATTATACTTTCACTAGATTAGTGACCCAAACTTACTTCTGCTACTGCTCCAGTGCTGCGGAAAGTGCAGCCCCTTCGCCCTTACGTAATAAAGCACAGACACCCATGCTCACCTCCGTGCGGACCGGCCTCAGCCGCTGCAACTTGCACGGGAGCCTATGCTTTATAACAGTGAGCGGGGGCTGCCCTCCCTCTGTACCTCCGGCTTTTTATATACACTCTAGGGGTAGTAGCCACAAGACTGTGTAGAGTTGGGGTGCACTGATGAAACTTCGTGAGATTGTTCAGGACAGCAAGTAATAACAATATAAAAAAATGAGGAGCATTCAACAGGTCCCGTGTATAAGAGACAAGCCGTTTTTTCAATTTGGTATGTTCATTTTTATTGTCAAACTTGATCTTCTCATATCTTTCCCAGTAAAAAGTTTTTCTAAGTCTTAGCCAAAATGCCCCCTACCTACACCCAACCAAAAAGTTCTATACACGCCTCTGACGCTACTACATACAATAATAATACTATTAAGATATATAAGCATATAATACATACCTGTCTTGCCACACAGGTGTTTCAGAGTCATCTTCTTGAAACTTAGATAACCTGTCTTGGTTTTCTTTTGACATTTCATCAAACAATTTCTGATCCATTGTCCATCCAAGATCACTGCAAACTTCTTTATAATAAGGAGCCATATTTCCTGCCTTGATTCCTTTCAATAACTCCTCTTTCAGTGTGGGCTCATCCTTTAAATGTAGCAAAGTCAATTTGAACTTGATTCCTGCTAGAGCCATAAATTCAGGGGTCTTACCCTCGGCCGAAAGTTCCATGTTGTATCAGGATGTTTAATTACTGCGAATTCGACAAGTTTCAGCACAATTTATGGAAATAACAATGAATTTCAACTTTTAATCCAAAAGAAAAAGGACAGAAGCAATCAAGCAAGTCATCAACAAAAAAACGTCAAATCTGATAAGTATTTCAACTCGACATAGTAGGCTATTATCTTGAACTTGAATTAAATTAAAATATCATTAATTTTTACGCACATATCAATTAATAACACAAATTATGGTATTATAAATTTAAGATTATATTACCTGTTTTGTTCAAAAACTTTCAAATTTTCCTTAAAATTTATAGTTTCTGTATATAAAATCTAAGCCAAAATTATGAACAATAATGGCGGCTAAAAGCATCTAAGTAGTTGTCAGTCATGGATTGTGTTGCCAGGAAAAAATATTCGTAAACATTTTTTTTTTTTGTTAATTGTGTTACGGCCCTTATTCGTAAACATGAACATCAGGGTACCTAGCATAGTAGACCATATCGAGCTTTGACAGCTCGATAAACACTGTCTGTCCCTCTTTGGGTAGATCAATAGAGTGAGATAGAGCACTGTTACAAGCGCTATCGAGCTCGATATGGTTTGCTATGCTAGACTAGCAGGGCCGCATTCAGTTTCATCGCCCGCTCATCACTGACAGCAGGATAGAATATAAAAAAATCAACGCGTGCAAAAGAGATGTCATGATCAGCGGGCGTCGGTGGGTGATCATGTGGGGTATCGTTGGATAGGCCGTTTAAAAACATCGTGGGTGTGTGAAAACCATTTTTCGATTTAGAGATCCGTTGGTGTAATATTAAGCTTTAAAGTGAAAATTTTAGTTAGAGTGGAGCGTACCCCCCCCCCCTGCTGGCTAAACGGTTGTTTATAGAAATGTGAAAAATTTCACAGAATTAGTATGTTTATTGAATTGAAAAGGACAACTATCACAGCTAAGTAGGCTTTACAGGTTTACGAGTACAGGTCGCGCCAAACTTTTGGTCCCCTGCAATGTACCAACTTATATGTACCGGGCAACTACGGAACCCTACATTGCGCTTGGCCCGACACACACTTGGCCGGTTTTTTAATTGAATTTGCTAAGTTAAAGTAGAGTAACTTTTTTGAGAAAATATATAAAAATATCTAGAAATAGAGATATATCTATCCACCTGTTGAGATAAATGTTCCTGTGCGTTACAAAAATTAATTTCAAACAAAGTGAAAGCAGGCCTGTGACAGCTTTAGTTCCGGGATAGCACGAAGCGCACGCTCGCCATAGTTGCCATATTGGCTGCCATCTCGCTCTAGTGTCATCTGTCTGTCATTTGTCATTAGAGTGTTTTCACCGAAAGTTGTACAGCGCCACGAGCTTGTCTGACCCTATAAGCCAAACTAAAATGACCTCTATATTCAAGAAACGACAGTCCTCGTCACCGGGTCAGATAAGTTTGCTGCATTATACATTACATTTTTCTCGCGTCCTATGATTTTGAATGGACATGGGTAACTCCGGAGCAAGATATAATAAGATATGTATGTCATGCGACATCACTTGTGTCCCAGTTATATCACAGAGATATGAAACAAATCCCGCACCCTCGTTCGCAAACTCGCATACACTTTCTATTATATGGGCTTTAAAAGTGTAAATATCTGGCTCCCAGCTTTGAAGCATTGTTTATGAGTGAGACCCAATGAAAAAAAAGAATGGTGATTGGCTTGCTCACACAATTAAAATTGGTCTTTACGTAGTACAGATAAGGCATGATTTCAAAGTTTAATAAATTATGAGACACGTGCAAACATTTTGTTCGTTTACTTAAATTTTAGTTTTGAATGAGCTGTTTTAGACTTAAACTTTTTTAGTCCGCAATTGAACGTCACACTTGCGCAACTATTACCTACTTATCTTCATTTACTATTCTTAAAATTAAACTACATATAGTGTATAATCACCGTTTAAAATGCAAACACAATCTACGGTAGATTAGGTATATAATAGGTAATAAAATAATAACGTAAGGTTTTAGTTATAATATCCACAATTTAGATGCTAAGATACCTTGTTGTATAGTTATTATTCTGCTTGAAGAGTGTTTAAAGTCATTAAGAATATTTTGTTAGTAAGTGATACTAGTTTGGTAGGTAGTCATGAATGAAGTCACTTTGTAGTCTTTGGATAGATATAAATACAGCTCCGCTGTAAAGAGACGAAAGGTACCCGCGTCGCGCGCGCCCACGCCGCGCTGGGCAGGACCTAACACCCGCGGCTCCTCCCTGAGTAGAGCTGAGCTCCTCCCGGAGTCGAGCCGTGCTCCAAAGAGTATAGTAACCATTCCTATACAGGAAAAGAGAGCCATCTCGCGTAAAAAATGAGAACATATGATAAGTAGCGCCTCCTGTCTCTGAGAGGGCGGAACTAAATCTGCTATACATACCTATATATATCGCTATATGTAGGTACACCGGTTGTTGACGTGCTCAGAAAATTAAACCACATGCTCTACTGATTATACTGAACCACTTCCATACAAAAACATACAAACAACAAAAAGAAATTACTTCCCCATATAAAATTATCAGTAAGTTATTAAAAATTTGTTGGGGAAAATTAAAATTTTTTTAGTGTTGTTTCAAAAGTTTTTGTATGGAAATGGTTCAGTATAATCAGCAGAGCATGTGGTTTAATTTTCTGAGCACGTTATTAAAACACATACTAGGTACTTTTATTATTAAATATGTACTTTTTTGCTAATTTTAATTATGGTAGTATGCTAGCTTAATAAGGAAATATTTTCAATGTTGAATTATATACTAAGTTCAGGCGTTATTTAAACTGTTTGGAAACATATAAACAATATAAATGAAACATGATTAAAGAATCAATAGTACTTTATTAATGCGTTTGAACTACTTTTAACATACAATTTTAACCGCCTATTTTTTTTACAAAGTAAATATTTAACATAGATAAGAAAATATTTTATGATAAAACCCCATTTTTGTAAGGCTTATGTTTAAGCAATCACCAGATTTTAGAGATGGGGCAGATGTATCAGCTAAACGTATTTTATTGCCAACTTATTTTTTTACAATAAATTTAACATTTTTTAAAAATTGTATGCCATCCTGCCACAATTTGTGATGTAAAGTGTTTTTCTTGACACCCCCTCTATAAACTTTTCCATTTATTATATAAAAAATACCTGCATTTAAGCTATCAAACAGCTCATCTAACAAAAGCACCACCGGAATGAGTTGACGGCATTCTTCTGGCAAATTTTTTCTAGCAGTTAAATGCTCAGTCGCAACGACCACGCTATGGCTGAAAACTTGGGCTGCCATCTTTACCCGCATTTTCTTTCCGGGTTAACATGCTCTTCTGTCAGTTTATGAAGATACCTGTAAAGGATAAATTTATGATTACTGTTTGTATTGATGAACTTAGTCCAAATCTAACTTATACCTCTGTAAGCTAGAGACCCTTGACATAGGGATGGACGGACAGACAGCAGAGTGACATTAATAGCACTCTCTTTTGCCCTTTGGATAAGGAACCATAAGAAAGGCAGAAATTCTCAGTGGATACAGGTATGAACATACACAGTATATCAAGGAGTGGCTTGTTTTACAACATATAGGTACTAACAAGCACTGCTGTTTTATCCTTATCTCACGTTTTCATCATTCAGGACACCGCCTCGACGATCTGAATTAGAATACGGATGTGAACTGTACTTCTCTGGCGTACACTTTAAATTGTGATAAACATGGACCTACCGCTCAAATGAAGACATGGAACTGCACAATTCGATAATCGATGATTCATCACTTTGTGTTCGGGCTTGAAGTGGTAGTCGCAGATCTTCTTATTATTATAAATTTTCAAGGGATCACGTTCTGTTGTCTTGTTTCCAACAATCGCCAACCAAGCCTTGAATTGCTCAGGCCGTCTCTCGGGGTGAGGGAATCGATGCATGTAAGCACCTGCAAACATATAATACATATTCAAGTTTGCAATTAACTGGGCGAAATCCAATCTGATAAATAATTAGTAAGAATAATTGGTATGCAGATGATGAAGTAGCACCGAGACTCACGCAAAACCACAACTTAATCATTTACTCATAAAATAGTTCATTAATTCTTGTGACTTACCTAATTCACTGCAACCAAAAATACAATATTTTCTCTTCATTTTAATTATCACACTTGGAAAATAATTTAGAAAATTAACTGAAAGACGACGTTCCTTTCAATGCACTTTTCTATCAAATAAAATTATTGAATGCCTAGATTTAGGACGAAATAAAAAATTATACAAAACAAAAATAGTTCTAATGCAAAATAATAAATTTACTTCCTTACTTTAGTTATAATAAATCCATTTATTTATAGTAGTTATTTATTAATATGAATAGTTATTATAATTAAGAATATGCGTAGAATGAAACTTTTTTCCCAATGTAGCGATCCTAAATTGGCCATCTAGTGTATCTTTTATGAACTTTTATGTAAGTAAATAGTCTGTTGCACAATATACAGAGCTCGCCACTTTCCGTACATTAAAAGTCTTGTTCACGTCTTGTTCTATGTTTCAGTCCCCTGCCGTGCTCCTCGAGAGTAGAGCCGCAAACACCACCGGACAAGACTAACCCAAAGATATGCCCATAGTGATGGGCATCGGAAGACGCCTCAGCAAGGGGGCACCCGCCCCGACGCTGAATACCCACGCCCCACGCCCCCGAGACGTCAGTCTTGCTACGATTGTCAGTGTTGAAACTACGTTAAAATATGATGTGAATATGGAAATCTTACCTTTATTTAATCGTACCTCCCGAGTGCTATGAATAAGTACTAGATAATTATATCTACCTCACAAAATTCTTATATTTTACTTAAAACAAGTTAAGCTAAGCACATAATATGACCCTTCCTTCCTGAGCGTATAACAAGAAAATTGTATTTGAAAATAATTGCCACTCTAAACTTATCTGGAATTTTTATAACACTCCTACCTACGCACGTGTTCATCCGAAACTCTCTGCTCCGGGCTCACATAACAAAGTACCTTTCATAAAATAAAGCTTTTGTTTCATAAGATTAAAAAAGAAATATCGGCCAGCCGATTTTCGAAGTCTTAGAACTACTTATAAGTAACTGTTACTGTTATTAACTAAGTCCAGCTGGTAGGGTAAGCCCGAAAAATCAATAGTATTCATTGTTATGTTGTAAAAGTGCAAGCAGTATTGTATTGTGCAGAGCAGAGCTGACTGCAGTGTGGCGCTTTCGACATGAGTTTCGTGTCATTCTTTTCATTTAGTCTACGAAATTGTATTACAAATATGAGCTGGAGAAAGTAGGAGATAGGAGAAGCAATAGAAGTGAAAGATATGAGATATGATATAGATATATATGTCCCGGAGACAAAAGACATAAGATATGATTACTCCCGTCAAAGACACACTTTGCGCAAGACTTCTTTGAATGTATTAAAGACAAATATCTTTTAAGTTTTTTTATACAAATAAATTGAAACGAAGGGCTTGAAATAAACTGAAGGTACTAGGGACTGAATAAATTACCCGACTTGGATTTAACTTTTACGGTAGAAGAACTACATAAGTTGCGAGACTTGGTTTTTTTTTTCAAGTTTTATTTTGATGGCATCTCATTTCCCTTTGTAAATAGTCCTAATTTATTTCCTTTCCGGTACCCTCTACATACAAATGATATTTATATTTTAAGGGATTACAAAGTTCTTTATGCAGTTGGTGTATTAGAGCACTGTTCGTGGTGTTTTTTGAAGGGCTTGAAAAGACCTGCCCGAGTACGCAAAAAAAAATTGGGTCATTTTGGTCAAATTTGGGTCACATTGGGCATTGGGCACATGGGTATATCTTGGGAACGATTGGAGCTAGAGCTACCGAGTTTTCACTATAGTAAATGGCTTGACAAAGGCTACCGGATGACAAAAAAATTGACATTTGACAGCTTTTGACATTTTTTTACAGTTTTTTTGAAATTGCTGTATCTTTGGAACGGCTGGTCCAAATATCTCAACGGGAACAGGATTTACTGAAAATTTCAAATAAATGTCAAAACTTTTAAAGTCAAAATTTTTGCCAGGCAGAAAATAGTTCACTGTCCAAAACTAAGCACAACTTTTTCCCTATAGAAATAGCTCAAACGGGACAGGATTTAGCGAAAATGTCAAAAGAAATCTCAAAAATGTTAAAAAAGTCAATGTTTTTGACATGGACGACCGCGCTGGCTCGACCTTCCGTCTCGTCAACTTGGTAAGACAGGAAAAAAAATTTCCTATTCAAAAGGGGTCACTTTGCGCTCTCAGCAAAAAATGACAAATGTCAGATTTTATCCTAAGTCAGATAATAGTCACCTACAACTTTTTCATTGACAACTTTTATGTTCCATCCAAACAACCATGTCAATCAGTCAGTCAGTGACCGTTTTCTACCTTTATATATGTATAATAAAAAAATGAATAAATATATCGTCACGATTATTATTTATTACATACACACCTGTCGAATTAAGAACTTCTTATTCTTTTGAAGTCAGTTAAAAATCATTAAGAAACCAAATTATAAAGCGACGGATATTTAAATTCATAATAGATTACAAATTTGCCCAGCCGGGAATCGAACCCACCCTCGGCGCAGAATACAGATATTATTAACTATACACTACGGGTCGTCAGTAGATTATTATTTAATAATATTACATTTAATAGTATAACACTTAATTATCGAGATGTTATCGTGGTGAGGAACTCGCTTCTTGGCATTTCGTGGTACCACTGCTGAAGTTATCTATGTGTGCGTGCACGGCCTTTGAATGAGTGCGTAGCGTAATATGCCTACTTTTCACAACGGGCGGTTGGGATGCCGGTCCTTTTATATTGCGATTTAGAGAAGCAAACGGTTTCATCGTGAAGCATATTTTACTACTGGCCAGTATTTGGCCAGCAGTCTGCGCTCGATTTCTGCCTATGTATGGCTACCATGCCGTGTTTGGTGTCATTTTCATATAATTGAAGGACGAGGAATTTTTTTTTGAAATAAAAATTTTACCATCCCATAGAAAAACATGAAGAAACTTGCGAAAAACAAAAATAATAAAAATAAAAGAATTGAAATATAAAATTTTATCGCACGTATTAAATATGTAAATATTATTTAAGTTATTTTTATGTTAAAAAGCACTAGATAATGCTTATAAGCGAAACCGGTCATACTCTTCAGTTTGCTTCTTTCAACGTCCGAATCAGCAAAACTACTAAAAGACTCTTTAAACTTGTCAGAGATTTTAAAGATGAAAATCTTCTTAGGCTGAATAATTTTCTACTAAGTAGATCATGGACTGAAATATTTGAATCAACAGACTGCAATATGGCTTTTGAGAAGTTTCTCGATGTTTTAACTGAAGCTATTGATATTTATTGTCCAGAAACCAAAGTTAGATGTGACAATAAGATGAAAAAAGATATGTGGATTACACCGGGTATAAAGAAATCATGTAAGACAAAAAGAGATTTATTCATTCAATCAAAAAGATCAAATTCCGATGAACTACTTAGTTTTTATAAGGCATATTGTTTAGTCTTATCAAGGGTCATTGGTCACGCAAAAAGAAAAGCAAATGAAGAAATAATCCTAAAATCTGATGACGCAGTAAAATCTACTTGGAAACTCATCAATAAAACCATCAAAGGAAATAAGCTAAATGAAATTAATACTTATAAAGGTCTAACGGATGGTACTAAAGTGGTGCTTGATAACTTAGAAGCTGCTCAGTTGTTTAATAGTTTTTTTACCGACCCAGGTGTGGATGCTCCCAGGGCCTCAACCGATCCAATAAAATTACCACATTTTAGTAACGAAACTATGTTCCTAAAACCGGTCTCAAAAGATGACCTTCTAAAAGCAGTGTCCTCACTTAAAAATAAGAAATCGTGTGGATACGATGGTATACCTCCTAGGGTCGTTAAATTTATAATTAACCCTATCGCTGAACCCCTATTATGCATTATCAATCTTTCCTTCAGGGAAGGTGTCTTCCCGTGTAGATCAAAACGAGCTCAAATAAAACCTATACATAAGAAAGACTCAAGACTGGCCGTCGATAATTATAGACCCGTCTCGCAGTTGACTGTTTTTTCTAAGATATTTGAAAAGTTAATGTTAAGCCAGCTTCGTAGATTCCTCACTTTTCATAGGATACTAGCAAGGGAACAGTTTGGATTCCAGAAAGATCTTTCGACAGTGGATGCTATCTTTGACATGGCGGAGTTTGTGTCAGAAGCCTTGGATGGCAAACAAAATATAGTGACTGTCCTATTAGATTTATCCAAAGCTTTCGATAGTATCGACCACGGTATAATGCTTGAGATGCTGAACAGATACGGTCTGCGTGGCAAGGTTAATGAGTGGTTCTTTTCATACCTTACAAACCGTGAGCAAAGTGTCCTACTTCCTATCATAGACAGTAATGATATGTTGGTAAATGTGGAGTCTGAATCACTAGTATTACAGAAAGGCGTCCCTCAGGGTAGTATATTGGGCCCAATCCTCTTCCTACTATATATTAACCACTTGCCACAGGTGTCAAACAACAAAGTGGTAATGTTTGCCGATGACGTGTCGGTTTTCTTCAGTTTTGAAAGAGGTAGTGATAAGGACTTAGCAAGTGAAATCCAACATTCCATTTTTGCTATTATAAATTGGTTCAGAGATATTAAATTAAGCACTAACGTAAATAAGACTAAAATGATTCACTTTAGAAACTACAATACGCAAATTATGGATGTTAGTGTCACTCTGGAACTCAAAACTTTGGAATTTGTATCCGAGGCCAAGTTTCTTGGAGTACACGCTGATGAATTTATGAATTGGAAGTGCCACATCCAAGCCTTACAATGCAAACTTAGTAGCTTCTGTTACGCCCTTAGAATGCTAACTCATGTAGCAACAAAACGTGCTGCACTTCAGGCATATTTTGCCTTTTTCCAGTCGAGGGTACTCTATGGTTTGTCAATATGGGGTGCTAGTGTGGACATAAAAAAACTGTTCATATTACAGAAGCGTTGCATAAGAATAATTGTAGGGTTGACATCAAGCACGGTGTCTTGTAGAAATTATTTTAGGCAATTAAAAATTCACACGATTACGGCATTATACATAATTGAACTATGTAAACTAATCAAGCGGTATCCAGACAAATTCCCTATTAGATCACTTAGCCACAGTGACAGGTTAAGGGAGCGCTATAGATATGACATTGAGCAATCCCCTTGTCGTACAGCTGCTTGTGCAAGATCCACTAAAATGGTTGCTGTGAAGGTGTATAATGCGCTTCCAAGTGTAATTAAGTGCCTCACTGGATCTAAATTCCTTGATGCATTAAAAGGCTACTTGTTAAAAATCTCACCATATGACCTCAATGAATATTATAATTACAGCGATCTTTAACTTCTATCATACTTGCTCAGTGTTTGGCACTTTCGCATTAAGAATAATAGTGTAATGATTCGTATCCGGAGTCCATTGTTGTTTGATTATAATTGTAAATAATTTGTCCATCCAAATTTATTTTATATAATTTATTTGTGTGCATGATATTGTTACACCCTGTGGGTATAATTACATTGATACATAATTATAATACTATTACCTATTATCATACATGTAATTAATTGCAATAAACGAATATGAATATGAATATGTATTAAGTGAAATTATAATCCTGTGGACAAGTACAAGTGTCTTATTTAACAAGATGTTTAATAAGGTCCACCAAGTGCCGACAATCACAACCATCAACATATTTCGATTGTTTTATGTTTACTACTTTTATTTTTCGCAAGTTTCTTCCTTTTTTTATTTCAAAAATGAATTGCTCATCCTTAAATTATATGAAAACATCACCAAACACGGCCTGGTAGCCACACATGGGCAGAAATCAAGCACAGACTGCACCGTGGGAGATGCACCCCGCCCCCCCTCTCTAAAACCTACCCCGAGTATGTCAGCTCATGTCACCCGATCTAAATCAGCTGAAAACAACCCAAGGATTAACTATGGCATGTGGCGTCTTCCTAGACGAAGCCGCAAGATCATGTTCAATAAAACCCCAGCTAGTACAGCTTAAACCTCTATTGAGGTCATGAATAACAACATTACAAAATATCACTGGCACGTAAGAATATCCATTTCAAATAATTTTCATGAATAAAAAATATATAACATGTGAAGTGTGCGTGTGCATCAAAATAGTAACTAAGTATTAGTTATATACTAGCTTTTACCCGCGGCTCCGCGTGGGTCGAAGAGATTTTCGTGGAAATAAGGAAAACAAAAGAATATGATTTTTTGAACGACGATATACAACGGTCACCATGTTTTACCAAAGTGCTTATAAATAACAATCAAATAAGCCCAAACTCGAAGGGTCTGCTGTTGTCCATTGAGGAGAACCCATACCCACCTTTCAGTCCCATCAACAGACCTTGGTCACAATGTTTTACCAAAGTCCTAATAAATACCAACAAAATAAGCCTAAACTCGAAGGGTCTGCCGTTTTCCGTTGAGAAGATTCCGTACCCACCTTCCAGTTCCATCATCAGACCCTGGTCACTATGTTTTACAAAAGTGCTAATAAAGACCAATAAAGTGAGCCCAAACTCGAAGGGTCTGCTGTTATCCGTTGAGAAGATCTCGTAGCCACCTCCCAGTCCCGTCAGCAGACCCTGGTCACCATGTTTTACCAAAGTGCTAATAAATACCAACTAAATAAGCCTAAACTCGAAGGGTCTGCTGTTATCCGTTGAGGAGATCCCGTACCCACCTCCCAGTCCCGTCAGCAGACCCTGGTCACCATGTCTTACCAAAGTGCTAATAAAGACCAATAAAATAAGCCCAAACTCGAAGGGTCTGCTGTTATCCGTTGAGGAGATCCCGTACCCAGCTCCCAGTCCCGTCAGCAGACCCTGGTCACCATGTCTTACCAAAGTGCTAATAAAGACCAATAAAATAAGCCCAAACTCGAAGGGTCTGCTGTTATCCGTTGAGGAGATCCCGTACCCACCTCCCAGTCCCGTCAGCAGACCCTGGGGCCTTATTGTCTAACTTTAATTGCAATCGCCATACCTTCAAGGGTATCGTGACTACAACCGTGATTACGACTATAAATTGGAATCGTCTAAGTTTTAAAGTCACAATCGCTTTGAATCGCTGAACGAAATGAATGACCAACCAACCAAAAAAAAAATTAAAGTGACTACGAAACCGCTAGTGGCTTCCTTAGTTTTAATCACAGACATACAGACTAAACCTAAGGATATGTAAATATAGGATTATGTTATTATGTTACTAACAATAGGTTAAGCAGTTTTCAATTTTAGATATATTTTTATTACTAACATTATTGTAGATACTGTGTGTGTTATATGGCTTTTTGCTGGCCGAAATAAATGAAATGAATAAGGATTAAATAGCGTTGGCAAGTTTCCATACAAAAACCAAACGACATTTAAGCTACATGGTACGAAGAAACTTATAAAAATAGGTTGTTTTGGCTGGAATATGCTTGAAACATATTTGTTAATACCTAAACTAATCTCTCGTATATATTTTGTTTGGAAACAAGCAATATTTATATCTAAAAGAGCCTGTAACTCACTGAGCTAAAATTGCTTCAAGTCAACTCTATGCGTTTATTATTAATGTTTGGTCTATGGTTTTAAATTTGTTCGGTCGCGACGACGAGCAAAGCGAGGAGGAGCGGTTAGGTTGACATGTAAGCACATATTAGGGAGCCAAGCGAAGCGAAGCGGAGTGGGGCGACCCGCGTAGTTTTAAAATAATTCACGATAAGGAGAAAAAAAAGTACCGAGCCTTTTCGATGACTTACGGTTCAATTTATAAAATTCAAGGACCGCTTCCCTTTCCGAACTGTACATTGCAAATTTAACTTTATTAGTTCAAGCTAAGGAAGATATTCCACCAACTAAAATATGACATGGTCGGTGAAAGAATAAAACATGGAAGCAGTCCCTTACTAGCCACCGTTGTTTATCAACGCCGGAAAAGATATACGTAAAGTAATGAAACATTAAACTTTTGTTGCATAACAATTAATGTTATAGTTAATAAGTCAAGGTTGCTAATAGCGAGCGGCTGAGTTTATGAGCCACACCCACCACGGTCGAGTTTTCGTTGCGCTATAATGGAATGGTAGTAATAATGATTCCATGTTTTATTCGTTCACCGCTTACGGTTCAATATTTTAAAAATCAAGGGACCGCTAGCGGTACCGTAGTAACTTCCAATAAAAAACCCTAGGCTTAGGGATGTGGTACCGAAACAAAAGTATCGAGTTTATTCAAGTATCGAGTATACTCAAGTATACTGTACTAAAGTGTACTGTTTCGTTTAAGTGCCCAAAGTTATAAATAAAAGCACGAATTGAAACGCTAAAACGAAATTTCAAAAAGTTGCTGTCTGCAGGGATGTCTATTCTTTCCAAAATAGATCGATTTCGAATCGTGGTGAATTTACAAATTTAAATTCACAAAAATCGATTCAAAAATTGGAACAGAAATTCACACAATTAGCGATAATTAATTTATAGCATTAATTTTTCCTGAGTTTATTGTAAGTAAAGTTATGTAGTTGTTTTCTCATAAATAAAAAATTAAAGAAATATTTTTTTCAAGTTTTATTGCCAAAGTTACTTAAAATGGACTTACAGAACATTATTATTTTGTTAATATCATGTAACAATATTTCTGTATGATGAGTTTCATACACTAGTAAAGCTGGGGTGCTAAAGCTAGGGGTATTTGTTAAGGGATGGTGACTCCGAAGAGAGCTAAGAACCAAACTCAACAAGTGATGATCGAACACTGCTTTATTGGTATTGTTTGCACTAAATAATTGCTAAATACAAAGTGCAAGCAGCCAAAATGTAATTAATTACCTAGGTAAAACCTAATTCACTAAAATGTACAAGTGTACGTTAGCTCGTACAATTTCTAAGTCTCAATTACCTACCCCAACTTCCTATCTTCAAATGTAAGGCTCTTCATAAATAATAATTTTGAATTCAAATACTTGCCGGAAACGTAATTAAATGTGGGTATGTAATCTTTTTATTTGTATGTTATTTGTTCGCAAAATTTTCCGAGAAACCGCAAAAAATCGTGTCAACGATTCTGCGGTTGTATGGATCGATTCTAAGATCGAATCGCTTCGAAAAAATCGATCCAAAATCGATTTTCTTGGCCCCAATTAATCGATCTTCAAATAAATCTATTTAAAATTGACATCCCTAGCTGTTTGTTTTCTTCGCAAGGAAGTTTTGTTTTGCAAGAAGTAAAAACCGAACAAGGAAATGTTTTTAAACTAGGACTGAAATTCATGAGGTATGTAAAAATGTTTATGATTAATTGATTAGTTACCTAGGGTACTTGTCCTACGCTTGTAGGCCTCACCTAAATATTTTGGCGGTTGTATATGAAACAGTGGTGTCTATTCGGTGTAACACGACTTATTTTACAGGACTAAACTTAATTTAAGCATTGTGTCTTTGTCTTTCTGCATCGAAAAAGGACAGGGCGCTTAAAATAAGGTTAGTCCTGTCAAACAAGTTAATTCGTGCTGCACCGAATCAACACCATTACCTATTTAATTTCTCTTAACAAAATATTATATCATTTTGCTTACAGAATGCCTGCTCAGAGAATATTGTTAGAGAGAGAATTAAACAAAATGTTAACAATCGGTGGGACCAACTATCTGAAAGGTTTAATCGTTTAGGCAATGGCGCTACAAAATCACCTAGAGAATGAAGAGTTGTATATGTGTATACACAGAAACCTTTAAAGAGTGGAGCATTATGAATATTCTGGGGAGAGACAGCATATTTGGAGAGATATCTGTGTGCATTCCATTTCCAGTAAGTGTTATGTTTCATCAATAGCTCATTTTTCTGCCCTTTGCAAGGTATGCCTCCTTTTTTTTACACCACCAATACCTATCCTGGGCCAATATCATCCATATTCTACCAGCTAGCGTCTAAATGTCATCGGCCCACCTAGCTGACGGTGTGCTGAATTCTCTTTAGCATTATGTTTGCTGGGTAATTTTAAATTTTTGAAACCTCTTACAGAAAATCTTTTCTTGTTATTGACATGTAAATACATATTTAAGTTTGAGTATGTCAAATGCTTTTATTTTTTAATTAAGTTGGAAATAAAATTTATAAGCAAATATTAAATTTGATGTATATAACTTTTCAGGAACCTGCAAGCTATTCTCTGAAAGATTCCAGCGAACATCCTAGATTTGTAGGTTAATAAGTTTTAATATATCTAGTCTTTAGTTGGGAATGAAAGTTGAGTTTATTTTTTGTTACATTACTGAGTTCCTTTAGTCTTAAATGTGTAGCCTTATAAGGGTGACATTGTCGCTGTGCGACAAAACCTTTTTCTAATAAAGATTATAAAAAAATACATTCTTTCTGTGTTATTGCTACTTATCCAATTTTTTATTGAATATTTTTATCTTTATATTATTTATAGAGTCCAGTTGTTTGAAGCACAACATGCAGGCTGCTGCGCCTCTGGTGGCAAGCCCCCAGGCCTCGCTACTGTCTCCTTTGCCCAGTGCGCGAACCCAACTCTCACTGATTAATGAAAACACCGCCTCTGATCTACCAGTCATGTCTATGCCTGCAAGATAAGCACCAAAACAACAGTGGATGGCTTTCTTTTTGCAACATTCTCCTTTCTAGCAACTATCTATGGGTCAGCCTTTACTCCTCTACCAGCGCCATCAAAATTGTTCTTGCCATACTTAAATGTAACTCATATAAAATAAACTGTATTTCTTATATCTGTATTTCTGATCAACCAGTCACGTCTATGCCTGCAAGACAAGCAGCACAATCCTATACAATACAATCCTTTGTTTTTGCGGCATCAACAGTGGACGGCTATCTTTTTGCAACATTCTCTTTTTTAGCCGCTATGTATGGGTCAGCCTTCCCTTCTCCACTGGCACCATCAAAGTTGTTCTTGCCATGCTAAAATGCAACTCATACATAATATTTACTGTATTTCTTATAACTCTCCAACAATCTGTATAAATAAATAACAGCTCCATGACCGCTGACTGACTGACTGAGAGACAAGGTACAGCCAAGAACGCTGAAGGCGAAAATACATAGGTAGTAACATAAAATTGAAGATCCTTGCTATTGAAGTTCATTATTACATCTAGGCCTAGCTAGAAGCATTGATAGGTCAATGTCTAGAGGTGCACTAAGAAAGCATTTATCGAAATTCACCCCTCAGTGGTGTGGAACTGGGTGAAAACTTGTGTATCGAACATGCCTTCCGAACATGGTACAATGGGCTGTTTTAAACCCAAAACCTCATGGACGAAGTCGTAGGCATGCTCTAGTTACATGAAAAGTACAAAAAGTGCATAATAGATGAGTAATTATTACAAATTTGCCTAAAAACCGTTGAAAGAGGCAGCCTATTTGTGAAATCCTTCATTTGACATTTCCGATAGCTTTCAAAGATTTGATTTGGATACGCGATACCATTTTATGTCAAATTTGTGATATCTTTCACTCAAAATTGCGATCACAAGCACAACGACTCGAAATGACAGCTCATGTTGAATAATTGCGGTGTGAAGTTCGTCAATATCCTTCATATGTCAAATTCATAACTATGGCGATTGCAATTAAAGTTAGACAATAAGGCCCCTGGTCACCATGTTTGACCAAAGTGCTAATAAATACCAACTAAATAAGCCTAAACTCGAAGGGTCTGCTGTTATCCGTTGAGGAGATCAAGTACCCACCTCCTAGTCCCGTCATTAGATCCTGGTCATTATGTTCTACAAAAATACTCATCAATATCTCACAGAGCTATGGTTTGTTCAGCTGAGTATAATAATCAATTAGAAAGGAGAGTTTTTAAAATGCCAGGAGCGTCTGTTAACACAGCGTTTGCGAGTAGATTCGGTCTCCATACATAGGTAACACTAAAAGTTTCCGGAACTGGCCACTTACATAAACAATATTTAAAAATTTATTGCAACATTTGAAAATAGAACTCTTTGGCTGTAGAATGCAGTTTGTTTCATCTGACTGTCTTTTGTTTTTACCTTGTGGCGCCATTTAAAAAATTGTGTGTCTGCATTAACATGGATTTAACTCGGGAAAATTTTCGTAGTATGATTTTCTACGATTTTAAGTGTAATTTGACAGCTCAACAGAGCATCGCTCGGCTTGAAACAGCTTTTGGCAATGAAGCACCATGCAAGACGACTGTTTATAGCTGGTTTGCAGAATTCAAGCGTGGTCGTATCAATGTCAGTGACGAATCTCGCGATGGTCGGCCGTCCACCGCTGTGACCAACAAAAACATCGATGCTGTGCGCCGTATGATTGAAACAGACAGCCATGTGACCTACCATGAAATTCGCGCATCCTTAGAAATAGGCATGAGTCAAATACAATCAATCCTACACAAACATTTGGGTGTGAGAAAGCTGTGCTCGCGGTGGATCCCACACAACTTGACCGAGGCTCAAAAAACGGACCGCGTCACTTGGTGCAGTGCCATGCTTACCAGATTCAACGAAGGTGCGTCAAATTTGGTGTGGGACATAGTAACAGGTGACGAAACATGGATTTATTGCTACGATCCCAAAACAAAGCAGCAATCGAGCGTATGGGTCTTTCAAGATGAGCCGAAACCAACCAAAGTGGCGCGCGTGAAAAGTGCATCTAAGCGGATGATTGCTTCTTTTTTTAATAAAACTGGACACGTGGCTACTGTTGCTTTAGAGAATCGTCGTACCGTGAATAGTGACTGGTACACGACCATTTGTTTGCCGGAAGTTATTGACGAACTCCGTAAAAATAACCGTAAACGCCGTATCATCCTGCACCACGACAATGCTAGTTCTCACACGGCCAGACAGACAAACGACTTTTTGAATACGAAAAATGTAGAACTTATGAGTCATCCTGCATACAGTCCCGACCTGGCACCTTGTGACTTTTTTCTGTTCCCAAAAATTAAGAACCAATTACGCGGTCAACGATTTTCATCACCAGAAGAGGCTGTCGAGGAGTATGAAAAACACGTTTCAGAGGTCACCACAGGGGAGTGGCACAAAAGTTTTCAAAACTGGTTTGATCGAATGAAAAAGTGCATAGACGCCAAGGGAGATTATTTTGAAAAACAATAAATTAATTTTGTACCTTTAATAGTATTTTTTCATATTCATTCCGGAAACTTATAGTGCGTCCCACGTATAAGACCCCTTATTTATAACAACATACTCAAGCACGTAAATATTAAAACCTATTCTGTTACACAAGCATATGTTAAGCTATTAAACTGGTTAAGAACGTTAAACTATAAGAAAACAGAAACCTTATTGCTACCTTTTTGCTGTAAAGATCTGTAAAATATTGCCATTATTATTATTATTTTTCTGTATTTGGTCTAAATTGTTTGTTATTTTTAATTTATATGCACAATTAATATATAGAATGAAAGAATGAACGAATGATAGATTAATAATATGAATTAATCTAAATTTTTGTATATATATAGGTGGTAGAGCTGATGCCGGGCTCGACTGTGGAGGTACCACCATCTTACTCGCAAACCCTCCCGGAGTTATTCGGGGGAGAGTAAGAGAACAGCTCTCAGGCAAAACCAGGCGGCCCACCATTGCCTGGTACCGATGGATGGCGGTTTATCCATCCCCAATTGCCGAGTCTTATATAAAACAGACTGGTGACGGGTAGCGGCGTCACTTGTGCAAGGGTTTCGGCACCGCGCTCACCAACCCGCCTGCCCAGCGTGTGTGAGTATGAGCATTTCTTCCAGGAGGACCGCCAAGAGTGGTGAAATCCTGGAAAGGCCTATGTCCAGCAGTGGACGAAACAGGCTGATGGATGGATGGATGATTAATAAGAATATTGGTACCCCGCATTTCTGGCTTAGCCGAGTTTGGGGACCCTTGGCAACTTTGTGTATTACTTCTGTGCATGTCCATAATATAATCATTGTTATTTTAATTTACTTCTTTTGTAATGTGTTTTTCATGCAATAAAGTGATTTTGTATTGTTTGTATTATTTATACCGATCAAATAAACTTAAACTTGAGAGGTCTCCTAAAAAAACATTTACCAGTGGACGATTGAAACCCTGATGACGATAAGACTACATACGACTACGCAAGGCGTACATACCACATGGTTAACTAAAAATCTTATTGAGTGCTTAAAAAATATTTATAGTCAGTTCAGTAGTTCTAGATATTACCCCTTATATGCAAACAAACAAATATTTCTTCTTTATATAATAAAGAGTAGACAAACTTTAACGTGAGTTGATTTGAACCAGACTGCGTCAAATTCGATATTTTGAAACATGCAGCGCCATCCAGTGTATTAAAATAAAAACAATTTCAACGCCAGCTTACTGAGCCGTTATCCAGGATAGCTTCCCAGAGATGGCGTTTTCTAAGGACTTGAAAATATTTTAGTTATTGATCTTTGCTCAGTCAAGAAATATAATTTCAACTTTATTTTTTTTACAAAAGGAAATATTTATTCTGAAAATAAAATAAAAGAATAAAAAATAAAAAGAGAAAACAGATTTTACCAGTCGGGGTTTGAACACGCGACGATCGACAACGCTACAGCGGCGAAACTTCCATTATGTCTTACTAAAATTCTCATTGCACCGCTCCCTTTTGTCATAGCGTGATGATACATAGCTTTTAACCTTCCCGAAGAAATGCTTTATCTTTCAGTGAAAACTGCAACAAAATCCATTGAGTGAAAACAAATTTTACCAGTCGGGGTTTGAACCCGCGACGATCGACTACGCTACGGCGGCGAACCTTCCATATGTCTTACTAAAATTCTCATTGCACTGCTTCCTTTTATCATAGCGTGATGATACATAGCTTTAAACCTTTCCGAAGAAATGCTTTAACTTTCAGTGAAAACTGCATCAAAATCCATTGAGTGATTCTCAAGTTATAAGCGAACGAACAGACAGACAGACAGACGTTGTATTTTATATGTATAAAATAAATATAATAGAAAATAAAATACAATAATATAATATATATAATATAGATATTATCTAGGTATATATATTTATTTAGATAAATATATTTATCTAACCTTATATCGTAAAATCCTCATTACGAACTCAAAACTACTGCCATAAAGAAAAATATTTTACATGAACGTCTCTAAAAAATTAAATTATAGTATAGGTCTCCGAACAACATAATGCTATAAAAAAACTTTTTCTGAGATGTGATACTAACCAGCCCCCTGATTCTGTATCGTAAACTTAGTTGCCAAACCAAGTGCCTATCGTCTAAAACATACATATCCGCTCATCTAAGGATAAGTTCGCACTTGAAATGACTTCACAATTCGTAAATAGTTCAATACCCATTAAAGGTTATTTTGGAAGTTCATTTTTCATCTGTTTTTTGGTGAATAGCAACTACAACCCGGTCACATTATCTCGAGACCTCACTGGAATGCGAACCACCCGCCCCGTTCTCCTTTCCCCTCCCCGCGCTCGCCACGGCGCGTCAGTACGGTTAGCACTTTCGTTGCCGATACGCGTCGACTTGTTTTCTTGGTATATTTTTAAACATTCCATTGTTACGTTTGGACTTTTATTGTTATTTTGTTATTGCTGTTACGTTAAAATATTGTTTTTGTTGCAACGTTGGACATTTTTGTTAAGTTTGGACATTTTGGTTTAGTTTGGACATTTTTGTTACTATTTCGTTGCTTTGAAGTGGGACAGTGAAAGTTTTTTCAAATATGGGAAAAACTATTCACAGTGAAGCAAGAAATTTAATCCTGAAAGTTCTCGCTTTCTTTGAATCAGAGAAACTAACAAGCAATTCGTAATACCTGTAGATCAAGTTGTTAAACGAACCTGTGCTGCAACAGGAATATCAAAATGTACTTTGATGAGAATAAAAAAGGAGGCCAAAGAATTGCGGCGTGCGTCACTGCAACATGCTACACCGAGTACGAGTACTAGTCAAGGTTCTAGCAACGATACACGTCGAGCCAATCATATATTCTGAAGAAGATTTTTAGTCTGTAGTTTTGTGTAATAAACACTTCTTGTACCTACTTAACCAAGATTGTTTCATTTATTTTTCATCATTTTAATCATATCATTATAATAATATTACCCACATTAAATTAATTAACACAATATTTGTTTTGTTGGAAATCTTATTGTTTATAATAATATCCTACTAGAGAATGCTTGTTTTGCGCACCATATCTGAGCGCCGACGCGACGTGACGTCATCGACGCCAGGTCTCGAGATAATGTGACCGGGTTGTATAGCTAGCAACCGACACTGAGTTACATAATAGCCCCGCCGGAAGGTAAAGGGAACTTAGCCCAAACAGCCATGTCTGAGGTTTAATATCAAATACCAGTGAGGTTATCATATAATATTCTCTAATACGTACTAAAAAATTTTGCGGCGTAACAAAGGAGGTCACAATTTAATTTTATTTTCGGCCTGCATTTTTTATGGCTGCCGGCGCGTGCAACGCGTACACATGCGTCACGTGGTGGACTGTTGGATTTTGGCGCCATAGCTTACGTGGAAATTATTATTTACTGTGGTTTTATGGGCCAAACCAAAAGTATTATTTTGTCCTAAAATTACTAACAGCAGTGATGCTGATGATGAATTGACTCCACCTGACATTCTGGAAATAACGACGGAAATTACGAACACTTTTAGAACAAGCCTTTACAAGAAAAAACAAAAATGGCTAACGACAAATTCTATCAATAATTTTATTATGAAAACACGTTGTTAGGCATGAGTTTAGAAAAAGTAGTGTATGAAACTATACATAACTAGGTATTAAAACACTCATGTTCTAATAAAAAACTCAGCTTCAGCTCGTTTTTTAAACTGACACTCGTGTTTTAAATAACCTTTTAATGTACCACTTTCATAAACCACTACTATTTTTGTGAATAATAATTAAAGTAAATTAAACCAATAATGCAATAAAAAATGCACTATAAATTACTGAACAAACGGGATATAGTTACAATTCAGTGTAAAAAATAAGGTTAGTCAATACCAAGGTTTAATAATTAACTCAATTTTATATTCATATATATACTGTAATATAGGTTAGTTTGTAAGGTATTTATCTATGGGCCACATATTTTATTTATTGAATATAAGTTCTTTCTAGAACATATAATACAGAGTGTAAATGCAAAGTCAAGAATCCCTTTAAAGTATGAAAGTATACACGTTTCTGATGTCATTACGAGAAAAAAAAATATACCTTGAATTTTCACAAAAAATTCCATCATTTTTCTAAGCTATGGCTACGCAGCTCACCTGCCTACCCACACACCTAATTGCACCCCACAACCCGCGCCCCTCATCCGAGTGGCCGCGACCAGTGAGGGTGTCCACGCGATTAGTGTATTTTGAGTTAAAAAAATCGTCTTATTGTGAGGTACTGCTACTTTATTTAGAGATCCCAGTATTTAAAATAATATCTTTACCGATCATACTAACACACCCTTAAAGGATTCTTGACTTTGCTTTTACACCCGGTACAAGCAATGAACATAAAAATCTTAAGATAAAAATACTCCAAACGATCATAAACTGATACAATTTGAAATCGATTTCTCGTGCGAAGCGATTATTCTAGTTACCGATTTGTTTGATTCACACCCTTAAACACGTTGCGATGACAGATGCCAAAACGGGACTCTTGGGCTGAGATTCAGAGTGCATTTTGAGTCCGAACTCAATCTTACAAACGTCAAAAAGCGACGTGATCTCATACTAGAGTGACGTTTGTAAGATTGAGTTCCTTTTGAGTTCGTGCTCAAAATGCACTCTGAATCTCAGCCTTGAACTTGTCGTACCTATTTAACAGGTTTGCATCGCTGCAGCACGTTATATATTTGTGCAAGGTTGCAACGATAGATTTGTGTTAAACGGCCAAACAGGGGCCTTATTGTCTAACTTTAATTGCAATCGCCATACCTTCAAGGGTATCGTGACTACAACCGTGATTACGACTATAAATTGGAATCGTCTAAGTTTTAAAGTCACAATCGCTTTAAATCGCTGAACGAAATGAATGACCAACCAACCAAATAAAAAATTAAAGTGACTACGAAACCGCTAGCGGCTTCCTTAGTTTTAATCACAGACATACAGACTAAACCTAAGGATTAAATAGCGTTGGCAAGTTTCCATACAAAAACCAAACGACATTTAAGCTACATGGTACGAAGAAACTTATAAAAATAGGTTGTTTTGGCTGGCATATGCTTGAAACATATTTGTTAATACCTAAACTAATCTCTCGTATATATTTTGTTTGGAAACAAGCAATATTTATATCTAAAAGAGCCCGTAACTCACTGAGCTACAATTGTTTCAAGTCAACTCTATGCGTTTATTATTAATGTTTGGTCTATGGTTTTAAATTTGTTCGGTCGCGACGACGAGCAAAGCGAGGAGGAGCGGTTAGGTTGACATGTAAGCACATATTAGGGAGCCAAGCGAAGCGAAGCGGAGTGAGGCGACCCGCGTAGTTTTAAAATAATTCACGATAACCAGAAAAAAAGTAGGTACCGAGCCTTTTCGATGACTTACGGTTCAATTTATAAAATTCAAGGACCGCTTCCCTTTCCGAACTGTACATTGCAAATTTAACTTTATTAGTTCAAGCTAAGGAAGATATTCCACCAACTAAAATATGACGTGGTCGGTGAACGAATAAAACATGGAAGCAGTCCCTTACTAGCCACCGTTGTTTATCAACGCCGGAAAAGATATACGTAAAGTAATAAAACATTAAACTTTTGTTGCATAACAATTAATGTTATAGTTAATAAGTCAAGGTTGCTACTAGCGAGCGGCTGAGTTTATGAGCCACACCCACCACGGTCGAGTTTTCGTTGCGCTATAATGGAACGGTAGTAATAATGCTTCCATGTTTTATTCGTTCACCGCTTATGGTTCAATATTTAAAAAATCAAGGGACCGCTAGCGGTGCCGTAGTAACTTCCAATAAAAAACCCTAGACTTAGGGATGTGGTACCGAAACAAAAGTATCGAGTTTATTCAAGTATCGAGTATACTCAAGTATACTGTACGAAAGTGTACTGTTTCGTTTAAGTGACCAAAGAAAGTTATAAATAAAAGCACGAATTGAAACGCTAAAACAAAATTTCAAAAAGTTGCTGTCTGCATATTGTCTATCCTTTCCAAACTAGATCGATTTCGAATCGTGGTGAATTCACAAAAATCGATTCAAAAATCGGAACAGAAATTCACACAATTAACGATAATTAATTTATAGCGTTAATTTTTCCTGAGTTTATTGTAAGTAAAGTTATGTAGTTGTTTTCTCATAAATAAAACATTAAAGAAATATTTTTTTCAAGTTTTATTGCCTAAGTTACTTAAAATGCACATACAGTGTTAAATATGGTATCACCTTTTTTGTCTCCCAACCCTATAGTATTATTAGGTAATGGCAACACTCTCTCCAACCTTCTGTCTGACAATTACGTGTGCTATATTTTATTAAAAATGTATCAATTTATAATTAAGGATATCATAGTAATCCAAGATATTTATTATGAAGAATAAATAAAAGGGATTCTCTTCTACTGGCTGACGGTTTTATTTCTGCACCGAAGACACGCAATACCGATTCACACCCTCCAACAGGTTATGAATGCCCAGGCTCAAGCTACAAGCGTGAAATATAAGCGAAATAAGGTGCGTAAATACAATATATATTCGCTAACTAACGTCAGATATGACGCCGAGACCGAATGACGTAGTTAACCCAGCTGAAAGTGGTGAGACCCGACAAGGCGCCGGTAATTCTACTCCAGCGGCTCCCAACGTAGCCATGAATATAGAAAAACTTGAAGGTGCATCTAACTATGTTTCCTGGAAATTTATAATGAAAATGATACTTGTCTTGGAAGGACTGTGGGCTAGCGTTGAGGGCACTGATCCCGACATTCCTCGTGGTCAACGAGCACTAGCACGCATTTGTCTAAGTGTTAGACCTTCATGTTATCAATATGTGCGGTGTGCTGATTCTGCAAAGGATGCATGGCACAACTTGAGCAGAGTATTTGAGGATAAAGGTCTGTACAGAAGAGTGTTACTCCTTAGGCAGCTACACACCACAAGTTTCGATCAATTCTCGAGTATGATGAACTACATTGAAACTGTAACAACACTTGTACAGCAACTCGCTGACATTGGAAAGACCATCGAGGACTCCGAAGTAGCTGAGATACTTCTTAGCGGACTTCCTTCAGAGTACGATGCCTTAGTTTCCAACCTGGAAACAATCTGTGTCACTGGGACATTGTCGAGTGAATTGGTTCGCACAAGGCTATTACAAGAAGACATTAGAAAGTCTAATGGAGATTCAACAAGCAAAGCATATGTCACAAAGCAGAAGAACAAGCCTAATGTTTCCTGTAGCTACTGTAACAAGATAGGACATGTCAAGTCTAGATGTTTTAAACTCAAAAGAGATAAGAAGAAGAAAGTAACTCTAGACAGTGACGCAACATTCATAGCTTCTGCATTCCTAGCTAGAAATGATGGCTGGTTCGTGGACTCCGGATGTACAGCCCATATGTGCAACAATCGAGAATGGTTTATGAACTTTAAAGAAAACAAGTGTGATAATAGTATTATGACTGCTAATAATCAAAAGTTAAAGTGTCTAGGATCTGGTGATATTTACATAACAACTAATGATAATTCGGTAAGAATGATTCAAAATGTTTTGTATGTACCTCAATTATCTGCCAATCTCTTGTCTGTTTATAGATTAATAGAAAGGGGTTACACAGTTTGCTTTAATCAAGATGGTTGTAGCATTTACGAAAGTATTAGTTGTAAAATCTCTGGCAACCCAATTATATTTGCTTCAAATGATAATGGTATTTATAAATTGAATGGGAAAGTGTGTAGGTCAGGTATGTCTTTGCCATCAGTGCACTCTTTGCTTCTGTGTGAAGAAATATCACGTAGACAGAAGTCACCGAGTGCTGCAGTCACTGCATTATTGGCATCAGTGTCCACGGACATGTGGCACAAAAGGCTCGGACATCTGAGTTTTTCAGGTATGTATACTCTTCGTGGTGGTGGTGCAACGGGTATTATGTTTCAGGATGGAGATGGGACGACTTTGAAGGAATGCATTCCTTGTCTTCAAGGGAAGATGTCTGCCCGGCCGTTTCCGGAACGAGAAGCCAAGCGCACCAGCCAACCTCTCGAGTTAATTCACAGCGATGTCTGCGGCCCAATCCAAATGAGCAGTTGGGGTGGGGCAAAGTACTTTGTCACGTTCACAGATGACCATACACGGAAATCATTTGGATATTTACTTCGAAACAAATCTGAGGTAATTACAGCATTTATTAATTTTAAAAAGCTAGTAGAAAAGCAATTGGGTTTACCTATTAAGATTTTGCGCTCAGATGGTGGAGGCGAGTATTGTAATGTTAAGTTTTCATCATTGTTGAGGAATGAGGGCATTATTCACCAAACAACTGTTCCATACTGTGCACAGCAGAATGGTGTCTCAGAACGCCTGAATAGAACTATTATGGAGAAAGCTCGGTGCATGATGTTGGGAGCAGGTCTCTCTGAGAAATTCTGGGGTGAGGCAGTCATGACTGCTATTTACTTAAAGAATAGGAGCCCTACTAAGGCCCTTTCAGGACAGACTCCAGAGAGCGTGTGGACTGGGTCAAGGCCAGACCTAAGTCACCTGCATGTGTTTGGTTGTATTGCTTATTCGCTTGTCCCTAGTCAAAAGCGTCGTAAACTAGACGCAAAAAGTAAAGAGTATATTTTTGTAGGCTACAGCGAAACCTCAAAGGGATTCAGATTATCTGACCCTTTAAATCCTCAAAATGTTGTAGTTTCTAGAAATGTAGCGTTTTTAGAAAACAAATTTTATAAAAATAACATTACCAGTATTAATAATGATGAATTTATTTCTTATGAATTGACTACTGATAATAATTTTATTAATGAATTGAATTCTAGTGGTAATAATATTAATAGTCATAATTTTGAACTGAGTTCGAATTCTTGTAAAAACACTTTGCTGAATTCTAGTCTTAATAAAGAGCCGAATAATAGCAGTTGTACTGTTTTGGATTCTAGTCAAATAATAGGATCAAATTCTGATACAGCTAAAAATAATAATTCCGTTGAGAATAATACCAATTCTTCGGTGATTTCAGACAGTATTGAGTTGTACTGCACCGGCAGCGAGAACGAAGACAGTTCCACTTCGTCGCCGGGTTGCAGCACGCGTCATGAGCGTGTAACCTCATCTCCCGAGGTGTCAGCTGGAGGGGAAGAGATTGCAGTGTCCCCTGTCGGCGCGTGCACTCGGTCGGTTCGTAGTACTCGGTCCAAACTTCCGGTCAGGTATGCGGATTACGAAACTGATTTCACTATGATAGCTCAGGGTCTATCGTATGAGGAACCTTCCACATATGAAGAAGCTATTTCTTGTCCTAACAGTCAAGAATGGCAAGCAGCAATGCAAAATGAATATGATTCTATTACTGCAAACCAGGTATGGAAACTTGTTGACCGACCACCTCATGAAAATGTAATAAAATGTAAGTGGGTTTTTAAAAGAAAACATGATGCAACGGGTAAATTCGATAAGTTCAAAGCCCGGTTGGTTGCTAGAGGATTTACACAAGTCCAAGGCATTGATTACAATGATACTTTCTCACCCGTAGTACGACATTGTACCATGCGAATTTTGTTCTCCTTAGCTAACGAATTAGACTTGAATATCGACCATGTTGATGTTGCCACTGCATTTCTCAATGCAGATTTACAAGAAACCATATACATGGAGCAGCCTCCAGGCTTTTGTAATAATAATAAAAATAGAGTTTGTTTGTTACTGAAAGGAATATATGGTCTTAAGCAAGCCAGTAGGATTTGGAACGAAAAAGTTCATATATTACTATCTGACAATGGCTATAGTCAAAGCAAATGTGAGCCTTGTGTTTATGTAAAACGTTTAGGTCGCGATTATACAATAATTGCATTGTATGTGGATGATTTTTACATATTTTACAGCTCCAAGAAAAATGAATTGTTACCTTTGTTAGAAAGTAATTTTAATGTTAAGAACTTAGGTGCTCTCAAGAGCTGCTTAGGTATAAATGTAACTAGAGAAAGATCTAAAGGAATTTTAAAATTGGATCAGTCTGAATACATAAAGAATTTGCTTGTACGTTTTGGTATGCAGAACTGTAAATCAGTCAAAACACCAATGCCTGTAAACTGTAAATTTGTGCAGTCAGAAAGTGGTAATAATAACCTAATTAAGGATGAAACTTATCAATATAGGCAACTTATGGGATGTCTCATGTACTTGTCAGTTTGCACAAGACCTGACATTTCATATGCCTGCAGTCAACTAAGTCAGTTTAACAATTGTTTTAACAAAACTCATTGGCAGGCAGCAAAACGCATACTGCGGTATTTAGCAGGGACAATTAACTACTCTCTATGTTTTATAAAAAGTGGTAAATTTAATATTACTGCTTATACTGACGCAGATTGGGCCAATGACCCCACTGATAGGAGATCTTATACTGGGTTTGTTATCAAGCTGGGAAGTAACACAATAAACTGGGAGTCACGTAAGCAGCGTTGTGTCGCTCTTTCCAGCACAGAGTCAGAATATTTAGCAATTGGTGACGTCTGTAAAGACATTTGTTTCATAAAAAATTTCTTATCAGAGATTGTTCCTTGGAACATTAACATTGTGATCTATAATGACAATCAAAGTGCGCAGAGACTGCTAGAAGTAAAAGAGTATTGTCATAAACGCACGAAACATATAGATTTAAGATATCATTATGTGAAAGATTTAATTAAAAATAATTTAATGTCCATAAGATACTTACCTACAAATGTAATGATTGCAGATGTTCTTACAAAGCCTTTATGTTTTGCGAAGCATGCCGAGTTCATAAGCAAAATGAACATTAAATAGATAATGTATGTACATAATTGAAATGAATTGTATACATGCATGTAGTATTTGCATGTATGAGTGTTAAGTGTCAGTGCAATTGTTTTGAATTTTAGCATTTTGAATGTCAAGTACATAATTGCTTGTAATATTTAGCATGTAGAAATTATTTCGCTTATGTATTTTGTATCATAGCTTAAGGTTTGTGAGAAGGGGAAGTGTTAAATATGGTATCACCTTTTTTGTCTCCCAACCCTATAGTATTATTAGGTAATGGCAACACTCTCTCCAACCTTCTGTCTGACAATTACGTGTGCTATATTTTATTAAAAATGTATCAATTTATAATTAAGGATATCATAGTAATCCAAGATATTTATTATGAAGAATAAATAAAAGGGATTCTCTTCTACTGGCTGACGGTTTTATTTCTGCACCGAAGACACGCAATACCGATTCACACCCTCCAACATACAGAACATTATTATTTTGTTAATATCATGTAACAATATTTCTGTATGACGAGTTTCATACACTAGTAAAGCTGGGGTGCTAAAGCTAGGGGTATCTGTTAAGGGATATGGTGACTCCGAAGAGAGCTAAGAACCAAACCCAACAAGTGATGATCGAACACTGCTTTATTGGTATTGTTTTCACTAAATAATTGCTAAATACAAAGTGCAAGCAGCCAAAATGTAATTAATTACCTAGGTAAAACCTAATTCACTAAAATGTACAAGTGTTCGTTAGCTCGTACAATTTCTAAGTCTCAATTACCTACCCCAACTTTCTATCTTCAAATGTAAGGCTCTTCATAAATAATAATTTTGAATTCAAATACTTGCCGGAAACGTAATTAAATGTGGGTGTGTACTCTTTTTATTTGTTTGTTATTTATTCGCAAAATTTTCCGAGAAACCGCAAAAAATCGTGTCCACGATTCTGCGGGTGTATGGATCGATTCGCTTCTAAAAAATCGATCCAAAATCGATTTTCTTGGCCCCAATTAATCGATCTTCAAATAAATCTATTTAAAATCAACATCCCTAGCTGTTTGTTTTCTTCGCAAGAAAGTTTTGTTTTGCAAGTAAAAACTGAACAAGGAAATGTTTTTAAACTAGGACTGAAATTCATGAGGTATGTAAAAATGTTTATGATTAATTGATTAGTTACCTAGGGTACTTGTCCTACGCTTGTAGGCCTCACCTAAATATTTTGGTGGTTGTATATGAAACAGTGGTGTCTATTCGGTGTAACACGACTTATTTTACAGGACTAAACTTAATTTAAGCATTCTATCTTTGTCTTTCTGCATCGAAAAAGGACAGGGCGCTTAAAATAAGGTTAGTCCTGGCAAACAAGTTAAGTCGTGCTGCACTGAATCAACACCATTACCTATTTAATTTCTCTTAACAAAATATTATATCATTTTGCTTACAGAATGCCTGCTCAGAGAATATTGTTAGAGAGAGAATTAAACAAAATGTTAACAATCGGTGGGACCAACTATCTGAAAGGCTTAATCGTTTAGGCAATGGTGCTACAAAATCACCTAGAGAATGAAGAGTTGTATTGAGTATACACAGAAACCTTTAAAGAGTGGAGCATTATGAATATTCTGGGGAGAGACAGCATATTTGGGGAGATATTGGTGTGCATTCCATTTCCAGTAAGTGTTATGTTTCATCAATAGCTCATTTTTCTGCCCTTTGCAAGGTATGCCTCCTTTTTTTTACACCACCAATACCTATCCTGGGCCAATATCATCCATATTCTACCAGCTAGCGTCTAAATGTCATCGGCCCACCTAGCTGACGGTGTGCTGAATCCTCTTTAGCATTATGTTTGCTGGGTATTAAAGCTAATAATTTTTAATTTTTGAAACCTCTTACAGAAAATCTTTTCTTGTTATTGACATGTAAATACATATTTAAGTTTAAGTATGTCAAATGCTTTCACTTTCTAATTAAGTTGGAAATAAAATTTATAAGCAAATATTAATTTTGATGTATATAACTTTTCAGGAACCTGCAAGTTATTCTCTGAAAGATTCCAGCGAACATCCTAGATTTGCAGGTTAATAAGTTTTAATATATCTAGTCTTTAGTTGGGAACGAAAGTTGAGTTTATTTTTTGTTACATTACTGAGTTTCTGTAGTCTTAAATGTGTAGCCTTATAAGGGTGACATTGTCGCTGTGCGACAAACCCTTTTTCTAATAAAGATTATAAAAAAATACATTCTTTCTGTGTTATTCCTACTTATCCAATTTTTTATTGAATATTTTTATCTTTATATTGTTTGTAGAGTCCAGTTGTTTGAAGCACAACATGCAGGCTGCTGTGCCTCTGGTGGCAAGCCCCCAGGCTCCGCTACTGTCTCCTTTGCCCAGTGCGCGAACCCAACTCTCACTGATTAATGAAAACACCGCCTCTGATCTACCAGTCATGTCTATGCCTGCAAGACAAGCACCACAACAACAGTGGATGGCTTTCTTTTTGCAACATTCTCCTTTCTAGCCACTATCTATGGGTCAGCCTTTACTCCTCCACCAGCGCCATCAAAATTGTTCTTGCCATACTAAAATGTAACTCATACATAAAATAAACTGTATTTCTTATAACTATATTTCTTATATCTGTATTTCTGATCAACCAGTCACGTCTATGCCTGCAAGACAAGCACCACAATCCTATACAATACAATCCTTTGTTTTTGCGGCAACAACAGTGGACGGCTATCTTTTTGCAACATTCTCTTTTTTAGCCGCTATCTATGGGTCAGCCTTCCCTTCTCCACCAGCACCATCAAAATTGTTCTTGCCATGCTAAAATGCAACTCATACATAAAATTAACTGTATTTCTTATAACTCTCCAACAATCTGTATAAATAAATAACAGCTCCATGACCGCTGACTGACTGACTGAGAGACAAGGTACAGCCAAGAACGCTGAAGGCGAAAATACATAGGTAGTAACATAAAATTAAGATCCTTGCTATTGAAGTTCATTATTACATCTAGGCCTAGCTAGAAGCATTGATAGGTCAATGTCTAGAGGTGCACTAAGAAAGCATTTATCGAAATTCACCCCTCAGTGGTGTGGAACTGGGTGAAAACTTGTGTATCGAACATGCCTTCCGAACATGGTACAATGGGCTGTTTTAAACCCAAAACCTCATGGACGAAGTCGTGGGCATGCTCTACTTACATGAAAAGTACAAAAAGTGCATAATAGATGAGTAATTATTACAAATTTGCCTAAAAACCGTTGAAAGAGGCAGCCTATTTGTGAAATCCTTCATTTGACATTTCCGATAGCTTTCAAAGATTTGATTTGGATACGCGATACCATTTTATGTCAAATTTGTGATATCTTTCACCCAAAATTGCGATCACAATCACAACGACTCGAAATGACAGCTCATGTCCAATAATTGCGGTGTGAAGTTCGTCGATAGCATCCTTCAAATGTCAAATTCATGGGTATGGCGATTGCTGTTAAAAGTTAGACAATACGGCCCCGATACCAATTGTATGTCAAACTAGTGATATCGTTCACTCAAAATTGCGATCACAGTCACCATGACTAGAAATGACAGCTCATGTTGAATAATTGCGGTGTGAAGTTCGTCAATATCCTTCAGATGTCAAATTCATAGGCATGGCGATTGCAATTAAAGTTAGACAATAAGGCCCCAGGTCAAAATGACAGATAGCCTATACGCTGCATAGATCAGCGGAAATTATTTGCGCTGCTCGAAGTCATGTGAAATGGTCGTTTAAAACTCTTTGCAGCGCAGCGCAGCGGCTGCACGCACAGTTCATCGCTGCGAAGTTGTTTTAGCACTGGAAGCGCCACTCGGAACACGTTGTAGGTATCGATACTATACTACTCAGGTATGTATCGATACTTTTTGCTGATCCCTAACTTGAACTGTTGATTGACGTAAATTTTTCTTTTTTTCGTTTATTGTGCGCTTTGTGGATGGTGCCTAATTTATTTACGAATTTGTTTACCTAAAAATAAATATATCCAAGGCAATAAAACCGAAAACAACTATTCGATGATTGCCCAGCAAAAGGAAAATTACTTTTTCCATACCTTCATTTTATTTGCTTGAGCGGCAGAAAATTTAACATGGATTTAAATAGACTCGTCGATGGAAATCAATCCATCAAGATAGTTCCATCAATCGAAGAATCTCTTCGCTCCACGGGCTTAAACGTTGACTTGGACGAAGCTGTAGAAGTTTGGTTCTGTCACCTAAAGAAAACGTGGAAAACATGGAAGAAGAGTGTGCCTATCGAAGATAACATAGAAACTTTCTTCCAGTCTGTACCTGACCCACACAGAGTAGCACTGGCCTTGGTTATTAAATGTGAAGACTTCAAAGATTGTAAACCAAAAACATTGCCTTTTTGCATCATAGAGATACTGAAAAAGTGGTCTCATAAAACCTCAGTTTCATCAGAAGAATCTCTTAAACTGCCAGCGTTTAGGATAGCTATAAAGCAAAGGAATCAATCTTTCTTCAGTCTTATTGTTGAAACATATCAACTTTCTACAATAAAACATGTTATACTGCCAATAGTTAAAGAAATGATAACAGAGGGTAACCATAGGCAAGCTTCTCAGATAATCATAGCTATGAAATTATTTGATGATATCCCTGTTGAAGATTTACTGTTTCCCCTTATTCTTCAGGATAAGCATAACACTATTGATGACTATTTATCTGAGTGTCCAAGTCAAGTAAAGCCATTTTTATTATTTCTAGATAACCTTCTAGACAAAAGCTTTAGTATTCGTGAATTTGTACAAGCATATATTGAAACTCATAAAATATCTGATATCAAATATGAGAAATTACATTACAAACCACTTGGTAAGCTTGTTGGTCGACTGTGCAATAAGTTTAAAATTCCTATTGAATCCTGTAAAAATCTAAGCAAGAACCGAACAACTGGAGGTTTGAGATATCTTATCCATCAGAAATATCAAGGACACAATGTCAGTTCTTCGGTTTGGGAGGATCTGGTCAAAGATTCATTAAAACAGAATGCTGGTTCTGCATTAGAATTCATTGATATGCTATCTGAATATGATAAGAAGGAAGCTTTGAAATGGGCTGAATACTTAAACATGCCTCAGAGTGATTATCCACCAGGGTTGAAGGAAGTACCAGTAGAGTGCATCACTGAAGAGGAGAGTTGGGATAATGACACCAATGTGTCACAAGAATTTTACAAGTCATCTTTAGCTCTGGAGCAAATTATTCTGATTGACACAACAGAGAAGTTCTGTGACATGATTAACTCAGACTTGATACAATCAAAGGTTGTGAGTATTGACTGTGAATGGAAGCCCTCATTTGGTGCTACACAATCCCAAATTGCACTCATTCAAATTGCAACTTATGACAAAGTATATCTGATTGATACATTGCTACTAAATAAGAAAGAATTTACCAGTTTCTGGTATACATTCAATAAGTCCCTGCTGGACAATGCTGAAATAATCAAACTTGGTTTTGGGTTAGAAAATGATTTGAGAGAGTTGAAAGTTTCTGTAGTTGGCTTGAATAACATAAAATTAAAAGGTGAGGGTCTGTTAGACCTGTCTTTATTGTGGAAAAGTCTACTGAACAGTGGGCTTGTGTTATCTGGAAACAGTGATGTTGCCGGCAACAGTCTTAGCACTCTTGTCCAGTCATGCTTTGGCTTTCCATTGGCAAAATCTGAACAATGTTCTAATTGGGAATTACGGCCCTTGAGAAGCACACAAATTGAATATGCAGCTCTTGATGCATATGTTTTACTAGAAATTTATTATTTTCTTCAGAAGGTGTGCCTAGAACAGGGTATAAAGTTTGAAGAAATTGGCAATGATATCATGCTGGAAGGAAAACAGAAAAGTTCAAAAAAGTCTAAAGTAGCTGACAGAATTCAAGCTTCAGTTTTAGACAGTGTTAAGTTGAGGGATGTTAATACAACCAAGTTTCTAGTGGACCCTAAACTATCAAATTTAATGGCATATTTACGATATTGTGGAATAGACACAGTAGTAAACCCATGTTCTATGTTGTGGCATGATGTTGTGAATTTAGCTATTTCAGAAGACAGACTCATCTTAGTACCAAAAATGAAATATTCACCAACAACCAATTTTCCTCAATCCTCAATATTAGAAGTAGGAATTAGTTCCACAAATGAACAAGTGCAGAAAGTAATATCTAACTTCAAAATTGACATAAAGGAGAGTAATTTTCTTACCCGTTGTATATATTGTAATGAAACACATTTGACCAAACTTTCATTCACTGAAGTGCACGATATCTGTAGTGAATATAATAAGTGTAATGTTCAGTTGAGTAAAGTTACTGAAGATGATCACGAAAATCCAAATTATGATAATTTCCTTAGTGATTCTGACTGTGATGATGAAGATATGTATCACCCTATACCAAATAATCATGACATTGTTAAAAATAGTGTGACTACAAGTAAAGGAGTGCCAATCCAATGTGATGAAATTGGTAAAATTATAAGTCATAGAAAACCTGGCATCCTTTGTGAATCTTGTGGAAGATTGTTTTGGGAAGAAGAAAATTTATTAAAATCAGTTAGTGACCTTGTGCATAGTTTGACGAAATTATCTGTGAGATAAAGTGAGAATGATTGAGTGCGTTACGCCAGCCGCATGTTGGCGCTTTTCAGGATTTTAGCTTGACAGATAATCAGAGCGTCATCTCGTGTAATTGTGCCCGAAATAAAAAATTAGTGCTTCCAGCCGATCCAAAGATATTCACGAAAAACAGATTCCACTGGAGTAACGTTACCCCAGCGGCATGTTTTTTATCCTGTAGTCGAAGCGAAATAAAAACTAGCTACTTAGGTAGATATAATTAGTGCCCTAAAAAGAAAATTAGTGAGTCCAGGGATTTCAGAGTTTCAAGATGCCGCTGGGATAACGTTTAGCCAATTGTTGTATCTCTTAAACGGCATGACATACAACGACGATTTTTTAAATCAAGGTGCGTCTTAATTAGTTCCTAATTTGTGCAAACTTATTTTGAAAAAGTGGAGCAAGATCGGCATATCAGTAGTTACGATGTAGCTGAAGAACTGGGAATTGACCACAAAACAGTTTTGGCGCATTTAAAAAAGCTGGGTACACAAAAAAAGCTCGATATTTGGGTGCCTCATGAGCTGACTGAAAGAAACTTAATAAACCGTGTACTCATTTGTGATTCTTTATTACGACGACGTAATGAAACAGAACCATTTTTGAAGTCGTGGTCAAAGGCTGGTCAGGCTTCACAAACTGGCGAAATCCGGGTTATCTCGCAACAAGGTAATGCTGTGTGTATGGTGGGATTGGAAGGGCATTTTTTATCATGATAACGAGACCTCACACATCTTTAGCCACTCAGCAAAAATTAAGAGTTTGGCTGGGACGTATTAATGCATCAGCCGTATAGTCCTGACCTTGCACCTTCAGATTTCCACTTGTTTCGGTCTCTTCAGAATTCTTTAGGCAGTGTCAGGTTAACATCACGAGAGGACTGCCAAAACCACTTGGCGCGGTTTTTTGATCAGAAGCCCCAGAATTTCTATAGCAATGGGATCATGTCACTACCTACAAGATGGCAGAAAGTTATCGAACAAAATGGCACCTACATACTTTACTTAAATGAAAATAAACTTTATAAAAAAATGTTTTGAATTTTCATATAAAATGCGAAGAAACTTTTTTCCCAAGCTAATATGTCAAGCTGAAATCCTGAAAAGCGCCAACATGCCGCTGGCGTAACGCATTCAGAATGATTTAATTATTTAGTACAAAGCTACTTTAGTTGAAAGCAATAAAAAACCGTGATTAGTTCATTTATAATTGATGTATTTTTATAAGAATTATACTCTAAAATATACATAATAACTGGATCAACAGTTACATCTGAAACATAGTTTTAAATATTAATATTAAAAGCTTGTATCTATATCCTGTACCATCTTATTGTTACCTATTTTAAAATATCGGTACTATATCTATTATGTGTGCATTCAATGACTTCCCAGGAAAATATTCCTGCATTGTGCATGAAAGATAGTTCTTGACGAAAGCTAACAGTCTGCAGAACACACCATTATTTCCAATACTAACACCTTACCATAAATGCATACAACATGAATTTGTACAAAAATACAATAATGACTAGTGTATGTATGTATAGTTATACTAGTTTACTCTTCTTGTTATTTAATTTGTAGAAATAAGGCTAGCTTATGTTATTTCTTAGTATAATATATGTTACATACTTTGATTGACCAGCTGTTTTTCATTTGTATTTGCACAAAAATACATGATTTATACATAACTATTACAAAGTGATAGCTTCAACTGTTTATCTTACTATGTAGTCGTTTGATATTTTCAGTGTCTTCTGTCTGTACAACATAAAATTGTCAAATAGCTAAAATAATAAAATATTCCATGAATTTCATTATTGCGTTTTCTTTCAAGGCACCAGTATTCCCAACATAAAATTATTGATTATTATCCTAATTACCGCATAAATAACAATAGGTTTGCTCTGGGCAGTACATATTCATATTTCTGTTTTGATACAATCACAGAACATAAAAACATTTGGTCTAGCTTTGTTCTTACTATAATTCAATAGATTATGTTATACATCACTCTTTTCTTAAATAACTCAATTTCATCAGAGTGCAAATCTTCATTGCCTGTTAAATTCAGCTCTTCCAAGTCTATGCAAGGGAATCCTCTCAAAGTGGTCAGGTTATTGTTACCCAAGTTTAATTTCTGAAAAGTAAAGATATACGTGATAATAGGCTTGTACACAGGGTAAGCAAAATGTTCTATTTAGTCCGTCATTTAGATTATCAAAAAATATTGGACAAGTATTTTTTCTTTTGTCAATCAAACAAAAAATGACAGAGATAAAGCGCGTCAAAGTTTGGAGAACGTTTGAAAATGACGTTACTTCTAAGTAAAATTGTACTTAGATGTGTCATCATCACGCGGAACTTCAGCGGGATATATCATCATAATTTTTTGTTAAATTGAAAAAAGAAAAAATACGTGTCCAATGTTTTCTGATAATCTAACTGACAGACAATTTTTTCAGACAGACTGAAAAAATTCTAAAAATGGAAGTTTTGGCTTCAGTAGTACAATACTAATAAAAAAACCATTCATTTAAATCAAAATTTTGAAAAAAATGTACGGATAAATATTTTTTACTACTTTATAATAACCAGTAAATAATTTTAGGGTAGATCGTGTATCGTTAACTGATCTGATACCAATAAACAAAAAAAAATGTTATCAATAATTTCGGCACTTCCCAGTACAAAGTGGTTCAATTAGCAGACTTGATTTCTATGGAAAGGCGAAAAAAAAAGTTCGCGCGAAAGAATTCATTTTCATCATCATTAGGGATACTCAAACATTTTTATTTTTTTTTGACTTTCCCGCGAGAATAAAGAAAGGAATCTAAAATGTCACCCATAATATCTCACTCGCACTGTACGAGGGGTGGCTGATATAAAATCTCCTTTGTTAAAGAAAGTTTAAAAAATGTTACTGGCCACTATATTTTCGTATTATTTGTTTATTACTTTTTAAAAATTATGACACTTATTTGTTTCTACGAGTTCGAATTTTTTTGTCGCGTCTTCGTTTTCATCAAGTTGCAATAAAATTAAAAATGGATAAAATTGAGTATCGCGCTGTGATTAAATTCCTCGGTAAAGAAGGGAATACGCCGACGCAGATCCAAGAGCGCATGTTAAAGGTGTTCGGAGATTCATGTCCTTCCGAATTTGTAATAAAGTTTTGGTCAAAGCAGTTTAAACAAGGCCGTGTGAGCTTAAAAGACGATCCCCGTAGTGGAAGGCCCATTTCTGCAGTTACCGCAGATAATGTGGAAAAAGTGAAGAAACTGATCCTTGCCGATCGGCGAATTAAGCAGTAGGAAATAGCCAAAGATGTTGGCATTAGCAAGGAACGAGTTCATGAAATAATTCATGAACATTTGGGAATGTCCAAGGTGAGCGCGCGTTGGGTGCCTAAAATGTTGACCCCGTTTGATAAGCAAAGGCGTGTGGAATGTTGTCAGTCATTTTTAGACTTGGTAAAGGATAAAAAAGAAGAAACTATCTTGCGAATAGTGACCTGTGATGAAACTTGGATTCGTCAGTGGGATCCCGAAAGCAAACAAGAATCGATGCAATGGAAATTTAAAGGGGAAAAACCACCAAGGAAGTTTAAGGTCCGGCTGTCAGCGAACAAACTAATGGCAACTATTTTTTGGGATGTTGAGGGGATTCTTATGATAGATTACCTGCCAAAAAACACCACGATGAATGCTGAATACTATGCGAACTTACTTGACCAGCTACGCAAAAAAATAAAAGAAGACAGGAGGGGCAAACTTAGCAAAGGCGTTTTGATTTTGCATGATAATGCACCCGCGCACACGGCCTTTAAGGCGCGGTCATCTCTGACAAAAAACGGCTTTACAGAGATCAACCACCCACCCTATAGTCCAGACCTGGCTCCCTCTGACTACTTCTTATTTAAAAATTTAAAGAAAAATTTGAGAGGGCGCAGATTTTCAACGGACGAAGAGATGAAGGACGCTGTGAATGACTATTTTGACGATCAAAATAATAATTATTATTTTAATGGTATGCTGTCACTTATTGACAAATGTCGTAAGTGCATTTCAGTTGCAGGGGACTATATTGAAAAGTAAAAAAAAAAATATTGATCCATGTATTTTCTTTCATAGTCAGGTAGATTACTTTTCAGCCACCCCTCGTATGTCAGTTTCAGTCGCACACTTGCGTACTGCATCCAAAAAAGTAGGTAGTCTGGATTTGCCGCTAAAGGTTACTCCACGCGTTCCGACCGTTTCGTTGACCCATTGTTACTTGTTTATTGTTTCACTGGTTCTTATTATTGTTAATAATTACATACTGACCCATGGTACCAAAATAACACTTTTGCCGACTTCTTTCTTCCTGAAACACATGTTCTCTAGTTGCCGTTGCTCTTTTATTGGTTTCTGTGTTATAGACTTAACACACTGAACACGGAAAAGGTATAAAAAGTAAAATGTTAGGTACTCATAAAAAATAATACTAAAGAAACATTTTTTTATGCTGACTCTATCACAATCCAATGCAGACACAAGTACATGCCGCCATTTCAGATTCCTTTCTCACGGGTTTATATAGACAGATACATACTTTACAATGCTGAAGCACGACCAAAGATGGTAGCACCCGAGATGTCAAGTTCTGATTGCTCAGATCTACAGTCTCACAGAAACTGTAGTATTGTAGATTCGGCAAGCTTGAAATCTTCGCACTGAAAGTTATCTTGAAATGAAGATCGTTTTTCTCGTAATCAGCAGTCAGCTGGTCTTCCAAGCTCCATTTTGTGATCAGATCGTCGTAGTAACCCGCTCTGAGTTTGTCTATTTGTTTTAGGGTGTGTAGTTTGGTGATGGTTTCCTTGTGATATTGTTTGGGATCAATACAATGAAGAAATACTGTCGTTGTCAAGAGAGTCCCTGAAACAAGAAAAATGCTCTTTCAGCCAGGACCAATGGAAAACAAATAATATTATTTTCTCAAAAATACATTGTAATATTACCATTACATACTGTAAAGACCTATCAGAAAATACTTCATCCTGGCGAGCTATTTAATAGTGTCCAGGAAATCTGAATAACTGTCCAGGGAATTTGTATGAAAATCCATTAAGTACCATATGTATAGAGTACATTTCATAATGTTTTCTTTTTAAAACTATCCATGTCTATGTTTTTAAGCGACTAAGGAGTTTGGCGATCATAAGGTTTTAAGTGGCCAATTTACAAAGAAAAATAAAATGAATGACAATTTCATGTTTAGAATGTAGAAATGTTTGCTATATTTTATAATTGCAATACATAGGTAACACTAAAAGTTTCCGGAACTGGCCACTTACATAAACAATATTTAAAAATTTATTGCAACATTTGAAAATAGAACTCTTTGGCTGTAGAATGCAGTTTGTTTCATCTGACTGTCTTTTGTTTTTACCTTGTGGCGCCATTTAAAAAATTGTGTGTCTGCATCAACATGGATTTAACTCGGGAAAATTTTCGTAGTATGATTTTCTACGATTTTAAGTGTAATTTGACAGCTCAACAGAGCATCGCTCGGCTTGAAACAGCTTTTGGCAATGAAGCACCATGCAAGACGACTGTTTATAGCTGGTTTGCAGAATTCAAGCGTGGTCGTATCAATCTCAGTGACGAATCTCGCGATGGTCGGCCGTCCACCGCTGTGACCAACAAAAACATCGATGCTGTGCGCCGTATGATTGAAACAGACAGGCATGTGACCTACCATGAAATTCGCGCATCCTTAGAAATAGGCATGAGTCAAATACAATCAATCCTACACAAACATTTGGGTGTGAGAAAGCTGTGCTCGCGGTGGATCCCACACAACTTGACCGAGGCTCAAAAAACGGACCGCGTCACTTGGTGCAGTGCCATGCTTACCAGATTCAACGAAGGTGCGTCAAATTTGGTGTGGGACATAGTAACAGGTGACGAAACATGGATTTATTGCTACGATCCCAAAACAAAGCAGCAATCGAGCGTATGGGTCTTTCAAGATGAGCCGAAACCAACCAAAGTGGCGCGCGTGAAAAGTGCATCTAAGCGGATGATTGCTTCTTTTTTTAATAAAACTGGACACGTGGCTACTGTTGCTTTAGAGAATCGTCGTACCGTGAATAGTGACTGGTACACGACCATTTGTTTGTCGGAAGTTATTGACGAACTCCGTAAAAATAACCGTAAACGCCGTATCATCCTGCACCACGACAATGCTAGTTCTCACACGGCCAGACAGACAAACGACTTTTTGAAGACGAAAAATGTAGAACTCATGAGTCATCCTGCATACAGTCCCGACCTGGCACCTTGTGACTTTTTTCTGTTCCCAAAAATTAAGAACCAATTACGCGGTCAACGATTTTCATCACCAGAAGAGGCTGTCGAGGAGTATGAAAAACACGTTTCAGAGGTCACCACAGGGGAGTGGCACAAAAGTTTTCAAAACTGGTTTGATCGAATGAAAAAGTGCATAGACGCCAAGGGAGATTATTTTGAAAAACAATAAATTAATTTTGTACCTTTAATAGTATTTTTTCATATTCATTCCGGAAACTTATAGTGCGTCCCACGTAATAACATTAGGTGGTAGAGCTGATGCCGGGCTCGACTGTGGAGGTACCACCATCTTACTCGCAAATCCTCTCGAAGTTATTCGGGGGAGAGTAAGAGAACAGCTCTGAGGCAAAACCAGGCGGCCCACCATTGCCTGGGCCCGATGGATGGCGGTATATCCATCCCCAATTGCCGGGCCTTATATAAAACAGACTGGTGACGGGCAGCGGCGTCACTGGTGCAAGGGGTTCGGCACCGCGCTCACCAATCCACCTGCCCAGCGTCTGTGAGTATGGGCATTTCTTCCAGGAGGATCGCCAAGAGTGGCAAAATCCTGGAAAGGCCTATGTCCAGCAGTGGACGAATTAGGCTGATGGATGGATGGATGGAATTATAACAAAAATATATAATTTTTATTGATCTTATAGGTATATTTAAAACCATTGAATACTTAAAATTTAACCTCAATTAGCGTTTTTCTATATGTTTTTTTTTCCTTAGTTTTTAGCGTTCCTCTAGATAGCGTTGTCCATGAAGAAGGCTGCATAGCGGTAAATACCTTTGCCCAGCTGGCAATAATAAAAAAAAAGTTACGTAAAAGCGCGAATTTATGTTGCTTTATATTTTAGTTGAACTTGAAAGGGTTTTTTGCAAATAAATTACAAAATGAGTTCAGAAGAGGGCTCTGGTATAGATTGTATTCCACTAATGCTTTGCTGAAGAAATCAATAGATAACAATAAACATGACTAATTGCCCAAATTTGAGCAAGTTACTTTTAATATTATACCTAGTAAGTTTATTTTATTTGATATAACTCATTATCATGAAAAACATGAAATGTTTTATTTTATTTTTGAGAAAAGCACACTACTTGCTTCGACCGTTAATTAGCAATCCCGGCCTCGTGTATAAAAGTCCTCGCCCTATTAAAAGATAAATAGCCTGCAAAACTAAGCGTCCTTTGGTCACAACGCGACATTACATTCCTTGAGAGCGCTTCACAATACTTGATTAAGAGGCCCAGCGAAGGTTCTAATTAATCTACTCATAAATTCACTATAAAGTAGGAAAAACCGCATAATAAAACTTGAAATGTTTCGGGCTCCTCGGCTAATTCTGCACACCGGGACATTACATCACTCCAGTTTAATTACTTCTAGAACGGTTACGTTTCAGAATGCAAAATATCCTTACATTTGCTATCAGGTTCGTAGTCCAGGAGCTGGCGACACGCGTCCAGCTGTTTCTTCAACTCTCCAATGACTGGCTTCGAATATTGGTTCTGGAAACTTATGTTTGACTTGCCAACGTATGTGTCAGAACTTTGTTTCAGACAAGAAATGGTTTGAGTCTCGCCATCGTCTTTTTCAAACTCTAGCTGTAAAGAAAGAATAAAGATGATGAATACCTTTATGTACAGGGTGGGCCAGAAAGGCGTACGATTTTGAAAAAAAAATAATAAAAAAACTAAATACAATTCACATACAAATTTTTATTTCAATTAAAATAGACATCTGGGAAATTCAATTCTTAAAAATAACATCATCCAGGTGTGCACCATCGCGCTGCAAAGGTAAGTTTAATTGAAATAAAAATTTGTATGTGAATTGTATTTAGATTATTTTATTATTTTTTCAAAATCGTACGCCTTTCTGGCCCACCCGTTATTTTTATTAAATAAGGTACCACAAAACCGTCATGATTTTTTAAATGTAGGTGTTGAAGCAGATTCAGAAGGATTTCATTTTAGTTTTAGTGTTGTCAAAACTAAATTTTCTTCATTTCAAAATAGTTCCTTAGTGTTAACAAAAGAAGCTATATCCCTTTAGAAAAATTGTAGTTTTGACAGCACTAAACTAAAATTCAGCCTTCAGAATCGACTTTATTATATTAATTTCAATCTCATTTTGATATTATTATCGCGTTTTGTAAATTAAGCCTCTTAGTTCTAGTTATTGCTAAAACAATAGATCGTAGTCCAGACCGTGCCTGGGATCTATTGTGTTCTGTCAAACAGGCGCAGATTTACGGGAATGGAAGGGTGCGATCACCCGCCCCAAGCAATCTATTATAATGTATTGCCGACAAAAGCAGACTTTTGAAGTCTTCTTTGAACACAGTTCTACTAATTTAAATAGAGCAGTGTCGACTCCATGTCATATAGTATCTTTCAGCTAAGAAGTCCCGGCTGACACATCTAAAGAAAGTAAGGGTGTATGTTCATTGTAAATTACCGACATGCATGATACAACTACGAGTATGGTTTTTCAGTTCCAAATAATACATTTAATGTCTTAATCCAATACACAACCTTTCAAGATTGTTTTAATATTACAATCAAATTACAATAAATTTATTGCGTTTACTAATCCTTAGGTTTTTAAATAACATATTGATACCTCATTTTATTTCACCGTTATGCCATAGGCCTATTTTTTCATAGTGACGAAACGAAGAATCGTTCAATTAAGCGGCCGATCAATCGATATGGCGAGTAAACGTTTATGACAAAACGACGCATAAGTAACGAGACTCATTTCAGCCATTTCATTTATAGGGTTCCGTACCCAAACGGAGCCGATGATACTCTTTTACTAAGCCGACGATGACTGTCTATAACCTTCCGTCTTTCACTAAAATTAGCACATTTACCTAGTTTTTAGTATGTATTGAGATAGACGGCCTGCATTCTTTCTTTCATGAAAATGTTTATGGTATGATTGTCATGTTGACACCTGCCTGACTCGTTAAATCTGCAACATAACAGAGTATTTCTTTTCACAAAAGAACGCTTCTGTACAAGAAAACGAGTACGCTGTGTTCTTTCTGAGTCACTGATAGCGTGATAAGATCTTTGAACTCCATATCTCAATAGTTTCCAATATTAGTAATGTTTAGATTCGATTCTAATCCGTTTGTAATAATAATTGAAAATGGATAGAATATAGTGTCGATTCTAAGTGTCTCTTCACTAAAGCTCAGTTCTGAGAACTGTCAGCCGGGACTTCTTATATGAATAATAATAATAATAATAATAATAATAAAATTCTTTATTGCACACTATAAAATTTTTGTACACAGGCGAGCTTAATACTATTTAGTATTTTCTACTAGCTAACCTTTGGCAATGGGGAAGTTGTTGGGGGTAGTGCCATGATGTCAGAATAGTATAGATACAATTTTAAATAGATATATTATTTGTCACTAAAATACTCAATAAATTATAATATTACACTACATCCTAATAAACATATACAATATGAAAGATACTATAGTAGGTATATGACCTGCTATCCATTGTGCAATACAAGCTGGACGTGACAGACGGGCTCAGATTTTACACGGAGACTGAGATCCTCGCCACTCCACCACAAGACCTTCCTAATCTTCTTGCGCGTGTTAAGGGAAATGGATCCGGATGATGTCATGACGTTACCTCAGTACTGTCACGGGGACACTCGATCATGTCGATGACATCTCAGTGCTTTCACGTCAAGTGCGCTACCGCTGCGCCACCGCTGCTCGCAGGTTAGAATCCTGGCTTAAGACCACATAGGTAGTAAAATGAGATTTTAAAACGGTAGACCTCCCATATCACAATAGATAGGGTTCTAGAAAAAAAACATGTTGTAAAGGAGGCCTATAAGAAGACGATAGCGTATCCCAAAATGTGATAGACAAAAATTTGCTGCATAGAAAAAATTGCAAAGTGAAGGTTGTTTTTTCAGTTCAACACTACTGAGTCTGTCCAAACTGACAAAGTAAAAACAACAATAATTACAGTTGTTGACGTGTAAACATATTGTCTAAAACAAGGAACTTACATAAGATATGAAATTACATAACATTTTATTCACTAATAAGCAACATGATCAAACCTTTTTTTGATTCACCGCCTTACTCGGACGCGCACTTTTTCAGATACTTATGTTTATCTTTTTCGTTGTGCGATGGATATATTGCGCCTAAGGTATTTTTTTCAAATACCATAATCACTTGAAATTTGTTTCAATTGCTCTTTTCCAGTTTGTAATGCACTCTAAATAATGTTAAGAGTATTCAAAGCGATGGATTTCGCTATAAATCATATAATTTTAGTTATAGTATGTTCAAGTTATCATGATATTGGTGGCAGCTCAGTGGGTGGCAGTTCAAAATTGACAGTTATAGTTATGTGCCGTAACGAAATAAAATCGATTTTTTTTAGTATCGAGAACGTTAACAAGGGCTATCAAATCGTTTTTTTATTTGATTGATCTTTAATTATCCAAACTACTTTTTGGTAGTTTCTAAATTAATTAAATTAAACGAACCAATAACTTCCAAAAACAAACAACAATAACAAAACAAAAATCAACAAAAACTGTAACAAACGTCAAAACAACTAGCACGTAAAGCAACCGCAACGAAAACACAAACCGCATACAAGATGAACTCATACTGACGCGATCCTATAAGATGTCCGCACTGATTCATCGATGTATTTTCAATTATGTAGGGTCAGTACCTATGGGTTAGCGTTCCGATCCACGCATCAAGTAACAAAAAGACAGTATTATTTTCTGAATGTTTTTTTTGTTAAATTTAACGAATACACTGTGATTATTGTTTTAATGTATACATAAATAATTTATAGTATTTTTGCAATAATAATAAAAAAAACTAATATTCTCTTTTGTACTTAGGTGTATGTAGTATGGTGTGAGTAGTATAGTTGTAACGGAAAATAACGAACTGTCACCCATATCATGCTATCTCGAACATACTATAATGAGAACTGTGCATTTCTTAACTGTCAGAAGCAACACATATTGCAGCGACGACAGTGCCATCCGTTTCCTAGGAACAAGGTGTAAAATCACATAACGCCCTCGTGAGCGTTCAGCATGTGCATTACAGGCTGGTATATCAAGTAGTTAAGAAACTCTGCGTACAGGTATGGTGGAAAAACTCAATAGTCCAGTTTGAGGACCTCAGTGGTGTAGCGGTGGCGTAACTGCCGTAAAAGCAAGAGGTCGCAGCCAGGTTCGAATCCTGGCCCGAGGTATTTTTTCAAAGTACTTACATGAAATATGATCTTACATGAAATATGATATTGATCTTTTCCAATTTGTAATGCAATATTTTAACAAAATTACGTTTGATTCTGAAAGCTTAGAACGCGAACGTCTTGAAAATGTCAACTATGGGCACTTGCAATTGAACAATTTTGAAACATTTACTTCTTGAGATTGCTTCAAGAAAGTGACTAAGGGACTGTTAGCGGCTTCCTTAGTTTTAAATTTATTCGACCGCTAGTCCCATACATTTAGAAGAACGGCCCATACATTGTCGTGTTTAGAGGGGACTAAAAGTTTGGCGCGACCTGTACTCGTAAGCCTGTAAAGCCTACTTGGCTGGGATAGTTTTCCTTTTGAATTAATTACTTATACTACTTCTGTGAATTTTTTCACATATCCATAAACAACCGTTGTTAAGATTTTTTTTTACTGTTTTGTCGGCGTGATTAATGTGTATACCCATACCAAATTACAGCTTTCTAGTACTAATAGTCTCTGAGCTAAGCCGCGGACAGACGGATAATGCGAAAGTATAAGGGTTCCTTGTCGGACTACGGAACCCTAAAAGGCGGCGGTAGCCCAGGCAGTAGGGCGCTGGCCTCCCAATCTTGAGACCCAGGTTCGATCATCAGTCGGGCATGCACCAATGAGTTTTTCGGAATTTATGTGCATAGTATTTGTGTTCTACTTACCACTTGCTGAACTGTGAAGGAAACCTGCATGCCCTAAAAAGCGTGTGATTGTGCCCGAAGTACGGCGATAGGTATCACGTTGGGACGTAATAATCGTCGGTGAAACGCGGGTGTACCGGATGTGGACTGTGATTTGCATTTCACAATATATAAAAAAAAATGCTGTCTAGAGATTGTGTACTACAACAGTGTGAAAAAAGTGTATCCGTACTTATTGGATACGTTGTATTGTTATCGGCCAAACCTGATTTTAGGACAATCTTTAGCCAACCTAGTTTTTCTAAAATCTTTCAGAGCAGAAGAGAGCAAGCAGGTTGGGCTAGAAGCCTTCGTAGTTATTTTTGTCACAACACACAATCACTCTGGCTTTGGCCAAACCAGTTTTTCTCAAAATCGTGTTTGGCCAGTAACATAATGTAAGAAAGAAATACGAGTAAATATAAATATTTACCTTTACATCCAAAATGTGCGTAATTTCTTTCGTTATCTCATAAATCCATAGACAGTCATACAAATTGCCTGTACACGACTTCCATGCTCCATCTACACTTTCATTATTGATAAGTATTTTAACATTTGATTTTACTAATTCTTCTGATACAGCTTTGTTAAATGCTGCTGTTGTCTTGGATGGAGTGACAGTACAGACTACAACTTGTGTTTCTACCTTTACAGCACCTGGAATTTTGAAAGGGGATTTGTTATGTCAGGCCTATCTATACTCCGGTAGCAATCAGGCTGTTAGAACTATTCCAATCCCTACGAATGTTTATTTTAACGCAGCTGCCATCACACTCTCCTCTTCAAAATGCTTGGATGGTGCCGGAAGCAGCACCACTGAGATGGTACATATACGGGATAGAAAGTTAAGATGGTATATAAATTGCAGCTACCAGAAACGTTATAGCTATAAGAGAACGTACTTCAGAGATTATCTCTAACTTTTGGAGTATATATGCATTCACAGATTTTGAATAAATTGTTAATACACAAATTTCACCAAAAAATTCATTCTATTTTATTTTCTTAATGATAAGGAACATAGTTTTCTATGGGCTCAACCGAAGTCAAAGTATTAGAACTCCCAGAAAACAAAATAAATTAATAATAAAATCATATAATAGGTATACGTTTCTGGCACAGTAGATATATGAACAGTAGGGAAACTATTCTCGGTATTTAATCACGTATAATCCACGGTATTCTCGAGATAATTACATACGCCCGATCGGCGCGTTGGGTGGGGCTAGCATATCGGGTGAAATCTAAAAGCAACCTGCAGGTGAAATCTAAAAGCAACACGGTGCAGCGCTCGCGACTGCCATCCGACGCTAACGTTCCGCGACAATCCCCGAGACGGCGGCGTGTAAAAGCACGAGAGAGAGGGTGTGTGTGTGTGTGTGTGTGTGTGTGTGTGTGTGTGTGTGTATCGATTCAGGGCGTTTCCTTGAAGTTCACATACTGATTCATATATTTTCTGTGTTTCTGGTAATTGCCTTTACATCCCTTTGTCCATGCTCATGAACATGGATTTTTGAAATAACCGCGTAGCGCAAGAGCATATTCCTATCCTTATCGTTCGGGCAGACTCCAGAAAACCGCAGGATTCCGAGCATCGACAGCGCAAAATTTCACCGACTTTCACTAATTTGCCACGCATTGATTCTGTTTGAGACATACTTTGTGCATTTAAATCATAGACATCTTATAATATTATTTTAATATATTTGTAGCACTAAAAGCAAAGATTATAGAAATTTTATGCAAGAAATTTGTATAATTCAACACCCATCTTAACTTTCCATCCTGCATGTGAATGAATCTGTTCAACGCAGAGCTTTACCCCAAATGAGGAGGTGTATGTAGTGTTCCGTTTGGAAACGAGTGAATTTCATTCGGAGTGATGCGAATTTCACCCTAGAGCGTTCAAAAATTGACACGAGTTAAACCGAGGGTAAACGAACTGTTACCTGACAGTTGCACGAAAGTGTTTTGAAAAGCTTCGGAGTAATGCGAAAATCACACTAGGCCACCGGATTGGTGCATACAGATTTTTCTTTCTCTTTCTCCTACTTATAGATCTGTCTCATTCCAATACACGAGTGAAATTTCGCACTATGATCGCACGTTTTGAAACGCTTCCTAATTATAACAAAAGGTGATTGTTACAATAAGAGACTGGCCGAATGAATCCACAGCACTTTTGATTGCTCAAATGCAAGAAGATTGCTTACCTAATAACCACCTCTGATAGAACCAAGCACTCGTGTCATCTGGATCTGTGAAGGCCGCACTTTGCACCATCTCTAGTTCATGCTTGTGATGACTGTCTTCAATTGGCCTTCCAGCTGAAATTTTGTAAAGGTTTTTTTTTTAATTTAGTCTACAATTTTTTAATCTATGGTTGTTCGTTTTTATGGTTGTTTATATGTATGTAAATTTGTGCACTCTGTTTTTACCTCATATCTCTAGAACGGCTGAACTAATATTAATCTTGTTTTATTCAAATGGTTAGCACTATCTTAAGGATAGTTCATGGCTAAGTGTTATCTTTCCTGCCCACTATGGAGCACTGCAGTAGGAAAATGTTAAATTTTGTCATTTAATATTTTCGTTACGAGAAGCGATAGGATACTATGGTGGTAAAATAAAAAAAAATACAGTTGAAAATATAATTTCCCTTCTCTTCATCAATTAGTCTATTCACTAGGATGGGATTAAAATCGGATTCGGAGCAGGTTGGCAGACTTTTAATTTGGTGTTATGCAGATCAAAGCTTTTCTTTTATAAAAATTGTTGCAGAATAACACAAAAAGAAACAAATTAAAACCAGGGTAAAAATAATATTACATTATTACAGTTATGATATGACTGAAGGAACCTAAGCGGCTGTAGGACGCTGGCCCCTCAATCTTGAGAGCCAGGTTCGATCCCCGGTCTGGCATGCACCAATGAGTTTTTGGAATTTATGTGCATAGTATTTGTGTTCTTACCTAATACCACTTGCTTAACAGTGAAGAAAAACATCGTGAGGAAACCTGTATGCCCTAAAAAGAATGTAATTGTGCCCGAAGTGCGGCAAAATAGGGCTCACCACCCATCATGTTGGGACGTAATAATCATCAGTGAAACACAGGTGTTTCGAGAGTGGACTGTGAATTGCATTTCACAGTTCACAATTGGATACACCTTTGACACCCCCCGGGGATTTACGATATGTGTTTTAAAGGAACCTCCATAATCCTCAGCACTTAACTGAAAACATGGGACAAAGTCTGACCAGTCAGTGTGAAAAGATCTCTAGGAATTCCCCAAAATTACCTATAATGGTAACACTTACCTTCTAAGTCAGGGAATAACTCCACAAGCATTTTACTCCGGTGATGCCAAGCTGAATAGTTGGAGAAGTTTTCATAAAGCTTCTCTGTTGTGAAGTGAAATTCATCTTTCAGGGGTGGCTTATATTGAGACACCACAAACCTGCGGTAGTCCCACGTATGAACTGAAAATGGCGAAAAAATAGATACAATTTTAATCTATATTAATAATTTTATCGTAAGGGCGGCCTATCCTAGCGGGGTGCGGGACGCATGGGGGCGATATACACGGAATTGCATAGTCCTGAGATAATTATTAACAAATTTTGTGCCAGCAGTTGCGGTTATACAAAAAATAAATTTAATTTTATTAGTAATAAATAAATGTAATAAAATTAAAATAAATTTTATTTTAATTACCAATTTAAGAAATATGATTATATGCATGAGTTTTAGGTAATATACTAATAAACAATAAACTGATACACTGAAACACATAATACCACGTACTTTTGTACGTGGATGATATGAAAAAATATAGAGCGAGATTGTGAGTCTTGTTGTGTATGAGACGTCAATAATAAAGGCTCAAAAAAGAGTGAAATATACATTTATTCATAACTTCCTTTTTCAAAAGTCACGCTTTTTCGTGAAAAACCAAATTACGGCGTAAAAGGTCCCAGTACAGGAAAAGCGCGCTTTTTCGAAATAGCTGTTCACGCGATCACAAAGCGACATACATTTGCATAACATTTGTATTAAAGTTTCATAATTTAAATTTTTAGATTGCGTTTTATAACTTTTCTTGGTGACCTTATTACCTCTTCAATATTTTGAGAACGACTTTAGGATAATATTTCTTTATAGACACGCCAGTATCTCTTTCGAAATTGCTGTATTTACATACATATCTTCACCTAAAAGCGACATAATCAATACATGCGGCATAGTAGTAAAATTATCTAAATAGAAGTGTGAGTGAACACAGAATTAAAGTACTTTCACAGCCTTATTGAAATATATTATGTGTAATAAATACAAAACGAAACAAATATACACCTGACGAATACCCTTATTAATTTTTTTTTCTGTTTGCTACATTAGACAACATAATTTTTACTTGCCGGTTTATTTTTTTATTATGGAGTGTCGGTAATTCCATGATTATGTACGTTAAATATTTATCAGGCAAATATAATTGTTTAACAACAAAACTTTGTTTGGCAACGAAGCTCATTTAGTTCTGACAAACTTTTTTCCTAGGTTTATTTCTGTGGGGTTTCAAATGACGAGCATTATGATACGTGTCTAATATGACACTAACCGTCTAGAAAATTGTAGATTTTTTTAAATGTTGATGGTTGTGATTGTCGGCACTTGGTGGAACTTATTATACATCTTGTTAAATAAGACACTTGTATTCCGACATGTACGGACTTTGTCCACACATTTTATTATCTTGACACAATTGATATTTCCTTATAACATAGTTAACTTAAGTCAAGGTTGCTTATACGGCATTCGCTGGTATTGAGGCCAATTTCTAGTGCTATACGGCAGACGAAGTCCAAAGAATACTGCCAGCGACACATAATTAAGCAAGGTCTAAATTCATGTACAAAAGTCAGTTGGTTTCGTGCCGCTCACGAACATTAACATAACAATTTATTAATAACATAACATTTATATTATATTAAACAATATTATTAACAAAACAATAATTCTTTCCACTATTATCCTGCCAAGACATCTGGACTCGTGGTAGCGTTCGGCCGTCGCGTGCGGATCACGAGTACTTTCTGTAAGGGTGAGCTAGTCCGATATTAGACCCTACCCTTCCACGACATTTAAAAAAATTCCTACTATAGATCCTGTTTAGTTTTCCGCCACTAGATAACAAATTAGCATAATTTATACTGGGTGGCGCAAAAGTAATGACATGATTTGAGTTGGCTGCCATTTTGTTATAAATAAAAAAAAGAGCTCTGTTTTCATAAAAACTTTATTTGGAAGAGTAAAATTTATGAAATTAATTGGAAAAAATCATCGCTCAAATGGTCACCTCCCGAGTTAGCATATGCCTGTAACGCTCACCGGTTACGGTGGTGCCATCACCATTACAAAAAATAAGGGCCAATCACTTTTTCACTGCAAATGCCGCACCAAACAGTCACCTTGAAGGGATGCAATGGCTCAGTGGCTCTTCATGCATTTCATGTGGATTCTTCTCTTCTCTTCTCTCTAGCTGGATGTTTTGCGAGCAACAATTCAAAATTCCGTAAAACGAGCGCAATTATGCATCAACTCGGGAGGTGGCAATTTGAGCGATATAATTTTTTCCAATTTATGTCAACAATTTTACACTTCCAAATAAACTTTTTATGAAAACAGAGCTCTTTTTTTTTCATTTATAACAAAATGGCAGCAAATTCAGAACATGACATAACTTTTGCGCCACCCGTTACATAATGAAACGAACATTACAGGGACTCGCTTTGAGTTTCACGTGAAAAACTCGACGTTTCGATGAAGGTGAAGGTCACTCTTAAGTTTGACTGAAACCTCGAGATTTTCTCGTAAAAATCGGAGTCTTGGCTGTGATATTTATTTATTTTATATATATTTATTTAAATTACCCTTTTGGTGATATTCGAAAAATATTTTTTTAGCTTCCTTACTGCCTAGACCTAGTCCAACCAGTAAGGGAGCAAAAAAATATATTTTATAGCACACCGTGCGTAAAATGACCACTTTACGCACGCTGCGCTTGCGTAAAGTCGGCATTTTCCGCACTTTTGCTATAAAATATTATACGATACTCGTGCGAGAAACTTTTTCTCGACTCATCAAACGTTTCATCGCTCTCGTATCGTAATGTACTATTTCGAATTTGGCCAAAAGGATTACTGAACCTAGTTCGTGATGATTAACCGAGTCTCCAGTATGAATTTGGTCAGTTGATTTAGTTTCACCTATATAATAAATGGCAATGAATAGATCTCAAGATGTCTCGTGCCACGGCAGTGCCGTGTGTATCCGTGCGCATGTACGACAGCGAGGACGCAGGGTGCTTCCACTATCGTCCTAAAATGTTCAAACCACAACTAATAACAATAAGAATAAACAGATTACTACCCGCAACTCAGTTGAGATAGTTATTATAGCTAAAATATTTCTCAATTATTTGTTATTGTGTTTTCTCAGTGAAACTTAGTATAGAAATGATAAAAAAATCAACAGGTACCTTTTACTGGTACTGCACTGTGGATTAATTACCTAATAACGTTAGGCAATCAAATTAATAATAATAAAAAAATCTTACTTTTTTTACCATCCAAAAACTTTTACTATAGGAAAAGTAACTGGATCATATTTTAGGTTGAAAATGCATAAGTAATTTCCTCGCGAGTTCTTAACCCTTACATTTTCATGAGAAAATCTAAAATTTCCAGCATCTAATTTACCATCTTAGGAAAGATTTAAAGGATGTTGAATACATGTTAAACATAGACGAATTTTTCGCAGTGAATTACATTTGAAAATAATACTTTGCATTTTTTGTAGTGATTTATCTCCTATGCCTCGTTAACAGAAAAAAATAATCAAATGAAATCTTTCATTCAAGTTCAAAAACTTTTCTGAAAAAAAATTCAAAACATATAAATTTGTTGGAACATAATGTACCAGAATTTTTATTATTTATCACAGTAACTGCAAAAAAAATACTCCGTAAATTTTTCTCATTAATGTCGCCAGTTTACCACGATTTTTTGTATTGAATAAAGCATCAATCAAAATTTAATGTCACAATAACCTATGATCTTTAACCAATCGAATTCTGCAATTATATTGACAATCCATTCATTTGATTAGACCGTAAAACATAATAGACTAACTTGAGGACAACTCACGTGCCCCGCATAGCCCGTTCACATTGGTGGCCGCCCAAGCGCCGCTACAAGGGAATGCTAACTGCTCACGGAGACGAGCGTCCGGTCACAAGCTATACCGAACAGACAACGTGCTCGAACTCTTGCAGTTCAAACCACTAAGTTATTAGCCGAAGCTAATATAACATGCCACTACGAAACCAAACCCATGTCAAACACCTTCCGCTAGCGCAAGCAAGCATCAGGTCGGCTCAAGTCTGACTCCCGTAGTACCCGATAAAACCCAGTCAGACCCGTAGTTAAAGCTAACTGCTTAGGCAAAACTATTAAATATTTCATGAAGTTTCTAAATTATATGTGTCGATTAGGTACAAAAAATTGGTTTTATTTTATGGACAAAAAACAATACCCTCTTTGCAGGTATTTTGTGTTTGAAGGCGGGTAAAAGCGGGTATTTTTGTGACTCGTCGCAGGTAAACTGACGATTCAAGTCTGGCAGCCCTGCTCCTATGTCCCGCAAACTGTAGAGTGGTCGAGTTAACAGCGGTCGAACTATAGTAAATAAGAATTATCCTGTTTTGTTTTATTTTGGCAAAACAAAATGTGTCAAATTAATTTTATTGCACAGACATAAGGATTAAATAGCGTGGCAAGTTTCCATACAAAAAATAAGCTACATTTAGGCTTCATGATACGAAGAAACATATAAAAATGGGTTGTTTTGGCTGGCTTATGCTTGGAGCATATTTGTCAATTCCTAAACTAATCTCTAGTATATATTTTAATTGGTAACAAGCATTATTTATATTTAAGAGAGCCCGAAGTTCACTGAGCTAAAATTGCCACTCATCGACTCTATGCGTTTAGTATTAATGCTAGGTCTGCTACTATATAGGTATTATACGTCTGTGTTTTCTCGTAATTCCTCTCCCACTTATCATGTTGTAATTGAATAATTTGTTTTAGAAAACTGGACTTAGTTTTACCATACACATATTACTATGACATGGATCCCTGAGGGGGTTTCAGAGGTGTTCCCAAGCTACTTAGTTTAAAAATGAAAACAAAATTAATTACAAAAAGCAACAGTATAAAACAGAGAACTTACAGTTCCTCTCATCAAGTTTTAAGTATTTATCACAAAGCATTAACTCCTTCTTCCAGTCAGGATCAGTTCGTGTGGTCAATACCCATTCTCTATGATGCCAGGCACAGTAAGACTTGGGGTTGATCTTCAGGCAATATTCTGTCAAGGTCAGTTCACTGTCAAATGCCTTCGCTAGTTCTTCTACATTTTCTTCTGATTTTCTAAATAGAATAGTAGAAAATATTCACATTTTACACAGTACAAAAGGAAAGAGCTTAAAATTTTTGAATACATAAAAAAAATGACAAGATTGCACAACCTTGGTTTAGTATGCATCTAAATAAAATTACTCTTACTTGAAAATATTTAAGATATCTCTTCTAATGTTCCACAATGTATAGATATCAGGATTGGCTGTAAGCACCTGTCCAATTATTCCTAAAAGTTCTTTGTCCAGCTGGCTTTCTTTTCGCTGAAAATGCAAAATGTTACAATGCAAACAAATTTTGCTCAATAAGATTTTTACTCTATTTGGAAAGCAATTGTTAAGGAGGCACTATATAGGGCTGCCAGATACCCAGGATTTTGTGGATTAATCCGTTTTACAGGCTAAGAATATAATGAAAAAATAATTATGAAAATAAAATTTGTGAGTTTATACACTTGCCTGTCAAAAGGCAATGGCAATTTAAAAGCTGTTTCTTTAAACATGAAGCATAAATTTACTAGAAATTATATTTAGTTACTTTTAAAGTACAAATATGTTGTTTTCATAATCTGCCATAAGAAATCTTAACCCAAGTTGATAGTTAAGATTGTCGGCACTTGGTGGAATTTATCAAACATTGTTGTGATGAAAACACTTTTACTTTTCCCCAGATAATATTTAATACTACACAACCCAACCACTATATAAGCATCATCAGGGGCTTTTTAATTAACTAATATACATAATTATTTTTTTAAACAATGTTTCTGTTGCTAGATGTCCATGCACGGACATGCTTATAATAGTGAAACCGGTTGGGTAGTGTAGTATTAAATATTATCTGTGGAAAAGTACAAGTGTTTTCATCACAATAAATCTTAAGCCCATATTTTTGATGCCGATACCCATAAATCAAGAAATGGCAGGTTGCAATTTAGCACTATGGGAAAACAGACCAAGAAAATGTCAAAATGTATGTTGAGCACAGAAGCAAGCCAGTGGATTGGGTATGGTGAGTCTGCGATAGGTACTTAATCTTCATGGTAATTTTTTTTATGACAACCCAGAATCCTTCGGTGCAGAGTACTGCAGAGATTGTGCCCCATAACAACACTCTGAACAGAATTGACAGACTATTTATAAATCGAAACTAATGTGCACAATTCAGAAGAAATAATCTCTTTCTTCCTGTAACATAGTAGGGGTCTCAGTCAGCATCATAAAAGTGGGTGGTGCTGTACAAGTACTGCTAAGTACCTTAAATTGTATTTGTCTCATTGCATGTTGAAAGATCTTGAGTATTTCCTGGCGCTCTTTAGCTTTTCTGATCTTTTCTTCTTCGGTAGTACGAACTTTTACACGTCCGTGCTGAAATCATAACGATACAAAGACCATTTTTTAATGGTTGATCAATTGATCAGTGGATCCCGTATGGTCCTTACAATCTTACATACCATTTTATTTCAGAAACTGAACTGAGGTAAAGGGGTAGCTTTGAGAACAATAAACAAAGCAAGAAAAAGGTTATTTCACAGATGAAATAAATTAGAATTAGTATAGGACAGTCTGTGAATCGCGAGTAGTTTCACTTAGACCATTTTTTCTTTGTAGTATGAGAAAACGTCGAAGCATCGTCGAAGCTCTATTTTCGTCGTTCCTCAATAGATTGAGCTACAAGAAGTTGTTTCAATCACTGCTGCCATTTTAGCGCGTTCGGCGCTACATCTAACGGATTTTTGGTATGGTTAGCTCGCATGTAGAGCTTTTGCTCCTAGCGAAGAATTTAGTGGTTTTATTTAGTGTATGTTTTCATTTCTATACATCATGTTGAAAATTGGAACTAAATTTGGCGTTTTTTTAAGCTCTGAGTTTTGTAGAATCTAGCGCTTTTTTGAGCGTTGCTAGCGCTGAATAGGATTTTTGATCTGGCAGCACTTGTGTCAATTTCAAAATATCTGTCTGTTTCTGTTCTGAGCTGCAGTGAATACCACAATTCATGATTTTGCGATAAATCAAAATCAGTGACGATTAACCTACGACCCGGCAATGTTTCATGGATTCTGTTGACTGTGTTTTATTTGACTACCCAGCTTTCTTTTTGGACTCTAACGGTCGTGTTTGTTTACGTTGAATGGACTTCAATTTGCTACAACAATGACATCGGAAAAAATGGGCTGTGTGCCGAACTTTGGTAAAAACATATCTCCTGCAATTTTATGTTTAAAACCCGGTGAATATGAGTTTAACGAACATATCGTATTCCAGATTCGCGTGAATTGTGAAAACTTGTGAATTTAGGTCACTTAAGGTTATCTAAAATGTATTGTTTACTTGAATCACATGTAAATAAATTACCATTAATTTCTTAAATGTTGTTTTATTTAACTAATATGTAGTAGGTATTTGAAAAATAAAAATACAATGCAGTAAGGCTGGGCTATACATGGAGTATATATACCTATGTAGGTACAATAACGAACTAAGTCCGTCGTTACCCACGAGATGTCGCTAAACCGAGATAAAACTGATGACTCCATTCCCAGTTTATAAGTTACTCTATGGTTCAAATGTTTCCACAGTGGCGCTAGTGACGCACCGCTAGCGTTGTCCATCCATATCGATTGAAATTAGAATGTACCGATAGAATAGGGATGGGGCGAACTTATGCGAATCGATATAGGTGGTATTTACCGAATTTTCATTTAAGTATTCCAAATAAAACTACGAACTAACAGAGCATTTTTTTAAAATTTTTATTTACAAAAATCAAATAACAATTCCCTATTTACATTATGAATCTTCCACAAACATAAAAACTTTTTTATGTACAAACGTTTTGTATGTACCTGGCATATTATATTTATCTCCAATTTAAATACTGAATTAAGAATATCGTAAATCAAAGAAGTGTATGATCCATTTGGTCGTTTCCAGTTCATATAAAAATGTAATACATCTGTACCTAAATACATTTGTGTTACCCACATACAACATTATAATCTTTTTAATCTGAATCAACATTTTATGCAGATGGACAGTATTACATTAGCATGATTAAATCAATAATTGCATCTTGGTTAATAAAATAGATATTCATTTTACTAGACAAAATATTAACAAGTACATTCTTTGTATGCAAAATGAGATAAGGTTCATCCCAAAAAAAAAAATTATGGAAACAGAATAACAAAAATTATGGCCCTTTAGATTTCTAAAATATGTAACACAAGTAATTTTGATTTAATTAAAAAAGACATTATTTTTGGTCCACCTCCCCTGCGTCTCAACCATTAGCAGTTTCCAGGACAAATTACCAAAGTACCTTCTATTGTATTTAATACAATACAATATTAATTTAATCCATTATTAGATGTGAATCGAGGATTTAAAAAAAACAATAAAATAAATAACATTCCTCATTTTTCTTGGCAATAAAAGCTTCCATCCGTCGCGATTGCTTTCATTCTTCAAGCCAAAAAGCCAGATTTCAATATCACAGTCTTCATAATCTGTGTCAGCAGGAGATTTAGTTGTACAGAAGTTATGTTCTGGATCACCTGAAAAGATAAGTGAGTACACTTATTTTTAGATGTGTACTTCTAATATATACCTACTAGTACTTTTTTCTTTGTTATTTAGTAACTAATAATAATAATATATATATATTGTCACGACATAAATCCCCAAAGGGGTGTCAGAGGTGTTCCCGGGTGTGAACTGTGAAATACAAGTCACAGTCTACAGCCGGTACACCGGCGTTCCACCAACAATTATTATGTCCCAACGTGATGGGTAGTGAGTCCTATCGCCGTACTTCGGGCACAATTAAACGCTTTTTAGGGCGCAGGTTTCCTCACGATGTCTTCCTTCACCGTGTAGCAAGTGGTGAGTATTCTGACAAACTCCCGACCAGGGTTCGGACCTAAGTCTCAAGATTGACAGGCCAACGTTCTGCTGCCTGAGCTACCGCCGCCGCATATACAGGTATATTAACGATCCACGCGGCCAAAAGTCTTTTTTACCAAATGCAAAACTGTCAAAAAAGAATGACTACCTAGGCTAGAGGACTTATCTGAGAACAATATTCAGCCCCCTCCAGCCTCGTCCCCGTTAAGTCGTACGTTCAGTTTCACTTGGAATTCGATCGTTCCATTTGTTGAATATGGCTGTTCTCGGCGTTCTTTAAAAACAAAAACTTCAATAGTGAATTACTTTTATTCTACGCTCATTTTGGAAGTAAAAGTGATACAGCAGGTAATAATCCAAATATAATAATAAAAATTGATTGTTTTTATCATTAAAAACTTCAGCTTTGGTATTTTGAAAGATACACGTAATTGGCAGTATTTTTTTATCTGTAATTTGTATAAGTAGTGATTTTGTTGTACTTCCAAGTTAGATCAACTTATAACTCTTTATACAGTCGAAAGGTTAAGGCTTTTAGTTGTACATTGCAAAAAAAATAGCGGCGGAAAAGCGCGGCTACTTCAAAGGTCACCGATGAAAATTAAAAAAAATGTAATCAAAGATAAAACCGTAGTCATACAATTTATTTTTATTGTAGGTCCACAAAGTCCTTCGAGAGTGAGAATTGTGACCCGTAAATACTTGTTTGATTATGTAGCAAAATAAATATTTGGAGGAAAAACGAAATTTCTTGAAAAAGCAACTTTTTTCATGTTAAGCATACACGGAAGACCAAAAGTAGATCTTAAAACGCAGTTTTTCACATTTTAAATCCCAAATAAAACAAAAATGGTCAAAAAAAGGAAACTAGAAAGATTATAATTAAATAATTAGAAAGATGTCTTTCTCAAATACAACTATTCGTGGGTAACTTTTGGGATTTCTGTGGTTATCTAAATCAGCCAGTCCGCTCACGAAAATTGTTTAATGAGTCAAGTGAGAGAACAAAAAGAAGGAAAACTAAAAAGATTTAATTAAATTTGAATTTTACTGCTGCTACGGTTTGGTTTCGGAAAAGCGGAAGATACTTCTGAGGTACTCATAGAAATCATTAAAGTACTTCGACAAAATACGAAAAAGCATTTTCTAATTCAAGGAAAAAATAAAACAAGCTCACACCAATTCAAGCATTAAAATTGATATAGATTCTGATTTATCACGTATACAATACGAAGTCATTAGGAACACTAACAAGATGATTTTCCCTTGCCTGCTACCAAAAAAACGAAAACAGTTTCGAAAAAATTATTTAAATTGTAAAGTATTTACAATTTAAATAATTAATTAGAATTATAATGGTTTCATTCATCAATAAATGTCTTACTCAAAAATATAAAAACCTTCTTTTCTTATTTTTTTTTTCCTTAATTCTATTTGTTTTTTCTTCTTCCGATTCCTCTATTGAACTGAGTCCGTGTTTTCCCTTTTTTGATTGGGTCCTTTTTCACATAAGGCGGACATATTTGTTTAGAAAACCACTTAAAATGGCCACCCATCCAAAGACCGACCACGCCTAATGTTGCTTAACTCTTGAGATTGGTACTGGCTGATGCTGAGGAGCTACTAGACTTCAAACACGTTTAGTTATCTAATTTAGTACTGATCTGGACAAAAAAATAATTTTGGCCGCGCAGATCGCTTATATACCCGTATGTGCGCTGCTTAGTTGATAGCAAAAAATGTTACCATGCATTATGAACTCTATTGAAAGGATTCCAATCAAATCAAATCAAATCAAATCAAAATATTTATTTTGCAAAATAGATACCTACATAAAGTATACTTTATACAAGTCAAAAAGAATTTTAACTATATATATCTTTAGAATATAAAAAAGATATATAAATATACGGGACACAAAATATACACCTGCATAAAATAGGAATCTAGGAATAAAAATATTATATATACATAATGCAATGAACAAATAAGTTAATAAATAAATACGGGAAATACATACAAAGAATATGAAGGTTGGGTTACTAAAATGTAATAAAGTTATACACCTGCATAAAATATAGAAATATAGGAATAATAATATTATATATACATGTATATAATGCAATGAACAATGTGTTGAAAATTAACTAAATAAGCCATAAATAAAAATAATGTCTAACCATCCGCACCATTTGACTAGTATTGCTAAGAAGTAGGGCAAGAAACTCAGCAAACATTCCTTTTTTCAAAAAAAAAACATATGGTACAAAATAATATACAGACCTACTCAAGTAAAGGCATAAAAAAATAAGACTGCAGGAATTATGTCATGATAAAAATGTATCTTAGTCAATCCATCTCATATTGTCTATTACGTTTAACAAAGTAAGTTTACATATTAATTAGAGGAATCATACAGTTTTAAAATATACTGATTATGAATTTCTTAAGTAGTCCCTGCTTAATATATAGTTTAAACTTATTTTGAGGCAAACTGAGGACCTTCTCTGGAAGCATATTGTAAAATCTTATACCATGTCCTACAAAAGAGGTACCGGGTTGGGTTTTACAGGCGGACGCCTGAATTTTATTATGAAATAACTGTAGGGGTTTTTTGGGGTTCGGGTCGAACCTTTAAGCTAACATTTTATTACCGGAGATGCAATTTTAATTATTTACAATAAAAATAAAATTTATGAAATATTCATAAAATGGAACGTAATTTTGTATACAAAATTGGTCAGTAACATAAAAACACATTAAAACTATGTGAAACGAAACGTAACGCAATGACGTCGACACCATTTTGTTTTTCCTTCATTCCGATTTTCTCGTAGTTTTGTGAATGTTCTCTTACGTGTTATCTCTCTGTCTTAATACCGACTTTTGTACTGATAGGTTAAAACTGTTCAAAAACAGACTTAGTGCACCCCGACTCTACACAGTCTTGTGGCTACTACCCCTAGAGTGTATATAAAAAGCCGGAGACGCGGAGGGAGAGCAGCCCCCGCCCGCTGTAATAAAGCGCAGGCAACCGTGCGTGCCGAAGCTGCGGAGGTGAGCATAGGTGCTTGCGCTTTGTTAAGCAAGGGTGAAGGGGCTGCACTTCCCGCAGCGTCGGAGCCGATGCAGAAGTGAATTTGTGTCAAAAAAGTGACTTCTATTCTTAAGATTTTTGTTTCAGGGAACATTCTTCCATCCTCCCAACCCCCAACCTCCTTTTCCTCCCTCCCTTTAATGTTTTTATGCACAAAAAAGTGAGGTTATTACTTTTACAATAAAAATTATAACTAAAAAACTATACGCTTCCGGTAGGGGGGGACTTCGGGGTGGGGGATACCCTCTCCCTTCCCCCAACCCCCAACCCCCTACGGAGGCGTCCGCCTGTAAAATTTTAACCGAGGTACCTACTTTGGCAAGTCTTAATTTTGGAAAAGCTAGTTTATATTTGTTTCTGGTTTCAACAGAGTGGTGCACACCAAGCCTCGGGAAATTATCATTATTTTTTCGGACATATCTAAAACTTGATAAATAAATTCACATGGGAAAGTAAATATATTAATTTCGTTAAACTTTTCTCTTAATGAATCTCGGTACTTTGTTATAAATAGACCGAATTGCTCTCTTTTGCAAGACAAAGACAGCTTCTATATCCGGATTTGGAACTCACTCCAACTGTTTAGAACACTGTTACATAAATAAATATAATAATGAACTTGTTTTTGTAGAGTCCAAAGCGTGTTACATACACAGCAGGTATTTAATAAAAGTTAGACACTTACCGGACGATTTTAAAGGTAATCCATGGCATATTTCCTTTTCAAAAAACAAGCAGGGGTAAGCATACCGTAGGCGACGACGGCCCTTGAAATCAAATTGTTGGCATACACGTTTACTTGTCAGTTGTTTTCTGTCTAGACCACTAAGTAGAGGATTTGTTTCGATTAAAAAGGTCATCCACAGTGCTCTCAATTCATCGTTCTTAGAGACATTAAAAAGTTCATCAGTTTCACTCGTGGAAGGACATCCACCAACACGACACTTTCTTCGTCCCACAACGTAAGAACTTACTTTCGGTCTCTGTCTGATTATGAAGATTCAAATTTAAAGAAAATGGCTTGGAATAGCACTCAACTCAGTTTAAAGCGAGGAGAAATTAAAAGCCACACACTTCAAAAACAAACGACGAAAATTTTATGAAAATGACATTACTTGACAAATAAATCAAGATGGCGGCTGTTGAAAAATATGGCGGTGATTTCCTGGCGACCGCAACGCTAGGACGGAAACATCGGAAGTAAAACTGACACAGCCCTGGGTTATTTGGTTATATGTAGGGATCGCAAAAAGTATCGATACCTGAGTAGTATCGATACTTTCTCTTCGATACACAAATTATATAGAGATCAAAGACATTGTATAATAACAAGACTGTGCACTGTCCAATTTTTGCTCAACTAAACTAGATTTTATTTGAGATTATGTTTTTATTGCGAAATCCATCGCTTTGGAATACTCTAAATATTATTATTAGAGTGCATTACAAACCAGAAAAGATAAATTAGAAACAAATGTAAAGACAAGAATTTGAAAAAATTCCTCGGGTTAGGATTCGAATCTGCGACCTCTTGTTATTAAGACCAGCGCGCTACCGACTGCGCGGAGAGTATTCAATTTGGAGTATTCAAAAACGATGGATATCGCAATAAAAACATAATCTTAGTAAATGAGAACTGTGAATTTTTTAACTGTCTGAAGCAACACATATTGTAGCGACGACAGCGCCATCTGTTCCTGAGAACAAAGCGTGAAATCACATAATGCCTTCGTGAGCGTTCAGTATGTGCATTACAAGCTGGTTAGATCAAATAGTTACAAAAATATTCGGTGGACAAGTTTGGTGGAAAAATTCAACGGTCCAGGTAAGTACCTCGGCTGCACAGTCGGTAGCGCGCTTGTCTTGATAACAAGAGGTCGCAGGTTCGAATCCTGGCCCGAGGAATTTTTTCAATTACATTTGTTTCTTATTGATCTTTTCTGGTTTGTAATGTACTCTAATAATAATATTTAGAGTATTCAAAAGCGATGGATTTCGCAATAAAAACATAATCTTAAAAAATAATTACTTGAGTTTGTACTTGCTTATTACTGTTTTTTTTTGCGATCAAATAAATTTTTGACGGTGATCAAAAAGTACTCGGTACTGAGTAGTATCGATACATTTGGTTCGATACTTTTATCAGTATTGATACTTTCTTCTGCGATTACAGTATCGAGTAGGTATCGATACTTTTGAATTTTTGTGGAACCCTAGTTATGTGTGTGAAGGCTTGTGTAGACACAGATCACATAAACCACAGATCATATCAACTAGTGTAACCAACAGCGCAGTCCGAGTCAAAACATATTCGATTACATCGCGTCTATCGTCACCGTTAGTCCGATAACGATAGCCCTAAAATGGTTGTTATGACGTCATGAATGACATCATTAAGGCCGCCATGTTGTGCTATCATCGTCCATGCTACTGATCTGATCTGATATCTCATTGACACTCACGTACGAGTCGCGAGACGAGGCGCAAGACGAGGCAGGAGACAAGAGTGTAAATAGACGATCGCGGCCACTGAGCATAGAAAAGAAGAGTCGTAACTCAGTTCACGGTGATGAGCTGAATTTATAACCAACAAGAAATAATCACTTGTTTTTAATTTAGTATTAATGATTTACTTCCTTAAGTTTAGGTTTTTTTTTTCTAGTGTTTAGTAGGGTAATTTAGTATGTATTTTGTTTGTTACTAATTTCTCTTTCGTGTTTCTTTTATTGTAGTGCGATAAATGATAATTAACTCCTTTTGTTTATAATTGTTTGGCAAATGTTGTGTATACCTGTTAGTGGCACATGTATCAGAATATCTGTATAAATGTTAGTTCCTTTTAAATGCCCTTTCCCCGGACCTCTGTACAGTTCAGAAGTGTTTTATTTTGCTTTTGTATTTATTAAAAATATTATAAAAGTATTTCACTAAATTAATACCAGTCAACAAATTAGAGTGCATAAAAGTGTCAGTGTACTTGTATTCAGTCTTTTTACGCACATCTTAGTGTGTGTGCCTCTCTCTTTGCGTGTGTGTGTCTGCATGTGTGCCTTCGTAAACCCCATCCACAGCAGCGCAGCAACTGCGTTAGAAAGAGATAAATATGTTGCGCGAGTTCGATTGAATACGATCAACGAGAGGTGTATAGTAAGTGGACGGAAAACAAATGTATGAAATCGTCGATCGTCACCAAGTTCACTTTACCTCTCACTAGATGAGTGGTCTGCTAATACTGCACGGAAACCAAAATCGTATTAAATCATCGATCTGTGCCCAAAATACTAGAACCCTCTAGCATCTGTTTGTTATTTTTGATATCCTGGTACATCGGCTGCAAATCCAACACAATTCAATGCCTACGGACCGTACGCCACCCGCATCCCCCGCCCCGATTGCGTCGGCGGATTTTGATGCGGGTTCGAGCGCACACAGCGCTCCGCCAAGAATTTATCACTGCGGCTCGGCTCCAGATCTTCGATTGGAAAGTGTACAGGAGAGAAAAAAGAGGAAACTTGAGGAAAGTGACTCAAGTATTACCAGTGTCATCAAAGATATGTTTACTGCTTTCGCTGACGATCAAGCAAGACGCTTTAATGAGCTGCAAATAACTATCAATGGTCTAAAAGAACAGAATAATCAACTGACTAATAGTGTTGAACTCATGACGAATAAATACTACGAGTTTTTGAATAAAATTTCTCAACTTGAAACGGAAAGGAAGGAAGACAAAAAAAATATTGAATCTCTTGAAGAAAAAATTGAATTTTTTGAGCGCAAGACACGATCTACAGGTATTGAAATTCGCAATATACCTAAAAAATCTGGAGAGACAAAAGCGAACCTCTGTAAATTGCTGCAAAATATTGGAAAGTCTGTTAACGTTGACATCGCTCATGACTCTATTAAGGATATTTACAGAATAAAATCAAAAGATACTGCCAACCCTATAATAGCGGAGTTCACTACGGTTCTACAGAAAGAAAAAGTCATTGGAAGCACCAAGATTTTCAACAAAGCTAAGAAATCTGGCAAAAAGTTAAATACAACCCATCTTGCCCTACAGGGCCCAAGCAAGCCAGTATATATTTCTGAAACACTGACTGTTAAACTGTCTGACTGTCAAAGACTGTTTTACTTGGCCAGAACATTTCAGAAACAATACAATTACGCTTTCTGCTGGTCATCGCATGGTAATGTATATCTTAGAAAAGAAGAAACTTCTCCTCACACTAAAATTTCCTGTGAAGAAGACATTGAAAACCTAAGAATAGCAGAATAAAATTTTACCACACTACCTAAGAAATAAGTTGAACCTAGTCTTACGATTTATAGATACTGTTAAGTCACTTTAAATTATTAAGTCTTTAGTTATTTAACCTAAACTGTACAAGAAACACTGCTCACACTTACAAAACTACACAAATAAAATTTATTTCAGATTCTTATCACCAGTTATGTATATATTTATTATAATATATTAATTTATATATTTATTTATTCATTTTCAGTTATGGCGAATGTGGAAAATTTGTTAAATGACTTTGATAAATTGAATGTCTTTGAGTCCCTGACATGCAATGTAGATGAATGTAAAAAAATACTACCACTTCAAACTTATTTGTCTACTGTAACACAAAACATTGGTAGTTTGAATTGCAATTTTTCTGGTTTCGAGGATTTGTTAGCCAGAATGGGTATAGACTGTGATATATTAGTTCTTACCGAATGTTGGCTTAAAGGTGGCACCTCTATCTCCATTATTAAAGGTTACTACTCCTTTACAACTACTAAGAATCTACTCCAGAATGATGGAGTTGTGGTTTATATAAAAGAAGAACTTTCTTTCTCCAGTGTGGAATCTAATATTGAAAACTGTAACAGTCTCATTATCAAAATCGGAAACAATGAGACAGAAGTACTTGCTGTCTACCAATCTCCATCGTACACCGATACTAAACCTTTTTTTAAATCCCTCGATGAATCTTTAAAAACCCTATCAGCATATCAAAATATTATCCTTATCGGTGATCTGAATATAGATATTATTCCTGAAAATCCTAGCCCTTCATCCAATCAATATCTGGCCTTATGTGCTTACCATGGCCTTTATCCAGCACACACTCTGGTCACTCGCGATGCAAGTGGGACATGTATTGACCATGTATTATTATAAACTAAAATCCCTGTTTAACAATAGTGCCTCAGTCTACTCTTACAGATCATAAAGCGGTAATCACGTGTCTTAAGGTGGCTCAATGTCTTCAATTTGTCGCTGCAAACTGTACTAAAATCAACAAAGAGGGCCTCGGAAAGGACTTAAACAATATCAATTTTAAACCAATTTACGACACTTATGACTGTGATTTTGCTATGAACTATCCCCTGTTTAACAATAGTGCCTCAGTCTACTCTTACAGATCATAAAACGGTAATCAGGTGTCTTAAGGTGGCTCAATGTCGTCAATTTGCCGCTGCAAACTGTACTAAAATCAACAAAGAGGGCCTCAGAAAGGACTTAAACAATATCAATTTTAAACCAATTTACGACACTAATGACTGTGATTTGCTATGAACTATCTTATAAGAGAAATAAAAACAGCATATGATCAAAACTCTAATTCAGTTTCCGTACCTCGACGTAAAAAATTATTAAGCACTGGATTACACCAGGTCTTTTAAGTTGTATGCGAAACAGAGACAAGCTACACAGAAAATCAAAAAATGCTCCGGAAAATATAACATTGAAAACAACCTACACTCGTTACAGGAACTTTTGTAACTCCATTTTAAAAAAAGTGAAGCGGAGCTACGAAAGGGACCTGGTTCAGAAGGCAGGAAAAAGTAAAAAGCAATTGTGGGACACTATAAAAGATATTACCAATACGTGTAGGAATACCTCTTACCCAAAGGTATTACTGTCATTGTGTTCCAGTCCTCAAGATTCTGTTAACTAAATAAATCAATATTTTGCGAATGTTGGTAAGTCGCTAGCAGAAAATATATCATCCTCCCTACCTTGTTCCAAAGGTGATCTATACACCAAACGAAATGTTGACTCATTTGTACTAACCCATATAGATGAAGATGAAGTTGGACGTCTCATCTTAACCCTGAAAAATGTTTCTTCCGTAGGCTGGGACAACATATCCAACACCTTGCTTAAAGAAAATAAAGATATTTTTGTCCCACATTTAACACATATTTTTAACATGTGCCTGGAAAAGGGTGTGTTTCCCAGTGCCTTAAAAATAGCTCAAATTCGTCCAATTTATAAGGGGGGAGAGAGGGACCGTATAGGCAATTATAGACCGATTTCAATATTACCTTCACTATCGAAAATCTTGGAAAGGATTGTTAACCAACGGCTGGTAAACTATCTGGAAACTAAACAAATTTTATCAAATAATCAGTTTGGTTTTAGACAAGGAAGATCCACAGATGATGCTGTTAACAATCTTACCGACTTTATTACAACTAACCTGGACAAAGGCAATACATGTATATCAATTTTCCTAGATCTATCCAATACGGTCTCTGTCCCCATTCTCATACAAAAACTTGAAACTATTGGCGTCAGAGGTATATAGTTAAGACTTCTAACAGACTACTTGTCCAATAGATCCCAGTATGTTAGAGTGGGTCCTCACACTAGTATTGACCTTCCAATAACTTACGAAGTACCACAAGGCAGCATTCTTGGTCCAACTCGTTTTCTCGTTTACATTAACGATCTTCTAAGTCTCAACTCTTTTCATGGAAAAGTAATTTCTTAGGCAGATGATACTGCATTCACTTTCGTTGCTAAGACATGGAAAGAGGCCTATGAATTTGCCCAAGTTGGTTTTAACATGATCCAAAGATGGCTTCATGATAACGTCCTCACCCTAAATACGGATAAAACTAAATATCTTGCTTTCTCAATACGCAATACTACTTCTCAGGACGATTTTTAATTGATTGCACATAGCTGCTATTTTTCTCCTGGGTCGGTTTGTAATAGTCTTTGTAAACCCTTAGTTCTGTCTAAAACAATTAAATATTTGGGCATAGTATTGGACGATAATGTCAACTTCAAACAACATATCGAAACAATGAGTAACAGAACTCGTAAACTAATTTACGTATTTAAGACTTTGAGACACGTAATTGAGCCTAATCACCTGAAAGAAATATATTTTGCTCTATGTCAGTCACTAATCACTTACTGCATATCTTCATGGGGTGGCGTACCAAAAACGACGCTTAAGCCATTAGAAGTTGCTCAATGAAAACTTCTTTTATTCGGAGATATTACCCCTTCCTAGGTCCCTACCTATACAATAAAGTTAATAAAATACTGAATATTTATACCTTGACCAGGAGGGAATCAAAAAAGATTTTGACAATTTGGCTCCAAAAAATATCCTAATATGAAACAGAAAAAATATTAACCGTTGTGAAATAAAATTGTAATTCTTTGAATTTTTATAACTAAATATTTGTTACGCCTAATTGAAGACTCTTTATTTACTTAAGGCTACATTTATTTATCGATGTATTGTTATGAATGTATGAATAAATACAAATTATAATGTATATATTTTAACCTCCAGAATATTTATATATCTAACAGTCAGTCACTTCACTACACATACTATTCACCCTCTCACACACACTCACGTACATCTTCATTTCACACACAGGGAGGACTGCAGTTAATATGGTTTATTATGTATAATTTACATCCTTTTTCTATTTTATTAACATTTGCTTATATTAAAATTAGGGGGATATGGATTATTGCGAGTTTTAATTTTTTACAGGAAGTTAATATACTCCCTTGTTAACCTTGCACGCCTGAATTGTTTTTAAAATGGGATTTGTAATATAACTATATATCTGAAGATAGAGGCGCTGTATGCTGAAATACAGGCTAACAACCTACTCAGCAGCAGATGCTACATATGTGATACACAAAAATATGTTTGATAAGCAGAGTTCTTTCTATATGTATAAATTGTGTTATGAACATTTTTTGGATTCAAATAAATTTATTTAGTATTATTATTATTAATGTTAAATATGTGTGCTGTTGGTGTACCTTTTTTAAATAAATAAATAAACAAGATAGACAAAAAGCAAGAACACCAACATTATAAAATGACAGCTGTCGAAGTTTAGTGATGTACACTATTGCTATCATTGTTAGTGTTGTACTGATATCGATATTTAAGCACAGCTGTGAACAGGGTTCCCTATCATAAGTTTAGTTAGGTATTTATTAATAAAAGTCTTTGGATTTTATTCATTTAATTATACAAAAACAATAATAATAAATTAATTTAACAGACATTAGTGAAATTATTGTTACAGTTGGGTTAGTCGAAATAAGATTACTAAAATTAGCTTACATTAAAATATTGTATATAAAAACGAAATAAAAAGGGTTTATATATCAGACTGCAAGTGACCTGACGGTGATACTTTTACTACTGTCTTTGGAGAAGGCTCACTGGCTACTCTCGCACCGCAACTGATTTAATTAATTAATATTTGTCGAGCTGTTTTAATGCCCATTTTTTTGGAGACTTTTTTTCTGGCGATTCTTTGTCTTGATGTGATGTTCACTTCGTAGTATCCACATTTAATATTAATTTTACATATTTTATGTATTAATAAGTTTAATATTAAACCATGAATCGGAGATTGTAATTCACTTCGTGGACCTAAGTTTATAGTATTAAATAATTACGAGCCCAGAAAAACTGATTTTTGACGAATGAACAAACTAACACGTAATGATTGCTCTCAATGAGGCGCTAATTTTTGCACAACAACGTTGGTAAAGTATACCCTTTGTTAGTTGGTATTCACGTCATTTTAACAAATTGTGGTTATATGTTAATTTTTTTGTCACTGACAAATGTCATCATCCACGACGTAACGTCCAAGGCTGAGATTCAGAGTGCACTTTGAGTCCGAACTCAATCTTACAAAAGTCAAGAAGCGACGTGATCTCATACTAGAGTGACGTTTGTAAGATTGAGTTCGGACTCAAAGTGCACTCTGAATCTCAGCCCAAAAGAGTTCCGAATAGATCATAAGTTTAAGCTGTGATCACAGACGTATTAAATTAGTAATAATCATATGTCTGTGGCTGTGATGGACGCCATGTCCCATTCGGAATGACTTGATGGGCGTGAGTAGTTTGATGATAGTTTTAGGCTGAGATTCAGAGTGCATTTTAAGTCCGAACTCAATCTTACAAACGTCAAAAAGTGACGTGATCTCATACTAGAGTGACGTTTGTAAGATTGAGTTCGGACTCAAAATGCACTCTGAATCTCAGCCTTAGATTATCAAATACAGCGTTCCGAATGGTGATAGCAGCGCTAAAACTGGTTAGTCAAAAAGTACTCTGTGGTCAACCTTCTACACCCACTGTCAAACTGACAGTTATGCAAAGGTTGTTGAAATTCCTATTTCTTTTGTGTACAAGTTTCTTGTGTGTTTTACGTTATTTTAACTTTTATTTGTATTGCTTGGTGTGTTTTTTAAAATAAGACGATGAATAATGCACCACAGTACTCACTACGCTGGAATAATTACGTTAACCATGTCACGGACGCATTTAACTCGCTACGACAGGAGAACGATTTGGTCGATGTCACTTTATGTTGTGATGGTGGCAAAATAACAGCGCACAAGATGTTGTTATCAGTGTGCAGCAGCTATTTCAAACAGATATTCAAAGAAAATCCATGCCAACACCCTGTCATCATATTCAAAAACGTCAAGTTTGAGGATCTAAATGCAATTATCAATTTCATGTACCATGGTGAAGTGAACATATTTCAGGAGCAATTGGAATCTTTTCTTATTACTGCAGAACTATTAGAAGTTAAGGGGTTGACAGACAATAGTGAGGATGAAAGTTCCACCAACCAGGTTATAGATAATATATCTCTCGACCTAAGTTCAAAGACAAAACCGTTAGAAGAAGATATAACTGTACCTACTGATGAGCCAATAAATTTGGCAACAATGCAGACTGCCAGAGATGAATACATTCCACAAACAAGCCAATACAAACCATACACCGAAGAAGAGACTGAAGTAATTGTTGAACAACCATTAGTTGAACCTATTGTTCAACCAGAAGTAGAAACTGAAGTTAGTCTGGTTGGAAAATTAAAAGTAAACCCTTCACCATCCACTGAGGACATGCAAGTTGACAATCAGTCAACATCTGCTGAAGACTTGTCTGAAAGAAGTAATTCCAATTCAGGTATACTATGCTATGTTTAGTAAATAATAAAATGAAAATCGTACTACAGCAAAATTTTTTAATTTACATTATCTAATACTTTCGCTTACTCCGTGCTAAAGAACTATTTACGAGTTTATATATTTAACTAAGCCAAATAGCATTTGACGTTTTTATTTCAGCAGCAGATTGACTCGGGTTTGGGGGAGCCGTCATAACCTCTTAAAAGAGCTCTAAATTAAATTGTTGTTACCTAAATATAACCTTTGAGGTTCATATCCCGTAGGAGCTCATTTGTGTTGGGTCCGTGTGACCACCCATCACACTGGGACTTGATAATTTATCACCAAAATTTGAGTGTATGAGTGACTTGCACTTCACTCACAGTCCATATTTGGCAACACTTCCAAACAACATCTCAGGAATTCATGTTGTCACAATGTTCATACATATATATCAACATAAGATTGTAAAATCTGATAGTTTTGTATAATTGAGGAGCTCAACAACAAAAACATAAAATTCCACTTTTCAAAACCTGGTAATTCCATATTTAAAATTAAAATGGTAAGAAAACTATTACATAACACTAGATCTTTATTGTCATACCAATTTTAGTTATTTATTTTGACAACTAAAATATAAAGTAGGTACAAAGTTTCCTTCATAAATTAATTTTTTGTTTTCTTTTTGTAAAAATATGAAAAGTGGATTTCTCATTTACTTAGTTTTTCAAAATGAGCATGTTCAATTCCTTACCAAGGAAAGGCATACCAGTATGACCAGATTCAGCAGGATTCTGTGATTTTAGCAGGATAAGGCCCCCAATTTAGGGTTTAGGTGGTTAGAAAAATTAGAGTTTTTAGCAAGATCTAATAAAACTTGTGACAAAACGAAATAGGGACCTTATCCTGCAATTTATAGCAGGATAAAGCCCATAATTATATCCCTGCTAAATCTGGTCATACTGGGTCATTCATTAACTTTTCTAAAAGCTTTTATACAGTTTATATTTTTCCTATGTCTATAATGTGCGTCAATTTAGAAAGTTTTTCTATCTATTATAGTTTAGGTACTGCTCCCATACTGCTCGATCTCAAACCCTAATGCTACTTAAGTTTATATGATATAAATTGAATAGACCAATAAACATTATGGTATTTGTTCTCAGTACTCAACAGTAGAAACCATTATGGATAGAATTTTACAAAATGTTATGTTGTTAAATTTCCAGATGCAGATATGGTGCTAAAATTCCGTTGCAATGTCTGTCCCAAAGGCTTTAAACATCCAACTTCATTGACGTTACATAAAGATTCACACGCAGGAAAGACACAATGTCCAGTCTGTCACCGATCATTTTCAAGGTCATACGACATGCGCAGCCACTTGCAACGGATACATCAAGGGAAGCAACTAACTATCAAAGAGATAAGGTACAAGGGCAATAGTGATGCGGTTTCCTCGAAACAATTTACACATCATATCTAGTTGTAATTTTTGGTAACTTTAGTTACCTTTTTATAGACAATAGATGTAATCTTGTATTTAGATGTAAGTTTATTATCCAAAGCACTAAGTGCATAATGCCTATATGAAGTAACATGTGGTAGATATTGTTGATTATAATAAGTATATTGTATGCATAAGAAAGTATATTTTTTATTTACTTTTTAGTAAGTCACAAATTAAATTTGCTCAGTGCTGTAGCTTTGGCTATTTTTGTACTAGTCTACATAATATTGTTTGAATATAATTGTTTTCTATAATAAATATTATATTGTTTCATTTGTGTATATGTCAGTCAGTGTAAAATTGTATAATCCTATATTTGATTATCTTACTGGTGAAATTATAATCTATCGGATTTTACAATCATATGGCAACAAATATACCGGGTGTAAATAGACTGCTACCATTAAATGAAACCACATATTCTACCGACCCTACTGAACCACTGAACCTGAAGATGTTTCATGGACGACGCTCTCTCTAAACTCGCCCGTATGTAGGTGCGTTAGGGTTCACGCATTTTTGTTTAGAACTCAATTATTTCCTAAACTAAGGATGTCCGCGGGTATGATTCTCGGGAAAAGTGGTTCAGTAGGGTCGGTAGAATATGTGTTTTCATTTAATGATAGCAGTCTATTTACACCCGGTATAAGGTCCTACAATAATAAGTGAAAATAATTCTAGGGCAGATTGTGTGTCGTAGAAAAACAATTTTTGGTCAAATAATTTTTTAGTTCCCAGTATAATAAAGAAGAAAAAAACGTACAAATAAACCTTATTTTCGGTGGAAATATAGCGATACTCAATCACCTCTTTATCACTTTCTTATATAAGGTGAAATTTATTTACGCAGTCAAATCAAGAAAGAAAAGAAAAAGAAAAAATGATATTTATTGCCAGACAAGAGACAATAAGGTGTCGCTAATAATCCTTTTTGCACCAAAAATATTATTTTACTGCGCGAACTTATCTTTACCTTTTCATTAAAATTTTATCAGCAAATCCACTTAAGGCCTTACCCCTGGTGCACGATAATCTTACTAAGCGATTTTGAACTTTAAGTATGTTGTCAGAAAGTCTACATTAGAATGCTCGCTTCGCGCGCTGCCGGCACGCAAAATCAGTGAATTTTCGAGGTTTTTCTGTATTTTACGAAAAAGTATTTCATGTAGGAGTTTTTTCACCTGACATCGGAAAATAAATCTTTCTTGTTATAGCAGTAATTTCAGACATAAAACTTAAGCCGCTTAGACATAAAATGAAATAATAACTTAGAAAGGCATCATTTTCAAAAATAAAATCTATCGAGTGAAATGTGTCCAATTAAGTAACCGACCTGACAACGGAAAGACAAAAGTCTGAAAAAACACGTGTTAAAGTTTTACATTGATCAGATAAGTAGCTGACTCAGCATGTTAAAACAAAAACCGTTGAAAGACCCAATACAAGCCCTTAATACTTGGAAGTAAAAAAACATACGATAAAAAAAACGCATAGTAACCTGTAGATACCTATTCTGTGAAAATTTCAACTTTCTACCTATGACGACGGTTGAAGTTGTAAACCCCTGTGAGTCAGGCTATGACAGACAGACAGAATTTTATTTTTGTCACTCTTACTCCAAGCGAAAAACGCGCAGTGCGAGAGGGGCAGATTCAGCGCAAAAGTGAGAAAAGTATGTTTTTAATTTTATCAAAAATACTAAAATTTCTAGCAAAATTTCCAAAATCAAGTATCTGGATATTGTTTAAACCCATCTAATAAAATATGTTTAAGTTCTGTATATGATCCCTATTCGTAAAACGAGGAGAAAAAGTGTATTTTTGAAGACCTCATTTCAATAACTGTTTCTGTCGAGGAAAATTTATCCAAACGTGTTTTCCAAAATCAAAACTATACATTATAGTCAAAATGCATATACCAGAAATTTATTACAATTTTCTTGTACTTCATGAAATACACAGAAACAAAGCATCCGTATATTTTTACATAGCCTCTTAATAATAGAGTCCCGTTTGGTACTCTTCGGCATGGATAAATTAATAATTTATCATTTATTAAATTATAAATTAATTCAATAATAATAAAATAATATTTAAAAATTAATAATTTATCTATGCCTTCGGGTACGGAACCCTAAAAACGTAACCCTTATAATCATAATGATCTCTTCGTCGTCCGTCCGTCTGTAAATTCAAGACCCTTTTTCTCGGATCCCGTTAGGGATATCAAGTTGAAACTAATACAGAAGTCTGCCGCCCCATGGTGCTGTCAAAAAATCAGGCTTTTTTATATCAATGGCTTTTACTCAACACGAACAAAGTTATTGCCTTTTACGTAATCAATTTCATACCAATTGGGTCACCGTGAAAACCTATAGGGCACTTCCAGTTGACTTAAAATTCCGTTTACAAGTAGATCTTATAGCACTAGTATAGTACAAGGTTTTTTTTAGGATCCCGTACCTCAAGAGGAAAAAACGGAGCCCATATAGGATCACTTTGTTGTCCGTCCGTCCGTCTGTCTGTCAAGACTCTTTATCTCAGGAACGCGTGGAGGTATCGAGTTGAAATTAAAACCGTATTCTCAGGTCTACAGTCCCTTCAAACTGTGAAAAAATCAAACGTCTAAGTTAACGTAAAAAAATATACGGCCGTTTATGCCGCAAAAAACGTATATTTGACACTCAAGGGGATCAAAATTTACTGGGTATTTTCCATTGTTGACTTACAACTATGAAATTTGGCTAGTAATACCGTCTTATACTACAAGTATGGGGAAAAATCTGAAAACTATACATTTGTTATAAAATCATGAAAAATTTTGTCTTTCACGGAACCCTCGGTGGGCGAGTCCGACTCGCACTTGTCCGGTTTTTTTTGTTACCATTATTTGATAATTCAAGGAGATATAAATGTCCAACCTAACTAGACCTCTTGGATAAAAAGAGTTAATAGATCGTAAGTGTCAACTTAAATTGGAAAACATAACTGCACGGGAAATAAGTTTCTGTTCAAACTGTATATACGGAACCCCCAGGGCAAGAGTCCTACTCGCACTTGACCAGTTTTTAATTTCATTAGTTCACGTAATACTCTATAATCGAGATTATTTTCATATTTTTCCGTCTACGAGTTTCAGACACACGATTTTGATCGGTATTTAGGGTTCCGTGCCCGGAGGGTACCAAACGGGACCCTAGTACTAGCTCTAAGCCTCCAATGTCTGTCTGTCCGTCTGTCACAGGGGTCTACAGCTTTAACCGTGATAGGTAGAAAGTTAAAATTTTCACAGAATATGTGTTATGGCCCATATCACGGCAAATAATTATAAGTTTAAAAATTTAAGCCCTGGGTTAACACTCGTACAAAAATCCTCAAAAAAGTAGCATTTTTTTCAAAGTTACTTGTTTCAGCTCTATTATAACAATTTGCCCAACTGAGAGTCGGACCCGCACACGAGGGTTCCGTATCACCCCACAATACGAGTATGGAACCCTAAAAACATTATAGTAAATAACAAGAATAATATATAGGTACATGCCAAAGCAACATCAAGGCTACAAAAAACAAGGCGCTAAAATGGTAGCGCCTGACAAAAATTGGCACCGTCTGCGTACAGAACCCTCTTTTTATATTTTTTTGTTTTTCTTAAGAGTATGTCGCCCGATCTGACTAAATTTATAACTTGTTTTATTTCTTGGTTTCTTGTTTGGGGCTTACATTTTTTAAAATATTTTATTATTTGTCGTGACAAAGGTCACGTATTCTGTGAAAATTTCAACTTTCGACCTATTATGACGGCTGAAGCTGTAGACCTTGTGTGATTGTGTGAGTCTTGTGACAGACGGACAGACAGACGGCGCGGGGCGGAGGCTTAGTAATAGGATCCCGTTTGGCACCCTTCGGGTACGGGACTCAAAAAAAGTCCCGTACCCGAAGGTACAAATATGGTGAATTTTATTTATACAGCCAAACTTATAATGGAGGCTTGGTAAGTGATCAGTCATACATTCGTCCGTGGTAATACGGATCGATAACAGTTTTTGCTAATTTCGCAAAATATAGTAATTATACATAATAGTATTAGGTGACTTTAATTTATCCAGCCAAATTCTTACTGAAGACTCGGTAAGTGCTCAGTAACAAGGTTCGATGACCCTTTTTGTGAAATTCGAAAATGTATTCTTTTCCTTACAAACGCAAGCCCAGCCTCGAATCAATTAATATGGGACGTCAAGATTTTATGGAAGTAACTAAAGGACCGTTAGCGGCCCTTTGATTTTTTCTGCAATTATCATATGAATTCTGTTAAAACTACGGGAGTCACCTCGCTCCGCTTCGCTTCGCTCGGCTCCCTACTATGTACTTACATGTCAACCTAACCGCTCCTCCTCGCTTCACTCGTCGTCGCGACCTATCCCTAGCGGTCGAATAAAATTTAAACTAAGGAAGCCGCTAACGGCTACGTAGTCACTTTCAGATTTTATTTTTTGGGTATGTTGCTCCATACCTCTGGCAAATCTTAACCGATTTGAAATTTTTTTTTTGTTTGAAAGAGTTTGCTTCCAGGTAGGTCCCATTTAATTTGGTCGTGATCCAATGATGGTCTTCAGAGATAGGCAGCAGAACTCCTAAATGGATGACAGCATATCACTCGATATTGCGGCAAACGCTTCAAACCAACATGCTAATTGCAAGGCGTTCCTTGAAAATTGACATATATCCACCTGACCTTCGATTCTGGCCTCATCACTACACAACTCCTAAAGCGGCAATAGCTTTGTGTTAGTGTGCTAAACTGCTAATTGCAGGATATAACTTGAAAATTTACATTATCCCACGGGACAGCAATCAGAATGCTCACTGGAGTCTACCCCATTTTTGTCAACACTAAAAAGCGTGAAATCATATATAAACTTCAAATAAAAAAAATAACAGACTTCAAATTTTATAGTAGACATTCGCTAAAACGTTTAAAATAATTACATACTGACCGATGGTACCAAAATAACACTTTCGCCGACTTCTTTCTTTCTTAAGAGAATAGGTTCCGATTGCATTGATCGCTGTTACTCCATGCCGAAAAACCTGCAGTGCGAGAGGGATGAATTCTGGAAAATTATCAAAATGACGACTTCTATCACGAAGTAAATTATTAAAAAAAAAAACTAAAGTTTGTATCAAATATCTGTTCGGATATCAGTTTAATAAGGTTTATACAGATTTTAATTAATAAATAATATAATATGATTTTGCTCAAATAATGTTAAAACTCGACATGAAAACTTTTTTTGGAGTCATTTTTGATTTTTTATGGCTCAATGTTGAAATGACTTCTGAAGATTCTGTTTCGATAAGAGTGTGCATTATATTCTTGACAGAAGTCCAAATTTTTTTAAAATATCTAGTATTGCTAGATTCTACAAACAAGGAAGAATAAATTATGGTTTTTCGGAACCTATCCTCTTAAATATAAGAAATATAGGTATATGTTATCTAGAAGTCGGCACATTTCCCACAGTATAGAACACAAAAGTAAATGTGAGAGCGCTGTGACTTCTAGAGAACATGTGTTTCAGGAAGAAAGAAGCCGGCGAAAGTGTTATTTTGATACCATCGGTCAGTATGTAATTATTTTAAACTTTTTTGTGAATTTCTAATATAAATTTTGAAGTCGGTTATAAATTTTTCGTTTCAAGTTTATTTTCGAATAAATTTTCGAAATCCGAATTAAATCTCTATTCGGGCAGTCGTGTTTTTTATTATTTATTTTTATTAGACACTTAATTGAGCAGACTTTCAATAATTATCCTGGTAGATTAGTAATGTTAAGTAATAGTAGGTAATGTTAATGTTAAGTCTATTAACTTATTTGAATGGTACGGAACCCCCAGGGCGCGAGTCCAACTCGCACTTTGCTGGGTTTTCTTTGATAATGTTGTACAGTTTTCACTATACTGTCATAGAGTCCAGTAGCTTTTACGTTTTGTCCGGACAGACAGACAGACACGGGAGGGTAGTACGCGCTATAAGGGTTTTTAGTTTTAAAGGAAGAAGTTATTTAATCATTTGCTGCAGGCTTGCAGGCAAGGCATTTACGGGGACCATTTTGAACTACTTAGGTATTTAATTTGTGCATTGCATAATGCCATCAAATCAGACTACAATGAACGTATACAATGGCACCTCGGCGGACAGCTAGTTAGTTCAGTTAACGTATAGCGCCGAAGTCATAGTGTCCGGTGCCGCATACAAAATCTAGGGGGAAAGAAACTAGTGCAGCTTAGCAGCGAGGGGCTGCTCTGGGCCGAGGGTGGCACCCTGGCTGGCGGGGGTGGTCGCCCGCCGCGCTCGATACGCGCGCGCGCTTCCAAACGCGACGCAAGCAAAACGAATCAAATCAGTCGCATTTCGGCGTCGTTGCGCGTGGTCGTGTCTACAGTTCATTGATACGCACCTGTCAAACGCTCCGATATAACCGGAAACGCTTTACGTTCCAAAAGTACGTATCATCTTTGAAATCGAGAAAATCTTTGTGTAATATACGTAGTTTTACTCATAATTTGTAATAATATTGTGCAGTTTTTGTGAAAATACTGAATTTACCTTGGTTTGTTAATTTGTTTACATCGGCAGACCATATGTTTATCAGTTGTTATCTTTAAAGAAAACAGTTAATAACTATAATTTGATCTGTCGGTAAGAGCAGTGAATGAAATCAGAGTGGCTGGTAAAGAAGTGCAGTGAATATTTTGGTGTTGGCCGTTCGGTTATTCCCCCTGTCAACGCTCGCGGGTTTTCGAGCCGTTGCATTCAAGCTTTTCAATTTGAAAATGTGTACTATTTCACGATAAAGCATGACCTTTATTCAGTAAAATGAGTGTGTGAATATTTGATGCGAGTGTCGTGAATAGAGACGCGTTAATAAGGTCGAGATTGGCTTGCCGTTCGGCACGCGACGGCGCGACGGGGCTATTGATCGCTCGGGGGCGGCGGCGCGGCGGTGGCGACGGCGCTCCACACCAGACGCCGGCGTCGTTGCTTGCCGCCTAAAATAAAGCTTTTGCATGTGTGCGCCGCCCTACGCCGATCACAAACGTTGTCGCCGCCGCCCCCGCCCCTGCCCGCCGTTGCATGCCGAGCCATATGATTACTTTATGACATTACAAATTTTACGATCTAAGAACTACCTACACTTGCCTGGTCAAAACGTGAAAGGCTTTTAAGCTGAAGTCCTCACCCTCGTCAGGACTTTTACGAATAAAAGTCCAACTAAATCTGACTTGAATATAAAAAATAATAAATAGACAAACGAATAAAAGATGTGTGGATCGCGGATATCGATTTAAAATTTTTATAGCTTTTGCCCGCGGCTTCGTCGCGTTGAAGAAAATTTATTTCAATCAATGTAAGATAAAACCTATTGTCGACAGTTTTTGGCTTGGCGGTTGTTTTATCAACACACCTTAAGTATAACGTATATGTTGACCAGAGTCGCTACGATGATGATAATTAAAACGCCGCATCCAAATCCGTTGAGTGGTTCTCGGGTTAAAAAGTAATAGGTATACAGACAGCGAAAAAAAAAATAGTTTTGGCCTCAGTACAATATCTACTTCAAACGAATTTTTATTAAAATGCAGCAAAAAATATTCAATGTATAGATGTCGCCGCCGAATGGTTAAATCAGTCTCCTAATTAGACGCCTAGGTCGTTATTTAAATGGCGGCATCCAATTTAATAGCTAGGCTGCTGGTTGTATATGTATAAGTTAGGAATACCTCAACGTTTAACGTGTTGGCTGCCAGAAAGCAACCCTTTGGAAACGGCGCGGCGTAACCAGAAGCCGCCGCGCCGCCTCATTTTAATTTAGTTTATTTTTCTGCTAACAGCACTCGCAGTCTTATAAGAACAAAAAATATGGCGTCAACAGCTGATAACATGTTTAGTGATATTTGTTAGAGAATCGTTTGTATTTAAGTTTAGTTACGTTTTTTATTGTAAAATAATGAGAGTAATTAATTTTCATTAAACTTTCATCGTGTAATAAATTGTATGTGCATTTTTAAGGGGGGTAGTTATTTTTGTTTTTGATTTTAAAGTTAAACACCGGCCTTCTTCTCAGTTTTAACAGCTGCACTTTTCTTGTATCAGTATTCTTAAATAAATAAAGTTTCAAGAACCTATGGTCTCTTAGCCGCGCTTACAATAACAATAAAGCCGATTTTGAAGGTTTTAATTTTAAGCTAAGAAACTTACTAAAAAGCGTAACTATAATATAACTGTCAGCACTATATTTTGCTATACTGAAGGGCACAACAACTAAAATTAGCAAGTCTTTTAAATCAAACTAAGTTTTTTAAATTCAATCAAATGACAGCTCTAAAATGTGCACTGTGAAATTACCAAAATAAGTTAAAATCACTAAATTAGGTAAAATTTTAGTTTGACGTTTATAAAATGGTGACTTGAAAATGGGTCTTCGTTTTAACCATACTTAAATATAATTTTATGTATGTCAAACTAAACTTAAAGCCTTCAAAATCGGCTTTAATATATCATAATACTATTTAACCAAATGGCTAAGCGTTGTTCACTCCTCTGGTTAAACTTTACGTTCAACTATTGAGCTAAGCATATTTTAGCAGTTTAATTGGATGCCGCTATTTAATTAATGACCTAGCCGTCCAATCAAGTAGCCGATTTAACCACAGGGTTGCAACATGTATTTATTTATTAGTATAGATAGATGGTATTAGAGTATAGATAAACATTATTTGTAAATAAAAAAAAGCTGTCGCGCAAATTGTAAATAATTAATTGGTTCTTACCAACTCTCAGAAACATTTCATGCGATAAGCTTTCTTAGAACAAATAACTCAGCTCTTTAAACTTATTTTATTCGTTTTATGTAGTCCATGGCTTAAACAAAAGCTCATTTAAAAAAAAGATTTATTGTATATTATTTTACTTTGTGCATATATAGTTTGGGCATATAGAAAGGATGAATGAAAATTGAGTGACGAAAGAAATTTATGCTGCGCAAGTGGAAGATAAAGTTCGATCGGGCCGCCATAGAAGGATATGCACACTAAATTGGCGACATAGGTACTGAAGGAGGGAAAAGTCAAAAGTACCCGGAATAGAAGCGAAAGAGGTGTGTCGGGATCGTAGCAGATTTAAAATCTGTATCCTTTGCGTACTCCTTTGGGAGACAGGCATGGGTTTATTTTGTGCTGTTTAGTGCAAAACGGATTTTGCTCGTCAAATCCTTTCATTTGATAACCATGTCAAGCAAGAAGGCGGTAAAAAATATTTTGTCCGCCTCTTGGGGCGGCCGCCATAATGAGTTTACAATGACTTCGTGTATTCTGCTTGGCAAACCCTTGATACCCACGTCATTGAGGTGGTTAAGGAAATTAGTCCACCACTTAGGAGCGTCCGTCATATTGGATTTAGAATGATATCACTTAGCTTATCAGACTTTACCTAAGTATTTGTGTATGTAAAGAATAATATAAAACTTGCAAATAATACTAGAAACACACTCAGAAACTTGCATAGACAATACTGTTTACAGCAAATTTGCCTATTTCGGTAGTAAATATTGATAATTTTAAATGAAATAAAATAATGAATAAGTTCTTCCTTCAACAAAAAACGAAAACTCATATTGCGACGAGGAGGTAACTGGCCAACCATCTCCAGAATAACTCAAAAGCTTCTTGGCCAGTTGAGTTGGAGTTTCTTCATAGGTTAATGTTATGTTATTAGGGTTCCAGCTTTCTACAGCTCAACATTTCTACAACAATACGAATATGCTGAAGAATACTTAAGGATGTCGTAAAAAGATGAAAAATCCCATAATCCTTTAGCTACCTACTGCAGTGGCGCAGCACAAGTATCGTTAACCTTATTTATGTACATATTATAAGATCCATAAACTGACTGTAGAATACTCGAGCATACGAAGAAATTGTATACTAAATAACCAGCGAGTTATAGATTGCTTAGACTAAGGCCCGTTTCACACAGTGCGTTACGATTGACTAATTGCGCGATTTGTTATCGCCATAGTCAATGGTTATCGCACAACATAATTATTATCGTTTAAACGAACCAAATCGTGCAAACTTTCGATCGTAGTGTACAGTGTAAAAACGTCAACTATAAAATGCAACAGGTTTATTTTAAAAAATACATCTTTTCCAGGTTGGAAATGTTCGGCTGAGAAGCGAGCCCCAACTACCAATATGGCGCGGGATAGGCTGGCGAGTAGCGCGCTACTCTGCGCCCTTACCCTAGTGCTGGAGACAAGCGCGCTCACGCTGCTGCCCCATGACGTGCGCCCCGGCCACGCAGTCAGGCACTTCATCGGGAACCACTCGCGATACACGTTCCTTGACCCTGAGTTTTCACCTTACTTCACAATGCTGAATGACGGCCTCCTCATGACAACAGCGGATCTAGCACCACTCCTCGGCCGTCCTCTCAATCTTGCCGTCCTAGAGCAAACCCCTTACAGCAGCTCAGCACACACGGTCAATCTGCTAGTAGTGGATCGACGACGCATGCTGCATTTCCCAAATAATAAAGCCTTGCAAGGAGAAATTCCAGAAAATGCACCACCAGGTACCGCTGTCGATATGCCACCAATAAGGGCGACAGCAATGCTTGACGTTGGACCTATAGCTTACAAGATCATCAAGGGCAATGAAAACTCTTTATTTGCTTTACGAGATAAAGCTAACGGAGACTTCATCCCGAAAGTCAAATCTGTCATCACTGATGGGGACGTGGAAATAATCTCGTTACAACCTCTCGATACGGAAGCGAAAAGCTCTTACGAATTGATTATACAAGCGACTGATATGCACGGTGCAACAAAAGCGAATCTTCCGATCCACGTGGACGTCACGAACGAAAACGACCACGCTCCTGAATTTGAACAGGATGTTTATTTATTTGCTGTAAATGGAACTCCTAACGAAAATGGACCTAATGGAACGGCTCATTGGCAGCGCTTTTCTAATATCGGCAAAGTACAAGCGCATGATGGGGATGGCGATCGTATTTACTATTCGCTGGGCTCGCTGAGTAATCTCGCTGTGATTGTTCCGCAAACTGGAGAACTTATCCTTGCTGGGGAGCCCGATGGACACGAAGCTCAGTTGCGTGTCCTCGCACACGATACGGGTACTCCTCCACGTAAAAGTCAACCAACGCGTGTTATTCTCGAGTTCATAATTCGCGATAACAAAGACCTACCAACGCTTCGTCGTGAGAAGCGTCGCGTGACTCGAGCTGTACGTCCTACGAAGCGGATTGAGTTCACCGAGGCCGATGGGGAGTCAGAGGGACGCGCGGTTTTCACCCTCGAAAAAGAAACTGATCGCGAAACATTCAAAATCAGAGACGAAAATCCGTGGGTTTCCGTTGAACCAAGTGGTGTTGTGAAAGTTAAAAAGAAGTGGGACTATGAAGAACTTGGACCTGAAAAAACGATCGATTTTTGGGTGACGATCACCAACGCTGGAAACGGAGGTAAGTCCTTTACTTCCACTCGCTATAAACATTTTATTATTAGATCCTTTTATAACTTGTAAGTTATAACATGACGTCTTACTCAAAATCGAACAATACATTCCAGAAACACCATAAAATTTATAAAAAATCTTCGATATAAAGTAAAGATTATATCTCACGCGTGCGCTACGGCTATAGAAATACAATAAAATAATAACGACAGACGGACACCCGCCACGTAGTGAAACAAATCGTCCCACATCACATTTGTTGCGTTTTTTGTCTCAATCCCGAGGTGTATAGTTTTTATAAAGGTGTATCCAATCCACTCATAATCTCCGACGTCTCTATTAAGGGTGCGTTGGGATAATGACAGGGAGAGAATAGAGAAGCACGGGAGTGGGCATTGTTTCCCTACATTGTGATGCAGACTTGTTTACATGCCTTGAAAGGGGGTCGTATTGTAACGAAGGTAAGTAACGTAAATCACGCACTTAAAGGTCAGGGTCGGGGTGGAATTCAATATCATCGACAATCATCGTTTACCAATCATAAAAAGACGCTTCTGCTGTGAATAATTTCTATAACAGAATGATATTGTTATTGAAAATCAAACTGAACATGAAATTCCTACCTACTTCGGAATTGCTAAAGGTTTTCACTTACGCTTTTTATATATTTTTTCTTATTGACTACTCTATTGATACCACTGTGTCAACGAAGCGACTTTCGATTGCTTCATCATATCTAAAGTGCTCTAGGCCCTCGGCAACCCTTTCTTCCTTCACCCTAAAGGGGCACGTCTCTGCGACTAAGATGATTGCATCCATTCTATTTTTGAAGCCTCTATACCTATATATACCTTTATACAGAGTTCGTAAGGCAATTTTTACCCTGTCATAGCACGTGCGTGATACAAACTGCAAATCATTGTAGACTCAGACACTTATATTGATTTTATGGTCGTTCTTAGATTCTAGACTGATTTATAAATGCGATTAAGGGCTTTCAGACTGAAATATTGGTTTCAAACTACGAAGCTTGAATATTAATGGAGTATTTATCGAATCTTTCATAAATCGTTAACCTTTCTTCCTCGTTAATTATTAAAATGATTTTGTAATAAAACTTAACAAGCGTTTGTAACGTGTGTGAGTATGAGCATTTCTTCCAAGAAGACCACCAAGAGTGGCGATATTATCGAAAAGCCTTATGTTTAGTAGTGGACGAACCAGGCTGATAAAGATACATAAACGGATGATTTCTTTCGAGAGTTCCACATAAAGTAAATCCAAAAATGCACCTGTTGGTTAGCAAATTGATGTTGAACCTCTTAATTACACTGCTACAGCTCTAATTAGCATACCCACTTACCTAAAATTATAAGAAAAGGAGGCGTGGTCACAGGTGGCTCAAACTGGGCATAGAAGAAGGCACCTGCGAGCGAATCGAATGGTGCACTAGACCGCGACATGACATCGTTCTAAAAGGACAGGTATCGCGAGAACCGGTCACGAGGACATCTCTAGCTGACGACTCCTCACGACGTCTCACGCCCTCTGAAGACGCTCCCATCACGACCGCTAGTAATTGTTATCCACTTCGGTCTGTTGTTGAAAATGGATTGAATACTTAATTTCCTTCGAACCCTCCACCGACTGAGCAACCAATTTTTTGTGTTTAGAAATAATGTGCACACTAAACAAGTTGCGTTTTATTGTCTAGAAGTCGTTTATTTCCACATTTTTCATAGATATGATGATTTGTTCACCTTTAATTAATGTTTTTTAGGTTGTATTCATGTATTTTACATGTAATCAGTAAGTTTTCTCTCACATCACTCTTTGGTTACGTATGATTTCGTATTCAATATAAAAAGTTCTTAGTCCTGCAAAATAGCACACAGTCCATTATTGGCACGAGTGACGCGTGTGGAATTCGTATTATTACGATAGCGTAGATAGACCATGCTGGATGATTGTCGGCAGCCAGCCACCGTGCAGAATGCGTTGATAATCGGAGACCTGTCGCACGGCCCCATCCATCTCGAACACAAATCTACGACACCGTGACGATCACATTGGTATCTATTAATAAAGACATTATTGTGGCCACTGGTAATATTTCTAAACTTCAAATTGTGGGAATGTCAAATACAAACGTAATTTCAACGTTTATAAAGTCGTTACATAAAGAAATGATTGAATTAATCATTAAATTCGATCAAAACTTTATACAGAGCGCTATGACATAGTTGCTTCAACTGCCGCACGAACTGGTACTATTGTAAACAATCACAAAACACTCCGACGCATCTTTATAGAGCATCGTCAACTTATATATCGTGATCCAGATGGGTGTTATCTTGTGTTATCTAAATAAATCGAGAACTGCGTTGTTGTTTAATTACAAGAGAGCGGGTTAGCCGGCGCGGGCGCACGCGGTGGGTGGGCGACCCAAGGCGCGGGCGCCGAACACCGAGCCAGCAACCCTGCGGCCGGACATGTAATCATTATCGTGATTACATGAAGATCGTTCCTTTTAAAAAGATTATCGTGAGTAGACAAGATTTGGACATTAACGACTGGTGCACATAGTTAAACAGTTCCTACTCTACAGTTTAGTCCTATCATTTTGAATTACTTACAGTTGCTAATTTTATAATGCAAATTAATGTCATTACGTCTTATAAACAGGAGTTGTTGACAAGTGCCGTCGTATAGTATCTGCGAAACTAAAGGAAGCTCGTCAAAGCACCTTTGTGCATTAAAGAGCTCTGCTCAAAGAGTTAATTTGGCATTGTCAGCTCTTATGCCCTGAGCTACATCGGCCTTTGAGCCTTTGAATAGACTGAATCTAAGTGAAAACATTTCTCAAGTATTTTTGAACGAAAGTTCACAGGTAGAATGGGAAACTGAAACAAAAACCGCGTTTGAAAGTGCTCTTTTTATTTCGTTTCCAATAAGATTGGATTGTTCTCTAATTTATATTATACAAGGTCAAAGGGCAGATCTAAAACGTTCAATTAATCAAACCTGACAGCAAGTTCAATAAATAATAACCGTAACAATTCATTGGTTTGCAAATTATATTTGTTTTATCCCACTCTTTTATAGTTTAAAGAAATAAGAGTCTAATGTCTAACTCAGAAGAAACTTAATAAATACGTAATCCGCTGTCGTTTATCTTCCTTTGTGGACTTGTGGTATATTAAACTATTAGAAGACGACACAGGTGTGCCTCGCTCGAGCCTGACAGAGCTCGTCGTTTTAATACCATCTTGAGCGGCAGTACGATGCAGCCAAGGTAAGGTCCAATCTCTATCAATTACTGCAGCTAGATGTAGCGTCTTACTCGTATTCGTATTTATAAACACGAGTATAATCCGATTGACACTCGAGACGACTCGTCTTTGCAATACTATTGGAAGTGCAAATGTGTATTAGTTAAAGAATGTGCTGCATTTGCAGTTTGTCTAGGATGTTTATGTTATCTTAAAATGTTCCTTGAATTGAGCTTCAAATCTTTGGGTGGCTTCCAGTATACCTTTTTATTTTACTTACATTTTTTGGAATATATTTTGTATGTTTTTAAACTAAGCTAAACACTGATTGAACGTGGAAGACATTTAATCAAAATGCTATTCCCAGCTTACAGTGAACACATTAGTTTTGCCAAATCAATAACTGAACAGGAAAGCGAACTGGCTAAAGCATCGAGTTTGTGTGACGTGACGTCCCATTGGATCGGACTGGCATGTCCGGAAGAGGCGCGAAGGCGATCGAAACCGGGTTATGAAGTTGTCTACTGCTACTGACAGATTTAATATTGGGAATTTCTGTCTTCTCTTCTCACATTCGATGGAATTGCTGAAAATGTTACTTTGCAATTCGGTGAAACTATTCAGGTGCTTCCGTGCTTCGCTTCTGCGTAAATTGTATCAACGCATCACATTTCAGTGCAACTTTCCATGGTTATATGTTAAATTCTGTATAATAAATTGCCTTGGGCCTTGACACAGTTGGAAATTCTGCAAATAAGAGTATCAGACCAGTTATAATACAAACGGGTGAAATCATCCAATGGATTAATATGTAGACTTCTATTGATTTATTTTTATCTGGAATTATACAGATTGTGCCGAGATATATAACGATGTATAGAATCCATTTTACTGCTATGCCATATTCTAGGGGACGTACTTGTAATGAGTGGCGACATAGTCGAGTGCTTCGCGTACCCAGTTATGGTTCGTTTACATCGCGTTGTGTTAAATTCATTCAATCAATGGCAATGGGCGCGGGCATCGCTGGTCGGTCGCACACGCACTACAATCGGCGCAGGCGGCGCACTGGCCAATTCCCCTCATTGTGACCACAATTACTAATGCACACTTCCTATAACAGTACTCACTTTTATGCTCACATCTGCTACATTTTATTTGGATTTTAATCAACTTTAATTAGGATGCATCTTGCTGTCAAGCAGGCTCAAGCATAATTATCAAGTAATTCTGCTAACATTGTCGGCGTTTGTAATATTTACAGTTATTCTATGGGATTACATTCTGCATGCGAAAACGGGTTAGATTAAACAATGTGACCGTTATAATGTGTGGTTACGCCAATTATAACTCATTTGTTTCATCCTTAATGGCAATGAATGCACGCTGAGGTCAGGCTGTTACTCTGAAAAAGCATGGGTTGGTCGGTTCAACCATTAATAAAGTTTGCGCACCCTCTCTCCATCTATTCTAATAAAGTACGTCTCCATTGGATTTTGTACCTCAGCCTTGATTGTCCTGGGGGTTCGCAATTGGCCTTTGTTGTAAACTAGAAATTGGGGTTCTGTAAGCACATATGTGTATTGGTTTTGGGATTGACCTTTGTTTTCAAGAAAGCTTTATTTTAAAAATAAAATTCTCAAGTAATCTTTCGTAAGCATGCTTACGTTGCTTCGAAATTCAGTTGATAGCATCTTTGTTGCCATTATGTTGAGTAAGTAGAGGTGCTTTCGAAAACAAGACGATCGGCAATATATCACGCTTCGTATATTTACGTGTTGCCTTCGGGCCTAAGATGTATCTACCGGTTCATATTCACACGTTTCTGTCGGCTCTACAACTTCTACAAGCGAGAAACTATCACTTTGCTTATTGAAGTGTAAGTCATGTCTAATGTCAATTTTGTTCCACGATTGTGTTTATATTTGATATTTTCATCTCAGTTTTATAAGCAAGAAAATCTTTATTTCTTTATTCGATTTGTCGTTTTCTGTGTTCGGTTGAAATGGTCCAATTGTTCGTCAAACTTATTAATTGTGTCAATTGGCTACAAATAGCAATTCGGTGATGCCGTGCCACCCACGGTTTAGTCACTATCGGTTGCTGAAAATAAATATCACCGCGTGAGAGTGGTAATTTTGGTCTGAATCCTTGACCGGTGAGCAAGTTAAAAAGAGCACGTATTAACACTTTTAACTAGACTTGGGAACGGTGTTTTCGGTCGTGAGTCGTGAGTTTCCAGCACTTCTTTCTCTGTAATTAGAGCTAATGCATTGTAAACAGCATACACGGAGTGGAGTGCCCGCGATCTCCGACTGCCCATTTATAAGGCTTTCACTGTGATTGTGATTTGATTGCGGTCATTTGCTCGAATTGCTCGTCTTCCTAAACGGGGCGCAGCGGTTACACGCTTGCGTCAAGTGATGTGCGATCACGCTTTGTGTGTTCAACAAATAAATTGCCTGGCACTATTTCATCGTCTGTCTGCTGTTGGTTTTTGATTGATTTATATTCGGTTGTTGATTTAGAGGTGGTCTCTATTCGTGGAGTGTCTAGAATTAATTGACTCTGTCTTGTTATCTATTCACAAGAATTTCATCGTGGAAAGAAATCCCAACTTTTCGGGTATACGAACCCTGCTTGACGAATCGGGATGGTTTCTGGGCCTTTCTAAATAGGTGCCGGTTCTCTGGATATTCCCGAAACGAAACAGAGTATCTAATGAATTAATGAAGCAATTTGTTCTCCGTCAATCGACGCGATGTCCGTCCATCAATAGTTGCGTGTCGTGTGAAAGCCATCATCGTCTCGGATCTTTGTAATATGCGGTATGTGTACAGCAGAGCTCGGACCTTCTATATCTTATTGCCTTGGATATAAAGTTTGGAATTGAACTTGAAGATGTACTTGGTTCAATGGGCCATTACTTACTCGCTGCGTGCGCGACCCTCGACCGCTCACACGACCTCCTCCGTGTTCAAATATCTGCGTACTTATACTTATACTACCTAGATAGACAACGGGCTTATTTGCTGTCGACAGTATTTATTTTTAATCGACTTCATAAAAGGAGGAGGTTCTCAATTCGAGTGTATTTGTTTCATTATTTAACTTTATTGTGATCTTCTGGGTGATTTTTTTTAAAACAAGTTATGTACTCAGCAGTTTATTAATTATTGTTTTGTTACCATTAGATTTCTAAATCTAAGTTTAGCTTGTTTATGTAAGTGACGTTTATTTATATAGCCAAATTCATCCTGAAGACTCGGTAGGTAGTCGGTATCGAGGTTCGAAGGAACTTTTGGGAAAATTCGAAAATCTAGTCTAGTAACTAGTAAAACCTACGAAAGCGAACAAGACGTGGCGTTCTCTGATATGAAATGAGGAGTTGCTAAATAAGCTTGAGCGCCTCCAAAATCTGACTATACGTTTCATATATGGCTTACGCAAATTCGACCATGTCTCCAGTTTTCGAAAAGAGCTTAAATGGCTCCCTATCCGTCAGCGTCGTCATTTTCATATCCTCTCCCAGCTTTACAGCATTCGCAGTAATCCTCGCTTCCCTTCTTATCTTCGTAAACGATTTGAACTTTTGCTGTCTTCTAGAGACAGGCCGACTGTCTCTCTTCTTAAAACTCCTGTGCACAAATCTTGTGCATTCGTTCAATCCTTCACCGTCGTGGCCATCAGGTTATGGAATTCGCTTCCTCAGAACATCAGAGACTGTCCTACACTAAATATTATTAAAAACAAACTGAAAGAGAGTTTCAATTCCGTAAGTATCTTTATATAGCACAATATATATTTATGTATTATTTTTATGTATATTTTTGCTTATTAATCTTATTTATTATAAATATTATGTATATATGTAGGTATATTAGACTGTAGTTATAAATTGTAGGGTGTAAGTATATTTATATTTTAGTGTACACGTGTGTATGTCTATACTTATTTATTTTAACTTCTCTATATAAATCCGGGTTTGCTGAAAGAAATCTCTTCTTAGAGATAAGCTCGCCTATGTACATGATATCTCTAAGTTAAATGTATAAATTATGTTTTTTTTGTGTGTACAATAAAGAATATGAATATGAAACCCATGCTTAAACCATAAGTCCTGGGGTATAATACATCCATTATACCTACTAAATTCTACATAAAGGGTAAGTAGGTGTTCTCCTCGCCCCACGATTCACCGCATGCGAGTATGCAGCACTTCATTCCGCATTGTTCGGTTTCGCAATGGCTGCGGTCGAGAGGCCTCTGCAAGTTCTGCAACCATTGAGATTCATAGAATCGCACGCAGTTTAGGAAACGCGAGGTTTGCATAAATGCTATAGTACAAGCTTAGCTTCAGAAATTCCATCAGAGAAATACAGAAAATATAATACAATGGGTGGGTCTCGGTGAATAGCGCACTACGTGATACGAGTTTGCCGCTACGCCAAACAGATCTTGTGAAGATAGCTTAGAAAATTCTATGCCGTTCCAAAGAGAATAAATTAGAAAAGCTTAAGGTTATGTAAATAAATACACGCATCATAAACCGTAATTGTAGATCCGTATCCCTAGAATTGATTGATGCCATTACTTACAACGTCGATGTAACTGAATTCGTTTGTACTCGTAATATCAATTTTAATACCGTACCGCACGACGCGACGTTGCGCAACGACTTTCAAAACTAATATGTACTCAATATTTCAATTCAATAAAATAATAGGATAGTTTTTGTTTCTTTACTTTTGATTATTTTTATTAATATTTATTAAATTGTCGTGTCGTAAAATTAAAATGCTTAAACGGACGTGGAATGATGCGCTTATTACACACATATTAAAATGTAGTGGTACCTATATCAAGTAGAAATACCGTTACCATCACAAGTGCAGGTCACGGCGCACAAAGGGTTATAGGTTAGCCGGATAGCTCACATGGAATTATTATATGACTAAAACATAGATTATATTCTCTAATTATGGGCAACCCAGTGTTGGCCATACGTGTCGGTTGGCGAATGAAATATTTTATACACGAAATTATCGGTTACAGACGTATCAGGTGTACTCGTAATAACTACATGTTTGTCTAACATCAAAAAACATGGTGCGGTTATCCATAATGTACCAGTGTACGTATATGTATAGGTATAGTGTATATAAGCTTTCTTTTCGCCAGGCACATGTATAGGTAGTTGTGGTGAGGTGTGTTAATTTATTAGGGCGAGAAGTTAGAATATAGGGGAAACCAACATCGGCATTTATTAAGATTTAGTGTACCTTGGGGCTGAGGCGCAATTATCATCAGAGTTTTCGACCCTGGGGAAATTGTGCAGGGCCATAACAGTGTTACGGCACGGCCTTTGCAAACACTGCCCTATCAATTTTATATACCTTTGAAATTGAAAACGTTTTCGATGGACTTTTGTTTTATAATGAAAACGAATGGGCAATTGTATGAGTAAAAATGGTCAATTGTGTTATGTAATTACTTTGAAAGGGTAAAGCGTGAGAAAGGAGCCCTGCAATGTTGGCTAGCGGAACTCTACCAACATCTTCTGCATAGCTAAGGGATAAAACATAATAACCACTGCCCGCCACTGTAATTAAGCTCAATGTTTAATTATTTTCTTTTTTTGCAACGGCAGCTTTTAATTTTATGAGAAACCCAAGTGCAGAAGTCCAGACCAACAAGCGTTGGTCGTTTGTTCTAATTGAATAGTTTTCTAAGGGGCGTCTAGAACAAAATAAGTAGGTACTCACAAGTGATTAATCACAGGTGAAAATTAGGGAATAGCCTAAAACTGTAAATTAAAGTTAATGGTGGAAATGAAAAGCACTACTTAAACAATAAAATGGTAGGAAACAATTTGGAATGTTTGTTTTGAATTTAATTAAGAATGCGTAGTAGAAAATGGGCGCGCAAATATCCAAAGTTTAGTTTAGACGTGACGGGTCGATTAATCGCTTTCATACAACAACAGATTCGGGTAGTGAAATGTAGCTCATCATCAGATTTCTGCTATTTCCGGCCAGTGAATCATAAGCTAATCACTGCCTCTGACGGTTCATTCATCATCAGAGTTTTATAGAGCGTTTACCTCTAAACTCTAATAGCTCCTATGGTCAATTTTGCCCAACAATTCACATGATTAATCGCGCGGGAAAAGATCCGTGCGTGCACTATAATTTAGTTATTTTGAAGTTGCGAGTGTTTAATTGGTGCAATCATTCTAACGTTAAGAAAACCGGTGAGGCATTAGGCAGTGATTCGCAGGTGACGTTTAGTTTTAGCGGTTTCCTGATGATCGTCGTGCGTTCACCATTCGGACTTCTAGATCATTCGTGTTCTTTGATTACACGTGCGATTGCCAAAGCAGATGGGATGGGCGGAAAGACATTAAACGTCGTCACAGCTCATCATCGCAAGAAAGTTTAGTCAAACATTTTGATATGGTCACACATTCAAAGCGTGAATGTATTGACCCAAATGTAAACAGGGAAAATAAAATATATTTGATTTACCGCTCTTTTCGAGTTCTTAATGATATGCTCCGATCTATCTAAGACAGATATTATAAACGATGTGATGAAGAATATAAACCAACTGCGATACAAATTATCGTTATGCGGTGAATTGGCCTGCATGGGGTCGACACCCACTGGTACAATTTGATTCTTTTAAGCGATGTGGGATATTATTTTTAAGTTTATTTCTTTAATTTGAATTTTATTTTAATGATATTATTTGTTTGTGCAGCCGGTCTAGTGAACTTTTACGAGAATTCTTGCATTCCGAGAGGGGAGAAAGCTCTCATGAGTATTTTTCGTTGAACGATGGAATCACGTGCACGGCTTCATTTTAAAAACCAGTGGGCTTATTTTTTGTAGATAATAGGGCACTTTACGTGCAATGTGGGGGCTTGTGGACTGCTCTACAATTAACTGTGAGAACGTATTCGCGGCTGGTATCTAACGTGACGGACTAGTGGACAATGAGTATTGTCATGTCAAATATGTTGTAAGTTCACTGCACACACTTGCGTTTGTATTACGAGCATATGTTTATCCAGAGGTAAACGACTGGACAAGTTTGAAACGAATGTCTTTGCTGCTTTGCTTACAACACCGGTATTTTGACCTTTTATGCCGGCACGTCCAAGACTCTTCGTGCTGCAAAGGTTTGCATGCTTGTTACATGCTTTTAATGCCAGCTAAACTAAGTTTTCCTTTTAGAAAGTAGATAACAAAGATCTTCCTTCACTGTAAATATCGATAGTTGGCAAGTGTTTCCTAATGAAATGTTAGAGCCTGTTAGCTCGGAGAATGTACATTGTCTAACAGCAAATCCTCGATGGAAGTATCGAGGTTGAGCCAAGTAACACTGCAGTGGAGTGCATACAAGTACCTATAGTTAGAGTAGCGCAAACTCCTAATGAAATTACCTGCAGACAATTCGATTCGTGACCCGCGTCTCCCGCTCCCCTCTTACCACCCTCGGGTCCCATTCAGCAGGGTCGTCCACGACTCCACGACTATCTTCACCGCAATCACAGCCTCTGATGAAATTGCACTTTATTTGCGTGCACGTTGCAGCCTCCAACCAGAATGCAAGTTCTCACGCCTCTACTCGCCTAGTACAATACCACCCAATGAACAGTTGGCCGGCCTCACCACGAATCATTCGATCGTTATCTCCTACCTTAATAACCCTTCGACACATTGATGCATGCATCAGGCTGAAGATATCATTTATAAATCTATTTGCGCCATGTTATTAAAATTATAATCCGTTGCATTTTCGCCGTGTCATCGCGCTAAGCTCTCACGCGCGAGAGAGCCACTAAGTCCGAGTTGAAATAGAAGTACCTATGTAGATTCATTTTGAGTGTCATGTTTTTTTTCTGTAGGCCGGGAGCTCGGTCCGGAACGCAAACGGAACGAGGCTGCGCATAGGAACGTGTTTAATCGTCGATGCCGGCGATGCAGTGTTGTGGGTTGATCCATCCTGCGTTTGGAGTGAGATGGAGATACCGAAAGCTCATCGTAGAAAGGGATGACGACGCAGCTTTTGATATCATAATTAAGCTCCGAACGATACAACGGCTGAGGGGTGTGAATACAAAATGTTTATCTTATACGCAGTCATAAAGTCATAAATGAAGATGATTCCACACGGTTCGGGCATTAAATCATCGGCTGACGGCTTTCCTTTATAAAAAGCTGTTATGGTAAAGCATTTCGAATAACTTTTTAGGCTTACGCCTTTTTGTAAGACGGTGCCGAGCAATCATAACTTTATAATTTATGTTTACAATCTATTTCCCTGCGAAGATAGGTTTAGGTTCGAATAGAGTGATTTGCTTGCGGTGTGGCCTCCATTGATACTGGGTCGGAATTCGATTCCGAGTGCTGTCAGTGGCTGCGGTAAACCCTTCCGTTGTCAGCGCCGGGTTAAACTTTAATTGAACGGAACTGTTTTGGTGGACAATTTAACCAAATATGCACAAACAAACATTTATGAAGCGGATATATTAAAAAATTATCGAGATATTATTCGAAAAAGAATACAACCCAGGAGATGCGCCTTGGTATAAAGTTACCCATGTATCATTTTCTAGTCTTACTCGTACGTGGCAGAGATCTTTGGATAAAGTGGACGTAGTGGCGGGTCATAAAGCTAATAAAAAAACCCGGCAAAGTGCGAGTCGGACTCGCGCATAAAGCGTTCCGTACACAATACGGATACGGAACCCTAAAAATATTATGGTAACAACAATATAGATGCCATAGCAACATCAAGGCGACATAAACAAGGTGCAAAAAGTGATAGTGCCTGACAAACAAATCTACAACCTCCGTATGGAACCCTAATTTTATTATTTTTTGTGTTAATATAGCATGTATTTCAGTCTGACCAATTTTTTAAAGATAGAGCTGCAACCAGGCATTTATCCAGACTTTTGTTTTTGAATGTGAATTTTGAAAGAAACCTCTGTAATCATATTGAGTATCAAAAGTACCGTACCTTTTTTATTAAAACGTACTTTACAGTGGTTATAAATAAACATTCCCAGTCCTGTGTATGTCACGCCAAATTTCCGGGGGGGGGGGGATAAATCACATCTTTGTATCGGGACCTCTTTGGGCTTTAATTAATACATTTATTTGTTATTCATGACAGAGGCCATTGTAACAAGTATTTTGTGAAAATTTCAACTGGCTACCTATCACGGCTGAAGCTGTGTGTGACACATATAATTAATGATGATTATTAATAATTATTGTTTGTCCCTGTTCCGTGTTTGGCACCCTTAGGCCACGGAACCCTAATAAAACAAATCCATTTTTGTCATTTTAAACTAGAACAAAACTGGAAAAGAATTATGATATCATAAAATGAATAGCTTTGTACCTATGTATATCAATTATTTTCGCAGTAGAAAAAAATCTCACAGGAAAAGTGCCAATTACGTATTTTATAATACCTGTTCAAGTGTTCAAATAAGTCGCGTTTCTTACCACAATAGAGCTGATAAAAGTAATAACTCCATGTTAAAAAGGCTTTTCTGGATTAAGCCCGTACCTGACCCTAGAATACGAAAAAAGCCAGATTTTCGAGGGTTTTTTTGACGAAATATGTTAATATTGGAAATTTTATATTTGATTTATTGATATTTTATCTAAGTGATCTACTTATAAACAATGTACTAAGATTTATACTTTGGTAAAAAAAAAAAATGTTTTCCACCCTCCTTTTTTTGGTTTTCAAACTCAGTATTTTTTTCCCTACAAAATATTTCAGTAATAGCTAAAAACCCTCAGATCTGCTGTTTCGCGCGTAATTATTAGTATTACGCGTCCTAGACAAATGGGTCAATTAGCTAACCTATAATCGCCTCTATCAAAAGCTAATAAAGTATTTGACATTGGCTTTTTTGTGTTGGACGGGTAATAACATTTTTTCCTAGGGTATGCCATACTCTTAAGTAACTTATGTATTATGAACGTATATTCTTTGAGCAAGTCTTCCAGCGGTATGGCAATAACGCTCTTATAGATGAGAGGGCAATACATGCTGGTGACCTTGAAAGTCGAAATTTGTGGCTGGATTTAATCAGAAGTTATGAACGTCAAAAAATTGAAAAACAATATGATAAACTACAGAATATCTGGAATGATGTGCCTTGACCAGAATTTTAAATTATTATCAAAATCACCTATCATTATTTAAATAAATACCCCATCTAGGTATGTATGATCTAAAACGAATATCCGGCTTAATTAATTAAGGCTGTCGAACCAAATCTCGGTGCAAAATGCACATCATAATATTGTTTTCCTTACCTTTGACCAAAAAGTATGCAAAAATTTCGTTTTATAGCAATTGGCGGAAATTTCATAGTAATAATTAAGTTTTCAAATTGAAATTCTATCATTTTATGATTTACATTTTGATTGCATTCGGTTAACAAACTTAAAAGCGTATTTATCGTTGTAGTCAAATGTAATCAAAATGTAAGGCATAAAATAACATCATTTTAATGCGAAAACCCTATTATTACTAATCAATTTCCGCCAATTGCTTTAAAACGCAATTTTTGCATACATTTTATTCAAAAGTAAGGAAAACAATGTAATTATGTGCATTTTGCACCGAGAATTTCTCGACCACCTTAAGTGAAGCAAAGAAAAAAATTTAAACTTATTCCAATTGAAGATAATAACAAATTATTTCCCTTTTCTTTTTGAAGAATTTTAGTTATGATGATTGTAATTAATTATTTAGGTATATTTTAGCGCGTTCGCAACTTGATTTGATTCCCTGTCGAGCGACGGAGAGATCAATACGGGGCGAGTCCTGCTGCGAGTGAATGAGACGCACGCACCCGGGGTCACCAGCCGAAACCGCCCAGTAAACGAAAACTACTTTTATAGTACACTGTTAGAGCCGATTTCGTTTAGTATAAGCTAGGGCGCTTGTGATGAACACATTTATGAAAATGACATTCATTTTTTATTTTTACTTTTTATGGAATACTACTTTACTTAAATAAAAAAAGTACTCGATTATTCATTTAATACAGCATATATGGTTTCCGAAAAAAAAGCTAGTTGTCTGTCAATATTCTGAGATATCTACGACGAAAGTTAATTTAAAGGAGTATTTTGCATATACTTTGCAATTTATTTTTCAGATACTAGATAACTTTTACTATTTATGTTCGAATAAATAAATTAGTGTCATCACATCAGTAATACTCAGCATTTTTTAGCCTTTCAGTCTGTTCAGGAACCCTAAACTTTACGTCAAAAAAAACATTTTTAGGCTAATCAGGGTAATGAGAGCATCCAGAAACCATTGCATTATTTTTAGAAGTAATAAAATGACGATTGATGGTTAAACGCAAGCATTAATACATGCTTAAGTTTCCTAAGTGAAATATCACACATTTTCTACATCGATTATGTAAACCTAGAATCAAATGCTAGAATTGTGCGGCACTACTACGTTGTGGGGTAAACGACTAAATAAACATGAGATACGGGAAATGGTTTGATGAGTGTGGTGCAGACTTGCAGTTGATGGGCATATTGATACCACCGCAAGTGTGGACTCTGTTAAAAATCTGGCGCTGTCTGTAGGTTCATCACATCACATCACATCACATCACATCACATCACATCACATCACATCACACTAATCACAGTATCACAGTCACAGTGATATTATAAATGCGAAAGTTTGTGCGTGCGTGCGTGTGTGCGTGCGTGTGTGTGTGTGTGTGTGTGTGTATGTTTGTTTCTCTTTCACGCTGACACGGCTGGACGGATTTGGAATGGATATAGCTTATACCCTAACTTAACACATAGGCTACTTTTATCCCGGAAAAAATCATGTCGTTAAACCGAATAACACGCGGGCGGAGCCGCGGGCAAAAGCTAGTATAGGTATAATTACATCCTAGTAAAGTAGGTAATCATCTGAATTCGTTACTAGAAACCTATCAAAATTTGTCGCTATCGCCGATCTTCGTTTTCGATTCTTCTGCGATGTCCGTTTATTAGGGTTCCGTACCCGAAAAGTACCAAACGGTTCCCTGTTACCAAGGGTCCGCTGTCTGTACGTCTGTCTGTCCGTCTGTCTGTCACAGGGGTCTACAGCTTCAACCGTTATAGGTAGATAGTTGAAATTTTCACCAAATACGTGTGACTATGGCCCCTATCACGACAAATAATAAAAAAAATCAAAACCCCAGGCTCCCCATGCAATAAACTTCGAAAAAATGTTTTTTTTTATTGTTTCAATTCTATCTTCAAGACAATACGTATTAGTTTCAAATTTGATGACATTGTCGTCGCAAATACTCTAACGTAAAATAACAAATAATGAAATTGGGGTTCCGTAGTCAGAGGGTGCTTAATTGTTTGACTCAGTTGTTGATATGTATGTTTTTAGGGTTCCGTAAAAGTATTGTGTGAACAATACGAAACCCTTTGTATCCGACTTGCACTTGCCTAAATTATTTATTTCTCTTACATGCCTTTTTTTTCGCCTTGAAACAGAAAATTGTGATAAGGAAACGGAAATTCTTAGGCACTATGCTAGGCGTTAACATTTTAAGAATTTGCTTACATACTCAACATACATTATACTCCCGCCTGTCTTCCAGAGGGGTAGGCAGAGACCCAGATTTTCATCGGCTACGATCCTGACATACGTCTTTCGTCTCTTCCACATCCATCATTTTAGTCATACAAGGTTTTCTATTCCGGGTGCCTTTGCCTTCAGTATGTCGCCATTTTGGTCGGCATAAACTTTTATCCAGATAAAAGACATCAATATTAGCATATGAATAAACCTAAAATATCAAAACTAAAAAGCCGCGGTAAAGCTTATGTACCTACAACTCAATCTACCAGAAATAACTCCCAAGTTCCAAAGACCCATTAATTCCCTTATGGCAGCATGATGAACTGTAAGTTCTAAGTATTTGTGATGGTTTAGTAAAAATAACTTCGCACAGTAGCAAGACTCCGAGCGGATGCACGTGTGCGACACTGCCTGCCTTTACGCATCACACCACGCTGCAATAATCGTGGATTGGCTTATTATCGTGCTTATTTCAACGTAATAAGAGCTTGAGAAGAGGACAAATAAGACGGCGCGATCTCTGGATGCCGCCTTTTTATTGCTCCAAAGCGCATACGCATCTCATAGTGGGCCCGCACAACTTCCCAAGATGTTGATGAACAAAAAATACCGCTTTTGTTTTTAGACGGCGGTCTTTATCTTTCTGTATAAATCTAAGAGAGGTTAATCAGACCATTTTAATTCGCGCAAGCGCAAAAGATTTAGAAATCTTTACTGAATGATTAAAATCTTTAAGAGTAGGTATGTAGGTAATGCATAAAGAACGCTATCCATAACACGGGAATAAAAGCTCTTTAGAACGCTCCTCGTTGTTCTTTTATAGTCTCTCCCTTTTAGAGCATTGTCGAAATATTTACGCCCTACATTGAACGTGAAATTCCAAACAATGAGAGAGCGGCGCAGGCGCATATGCGCGCGCGCAGCGTGCTCTACACGTGCGCGTTTCCATAGAATAATGGATTTTTGAGACTAAACATCAATAGATTGGTCATTTTATTTACAAGTTTTTGAGAAAACCGTAAAAATTAATAACAAGAAAAAATAAATTATGATTATGTTTTTATTGCGAAATCCATTGCTTTGGAATATTAAATATTATTATTAGAGTACATTACAAACTAGAAAAGATAAATAGAAACAAATTCCATCCATCCATCAGCCTGTTTCGTCCACTGCTGGACATAGGCCTTTCCAGGATTTCACCACTCTTGGCGGCCTCCTGGAAGAAATGCCCATACTCACACACGCTGGGCAGGCGGGTTGGTAAGCGCGGTGCCGAAACCCTTGCACTAGTGACGCCGCTGCCCGTCACTAGTCTATTTTATATAAGGGCCGGCAATTGGGGATGGATATACCGCCATCCATCGGTCCCAGGCAATAGTGGGCCGCCTGGTTTTGCCTGAGAGCTGTTGTCTTACTCTCCCCCGAATAACTTCGGTAGGATTTGCGAGTAAGATGGTACGATACGATAAGTACCTCCACAGTCGAGCCCGGCATCAAGAAACAAATTTGAATTCGAGAATTTGGAAAAATTTCTCGGGCCAAGATTTGAACCTGCGACCTCTTGTTATCAAGACAAGCGCGTTCTATGTATTATGGTATTTTTTAGTAGTTGTAATTATATAATTTTATCTTGGTTTTTTCAGGATACTAGACTACAAATTGAAATAATAAAAACATCCTACGCAGAGTAGGTTATAATTTGAATTTGGTTTATTTGTTGAGAATTTAATTTATACCTAGTAGTTTAAGATTGATTTATATTTAGTCAACATAATTCAAAGAAATAAAATAAATACGGACCAACCTGTAATAGTTACAGTAAAAATAGGTACATTTAAAAAAACACTGGTACAAGCCAAGCTTCAAAATAATTTCATTGTGTTGTTAATTAAAACGTCAGCATTGCAACAAATCATAGCACCACACCAATGCATTTAGAGCTAAAACCGTTGCTGTGTCCACAAGCCATCAATAGGAGTTGTTACTGCTACAAGAGAGCGAAGCCAAGCCGTAAAGTAATCCCTACGAATCGTTTATCATCCAGATAGAAAATTATCACTTCTATCATTCAAATATCGGACCGAACAATGCCGGGTTAGCGTGATGTTATTACTTATTCATGGGGTTTCGACTTACGATGTATCTCTCGTGTTAGTTTTTGACTAGATTCAGTTGTTCTCAAAGTTCTTACAGACTGAAATGCACTGAAAATCTTCTATTTGAATGCATATTAACTTTATTTAAAGTGGAGTAAATATATGGCTTAAATTTGGATTTCTTTACAAGTATTTTTTAATTATTATTATTAGAGTGCATTACACACTGGAAAAGATAAATTAGAAACAAATGTAAAGACAAGAATTTGAAAAAATTCCTCGGGCCAGGATTTTTTCAAATTCTTGTCTTTACATTTGTTTCTAATCTATCTTTTCCAGTTTGTAATGCACTCTAATAATATTATTTAGAGTATTCCAAAGCGATGGATTTCGCAATCAAAACATAATCTTATTTTTTAATTTTTGTTATATTAATAGGATAGATATAAATATTTAAAAAATTAAACATATTTGTACTGAATATAATTCGCCCCGCACGGATAAAGCCGTCATCAGTCGAGTTTTTAATTTTTTATTTCTACACTTATTATTTAAAACAAGCATGGAGTTTTATACATAATAACGATCTCAACTTTACACGGAGTAAAATGAGTAAATATAAAAAAATTGCAATGAATTTGCAAAAACGAGTCAATGTAAGTATATTAAAGGTATTTAATTTTCCAATTTGAAATGTTTTATTTCAGGCCCAATTTAAATTTTTAAAGGCTGAAAGTTCCAGTATCATTGCCTGATAATTTTGTTATAACTTAATTATAATCTCACGCAATGCGTACATGCGAATCCACAAAATTTTCATTATTTTTGGTATACTTTTCATCTGTCTTCTCTCAAATGCATTGAAATTAGAATAAGTTGTGTTACAGGGGCGTCAGGGTTATTATAATGTCTTGATGCTAAAATAATAACCTGTTTATCACCCCAGCCAGATATCACATTGTACTGTTTTTTGCATATACAAGTACTTAAGAAATTGGACGGATTTATCACTACGATGAGACCGATTGCTATTGTGACGCGAACCCCGGATTGCGCGGTTTGTTTAGCATTGATATGGTGCTTTGTGATACTGCCCCAACCGAGCCGAAAATTGTCAACAAATAAGATTGTTTGTGATTGAATGGATTTAATGCTACTAATTAATTGATCATTATCCGGTTCGGACATCGAATTACTTGACGCTTACAATTAGCTACTAAACTAATTTAAAGGCGGTGAATGAGGCTAATTTTATTAATTTGTGAGAATTGTTTCTAAATCACGGGTGCCTACCTAGCCTACAAGTTTGAGAAGCGATAGTTGTCCGATGAGATAGATGAGAGTGTGTAGTGGGCGGTTGCTGGAAACTTGAATAAATTGAATTGTGTGACTATTATTGCCATGCATGAGATGAGAGCGACCGCGCTATACAATTCTAATACTGCCCCGCGGCTGTATGTTATACCCAATATTGGCTTTTGTAATTGAAATATCTATGTTCCCATCACAGTGGTTCAATATTAAAACCGGTATTGCACCAAAACAGTTTGTTCTCCGGCAACGTAACCGCTCTATACGAATGTTTTTTGAAATTGAAAATCTGACCTCTAAACTTCGGTGGTCGCATTTCGTTTTCAAGTTGAAAATTGAATTTCCTTGTGGCGAAACGGGCGAATGGCGTCTTGGACGGCGCCAATATTGCACGGTACGTTTGCATGAAACTCTGGCTTTGGGTTCGGACATCGATCGGGTGAAGACTGAAGTAACGTTCGAGGAGACGGTACTAGTAGAGGAGAGAAGAGAAATCTCCCGCCAGCCAGATGTTACTTGTCAAAATGGAATAAGCACCAAAATGCCTCGTCTCAGCACAATATTTCGGTGGGGCGATCTCTACATTTGTTTTATTTTCTCGTAGACGCGTGAGATTTACTTTTTGGAGCGGGCTGCGTGAACCCTCTGTCGTAGTTTCGGGGTCGTTTACCTTCGCAAAAATAAATTATTACGTACTGACATTGCAAGAAAAAAGAAACTAAACTAATAATTTATCAACCACTCCGACATCATTTGAAATCAGTAAATTGCAGAATAGTGATGTGACTTTGACTAATATACAGTCTTTATGCTGAATATTTGGGAAGTGATCAGAACTAATGTCCAATGATGCTTTTTTTCTGTGAAAAGAAATTCGTAGTGTGAACGGGAATCACCGTGTCCATTAGTCTGACTTGTGTTCGGCCTGCGTGGTCCAGAAGCAGTGGCGTGCATAGAACTTTTTGCTGGAAAAGCAATGAGAAGGTCAAGTTTGACGATAAAAATAACATGAAAAAAATTAAAAATCTATTTGAAAAAATACATTTTTGTATGCAATCATGTACTCTAGGGTAGGCAGTGCCTACCCTGGCGTCATACAAATAATGATTTTTCAAAGTGACATTAAATTTTTTCATTTTATTTTTATTGTCTCACTTGACCTTCTCATTGCATTTCCAGCAAAAAGTCCAATGCACGCCACTGTTCAGAAGGCACGTTAAGCTGTTGGTCCATTTGTGTCTGAAGTACGGCGATATTAGAAATACCACCCATCACGTTTGGGACGTAATTATCGTCGGTGAAAAGCGGGTGTATCAAGTTTGGACACCGTTGATACTTTGGAACACCTCTAACACCCTCGATGATAGTTTAGTTCCGGTGAACTCTTAACGTCACATGTTGACTCACAGTCACAATGTCCAGTAGCAAGTTCCGCAACAAGTACCATGAAGCGTATGTCCGGAAGGAACTTCACGGTTCAATTACCCAGGTTACCACCATAAAAAGACCTCAACCTGACTTCTGCTGCCTTGACATAAAGATGATTATCGATCACCAGAGACGTCTCCTTTGGCTGATGTCCAGTTCGCAGATGTGGTACCGGCTGGTGCGTGCGATACCCAATAAAGGGCGTTCAAACAGAAAGCAATGGAACAGTGCAATGTGGACTCAATGACGTTTTATCACGTTTTTTGCTGGTTCACCGCAGTTGTTCGATGAAATGAAAACTTTTATGCGTTTTTTGAACGTGCATGCCGTGATGATGTTTTAATACCTATCTCTATAAATTCGTCCGAAGGAATCTGAATTGTTTTGATGATCTTTCTTTCGCAATTCAAAAAACCGCCCAAGTGCGTGTCGGGCCACGCGCAATGTAGGGTTCCGTAGTTGCCCGATACATATAAGTTGGTCTACTATAGCCTGACCGTTACCGCTATGCACCGCCTTTGCGCCGCGCGGCGAGGCGGGGGGAGGAAAAGAAAGAGTAGCATGAGTTCACATCATTCAAGTTACTAAGTACGATAAATTAAAATTATACCTTTTTATATTTCATTTCGATGCTGATTTGAGTTATATGTTTAGTTTTTTAATAAAACACGACATATTGAAATAAAAATTATAATTTTAATATAACGTACTTAGCTACTTATTTCACTTACCTTATAGTAGTATCATATTTCCTGATAAATGTATAAAGTTTATATCCTTAAAAATATTGTAATCCAATCTCGTTAAATCCGACAATATCGATCTCAGGTGAACTCATGCTAGTTCCTTTCCTCCCCCCGCCTCGCCGCGCATACCTCAGAGAGTGCAGAGCAGTTATGGCCAAGCTACAGACCGCGCCAAACTTCTGGTCCCATATATTATAGGGGACCAAAAGTTTGGCGCCACCTGTACTCGTAAACCTGTAAAGCCTACTTAGCTGCGATAGTTTTCCTTTTAAATTCACTTCTGTGAATTTTTTCACATTTCTATAATCAACCGTTTAGCCAGCAGGGGGGGGGGGGGGACGCTCCACTCTAACTAAAATTTTTTTCAGTTTTAAGCTTAATATTTCGCCCACAGATCTCTAAATCGAAAAATGGTTTTCAAACACCCACATTTTTTTAAACGGCCTATCCAACGACCACACTATGGGATAGACTAGAAAAAAAAATCATCCCCAGTTTACGTGTATGAGAGGTACCAAAAAAAATTTTTTTTTTCTATGTTTTGTTTTACCATTTTGTCGGCGTAATAAATATTTATATCCATGACAAATTATAGCTTTTTAGTATTAATAGTCTCTGCGCTAAGCCGCGGACAGACGGACAGACAGACATGGCGAAACTAAAAGGGTTCCTCGTCGGACTACGGAACCCTAAAAACGCGTTTTTTTTAATGTGTTAAAAAGCGAAGTACTGCATTTTAAATACAATACTCGCATAAACTGAGTTTGGTTCCAGGTGGAATCGTAATATTTCTGAACCGAGCTGGAAAATAAAATGCTACGGGCGCCTTTTCGCATCTATATGCAAATTCCTTCATTAGTGATTTACCAATGTCCTACCGGAGTACGTTTACACGAGTTTTCTTGTACAGTGGAGACCACATCAAGCTATACACTTGCAGTACGACATTAGCCCCTACGGAGAAGAATATAAAGATAGGTAGAGAGTCCGAAGTGTCTAACTTAATGCGGTCTCAATGTACGTGTTTGGTGATTTGTCGCTGGAAGTAGTGGATATTTGTTTTAGACGAGCACTTGTTTTGTCTCACGACTACCTATGATTTTATGGATACGCTTTGATCTTAATAAAAGTTGTGTTTAGTGGGCAGGAATTCTAAGAAGTTCCATTGTCTTTCATAGTTTTGTCTAAGATTATATACCTAGGTTTTCCCTTCATAGCCAACTTTAGATCACTGTAGCAGTTTTGCTTTGTATTATTTGGGTTACACGAAAAGTACTCATAACAGAGCAACCCCGCGTGTCAGAAGAAGTGTTCACATCGTAAATATCAGCCTATAGCAGTCAGTCCCGTGCTGGACTCAAGCCTAGTTTACACGGGTAGAGTAGGCGGTAGAGTACCAGGGATAAAAGGTACTAATAACATTACTAGCTTAGTGTAAACAGTTACAGAATAGAACTAAAGATAGTAGCTGGGAGAGTAGAGTAGATAACGCATGTGGTAAAGTAGACTCTACTCTACTTCAGGCTTCGAGTCAAAATCGTCAAGCACCGAACGGTTGAACTAAATTCAAAATAATAAATAATTAGCAGGCGTCATCCTTAAATACATTTCGAATTCTTTGGGGTCTTCTATTGCTAATTCTCTAAGTAGATTAGCAGATGCTCCTTTCTCCGATCTTCTTTTGATCCAATCTCTAACCCATATTCTTCATGCCTTCGATGTTTCTTCTACTAAAACTTCTGTAACTTAATTTAACAATGATGTCGCTAGATTAAATAGTCTTCGTCTCAAACGGTGACGACGTCGAACAGCATCCATCGTTTATTTTTTTTACTTACCTATTTCACAGTTCGCACTATTTGGTATTAATGTATACGGCTACTAGACAAAACTGAGTAGAGTAGAGTAGTCGGATAAATAGTATGCTAGTTACTCTACTTCTAACTAGCCTAAATGTAAACCTAGCTTTAGAGCTGTCCCATTGTCTACAAGACCCTCTATTTTTGACGATCCTCATCCAGTCAATACCTAAAACAGTTTTTGGGTCATCTACAAGCCCTCTTGGACTCCTATTCCAATTATGTCTAAATGGAAGATCGTAAAATCTCTGTGAAAAACACATACTTACCTATATTTTGATTTCGAGATTCAAAGCTTTCGTCTCGACTGATTACTCGGAATAGCCCGGCTCTTTCAATCGAGATATCCCATTTTGTCTGTCAAATGCCCTGAGATAAAGAAATCTCGTTCCGACTCACCCCTTGCGCGTGTCTCCACTCAAGAACTCGTCTACCCGAATTCTCAAAAAGTTAAATTTATCGTCGTCACAGTTAAGGCGCCGTCAAGTGCAGTAGTCGTCACGGTCGTGTTTAATTGTTTAATTCGTGCTAATTGTCCCCGGGCTGGGTCCGGGTGTTGCCCGGGTAAGGCCACGTTGCTGAGCTAACGAACCGTCAGGGACGGGCTTAAGGCTAACCAACACCGAAAGCAGAAATTGGACAAGTTTTTCTGAAATGAAATATAATATAATATAATGATACTCGTAGATATTATGATCGCATTCATTCTGCTTGGTACCGCAAAATGGGTTGCTCAATTTGGCGTTAGCGGTCGTAGAAACGGAACGCAACACTTACAAAGTACATTGAAAATTTCAAATTAATCTTTTGCTATTCCTACATCCGAGTGTTACTCTAAGAACTTTTTTTCATTAGCGTAATTCACCCTTCAAAGCGCTCTAAAAGACTGCAGTCAGGTAAATAGCGAATATAGTTTACGATCATTTTACGATACGGACGTTACGTTACGTCTCTGCTCCGTATATTCCTTGCCTTAGAGCTTCGCCTTAAATTACAGCGTTTTAACTCCACCGGGAATTTTCGCTGAAAATCTGCTGAGCGCCGTTTCATAACGCTACAATAATTATTTACATACATAATTTAATTCACTCCCACATAAGAGACGAAAATTTTAGACGACCTACATTAAAATTTAAATCATTGTTTGTTAACAGATTGTTTCACTAAGACTAGGATTATATAGAGTTCTGTTTCAAAATCAAATCAAATTACTTGGAAATGCTTGTGAATATTCACAAAGTTCTCTTAACCAAGATTAAGTAGCTCTAGAGCTTACTGCATAGGCAATAACCTCATCCGTTTCTGGAATCGAATCTGGGCCAAACGCGGGGATCACGGTTATGACTGGCCACAAAATTAATAGCGTAATCAAACTCTGTTTATTTGTATTCAAATTAGTTTTTATTACAATCAGATGTTCATTATAAGTACTGTTGTGTTTTATTTTTGTATTTAAAGTTTTAAATCTTTTAATCGGTTTCTTTTTAAGTTTGCAAATCCCATAATTAAAAATATTTTTGATTTTTAAATATTGCAAAGCATTTGCTTCCGAGAAGCACAATCTAGTATAGATTCGAGTCTTGATGTCCGCTACATCTATGTTTGTTTATAATATATCGAGAATTCGAGTGGCTCAAATGATGACAACCATTTGTTCCTTGCAATCATCAGCGTACATTTTTAGCACCACTTCGGTCTATAACCAAGCAACACAAACAAAGCTCTAAGATATTATTGGAAACCCTTGTGTTCGTAGGATGAGTACAAACAAACATCACACAACTGTCGAGGATGGTGATGAGATAATCCAAATTATCATAATAATGGGTTCCGATGAAACAGATACGATTGTCTACGTTTCAAACTACACGTTAAGCCCGGTCAAGGATCAAGTTAAACACGGTTAAGTATGCGGTTTTGTACAAAAGACACTTTAAGTGCAGGTCGTTTTGGAGTGTCGTGTTTTTGTAGCGGCTTTTCCGAGTTGCGGTTATCTGATGATGATAAACATCTGGTTTAGATTAGGCGTGAATCACATTTAGTCAAGAGCTTCAATTACGCGTGGAACCCGCGCAATCGGTTCAAAAAATCAAAGGAGATACGCTCTCAACATAGAGATTCACAGAAGAGCAGTTGGTGTGTAGTAAAACGCGTAGGGAAAAAATAGCAATGGGATACATAAACACAGCAGGGAGATTCCGTGTCAATGGCCGCGGCTTTGTTCCCCATCCCGCTCTTCCCCCTTTAACCCCTCAAGGCTCCTACACGCGCCCTGCCTCGTCAAGAACGGGGAAGCGATTTCAAGGGTGGCTTGCGATTACAATATTTCCCTGAACTGACGATAAGGAATTAAGGTCGCTAAGACACGACAACGATAATAACATTAATCACGCCTCGCTTTATCAGCGCACTGGTATGCCCCTTAATGCACTTGATTGTTTTTGTGCTTTCCGAAATGAGCCGATTTCTATCTAAATTAAGACGAGACCCTACCCTACTGGAATTACGGGCAGATAACGTTTTTTGTGCCCGAATAAAATAAAGTGATCCTGTTTTGTCGCTTGATATCCAGGTCAGGAACCGAAGGCGGAAATTTCTTCTGGCTAAATAGGAAGTAGGTCTCGAATAAAAATCCGCCCCGAACACTGGAACTATCGATACAAGAAGATTGCTGAACTTATTATGACATCTCGCACCGAGAAATGTATCTCTGGGGTCGTGACATGAATCAAATAAGACTTCCCGTCGAGGAAAGTCAAGGGCCTATACGTGAGCATCCTGATATGAAAACACAAGTTTCGATAACCAATTTATACGGTAATGATATTTGAAACGCACGGTTTTATTCGAATACGCGCGGGTATAGGACCCTAGATCCTTTTAAGCATTTGCGAGTTGCAACTTTTCTCAAAGCTTCTGGTAAATTTTTATGGATCTGTGTGGAAAGCTACAAGATGATTTTGTTATTGATACAGGCAAAGTGTTATAAGACCAAAGTGACAAGGATGAAGGATGCTGAAAAAAATATTGTTCGATGGTCGACAGCCTCAAAAGCAGGGACTCTTTTCGGTACCGTCTGAACAGATTATCACCGTATACAAATTTCAGTACAGTTTTAATATAAACTAATACAGGACAAATTAAGTAGAGGGATAAAAATACAAGACAAGAGGAATAATGACACGAGGAAAGAGAAATACAATGTCTACAGAAATGAATCTGACTGTATTAAAGTTACCTCACATTTGAAGCTTTCATCGATCTCCGTTGCGTGCGACGCAGATTGATCAAACTTCGAGGTCTATTTGGGGATGTATTTCTGTTCTAGGCAATTCCATTCCACAATGAAAGCCTCAAATATCTGGCATTAGTGTTAGAAAAGTAGAAGTTCGTAAACGGATTCGTCAGAAAGGAAAGGGCACGATCGTAATGTAATGAGCAGGGCTAAACCTTCGGCGTGTAGTTCATGCGTGACTCGTGGTAATGGTGGTAGTTTATTTAGCTTCCATGATTTAGAAAAGCTATTAAAGGGTTCGTGAACCTTTGCTAAAAAGAAAAGGATTTTGTTTTAAAGAAAATTAAACTAGTATTTTGCTATAAACTCTATATCCTCCTCAGCAAAACTTAATTTGTCCCTCAATCCATTGCCGATCTTATCATCCATACAGCAGCCCCATGCAGAATTATAAACAGGCTTAATTTTTCTTTTTTGGCGTGATCGTATGCGTATTTGTACGTATTATATCTTTTCGAGTTAATCAATTCTACTGAATTTGTTGCGAAAAGTCTGTATTCTAACTAAAATCGATAATACCGTCTGAAAACTTAACGTGTCCACGCGTATGCATTATTCTTAGTTTCCAAGTTCGCACGACCCATTCCTTGGCCGTGTCTGACATCGTCGGTGAATGACTAGCTAACTAATATCATAGTCCTGTAACCCTAGCACGAGCCAGTGCATTTATATTTCACTTGCAGCGCAGTCAAGCTTACATACTGCTTTGGTCAACAGAGCAAAAAATCATTAATATAAATTATGAATTTATGATAGAAGTAATAAGCTTTTGCTACACCTCCTAGCTAATTAGTAAGGTGTTCCCATTCTTGTTTTGAGAAGATGATATTGTCATCATTCATGTTACCGTCGACAGCAGCATTTTTCTAGATTAGCTGTATGTGACTGTTTTTATTTATCATTATTTAAATAAATAAATATCATGGTTTTAAATTCTCTCCATTTCTTTAGATTTCATGTTAATGTTATTGATCTTTTGGACTGTCTAAAACGGAATCCCTAAAATTAAAGCTGTCTGTCTATATTTCAGAAATCTCTGGGTCGATTGAGCTGTTTTGCATGTAATGTAGGTGCAGATACAACACCAAAACCGCAAAAAATACGGAAAATGTTCGATGACCTGAAAATTTCCTTAAACGGTGAAAATGTTTGGATAGTACACGCTTACTATAAGTTACTCATTCTTCCAACGAGTAATTTTTAGCCATCCGGATTTTGATCAAGTCGCAATGGTTCCATATCCCTGTAGCAGGGTATAGTTCGGTTATCGTGTCGTGGCTCGTGGCGAATCAGCAAGGGGATCCTACTTTACTCCTCTTTCAGTGGGAGGGTGATATATCGGCGTCGTTCTTAAGAAAAATTGTCGAACGTACGTTGGATAAGTAAAGTACCTTGTAGATACAAAGGAGCTTCGGTGAAAAGCGAAGTTGAAATACTATAAGTACGTGTGAATAGAGCTCATTAGTATACGAGTATGTATGAATAATAGACGATATAGTTTGATAATACAACACACGTTTATACACTCCTACGCTTTAATAGGATACGAATCTATTCGCATATAAGTTGACTTTTGTTTATATAGCCAAATTCATAGTGAATACTGAGTAAGTGGTCAGGACCAAGGTTCAATTACCCTTTCTGTGAAATACGCAATATAAAATTTATACTTGAACAGAGAGGAATACGAATATTTTTTTTGTATTTCGCAGACCACTTACCGAAGTTACGTAAAATAAACGAAACTCCCCTTATACTGGGTGAAATTAAATCAACCGACCAAATTCATACTGGAGACTCGGTTAGTCATCAGGAATAAGGTTTAGTGACCCTCCAGGAGAAATTCGAAAAAACATTTTTTTTTGCCCCATAGTGCCTGCACTAGGAATTGTAGTCCAACCAGTAAGGGAGCAAAAAAATTTATTTTTCGAATTTTGCCAAAAGGATTACTGAACCTAGTTCTTGATCACTAACCGAGTCTCCAGTATGAATTTGGTCGGTTGATTTAATTTCACCTTATATAATAATGTATTTACTTAATCAGCCCGGATAAGCCCAAAGCTGGAATTAAAGCCTCTTCTACTAGATTTTGCTAGACGTAAGATACAACATTTTCCTTTGCCAATTAGGCCACACTATGTTTTTGCTATATACAAAAATTTGCGTTTATATTTACATCAACACAAATGCACATCAACACAACTCAGTGAGTGAGCTGAGACGTGGTCTATTAAAAGGGCCTGATCCACCGATTTAAGGTCGCTCAGCGAGCTATGGAGCGGGCTATGCTTGGGGTATCTCTGATGGCAGTGGTCAGGCCATATTTATCGCCGACATAATGGCCGTTGGGGCCGAAAGGCTTTAGATTGGAGACCTCGTACAGCAAAGCGCAGTGTAGCTGAACCGACGACCTGAAGCACGTTGTGGGTGGCGGCTGGATGAGGAGGACGGAGGACCGCCATGAGTGGCGAAATTTGGGAAAGGCCTATATCCAGCAGTGGACGAACACCGGCTGATGGATGGAAATAGTGAGTTTGGTTAACTTGTACAAAAATTCATAAATTGTTTGTCCAACCTAATAGGATTAAATTTTGAAGCAAATAGGGCCCCAGTTCTCACAATGCCAGTCAATTGAAAACAAAGGCCTTATTCGTATCACCAGGAGATACGACAACATCAGTTAGTTAAGCTCGTCATAGAGAAATATAACCGAACAATAGGAACGTTTTAATATAACGACCGTTTCGTGTTCTAAGAATGAAATATAGTTGTGGGTCCGCAATGCAGTGGTTGCACGGGGCGCGGCTGAGACTATAGTTAATCCGCGGTGTTGTAGCTGGCCCGCGAATGTTCATACGATAACAGGCGTTATGTGCCACGCTACGCTGGTCTTGCTATAATGGCTGTTTAAAAATCGAAGAGCTTTCCTGAAAAATATTGAGAAGTTACATAATCCAGGGATTGAAAAACAGCGTACCAGGCTTAAACATAGATATCATAATAATATTACTTTAATGTCAGCGAGCTTACACAAATCCACCAAAAACGATAAAATTTAAATCAAATAGAAATTTACTTTCGTCTATTCCGTCCAAAATATAATTTCATTTCAAGCATGTTATGTTTTTTCTGACATAATTCACAAGTTGTTATATAGTTTCGCAAATCCTCAGTAAACTTGTAGATGCATGCACCCCTAGACTTGAACGACAGTAACAATTTGGTATAGGTCATGTCGTGTTATAGGGGAACTGGGCAGACCGCCGCCGGATGCCGTTGATTTAGCCGTGACGGCGACATGCTTACAGAAATTGATTGTTCTCGACACTAAAATCAATAATAACGATTCTGTTATTGCTTCAACCGACCCCTCTATACCAGTAGTTCTGAAACGCTGTTTTACGTAAAACTTTTTTTTTAAATCTCGGTTACCTAGTTTTGTTCACTGCTTGTATCATTAAAATATCATAATGCTGAATTTTAGACGTTGAAATCGTGAAACGAACGCAACTAAAAAAGATGTATATGACAAAGATTGTAAAAAAAATATTGCTAGCAACAGTAAATCAACCAATTTATGTAACTGACATATCTGCGAATCTATCTGTATACCATACCACTCTTAAGGCGACTCTATTCGCCTTAACTCCCATACTAGCGCTGTTTACTGATAATATCCCTATTGATAGGTACTTGCTTATACATTTTTTTTTCAACATATCCCATACAATTTCCATGACTTAAACCTAAAACATTTATCAAAATCAAATACTTAAAATAGTTACAAGCGTATAAAGTCCTGGATTCTACACATATTTTGATGAAAGTTTATGTACCGTAATATCTTTCTTTCTTTCTTTCTAAATACTTTATTGCACAAAACAAAAGTTACATGTACAACAGGCGGACTTAATGCTAAAAGCATTTTCTCCCAGTCAACCCGACAGAAAGTACAAGAAATGAACAGAGGCAGGCGTGCAGAAAGGCTTTAAGACATAAAAAAAATAAGTGAGAAAAAAAAAAAGACATGAATGTACTAATAAATAAAATAGATAAGTAGATTTGTAGGTAAATACTAAATACATAAAATAATAAAAATACATACATATATTTTAAACAAATAACAATAATTACTACATAAATACGATTATATAATATTATATAAATATATATAATACAATAATAAATACAAGAATAAATACAATATCCTAGAAGCGATACAACAAATCAAATAATTTTAGGTTCACAGCATAGTATATTTTATACTATTCAAAAATATTTTTGTTTTATTTAGATTTTAGCGATATTTCTTCTGAAATCATACAAAGGCCCAAAACCATTCTCGAGTTTTTTCAAGACATGAATTTTGTCTCGCGTTGGCTTAGTGTTCGGCCAACCAATAATAGTCAGTCACTGCTCTATAATCCGAAGTTGAATGTATGAAATAGCAAGCATAGGGACCCCGTGCGCGACTGACTTCAAGAAGCCGGCTAGAGGCCTCTTAACACTAGTACTCGTAGTGATACGCACACTACAGTTTGAGAAACCGATGCACTAAAAGTAGCTTTTTCAATGGTTACCCAGCAGCTAGCAGGTTGGTTTAGTTATATTAGGGGACACAGGATCGATGCATTGTGTTGTGCTTAATGCTATAAAATATTGCACATTGTTGGCGAAATAATGTGTTCATGTTCGATATACTGATCTTCAACAATCACTGTTGTGGTTTTCTAACCGTCTAACGGATTAAAATCCGGGCGTAAATTATGATTTAAACCGGTATGTACAGATATTTCTAGCATTATTTTGCATTAAATATTACATGGACTATGGAATTTAAAATTTAGTGACCAGAGTACATATAAGACTACTATAAGTATTATTAATATTATTAGTATACACAATTTGAATTTTTTAATAAAAACCCTATGAAATTAATGATCGCCAGCCTGTCCATATTTAAAACAGGACATTTTCAAACATAAGTTCAGTACCATGTTTGTATTATAGGTATGTACGTCGAAACACACAAATGCTCTATAATGAGCTGACTTAGGATAAATAAGGATGCAGCTGCGTACTAGTGTGGGTACTTGTGAATCAAAACAAGCAATCAATCCTGTCCCTGACCTAGGATGAGGCAGATGGTCGGAAGCCTACCCCCCTGGTTCTAACACATACCATTATTTCTAGCTCCCTGAGCTATGCCATAAGCTTCTTTGTTCCCAGTATTTACGAGTCAGCTACGAGCCAAGTCGTGATGGTTGGACAATCGAAAAGTTCCCCACAGTAAAGTCTAGTTTAGTAAAGTTGTGCGATTCCTTAATTCGCAATGGTTTGATATGAAGTTCTTATGACGCGTTTATAAAGATTAGAATCGTATTAAGGTGGTCGAACCAAATCTCCGTGCAAAATGCACATCATAACATTGTTTTCCTTACTTTTGAATAAAAAGTATGCAAAAATTACGTTTTAAAGCAAGTGGCGGAAAATGATTGCTAATAATAGGGTTATCGCGTTAAAATTATGTTATTTTATGCCTTACAGTTTGATTACATTCGATTACAACGATAAATACGCCTTTAAGTTTGTTAACCGATTGCAATCAAAATGTAAATCATAAAATGATATAATTTGAATGTGAAACTTATTTATTACTAATAAATTTCCGCCAATTGCTTTATAACGAAATGTTTGCATACTTTTTGTTCAAAAGTAAGGAAAACAATATTATGATGTGCATTTTGCACCGAGATTTGGTTCGACAGCCTTACATACTGCACGCGCCTGTTTTTTTACTACTTCAAGCTGTAGAACTGGGAGTTCTAAATCAAAATGCATGCGCTTTTTTTTACTTTCTCTTCTCCCTTGTTTTGGAATTTCTTATCCTGTCAATGTTTTTGTCAATAACAGTTACTGGTTTAACAGCTTTTCTATTTTTTTAACACTTTCTGTAAGGTGTGTTAAATTTTTCCACTTATATTACCTCGTTTTTAGGGTTCTGTACCCAAAGGGTAACCAACGGGACCATTACTAAGACTAAGCCATGAACCGTGATAGTTACAGTTGAAATTTTCAGATTATATTTTCAAGCCTCGATTCTGAAATTTAAATGGGTATAAATATTTTTGATTTTATTTCTAATTCAGCGTTCATAGTTGTGATATATTTCGGTAGCGAATACAGCGAGACCCCATTCACCAAACTACACTGTCTATTCTAATATCTATCGAGCTTCCGGATCTAACTGGCCTGTAGTTCTGAGTTTTGATTGGCCGGCATTGCATTGTCATCACAAGAGGGCCGGCCACAACCCGGACGAAGTTATTTGTTTGATTTGAGTAGTTTGTTTATACGATCCAACGTCCACGATCCTTACCAGCTGGATTGAGCTTCACCACCTTTTCTATTGCCACTCAAAGAGGAAACATAAACGGTAAATAGAGACTACAAATATTGGGAACGAATCTATAAATCCATCCATCCATCCATGCCTGTTTCGTCCACTGCTGGACATAGGCCTTTCCAGGATTTTGCCACTCTTAGCGGTGCAAGCGGGTTGGTGAGTGCGGTGCCGAAACCTTTGCACAAGTGACGCCGCTGCCCATTACTAGTCTGTTTTATATAAGGCCCGGCAATTGGGCAATCTATAGGTGGTAGAGCTGATGCCGGGCTCGACTGTGGAGGTACCACCATCTTACTCGCAAATCCTCCCGAAGTTATTCGGGGGAGAGTAAGAGAATAGCTCTCAGGCAAAACCAGGCGGCCCACCATTGCCTGGGACCGATGGATGGCGGTATATCCATCCCCAATTGCCGAATCTATAAATATGGAGAATTATTGTTTCCCTCTTGATCATTTCAAATTAGGTAGTTTTCCAGGTATTATCAGAAATCCTTAAATGTATAGGTATCTAAAAACAATTGCTGGCCTCTTGGCTCGTTTTCAGAATAAGTGAGCGTCTCTCAGACGTCCTCTAAGATTAGCTACCCTCTCAACTTTACCTAGGTTGCAGAGGTCAGACGTAATCGATTTAAAACATAACTTAGCACTTGGAGGCCCGCTCATTAACTTTTTATTACCTAGATCCTAATCCCGGTCCCGAGGCGAGAACGTATAGTGATTGGCTAGAAATGACGCCACACATCATTGAAAGCGATAGCGTTAGATGTTGAAGCTAAGTAATAAGGCACCCGTCCTGTCTGGTCATCTAGGCATACAAATCTCTTTGTAGGTACTTAAACCTCATAGTTACATAATCTAACTCGGAATTAACCCTGGGAGTGTATTTTTGAATCACTCGAATTTCAATTCGCATTTGAATCCGCATGGTTCGCATACGAAAACTTAAAAATAGTATTGTATTCGTATGCGAATCATGCAATCTATGCGAATTGACATTCGAATGATTCAAAAATACACTCCCTGAGGTAAACTTCCAGCATGTCTCGAATTCTCTTTTGTAATAGATATCACCCGTTTGCTCCTCGTGAACCATATTTAGGTGTCATTGATACTCATACGAATAAAGCTGGCTCTCTAGTCCAGAGATATTATCTCTGTCTGTTGATCGCGTTTTAATCTGGTATTGAGATGAGAATCTGGGAAGTCGAGATTAGAACGGTAGTCTGAGAATTATCTTTTTTACCCTTTTCATGGTAGGGGACAGGGGCCCCGCCCATCATAATAGCATCTGGGCCGTTTAGAAATAAAGATAATACCTTCTTATGATCTATCAGTTTATAAAATTGGCTATTTCTTAATAAGTACTAACTAGCCTTTCGTCCTAAGTTTGCCCGCTTTAATTCAATCCTTGTCAAAGCCAAATTCGTACTGAAGACTTGGTAAATGCTCAGTATCAAGATTCGATGATCCTTTTTGTGATATTCGTAAATATTTTTTTTCCCTAAAACACAAGCCCATCCAGCCCAGGGTCAATTACTATGGAGGTCAACATTTTCTTTTCGAAATTAGCATAAAGTGTTATCGATCCGTGATACTGATCACTGACCGAGCCTCCGGTATGAATTTGACTGTATAAATGAATGTCACCCTATATGTATATACAAGGTCAAATTAAATTAACCGACCAAATTCATACTGAAGACTCGGTTAGTGATCAGAAATAAGCATCAATTACCGTTTTGGTGAAATTCAAAAAAATATTTTTTTTTTGCTTTCTTCTTGCCTAGACGTAGAATTGTATTAAAACTAGTCCACCAGTAAGGGAGCAAAAAAATATATTTTTCGAATTTGGCCAAAAGTATTATTGAACCTAGTACCTGATTACTGACCTAGTCTCCAGTATGAATTTGGTCGGCTGATTTAATTTCACCTAGTATAATGTGATAATTATGACATACCAAACCAAACCTGTAAAGATTTTTGACCAATAAATAATTGATTGATTATATTATGTGATATCGTTGTTTCGAGGATTATTACATCTAACTTATGATAATCACATAGTAGAAAACTCTTCTTGCGCCTTTATATTAATTTTAGCAATAAGTATGAAGAAAATAACATTTATTTTATTATATTCGATATATTTCGGCCCACTGTATGGGGCCATCATCAGTCGAATAGAACATCACACTGACAAGTAGATAAATAAAAAATAAAAAAGTAAAAAAATAGTGAAAGTGTGACTTGTTGAGAGATTTGTAAACATTTTCTAAATAAATAAGTTTTATTTATGGGATGATTTCTGTAGTGGTCTTTATAATGTTTTAATTACTGCTCTTCTTGCATAATACGAGTATTTGTTGGTAATAGTAGGCTAGATAGGTGGCTTCGTTTGTGTAATTTCGGTGTGATGTGGTCGTTAAATTACTTGAAATTTCGAGTGGTCTGGTTTGTCAGTAGGATGTGAAATGTATGTCAGTGCTGTCTGTTGAGTCCAGGTCCATAATGGGCACCATAATAGAAAACTAATACTCGATGGCTAAAATGGGGCCGGGACCCAGTTAGAAATCCTAGTTACGCCAATGGGTTCAAACTTTGGGTCTAGTGAGAAAAGCTCCAGTAATGTTATTAATATCAAATTGGATACATTACATAGACAAAGTAGATTTTAGTTGAAATTGTGTTGACTTTAGATACAATAAGAGCATGATAGGTCAAAGAGGCCACGGCAATCGATAATATCCTAAAAACCAGGGCTGCCAAGTGCACAGCTTCGCGAACAAAAACAGATTCTCTTGTTGAAGAAGTCTATAACAAAAAGGGATATTAATTGGACAAAATTATTGAAGAAAAATACTATCTTAGACGACTTTGATGATAAAACTAAATATACACTGATGACTCGGCAAGTGAACAGTAACGTAAGTAACAAAGTCGATTCTGAAAGCTTTAATTTTAGTTTTAGTGCCGTCAAATCTTGAATTTTTCCAAAGTAATATAGCTTCTGTTGTTAATACTAAAGAACTATTTTGGAATGAAAAAAAAAAATGTTTTGACAGCACTACAACTAAAATGAAAGCCTTCAGAATCGTCTTTAATGTTAAATGACCCTTATCGCGAAATATGACTAAAACAAAATTATTTTTTTAAGACTTAGTGAGGTTTCCATCCGATAACAACGGCGTTAAGTTGTAGGGTAGCAGTGTAGATGATTACAAAAATTTCAAGATTATTAATGTAATAAACATGCAAGCAATACAAGTCGGCTGGAGGCATAATTTGACTTCATTTTGTAAGTAATAGCTGAAAAATTGCTTGCGCGCGCTGTAAAGGCACGAAAAATCCTTGTAAACGTTAACTGCGATTGCTCTTTAAAATTCTACACAATAGAGGCGGTATATCTATTTTAAGACACTCCTTGTACCTACACTTGTGCTAGGGATGTTACCTCATTCTGTTTATCGATAGACAGGGTCTTAACTTTCTAGCAACATTTAAGTAAATCGCGATTTAAAGTGCGAGTACTATTGCTTTAACAAATACATGAATAGAATACAGTTTTACTCCAACGAACATAATCGAGAAAAGTTCGTTCCATTTTGTGTATTATTGCGTGAAACTCGTAACTGTAAACTAGCAAAGAGCTATGTCAAAATTGTATCGGACTGAGGTCTATACTCACTGCTTTTTATACATATTGATTATGCAGCAGCATTATGTAGGTGGTAGAGCTGATGCCGGGCTCGACTGTGGAGGTACCACCATCTTACTCGCAAATCCTCCCCAAGTTATTCGGGGGAGAGTAAGACAACAGCTCTCAGGCAAAACCAGGCGGCCCACCATTGCCTGGGACCGATGGATGGCGGTATATCCATCCCCAATTGCCGGGCCTTATATAAAACAGACTAGTGACGGGCAGCGGCGTCACTGGTGCAAGGGTTTCGGAACCGCGCTCACCAACCCGCCTGCCAGCGTGTGTGAGTATGGGCATTTCTTCCAGGAGGACCTCCAAGAGTGGCGAAATCCTGGAAAGGCCTATGTCCAGCAGTGGACGAAACAGGCTGATGGATGGAACATACATTTAAGAGTTTTTCAGAATTTATATGCATGCATGCATAATATAGCATTTATGCAATTGCTACTTGCTCAACGGTGAAGAAAACACTGTGTGGTAAATTTGCATGTCCGGCGATAATGCTCACCCTTTATTACGTTGGGGCCATAAAATCGTCGGTGAAAAGACGGTGTTGGTGTGTTAAAGAATAGGTTCCGATTGCATTGATCGCTGTTACTCCCTGCGGAAAGACCCACAGTACGAGTTCTAGAATAAAATCAAAATTACGACATTCATCACGAATTTAATTATTAAAAAAAAACTTAAGTTTGTATCAAATCGAATAGGCGTTTCAGAGTTTAATAAAGTTTATACAGAAAGTAAGAATTTCAGAGTTTAATAAAGTTTATACAGGAAATTTGAAAGCACACTCTGTGAACTAATGCAGGGTGCTCTCAAGGTTGTTGAAAAATGGTGCGAGGAGTACCAACTAACAGTGAACCCGAATAAGACAGAACTAGTACTGTTTACCAATAAAAGAAAGCTGGTGAACATGAGACCCCCGAAACTCTTCGGCACTGAACTAACCCTATCGACTGAAGTCAAATACCTGGGAATGTTACTTGACAACCAGCTGAACTGGACTAAACATATGAACAACAAATTGAAAAAGGGGACCATAGCACTATGGCAGTGTAAACGCATGATGGGCAAGAAATGGGGACTACGCCCTAACATTATGCTATGGCTATACAAAGCAGTGATAAAACCAATGGTCTCGTACGGTGCCGTCGTCTGGTGGCCTAGGATGGACGTCGGCTACGTACAGAAAGACCTAGAAAAGTTTCAACGGCTTGCTAGCATGCTTACCACAAGTTGCATGCGCACCACCGCAACCGCGGCCCTCGAGATAATTTTGGACATCCCACCGCTGCACCTGTTCATACAACAGGAGGCAGCGGCTGCGGCGTTCAGACTCAGGGCAGCTGGACAGTGGAAAAGCGACGACAGGGCACCACACACGCGCATCCTTGAGCTGGCCGTGTCCCACCAGCCACTAATGGACGCGCCGTGTGATAGAATCCCAAAAATGCACATCTTCAATAGACAATACAATGTCCAACTCTTTGAGGAGCCAACGGACCACTTTAATATCCATGAGATAAGGATATACACAGATGGGTCCAAAACGAAAGAGGGTACTGGGGCCGGAGCGTACTCAGCTGAACTTAACATTAAGAAATCAACAGCCTTAGGTAAGTATAACACGATTTTCCAAGCGGAATGCGTCGGTATAATCCTGGCTTCAAGTGCGGTGCTCAGCAGAGAAGCTAAAGGCCTCAACATTCGCATACTTTCTGACAGCACTGCGGTACTCCGGGCCCTAAGCAGGACTACGGTAAACTCTGGGCTCATACTACAATGTCTAAACCAACTGGAAGAGGTAAGCCGACACAATAAAGTAACCCTCCAGTGGATAAAAGGGCACAGCGGATCGCTGGGTAACGACGCGGCTGATGAACTGGCAAAGAAAGGAGCAAAACAATAACCGGTAGGTGTTGAACCACTGGTACCCCTGCCTTTTAACCAGATAAGAACATGGCTGCGGGAGAGAACCAGCACTCAACATGCTGAACAATGAGTAAGCGTGACAACCTGCAGGCAGACGAAAGAGGTGTTACCCACCGTGGACCGTCGCCTGACGAAGAAACTGCTACGACTTAATAGAACCAACCTTCGCATGATGGTAGGGCTAATTACAGGACATAGCAACCTTAACAGACATTTCTATATTATAGGTCTAACAGACAGCCCTCTGTGCAGAGCCTGCATGGGGGCCGAAGAAACGCCGACCCACGTGACTATAGACTGCGTAGGTGTCAGCACACAACGGGCCAAGATCCTCGGTGAACCGGGGACGCTCCGCCAGTCCTGTGGCGACCTAGGTCGCCTCTTGGGATTCTGGCGTGAGCTGGGCTGGCTAGAATAGCCAGTCCCACTATTTCCACGCACAAAGGTCCAAATGAGAGACTAGGTGCGGAAACCGAGCCCACCACCAAGAAGAAGAAGAAGAAGAAAGTTTATACAGAACTTTAATTCATAAATAATATAATGTGATTTTGGTCAAATAATGTGAAAACTCCACATGAAAACTTTTTTTGGATCTTTGATTTTTTATGATTCAATGTTGGAATGACGTCTGAAGATTCTGTTTCGATAAGAGTGTGCATTATATTCTTGACAGAAGCCCACATTTTTTTCAAATATCTGATATTGCTAGATTCTTCAAACAAGGAAGAATAAATTATGGTTTTTTCAGAACCTATCCTCTTAACTGTTTCAGTCAACGCTCGGAAATACCTCTGGGATATAAGTCGTGACGATATGTTGTTTATTTATTTATTTATGGCGGTATCGATAGAAACGATAAAGGATCGCTGCAACACCATAACTATCTACGTTCGTACGTCTACGTGTTCACAACCGTTTGTCCTGATGTACGTAGTCTCGTGCCGGAGCGAATGGCACAGTTGTTTACTGTTTCGTTCCGCTGAAACAGGGTTTATTGCCTCCCAGTGTGTCCCCAGCCACGGAACCCGTCTCGGATTCGGGTATTCTTTCCTTCACCTAAATTACTTCACATCATCCGCGCAATGTAGGTGAAAATGTAAATTGATGATCTCAATTTATTTTATGGGGTGCCCGAGTTTTTAGTTAAATGTCGGCTTGGAGTGCGTTTTGCGTGTGATTTATTCCCATTGTTGATGAAATGTCCGCTTCTTACGGACATTCAAGTACTTATGCATATTCGTAAAGATGTCTTCAACTTTTGAAAGGCAGGATCTAATGCTCATCTACCTATATCTACATACATATACTAATAAAACGTAGTAAAAAAATCACAGTGTTTACCCGTGGTCCCGGTGGGTGGACCCATTACCGGGACCACAGGTAATTTTAATTACCCGTGGTCCCATTGCACTAGGCATTACAATTTGATGAATATTTTGACTTCTGATTATATCGATATAAAATTAATTACAACCATGAACCTACTTATGATTTTATACAAATCCATAATAACAGCATTTTAAATGCATCAAAAGAGATCACATTTTACAAAGAGAGTAAGTAACCTTTTACCTGTATTAGTTATGTTGTCATAATTAGCAGGATATATATTCATTTGTTCTCTTTTGTCATTTTGACATTAACTCGACACTGAACTCCATTCATAGAGGAACAGATTGTAATAAAAAACATAAGTAAATAAAATTGAATAGAAAACGTGAAATTTAAGTCATTTTGTTAACGAAACCTGGTGATAGTAATCGTCCATATGAACAACTTTTGCTATGGAGCCAACCCTGAAATCGTGAAAAAAATATCAGCTGTTCCATAGAAAAGTTAAATACCTACTCGACCCAAATGTATGGAACAGCTGATATATTTTTCACGATTTCAGGGTTGGCTCCATAGCAAAAGTTGTTCATATGGACGATTACTATCACCAGGTTTCGTTAACAAAATGACTTAAATTTCTCGTTGTATAATATTTTTTTAATGAAATTATTTACAAGTATTAGTTTTGTACTAAAGCCAAAACTACCATTTTTAGAATTTTTGTCTGTCTATCTGTATGGATGTTTCGTTTGTACCTCGAGAACCACTCAACAGATTTGGATGCAGTTTTCTATATTATCATCATCGTAGTGACTCTGGTCAACATATAGGCTATAGTGTTGATAAAATGACGCCCAAGCCTAAAAAATATGTGCTTTCTATAACAGGTGTTGATAAAATAACGCCCAAGCCGAAAACGGGGCAGAGATTGAATAAATGCGGATGGAGCCTCGGGCAATAGGCTAGTCTGTTATATATAATTAATCAATATTTAAAGGAGTTACGTGTTTATGAATCTTGGAGCAGGATACACTCGCTCAGCTTGCAAAATGCGAAAATTGAAAAGCCGAACGTATGCAAAATGGATGCCCTCTGTCCTCCTATATCGCATCATGAAATCAAGCTCCATTCACGAGGGAGCTGCCATTTTTATTGCACTTTTTCATTTGAATTCCCGTAGCTTTGTTTTTTAACGTAAATAGAATGAGCATCCAGGTCTGAATAAATGATTGGTTTAACGGGAAAAGCTATAATATTTTTTTCTACGATTGTCGACTTATATGGAATTTTCTATTTTATCGTTGCTATCCTATATTGGATGAATGTTTTAATGAAATGGAAAAAAAACATTTCTTGATTAGCTTGATCAAACTGGATAGTTTGATCTTTTATTTAGTTACTAGCTTTTGCCCGCGGCTCCGCCCGCGTATTATTTGGCTTAACGACATGCTTTTTTCCGATAAATGTTAGGGTATAAGCTATATCCATTCTAAATTTCATCGAAATCCGTCCAGCTGTTTCAGCTTGATAGAGTAACAAACATACACACACACACACACACACACACACACACACACACACACACACACACAAACTTTTGCCTTTATAATATTAGTGTGATTCTGATTGTTCAAGTTACACGTAAAAGTATGTTTGTTTTCTAAGCTATCTGATCAGTAAATACTAAAAGTTCCTTTGAAGAAGTCAACTTCTTTATCGCTTTTCTATTTTTTTTAACGAAATTGTTGCATTATGATAAGGTGAATCTGATGTTTTCATTTTCTATTACACGTACGTTCAATATCATCCAGTATATATGAGCAGTGGGTAGGTACTTAGTGACGCGAATTACACCGAAAATTTAAAATAATGTCCAAGTTACGCTCGTTTTATTTCATTTTCATCCTGATAAATTGCCACTAGTGACGCCGTCATATGACATGAATCCACGGGCGTAGCGAGGTACGGGCAGGGAGGGGCAGCTGCCCCCCCCTTAGAAGCGGTGTCGTTCGCTGGTAAACTGGTAAATCTGACCTGACGAGCTTCATAGCTTGCGACGCTTCTTATAAGGGTCGATAATATCTACTTAAGAATTCCCCTGCTCATGTGAAACTCATACCTATGTTAAAAACAACGATCAAAACAATATAATCTAGGGTATTCTTTGTATGCCCCCCTATATACAATCCTGACTACGCTCTTGCATGAACCCATACTGGAATTCTAAGTGTTTTCAAAGCAAAGGGTGGTATGGATACCTACTTACATTTATAATTACGTAAATGTAGAAACTTTGTAAGATTGTGTATGTAGGAAAGATGTTTCAATTTTGTAGAAAATTTAATTTATTTGACTTTCGCTCTCTCAACCAACTTAATCACCTTTGATGGAATTTTCTTGCAAAATTGTACCAATAAGCTTAATTTGTAAAGTAGGTATTTGAAAACTTCTTTGGTGTATCCAAAATATCTTTGTCTTTTCGCTTTTAAAGTTTCACATAGTCTACATATCAAAGAAAATTCATGTGATGAAGGTACTTATCCTATTCCTGATTAATAACCCAGGAATAGGGAAAAGTGTAAGTAAGTACTCGTACTTCTCTGTTTTGTCATTAAACGCATTCATCCATCAATCAGCCTGTTTCGTCCACTGCTGGACATAGGCCTTTCCAGGATTTCGCCACTCTTGGCGGTCCTCCTGGAAGAAATGCCCATACTCACACACGCTGGGCAGGCGGATTGGTGAGCGCGGTGCCGAAATCCTTACACCAGTGACGCCGCTGCCCGTCACCAGTCTGTTTTGTATAAGGCTCGGCAATTGGGGATGGATATACCGCCATCCATCGGTCCCAGGCAATGGTGGCCGCCTGGTTTTGCCTGAGAGCTGTTCTCTTACTCTCCCCCGAATATCTTCGGGAGTATTTGCGAGTAAGATGGTGGTACCTCCACAGTCGAGCCCGGCATCAGCTCTACCACCCAAACGCATTAATTGTATTTTAATAAGTTGTCCACAGAAAATTTGCTAGAATATCAAAGTTTTGTGAAAAAATAAAATGTCCCTCTTTTATTTGTTGTGATGAATAACACTTATCAAACACAAAATTATCCAAGTTTATTTGTTGAAAAGTATGAGTGTTTTTCATTACAACAATGTATGATACACTACCAAGTGCCGACAATATATGAATAATCAACACCCTTTTATTTATTACAAATTTAACCCCAGTCAATATGACTATTCGTGGCTGTTTTTTTTTTGCTATTACTAGTAAAAAGTTTGAACTCGGACCGTCTAGACTTGGGAATATCTAAGGGTGCATTCTCTCAGTCTAGAACTGAAATGAAAGAACTGGAAAATAAGCCTTTAGCTGTGAAACCACGCAGCTCTGCGCTTTATTGATCGGGGTTACGATTTAAGAAGATTTCGTAGAGCTGGGCTTACACCGGGTTCTACGGTAAGACAGTTCATTAGATTGCTTACGTGATTGCATAAACGTGTAAATGAGATAAGATACAACAGTTACTGACACGTTTGATTGTTTTATCAAAGTCGGTAGTAAATAATACTTAGGAAATCTTGAGTACGCAAATACTAGGTGAAATTAAATCAACCGACCAAATTCATACTGGGGACTCGGTTAGTCATCAGGAACAAGGTTTAATGACCCTCCAGGTGAAATTCGAAAAAAATTTTTTTTTCCCCGTAGCGCCTGCTCTATGAATTGTACTTAAACTAGTCCAACCAGTAAGAGAGCAAAGTATTTTTTTTTCTAAATTGCCCAAAAGTATTATTGAACCTAGTTCTTGATCACTAACCGAGTCTCCAGTATGAAAATGGTCGGTTGATTTAATTTCACCGTATATGTAAGGTGACTTTTATTTATACAGCCAAACTCATACTGGAAGCTTGGTAAGTGATCAGTAACACGGATCGATAACACCTTTTGCTAATTTCGCAAAATAAAACCTTCACGTCCCATAGTTTACTCGGGGCTGGGCTTGCGTTTGTAAGGAACACGAAAAGGATAATTTACGAATTTCACAAAAAAGGTAATTGAACCTTGTTACTGAGCAGTTACCGAGTCTTCAGTAAGAATTTGGCTGCATAAATTAAAGTCACCTTATATACGTAGGCCCTCAGTGTTTAAGTGAGGCTTAAAGTTAAGTATGTTTATCTTTATACTGCCTGAGTTTTCCTTTCCAAGAATTTTTCACTAGATTCGCTGCTAATGATACGTGTAATATTATAGTTTTCTTAGATTTTTGTGAAGACCGTATTCTTTGAAATGCCTCCCCTTTGAACTACTGCACAAATTCACGGAATAAAACATAAAACACCCTCTCGAGTCGTCTAGAAAGGGGTTGCAGGGATACAAATTGTTCGTTGGCAATAAATCAGCTCTTAGGGTTCCGTCAAAGCGGAAATCCTGTACTTTGTCCGTCTGTCTGACACTACCTTACATAAATCAAAAACTTTTCTGACTTTTGATTTTGATCAACACAGTTCAGTTTAGTTGCATTATCTGAGCTCGTACATAAGCACAAAAGATAGGTGTATACTTATTCTACTGATCATATACTAAACAAGGTTTCCAAAAATACATAAGAGAAAATAAAAGTTGAAATGCCTCCGGTAATTTTAACTACGCCGCCGTGGTAGGTCTACGAAAAGTAAAAATTCAACAGACGCCGTAGCACACGGTGGTAAAGGACAACTATCTTTACTAATAATAAAATAGTAGAGAAGACGTGTCTGTATATTGAATATTTTAGCGAAGTTTTAAATAAAATGGGTTTATAAACCACAATTTTAAGAATTTTTATCTGTCTGTCTCTGTATGTAAGTATTATGTTCCGTTTTAACTAGAGAACCACTCAACATTATCATCGTAGTGACCCTGGTCGACACATAAGCTATAAGGGGTGTTCATAAAATAACGCCTAAGCCGAAAATGGGGCAAAGATTGAATAAACGCTCTTAACTCGACAACCACTCAACGGATTTAGATGCGGTGCTGGCCAACACAGAGGCTATAAAGGTAATCGTAAAATAACGCCCGAGCCGTAAACGGGGCAAAGATTGAATAAACGTGGGCGGAGCCTTGTTGGTTTATATGATCCTGCGAATACGATAGCACGTCGACCCAACCGTTACGTCACGTTACGTTACGTCTTTTGAGGGAATTTGTACTTTATATAAGATGCTAGTACATTTCCGTCTATACAGATGTATGTTATCCGGAAAAATGTCTGCTTTGACCCTCACAGGCCACATGCCGGAGCTTCTCTACCAGCGCGGTTTCCAATCAAACAAATTACGTAAATAACAACTGCAGACATTTGTCTGTCGTTTCATGTAGAACTCTATTATACTAAAGCCCGATTCGTGCTTGACCGATTTGACTCATGCTTGAACTTAAAAATTCTAATTGCCTTAATTACTCGCCTGCTAAATTTCATGACATTCCGATCAACGATACTCGAGTTATCGTCGAACAAACATTCATACAAACATACATACATACAAACGCCGGATTGTTCCAGTAGACTCGGAGAACTCGCTCGCTTCGCTCGCTCGTTTAATTATTAGAAATACGGGACCTAAAATTATAAAATTTCTTTTATAGAAGTACGCTGCTCACCCTGTTAGTTTTTTGTATTTTCCCTCAAAAGTTACATTATAATGGTAACAAGTAAATAAATAAAAATGGTTATTCCTGTATTCCTGTGTGTTTATAGTAATGGTATACTTAAAATGCTATTTGCATTGCCTGATTCCTTCGCGCAGAACACCGATTCAACCATCATAACCAGTCATAACCGAAAATCCAGTCCGAACGATACCTTTGATTCAATCGTGATTAAAGTCCAAGTTACTGCTGGAACACGATTCTATACAATAGTCAAAACTTTATCCAACTACATTCAGTAGATATGATACAGACAGAAAGGAAAAAAAAAGCGTTTTCGCTACTCTGGAAAATAGTTTTTCATTATTTTCTATTTTATTATAAGTGTAGGTAGGTTTAGATAAAATTCTCATTATGTAGTACAATGACACCTATTCTCGTATAGCAAATATTAGATTTAGAGCTGCCATAACCTGAAACTTTTCATTGCAAAATAGGCTTTAACGCAGATGGATAAAAGTTAAATGAGCTTGTATTATTGTAGGTTTTTGCACGAGAATAGGTCACAATGTTAGGTAGTTATGTAACAATACAAATACGCCAAGGAGTGCAATCTCGCGAAATTCAAGCCAAGGCGAGATCACTTCAGACTGATTTTTCCTGCAAATTTTCACAACAATAAAAAACTTTATAGGAAAAATACAAAAACTTGTTACCTGCGGACACAAAACGCAGTGTGAACGCTGCAGATAGCCCCCTCGTGTCATTGCACACTCAGAGAGTAAAACGCCCTTTTGGGACGTCTGAAGAACGCCGACGTCGCGTGTCAGGTTCCGTACAGATGGATACAAAAGTTGTTAAAAAATCTTAACAATATTATTCCAATCCTTTCAAAGATACATTTTTCTCACGGAATTTAATTCTATCTTGATTTTTCCATTTTGAAATGAACCCCAAAAATATTTAAATAAATATAATTTTTGTATAGGGCGTACATCTAGAGAAAAAAAAATCTTGCTAACAATAACATTGTAGGAAGCACGTTTTTGTTAAATAGCGTTGCTATTTATCCTCTTTAAAAGCATATGGTTTAACCGCGAATAGAAGTATACAAAAAAAATAAAAAATAGAAGTTTATTCACGAAATATACTTTTCCGACCGAGTGTACCGCCGCCGTCAGCTGGAGATAAATGACTTGTACGGCACTTCGCTTAGGTACAGAGAGGTACAAGATAAGAACATTGGCTTTGTTTTTATTGAAAAATGCTATAAAAACCTACATGAACATTTCTCTTTCTTGTTTTTTTAATATATTTTCTTGACTACTAAATACAGTATTTTTAAAACTGCAGATTTTGCTAAAAACCACAATACTAATTCTATACTTTTCAAGGATATCGAAATTCTCTTTTTACAAAAGATTTAAAAAACCGATCAAGTGCGACTAGGACTCGCGCCCTAAGTGTTACGTTCCACTTGAAATAGTTTTTATTATTTTATTTGCGACACTAGTTATTAATTATGAAAAACCAATAAGATATATTTTTAGTCGATATATTTCGGCCTACGATATGGGGCCCTCATCAGTCTAAAATAAAAATAAAAGTTTCGACTGATGACGGCCCCATACCTTGGGCCTAAATAATATCGAGTAAAAATATATCTTATTGTTTTTTTAAAATTATTGACTGGTATCGCAAATAAAATAATAAAAAATAAAGCTTAGTAGAGTATGTATAATATGTATATCTTTATTCATATTTGAATAAGTTAAATGATCTGAATCAAAATTACAAACTTTTTAGTACTATGAAATTAAATTGCAAAATTAGGTTGGTCGAGTATTTGAGTACGTAACCCTAAATACATGTAACAAAAATGGTCTAAAACTCACAGCTGGCTATCCATTTCTGTATAATTGGGGATAAAAAAAACCTTTTTTTTTCTTCTACATAATGAGTTCAAGACAAGAGAAGAAGAAAATAAAAAACTTTTTTCGACTCCTTTGTCATGCATTGGTCCCTGAAAATTCATTAAATTTAATTTTTAATTCGATATTTGGTTTTTGGTCAACATTTTACCCATGACATACGGACGGACAGACGGACAGACAGCAGAGCTACACTAGTACAGTTCCGCTTTGCCCTTCGGGCACGGAACCGTAATAAAACCGAAGTTTTTTAAATCCATAGAAACTTTTGTTCCAAAAGTTTTCAAATCTTAAATCTCAGAACACTAAAAAGATCCTGTTAGATAAACAAAACAATACGTCTTAGGTATCTAGGTCATTTAAAAACCTCAGAAGAATATAGTCTTAGTAGAGGAACTCCATTTCCACTTAAAAGATAAATCTCTCTCTGGGCTAAAACCGTCAGATCAGTATGACATAGCGCTCGCGCAAGTTTTGCAATATGAGAAAGTTTTTCAGCAAGTAAGCTCGCGCGTGTTTGTGACCAGCTGATGGCTTTGGGAACTTGATCCTGTGTTATTTATACATGTAGTGTTATTTATATGTGTTGATATGTCAGCTTGTTAGATATGAGAAATTTGATTAAAATGATTGCAATTTTCTAGTTTTATTGAATGGTATAGTTCTTACATGATCAAAATGTGTAATTTTGTATATGTCGCAGGATATTCAGGAAAAAGGATCAAGGCGAAAATCCTAGGATTCTTGCAAAAAGGTCCGTATAATCGACAACATTACAAATTAATAATTGGTGCAAAACTAAAAACCATTTCGAGATATGGGCTTTCTGAGCAACATATATTTTTTTCAGAATTAAATGATATTTTCAAAAAACTAAAAGTATGGTAAACGCAGGATTTTAAAAACAATTTCCTTTGCTTTTAAGATCATTTTGTTAAAAAAAAAATCAACTGTCATGCCATGTGATAGCAGACATAAACATGCCAACCTTTTTTTTAATAATCCCTTGGCAATGAACATTGACTTTTGAAATCCTCAGATGCGACTTACCTCCTTTTAGAAAGAGTGACTAAGAAAACATTAAATTATGCAGGAATAACATAAAATAAAACAAAATAAAAAAATACATAAGCTTCTTTTTTACGCAGCCTTTCAATATAGATATTAAAAACAAATTGTTAACTAAAATGAAATGTTGTCGATTGTAAACTTTCTGTTGAAAATTGTGGTAGTCGCCTAAACCTAACACGCTACTTCCCGCCTCGTTCGTTGTCGCACCCATTTTTAACTTTTTTTCCAACTATTCGGACCCTTGCAATCATCCTATTTAGGATTTTCGCGCTAATCCGCTTTTTAGGGTTCCGTAGTCTGACTATCAGTCAGTCTATCTGTTTGTCTATCCGCAGCTTAGATCAGACACTCTTATTACTAGAAGCTGTAATTTGACATAGGTATTACGTACATATTAATCACGCGGACAAAGTGGTAAAATAAAATGACGAAAAAATTTTTTTTACGGACCTCCCCTACACGTAAAGTGGGGATGAACTTTTTTCGCGTCCTCACCATCTTTTGAGGTGTTGTTGGAAAGGTCTTTCAAAAATATTTGGGTATGTGAAAACTATATTTCAGTTCAGGGATCCGTTTTCGAAATATTAAGCTTTGCAAGTCAAGTACCGGCTAAACGATTGTTTTTGGATATGTGAAAAAATTCACAGCGTAGTATATACAGAGGATGACTTTTAACTTTTTTTATTGATCCTACTATTTTGGACTATTTTCAACTTTTTCCGTATGTGAATGGCTAGGATAACCATACATTTTATTTACAAGTACTTAACAGTTTTTAATAATATTTTGACTTTTAATTTGAATTGTTTTTATATTTAAAATGTGTTCTAATAATGTTTCCTAATAACCTCTAAAATTATCGGGGTTTGTTTGAAAGTCAGCCCTCATAACGAAGTTAAAAGGAAAACTATCACAGCTATGTAGGCTTTACAAGTTAACGAGTAATGACTTTGCAGTTTTGTTTTATACATATCTTAAGTTTGTAAATGTTATCCAAATCATTTGAGTCTATTAACTTATTTGAATTGTACGAAACCCTCAGCCGCGAGTGGTTTTTCTACTACCCTGCGACATGTAAAAATTAAAACCAATTTTTAGAATACACAAGTGTTAACATTTTTGCTTGTCTTTACCCTCGGTTTAAAAAATCAGCAACTATTTCCGGCGCAAATCTTTGTTTAGCTTTGACAAATTGTCGATTAGTTTTAAGCTTCACAAATTTTCTTAATTTTATTTTAAAACCAGTCCATATATTTTTAAAGAGATTCTTTTAAGTTTTGCGTAAATCTATACTAATAATAAAGTAGGTAGTAAAAGAGTCGTGAGCGTGACTGTACACAGAATATTTTTGCGAAATTTTAAATAAAATGGGTTATTATCATTAGTATAGGACTGAAGCCAAAACAAAAATTTTTGAATTTTTGTTTGTCTGTCTTTCTCTATTTAAGTCCCGTTTTAACTCAATGGATTTGAATGCGGTTTTTTATTATCATAATCGTAGGTAGAGACCCTGGTCAACAAATAGGCTATACGGGGTGTTTAATCGCCAAGCCGAAAACTGTCGATAATCATTTTAAAATATATATTGATTGAAAGACACTTCCACGTGAGCGAAACTGCTGGCAAAAGCCAATATTTCATTAAATGAAGCTGACAAAGTCACAACGAAACAGCTCCAGTGCGACTTACGAAGAAATTATTGATTTCCGCGCAGCGAAGGAAAGGGCGAACTTTTGCATTCGCTTCCTTTTGCCAGACAACTCGTTCCACTAAAAGTTATTATAAACTCAAATAGGTATTAAACACTCCACAACGTTTAAATCCAGCTCGAAAGCACGTTTTATACCTCGAATCTAAAACTTTCATTATGGTATAAAAGTTTATTTAGGCTGCGAAGTATTACTCAGCTATATTTACTTAGGAGGTCTGTACTTAACTTTTATGTACCTATAGAGCTTTTAAGTTGTACGTATATTTTAGCAAAATTAAACAATTAACCCTCACGCAGTCACATTCTTGTCGAACTACGAATTCTCGTATCCCTTTGAGCGAATAGCGAAATCGGAGTACTAGTTTTAGCCTTTTATTTTTATAGATTTTAAGCTTTTAACGTTTTGACGTAAATTGGACTCTTAATAAGATTATGCCAGGGAAATATCCACACGAACTGCAAAAGTTTTACGGCTCTAGTTTATTTACGTGCATTTTTCTTGAGCAGCTTAAGTGGGAGGGTGGAGGGGTGCCAAACTCCCTCTCCCGGTTAGGGTTACAAACAATCCAGACAATAGACCCCTTTCCGTTAATTTTTGTCGTACACATCGTCTCCACGAAGTGTGTCTTGGTAATCATGCACCATTATATTCAGCTGGCTATTCCCGTATACGAGTACACACAAACATATCTAAAAGATCAATAAGTTTTTTAAAACAGTGATAGTCAAAGTGTTGTATAACACACAGACGTCTAATCAATCAACCATCAATATCAATACTTATAATAAAACAGTAGAAATCATGTGTCTGTACATTGAAGAAAAGTAATAGAAATAGAAAGGGGGTGACTAAAGAAGAGTAATAGAACACAAATCAATGATTTTTAAAATTCTTTTCTGTCTGTCTGTTTGTTCCCGCACATCTCTAAAACTACTGAACGGATTTTCATGTAGTTTTCACAGCTGTACAGAGTTTAATTTGGAATAGAATAATAACTCTATTTAATTAAAATCGGATTTCGGAAAAAAAAGTTATCGGCATTTAAAGATTTTTGGAATTTACTTTTCCAATGATACGGGATCTCCTCAACGGATACAGAGTTCGAGTTTGGACGTATTTGATTGGTCTTTATTAGCACTTTGGTAAAACATGGTGACCAGGGTCTGATGATGAGACTGGGAGGTGGGTACGGGATCTCCTCATCGGACAACAGCAGACCCTTCGAGTTTGGGCTTATCTGATTGGTATTTATTAGCACTTTGGTAAAACATGGAGACCAGGGTCTGATGATGATTTGATTGGTATTTATTAGCACTTTGGTAAAACATGGTGACCAGGGTCTGATGATGGGACTGGAAGGTGGGTACGGGATCTCCTCAACGGACAACAGCAGACCGTTTGAGTTTGTGCTTATTTGATTGGTCTTTATTAGCACTTTGGTAAAACATGGTGACCAAAGTCTGATGATAGAACTGGAAGATGGGTACGGGATCTCCGCATCGGATAACAGCAGACCCTTCGAGTTTGAGCTTATTTGATTGGTCTTTATTAGCACTTTGGTAAAACATGGTAACCAGGGTCTGCTGACGGGACTGGAAGGTGGGTACGGGATCTCATCAACGGACAACAGCAGACCCTTCGAGCTTGGGCTTATTTGATTGGTGTTTATTAGCGCTTTGGTAAATAGAATAGAATAGAATAGAATGACGTTTATTTCGATCGATTAAGATCATAATTATTAATACACATATACACAAAAAAATCAATTATCAATTAGTACAATAAAATATATATAAAATTAAAACAATATTTTGGCTGCTGTCAGCACATGAATCATGCTGCAATGATTCAGGTACTGACAGTCAAACCGTTCCGCAAATGCGTTCAGGATACAGTTGCGGCTGGCCCGCACCCTGCGCAACAGGGATGTGCACCGCCCGCGCATCGTTGCATAAAAGCAATCCACATGCGCGTCCGCGAACATCCCCGACGCACTACAGAAGCGAGGCAGCCCCAAAATCATCCTAAACGCATTGTTGTATTGGACTCGTAGCGCGCTGTACTGTCTTTGCGTATAACTCACCCACAGACTGCTCGTGTAGAAGAACGTCGTGTAAAACATGGTGACCGTTGCACAAAGTCGTTCAAAAATCATATTCTTTTGTATTCCTTATTTCCACGAAACTTTCATCGGCGCGGGCGGAGCCGCGGGAAAAAGCTATATAGTAATAATTATATGTCTGTGGTATAACATCAACCGGGGTAAATTATTAGCACCGGAGTATGCCATCCATCCATCAGCCTGTTTCGTCCACTGCTGGACACAGGGCTTTCCAAGATTTTGTCACTCTTGGCGGTCCTCTTGGAAGAAATGCCCATACTCACACACGCTGGGCAGGCGGATTGGTGAGCGCGGTGCCGAAACCCATGCACCAGTGACGCCGCTGCCCGTCACCAGTCTGTTCTTTCATAAGGCCCGGCATTTTGGGATGAATATAGCGCCATCAATCGGTCCCAGGCAATGATGGGCCACCTGGTTGTACCTGTCTGCGAGCTGTCCTCTTACTCTCCCCCAAATACCTTCAGGAGCCCGGCACCAGCTCTACCACCTCCGGGGTATGCAACGATGAGCTTGCTTGAATTAATATGTAAACTGACTCTACTGTTAAAGGTAATAGACAATATGAGACGGGTTGACTACGATCATTTTTTTCTCGTGGCATTATTGCTGCGGTCTTATATTTATGCCTTTACCCAAGTAGGTGTAAGATTATGTAACAAAAATTATTGAAAAAAATAATGCAAAATTGAAATAAGACATGCTTGCTAAATTTCTTGCCCTTCTTCTTAGCGAGACTAATCTGACGGGCGGACGGTTAGGCATTATTTTTATTTAGGTTAATTTAGTTTCTTTATCAACTTACTTGTTCATTGCATTAGGCATGTACCTATATGTGTAATATTTTTGTTCCTATATTGCTATATTTTATGCATTATATATATTTCATTACATTTAAGTATCCCAACCTTTGACTTTGAATCCTTATGTATTAAAAAAACATTTTTTTATTATATTTATTGGAGTTAATTTATTTAACCTTTTACATATATACATTTTTAAGTATTTCCCTTAAAAAAAAACATATTCTATTTTTTTATAAAGATTAATTTCTGGCATGTAAAAAGTATACTATATTGTATCTATGTTCCAAAAAACTTTTTCGGAATGTATTCGCATTGTATATTTTAATACGAATTATTCGCGGAACGGCTGGAAAACATTGATACAAGGTTTCATCCCATCCCATACTTCAAATATTACGACGACGAATACACATCAGCGTGATACGGTGAAAATAGCTATCATATCAGTTATCATCACCCTATTACCATGGGATGTGTAGTCGTCGGTGAAAAGTGGATACGAGAGTTTCATTTGACACTCAGCACGTCCACGCCGTTCAAGGTTATTTGTCGTGACGATACTACTACGATTCAAGCGTACTACGTAACTTGAGAAACGACTAGTTGTTATGCAAAACAGGTCCGATATATAAAACAACTAAATGACGTTCGGCTGGACAGTCACTGCGTTGCGTTTGATAATTTTACTTCCTACATTTAGAAGTTAATGTAAAAAACAATTTTCATGATTTAATTTTCTTTATTTGGTTTTACAAAACCGCTAAACGTTGTCCCCCGCATAGGACAACGCAAAACTTTTAGAAAATCCTGCGTTTTAGAACAGCTGAACGTTGTTTCGATGTTTGACATAATGGAACTGTTGTGTAAAACAACGAGTGGTTATGTAAAACAGCAAATTTTACCATCCATATGCGACATCTAGTATCTATATATACCTATATAGATATGTATATGTCATCTTACTATAATATTATAAATGCGAAAGTTTGTGTATGTGTGTGTGTGTGTGCGTGTGTGTGTATGTTTGTTACTCTTTCACGCTGAAACAGCTGGACGGATTTAGATGAAATTTAGAATGGATATAGCTTATACTCTAACTTAACACATAGGCAACTTTTTATCCCGAAAAAAAGTATGTCGTTAAACCGAATAACAGCGGGTGGAGCCGCGGGCAAAAGCTAGTATGTCATATACACTTCACTAGGAGGGGGTTTTTATAAGAATTTGATACCCAAGTAATCCGTTTAACTTTGTTTCCCTTCTCTGACTTTTCTCATCGATCGGCTTAAGCCCTGTTCTGTTTAATGGACATAAAAACGCGGGACCTTGTGCCCTTTAAATATTTTCCAACAAAACTAGTTTTCGAAATTAATTTGAAAGTTGAAAGGTGATTCCAAATAGACGAATTGTCGGAATCAGAACAACGTGCGTGCGGCGACAACTGAAGTCGAGTTAGTGGATCAAGATTAAAAATAGAGCACCGGACATTGAACCGTTGGGGATAGGGACGGCTAGGTAATGAAAGTGTCCCATCTCTTCCATTTCACGTATTCGTTTGAACCAATTTTCTATTGACGTTTTACGTTACTCTATAGGGTTTTCATTTTGCGTTCATGATAGTGAACCTGTCTTTTAGGTTTATTTTAGCGAGACTTTATTTATTTATTTATTTATCTTCAGTGTAACTTAAATATATGGTACATTGTAGTATGTAAAGGTAAAAAGCAGATTATATTTATTTATTTTTTAATATATTAGGTGGTAGAGCTAATGCCGGGCTCGACTGTGGAGGTACCACCATCTTACTCGGAAATCCTCCCGAAGTTATTCGGGGGAGAGTAAGAGGACAGCTCTCAGGCAAAACCAGGCGGCCCACCATTGCCTGGGACCGATGGATGGCGGTATATCCATCCCCAATTGCCGGGCCTTATCTAAATCAGACTAGTGACGGGCAGCGGCGTCACTGGTGCAAGGGTTTCGGCACCGCACTCACCAACCCGCCTGCCCAGCGTGTGTGAGTATGGGCATTTCTTCCAGGAGGACCGCCAAGAGTGGCGAAATCCTGGAAAGGCCTATGTCCAGCAGTGGACGAAACAGGCTGATGGATGGATGGATTTTTTAATTACATTATTACTTTGTAGTTTTTCGCGGGGTAACTCGTGACTGGGCTTGTTTTGCAAGGGGTACTTGGAAGAAAGTAAAGTTCCATCCACTGCTCTAAGGTATACTCGTAGCGTATATGCCTAGGTTTTTAGGGTTCCGTACCCGAAGGGTGCCAAACGGAACCCTATTAATAAGCCTCCGCTGTCTGTTTGTCTATCTGTATGTCCGTCCGTCCGTCTGTCACGGGGGACTACAGCTTTAATCGTAATAGGTAGAAAATTTAAATTTTCACAGAATATGTTTTACTACTATGGTCTCTATCACGACTAATAATAGGAATAAAAATTAAAAAGGTTAAACCCAAGTTCCCAATACAATAAAAAGCGCCATCTGAGATGACGTTTAACAGCTTTTACTGGGGTTAATTGATGATAGATGCCGCTAAGAGTCGAATGTCAACCTTTTTGCACCGAGGCTCATTAGTAAGATGATAGGTGGCGCTAAGAATTTAAAGGCGGTCATTTGTTAATTTTGTTACATGTTTTAGGGTCCCCTACCCGTGATATGTGGTGGTACCTTAGACCATTTAACACGGGACCTAAAGTGCGACTCATAGTACTGAAATTATTCTGCCGTTTTCCGCGGGAGGGGAGGTAAACACGCACAGCACACATTTACTCATTGACGCACACTCCTGCGAAAAATTTATATCACACTAAATCAAAAGCTGCAACACAGACACAAAACGCGCACACAAGCAAACTTACATGAACAAATTGTTCATGTACTTCGGCAGAGGGGAATGCGTGCGCTTGCCTAGTCCCGTGTTATAAATATGGTCTAAGGGTGGTACGGAACTCTTTGTACACGAGTCCGTCTTGCACTTGGCCAAATTATTGATTGACATCCCATTTTCTATTTCAATGACAAGCTGCACTGCATTTAAGTACAGTTAGCCTTTGTGAAGTGTAATTATTCACAGGCTGGTTACAAAGATATGCGTCCAGTAGCCGACTATTAGTCGCATTTGTCGGATAATAAACGGGCAGTGCTAGAGCTCGGAGCAGTGCTTGCTGCCCACTCATATAAAGCTATTCAGCGCTAACTCAGCTTCCAAAAATACGCTAGATTTAACACTATTAAATATACGTATATTGGTTAAGGAAGAATAATTTATATTTTGAAAAATTTCAGTTTTACATACAAATGAAATCCAACATGTATACTAGGTGAAATTAAATCAACCGACCAAATTCATACTGGGGACTCGGTTAGTCATCAGGAACAAGGTTTAATGACTCTCCAGGTGAAACAGCAGTAGGAATTGTACTTAAACTAGTCCAAACAGTAAGGGAGCAAAAAAAAATATTTTTCGAAATTAGACAAAAGGATTACTGAACCTAGTTCTTGACCACTAACCGAGTCTCCAGTATGATTTTGGTCGGTTGATTTAATGTCACCCTATACATATAAGGTGACTTCCGTTTATACAGCCAAATTCACACTAGAGACTCGGTAAGTAGCCAGGACTAAGGTTCAATGACCCCATTTGCGAAATACGAACAATACTTTTTGTGCCTATATTATACTAGATAAAGAAGTAAAGAACAACCTCGAGTCAATTATTATGAACGTCTAAACTTTATTTTGCGTATTTCACAGAAAGGGTCATTGAACATTGGTCCAGACCACTTTCTGAGTCTCCAGTACGAATTTGGCTATATTAACGAAAGACACCATATATAAAAATGAAAAAGTAGATGATATTATCCAAGCCATAAATTACTTCCATAAAAAGAGCTATGTTTCCACGAGGAGTCATTGAACAATTATGGCGTAAAGTGGTCGAAAGAGTGCTACATCTAGCGCTGAAGGCACACTATTAGCACTGGAGCACACGTTTCTCTCCTGTATCATTAAGCTCCAGCCTGTCCCGTTGTGCCTGGAGTCGGCACGTGCCATTATGACAGGTGTTTTACTACGCTCGGTCCCGCTTGCATAAAGTCACATCGCCCATCGATTCTTTTCACAATAGTTCGTCTCGAACTAATGTGCTCTTTGTTATACCCACACAGTCTGACCACTCCAGTAAATTCGTGTTTCGAACAGAAATCACCTTTGTTCGACCTGACGTGCTAGCAAGCTTGACCATTGTCTGGATCATTATACTTTATGCCCTTTGAATTGATAGCGTGAAATGGAGGCGTACATAAATAAATCGTCGACCAATTTTGTTGAAACACGAATATTTAAAACGAATGCTTTTATTTGATGAAATAGTAAAAATAAGGTTTTATTTCTATTGAATTGAAAGCGGCGATAGCTCGGTCGGTAGAACTCTTATATTGGATCCGGGTTCCAATACCGGCATTATTTAGTGAACGATGAAGAAACACACGGATAAAACCTGCATGTCCTAAAAAGCTAGTAGTTGAACTCGAATTATATGTTGAAAGATCCACATTGGGACAAAATATGGTCGGTATAGCATGGGTGTTAAATTGTGATACTAGATGACACCTTTAACACCCTCCTTACATATCGTGACTAGCAGTGCCCCCTTCTTGATACATAGCTTCTAGCAGACATAGAAGCTTAAAATTTGGCATACAATTAGTGTTTAGTGTGTATCTCACAAGTCGTACATATTATATTGAATTAGATTATTTAGTGCGATTGCCAAGTCAATCTATTTGTTTAAAACCGACTTGGATTACATGGATCTCACAACTTTTTACGGTAGAAGAACTAAGTTGCGAGACTTGGTTTTTTTACAAGTTTTGTCTTGGATGGCATTTTTTTTTCACTTTGACAAACATTAGACAGGTTTTGTATTAGGGTTACCATATCTCAGGATTTGTCCCCAGATTTTAAGATTTTAGACTCCTGAGAGGATTGCGGCCGGGTTTTGGAAATCTTAGGATTTTCCGATTTTGCAATAAAATCGGTAGATTTTCAAGTTTTTTTTTTGAAATTTACTATCAACGTAAATAAAAACATTATCTTGGGATAATATGACAAATCAACGTAATTAACATCAACATATTTAAAAACATAATTCCATTTACCATCTTTGGATTTTAATAATACTTTCAACATGTAAAATAATTTGTAAATTGATTGATTTATTTTCTACAGAATTATGAATTACGTTTATGACAAAATTTTTGAACTTTTCTATGGAAATCAGGGCTCTTTTCAGGACTTTTCAAATTTTCAATCTGCTATTCCAATATCAATTAGTAACGTGTTTAATCGTATTTGTCGTAACGAACATAATCTATCATTGTTTGTTTCATCAATCTTTAAAAACTTTTCTGCAGAATATTTTTTTCAGTGTCCTCATTTGAGCTTTATGATCGCCTTTGTGATAATGATGAAACTCTTCTTTTAAGCGGCGTGGACCTAGATAGGATACCTATTCTAAATCGTCACTTTGATATTTTAGCCCTCATAAAAACCCGCTTGGGGAAGAATCTGACACTATTATGTTATGGATTTTCAATTTAAGACGCTCCAGTGCGGCCTAATCGCCTCTTATCTTTCACAGAGGAAGTCTGAAAAACGTCAATTATGCCGACGAAACTCGTCTGTAAACGAGATTTCATTGTCCGCTCACCTCACTCCACTCCGCTTCGCCGCGCATTGCCTAAGGCGCCGGCTCTCAGAAAATTTAACGCCACCGACGCTCGATTTTCCTCTGATATAACCTCTAGGATTTGGTTTTTGGCAACAATCCCCTTATGAACTCGTTTAAGAAACACACAAACAAAATACCCGTATATTAGGACTATTGCGAACCTTTTTAAAGCCAGCTGAGTAAAGATAGTGGCTGAAATTGGCTGTAACCATACTAAATAACAGGTTCGCTCACATAAAAGTTAGGAACGTAGGGCTACGTTGAGGGTTTATTGCTTCTGTGATATGGAGTATTCCGCTAGAGATTTCACTTTATCCGCTACTCTTTTTCTGTTTATTTTCGTAATGAGATCTCTGTAGAGTCTTGTTGGATCGGTGGGCCCTAAAATAATCTTATAATAACCCCTGGGTTTTCACGTACCTAACACATTGTTTAATTCAAATTCTGTGTCACGTACATAAGTCTTACATTGCTTTTCAAAAACATCATTATTTTATTTCTATTATTATTCTTTTAATCAATGTCTCTATCGACAGTCTTCGGCTTGGCGGTTATTTTATCAAAACCCCTTACAGATCTTATATGTATAAAAAAAACAGATTGAAATGTGTGTGTCATGACATGAGTGTTAAAACGGAACATACATACATACATACAGACGGACAAAACGTTTTTTAACTAATAACGCATTGCATTTAAAAATTTGCAAATATATTCATTGATGTACAGACAAGACTCTTTTACTACTTATTATTAGTATAGATTGTATAAAAATATATTATGCCAGTAACATCAAAATTTAATATAAAATTGACACAAAAATTTAATAAAATGTGATCGAAACTGCTAGAGAATTCAGGTAACCTACATTACATACATAACATCAGTGCATCAAGTAAGTTTGTGAGTGGCGAAATGTATATTTTACGATGACCTGCTCGCATTTCGTGGAGTAATAACACGGGTTAGGATTAATTTAGTTAGGTTCGTAACCCCGTATTACGTATTCGAATGAACGTTTTACGCCACTCACGACGTTCCAAGGGCTGAACAAGGATTAGTGGCCTACCTATCGGTTTTCAGTTTTATATGTTTTACGATGACCTGCTCGCATTTCGTGGAGTAATAACACGGGTTAGGATTAATTTAGTTAGGTTCGTAACCCCGTATTACGTATTCGAATGAACGTTTTACGCCCCTCACGACGTTCCAAGGGCTGAACAAGGATTAGTGGCCTACCTATCGGTTTTCAGTTTTATATGTTTTTGCTGGGGCTTAATACAAGATGTTAATCTTAATGTTCATTTATATTATTTGTTCGTAAAAGTCCCAGTAACACAAAAACATAATCGTTTTATAAACACCTAATATTATTAATTTTACTATTTTATGTAACATTACTTATTTTTCAACACACTTGCTTATAAAGTGACCCTTATTGCATCGTTCTTAGGGTCATAATGCAGCATATTAAACACAAGTGATTTTTACTTTACATTATCACACTAGTGCTTTTCACATTACAGTTTTTTTTAAATCTTAGCAAAGAGTTTTTATGTCTTGAGAAATAGTAAAGTTTTTGCGAATATATAAACTGCCTCAATTAAGATATAATAAATAATAATTTAAATATATTAAATTATTTATTTTTATCAACAAATTAACTCAAATTTTTGTTGTAAATACAAAAATATTCAGTTTGTTAATATTTGATATTTGGCTGTTTGGCGGATGCGTCAGTACCTCTATTTCCATCTGCGCAAAAAACAAAATCTCCGCCCCCAAAGGCCACCATTTTTCAAAGAAAATTGTCAGTTCATAGCTGTGGTTTCGATTATGTGGAAAAAAAAACAAGTGAATTTTTTTTATTTTTCCTCGCAAGTGTATAGAAAAATGTCGTATGAAACGTGTGAGCATTAGAAATTACCCTCTCGCCTCCATTACATGGTTACTATGCAAGACTTACTTCTTAATAGAAACTTATTATTGTTCTGAGTAGCAACCCTATACGCTGATGTCATTTTTTTTTGCAAAATGAGCAAGATCTATTCACGGCTAAGATAAGGTATTTTTCAAAAAGCTTCGAACGTAGTTTTTATTTTCTTCTAAATCGATGACGAGGGTCTATTAAGCAAATTTTTCTATCTCTTCTAGTTAAGATTTTCGGCGTACGCCCCATCTCACCGGGTTAACTAGTTTTTCCGGAAGTGACGCATATACAAGTTCTGAACATGCCCCCTATACAAGATGCGAATAAACAAGTATCCACTTCAAAATCATGGTGTTTCGAGCCGCATCCCAGAATCGCAATACCGTAGTTAGTAGTTAGTTGTACGTGTATTTGTGGTCACTGACTATTGACACTATGTAAGTAAAGTATGTTTGCCATCTTTCGGAAACTCCATTTAATCCATTCATTGAATATAATTTGTAGTGATTTTCAAAGTGACAGTTGAATAGTAAATGTGCCAGACCTCCAAATTTAACAAAGTCATTTTAATTTGCGGAGACAGAATGAAACTTATATATATTATACCACGTGTAGCTTGGGTCAAGTGGAGCAAAAAAGTTGGAAGGGTCCATCGTAGAGCGGTAGCTGTCAAATAGACGGCCATTCAATAATAATAATAATAATCTCAAGATCTGGTACACTAATGCATAAGTTCGTTTTTCCAAAATGTAGGTAATTTGCTGGCTACATTTTTGTTTCTTTAATCTAAGCCCCAAAAAAGCAGTATTCATCAGTCAAAACTAAACAATACAGAGTACCTATTGGGTTTTTTAAAATTTACGTTTTGCAGTTATTGGACTAATGGTTGGACATATCGAGAAAGTGCTTCGAATAAAAGTTGTATAAAAATATCTCATCTTTATAACAAACAAAAAAAAACGAAGATCGGATCAATATACGAGTAACCTGAGTTACCCAGATTCAAAGCAGGCAGAGTGGTGTTGAGCGCTTCGTGTTGCCTAGTTGGAGACGAGACTTAGCGTAAAAGCCTGCGCTTTATTCATTCCCAAATGATTTATCACTTGTCTCCCGATATGCAAGACCAAGCGCTCATCACCACCCTGTCATTCTTGAATCTGGGTATCTCAAGTTATATTGAACCGATCTTAGATTTTATGTTTTTTGTTTTAAAATTGAGATATTTTTCCACAACTTTTATTCTAAGCACTTTTAGATAAACCTAACCGTTAGTCCAATTAACCGCAAAACATGAATTTCACAAAACCTAAATCTTTGTTTCCCTTCCTTTAAAAAAATATAGGTATAATATACCTAATCTCGAGATAATCGAATCCGCCATATTGAAGGGCCGCCATATTTGACAGACCTCCTCATGATGGGCCACTCCGACTCTCTTGCTCCACATGACCCTAACAACACGTGGTGTAGGTTTTATTCAGTCCCCCAAATTATAATGACTGATGGGGCTGGCACGATAATACGGAAGGAGACTTAAAATTTCCGTCAAACCAAACAACTCCGAAGTGTCATAAAATACAAATAAACTACCATCGAATAACTAACTGAAGACCGAAAATAGGGTATTATTACAAAATAAACCCATAGTTACGTAAAATCATCGCGTGCTAGGGTCAATTTGTCGGATCGTTTAGGGCCCTGATGGCGCTAAAGTTGAATACGGGCCCTTCTATTATAAGGGTAATTAAAACATTACAGACGGGATTCATTAAATCATCAGAAGCAACGTAGTAAATAAAATTATTGACTATTATATGGCATATAACATTAAGGCGACGCATTGGAAATTTTGGCGACATGGATCTCCATTTTTCTCAGCAATAAAAAAACACATGTAATTACCAGTTTATATACTAGATTAAGCATCTAGTTGATTAATTAATTTTCATAGCAGAGAAAAAAATAATTAGAAAACCTCTTTTAAAACAGAGATTTATATTCTACTGACTAACGGGAGCGAATGAAGCCTCTAAGTTTTTTATTTAAATTAGTCTACAAATACACTCTAATATGGCCGATTGGATTTATTAAATTACTTATAGTTGTCATTTTAAATGAAAAATACTGTTTTGCCGCATACGACCTTACGGCATAAGCTAGTTCGTGAGCGCATATTTTATTTGTATGGAGTAAGTCCCCCTCACTCCACTCCCCTAAGGCGCCGATCTGAAATTAAAAGTTTATCAATTACTGTGTATGTTCCGTTTTAACTCAAGAACTACTCAGCTGATTTGAATGCGACCCTGGTCAATATGTAGGCTATAAAAGGGGTTCATACAATAACGCCCAAGCCGAAAAAGGGGCAGAGACTGAATAAACTCGAGCGGAGCCGCGGCCAAAGGCTGGCTGGTGATTGAATAAATACGGGCGAAGAGCATGGGTTATAGAGCATAGCAATATGTAATATACATATAATATTATAGTAATATATTATTAATACATACTTACAATTCTCAGATCTAGGAGAAACACACTTGAATAAAATTGTTTTGTGACTAGGACATGTGCATTTTACTCAGAATGCATTTTTCATGTTATGTCCTTTAAAGAAAATCATAGTCGAGGCTCTTTGTTGCAAATATTCTTATTTTCAAGTCTTACCGATTATTTTTAGGGCTCCGTACCTCAATAGAAAAAAATGGAGCCCTTATAGGATCACTTTGTTGTCCGCCTGTCCGTCCGTATGTCTGTCAAGATCATTTATCTCGGGAACGCGTAGAGGTATCGAGTTGAAATTAAAACCATATACTCAAGTCTACAGCCCCTTGAAGCTATGAAAATATCAAACTTCTAAGTTAACGTGAAAAAAAGATACTTACGGCCGTTTATGCGGCAAAAAACTTACATTTCGACACTCTCAAGGGAATCAAAATTCATAGGGTATTTCCCGTTGACCTAGAACTATGAAATTTGGCAAGTAATACCGTCTTATAGATATACTACAAGTATAGGAAAAAATCTGAAAACTATACATTTGTAATTAAATCATAAAAAATATAGTCTTTAACGGAGCCCTCGGTGGGCGAGTCCGACTCGCACTTGTCCGGTTTTTTTGATTGTAAAACATTTCGTAAGTATCCTCTAAAACGACATACCTGTTTTGAAAGCTTATGTTTGCAGTTGTGGAGTGCTTACATGGAAGATTTTTCTGCATGATCATTAATAGCCTCAGCAAAAACTTATAAAACTGAAAACCGATAGGTAGTGTACCTATCAGTTTTCAGTTCTCTTTCAGCCCTTGGTATAATGAACTCCGTTGAGAGGCCTTTTTATTTCGGAAAGTATAACTAATTTTGCACTTAAATACCATTTCGGTAAGTAGTTTTTGAGATAAATTAAGTAACATAAATTAAAGGTAAATGTATTTTTGGAACTCCTTTACCAAACATTAATAAGGGTACCTGTAAAAATATGATTAATGGAAACCATTACAGTATAGCTTCAGTGTGTATCCGTCTTCCCAATGGCTTGATTTCAGAAACTGTTGGGCTGATTTAACTGAAATTTTACGTACCTGTGAAGAATTAGATAATCCTTCCAGTTAAAATACTGTATATTTGTTATAGGTGGTAGAGCTGATGCCGGGCTCGACTGTGGAGGTACCACCATCTTACTCGCAAATCCTCCCGAAGTTATTCGGGGGAGAGTAAGAGAACAGCTCTTAGGCAAAACCAGGCGGCCCACCATTGCCTGGGACCGAAGGATGGCGGTTTATCCATCCCCAATTGCCGGGCCCTATTAAAACAGACTGGTGACGGGCAGCGGCGTCACTGGTGCAAGGGTTTCGGCACCGCGCTCACCAACCCGCCTGCCCAGCGTGTGTGAGTATGGGCATTTCTTCCAGGGGGATCGCCAAGAGGGGCGAAATCCTGGAAAGGCCTATGTCCAGCAGTGGACGAAACAGGCTGATGGATGGATGGATATTTGTTGAGCTTTTTGAATGAAAGAATATACGTAGGAACACGATGGAGGATTTTTGCAAAGAAAAAAGCGCTTTTGTGGTTTCCCAATATCTAGTTATTCTTACCACTTGTGCAACCAGCTAGATTTGTAGGTTAAACATTAATTGACCAGAGCGCGGCGGTATGCGTCCTTAATTCTGACAAGGAAATTCTGCCCTGGTATTTAAAATATTTACATAATAGGCTTAAATTCGGTCAAACGAATAAACCATATAACGATTTTCAAGTTACAGAGAACTTCTTTTGTGACTTCGGCGGTCCATAACTTTAATACAATACCATCAACTAAGTAAGTATATCGGGTGAACAGACAGCTATCGTTTACTGAAACCACATATTCTACTGATCATACTGAACCACTTTTCCAAAGAAACTTACCCGCGCAAACTATTACTTTGGGAAATATTTGAGTTTTAAATTTTATACATGAACCTTAATGCACCGAAACATGGGTGCGACATCCGTGCGACAGGTTTACGCGCAGCGTTCTAAAATAGACCTTCCTCCTGCGAGAAAAAGTCTTTAAGTTAAAGTTGAATATCTTGTTCTCTCATGATATGCGCGGGTATGTTATTGGGAAAAGTTGGTAAGTATGACATCCATTTAAAGATAGTTATCTATTTACTTACGGTGTATACATTTTGGACCAATCAGCCGAGCAATAGTTGATTTTATCCACTGATACTGATACGTAGACATACGTTTTACCGTAGAGCTTCTAATAATGTTTTCTAATTTCCTTTCCAGGTAAGCAAACAGCGACCACGAGAAAGCCTGAACTTTGACGCGGGATTGGTAACGGTTTGAATATATAAGAGCTTCAGAGAAACCGACGCCACTGTGTGTCGCTTAGAATTTTCATAAAGGTTACATAATGTATGATAAACACTCCTAAAATAAACAAGCTTTGTGTTTCAATATACGTGGAAACATCGCGTGCGTATGTTAAATAATTCCCCGCAAAGTATCATTATGTTTTGATACGGTCAGAAATCGTAAATAATTTATTGTTCGATGTACCTTGGGTATCGTTTCGTGATTTTAATGGGTCAATGAGAACATTGAAAAGGGGTGGACTGCTTATCGAAATATCGAAAAATAATTGTGTAGCTGGAATTCTCAAATCAACAAGAAAATATATATACTAATAATAAAGTAGTAAAAAAGTCATGTATCTTTCAAAATTTTAAATGAAATGGTTTATTAGTATTTGCACTGAAGCCAAAACTAGCATAATTTATAGAATTTTTGTCTGTATTTAGGTTCCGTTTCAAGTCGAGAACCACTGAACGGATTTGGACGCGATTGTTTAGGGTTCCGTATCTCAAAAGGAAAATACTGAGCCCTTATAGGATCACTTTGTTTTCCGTCTGTCTGTCCGTCCGTCCGTCTGTCAAGACCCTTTATCTCGGGAACGCGTTGAGGTATCGAGTTGAAGTTAAAACCATATACTCAAATCTACCGTCCCTTGAAGCTGTGAAAAAATCAAACTTCTAAGTTAACGTAAAAAAAAGATACGGCCGTTTATGCCACAAAAAACGTACATTTTGACACTCTCAAGGAAATAAAAATTTATAGAGTATTTTCCGTTGATCTAGAACTATGTTTGGCAAGTAATACCGTCTTATAGATATACTACAAGTATAGGGAAAAATCTGAAAACTATACATTTGTAATCAAATCATAAAAAGTGTAGTCTTTAACGGAACCCTCGGTGGGCGAGTTTGAATCGCACTTGTCCGGTATTTTTTCTTTTATCATTGTGGTAAACTGGTGACCCTGGGGCGACCCTGGTCAACATATAAGCTATAAGGCTTGTTGATTAAATAACACCCAAGCCAAAAAACTTGGATTGAAATGATGATGATGATGATGAGATTGAATAAATGCGGGTAGAGCAAAGACAAATTCTCAAGGTTCTCCGGGACAACTTTATAACTGCGCAGTCCCGGCTATTTAAAAGAGAATCCTTATTAATGTCCTTTTAAAAGGACGACGGAATAAAGGATTCAGTTACCGCAAATTATGTCGGAACTCTTCAGACATTCAGAAGATTTGATCCAAGATTTATGAGCCTCGTAATTGTAGGTTCCGAATGAAATATATCAGGTACCGTCTACTCGCCTCCGCTAGATGGAGTTAGAGCCAAGTCGCCATTATGACTTCCTCAGAACTAAGTTATTAAACTTCCAGGGGCTCATTGTCGAGCTGTGCAGCCTTAAGTTAAATATAAGAGTGTTTTCTAGGAGTAAGACTAGGGTTGGGTTTTTTGTTTATAGGATATTCAAGTAGAGTCATTCTAAGAAAGTAAGGGTGTGTGTTTGAGTGTGAGGGACCTTTAGAAATGTGCTAGTTGGACTATTGTATTTGAAATCAGTTAGTTTATACTCGCATTTTAAAAACTCAATTATTATCAAAAAAATTGATGAGGATAAGACGGTTCATATAACACGTATAGTTTACATACATATACACGCCTGTTTCCCATCGGTAGGCATAAACTACAGATTTTCATCTGCTACGATCCTGACACACCCCTTTCGCTGTTTCTACATCCGTGGGTGTAGTAGGATGTAGAGTGACGAAAGTTTATGCAGCACAAGTGGTAGGTAAAGCTCGACCAAAGAGGAGACATACTGAAGAAAAGCAAAATCGAAATTATCTGGAATAGAAGAGCTTGTATGACTTATGCTTTATGTACGATAAAAATACAAATTTACTAAAACATTCGTGGTTTAGATTCATAATGCTATTGAAACGGCTACTCACGATTTTTATATAGTCAGATTTCGCCTGACTAGTTTCACTGTATTCGTACAGTTTCTTCGGAGGCAAACATGGTTACGCAGCGGTTCCCCGTTTGAAAAAATACAAATTCTTCTTACCTGCATTTTAAACTATACGTATATTCTAAGATTCCAAAATGTTAACCTGTCTGTTTTGAGACCTGATAATCGTGATCGAGATTTTGTTGTTTTTGTGGTTAAATTTTTCAAGTACTATCTGGAAAATCTTTGGTTACTTTAGGAAAACCTCTTTTTCCCAACTTGTCATATTTAAAGTTGAGTTAGTCGTAGTTGTCCCGGGGCACCAGTTTCATGCACAATAGCCTTCCCTCGCGGTAATATACAATGTACAAAGTTATACTGTGTCCCCTTTATCATTTTGTTCTTGAATGCATTATGGAAATGCACTTTTAATTATGTTTTCAGAGTTTCACATACCTAATGAAATCTCTTAGCCTATTAATGGAAATATACACACAACCATAGACAAACTATACACAACGTAGTAAGATAACATTTAAAAGAGTGTTTAATTTCTGTGAGTATGATTATTAGAAGAGTAACGAAAGAAATATATGGTGCGCTAGTGGACCTAAAAGCTCGACCGGGCCTCACTAGGAGGACGTATGCTGACCAAATTGGCGACAAAGGCAACTGGAATAGAATCAGAGTACCTTTAGAATAGAATGAATAGATTAAAAGATATAGAAGGGGCGAAAAAGGTTCGTCAGGATCGTAGCAAATGGAAATCTGTAGTCTCTGTCTATCCCACCGGGAGAGAGGCTTGAATAAATGTAAATCCATATGTATGATTTACACATATATAAAATGTTGGTCCGTAGAAAGCCTTACACCTTAAATTATTTGAGAAATTATGTCGAAAGTCACCCCCTACCTTGGATTATTCGAGAAATTATGCCTAAGGTCCCCCTATGATTAATTTTTGAGGGCACCGAAACATAAATCGAGTACAGTTGTACTGTTGCATACTTTTTGATTAACATAATTATATGATAAAAAAACATTCCGCAATTTGATTTAATCTCAAGGGTTTCTTACCAAAATAATATTTTATTTACGTGTCACGATAAAATCAAATAGTCAATAGAAAATTTGAAAGCTCTCCTGACACGAGTATGATATTCTGTACTATTTTAAAGGTAGGTTCTGATACTTATATAAACTTAACTGATCTCTAATCTCCTAGCATTAAAGTACATAATATTCAGGCCATCGACTGGTGAATATCGTTGCTCGTAACAATTAACCTAACATGTTATTTTCTTGTTACATTGTAGAATTACAGTCAAGGGACGGCGCCAGCTTTATTACTAGACACATTAAAGTGCACCAGCTAGTACATATAGTACGTTCATTTCTGAGATATTGTTTATTCGCCTCCAAAGAGTCCACGCGGAAAGCATGCGGTGGCCAACCACGCATGCGCTACTCACTCACACCATTACAAGATAGGGGATGGGGGACGTGCCAGCCTATCCTGAAATTCCACCTGTTCTAAACCCTCCCCCCTCTCCTCACACTTCTCGTGCATACGGTGATATTAAAACCCGCCGTATTTTACGGGATCCATCTACCGAACGTCATACGCTTGAATCAGAATTGTGAAATTGAAATGTGCTGCCGCTTGTACCGGATCTCGAAGGTCCGAATTTAATCCGGTTTTTCATTCAATGATCAGGTTTCCACTTATGGTTACTTCGTTTCTGTGTAAATCTTGTTACAGGTGTTATTCACTGAACACGTTACCATACTCGCTTGTAATTTTTCCCACAATTTAAATAGTAGATCCTCGTACAATAAGCTGTTTAAAAATGTAAATTGAAAATTGGTTAACGCAAGTTCGTCTTAGAGGAAATGGTCTTTACCTCGCCGAAGTTGGATATTATTAATGGCCTTGGCTATCGGCCAAATTCATTGAGTCCGCTGCACCGAGGGTCACCACGCCCTATGCTTCAATATGCGGAAATCTTACCCAACTTTCCGATTTTGGCGACTCTCTCCGGAAATGCCGAATTTTCAACAAATGAGCAACTTTAGAACTAGTTCAGTCCGTAAATAAGAATTTTCTTACAAAATGAAAACATTGAATCGCGTAAGATTTTGTACGATTACACTTTTCTTAGTTTTCAGCACGAAGTTTTTCTTAATTTTGCGAGGTAATTTGGCGAATACTTTCTTTAATAGCAATATTTAATAGTAATAGTAATTTATTCTTACAAGTAAACATGACATTAACATTTTTGGCACTATTTCCAACATTTAAGTTTCATTGTACGGCGAGAACTAGCCTTATGGCGACTCTATTCGCCCGAACTCCCATACTAGCGCAGTTCGCTGATCATATCCTTATTTATTGGTAATTGCTTATTATTTTTTCATTTTCAACATATTCCATACAATATCCATGACGTGACACTAAAATATTTATCAAAATCAAATACATACAAAAGTTACAAGCGTATAAAAGTCCTGGATTTTACACTTACTTTGATGAATGTTTGTGTACTGTAATGTCCTAGAAGCGATGCAACAAATCAAATAATTTTAGTTTCACAGCATAGTATATTTTATACTTTTCAAAATTATTTTTGTTTCATTTCGATTTTTGGGATATTTCTCCTGAAATGATAGGAACCACCAAACTATTCTCGAGTTTTTTCAAAACATGAATGTTGTCTCGCGTTAGCTCTCCTCTCACACCGTGTTCGGTTACTTCCGTACGAGCTCGGGAAATGAACGCTCGGGCAACCAATAACAGTCAGTCAGTGCTCTATAATCCGAAGTTGAATGTAGAATGAAATAGCAAGCATAGCGACCCCGTGCGCGACTGAATTCAAGCCGCCGACTAAAGGCTTCTTAACAATAAGTTACAATATCCGATCCCACTGTAGTTTGGTCGGATGGATGTATGGATGTTTGTTACTTCTTCACGCCGTCACTACTGAACCGATTCAGCTGAAACTTTTCACAAATGTAGTTCTAGACCTGGAATAGGACATAGGCTACTCTTAATCCCATAAATCAATTCCCATAGAATGGCAGTAGGGTGTCAAGTTTCTACAAAAAAGTGATGTGTTACTCCTTCACGCCGTACCTACTGAGCCGATTGGGTTAGAACTTTGCACAAACGTAGTTCTAGAACTGTAGTAAGACATAGGCTACTTCAAATCGTAACTACGCGATGCTCGTTACTTCTTTACGCCGTGTTTTTTCAACCAATCGGGCTGATAATTTGTACAAAAGCAGTTCTAGACCTGGAGTAAAGCATAGGTTACTTTTTCCATAAGATGGCAATGGGATATCCAGATTTTATAGCAACTTAAGTTTGTTACTTCTTCATGCTATAGCTACTGAAATCATTGAAACTAAAATTTTGCACAGTATTGCAGTACGTAATATGCTACTTTCCATCCCACAAATAAGTCCATAATCTGGTCTAAGACAACGGGTAAGATTACATATACCGCGATTGTTCGCGTAGAAATTCGTTTATACAAAGAGCACCTATTTCAATCAACAATTCGTCTCTTGATATTGACATATTCTGCCCCAGTACCACTTCTGTGAAAAGGAATTTAGCAAATTGTTTATTCAACCCTGACAATATGTAGTATTTATTTGGGTAGTTGTGAACCTTATAGTATTGATTATTAATTAACCTTAAATTATTATATTCTTGTAATATCTTAGTATTTTCTTAGTGTGCAAACTTCATTTAGTTCTATTTATTTTCCTTTCTTTTCTTGTCTATCCATATGCGGAGACTTGTCAATGGCATAGGTTTATCAATTTATGTATTATATTGTAAGTTATTAAATTGTAAGACTCCCAAATATTAAATAAATAAATGAGAAGGCAATGCGGGGTTAAAGTTTTTGCAGAAGAGTGATATTAATTTTGTTACTCCTTACACCATAGGTAACTACTAAATATGTTTTTCAATCATGTTAGTAAAAAGTGGGTAGGTACCTAATAGTTTCGTTCGGACTCAGCCTTTGGCCTCGACAAAGACCCTTTAGTAGAGGATAAATTCAGAGAACAAAAAACTACTATTAATGAAAAATCTAAATACCGAAGTTTCTACAGCATTCAAAACTTAACGAAGTATTCTAAATATGAAAAGCGTTTGATATTCTTGCGAAAAAGTTTGCCTGCCTTACTTTTATAGGTATTTCCTCTCGTAAGTTGCGGAGGCAAAGTTCACGCAGAACTATAAAGATAAAGTGCTTTACAAGGGTTATAATAGGGAAACTGTTATCTTATAACTTATATATGTGGATGTAGGCAGACTTTGTACAAATGTTAGAACATTTTGGCTGCTTTCCAGGTCGGGTATACAAACAAATGCACCCCTACCGTCTCCATACGTTTCCCCGCTGGGTGTCACCCGATTCGTGAAGTATGACCACCACATAACCATAATTTATTATGTTCGAATTTCTATACAAGGAAAAGTCATGGATTTAATATAAATACTTGTTTTTGTGGGTATTTTTCAAAGGATGGAAACTCTTATTTGCTAGATATTGTCTGCTCGTCCATCTGTCACAAACACAAATCGTACAGAATAAAAAATAAAATGGGATTTAGTTACCTATACGTTAACATTTTGGTGGAGAAAAATAAGTAGTGTGTGGAAATAAAAGTTAACACTCAAAGACACTCATATGAGTCATAGTACACTTTCGCAAAGTAAAACTTCCATCAACATTTATTTACGTTATGATGATTATTTTTTTTGGCTCACTCTCTTAGGCAGCTCTTCTAAAGGAGAACCCGTTCAAAGGGGTTTCCAAATATTAATTTTATTGTTTACTATCGAATGAGAAAAGCCTTATCAAATGGGTTTTGTACTCTCAAGAGGAAACTGCTTCTTAAGCACTCCGCCGAAAGAATCTTCTTATGGAGTTTGGTCTTGACGTATTAGAAATAAGGGTAGTAATTACAAATGACTGAAGCCTTTTGGCCGAAAGTGCAGCGCGATCAAAGTTTCAATACGGTTTGTGCCAAACTGCCCAACCTATTACCCTATTACTAAGCCTCTGCTGGCCGTCCGTCCGTACGACCGTCCATCTGTCCGTATACGGCTACGTATTTGTTAAACTGAAAGAAGGCAATACATACAAATTTTGGTTAGATTGTTGTACATTTTCTAAAGTAAAACAAACAAATATAAATTAGGGTTCCGCACCCAGAGGGTGCCGAATTATTTGTCAGGCGCCTTGATGTTGCTTTGGGATCTATATTATTATTTCTTATATTCTCCCCAAATTTATATATATGTAAATTTACATGTTATGCCGAATTCTACGATTTGCCGACGACATATATAATGGTATTAGATATATAAAGGGTGTAAAGGCAAAGTCAAGAATCCCTTTAGGGTATGAAAGTATACACGATTCTGATGTCATTACGAGGAAAAAAAATATACCTTGAAGTTTCACCAAAAATTCCATCATTTTTCTAAGCTATGGCTACGCAGCTCACCGGCCTCTCCCACACACCTAATTGCACCCCGCAACCCGCACCCCTCATCCGAGTGGCCAGCGACCGCGAGGGTGTCCACGCGATTAGTGTATTTTGAGTAAAGAAAATCGTCTTATTATGAGGCACTGGTACTTTATTTAGAGATTCCAGTATTTAAAATAATATCTTTACCGATCATACTAACACACTTAAAGGATTCTTGCCTTTGCTTTTACACCCGGTATAATACTATTATATACGAGTATTATGACGTTGGCAAATAAAAAAAATAAAATAGTATTTACTATTATATATTATTATATCGTCGTCGTAGAATACTCACATAAACAAGCAAAATTCAAGAAGAGAGATTGAAAAGACAGTTGCAAAATTCAAGTTTTTGTGATAGCTGAGCCAAAAAAGATGCCGCGCATCGATATTTCATATTTGACTTGACAAATAAAAGTAGCAAATGTCAAATGTAAATTTTTCAGCCAGCTGTTGCGAGGGGGTTAAAAGGGAGGTGCAAGGTTCATGTGGGAAACAATAAGCCCTTGAAACAGTAGGCATAAAGTGTAATTATTGTGATTATAGGTAAGCTATTACATTTATTTCACTTAGAATTTAAGACTCTTTAAAATATTAGCGAAGCGTAGAGAGACATATTTTATATAACCTCTGACTGTAATTTACCATTGTTTGATAAATAAATTATTACGAATGATTAATTATTCAGTGAGTAAGAAAACTATTAGGCCTCCCAATTGGGGTAACCTCTTTAAGAGGTTTTGAAATTGATCCGCTCTTGTCCAATCCCTGCTAACATTACAAACAACGTATGTACAAGCTGAAATAGGATTACAGCAAACGGCACATTTATTCCTAAGCTTTACGAAATCTCGAGAAAAAAAGACGTCGCCATGTTTGATAATGCGCGTAGTTTGTAGTCGACCCATTGACCGTGATGGCTGAAAGAGGTCTGGGCATAATTTGTACGACGTGACTACTCCAGAATGGTTTCGTTTTGTTTTTTTGATATTGTGACTTTTCCTGCCATAGAAATGGACTTACATGATATACCTATAGTGCACTTTGACTTTACTTTGGACTTACATTATAAATAACCTATAGTACAAGAGTTGGCATCTGCCTAGTTTAGCCTAAGTCCTAATGTCTTACCACCGATTTCACAATTGAGAATTTCTAGTTAAGTAGTGCTTAACTTTCAAATGCAGCGCTGTGATTGGCCAATTCGTCACTTATGTATCCACTTAGCGAGACTTTCTTAGTTCAGAAACTGGCCTTTAGACTGGTCTAGGCTTATTAAAGTATCCAATGTTATATGACATTATATATAATGTTATGGAAAACGCATCTAAAGTTATAGGTAGAAACCTGTTTATAAACTCAAGATAAGTGTAAGGTTATAGTAAAACAATATAAAACCGAGCGAGGCGGAGCGGAGCGAGGGGTCTCCTTTACTTTAATAGTCAGTCTATCTTAGAAATACATTCCCGTGTCAAGGTTAGGAACACCTCGCTCCGCTCCGTTTTACTCGGATCTTCATTGTTTTAGCACGGTTCAACCTAACCTAGCTCTTTGGTTAGTTTTTGTTTGACCTATTTTCCGGGATATTTCTCATTTAGTTTGGCTGAGCTATTATAGCCCAGCGAGAGTAGGAAAAATAGCTCGGGCTAGTCTAAACTACCTTATTTTTAACTCGTTAGGATAAAATTGTTAACCCTCTAGGCTTTGGTTTACCAAACAATTGTATCTATTCTTAAATCTAGTTTAACGTTTAACATAATAATACTATAAAATGAAGTAAATATGGTGAAAAGATTGTACGTGCGTGCCGTAGGCTTGCATAAAACAGATTTTTTAGCCCAACATATTATGATTGTACATGAATAAAATGCTATTTTAAAATGGACAGGTGAAAAGGGTGTTCCATTCCATTAGAATAGAATATAACCATTTATTTGCGCTGAAAAGGGACGATATTATACAAAGCTTTATAGATTTAGCGGCCGTGGTGGTTTCTCTGATGCTTTACCTGATATTTTATTAACACGCTCTGAATTTACTCAGTAACCATTACTTAATATGTTTCCAAAGAAAACTTTTTCTAACTTTTGCTTTATTTTTTCATGCTGCCTTCCTAACAGTGGCATTGAAATGTAAGTATTACTTGTAATTGATATGTTTTATTCTGTTACTACATATTATTTGCACCTTTGTGCATTGTTTCGAGCTGGTATCGGATATTGGATACTTTCACTCATAAATTATGTTCCTACGTTTCGCATTTTATTTCTGGCAACATCTTATACCTATCAGATTGCTACAGTGCATAAAAGAAAGCAACCTTAGTTGCACGATCTTGGATTAAAAATCCATTAAGTATGCTCCTAGGGCAGGCGGAAAAAAGGCCAAAGACCCAAAGTAAGGGGTAGCGTCGCTCACCCCACCCCGTACTACGAAACGCGGTAAGAATTCTAAGCTACTACAGATTTTTGTAGATGCTAACATAATACTTTGTGCTATTTTGTCATTGACCGTTTTTCCGCCCCAAAATCATACTTCAGTAAAAACTGCGCTTGAAATTTGTCTGTCAAATAAAGTGTAAAAGATGGCATGAATCACTAACGTGCAATAAGCGTCATTTTATTTGTAAATGTAGTTTACTTTCTGAACAATTTCGTAGCATTTTCCAGACAGTTAATTTTTTTTCAGGTCCTCTAAATGTTACGCCGGACGTAGCCGTTACGAGATAAGCTGAAAATTCAGCAGTGTGTAAACGTCCTTCTGTTTCCGTCGTTAAACAACAAAAGGAAACATTTGCATAGAGACTTTGCGTTTCTGACCTCATTTTAATATTGTTACGTCCATTCAAATTAGATGCAATAAAAGCTTAGAGGAAACTGTTGGGGATAAATCTGAGGGCGGAATTTGGTCGAATCATCTTGGGTAATTTTTACTGAATTTAGGAGATGTTTCTCAGAAGGCCGCTTTTATGTTAAATTTTTCTTGAGACGAACTCATGGGCATTTATCATCATTTTTCCCATTTTTACAAAATAAGTTTTACAATCGATATTTACTAGTATCTGAATTTAATGCCTAAATGTCTAAATTTATCAAAAATAAATTATGTTTGATGAGTTATTAGTTCCATTTTTTTATTATCTTAGAGGCTGCATATTTTATCCCTTACAGTAAATCCAAACAACTTAGCGTGGCCTCATAAATGTTAAATTGTACAGACGTTATTTAATACCTAGACTCCTTGAGCGATCGTCTTAAATTATTTCCAAGGTATAATGTTCCCCGTAATCCTAGCTCTACTTAATTGGTTTTGAAACTTTAGAGCAGCGGTGTCCAATCGGTACCTAGTTCACGGGCGCCTGACGACGCCCAGAATTCCAAGTTTACGTGTTGATTAAAAAAATAGAACCATAAAATAGTTTACATACATTTTTATCGAAAATAATATTAGATTCTCATTGTAGTCGCTTAGGGTTGCAAACTTCGACATGTATGGGAGAAAAAAGGATTATTTAATATACTTGAAAAAAATATATGCGATGTAATTTATTTTAATTAACCAAGTCTTTAGTATGAATTTGGGTGTTTTTAATCTAAGGCATCTTTTGTAATGTAATTATAAAAAAGTGTGCCCTTAATTATAACCTTTTAATCACTTAGGCAACCCCTATAATTATATTTAGATCTGTTTTTTTAAATTATGGGACAGTTATCGTCATTTTTAATTTGTTTCACAGATTATGAAGTTTCTTTCATAATAAATTTACTTAAAGCAACCAAATATAATTGGGAAAAAGGCAACAAGTAAAATTTAGGAATAGTCTAGCTAACATAAACGCTGAGTGGCGTTACTTTGATCCCAGATCACAGGCTCCAAATTTCGGCGCGCCTTGCTTGGCATAAATTTGAAAGAAGCCCTTAAAACAAAATTGGTTGAACACCACTGCTTTACAGGCTATCTCGTTTCTAGTAATTACATCTTGTTGACTGGGTTTTACTTGACCTTTCAGATACGGACAACCAGAGAGTCATTATCCATGTGAAGGACGTCAATGATGAACCGCCCTACTTCATCAATCGGCCACTTCCCATGCAAACCGTGGTTCAGCTGAACGCCGCACCCAACACCCCAGTCTTCACCCTGCAAGCTAGAGACCCGGATACGGACCACAATATCCATTACTTCATTGTGAGGGACCGGACAGGAGGAAGGTTCGAGGTGGACGAAAGATCAGGAGTGGTCAGGACGAGAGGAACGGACCCCTTCCAATTGGATATGGAGTATGTGCTGTACGTCAAAGCGGAGGATCAGGTGAGATTTTCATCTTTAAGGCTGTACCTGACCATAGAATATGAAAAAAGGCAGATTTTCGAGGGTTCTTTTGACGAAAGTAGGACTATCTTAATATTGGAAAAAATATATTTGATTTATCTAGGTGACCTACTTATAAACAATGTACATACTAAGATTTATACTTTTGTCAAAGAAAATATGTTTTCCACCCTCTTTTTTTGGTTTTCAAACGTTCGTTTCAAAAACGCGTTTAAGAGATGAACTTATTCATATTCATATTCTTTATTGCACACAGTTATTAATATTTACAAGTAGTCTTAAATTAAATGTGCTATAGGCGAGCTTATCTCTGAAAGAGATTTCTAACAGCAAAACCTAGGTGCTATGGACATGTTGGTAAAAAAGTGCATAGTCCTATGTGCACACATAAAGAAAAATACCCACATAAATGATTTAAAAAAAAAAGGAAAACAAATTTGGAAACAATATCGACTTAAAACTAGCCTTAACATACTCGCTAAATAAATAAGTATAATATTTATTACATAATAATAAAAGTAATATATACAAATCTTTAATACACATACTTAAATAATGTGTATATAAATGGACATATACCTACATAAACGTACTTACATAATACATATTATGTTTTAAATAAGAACATAAACATATTTACATAAAAATATTCATAAATAGTGCTCTTTGAGTTTCTTCTTAAATAAGCTGATCGTTTGACAATCGCGAATCGTGTGCGGTAGCGAGTTCCAGAGTTTGATGGATGTCACCGTAAACGAATTCCCAAAAGCACCCGTGTTGTGACATGGAGTTTTTAAAAGGGATACTGTGTGTGGTCTGTTCTGTTTGTCTTTGGAAAAAAGGGAGTCAAAGCATTCACGCAAATATGGAGGGGTAGAAGGACTCCAAAGGATGTTACAGAGTCTGCACAGAATGTGGAAATTTCGTCGCTGACGAATAGAAAGCCATTTCAGCTTTTCCCTGTAATGAGACACGTGATCAAACTTACGCAATCCGTAGATAAACCGGATGCCCAGGTTTTGGAGACGTTCTAGTTTGTTAAGCAACTCTTCATTGGCATCTAGGAAACACACATCCGCATAATCAATTATTGGCAATAGAAGGGTTTGTGCAAGAGTGACCTTAGTCCTAAAGGGCAGAAATCGCTGGAGACGCTTGAGGGAGTAAAACGTAGCAAAAACTCTTCTACTAACTTCATTGACGTGAGCAGTCCAGGATAAGTTGGAGTCAAAAATAACACCAAGGTTTTTCACAGTTTCAGCGTATACAATAGAAGTATTGTCATAGGAAACTTGCATAATGGTAGATTTGTTCAGGAGGTTAGTCATATGTCTGCTGCCGATTATAATTGCCTGAGATTTTGTAGGGTTCACTAAGAGCCCATAAGATTCGGCCCATCTCTGTACATGACCCATATCCTCATTTATTAGAGAAATTGCAGTATCAATTTCAGATACTACAAAGTGTCGATATAGCTGTAGATCGTCTGCATAAAGATGGTAGTTGCAAGAAAGTACTTCAGAGATAGAATTAATAAAAATTGAAAACAGGAGAGGGGAGAGGACGCCACCCTGAGGAACACCAGCAGATAGTTGGCTCCACTCCGAGGTAACCTCATCCGAGCGTATGCACTGCTGGCGACCCCTAAGATAAGAATCGAACCATTCTGTAACCAGTGGAGATACGTTAAGAGAGCTGAGTATACCTAGCAGGACATCGAAGTTAACACAGTTAAACGCACTGCTGAAATCTAGTAGCGTTAAAACAGTCAATTTCTTGTTGTCGATAGCTAGCCTGATATCATCAGTAACTTTTAAAAGAGCCGTTACTGTACTGTGACCAGGTCGAAAGCCAGATTGAAACTGATTTAGCAGATTGTTTCTTGTCAGATAGGAGGAAAGCTGGTTGTGCACGATGGTTTCTAGAACTTTGGAAAGGATAGGAAGAATGGAGATAGGACGGTAGTCGGAGAATGAGGTAGGGTTAGAGGTTTTGGGAACTTATTTTTTTCTTCATAAAGTAGGTAATAGAAATATAAAGGTTTTCTACTTAAATCCAGTATTTTTTTCCATACAAAATATTTCAGTATTAGCTAAAAATCCTCCGATCTGCTGTTTCGCGCGTAATTATTAGTATTACGCATCCTAGACAAATAGGTCGATTAGCTGACCAATAATCGCCTCTATCAAAAGCTGGTAAAGTATTTGACATTGGCCTTTTTGTGTTGGACAGGTAATAACATTTTTTCCTAAGGTATGCCATACTCTTAATAATAATAGAGAGGAAGAATGAAAGTAGAGTGACGAAAGAAATGTATGCTGCGCAAGTGGAAGGTAAAGCTCGACCGGGCCGCCATAGAAGGATGTTTGCCGACCAAATAGGCGGTATACTGATGAAGGGCAAAGTAAAAAGTACCCGGAATACAAGTGTTTGTTTGACTAGATTGATAGATGTAGAAGAAAAAGAGGTGTGTCAGGATCGTAGCAGATGGAAATCTGTAGCCTCTGCCTACCCCTCTAGGAGAAATCGTATATATATCTATGACATAGATACACTGTCAAAATCACAATAAAAAACCACAGATTTTGACAGTGTCAAACGGGGAACCGCCGAGTAACCATGTTTGCCTCCGAAGAAACTGTACGAATACAGTGAAACTAGTCAGGAAAAATCTGACTAATACATCGTGAGTAGCCGTTTCAATATCAATATGAATCTAAACCACGAATCTTTTAGTAGTAAAATTGGTTAGAATTAATTACTTTTCAGAAACACAATATTCAAGTAGAAATAATGGCTACATAGGTAGATGAAACAAGTTCTGTGTGTACCGAAGTATGTAGTTCTAAGAAATTCGTAGCTTGAAACTACGAGATTTGTAGCTAGAAGCTACGAGAGGGAATTTCGATTGTATTGAGTTTCTTATTATAGGTAGACTTTCCTAAATGCCTTCGTAATTTTATACATATTTATTTATGGAAATAAAGTAAGTAGCGTTTATTAAACCTGGTGACAACTTAACTGAATTAATTATTTCTTTACTTATTTAATTAACTTATATACATAATTCTCTGTGCATTATTAATTTAAATAAACTTGTTCACCGTGAAAGGTTCTCTTTGAAACGTATCTCCTTTTTAAGCGAGTGAAATGAGAAAGACAATAGTACAGGTCCATTTTCTTTCTGTAATAAAATTCAAATCGCGTCTGTCTGGGTCGAATAATGTATCTATTTAATAAACTACCTACACAACGTAGAAAGAGCTGTTTAACAATTCAAATTAAATATTTGAAAGTTTATGAAGCTAACGCTACGGTGCCATTAACGCTGCTTCTTGTAAAAATAAAGCTGATATTTGAAAATATAAATGTTTAAGAAAATGTCGTGTAGAAAAAGTTGAAAATAGTCCAAAATAGTGGGATCAATAATAAAAATAACTTCGCGCGATATAATTGTCTTATTGTCTTAAGCTGCGCTTGCGTAAAGTCGGCATTTTCCGCACTTTTGCTATAAAATATATACGATACTCGTGCGAGAAACGTTTCATCGCTCTCGTATCGTAATGTACTATTCTTGAACGCATCTTAAAGTTTGGCAAGGATCTTACATTAAACCTAATATGATGACGTAATTTCCTGTAAAAACTAAAATGCTCATAAAATCGGTTTAAAAGCACAAAAAAATTTAATATTGAAATTATAGGAACATTTCTAAGTTGATCAATTTATTCCAAAAAGCAGATAAAAATATCACATGGATGTTTGAAAAACAACCGAATTCCCTTTCGCCTCTTCTGCATACAATTATTCTAGTCATACAATCTCCTTTGTCCTTCTCTAGCATTTCTCCAATTTTAATTGTATTCAACTTTTATGTAATGTACTTTAAAAAGAAGAGGTATCTTAGCGAGTAAAAAGTCTTATTGTTACGAAAAACTTTCAGCCTTTTACACTACGACTAAACTTTTAAATGAAGAATACTTCTACAAAAACATCTTTATCACGTAATTTCAGAGCGGGAGAGTAGACGAGCGTAGATTCCAGTCAACCCCTGAAGAACGGCTGAGCATCGTGGGAGGCAAGCGAGCACCGCAGTTCTACCTACCCAGCTACGAGGCTGAAATCGCTGAAAACCAAAAGAAAGATTCAGAGTGAGTTTGGTACTTATTTATATGAATATGAGGGTTATTTTTCAGTGGTATTCTGTTGCATATTAGAGATTCCGATGTCCCGTAATGATCAACTCGTCGCCTTTTGTTTGTCCTGAAACATTGTATGACTGACTGTGTTTTTGCTCCTGGGCCTTATCCCGTAAAGTGGCAGGAGGCACAATCGTGCCGTAAATCTATTGTAGCTTGATAAGCCCGTTTATCCCACTAGGTCAAACAACAATACAGGCTGATGATAGTTTAATCGTTCTTTAAAAAAACTCCAAGCAAAAACTCTCTACAGAAATAAAATCGCAAATTTTTATTGCGACTTCGAATCCTAGCTCATAACGTAACATAACATAAAGTTGTGCGTTTTAAGATTGTTATTCTTATTTTTTAAATACTAGCTTTTGCCCGCGGCTCCGCCCGCGTGTTATTCGGTTTAACGACATGCTATTTTCCGGGTTAAAATGTAGCCTATGTGTTAAGTTAGGGTATAAGCTATATCCATTCTAAATTTTTCGCATTTATAATGCGATGTGATGTGATGGTTTATGTTAAGCCATTATGCGACAATAGTTCTAAAATTGTGTTATTTTATGTATTGCTTTTGTAGGAAAATTGTGTTATTTTATGCATTACATTTTAAGGTTCCGTAGTCCGATAAGGAACCCTTACAGTTTCGCCATGTCCGTCTGTCCGTCTCTCCGCGGCTTAGCTCAGAGACTATAAGTATTAGAAAGCTGTAATTTGGTATGGGTATAATATATATTAATCACGCCGACAAAACGGTAAAAAGAATCTCGATAAAAAAAATTGTTTATAGGTGTCTCACATAGGGGAGCATGGGGTACAATGGGTCGCTTTTTTTCTGAAGTGGTATAGCTCTGAATATTTCATTAAAGTTGCAAACCTTATTGATAAAACTGGAAAAGGTATGATTAATCTTGAAAAAAAAAATATTATTTTGCCATTTAATAGCAAAAATTTCAAGAAAGAACAGTTTCATTCGAATATGGAAATTGATCCACTGTGACCCAGGCATGGGTTACAGTGAATCAGAGTAAGGGTCACCATGGATCGGTATGGGGTACACTGGATAAAATCAAATAAAAGGTATTTTCTTCAGTCGAATGGTTTATTAACATCAAATATTTGGCACAATTACTTAAAATCAACAAAACTGGACACTTAGGATAACTCAATCCAAAACATATTTAATATAAATGATACTTAAAAAAAACAAACAAAAAGTCCTTTGTAGAAAAAAATACAGATCTTATCTAGGTACGATGAAGTCTTAGTGGAATGGTTATAATTATAAGCTTAACGTAAATCTAGTTTTGTAAAATCAATACCAAAATGATACAGTCCTTGGGTTCTCTTTGTGTTCCCAGTAAACACAGGTTGAGGCAAAATCATCTTAACGTCCTGCAACGCGACTGTAGCAATATCTGGGATGCTGGGCATCATGAATTTATTGAAGTTTTTGACCGATCTCCTTAGAAAACTGACCTCTGCCTCAAAGGCCTTTTCTCCTATAACTTTTGCTACATAATAAATTTTCTTTCCCTTCACCTCAAATTCAACCAATATAAAATTCCCCTCTTTTGGCAAACTATCGAGTGGACATAAGTCATTGGGATTTAAAGACACAATCTCATCATCTTCTTAAGTGCTGGTTCTTCTTCTGAATACACGCTCATCGCGTCATCTCCATCAGAACTGTCACTTTGCAAAACTTTTCTTTTTGTAGCCTTTGCCAACGCCTTTGTCTTTCTATGTTTATTTTCTTTCGCTCTTTTTTCAATTTCTACCTTATTAGCTGTATCTGTTATAATCATAGTCTTTCCTTTACGTCTCGTTGCTCTTCCACCTTTTCTGGTTCCAGCTTTTGGTAAACCTCGAAAATCAAACGGGCTGAAGAACTTCTTTGATAATCCAGCTGAGTTCGTGGATGTAGTGGTTGTACTAGTTGATGCTACAACTGGAATAATATCGTGAGGAGCATCAGGTTGTTTAATAATCTTCTGCTTACATGGGGTATTAAGCAGGTTTTCAACGACCGACGCATCCATAGATGAAAAGTTATTTCCCTGTTCCTCTGTCTTATCCTTTGACGAAGAGCAAGTTGGCACAGTATCACATGGATACAAAGGAATATTTCTTGATGATTTCAACGGCTTTTCCGCAATATTTTTTGAAGTTAGCAAAACCAAGTCCTGAGATGTATCCTCAAAAAAAGATTCAGCGCCAGATGGGAGCAAGATTGATGGTGATGGAGATCTCGTTCTGTTTTCGTCGTTGTCTTTACCATTATCGTCTTGTTCTGTTCTATAGTCTAAATTTTGCGCACCTAATTGGTTCTGTTGCCTGTCTGTCACTTCACTTGGTGCGAAGTCCACATCCGTAAATAAATCTCTGTTAAAAGGAAAAATCCCCGTACTTTCAAATGCATTACATATATTACTTGGAGTCATTGCAGACATGTGGGCCTCTTTTACACAGCCAGCTACTTCATAAATCGAAAAGGTTTTTCCTGGGTTTCGCATCATCCAGCTGTCAACGGCCCGGTTATAAGCAGTTTTGAATGGTCCGTAAACACCAACATCTAGAGGTTGCATTTTCCCTGTTGAATGTGGTGGCAGTGTAAGAATGGTTATAACGTTGTTTTTGGCTAAATCCAGTGCCTCAATACAGATGTGTGACTCATGATTATCTAATATGAGGAGAGTGGGATTATTTTTACTGCTATTTGTGTGGGTTATGAAATGCTTTATAGTCTTCACAAACAACTCTCCATTCATCCAGCCAGACTATGTTGCTAGACCTAAAGTTCCAGCTGGAGCATCATTTATCATGTGGTCTTTAAAATGAACTCGAGGGAATATCATCACTGGTGGCAAGGTGTTCCCCAGAGCGCTCACAATGTAGCACGTGGTTACAAGAGTCCCTCTTTCTGCGCTAGTAACTTTGGACACTTGTTTTTGTCCTTTGACTGCCAAAACTTTGGCCGACTTTTGAACGGTCATAGTATTAGTCTCGTCCAAGTTGAACACTCTGGTTCCATTGCCAAATACTTCTTCTCTAGACATAACATTTTTCAAATTGTCATAAAACATATTTACATTGTAGCGGTTAAACGACGTAGCTCGATTTAAGCTGCATCCCTCAGGTGTTCTCAGGGAAAGAACAGGGTGTCTCTTTCTAAAACCATATAACCAATCAGTGCCAGCGAGTTTCGTTTCGTGCCATTTTTGTGGGACTTGGATTTTATTCAACGTTGCCATCTCATATGCAAGTTGTCGAATATCTAATAATGTGAGTCCGTAAAACATTTGGCTACATTTAATTATGTAATCAACTATGTCTTGTTCTTGAGCATTAGTCAATATCTTACGTACAGCATAATTAGGTGTAAGTTTGACGGAATCCGCTGAAGAGCTTTTGGTTTTTTGATGGTATCTTTGGAGAGTGGTGAATGGGATATTCGTTATTCTTGACACAGCTTTTATTTTCTGTCCACCAGATATCATTGATAAAGCGTTACGCATTTGATCTTCTGTATGAAGTCCGATATTAGTCTTTCTCTTCCTATTTCGCGGCATTTTTACCTGTAAATTTTTTTTATAAGACGAAAGCATCGCATTGTGGGGTACAGTGGATCGCGATCCACTGTAACCCAAAATCAAACGATCCACTGTTACCCAACGACAGTAAACAGCATTTTTATTTTTTTTAAATTCAACGATCTTCTTGTGAGATAAACCAATACAATCAAATATATTTGGACATAGTTGTTACCATAAAAACGAATGAGAACCTTAAAATTTCTTATTCACGTTGAAGCAAAACATATTTTAAAAACACGTAAAAATTTACTTTCGTACTTACTTACTGACCGGAACGGCGCAGCGCGTCCTCCCGCTCTGAGACCGTGGCAGCTACTAGTTAGGCAGAGAGGGGTGTGGAAGCGCACTATACTAGCGAAAGCTAGCGCCCGTTTGTGTAATACATACAAAGCTATAGTAAACGATCCACTGTGACCCGAGATCCACTGAACCCCATGCTCCCCTACATGTAAATTGGGGATGATTTTTTTTTCTCGTCTATCCCATAGCGTGGGATATCGTTGGATAGGTCTTTCAAAAACATTATGGGTGTGTAATGACCATTTTTAGATTAAGGGATCCGTTGGCGAAAATTAAACTTTAAAGTGCTAACTTTTGTTAGAGTCAAGTGTCCTGCCCTCTGCTGGCTAAACGGTGGTTTATGGATATGTGAAAAAATTCACAGAAGTAGTATATATAATGAAGTTAAAAGGAAAACTATCACAGCTAAGTAGGCTTAACAAGTTCACGAGTACAGGTCGCGCCAAACTTTTAATCCCCTCTAAACACCACAATGTATGGGCCGTTCTCCTAAATATATGGGACTAGAAGTTTGGCGCGATCTGTATTAGTAGACCAACTTATTTATTTATTTTAAAAAGGTACACCAACAGCACACATATTAAACAATTAAAAGGAACTTACATTTATACAGATATTCTTATACATCGTGCTACTAACAGGTATACACAACATTTGCCAAACAATAATAAACAATAGGAGTAAATTATGATCACACTACAATAATAGAAACACGAAAGAGAAATTAGTTTCGAACAAAATACATACTATAATTACCTAACTAAACACTAGATATACAAAACCTAAACCTAAGGAAGTAAATATATTATAATTTATACTAAATTAAAAACTAGTGATTATTTATCACAAAAGGATATGAGAATATGAGATTTAAACACAGAAAAAGATTGGTGGAATACATCTAAATCAGTCACAGTTTCATTCAGATTATTGTATTCTCTCAAAATTCTTGTCATGGGCGAATTAAGACCAAGGTTTGATTTACGGGCTGGATAAGAGAACAGTTTTGTGATGGCTTTTCTTGGTATATTGAAGGGGACTGACACTGACATCCTATTCAGCAGACAAGGGCAATCGGCTATTCCATTGGCAGTTCTATGCAGAAAAGACATGTCATTTTAAATTGACTCAGCCGTTCGTCAAAAACAGGAGATACGAAAGCAAGGAACTTCGTCATAGTATAAGTAACAAATAGTATTCTATCTCCATACAAGCGGGCCGAAACGAAACACCGCCAAAACATGGTTCAACTCGGTTTACGACAGTCGCGGTCGCACCGCAGTTACGTACGCACGTTGTCTCTGTGACGTCCCCGCGCATTTTTGTAAATTATGGCATGAAATTACAGAGTATGTTGTGCATTGTATGGTTGCTTAAATACAACTTTTATAACAATAATATAGCATTATCAAATACGTAAACAGTCAGTTGACAGCCCTAGGGCGTGTTTAGGCGCCGAGCGGCCTTAGGTATTGATTTCAAGGACACCGCCTAGTTAAAATACTGTTGTTACCTATACTGTGACCTCGTGAACGAGCGTTGAATGCCTTCGAGACGTTGTGAATCAACAGCATAGAACGGACTCCAAACAGAGCTTGCGTACTCAAGATGACTTCGGACCAGTGCATTTTAAAAAAGTATTTTCGTCCAAGAAGAACGAAACCCTCTGCTATTGCGTTTGAAAAACCTTGACATCTTAGCAGACTTTTTTGCAATGCTATTTATGTGTGATTTAAAAGTTAGTTTGTTGTCTAAAATAACACCCACAACTTATGAAATGTACTGGGCAACTACGGAACCCTACACTGCGCGTGGCCCGACACGCACTTGGCTGATTTTTATATGATCTTGTACAACAACTTAAACAAGCTTTGAAGTTGTTATGCACGGTAATTTACAAAGTAGTGCATAAATTATCATAACTTTGCTTGGAAAGCCTAATTGTCATTAAACTCTTGTCCCGTAGTGCCATAAACCACGTTTCTTTTACTTTTTTAATAAAAATGTAAGAAAAACCATAGAAAAACAAAATCATACGTTGTGCATTTGGGAACGAGAACTGTCGTCGCAACCATAGCCATGGAAGTATATTCTACGCCTTAGGCTCGTGCCCCATTTGTTCCAGTGGAAGATACGCCCCTGTCTACCAATACCCCATCCGAATCATTTTAGCAGTTCTAAATTTTTGCGAAAGCATTAAATTTTCGTTTAGGCAAATAGGATTCACATTGTATAATCGATGTTCTGCATTTCAAATTATTATCGATCTATATTATATTGAATGCAGCTCGTACGAATTAATAAGCTTTAATAGTAGTTTATAACTTTTGACCTATATTGCAGCCTTAATTGGAAACGACGCGACGATTCATATAAATGGATCTAAAGTTATGTTCGACTCATTTAAACCACTCTACTCTTTAATTTCTGCTATCAAACCGTCGCAAGTGACAAATTGAGACAAATAGAGTGCTGCAATATTAGTTGATTGTTTTGGTTTGTTTTGGAAGATTTTTTGTTTTATATAGTGATGAATATGTGTGAGTATGTAGGCATTCAACAAGATATGCAGATTTTTTCTTTCTGCAGCGTACAGTTCACAGAAGGAACTTTTTAGGGTTCCATAGTCAACAAGGAACCCTTATAGTTTCGCCAAGTCCGTCCGCCTGTCTGTCGGCGGCTTAGCTTAGAGACTATTGGTACTAGAAAGTTGACACGGGTATAATACATATTAACAACGCCGAAGAAGTCTTAAAAAACGATTTTTATGATACCTCCCCTACACGTAGTGAGGATGAAGTATTCCCCTTGGACAGCAAAACGATTGATTTTGGATATGTGAAAAAATTCACGGCAGTATATAACGTGTGTTTTTTTTAGAGGTATAGAACTTTGAAATGGAATAAAACAAATATATTTTTTTTTATTGATATGAAATTTATTTTATTCGAAAGACAATCTTCTGGCATTATAATTTAAATATGACTTCTGGCATATGTCCGCCACGGCTGGCTCGGACGTAGTCTAATCTGGAGGTCCAATTTTCGATGACTTTTTCCAACATTTGTGGCCGTATATCGGCAATAACTCGCCGAATGTTGTCCTGCAAGTGGTCAATCGTTTCGGGCTTATCGGCGTAGACTTGCGACTTCACATATCCCCACAGAAAATAGTCAAGTGGCGTTAAATCGCACGATCTTGGAGGCCAATTCACGGGTCCGAAACGTGAAACTATGCGGTTACCAAACGTTTCCTTCAATAAATTAATTGTGGCACGAGCTGTGTGACATGTTGCGCCGTCTTGTTGAAACCACAACTCCTGCACATCATGGTTGTTCAATTGATGAACGAAAAAAGTCTACGCCGATAAGCCCGAAACAATTGACTACTCGGCGAGTTATTGCCGATATACGGCCACAAATGTTGGAAAAAAACATCGAAAATTGGACCTCCAGATTAGACTACGTCCGAGCCAGCCGTGGCGGACATATGCCAGAAGTCATATTTAAATTATAATGCCAGAAGATTGTCTTTCGAATATAATAAATTTCATATCAATAAAAAAAATCATCTTTGTTTTATTCCATTTCAAAGTTCTATACCTCTAAAAAAACACCCTTTATAACGAAATTAGAAGGAAAACTATCACAGCTAAGTAGGCTTTACAAGTTAACGAGTAAGAAAAGTAGATATTTAACTTGTTTACTGGCAATCGGAATACCTCTATTCGTGTCCTACCTATGTCATGGCATGACTCTCATGACAGTATGAGTGCGGTTATAAGTCCACATTTAACTACAAATTTCTACAATAAACACCAACGATTCGGTCACGAGCCTCATCAAATGTCAAAAATCGTTGGGAAAAATGAGCTGTCAAACGTGTTGTGCGGCTAACTTCACAATGAACGACCATGATAAGTTCTATGGGGGTCGGTATAACCGACATAACAACGATAGCTGAAAGTGATTATTCTGATTAAAGTCATAACCGCACCCTATATTTACAATAGTAGTTTATGCTATAAGTGTGGTAAGGAGGTAATAGCTAACGTTACGAGTAAGTTATTGCCCTTACCCACGGGTATCATACTACGTTTTTCAATGCACAGTGGGAGTAAATGAAACTTAATTAAAGAAATAAACAAACAATAAATTCTCTATTTAAACTTTAGGCGGGCATTCATTTCTGTCAAGTCTATCTATGGTACACAAGAAAATACTGGCAACTTATTTTCAATAAATAAAAAAGATATATATTAAAACACTAGTGTGGTAAAGCTAACTCTGACAACAGTTTTGATGCTTAAAAAATACTTCTTTAGCGCTTGTATTGAAAAAGATATTTTCTCAAATTTCAGCATAATCTCGGTGAAGGCGAAGTCGTTCGCTGACCGCGAAATCCGGTACACCTTGAAGGCGCAAGGGCAGGGTGCTGGAACTTTCAACATTGGCCCCACGTCCGGTATTGTCAAGCTGGCTAAGGAGTTGGACTTCGAAGACCTGCGACAACCCCACGTCTATTCGTTGGTCGTCACAGCTACTGAGGACTCTGGTGGCTTTTCCACTTCTGTGGAGGTGAGTTTCCGCATAGTTTTTAACGCAGCATTATTATTTGCTCTCAGTAATTGTCTTTAAATAGCTACTACGCTGCGCATTACTACTCGCGTCTGTGAAATGGTTGATTCTCGGCTTCAAATCCCGGCATTTTTTGCCTGATCTGTGTGCTTTGGAGAGCACCTTGAAACCGTTGGTTCCAGCTACTATGGAGCAGTGGCGGCTGGTGCCTCAGAGAACCGGTGGTGCACTGCATGGTTTTATTAAAAAGATCTAATAAAATGCCGCAATTTAAGGAAACAAATTTTATTTATATTCCGTCCAAATCGCTTCTCCGCCGAAAATAACACAGGGAAAGCAAAAAAAAAAGCATTTAGTCTCTCACATCCACATAACCATTTCTTTTTAACATACATTTCACTTTTGAACGTTATCGTGAACGATTTATTTTTTGTTTTGCATTCCTGTTTTATATTATGAATAGACCGGGTTTTCATAAGTCCTGTTGGTTTTAACAAAGTCAATATTGTAATTTACACTCATTATTATCACTCTTCCTAATCTTTAGTTTACTTTTTTACATAATTATAGTACCTAATTAAATAAACAATTACTTCTCCGCAAGCGCGCGCAAAAAGTGACAAACTGACGACAAAAGCATCGTGCGTAGTCAAGGCCTCGGGGTAACGCGAGTGAACTACTCGTTTCGCTTCGTATTCTTTCGGCAATTTCCGGTCGCGTGCGGCGCACGAATCTAACCTAAAACTGCCATACATTTTGTACTACGCATCTTCCGTCTCACGCGCCGGGCTGTTTACACCGTGTTTCATAGAAGTTGTATGAGCTCGCGGCGTGCGATTTCCCGAGCGCACGGGGCCGATTTTGTTCAAGCAAAAATAAGATTTAATTCCTTTGCAGTAGAAATCTATACATTTTTATTTACCCCGTAATGACAAAACATGTATAGGTATATATATGTACTATAATCAGATATTTAGTTTCCGTATAGGGCAGTATGGATGGATGGGTAATGATAGGTATAGGACATTATTGTGTAAGTTTAATTTAAATGGTAGTGCGGCGCACGGGCGCACTTAAGGTGCAGCCGCCACTGCTATGGAGAGATAGTAAGTAGTCAATAAACAAGGGACGGTGTATACTTTGTGTACGTATTTTTGTGCCTGTGAGTCCTGATGGTCGCGGCAAAACATAGAACCCGGCCTAATACTGTACCTTGTCCTCCCAACACATAAAAATAAAGCCAGCCAAGAGCGAGTCGGGCTTACCAATTCTAAAGTGAGCAATCAATAGACCAATTTAAACTTTTTTTTAGATTTAAAATTTATTTTCTCTGCGACTATTACATGTCTTTGTTGAGTTTGAAAAAAAAGTACTTTGTTGTAGCTATAATTTTTGAACGGTTGGCTCGGCGTTGCGTCGCGATTTGTTTTTAAAAGGGTTACCTTTAAAACCCAACCCAGTGTCGGTTTTTAAACGATTAATAGCGCTAGCTGTGTTTACGCCGACTCAAAGGGACTTGTGTCGAAAGGCGGCATCGGCCGCTTCAAAGACACGGCGTATCGTGTTTAAGTGTACACCCGCACACCCGCTCTGTATCTAGCAGATTTAATTCAGATTAAAGTTCGTTTTCTCAAAAAGTTTGCACGATTTGAAACGCCGACACAGCGATGCTGCAGAGGGGGCGTTGGCGACTTCAAAGACAATGTAGGCGTACAGTGTACAGACGCCAGCGTGACAGGCTACATATTGGCATTTTTAATTAAGCTTGAACTGCAGACGAATAGTTCTGACTTTCTGACGGATTTTGATTAGAGTGGGAAATATCAACACTTTCGCACGTGTATCAAACGACGTTTTTAATGAACCTGCGAAAAATTACATGAGACCATAAAATAAAAGAAATTTTGTTGCAAATCAAAACAAAACACAAATACAAGTCGACAGAAGAAAACGCAGTGTCTGGCTGGCGCCAATACAATTACCAAATTGACCAATATCTCTTTCTAAAATATTTTTAATAATAAGTTCTAATAAGTTTGAAAATACTCATCCTTAACAGTTTTTAGTGTATCCGGTTACTTCCAGAAATACCAACAAAACGACAAGGAAAACAAGGTTTACACACTGCTTACTAAATGATGTAGCTGGTTTCCCCTAGATGGCGTTAGTAGCGCTAAATCTGTAAATTTACGCACGCTAAACAGTCACGTAATCTATTATATTTTGAGCAGGTTTATTAAAAATATTGTACTTATTTATTTTCAAATAGTTACTACAGGTCTAGCGCATAACTGAGTCTGTTCCTGAGATATGGGAGCGGTGCGGGAGGGTTGTGTTTACGGAACGTCAAACGACGCATAACTTCAGTCGGGCGTCAGCCTTGCCTCACTTATCAACCCTCCCGTGCCGCTCCCATACCTCAGGAACAGACTCAGTTATGCGTTAGACCCGTAAAATAGCGTACTGCAAATTATATGAGCAAACGAACCGAAGGCAGCGGCAACATGACATACGGACTGACGTCGTCGTCCACTGGCCGCTTGACTTTGAAGATACGGGGAGTGGGAGGGTCCTTGGTTAGGGACATCTTTGTCTAAATATTTTTGATATAAATGTTGCGTGTCTAATGAAGCGTTTTTTCTAACATACAACATCTACGTTGACGGAACCTGCTAGTGTACGAAGAATTTTACAGACTTTTTATCCTGATAGATTTATTTTCCCATTTTCAGCTAACGATTCGAGTCACGGATGTTAACGACAACGCACCTAAGTTTGAACTGCCCGACTACCAAGCACACAATGTTGACGAAGATATTCCACTCGGCACCAGCATCCTCAAGGTCAAAGCCATGGACGCTGACTCTGGGAAGAACGCAGAGATAGAGTATTTAGTCTCAGGTAAGTGTATACTTATTTGTAGTGGACTGGACGAAGATAATTCACTAAGCATTAATAGACCCTCAACTTGAAGTCTATATAATAACTCGTCCATTCCAAACATGAATAAGTGGACTCGTGATTGAGGAAAATGGAGGCATAGTAAAAACAGAATAGTAGAACAACTCCCGCGCCGTGCGAGGCTTAGATGCCTACTGTTGCAGGGATGTCAATTCATTTTGCGGCGATGCGACGAACGGCGCGCGTCAAACCCCAGTCAAACCGCCAGAAACCGCCTGAGATATTGTCGTCGTGTTCGTGTTATGTGGTTCGTGCGTACAGGCACAAAATGGCTCGCACACATATTAGCCGCGCGGAGTACATCTCTGTGAAGAGTACTAGTATGTTTTTACTTTCATGGAGGTCGAGAATTTATTGTAATTTTTCAATATTATACGTAAAAAGCATTACTCGAAATAAGGTCATAATGTGGATTAAGGAAGATTAACGCACTGTAGGCGTTCTGAGAAGAATTTACTACCACGATTGACAAGTGATTATTACTTATGTATTTTGGAATTTGATAAGCCGAAAGGAATTTGTGCTGCACAAGTGGAAGATAAAGCTCGAACGGGCCGCCCTAGAAGGACGTATGCCGACCAAATTAGCGACATACTGAGGCATACTGGGCAAAGTGAAAAGTACCCGGAATAGAAGAGCCTGTATGACTAGGTTGATGGATGTAGAAGCAAAAGAGGTGTGTCAGGATCGTAGCAGATGGAAATCTGTAGTCTCTGCCTACCCCTCTGGGAGACAGGGGTGAGTATATGTATGTATGTATGTATGTATGATAAGCTGAATTGGTGCTGCTATACCTATGCTGACTACAACTGGAGGGTTGAGCCAAATATAAATGTTGGTTATCAAAGTCGGTCAGGTTAAGATTTGGATACCCCGATTCCGCCTTTTATTATACTGTGGTTATTATTTTCTTACTAAGGTTATTTTCTCCCTATTCCAGACGATCACTTCAGCGTGGACTCCAACGGTATCATCACAAACAACAAGCAACTGGATGCGGACAACAATAATGCTTACTACGAGTTTAGTGTCACCGCGAAGGACAAGGGAGAACCGGCCAAAACTGGCACCGCTACCGTCCGAGTTTACACCAAAAACAAGAACGACGAGGAACCGAAGTTTTCTCAACAAGTGTACACGCCAAATGTAGATGAAAACGCTGGGCCAAATACGCTAGTAACTACTGTCGTGGCATCTGACAAGGACGGGGATAATGTAAGATTTGGTTTTGTCGGTGGCGGTACAAGTTCAGGGCAGTTTGTCATAGAGGAAATAACTGGTGTAATTCGACTTCACAATAAAGCTATTTCATTGGACAGAGATAAATATGAACTAAACGTGACTGCGATGGACGATGGCGCTTGCTGTGTAAACGGAGATGCAACTATACACACATCTACTGCTGTAGTCGTGGTGTTTATTACCGATGTTAACGACAATAAGCCGATATTTAAAGACTGTCCAACATATTTCCCTAAAGTAGAAGAAGGCGCTCCAAACGGAAGTCCAGTAATAAAAGTCCATGCTACAGATGAAGACAAAGGCGTGAACGGACAAGTGAAATATTCAATAGTCCAGCAACCAAATCAAAAAGGAACTAAATTTACAGTAGATGAAGAAACGGGTGAAGTATCGACGAATAAAGTATTTGATCGAGAGGGGGATGATGGCAAGTTTGTGTCAGTTACAGTCAAAGCTACTGACCAAGGAGAGCCATCTCTCGAAGGAGTTTGCTCTTTTACTGTAGAAATTACAGATGTAAATGACAACCCACCACTGTTTGACCGACAAGTAAGTGCCGCTTCTTTACCCACTCAGCAAAACCAGGAATACCAAATTGATTTTGACTGGATGTTGACTGTGCTCGCATGATTCACATGTTTGGCTTACTGTAGTGTACAAATTTGTCTTAATGCTTCAAATGTGCCTCATTGTATTTCAGAAATATGTGGAGAATGTAAAACAGGATGCCAGTATTGGCACGAATATATTGAGAGTATCAGCATCTGATGAGGATGCTGATAATAACGGAGCTATAGTTTACACTTTGAGCGCTCCTTACAATCCTGCAGATATTGAGTACTTTGAGATCCAGCCTGAATCTGGCTGGATCGTACTAAAGAAGCCTCTCGACGTAAGTATTCTTATCACTACGATAACCACAATCGACTACATCGTGTGAAGTGATAAGTGTGATGTGATGAATGAATGAGATCAACTTTACTAAGTTTGGTGGATGAGTGCTACCTACAAGCCCTAGGATCCCAATTGGCACTGTTTGAGTTGTTTATGATGTAAATAGTTCTAAATTAACTGCTATTGTACATTGCTGTGACCGCCACAGCCGTGGCGTGTCAATCCTGGCTATGAGGAGTAGTTGTCCATTGAACGGTGCTGCGCGGCACTCGGGCGCATATGGGAGGGCTTGGCGAGGCTCTGCCGGGCTCGGCAAGACTCGGCTAGCCTCGGCTAGTTCCGCCACCGCCGTCGAGGGCTTGTTCTTCTTACAGCACAATTAGTTTCATTTGCCGCCAGTGCCGGCTCCGCACATGATCTAAGTTAACAATATTATTTCCGCAGCACCGATCTTGCATTAACTATTATCTTATCGATAAATACCGACTAGTGTAAAATACTAAATACTGACATAAACTGTTGTAAATAATTCACCGTTGAAACTTATGTTTAGTTCTAAAACATGTACAGTTTACGTACGAGCACTTCTGTATATTCCGCACTGACTAGTTTTGGAGTTTATTTTATTCTGAGTAAATGATCAATTATTTGAGAAGCTTACGCTTTTAAATACCTTTTCTGTATTATATGTACATGTTTTGTTACTAATCTCTGTTTTTGTTTTGCGGCAAGTTGTCCGCTGTAGGAGGCTGTTCGACTCCGCCTCGCAACTTTATCTCATTATGTTAGACGACTACTCATGCCGCTCATCATCAACTCAATAGTTCTATCATGATAATTATTCAATTTTTTACAGGGCGCCAGTATTGTCGATAATATAAATTGTGTATTATATTGTTAGTTAATGTGGAAGGTGGTCAGATTGCCCCCGAGGCAGTTTGGCCATCTTAGCTGCCAGTTGTGACATATTCCTTCTGTGAAAGGGGCAACGTTCTCTATCCAAAATTGTACAGTATAAAATCGTAACGTCCATCGTTTGTACTATATTTCATTTCAATGAGTGTCGTTTCGTTGTAGTCGATAGAGGTCACTAGAAACCCTCTGACAACTTGACCTTTCCGCCATGTCTTGTATGCGAAGCTGCATGCACTTGCCTGCTTTTTGTTTAGTTATTTTACTTTCATTTTCATAGTTTAGTTTAATTATTGTAAAAAGTAATTATAATGTACAGTTTGTATTTTTTTCTTCATGTACAGAAAACTTGTAAGATACCATAATATTGATTTCCAATTTTTTTCTCGCACAAACTTCAATATTGGCTACAATGAAGACTGGAGAATGTCTAGAGGCGAGCACGAAAGGTGCCTCAGGCGATGCGAGGCGACGGCTGAATGGGTGTTATCTTTCAATAAATTTCTCTGCAATGTTCTTCGTTTACTTTGTTTTAGCTTCAGGAATGATCGAGAGACGTCTGTGTGTCTATACTTGGTACAACTTTACAATTATTACATCCCCTATCAGCCAATAGATTTAATGAAAGTGGATGATACTTTGATTTCATTTTTAATTGTTTTGTTTATTAGCGATGAGCATTTATGTGTTGTATATTTGAGTTGTGTTATTATGTTTTTTTTGGCCCCGCTGACCTCTGACCCGTGTATCTGTAGCGGGACAGGTACCGCCTGCGCGTGCGCGCCTCCGACAAAGGCGACCCGCCCTCCTCGGCAGACGTGGACGTTGAGTTAGACGTGGTAGACAGGAACAATAAGCCCCCCATCTGGGACAAGACCACGTATGGCCCCGTTCACATCAAAGAGAATGTCACAGTGGGTACCGTAGTGACCAGTGTGAAAGCAAGGTTGGTATTAGGCGCAGCGGGCCCTCGGGCCTGCCGCTCCTTCACTCCTTAACACTACTAACGACGTGGTTTTGTCTGTTTCCATCGACCTTTTCCCCGCTAGCGAGAGACATACAAGTTGGAGGCTATGGCTCAAGACAAGGGCTTCCCGCCCTTGTCCAGAACCGTGGAGGTCCAGATAGACGTAGTGGACCGCGCGAACAATCCACCCGTGTGGGATCACACCGTGTACGGCCCGATCTACATTCGAGAAAATTTGCCCGTCGGCGCCAAAGTGGTGTCCGTGAAAGCAAGGTGCGTGTGTTTATGTAGCACGGGCGCCGCTCACCCCGTCTCACTGCACGCCGCGGCGCGGGGCGACCGAGGGGGGTCTACCGCACCCTGCTCGTCCCCCCGTGGCGCCCCGCGCTGCACGCCTAAATCTCCTTATTATTTGCTATCACTTGGTGATATGGTTTTGTTCGTTACTGTCTATCAACTGCATCGTCACGAATCACGCGGTCTTGTTCTGATCACAGCGTGCGTTTAGATGGGAGCACTGCTTACATGGAACGGGGATCACGAAATTAATTGCTTGCCATTGCCCAAAAATATCCAATCAACAGTATTCATTTATAGTAATCAAAATAAATGACTTCAACGGTGCTAAGGATGTACCTATGATTTAAGGAATGAAAAATTCAAAGACATTTGTTTTGTTGGATATTTTTGGCCAATATGCAGGTTAAAGATGTTGAATTGGTTTCTACGGATCATCTGTGTTTATGTAATTTTACTGTGCATGTAGGCTGAAGCATCAGTGCATTATAATTTGACAAAAAAATTCAAGGAAGTTATTAATCTGTATCGATTCGCATGTCTTCAAAGTAATTTTTCGAGTGTAATAGTTTTTGTTAGATCGATTAGATTAAATATTCAAACTCGAATATGATAAAAAAAGTAATTTGATTAGTGGTTTTTGTTTCCTAGATTTAGATTTCTTAAAGTTATATTATTTGTGCAACACGTTTTTTTAATCAAATATGTTGTTAATTGTTGTTACATTACTTATCTGTCACTTTTAAAATCACAGTGATCTCCGAAAATATAGTTGTTGCTATCTTTTGTTTAAAAAGTCATTGATTTTAAAATCTTATGTGTAACTTCGAACCGAGTAGGCGATAATTTATATTTGTTTAAATACTGATAATGAATTCGATTGGCTTACTCATTACCATGTGATTTTTTTTAAATTACCTTCCGTTTGAAAATAAGGAGGCCGTACACCCAGTGAATTGCCCGACATGATTTAAAATGAATGCTGAAATTGTTTATTTCATTTTAGTTCAAGGAAATTATGTTTTTATGTAATAGTATGTTACATTCTATCCCACGAAGTCCGTTTGGCTATAGTTGTAGTAGTGACGTCTACAAACAAGCGCGTTTTGTGTGTGTGGCGATAGACGACGTTACGCACACTAGTAGAAAAAGTGGGTGTGCACGTATTACAACAATAATAGCCAAACGGAATAGAATATCTGTAAGTACCTACACATGACATGTGTTAACCCACATAGATTCCTTTACTTTCTTTCTGTCTTAAGTTCTGCGTTTTTTCGGAAACGTTAGCTTTTATTTCTAACTACAATACCTAAATTTTCCTGAACTAAAGCGGATCGAATTATTATTATTACGAGTATCTAAACCTTCTTAGCCCTGTCACGTACGCATAGATTAGAATAATTTGTAGAGTAAAACGTAAGTATAAAGACTTATAATAATAACGTTCTTGTAAGGCTGGCATTGACAAAATATCTATCATCTGTGTACCCTTTGTATACCAATGACGCCGCGGAATGAGAAAATGTAGCGAATAGACGACGAAAAGCGAAAATAGAGCGAGGTGCCACATACACGCGATATATTTTCATAGTAAATTTATACAGAATTGATCGCAGTTTGCTGTCGCGTTTCGCGGCTTCGGTGTGCAAAGGGCGTAATACTCGGTAACATAAAATATATATCCGTATTTAAAAAAATATAATTTACCTTGAGAAGAATTCGTCAACACAATTTTACCAGATACCTATTGTTTCGGATTTATCTTAGGTGCAAGCCACAACGAAACGGTGCAGCGCGCATCGAGCGCGCGGGCGTCATTCAAATTTTTAAATAATTTAAAATAAAGTCGCAATTTGAGGTATGGTACGGACTCCCGTTCCACGCCCGCCATATGTGTTAAAATTGTGACTTTATTTCCATGAGTTTTGTACGAAATTTGAAAAACGCCCGCGCTCTCGAACCATAGAATTTTAAAAACCGATTTGGTCTCAGTAAATGCCAGCCTTACCCCGAGGTAGAGATAAACCTAATAGGATCAAATGTTCACATAAATGGAGTCAGTTGTGCATCATCATTTTTCACTAAGTGTCTCGACTTGCATAATTTACTCGTAGCTCGCATCGCATTAAAATCACCGAATTTGCCTGAATACGGCATATGACCATATCGGCCATGTCTACTCACCCTGTCTATCTGTTCGTCCTAAACCACACACTCTTATAATAACATACACAACTGAATGTTGAAGACGGAACCATTACTAATTCACCGTACTAATTCTTTGATGGGTAACTCATTCATTTTACCTACAGAAATCTACCTACCGTAAAAGCTAGAAGATTTGTTTGCATGATTTTTATTGTCACAAGAACAAGTGTCTTATTTAACAAGATGTATAATAAGTTCCACCAAGTGCCGACAATCACAACCATCAACATATTAGAACAATTATTATTTTCAAAATTATGAATGAGTTACTGCTGGCTATAAGATTTTATTAATATTTTGAATAATTCCCACCATCTCATTTTTCAACTGTTCCACAGCAGAAACTTTTATGTAGATGATAAAAACCCAAGATTACAAAAGTTGTACTTGCCTACATTTCAATTATTGTTTGAAAAATGAGATTCGAAATCAGTTTAAATTGTCCGGGAGCCAAAAAAGTGTTGCTAACTTCAGTGAGTTTTTGACAATATAAGAGACAGAACAAAAACAATTTAATCAGAAATGCCCTCTTGACTCATATAACTATATTTTAGGCACCCTATACTATAACTATAGTTTATAATAAAGAGTCCTACTACGTGAAGAAACTAACTGGAAATTTCATTTCTGGAGGACTCCTCGATTTTATTATATATATTTAGAATCTGATACACTATCCATTAAGGCTGCGCCGAGCGTACGACGATTAGACACCTGGCTCTGTACTCTCGCGGTCGTATTTATCGTGGTAAATGCTGCCCGGCCATACTAAAAATGTAACGCAATAAATCGTATTTAAATTGCCAGGCAATATTTCTAAAATGTAAGACGGATAACAATTTATGGAGTGCAACTAGTTTATACTTTGGTGATTGTTTGAAATTATGTTTGAGATAAAACTCCACAGTTAAGTTGTTAAAACGACTTAAACGCCAATACGCCTTTGTTACATTTTGGGCTTAGTTTAAATAGTTTTGTTTTATGAAATATAAATTATTTTAAATTTTTGCTTCGGATAAAGTGTACGTACATTTTCTGTGATACTAAATATGTTTTTGTTATTTTTATTAATGAAATATTAGTCATTAAATCAACTTAACCATGACTGCTGATTTAGCTTATTTTGGTCGGCACACCCTTAAAATGGCGGTAGACAAAATCAGACATTCAATCAAACACGTTAAGAATCAAAGTTTATGATAGACAGATCTTGCAAATGGGTAAAGGATCCCTTAACTAAAATAATAGGGAATAATAGGGCGGAGGGCAAAAAAAAATAGGGTGCCTGAAATAAAAAGTAGGCCAAGCAAAATTTTATTTACTTTTTTTTCTACGTCCCTGACGTTGTCAAAACTCCCTTGATTTATAAATCTTCAAGCCCCCTCTCTACTACCCTACAAAGTTTCTGAAAAATTTGGTGATATTGCTAAAAGTAGAGTCATTTACAACGATACAAAAACATTACATTCATAGCATTTATTAGATATTGTCACGTGATATCGTTCAGTTGACGAAAGTTAAATAGCACAGAAGGTACTTTCTTATAAAACGTTTTTTTTTTTTCATTGTGTTTATACAGTACATATTTGGTATTTTTTGTGCAATTTAATTTATCGCAGGCTTTGATATTTTCCGTATTGTGTTTCTATTCCACATCAAGTGAAGCATAATGGAATCCTAATCTTGCGTCGTGTTTTCAGCTCGGGCATTGAAAACAATCCTACCGTGTTCTATCGACTCATGCCCGGATCCACCGCACAGACAAACAAATTCCATACGTTTTACCTTCAACAAAGGGCTGATAATGGCTTCACATGGGCTGATATCAAAGTGAATCACCCGTTGGACTATGAGAGCATCAAAGAGTACAATCTAACCATTCGAGTTGAGGTGAGCCGAGTTATCTGTTTGTTTGGAAAATGTATTCAGGTGATTGGTTAAAACCTGCACGTAGTTGCGGACTGATATACAAATGAAATATATTTATAACTAAATCATAAAGACAAAAATCTACCATTCTAATATGTACAAACTTTGAAAAGGTATCCAGGGTATTGGAGAAGAGCTGCACGGAGTTGCGGACTGATATACAAATGAAATATATTTCTAACTAAACCTTAAAGACAAAAATCTACCATTATAATACAAACTTAAAAGGTATCCAGGATATTGGTAAAGAGCTGCACGGAGTTGCGGACTGATATACAAATGAAATATATTTCTAACTAAACCATAAAGACAAAAATCTCCCACTCTAACACGTACAACCTTAGAAAATGTATCCAGGGTATTGGTGAAGAACTGCTAGTCTAGCAAACCGTATCGAGCTCGATAGCGCTTGATACAGTGCTCTGTCTCACTCTGTTGATCTACTTAGAGAGGGACAGACAGTGTATATCGAGCTGTCAAAGCTCGATATGGTCTACTATGCTAGGTACCCTGCACGGAGTTACCGACTGATATACAAATGAAATATATTTCTAACTACCTATACATATACCATACATACAAAAATATTCCATTCTAATACAAACTTCGTGTGTACAGAACAATGGGGCCCAGCAATTGGCATCAGAAGCGACCGTCTTCATCATGCTGGAAGATGTCAACGATGAGATCCCGTTGTTCACGGAGCGGGAGCAGGAGACTGTGCTGGAAGGAGAGCCTATAGGCACCAAGGTCACGCAGGTCAACGCGATAGACAAGGACGGAACGTTCCCGAATAATCAGGTGAGGACTTATATAAATTAGTGCGCTCATTTCCATTTCCGCTGGGCTCTGAACGATTTTCTTGTGGCAACCGCACAGAGGTCGATTTATGTTTGTTTCACGATTCCTATATGTTTAGGCCCAAGACCTATTTTTTTTTATTTTCATCGCCTTTCTGATTTTGTACGGTCACCAATTAGAGGATAAATTAAAATTGCCTGATGTTGTCATAAAAGGCCCTTTTCGTAAAATCCCTTCACCTCGATTCCTATATGTTTATGCCCTGCCCTCCTTTTTTCGCGTTTATCTGAGTGTTGTAAAAAAATTCAGTGACTGATATAGGTTGTACGACCGAGGCGAAATGATGTACTTTGGAGTGCTCTTTCGAGCTATAAAATGAATTCAGGGATCCTATAGATCTGTATAAGGTGACTTTCGTTTATTCAGCCAAATTCATACTGGAGACTCGTTAAGTGGTCAGGACCAAGCATAAATCTCCTCTATGGGACCAAGGTTCAATGACCTTTTCTGTGAAATACGCAAAATAAAATGTAGACTTCGTATATTAATTGAGTCGAGGTTGTTTCTGAACCAGTATAGGAGCACAAAAAAACATTTTCCTTATTTCGCAAACGAAAGTCACCCGTAACTTATAAGTAGATCAGTCGATTTGTAATCATTTCGTTAAAAAAAAAGCCGGTCAAGTGCGAGTCAGCCGGAGGGACATGCGTTTTTTGGGGGTTTTTCAAAGATTTCTCGAAATCAGTGCCAGTAAATATTGTAAAAGTATATATTTTTATAATAAGCTCTTTAATATCTGCAATTTGATACCCATATTGTATTTTTAAGAATTTATTTTTTATTTTTCTCACTTTTGTATTGGAATTATTTTGAACAATTTCAAATTTTTCATTTTTTTGTACCGTGTTATGCAGGCAAGTGAATGCTATTTTTGTGGACAATTTTAAGTCTTTATCTTTAACGGTGCTAAAGTTATGAGGCTGTAACAGCGATATAAAGCGCTGGGCTGTGTCGCTGTCGCTGTGACATACGGACGAACAGACAACGGAGTCTCACCATAAAGGTACCATAAGGGTACAACGGAACCCTAAAAACCGCCTTTAATTATGACACATTAATAATCATGTACTTACCTATTTATTTTGTGTATATTAGCGCGAAAATTTTAATATTATAAATAAGAGTCGTAGATGGCGCCACTGTCTGCTCAGTACAGCGCCATCTAGTGGAAAATCACTTCGGTTTTTTGTAGGGTAATATGCTCTACGTTCTTCGGCCTTGAAACATTTTAATTCTTGTTTCTTATGAAAGATGGTGCTATCTAATTTGATTACATTAATACTGTTTCTCCTTCCTGGGTTTTCGTTTCGAATTTTAGGATCGCGTGCCGTAAAGGAAAATCCTGCAACAACGCTTTTGTTTTTTAACTGTCTATCTCACTCTAATCAACTCCGTTATTTGACTTCTTTGCAATATTTTTATGTAAAAATCTATCAAATAAATCATGCCGGAAGACCGTTTACTTTATAATGTTTTTTGATGTGTAACAATGGTTCTGAAATAAGTTTTGTCATTCTTATGTCTCGAATGAAATAAATCACAATACCTACTGAGAATGAGGCAATGAAGCTATTCGAATGTCTTTTTTGAAATTCCCGATTTTTTTCTGAAGTCACTGTACAATTATACAGCAATTTTTAGGGTTCCGTAGTCCGACAAGGAACCCTTTATAGTTTCGCCATGTCCGTCTGTCCGTACGTCCGTCCGTCCGTCCGCGGCTTATCTCAGAGACTATTTATACTAGAAAGCTGTTATTTGGAATGAGTATACATATTGATCACGCCGACAAAATTGTAAAATAACATCATGAAAATATTATTTTTTAACGGTACCTATACGTAAATTGAGGTTTTTTTTTTCTCATCTATCCCATAGTCTGAGCTATCGTTAAATAGTTCGTTAAAAATATTGTGGGTATGTCAAAACCACTTTTCGATTTAGGGATCCGTTGGCGAAATATTAAGCTCTATAGTATGTCTATAGTGCTAATTTTTGTTAGTGTCAAGCGTCAGCCCCCTGCCAGTTAAACGGTTGCTTATAGATGTGTGAAAAAAATTACAGAAGGGCAATTCCACGGTAACTCATGTTACCTTTTACTCCAGTTTACGATATACTTTTAATAATATGTCAATAATTTGATTAGGTATATTACTTATCCTCCTAATGTATATATTAACTCTAGAATGAACAATAAATGTGTTAGAGCAAATTTTCTTTTTAACTTGACATATTTTCTTGGGTGCTATATTGATGAAACTTTTGGTAACTCACGTTATATTCGGCGACATAGCTTTTGAGACTAGTATGAATTGAAGCAAAACTCTGTTCGGTTTGAAGTAAAACAAATGCCTTAATTAAATACGGTGTTATTAACAAGTTTATTCATTATCACTTTCTTGCCTTCCATGCAGTTTTTATTTTTTTGCATAATAATTTCTGGCCATTCACGATAGATCTTGGAACTCATTTTACTTTCACGACTTTCATAGCAATTTTCTAATTTCAAATCTCCCGCTCTGACAGGTCGAAAAAGAAACGTTTCTTTTTGTGTATGTTGCCATACTTATATTTAAAATACTTTGTTTGCAGACCGAATCGTGACCATGCAGATAATTTCATTTTTAGCTCTTTATGTCGCATTTCAATGGAATTGCCCAGAAGTAGTATATGTAATAAATTTAATAGGAAAACTATCACAAAATAAATATCACAGCTAAGTAGGATTTACAGGTTTACGAATACAGGTCGCGCCAAACTTTTAGTCCCCTCTAAATACGACAATGTATGGGCCGTTCTTCTATTACTAGACCAACTTATAAAATGTACCGGGCAACTACAGAACCCTACACTGCGCGTGGCCCGTCACGCACTTGGCCGGTTTTCTTAAATAATGTTATGCTTTATTTTACAGAAAAATGTTATACTTTATTTTATAGTATACATTTACTTTTTTCAGAGATTTTAATATTTCCTATCATCTAAACTGAACTGAGAGTACTGAAACCTGTTTTTGCCTGATTGTACTCTCCGACCCTTAACCCAAGAAACTAGGGCATTCAGAACCGGTTCCGGTTCCAGATTTTTGGTACCCGGATCTGAGATGCAGTCCAAACCGGGTACCCGGTTCTACCCGGTTCCGACTAATTAAACTGTAAATTATGTATTAACAAACAAATTACAGAGAACATCACATACAGATGTAACAGAGTATCTCGGTGCAAAATTCACATTTTAATATTGTTTTCCTTTCTATTAATTAAAAAGTGTGCAATAGATGCATTTTATATGTAATCGCGAATATCGATAACTAAAAATCATGTTATTACAAAAAAAAATTGTCATCTTATGCATTAAATTTTTATTGCATTACATTAACAAACTTTAAGTTGGAATATAATGCAATCTAAATCTAATCAAATGTTATCATTTTCTTGTGAAAACATCATTATTATTAAGCAATTTTCGCGAATTCACATTGTGTACATTGTGTACATTTTTAACGGCTCGCCGTAATGTTTTTTAATTTCCTGAATTTCTGTATCTCTTGAGAATGGTGTATTAACCGAAACCGGTCGGGATTAACGTGTAAACCTCAAAATTAAAAAGCAGTGAAACAAGTACAAGTGAATTTAATTGTGATGTTTTCCAAGTTTCACCAAGTGCCGACAATCGCAGGTATAAATTAAGTAAACTAGACTACACACAGTAGTATTTTTCACAATGAGGATTAATTTAGGTTATTTGTTTTTTTTCCATAAACTCTTTATATTTTAGGCCAATCGAAAATCGAATAGGTACTAGTTAACTAATTAAGTTTTACAAAAAAAGAATGAACTTTACAAAACACCACCATAAAATTAAGAAGAATTAGAACTTTCAAATAAATCAACATGAAAAATAAAAAATATATCTTTTCACTTGACTAAAGTAACAACATTAATCAAATATTAAAAACGTAACAAAATGTAAAGTTTTGCTAAACAATAAATCAGCCATACAAGCCACCACCGTAAAATTAAGAAGAATTTTAGTTTTTGAATCTTTTCATTTTATTAAAGCAATAACATCAATCAATTAATTAAAAACGTAATAAAAATAACATAAAACAAATATATAATAGTTAAACTAAGATTAAAAATAAAGGAAATAATAGTTCAATGTACCAGTCTTCTTTGATGCATTACATTAATGAAGTTGAGCAAATAATTAATCCAGAAAAAAAAATTGTAAACCTCCGTGTTCATGATATTTCATGTTTAAAAAATTCATTTCTCCTGTGTTATTTATTACATTCGCTTAGTTTTTGCATAGTAAAATAGGTATATTGATAACTATTGCAGTTACGTAAAATTGCAGTTCTTACGGCACACATAGATAAAAAAATCCAAATAAATGTTTATTTCACGAAAGCGAGACATTTCTGTCGTCGTAACTGCCAGAACGGAGAGCGCGCGATTGTAAACTAAAATGCAACGTAGTAAATATTGTTTTCGCCTGATGCAAAATAAGGTGTTTAATCTTGCCTATGCCGTATCCTTAAGGGGGTAACAGAGTATCTCGGTGCAAAATGCACATTTTAATATTGTTTTCCTTTCTATTAATTAAAAAGTGTGCAATAGATGCATTTTATATGTAATCGCGAATATTGATAACTAAAAATCATGTTATTACAAAAAAAAATTGTCATCTTATGCATTAAATTTGGATTGCATTACATTAACGAACTTTAAGTTGGAATATAATGCAATCTAAATCTAACGCATCAAATGTTATCATTTTCTTGTGAAAACATCATTATTATTAAGCAATTCTCGCGAATTCACGTTAGTTAAGACGCATTTATCACATATTTTTTATTCAAAGATATGGAAACCACATAATATACTCCACAAAAATTACAATGGTGACCAATATAGTGAACATAGCCACAATTCACTAGCAAAATTTTACAATTTGCAATTGTATTTATTCTAAACTTCTCGTACGAAGAAATGATGTTTTTGAATGAAATTTCGTCATTGTTGAAATAAAAGTACTGTCTACAAAATTATAATTTATTGAGACCCAACCTGTTTTGGTTATAAACATTCTCAAGGGTTTTAACGTAAAGTTGAATAAATTCCAATATGATTGTTTGTATGTTTGTTTACATTGTTTAATGCATGCAAATTTACATGTAAACAATATTTTTGTATCTGCTATAACGTCACGACGTCAATATCCGAAGGGGTGTCAAGTGTGAACTGTGAGATGCAAGTCACTGTTCACACCTTGTTGTACACCCACTTATCACCGACGATTGAACCCTCTGAGTTAGCAGGCGAGCTCTCTACCACTCGGCCATTAAGGTAGTCTTTTTGTATAGTTGAAATAGGCGTTACTTTCGAAGTCCGTCATAAACTTATGGATATATTAATACAAACATATAACAGGTTTGTATATATTAATAATTTGTAATATTCCGCTTTGTAATAAACACTTATAATGTATTAAGGGTGTATAATACCTCACCTCACTTCGCATGATCCTACTTTATACCAACAAACACTGCAACAATCACTCTGAAATTGATATATGGTAAAGTTGAGGACTGATGCTATATCAATACAGTGGTGAAAACTTAATTCCATTAAATTTTATCGATAGAAAAAAAATACAAAGTTACCTCCAAACCGTACAATAAACCAATAGCATTCAATGAATACTTGAAATTAGGTCTGAAACTTTGCACAATATTACTGATATTAGTATAACGCAACTGCAGACTGTTCCATAAAAATGTAAAAGACCATCAGTGTAGCCGCGATTTCAAAATAACTTATGTTTTTGCGTGCGTGGCATCTGATTAGAGTAGGATAGACAGTTAAAAAGCAGAAGCGTTTGAGCAGGACTGCGAATTTAAACCAGAAAAAACACGCACATGCTGCTTGCTAGTCTGTATTTTGAATAGCATTACAACAGTGTTTAGCGGATTATTGCAAATGAAATACATCCGTTAGTTTAATATTTTTGTTAATTATTAAATTTTACTTAAAAACCCTTGATTATAAGCGAAACCGGTTGGGTGTAGTGAGATAAATTATAATCTTGTGGACAAGTACAAGAGTTCAATCTAAACAAAGATGTATAAAGTTCCACCAAGTGCCGACTGTCACAACCATCAACATTTGAACAATTTCAATTTCAGACTTCAATTCGATGTCGGTAACTTTCGTCAAACAAAGCGTACTTTCAAGCAGATTGCTTCTACGAGTACATTACGGAACCCGAATACTATTTACGACGTTTACTAAAATAACTTTGAGAATCTTTCGTTAATGTTCCTGTTATTTTATGGTAGGTACTATTTAAACGTTCCTAATATTATAATTTACCTACTACAAAAAATAGTAAACACTAATATAACCGATATGAGCTTAGCTCATAAATGAACCACGACATTATTGATAAACTAGCTTTTGCCCGCGGCTCCGCCCGCGTGTTATTCGGCTTAACGACGTGCTTTTTTCTGGGATAAAAAGTAGCCTATGTGTTATGTTAAGGTATAAGCTATATCCATTCTAAATCTCACCCAAATCTGTCCAGCCGTTTTAGCGTGAAAGAGTAACAAACATAAACACACACAAACTTTCGCATTTATAATATTAGTGTGATAACGAATATTTTTCACCTTTAACAACCGAGCACCGACAAAGAGGAAGGAAATAATATTTTGTGACGTAATATTGAAATTAAATAATGATTCTTTGACATCAAATAAACACAAATTACCTTGTTAAAGTTAAAGTATGTTTTCTAATAAAACTTGAAAGCTCCGTTACAGAGGAAAAGTGGCAATGACAGTATTATCAGTTTCAGTTCGGTTTTTGTGCGAAACGACGATTTGAATTGAAACTTGCGCTTTGGAGATAGTATGAAAATACAAGTACGTACACATCTATACGGGTGTAAATAGAGTGCGACCATTAAGGCGCTTAGCCACGCCACCGTTTTAGTACAAAATTTGATAACCCGTTTCTCTGTTGCGTTTCGTTATACACCAAAGTTTAAGACCTCTATCATCTGGTACTGATATTTTAAAAGGAACTGTTTTGCCATAATTTTGAATAATGAATTTGTTTTAAAGATATCTCGCTGGATAGATTTGCATACAAAGTTGTTTTCTTGCCCTAAATTGTACCTATACCAAAATTTTACATTTCAGCCAAATAGTGTCCTCGTAAATGCGTGTATTAAACTATAGAGTTCTTAAACTTTAGTCTATGATGAAAAACAACAGAGAAACGGATTACCAAATTTTGTACTAAAACGGTGGCATGCCTATGCGCCTTAAATGAAACCTCATATTCTACCGACCCTACTGAACCACTTTTCCCAAGAATCATACCCGGGGATACCCTTAGTTTAGTAATTAATTGAGTTCCAAACAAAAATGCGTGAACCCTAACGCACCGACATACGGGCGAGGTTAGAGAGAGCGTTGACCTCAAACAGCTGCAGGTTTCACGGCCGACGCCCTCTCTAAACTAGCCCGTATGTCGGTGCGTTAGGGTTCACGCATTTTTGTTTGGAACTCAATTATTTCCTAAACTAAGTTTGTCCGTGGGTATGACTCTTGGGAAAAGTGGTTCAGTAGGGTCGGTAGAATATGTGGTTTCATTCAATGGTCGCACTCTATTTACACCCGGTATATTAACATCTTTGTATAGTCATGACTAGCTTCTGCCCACAGATTCGCTTACGTGGAAGTTTCTTTCAATCTTTGAGCTATATTGACAGTTTTAGGCTTGGTGGTTATTTTATCAACACCCATCCATCCATCCATCAGCCTGTTTCGTCCACTGCTGGACATAGGCCTTTCCAGGATTTCGCCACTCTTGGCAGTCCTCCTGAAAGAAATGCCCATACTCACACACGCTGGGCAGGCGGGTGGATAAGCACGGTGCTGAAATCCTCGCACCAGTGACGCCGCTGCCCGTCACCAGTCTGTTTTATATATGGCCCGGCAATTGGGGCTGGATATACCGCCATCTGGGCCGCCTGGTTTTGCCTCAGAGCTGTTTTCTTACTCTCCAACACCCATTATAGCTTTTTTGTTGACCAGGGTCACTACAATGATAATAAAGAATACAGCATCTTAAACAGTCTTTCTCGAATTAACACGGAACTAGACAGACAATAATTCTAAAAATTGAAGTTTTGGGCTTAATACAACGCTTAATAACATCATTTCATTTACAATTTCGCAAAAATATTCAATGTAGAGACACTACTTTTTACCACTTTATTATTGGTATAGATAAGAATGACTACTTATAAGGGTATATACGTGGGACGCACTATAAGTTTCCGGAATGAATATGAAAAAATACTATTAAAGGTACAAAATTAATTTATTGTTTTTCAAAATAATCTCCCTTGGCGTCTATGCACTTTTTCATTCGATCAAACCAGTTTTGAAAACTTTTGTGCCACTCCCCTGTGGTGACCTCTGAAACGTGTTTTTCATACTCCTCGACAGCCTCTTCTGGTGATGAAAATCGTTGACCGCGTAATTGGTTCTTAATTTTTGGGAACAGAAAGAAGTCACAAGGTGCCAGGTCGGGACTGTATGCAGGATGACTCATGAGTTCTACATTTATCGTCTTCAAAAAGTCGTTTGTCTGTCTGGCCGTGTGAGAACTAGCATTGTCGTGGTGCAGGATGATACGGCGTTTACGGTTATTTTTACGGAGTTCGTCAATAACTTCCGGCAAACAAATGGTCGTGTACCAGTCACTATTCACGGTACGACGATTCTCTAAAGCAACAGTAGCCACGTGTCCAGTTTTATTAAAAAAAGAAGCAATCATCCGCTTAGATGCACTTTTCACGCGCGCCACTTTGGTTGGTTTCGGCTCATCTTGAAAGACCCATACGCTCGATTGCTGCTTTGTTTTGGGATCGTAGCAATAAATCCATGTTTCGTCACCTGTTACTATGTCCCACACCAAATTTGACGCACCTTCGTTGAATCTGGTAAGCATGGCACTGCACCAAGTGACGCGGTCCGTTTTTTGAGCATCGGTCAAGTTGTGTGGGATCCACCGCGAGCACAGCTTTCTCACACCCAAATGTTTGTGTAGGATTGATTGTATTTGACTCATGCCTATTTCTAAGGATGCGCGAATTTCATGGTAGGTCACATGCCTGTCTGTTTCAATCATACGGCGCACACCATCGATGTTTTTGTTGGTCACAGCGGTGGACGGCCGACCATCGCGAGATTCGTCACTGAGATTGATACGACCACGCTTGAATTCTGCAAACCAGCTATAAACAGTCGTCTTGCATGGTGTTTCATTGCCAAAAGCTGTTTCAAGCCGAGCGATGCTCTGTTGAGCTGTCAAATTACACCTAAAATCGTAGAAAATCATACTACGAAAATTTTCCCGAGTTAAATCCATGTTGATGCAGACACACAATTTTTTAAATGGCGCCACAAGTTAAAAACAAAAGACAGTCAGATGAAACAAACTGCATTCTACAGCCAAAGAGTTCTATTTTCAAATGTTGCAATAAATTTTTAAATATTGTTTATGTAAGTGGCCAGTTCCAGAAACTTTTAGTGTTACCTATGTAATACCTCACTTCGCTTCGCATGATCCTGCGTTCCGTCGTCGTCCATGGTTATACCAACAAATACTGCAACAATCACTCTGACTTTAATATATGATAAAGTTGAGGACTAATGCTATGTCATTGCTGTTGTGAAAACTTGATTCCATTAAATTTTCTCGATAGAAAAAATATACAAAGTTACCTCCAAACCGTACAATAAACCGATAGCATTCAATGAATACTTGAAATTAGATCTGAAACTTTGCATAATATAACTGATATTAGTATAAAGCAGCTGCAGACTGTTCCATAAAAATGAAAAAACTATCCGTGTAGCCGCGATTTCAAAATAACTAATGTTTTTGCGTGCACGGCAACTGATTAGAGTAGGATAGACAGTTAAAAATCAGAAGCGTTAGAGCAGGACTGCGAATTGAGGTATTATGTTATGATTACTTATGATTGATATGAGGCATCGAGTGTTTAATGGTCGGTGTCACTCCAAGCGTAAAATGTGCAGTGCGAGCTGTGCGAGTCCGACAGATTCAGGTAAAAAGAAAAAAAAAGATTTTCCATTTATATATATGAAAAAAAAAACTAAAATAACTAGCAAAATTTCCAATTACACAAATGTAAATATTTATTGAATCCATCTAATAAAATATGTTTGAGTTCTGTACGTGACCTTATTCGTCAAACTATGAGAAAGCTCATTTCTATAATTTATTTCTATCGAGTGAAAGTTTTTCAATAGCGTTTCTGTACTGTACCTATATATAGAATCTAGAAAAAGGTTCCCGAAATTTTATGCTTTATCAAAGTAGTTGTAACAATTGAAATAAACGTTTATTTCAAGCATTTTAAGCTCTATCAAAATAAAATCAAAACATTATATTACAAAGAACATAAAAATTATAAAAAAGAATTTACAATAAAAAAAGTAGTAAAATAGTAGTAAATAGTCGGTCGGTCGCCTTACCATTTCTTCTCTGTATACATTTGTTGCGTTATAATTATAAATGTAATAATGTAAGGTCTGCTCGTAATTTGAGCCGATTTTCTGATTTTGTTGCGGTTTCCATTGTTAACAAGAAATTTCTTAAATATAATTTTGCTTTTAGTAAAGGCACTGGCCATTTTACTAAACAAGACAGGGATAGAACGGGTTGAAAGCTGTTTTGTTTTCCAGCACAGGCAAAAAGATAATCTTTTCTAAAAATCGATTGAGATATCGTAATAATAAAGAAAATAAGAAGGGACAAATAAAACTGTCTTTATATTTTGTTACTTTATCTTTGCTCCTTTGACCTTGACTTCTTTAGTTCTGGATATATTTATTTCGCAGGTCGGCGGCGTGGCCTTCACGACATAAAAGCTTTTTTCATATACATCTGTCTTACCAGCTAGCGATTATGTAAGATACTTTTTGCCTCTGTAAACCTGTGGATTAATACTATCGTACCTCGGGGAGTACTATAAGAGACTATTTAGAAACCCGACCTAAGAAGATAGTGATTTGGCGAGTCGCCAACATTTGACTTGGCTTAACGACTATCATCCACGCAGATATTAATTAGGTGCTTACATTCTACTTACTTAATCTACTTGTTTACATGTAATGGATCTTACTTTGCTTACACGTTAATTATATGTACAAGATATTCACCAGTCAGAAATAGCTCTAAATTTCATAACAAAATTTTGTACAATCCCATAAACGAATTTCAATAGTAATACTCTCTTACTCGACCTTCATCCATATTGCCTTAGATTTGTTTTTACTAAAATCTCAATTTCCCACTGCTCAGCTCTCTATTTTCATCCATCCATCCATCAGCCGTTACTAAAGTACATTGAATATTTTGGCGAGATTTAAAATCACACGGTTATTAGGGTTAGTATTGGTACCGAGGCCAATACTATAATTTTTAGAAATTTTGTCTGTCTGCACGTTCTGTTTTAATTTGAGAACCACTTAACGGATTTGGACACGGTTTTCTTTATTATCATCGTAGTGAACCTGCCCCCTGATTCTGTATCGTAAATTCATTTGCCAAACCGAGTGCCTATCATCGAAAACATACATATCCGCTTATTTATCTAAAGATACGTTTGCGCTTGTAATGACGTCATAATTCGTAAATAGTTCAATACCCACTGAAAGTTATTTTGAAAGTTCATTTTTTATCTGTTTCTGGTGAATAACAACCATAGTTGGCAACCGATTCAAAGATACGTAATAGCCCCGCTGGTTAACATACATACTATAAATACGTAATAGGCTTGTTAACATACAGGCTATAAGGGGTGTTTATTTTATTTTATTTTATTTATTTATGGAAAAACAACAGGAGCAAACTACAGAAAGCAAAAGTATTAAAAATATGTTGACATGTACATGAATCTACTCCCTTTAACATTTTTCACAAAGAGATAGACTTGTTAATTAACTTTTGGTGACATTACAGATTAAAGAATATAAACATAAACCTAACTTAACTAAATTTACAACTACACTACATTACAAACTCTGTCTTCCAAATTAGTAAATACATAAATCAACAAGTCGGAAAATATACATACACACATATACAATATATACCTACTGTACTTATAATATTACATTCATAAACATATTTATATTAATACTATACGTATTCAATGTTTTATATATTTTAATTAATTAGATTATATTACTTGATTTTTTCTGAGTCGTCAAGGATTTGTCTTATTTTTCTTTTAAAAGTAAACCTTTTTAAATTGAATAGGTCAGCTGACAGGAATGTTTTGTTGTATGACTCACAGATTCTTCTAAGAGTTTGTTAAAATAACCACCAAGTCGAAAACTGGTAATAATAGTTTTTATCTTACGCGCAAATAAAATATATATTGATCAAGACACTAACGCAAGCGAAGGCTGGTTGATAATCAAGAATCATTTTAAAAGGAAAAAAATATTATAACAGTGGCGGCAACTCGGGTGGTAGAACGCTAGATTCTGAATTCTGAGACCTAGAGTCGTATGCTGCCAGTTACTACTAAGAATAAAACCACTCAGAATAAATCCTGCTTGCCTTAAAAAGACATAATTTGTTCGATGTACGGACGGACGGCGCTTGACTAGCCCTTATTATAATTAGAACGCAAAAATCGTTGTTGATTGTTGGAGACCTGCAACTTTGGAACCCCCTGAAGAATTCATATCGTATGTTTTATTTTACAAAGTAACCACGCAATATAGAAATGACTTGCTAGGTAAAAGTGGTACATGAATGATTTCATTGCCTATTTCATAGAGAAAAAGTTTTAATTGCTGGTGCTTAATAATAATAATCACTAAGATTGTCTTCAATAATATAATTATTCGCACTATCCATTACAATATTATGGAATAGTGTCTAGAAAAATAATGTCCTATCTGCCCTTGCCTTGATACATTTCTTTCACTAGGGTTGCTACTACTCAAAATCTTTTTTTTATAGTTTTATAATTTTATATATGTACAAAAACACGTTGTGTAATAACCAGAGATATTTCGACAATATTGTTGTCGGCGTCAGTGGAATAAAAATACATTATAATATTATAATACGTGACATAAAATGTTCAATGTTCATTCATAAAATACTCAAAATCGTGACATAACACGATAAAAAGAACAGCAATGTATTTTCTCGAATATTTTATCTAAACTTGTGAAATGGAACGTCAGTCTGTATGTTTGTTCGCTTGTAATACAACTTCCAGGGTATTTATTATTGCGTTGTGAAAAAAGGAAGCTGAGCTGTGAATCCGTCCGTTCGTCCGTCATTCATCATGTTTTCACATAATACTTATAACTATCTATGGCCTCTACCACCACAAATAATAAAAGCTTAAAATTTCATTTTTTTTCATGGCTATTTGTTTTAGCTCTTTCTTGAATACACACAAGTTTCAAATTTTGTCATATTATTATACATACTCCAAAGTAAAAGAACAAATAATAAAAATTATGGTTCCGTACTTAAAATATGCTGAATTATTTGACAGGCGCTATAATTTTAGCGGCTTTTTTTGACGCCTTGATTTTGCTATAAATACTTTTTAAATGTTATTATTAGAGGCATTACGAACTAGAAAAGATCAATTAGAAACAAATTTTTAAATTGTCATTTAGATACCCCACACAAATTACTTAAATATTTTTTCAACACACTTGCTTATAAAGTGGCCCTTATCGCAGCGTTCTTAGGGTCATAAAGCAGCATATTAAACACCAGTGCTTTTTACTTATCTTAGCAAAGAGTTTTGATGTCTTGAGAAATAGTAAAGTTTTTGCGAATAAATAGACTGTCTCAGTTAATAGTACATTACGATACGAGAGCGATGAAACGTTTTCTGACGAGTGTGAGTTTGCGGCACAAGCCGAAGGTGAGTGCTGCAATCACACGAGTCGAGAAAAAGTTTCTCGCACGAGTATCGTATAATATTTTATAGCAACAGTGCGTACAATGCCGACTTTACGCAAGCGCAGCGTGCGTAAAGTGGTCATTTTACGCACTGTGTGCTATAAAATATAATAAATAATCATTTAATTTCAATTAACTCAAATTTTTGTTGTAAATACAAAAATATTCATTTTGTTAATATTTAATGTCAGTGCCTCTATTTCCATCTGCGCAAAAAACAATATCTCCGCCGCCATTTTTCAAAGAAAATTGTCAGTTCAGTCAGCTGTGGTTTAAATTATGTGGAAAAAAAAGACAGTGAAATTTTATTATTTTTCCTCGCAAGTGTGTCGAAAAACGTCGTATGAAAGTTTCTTTTACAAGAAATATCAAAAATGGCTAACGACAATTTTTTTCAAGATTATGAAAACACGTTGTTAGACATGAGTTTAGATAAAGTAGTGTATGAAACTATACTTAACTAGGTATTAAAACACTGGTGTTTTTAACAACCTTTTTATGTACTAGTTTTATAAACTACTATTATCTAACAATCCTCATTATGAAACCAAAACTACTTGCATGATAAAAAAAAATCATGAACGTCTCTTACACCGAAAAAAAAATGATAGTATACATAGGTATCCGAACAACATAATACTATAAAATATTTTTGTCTGCTATTACAAAACATGTGAAACTAACTAGGAGGGCAAAGGAAACTTAGCCTATACAGCAATATCTGAGGTTTAATATCAAATACCAATGAGGTTTTTATATAATATTCTCCAATACGAACAAAACAATATACTAAGGAGGCTTTGAATACTTACCAAAAGGAGGTTACAATTAAACTTTATTTTCGGCCAGGTATTGTTTATTAATGATCGAACTCGGCGTTATAGTTTACGGGGAAATTTATTTATTATTTACTGTGATTTTATGCGTCAAAAGTATTATTTTGCCCTAAAATTACTGACAGCAGTGAAGGTGATGATAATTTGACTCCACCTGACATTCTGAAACTAACCACGGAATTTACGAACACTTTTAGAACCAGCTTTTACAAGAATAATCAAAAATAGCTAACGACAAATTCGCAAAGATCTTGAAAACAGGTCAGTAGGCATGAGTTTAGATAAATTAGTATGTGAAACTATTATATACATAACTAGAAAATAAAACACTCTTATACTATTAAAAAACTCGCCTCGTGTGTACGAGTTTCATAAACTACTATTACAACGTAAGACATCAAAGGTTTTTTGTTTTTTTCCCGGGGTCACCTCAAGTGGCCTAGCCGTTCTAGAATAACCCTGCGGACATACGGAAAGACACCATAGCTTCGCTAAAACTGTTTCCCTTTTTTTCTCGAAGCCCTTAATTCCCAGCCTGGCAACCCTGGCTGTGTTCTCGCCCTCCAATAATAAAGAGGCCTCCAATTAATTCGGCAAGGTCAAAATTAATTCACTTTATCTCACCGTCTCTCATTTCACGTGTCGTTTTTACGTACTAATAAATTGGATACGTGAAGAAGAAAACCAAATAATAGCCCAAATAGCCGGGATAGACGAAGATAGGACAAATAAATTGGATAAAATTAGGAAAGGCTCGGCCGTGGCGCTGATACTAATCAGTTTAGGTTACCCGTGATCCCTTAAGTGGACGTCACCCAATTCTGATGAACACAAGTAAAATACACTACTTACCTAACGATATGTAAAAAAATATGTCTGTTAAGTGTACACAATGTAAGGCTGATAAAAAAAAACGGTTTGGATAAAAAATATCACGCAGTTTTCCCATCGCTTTCTGAGCAATCGCCAGAAAATGACTTAGGTAGAAAGTGGATTTACTGCGTTGCGTGGATTTACTACCTACATACAGGTAGATTGTGACTTGTACCTCGTCATAGATATAGTATTACGGTAGTATATACTAGATCTATGTACTTCATAGTTTATACTTGGAAACAAATCTGTCATCCCCTCGGAGATTCCTAGATTCATGTCATTACATGACTTCAACGTTAATAAAATGTGAGTAATCCGTACATAATTCACTCATGATTTAAAAGTGCATCATCGCGCGTTCCTACGGGTTTGTTGCCCAGTTTTTGTACGCAACCCTAGAAATGTGACAAATATACGAGCATGTTTTCTTTATAGGTAAAGTTTTGGAGCTATTGGTACCGTTATCGATAAAATAAATGGCACATCAGCAATCATCTTTGAATAGTGCTTGATTTGGAGATTCGTCTGATGAAATTGCGCGGTATCTACGAGTATGTGTAAGCGAAGATATGTATTTATAAGCGTATGTATGTATTTATACCGCTGCGAATATTTTATCAAATAAAAGCTTACTTTGTTCGTAAGGAAGGTTACAATCACCAGTTTTCGTTTCAAAAATATTTAGATTTCATCGTGTATAATCTCCTACGCCGCCGTAGACGATTAACAAAACTACTACGGAAAGGCGTAGTCTACTTTTCTGTGACATCTGCTGCTACGGCGTAGCTAAGAAGAACTACTACGACATAGCGTAGCAAGCCTTGCCAAAAGCAAGCAACTGTAAAGCAAGCGTTACAAGTCATCGCCTGCAATGGCGTAGCTAATAAATCAACTGCTACAACGGCGAAGCAAGGAAGTTAGGAAAAAAAATCTGCTTGGAGATGTGCTCGAAGAACACGCCTTTAACTTTGGCTTATTGGCTGCACAAGCACCTTTGTAAATAAAAAAAAAAACAGCTATTTTGTGAAATTAAGAAAACGCCGCCAACGTATCGTTTTCTCCGTTTGTGTAAAAAACTAGTTTTTTTTTATCAGAGATCATCAATCTACATACAAAAGACAGATGTGCTCTTAAAAATAGAAGGTATCACGGTTTCCCCTTTCACACATTTTGTTTATCTGTTCGCCATTTTTTGCCCCATTTATTTCTTTCCAAAGACTAAGTTATCCGAAGTAAATTCGTCACTGACTTTGTAATATCTGAGAAACCACCTTCTTCATGAATTATTTAGGTCATGAATAAATAGATTACAATTAAGTTGCTCGAATTAATCCAGTTTGCGTGTATACAGTGTTTCAAGATTTGAACATCCCAACTGGGTAATGGATTATTAACTAAGTATAATTTGACAGATTGATACAACAAATTCATAGAGATTAGAATTAAATGATATCTCTATTGGTATTTTTAGTGTTGAGTATAATTTTAAACAGTCAGAATTCCAGGACACACGGTTTTGTTATATTTGAAGCTCTATAAACTCCAATCTAAAATAATTATGTCGACTAAAGTAATTACCAAAAATAGAGGCGCAGGCTGATAGCTAATTGCATCCAAATCTGAGCAAATTTTAATTTGTACCAGTTTTAAATAAATATTTAAAATTTGTTTTAAATAAATTGAAATTACTAATTAAAAACGCTGCTCATATGCTCAATATAGAACTTCACGTACTAACAGGTAAGTTTGTTTTTATATTTAAATACTTAATATTATGTACTCGTATTATATTAATTTATTTATATATTGTCATGCTCTTTGTCGCTACGCAATAAGAGAGGGCGTAACGAGAGTCGTAAACAGAACAATAATATGCGCGTAAAGAAGGTTTGATTTTATTATTGGAGTCATTACAAGTAAAATTATGTTTTTGACTCCTTTATTATTAGTATGATGAATTTTATCTACTTCTATACTACTATTGGGTAATTACGATTTAATACGAGTATGTACCCACATTGTTTGTCTGACAGGTTTAGGGTTCATAGTACCACTTCCGTCACTATAAACCTGTACGGCTTTTCAGAGGGACGTCTTAATTTGTTAAGATCATGTAATTTGTTGTAACATTGATAAATAAACATAAAAATGTACCCAAATACTCGACCAACTTCAAAGCAGCTTTTTTCATACAGTTTCTAGGTAATAATAATTTTGTAATTTTTATTATCAGATTGGTACGGGACTCTCAGGGGGTGCGAGTCCCACTAGCACTTGACCGGTTTTTTTTGTATTTATAGTTATTTAAATTATCCCTGTATATAACTTATATTCTACTATAAATAAACCAAAGATTAATACTTACATTACATACATACATTTTCCAACATGAACTCTTGGTGTATCTGATAAAAAGCAACTATAAATTGTATTTGCTATTTGGGGGTATTTGCTTGTATCGTATTACCACAGATAATATAATACGTTTATATTTATTTGTAATATACTGCTTACATTATTATAATGTAAGACTTTTTATACGAAGTACAGCTTTAATGAAAAAATATTTAATACCTCCTAAATTTTTGGGATTTATTTTCGATGTCATGATATTTACTACAATAAACTCCAAGGAGAAATGGCAAAAAAAATCAACATTAGACGTTTAAACATCTTCGTATCTAAAATGTCAGATTTCATAGACGTTTCAGGTCATTAACTTGGCTTTGGTCTGGTACAGTCTGGGATAAGTATCGTTGGCTTTTCTTCAGGATTGTGTTTTTTATTTTATTTTAGATAATACTGCGGTTCAGGGCGCATACTAAGCGGTTATTTTGAATGGGTCGGCAATATTGATAATCCGATTAGGAAGTCATAATTTGGATCACGTTATTTCTTTGTATTTCAATAGAAAAAAATGAGCTTATCTTGCACGAATGAGATTTGAGATTACGAGCACAGAATTTTGTAGGCACATCCCACTTGATTTATAGTAAAACAAAAAGCTAAAGATATGTAGGTAAGGTGCTACAAAAACCATGCATTTTATCTTAAAGCCGTCGTTATGATATCGATATGAGTATTTAACTATTCATTTAACACGTTTGACACCCCACATATATTACATCTGTCAACCTATTATGTGATTAAATCATTTTACAAATACATGAAATTATTGTCAACATCTTAATAAATACCCTCGAATGGTTAACTGATATTAGCTTTATTTAAGCTCCAGCCGGTTTCATCTTACAGCATCATAAAGGAATAGTAACTAATAAATAACTATGGATATTATAAATGTGATATTTTTCATTGCAAATGGATAATTAATAATGATTTATTTATTTTGGCAGACACTAGTACTCGTATAACACAGCAACTCAAGCATTTAATGGCCTTCTCTTTGTTTTCGCGGTAAATGTCAAGTACAAGTTAAAAAAGAAGATCTGTTTTCATAACGTTTATATATTTAGAGATTCAGCTTTATTCTTACAATTGAAAGTGAGAATACGGATTTTGTTTACTTTGCTAAATCCTATTTATTCCCGAACGGATGGAGAACTAATAATTTATACCAGGACGCTTTGTGTAACCTGAACTGAAATCAGTAGACCGTAAATATCAGCAATAAAGGTTAATATTGATTGTTTTAATAGTATGAATAACTTTGTGTACCAATTAGAGTTAGTTTTCCCTTTCGTAAGTTTTAATCAGTTTTGTGGGTTCAAGACTAACGCAAAGCAAATTGTTTAGAGGTAAAGAGAAACGATCAATAGATAGTGTTGATGCTCGTGATTGTTGGCACTTGGTGGAACTTTTGATACATTTTTGATTGAAAAACACTTGTACTTGTTACAAATAAGTGGACAAGTACAAGTGTTTTTCAATCAAAAATGGATCAATAGATATTTTATTGCTTTGCAACTCAGACAGTTAGTAGAACTGATGCGCAGACCCCTCGAAGCTATTCGGGGAAGAGTGAGAGGACAGTTCTCACTAACATCATGAATAACTGATAGCACATCATGCCTGGGACCGATTGATGGCGTTATACCCATCCCCAATTGCCGACTTTTATATAAAACAGACTGAGGACGGGCAGAGGCGTCACTGGAAGTGAACGTTTTCGGCGTTCTCCCAACTTGTCCGGTAAAGTAGTAAAGGCCAGAAGGAAACCTTGGAAAGGAAAGGAAAGGAAAGGAAAAAAAAATTGGCGTCACTTGTGCTAGGGTTTCAGCACAGCGCTCACCATTCCACCTGCCCAGGGTTTGTGAGTATGGGAATTTCTTCCAGGGGGATAGCTAAGAGTGGTGAGATCTTGGAAAGGCCTTTATCCAGCAGTGACGATCTGGTCTAATGGATGGATGAAAGTTGAGAAATTTTTTCAGAAATACAAAAAAGCCTATAAATTACGTGAAATAGAATTTACATTTTCAATATTCTTATATGTTTAAATACATTTCGAAAAATACGTAAAGGCTGAGCGAGTCTTTGCTTTTCAAAGTTTTATATTATTTTGTAATTACCTATATATGTTAAATTGTAAAAGATGATTTAAAAATTTATATTCTTATATTATTAAAAAGATTTTAGAAAGAGAGTCTTTGTAGTTTGTAGTATAGATTGGCGCCAACCAGACACTGCGTTTTCTTCTGTCGCAAAAAATTGCTTTTATTTTATTGTTTCATGTAATTTTTCGCAGGTGTATTAAAAAACGTAGTTTTTTCTCGTCCCAACCATTTCGCACTAGAATTAAAATGTACTATTTCGTAAACAGAATAAAGGCTGTATAAACAAAAGGTATCTTATATTTTATGCTAAAAATCAATAAAGTCCAAGAATGATAGACACAAAAATTTACTTGAAATTAACTCCTTTTCTATTGTTTTATGTTCATCTGTTTTCACTCAAATGTATTGAAATATGATATGTGATACTCGTACTTGGGCGTTAAGACCACTCTAATCGCCAGAACTCCCATACTAGCGCAGTTCGCTGATCATATCCTTATTTATAGGTACTTGCTTATTATTTTTTCTTTTTCAACATATTCCATACAATATCCATGACGTGAAACTAAAACATTTATCAAAATCAAATACATACAAAAGTTACAAGAGTATAAAAGTCCTGGATTATACACATATTTTGATGAATGTTTATATATGTACCGTAATGTTCTAGAAACGATACAACAAATCAAATAATTTTAGTTTCACAGCATAGTCTTTTCGATTTTTGGGATATTTATCCCGAAATCAAAGGAACCACCAAAACCATTCTCGAGTTATTTCAAAACATGAATGTTGTCTCGCGTTAGCTTGCCTCTCACACCGTGTTCGGTTAGTTCCGTACGAGCTCGGGAAATGAACTTTTGGGCCAACCAATAACAGTCAGTCAGTGCTCTATAATCCGAAGTTGAATGTAGAATGAAATAGCAAGCATAGCGACCCCGTGCGCGACTGACTTCAAGCCGCCGACTGCAGGCCTCTTATGGTAACATTACAAAGACGTGACGATGGTAACCTACATAACATAACACAGTGATTATCCTTAGAAAACACATTGTCAACTGTGAAGTTACTAATCGTAATTTGCATGAAAATCCATAATCTATTAGGTACAATAACGTGTTGTTTAATCTCATAAAGATCTCAAACCTATGATAAAAAAATGTTGCTGAAACTAATAAAAATAAAATGAAGCACCTCTGTAAATATAAACGAACTAATAAAAATGTACCTAATGAAAGTTTTTAAATGCGACAAAAACGTAATAACATGTATCTATAAACAAAAGGTAACGAGATTGTGCACCATATAACATTCCGGAGCAATTTACAAGCCTATAATTTGGGCAGTGCAACGGGGGAATAAAAATGCAATTTTCAGTTTTCACCCGCTGCAATTCCGCTTCTGATTCAAGTGAATAATTAAAAAGATTTTTGTTTTTCGTTCTCATTGTTGAAACTTAAATCGTGTTTCATAAGATTGCTTCCAGTAATTGGATATGTAAGCCGATCGAATTGATCTAGTTTTATTGTGAATGAAAAGTTACGGATATCTACGAAATACGAATCGAATATTCGAATATACGATTGCGTAGATAAAAAATATTGAGGTGGGTAGGTGTCATACGACTACCGAGGTTTTTTTCGTGAATTCGATGATTTCCAAGGAGGTTTAATAGGGGATCTCTTTGGATGCAAAGTCAAACATTTTATTTTATCCACACCAGAAAATTGTACGTCATAAACTGTCGCGAATTGCAGAATTACCTAAATTTTTTTTCAGTTATCACTTCCGCGGTCTATGACGTCATCGCGAAGGGTGGAGGGAGAGCCAAACATATATTTTTGTGTTGTCGCTGAATAGATCTTTAGAACGATAAAACTATCACTTTTTAAACTTTAGAAATATGAAGCTTTCAAAAATCATTTCACAATTTCAAAATGTACAATTGTGGAATGCCCGCCTTGACGACGAAGAAGAATTCACGTTAAAAGAAGAGATAAAAGTACCTTTAAATCTCAGATGAATAATATTTAAATGCATGTCTAATTACATTTGTAAAGTATAAATAAAAAAAACTTTTAAAATTACTCGATACATATTTCGACCAGCTTGTGGTCGTTGGTCGAAATACATATATATCGAGTTATTTCAAAAGTTTTTTTGTTTATAAATCATATATTATATTAAATCTCATTAAATTAAAGACTCCAGTAGTCAAATTAATAATATTATATATAACTGTATTATATTATATATGTTTATAAAAGCGAAATACCGTACACTCACTCATCTCGAAATCTACGGAACTATGAGTCTAAAAACATGAAATTTTACATGTAAGTTCATTATGTTTTTCTGTTTATATCTAGCTTTTGCCTGCGCCTTCGCTCTTGTGAAAGTGTTCAGTTATCGTCAGTTTTCAGCTTGGCTGTTATTTTATCAACACCCCTATAGCCTGTATATTGACCACCGTTATTACGATGATAATGAAGAAAACCGCATCCAAATCCATTAAGTGGTAGGTAACCCATTTCATTTAAAATTTCACTAATTTCACGGCTTTTTTAGTACGTTATTATTAGTCTATTTAAGTTTTTTGAGTTCCGTACCTCAAGAGGAAAAAATGGAGTCCTTATCGGATCACTTTATCGTCCGTCTGTCTGTCAAGACCCTTTATCTCGGGAACGCGTGGAGGTACCGAGTTGCAATTAAAACTATATACTCGGGTCTACAGTCCCTTGAAGCTGTAAAAAAATCAAACTTCTAAAATAACGTAAAAAAAAGATACGGCCGTTTATGCCGCTAAAAACGTATATTTCGACACTCTCAAGGGAATCAAAATTTATAGGGTATTTTCCGTTGACCTAGAACTATGAAATTTGGCATTATCCTACAAGTATAGGGAAAAATCTGAAAAACTATAAATTTGCAATTAAATCATAAAAAATATAGTCTTTAACGGAACCCTCGGTGGGCGAGTCCGAGTCGCACTTGTCCGGTTTTTTTTATAACTTGGCAAATTTGGTTCTGTTGGAAGATACTTCTAAATCATTAGATCTCAGCCTTCATTTAAATTATTTCAGGAAAACAAAACAGTCATTTAGTCTGATTATAAAGTTGAAGAAACTCGTAACATGGAATTAGGGCTTCCATGTTGTGAGTTACAAAGAAAACATATTTAATTTAGACGGGAGAAATAATGCACTACGAGTATGTTATTAGTAGAATAATAACGGAGTTTGTGCACACTATTTCACTTTGGAACAGGTGTGGTTGGAATTACAATGTATTTATTTTATAATGAAGCGTCGTTGACTCGATGTTTGTATCACGAAGTAAGACAGTTTCTATTATTAACCCCAAAGAGAATGTAAGCCATTGGGTTACCAGTTAAACTTGAAAATCTTGCAGAACGTTGCCGATAGTTCTTCTAAAATCGAAACTAGACGAATTGTAATTTCATTGTGACGATACAATGTTGAAGTCACTTTACAATTTGCGCGTGGATTAGATTTAACTCTCAATGTAGAGGATAAAACAACGGATCGCAAGCTTTATCCTACTGACCTCCAAACTTCATTATGAAGATGGCACCCAATGACGATGATGAATATATATATTATTAAAGTAATCATTGCGGTATGTTAAATTACAAGAAAAGTAATTCTGGATGACCCGAGGAGCTATGGACGTTTGAGAACTGGATGGCTTAGTTGGTAGAGCAATTACTCGTTTAGCAAGATGTCTCATGTTCTAATCCTGATTCAGAGTTCGTCACATCTGATTTACTTTTCTTGTACTTTTATGTACCGCAATTATTTAAGGTTAAATTTGTTATATCCTTGCGATGGATAAATCGCCAAGTGTTAAAAATATAGAAATTTATTTCTATCATAGTTAAGCATAAATTATATATATTTAAAAAATATAATATGCAAGCTACGAGTATACATTACTTCGTGACGTCTTGAATGGGCTTAGATTGGTGAGAAGTCAGAAACCATGATTGAATAAATAACCTCTTTGAACACGAGCATAACTACGTGCAGGACAATGAGGGTGCATCTGTCTGTACATACATACACCAGGGATTTAGGGGTGATTCTGTTGCCGAGTCCGTCTTTGTGCTTAATCGGATATTGCACTATTGTAACCTGATTCTGCATGTGCTTAGTGCAGCGGTTCCCAAACTTACTCGACTCGCGACTCACTTAAAACAAAAGGTGAGATTCAGGGCCCGCCATAGGCTTTGTGACTTAGAAACAGGTGAAGGATAGTTGTTTAGTTAACACAAATTTAGTAAATTTAAAGTTACATGTCATGTTTTATTTTTTACTCGTTATTTCAAACTGGAATGAGCAATTTTGTGTGAAGATTGTTCTTGTTTTCTTTTTTTCATAATTTTTTACAACCCACTAAAAATAAGCTTGCGACACACACTTTGGAAAATGCTGGTTTAGTGCGTGACACAGGATAATTTATGTAACAATGCGCAGGTTTTCATATTCATTTATATTCAGTTAATTTATGAAACTCGGGCTCACAACTACAAAGACTTTCTGAATGAGTGGTACTTAATATGTTCATTTTTTTAAACAAATGGAGTCTTTCCGATTACTGGTCATAATCGAAATGAACCAGAATAATAAGGTTTCCAAACGCCTGAAAAACCAAAGCGCTTATAATTCTCAACTTCTTGTCATAGGTGTACTACTACATCGTGGACTCTCCGCGGAACGAGGGCAAGGACTTCTTCGAGATCAGCATGCAGACTGGCGAGATCTTCACCAAGGTGGTCTTCGATCGAGAGAAGCAAGGAGCTTATGCGTTGGAGGTAGAGGCGCGCGATGGCGCACCGTCAGCGCGGCCCAATTCTGACAACCAGCCTAACTCAGGTATGTAATAAACTACCCCCACTATTAGAAAATTGGCTAGAAGTCGTGTTGGACTTTATGGTCTTACAGCTTCGAGTGATTGAAAAATCGTGTTTAAAAATGTTCTCATTGGACCATTGTCAGAAGCTTTTGTTTACTAAGTATTTTTATCTAACCTCATATCTTAAAATCCTCATTACGAACTCAAAACTACTGGCATAATGAAAAAAATTTCGTGAACGTCTGTAAAACACAAAAAAAAAATATGGTATAGTTCTCCGAACAACATAATGCTATAAAAAACTTTTTCTGAGATTACAGTACATGTGATGCTAACTAGGAAGGCAAAGGGAACTTAGCCCAAACAGTCATGTCTGAGGTGTCATGTCTATGTATAGTTTCATAAACTACTATTAACTCTTCGGAGCAGAGCTGAGAAGAAACTTAACTCAGCATGTAGATATGGAATTCACCTTAACTTTTTTTAGGACTTTCGAACAATAATGTCTGTGCCAGTGTCGCAGTTACATATCAGGGTGCCACTATATTCCACTTTTTAAAATTTTCATATAATAGTAGTAGAATTACTTGAAGCGATGCATAAAAAATAAAAAGCTTAATTAAAATAAAAATAACATTAATAATATTATTCTTCTGCAACCGCATTTGATCCAAAGTTTAACAAAATATAAAGAAGAACAATAATAATTATGTGTTTATACAATACTCGTATTGACACATAAACACGTGTAACCATATCATGTAGATATATAATTAACATTAACTTGTCAAGTTTTAGGACTTTCGAACAATTATTTCCATCTGTTTTACAAACTTTGAACACAGTGTTACATAATTTTGTGTAAATTATTATTCTATACAACAAATATTTGTTCAGAATCCGATGTCCATCGATTTCAATAACTCAACAGCTTAGTCCAATCCAATAATATTGCCTTACCTTTGTGTCGTGTCTGTGTGTGTAAACCTATCGATTTGTCTTATGGTTGGAAACTAAGCAGCCTAATCCTCAGCTAAACAAATGTTTCGTTAATAACTTAGTGGTTATTGGCATCACATTGCATTAACTTTGTACTGAGGCATTCGAACTTTGTGCTATCTGTGTATTTTTACATCATAATACTCGTATCATCGGCCATTGCAATATGAAACGCATTTCTTACCACTATTTTATACATATCCTGAAGCTAAACAAATACCCATAATAATATAACTTATATTTCTAACATATAACATAATAATATAACATATAATCTTAAAACATAACGATGACGATTTTTAAAATGCTGTGTCACCTTCTTGGTTAAGCATTTATCGGATGATTAAACGATAAACATCTTAAAAAATACACTTGTACTGTGTATGTTGACGATGTTTCACCAAGTGCCGACAATCGCAAGTATTAATCATATTAAACGATGAAGTTATTTGCAAAAATGTTATATGTACTATAAACGCATAATAATCGTGTATCTTAGTTCTAAAAAGTTTTACTAACTTGCATTTTTTTGCAAATGTTGCTTTGCTGCTATTTAAGGATATGAATGACTTAGGAACTAAGAGTATAAAGACATGGATGAACAATTTGTATATGATAAATAGAAAAATCACCCCAAGTAGACCTCTCTTTCAAATAATTTAAATATTTTCTCCTTGAAAGGTCAATGCCTTAAGCTTCGGCTGTTTTTGAATTCTAAATTCAAATCGGATTGAGATTGTGAGTACGTATTGAGAGTATTGAGACACAGGCTCGTATAAAATAAATTATTTCTGGTATCCCCTCTTAGACTTTACTGAAATATTTATACGATTTGCCTTGTTGTTCAATATACAATGCTTTTCTTACCAAGTGGCTTTGTGAATAGCAATGCGGGGGGCGGGGGGATTAATAAATAAAACCACATGGTTCAGAAATAAAAGGAAACTGAACTTACACGTTGACAAAATACTGAAATAACATTCAGACGTAGTGAAGTTTATTGATCTTCCTTTATTAGTTTCTCCTTGTTATTTACTGCAAACAATTTCTCGCTTCTTTGTTTCTGAAACAACTTAGCATTTTCTCTGAACAAACTACATATTTTTTCTGCCAAAATGACTTTTCCGAATAAGAAAAGATACGACCGGTTTTTCGTAGGATTTTCCTTACGGACACCGGGAATGAACTTCAGGTACCGTAACACTGTTATTTTCATTTTAATACGTTATTAAGAAAAAAGCTGCGTTCAGAAATGTCGTAGAAAAGGTTCTCGCCCACTTGCCCAGATGTGGGGGTAGAGTTTCCGCGACCCGAGTTTTTGCCGGGACCCGGGCTTTGAGCTAATCACTACCGCGACCCGCATTCAAATTACTTTTTTTTCCCTTGTAAGTATTTGTAACATCCGAAGTTTGAATGCCTTTTCGATTTTCGGCGGAAATTTTGTTCTTGTTAGCCTTACGCGCCCTTCATTTTGATATATGATCGTGAGGCGTTCGCGCTCGGTGCTCAATAGATTTTTATCTTTTGTCGCTATAAATCCGTTTTCAGTGAGTCGCTGTAGAAGGCAAGCAGACCAGTGAAGCGGACTGCCGTATCGCGTCATCGTAAATCAAGCAGCGACGTAATCAGCCGCCGCCTCCAGCCTTAATCCGTTTAAACTCCCCTCCCTGTATATGTCTCACGCGTGCAATAGCAAGCTTATAGATGAGCTCGATGTTTACTCCACCTACAATATACAATTTCATTGATGTACCGGGAATACTGATACCGCTCAAGACTCCATAAAACTCGGAACAGTAACTACTTTCCGATCGTAAACTTATACCCCTGTTTACGTGCTGAGAATGCTAGCCACGTCCGCTCCTTACACACTTAGCTCAGGAATGTAATTAAATAGAACACACATGAGCCTCCGTGTGCTTAGAATACTTCAGCGGATGTTTTCAGTGGCGAATGGGAGTGGAAATTTCGCCAATATTAAATTTGCTATATGATTATTGTGGCCACGTAGCAATTTCGGTATTGCAGCTGGCGTGGTTGCGGCTGGCGGAGGGCGGCGCGTGTCGACGTCGACTCGTATATGACCGCGTGACTTGCATACTGATCACTGATCACCCATGAGAACCTTCGAAGCCCCCCACTCCGCCTCCCCTTAAGACTTGCTCCAATTACTGGCGGCTAGCATAGACTACATTCGCAGATGCGATAATGTGGATCTTCCTACTCCGCTCTACATGGTAGAAAAGGTCCCACAACACTCCGATCGGATTTCAAAGTATCCACTTACGTTCTAGCGTCCACCATTTCCTGAATTAAATGGTATCTTTAACTGTTATTGTTCTTTAAAACAGAAAATGTAGATGTCTTGTTTTTTTAATGTAAGGTTCACGTTTGCACATCCCAACTATCAGGGATTGCTAATAAAACCATCAGGGATTGCTAATAAAACTACTCTTGTAACAATCAATAAAATGGGCGTATTGATCCGTAAAAATAATTCTGTTACTATTCTGTTTTGTTGATTTGTGAAGTTTGATGTATAATACAATTAGTAAAATAACGCATATAAAATGATAAGCTTTAACCCGCGACTTCATTCAGGTGAACAGCGTTTTTAGGGTTCCGTACCTAAGCGGTAAAAAAGGAACATACTGAATATACGGTATCAATATTACAAAGAAGGAACCATTATGGTAAGACAGCGTTGTCCGTCCGTACATCAAAACATCATAACTTGATGACTGTTAGAGATAATATCTACTCGTTTGGCACAAAAATTGCATTTATTTTCCCACATGAGCAATAAAAATTATTATTAATTTGAAATTGCTTATATTATTGTCACTCTAATAGAGAGCTAAAATGAATTTTCCTCCAAAAATTCCAATATTATATGGGTATAAAATTGTAGGTATTAAAAAGTAATTTGTAAATATTTAGTTATGCCATAATTACTTGTACAGATTTTGAGAAGTCTGAAAAACTAGAAAAATATTGATGTTTCCTTTTTTTCTCAGGTAAAAATTCTCGATTAAGGGTTTATGTGAAGGTTTTAGGAAAACGAACGATCACAAAAATTTCGAGACCAAGAGAAAAATCTAAAAAAAGTTAATAAAATTAAAAAGTATTTTGTAACTGTAATGAGTAATTATAACGTAAAGTCTACAGGAAAAAAAGCGATTAAGAAATTTAAAAAAACAAACGCCAAAAAAAACCTTACTAAATGTTATCCCTTTTGTATTTTTTGTAATTATTAGGTACAACTAATTATTTTTATTTTTTGATTAAACTTTTGCAGCCGGATCATTTAGCGTTTGTCCCACAATACATTTTGGTAGCCTAATCCAATCAAATGCGACAGTTCTTTACGGTAACATAAAAAATCAATCCAAAGCGAGCACAAGCGGGGGCAAAATGCCACCAACCAAAAACACAAATTAAAAAAAAAATATCGTTCTCCGTTCGTTTTGAGAACGCGTTCCTAATGTCTTAGAAACAATTCGATACAATATTTGCATTTTTTTTAATACTCATTACGAAATTTAGTCATGATAATAAAAAAAGATCTTTCGATTTATGAAATTACCAATTATCACGTAAACAAATGAAAAGGGTTCTCCAGATTGTATAGCTTTATACGTATTTCACAAAAAACAGCTTTTCATTCCTAGAACTAGTGTTTCTAAAAGAACGCTAATGGTTCTCCCGAACAAAAAATAGTTCTTCCACACAAATGCTAGCAAGTTAAATAAAGACTACAGTTTGGTACTTTGTTCTTGATTACAACTTGTATTTAAATACAGTTTTTTTTGTACACTCAGTACTTCAGTACTCAGACTTTCGTCAATGCAGATGTGACCCGCCTAAAAATATTTTGTATAAATTAAATAATATTTTAAAGCGGGTCACATCTGCGTTCTTTTATGTCCTGCGTCATTTTTGCGTCCAATGGACTTACGCTTGGCCGTTACCGCTTACCGCGCCTGCTAGTCTAGCATAGCAAACCATATCGAGCTCGATACCGCTTGATACAGTGCTCTGTCTCACTCTGTTGATCTACTTAGAGAGGGACAGACAGTGTATATCCAAAGCTCGATATGGTCTACTATGCTAGGTACCCTGATCAAAAGCGTCGATAAGATCTAGGATGAAACGCGTTCACCTAGAAACTGCTATTAAAATAATCTGTGGTGATAGTAGGCGAGTCATCAATCAGTATTTTACAGAAATTTTGTTGGTAACGAAGGAATGACGGATACTACTAAATAATAGCTTAATAAATATAATTTTCTTCAAAAAACCAGTTACTGGCTTTTATTTGTTAGTTTTTATTTTTATAAATGAACCAACAGAAATAATATAAAGTAAAATGTGCTATATTTCGACCCCTCAGTGGGGCCGTCATCAGGCGAAAATGATGACGGCCCCACTGAGGGGTCGAAATATAGCACATTTTACTTGATACTAGTAAATGAATAGCTTTATTGAAATCTACGTATCCGAATCACAAATTGAACAAAGAATCGTAAAAAAAATATTTTTTCTTCATATTTTTTATTGGTTCCCAAATTAAGAATGGACGTCCAACCTACGCGATGCGACATGTGACTGACAATAGACCGTACATATTCCCGGCGAATAATGCACATAGGCTATGTACACAAAGGTTTCGTAGAGCGTCGTATCTGTCACCGGAGTATTAATGATTCTTTCGACGATCGATATCTTTTTTTTAAATTATGAATCATGACAAAAGTACTTGTAACAAAACATATTTTTTATTTCGAACATAGAAAAGTTTCCTTTGATATAGCTAGGGGCCTCATTTTCAACCTATATGTATTTATATACTAATATTATTATTAATATTTTATAAAATAATATAATTTTATTATTTATATATATATTTGCAAGCCCTGTTTACTTTCCAGATTTTGCAAATTTTTGATGAAAACTGGAAAAAAGAAAGTCAAACGAAATTTTAATTTTTAAGAGATACTAATAAATTGCTCTCTCCTGTTTTAATATACTTAAATATATTATTAACATAGCTCTCATCACGAAGTGGTTAGACACATAGACTTAGAATATCCGTATATTCTATATCTATGGTTAGACAAGACCTCATGTAAACACTTACATAATGAACGTATACAGCTTAGTGAAAACAGTCAATACGCTTATTAAGTTCCCTAATGATAGGCTAATGATGGTATATGTACAAACGCAATCATTGAATCCTGGATCTATCTACTTACTATAATAGGCGAAATTAAATCAACCGACCAAATTCATACTGGAGAATCGGTTAGTCATCAGGAACAAGGTTTAATGACCTTCCAGTTGAAATTCGGAAAAAATAGTTTTTTGCCCCATAGTCCCTCCCTGCCCTAGGATCAGTACTTAAACTAGTCCAACCAGTAAGGGAGCAAAAAAAAATAGTTTTAGGAATTAGCTAAAAGAATTACTGAACCTAGTTCTTGATCACTAACCGAGTCTCCAGTATGAATTAGGTCGGTTGATTTAATTTCAGCCTATATATAATACAACATCATACATCATCATGGCTGTATAGTCCGAGGACTTCGAAGCCCCAGGCTGTACATTAATTAGTAAGCAAATGTAGATTTGGTCCCCTAAAGCCTTTTCTGTTCCTCGTTATCCCAGTCAACGTGAATGTCATATTCGTGTTTTGAACAAGATATGAACATTGCTAATTGAAAACCAAATCCTGTTTGATTTAAACTTCCAAACTTTGTTGAAAGCCAAACACCGTATTGTTTTCGCGCCTAATACGTACATTAAATTTAACAAGTTAGAACCGAATAAGTTTGAAAGGATAGACAATCCGTAATTTTATTTCATGATTAATTACCCGAAACATTTGATCGAAAGAAAATATACATACAAATACAGCCTGTCTCCCAGACACTACAAGATTTTATCTACTACGGTCTTTATACACCTCATTTGTTATTTTAACAATTTTGAAATTTTCTCGCTACAGTTTTTGAAATAGAAAAAGCTACAGAAAATGCTTTAAATTGCACTATAATTGCCACACAGATTTTCCATATCTATGTTCAAATTTTAGCTCTATCTACCTAGCTGTTCCTAAAGCTGTTTCCACTATTCCTTCTCAGCTTGAGCTCGGGTCTCCCAACTGTCAAATTGTATGGAATTAACTCTGCTTAGTTCGACTTGAGTACACACTTTGGAACTCTGAATGTAAGCTTAAAATACGCCGCGTAAGGACAGATGGACAGATACCGATTATCGTTTTACTTCACATAATCCCATCTTTTTAAAATTTTCCTTAGTTTTTCTAAAAGCGTTAATAAAAGCTGAGTTTCTATTTCGTAAGACATGAGAAGGTCTTTCACTAACTGTCATTCAATCTCCCTTTTATTGGGTGGTTTAGTCGAACGTTTACTTTCCTATGGAGGCCGAGAAATTGCCGAGCGGAGGAAAAGAATTGTCGACTTTAGCATATTGAATATCATTTTAATATCGATGTACTAGACTTTCGCTCGGAGCGTTGTTGGCTGGGAAGCGATGATTGATCGAGAATATCTATAATTTGATCTAGCTTGGAGTGTGTGGTTTACCGTTCAGAGTTCAGTTTTTGTACTGTTCCGCCGATTGGCTGACCCGTAGGTCCTTGATCAGCTGTCGTTGTAATAATGATGATTCAGTAGTCAAGCTGGATATTGTGATATTGCAAAGAAAAACGGCGCATCGTCACACGTCAGTATAAAGTTGCTTACGACTTTTGTTTGTTCGATTCATAGCTGTCTTTAATTACTTGTTCCCGTGTCAAATCATTTTACTTAGACCCAGGGTTGGAAATAAAACAGTTCTTTTTAAAAAGATCTAAACATCCTGTTTAAAACAAAAAAAAAACATGTTTAAAACAAATATTTACTGATGTTTTTTTTTGCGGCTGTTTTAAACACGTTTTAAACATGTTTAAAACATTTTTTGGGCATCGTATTGGTATATTATGTATATATAAAATTGATTAAAAAGCGATTTTTAAATGTTATCATTATCTAATCATTTATGGAGTGAAAAATAATAAGTGCTTTCCCAATAAATACGAAACGTAGAAATGCTTCAAAATACAAGTACACACCGACACCGCCCGTTCTCGTCTTTATGTTTGGGGAAACCCCCGCCAGTAAAGGAATTTTAATCGCACCGATTAATAGAAAAGGATGCGTTAAAAAAAAGAGTAATAAACGTTCGATATAAGGAAAAAATAATAATTAATATGCTAAAAAACCGTGTTTTATATATGAGTGTTGTAAACACGTTTAAAACAATCTGTATTAAACAGTGTTTTAAACAAGGGTGTTTTTTTCTACATTTGTTTTAAACAATGCCAACCCTGCTGACCCCACCAGCCTGTAAAAAAATTTACTGCGGCAACATTTCCTTTATGTTTGAATTCTATTCCTTCGAGTTGATAAAATTGGAGGTTGAATGTATTATCTTCCCAATTTTATCAGGCATGAGCCCGGGCCCGACTTTTGATGCGGAGAGGAGGGTCATGAGGTCATGTTTCAAGTACCATGTTTAATGCTTCTTTTTCAGCAGCGTGGTAAAAATATACGACTGCATAGATTTCCTGCGATGTGGGCCACCGACACCGGAGTAAAAGCGAGACAAACCTTCAATACATTTTTAAATATTTTTTTAATAGATAATTATTCAAAGAGTAGCTTTAAAACACTCCATCTCTCTTTTATTCAACTTTATGTACTTTATAATACATCGAAAATCTCTTTTTGTATTGCTGACAAGGATTAATGGCAACTCGATCGCCTTTTGTTATAATCATAATATTATAATAGGCTTTGATATAATTACAATCAAAATAATTAAACTCAGGGCATAATAATATATGAACACGTATGTGTTGGTACTGATAACGGGATGTGTTCAGAGTTAATTAGCATACCTACCGACACATTCCGTGAATACCAGCTTTGGTTACTTGGTTACTAGATATTGTTATCTATAATGGATGTAAAGTATTGTATGGCTCATGTTTATAATTTGTACACCCAGTAACATGTTTCTATAAACGTTCAAAAAAAAGTTAATAATATCATCCATTTCAATGCAATTGTCTCAATTTTACGCGAAAACAATGCAAGAAAAGAGTTCGGTTTCAATTGCAAAGTGGGATTGTAACTCAAAGCAAGTTGTAATCAAATTGCACACTGCTTCTTTTATTTCGTGAATGTTGTCATGAATAATTCACGAAATTATAAAATACAGAAGACGGCGCCTAGCGGAAAACAATGAATCCAATCATAATGAAGGAACAAGCGTTGATATTCTCGATCCCACACAATGTCTACGAAATTCCCCTCTTGTTTTATATTGCGTGAGCATTTTTTCCCCGCGTTTTGTGGTACATTTTCCACGACCCCTCGCTGGCTTCCCTTGGCAGCAGTTATCGTTTATTACGACTATTTTAATTTGACTGCTCCTGAAAGGTATTATTAGATTTTCTTTTTGATTAAATTTCGTTGACAGTGATTGAAACCACAGTAAATTCAAGCGGTTAGGCTTATGACAGACTATCCCAGTTTATAACTCTATACAAGCATGGTAGAGTTCTATTTGTTTGCACAAAATGTGTAGGTTGCCTGCAATATTGTCTCAAGACGCCTATTCCAACTGTTCCAATTATTTTGGCTTAGTAAAGCTTCACGAAGTCGCCGGTGACAAAGCAATATTCATTCGGCGACGGCAGGGGCGGCGGCTGGAACTTGCCTTGCTGTCCTACATTTAACGTAGTGCCCTCGAGAATTTGTGATGAGCAAGCTCGAGGCTGCACTCTTGCTGAGGATTACAGTATGACCTACTAAATATCGCTGTCTTCGTAGCAATCCCTTTTAATTTATATCCTATAGACCCTTTGGACAGGGGTCCCATTCTGGCGTGATTTAAAATTGTGAACTTCAATTGTATAAACACTTGAATTTGATAAAAATATATACGATGAATGTGTCTTTTTAGGTTTGTTTCTTCTTTTCTTATAGGGGCTTTTGAAATCAATTGAGTCGTACAAGATCTTTATTCCATGTGCTTTATTTAGCTCTTTTTCAGTGTGTTTCTAATTTATAATTAACATAAACGGCTAGTCACGATGTTAAAATTGTGATTTAAAACTGAGATTTCTAATTTGTTAACAAACACCCTGCCTTCCACTTGCGCTATATACATTTCTTTTGGATTGTATATAATCACTTGCACTAACTTTACTTTTTATTTTCGCAGTACTTCTTCCTTCATTCATTTCATCGGACTTCTCGGTGTCCGAACCATATCTTTCTCAAATTCAAATTCTTTCTTTTGTCAGATAGGTAGTACATATAATATTATAATACACTTTTTATACGTCGATAATAATATTAAAGAACAATAGAATAAGATATGATACTAAATATAACAGGGGAAAATACTACAAAAATATTTAAAAGTTAGGCTTAATTAAATTGAATAAAAATATTGTATATTATATTATAAGTACGAGGGGTGGCTGAAAAGTAATCTACCTGACTATGAAAGAAAATACATGGATTAATAATTTATTTTTTATTTTTCAATATAGTCCCCTGCAACTGAAATGCACTTACGACATTTGTCAATAAGTGACAGCATACCATTAAAATAATAATTATTATTTTGTTCGTCAAAATAGTCATTCACAGCGTCCTTCATCTCTTCGTCTGTTGAAAATCTGCGCCCTCTCAAATTTTTCTTTAAATTTTTAAATAAGAAGTAGTCAGAGGGAGCCAGGTCTGGACTATAGGGTGGGTGGTTGATCTCTGTAAAGCCGTTTTTTGTCAGAGATGACCGCGCCTTAAAGGCCGTGTGCGCGGGTGCATTATCATGCAAAATCAAAACGCCTTTGCTAAGTTTGCCCCTCCTGTCTTCTTTTATTTTTTTGCGTAGCTGGTCAAGTAAGTTCGCATAGTATTCAGCATTCATCGTGGTGTTTTTTGGCAGAAAATTCATAAGAATCCCCTCAACATCCCAAAAAATGGTTGCCATTAGTTTGCCCGCTGACAGCCGGACCTTAAACTTCCTTGGTGGTTTTTCCCCTTTAAATTTCCATTGCATCGATTCTTGTTTGCTTTCGGGATCCCACTGACGAATCCAAGTTTCATCACAGGTCACTATTCGCAAGATAGTTTCTTCCTCTTTATCCTTTACCAAGTCTAAAAATGACTGACAACATTCCACACGCCTTTGCTTATCAAACGGGGTCAACATTTTAGGCACCCAACGTGCGCTCACCTTAGACATTCCCAAATGTTCATGAATTATTTCATGAACTCGTTCCTTGCTAATGCCAACATCTCTAGCTATTTCCCACTGCTTAATTCGCCGATCGGCAAGGATCAGTTTCTTCACTTTTTCCACATTATCTGCAGTAACTGCAGAAATGGGCCTTCCACTACGGGGATCGTCTTCTAAGCTCACACGGCCTTGTTTAAACTGCTTTGACCAAAACTTTATTACAAATTCGGAAGGACATGAATCTCCGAACACCTTAAACATGCGCTCTCGGATCTGCGTCGGCGTATTCCCTTCTTTACCGAGGAATTTAATCACAGCGCGATACTCAATTTTATCCATTTTTAATTTTATTGCAACTTGATAAAAACGAAGACGCGCCAAAAAAAATTGAACTCGTAGAAACAAATAAGTGTCATAATTTTTAAAAAAGGAATAAACAAAGAATACGAGAATATAGTGGCCAGTAACATTTTTTAAACTTTCTTTAACAAAGGAGATTTTATATCAGCCACCCCTCGTATATTGTAAAAAATATATATGATATAATATATTATAATAAATACGTAGAAACATGTAAACATATAAGGTGTCTTTAATTTATGCAGCCAAATTCTTACTGAAGACTTGGTAAGTGCTCAGTAACAAGGTTCGATGACCCTTTTTGTATTAAAATATTGTATTATACATATAGGTATAAAATATTGTATATAAAACATACACAATGCAGTTAATAAATAAGCTGATTACTAAACAACCTATAAATAAATATAATGCTAAGAAAATGGCAAGATCATGTCTTTTTTATAATTTTTACTTTTTTTTATTAATTTTGTATACACTGGCTTATGCTGTATGCACAAAGAACTTAACTTATACTATACAAATTATTTAACTTTAGGTTATGGGATAAAAATATATATATAAGACAATAGGAATTAATTTCATGAGGAAATTTAACTAAAAATAACTCTTTATTCAACTAAATATTGTAACCAGACCAGTCTCTGGGCGTCCATATAGATTTTCCATGATGTATTTATCCTACATCAAAAAGATTAGGTACAAAGAAGAGCATGTTATTTTGTACACACTGTGTCTAGATTTCCCAAGAGTTACTTAGCTATTTTCCAAAGATGAAATTCAAGTATTTATCCAATCAAAAATTTAGCCAAAACCTCTTACAACAACAATGGAATTATTAAATTTTCTATTGCTAAATTGAATAAAGCTCAGTGAGCATAAACGCTTACTTCGAGAACCATTGTTCGATTTGTAAAGAGCTTGTTTGTCAATATTATCTCAGTAAGCGGGCGGATTTGTTGTAATATCGTTAAATTGTTTTATATATCATATTACTAAGGCTAAACAAAATTTTCTTCGCCATTACGTAGCCTATTCACGAGACGAATCCTGGTAATTTGAAAGCGTCTAGCGGCGCGCTGCTGCGTCGGCGTTAGCCATAATCGCATTTTGCATTATTCCATATTTTGTTACTTTTTCCGTTCTTCAAGTTGCTAAGTTTTTAAATGTTTTGATCATACCTACTTTAATTTTTTTTTTATTCTTCACTGTAACAATTTGTACTATTTCTAAATTATTTTTTGAATTACTATTGTTTATGTAGTACCATATAAAATTAGATAAACCGACTCAAAATTTAAGATGGTATTATACGATAGGGTGCAAAAAGGTTAACATTATTTGCCCACTTAAAAATACCCTTTTTAGGGTTCCTTACCCAAAGGGTAACCAACGGGACCCTATTACTAAGACTCCGCTGTCCGTCCGTCCGTCTATACCATGAACCGTGATAGTTAGACAGTTGAAATTTTCACATATGATATAATTCTGTTGCCGCTATAACAACAAATACTAAAACCGGCCAAGTGCGAGTCGGACCTGCGCACTGTCATACAACAGACATGATTTTTTTGCCGTTTTTATAGATAATGTTATGGAACCCTTCGTGCGCAAGTCCGACTCGTACTTGGCCGGTTTTTTTTAGTGTAGTGTTAAAGTGACGCTTAGTTGATTGAAAAGTTAAATAGCAAAACAAACCAACTTTCTGATTTTTAATATCAGAAAGAAAGAAAGGTTGTTTACCCTTACATATTCATAGTTTATTATTATTTTTTCTTTTGGAAGATATTATTGGAAATGCATAAAAGTAATAAAATATATAGATATTTAAAATATTGTGTAGAACTTAATTAGCCCTTTTATATATTAATTTAATATTAAATATTTAATTTCAATTTTCACGTAGTCTGCCATAATTTTACCCATACTAAAAAAGTGCGAATTCGTTCCCCGACGCCTTTTCGCCGTGAAGCTGAAATTTTCTTAAATCGTCAACTCCACACCCCGAGCGTTTATGCGCCATAAGCTACATAGAACGCCATACCCGTCATAAAAAGTCGGCCAGCCTTCGTTTTGCGTCCTCGTTCCGCTTATATGGCTACTAATTCACCAGGCACACACCGTTTTGAATTTGAATTCGGCTCTCATGTGTTTAGAAGGCAGGTTTTTTTTCCTCAAACGTGTAGATAATTTTTGTTGATTTCAGACAGTGTCTGATGTTTTTTTTCTAAATGAGAGTTCATTAAACAGATGTGTAGACCTCATCTTGGATTGCAGAATTATGCGGAAGAGGAAGTTTTAAAGGAGAGATGAATTATTAAGAATCAAGAAATTTTCGACGCTGTTATATGTGCCACTGTACTCTGTGGTAGAATTCTTGTCAGACATCTTCGTTATATAATAAGAAAAAGTCAATAATCGAAGTTCGAACCATCAGGAAGGAGTAGCTTTATAGTTTGCTTTGAAGTATCAAGTTTCAAAGATCTCTCTGCGGAAGTTCATGATATTCAAAGAGTCTATCAGTCGTGGAAACTTCATAATGTACTCGTATATGACATTGTCACCGGCGAAGTATTTAAGTCATAATCATAATAATTGATACTTGCAATTGTCGGCACTTAGTGAAACTTGGAAAACATCATAATTAAATTCACTTGTACTTGTTTCACTGATATTATTTTACAATTTACTCCGGACCGGTTTCGGTTAATGTACCATTCTCAAAGGATTCAGAAATTCAGTAAATAAAACTATGAATATGACGAGCCATTAAAGATGTACCTACGTACACAATGGTCATGTCGAAACATAATACTAGTTCGTTAAGGCAATGCATAAAATATTTCATCTAGTACCTAGATAATGAATGCAATAACTAGGACTTAATGCCATAGGAGATCAGGTATCGTATAAAATTATGGACTTTGCTGTACGATGACGTGCAAGAAACAAAATGCTAAAAAATTACAAGAAGTAATAGGTATCAGAAGTAATTCACTTGATACCAAAAAATTGGTTCGATGTCTACAGCGATCGTGAAGCGTAGCGTAGCTACTTATATAGGTATATATGTCCTGGGTAACGCTAGAAAATGGATAAAATTAGGATAAATTATCTGAAAAAACTTAAAATTAGCCAACTCCTTGGGTTGGGTCCGAAGCTGCAGTGTTTACCTGGATGCACCTAGGTGTACCCAACGCTGCTTGGGTAATGTTAGGCTCGCCTCGGTTCCGAATTTATATTAACATCTATAAAAATTCCGCTTCGCCTCGCTCGTCATCGTACCTATTTTTGACCCTTTTTTGCCATTCTTGCAACTGATGTAAATAGACCAAATGTACTTCACAAACCCTAAGACCTAGTGCCTGAAGATGTTTTTAACGAAACCGCTCGCGTTTGTTAAGAGGAGGAAATAAACATATTATACAAGCAAGACTTTTCATTGTTATAATGGTGTTCCATCGAGAACCTATTATTACCCAATTAGGTAGACATATTTTCACCCAGTGACATATCGATATAGAAGTATAGATTTTTAGAATAATGTTATAGAAATGTACTAGAGTTATAAATTATAATATAACTCTTAACGCGTTGTAGAAAAGACACGCAGAAAGCATTAATGCTAATAGGTATGTATAAGTTTAATTAAAACATAGCTAGCTAGTCCGGTCTGCTTCCCCTTTGCCCCTCATCTTACCCCTGAACAACCCTCTCAAAGTTTCAATAACCATCTCTAATTAAAACACTAATTTTCATTTGTCACCTTTGTGTCGGGCGCAACGATAATTTCTTTTTATTGTCGCGATCAAACGTCGACAAATTGGACAAATACTTCCATTTTCATGTCGTTTAAATGAATGCGCCATTTACTTTCATCAAAAAGGATACAAATGGATCTGAAAGCGCCTCGTTTTATTTATCTAATTGAAATTAATTTTCTCTTAAGCCGAAGCTGTTCGTTTTAAAGTGTAAACTTGCGCGCTTGCTTGAGTTGAGAATTACTAGTATAACTAAGTCGTATATGCCTCAGCACTTGCACGGCAAACTTTATATCTGTATTTCGAGTTATTTCCGCATTTTACACATTTACTGCATTTCACTCTAAGTTTCTTGGTCTTGGTTGGGGTGCGGTGGCATGTATTCCTATTCAATGCGGGTACAGTTGTCTGAAGTGTTAGTGGAATGTTTTCCGTATCGGTTGTCTTGTTATTCGTGTTAATGCGTAGGTAGTGGGTCACGTGATATATCGCAGCTAAAAAGCGACGACGCGACGCAACGTGCTGTATCCTGAAGTTACATTGACTTATTTGCTTTGATACCGCTACCGGCTCACGGCAATAGGACCAAATAAGTAGGTCTCGTGCCCTGAGAGTTTTTTCAAGTAATGTTTTTCTTTTTAATTTGTATTTTATTAGTTTTAGTTTCTTCATGCAATCTTTTGTAGTTACTGATATAATTTGGCATGTTTATAAACTTGTTTATTTAAGGTTTATTATTTTTGAAAATTGTACCGGATTTATATGTGAGGGCTGTGTGCTCCTATAATTTGTTTCACTCTGCAGTACAAATGTATAGAACTAAGAACACGTTTGAAATCGGAATATACAGTTGGAGCTCCTTAATAATAAATAAATAAAACACAATCTTATTCCACAAGCAGTTACAGAAGCCCAACTTAACCGAACGCTTAAGATCTATAAGGTCTATGTATCCAAAGAGTCAAATTAATTTGGTATTTAATTTCTTCTTGAATAATTAAATATTGGTAATTTTAGATTTTTTCCTAGACGTGTGCTACTCGTATAAGACCTGAGGTGCAATTGTGTAAGCCAATGATATTCAAATTAATTGTCATATGGCTATTCGGTTAAGCAAATTAGCCCATTTGACAGTTGAAATCGTACATTTTTGGCTGTCAACTGAATACAATTGTCTTATTTTGTTGTTAACAACCATAAACGTACGATTTCATTTGTCAAACGGGCTTATTTGCTTAGCCGAATTGCCATATGACAATCGAATTTGAATACCATTGCATAGCATAATGCGACCATAGGCTTACACAATTGCACTTCTGATTGGGAACTGAATTTTAAATTTATAAGTCAACTGGAAGTACCCTATAAGTTTTCATGGTGAGCCAATTTGTAAGAAATTGTTTACGTAAAGGGTAATAAATAACTTATTTTTGCGTTGAGTTAGAAGCCTGATTTTTGAACAGCCACCATTGAGCCGTAAACTTCTGTAGGAGGTATTAGTTTCTACTTGATATCCCTACCGAGGCCCTAGAAAAAGGGTTTTGACTTGACAGACGGACAGACAGACAGATGGATAACAAAAGGTAGATATAGTACGTTCTTATATTTATATCGTCAACTGAAAAATGGACCTCTTTTTTAAACAAGCGCCATCGAACGACAGTGATAGAACGACGAGCTTCGACAGTGGCACGAGCGAGATAACCTACACAAAACAGGAATATTGGACCTATATTGCGCGTTACCGCGAGAAGCGTGGTACCGTATCTTCCTTTTGTTTTATCAAAATGAGGTACGGAACCCAAAATAAAAAACTAAACTATAACTAGTTCTTTGCCATCATTGGTGAAAGTAAATCTCGTTTTTTGCCTGCCTGAATTATATTATTGCGTAGCCTCTAGGGAACTGACCTGAGTAACTATCTATTCCGCCGCAAAATTTAAGTAGCTGAATAGTCATAAAATTACGTAAGCAAATAAAATAAGCAAACAGATCAACTATTATTTGTATCAGTTAAAATAGTAATGGGGATGGATTTGGAATGATTTTGAAATATCTATCCACATGTTGTATTTTTTTCATCACTACCGCATTATTTTGCGCTTAAGTTGACTCTTCGTAGCTCCACAACGTAGAAACTGTGGTAGGAGTGTCGAACTCACTAACTAAAGGATGGCATATCAGCTCAAGGCGTGGCGCCGTGAGTAATGGAAGTTTCAGCTCGCCCGAGGAGGGTCCACTTATGTCACCCGAAATGGTATGATTGATAGTCTTTCCGCAGTAAAAACACTGCTGCGTTACGAGCGGGCGATATATTGTGTATTGTTTCTGTGGAAAAAATCCTCGTATTTCCGTTACGCGTCGCTGACTATCTCTCAGCTATTCAACGTAACAGACAATGATACCGACTCATTACTATCTTCATGACTGTCTGAGAAAGTTATATCTTTTATTGCTCCATCTATCCAAAGAAGCTAGAATTAAAGTACAATGAGCACAATATTTTATTTGCGATCAACTCTCTTTGAGTGTTCTTGTAATGATCTCGTTTTAAAATCTACTTCGTATTTCAAACGGTAAGTTATTTGCGTCGGAACTTTTATTTGCTCTTGTTCTGAAGATTTAGGGATATTGCTCCAAATTACCGCGCGCTGCACAAGAAAATTCATTGCCTAGTATGTAATTAAAAGAAAATAAGGTTGCGCTGTTGCAGCTATGTTCCTGTCAGGAGCGTTACAGAAATGAATGCAGCTGTGGCGTTTAAAGGCTGCGTAGGAATTCATTTTGAATGTAAGCTACGTTTCAATTAAGTAAGCAGGAAAGTCGATGCTGCCGGGTAAATTAGCCAACATTTTATTTTTCATGTATTTGAAAAGGGAAAATTAAGGAAAATTTCAATTTAAGGAATTTTGTATATCTATAAAATAAAATGTAAAAAGAAGGATATTTTGTCAGTTTTAAAAATCAGTTCATACATTCTGCAGTTCCAGTCTTGGAAGAGAGTAGCACCTAGAATTGTGAATCCAGTTAAACCTGCCGTCGGAACATTTTCATGGGGATACATCAGATGCGACACGGATGCATGCTAACGGCAAAAGTAAATATTACCTAGATACAATTAATTATATTATTAATTCCAATTAATATATGAAGAGATCACAACTTTTAACTTTATTTATACTTGTATTAGCCAAAATTACCATTTTTAGAATTTTAGGCGGTCTGTATGTTTCGTTTTAACTCGAGAACCACTTCACGGATTTGGATTTGGTTTTCTTTATTATCATCATAGTGACCCTGATTAATATATAGGCTATAAGGGTTTGATAAAATAACACCCAAGCCGGAAACGAGGCAGAGATTGAATAAACGAGAGCAGAGCCGCGGGCAAAAAGCTAGTACAGAAATAAAATGAGAGCGAAATTATGAACCAAAAAAATAATGAAATAGATCTCACTTTGATTTTGCTCGTAAAAATTTGTCTATGTCGTTAAGTTGGACACTTTCTCTAATTTCAGTGTAAAAATAATAAGGGATTCCCTTAGTCTCCTATAATTGCGTGGTTGATGATGATGACGGAGTAGCTTTTGTAGTTACGTAGAGGCCGCCACTCACAACCGCACGTGCAATCTGTGTTTGACATCCAGCCACGAAACAAGCATGGCGTCAGGCGTCAACATTCCCTGTGGGCGAGTGACTTACCGCTCGTCAAACGATGTATTTGGTTCATGAACTTCATACCTGTCACTTCACATCGCGGCCAGTGGCAAGCTATGTATGATGATGAGCTTATACGAGTAATTTGTGACAAGTGCTTAGCAAGTTGATATTAAATTTATACCAGTTTGTCATATAAGTTCTTTTAATGTCTTTTTCTAACCTCATATCGTAAAATCATGATTATGAATTCGAAAATATCACACAATGATTTTTTTTACGAACGTCTCTAATAAGGAAAAAAAATACTTATGGTACAAGATAATGCTATAATAGTACATTGTTCACCGAGTTGGGAATCGCACTTTCTCCCGAGTGATACATAGTGCTTTATGCACCTGCGAGGAAAATAAAAGACAAAATCTTTAATTAAAAAAACTTTTTGACTTTCACTTTTTTCATTTTTTTATGATCATAAATAGCAAGTGGCCAGTATTATTTTGCAAACTAAGACATAAAAACTTTTTGTCTTTTGGCATTATTGCTCAAGCCAGGTTATGTACTAAGAAGTTTATACCCTTTTTAATGTAACATTTATGCTTATCGTACGGTTGTTGCCAACAAATAAAAAAAACAGCACGTTAACAATGGATTTTCATATACTTTTTCTGCCCGCTCAGCACGTTAACAATGGATTTTCATACATTTTTTCCGCCCACATATTGGTATGACAGCAATGACGTATATTCTCCATCGTTTTCGAAAAAGTAAGAATGAACTTTCTAAGCAGGTGTAGTATAAAATATTGTATTTTTCTGATATAACGGTACAACCACACTAAGTAGGAAGGCAAAGAATACGTAGTCCTTACAGTCATATAAGGTTTATATTGAGGTTTTAATATCTAATAATTGGGGCTGAGAACGATTGATGGCGGTATTTCCATTCCCAACTACCGACCCTTATGGACAGACTGGTAACGGGCAGCAGCCAAACCTTGGAAAGGTCTATTTCCAGCAGTGGACGAACCAGGCTGAAGGATGGATGGATGCAGTCACTATCCAGATGATTAAGAATAAAATCTTCGATGGCTGTGAATGGTAGGTACCTTAATATTATCTTTTTGCCATTATTTTATTTAAACCTATAAATTTTCGATTCAAGTATTATTTAGGGTTCCGTGACTCAAAATGAAAAAACTGAACTATTTTAGGTTTACTATGCTGTCTGTCTGTCTACCTGAATGTCCGTCTGAAATCCCTTCTTGAGGGACCCGTTAGAGTTATCAAGTTGAAACTAATACCTCCTATGGAAGCTTACGACCCCATAGTGCAGCTAATAATCAGGCTTTTAAAAGTTATTGCCCTTAACATAATTTATTTCAAACAAATTTGCTTAAAAAGTGAACCTATAAGTCACTGTTAGTTGACTTAGAAACTTAAAATTCCGTTTACAAGTAGGAATTATAGCACACGTCCAGGAAAAAAATCTGTAAAACCTATATTTATTTGGTTTGGTTGAAGAAAACACTTGTACTGTTTCACAAAAATTATTATAATTCCAGTTAGTTTCGCCTTAACGGCATTTTCCAAGATTTAATAAATGTAATTTCACAAAAGCTGTTCATGTTTGTGACAACAGGATGACAATATTTCCTTTATTTCCTTTTAAATATTTAATTATTTAAAAGGAAATAAATGTCAACGTAGATGTTTAAAGATCGTGAGTGTCAAGTTAAGTTGGATATTCGTGGAGTGAGTTTGTATTTTAAAAGGTATGTAAGGAACAATACATTACAATATTCTTTATTGCACACCAATATAACCACAATTTAAGAAGTAAAAGCAGATACTATTGGCGGTCTTATCACTAAATCGAAACCCTCAGGGCACGAATCATACTTGCACTTGACCAGTTTATATTTATTAATTTAGCAATATTTCGTTACTTGTTTTGGTTCTGGTTTCCTTCTGTATCTGAACCTGCCACTGTGCGTTTTGGTTTCTTGTGTTCGAAGCTTTACAGCCATGCTGAGATTGTTTAATCCCGTCCAACAATTCATGCTATAGACAGCATGTCTTTTATTAGCAATGGGTTCCATTACACTTGTGTGAGGGTTCTCAATTGTGTTCAGTCGTGTATGCCGTTGTTTTCAAGTAGGTAACGGACAAAGTTTCGCTTGCACTACCCTGAGCGACCGAAGTTCTGAGGAGCGGTTTAACTTGTTTAGAAATTGAATTGGTTTAACATCGTTTGTGTCTGAAATAAATAATATCTTTTACCTTTCTGCAACAACATAAGCTAAAAGCACTGATGCATTCTGGCGTCCACTTTATGAGAATCACTGGATTTTAACTCGGTTTGTCAGTTTGAGGAAGCCCAAGGAATATTTTAATGTATCATTGCTATGCGAGATATGGACTAATACTCAGCTAAGCGCTATATGTGTTACCGGCCATACCCGATTTTAGGACAAACTAATTTGCCTAGGCCAAAATAGTTCTGGGTTGTCATAAAAAAATCGCGAAGGTTGGTGCGGTCGCCTATTACACCTTCTAATATAACCTTCTATCTATCTTCTGCATTAAAGGATTTCCAAAAAACTAGTTTAGCCTAGGCCTAATATCGGGTTTGGCAGGTAATATACCCATGTCATTCATACAATATTGTAGGTTTGACACTCAAAATTTCTAATCCGTTATTTGACACAGTAAATTTACTTTTTTGTTATTTTAGGATATATAACGGTGGAATAAAATATATTATAAACAATAAAATATGCTCAAGATATATTTCGGGCCCTAGCTGGGCCCGGCATCAGTTGAGTATAAAAATACTGACATTGACAATTAAAACTTAAAATATGCCAAATGTATTTTATTCCACCGTTATATATCCTAAAATAACAAAAACTTATGAGCTTTTACAGCACCTATATATTTTTAGTTAATTTACTTGATATTACTTAAACTCCATGAGATGCCCTAAAAATATCAAAAAACCATCAAGGATAAAAAAATTTTGCTTGCGCAGAGGCGGGAAAAGTCAATTAAAATTGAGATTAAACCACATTACGCTCGATGCAGTTTTCCTGACGGTTAAATACGTGTAATTTTTTAATTTAAACGAGGACTTAGTTCCAGTAAAATATTGAAGGCATTTAGCTTGCTGAAACCTCTATTGCTCTATTTGGCACCGCTTACCGGTCATTTACCCGCCAGCGTCTGAAAAGTTCTGCATCATTAAGCTAATTACCTGTTTGCGTCCATGTAAAAGTTCTATATAAACTTAGGATTTACTCAAATTACTTGGAATTTATCATCCCCAGCGAGCTCTGCTTCCATCGATGATGTCAAACAAACATTTCAAACATGATTTTGGACAAAAACGGTGTTCTAAAAATGTGATTTTCATCAAGGTTGTTTTCTTAAAAAACAAAGCCGTAAAAAGTCTGAATAATAATCTCTTTCTTAAAAAAGCCACCTGATACAGTCTTCGATTTTGACTGTATTAATTGCTTCGTACTCAAAAAAAAAATAATAGGGTTTAAAGAAGGATTACTTTACACAAGGATTACTTTAAAAATATTCAGGTCACTTCAAACTTTTGAATTTGGTCAAGGTTTTCAAAATATGAGCTTATCATACTAGTATATTTGCTATCCCATTGCCAGTTAAAACATGTGTGTTTGTTTTCTTTTTCAGAAATTCCATTAAAATATTCCATATGCATATAACGCCATTGTTCGTCTCTGAAGTCGGGATCCTTTATTTTATTGCACTTGTTGTCTAAATGATGTCACGTGCACTACCCCTTTCATATATTCATGGAAGATTTATATCCTTTCTCCCGTATTGCGTTGCAGTTTTACCTCTTTTAGAATATAATTCAATTTAAAATTTCATTCCCAGCGGTAACGCTGAAAATTGCTCTGGTTCTTTTTCGCCGTCAATTAGAAACAATTTTTAACTTTACCTAACAGTTAATCAATTATTTACAGCAAAGAAACTGTGGACTTTCTAAGAATAGAATATAATATGAGCTAAGCTGAAAGTATAAGGTTCTTGGGGATGCTTGCTATATTGTCCTGCTTGCGACGCTAGTGGACTTGGATACCAAATTGCTTATAGTTTTGATAGGTCTTCAAGCCCATTAGCGTAGTTTTGGGAACTACTGGGGCAGGTATGCGATGATGCTACGGCCACGCGTCTTCCCGCGACGACGACGGGTGTGGTTTGCACACGGTATGCTCGTTATGCACCCACATTTAATGCGTACTCTTTGTGGTGCGTTGGTCGATCACTATCCTGACCAAGAAATATTTAATGTATCTCTGTCTCACTTCGTATCATATTTTCATGAGTTTTTAAAAAGGCGTATTTATTATTAGCTTTATTGTATATATTGTTAATTTGTAATAACGAGTAACTTGCGATTTAGTTTTGCAATTGTTAGTCGGTTAAGAATCTAAAAATAAATAAATAAACTGCTCCAAGTTGGAATTGTCGCATGCCTTAAAATGTAGAAACAAAAAAACCGGCCAAGTGCGTGTCGGGCCACGCGCAGTGTAGGGTTCCGTAGTTGCCCGGTACATTTTATAAGTTGGTCTCCTAATACAGATCGCGCCAAACTTCTAGTCCGCTTGGAAGTTGCTCTCCCAAAGAACGGCCCATACATTGTCGTGTTTAAAGGGGACTAAAAGTTTGGCGCGACCTGTACTCGTAAACCTGTAAAGCCTACTTACCTACGATAGTTTTCCCTTTAATTTCAATATATATTATATACCTACTACTTTTGGAAATTTTTCCACATATCCATAAACAACCATTTAGCTCGCAGGGGGGGACACTTGATTCTAACAAAAATTAGCACTTTTTTTTTTGAGATTTCTTTCGCCTTTTTGTTGGCGTAATTGATATGTATACCCACACCAAATTACAGCTTTCTAGTACTAAAAGTCTCTGAGCTAAGCCACGGACAGTCGGACAGACGAACATAGCGAAACTGTAAGGGTTCCTTGTCGGACTACGGAACCCTAAAAACCAGCCAAGTGTGGGTGAGGGTTCCGTACTAGACAAATGATTTGAATAAAATTACAAATTATCTAGAAAATGTTGAAAATAGAAAATGTATGAAACAAAACTGCAAAATTAAGTTGGTCGAGTATTCGGGTATGTAACCCTAAACTATCTAAATAAACTAATTATTAAAATCGGCGTTTTCAGTATTTGTTGTTTAAATACACTATACCGGGTGTAAATAGACTGTTACCATTAAATAAAACCACATATTCTACCGACCCTACTGAACCACTTTTCCCAAGAATCATACCCGCGGACACCCTTAGTTTGGGAAATAATTGAGTTCCAAATAAAAATGCGTGAACCCTAACGCACCGACATATGGGCGAGTTTAGAGAGAGCGTCGTCCGTAAACAGTTGTTACGGTGCAGTGCGTTCTGAAATAGACCTTCCTCCTACGAGTCTTTGCGCTGTTTTTTTTTCGAATAGTTGTTCAGGTGTGATCAGTAGAGTATGTGGTTTTATTTAATGATCGCACTCTATTTACAGCCTGTATAGCACTTAATTGGTAGAGCTGATGCCGGGCTCGACTGTGGAGATACCACCATCTTACTCGCAATTCCTCCCGAAGTTATTCGTGGGAGAGTAAGCGAACAGCTCTCAGGCAAAACCAGGCGGCCCACCATTGCCTGGGACCGATGGATGGCGGTATATCCATCCCCAATTGCCGGGCCTTATATAAAACAGACTGGTGACGGGCAGCGGCGTCACTGGTGCAAGGGTTTCGGCACCGCGCTCACCAACCCGCCTGCCCAGCGTGTGTGAGTATGGGCATTTCTTCCAGGAGGACCGCCAAGCGTGGCGAAATTCTGGAAAGGCCTATGTCCAGCAGTGGACGAAACAGGCTGATGGATGGATGGATAGCACTTAATATAGAAAATTCCAAATTCCTAACTAGTTTAGTTTTTGAGATAGACCCCGTAACAAAAATACAGAAAAGCTTCATGACCCCCGTTCTTAATTATAAGAGAATTTAAAAAAAACATTTTTCAGCTCCTTTTTCATGTATGGGAACCCCACTATAAAAAATTAAATTTCATTTTAATTTAATATTCGGTTTTAGTTCAAAACTCTACATGATATATCCGAATATTATTCCATTCCTCTAAGTCTGTAACTCATTCCGTCTGGAAGCTAGAGACCCGTGACATACCCGGACGAACAGACAATAGAGCAGAGTTGCCCTTCGGGTACGGAACTCTAAAAAAGAATATATTTGAAACACTTATTTAAAGAATTAGGTACTTTATCTTACGCAAGGGTAGTATAAAAAATGTAATTATGATATTAATTGACACAATTAAATTAGTTTTGATCAACAGCTTTGTTTCAATCGGGAAAAGCTAAGTAGTGTATTCGCTAATTAGTGAAGCAAAGCCGCGGTAGGAACCGCTGCGGACCACACTAATTAGTAATGAATTATGTTTAACTGTCTTATCCGCCGCAATCTGTTCTAAACTCTGATTACACAAAAGCGTGATAGTTCAAAACGTTTGCGTTTCAAAGTTGAATGGTAAAGTTTCGTATCTTTATGGAGAAGAAATCTCTCCGTACAAAATGCAACTTAACATTGTTTTCATTGCTTAGAATTTAAAAGTGAAAAAGATTTTGGTCTGTTGCAATTCACGTCAAAAGTTCTGTATTAAGTTTATAAATCAACTATTTGAAATTTAAATTAGTCATGATTTTGTCAAAACAAAACAGTTTTAAGCTATCACTTCCACCGACTAAAATTGTTAATGTTAAACAGCATTTTAAACAAAATCATGCAAATTTAATATATTTTATACTGTTGATGTATAAACCTTACCAATGCTGAACTTTTCGGTTAAATTGCCGCAGATAAAAATCTTTTTAGCTTTTAAACAAGAAAAACAAAGTTAATTTTTGCACTTTGTACCGAGCAATTGACGTTTAAGAAAATCTTAAGACCGTAATATTTTTAGTATTTTAATAAATATATAATTAGCTATAAATGAGCTTATATTTTTAGTAGGTGGAAGTGATTGTGGTATACCTAGAAAAAACTTTTCGTCAATATTTTGAGCTCTGAATCATAAGTAAATAATACTACTAAAAGATTCGTGGTTTGGATTCATACTGATACTGAAGCTAGCCGCTTCAGTGGCGTGATGCAAATCAGCCTGCAGGTATTGGTCGGTGGGTGTTGGCTTTCTATACCTGTGTGCTTTAGTTTGCCGTTGGGGCTGCGTATCACCAATACATCAAGAAACGGTAAAGTTTTGTCGTGCTCTTCCTATAATGCAACAGTTACCTAAGGGTGGATGAAATTTAAATGCGCCGTTATGTCAGCCACTTTATTTCTTTTTACGACTGCGAAAACATCATCCACATAACGCCAACAAATCTATCTACACTCGGAGCCGTATGAACTGCTTTCATCTCAAACCACTTCATAACTATGTTGGCCACCACTGGAGCTAAAGGAGATCCCATTGCAACTCCATCTGTTTGAAGATAATATTCTTCACGCCAAATTAGATAGCCGCTCCACAGACAGAACTCAATCACAGCCATGTGCTCAGCAGGTACATCAGAATCCTTCAACAGGTCAGCAATGATGTTTACAGTCTCTCCTACTAGTACATTTGTAAACAGTGACGTCACGTCTAATCTAACCATTAGTTCTTCTTCTTGAATTTGAACCTTATGCAGCAATTGTACAAAGTATCTAGAATCCTTTACATAGCTCACAGTTTTCCCCGTAAATGGCTGAAGTATATCGTGGCCATATGACGTGATACATTGTACGAGTATGTAGGCGAGTCAATCTGGCTCACTATTGGTCTTATGTTTTTTTTGCAGACCATAATATTTTAGGTGTAGTGGGGATTCGTGGACGAAGAGTGTTTACTAGATCGGAATCAGGTAATGCTTTTAATAATTTTAGAAGTTTATTAGTTGTTCGTGAAGTCGGATTATAGTTCATGTGTATTAATTTCCACCAAGTGCCACAATCAAAAGCATCAACTATGTAAATAATCTCTTTACAGATTGAATGAAACATAAAATATTGATTAAAACAGTAATAATGTTCCGAGTAAATATTTGATAAGAAGAGTAATTAATTATTATCCTTTATGCTCGATAGTAAATATTCCTTGAATTAATTTTAAATTGTTTGCATGCCCTGTCAGTTTAATTTCCACATGCAGTTTTATTACTTACTATCCTTTGTCTGCAGCTTGGCCCGCGTTTATTCATTCTTTACCCCGTTTTTGTCTTGTGCGTTATTTTATGAACAACCCTTATAGTCTATATGTTAACCAGGATCACAAAGATTATAAAACCATCCAAATCCGCTATAAAATAAAAAGGAACATGCATACAGACAGACAAATACAAAAAAAACCGGCCAAGTGCGAGTCGGACTCGCGCACGAAGTGTTTATTAATTTTTATTTATTTATTTTCTTTATTAGGAAAACCAGTAGTTAGTAAGCTAATTTTAACACATAAATAACTGCTAAACTTCTAACTTATTAAGTTCCGTACCATTATCTATAAAAACGGCAAAAAATCATGTCTGTTGTATGGGAGTGTGCAGGTCCGACTCGCACTTGGTCGGTTTTAGTGTTTGTTGTTATAGCGGCAACAAAAATATACCATCTGTGAAAATTTCAACTGTATAACTATCACGGTTCATGAGATACAGCCTGGTGACAGACTGGCAGACAGACAGACAGACGGACACCGGAGTCTTAGTAAAATTGTTACCCTTTGGGCACGGAACCCTAAAAACGGCAAAAAATCATGTCTGTTGTATGGAAGTGCACGTGTCCGACTCGCACTTGGCCGGTTTTAGTATTTGTCGTTATAGCGGCAACAGAAATACATCATTTGTGAAAATTTCAACTGTCTAACTATCACGGTTCATGAGATACAGCCTGGTGACAGACGGACAGCGAAGTCTTTCCCGTTGGTTACCCTTTGGGTACGGAACCCTAAAAATGTTAGTTTTTGCTTCGATATAATACTAATAACGGATCGCATTTTTTTTTTATATTATATGTATGTTCAGTCACGGCTCATGACTTATTTACTACTTTATTTTTATTACAGATTTTATTCATACCCTATAGTATTATACGAGTAGGTACTTGTACAGTACAACTATGCTCTAACCTCAGTCCAACGACGCAACGGCAACGGCCCTGTAGTATTGTGAACAGATTGATTGACTGACAGACACCGGGGCTTCCATATATGATTAAGCGTATCAGTTTTTGATGGAATCCCAAAAGACCCTCTGACCCTTTCCTACACCTTCCGCATTGTTTCGTCAGAAGGTAAAGAGACAAAATTGTGTTTAAAAGCAATTTCCAACGTAAAACGGTTACTTTCCACTCGTATATTCTAAATCACCATTCGGCTCCTTCCGGGCGGGTTAATTCTGTTGAAATTTCATTCGTTCCCCATTTAAGTAGCAGGTGTTAAAATATACTGCACTCCACAACCAACTACTTGAATGTACACCTTCTCGCAAGAGTTTCAACTCACGTTCCTGTATGGACGTAAGCAATATAGCGAAATTGTTTTCTGGCATTCCGGGCTTGCATGGGTGACAATTGAAATGTACGACACAAAACATACTTTATTTCAGACGATGAAAAGTGTTTCCACGTATTTTGATGAGCTTTGCCGCCATTCACCGGTTATTGGCAGGGGAATTCGGTAGGTATTATTTTCGTAACAGGTGCGGGAATAAATGGTTTCCTTTCGGAACTTGTTTCGGTTCTCGTCTTGCTAACTCTTACTGCCGCTTACATCGCTCGCTGAGAACGTACACCGCTTTATGGTTACTTACTGGGGCCATATTTTTGTTATGTGGGAATTTTACTGCCTTCTGTGGCAAATGTGCTTGCCTGAACTGCTTGATTGATTGTGGAAGAAATTCTCATTGTAGCGTGAAAATAAACGTATCTTTTTAGAGTTCCGCTAAAATACGGAATAAATTTTATCGAATTTTGTGTGTTTTTCTGGCTGCGTCATACAAAACATATAACTGAAGAGCTGCTCTGCAAATGAGGGGTGAATGAAATGAAATTTGGTGTGCAACTACGTATGAATGGGACTCTAAAAACGGTCATCAACGTCACCTTAAAATTATCTTTCCAAATTTAACATACGTAGGATGCCAACTGTATAGCTACCATAGATGATACGAATATATATTTTTTTTCTTTCATAGAAACGTTTGACCAATGGACACGCACGTGATCAAGCTTACCTGCGTTTCCATTGGTCAAACGTTTCTTAGAGAGATAAAACTTCTGTATTGTTTTCGTCCATGTTAGCTATGTTGAAGCATACTTTCAAGTTGATAACATTTGCATTAACAGAACCCGTAAATTGTGTACGCTCAACAGCCCATTTTTGTTTCTTCATAATCGTATACGCTTTCCAAATCACATTGGAAATAGGCTTAAAGAAAGATGCGTCTCCGTAAGCGTCTATTTAAGCCAGCTTAGCTGATAAATACGCACGCTGTTTGGTATGCCTCGGAAGAAATGCTGATGTGGAATACCCTGTGAAGTTTGTTGTAGGTGTCTTCAAAATTCCACTGTTCTACAATTATTTTCTCTCCGCTCTATTTAGCTTACGAGTTATCAAGTGATTTAACCATGCAGAAGGTGGTTGCAAATCGTACGAGTAGGTTTCCCAACTTTTTTTAGCAGAAGTAACGTGTGTATGATTACTTTATAAATTATATTATACATAAAGTACAGTCCTAATAAAAAGGGTTTCTTTTATTCAAATTTGTCAAACGGTATTATTTTGTGCTTATTACACAAACGTAAACGTCCACGTCATAAAATTGCAAAATTGTGCGTTTTTTTTCTACAGCTCTGTTTTCGCTTGCTGGTGTTGTCAGTTTATGTTTAATTTCACGTTGAGATTGACCTTAAGGTTAAAATAAAGTGCTTTCATGTACTTTATTGTCATTTAAAAGAATAAAGTACAGAGACGCAAAAAAGGCAAGATACTTTTTTTTAAAGTACGGTTGGCAACCCTACCTACGAGATGAAAAGTAGCAAAATATTTCACAATTCAAATATGTAACTGTAGGTAAAGCCGCTTAGAATAGCGCAAAAGTATGCCTCGTGAGCATACGGCATTATACAGCCTGGGGCAGCATTATATTTGATCCTTTTAGCACCCTAAAACATTTTTTATACGAACAAGCTAAATCTAAAATAGAGTTTTGTGGGTTAAAGGTAACAAAAAAATATAACAAAATCCACTTTTATTTAGAGTTCGATCTTAAGGTTCGGCTTCGTATTCACCCTTAAAGGCCGAAAATTTTGGCAAAAAATCTTCGGCCATCAATTCGTAATTGGTTAAAATTAGGTTGAGCTATTTGAAAAATTAAAGCTCAAAATTAATAAGCTAAAATCAACAGCCTATTTTTTTGGTAGATCTTTTCAAACTTGCAACACAAAAACACAAAAGATTATTATTATATCCTTTATTGTATACACACAGAAACTTAAACTAAGATAACAAAAAAGTAAAAAATATGCACAAAGGCGAGCTTACCTCTTCAAGAGGTTTCTTCCAGCCAACCAGTACTGTGGTGAAAGAATACACGAAATAGGTTGGCAGCAAGCATACAAAAGGACAACAACTTATTGTATACAAATAAAATAATAAAAATATAAATTATATATATAAATTTAATGGATATAAATGAATAAATACAAATATATATTAATATATACTTAAATAATTTAAAATACATACTTAAATATTACTCATACGAGAGGAAGTGCTCTTTTAATTTACGTTTAAATGAAGATATTGACGGACCATCTCTCAGAATCTTAATTAATTAATCAGAAGGATAAGTGTTTCCAAGATTTTTTCTACGTGTCTAATGTTTAAAACTACAACATACTCCGTCCGTAATAACTGATTAATAAGTCAGCATTCAGACAAAAATAATACATTTTTTATACTCATTCAGAAATTGAGCTTTTCTAGTTTGTAATGCACTCTAATAATATTTAGAGTACTCCAAAGTTTAAAGATTTATTTATTTATTATTTATTTAATAAGTTTGTTGGTTCCACAGCAAATTACATTTAGATATATATACATGTTTTTGATAAAAATTTGCCTATACCAATAATATGAGTCTAAATTTCTTTTTTTTTTGCTACAAGTTAAGTCTTAAAGAAAAATAAACTATTTAGGATAAAAATTACATATTATGAAATTTATGTAAAAAAACAACATTAAATTGAATAAAAAAAAACATAAGAAGAAAAAGTAAGTTAAAGCCGTGAGATTTTTTTTGTTGTGTGAGGGTGTGTGTATGTGCTTATATTTATGTATTTTTGTGAAGAGAGGTATGGAAAAAGTAAAACACGTTTAATCGTCATCGTCGTGTAGGATTTCGTTGTATGGATTTCGCTATAAAAATATAATCCTAAACTGAGAATGATTCATCACATCTTCGGTTTCGACTCGACTGCGGCCAAACGCAAAAAAAGGCCGAAACCGAAAAATTTTAACTTTCGGTCAGACACTCTACAACGTGGAGTCTACTACATCTATCCATGCCAGCATCTTGAATTCTAAGGGCGTACGAGACTAGTGCCACAATAAATAAATTGTATTTATTACTGTGCTAGTGCTACGAACCGATACAGATAAATAGACCGGCTTACTCTATGACAGTACGGAGGGATGCTCCACAATAAACATTTTTTATCAGATTTAATTCGTCCAAGGATTAGACTTAAAAATGTTAATGTCTTAAAGTGGAAATTCATTATTATAAAAGTGATCATTTTCAAAACCATGTTTTTGTTATGTTGTCAGTCAATTTAGATTACGAAACTATTCCAAACAAATTATGTTGTTGCTAAAGTTTATACTTGCGATTGTCGGCACTTGGTGAAACATCATCATGGTTGAAGAAAACACTTGTACTGTTTCACAAAATTAATTAAAATTTTGTGAATCAGTGCAAGTGTTTTATTCAACTATGTTGTTGCTGTTTCGTTACATAAATGTTACTTAAAATTGTCCAGTCCATTGTTAAACAAAAATTGAATGGTTGATTCAAGAGCTAAAAAGAATGATTGATGTCAATTGACCATTACAGGACGCCACGTGCTTGCTATTTGCAGACGATCTCAAGCTGCTCTTAGCTATTAAGGATAAAAATGACTGTGTTAAACTGCAACAGGACATTGATAGAGTAGTGAAATGGAGCCACGACAATAGGTTGCAGTTTAATGGGTCAAAATGTGTACAGATCACGTTTAGCCGCGCGCGTACACCGAGGCAACACCAGTACACGCTAGACGGTGACGCGCTAGTGCGAGTTCACTCTGTGCGGGATCTAGGCGTACGGCTATCCTCGGATCTCTCTTTTCGTGATCACATTGTAGACACATGTAAAAGTGCTTTTAAAACCTTGGGATTTGTACTCCGTAGGAGCCAAGGCTTCTCAAATGTACAGACGATAAAAGTATTGTACAATGCACTAGTTAGGAGTAAATTAGAAAGCAACGCGATCATCTGGGCTCCGCATGAAATTAAATATAGTCTTATGCTGGAACGGATCCAAAACAAATTTTTAAGGTTTTTGTATTTAAAACTATATGGAGTCTATCCGGGCTATCCATTGTTATATCCAACCTTATTTATCTTAGGTATGGTTGGGTTCACCAAAATTCAGGTTAGGAGAGACCTATCTTTAGCGATAACCGTATTTAAGATATTTAGAGGAATGTTGTGCAATCCTACAGTACTTGACAGCATTAGACTGGTGGTTCCGTTTGGTGAGCATGGGCTGCGGCGGCGCGAGGAGCGGCTGCTCTGCGTGCCCGGCGCCAGAACCAACTTGCTTGCGGAAGCGCCGCTAACTAGAGCTATTAAGTTGCTCAATAAAATTTCAGAAAAGACGGACGTTTTCACGTGTTCTCTGGGTGAATTCACAAGGATAACTTTGCAAATTTTATGTTACTATTAGGTTTGTGGTTAATTAATTGTTTTTTATGGCTCTTTGTCCTTGTTTCTTTTTTCTTTTTTTTTGTTATTGTGTAAGATGAAAATATATGTAGGTAAGTTAATTGTTGTTGGTATTGGATGTGTATGTTGTATAGTAATTATGATGTCGTATATGATGTGTTACTTCACTATTGAATTAGGTCCAGCCTGTAATGATAGTGTAAGTTCCTTAATAAATAAATAAATAAATAAATAAAAATTTTCAAAGCCATACATGTTTTTATTATGTTGTCAGTCAATTAAGATTACGAAACTATTCCAAACAAATTATGTTGTTGCTAAAGTTTATACTTGCGATTGTCGGCACTTGGTGAAACATCATCATGGTTGAAGAAAACACTTGTACTGTTTCACAAAATTAATTAAAATTTTGTGAAACAGTGCAAGTGTTTTATTCAACTATGTTGTTGCTGTTTCGTTACATAAATGTTACTTAAAATTGTCCAGTCCATTGTTAAACAGAAATTGAATGGTTGATTCAAGAGCTAAAAAGAATATAGTTTTACAATTTTTTGCAATTTTTTCCTTTGGTCGAATATACGAAGCGGTTGTACGTACAAAACTTCTGTCAGTGAAACTTCGCCGTGAATAAAGTACAGGTAGGAAGTTACAAATTACAGTAAAAAGTTATTTTATTTCTAAACAGCAACATACATTTAAAAAAACTTAGGTCTTATCGATGGTTTCCATATATCCATAAAAAATTATTTGGGCAATTTGAGTCCGACTCGTGCTCAAATGATTCCGTAACACTCATTGACCTCTCATAAAACAACAAGACACACAGTCTCTAAGAAAAGTTCGTTAGAAAGTGTCCGAACGTACGACGAGCAACGTAGCAAAAATCTTCAACCAAATTAAAACATTATTTCGTTAACATGAGATGCAATATCAGTTGTAAGCAATCGTTATTCCAATTTGTCACGCCATAGCGATAGTCAAATTTAGCGGTGACTGACAAAATTCATCGCGGACACTTTTTGAGCGAGATTGTGAGTCTAGTTATTTATGAGACGTCAATGGTAACACCACACAATACGGGTACGGAACCCTTAAAACAGGTATACGTACGTATATATAACAACAATACGTATAGATGTAGCAACATCAAGGCGACACAAAACAAGCCGCTAAGATGCTAGCGCGCGAAAAGCAATTCGGCTCCCGCTAAATAGGAAACCCTGATTTTTGCCGTAGTAGAGGCCATACACGTATTCTCAACTGTCTACCTATTACGGCTGAAGCTGTAGGCCCCTGTGATAGACGGACAGACAGACGTTACAGACAGCTCAGTCCCGTTCGGCCCCCTTCCGGTAATGGTGGAAAAAATATTTGTGGTTTCTAATGTCCAAGTATTATTGTTTCAGTCCACGTTCTTTTTGACATTATCTGAACCCATGTTCATTCAGATTTATCTTTCTTCGCGTATAAAGATGAGTCTTAGATTATTATAGTAGTTTTGTAGCTCTTGGTTTCATCCTATACATAATTAAAGCTTATAGTATCAATGTTTAATAGATGTTTCAATAGTCATTGTAAAAAATGCAAGTTTTAAAGCGCTTTTTTTTAAATTCTCTGTGTCTATGAGAGAATCATACGGTTATGGTTGCCGGTTAGAATCTTTATGGTAGCAAAACTGGCTTTGTTTTAAGGTTTTCCGGTCTATAAGTGAATCATACGGATATAATTTCCGGTAAGAATCTATAATTATGTTAGCTCCGATTTTCTTGGGCGTACGATTTTATACAAGAAGGATAGCATTTCAACACTAAAATAACTCGTAATATAGTAATTTAATTGCGGCTATTCATTGTTAAATTTATTTTTCAGCTGAAATGATTGTGCTGCCGTTGAAGGCGGAAAATAAAAATAATAAAATAAAGTTGCGCACGTGATCGAAATACAAAGAAATAGTTTGCACTGTGGTCCCTTGTCGTAAAATGGTGTCGACAGGTGGGCCGGGTGTGGTCTGGTGACAATGTGTGACGTCACATAATAAAACAACGCCAATTGTGTTTCCTTACTGACATTTGTTGTTATAGTTTCCTGAAAAGAGAAACTTAAATGCGGAATTCTCAAGCTTTCTTTTCGATTTGGGAGCTCAACACCGAATGAATAGCCATGAACAACGTCCCCGATGATATCTTATTCAGGGCGAAACACGTGTTTATAATATTTATAGAATATTTTTTTTATTTCATATGCACACTCGTGGTGTCTGCACGTGCATGGAATTGCACCTTAATTGTATCAGTATTTTAAAATAAAGGTTTTGCGGAATATTACAAATTAATTAATTCCCATAATTATTCAGGGTGTAACTATGACCAGGGGGGCCTTATTGTCTAACTTCGACATCCATCGCGATTGCCTTTAAACGCTCCGTGATTGGCTAGAAATGACATCACACATAATTTGTAGCCAATCACGATACCTTTGATAGCTATAGCGATAGATATTGAAGTTAGACAATAAGAGGCCTGCTTTGAAACTTAAAGCACGTTTTACTAACGACTTTTTCACAGCATTTAAAATTACGAGTACGCAAAAAATCACCAAAGAAATTTGGATGGGGACGAGTATTTCTTTGCATTATTCAAAAAAGTGGTTAAAACAATGGTTTTAGCGACCTTATTATATAAATAGGAGTTAAGTCCATAATCAACATACAACATATCTAAATATCGATTAAGTCGGCAAAACCTTTACTAAATCCACTGCATATATGTTCCAAACAGAGATATTATAGTTTGTGGGGTATTTCCTGTTTAGTTGTTGAGTTATTCAGGCAGGGATCTGGCTTCCTACTAAATATTCTAATCATCAATATCCTGACCCTCTGGCTGCCTCGTCTTTGACAAGCTTCTTCCTGTCAACTTGAAAATTAAAATGTGTTTAACTTTTTAATCTGCTATAAAAATTCATAAACAAAGTATAGAAATATACCGGATACAAATGTATCTTGATACTTTATAATCTACGAACCGCGTTTTAACAACTTTCCCAGATACACAACCGTAAAAATAAAAAATGTTTTCACGTTTCCATAACTAAATTTGAAAAATAAGCTTAAATATATCGAAGAGTTATATAAAGTTTTTTTATTTAATTTAAATGTTTAATTTTTTAATTTAATTAATATGTTTTTGTAGAATTTATTGTAATTTAATATTAGTAAGTTAAAATTGTAAAGGTCACTAACTTAATGAAGTTCTCTTAGACCCAAATATACGTATATGAAGAATTCTGGGCGTGGCATCGGTCAGCTGTTTTATAAGATACCAGCTTTTGTCCGCGGCACTATACACAAATTCTTGTACTTTTTATTTCACAAATATTTATTTTTATTATAAAGGCTACTGGTTTCGTATCCTCATCATCAGGCCAACAAAATATTAATTTTAATGACGATTAAAAAACAAAAAGGAAACATCTCAAGCAAGTACTTACTCGTAAAATACTTTGTAATTTCTTAGTAATTTGTAAATTACTTTATATTTGCTTGTTTGAGATGTTTTATTTTTGTATTTTAAATGGCTGAGCTCCTCAAATTTATTTACAAGTACCTAAATCGAATAGGCTCCTCTTCGCTCCGCTTTGCTTCGCTAGTCGTCGAACATATTTTTGTCTTTTTCGTAATTGTTTTGCTCTCGCTTTTTCTTGAAATGTCTGCTTTTTCCCGAAAAAGCGTAATAATTTTGCATAAATGCGTAATGGGTCAGCCCTTACGCCATAATTCCGTTTTTCACCAAAAAGGCGGCTTTTTTTTATATAAAGCAGTTAACGCCATCATACGGTGACATATTATATACCTACGAGTAATACACGCGTTTGGTCTCTAGCATGGTTTTTGCTACACCTATCAAAATCACCTTGTATAAAGGTATGAGTACCAGGGCTGCATAACTTGGACAGGTAACGCAGAGCGGGACACATTTAGAATAATAAGGGGTAGGTCAGAAGGTAGAACTACGTACGTTTTCCGTGCCTGTCTGTCCGACGATGCGGAACGTTCTCGTCCGCAAACACGGTGGATTTATTTCATTTACCTAGCAAACTCATGAAAGGCTTTTAAATTGTTGTTTTCGCCGCCTCGTCGCGTTTTTAGTCTAAACTGATAATACTTTAAGAGGTTCGAAACTAGCTTGATATGTAGCGGGTTAGTAGACCTCTTTCTCTACTTATATTTATGCTTTTCAAAAGCTTATTCAGCGTCACCATTTCGATTGATTGATCATTTTATTAGTTGCTATAAAATTCACTTTAAGTGGGTATTTTACTTTCCCTCAACCACGAATAAGTATGATCCGGTCCATCGGCACACCGCGAGTACGGTATTTAGAAGGAGGAGAAAAACATGCTCTCAACGAACGGGTTATGAAGGTATAAAAACAGTAAAGCATTTGAACCTATTTCTATCCAGATCTAAATTAAATCGGCTTACTAATTAACAGTACCTAAACTTATAAAAGAATATAACGTGATGATTTTCCTTCTAGCCCCGAGCGAGTGTATTGTATTTTACTTGTCTGCCAGACTTTCGTCAATTTAATATTCTTCATAACTCGTGGTATCAGTTCACTCGAAACGTGATCCGGCAAGACCATAAATAATATCCAGTGGGATTAACCCCGGCATACGTAGCACGGTCTACTCGTCCGTGCCGTGTCCGTGTCGTGTCATTGTTTGGTGACGGTAATTTATTCAGCAAATTCACCGGCATCACACGCCCAGCCCGCTCAGGTGTCGACGGCGGCGCCCGCCATTACCCAGGGGATTTAACCGCCAAATAAAAGCACAATTATCTTTTTACTCAAGGTTTTTAGTACCCAAATTAAGGACAAATTTTTTTCCGAGTGCACGCGGCCTTTGCGCACCGCAAAGCTGAGGTCCAAAAATTTTTTGTTTACTAAACCAAAGTTGAACTTTATCCTTTTGATAAAAAGCTCTTTCTGCCGATTCGTGAAATCCCCCAAAATTCTTGGATTTATTTTTACGACTGTTTTAGCATAATATCAGATGCAGCGTACCTATAAAATGTTCTTTGTATACAAATGTACGTATTTTGTTTAATAGAAGCGGTCGAACAATAAATATATTTTTACGTCCTTTTAGTTCTTGCAATTTAAATAGTAAAACTAATCTAGTGCATTAGAAAAACCCAAATGGCGAGCGAGAGGTACTCTTGGAGTACTTAATCTCATAGCCTACTTAGATTTCATTGCGATACAGTAATACCGTATCGCAATAGCTATTTTCTCAAGCCATTTCGATTATCTTAGAGCAGAGAAATCATTATAGTCGCCTACGGAGACCCGGGGAGGGCTGCGCGGGGAATGGGACAATCCTTAGATTATGTCTCTGTCATTTGTCTTTTCGCTTTTAGCTCATTGCCTACGATTTTCTTTCGAATAATTCCATGACTGTTCTCTCTGATATTTCTACTTATATATTCTTACTAGCCTTTCACCCTGGCTTCGTCCGCGTTCATTTAATCTCTGCCCCGTTTTCGGCTCAGGCGTTATTTTATGAACACCACTTATGCCTATATGTTGACTAGGGTTACTACGATGATAATAAAAAAACTGCATCCAAATGTATTCTAGAGTTAAAACGGAACATACATACAGATAGAGAGACAAAAATTCAAAAAACTGTAGTTTTTTCACATCATTATTTCATTTCAAATTTCGTAATATTATTAAATGTACAGACACGACTTTTTAACTATTTTATTACTCGTATTAGTATAGATATGTTATGCTTTAGGCATTTTGGGGATCATTTAAGGATTAAAAAACATCAAAGCATTATTGTCAATGTGGATGGATGGACTGATGTGCCTTTGATATTTTAGGCGGTCGATTTGTAAAATGTTCCTGGCGTCTTGGTTTCGATATTACAGTAAAACCAACTTATCTGTAGAATGAAAATAGCGGAACTAGCACATCTGATTGGATAATATTGAATATTAACCAATGACAAGCCCGGAATACGCTAGTTCATTCTATAGATAAGTTGGCACTACTGTACGAGTTTATTACGTTTCTGAAAAACATAAAGTCACAATGAACCGTTTAACATTTACAAAAAAATGCAGTATTTAATACTGAACATAGAAAGAAAGAAAGAAAGAAAGAAAATGGAATTTATTGCCAAACAAAACACATGAAACAAAATTAAAACAATAAAAAGGATTAGACTAACTTAAATACAAATTTTGTTCGACAAAAGGTGGCACGCTCAGCATTTGCTGTCGGAGATTTTTGAAGGATCCCTAAAGCGCTGATTTCCAGCGAGCCCCTAAATACTTTGTCATAATAAAATAAATTTAGAACTTAAAAATTTACAGCGGGCGCTCTAGTAAAACTATTTAATTACATCATTATTAAACTATTAAATTAACAGGACTAATCTATAACAATCTCATTATATTATATTTATACATAAATATATATATGCAAGGTTTATACATAACAGTACATAACAGTAACATGAACAATTGAACATTATAATATTTTGTTCAGATCTGCATTTTCAAGAAACTCGTTTACAAAATATCCAGTTTTCGAAGTTTCTAGCTATAAATAAGGCGAACTTGCGAGAGACCAACCAGCTTTATTGAATAATGAATGAGCTTTATTTTAAGGAGCTGAAATACATATTCTGCTTTTCAACTTTTTCTTAATAATGTCGTAAGATTTATGTGAAAGTTTCTTTGATTATTTATTTTATTATTCATTTCATATTACTCTCGTATTGTGCATGTGTCCGTCAGTAATTCAGCAATTTAACTATAGTTTTTGGAAAGACGATGGGTTACTTAACTTTTTACATTGTCATGACATGATTCTCCGAGAGGTAGTTAGAGGTATTTTCGAGTGTGTGACTATGAAGGTCGGGCCGCAATGTATAGTTTTGTATATATTAGACAATACTATTAAAAAAACATCATTGGTTTTAGATATAAAACCTTAGACATTATAGAGACGTTTGTAAACAAAATTTGTCATTATGCACAATTTTCGAGTTCATTATCAGGATTTTACGTGTATAGGAAGTATAACTAACTATATTGAGTGTAAAAAACCAGCCAAGTGCGAATCGGACTCGCGCACGAAGGGTTCCGTACCAATATCTATAAAAACGGCAAAAAAATCATGTCTGTTGTTTGGGAGTGCGCAGGCTCGACTCGCACTTGGTCGGTTTTAGTATTTATTGTTTTAGCGCCAATAGAAATACATCATCTGTGAAAATTTCAACTATCTATAACGGTTCATGAGAACGGACAGACAGACAGACGGACAAAGGAGCGCCTTAGTAATAGGGTCCCGTCATTTACCCCTTGGGTACAGAACCCTAAAAAATACAGCTATGGTTCTGAAACCAGCTACACGGGTACATGAAAAAACAAACACCGTTACTGATTTTGATATTGTATTTGATTCATTCAGTATGATCTGTAAATCATGACGTTTCAGTTATGCATACATTATTTACATACATGTAAACAGAAAATGTGAAAAAGTGCTGTATAGTTTTATTTTTGCCTTGCATCTTCAGACTACGGACGTTGACATGTTCAAAAAGCGATTTGTTACAAAGCGACCGCGCTATCAATCAATATACAGGGTCTGGAACGCCCGAGGAGTTGACTGAAGCACCTCTTTAAAAAGGGTTTTCTCACTCAACGGCTATTTATCAGTGACACTGAGTACGGACCCCTGTATTGTTTTTTTATCCCGTGCCTCGGAAGTGGGAGGAATTATCGCTGCAAAAGATAAAACTGCTCCAATGTTCTTTGAATTCGAAGTTGGTATCTTTTCGTTTAAGACATGACTTTTCTATTCCAGGTAAGTCGTTTCCGAGAGCTGAAATGAGTAAGTACTTAAGTAAATAGTTGCATAGCGTAGTTACATATATTAATGTAGGACATACTCGACCCAATTTGTCCTTCTGAAACAGTTACACATTATTATTTAAGTACAGTTTCTTTGCTAACAAAGCAGACTTAAGTAAATAACGTATGTAGGTATCTAACATTTTGAAATACTTGAATCTGATAAAAGTGAAATTTTTTACTCATATGATAAATCAAATTTATTAACCCTAAATTATACTCCCGGGGAATTAATTAGAATAATTATTATTTTGAAAGTAGCTGTACTTTAAGTATAATATCTCAAAGGTATCATACGTTTTGTAGAAATTTGCCAAAGTCAAAACACATGGTAAATCGACAGTCAAATTATGCAACTTTACACATCACTGGCAACTTCAAACAAGGAACAAGGCGCTTTAGCTTAATTCTTTGTGTAGTGGGAGAAAACCAGATTATTGGCATTTGCTTGACGTAATTTTTTGTCCAGACTAACAAATGCTCGAGAAAAATCAAATCCTATTCCGCTCGGTAATAATTTACTTTTTAAGACCTAGCACAGCCTCAGTATGAAAACATCACGGTTACCATAGTTGCATTCACGTAAGATTTTGTTTGGAATCTAAAAAGTTCCGCTTCTATTCGCTTATCAGATTCCATGCGAAATCTAAAATGAACGCAACTATAAAGTAACCGTGATGTTTTTATGCTGATTCAAAACAACATTTTATAGAGTTTCGCAACACTATTTTCCCATTGATGGTGATTCTGGTTGAAAGGTTTGATTGAAAAAGGCATCGAATAATACTTCAAAAGCAAAACCTTAGGCAAAGGCAAGTACCTAGCTATATACAGGGGTAAATGTTAACGGGTCGATTATGTGAGCCCATTGGCTGCGTACTCGGGAGTGCCAGGGGACCGCTTGGTCCTCAGAACGTAATGACGGCTCGCGCATTTAAATAGCCTGTTTCCGATAGCCCTCTAATAACTATTCGCATACATATGAAATTCATTTCCTTCATTTCACTCGGCATATCAATAGGCCCAAAATTTCTATTAAGAAAGGGCAATTTGCCACGTATTGGTAATGGTTTCTTTCTCATAAGGGTAGGTACTTTAAACTATTGGACATATTAAAGGGACAATTCTTTAACTTGGAATGGAATCGTAAGAAATAATTTTAACGCCAAAGAAAAAAACTACTCTCAGCTAAAAATAGCGTTCACAAATTATTTACTTTATGCTAAAACATATAAAGGGAGGATTAATATAAGTAGACACATGAAAGAAATGTATGGTGCGTAAGTGGAAGGTAAAGCTCGACTGGGCCGCCTTAGAAGAACGTATGCCGTCTAAATTGGCGACAGACTGAGGAAGGGCAAAGTCAAAAGTACCAGGACTAGAGCTTGTATGACTTGATGGACGTGGAAGAAGCGAGAGAGTTGTGTTAGGATCGTAGCAGATGTAAATCTTTAGTCACTCCGAGTTAAAAGAAGTTTGTTATGATTTTATAGTAGCTTTAAAATAATAAGATTTTCCATAGTCGTGAATTCACCATTTACTGGGATTTGACAGCTAAACTCACTTAAGGCCTTACGCCTGGTACACGATAATATTACTGAGCGATTTTGAACTTCAGTCTGTTGTCAGAAAGTCTACATTAGAATGCTCGCTTCGCGCGCTGGCGGCACGAAAAATCGGTGAATTTTAGAGGTTTTTCTGGATTTTACGAAAAAGTATTTGATGTAGGAGGTTTACCACCTAACATCGGAAAATAAACTATCTCTTCTTGTTATAGCAGTAATTTCAGACATAAAACTCAAGCCGTTTAGACATAAAACAAAATAATAACTTAAAAAGGCATCATTTTCAAAAATAAAATCTATCGAGCGAAATGTGTCAAATTAGGTAACCGACTTGACAACGGAAAGGCAAAGGTCTGAAAAAACACGTGTCCAAGTTTTACATTGATCAGATAAGTACTTGACTCAGCATATGAAAACAAAAACCGTTGAAAGACCCAATACAAGCCCTTAATACATAATTTACATACCTACATTACTTTAAACTGGGAGCTTTCTGTGACCGTTGTAGTTATTTATTGTGATTCATGGACGTTCAAAATCGATCTGTGGAATTGGAATTTCTGTCCGTTTGTAACATAATCTCAGAACCTGAAGGAAGAAAATTCCAAAATTTTGATGCCTCTTTGCTCTTCTACTTCACGTTTTGGCTATAATTTTGAGAGAAAAACACAGGTTTATTTGTAACACGATTTTCAGCTTAACTCTATATTTATTCGCAGATTGTTATGTGAAATCCAGATAGACCGAACAAGTAAAATGTTTCTGTTTAGTAGTGATGTAGTGCACTTAGTGAAACATGTTATATTTATCTACTCTTTTTATAGTGTCTGCCATATGAGAAACAATTTGTTAATGCCAAATAGTGAACTATAATATGTTTACGGAGTTTGTTACATTCCGGGCGGTTTGCCAAATGCTAAGAGTGTGGTATTTTGTTTTTGGTCAACATATTTAAAAAGATTGCAATAAGACATTCTAGCTCGGAGTGCAGCAATGGTTATAAATGGTCGTGTTTAACATTGTACTTGTGTTGGAAAAGAGAAAAATGTGATCAACAGGTGACGAGTCGAACTCATAGTCCATTGTGATCAATTTACATTATCCAATGTAAATCTCTAACAAAAATAGCATTGCTATATGTTTTTAAAATTGTCGTACCATTTGGGCCATAGTGCAGTTAACCTTCAACAAGAGTGCCGTGGCAATTTCGGTGGAAGGACGTTTCGTCATAGCAACTACCGCTTTCCCTCCCCCCCTCATTAACAGGAAGAAAACGCAGAGTTTTTGGTAGCGCTCATAAGAAAAAAAAATAAAAACATTAAAATTACGGAAATACGGACCTTCTACAGCTGCATACAAAAAAAAATCCAAAGCCCGCATATAAAAAAAACAAAACTGTTATTACTCAGTATAAGTATATTATCTATGGTCATTGTCATTGTCACCACAGAGTAATATTTTTTGTTTTTAAATGCAAGCAAAGGTTATATTGGTACGAGTACACAGCAAGGACCGTATTTCTGAAATTTAAATGTTTTAAAAAAATATAATTAACGCCACCGAAAAATCGAAGTTTTTTTTCCAGTTTATGGAAAAAAATATTCGAGCACTTTTAATAATTTTATCCATAGCCCATCATTTGTTAATTTATTAGGCTACTATTTTGAATAAGCAATTGTGTATATTAACAACCCTGTGATGGAAGTTTCTGACCAAATCAACATCCTGTATGTTGTGAGATTGTAGTTGCAGATAATTTCAATGTAAATCTCTGATATAAATAGCAATAATGCATAAATAACTAAAATTGTTAGTAACGATGCTGTTTTATGCAAAGAATTTCTTCTCAGTGAAAAATGTTGCTGCTTTATTGCAAAGAAAGAATTTTTACAGCGAAAAATATGGAAATATTCCTAAACAAGATTCAGAGCGTGTATAACTTGAAAACTAAAGTTCTTGAAGAAGCGGAGACACTTTTAAATCTTTTGAAGGAGGCGTGAATTAGGGTTAAACGCAAGGACGATACTTTTGACGGATCTGCATATTCATCATTACTTAGGCACTAGGTAAAATAGGTAGCGTTACTATGCTAATATTTTTGATAGTATGTAAAGCTTTCAAATGCCTGAATAGTTTATTTCAGAACAAACAAAAGAGTATAAAAGTAAAAGGAAAGATGTGGCAAAAAAGGATTTTCCCTGTGCTCTTAAAGTATTAAATTACTTACCAAACAGATCGGAACTACAGAGTTCAAAGTTCTTCATTTTAAGAGTTTTATTATTTGATCCTTGTTGATGTTGAACATACTTCGCATTTTTTTTGCTAATGTTGCCCCTATATGTGCATTTGTAGGATCAAAACTATTAAGTTTTACGAAAAATCGTTGGTCGTTTCCGTATATAGTCATTGACGTCTCATAAAAAAAAGACTCACAATCTCGCTCAAAAAGTACCCGCGATGCATTTTGTCACCACTATGGCCTGACAAATTGGAATAACGGTTGCATACAACTGACATTGCATCTTATGTTAACGACATAACGTCTTAATTTGGTTGAAGCATTTTTGCTATTATGCACGTCGCACGTTCGGACGTTTCCTGACGAACTTTTCTTAGAGACTGTGTGTCTAGTTGTTTATGAGAGGTCAATGTATATAGCACTACTTCCTATACCACTAAAGTACTCTTAAATATCCATCAATCATGCACTTTTTGTCTAGAACGCGCGTATACTGTATGTGCCTCCCATCCCAGAAAATTAGTTTTGTCTGGACTATAAACATAAACCTGTCATTACAATCCAGAAATGTCGGGCTATTGTTTTTGACCTGACCTACAGTCTATGCGCCAATGTGCCCAGAAAAAAAAATTGTCTAGGCTATACAGGTTGAAAGTGAACCCTCTAGCTTTATTGAAATCTATGAATCAGAATAACTAATAGAACACAAAACCGTTAAAAATAAAGTTCTTTTTTGTTTCCAAATTTCGAATGCATAGCCAACCTACGCGACGCGACATGTGACTGACAATAGACGGTAGATATTACCGGCGGTAAATAATGCACATAGGCTATGTACACATAGGTTTTGTAGAGCGTCGTTTCTGTCACCGGAGTATTAGTGCTTCTTTAGACGGTGGATATCTTTTTTTTAAATATGAATCATGACAAAAGTAACAAAATATGTATTTTTTATTTCGAACATAGAACAGTTTCCTTTGTTATAGCTAGAGGGTCCATTTTCAACCGATATAATGTATATTATCCTGTCGATAAAATCCAGAAATCTCGGGCTACTTTGTTCGACCTGTCCTATCCTTTATTTGCCTCTGTTCCCAGAAAAAATACTTCAGTGACGCTTTATTAAAATGTTTTACCTTTACAACTTTTCGTCGGGGTCATTTAAAGTCCGCATTAAAACGTTGCTGAATCATCGCGAGATAATGAGTCGACTTAAGCGATTCATTGTCCGTTGGAAATAATTAACTGACTGACTCGACGAAAACAACTAGAACGGTTTTAATTCGTACCTACCTTAGTACACATTAGTTCCAAACGTTCCAAAGCTTTGTAAAGGTATTATCGAGGAAAAATCCGCCGACCCAATTTTGGCGATAAGAACTAAAAGTGGATCTGTGGGAATTTATGCGATTGTACATCATTTGGCAACTCTGGGGGCCCTGTAGCAGCGTGAGGCCGTGTGATCAGTTACGATCCGCGGTTAAGCCACGCTTGGCAAGGTCAGTCTTGAAATTGGTGACCATTAGTGGCATTTACATCTGGGTCCCTCCGTGCCTCGGACAGCACGTGAAGCTGTTGGTCCCGGCTGATATCGAAATGTAATGGTGGTTAAACATAGCGGCCCGATCAATTCTGACTCCAGGTTGGCCACTAACAATTCGGCAACTCTTTATCCGGTTATTGTAAATGTAAAACACTGTCTACCATTTAAGAGTGTATGTATAATACCTCACTTCGCTTCGCGTGATCCTGTTTTATACCAACAAATACTGCAACAATCACTCTGAAATGAATATATGATAAAGTTGAGGACTAATGCTATGTCCTGGTGAAAACTTGATTCCATTTTTTCTCGATAGAAAAAAATTGCAAAGTTACCTCCAAACCGTACAATAAACCGATAGCATTCAATGAATACTTGAAATTAGATCTAAAACTTTGCATAATATAATATAACTGATATTAGTATAAAGCAGCTGCAGACTGTTCCATAAAAATGAAAAAACCATCAGTGTAGCCGTGATTCCAAAATAACTGATGTTTTTGCGTGCGCGGCATCTGATTAGAGTAGGATAGACAGTTAAAAAGCAGACGCGTTAGAGCAGGACTGCGAATTGAGGTATTGAGTATTTAGACTTGATTTATCTATCTCTAGATGTATACTTTGGAGGGATCAAGTGAATGATACGAATTTTGTATGACATTTTTTTTTCCACAAATAAGTAGGGCTTTTTTATAGTTCATCTGATAGTTGATAAACCCTCCTGAAGTTCGGCACAAAGGAATACCTTACCACCGTTTTTCGTGTCGGCTAAGTAACTCTCGTAAATAAATCTCTGCGCAAGATGGTGTCGACTTTATTAAGCACTGAACACTTAAGTAAGATTTAAATTTTATAAAATGGCTAAGTTTTGAATCGTCCACCTTTAGAAGCTAAGCTTTGCGGTTTGCAAACAAAGCAAACTAGGATGATTTACGAGGAAGCTTGTAATCCTTTTAACCCATTAACACGCGACTTCATAATTAGGCTGTGCCAGTGCTAGGTCCGCCGAGTCGCCGTGTCATTGTTTAGTGTCGCCCGCAGATAATTTATATAATGCTCGGCGAAATTAGTCCCACCCAAGGTGGTCTGCGAGGCCCCAGCATTCAGCCAGGTGTTACTTCGCCCCATTAGGGACACAAATTTGAATGTAGAATTCGGCCAAAACAGACGGCTCGTTTGTTACCCCTTGTTGTTTCTGCAAGTCGGCAAGTAAATTTCTTGGGATATAAGGGCGGTTTTAGCGCGGCTTCGCCCATCGATTAAACATATTTTTATTTTATTTATGGGTCCTTATAATATTTAAATGTAATCAAATTATATTGATCAGAAATAAGGCCTAAAAACTGCGAAATTTGCCAACTGAAGTTTTATCTCCTCGTGGCAAGTGAGTCGGGGTTAGGTTTGTATCGACTGAACATTTATGGAAGTAAAAACAATTATTTTTCAATGATCAATAAAGTAACTGGGCGATAGAGCTTCACTCGATCAAAAAACTTTACGGACAAATACGAACGAAACGAAAAAAAATAAGGAGAACGTATAAATCTTTGGGGACATAATAGGAAACAAAAAAAACTTTTACTCCGGCGTGGTTTGAACCAGGGACCTCTTGCGTGCTAGGCTGACGCACTACCAAATGATTTACTGACTTGCATAAAAGCTGATGCATGAGGTGATTTCTTCGTAAAAACTCATTGAAAACGACTTTTCACAGAGATAGGACCTATTTAAAAAACAGATTTTTTCGCCCCCCCAAAACCCTTATACTGTAAATTTTATCGAAATCCTTGGAGTCGTTTTCTAGACCCCGATAACAAACAAATATATTACATTATTTTCTATACAAACATTGCTCGTTTAATACTATTGGATAAATACGAATATAGGTATGTCTCGTTATGTCTTTGTTACTTGTATCGGCTCGCTGTAAACGGACAGCTCTGTAGAAATTGTTAGTTTCACCACGAACCTCAGATCTGTGGGACTGAAACCAGCTGACGCGGACAGTCGGGTTACTCAACTGATCCTTTTCAAATCGGCCGCCTTTCCCTCTTCAGTGCACTTGACCCCCAGTCCGTGACTCACCCATACATGTACAAAAGGAAAATGGCAGCTTCGGGCCCCGGCTATTAAGGTTCTATAACGCAGCCTCAGTATTTGTCTGGCTGTGACATAACTCAAGAACGGGTGGGTCGATTTACTGGCAGGACCTTGGGTAGAAATACGGAAAATGTTTAAACTTGAAAACATTTTGAAAATTCAAGTGAAGCTTCTTCACAATACATAATAGACCGACCGTACGGCGCACGCTTTGTTAACTTTGTGTAAATAGCAGGTAGCTATTATATTAACCGTTCAAAATGCTGTTAGGATAGAATTGATAGTTTGTGGTGGTGGAAATGCGCTTTTAACTCCTGTATGATGTATTATACATACCATTCACATTGCAACATTTAAAAGTTCGTGGTAGTGTAAAATGGCTCACGCACCAGGAGATAAAAACGCATTTCCCACTATCACGAACTGTCACATTACATCCTTACAGCATTTTGAACGGATGATGTACACGTATGTATGAAAGGAGCTTAAAACATTCCAAATTTAATTCATTTGTCATTCTCTTTTTCAACTTTATGAAAACCCCGTTGCGGGATCCTTTGAGCATAGAAATGGAAAAAATAAGTTTACAGTCAAACCGCGGTTGCGGTTGTGTGAAGTCCTTATCTTTTCACTATTTGCGTACAAATTGTTGTTAACCGAATTCGGTTTACGTTCCGTTGGAATATTTCACACATTTCATGTAATGAATACGAATGAATGACACTTTTTAATTGTGTTCACGGCTCGTAAATGACACCCTACACGAAAATTAATCACTGTGAGAACAATGAGTGGGTTCGCAAATAAACGGCATGAGTTATTTGAAATATCTTTAATCATAATGCGCACTTTAATTTACTCCTATTTTTGTATTTATTTTAGAGATAATTTTACCGTTTTGCCGTTATGCCGTTTTTGTATAATTCTCAGCTACATATGTGAACAAACTTTTTTCATTTTCTCATATAGCCTTTCACGAAATTCACGCAACATGTTTTTTCAGGAACTGCCTTATTATTAGGGCCGCATAAAAGGTACCCAGGGGACGTTCTTATTCCGCAAAATTTCACGTGGTTTAATGCGGTTTCCTGATTTCGTGATAATGATGACGATTAAGCGCTCTCTCAAGCGGCTATTTATAACGAGGTTGAATCGCCTCCAAAATAGTTATATTGCTCGTAAAATTACCGCCATTTTAATTATGGTGAGGGCCGTTTTGTTTTGTGACTTTTGTCATTGTTTGTCAAAAAGTATAACGTAATCCTTATTCAGCTGTAAATAATACGTTAACGATATTTTATAGGTGTCGTATTTGCTCCACAGTTCCTTACAGTATACAGGATGAAAATAGAGTGCGACCATTAAATAAAACCACATACTTCACTGATCATACTGAACAACTATTCGAAAAAAAAAACGCGAAAATCTTCAGAGAAAAGGATATTAAAGGAGGTCTATTTTAGAACGCTGCACTCGAACAGTGCTTTGACGGACGACGCTCTTTCTAAACTCGCCCGCATGTCGGTACGTTAGGGTTCACGCATTTTTCTTTGGAACCCAATTATTTCCGAAACTAAGGGTGGCCGCGAGTATGATTCTTGGGAAAAGTGGTTCAGTAGCGTCGGTAGAATTATGTGGTTTCATTTAATGGTAGCAGTCTATTTACACCCGGTATATTTTTTATAATAAAGCTTCTATACATTTGCATAAGAAATTCAGGTACAACGATAACACCGTTGGTTAGGTACAACATCATCAAAGATAACATTAAAATCAATGGAGTGCTATGTTTTCTAAGACCAAAATCCTGTACCTGTTAAAATAGGAGTACTGCCGCAGGGGTCTCTCTCAAAATTTCCATCTGGGATAGGTGTACTATCTACAATTAATAATTTAGCCAAGTGCAAGTCGGACTCGCCCGCAAAGGGTCCCGTACCACCACATATTACGAGTACGGAACCCTAAAAACATTATGGTACATAACAAATGACCGCCATTAAGTTCTTTGCGCCAACTATCATCTTACCAATGAACCTCGGTGCAAAAAGGTAGCTACTCTTAGCGCCATCTATTACCTTGGTAAAATCTGTCAAACAAGTCATCTCAGATAGCGCTATGGTTACCATGAGGTTTATTGTATGGGGACCTTGGGTAGAAGTTTTTAAATTTTTAGTAAAATTTTCAACTGGCTACCTGTTACGGCTAAAGCTGTAGACCCCTTATTCTTATTCTTTATTGTACAAACAGAAAATAAACATTTACAAAACATATAAGCAAACAAATTACCATGTACAAAGATAGACTTATCTCTAAGAAGAGATTTCTTCCAGTCTACGTTTGATTTATATAAAAGTAGACATATAGGTACATATGTGTACGTGTAACTAACAAATAATAATTTATAAGTATAACAGACTACTATTAATGTAAAAACTTACCTACCTTATTAATGAACATAAATACTGATTCAACATGAATATATTTAATATGCAAAAAAATAAATAATAATTACATAATATATAAATACATACTATAGACTTTATAATAAAATAAAACATACTATACTCGTATAATTAAATACCCAGGAAATAAAATACACAAAATTTATTTAAAATAAAAACAAAATAATATACAAAAGATACTAATGACAAAGTGCTTCTTCACCCGTCTTTTGAATACATTCAGCGATGGACAGTCACGAATGTTTGAGGGTAGTGTATTCCATAGTCTGACAGCCTCAACCGTGAACGACTTGCTAAAACCCCTATGACAGAGGGGCCGACAGACAGATATAGGAGGCTTAGTAATATGGTTCCGTATGGCACCCTTTCGTACGGAACCGTAGTAAAAAATTAGGGTCCAGTACTACAAGTGTATCGTGTAAATATCCTTAGGCATCATTCTGATCTTCAGAAAGTTTTGTTTGTACAGTGGAGACCTCGTCAAGTAAGACAGTTTGGACTCTGTACCTATCTGATATCTATCACTGTAGAGGCTAATTTCGTACTGTAAGTGTATAGCTTGATGTGGTCTCCACTGTACAAGTACATAAGCATGAGAATAATACTAGTATGGTCGCATAATGTTATCCGTTGGATCCCAAACATGCTGGATATATGCTCTGAATTTCAATCTAATTCGGAGAACCTTACTAATACCTTACAATTTGATAATAAAATAATAGGAGATTATGGATTCCGAGAATTTCTAAGTGATATTTCCTACGCTTCAAATCAAATTAGGTACAATTTGATTTTCAATTGGATGGATGTAGCGTTTCAATTTTCCAGGTCGGTCTTCGAAATACTCAACATTTAACTCCAGGTCATGCAAGCGCAAGGCCTTACTCAAGATGGGGGGGGGAGCCATATATATTTGTATACCTATATATATTTATTTATATGTATATTTATTCTACTTTTCTGTCTTTTGTTGCGTATTTGATTTCAAATTTAAATATTTATCGCAGCTACGTGTGCACAGATGTTAAATTTGAAGGAATTTATAAACGAATAAATCGAACAATTTAAGAAAAATGTGAATGAACTTTGTTTCTAACAGTGGTAGATAATGGTAGTGTAGATATAATAGTGGTAGAGCGCTCGCCTGCTAACACAGAGGTCATGGGCCCAGTCCCCGCGCCCTAAAAAATGTAGCAAGCTCTGTTCGCTTCTATGTCCGAGTGGTAGAGCGCTCGCCTGCTAACACAGAGGTCATGGGCCCAGTCCCCGCGCCCTAAAAAATGTAGCAAGCTCTGTTCGCTTCTATGTCCGAGTGGTAGAGCGCTCGCCTGCTAACACAGAGGTCATGGGCCCAGTCCCCGCGCCCTACAAAATGTAGCAAGCTCTGTTCGCTTCTATGTCCGAGTGGTAGAGCGCTCGCCTGCTAACACAGAGGTCATGGGCCCAGTCCCCGCGCCCTACAAAATGTAGCAAGCTCTGTTCGCTTCTATGTCCGAGTGGTAGAGCGCTCGCCTTCTAACACAGAGGTCATGGGCCCAGTCCCCGCGCCCTACAAAATGTAGCAAGCTCTGTTCGCTTCTATGGCCGAGTGGTAGAGCGCTCGCCTGCTAACACAGAGGTCATGGGCCCAGTCCCCGCGCCCTACAAAATGTAGCAAGCTCTGTTCGCTTCTATGTCCGAGTGGTAGAGCGCTCGCCTGCTAACACAGAGGTCATGGACCCAGTCCCCGCGCCGTACAAAAATTTGTGTTCGGTCTGCGTGCTGCTGTTGGTCCATTTGTGCCCGAAGAACGGCAATAGTTTAGTTTGTAACGTCATAATCGTCGTGGAATTGCGGGTGTACCAACTGACTATGACTTGCAATTTGAAGTCCACACTTTGGAATACCTCTGGCACCTCGTTTATGTTTCATTTCGTGATGATATTTACTGCTACGATTTGTTTAATATCAGTACTAAGCTAAAATAAACTTTTAAAATAAGTAAACTAAAACCTTTCTACTAATCTCATACTAAATGTATGGGAGTGTTTAATGTCAAAATTTTGAATACTTTTCGTTTGATTTTCAAAAAGTTATTGATATCATTTTACTGATTAGGTAACGTACTTTCGATATCAGTTTAATTTTTTTGATATCTGTAATAGTTACGGAATAATCGCCTGGTCACACTTAACGATTACACTCTGTATAGGACATCAATATCCAATAAGAAGCTGCTACAGTGTAAACAAATCGTAGCAGTATAAATAGCAGACCCGCCCAACGAGGAACAAAGCATTTTACAAATGTTGTTTATTGTTAATTCAGCATAGCTAGAATAAAAGGAGGTAGAATTCAAGAATGAAATGACAAAACTATAAACGCTAAAGAAAAAAATCCTGAACTGGACTTAACATAAGATATTGAAAAAATTAAATTAAAAACGTATAGCGCAAGAACGCAGTAAGTACCTCAGTTTCATTCAATGGGTTCAAAAATGAGGTTCCTTTACATTATTTTTCAATTTTTCATGTCCTTAGAACAGAAAAATCAAGTCAAGTTAAACTATGGCAGTTTTGATAGCAACAAGGTACAAGTACCAACAGATTTCCCAGAAAATTCAATAACAATGAATCAGTGTACGCTCCTTGGGCGTCAATATTAGAGAAGAAGCTTCTATAGGTAGAGTGTAAACAAACCTAGAAAACGTCAGTGTAAATAACAGAGTGGACGAAGAACAAGGTATTTTTACATTCAAACCTTGGCTTTTGATCAAGAACCGGGAGATGACAAAATTATGATTTACTCTTATCATAAACCTGAGAAAATCCAGTTTTTTGATCAAAAATCTGTACTTGTATAGGGTTTATGATGAAATTATACATAGCTCGCGACACGATTGAATGGAAGATTTTGCTTGACGCAGATTTACTGTGGTCTCCGCTTCGCCTAAATTAACTTAATGTTTACAACTATAGAAGTCGCCACGCTCCGCTCCGCTTCGCTCGGCTCCCCAATGTGTGTGTGTGTGTGTGTGTGAGGGTGTGTGTGCGTGTGATGTGTGTGTGATGTGTGTGTGTGTGTGTGTGTGTATGTATGTTTGTTACTCTTTCACGCTGAAACAGCTGGACGGATTTGGATGAAATTTGGAATGGAAATAGCTTATACTCTAACTTAACACATACGCTACTTTTTATCCCGGAAAAATGAATGGTTCCTGTTGGATAGATCAATATCATTGAAAAATCAGGTGTCTAATTAGCGCGGGCCTTAATTGTTTGTGGTGAAATAAGACAAGGCTATGTTATCTCATCACACTTCACACTAATATTATAAATGCGAAAGTTTGTGTGTGTGTGTGTGTGTATGTTTGTTACTCTTTCACGCTGAAACGGCTGGACGGATTTGGATGAAATTTAGAATGGATATAGCTTATACCCCAACTTAACACATAGGTTACTTTTTATCCCGGAAAAAAGCATGTCGTTAAATCGAATAACACGCGGGTGAAGCCGCGGGCAAAAGCTAGAGTTAAATAAATAAAAAAAAAATTTTTCTTCTAAGTACAATGTGGGTATCAAATTGTAGATATTAAAGAGTTGATTATAAAAATTTTTACCTTAACTATATTTACTGGCCCTGATTTCGAGAAATATTTGAAAAACCACAAAAAATGCATGTCCCCCCCCACTTATTTCCGAAACTAATGAACCCAAAAATACGAAAAAAATCATGGTAATTTGGGATTACGTAAAGATTATAGGAAATATATAGCGGGTGAGAAATTTACGATAATTAATTACAAAATTAAATTTTTCATCCACGAGTTTTATTTCGAGTACGGTATAAAAATATTTGGGTCTCCCTTTTGTGGTACAATCAATTCTTTTTTTAGTTATCATAAACAGTTACGGGCAAAATTTTAAATACCTTCTTCCTGGCTGTTCCCAAAACTATCGAATTACGGAACCCTAGGCATGCGAGTCTCACTCACACTTGACCGGTTTTATTTCTACAGGTTTGGGAGTGATATCCATCTCTTTCTCTTCTTCAATTGTGTCTTTATTAAACGTTGCAATGGGAAATATTTTCCTTGATGGGTCGTTCTCGATTCCTCTAAGTGAAATTGCTGCATTTTTATAATTATGTCGTCTCAGTGTCCTTTTAGCATGTTCTTTGGATATGTCTAAACTGCTTTTTCTGTTCAATACTGCCATATTGTATGGATTTTTAAGAATTTAATGGAATATGATTGATATATTAATGGATTTAGCTTGCTTGCTTTACATTTTCAACATATTCGGTAATTGTTTTCAACTCTAAGTCATTATTTAATTTTGGTCCTATATCCCTTTGGCACCATTTTGTCTATTAAATCAATTAAAGAAAAAGTTAATCTCCATGCCCTGCGTACCTCGTTTTTTTGATTTCCCATATTTTTGTTTGTGCTATTTTTTGAAACTTTCAAGTTTCATTCGTCCTTTATTCTTTACCGACAGAAGCAGAAACCGTTTTTTTAAATCTTCATCTTCACTCCCTTAACCAGAATTTTTATCAGCTAATTTTATGGTTTATATGTAAGTCGGTCGATTCCCAAAGTCCTCAATGAAAATGAAGGGGATGGTTTTATGTTGGATTTGGATTGATGACGCTCCATACGTATTTTTTCAAGTTTGTTCTAATGTTCAATCTAGATTTAGGTGTGCTAAATTTAGATAAGTATATTCTTGTATTTGAAAAGTGGTATAACTTCGTCTTGGTCGTCTGTATTTTCAGTAACGAGTTGTACGTCTTTAGTTTGAACAGTTTTTTAAATATTATACAGGCTGCAAATAGAGTGCAACCATTAAATAAAACCACATACTCTACTGATCATACTGAACAACTATCCTAAAAAAAAACCCGCGCAAATCTTCAGAGAAAAATATATTCAACTGTAACTCAAAGACTTTATCTCGTCTCTTTACCTTCCTGGTATATTTTAGAACGCTGCACCGGGACAGCTGTTTCACGGACCACACCCTTTCGAAACTCGCCCGTATGTCGGTGCGTTAGGGTTCACGCATTTTTGATTGGAACTCAATTATTTCCCAAACTAAGGGGGGCCTCGGGTATGATTCTTGGGAAAAGTGGTCCAGTAGGGTGGGTAGAATTATGTGATTTTATTTAATGGTAGCAGTCTATTTACACCCGGTAAAGTTTTATTTTATTTTGTAAACGGATGTTTTGTATTCAACAGTTTCATTGCCGATTCGTTTTAATTTCTTAGGTGTTTGTGAAAGCATTTTAGATGATGGTCTTGCAATTTCATCCTCCATATCTTTCTCAAGGCCAGCTTGTTGGTAAGGAGCTAGAGATGTCGTAGAAGTGTTTGAAGGAGAGTTCTATCCACACTTAGTGGAGTTCGTACGAAAGCCTTTCAATGTGTTTTTTCAAACAATACCTTATGGTATAACTTTACCTTGGTCGTCTGTGATTTCAGTTTTGCGTTGTTCGTTATTAGTTTCATCTGTTTTTTTTCATATTATTTTGTAAAGGGGTGACGGATGTTTTGTATTCAACAGTTTCTTTGCCGATTCGTTTGAATTTCTTAGGTGTTTGAGAAAGCATCTCATCCTCCACATTTTTCTCATCGCCAGCTTGTTGGTACTGAGCTGGAGAAGTGGTAGAAGTGTTCGAAGGAGAGTTCCATCCACACTTTCTGGACTTCGTACGAAAGCCTTTCAATGTATATCGCCTTTGCTTGGGTTTTAATATTTTCCAAACAATACTGTATAATTTGCACATATTTTCATGCGGTATAAGTTGAATTGCTTCCACAAGATCCGAAGCCAAGAAATGTCGACAGTATTGCCAGCTGTTATCTAAGAAAACTTAATGTTACGAGGAGAAAACGCGCTTACCACCAGAATATACTATTTGTGGAATCCAATGAGTGTCTCCTACATTAGGACTTATGAAATTATATGAATTTTTAAAAGCTGATATTGCTAATTACTGCTAAAAGCAATATCTTCCAGGCAAATTTATCAGCAAGCGGAGACCATGCTGCGTGTAAGGACATCATACAAAGTATTTTGGAAAAGCTTGATGCAACCATACCGACAATCAGTCATAGCAACAGTAGGAAGTACAGTGCAGAAGGTGAGACTGTAGAATTGCGATTGTGTGCGTGCACACCATTGACATTGTGGAAAACAACTCTTATAGCAGAGCAGGCCAGGTCTATTTTTGAAAAATCATGGAACCATAAAGTATTCATCGTAGCAAAAGAAGAATAAGATAAGAGTCAAATCATTTTTTTTTTGAAAACAGACCTTGCCTGTACTGCTATAAGAGTTGTTTTCCACAATCTCAATGGTGTGCACGCACATAATCGCAAGTCTCACCTTCTGCAGTGTACGTTTAATATATTTGATATGTTTGAAATGACTTTCATGAATAATGGTGTTCTTTATTATTTGAATAGGTATATGAATATTAAATAAATTCATAATTAAGAAATTTTAATGTAGGAAACCGGAGAATCATTCTAAATGTTAACTAGAAATGGGTTGTCTGCTACAGTTAGGACGTTTTTTATATTGCACCATTTTGTAGTATTTTTTCTTTCTTTTTTTCTCTGAAGACCTAAATTCATAATTTGTATAAACGCCCTATAAAAGGTGTTTATAACGAAAAATTTACTTTAACTACCAAGGCTTTTTTCTTGGTTTCTTAAGGACGTCATATTTACACGAAGAGTTTCATAATTTGATGGTTTGTTATTAGTTGATTTTTGAATACTTTGTGTATTTATTTTTTCTAATTTTTATCTGTTGTGTATGCTAAATATGCGGCAAAATTTCCATCCCAATCTGTCGATTTTTTTCACAGTTTTAAGATGAGATAACAAGGGGAAATACAAAATTCGTATTTGTACAACAAAAACAACAAAAGCTGGAAATAACTTATTAAAGTTTTAAAAATTGGTTTTGTATATGTTGCCAAAGCAGGTAAAATTTAAAATGGGAAATAATTGCAGGTAGGTGTGCACTCTCTGTTATTGAAAACGGTAAATGTAATAATTGAAATTTTGCTTGTCATTGCGCCCATTCCTTAATGATGAAAATCTGTACCAATAATAAAGTAATAGAAATGTCGTGTCTGTACATTAAATAGTTTTGTGAAATTTTTAATGAAATGAGTTATTATAATATCTTACTGAGGCCAAACCCACAATTTTTTGAAATCGTCTTTCTCTCTGTCTGTATGTATGTATGTTCCATTTTAACTCGGGAGCGCACTCAACGGACTTAGATTCGAGTTTTGAAATCACTGTAGTGACCCTGGTCAACATATAGTAGGCTATCGGGCTGTTCATAAAATAACGCCCAAGCCGACAACGGGCAAACTCGGGTGGAGCCGCGGATGAAAGGCTAGTATTATTATAAAACAAAATAACCACGTTTAATGCATTTTCTAAAATCTAATCTAAAATATAATTGGATTGTCTAGCGTTCACGTAACAAATCGGGGTAATATTTGTCTCATTTATATTTGTTTTACCTTTCATTAAATTAATTATATTTATGTCATTAAATATCATTGAGGTAAAATTACATGGAGTAATTGAAAATATGAAATTTATCTTAATAAAAACTTAATTTAACAAAATTATGATATAATAATTGACAACATTCAAAATAGAGAAATATTTAAAAAAGTTGATCCCTGTTATCCGAATACGCTTTAAATATATGTAATACTCGTACTTCAGTTCTCAATCAGTTCTCAATAAATCAATCTTTCTCAATCAATTCTACAATCAGTTCTCAATCAAACCTTTCTTGAAATTAAATTTACATAAAACCTATACATATAAATCCATGGCACCTGATATAGATCGCAGGATTTGTATTTACTTGGACGATTTACGATCACATTATTATAACTCTGAAAAAAAAGATACCTACACTACAGCAAGCTGACCAACTTGGTGTCATTTTTGACTCTGACTGTTCAGCGCCATGAAAATGTTACGTTAACAAGAAAAGCTTTCCTCTTTTTCTCTCACAAAGTTTCTTCGAAGTTTCGGTGGAATTACTAAATAGAGTACCATAAAAACAGTGATAAGTATTAATCGTTAAAAGTCGTTACGGGTGGGCGGGCAGTGCCAACCATCATTAGTGCATTTTATTTCATGGCGTCGAAGATGCTGAAGTTCACTGTACGGCCTGGAACTCTTAATGCGTTCACCCATTAGGTAGGTGATACCTATACGCAGTAACCATTACCCTGTTATTGTTTTATTTCGATTCACTTATTTTCTTTTAGGTGTCTTAAAATACAAGCTATCTTAGAATAACATGTATGTATATTAATAAATGATATGCTGTAAACTCTCTTTCCATAAAAACAGGCATCCCTGTAACTTGTTTATATTTATGAATTCCAAGGCATTGTTATCGTATATTTATCAACGAATTTGCCTTTAAATCATAATAAGGACAGTCCTTTTTTATCTTGTGGCCGGATTCAAATTTATTTTTGGTACTTTGCTAACATGTATGGCCTCTTCGACTAGAAATCACAGCTTTCTTCTTTATTCTTCTCTGCATACTGTCAATTCTTTATTCTTTATTCTTTATTGTACACTAAAAACTTATTTTTAAATAAAACTAAACAAATAAACATGTACAAAAGCAAACTTATCTCTAAGAAGAGATTTCTTCCAGTTTACCTCTGGGGATTAGAGAAAAGATAGTAAATAGGTAGACATACATAAGTGTACATTTATTAATAATTGAATAATATATAATACATAATCTAATACATATATACTTATTAATATATAAATAAGAATACTAATACATACATATATACTAATGATACTATATTAAAATGCTAAAAGATACTCATGAGAGTGATATATAGTGCTCTTTGAGTCGCCTTTTAAATATATTCATAGAGGGACAATCACGAATGTTTGCTGGAAGCGAGTTCCAGAGTCTGACAGCCTCAACGTTAAAAGACTTGCTAAACGACGCAGAACTATGTAATGGGGTTTTAAGGAGAGAAACAGTGTGTGATCGGGGAATTTTGTTCGTTGAAAACAGGGTCTCAAAACGAACACGGAGATAATCAGGGGAGAGGGGGTTATTGATTATACTATAGAGTTGAGTTAGGATATGAAAGTGACGACGAAGTCGAATGGGGAGCCATTGAAGCTCACGACGAAAATGAGATACATGATCATATTTACGTAAACCATAGATGATTCTAATACCAAGATTTTGAAGACGTTCAAGCTTATTGACCAGCTCCACATTGGCATCAAGAAAACAGACATCTGCGTAGTCAATAAGCGGTAGGAGAAGAGACTGAGCAAGAGAGACTTTAGTTTTGTAAGGGAGGAAGTTCTGGAGTCAATGAGATTTGTTTTGAGATTTTGTCACTCGGTCTGGATTATAGTCTTGAGCTGTTTGATCATTTTTGGAGCTGACTGCACATCTCGAAGACGTCTTTTTAGGATGTCCCATAAGTGTTCGATTGGGTTTAGGTCAGGGCTCCATGCTGGCCAATTCAAACGACGTTTCTGGACTTCTTCCATGTACTCGCGGCAGCACGTGAAGTCCGACCAGTCACCAATGGTAGCTAGTGTTGGTTGCACATGTGGAAATAAAATGTCGGCAATACAAAGTGGTATATTAAGTGAATCATTTTCAATGAAAACAGCTTTTGCTAAAACATAACAGAGCCGCCTACGTAGGGCACAGTTTTTTCGGAACACACGTCTGCATAACGTTGACCTGGTTTTATTAGAAATCTACGGTGATAATCCTGACAGTGTATAGACACTGTATTAAAAAGCCTTTCCAATATTTCGCCAATGGCCACAAAACACAATTACATGCAAAAGCCAACTACGCAACACGGTGTTCACGGAGCAATTTTGGACCTCTAGCCGGTCTTTTGCTGCACTGGTTTGCAGCTATAAGCCTTCTCCTGACTGTGGATCGACTTACTTGAATATTGCTTACTTTTTGCAATCCATTTTTTAGCTGCATATAAGGCACTCGGCAATTTCACAATGCTTGGCTTACAAAAAAACAGAGCCAGGTCTTCGGCTGAAAGAACGGGTTTCTTGGTACCTTTTCCAAATTCTCTGTACCGTCGTTCGACTGATTTTCACTTGTTGGGGAGAGTAACATTGGCTGAAACCTTGAAGCAGTTTTACCACTCTAACTGCACTCAATATTCTATTGACCATGTTTTGGCAACTAAACTGATGGAAAGTTACAAATTGTGTGCCAAACGTATGAATTAAATAAAAACTTGTAAACACAATTTTGGGCAATAAATTCAAAGGATTTTTCGCGCCGTGCGATTTTTTTTCTATGAATAGATTTTATTGGTTGAAATAAAAAAATAATCATTTTCATTACATATATGTAGTTTGTGTAGTCGATCAGTGCGTCCAGATGTGATAATTATTTATATTACACAATTTTCTTAGTTTTTGATGAGTATAAAAAGTGCCTGATTTTTTTTACAGTTTATTTTCTACGCCTTTTCTTCGTTATAATTTAAACAAAATTGTAAAGGGTTTTTATAGGTAGTTATATATTTTCTAAATGGTGCCTTATGAATGTTTTAGGTCTATTTGGCAATCTAAGTTCAGAAAGCCTCATTTATATAAAGTTAAATATTAATAGTTGGCGAAACTCAAAACATAGGTAGTACTCGTCTATATGAACAACTTTTTTATGGGGACTATGAAAAATTCTCAATTTCTTTTTTCTTTTTCTCGTAGTAAACCAGACGGCTGATAGGGTCAATTTGTACGAGAGGAAGTGAAAAAAAGTTGAGAATTTCGCTTAGCCCCGATAGAAAAAGTTATTCATATAGACTAGTACCACCTATGTTTTGAGTTTCGCTAACTATTTTTATTTAACCTTGTATACGAATCTGCTATATTGATTTAAATCCATTTTTCCTATCACATATCTTAGGACTAGAAAATCAAATCATGAGTAAATATGTCTGGAAAGCTTCCTTACATCAAGATCAAATAATTATTTCTTTATCGTGTCTATTTTACAAGATACTGAGAAACGCTACACCTATGTGGCTAGCACGCACCAGAGATATATCGTCTATCTATCCTAACTGCGCTCTCACTCATACTGCGTTGGTCGCAAGTTCGAATCCTGGCCCGAGATATTTAAAAAAATACTTTTCTCATTTGAAATTTGTTTCAATTGATCTTTTCCGGTTTGTAATGCATTCTGAATAATATTTAGAGTATCCAAAGCAATAGATTTCGCTATAAATTATATAATCATCACCTATAGGTATCTAGTCTAGACGCAGACCAAACCTATGGTAAATACTTTAGTATTTATTTAACATCGAAGATGTATCTAAGGTGTATAATACCTCACTTCGCTTCGCATCATCCTGTTTTATACCAACAAATACTGCAACAATCACTCGGAAATTAATATAGGATAAAGTTGAGGACAATAACTATGTCCATCCTGTTGTGAAAACATGATTCCATTAAATTTTCTCGATAGAAAAAAATTACAAAATACCTCCAAACCGTACAATAAACCAATAGCATTCAATGAATACTTGATATATGATCTGAAACTTTGCATAATATAATATAACTGATACTAGTATCAAGCAGCTGCAGACTGTTCCATAAAAATGAAAAAACCATCAGTGTTTTTGCGTGCGCGGCATCTGATTAGAGTAGGATAGACAGTTAAAAAGCAGAAGCGTTAGAGCAGGACTGCGAATTGAGGTATTATGGGGTGGACGATATAGAGTCCTAGTACCTACTCGTGAAACTCGGTACGTTGTTGTAGGTATCTGCAATTGAAGGATAGAAGTTATCTTACTCGGTTGGGGAGACGTGGTACGCCTGCATTAAATCCCTAGTGTTTTCACTAGTAACTTGGTGTATTTAGCTCCGGAACTCGTCTGGAGCTTCGTACGAACCTAGTGAGCGAAAGGCCTTTTCAGGCTTGTAGGAACGACACTGAAACCATCGAATCAATATGGGAAAATATCGGTGAACGAAGTTTTTCTTCATAATCGTAAGTAAGTACAAATATGTTGCAAACATATGACAAAGAAAAAATAAGTTTTTTTATGTCGTTGGATATTAGAAATGGGTGTGTTTGTGTGCGAGTGTGTCTCTATGCCGTTAGTCACCCTTTGAATAATCGAATATTATCACACTTAACCACAACGCCACGATATGTGTGAAAAACTATGGTGAATGCATAATGTATGCGTGAATAGCGTTCAAAATTCGTTCTACATTTTGCCATAGAGATTCGAAATGTCGGCAGCGACATTGTGTGAAAACAGCTAATGTCATACCCACTCACCGTTAGTGTTTACTCACGCACGGTTAAGTTTGTCCTAACATCAGGATAAGAGCACTCGTCTGCTCACTCAGTTCTCTCTCACTAAATTGCAATTAGACCTAAGTACGAGGATGTAGTAAACTCTCTGGTCGCTTGTTTATTTAACAGATGTCCATTTTGATTTATTTTATTATGTTGAATCATTAAATATCTGAAGTTTCAAACCTTAAGGTCTTTCATATACTACTTCCGAATTTAATAATGCCCTGATAAAGACGCGTATGCGGGTGTCTCGGGGTGAATGGGGATACCAACCCTAATATGCTTGGATCTCGTTTTACCCCACGTCGATAGCTGTCGGTTCATCTAATACGGGTCACGTCATCTTCAAGAGCCGGCCAGATATTCGGTAGTTTCATATTTAGGTGGCTATATGCGTTGCAGAGAATTTACGGACAATTTTGAGACTTGCAAATGAAATTTTGCCTTTCATTATAGGTATACTAGCTTTAGCCCGTGACTTCGCCTGCGTTGAATTTTTGTGTAGTCATGTCTGTGTAGTCCTGTCTGTGTAGTCCTGTCTGTGTAGTCCTGTCTCTGTAGTCCTGTCTCTGTAGTCTTGTCTCTGTAGTCCTGTCTCTGTAGTCCTGTCTCTGTAGTCCTGTCATGCACAAATTTACGTAACTTATAAATATATCCTATTTAGATATTTGTTTATACATATATATATATATATATATATATATATATATACATGTAGGTATACTTTAATATTTCCTGTTTATGTATAGTATATTTTTTCTACTTATACGTATGTATATTAAATTATATTATACTTTTATAACTCCCCTTATTCCAAATTCCAAAACTTTGACGATTTTGCAGTTTTTGTTGCTAAGTTATTAACTAATTATTAAAAAATAACGGTACGGAACCTGCTCATTTCTGCGCGGGCCTGCCTTAAGAAATGTGCAGACACATAAATTACGTGGTAGAATTGAACAACGTCAATACAAAGTGACTCAACTTACTGTGATCTACCTACCTGTGTAGTTTAAGTTACATAATAATAATAATAATAATAATAATAATAATAATGTAGTCCCATCGGATCCGAAATATTTTTGGGACCAATAGTTTTATACTACATATACAAGTAGAAGTTCGAAATAAAGAAATACATGTTTTGTTACTATTGTCATGACTTATAATAAAAAAAAAATGATATCGACCATCGAAAGAAGCACATAGTCCGGTGACAAAGTTGACGCTCTACAAAACCCGTGTGTTAGATAGCCTATGTGCATTATTTACCACCGGGAATATGTACGGTCTATTGTCAGGCATATTTGGAAAACAACATAATTTTTTTTTACGATTTCTGATTCATATATACAATTTTTTTTACTATTTTATGTTCTATTAGTGATTCTGATTCATATATTTCAATAAAGCTAGGAGGTACATTTTCAATCTGTATTTGACCTAATCCTCTGGTTTGAAGTGTTGTTGGTTCTCATCAAAAGATTTCCGTGTCCACGTTTCTGACTAAAAATATTTTCTTGGTCTCTAGTGCTATCTCCTGGCCAAGTTATTTAGAGATCCGCGTTACGGACTGACAATCAATATATTCTGGTACTTGATCTAAACTTCTAGGCTAGAGTGTCTTTGGTGAAGCCGAAGCCTGATCCGCGTTTCAGATCAAATGTCTTAAAGTAGTCTTTGAAAAGCTTGACCTTTTAATGGCTCGTCATATTGATAGTTTAGTTTAATGAATTTGAGAATGGTGTATTAACCGAAATCGGTGGATTAAAGTGTAAATTGTAAAATAAAACCAGTGAAATAAGTACAAGTGAATTTAATAGGCTTGTACCCAGGGTAAACAAAATATTATTCTATTTAGTCCGTCATTTAGATTATCAAAAAATATTGGACATGTATTTTTTCTTTTGTCAATCAAACAAAAAACGACAGAGATAAAGCGCGTCAAAGTTTGGAAGTGGGAGAAAATGACGTCACTTCTAAGTAAAATTGTACCTAGATGTGACGTCACGCGGAACTTCAGCGGGCTATATCTTCATCATTGTTTGTTTGATTGAAAAAAGAAAAAATATGTGTCCAATATTTTCTGATAATCTAACTGACGGACTAATAAAATTGTTTTAGTCATCATGCCTATTATGATGTGCATGTGGGGTCAAGTGGGGTGTCATTGTCTAGAACTGATTAAGTAGAGTATGAATACATTTTTATTAAAAGAAATGGGGGCCATCAAAGCTGTCAATTTTAAGCCATTTTTGTTATGGGTTAAGAGGTTGAGATGCGTTTCTGATTTAAAATTATTTTCTTGGTGTCTAACATTACTTCTTGGTAATCATAATATTATTCATTACCATTAGGTAAGGACTCATTTTCGTAATGATTCAAATCCCTAAAAAATTATCTCCGTAAAGATAAAAACAAAAATATATTTATCAGCAAAACAGACAATACATTTTAAACACCTATACAAATATAATAGTATAGATATAGAAACAAACATACCAACAATCTCAAATTGAAGGTGATGCTGTAACGGTTGGCTGCATGTTCATCAAGATCCTTTTCATTATTCAGAGATAGTCCGTCCGTGGTCGACCCGGTACGAAACAGGGGTCGCCTCTTATTTAGCTGTTGGATAACAATACCCGGGTGATATGAGACCGACAAGTTTGATCTACTCTGTTGACTACAGCCTTGAGGTTAGGAGAGGGAGGCTTGCAGGTTTTTTTTACCTCCTATAGGCTTATGCTTGGCCATTACCGCGCCTGATCGAAAGCGTAGATAAGACCCAGGATGAAGCCCACTCGCCCAGAAACTGGGAGAGCGACAGCAGGTAAGGCGTTAATCAGTCTTTCCAGGGACTTCCTCAAAAATCTACGGAAGTCGGTAATGGACAAATGATTGATACTACGCAACTGCCTGTAACCTCTCCCCCTCTTGACGTCACGCCGGAACACGATGAGTCGCTTGGCGGCATGGTGACGTCATGGGGTCGGCGACAAGCCACGGCCGAAGCCTACCACCAATAAATAGGAGCCTACGTCGTCTTTGCAGACGAGGCCAAGATCCAATGACCTTATGACCAGACCAGAGACAGATTGTTGGCGTACCTTTTTATCATCTCTTAGACGTCTTTTACGACATTCACGTGAAGACATGGAGTAACAGTATTCTTTTAGATGCCACACGCCGTTCCATAGGAATTCGTCTAGCATAAAACTTTAGGAATCGCGTATATATTAGCGTCATATGCGTGTTGAGGGGAGGGTTTTGGAGGTTCACATTCCCCACGATGATCACGATAAAATAAAATAGATTCTGTCCATGGTTTTTTATTTACTCTGGACCTGCCATTCCGAAAAAAACATCTAAGGTAAGCTTTATTTTTCAGTTCTTTATACTTCGTCCGCAGGTGAGGGGTATTTAAAAGCTTAAGTGAGTTGGTGACAAACTTAGAACTTGGAAAGATACCCGGATCCGAGAGTTATAATGCGGATTTATTCCCCAGGGTTAGTCGGTTTGAAAAGTCAACAGCAAACCACAAACTACTCTATTTTCAGATAGTGAGACATGCTCTTGCATAGTGATTAATAATATAACATACGTAGACGTTTTAAGCTTACTTTTTCGTTAGAAATCTTACATATTTTGTATAAAAAAATTAAATGTGTGATAGGGCACCAAGTTTTTGCTTAATGGGTTTCTGGATTTACTATTTGACTTGGTGTTGAGACGTTGCGTGCTGTGCCCACTTGCCCCGATATCAATATGAAACAAAAACTTCGATTTTATTTCAAGGGGCAACAGTAACCTTACCCATTATTGACATATTACAAGCTGAACCACGAGCTCCTCACATCCAGATTTACCTTCCTTCTGCGTTTTTATACCGCAATCCTCGGGATGTCAAAATCTCCAGGTGTTCAAATATAGGAATTTTCACCTAAAAAGAGGTTTTAAACTGTGATCATCATAAATCATTGAAAAATGATATTTCTCTGATACGAATTTGCTGATTACGATGAATCTTTTTCAGTGGGATAGATTATGCCCCGGATCAACACAGGCTACCTGCTGTAACGAGAAATGATTAGGTCCCTTAGGATTACACAAAAATAAGATCCATGCATGCAAAGCCACAGAGAAAAAGCTAGAAAGATACTTGCAGTTGGGTTACGTACTACAGACACTATTCACTCAGGGTCTTGTAAATAAATAGGTCAAGAGATATTAGGTTCCCTTTGTTCTTAAGAACGAGAAAGTTTTATGGTATTGCCTTTCACATTGTCTTTCTACCGCCTCAAGTTCATTTGGTTCGGACGGAGAGGTCAGATAGCTTAGAGCATGGAATATTTAATAACTGCTCCTTTTTTATATCAAAAGAATATGACAAAATATTTAGCTACCAAATTGCGACGGATATCTCGGACACTTAAATTCAAATACTTTATTTTGTAAAATATGTACATATAGGTACAGTATACTCAATATACTTACACTTTACACGTCGGTAATAATTTTAGAATCTTAAAAACAACAGATTAATATGAAATAGTAAATATAATACGGGTAAATACGACAAAAATATTTCAAAGTACGGCTTACTTAAATTGAACAAAGTTATATACTATTATAAGATTATAACACAAGTTAAAAGTTTATTGTATATAGAAATTAAAAAATATAAAAATATAAATATTTACAGTTTATCTAATAATTCATTAACGACAAGTCATTAAAAATAATCATAAGCTAGGAAATTATACTAACTACTATTATGACAAAGATCACTTATAACACCAGGCTTCATTGTCCTCTTGACAAAGGTGAAACTACATAATCGGTGGAAAAGTTTGTATGTGGTTAAAAAACAAATCTGATTGTTTTAAAACGTTTTCTTTACATCTTTAATAAAACTTGTTTCTTTATATCTTTATTATTACTGAGATCGTCCGCCAAATATATATATGATCGTATTTGAACTGGAATGGTTGAAGATGGATATCGCGTCTCAGTAAACATGAGGTGTTAATCCAAGCGCTTGAAGGAGAGGGGGCAATACGATAAAGTACTTGGTCCGCTCGAAGTGTGATGAATGAGGCGCTACGGCACGCTTGCTCCTCCATTCACCCCGGTCGTCGCGCGCAACACCCCACTATGATTGATAGTGTGTCAGAACTTGCCTTCAAGACTGTGCATGCTGTGCTCTAAGCACCGTTTTGTATTAAATTCACAGTAAATAGAGCGAATGTATATAATAGTTGCACGACTGAACGGTTTCAAATTGCCTGCAATCTACCATCCTGCTCGTTTTTAGATTGCAGTTCACAAATCGATAGCGTTAAAAGCGCGAAGCCTATAAACCGATTATAGTTTAATGCGGGTTGCACTATCTTTTCAGAACAACTTCTAATGAAATACCGGCGGCGGTGGAGCGCCCGCGACATTCCCCCTTGGCACGCCTTGCGGATTACAGCTTTACCGCATTGTTTGTTGTTTATTCATGTCGACTGTCGAGTGTTGTCTACGTCGATATGTCTGATTTGTGGCAAAGGCGATTAGAACTTCGCGCGCGGATTATAGATCTGGTTCGCAAGAGCAACTCTGCTTTAAGCCTTCGGGGTATCACGAAATCGATAATTCTCTAGTAGAGCATGTGGATGCAGAATTGTTGTGGTAAAAAACTTTACAGGAATCAGTGTTTCTACAAAATAGACAAATTCATACATTTATGTTACGTTAAAAACCCGCCTTAGACGACGATGAATTCAGTGTAGCAAATGAGTAAATCATCAGAGTTTAATGGCTGTCAGACTCGCAATCACCCTAGATTATTTATTTACTATATTAGATACACGTGATATTCGTGTTGTGGCACTCGTAAAACAGTCATGATGCGTTGTGACTATCTCAAAAAGGCGGCAAAGCGGAATTTGCTTCGTGCGTTTCATGATATTTGACCACTACGCGTTGTGATGACTAAGAATAACCATAACGCGTTTTGAACGGCGGCCATGATAGAAAATGATACAACGACAATAGTTTTTAACTTTATTTGAATATTTTTATTTTAAATTTTTAATGCTGGTTAACGTTTGTTCTTCAAGTTTTTCAAGAAAATTCATTTTCATACTATAAAAAATACAGTACAACGAAGCCACCACGACTTTTGTGTGTTAATTAGTAAAGAAGCAATGATAAGAAAATGAAACTTCATTATCGATTATAATTTATTAATTTTTAATCATCTTATATGAGACTCATACAAGCTGAGCTTTAAAAAACGGCGGGTATATAAAAAAAGAACTCTTAGAATAATGTCAGATACTTATGAAAGGAGTAAAATCCCAGAGGATTTCTCGACCAGCAAAATAATTAAGCTAGCAAAGGAAATTTATGCTACATAATGTAGAAATTATAGAACCCCTTAGAGAACCAAGAATTGAAAAAAAAAAACGGTTTTAACACACACGTAGGTCAATATTTTGCTAACGTAATGCCGATATAATACTTTAGCTATATAATTTCGCAATCTTCTGCTCGTGTGACATCAACACCGCGTCATTGTTGAACGTCACTCGCCTTGACATTGACAGTGCCAGAATCAAATGGGTGAAAAGTTCAAAACATTCATGTGAGTGTTATAACCGTTTTTAAATATAAATTTTACATTCCAGAATATTGTTTATTTTTATGAGAACAAAAAACAATATTTTAAAGTTATAAACTACTGTGGGTAGTATTATCAATCATGTTTCCATCAGCTAACGTTTCACCACAATGCGTTGTGGTCAAATATCACGAAAGTCACGTCACGACGCGAATTTCACTTTGTGGCGTTTTTTGGCTGGCCACAACGCGTTGTGGCTGTTCGACACGAATATCTCGTCGTGGCGAATTTGAAGTATGTAATACATGTACATGTAAGTATGTAATTTCATATTTGGCTTTGATAACTAATGAGTTTGAGCTGCAAAAGAAAAAGAAAATTCCATTCGATCTCAATGGAAAACTCCAATGGTCTAACTTCAAAAACATAATTGATCAACCTATTTAGTAGGAATAGAACGAAAAATTTCGAAAATTTCTATCGAAAATGCTTACCCAACGGGTACAAAGGGCTGTTTATATATCCCAAATCCGTGCGGACGTCCTCTAGTATTATATAAACCCTATCTGACGATTTTGTTATAAGTATAAATTGAATTAAACGTTTTGATCCAAAAATAACTACTGTGGCTGTAGATCGGCATTCCGATCTTGACCTCAGGAATTCCGGAATTGTTCCCATTCCCGATCTGACAACATCGGGTCGCTTGCCAGAAGACAAATTTAATACAGCTACATACCAAACCTGCGAATGGTAGGTACCTATCTATAATATATACGTATAGGTACTTACTAAGTTGCAATATACCGTTCGTCGCCTGAAGTACGAATGCAAACAATTACGAATTACAAGAATATCTTACGAGCCATTTCACAAAATGATGCTATTTGTATGGCGCGCGTTTGTGTATCGTATTTTATTGGAATTTGGGGTGATGTAAATTATGTTTTTGGGTGTAGTTAAATGAAAGTATTGTCAATCAAATTCATCCATCCATCCATCAGCCCGTGTTCGTCCACTGCTGGACATAGGGCTTTCCCAAATTTCGCCACTCATGTCGGTCCTCCGTCCTCCTCATCCAGCTGCCCCCCGCAACGTCCTTCAGGTCGTTGGTCCAGCGGGCACGAGGTCGGCCTACACTACGCTTTGCTGTACGTGGTCTCCATTCTAATGCCTTTCGGCCCCAACGGCCATCATGTCGGCGACAAATATGGCCTGCCCACTGCCACTTCAACTTACTGATTCTGCAGGCTATGTCGGTTACTTTCGATCTCCGACGGATCTCCTCATTTCGGATTCTATCCATCAGAGATACCCCAAGCATAGCCCGCTCCATAAAATTGCAGAGTTCGATTAGGTGAAGATCATTTGTTATTCTGACATGGAATTTTGAAAGTACATAATTATTGAAACCGTACGTTTTTGACTGTCAAATTAATACGATTGTCTTACACAATTGCAACTCTGGTCCTAGCAGTACTACTTTGGTTGAGTATATCTTGAAAAAGTAATACTTAACGAGGTTATCTTGAAGAATGTTTTTCGTTTGTATTGATGTCTGCAATCGACTTCGATCCGTCAAAAAGCCGATTAAAATCCGTGCCTGCATTTTCGGTATAGGCCAAAATCTTCTGAGAAGACGAAGCAACCCCCGAGGTTTTGTAAAGCACTAACTATTTATAACGGGTTCTAACTGATTTCGGGTTTTAACTGTAACCTAAACGTAGAACACAGAATCGATTAGTATACATGATTTATAAGAACATACGTTATGTTTGAAACCTCGAGCTTAGTCAAATGTGGTGGGATAAACCAGGATTATACGCTCGACCCCGTTGGGATTATAACGATTTTAATGATTTATGTGCTTTTAGATTTTCTCAACACATCCGCTCTGTAATGAGGATTTCGTGTCCGTCAGGTCGGAAACGGATATCAAACATGTTTTCGTGGGCTGATTTATTTATTCTCTATTCTTGGTGTATTGAGAGATTTTGAACCAATTAAAACGATTAAATACAACATTTGGACTCCAAATGTAAAACTCCAAATCCCGGTGCAGAGCTCCTCACGTCTAGATTTATTTTTCTGATTTTCTATACCGCAATGATATCAATTTAATTTATTATCTCCTTGCGATGGATAAATCGCCAAGTGCTTAAAAATATAGAAATTCATTTATTTAATTGAATAAATAAATCAAAGTTCCAAATCTTAGGGTCAGGAATAATGTTGTCGGCCCATTTTTCTATGTCGTATGAAAATGTACAGCACAAAAAAAAATGCACGTGCTCGTAAAGACCTATTTTATATGCTTCAAAACTCTTTTCAAATACAACTATACCACACTAGCTTTTTTTGTTGAAAAATTTGCCAGTTTTTTCATGTGTACCATAGATAGACTTGACAGAAATAAGCTACGAACGCATCAAACTGAAAGCAGCTTATTTCCGACAAGTTGGCAACTTGCGTGCAAAGAAAGAGAATGCCCGCCTAAAGAAACTTCATTTGAAGTATTTATTGTTTGTTTGTTTCTTTAATTACCTTTTATTGATTTTCTCACACTATGCATTGAAATACGTAGTATGATACACGTGGGTAATGCAATAACCTACTCGTGTTTCGAATCATCCTAGTAAGCTATTGCCTCCTTACCGCACTAATAGCATAAACTACTATTTTAGTGAGTTGTTTTGTTTGGTTTATGAATAGCTCCCATGTTCTTCACATAATTACGCATATATGGATTAAATAAATGGATGTAATATTATTCGTATTTGAGCAAGTTAGTTCTACGAGTATGTATTTATAATTTATCTAGTTATTTTTCCAACTAAGCTCAGATTTTAAGCAGATGCAACGGGGACAACTTTCATTGAATTATTTAATCATGCAGGTTTAAAAGAAAGATTAAAACAAGCATTTACAAACACAGGATAAATATGGGACAATTGTTCCGAAATATTGCGCTTGTCCCTCTTTCTATTATTTCATAAACTAGATTGAACACTAAATAAGTATAAATTTTGTGTAAAAAAAACGTTCTGATGATCACAAAAGTATTGTAGTCCGAGCTTGAATTTTTGTTATAAAATTTATAAAACTGATAAACTTGGCGAGCAAAATTTACAATTACAAAAAAAAATACGACTTATATGTAGAGTTTATATGAAAAAATTGGTTGCTTTGATATATGGTTCCCATCTTGAGAAATTGATCACAGCGCCCGGGTTATCTCCAGAGCCGCCGCTACGCCAGGCGCCATATACGTCACTTTAATAAATCATTACCTCATTGGATGCTCCATAATATCTAACACTTTATCATATCATAAATACTTTACCTCGCTGCATACTTCCAACGGAAGAAAATATTTGTTGACAAAATTGTTTAAAACTTAGAACGCTTAAACCCCTTTTCACAAACTCTTGGAACCACTTTCAGTTTGAATTTTTAATGAGTTACTAGACTTTGCTTTTAATAAATTTTCATTTTTAAAGTGCCAGTGCATTCTTTGTAAATCTTTTGAACGCTAATTTGGTGCAATTAAGACTATTTATTGCCTACACTTTTCAATTATATACGTGTAAAAAGAATAAACATCAAGACGAAAAAGCCAATAAAAATCTCGCTCTTTGGCAAATCGACGTCTCAGTCAGATTGTAGGTACTAAGAGGCGTTTTGTCAGCACTTTTGCTCGCTATCACTACAGCTGTCAATTTAAACTTAATTTGCATAATTAATCTGTGTCTAACAAATAAAGAGCGGAGAGTTGACGGTCCTCCATTAATTAGCGATAACTCGGCAAGTTTTATCCTACTTTTACCGAGTTGTAACGTCCCCGAATACCTTCCAGCTACCCACTCTCTGGAGAGTTTCGTTTAAACTTGGCATAACATAGTTAGGAAAATGAATTACGACCGAAAGAACAGCAGGACAATCAAATATTTTGATACTTTTGCAAGGTTGGAGATAAAAGTTCTGAATACTCAAAGTGGCGCATCTGTTTGAAAGTCAGACTTTCGGTATTTGTATACGTGAAGAAAACCACTGTGGGGTAAACACGCCCGAATTATAGCAATACACCTAAAAATACCTATTGTAGCCAGGCCCAGATTTCCGCATAGCCTAGGAGCCCATCCATCGAGGGGGCCCTGGCCAGGGCAGAGACGGAAATTATAGAAAGATAATAGTAGATTATGCACTAAGGGAAAAAAGCAGTTTCTTATGTCGCGGCGGCATATTGAACCCTGAGCGTAGCGAGGGTCTCTAGGGTTAACTCCCGAGCGTAGCGATGTAGTCCTGAGTGAAGCGAGGGGTTCAAGCTGCCCAAGACGAAGAAAGTCTTTATTCCAGAGGAGCATACTCTACTTTTCACACCTTCTGCGAGACAATAAAAAGCCAGGGCTCCATAAATTGAGTATTTTCGTCTTATGCTTTTTCGTATATGTGTTTTGATTTTTCCGGTAGTAGATTATTAATAATCTCTAAAGCGTCTGCTTTGTGAAACTCGAGTAGAATCCCTATCGCTCGACATTTTTTTATCAACATGAATATTGTAATAAAATTCACGGACAATCACAGCACCAACCACCGTCTTTTGTTTCACATTATTTTTAAACGCACATTTTTTTATTTTTTTTTTATTCTGCTTATGGTGGCCAGTTCGATTTTCGAAATATAAGCATTTTTTACTCAGTGTTTTCCACGAGTTTCCACACGAATTTGAAGTTCCAAATTCAAATCACTTTATTTCCTAGGGAGTTTCATACAACTTCATATCCCTTAAGATATAATGCTTTACTTTACGTTGAGGTTGCATGATATGTAATTGGACATTGTCGAGCAGGTGGTGTGAAAAAAAATTACGCCCAATAGACGTGCTGTTGCCTAATTTAGCAACACTGGACCGGTGGCGATACAGGCAGATTTTTTTTCGGTGCTTCAGTGGCCCCCTTTCTGTAAAGTGCCTAGGGACACGTATCTGTAAGTACTGGCCTGATGTAGCTTATTCTATATACCTATATAAAAATACCCCGATCGACTGACTGAGTGATATATCACAGTGCCGCTACGGAATCCAGTGAGATTGTAAACAACGAGAGATAAAATAAATTCTTAATTTATTTATAACTACATATATAAATTACTAGCTTTTGCCCGCGGCTCCGCCCGCGTGTTATTCGGTTTAACGACTTGCTTTTTTCCGGGATAAAAAGTAGCCCATAGTGAGGGTATAAGCTATATCCATAAATTTCATCCAAATCCGTTGAGCCGTTTCAGCGTGAAAGAGTAACAAATACACACACACACACCCTTTCGCATTTATAATATAAGTGTGATAAACTTAGGAAAATGTGTGCGTCAAGATCACACATTTTATTGTCCGTTCACAATCTCACGTCAGTATACTATCACGCTAGATTTATTATAAATTAACATATTATACCTACTTATCATGAAGTGTACAAAACCAAAGAGTCTCTTTTGAAATGTGGTTTCTTAATACCACGCAGGCATCCGCTAAAGGGATATTCCTAGAAAACAATATCTTGACCGCCTTTGTGGCTGAGTGTTAAAGCGCTCGCTTGCTAACCCAGAGGTCGTGGGTTCAATCCCCGCGGTGCACATTAATTTGTGTTCGGTCTACGTGCTTCTGAAGATACGGTAAATTGTTGGTCCATTTGTGTCCAAAGTACGGCGATACGGCGCACCACCCATCACGCTTGGGACGTAATTATCGTCGGTGGAAAGCGGGTGTATCAAGAAGTATAACTTGAATTTCATAGTTCACACTGGTAACACCTCTATCGCCCCGGGAATTAATACTTGGCGTCATAAGAAGCCATACTAGGAGAATGGATTATCCTACGGGATGTTGGCATTTGTGTTGTAAAGCGTCGTTAAAAGTAATTCTTTTAACGACGCTTTCCTTTGGGCGCGGTAGTGACCAGAAGCCTCAGCATGAAAACATCACGGTTAAGTTATAGTTACGTTCACGTTACATTTCGTATGAAATCCGATAACCGCCCCAAGCGGACAGTAGCGGAACTTTCAAAATTCCATGCAAAAGCTAACGTAACTGTAATGTTTTCATGCTAAGGCGAAAAAGTAAAAAAAATATATAAAAAAGAGTAATAATAATAGTTTCGTTGACACCTCTCTACCAATGTTTTCACCCAATATTTAATTATGTAATTTTTTAAATTTCATTATAAAAGGATTGGCGTATAAATGCAAATGAGAGGGCCAACAGTTGCTTACAATATATACATTATATACATTTTAGGAAGACTCCTATCCCAATACGCAAATTATTTCAGTATTAGTGAAGTATTTAAATTGTAAAGCTTGACATAGTGCCGTCCCGCACCCATTTGATGAGGGGTGTTTCAATTTAAAATATTGAAGTTGCTTTAAATGTCGGGTTGTGTATATACATTTATTTACTCGTGAGTAATTATTGAATGAATTTTATTTTTATGTCTGTATGTTACGAAAAATCTGTTTCCGCATAAATATTTTAGGTTTTGCCTTGAGGTGACAATTACTGCTGGTGACCCCGGGTGCGTGCGTCTCACTCACTCGCAGCAGGACTCGTCCCGTATTGATCTCTCCGTCGCTCAACGGGGAATCAAGTTGCGAACGCGCTAAAATAAATAAATTATTTACAATTATCATAACAAAAATTCTTCAAAAATTAATCAAGGAAAATCATTTGCTGTTTTAATATCTTCAATAAGTTTTAATTTGTTTCTTTGCATGCTTAATTAATTAAACTGGATAATCGTTTGAAATTAGACCTAGGTTTGGTATTTATTTAGTTTAAGATTTTGATTAAAATTTAAAATTCAAATCAAGGCACACCATTCCAGATATTATGAAATATTTTTCCAAATATTTTACTTTTGTGACGTCTGATTAAAGCCAGCAATTAATTTCGCCCTTAAAGTCACCAGCAAGTATAGCCCTCTCAAGGACGTTCGACGTAATTCTATTTCATTTCGCTATTAAGTTGCACGCTCGATGAAATTTGCAAAGGCAATACAAACACAAAATTTTTCGCGGGCATAAAATTTAAAACGTTTGACAAACGGGGAAACAAAATTTTGGCAATACTGCATAGCAAGTACGTAAGCATCGATTCGATAAATCTGACAGATAAACTCGATAAATTCTGAACGACAACTCTTATTGCTATGAAACAAGAGCCACATTTTTATTTATCGAAGCGATGTTGAGTCGATAGCATGTCATAGGTACTTGATATAACATGTTAAGGATTTGTAACATATTATTGGTTAAAATGAAATTAATCTGGATTACAATTTCGGTGCGAAATTAGTTCAATTTTTTAATTTTATTTAAATTCAAACGCATTCGGCTACACTTTTGGTAAAAAAACGGGTTGTTTGTTATGATACGATTCGAATTACCCGATTTTTAGTACTTATTTGTCATAGATCTTGATAACGTTAATGGACTCAGCATAAAATATTATATAATCATTCCATAAATAACTCACAATTTTGTGTTTGCGTTTGTATGGGGGTTTGTGCTTGATGCCTGTTCACAAAAGAAACTATTTTCTGATAAAGAATGAGGTACTTAACACTTGGTGAAGCGTCGACGACGTAAATCGCAAAGTGCAATTTCTCCTCAACTTCGCTAATTCCAGAGTACTCTTCAATATTTCAATTTCTCAGCTATGGAGTGGGGTACGATACTTAGACATGTTCTCTCGAAAGGCTATATAAAGTGATGGTTCAGTGGGCGCGAGGTAATACTATTGCCGATAGTACTCACTATACTTGGGTCGGGTAAGTTGGGTCGATCCGATACGAAGTTGGCGCCGACGTACGACCACGACCCGGCCGGTTGGCCGGTCTTCCACTCGAGGACAGTTTGAACAAGTCATTGTTCACTCCAAACTACAGCTTTGATCGGATTAACGGAATTTATACGGTTTGCTCGCGACCAGCGACTTAACGACTTCTCGCGGAAAAATAAAGTATTTTATTCTCAAGTTGGAAAATCTATAAGTAGTATTCTACTGCTTATTATACGAGATAAATTATCAATTTGCGTTTATTGATCAGCTCTAGACATATAAGGCGCCTTTAATTAATTTCCAAATTCATACTGGAGACTCGGTAAGTGTTCAGGACCAAAGTTCAATGGTCCTTTCTGGGAAATACGAAAAATATTTAGTTGTGCCCCTATTCTTGTTTAAGAACAACCCTGAGTGAATTATTACAGGAAGCCTAAATTTTATTGTTGTTTGTACAGAAATGGTAATTGAAGCTTGGTCTCGACCACTTACCAAGACTTCAGTATAAATTTGGCTATATGATGCAAAGTCACCTTAAAGATATATCAATTGTGCTCCTAAGAAAATATGCGTGTGACACGGCCATTTGAGTGAGTTCAGGATGTTATGTTTGATAGAAATAACATGGGTCATTCAGAGACGGGTTGAGGGCGTAGAGGGGTTCGGGAGGGGAGTAGAACAGGCCACGTTTGAGCTAACAAATGGTTTTGTCCGCGTCACGAAGGTAGCGATACGGCTCATTACATTAGAGTTACTCTCGCCAAATCACACCAACCTTAAGCCTATGAATAAACAAGATCTGGGTACGACTACCCGCTGATCGCCTCATTTGTAAATGTCCCATCGTAAATAGGTACATACCTATACCTGGGGAAGCCGTCGGGAACAATGCCCACCCTTTCAAAATTCAACTTCATATCAGGCTAGGTAGTGACGGGCGGACGCAATTTGCGGTTCAGATAAAAATAAACATGAAAGTTTTTGCGTGAACGTGGATGAAATTATTATGCGCTGCACCGCGGAACTTTATATAAAACACGCGATGTCTGCCACCATGCACTCTTTTGTTTTCGAATAATTTAAACTTCTAGGTATATACCCGCCATTCGAATTGGGGAGAAGCGATGTCGACGAAAGTTGAAATGAAATTGCCGGTCTCGTATAATTCATTTTTTAATATCTCTAAGATGAGTCTGGAGCGGTGAAAGGCGACCGTTTATAGTTGAACCGTTGAAATAATCTTGGGGCTCGTTTACAACAGGTCTCCTTCCTTCGGTGATCTGATAATAGAACCGACAGCTATGCGATTTCTTGTTTACCCTATTGTATCGGATATATGCAGCGATTTAGCGCTAGGCCAAATGCATATTAGCGGGCACAGCGGGGCCGTTAGCGGGGCAGACGACATGCACGACTAAAACAATGATTAGTGAAATTAGCGCGTGACGCTGACGAGGCATAGCTCGTGACGACACTAACGCGTATGACAATAATTATGTAAATAGGATATCCTGGTGCTGTGAGCCGCCGCGCCAATGGAATATGGCATCCATAATGTGCAGATTTAACGAGCCCCACCACGTTTCGTTGCTGCATTGCGCGGTGCCACTGCTCCATGACACATTTCACCAATTTAGAGTTATTACCTTTGCGCGTGTACCGGAATAACGAATATGTTATCTTAATGGATGAAGTACGCGGATATAAATATTAATATTGTAAGTAGACACGCTCAAGGCCCTCTGCGGTGTCCTGCCCGTGACAACTAATACGTCTGAGGATTAATGGAATTGCACCGAAATTGGAGTGTCACAGAACATGTCTATTAGCAATTAACGCTTTCGTAACTAAGCATTAGTTATGCCATTATATGATTGTGATTTACATGACCAAATAATCCGAAACCGAGTGTATAAATCCTTTAAAAAAACCTTTTAGCCCGGTGTAAAGGCAAAGGAGGAACAAAAAATATCATCATAAAAAGAATATTCGCGAGATAGCCATTTGAATAAATATCGAGAGAGGGAACCATTTTTCACTGCGCTGGTGATAATAATGACGCTATTTATCAACGGCTCGAAAGGGTAGGTAATTATTAATGTTATATTTTTGGCGGTTTCGTTTGTTTACTTACTCTTTTGCGGTGATATTTTTCGTAGTTAGCGACAGAACAGTAGGTTACTCGTATTTCGTTCGGCAGCGCGGGGATGGTTCGGAATGATTTATTGTTACGTTGAATATGCATGTCGAGATGAAAAATGACGACAAACGTGCGAGTCGTACGAAACGTATGTGAGGGAAGAGAGGTTGAGATCGACTCTCACGTCGCCACCGCCCCGTCGCGTCGCCGCTGCCCCCGCCCCGTCACCAGGCCTTGCAGGCAGAATATGTCACCCGCGGAAGTCGTTAAGAAGATAAATCGTGGACCACATAAAACCCATAATCCTTTTAAAGTGTTTAAGTGAAACCTTTTTCACTACTTTCCTTTCTGGCTGCATTAAAATCGAACGGCCAGAAAATATAGCCGGTACCCATTTCCATTTCGTTAGTTCCGAACATTTACGCAAAGCTTTAGGCGCCATTTAACGTTGAGTTCAAGGTTCTGAGGTTGTTTCCCTGAGTTATTTGGCTGCAATTTGAAAATTAGATTTATATGAAACAACGACAAAAAAGGCAAATTTATTTAGTTTTTCGAATTTCGTTTTTTATTTGACTACGAAATCTTGAATTCTTGAGAATTTTATAACCCATTTTTTGTTGTTTTATGTCAAACGTATTTAATCTTTATGTTGCTTGTTTTGTCAAAACAGAAACTGATCATGCATATGTTCAATTCGTTCAGAAGCGGAAGTTTTAGTCTGACGTCTGTTGGATGGAGTTCACACAGGATTCACGGAGTGACTGCTCCAAGTAGATAATTCACCGCAAGAGTAAGGAACTAACCCCTTGGTTCCATCAATTTTGAAGAACAAATTTGATACTGACGTGGTATTGAGAAGCAAACTGAAATATGCGAAATGACAAATATTACAAAACTAGCTTTTGCCCGCGGCAAAACATATAGTTAAGGTAAAAATTTTTATTCGATACCATCATTGTACTTAAAAAAAAAATTTTTTTCTTTTGTTTTCTCTAGCTTTTGCCCGCGGCTCCGCCCGCGTCTTATTCGGCTTAACGACATGCTTTTTTCCGGGATAAAAAGTAACCTATGTGTTAAGTTGGGGCAAAAGCTATATTAATTCTAAATTTCATCCAAATCCGTCCAGCCGTTTCAGCGTGAAAGAGTAACAAACACACACACACACACACACAAACTTTCGCATTTATAATTTTAGTGTGAAGTGTGATGAGATAACATAGCCTTGTCTTATTTCACTACAAAAGATTTATGTCCATGCTAATTAGACACCTGATGTATGAAATAAGCCTTGTCTTATTTCTCCACAAACGATAAAGACCGCGCTAATTAGACACCTGATTTTTCAATGATATTGATCTATCCTACAGGAACTGCATTTTTTCGGGATAAAAAGTAGCCTATGTGTTAATTTAGAGTATAAGCTATATCCATTCTAAATTTCATCCAAATCGGTTCAGCCGTTTCAGCGCGAAAGAGTAACAAATATACATACACATACACACACACACACGCACAAACTTTCGCATTTATAATATAAGTAGGATATGAACAGACACATACACAGAAGGTGATTATCTACATATAATTATGTACGTGGGCGTGGATGGCCAAATCCAAAACTATAGGGAATTGCAAAAAATGTTTGCAATTGCATCATTAGATATTTCGAAAAAAATCTAGCCGAGAATAGAAACCACGTTAAAATAAACACTGTACCTATATTATTGCACTATCCAGAGTGTCGCATATACTCGTAAGGATCAAATTCTGGGAAGTACCTAATATCTAACGGCAAACTTATTTTGATGAAAATACTCTTAAATTTTTCTTACATTCACTATTTACTATTAAATTTATCTTAACTGATTACTTGTTTGAAGTTATACCTAATTATTCCAATAAATAGCTGGATTCGGCCTCTCAAGGATTGTATGTACTCAAACTCATTCAAAACCTCAAGAATAATTATCTCGATACATATTGGTACAACCGTAAAAAAAAACAGTTTATTAAAAATGAGCAATAAATTTTTGAAAAGCATCTGTTACGTTTTTCGGATAGAGAAATCTAGGGGCACGGCAGTGCCCCCCCTCCAAGACGAGCCAAAAGCGGGTGTACTACGTACCTTTTCTCGAAGCGTTTCGTCTTATTTTCGAACCCTCATAGCTTCGGTCTGGATAAAACTAGAGATATAAATTCTCAAGATAAGATACAGTAAACGGTCTTATTAAACACGATAAGTTTCATTTGTCTAGCTTTTATACTTTGAATTTTATTAATGCCTAAGATTTCGTCACTCACTCACTCACTGATGAAGTCCTAGAAAACTGAAATTTGGTACGCAGGCTACGATTAGCACACAAACCACAAATAAATTAAGAAATCTGTAACTTTCACCCTCCAAACCCTCTTAACGGGGTCCGGTTCTGTATTATTATAAAAATATATTTCCAACTTCCAAAAGTCTTAGAAAGCGGAAATTTAGTATGCAGGCTAGGATTAGTACACAAACAACAAATAAATTCGGAAATCTGTATTTTTCACCCTCCAAACCCTCTTAAGGGGAGTCCGGTTCTGTATTATTAAAAAATATATTCCCAATTTCCAAAAGTCGTAGAAAGCTGAAATTTGGTATGAAGGCTACAATGTGCACACAACTAACGAAAATATAAAAATATTTGTTAATTTTACCCTCCAAACCCCCACCCCATAAAGGGGTCGAGGTGACAAAAAACAAGGCGCTAAAACTCTTGCGCCTGACAAACAATTCGACGCCCTCTTGTTTAAGGGACCCTTAGTCAAGTTAATAGACCGCGGTATTGTTCCTGTAATCTTTACATAATACATAATCAATCATCTATCACCTATTACCATGACTTTTTCTATATTTTTCGGTCTTCTAGTTTCGGAAATAAGGAAGGGGAGGGGATATGATAACGTTAAATTGTGTGTGTAACGATTAGAACATTTTACGTCATGTACATATTACTATAATATTGTATTTTATGTGTATTCCACTGATGCCGACAATAATAATTGTCGAAATATATCTGGCTATTAGATAACGTGTTTTTATTTGATATAATATAAAATAAAACGAATATAATAACGTATATCATGTGTGTGTTAAATAAATAATCATTTATAACGACTGAAAATGGCCAAGCCATACTTTTTGACGAAGATGTAGGTTTGTAGAGTTAGGGCTTGTAGAGTTAGGCCTTGTAGTGTTAAGGGCTTGGCTCTACATGAGATCTGATAACTTTTTAACCGTGAAAGCTTTATGAGCTTCCGTGTCTTGGCGACCTTTACATGAAATGTTTTTGATGGGATAATTTTTTCAAAAGTCTAATGATGCACATTGTGTTTATTTAACAATGTGTATTCTTCTTATCGTGTGGGCTGCAAGGTCCATCGGCCCAGCAAGCCCTGTTGTCAGAGTTTTTAAACCGCCTTACGGCCTCTGACGTGGTTTATGTAACGACCACTCTACTAGAAAGTGGCCGGGACCAACGGCTTAATGTGTATTAATTTCCACCAAGTGCCAACAATCACAAGCATCAACTATGTCTATCTAATGATGCAGTTTTGGTTAACATCTAAATCGGCCTCGTTAGCGACCCGTTTTGGAATTGTACGGCCATTGTTTTTTGTTGAATATGCATCCATACTTTTAAAAGTCCTATTCTAAATTTGGATGGGGAGTTAAACTGTATCTTGCAAATTAAAAAAAAAACACCAAAATAATGTTAAGATTTAAAAAATCATTCGCCTATCGTTATAAGGAAGTCTTTAGGCTTCTTTAAGTCTTTTTAGAGACCCTGTTTCCTGTATAGTATTGTCTCTTAGCCGGCACTCCAGTTTGGTTTAGATGAGCAGTAATTTCGAAGCTGTTACTTCGTTGTGATATTATCATATTTTGTGTTCGCTATATTATGTCAGAAAATGTTCCTTTTTTATTTTGGCTACAACCAATTTTATCATTTAAAAAAAACCGGCCAAGTGCGAGTCGAACTCGCGCACGAAGGGTTCCGTACCATTATCTATAAAAACGACAAAAACATCATGTCTGTTGTATGGGAGCCCCCCTTAAATATAAATTTAATTTAAATTTAACAATTTATTTTTAAAGTGAATATATACTTAACTAAATTTTCTTTGAATATTTCAAGCGTCTACCTGTTGCCGTTATCAATATCGAGCAAAAACGAGCAAAATAAATCACCTTTGTTGTATGGGAGCCCCCTTTAATATTTATTTTATTCTGTTTTTTAGTATTTTTGTTATAGTGGCAACAGAAATACATCATCTGTGAAAATTTCAACTGTCTAACTATCACGGTTTATGAGATACATACAGCCTGGTGACAGACGGACAGCGAAGTCTTAGTAATAGGGTCCCGTTGGTTACCCTTTGGGTACGGAACCCTAAAAAAGGCTGTGATATGTTGATCAGAAATGAACAAGGACTGCAGGCGAATTAAGTAATATGTATATTTGAAAAGGAATAATACATTTTGTACTATAACGGTGGCGTGCCTTTAATTTGAACCTGAGTGTATTCTATCATCATCGGGGCATCGAGCTTTTTGCGAAATAACTGCGTTCGTTTGATCCCTTGTTGTATTTTACTTAAGCAATAAATATGAAATAAATATGTAAGATATTTAAGGATTCACTCCATAAATCATACACTTTAGAAACACGATTATTTGTAGTTTCCTCGAAGTTATCTCCAAATAAAAACCGGCCAAGTGCGTGTCGAGCAACGCACTCATGTAGGGTTTCGTAGTTGCCCAGTACATTTTACAAGTTGGTCTACTAATACATACAGACATTGTCGTGTTTAGAGAAGATTAAAAGTTTGGTTTCGATGGCCCCATAAGTAATACTGTTTGGTGCAGTGATCATGACAGCCTAGCGATCTACCCTCCGTCTTTGTCGTTTATTCCTACTGTGACGACTGAATTTTTTTCATTTAACGACAATAATTCGGAAATATCATGATGAGTTTGTGAGAAAGTGGTATTTCGCTTTTTTATGCATTAATATATCTTGAATAACATTACTTAAAGCTTATGTAATTGAAAATATAGTTGATGTTTTTGACCCAAACTACAAATAGTTTTGGTTGTTTTATACGAATAAGATAATGTCTAATTAATGTGAAAACGGTATGGTTTGAACACTCATAAAATTGTTTCATTGTTCCCACAACGTCACAACACAATATCGATGCAGATCGACATTGAGTTCGATACGTTATTATTACGTTGCAAAACTTGGCTGGTTCCGCGGGACTTGCTGCTTTGTTTGTTTATTTGAATTCCTCAACTTTATGTTTGAATTAACTTACCTATTGTTTCATAACTTTGTATATGTTTGTTGTATTTCATCGCAACTGATCGCCGAAATTCCGCAATAAAATATCCTATATTCACGGATTACTAGGTTATTTTCATGAGTTGTAATGAGATTAACGTAAAAACGATCAGTTGAGCCCGGGGTCTTCGTAAAATGGATTAAGTTAAGTACGTAATTACATTGGATAGCTGCAAAAGTACATTTAACAGGAGCCGCAGCATTTCGCTCGATGGGAAAACGTAACACTAGAAAAAGACTTTCTACGTGGTCTGTTCCGACTATTTGTTTTACCGTCTAGTTTTGTGTTTTAGGTCGTCAATCTGTAACAAGAAGATAGTTAAAGCTTCGCAATTAGTGAGCCGTCGGCAGGCACTTAATATTACTCAACTTCAGCTGTATAACAATTTTTAGAGGAAAGGGTAGAAGGAATAACGCATTTCTGCGATGTACGAGTGGAGAGTGAGGTCAGCTCAGCGCCTGTTCGCTTCATCTAATGTTTATCCGATAATATTATCCCGACCGCATCGGCGGCGGGATTTTCCAATTTCGAACGCGGAAAAATAGGGTTAATTTTAAAATTCGAATATTCATTTACCGTACGTCATCTACTGCTGTCCATTTACTAGCCTAACCTTTTTGAGAAGCACAAACGGAACGCAGCCAGCAACGATATTAGAGCTGGCAAAGGTAATGTTCAATTGAACAGCCACCAATTCGTGGTGAAATGGTTTTGCTGGTTATTGCGATTCCGTTGCAGAGACACGTTCCGAATAAATTAAAGTGCAATTTGGGGCCTTTAATATGGAGTGTTGTTGGCGCTATCGACGTACCGTGGACGTAATTCGAGACACGTCGGATGGCGCACAAAGGCGTGCGAACACGGCGCTCGTATACCAAGTGAATGAACACCATGTGGTCTTCTTTATGTACACTGAATTCTGTAGCATTCTTCATAGCCACAAGATTCACGATCTTGTTAAGTTGGTTATAAACGAATCTATTCCAGTGAAGGTTATGGGAAGTTTATCGATATAATAGTATACCTACAAATTAGGTTACAATATTCAAAATAAATATATAAAGAATTTTTTTTTCTACAAAATGAGCGCGGTTATATAAAGGCGTTAGAGATTTTCACCGTTGCAATAAGGTTGCAATATGACCAAAAAGTGGTTTGCGGATTTTTCTTCGGTAGCACATTATACAGGAAAGGACCTTTTAATGTATATTCACCAATCACCGTCATGCCTTGAAAGGAAATTTTCTTTCCTTTCCCAAGGTTATGTTTTATCCCACATAAAAGATGTTTGTAAAAAATTAAGATGTATTTTAGGTAAATTTTATTATTTGCATAAGATTGCCAATAGACCGTTATTGTTTGCTATTTACCATAGTCTGGTGGAATCACTGATATCGTACGGCTTATCTAGCTATGGTCGTACCTTTAAGACATACCTAGATGAAATTAAATATTTACAAATTAGACTTCTCAAGTTGTTGGTAGATAAGAACACTAAAATTAAATGTAAACATAATTATAGTAAACTATTTCATATATGTAAAATACTTCCAGTACATGAAAAAGTAACATTTTTATTGGCAAATAAAACTTATGGTTCACAAAATAAGTACAAAAACCCTATAAAGTACAAATATCCCACCAGAAAATTAGCCAGAAAAACCTTACAAACTAGCAAATTCAATAACTATTATGGTCAAAGAACTGACAAATACTTAATACCTAAAATATTTAACGCCTTACCTGTTGATCTCTCAGAATGCAATCTAACTCGATCAATTTTTAAAACAAAGTTGAAGTCACTTTTATTACAAAGATGTATCTAAATCTAAGCAGAACTGTTACAGTGTAAGATTATGTATATGTTTAAAATCATATTAAATGTGTAAAATTATAGTACATAGATTTCATAAGTTTAATTAAGTTTAACAGAGGGTTTTTTCTGCCCACAAACTGTAATGCAGTTTGGCAGAATTATTTTTATAATTCGTGTAATTTCTTATGGAATTAAACGTCTATTACTACTACTACTTCATTGTTTAATGGGAAAACGAACAGATTGAATCAATTGATTCAAATTTCAATTGACACGATAAAATTCTGAGTAATCATCTTATATAAAAATACAACTGTAACGTCTTCTTACAATCCTATGTCATTTATAAAACATAACAGTTACTAAATTAAAATAATTGTAAAAATATTACGAAGTTTAAATTTTCAATACACTAGCCTTTGCCGGTACATTGAATATTTATTCAAAATTTTAAATGAAATGGGTAATTAGTATTGTTTAGAAGCCAAAACTATTGTCTGTTGGCCTGTCTGTCTGTTTATCTGTCTGTCTGTCCGTATGTTCCGTTTTAACTCGAAAACCGCCCAACGGGTTTGGATGCGGTTATCTATATTATCATCATAGTTACCATAGTCAACATATAGGCTGTAATAAGGAGTGTTGATAAAATAACACACAAATCGAAAATGGGGCAGTGATTGAATAAACGCTGGCGGAGCCGCGGGCGAAAGGCTAGTACATAGTGTAGTTGTTTCATAGAAGGTTTTTCTGTTTCTTATAATATACAATGGTTATACTTAGACACCTATAAATGTATATATATACGATATTGTGAGTATTTTTAATATTAAGGTATTTAGAAATTAGTTTATAGGTACGTAGGTGTGATTGGGCATTCTAAAACAATTTTCATTAAGCTTCGCTCACTCCCTTTAGTAAAGTGTTTTAGAATGCCTACTTAGGTATAGAAGGAGGTTTATTTGTGAGCCTCCTTCGCTGTTTTGTACGAGTACATGGATCTAGTCCAAGTTTTGCGATTTATAATATAATAACAATATTTGTATTGAAAGCGCCTTAAATATAAGGTTGTTGGAAATAGCCAAATTCACATTGAAGTGGCCAGGACACAATTTCAAGGACTCTTTTGCAAAATACGAAAAATACTCGAGTCAGTTATTATAGGAAGCCTAAATTTCAATTGCATTTTTGATAGAAATTGAACCTTGTTACTGATCAATTACTAAGCCACCAGTATGGATTTGGCTGCATCAGGACAAATTGAAAATTAAAATCAGCGCTGTGAGTTGCTTCCAACAAGCAGCATTTGCTGAGTTTGTCCTGCCATTTAGTAGTAGTTTCTTGATTTATATTTCTTTTTTGTGGCAAATAAATTTTTGGGGCTTTTAACTTTTGCTTTCATCGGTAAGTCACTTTATACTTTTGTAATATTCGTAATATTTGATCAAAAGCACTTGAAAGTTTTACTACGCTTGTATGATTGAAATTTTAATAAATACTATTTTTCATGGCAATGGTACGGTTTGAAAACTTTATAGTTTGTTCCACTTTAGTTGGTAATAATTAAAAATCCGCTTATTTCCATCAGCGCAAACTAAGCGTGGAAATATGTATTTAATTAAACGACTTTACGGTGTGTTAGTTCACAAATCGAAACCAATTAATTTGCTTTTACTTAACATAGGAGACTGATAATTATTTTTTTGTGTGAATGCTTTTATTTATCTTTGGGCTTGAACAAGATTATCTAGGATAGAAATAATCTTGATCTACCCTTATCATATGGTACAGCACCGTCTTATTCATATTCATATTCTTTATTGCACAGAAAAGTTATACGTACAAGCAGTCATAAATTAAACGTGCTATAGGCGAGCTTATCTCTGAGAGAGATTTCTGCCAGCAAAACCTAGGTGCTAAGGAAATATTAACTAAAAGTGTGTGATCAAATGTGCACACATAAAGAAACAAGTGATATGAAAAATAAAAATGTGGAGATAATATGAACTTAAAACTACCATAAATATACCTAACTTTTAAATAAATACTTACATAATAAATTAATTAATAATTACTTAAATATAAAAAGAACAAACATACTTAAATACTAATAAACATGGGCATAAACCTACATAACAAAAGTATTCATAAATATATGTTTAAAACAAGAATTTAGTATATACCAAATATAAACATAAATACATACAGTGTATATACCTGCATAAATAATAAATAAATATATATTTTAAAGGGAAAAATATTTATAAATAATGCTCTTTAAGCTTCTTCTTGAATAGGCTGATCGTAGGACAGTCACGAATCGTATGCGGTAGGGAGTTCCAAAGTCTGATGGATGTCACCGTGAAAGAATTTCTAAAAGGTGATTTTTATGAGGTGATTGTTGTTTTTGTTATTTCTACTTTACATAGTTCTGCTCTCAATACAAATTCTGTTATATTTATTAAGAAAATAATGGCTTAGGAATTAACAAAACATAAAAAATAGAAGTGTTTAAGAAAATATTATGAACTATTTTCAAGTGATCTGATTAGTAAATAATGGATGTAGAAGCAAAAGAGGTATGTCAGGATCGTAGAAGATGGAAATCTGTATTCTCTGCCTACCCTTCTGGCGTGAGTAATGTATGTATGTATTACTAAATAATTCACAATATTTAAATTAAATGAGTTAAAAGTCAAGTATTAATGGTCATCACGGCATACTCATTACTCGTCTTTTTTTTTATTTTACACGTATATAATCAGTGTTCAAAAAAAGGTAAAGTAAGATAGGTAATTTTCAAACTAGAGAAACCCGGCAAGTGAGAGTCAAAATCTCATGCTGAAGGTTCAGTACTAGTCATGCCTATTTACTTAAATATTGATGTAGGGATAATTGCTAGTTTTCCTATTTTATTGACATGCCCCTCCATATTTAATGTCATATTTTTAGATTTTTCGGTCGCATACTTTTTTACCACGCCTATTAGAAAGCGTCGATGTGAGACCTAGGATGAAGTGCGTTCGCCCAATAAGTGCGAGAGTAAAAGCAGGCGAGGTGTAAATCAGTCTGCAGGGGTTTACGGAAGTCGGAAACGTGCGAATCTCTCATACTACGCAAGTGATTGTAACCCATAGAGAATTTCTCTATGTTGTAACCGCTATCACTTCTTTTTTGGCAGATTTACATACATACATACATATACTCATACTCACGCCTGTCTCCCAGATGGGTAGGCAGATTTAGTTAAGAGGATATGTCACGCTGGTAAAGGTCTCTTGTTACTCCATGCGGAGCGCCCCGCAGTGCGAGAGGGACGGATTCCGCAAAAAATAGCAAAATGTCGGTTTTAAATTAACGTAAAATGAACTAAAATAGCTATCAAAATTTCCAACTATGAAAATCTAGATATCGTTTAAATCTATGTAATAAAATGTCGTTCAGGTCTGTATGTCATTCCTATTTGTCATACTATGAAAAAAAGTGTAGAAGAAGACCTCATTTCAATAATTATTTCTATCGAGTGAAAGTTACGCAATCGCGTTTCTGTACTGAAGAAATCTAGAAAAAGGTTCCGAAATTAATGTGCTGATTTATCAAATTAGTGGCTTTATTTGAAAAGCAGGTAAACAACTTCAAAAAGTGCAATTTTTATAGAAATAGCCTCTCGTATATACAGGGTGTAAATGCAAAGTCAAGAATCCCTTTATGGTATGAAAATATACATGATTCTGATGTCATTACGAGAAAAAAATATATACCTAGAATTTTCGCCAAAAATTCCATCATTTTTCTAAGCTATGGCTACGCAGCTCACCGGCCTCCCCACACACCTAATTGCACCCCGCAACCCGCACCCCTCATCCGAGTGGCCAGTGACCAGTGAGGGTGTCCACGCGATCAATGTATTTTGAGTAAAGAAAATCGTCTTATTATGAGGTACTGGTACTTTATTTAGAGATCCCAGTATTTAAAATAATATCTTTACCGATCATACTAACACACCCTTAAAGGATTCTCGCCTTTGCTTTTACACTCGGTATACTGCAAATACCTACTAATACTAATATTCTTTTCAACTAGTCATTGACTCGACGAACCACGTTTTCTAAGGACAAGAATAGTGCGAGTATTGAATCGAATTCATATTTTTGGTGTGGCACCGCATGACTCCTCATCCTTCAAGTAAGCTTTTTATGTACTTCCTGGATGAGGTAAGATTGCGTACCCTTTATGTTTTTATAGAAAATGAAACCCCAGGGCAATCAACTAACTTCGCCTACCTCTCCTGAGGTTTGCAAATGTACTGGTACATTCAACCGTACATAAAGGTATATGGCAGTTTCTAAATAGGCATGTACGAGTATGACAAAATGTTAAGACGATAACCTTTTTCCTTAAAACGGATTATTCTACCCATTAATATGAACAAGTTTCATACATTTTGTTCGAGTAGGTATTTTAGTTTTCCATGGAACAGCTGATGTTTTTTCACGATTCCAGGGTTTATCAAATGTGTTAAGTATCAGCGTGAAAGAGTAACAAACATACACACACACACACACACACACACACACACACACACACACACACTTTCGCATTTATAATATTAGCACTTATAACATACACTTATAACACTTCATAAATATACATACGTTAAATCTTCGCATAATAAAATGACTTTAAAAGGTATTAATTTCACGGGAAAACCGATTCAGCTCCTGTACTACAAAACCGTTAAATTAAAACGAAACTACCATTTTATTACAAAAACAAAAATAGTTAATTTTCGAATATGGCCGCAATTTCAAAATAACTGAATTTTTGTGTGTACGGCAGTTGATTAGAGCAGGATAGACAATTGAAAAACTAAAACGTAAGAGCAGGACTGAAGTTTAGCATTGTGGAGCCCCAATACCCCGTTTTAAGGAAAATTGTTATTATATTAACAAGTGTATACGTCCAGACGATGGCGACCGACGTAGCACTTTGTATGCGTCTTAGTCTGGACTAATATTTGAGTCCGGCGATGCGTAATTACGCTTCGCTATGCGACGTGTTGCAATGCAATGCTACGCGCAACCGCGTGGCAGCGTAGCGTCATACAAACAGCATCGAACCGCGTAGCATCGCACAGCGTAGCATGTTTTCAATTCATTCGTATTCAGGCATAACATAACTAATCGTACAAGTTAATGTAGCTTTGGGTCCTTGCAGTGTTTGTGTCCTTTATGCAACATTGCTTAGACAAATTGAAACGCAACGGAGCAGCAAGGTCCATATATGAGATTATTTAATAACATTGTAAATGGATTACCTCTCCTAGTACCACAGTGAATACAGTTGATGTTATCAACCATTTAGAGTGATTTAATGGCGTATGTATGAGTGCTGTTAGATAAAGATATATGTATATGTCTTTATGTTTTATTACACCTCGTTGGTGTGGTTTTTACTGATGCCAATAAAGATATAAAATGAAATAAAATTAAAATGTAATTAATATTTTATTTCTGTAATTAAGGCACGTCGCTAAACTAATAGAATATAAAATAAATACAACAATTATTAAGTTTTGATTTTTGAGTTTTTTCGCATTTTATATGAAAATTCAAAACATTTTTTAATAAGTTTATTTACATTTAACTAAGTATGTAGGTGCCATTTTGTTCGATAACTTTCTGCCATCTTGTAGGTAGGGACATGATCCCATTGCTATAGAAATTCTGGGGCTTCTGATCAAAAAACCGCGACAAGTGGTTTTGGCAGTCCTCTCGTGATGTTAACCTGACACTGCCTAAAGAATTCTGAAGAGACCGAAACAAGTGGAAATCTTAAGGTGCAAGGTCAGGACTATACGGCAGATGCATTAATACGTCCCAGCCAAACTCTCTTAATTTTTGCTGAGTGGCTAAAGATGTGTGAGGTCTAGCGTTATCATGATGAAAAACCACACCCCTTCTGTTGACTAATTCCGGCCGCTTTCTCTCAACTTCTTGCTTTAATCTCATCAGTTGTTCACAGTAGAGTTCAGAATCGATGGTCCTGCCTGGCGGTAACAGCTCATAATGAATAATGCCCTTCCAATCCCACCATACACACAGCATTACCTTGTTGCGAGATAACCCGGGTTTCGCCAGAGTCTGTGAAGCCTGACCAGTCTTTAACCACGACCTTTTTCGCACGTTCTTGTCGTACGTGATCCACTTTTCATCACCGGGTATCAGGTTTTTCAAAAATGGTTCGGTTTCATTACGTCGTTATAAAGAATCACAAATGAGTACACGGTTCATTAGTTTCATTCAGTGAGCTCATGAGGCATCCAAATATCGAGCTTTTTTGTGTACCCAGCTTTTTTCAAATGCGCCAAAACTGTTTTGTGGTCAATCCCCAGTTCTTCAGCTACATCGTAACTACTAAAATGCCGATCTTGCTCCACTTTTGCATCCATTTTATCCGTTACAAGCGCCCAGAGCGAGGTGTATCTTTGACATCAAAATTTCCGGATTGAAAACGCTTAAACCAAATTTGTGCTACTCTCACAGACACTGCACTAGGTCCATAAACATCACGATTTTTTTTCGCGGCTTGCGTTGCGTTTTTACCTTTTTTGTAGTAAAATTTTAAAATGTATCGAATTTCTTCATTAGATTCACTCATCTTAACAGTAAGAAAAACAAATGAAAATCACACATTTTACCTAATTTTAATATGGAATTATCTTTTTTTAAATTTTAACTTTTTAATAATACCAAAACCAGCCAGATACAAATGGTGTAGCCAAAGAGATTTTATTATAAGTTCATACATACTATTTGCGAAAAGACTTTTTCCCCAACCTATTATATAAACTAAATAAACGGTATATTTAATGTATACAATGCATACAATAATGTACACGTAATAGTTACCTATGGTATGCTAATACGGTAGTACATGCTTAATTCCGCCCTTTCAATTAGTCTTGCTACGAAGAAGGGCACGAAACTTAGCAAGATCATGTCTTTCTCTCGTCATGTTTTTTTTCGTATTCAAAAGGTTAATAAAACAATATTCACAACAGAACGAAACTAATAGATTATCTCTCTATCCCCCTGTTCTATCTCTCCTATCATATATAAGGTATAATAAAGCTGTGACTAGTTTAGTAAATTTAGTCTCTCTAGTATCTAGACTTCTCCAAGTAGGTGTGACTACTCGTCTAGATTTGAACCATCGGTAAGCATATTCCCGAGATGATAATGAAACGGCAGCTGCTAGTTTCTCCGCTCTCCCTGGGGGCTTGTTCAAGGCGAACACTTAGTGTGTATCCATTTGACACTATGTAGATAATAATATTGGCATACTCGGCATGGATGCTGATTGCATATTCTGCCGTCTTTTTGTACAAGTTGATCTTGTAGTTTTGTTTAATTTTAATAAGCTGGGTGTAAATAGGAACCTGATACTTTAGTCTACTGATCATACATTTTTTTTTTGTATGAAATAGAAATCTCATAAAAGGGATTTTAGGAAATTCTCACGGTAAACGCTGCGAGCTGTTCGATGGGCTACTATAAAAACAAGAAACAATAAATAGATATGAAAGTGAAAAGCATTTATTTACCACAAAAAAGAAATACACAGAAATATAAATCAAGAAACTAAAACTAATTGGCAAAAAGGGCCAAACTCAGCAAATGCTGCTTGTTGCAAGCAACTCACGGGGCTGACTTTCAGTTTGTCCCATTTTATACAGATACACAGACATTAAATATTCTTTATTTGATTAAATTATAAATTACACGAAAGAAAAAAAAATACATTACAGGTTTGAATTACAATTAATCCACAGTTATTTTGCAATTCGATACATAAATGAGTTTTTATTATACTAATTATATTATATTAAATTTAACAACAAAAAAACAACCAAGATATGACATATACATTTATCGATTCATATTTTTTAACAAAGTTTTTTAGGAGAATCTTTGACTAATTTGTATTTTGATATCAAATCATAATTTTCTTCGTACATATGATTGAATAAAAATGGGAATGGAACTGTAAGGAGAAGAATTACCCAAGGTCCCCAAGACTACTTAACTTGACAGTGAATAAATTATGGGAATTGGTGTTTGCCTGACTCAGAACCTAACATGAGTTGACTTTATTCTTAAAATAGAATCATAATATATCTCAGTGATACGGAACTCGTTTAGAATTATTAATTTGGATTAAATACGAAAGAAGATTCTGCAAGCAGAACTATTATTAACCAAAAAATGATTTTTGGCTAAAACAATGCCATTGCTTTTAAATATAAACATTAAATACAGCTATCATCTACAATATCTACATGTTTACAATTTACTTTAGCTAATTATGGACAAAGTAGCGTACGCCCTAAAGTATTGCTAAAGAGGATCCCATCACTCCCGGTTCGGGCTACCGGATAGAATATTTTAACCTGACAAAAAGCTTGATTTCCTTAGAAAAGTCCCGCGATTTGGTCGCAAACGTAATTTATAACTAAAAAATAAACAAACCAATTTATAATTAGTTTTACTGTTTAATGAAAGTATTGATTATTTGTGAAACTCACTTAATTTAAGTTAATTCTAAATCTAAAATCTAAAGAGGTTAAATTAGATTATGTTTATAAAATAATCATAACATCAATCACAATTTATGCTTGTAAATATGTTGATTTTAATTACGTGGATTCGTCATAATTATTCAGAGAAGATGTTTTTGTTTATGTTGAGTGTAACTTTTTAATTTAAAGATCTAATAAATCTACTGTATTTTATAAAAAAAACCTGATATTTCCAAAATTTTGCCGCATTTCTTTCAAGAGTCTAAAAAGTCGTGACAAGTCCTAAGATATGGTAACTGTGAGAACTGACTAAATTCCCTTTTAAGCGGATCTCTACATTGTCTACGCCATACAAGAAACCTACAGTCCAAATTTCATGTTCCTATGTCCAGCCGTTTCGTCTGGGCGTTAATAGATTAAAGAAAGAAAGAGATTAGTCAGTCAGAGTATTTTCTTATTAAATAGCAAATAATTACTTTAAAACAATACTTTAATAATATTTCTATCTGTTGTTTTTAAGCTTAGATGTGTTTTTATTGCAATTTTAAAGTGGATTTCCTTAAACGCCTCCTGCAGCATATTTGTGAGTTCTTTTCACCTTATAACTACTTGTTCTTAACCGAGCTTAAATTGAGCTCGTTTAAGCGTCCGTTATTTGAGTGAGTGTACACGGTTGTGTCGTTTTTTTTTTCAGGCAAAGCGTCCTGAATCGTTAAATCACCGGGGATCATTTTAGATTGATGGTCTTGATGGTCTCACGCATATTTTGTGTGACAAGGTTTTATCCAAAAGCAATTTACGGTGTGGCTTCGTATTTACATACCGTTATTTATTCTAAGCTGCGAATGCGGACTACACAAACACCTAGCCGCTTGGTTCTCACTGTCACTTTAATGAGATTTCATCTTAATTATATCTCTCTGTTCCTCGTGAAATTCTCTAGAGGGCTGCACAATCATTCTGCGGCGGAAACATCCTTTTCAAGTTAATTATTTCCTTTTTTACAGTGTCCAATATTCATTCCGATTTTCGTCGGGGGACATTAAAATTCATAGCTTGGCTATTATATTCGACAACATCTGGCGCCCCAGGAACGTTATCTTAGCCTCTTAAGAACAGCTTTCATAATTTAATTCTGTTTTATACGACTGTTTGCCACACTCCAAGTACGTAGAATTATGCCGAATTGAACAGCACACACATCTTATTATAATAATACTCGTATATCAGTGGGTTTTATTTGCAAACTTTTCATCAACATTATCTTTAGAGTGTCTTTTACGGGTGGATATTATTCAAAACTCGAGATAGTCTTGATATTGTGGTATAAAACATAAAAATTCAAGTAGTAATAAGATGATTTATCCAATAACGGTTTTATAGTTCTATCACTTTGGACTCTATCCGATTAAAAGTGTTAAGTTTACGAGTTCGCGCGCTATATCTTTTAGTGCGGTTGGCAGTTCTGCCGCCATTGTTTTATGCATTGAAGTGCCGTTTTATTGCTCGGACATTCTCCTGGCGGGGTCTTGCGTCTCAAGTTCGCTTGTACAGGGTGCCCGCGATAAATTCGTGTCGGCAGTTCACGCCCACAGCGTCGCCAACTCGTAAAGCGGTTGACTAGCGACGTCGGTGGCGGTGGTCGGCTGGCAGGGGCAGGCGTCGTAAATACCCCGACTCGACCCGACTACACGTATATGATGCACCCGCCCACCGCATGTCTCCCAGAGTACACGGGCCACGGATGCTACTTACTTCAAATGGCGTTCCAGAAATATATAGGTAATCTCGCTGAATTCGTTCGAAGTACCTGTACATTAGAAGTCTTATAGACGCGGCGTAGCCGGAAAAGGTTGTGAAAATAAATAATATTAGAGAAAATTGGCTTAAAGAGGGCTGTTGTGTCCTAAGTGGTAGGGCGAGACAGGCGCGGCGGCGGCGCCAAGCGCGCAGGTGTCGAGCCTGGGAACGCTTGCCTGGGTGCTGCTCTGTTCGAATGCTCGATTCTCTCTCTAAATCTCATTTCAGAAAGGTGTGGATCCTCAACTGCATCGCTTTGCTCGACGAGAATTCGCTACTCGACTTACCTGTATTTTTTCGTCCTCGTTTCCCCGGAGATCTGCTTTACATTTTTATTTTACTTCTTTCAGTCTAATTTAATATGCGGCCTCGTTGAAGAAATTGCGGGAATATATATTTTCACAATTGCAAAGTCTTACCCGAGTGAAGTCTGATTTAACTGGAAAATATATGTCAAATTATGTCGGTGAACGTTGTTCAAGTTATTTTATCTCACGTGCGCCTACAAACCAGGGGTTGTGTATGGTAATGACGGCTGTGATTCCCGACACGCGGGAAGGTTTTTTAAACAATGTGAATTTACAACCCTCGAAACCCGAGCGTCGCAGATGAGCAGTGCGGAATTAACTCAATTTGGCAGATTCAGCACGTTTCTTTCGTACGTACTCAAATGTACTGATAAATTTTAACAATTCGACACTTGGAAAAGAGACAAAAATGTAGTCAGGTTTCAGGGAGTCTTCTGTTACGAGATTTTTAATTAAATTGTTTGGTCACTGGACTGAAATGTCTCTCTGACAAAACGATTATCGCTCTACAAATAGAAGAGGACTATTCGCTTAAAGCGATTAAAGCTAACTCGTAAATAAAATGTTAAATTAAAATAAAGCCCTTGTGACTTTGCCTTTTTGAACTCGTGTCGGTTCGTGAACAACAAATACATTAGTATTTACAATTCGTTGTAATTGTTTACAACCAGGGAAATTATTTGTTAAAATAAAACATGAGCGCAGTTGGATTAAAGTGATACTGGGTGTTAAGATGATGTTGTGGAGGCCGGAAACTGGCGACAGTACCCGTCCAAACAAACAACTTTAACTAAGGAATTAATCCTCAAAACAAAAAAAAATCAACTATTCAATAGAAAAGTTACATACATACCTACTCGACCAAAATGTATGAAACCATTGGTACAATTGGGTTATACCCATTAGCTCACTGGTCCGTTGTAGAGCTGCTATCTTAACTTATACAAAATTTAAAATCATATTCTTGTACATTTGAAAAATAAAACATGCAAATTAGCAATCAGTAGAATTTCAGATATGTATTCTCATGAATGTTTTTACTTTTTAAATGTTTAAGATAAAATCAACTGCGCAACGGACCAGTGAGCCGATGGGAATAACCCGTATAATTTTCACGAATTCTTGTTTTTTTTACGAAAAGTTGTAGGTATGGACGAGTATCCGTACTACAGCAGTTTCCAGCTTCAGCAAGATCATCTTAACAACCTGTATTGTCATTTATTCAAAGTATTTATATAACGTTATAATCAAACGTGATTAATTTCAACGAAAACGTTAATTTTGCTTATACCTATACATAGTTGATTTAATGACAAGGTCATCTTAAATCGCAATGAGATGTAAAGTTTAAGCCTCTGCGAAGTCACATTTTGCTAACATCGTTACTAATTAGGGTAAACAATGCTTATTATATTGGAATTGTTACGACAAGTGCGTCTTCGTTAAAGCAATATCAATTAAGGGCATGCTACGTGCCGACGATAGGCGAGAGCGCGTGACTGAGCCAAACGCCGAAACTCCCGCCACCGCGCCTTTTAACTTCCGCCCGCCCTAGTGTTTCTAGGGTTGAAATAACCAGATATTTTAACAGATCTCGTTTATCATTTTTTATGAATTTAAGTAGATAACAGGAAAAATTGAGATGACATATATCCCAGAAAAGGTGTCAAATGTGTTTCCGACTTTGGACTGTCAATGCAATAGTCAATACTCGTTCACCGTCTTTTCACAGACGATTTTTTACATCCAATTATGGTATAGGGGAGAGATTTATCGTGCTTCGGGCTTCGCATGATTTTTAGGATATACCTCACAGTGTTTTCGTTCATCGGAACTAGTGATAAGTAATCAAATCAAACCCTATTATGCTCACTAATTCCGAAAACCTCATTGATGCCTTCTCGACCGTTAGGGATAGCTACTATTTTACAATAAATTTTTTGCCTCTATTGTATTTGTATTTGTATTTATTTATTTAAGGAAAAAAAAATTGACATATGCATTCGTGTTTAAAAAGGAGCACTCGTGTTTGGGCCGACAGGGACGAATGTATCGACTGTGATAGCCCTAATGAGCCAAAGGCCTGTTACAGGACCATCAACTTTGATGCGACACTTTAATGACTATAAGGTCATAGAGAGTAAGAGAGGGTTGGACGAGAAAAAAAAAACACTACATGAATGGTAAAAAAGAAAAGAAAACAATTGTATGCTATAACAGCCTCATGCAAATTTACAAGTAATATTATTAAGTACTTATATAAGTATGTAATGTATTTTTGTATCTAGTTATATGATTATATTAATATGTATATGTATATAAATTATAAATAATTTTAGTAATAATATATCAATTACACATGTATATAAATTAGTTAGGGTAACCGCACCTAAAATTATTATTATTATTTTTTTTTTTTTTTGTTTTTTTTTTTTTTTTGCCTACACAGCGTTTTCAATTGAGCAGTTTATGCCAGAGATCTCCAATTTCATCTTCACTTAACTCTAATAAATATTCTTTTAACTTTTTATTTAAAACTGATTTACGTTTTAAGAAAGGTTCTGTGTCTTGTTATTATAACGATAATGAAAAGTAGACCTTCTTTGATATTATAAATTATTCTTCAGTGTGAGTAGATCTTTTATTATGTGCACGTACTTACACACATTCTAAAAGGCCGAAAAGAGAATATACATCAAAAGGCACGCTCATGGGTCAAGCAAAAAAAAAGAGAAATCCAGTTATTCAACCGAGTACTCACTTTAATTGTTTTCGTTGGTTATTTCAATTACTGAAATAATTTACAATTGTTATTTCAACATCGCTCAGCCCTGCCTGAAACTAAACGGCAAAATATGAAACGTGCTGCTGCGTAAATAGGCACTTATGTACATAGCCTAAGCTGTTAGTAGTCCTATTGTTTACTTGTATTTTAATTAAAATTACCTTCGCAAATTTCCGACGTGGATCCCTTTTAGCACCTACCATTGAATCTTTTATTGGATGCTCGTAGAAAAGCTAACAGCAATGAGGTACGTATCTAGTACAAACACAATTTTTTATACCTATTCGTTGATTTTTGTGTAAATTATTGACTACTATGTACATTGTACAATTCTGACAGTAATATTTGAATAAGTATATCTACTTCATAAGGGGAAAAATGAAAAAGAAAAAAAAAATTGTGCGTTATGTTATGAATAATAATGCATATGGCTACCCAAAAGGCTTTTTTCGGGTTGGTACAGTTTTATATTTTGACTAGTTTTTGTCCGCTGCTCCGGCCGCATTTATTAAATTTCTGCTATGGCTTTGGCATTATATAAAGTATATAAAACATTATTATTGTATTATTCATACATTCTATTCCTATTTCATCAAACGAAAAAAATACTAGTCAGTCAGTAATTTATAACAATAAATTTTTCTTTCGAACGTCGACTTGATATTACTCATTCGTATTTTATGAATAAAAGTTTTTCAAGTTTCTCTTCCTCAAAATGTTTTCGTAGAGAAGACATAGAATTACAACGAAAAGCTAAGTTGCTGAGTAAACGTGGTTTAGAATTACTGTCCTAAAGATAACAAAAGTTTAAATTAAGTTTCTTTGCTCTATAAATATCGTTCCAAAGGTAGACCTTTCATAAATTCAACCTTTGTACACTTAGTAAGTTCAGTCAGCTTACTTAGCATGTTCTGTTTCATATTTGCTTTTTATCTGGTAGGTATAAGTTGGTCGAATTTGTTGAGTAAAATATGTTTAATATATAACAGGTCAGCAGCCAGAAAAATAAATAAATTAAATAATGCTCTCATCATATTACCACTTGTTTAATTTAACTTATCTTCAGTAACTTAAAAAAAATAAATAACGTGTTTTATGTTGCAAACAAAATCCACGGGGTGGTATTAGTTTTTTGACGTTTCATTGGTCCCGTCGCATGTGTAATAAATAATAAAATAATAATCAACTTCTGAAGTATCAAAAAGAAGAAATAAGCGAAATTAAAAGCGTAATTTGATGTTATTTTATGCGTTTTTCCCTTAAAGTAACGTTATATATAGACGGAAATAGCGTTTGACTGAAATCCTTTAAGGCGACTCTATTCGCCTGAACTCACATACTGGCGCAGCTCGCTGATTATATCCTTATTTATAGGTACTTGGTTATTATTTTTTCTTTATCAACATATCCCATACAATACCAATGACGTGAAATTAAAACATTTATCAAAATCAAATAATATATACAAAAGTTACAAGCGTATAATTTGTCCTGGATTTTGCACGTATTTTGATGAATGTTAAAAAAAAAACGAACGAGTTCACGATGCAGCTGACGATTTTTTTTCAGCTCAGTAGGTATGTGTCAACTATCTGTGTAGCTTATTATGGCGTTAGCTATCTGTGAGAAAAGTTTTAGTCGGCGTAGGTACCATTACTTTTTTTTACCACTTCCTCTGCCTCTCACATCCACACCCACCGCGGGTGCGTCAGCTGATGTTTGGTTCGGTCATTAGCCATTCCAGATCTATTGAAAAAGATGGAAATCAATCAGCGTAAAACCACTACCTAAAATGCAACGCTACCGCCCGGTAACGCTACCAACCATTCTCGAGTTTTTTCAAAACATATATGTTGTCTCGCGTTAGCTTGCCTCTCACACCGTGTTTGGTTAGTTCCGTACGAGCTCGGGAAATGAACATTCGGGCCAACCAATAACAGTCAGTCAGTGCTCTACAATATGAAGTTGAATGTAGAATGAATTAGCAAGCATAGCGACCCCGTGCGCTACTGACTTCAAGCCGCCGACTAAATGTAGTCAAATGTAAAGTTTGGCCAGGAAAATAAAAAACCTCGCCATGTTGCGGAAAAGCTTCATAGGTAGTACATTACTGCTAAGACCAGGAATTAATAATAATAATAATAATAAAATAATAATAAAATCATTTATTTCGGACAGGATCCATAAAGTGTTAGTAATACAATATAACTTATAAACTAGTGTTAGTAAGAGATCAGGCGAGTAAAAGTTGAATTAGAATTAAATTGACTTGTGGAGCTCTATCCACTTTTTAAGAAGGGGCGAGTCCCACCTGTCAGATAATACCTTCAGGACACTATTGGGGCTGGCCCGAGTTCGACTGAGCAACGACGCACAGCGCTTTCGCATGATTGCCGCGAAACCATCTGTGTGTGCTTCCGCGAACATGACAGAGGCGCTGCAATATCGCGGTAACCCCAACAGCATCCTGAAAGCATTATTATACTGGACACGCAGGTCGCTGTATGCCCGCTGCGTGTAGTCCACCCAAAGACTGCACGTGTAAAAGGACTGGCAATATGCTTTGAAGAGCGTCACCTTTACCTGATTCGTACACCGTGCAAATCTGCGGGCAAGCATATTACATCGGACAGCCAGCGACCTGCGCTCCCTCTCTATATCCATACAATCACTGAGGTCCTCTCGAACCCAGTGCCCCAAGTATTTGAAGTGCTTGACCCTGGACAACGAGGTACCGCTGAGTTTGACTTCAGGCACAATAGGATAAGTTTTAGACCCTGCCTTGAATACTCAAAACTCGCTCTTTTTTGCGTTGTACTTAAGGCCATGCGCCTCAACATACGATTGGCATATGGAAAGAAGCCTCCTCAACGCGCCTACCGATGGACTCAGCAGCACCATATCGTCAGCGTAGCTTATGTTATTGACGCTGACTCCGTCTACATGACAGCCGACGTTGGTGCCGCTGAGCTCATCGAGTAGCTTATTGATATACAGGTTAAAAAGACGGGGAGAGGATAACCCACCCTGCCTGACCCCGCATTCCAACCCATACTCATCCGAGAAGGCTCCTCCCCACATAACTTTGTTTTTCTGGTTGTTATACCAATGTTTAAAGAGACATATTATCTCGTCTGGTACAGTGGTCTCTCTTCTTAGTTTGTCCCATAACACATCATACGATACAAGATCAAATGCTTTAGAGAGATCTAAAAAGCATGCAAACACGGGGGTATTCCTGGCTGTATAGTACTCGACAGTCCGCTTGAGACAAAAGATAGCATTCTCCGTGGAGAGACCTGAACGAAATCCGAACTGCGCATCATTAAGAAAAATATGCTTATTCAAATGTCTATCAAGCAGACTGTCCAGAACCTTAGCGATTACAGAAGCTAGAGATATTGGTCTATAGTTGGCCAAGTCAGAAGTGTCTCCCGTTTTGTTTTTAATAATTGGGACTACCACTGTACGCATTAACTTTTCAGGTAGGTATGAATGGCCAAGACACAGCGTATAAAACATGGCAAGCACTCTGGGTAGATGAACTCCTGCGTACTTCAAGTGCTCAATGCTGAGGCTGTCGTGACCAGGACTCTTCCCTCTGACCATGCCTTTGATGACAGTTTCTACATCTTTTGCACTGATAGTGACGCTACGTTCCCTCACAACAGCCTCATCATGAGTCCCCAGAGACGAAGGCCCCAGTGAAGATCGAACTCTAAAATGCTCTTTAAACAGGTTAGCAATGTCAGTGGGCTCGTGTACTCCGGCTACACTCACAGGGAGGGCAGGTCTCTGAATCAGCTTGTTTGTATTTTTCCAGAATTTACTAAAATTTTTATTATGATGGTGCTCAGCAATGATGTCCATTTTTATCTGCCGTTCGTTATTTTGGCACCACTTTAGTTTGGATTTAAAGACTTTTCTTGTTTCGCACATGCGGTCGTAAAACAAGCCATTTTTTGGTTTGCCGTACCACAACCAAGTCTGAAAACATAGACGAGCCTCACCGTGAGCGCTACGGACATGTTTATTCCAACCGGTTACATGATTGCGTTTCCTTACAGATTTATCAACATAAGAAGACTCAGCCGCTTCAGAAAGAATAGATATTATGTTGTCATACATATTGTTCAATAAAATTCGATGATCCACGTTATTACACATTATATCACAACATGAGTTAAATGTTTGATCGAAGTCAATTGACCTTAACCTAGAGTTACACAGTTCATGATACTTATTAATCTGGCTCAAGTCACGCTCACCCCATTTTACCTTGTCACACGTAACTGTCGGTATTAATATTTTAGGTTTAATGATGTTAATATTACATTCGACTTGGAGAGGCATGTGGTCAGACCAATAAGTATCATATAAAACAGAGATATTCACAATAGACTGTTTCGCCGCATCAGTCACTACACTATGATCTAGCCATCGCCGGCTCCCGTGTGCGTCACTCACAAACGTGAACGTATCATCCGGTAGTATCTCCCTGTCTACACACGACCACGAGTGTTCGTTACAAAAGTCTAATAACTCATCGGAAAACGACTCACCGGGATGTGCATTGAAGTCCCCAAGGATGTACACACATTCCACGTCCTGGCTGTCAACAATGGCATTTAACTCGCCTAGGCACTCTGTAAATTCAACTAAGTTCTCACTCTTATCAGTAGGCATGTATACTGAGAAAATAAGCAACGATCTACCGCTTATGTCTACCTTTATCGCAGCTAAACGCACACTATTACACGCTATAACCGAAACTGTGGGAAACAACGCCTTTCTCCAGAGTATCGCCACTCCACCATATGGCCTTCCTCGCAGTACTCCGACTGACGTGTCCACGGCAGACTTGCCTGTGAAAGCGAAACCGTCCTCAATAGTCCCGAGAAATGGCAAGTCATGTGGTAGCAGCCACGTCTCCTGAAGCGCAATAATATCAGCTGATTTGCATAATTTTCTAACGCAATCTACCGATCTACGAACATCTTTGCAGTTGAATGTGACAAACTTCGTATTCATCATGAATTATTTATTATTGGGCAAGGAACCGTGGGTTTTTCTGTTGCTTCTTTCTTTTGCCTATAGTTAATAAACTGGCGGTAAGCAACCCAAAAGCAATTAATTAGTTGCTTAATAATGGTCGAAGCAAGTATAGTGCTTTTCTCAAAAATAAAATGAGAAATTTTCCTGTTTTTCATGATAATGAGTTATATCAAATAAAATAAACTAACTAGGTAATATTAAAAGTTCCTTGCTCATATTTGGGCAATTAGTCATGTTTATTGTTATTGATTTCTACAGCAAAGCGTTAGTGGAGTACAATCTATATCAGAGCCCGCTTCTGAACTCATTTTGTAATTTATTTGCACAAAACAATTTCTACTTAAATATAAAGCAACATAAATTCCCGCTTTTACGCAACTTTTTTTTATTATTGCCAGCTGGGCAACGGTATTTACCGCCATGCAGCCTTCTTCATGGACAACGCCATCTAGAGGAACGCTAAAGACTAAGAAAAAAAACAACGAGAAAAATGCTCATTGAGGTTAAATTTTAAGTATTCAATGGTTTTGAAAAACATGAAAATGTCTCATTTTATGTTTGAGAAAAGCACTATACTCGCTTCGACCATAAAATAGCAATCCTGGCCTCGTGTATAAAAGTCCTCACCCTACGGGCTCGGAATTTTAAGTTACTCATCCAGGATTGCTTATTTCCTGGTCTTAGCAGTAATCTAACTTTAATACATCATTATGTCGATTGCGTCAAAGTGTTGTGTTGTGTAATAACAATAACATAAACAACAATAGTTCGTATGTGTGAATATGAGTGTTGTAGTCATAAAAGCGAATGTAGTGCTCCTTTAGCAAGTTTTTATTTTACTGGTCAGACATTATTTACGGTATTTCTTCTCTTTGTCGGTGCGCTCTTTTTTATCCTGTAAATGGTACTATACTTATTATGTCTTTATAAGTATCGATGCTATACTCACAAGCAACTTATGCTGTCTAAGTAATGGTCTCTATGCAATTTACTTAAAACGACGTAATCAAGTTCACAAACATAACTTGCTTACTTCGAGATCTCATTTATTAATTTCAAGTTTTTACAACTCCTTCTTGAAAGTTTGCGCACATTAATCAAGTTTAAATTTAACTGGTCGGGACGAACATACACTGATATCATTTAATATTTCGTTACTAACAAAGACATGGTCAGCCTTAATTAACCTCTATTTGATTGCCCTTTAAGGTTGGGTACTATACTAGATGGTTAGATAGGAAGCGGAGGTCTTCAGCCGTGATGGTAGTTTTGTTACTCCAGATTATTACTGCCGCTTAATAGCAGCTTTAATTATTATCTAGCCTTTTCATACGACCTTCCGACAATCGTAAACAACTCTTTTACGATTCATTTAAATCTCGTATATTATTTCTTACTAGCTTTTGCTTGCGACTTCGCTGGCGAGAAAGTGTATTCAAATAAAATACTAGTATCGACAGTCTTCGGCTTGGCGGTTATTTTATCAACTATGGTCACTGCGATAATAATGAAAAAAAACTGCACGTAAATCCGTTAAGTGTTTTTCGAGTTAAAACGAAACAGATAGACAAAAGAAAGACAACATTTAAAAAAAACTTGGCCTCAGTACAATACCAATAGCACATTCATTAAAATTTCTCAAAAATATTCAATTTACAGACATGTCTTTTTTACTACTCTATTATTAGTATCTATAGATTGTAAGGAAGATATTTTAATTACTTTAATCGAGGGGTCGCATTGATACAGGTTAATCGGGTTGCCCCTTCGAAGTGGATCCACCCAAGGGATCCCAAAAATAAATCTACCATGAACAATGCCCGAAGAAGTAAATTTTAAGTAGACAGTGAATTTACAACAAGTAAATACACACTTAATTTGCGCGCTACACTTCCCTGAGCGGGAGGGTGAATCCCTTTGCGTTTTCTTTAAATATTTATAAGGGACCCTCAAGGCGAGACGTCCAGTGACTTTTAATACTTTGCAAATATTATAATATCTTGCTTGTACTCGCGTCTCTTAAAATCGAATAAATGAGCTTTTTGAGTTGGTTTTGTGAGCACGTCAATTATAAAATATCTCGTGGATTTATCAACATTTTATTTTGCTCTTATTTATTTAGAGGATATAAAAAAAGCACTGGTAGCTCAGGGTTAGTACTCTGGTCTCTCAAACATGAGACCTAGGTTCGATCTCGGCCGGGCATGCGCCAATGAGTTTTTCAGAATATATGTGCGTAGTATTTGTTCTCATTTACCACTTGCTGAACGGTGAAGGAAAATATTACGGCGATAGGGCTTACCACCCTTCACGTTGCGACCTAATAATCGTCGGTGAAACGCCGGTATACCGAGTGTGGACTGTGACTTGTGTTTCACAGTTGAAACTCAGAACACCTCGGGGATTCATGTCGTGACTATATATTTATATTTGTTTACAAATAAATTTAAATAGAAACTAGAATGCGGGAGGGAGAGCTAATATAAATATTATTAAATACATTCAGATTTAAATTCAATATAGATGTGTAGTTTTATTTTTTGTCATGGACTAAATTCCAGTAAATTTCGCGTGACCCCGATAAATACTACATCCCAGGACTGAAGAGGATATGTCGCGCTTGCAAAGGTCACTGTTACTTTATGCGGAGCGCCCCGCAGTGCGAGAGGGACGGATTCCGGAAAAAATAGCAAAATGTCGATTTTAAATTAATATAAATAGAACTGAAATCCATCCATCCATCAGCCTGTTTCGTCCACTGCTGGACATAGGCCTTTCCAGGATTTCGCCACTCTTGGCAGTCCTCCTGGATGAAATGCCCATACTCACACACGCTGGGCAGGCGGGTTGGTGAGCGCGGTGCCGAAACCCTTGCACCGATGACGCCGCTGCCCGTCACCAGTCTGTTTTATATAAGGCCCGGCAATTGGGGATGGATATACCGCCATCCATCGGTCCCAGGCAATGGTGGGCCGCCTGGTTTTGCCTGAGAGCTGTTCTCTTACTCTCCCCCGAATAACTTCGGGAGGATTCGCGAGTAAGATGGTGGTACCTCCACAGTCGAGCTCGGCATCAGCTCTACCACCTTATATATACTGAAATAGCTTTCAAAATTTCCAACTGAGAAAATTTAGATATCGTTAAAATCTAATAAAATATCGTTCTGGTCTGTATGTCATTCCTGTTTGTCATACTATGAAAAAAAGTGTAGAAGAAGACCTCATTTCAATAATTATTTCTATCGAGCGAAAGTTACGCAATCGCGTTTCTATACTGAACAAAACTAGAAAAAGGTTCCGAAATTTATATACTAATTTTTCAAATTAGTGACTTCATCTGAAAAGCATATAATATACAACTTAAAAAAGTGCCATTTTTATCGAAAAAGCGCCCCCCCCTGAAGGCTTGAAATCCTAAATTTCGTCTGCTCTGTTATAAATGTTTGTGCAAATAAAGTAACATGCTTAGATATTTCACATGCTCAAGCTCAGTTGCCAATAAATAGGTCAAGTTGGAAAAGTAATTTTGTATTGTAAAATATTAACGCGCAAAGGTTAGCTGGCAAGTTGTAAAACAATTTTACTTAGATGTTTTTTTCCGAACTTTCAGTCTAGACTGAAGATTAAACTAAATGTTTGTAGCGCTTTATTATTCGTAAATCCTCCATGTGTTTTTATCTGAGGTTAAATCTATGCAAATTGAAGGGCTTACGTACGGTCAGGGAAATTGAGTCGTGCGTGACCAACTGCTGAATATGGTCATTCATAGTATAGGTATGTTTTCCATTTAATATTTTATTATTTATTAAACAACAGATACCAGGTAAGACTGCTCGAATTTATTTTACTGGTTGTCAATATTTATGCAAGGTTTAATGCTTAGGCATTATAATTATTAATGGTCTATTTAGTTTATTTATTCATCGCAATATGTATAATAATAATATTCATATTCCTATATAATTTCTATTAGTCGGGCGAAATCTGACTAAATAAAAATCGTCAGCAATGAAACGATGAATCTAAACCTCGAATCTTTAAGTAGGAAAATTCTTATATTTCTTTATTTTATCCATTAGTATAACTTTATTAGCCTAACTTAAATGTAAATATTTTTTATATATTTCCCGTATTATATTTGTTTCATCATATTATATTGTTTTTATAAAGATTAGATATGACCTGTAAAACGTATACTATTTTACTAATAAACATTTTGATTTTATTTGATTTAAAACAGTGGTTCTTGAGTATGATACAATGGTGTAAAAATAAATTAAATCACATAAATTACTGACCATACTGAACAAATTATCCAAAACAAATAAAGACAAGCGCGCTACCAATTACACCACCGAAATTATTTCAAATTCTTGTCTTTACTTTGTTTCTAATTTATCTTTTCTAGTTTGTATTGAACTCGAGTAATAATATTTGGAGTATTCCAAAGCGATGCATTTCGCAATAAAAACATAATCTCATTCAATTAAATCCAAATTTTATAAATCTTCGGTAAATTTTGTATTGGCAGGAACATTTTTTCATTTTCCCGATTGTTTTTTTGAAAATTTTGTTCAGTATATTAATTAGGGTATGTGGTTTTATTTCAAGATTATGCATGTCTATTTACATCCGGTATACACACGGCCACACGCTACGATATACATACAGGGTGTAAATAGACTCCTACCATTAAATGAAACCACATATTCTACCGACCCTACTGAACCACTTTTCCCGAGAATCATACCCGCGGACATCCTTGGTTTGGGAAATAATTGAGTTCCAAACAAAAATGCGTGAACGTGATTCTTGGGAAAAGTGGTTCAGTATGATCGGTAGAATATGTGGTTTCATTTAATGGTAGCACTCTATTAACATCCGATATGTATATCGTAGCGTGTGGCCGTGTGTACACCGGATTGCACCTTTGTGCGGGCGCGGTAGAATTGCCATTTTGTATCGTGACGTGTTTGGAGACTTTAAAAATTAATAGAATGTAAAATTTTAAAACGTAAGTCTTTCGGCTAAATGTTAAATTTTAGGACAATTGATCCAATCGTTTTTTGTTTATAAATCAATTGTGTCTGGAAATATTAGGCCTTTCTTGGTGTCAATGCGTCATTATACCTACTTAGACTTCAAAGTGTTTTCGCTATCAAGGAATCCTAAAAATAAGCAATAAAAAAGATACATTATTCAAGATGGTAACAAAGAACTACAACACTTCGATATGAGATAAATTCATTTTGGGCCTGATGATTTATCTGCGCCTTGCCGCCCGCCCCGCGCAAGCCTCGCGCCGGGACCCGCTGGCGTCATCGGCGCTGCTTCCTCTTACTGACATATCTCCTTGATAAATTGCAAAGAACCTACGAAAAAGACGAAATTATATAATAATCTTGTCCGCAACCAAAATGCACGGCTTAAAGACGCTTGTTTAATAGAAATGGAATTTGAAGGATAGAGGGCTCTAAATTCAGGAAAGGAGAATAGTAGTTTATGCTATAAGTTTGGTAAGAAGGCAATAGCTAACACGAAGCGAGCACGAGCGATAAGTGAGAAAAAATAATGCTAAAGAAAATTTAGAGCTCTTTATCCTCTATATCGCGGTATCATGCAACGCTTTTCAATACACAGTGTGAGTAAATAATTGAAACGTAATTGAAGAAACAAACAAACCATAAATACCCCAAATGAACTCTAGTCGAGCATTTTTTTTCTTTGCACGCACGTTGCCATCTTGACCGAAATAAGCTGCTTTCAAATTGATGCGTTTGTAGCTCATTTCTCTCAAGTCTATCTATGGTACACAAGAAAAGACTGGCAACTTTTTTTGAATAATATAATAAAAATAAAACACTAGTGTGGTAAAGTTGACTTGACAACGGTTTTGAAGCATATATAATGGGTCCTTACGAGCACTTGCATTGAAAATATATTAGGAATGTTTATAAATGTTAGTGGGTTAGACGTCATGTGTTTCACATGAATATTTGTGCAGTCGCCAGCAGTTCAAACTATCAATTTTCATACGCTTTTATCCGTAACAACGTCAAGATTAAATATAATATAATTACTCTCAAAAACAGGCTAATTAGTTTTAAAGGCGACGACGCCTTGAACGATTGGCCCTTTTTGGAGTCTTTTTTGGAATCTCCCTAGATTCCTCTAGTACAGAAACGCGTTTGAAAACTTTCACTCGATATCAATAATTATTGAAATGAGGTCTCCGAACACATGCTTTCTCAGAGTTAAACGAATAAGAATCATCTACAGAACCCAAAAATATTTTATTAGATCGGTTTTAACAATAATAATAACTACATTTTGGTGATTGAAAATTTTGTTAGCTATTTAAGCATTTTTTGCAAAAATAAATATATTTTTTTCACCCTGAATCGGTCCCTTTTTCCGCTTTGAGTGATATTGACCGTTGAAAACTCGATGCCTCACCTCAAATCTTTTTATTGTTTGCGAGTATATTCTTAGGACAAGGGGCTTCACAAAGTTAAACTTCAGTCCTGCTCTAACGATTTAGTTCTTTAACTTTATCCTGCTCTAACCAACTGCCGCGCATACAAAAACTCAGTTATTTTGGAATTGCGGCTACATTAGGAAGATAACTTTCATTTTTTTATGTAATAAAGATAGTCTTTTTTAGTCAGTATCTGGGTGTTGTAGTTTTGTTTTAAACGGTTTTGAAATATAGGAGCTGAATCGCTTCTCCCATGAAATTAACACCTTTTTTGAAGTAATTTAATTATAAGAACATTTAGCGTATGTATATTTATTAAGTGTCATTAAAAATAGTCTTGAGCCAAATAATGTACCAATATATATATATTTTTTCCCATTTTACGTAGACAAAACTGAATCCGATGCAATGCTGACGTTTAGCAATATGCAGCCTCTTAAGGTATTTATGATATGGACACTGTAGTTTAAAATTTTTAAGTAAAGGAATTATGGTTATAGGAGTTGTTATTTGGTAGTTAGACGAGCGGACGATCGTACGTCTTGTCTGTATGGACGGGCCGTCACTAAATATCATATCACAAGTCAAGTCAAGCATCAGGAAGACGACAGCTGTCGATGACACGCCCCCATCCCTTTTATTCCAAAGCTTTTTTATTTATGGCCAAGTTAGCGGTTCTTATTACGCACTCCGCGTGACATGTTTCATTTGCTAGCCGTGCTTCTGTGTTGAGTTCCTTTTCTATCCTTGACGCTTATTGAGCTATTTGTCTAAAATGACCCATCCAACTTGCTGTCGCGGCCGAGGCAATATATTTGAGTAATAGTAAGCAAAACTTTTCCCGTTCATGGCCTGAAATACTCCACTCGCATCGATAAAACTTGTCGTAAAAGTTAGTTTAGCATATAACTTGAGACTACCTGAAAATCTTTGATACGGCGACAATAACTTGAGTCTTTATTGGTATTCATGGCGCATCTTGAAACTGTGCCCGATATGTATCGCACTAAGCCGGGGCATATATTTCGGCTTTTTTGTCTGGTAACTTGGCAGTTGGCAGGAACTTCTGCAATGTTTTCTCATTCGCTCGCAGTCTTCGCTGAAAGTTAGCTCATTGACGTCGCGGCGGGTGGCCTCGTGAGTTACGCACAGAGCGCCGCCCCCGCCGCCGCGCCGCTGCCGACGCCGCCGTACCGATCGCCGCGCGCCGATGCGTGTATAATGTCGCGACGAGCGGTGTAAATTGTGTCGATGTTCCGCTCCTGTTCACTGCCCAGTTTGTACCAGATGTGGTGCCTATGTAGGCTATTGGCTCTGTCGAGTTAGTGCCGCAAGAAAGCGCTCTCGTTACTGCTCTGAAATTATATGACGCAAGCTGAATAACGGTTATTAATATTGAAGCGCAGGCGTCTGTTTGTAAGTTCGTAATATAACAAAAACGGGTAGGTCAATTGAAACAAAATACATTTTGTGTGCAATCTTAGGATCCCGAGAAAATTAGGAAAATCTTTCAAGACGTCATAATTTTGTAACTAAGTTTTTGAACAGATGGTGATAAGAAGCAGAAATCTTGTGATGTTTTAATATTTCCTCAATAAAACGTTATATTTCAGCCCTTATTTATATTTTTTCTTTTCAGAAAGATAAAAATTTCGCTATAATATTCGATGTACAGACACGCCTTTTTTACTACTTTATTAGAATTGAATATATTAATGTACTATTCTTGGGTATAAAGCTTACAAAAAGCAATATATAAATTTACTAATATATAACACATTTTCTATGATCAGCATGGAATTTTTTTAAATATATTTCCTAGAGTTTGAACCAACTATACCTTCGTAGCTGTGCCTCTTCCGCTCAAATTTTTAATTAACTAATTGCTAATTGAAAAACTTTTCAGCAGTTAAGAGACGAAGTTCGCTCGCCTCAGGTAGAGAAAAACGTGCCGACCTAGTTCTAGAACGAAAACAAATTCCTATTAGTCACACTTCGGAAGCTAAATCGGTAATTTTACGTTGATAGAATGTATATTGAACCAGAATGAGATGTATTGTACGTATAAATGTCTGAAAATGTATCTGTTTATTATGTACATGTCATATACCCATATACCCATATGACATGTACATAATAAACATGTACATTTTCAACCTTATAGGAAATATTAGTATTTGCAGGCGAGTGTACTTTAAGTAGGTTTTTTTTAAATTAAGTAGTTACGGTTATATTTAAGGCGCAATATGTCCGTCGTATAAGGTATATATGAAAAAGTGCACGTCCGCGTAGTGCGGTGACTCAAGAAAATGTTGCTGTTTTTTAGTGAATAATATTTAAAATTAACTTACAAGAGAGCGTTTAAAAAATATGTTTTAAAAAAAAGGTTTTATGTTTACAACAGGCATTTTTATTTAATTGGTTTGGACGGACTACCTACTGTTTTGGACTGCAAATACAGCTCTACTTAGCAATTTTGTTTCGATGCAGCGAATTTTTCTCTGTCACGTTTTGGGCTCTGCTATTGTCTTGGAAAAGGCCTTATTTATAAAACGTTTTTTTTAGAACCCTATCTATTGTAGGTAGTATGAGAGTTCTACTGTTTTAAAATCTCATTTTTGCTGCCTATGTCGCCTTAACATCAACATTATAGATTGAGCGTGTAAGTAACGTCAGACTTTTAGGGTCCCGTCCCGTAAAATGTAATTGAATCCCAACGTCTTATTCTCGATCTTAGGGGTACGGTATAGGCTAAAAAAAAATGGTACTCCCCGTTCAACTTATTGGTTGGCCCATTAGCCTATTTGTCATGGACGGATAATACTTATAATCACGCAGCGAAACAACTGAACTGACTGGACGGTTTTTACTTTAGCTTATACTGAAACATTTTTTATGCAAACATGAGAAAGATTGGAGTAGATATGAGTGGCGAAGGGTCCATATAACACGATTCCCATCGGCTTATTTAGGAAATGGCATCCATACTATATTTTTTTATTCCGTGCTCTTCGCTTTGTCAAACATTTCCATAAATCTCAATACGACACATACTGAGCTGAGAGGTAGATGCAAAGTACAAAAAAATTTGTTTCCTTGGTTGCCTTTCTGAGTATGGAGATATTTTTGTCCGGCTTCCCTTTTTAAAATGTCCACTCTTCGCCACTGGTAGACATAAGAATTTCATGTTTGAAATCTTATGAAAAATAAAAAAAACATTCCGTAATTGCGTTTTGTTAGAACATTTTAAGGTGCCTAGGCACGCCACCGTTTTAGTACAAAGTTTAATAATCCGTTTCTCTGTTGTTTCTCGTAATAGACCAAACTATATGACCTCCATCATCTGGTGCTGGTATTTTAAAAAGCATCATTTTCCCAAAATTTTGAATATTTATTTTGTTTTAAAGATATTAAGCTGGACAGATTTACATACAAAGTTGTTTTCTTGCCTCAGATTGTAAAGGGTGTTTTTTTTAGAGGTATAGAACTTTAAGTTGGCAACACTTTTTTAACTGGCGGCCATTTTGTCAGCTGTAAAGTGATTTATGTTTAGTTTGGTTTGGCATTTCAACATGAATAGACTGACGCCTGAACAATGCTTCCAAATTGTGCAAATTTATTTTGAAAATCATGGTTCTGTTCGAAAGACGTATCGCGCATTACGTCCAATTTACGGTTAACATAATCGTCTATCAGAGCAATTAATTCAATTAACTATGAAACGTTTTTGCACCACGTTTACTCTAAATGATAATACGCATCCACAGAGTTGTCGTACAGTGCGTACAGAAGAAGTCATTGCTGCTATAGAGCGTAGCGTAGAGGAAGACCCGAATCAGTCTATCCGCCACCGTGCACAGGAATTGGATATGTGTCCATCCACTTTACGGAAGATTTTGCGATTTAACGCCACTTGACTATTTTCTGTGGGGATATGTGAAGTCGCAAGTCTACACCATAAGCCCGAAACGATTGACCACTTGGAGGACAACATTCTGGGAGTTATTGCCGATATACGGCCACAAATGTTGGAAAAAGTCATCGAAAATTGGACCTCCAGATTAGACTACGTCCGAGCCAGCCGTGGCGGATATATGCCAGAAGTCATATTTAAATTATAATGCCAGAAGGTTGTCTTTCGAATAAAATAAATTTCATATCAATAAAAAAAATCATCTTTGTTTTATTCCATTTCAAAGTTCTATACCTCTAAAAAAAACACACCTTACATATATAAAAATTTTACATTTCAGCCACATAGCGACTTTGTAAATGCCTGTATTAAACTATTGAGGTCTATACCTTTAGTCTATAATGAAAAACAACAGAGAAACGGGTTATCAAATTTTGTACTAAAACGGTGGCGGTCCTAGGCGCCTTAAACCCAAAAATTTTCTTCGTCACTATTTCGTACAATAAAATATAAATAAGTAATATGAAACGTTTTTTGATTTGGACATACATTTTAACAAAACAACGTGTTATTTATCTTCATGGCTGTCTGATCGATGGATCCGGGTAGTAGAACGGTTGAATCTCTTAAGCTCTATTACTTTGTAAGGATAAAGTTTGGTTTCTATCAATATCATATCTTTAAACGGTAACGGAGGATCTCGGTGCAAAATGCACATCGTAATATTGTTTTCCTTACTTTTTAATAAAAAGTTTGCAATAAATGCGTTTTATAGCAATTCGCGCAAACTGCTTCTTAATAGTTAGGTGATCACATGAAAATTATTCAATTTTATGCGTTACATTTTAGCTGCATTACATTACAGCTGTAAACACGCTTTTAAGTTTGTTAATGTAATGCAAACAAAATGTAATACATTAAAGATTTTTTGTGAAGACTTTATTATTAATAAAATATTTCCGCAAGTTGCTTTAAAACACATGATCTGCATACTTTTTATTCTAAAGTAAGGAAAACAATATTATGATGTGCATTTTGTACCGAGGAAAAAAGTTACCCCCTTAAAGCTATAGTGGTGCACGTACCATATTAATGTTATAATTTGCAATTTTGTATAAACACCCTATTCGTCAACCTACTCAAAGGCAGCTCTTATTGCGCTGGTTTAAGGGTAAACATCGTTTAAAAACAGGTAGCTTGAACTGCTGGCGACTGTACATAGTTTGATGAAGAATATCGATTAAGGCGGGCACCACCGCACATTTCCTTGCTGCATGTCTTCGGTTGCAAAAGAGCCCTTAATTAGCCTCCGACGGTGGCCGAACGGCAGCCTGACGACCGAAGGATGCCTAATATGATTATATCAGAGCGATTCGATCACATCCATGTAATAACATTATCTCCCGGCCCGGTTTGATTACGCACACGGCCCTGTGAAACAGGTCACTTGCTCAGCCTTTGCTTAGATGTTTTTGGCTTGTTTGAAGTATCCCCAATGGAACAAAGAACAATACACAGCGTAGGAGCAAAGATACATAATATACTTTTCATCAGCGTTGCCAATTATATATATTAAATACGTACGGCTATTGTCGTTTTGGCAATGGCAACGTATACGGCAACCCGATTTGAAAATTTAAAAATTTCAGCTGGCTACCTATTACGGTTGAAGCTGTAGAAGACCCCTGTGAGGCTGTGACAGACGGATGGACAGTCAGACAGACAAACAGCGCAGGCTTAGAATAGGGTCCCGTTTGGGTACGGAATCCTAAAAAGAACACTAGATCAGCGTGTGCAGCACTCGTAAGATGAAGGCGCTGCTGGTTTCCGGTAGGCAACAAAAAACTCAACACGTTTAAAAAAAAATTACCTATCAGAATTTGATCTTAGAAATAATAGGTTATTGCCCTTTGTCTTACGCTGTTTGTTGTAACTATTGGTACATACATGTATGGATATTATACGAAAACCACTTAGCGGTGTTAGATTGGTTTTGTTTAAGGATCAATAGGTATTTTGTTGACTTCTAAGTTCACACGAGTTAAGGAGTAAGCTATTTGCGTCGTATTTGCGCATGTCACCTGCCAGTGTCAGTGTTACCCACTTTGATTGGATTGATCAAAAGGCTAACTTAGTTCGGAATATAACCGGTAGACATGATTAAGGGGCTATTTTGACAAAAATTGCACCTTTTAAAGTTGCATACCTGCTTTTCAGGTGAAGCCACTAATTTGATAAATCAGTATATACATTTTGGCACCTTTTTTTAGTTTTGTTCAGTACAGAAACGCGATTGCGTAACTTTCGCCCGATAGAAATAATCATTGAAATGGGATCTGCTTCTACACTTTTTTTCATAGCATGACAAACAGGAATGACATACAGACCTGAACGATATTTTCTTAGATAGATTTTAACGATATCTAAATTTTCTCAGTTGGAAATTTTGATAGCTATTTTAGTTCATTTTATATTAGTTTAAAATCGTCATTTTGCTATTTTTGCTGGAATCCGTCCCTCTCGCACTGCAGGGCGTTCCGCATAAAGTAACAGTGACCTTTGCAAGCGTGATATATACTATTAAAATCAATTGTTATCAATTGTTATATAAAGAGAACAAATACGTCACACTGAGTTCCTCTCACAAACATACCGCTTCGTATCCACTTACAAAGAAGTCTAGTTCATCTGATCTGCTTTTAAATTCCCGACACGAACTCTATTATTAGCAGATTCATCACGCTGCACACGTGTGAATTGAAACTGGCAGTTGCATGAAACAGAGCCTGATTCTTGCGCCCGCCCGCCCCGTCCCGCCCCGGATCCACCCGCATTTCTTCTGCGCTCGTTAACGAAACAATAAATAATGATTTGGACGTCTCTTCCAATGCAAGCTTTTGTTCCGTCTTCATATTTCCCGTCGTCGGGTCGGGCCCGTTGTTTCGACGCCGGAGTATATTTTCTGGCAATTCGATTTCCGGAGCGCGCTCGTGTCTTCGACCTGCAAATTACGTTGTAAACAGTGCCAAGTTAGATTTTTTATTTTGTTGACTTTTTTGTTCGGGCGATTGTTATTCGTGAATAGTGTAAAAAAACTTTCAAAACCTTTGGAAAGAGTAAGACTGGAATTAAGAAACCTTTTAGTCAGTATAAATTATAAGATAAAACTTTCTTATATAATTAAAAAGGGTTGAGGTAAAAGGTAAACGTTGTCTCTTATTCTGTCAGAATCAGAAGTAATAAAGATAAAGTAAGCTTTAAATTAAAAACAGGTTACTTGTACTGAATTATAAGTGTTTTATGGATTCTGCTTTGAGATTCCGTTTGTGTTTTGACAGTTAATAATTTAAATCTTGTTACTAATGAGTTTTTTTTCCTTGTTTCAGGTGAGTCATTGTTTATTGATTTGGGAAAATCCTTGAACAAATTTTTTTTCGGGCAATCACTAGACATATTTTGCAGGTAAGTGTTATTTATGGTGAATCCATTTTTTTTTAATCTGCTGTCTCCACGAGGTTTCGAAAGATTTTCTACTACGATCTTGACATACTTCTTATGATCTCACCACATCCATCAATCTGGTTATACAACTTCTATTGCGGGTGCTGTTAAGTTGACCCTTCTTTCGTATGTCGCCAATTAGATCGGCAAATTAGAATTAACAATCATTTGCCACATGCAAATGATTATTCATTCGTGGAAAATTTGATTAATACAATTAGAAAAAAACTATGGATCCCACGTTTGTGTCAGAGAGCTGCAATAATTTGGTTTTCCGTTTTAATTGTCCATTAAATCTTAGAACCACCGGAACTTGGCGAAAACTTTTCATTGGAAAAATACCGGCACGTGCAGAAACTTGGCCAAATGATCTAATAAAGATTTTGATTGTTGTTCCAAGAAGCGATGGCCTGCATCTAAAGAGAATTTAGCTTTGAAATCAAATAGCACTACAGACTTCTCTTTGTTAATGACCGTTGAGAGTGGCTTAGGTGTACAACTATTGCGAGGATTATAGTGGTAATCATTTTGTACGGAATGACCATAATTTATATATATGCGTTTAAAATCTCGCGATGATTACAACCAACCTAGGTCATCTGGCGATTGCGTAGAAAGCCAACCATCGCGAATTTTTCTCTTAAATGAAATTTGCCATTTAATTCGTACAAAATTATCGTATTGAGAGAGCGTAAAGAATAATGTTAACAGGAAATAATTTAGTTAAGTGGTGCTAGTCGTGATTTTGCCGAAAGTAAAATTTAAATCAATTGTTATCAAATATCAATAATTCGACACAAACTATAGCCAATTCTGAAGGATTTAATTTTGGTGTTAGTGCAAATTAAATTTTCTTTATTCCAAAATAGATATTTAGTTTTTTGTTTGATAAACACTTGTACTTGTCCACTTATTTATATTAATTTCCCTTACCGGTTTCGCTGTTAAAGCATTATAATGCTAACCGGTTTCGCTGTTAAAGCATTATAATGCTTTAACAGCGAAACCGGTAAGGGAAATTAATATAAATAAGTGGACAAGTACAAGTGTTTATCAAACAAAAAATGTTTCAAAAGTTCCACCAAGTGCCAACAATCACGAGCATCAACTCCATAGATATTTAGTATTAACATTAGAAGCTATATTACTATGGAAATATTTTAAGTTTCAGAATCGACTTTATTGTCTGTATGATTGTAACATTTAATATATGCAGTAGAGTTTTTTGAATTTGGACAAAAGGTCCAATATCGCCGCAGAAAGCGGTCATCCAAACACCAAAGAAACAAAAGCGGCTGAAAATAGTTGCCGCCCAGTTGAAAACAAACACAGTAGAGTTTCAGGGCGCTTCAAGGCACAATCACGTTGGATTCCCGTTGCATTGTAGCGCCATATCTCCGGCATCGGCCTTTCTGTACCAAAGAGTAGTGCACTGTCTGATGCTACAAAAAGCGTAAAGCGCATTGTTTTCAGCGCACAGGAAGCGTCCGGCGCTGTCAACCGATCGTTGGATCTAATGGACTGCTATTTACCTCCACCCGGGCGCGACTTGGGCAGGGCTGGGGTACACAGATAAAAATGTTAGGCGCACAGAAATACCCGTATACAGGACCCAGATAACGGAATTCCCAAATTTTACGCTTACTTAAACATCAGCACTCTTAATTTTTGAGTTACTGCTCTGGACTATAACAGAAAGACATTCGCTTTAAGGTCTCCATTTCTAATTAATCTGCTAATGTAAAGATCGAAGACATCCCGGTGACTTTTTGCCTATTGTATAGTCGTTTTAAGAGGAACAGTTACCTGCCCAATAGTTTCAGAAAAGTTCTTAAGAGTTGAAAGTATCAGCCGATATGTTATGGATAGGACTCACTTGTTTAACTGTGCAAGGTGGCACAGGTTGAGCTTTCGATGAGACTATAAGTATATCAAGACTCTTCGAGAGTACAGGCATGCACTGCGTTCGTTCGTGTACTGGCACACTCATCGAAAGCTCGACCTGTGTCCTCTTGCACAATTAAACAAGTGAGTAATATCCGCCATGACAACATTCATGATGTCAACTCACTCTTAATTTGATGAAACCATAATTAACATAAAAAAAACCTTAAGGCTTCAAAAATAGACATGTGATTTCTCCGCATCCCAGCTCTAGTTGCGACCCTCTCCGGTAAACGAAGCGCTAATTTCGTTTATACTGATAGAACGTGGAGCGTTTATTCTTATTGACTACTCACAGCTATTTGCACTAAAAGAGTTTGTTAGCGCTTTGTTTAGAGATTTTTTAATGGAAAAATTTGGAAACTTTAAACAGTTTTCTTTGGCAAAGTAATGAATTGTACATCTTGAGTAGAGTGCATTGTAAAATTGATCATTGCTTAACCGTTGTTTTTACGTAAAGTGAGCCAGTGAATTTTTCTCTAACAGTACCTACGTCCATCCATGGAGAAATTTAAATACGCGTACGTCCATTTGGTAATTTTCAGGAGTTAAGTCCCTTTATAAAATTTTGCATTGCGCTACTGTTTTATGAGTTTCCCTCAGTCACGTTGGCGAAAGTTCAAATTTACTTGCGAAACACCGCCGGTAATGTCGTTAGAACGGTTGTATTTTTTACTAAGACAATTTAATAATGCAAAAACCCGCTTTCACTAGTTAACTTATAACGCTTCTTTATGCCCACTATAAACATTGGGTGCATGGGATTAGGTCACAAGAAAAAGTAAAAAAAGTGTGTAAACGCCGTCTACGTTGTACGCTGTACAGATTTCCCCCACGTAATATATTTGAAAATATGCTTTGTTCTACGCGAATTATCATAATGTGACTACACCGAAAATGTTCTCCTTTGCCCTGGATTCCAAATTAATTTAACGACCAAGTATATTTTTTTGTTAGATATACGGCGGACGGACAGACGGACAGCCAACGAAGCTTTGCTAAAAGCGAGAGCGCTTCTTACAACGGAGTTCGATTATATTTTGGAATAAATATACATATTTAGCTATATAAAACTTTTAGATTCTTTTAACATTTCAAGGTACTTGTAATAATAATAAAAATGTGTTAATTTTCGAAATATATTTTGGCCCACTATGGGGCCAGCATCAGTCGAATACTTAAATGACATAATGTAAAAATGACATGATGATATGTACAACCTTAGGACTAATTAACCTACGAATCTACTAACCTACTTTTAACATTAATCATTGAAAAAATTTAAAAAATATATATATTAAATACCAAAAATAAAAATTGTTTCGGTTGAAGAGCCATGTTGCGGTTTCCGACCGTAACATCCCGACATTTACTTGGAATATCAGCGATACGTACCGAAGACCGCAATATGAGACTGCTGTTTATGGTACCCTGGTCTTAATATATACATACATGTAATAGTTTTGTGAGTCAGGTTCAGGTGTCCATAAATAATCCATTATACTTTGGACAATAACTAATTTACATTTGATGACATTTTGTAGACAGGATAGATATGCGTGAAAACCAATATCTGGGAATTCAGTCAGTTTCCCATCAAATAATTTAATTTTAAAATTACACATAACACATATCTCCATACTAAAGGACAAAAGACAATAAAATCATTTTCATACAACCACGAGCATTGTAATAATAGTAATGAAATACTCCCGTACTTTTAATAGTGTCTTTATAACTTCGGAAACTGTAAAGGTCAGGCTGTAGTAGACAAAATAAATACACAGATTACTCGCCATTACGGCCAACGGGGCAAACAAACTTTGGGGGCTGGTTCACATATTTTTTGCCGTTAAAGTAAAACATGGTGACAGGGGAAAACACATTTGTGTGGAGACAACACTTCATTACACACTAATACCAACATAAGCATTTTCTTTACGTTTTTCTGTCTTCTCGAGTGTTTGGTGGAATATTTCTTGACTTCGCTTGCGTGGAAAACTTGCGTCTGTATGTATTTTACCCCGTTTTGTTAGTGAGTTTATTTCTTTAAGGGGCCACCGAGTTTCTGGCGACACTCCGTGTATGTGTGCGTGAGGCACAACTTTTTGAAAACCGTACGTAAGCGCAAGCGACATTGTTTTTAATAATTGTAGTTAACTTAACTTTTTATTACTGTTCTAATTAAAAATGGATGCTGTGTTTACCTATAATTGGGTTGCACCCCAAACTTAATAATGTATTTTGTGTAAATCTATTCGGTGTTAACCTGTTGTCGAACCATTCTTATAAATAAATAAATAATAATAGCTCTATTTCATCTTTCCTATGTTTTTAATTTGTAATGAAGTCTATATCTATAGTATATACAAAATGTCGTGCCTATAAATTGAATATTTTCACGAAATTTAAATGAAATGTGTTATTAATATGTACTGAAGCCAAAACTACCTTTTTTTTGTCTGTCTGTGTGTATGTTCCGTTTTAACTCGAGGACCACTCAGCGGAATTGGATGCGGCTTATTTATTATTATCGTAGTGACCCTGTACAACATATAGGCTCTAAGGGATGTTCATAAAATAACGTCCAAGCCGACAGCAGGGCACATATTGAATAAATGCGGGCGGAGCCGCGGGCAAAGGCTAGTAAAAATAATAAGAATATAATAAATACTTATTAAGACATGTTTTGGGTTATTCAATTAAATCTTCAGTCATTTGTCGCCGTCATCAACATAAGAGTAAAAGATAAAAATATTTAATAGGAATAAGTAAAGTTCGAGACCTTTTCAACGTGTTACATTTTGATGCAAGTGCGAAAAGGTTGATATTTAGAGCCACGACTGACTTTTTTTGCCGAGACGCAGTCGAGCCAAAAATCAATCGTCGGGACGAGAAATATCAACACTTTCGCACGTGAATCAAACGACGTTTTTTAATGCACCTGCGAAAAATTACATGAAATAATAAAATAAAAGCAATTTTGTTGCAAATCAAAACAGATACAAGTCGATAGAAGAAAACATAGTCTGCTTGGCGCCAATCTGTACTACAAAGACCAATGTTTCTTTCTAAAATCTTTTTAATAATAAGTTCTAAGATAGTTAAAATAGAATATCTAAAATCGTTTTGAATTTTTAGAACATCTTTTACAATTTAAGATATATCAATGTATATTTAATAATAATATAAAAGTTTGAAAATACTCATCTTAAACAGTTTTTAGTGTATCCGGATCCGGTGACTTTCAGAAAATGCCAACAAAAAGATAATTCGAAGATAGAATGTTTGCGTTGCCGGGCAACGCTTTAGATGCGTAGGGTTGACAAACATTTTGCAAAAATTGTCACAAATATTGAAATTTGAAAAGTGAAGATAATGGTGAGTTTTCGTAGTTTTATACTAGATTTAATAAAAAAAATCCGATTCATATTAAACATGTTAACCGTCTATGAAAAGATTACATCTAAAACTTAAAATTACGTTCCGTGTCGCGAACCGGTTTTAAACACAAAACATTTTCTGTTTTTTTTTCTTTGGTGCTGCATGGAACTTTATTATATAAACCTGTCATGAAAATGGATTCTAAAACGCGATTTAATACTACCGATCCTGGCCCGAGGAACTTTTTCAAATTCTTGTCTTTAGATTTGTTTCTAATTTATCTTTTCTGGTCTGTAATGCACTCTAATAATAATATTTAAAGATACATCAGCTCATGACATTACAGTTAGATTATAATAGCCTACATTATTGATAGCCTACACGACGACGACGATTAAACATGTTTTACTTTTTCCATACCTCTCTTCACAGAAATACATAAACATAAGCACATACACACACCCTCACACAACAAAAACGGGCTTAACTTACTTTTTCTTCTTATATTCTTTTTTTTATTGAATTTAATGTTGTTTATTTACGTAAATTTTATAATATGTAATTTTTATCCTAAATAGTATATTTTTCTTTAAGACTTAACTTGTAGCAAAAAAAAGAAATTTACCCTCATATTTTTATTTTGTTTAGTTTCGTTATTGGCATAGGCAAATTTTTATCAAAAACATGTATATATATCTAAATCTAATTTGCTGTGGAACTAATAAACTTATTAAATAAAAATAAATAAAATAATTAACAGGTAGAGTACCTAATTAATCAATAATACAAAAACACAACCTATGTAATGAATGAGACAATACGTATATGTACATATGAAGTTTAATATTTAGTTGTCACAACAAATGAAACCTTATTCTTATAAGAAAGAACGCCAGTTTTCCGAAAAATTATCAATGTCACTCATCACATCAATTGATCATATTTTTTTGGGGCACGAATCACATATCGATTTTTAGAGTAATTGGTGCGGCAGGTATCGGTATGAAAGTTGAAACCTTTGTCGCGAGACGAAAGCCTGGGGACCTTCAACAAGTGATTATCGCGTAGTATTTATCTTACTCACATACACCCATTCGGAGAATTCGTCATAAACCTTTCCATTTTTACGGTACCCTAAAAACCATTTGGTTTTTAACGACAGACGTTATCTTTGTGTTCTTAATAACAAAAAAGTAAATGGGTTATGTATAAAGATCGATATACCGGACAATCGGGAGTAGAACCGATATCGATAGAAGAAGGCCCCTCTTATGTCTCAGCCATCATAGCTTCTCATTTCATAAAACATCGTATTATCTTTACCTAACCTCAATTTATTCCTTACGTTTGCATTTTTGACCATAATTGTATAAAATTCGTTCTTTAAAGGTACGAAATGGTTTTTTGAAAGCTTTGCTGTTTTGTAGAACCCGCCCTAAAAAGTTTCCTTCTTACATCTTTCACATTAGATGACCTGATATATCCATTACAAAACTGCTTGTACACCAGATAACCTTAGCGTGAGATTACATCCATAAACTCTTCAATTATGACATTCATAGTGTGCCCAGTCTAAAGTTTTTTAGTTATTTAATAGGACCCTGTTACTAACCTCCGTTGTCTGTCTGTCTATCCGTCTTTCACAGGGGTCTACAGCTTTAACCGTAATAGGTAGAAAATTGAAATTTTCACAGAATACTTTATTCTTTACATACATTATTCTTTATTGTACACACAGAAAATAAACATTTACAAAACATAAAAACAAATTAACATGTATAAGGGTAGACTTATCCCTAAGAAGAGATTTCTTCCAGTCCACCTTTGGGGATAAAAGAGAATGAATTATAATAAAATTAGACATACATACGTGTACGTGTAACGAATAATTAATAATTTACAAGTATTACAGACTAATATTAATGTAAAACCTTACCTAACTTATAATAAACATAAATACTAATTCATCATAAAATATATTATATACGCAAAAAAAATACATTATATAGGTATATAAATACATACTATAGACTATATAATAAAATGATACATACTATATAATTAAAAACCCAGGAAATAAAATACACGAATTATATTTATTTATAACTCATGTACTTATCCACAATATACTTATATTAAATATTATACCCAACCAATTCGATAATATTGTTATTTTATTGCACGTATTTTATTTATAGATTCTGAAAATGTAATTAAATAAATATTGTAGTTAAGCCCTTGAGAATGCTGAATAGCGAAACCGGTTGGGTATAATATTTAATATACGTATATTGTGGATAAGTGCATGAGTTATAAATAAACATAATGTGTATTAATTTCCACCAAGTGCCAACAATCACAAGCATCAACTAAAATACACGAAATTTACATAAAAATAAAACAAAATAATCTACAAAATTCTTTTGAATACATTCAGCGATGAACAATCACGAATGTTCGAGGGTGTATTCCACAGTCTGACAGCCAAAATCAAATCAAATCAAAATCAAAATATTTATTTTTGCAAAATAGATACATAAAGTATACTTTCTACAAGTCAAAGTTAATTTTAACAATATAATATATCTTTAGAATATAAAAAAATATATAATAATACGGGAAATAAAATATGCACCTGCATAAATAGAGGAATCTAGGAATAAAAATATATATACATAATGCAATGAAAAAATAAGTTCATAAATAAAAACAGCCTAACGACTAGTAACGACAAATGAAAAAAAATCAAAAAGGTTAACCCAAGGTCTCCATTCTATAAACCTTGTGTTAACCCTAGTGCTACATGGCGCTAAGAGTAGCTTGTCAACCTTTTTGCACCGAAGTTCATTAGTAAGATGATAGATGGCGCGAAGATCTTAAAGGCGTTCTTATGTACCATTATGTTTTTAGGGTTCCGTACCCGTAATATGTACTGGTACGGAACCCTTCTTGCGTGACTCCGACTCGCTTTTAGCCAAATTATTTATTATAAATACACATCTAACTGTCATTTTATCAAAATATTCAAGGAAATGTTCTGCTCTATATACTGGTACGTTACGAGTATGCTCGTTTGAAATTCTAGAAGCACGGAAGCAAACAATTTAATATGTTATTTAATCCTGAAAGAATTTTTATGTTTAGGCAAGGTATTTTCATTTATGTCACTAAACTAAATCAAGGCTGTACGCAAAGCAGAGGCTTAATTACTTATGAAAGTTATCTTAAAAGATAACATATTTGGTGCTTACCTTATTCGAACCGAGGGAATCCTTTAAGGTTGTGTTAGTATGATCGGTAAATATATTATTTTAAATACTGGGATCTCTAAATAAAGTACCAGTACCTCATAATAAGACGATTTTCTTTACTCAAAATACACTAATCGCGTGGACACCCTCACTGGTCGCTCACCACTCGGATGAGGGGTGCGAGTTGCGGGGTGCAATTAGGTGTGTGGGGCGGCCGGTGAGCTGCGTAGCCATAGCTTAGAAAAATTATGGAATTTTTGGTGCAAATTCAAGGTATATTTTTTTTTCTCGTAATGACATCAGAATCGTATAAACTTTCATACCCTAAAGGGATTCTTGACTTTGCATTTACATCCTGTATCATCAAGACTACCCTTTGCCCCGTGCCATTATTCAATCTCTGCCCTGTTTTCGGTTTGGGCGTTATTTTATGAGCACTTCTTATAACGTATTTGTTGACCAGGGTTACTACGATGATAATAAACATGGCTTCTTAAATAATCTATTAGACAGATTATAGCCATGATCAGGCAAAAATATTTACTGACATGGGCCGAATATGTCTAAATAATTTGGTTTGTCATTGCAGAGGCCATAGTAACACGTATTCTGTCAAAATGTAAACTTTCTACCTATTTCGGTTGAAGCTGTATACCCCTGTGACAGACAGCGGAGGCTTAGTAATAGGATCCCGTTTGGCACCCTTCGGGTACGGAACCCTATAAACGATAAGGCCGCAATTGAAAAAGCAGCACTTTGCACGTGTAACAATTAATCATCGATGATAAATGAACATAAAAACGGATTAACACAGTGACGGAGAAAGATCATTCGTTCTTATATTGTGAATTTACTTTTGGTATAGGAAGGTGTTTATTTTTAGGAGCTTGATCTCAAATACCATGAAAGAGCCGTGCAAAATATCTACGTTTTAGTTTCGGTAAGGCGTAAGCAAGCAAGGGTGCGCGCGGCAAACTGGGGTGGAATCGGCCAGTGGAATCCGAGCCCGCGCCGAGTTCACCCGCCCGCCCTAGCTCGTTCTACGCATCTACCGCTCTCCTCCTACAACGCCGCGTGTTTTTGAATCTGCACGGCTGTTTTGAACAATGGATTTTTTTGACTTAGTGGCTTGTGAAAAAATGTGAAAACAACCAAGTGAATTTTGGACATAGTCTGGATTGGCTAGTGCGAAGGTGAAGGGAGTTGTGAAGTATTTCCAAATTGCAGTACATATTTATTTTCAGGTTTCAATTAAAGGAAGACGTGTACTCGTACCTATCATTTTCAAACAGTTGCAGTACAAGAAAATGTTTATCAAACCTACTTACTATAATATTATTTTATAGTAAGATATATACATACATATACACATACAACTTTAAATATACGCAAATAGAAACAATATTGGATACTCGAAATATACTTCTTCGGTCGTTGTCAATTTTGTTATCTAATAATATTTAATGATTTATTTTATTACATATCAAAAGCTCAGCAAAGTAAATAATTTATATTTGTTAATGTGGGTACTATTATTAAATATCCTAAAAGCTCTGTCATAAGTATATTGGCGTAACTTATTGATAAAGTTATCATTTTTTTAAATAATATCCTTGGTAAATAAGTGACTAATAATTTTGTTTAATTATTATAACCTGCTGCCATTAAAATCGAAGGAATGGTTTTTAAAATACTTGACATTCTCAAGACGACGACCGCGGCAACTTTATATGTTTACGAAGGGTATATAATATAAGGTGACTTTTATTTATGCAGCCAAACTCATACTGGATCAGTAACACGGATTGATAACACTTATTACATACTAAATTCGCAAAATAAAATCTTGACGTCCCATAGTAATTGACTCTGGGCTGGGCTTGCGTTTGCAGGGAACTCGAAAAGAATAATTTACGAATTTCACAAAAAGGGTCATCGAACCTTGTTACTGAGTACTTACCGAGTCTTCAGTAAGAATTTGGCTGCATACATTAAAGTCAGCCTAAAGGTCTACGACGTAGGTATTTTAAAACAACTTCATTATACAATCTATCTATGAATCAGACTTATTAATAGAACACAGAATCGTAATAAAAAAAACTAATTTATTTTTTATTTCGAACATACAATAGTTTTCTAGCTATAGCTAGAGAATTCGTTTACAACCTGTTTTGTGATCTATATTTAGACCCGAACTTAAACCTACAAAAAAAAATCATACCTTGTTCAAACTTTTTTTTTATTATAAAGACTGTGGTTTCGTCAAGATATTTTTCTTTGTTTATAGAAAACAAGGGTAGTCGTATTTATGCTTAAGGTGAATGTATACTCAAACTGCAATTTAGACTTATCTTTGAAGGCCAAATCCTCCTATACGGATGGTCCATACACTTGAAAAAAATACAGAATAGGCATAACGTCAAAAATAAATTCCATGCATGATAAAAAAAATCTGTCTTTACTTTTAACAAAAAAAACGAAAGTTTCCTATGTTTTACGCAAGAATTTTCCTACTCTTTCCGAACGTTTCAAGCGATTTTAATGATTCTTTCACCTTAATAAAGAAAACTTATAGATCTACAAAACTATTGTCCAAAATTTTTTTCCGTCTATCGCGTCCATGTGAAAAGTATTATTTTTTCCTTTTTGCGTTATCCTGAGACGCAGCGATCGTAGTAATAGCCACTGCAATACGCGCTGATATGAATGTTATTTCAATGTCGTTTTCGTCGATTTTTGTACGACACATCGAGTTGCTAATTTAGCGTAGGCATGCGCCTTAAAAACAGAATAAAAAAATAAAAAGCACTTCTAGATAAAGGATGAATTGGTATTTTAGGCACAAAAATAAACACTGACCGCAGTCAGGTAATTTGTTTGAGCTTGTGTCAACATTATTACTGAAATTGCTGTTTATTTCAATCAGCTTTTAATAGGAAGCCTGTTTCAGTTAGATAAAACTGTTGTATAGAGAGAGCTCAGCGGCTTTTGGTAGAAACTTTGACCGCAGCAGAGAATCTCAATATTCTCTTCCATATCTAAATGTATTTTATTATATCTATACATTTGAGTTTACATTTATTCTGAAGACACTTTTTCTAAATTTCATTAAAATCTGCTACAATTTATTTATTAAAACAGTTTAAAAAGTCACGCCAGTGCGTGCTGTATTCTGGCATACTGCAAATCATAAATTGTTTTAACCATTATCACGTTAACCTAAAAAAAAATACAAAATATAATCAAGTTTTGGCTTATTTTCCAGGAAATGCTAATAAAGAAAATAGCTTCGTGCCCCGCTGCTGTCGCGATAGCTAGTGCCAAATGATAGAACAATTTTATTGAACAAAATGTTTGATAGCTACCTATATAGACAATTTTTTTCATTCGTACATTTAACTAAGTAAGTAAGTAAATAAATAAATAAATAAATAAAACTTCACTTCTATGTCGAGATGTCTGGGTCAAATCTTGTAACTGAATTTTAAACAGGTTTTCCCCAACCGATTCAGCTGAAACTTTGTTAGACACGTTTGGTGTTGATGACATGCCCGATGAGCTAAGTGACGTCATTCGAAATTGAATATGGTGGACGCGACAAGATGGCGATTTATTATTTCCATGCCAAGCCCTTTGATATGTGTATAAATTAAAAACCGGCAAAGTGCGAGTCGGGCTCGCGCACGAGGGGTTCCGTACCAAACGGCAAAAAAATCATGTCTGTTGTATGGGAGTGCGCAGGTCCGACTCACACTTAGCCGGCTTTAGTATTTTTTGTCATAGCGGCAACATAAATACATCATCTGTGAAAATTTCAAGTGTCTAACTGTCACGGTTCTAGCATTATCTATAAAAACGGCATAAAAATCATGTCTGTTGTATGGGAGTGCGCAGGTCCGACTCACACTTGGCCGGTTTTAGTATTTGTTGTCATAGCGGCAACAGAAATACATCATCTGTGAAAATTTCAACTCTCTTACTATCACGGTTCTAGAGATACAGCCTGGTGACAGACGGACGGACGGACAGCGGAGCCTTAGTGATAGGGTCCCGTTGGTAACCCTTTGGGTACGGAACCCTAAAAAGGATTTGACGAGAATAATACGATAAGCTTATCGACATCATTCTACATCCTATATGGCGGACTCCCCAAGAAGGCTATTTATTATTTCCATACACCCTTGAAATGTGTATAAAAAATGATTTGGTGAGGAGAAATACGATAAGTGACGTCATTCTTAATGACATGACATGACATGGGTATCAAATAAGCAGAATAAGTGACTGAAGTGAAGCCCCACGATGGCGTACTCAATTTATTTTACCACCTTTTTGAAATGGTCAAATTAAAAGTTTGTGCTTTTTGCGTAAAATGTTATTAAAAGTAGTACCAAATAATTTCATTCGACAAGGATTGATTGGTAAGTAATTACTTGCCGAAGAATGTATTTTCTTTACAATTCGCGTAACTTTTTGAAACAAATAATTCAACAAAGTCCTAAATCGGTTCGAGCAATTTAAACTTATTTTATTCGTTATAGTCTTAGACCATTTAACACGGGACCTGGCAAAGCGCGACTCTTAGTACTGAAATTATCCTGCCGTTTTGCACGGGAGGGGAGGTAAACACAAATTGTTCATGTACGTCGGCAGAGGGGGATAAGTGCGCTTGCCTAGTCCTGTGTTACATGGTCTAAGGTTATAGTCCATAACTCAAAAAACTTTTTTTTTTATTATTATAGATATCTAATATTAATGTAAACCTAAAAGTGGCACGATCCGTATTCTATGTTATAATTTGAATGTTTAATAAATATATTTTCATAATCAGCTTTCAGAAATGAAAACAAAGGATCTACCATTTGGTGTAAGCTTCCATTGAAAATACTCATACCAATTATATTACATATCGACGAGTGTGTAGTTTTTCTCCGAGATGCGCAAACATTTTCTATTTACCTCTGGAAGTAAATGATTCAGTGCAGTGAGTGAGATTACTGCCATTTTCTAGCTCGTATTCTTGCATAGCCTTTACCGTGTTGCAATTTGTCACAAGTTGTGAATAAATTGTTAAACTAGACTGAGAATTCTAGCTCCTTCTTTAATATAAGTAATTTGGGGACATATTAACTAGCAATTTTGCCTTACAATAAAAAACGCAACGAGTGCTACGCTGTATCAAAGAAATTAGTTCTAGCTAAAGCTTTGAGATAAATATTACAATATTTATAATATATTTACGCCTGTCTCGCACAAGGGTAGTTAGAAACCACAGATTTTCCTGTGCTTCGATCCTGACACATCTCCTTTGTCTTCCACATCCAACAGTCTAGTCATACAAGCTCTTCTATTCCGGAGGCTTTTCACTTGGTCCAATTTGGTCGGCACAGGTCCTTCCATGGCGGCCGGGTGGAGCTTTCTCTTGCGCACTTGCGCACCATATATTTTTGTCACTCTTCTTTTATTCTTCCTCCCTATGCTCAAATCACCGAAGCATTCCACTTTCTATGCTAGTCACTACATCTTCTTTAATTATTTAATGATAAATCACACATAACCTATACGGAACCCATATCCACCGCCAATCGTACCATTGCGGTAAGACTTTGGCTGCCCATAAAGGAGTGCAAGGCTGCATAAACTTTGTTTCCCGCATTCCCCCTTTTTTAAGGCGATAATTACTGTTTTTGACCCCGGGTACGTGCATCTTACTCACTCGCAAGACTCGTCCCGCATTGATAAGTATCTCCGTCGCTCGACGGGGAATAAAGTTGCGATAGCGCTAAAATATACCCAAATAATTAATTACAATCATCATAAGTATAGTTCTTCAAAAATACTCAAGAGAAATATTTTTTGTGATAATATCTTTAATTTGATTAAGTTAGGAGTTATTTGTTTGCATAATAAATTAATTAAATCGGATATTAAGTCTTAATTTGGACCTCATTTTGATATTTATTTAGGTAAAGTTCTTATTCAAAATTCTAATCAAAGTACATCATTCTAGATATTTTTCAAGTTATTATGTTTTTCTTTTTATTATACGTTTGACTTAAACCGGCCCTTTGAAGGTCACCAGCAATTTTAGCCCTCTTAATGTCACTTCATCGTAACTGTAGATAAATTCTTTAACCTTGTACTTGCCTCTCCTAACCTGTCCAATCTTAATCTTGCATTCAGTCACCGCTTCAATCCTCTCGCTGATTTGATCCCTCATCCTGAAGCTTTGATACCGAAGACTTTGATATTGAAAGTTAACGAGGCCTCAGTATCATTTCATGCTTTGAGAATATCCTGGACCCAAAAAATATAATTAGTGAATATTACAGGCATTTTTCATACAAGTAGCCTTTTAGTTAAATCATAAACATGTCGATAGATAAATTGAATTTGCAGATTCGCGGGACGAGCTCTTACTGTTTCTCGAATGTTATCATCCATTTCTCCATACAATTGTTAATTATTTAAACATTGTGATGTTCACATAATATATACATGATAACCTTTATACTACTGAAAAACATAAAAATGCCGTAAGTTAAAATCTGTTACGTAAAACAGTAAAATTGTTGGAGGTAGCTAACAATTACTAAAATTTAATATTCCTCTAATCCAACTGGAAATTTTACCTACAAATGTCTGAGTTAACCTTAATATCAGAATATATTTGACTTTGCTATCAGAATTGTAGCAGAAATGTTTATTTAGTTCAGCGCATGAAATGCCATTCAGCTCGTGACGATGCAACAAAACGCACATTTTTAAGCTATAAAAATTTCATATAATACGCAAACGAATAGTTTCAATGAGGGTATTTCTCGGGAAAAGTTGCACAGTTTGATCTGAAGGAAACTAGTTTCCTGGTTCATTTACACTCAAAATGCGTTGTGGCGTGTTGCAACGTCATCTGAAAAGAATATTGTCACTCCATGACGGCATTTCCGACACATGCGTTTTGCGAATACAGAAGGCGTTTGTTTTTCAGAAGAGATAAAAACTCTTCAAAAATTCATCGAACTTTAAACCTTTCGCTCGGATTTATAACATGTTTTAAATCTCTTTTAAAGATTAATAAAGTCTATGTTTTTATTACGAAATCCATCTCTTTGGTATTCTAAAAATATCTCTAAAATGAAGACTACTCTTGAGTGCATTACAAACTAGAAAAGATAAATTAGAAACAAATGTAAACACAAGAGTTTGGAAAAATTCCTCGGGCCAGGATTCGAACCTGTGACCTCTTATTATCAAGACAAGCCTTCTACTTGTCTCCATAACAAGAGGTCGCAGGTTTTCTAGTTTGTAATGTACTTTAATAATAATATTAATAAAGTCTTATGAAAAGTAAAGCGTTTGAAAAATGTTGCGATTTCGTCACGGGCACAAAATTGAAAACGCTTGTCAGGAGAAACAAAATTTTGGCAAAAACCTGAAGGATTCCCAACAAATTATTGGTTAAATTAAACTACATTACATTTTCTATGCCGAATAAGTATTAATTTGTTCATTTCATCTAATACAGTTAAAACATATTCGGCTACGCTTTGACTAAAACACCAAAAGGTTTTTTAGGGATTCGTTGATAATATGATTAAAATTTTTCGATTTTTAGTTCGAATTTAGAATAGATCTAGATAATATCAATAAATTCAGCCAAAAATATTTTAGAAACGTTCAATAGACTGTGGTCACAATTTTGCGTTAGCGTTTTTATAGAGGCTAGCACGTGATGGCTGTCTGTCCCTAAATTTAGTATGGGGAGAGTTGGGGGAGTTGGATGAGAAGGAGTTTTTTGCGTTTGTTTATTTCTTGGGGAAAGTTTTAGTATAAAGTCTTATACTTTTTTATGCCTTTATTTGAGTAGGTATGTATATGATTATGTAACATATGTTTTATTTTGAAAAAAGGAATGTTTGCTAAGTTTCTTGCCCTTCTTCTTAGCAATACTAATCGAATGGTGCGGATGGTTAGGCATTATGTATAAATAATATTTTTATTCCTATATTTCTCTATTTTATGCAGGTGTATAACTTTATTACATTTTAGTAGCCCAACCTTAATATTTTTTGTATGTATTTCCCGTTTTTATTTATGAACTTATTTCTTCATTGCATTATGTATATATAATATTTTTATTCCTAAATTCCTCTATTTTATGCAGGTGTATATTTTATTTCCCGTATTATTAATATATATTTTTATATTCTAAAGATATATTATATTGTTAAAAGTTACTTTGACTTGTAGAAAGTATACTTTATGTATCTATTTTGCAAAAATAAATATTTTGATTTGATTTGATTTATCGGTAAATTATTTGGTTTCAATAAAAGTACATTTACAACCGGTATAGAGCTATAGGAGCGCTTAGTAGTACAGACGTTAAAATTCTGGACGTTCAAACAAGGTTCCATCCCTGCCACCCAGGCAAGCATCAATATGTATTTTACAGAATTATATGCAAAGTATACATGATTCGCCTGAGGCATATTTAACTTTTCAGACTCAATTTTGTAATGGTCTCTTACTGAAGTCTCCACCTGTGTATCGTCCATCGGTTTGCGTTATAGTTCGGGTTCGTAAAATTTGTTGTTGTTCTTATCTCGACACAAACTGTGCGTGGTCGGGACATGGCGTAAGAATCAAAACAATTACCGAGTTGTATGAGTGCCAAGACTCGAGCAAGTTGCTCTTCCAAAGAGCAGTTTACGAACTAAATCTCGGAAACCAGAAACTTTTTGACGTAAATACCAACCTAATTCCTATTAGTAAATGTTTTAGAAGCCACTTCTATACTAATAATAAAGTAATGAAAAATTCGTGTAAGTACAATGAATATTTTTTCTAAATTTTAAATGATTTGGGTCAATTGTACTGAAGCCGAAACTACAATTTTTCGAATTTTCGTCTGTCTGTATGTATGTTCTGTTTTAACTCGAGAACCACTTAACGGATTTGGATGCGGTTTTTTTTATTATCATTGTAGTGACGCTGGTCAACATATAGGTTACAAGGGGTGTTCATAAATTAACGTGCAAGCCGAAAACGGGGCAGAGATTGAATAAACGCGGGCGGAAACGCGAGCGAAAGAATACGCAACATTTGCCTGTCGTAATGAATTGATAATACCTACGTAAAATTTGTCTGTGTTGTACGTATAATATTGAGAATCACGTAACAGATTTTGATGGAGTTTTAAATGTTACATAAGAATAGAATAGAATATGGTTTATTCATAGTAAATTTACACATAAAAAGGTTAGGATTGCCTTGACGCCTACAATTGTGTATGTACCGGTGCTATAGGCGTCAAGCTCTTCCTTTACAATATTTATGATTGCATGAATACTAAAAATATGCATATTTATTACCTATTACTAAAAATTTACAAAATTAAATATTTGATTACAGAGCATGCAGCTTCCAGATAGGAAGCTTGAAGCTTATAATAAACTAAGGTGTGTGAGAAGGTGTATTGTGTGAAGTGTGAGGGGGGGTGTGTGTGTGTGAATGAGAGGCTGAAATTCTCTAGCCCTATGACCCAGGTAAGGGCTTCTCGAGGAAGTATTCAGGGTATGTATCATTCATTAATCGGTTTAGAAAGAGGGGCTAAAAAGCAGTATTTTTGTCAAAGCAAGTGATACGTCTCTTATAGATACTCTTTCACTTTCTAATAAAACCCAAAAGAAAAGCCAGGAAATGTTGATGCGATAAATATATTGTGATAGTTGTGAAAGCTCCCTTTTGTTTCCTTTCCAAGAAATTACGCTCAAAACTACCTATATTAATAACTACTCCCGGGACCGCAAAAAGTAATAAATGCTCCATACATAAAAGCCAAGCATACACTTACAATGTTAATATATGAGGAATATTTTTATTACACATCAGAAATACAAACTGCTCATACAATGTCTCCATTCAGAAATTCTTCAGCGCAGAAGCGAGTTAGTAGGTTATAGGTTAGGTATGGCGAGTCGCGAAACGTAGTAGAGTGTTAGTTAGTTCATCAATTAACTACTACAAGATGGCGCTGCACAATAGGTCACGTAAACTCACGTATTAGGTGGTCACTGGAGATGAAGTCGCAAGTAAAAGCTAGTATCTAATAAGAGTAATAAAGGAACTGACTGAATAAGTTTTAACTAACAAGAAATTGTCTATTGTGTTTTTACGAAAAATATCACCGCGGCCTTAATTACGGGGTATTTTTGTAAATAATAATTTATTGCTGAGGCGTCACAAGAAAGCTAAAACTGAATTGTATAGCTGAACTTTATTATCACACTCGTCTTGGTGACAGCCTGTTTATTATCTAACTGACATCGCCGACGAACTAGATTATGTGCTAGATATACTCGAACAATTTAGCAAATATCATGCAAATACGGGACGAAAGGAATGAGGGGTGAACCCGAATATACGAAATGGATATAGATTGTTGGTTGCTATTTCGACCGGATTCCTAGAGCTGAATGTGTATATCCAGGGGCGGGCGGGCGTTTCATGTAAAAGATCAGATTCCTAGCGTTTGGATTCAAATAAGTTTGAACAATTTTCGGTCTCAGTTTGTGAAACCGCAAGATAAATTCCCCATCATACATCTACTTCTAACTACAAATACTTCAAATCAGTAAACAATTTTCTTTGTATTACTAATAATTCTGCAAACTATCAATGATCTGCTGCAATGTTACGGGACGGTAATCACGGCATTTATGCACATATTTACAAAATGAGATATAAATATGTTTAGGTATATATTATATATATTATATGATTCGACTGATGCCGGCCCCATAGTGGGCCGAAATATATTTCGAAAATCAATATTTTTTTTTTTTTTTTATTATTAATACAAGTGAAAAGATACTATAGGTATATATATATAATATATATGCTTAATTTAATTAATAAAGAAAGCAGCATACCGCTACAGAATCCTTGGTTTTCTGCAGCCTGTGTGACGTTTAACCGCAACATTAAAATGTAAAATTAACAAAAATTACATTATATTTCCAAGAAATGGTGGCGATTTTACCTTAAAGCCCGGTAGATACCTCAAAGTTTCTAAACTGAAGACTATTTCAACTAGGTAATGCACGTTTTCTCATGCATGCAGGCACTAAACGCTAAAAACTTGAATCGTATGAAACCTCCACGTATAACCGAGTTTTGCTCGCTCTCCGTTCGACTGAAAATCTTGTGTAAACGCTATTCAATATTTACACGATTTTTCAATTTCCTGACATAAAAACTTTATATTCATAAGCATCGAAAAAAATCACGCTATCCTGAAGAAGCATTTTTTCGTGTTATCTGACAGATATCATCCTATCCTATTTCTCGACATAAAATGCACTGATGGAACTAAGAATTTATATATATTTATCGTTTTATGGAACGAATGATAGTTTTTATAATTTCCGAAAAAAACATTTTAAGTTAACCTTTATAGTATTTCAATCAGCGTTTTTGAATATATCAGTTTTAAATGGCTATGGCAATTTTAGTGAGTTATTAAAATACAAGTTTTAATTTAAAAAAATATAAATAAAGATATAATTGCTATGTTTAGCCTTTTATTTTCTTTAAATATTACTAGTTACAAGAAAAATTTTATAAAAACACAATTTTCAAAATATTTTGGCCTCTTCTATGAGGCCGTCAATCTGAAGAGGCCGAAATATTTTGAAAATTGTGTTTTTATAAAAATTTTCTTGTAACTAGTAATATTTAAAGAAAAAAAAATATATTATATAACCTACTATTGTTACTAACAAATTATGGGTTTTAAATTGTAGCCTGAAATAAATGGATTTATTATTTATTTATTATTATTACTGTTAATAAAATCGAGTAATTAGTAAATAAATATAAAACATGATGGTGGTGATGATGACGATGATGATGATGATGATGATGATGACTATGATGATGATGATGATGATGATGATGGTGATGATGATGGTGATGATGATGATGATGATGATGACATCTGTAGGCCTATTCTCTGTCTGTCGAATTAGCCTTCTCCATCGTAAAAACCCATTTTAACTATCGAACTCCATACACTTTTAGATCGAATTTTAGATATCTCGGTTCGATTGTTTCTCCGCAATTGCCCCCCAGATTCCGTCTTTGTATGTTTAAAAATTGTTTTTTTTTTTATTGACATAAATAGTTGATATTTTTGAAAATGTAGCGAAACATTGGTGATGTTTTAGAGTATAAAAACTGGCTAAGAGCAAGTCGGGATCGCACAATTAGGGTTCCATACTAATGCTACAGTGAGCAGTCAATAGACTAAATAAAACGTTAGTTTTATCAAAAAACTATTATTTTCTCCGCCTGTTGAAAAACCCGTAATTTTTCGGTGATTTATAGCTCAATATCTATGAACTCTATTTAAACTCGTAAGTTTTAGCTTCTAGGAGGTCAGGGGAAAGAACGGACAATTCTGGTATGAATTTTGAGCTACATCATTAAGATAATTGGAAAAAAAGTAAAAACCATTTTTTTACTACACGTAGTTCTTTCAATATATTGGAACAAACTAAAGTAAAACGTAGTTGCCCGGTACATTTTCCAAGTTGGTCTACTAATACAGATCGCGTCAAACTTCTAGTCCCATATATTTAGGGGGGTAAAAGTTTGGCGCGACCAGTACTCGTAAATCTGTAAAGCCTACTTAGTTGTGATAGTTTTCCTTTTAAATTCATTATATATACCACTTCTGTGAATTTCGTCACATATCTATAAACAACCGTTTAGCCAGCAGGGGGGGGGGGGGGCGCGCTTGATTCTAACAAAAATTAGCACTTTAAATTAAAGCTTAATATTTCGCCAACGGATCCCTAAATCGAGAAATAGTTTTCACACACCCACAATGTTTTTGAACGACCTATCCAATGATACCCCACACTATAGGATAGACGAGGAAAAAAATAATTCCCAGTTTACGTGTATAAGAGGTGACACTGAAAAATTTTTTATCCAGGTATTATTTTACCATTTTGTCGGCATGATTAATATTTATATATATGCCAGATTACAGCTTTCTAGTACTAATAGTCTCTGAGGTAAGCCCCGGACAGACGGACGGACATGGCGAAACTATAAGGGTTCCTTTTCGAACTACGGAACCGTAAAAAACTCATCCTTGACTGACGATATAATAATAATGCGCGTCATCAAGACCTAACATTATGCCAAATTTCAAATTTCTAAGTTACATAGTTTCCGAGAAAAACCTCTGTGACAGACGGACGGACGGACACAAGAGTGATCCTACAAGAGTTCCGTTATTCTTCTTGAATTATACGGAACCCTAAAATGCACATCGTCTGATATATTGAAAATATCATATTACGAAAGTAATATCGGTTCAGTTTGAGCTTGCTAAAGTCAATTCCTTATTAATCGACCTGCCCGATTAGATATCGTTAGTTAACTAATAACCAAGTCCGGATTCAATCAAACTTAAATGGTTACGAAACGGAAATGCGATCAATAGTTTCTGGTTTCTAGCTTCTTCTGTTCACAAACTCTATTTGGATTTACGATTATAGCTTGCAAATCAAAATGGATTATAGTTCCATTCAATAGAAAAATTAAACTGTGCAGCGTTGTTTATGATGATGATGATGATGATGATGATGATGATGATGACGATGATGATGATGATGATGATGATGATGACGATGATGATGATGATGATGCTGATGGTGGTGATGATGATGATGATGATGATGATGATGATGATGATGATGATGATGATGATGATGATGATGATGATGATGATGATGATGATGATGATGATGATGATGATGATGATGATGATGATGATGATGATGATGATGATGATGGCGATGACGGTGACGGTGGCGATGACGATGATTATGACGATGACGATGATGGTGATAACGATTTGATTAAATGGTGAATTGTAGTTATAGTTTTTCGTAAACTATTTGGAGAGTAGCGTCAATAGAAAGCCTTAAACAAAGACGTAGCCGTGTCAAAAAGGCTAGATTATCCAACTTCGCTTAAAGTTGTGGGCTAACGTCAAGCCTTTGATGGGTTCAATCCTTCCACTTCTGGGTAATTGACACCGAGAGAACGATAATGGTCGGGTCAGATGCAGGTTCAAAGGGATGCTAAATGGCTTTTGGGGTTTTACAACAGGTATACCTGGTTACCTCATGCAAATAAGAAACAAAGGTACTTTTCTTTGAGGGCTACACCTTTTAAAATTTTAAAATAGACCGGTTTATTTGATTTTCGTGACCAGATTACATATTTACAAGCATTATGGACACAGGAACATTGTGTTCAAACCCATGATCAAAATTTTTAAAAGTTTATATGTAAACAGAAAAGACCCAGTGAGTGATCGTTCCGAAACGTGAAATACCGTTATTAATCTCTCGGATACACCGCTGAGTGAGTCTGCTGTTGTATTGGAGGAAAAGGTTTAATTTTGCACCGTCACCGATACGGTTACCGTATGGGCAAGTAATTAGTAATATTCAGGAAACGATTACGGGAAATCGACTGCTAGTCGTGACGCAGTTTCGCTCAGGCAGGACGTCGCGGTTATTTTACGTGGATAAAAAGTTCCAAGTAGAAACCACGGACCACGGACCTGAAAGAAATATTTTTCAGATCCGTGGTAGAAATTAACATTCGAAAAGAAAGAGCTGCAGTGTTCGATATGTGTAAAAATGACAGCATTTTGTTGTTTTAAAAGGGGACTGTGAGAACGCGACAGGTATGAATGTTACTGATTTGATAATGATACAAAAATCTCGGCTAAACGATGCAAAAATCTTGGCTAAAAGTAGTTAATTTATTATTATTAATTACAACCCGATAGCCAGAGTAAAATGACAAACTCGTTATCTGATTCAGGAGTATCAACATGTTTTTACGAATGAGAAGAAAAGAAGAGAAATACCTAAGAAGGCTTACCGAAACCATACGGTTTGCAAAAGTTCTTAAATCACGCGTATTATAACAACAATAAGAATCGTAAATCCAAAAAATCTACGATACCACAGCAGTACATCTACTAGAATCAGATTCAAGGATCGAGATTCAGAAACCAAGTATTTTGTCGACGTAACGTCATTGTATTACAAGATTAGTGAGAAAAGCAGAAATCAAGAAACAAGACTATTTGAACTGACTAGATGGCGAGTATTTGGAATCCAGTGATTGAGTTGTGCAAGAAGAAGGCTCGTAAAATATTTGTGTTTTCCGAATAGACACCATCAGTATAGTGTGTACAGGGGTTGGTAGATGAAGAAAATCCAGTCGTTGCCCCAAGAAAAAAATAATAATAAAAAGAATGTAAACGACAGAGACGGAGGGTAGATTGCTACGCTTACCCTATCCTGTTATCATTGCACCAACCAAGTCATGATATTAGGGAAAATATAATAATTTGGCCAAGTGCGAGTCGTACTCGCGCATAAAGCTAATGATGCTATTAGCAACCTTAAGGCGAGGTTATCCAGAGAAATCGAAACGGGCCGCTCAGAAAAGTTTCGAGGTGTTTTTATTTATTATTTTATAACCCTTTTTTTCCCTGGTTTTTAATATGACGGCCGTTTTACATCACATTTTTACGACGTTTATTTTAGTATAAGTTTTACTGTCAAGAATTTAATATAGCTAAAATTAAATGATTTTTAGATCATATTTTAAACCTATCTTTGCGATTTTATTTAATCGAAGAAAATGCAAGTAATCGTGTATCAAACGGCCGAAATATTAAGATCAAAGAGTAAAATATGACATATATTTTTTAAAAGTTAAATCATTCCTATTTTTCGGTATAATATGAATTTGAAAAAAGACAAAATCGGGATAAGGCGACAAAAACAGGGTGCTAAAATGGTAGCGCCTGACAAACAATTCAGCACCCCCTGGGTACGGAAACCCAATTTTATTATTTGTTGTTTTACTATGGTTTAACTTTAAAGTATGCTATGTACAACAATGTGACCAAATTTAAAGCTTGTACATATGTAATAAAGTCTTTAAGATACAGCTAAATCAAATAACATTAAAAAAAAACAATGTTACGAGGTTTATTGTGTGGGGCCCCACCTAGGGTATATATTTTTTTTTTCATTTTTGTTATTTTCCGTGGTAGAGGCCGTAGTAACACGTATTCTGTGAAAATTTCAACTGTCTACCTGTTACATTATTATTGGGTACTACGGGAGTCAGATAGGAAGGCCCGCGGAAGGTGTCTCACATGGGTTTGGACTCGTAGTGGCATGTTATTAGTTTCGGCTAATCACTTAGTGGCTTGAACTGCAGGAACTCGAGCACGTTGTCTGTCCGGTATAGCTTGTCACCGGCCGGACGCTCGTCTCCGTGAGCAGTTAGCATTCCCTAGTAGCGGCGCTTGGGCGGCCACCAACGTGAACGGGTTATGCGGGGCACGTGAGTTGTCCTCAAGTTGTCCGATGAACACTGCTGGCGTATGGACGCGTGCATTCTTTTGCGCGACCGTGCGGTTTCAGTGGGAGCACTTCATCTCCGGCACTCCATCTGGATATTGGAGTAGACCACCCGACGCTAGAGGTGTTGTCCGGGTCACCCGTCTGCGTAGGAGTTATCGAAAGCCGCAAGGTCAAGATAGCGTATGGAACAAGGGTTTGGCGTAATAATGTTTCCTGCACTTTTATTCCGCGAGGTGAGCGTGCGTGCAGCTCCGAGTACCTTCTTGGATAAATAATGAGGAAGCCAGCTTTTCTGGCGGGTCTAACAACACATAGTTGAAGCAAACATGTCGTATATTGTTTGACGGTGGATGAGCAGCGCTTGGTTCTGCTCGGTGCTATCCTGTCTTGATCCTTGATTATGGCGTCATCGTTGCTTACACAGGTAGGCAAAGCGTCGGATGACGAGGGCGTGATGTCGGGTGACCTATACCTGTTGCGGTAAAACGTGACGATCGCAGGTACTCGTGTTAGTTGACAATGGTCGATAACATCAGCGGTGCGATCCGCTGCCCTTAAGTGGGAAAGTGATTAACTTGAATTCATTCTAGAGTCAAGTTTGAGTTGAAGTTACAGAGGACCTCCTTTCATAACCTCGAGTTGGTATTGGCGGACCACTATAACCTAGCTATTACAGTTGAAGCTGTGCTGTAAACCCCTGTGACAGACGGATGAACAGACGATAGACAGACAGCGGAGGCTTGGTGATAGATTGGAGGTTTGGCACCCTTTGGGTACGGAACCCTAAAAACTAAACATAATGAGTCCCGTTCTCCTTATAATGCGGAATAGGTACGTTATTTATTTATTTTAATAGGGTAATGTAATATCGCAAGTTATCACGAAAATAATCACACTAATCACACTAATATTATAAATGCGAAAGTTAACTTAACACATAGGCTACTTTTTATCCCGGAAAAAAACATATCGTTAAACCGAATAACACGCAGGTGGAGCCGTGGGCAAAAGCCAGTAAGCTATAAATAAAATTAGCAACTGGAAGTAAAACGATATTGAAGTGTTACCATGATTTGTTCGATCTAACTATATGTAGAAAATTAAAAATAATGTACCAAGTTCAAAAAATAATACAATTCTCATCCTCAAACGATAAAAACATGACTGAAATATCTAAATTGTTCAGAATGTTAAAATATAAATCATGAGTGACTTACAATACGGATAAAAATTCTAGATATAAAGTAACTGATTGTTGTAACCTAAAACCTACATAATATGTTGAAGATTAATTCAGCCAATGCAATTGTAGTAATAAGCATCATCACGGTTTGATTGGTGGTTCATATTGGAACGTGATTGGATATAAACTTGTGATTGAGTCTTCCGCGTCGTATCCATCATCGTGCTGATTGGTTGTTGGCGGGAACATAAATACCTATTTGTCAATACTCACTGTCACACGCTGAAACGACATTAATTACTAGAACGAACAACCCGTTCGAATGTAATTTTCTGATAACAATGTCGAAACCTGAAGCTAGAAATCATTTTCGCACAAATTGGTACATAATATTAATTTAAATGTAATTATGTGTTTGAATTGTGTGACCAAACGAAAAAAACTAATTAGCAGTAGTGATTAAATTCTTTGTGGCAAAGTCCAAATCAATGTTTTATTTAATAAAGTACCAGTATACACGGATTTCAGTAGAATTATAAAAAAAAAATAAGAAAAGCTAACTTATTCTCGGCTCGAATACGTATTTTGTAAAAGTACCCATTGAAAAGATGCGGTATAAGAATATATTACAAATATAAACAATGAAAACGAGAAGAGTTAATTCTGAAGTTAGTATTTCAATTTGGCGTTTGTGTTCGCCTTAAACTGATTATAATTATTCAAACACTTTGTATAGGTAGTAAAATGGGTAATTGCCTTTAGGGTCTATATCGCTTAGATGTCTAAATAGGTTTAATTTAGTTTATGAAACGAATTTATTTGGGCTACAATTTTACCTAAATTAGTTCCCGGAGCCAATACGACGAAATGGAATTTCCGCACCCTGTTGTTTCAAATAACACAACAATTAATTAAGCCATCTCCGACGTTATTATATTAAGAGTGCTATATTTTATTCAAGAAATAAAATGAAACATTTTAAGAGTAATTATAATTTTTATGTTCCATCAAGCAAAAGCGAAATAAGGTTTTTTCGACAATGCGATTACAGTGTAGCCGGACTTATTTGGGAATTTTCTTTGTTTTCTTAGCCCTTCCGAACAGATTTGTTTACGCAATGTTCATTCATCGCTGAAACGTCGTCTGTGATATTTTGGCAGACAAAAGGCTACGGAAAATGAAGTGAAATATACTCCCTCTGCGTTAGTTATTTTTCCCGACAAAGTAGAAGGCGTTTCATTTCGTGCCGATTTTGTAAAGATCCTTAGTGAATAACAGATTACTACCTTGCTTATTAAAAAAGTTGGAATGTTTATGTGGTTGATAATTAATTTGACTTGTTTAGCAGTTGTTTACGCATTATTTGTCTAACTACAAGAAACTATGCCAACTCATTTGGCGTGATATATTATGTGATGCCCGTATTTCTATACAAATTCGCATCACGCGGTAAAAAAAGGTCCAAATGAACACATATATTGTGGCATGGAGACCCCTTATCTTAGTTTCTGACATTTAAATACAGTTCGAATCCCTGTTAAGGGGTAGATACGGAACGAAAGAAGAAAATGGAGTGAAAATTCTGCCAAGGGACAAAAACAACACAACATGAAATTCATCCGCGCTAATTTTATGGAATATCCTTAGCAATATCGAATTATAACAGTCTGCTTTTATGCGTAGCTTGTTAATATTCTAAAAGACTGACAAGATTTACTTTCTTGTTGACACGCTACGCAGGTTTTAAGAAATAATAAAAAAAATTGGTCTCGATCATAAAATTTTACAGTGTGACCTATTCTCGTGCAGCAAACCTTAAATTTAGAGTTGGAAAACCTAAAATAATACAAGCTCATTTAACTTTTATCCATCTGCGTTAAAGCCTATTTTGCAATGTTATGGCAGCTCTAAATCTAAAATTTGCTACACGAGAATAGGTGTCAGTAGGTACCTAAATAAATTAAGAAAAATGTTTTTTTATTTGCATGGTTACGAGTAAGTCACTTTCAGAATATTCTTTGTTATAGACAGTAAATTTTTGCCATCTAATAAACAAGAAAGCTACTAACTCAGAAACATGAGGTGGTCAGATAAATTAGACACGGTCCCAGCGATGACCTTTTACTTAATACGGCCACGAAAAGTTTTCCCGAAGGCATTGGTACTAATGTTACACTATCTCGCAAAAAATATTGCGGCTGTAGTCATGAGAAAATTACTGATAAATTTACTAGTAAACTATTTTTTAAAATCAAGTATTTTCTATCATGCGTATTTTTATCGGTTCACATTTAGTACACCTGCTTTTCACCGACGATTATTAAGTCTTTTGGACTGAGTGGTGAGCCCTATCGCCGTATTTCAGACACAAATAGACCAAAACCTTAACCATAGTATAAATCCATCCATCCATCAGCCTGTTTCGTCCACTGCTGGACATAGGCCTTTCCAGGATTTCGCCACTCTTGGTGGTCCTCCTGGAAGAAATGCCCATACTCACACACGCTGGGCAGGCGGGTTGGTGAGCGCGGTGCCGAAACCCTTGCACCAGCGACGCCGCTGCCCGTCACCAGTCAGATTTATTTAAGGCTCGGCTATTGGGGATGGATATACCGCCATCCATCGGTCCCAGGCAATGGTGGGCCGCCTGGTTTTTTTGCCTGACAGCTGTCCTCTTACTTTCCCCCGAATAACTTCGGGAGGATTTGCGAGTAAGATGGTGGTACCTCCACAGTCGAGCCCGGCATTAGCTCTACCACCTAGAATAGTATAAATAATAGTATTCTATCTCCATACAAACGGACCGAAACGACCCCCCCAAACTCGGGTCAACTCGGTTTACGACAGTCGTGGTCGCACTGCAGTTACGTACGTACGTTGCCACTGTGACGCTCCCGCGCATGTCCGTAAATTATGATACGAAATTACAGTGTATGATGTGCATTGTATGGTTGCTTAAATACAACTTTTATAATAATTTATCATTATTGAATACGTAAACAGTCAGTAGGCAGTCCTAGCGCATGTTTAGGCACCGAGCGGCTGTAGGTATTGATTTCGAGGACACCGCCTAGTTAAACTACTGTTGTTACCTATATAAGCGCGATCAAATATAATTGACATTACTCTCATAAAATTAATTAATTTTAAAATACTTATTCAAGGAATTGTAAATATTAGTATCAAAATATACCCAAGTAAAATTTTACTACACGATAAAAAAATTACATTTTTAAGTGGTCGACCAACAGACCTACTTAGTTATGTAGAAAGTCTTATAAAAATATTAATATACCAAAAAGCCTTCGTCAGTATCCGAGAATATAAAAATAACATATTATATTTAAGCCCACTGTATCAAATTAAAGATTACGTAAAATAAGTTAAAGCTTAGAAAAGGGACCGGGAGTAGGTACCTATATGTATGTACAGTAGATACATGTATATTATTAGTGCCAGTCTTGTCTTATCACACTAATATTATAAATGCGAAAGTTTGTGTGTGTGTGTGTGTGTGTGTGTGTGTGTGTGTGTGTGTGTGTATGTTTGTTACTCTTTCACGCTGAAACGGCTGGACGGATTTGGATGAAATTAATAATGGATATAGCTTATACCCCAACTTAACACATAGGCTACTTTTTATCCCGAAAAAAAGAATGTAGTTAAACCGAATAACACGTGGGCGGAGCCGCGGGCAAAAGCTAGTCTCAAATAAATTCGTAACTAATGCATATATTTGAACAAGGTTTGGAAATCATAAATGAATCATATTAAGGTCCAACTTATACAAGCTTGCCATTTTAACAATACCAATATTTTTATAATAAATATATGCTGTTTTTTTTTCTTTTGTCGTAATTTTTAATTTAAAAGCGCCAATGGTTTTCTTTAAAAGACAGAAAATGTTTTCTTGAATAAACTTTGATTTCAAAACATAATTTGCTTAGTTGCTCTTACTCTAAAACAGGCATGGGCAACCTTTGGAAACTCACGGGCCAAACAATCATATGCTCCCATTAAGTTGCAGGCTGTGGGATGATGCCTTTGATATAAGAACATTAATACAGTCTAAGATATAAGAAGACATGAATCCACAAAACTAGGAATTCGATAAATTTTTGTATCAGCTTGCTCATAAATCAAATAAAGTTTGAGAGAAAAAAAATGAAAAATTCGATATCAGACCCCTGCCAAAAAGATTTTTGAACACTTTTCGTGAATAAGAAAAGAAGAATCAAACCAAGACCCTCTTGCTGTACAACTCGGATCGAGATGACGGAACATACAAGTTGTGAGTTTGTAAGTGGAGGTGAACGGTCGAATTTTCCGTACAAAGCTGCTTATCTTTCCGCGTTGCTGCGCTGTAAACTTAAGGTAACTTTTTGTAAAACATGATTAAGAAATGAGGCAGATAACAAGGTTTTGTTAGTATTGTTCTTTTGTGAAATTCGCTGATAAGAGCTTTAGATTTATGAGCATAAAAAGTATAGTATTTTTTAGTGTATTCACCAGTTTCAAAGGTATAAAGCTTTGTTTTTATTTGTTTTTTGCGGTTTTATATTGCTTTGGATATTCAAAAATTCCGAGTAATAACAAATTGTGTTTGCAAGTAGTTTCTATTTTTCATTTAATTTTTAAGCCTTCAGCCTAAAATTTCATGTTATTATTGGGATTAACTTTTTAACCCCTTTAAAAACTGGGAGCAAAATAAATAACGCCATCTAGTTAAAATATTGCCAATCACTCCCAAAAAGTAACTGTTTTCCTCCTTCAATTTCAACAGATGTCACTTTTTAATTTTTATATTTTGTACTAGCCATTGCTCGCGGCTCCGCCTGCGTTTATGCGATCTTGGCACTGATCTATAGGAATAATACCATTAAGATATCTATGGATCTTCGCCCCGTTTTCGGCTTGGGTGTAATTTTATGGACATCTTTTATAGCCTTTAATATGTTGACCAGGGTCGCTACAAAGATACTGAAATAAATCCCATCCCATCTGTTGAGTGGTACTCGAAGTAAAACGGACAGACACAAAAATTCCAAAAATTGTTGTTACGGCCTTAGTACAATAACAATAACTCATTTCATTTAAAATTTCGCGATAATATTCAAAGTACAGACACGTCATTTTTACTACAATAATATTGGTAAATTAATATAACATATAATAAATATATATACCTATAGATATACTCGTAGATTTTTCATATATTTAATTTAACATTATTCAACTGATGGCCACTCCAACGATTGAAGAATTCAAAATAAATTGTATTTTTTTGTTAGTTTTTGTATAATTTCTACATATATGTTAGGAGGTAGAGCTGATGCTGGACTCGACTGTGAAGGTACCACCATCTTACTCGCAAACTTCTCGAGGTTATTCGGGAGACAGTAAAAGGACAGCTTTAACATGCACAATCAGGGGGGTCCAACATGCTTGGGACTGATTGATGGCGGTATATCCATCCCCAACTGCCTGCCTTTATACAGGGTGTAAAAGCAAAGGCAAGAATCCTTTAAGGGTGTGTTAGTATGATCGGTAAATATATTATTTTAAATACTGGGATCTTTAAATAAAGTACCAGTACCTCACAATAAGACGATTTTCTTTACTCAAAATACACTAATCGCGTGGACACCCTCACGGTCGCTGGCCACTCGGATGAGGAGTGCGAGTTGCAGGGTGCAATTAGGTGTGTGGGGAGGCCGGTGAGCTGCGTAGCCATAGTTTAGAAAAATGATGGAAGTTTTGGTGAAAAATCAAGGTATATATTTTTTTCTCGTAATGTCATCAGAATCGTGTATACTTTCATACCCTAAAGGGATTCTTGACTTTGCATTTACAGCCTGTATATAGGTATAATAGATTGGTGTCATCACTGGTGCGAGAATTTCGGTATCGCGCTTACCAACCCGCCTGCCCAGCGTGTGTGAGTATGGGCGTGTCTGCCAGGAGGACCGCCAAGAGTGGCGAAATCATCGAAAAGCCTATATCCAGCAGTGGACGAACCAGGCAAATAGATGGATGGATGGATGTAAAAACCGATTATCGGACAACAGAGTTGTACGTTGTAGGTATGTTCGTAATGCTTTTTTTGCCCTTTGTGTACAGAAGTCTCTACAAATGTCTGAAATTTCTAAAAGATGACTCTTTTCTCTGTTTTTATACAAAAAGATCTTTATTCCCGACTTAAGAGAAATAGATCTACTTTTTATCTTGCACGACTAGGTTCAACGAAGAATAAAAATAAGACAAATAGGGGTTTACGTTTGATCCAGCGCAAATTGGAATCGAAAACAAGATATCTAGCTTCTAGACCTCTTATTTTCTACAAGACTATTGCTCGGAACGTTGCCTCTTAAATTCTCAATACTTCAAGGAAATAACAACGTAATAAACTAAAAACTGACGGTCGTAAGAAATCTTCATAACAACAGAGTCTGGTTTTTATGTGGCCAATAATAAATTTTCATATTACAACAAAAAAAGCTGTAATGTTCATGCAAATATTTGGTTTCAGTCGTAAATTGGAAGTAAAAATTCAGAGTTGGGACGTGCTTTGGGACGTAAATGAAGAAGGGTAGCGAACTGTACAATAGTCCCGGAACATAATATAAGTTTGCCCGTAAACTGTAACAGCTGCATGGGAAGTAATGATACCTACTCGAACGGGGCCCGAATGGGAAATTGAATAGGGCCACGGATCTAGTTGGCTGGCCACTGGAAGCGTGAAGCTATTGATTTTCAAAAGCTCATAAGGTGTGATGTGTGCTATCGCATTCACTTGTTTATTAATCAAACAGCGTAGAACGTGCACTGACGAGCAAGGACTACGAAAAATGGCTACGAAGATCTGCTACGGATATTCAAGTGCGTGTACAAGCACTTTTTAGGTTTCCGTACCTCAAAAGGAAAAAACGGAACCCTTATAGGATCACTTTGTTGTCCGTCTGTATGTTAAGACCAATAAGTTCTCGAGAACGCGTGGAGGTATTGAGTTGAAATTAAAACCATATTCTCAAGTCTATAGTCCATTGAAGCTGTGAAAAAATCAATTTTTTTTAGTTAACGTAAAAAAAGATACGGCCGTTTATGCCGCAAAAAAAGTATATTTCGATTCTCTCAAAGGAATCAAAATTTATAGGGTATTTCCCGTTGACCTGAACTATGAAACTTGGCAAGTAATACCTTCTGATACTACAAGTATAGGAAAAAATCTTAAAGTTATACTTGTAATTGAATCATAAAAAATCATCGAGGTTAAGCAACAGTGTGCGCGGTCATAATTGTACGGGTGACCAAATCTTTTTGTAGATTTTTTTAAACTTTTACTAATTTGTACGTAACCCTCGGTGGGCGAGTCCGACTCGCACATGTCTAGTTTTTGCTGGTTGCGTAGCCCCGGGAGCGCTACAGAACGTGCCATACACACAAAACGTTCCACACACACTAAACGTGTTTATTTGTACACATCGCTACACAAGCGTAGCCAAACGGACTTCGTGTGATACTCGTAGAATATCTGTGCCATCCATCCATCCATCCATCAGCCTGTTTCGTCCACTGCTGGATATAGGCCTTTCCAGGATTTCGCCACTCTTGGCGGTCTTCCTGGAAGAAATGCACATACTGACACACGCTGGGCAGGCGGGTCGGTGAGCGCGGTGCCGAAACCCTTGCACCAGTGACGCCGCTGCCCGTTACCAGTCTGTTTTATATAAGGCCCGGCAATTGGGGATGGATATACCGCCATCCATTGTTCCCAGGCAATGGTGGGCCGCCTGGTTTTGCCTGAGAGCTGTTCTCTTACTCTCCCCCGAATAACTTCGGTAGGATTTGCGAGTAAGTTGGTGGTACCTCCACAGTCGAGCCCGGCATCAGCTCTACCACCTATGTACACAGCTACGAAATAATGCGGAGCTGGCTTGATTTTTTATATTTCCTATCCATTGTGCAGAGTTCCAGTTTTATTCTTCAAAAATCAAAATATACGCATGTCACGCTGTCAAGTTCATCCGACACAATCTAGCTGGATCTAAACTAAGCTGATTTATTTTGTATGCAAAACATATTATTACGTAAACGTTCCTGTGAATTTTTGAACTTTGACATGTTTTTAATTGAGTTTTTTGGGTTCCATACGCGAACGTTGTCAAAAAAACTCTTTACTAAGCCCCCACTGTCCATCCGTTCCACCGTCCGTCTGTCACAGTAGTCTACAGTTTAGGCTGTAATAGTTTTACTGTGGCCTCTATCACGGCAAATAATAATAAAAAAAAAGAATTCCGAGGGCGGGTCACCATTCGAAAAACCCCGAAGAAGTATAATTGTTTCCGTTATTTGTTTCAGTTCTATCTTAAAGTAGGTAACACAAACGAGTTTCAATTTTGGTTAGGCTTGTTCTGTCGTCTTGATGTTGCTGTGGCATTATATTGTTTTTATTTATCATGATGATGTTTTTAGGGGTCCGTACCCATACGAAACCATTTGTGCGCGAGTCGGACTCGCACTTAACCACATTATTTCTATTTTTCCGAGTGAATTTCTTATTTGAATTGAGACTTTGTTTCTTTGAAATTTTAGAGCAGCGAGTGGACGGCCATGTCAAAGGTTAAGAGGCTGCAGATTTTCCGAATAAAAATAGTTCCCTCTAGCTCCAATAAATGGCCGAGAGTATGTGTATTTTCACCCTTGAATGTTACTTAAATCTTGAGAAGGGTCAAGATAGAGTCGCTGACAAAGCGTGTTCCTGTTAAATTCCCTGGATTCTGTAGTCCGGATTAGCCTTTTTGCTAATTGTGTGAAGAAAAAGTAATTTATTGTTGGGAACAAAGGGCAAGCAAATGTAATGGACAAAGTTCTATATGACGGTCTATTTGCATTTCCTATATAGGGTGGCAGCGGTAGTATCTGAAGACAAATACGATGTGTAGGTTTTGCATAAGGGTACAATGGATCATCGACCCATTTTAGAAGGAAATATGGTACGAACCATAATCATAACTGTAAGTACTTAAATCTGCTTCATATCTGATCCTATGAATAACATATGTACTTTTTTATTGGATCCCTCTGCTTGCATTGGAACCCTAGCTTCGTTACTGAGTAAATAAACGGTTTGACGTAGGAGCTAGAGTCCGTGATGTCATTTGCTTCCAAGTGGTGTACTGCATGTTTGTGACACAGAGGTAGCGGAGGATGACAGCTATCACCCCCCCGCGCCACACCGCTCACAACTGCGCGACAAATTAAAACAGCCTTTTCAACCATAAACGTTCAAATAGAAACCCTACTCAACTTTAGCTGGAAAGACTACCCTACCCACCAATAACACTTTATTGAATGCTACGTCTAGAGTTACTGTAACAAAGAAATAATTTAAACAAAATCCATATTTTCCCTCCGATAACAACAGCCAATAGGGACTGCTATTGATTGCAATACGAGACGTCAAAATAATTTCCGTTTCCCGTTGATTAATTCTCGTTTCAAGAGAAAGGTTTACCCGAAACAAAGATTGAATCTTCGAGAGGGAAGCAGTATTTTCGTTTTTAAATCAAAGAGTGACACTTGGCGTTTGGGGGCGGGCAGGACTGCGCCCCCGTCACTCGTCGTTTAGCGCTCCATCCGCCGCCGCCGCCGCCGTCGCACCGCCGCTTCGCACGCTCGACTGCGACACGACTCACTGAACAAATTTGCGAAAACCTTGTTTGAACACGTCATACACTCTTGTATATTTTATCATGAGTTAGCTACCTACATTTGATGCTGTCCACGCGCCATTTTTCAGAGACGAAAATAAAATAAATTTTTCTGTTGATTCCACCGCGTGTTTTCCACATTTGGTTTGTTTGTAGGAAAGTTTTGCTTGCCGGATGGTAGGTAGAAATGCTAATTGACTAACCCGGACATAGAGAAGACGTTGCCAGTTAATTAGCATAGAATCTTCCCGCTGAGCCTCGCGCAGTTCTCTTTAATGACATTAGGTTCATTCGCAAACGGAGCCTTACCGTGAAATCCGGCTTCCTCCCTATTAAGTTAGGAACCGAGGTTCTTACAATGATATTATACGCCGTTTCTCACTAGGTCCTTTTGCCTTGAAGGCATTACTTCTTGAGCGCTCGGAGTTTTGCATTTTTACATCCCTTAGTTTTGTTACGAAGACGGAGTTAGATGGAAATTGTTTTGAAGCGTCAAACAGAACAAGGAAACTATGAAAGTGCGAGTTGCCTAAAACATATCGAATAAGTTTACCATCACAGCGTGAATCGAATTAAAAACCGAGTCTCCTGTGCGTGTTTCGCCATACACACTACACAAAAACTTCTATATAAAATATTGTTTCGCTACTTACACATTTTTGTTGATAAGCCGGGTCATGTGAAGCGAAACAATGTTTTGGATCGACGTTTTTAGGGTTCCGTAGCCAACAAGGAACCCTATAGTTTCGCCATTTCTGTCCGTCTGTCTGTGTGTCTGTCTATCTGTCTGTTAGTTCAAATACTTTAGTAAAGCTGTAATTTGGCATTAGCAACGCCGACAAATGAATAAAATAAAACATTGGAAAACATTGTTTTAGGGTGCTCCCCATATACGTAAAGTGGGGAAAAATGTTTAAAAAAGATTAAATTCCATTCACGCCGTAGTAAAGTTATTCGATACGTTCTAAGCAAATCGCACTTGACTCTGAGCAATCATAGTCTATAATAGTTTGTTGGAAATCGTTTGTATTGTGACAACCGGTTCATGATCAAAGGCTTTAAGTCGACGTCGCATCGTGTTATAATAACGTATGAATATATATATATAATAATATACAATATGGTGATCAATTTAAAATCAAAGGAGCAAATAAGCAAGCATCTTGAAATCAGTTATATGAACGAGTACAATTTCTGTAATTGAATTTGTTTCTGTTGTTTTTATACAATCAAATGTACTTAAATTACTATTATTTTTAGTTTAAAAAGCGGATTTGAATTTCGTTATCACACTAAGATTATAAATGCGAAAGTTTGTGTGTGTGTGTGTGTGTGTGTGTGTGTGTGTGTGTATGTTTGTTACTCTTTCACACTGAAACGGCTGGACGGATTTGGATGAAATTTAGAATAGATATAGCTTATACCCTAACTTAACACATAGGATAGATCAATATCATTGAAAAATCAGGTGTCTAATTAGCGCGGAACTAATCGTTTGTGGTGAAATAAGTCAAGGCTTTGTTATTTCATACACCAGGTGTCTAATTAGCGCGGTCCATTAATCGTTTGTGGTAATATAAGACAAGGCTATGTTATCACTTCACACTAATATTATAAATGCGAAAGTTTGTGCGTGTGTGTGTGTATGTTTGTTACTCTTTCACGCTGAAACGGCTGGACGGATTTGGATGAAATTTAGAATGGATATAGCTTGTATCCCAACTTAACACATAGGTTACTTTTTATTCCGGAAAAAATCATGTCGTTAAACCGAATAACAGGCGGGCGGAGCCGCGGGCAAAAGCTAGTACATCATATAGTCTTACATACGATATCTTCTAAATCAAAACAAATGATATCTAATAAATAAATAAAAATGCACAAAATACGATTATTGTACAAGCTTAATACTAATAACTTGCATTTCACAGTTCACACTCGGAGCACCTCTGAATATTATAATATAATATATTATATTAGTATTAATTAGTATTTTCTACCAGCTAACCTGATTGTGCATTTTTTTGTTATATTTGTACAATTAATCTTAGTTGGAATAGCCTTTTTTGATCATGTTACAGAAAGACGTATAACGTATATATATATTCTCATTGTATGCGGAATCCGAAAACTAATAATTACCTGGTATGTTTTTGCGACCACAGTCCACCCTCATTAGGCACGATGTGTACCAAACGCCTGTAATAAACGCACTGAAGCTATCCCGAGAGCTCGTTCCTTGTTATGTAATCTAATTAGTTGGCGACTGCGGGATGGCTGCTATGTAAACTTGCAACATATGAAGAAGATGGCCAGCTACTGGCATGGTTACCAAACTTCATCTGAGTTCCGAAGCTATGTTTGCTCTTTGGAGCTGTGATATCTATCGGGGACTTTTCGAAACCACATTGTAGAGCTTGGCTTGGAATTTCAAGGAAAACTGATTAGTTGATGATGTACTTGTTAGCAGAGTACGAGGCTTGAACAATAATGTGTTTTATTCCAATAGAATACGGAATGTGAATCCGCTACCTCCTATTTAGTGGTCGAGTGTTTGAACCATTAGACTACAAAGGCGGCGATGTTTATTTGGAAATTATGATGCCATCAAAACAAAACTTGTAAAAAATGTTCTTCTACCGTAAAAAGTTGTAAGATCCATGTAAATCCAAGTCTGTTAATTTATTCAGTCCCTACTTAAGAGACCTTCTGTCTTAAGTTATTACATAATTAGCTAACCTAACAACACCTTATAGTCACAGGTAATACATATTACATTACATTAAATAAGGTTATTTAGTTTTAGTTTTATTTAGTATGTGTATTTATGCAGTTGGTGTATCTAGGGCACTGGACCGAAATTGCAAAATATTTTAGTTTTTCCTTGATCTATACACTAAACACTAATTGTATTCCAAATTTGAAGCTTCTATGTCTGCTAGAAGTGCCTTAGAGTTTTGATGATCGGTCAGTCAGTCAGTCAGTCAGTCAGTGAGTGAGTGAGTGTCAAAATTGAGAAACTTCGACTAGTTATAATTCTTAAACTATACCGTAAATATACCGTGTTTATACAATGCCTGCTTGGTTACTGAAAATCCAGACTTATAGTTTATCGAAGTTATAGAGGGGTCGAAAATGGCCTGAACTGTTCCTAGAAAAGGATGGTACAGCCGTGCCGCTTTTTAACTCGACTTGGCGGGGGCACTGCCGTGCCCCCAGATATGGTTTTAATCTGTTTCTGATTTTTCAATAATCTCTTTGTAGAGAAAAAAATATGATAAAGTATGAATAAGTCACTCGCTTCGTTTTAATCTCCATGAAAAGATAATAAATTCATTTTGAATCAGCTTTTTATTAATGAAAATAACACGACGGAGCAATGTTTGCTCAGAGACCTGTTCTCTCCTGAAACGATACCGAAGAGCAGCAGCGATAGAATCTTTTTGTTGTTGACACAAAAGATCTTTAGAATAGCTTCGTAATTGTGCGTGACCTTATTTTTCTAAAAAAAAACGTTTACATAGCATTCTGATAATCAAATATTTTTTGTACCAGAAATCATAAAATAGGTTCAACCAACAATGCCTGTTTTTGTGGTTAATTTATAAACGTGAACAGATTTGCGGGTCGTATAATCGATTTATGAGCGCACGCTAATTTATCGAATGGGCTGTTTATGTCTCATAATGGGCAAAGCAGATTTTGGCGAATGAGGAGCTACTGCTCTTTACCCTTTCTCTATTGACTCGTAACTCCCTTGATGTGACCCGCTCGGAAACAAATGGATTTCGTTTGATTTTGTTCGAAAAACAACGTACTTTTAAGGACTGGCGTCCACGATCTTCGCCCACGATCTACGATAAACTTCTTTTTAGGGTTCCGTACCCGAAGGATGCCAAACGGGACCCTATTACTAAGCCTCCGCTGTCTGTCTGTCTGTCCGTCTGTCACAGTCCGATGTCTACAGCTTCAACCGTAATAGGTAAACCTCGAAAAATTGCATTATTTTAACGTTAATTGTTTTCGCTTAAAGACGGTAATATATTAAATACAAGTTTTAAATTTAACCAGATTGTAAGACATACTCTAAATAAAAAATAAAAAATAACAAAAAGTAGGGTTCCGTACGAGGACGGTGCCAAATTTTTTGTCAGGCGCTACCATGTTAACGGTTTATTTTTTTGCCCTGGTGTTGCTTTGGCAAGTATATTGTTGTTATTTAAATACCATGATGTTTTTTGGGATCAGCGCCCGTATTGTGGGGTGGTACGGAACCCTTTGTGCGCGAGTCCGACTCGCACTGGGCCAAATACTTTGAAACCCTCCTCCCCTTTTTTGTCAGTATGACTACTGACTCCATGGACCTGTAACCGTTTTATTTCTGTAGTATTGGGAACTAGCAGATCTGCTAGACCACGTGTACTTAGAATCTTTTACTTTTATGAACATGAAGAGTTGTTCCTAAACGAGAAGTAAAGTACGAAGACGGGACAGGGGGACATCGAACAGCGCGTAAAAACGCTCTTCGCACTTGCAAATCTGCAGTTCTGTCAATATATCTATGACTTCAGTACTACATGAAGAAGTTTCTCAATATTTGTTTACATTAGAAGTCAAACCTTCCTCATAGCTTATAACCACGTACGTGGACTGACTGACTTATATCTCGTGATTGAGCTCGAATCCCATTCACTGGCCAGTTGTTAGAGTTTACTGCTACTATGAATAGCTAGTATCAATGGCATGGCAATATACGAGCAGTCTACACTTTATGTAAACAACACATTCAAACTGCTATTGGCTAAAAATATGATATAGTGATTTTAAGAAAATTTAATAAAATTTCTGTCTACATAGATAAGATCTACTTACATGTCAGTAGTAGCAGCAGTTCTTGTCAATTATAGTTTAAAATATAAAGAAACGGAATAGATTTTTTTATGCAGTATAATATAAACAGAGATGGGAAGCTACTTGGTTTTTTCGATAGATTAAAGGAAATCGTGGCTTAAAAATGAGGTAAGTAATAATGGAAAATATTTTTGCTTTTACTTAACTACTAATGAAAACTATAATAAACAGTAGCCCTATGAGTATAGGCCTCCATACTTGCCAGCGACTGCGTAAACTATATGAGAAAAAATACAGCGCCCTAGAGGAACCAGAATTTATTATACAACATATTTTACGAAGTCGCTTACGCTAAACTTATCATATTTCAGTATCGTTGCTAAAATATTAAAAGATCCATTAAATAAATTTAGGAGTGCTCACAAAAGGAAAGCTAACAATAATTTAAATAGATTACTTTTGGTAAAACAAAACAAACTCACGTACAGTATTTATTCTTTATCTTGTTAAGGCTCAGTTAAGACTAATCCAGGCATTAAGGGGCCAGTATGATTTTTATGTTTTTAATTTTTCGGTAATTGATATGAATATATTACAATTTTCTCTACAGATTTTAACAGATTATATTCAAGAAATTTTACGTTTAAACAGCATCATAATCAAAGAACAGCCTGTTTTGATTCGCTGCGTTACTCAGACATACACACTTCCTAAATATAACTATATAACTAATCTTTCTTAAAAATGGCTTGTATTTAACTGATCATAAAAAAATACTGGAATACAACCAAAAATACTATTTCCAACCTAACCTAACGTTTTGGTGTGAAATCAGAAATTTAGTTTGCTGTTTAGTATATTTAGGTGAACAAATAATATTAGTCTCCAAAAATTGGAGAACTGTGCCTTAAGACCTCTTTACTCAGTCGGAACCTGGAGTTCATCGAAAGCCTTCAGGCGTTTCCCGGTTTGACAGTGTAGCACTCATCAGACGACGTTTTTTTTGTTGTATTCTTTCAAGTACCGAAATCTTTCTAAAAGTATACAGTAAGTCAAATCTTAGAACTTTCATTTCATTATTATAAAGAAAAACTTGTAACAAATAACGATGCCTTGATGTTCAGTAAGATTAATGCGTAAACTTATATAGTATTTTTATAAATTATGCATCTTGTTTAGTATAACACTATTATTTGTATATTTATTTCATATTACTATTTATTTTTCACTATTTGTATGTATTTTACAGTATACGTTTTATTAAATTTATATTTAATTTAATTTAGATTTTAGTTATATTTAGATAAGTTATTAGTTTTATTTATGTAGGATCCAGCAGAAAACCAGTGCTATGGCTTTGGCTGTGGCATTAAGCTGAGCTGGACTCCCTTTTCTTAACCATAGAATATGCCTAATTTGTTAATATTACTTATTATTTGTGTTAACTACTGTGGTTTTATGAAATAAAGCTCTTTTCTTTCTTTCTTTCTTTCTTTCTCTAACAGGGTTTTGTCCAGTTTATGAAGGATTCCAAAAATAGATCTTCACAACCTGCCCCTTGTTTTTAACAAGTTGAGAGGTTGCGTGATAAAACTGGTAAAAATAATATTTGATATAATTTGATATCATAACTCCGACCGACATAATTATTATTTTATTACGAAGTTAGAATAAGTAGGTATTATGTGATCGCACTATGTAGTCATACTTTAATTAAACATTTTCTCGATATTTTATTATAAAATATTTTTTGTAAATCTTTTATAGTCCTTTTAGCTTTTCACTCACTCTTTTGTTAAAATAAATAGACAATAAAAACAATAAATTAATATCTCGAAAATATTAAATATATTGTTTTTAAGTAAATGAAGAGCTTATTAATGTAATGTATGTATATTTATTTCAAGTTTGTAATAAATAGCTATTTCAAGATAGTATAGTGTATGGGAGTTCGTGGGTCCGACTCGCACTTGGCCGGTTTTAGTATTTGTTGTCATAGCGACAACATAAATACATCATCTGTGAAAATTTCAACTGACTAACTAACACGGTTCATGAGATACAGCCTGGTGACCAGACGGACAGACGGACTGCGGAGACTTAGTAATAGGGTCCCGTTGGTTACCCTTTGGGTACGGAACCCTAAAAATATAAGAAAGAAGCTTAAGTAACTATATTGTTATATCATTTATTTAATACTTTTTTATTTAAAAAATAATCATAATTATGTTGTGCGTTTGGGAACTTAGCCCATCGCTGCCAACTTAACATTAGACTTTCGTCGCAGACATACGTACATAAATTTATTCTGTCTACCCCGATCCCTGTGAACAAAATTATGTATTTTAAGGATTCCCCTATATTTGCACTTTGCCAGGCGTCTCCCGGCGGATGTTTTCACAGGCCCACTTCCGCCATCTATAGACCTGCTGTTGACGTGGTCTTCATTTTTCCTTAAAGCTCTACCTATATATAGTTGAGATGTTTATTGCAAGACTGATTAAGTTAATACAGGATAGTACATGGTCACATGAATTTTAAGGTGAAGTTGTACTTGTCCGTATCAATATTATAAAAAAAAAGTTTATTCATTATGATTACATTACATAAACAATATTAACGTCGGGGCCCCGTGTTAATTACGAGAACTGAAGTACAAGATTTTGCAAGCTGACGTCAAAGATGGACGTCATGAGCGCAGCAACTCAGTTGCGGGAATTACCAAATGTAACGCTATTTAATTTTGCTATTACGTGCACGCTCGATGAAGCTTGCGAAAGCAATACAATCGCACCGATTTCGTCGCGAGTACAAAATTGAAAACGTGTGTCAGAGGAAACAACATTTTGGCAATATTGTGAAAGTTTTCAAACATATTATTGTTTCAAATTAATCTAGATAACACTTTCGGTGAGTATTAACTTCCGGATTTTATCTAAAAACACATTCGGTTACATTTCTTACGTAAAAACTTTTTCTGCATAAAATTTTCGTTTTTGTTTGTATGATTCAAGATTCCCGATTTTTTGTCCATTATGGCTTAACAAGACCAAGTATTTGTATTGATTGTAAAGAATATGAATTGTTCATTCACAAAACTTATTTTATAGATTTTTAAGAGAAAGTTTCATTATCTGATCGCGGTATTAATTCCAAAATTCCAGTGCAACTCATCAGTATTTTAGCTATGTAGTCAGTTTATTGGAGGTATGTTATGCACGGACGAGCTAATGCTTTCGCACACAGTCAACTAGTATTGAAATAAGAGGTATTGGTAACCCTGCCCAGATTAATGCCGAATTGTTTATCTTGGAAATGTTTGCGAGGGAAACCTTTTCGCCTAAACTCTGTTCCCGATAATAAACGACTGGGCGAAGTAATCGGCGCAGCACTCACCGTGAGCCAATGAAATCTTATTTAGGACTCTTTTTCTTTTCGTTTTATGGAAGATATTATACATAACAAACTCTTAGTAGGTACTGTTTAATTTTGCGAAATAAAACGGATCAGCAGTTTGCAAGAGCTCCTCTGTGTGAACTTCTACATTTGTCGTAAATGATATCGTGTCCCATAGATTTTGTTTCTTACTTTATGGTTTTGCGCTTAGCCACTACCACGTTTGATAGACAACTTTGATTCAATCCAAGGTATGAAGGTTGCTCCCCCGAATAGTACCTTAAAATTTAAAGTAATTTCTCTCCTGCACGGGTAGCATGGATGAAACGAATAGAGAAGTTCTGTCTCTCGATGAAGCATTTGACCAATGGAAACGCAGGACGAGTCGTTTGTCGAGGCGACGGTCACGTGACATAGCTTTCCTGTGTTTCCTTTGGTCACACGCTTCGTCGAGAGGCAAAACTTCTATATTACTTTCATCCATGTTACCCGCTACCCGGGCTGGTACGTCTTCTCATGACGTCCTGCCGAAACAAGACACAGGTCGCTTGGCGGTAAGTTTACGATAATCTTACTGAATGATTTTGTACTTCAGTATGTTGTCAGAAAGTCTACATTAGAACACTCGCTTCACGCGCTGCCGGCACGCATAATCAGTGAATTCAGTTGAAGGTTTTTCTGGATTTTACGAAAAAGTATTTGGTGTAGGAGTTTTTTCACCTGACATCGGAAAATAAACTATGTTTTCTTGTTATAGCAGTAATTTCAGACATAAAACTCAAGCCACTTAAACATAAAACTAATTAATAACTTAAAAAGGCATCATTTTCAAAAATAAATATACCGAGTGAAATGTATCCAATTAGGTAATCGACCCGACAACGGAAAGATAAAGGTTTTAAAAAACATGGTAAGTAGTTGAATCAACATATTAGAACAAAAACCGTTGAAAGAACAAAGGCAAGCCCTTAATTGGGTCTTGGTGAAACTGTCCGGGATGCGTCGGACGTATTTGCAATAATCAGTGATGGTATCTCCATTTACGCGACTCATGCACCCTAAATCTATAAATGTTTAGAAAATTTAAGTCTCCGAGCATAACCAAAGTTATCATAAAGGTTGTCTGGAAGAGATCGGTTTTAATGAAAAGACCGCCAATTCTACCCTGCTACCTATTATTGTAAAATTGATTTTTTATTTCCGTCTTTTGGTGTGTAATAAAGAATATTGTATTATAATTTCATCATTCTAATTGTGAAAAATTCATTCATGCTCAAGTGTACTATAATAAGCTTCACTTTCCACGGGTATTAGTAGGTGCTTGAGAAATTTTTGTGTATTTTATGTTAACAAAATTGGTTTTGTGAAATTTTCATTATATTGTTGCTATGATGCATTTTCCTAAGCATAACGACATGCAATTCCAAGTCAGATTTTGTTGAAGAAGTGACGGGAAACGGGAGGGATTGAGAGCTCAGCAAATCCAGACGGAACAATATCCAGCGAGGTTTTGTTCCAGTTCATCCAGGCGCTCACATAAGCCTACATAAGTTCACTTATGAATGCAGTTCCTTCTTCTTTTCATGTTGAGGGAGATTTGCGATGAATTCATACTTTAGGCGCCGAGTTCAAGTGGCATTAAGCAAAATGGCTTCATGAATATCTCGGCGCGCCAACTTTTCACGACGAATGGTATTGACGCTTATGACCTCGATAGAAAAAATTGCGTCGAACTGCATACTCTTATAGGGAATTTATGTATATTGTTATCTTCCTCGAATGGTATTGGAGTTTTATTCAATCTGTACCTGACAACTTTGTTATAGTCGCCTCACTGAGCTCGAGACCCTTACTCATTCATTACCTATAGCGTTTTCCGTCGGAAATTTAAAATAGTGAAGCCGATGTATTTTCCTCTCAACAACCGACTTTGTGTTAATTCTGATTTCATTTGTCAGTATGGACAGTAATGGTTGCGCAAATCGATTTCGAATTTCACTGTTAAATTTAATATATATCCTCAAGTGTGACCTGGAATCCACGACCCAGCACTCCATGCTCGAACATCGTTCTCCAGCATATCTTTCGAGTCCACTCTTCGGAATTTTCTCTTTTTCGACGGATTCTGCGAGTTTCATTTCACTCCAGTTTAATGGACACACGCGGGGACTGTATAACATCCGTTATTTTCCAACTTCTTGCTTTGCGTTTCTCTTTCTTTCATTTTGTTATCTCCATTTGCTCCGCAACGCAGAAATGTGCTCTGTGTTTTTAAGCTATTTTGAGATTCCCATTTTGGTTATCACTATGTGGATGAAATAAAAACTTGGGAAATATCATGTAGCTTATGTAGTAACAAAAGTAATTCGTGTGTTCTTGCGCATTAGATACATGGAGAATAGTTGGTTAAAGTTAATCCGACAGGCAGCCGCATAACGGCGCGAAACTTTTGAACAGCAGCGACAAATACTTGTGCTTTCGACGACGACTTAACATGAGGCTCCACTTTGCCCCGCACTACGTCCCACTTTACCCGTGCGCCCAACTTACAGTCTTACACCACTTTTCCAAGCCGCGCAAATTAAATTCCTCACTAACCCTTTACTCTCTTGGGGATTTTGCGTCGAGTCGATTCGATTCCAAACCTATTGCATGTAGCTTTACTTTTTAAATTAGATTTAGGACAGCTGCACACCAGCGCGGACTGAGCTCTATGTGAGGGAAGACTACTCGAAGTAAGAACTAGATTGAACTTGAAGTTGCTTTATTGCATCGTTTCATGTAGTTGAATAAATTGCCATTAGAACCCACCATTACACCGGAGTCCTTCTGAATTCGAATTTTATCATAGACGTATTATAGTAGCAGACCTAACATTAATAATAAAAGCATAGAGTCGACGCGTGGCTATTTTAGCTCCGTGAATTTCGGGCTCTTTTAAATATAAATATTGCTTGTTTCCAAACAAAATATATAATAAAGATTAGTTTAAGAATTAGCAATATGTTCCAAGTACAATTCAGCCAAAATAACCCATTTTTATACGTTTCTTCGTACCATGAAGCCTAAATGTAGTTTATTTTTTGTATGAAAACTTGCCCCGCTGTTTAATCCTTATGTTTGGTCTGCTACTTAGTAATAATTATACCGGGTGTAAATAGACTGCTACCATTAAATGAAACCACTATTCTACCGACCCTACTGAACCATTTTTCCCAAGAGTCATGCCCGCGGACACCCTTAGTTTAGGAAATAATTGAGTTCCAAACAAAAATGCGTGAACCCTAACGCGCCGACATACGGACGAGTTTAGAGAGAGCGTTTTTGTTTGGAACTCAATTATTTCCTAAAGTAAGGGTGTCCGCGGGTATGATTCTTGGGAAAAGTGGTTTAGTAGGGTCGGTAGAATATTTTGGTTTCATTTAATGGTAGCAGTCTGTTTACACCCGGTATGTCTGTGATTTTTATAATAACACTGACATCTGTAGGACGACTTGACGACAAACATTTTCCAGGAGTTTTCTCGTATCACTCTAGTTTTATATTGGAATAGTTTTGAATGTTCGAAAATTCGTCTATGGATGTGTCTCGTTATGTATTGTTGTACCTATACATAATAATGTTTGTAGTTTGAAGGACAGCTATAACGTAACGTTCGCAAAGGATATAATTTCGTTATGACAACAAATAATTTCAGAGCCTTCTGTTTGAATTTGGTACTTCAATTTCATAGCGGCTTTTGTTTGACTTGGAATTAAATACACCTTGTTTTCGACGAGTTAGACAAATTTACCATTGGCAAAAACTTTCTTTGATTAAATGTACACTAGTTATAACTTTAAATGTTTATTTATCTTGATAGGTTCAATCCTTTATTCATTGGAAGCTTTTGCTTGTCATTTTGTTTCCATTGAATTAACGATTTTAGGGTTCCGTAGTCCGACAAAGAACCCTTATAGTTTCGCCATGTCCGTCCGTCCGTCTGTCCGCGGCTTAGCTCAGGGACTATTAGTATTAGAAAGCTGTAATTTGACATGAGTATACATATTAATCACGCCGACAAAACGGTAAAATAAAATGTTGAAAAGATATTTTTTAAGGGTACCTCCAATACCTACACGTAAATTGGGGATGAATATTTTTTCTCATCTATCCCATAGTGTGGGGTGTTGTTAGATGGGTCGATAAAAAACATTCTGGATGTGTGAAAACCATTTTTTGATTTAGGGATCCGTTGGTGAAATATTAAGCTTTAAAGTGCTAATTTTTGTTAGAGTCAATTGTATGCCGGCTAAACGGTTGTTTATGGATATGTGAAAAAATTGACAGAAATAGTTTAAAGAATGAATTTAAAAGGAAAAATTAAAACAGCTAAGTAGGCTTTACAGGTTTACGAGTACAGGTCGCGCCAAGCTTTTAATCCCCTCTATACACGGGGCGATTCGTATCGATGGGAACAAAATGTATGGGCTGTCCTTCGGAAGAGCGACTTCCGAGCGGAGTAGAAGTTTGGCGCGATCTGTATTAGTAGACCAGTCCGCATATTGTGTAGAGTAACTACGGAACTCTATACACAGCGCGTGGCCCGACACCATAGTAAAAACAGAATAGTAGAACAACTCCCGCGCCGTGCGAGGCTTAAATGCCTACTGCTGCAGGGATGTCAATTTATTTAGCGGCGATACGACGAACGGCGCGAGGCCACAAAATACCTATCTGTTTTTTAGCGCGGCGGCGTACGTAAGCGCGACTGCGGAGCGCAGCCAACCCTAGTCACATAGGCAGAAACAGCCTGAGATATTGTCGTTGTGTGCGTGCTGTGGTTCGTATGTGCAGGCTCGCAGTGGCTCGCACACATATAAGCCGCGCGGTCGACATCTCTGTGAAGATAGCTTACTAGTCTGTTTTTACTATTCCGACACGCTCTTGGCCGGTTTACTTATTTATAAACGGTTGCTCGGTATAGAAATCTATGTTACTGCATACTCAGCTAAAAACACATCAACTCTAGAGCTTATATTACGTGATGTGATCGTGGTCATATCCTTGAATCTACAATAAAATTAACTAATAAATATGAGGCAAGTAAAAAAAGAGATTTTATGGCTACTGAAAGACTACGGTGGAACTGAGGACATTATCTGCATCCACGAATAAGGAAACAAAATGTATTCCAAATTGTATCATAATACTCTATACTAGCTTTTGCCGGCGGCCTCGCTCGCGTGGCCAATGTATCTTTTAAAACTTTTATCGACATTTTTCGGCTTTTTATCAACGCTCGTTATAGCCTATAAAAGGTGACTTTCGTTTATATAGCCAAATTCACACTGGAGACTCGGTAATTGGTCAAAACCAAGGCTCATACATCGGATAAATAATGTAGGTACATTAAAAACAGTTTATGATGTTGTACTCGTAATTACCTTATTTTAGTATGAGTATGTGAGTAGACGACGATATTATTATAATTACTTTGTTGAGATCTTCTTCCATAATGAGCGTCATATTTAGTAGCCATGTTGCAGGCAATATTTATAGGCACGACAACTCGATTAATATCAGCCTCGTGTGTCATCTGTATCACGTGCAGCCGCCATGATGGTTTCTCTCGGGGTACTGCCAAGTTATTTTGTCGTTCGCATTTAGCGAACCGTATCATGCCCACGGGAATCAGGGACTGGCATTGTGAATACAACAAAGACCTGATAAAATCTGTAATGTGTAAGCAAGTAACCTTAAAGGGATGTATTTCTTGAAACCTTATTTTTGTCTTGAAACTGGAATACTGATATGAATGTAATTTTCATTTGAATATATATTGACTCAGTAATTGGCATCACTCTTAAGGCGAGTCCGTGCTGGGTAGTTTACACGGTAACCAGTTTACGCAACATCAATGGCCAAAGAGCACGGACTTGGCTTGAGACGTATGTGTAAGTAATTTGTTGTAAATCTGCCAACTGCCATTATACGTGTTTTGCGTTAAGTTGAACATTGTATTAAGTCTTAAAGATATTGGCTCATCTAACCAAGGCTCGTATTAAGTTTTGTTATCGAATTCTTCCACGAACTTGGTGCGTTTTATCCTAAGTTTTATCTCCATAAATCATCCTAAACGTCGACGCGAGAACGGGCCGTAATATTTTGGTCTAAATATATTTATATTAACTTAATTTTGGCTGCACGGCTCGAGAAAAAACTTCAAAGAAAACATAACGTTCTTTTAAATAAAAACAAAGAAGATGTTTACCTTTAGAGTCAGGTCTGTCACAGGTCGAAAGCTTTCTTTGGACATGTTTACAAAATGAACATTTGATCTGAGAACTCATCTAAGCGGACAGGGACAGTCTTAGTTTCAAACCCTTTTGATACACAAACCAATACAATTTATCAAAAGGCCGAACATGGGGTCTTTGAAAAGCCCTTGAGAACCGAAAGAGATTGCCGACTTTTGTTGTGCGATGTTCTGTGTAGGTTCCGAATGAATCCGTCTAAATTTCCTTTCATCTGTAAATAGAGAGGATGATTTTATCAAGTTTTCCCGACGTAGGAGTTTTTTGTAAGCTACTGGACCCTCAGAGGAAGTACGTTCAATTTTTTTTATCGCCGCATTACAGTGAACAGAATTCGGCGCCAATCCCATCAACAGTTACTGGTGCAAACAGGCAGTCACTCGGAAAATTATGTTAAACTCGCTTTGCTGTTCTATGGAGGTACCGTGCGAGGACTGGCGAGGAGGCAGTTACTTTATTAGGCTCGGATATTCTTTATCGAGCTTTTATTTTCTGAATTCATTCGGAATTATTGATGCGTTCTTAACTCTGTTTGGACCTGCGTTTATGCTACTACTGCGATTTCTTGCCGGAATTTATGAATTTTTCCTTTTCGTCTATGCCAGTTGTACTCTTAAATGACAGCTTCACTGAAACTGTACATTCAGTTGTAGTATTTAGTGATCATAGTTACAAACTTGCGCAACAAATTTTTCGAGTTTCAAACAAATATTGTTATATTAATTGAACCCTAACGAATCGAAAGATACGCGATCTTAGCGGTCTTTTAACGTTTAACGCACATCGTTCAAAACTAGATGTTCCGTTGTTTTCGTTATAACAATCACAGCATTGTGTTTTGAGCTGTAACAATAATACTATCATCAAATAATTTGCATGTTAAAATTTTTCCCACCGTTTGTAATCTTATTAAGTCTGAGCCAAATTTCTGCTCTATATCAAAATCAATAGGATTCCGAGATTTAAGTAATTACCTACAGACATAACGAAAAAATCACGTATTATACTCTTATTACAGTTTCTTACGAAAATCTAAAAATCAACGATTAATCACCAGCTGAATTATATAAAAAAAAGTTTCTGAGATTGGAGTTCGTAATTGCTATGTAGAAGAACTTTGGCCTTTGATTACATGATAAATAAGAGAATTTTGTCGATCGTACTATTTGTTTCTGTACCTCCATAGAAACTAAAAGTTGGCTGTCTTTGGAAAGTTTTATGCTGAAGGTTGCCAACCATGTTATTTATCAAAGGGCTAACTAGAGCAAATAAATGAATATGGTCCCATTTTGTTACTCGATTACGTAGGCTTACCGATGGAGCGCTCTCAGTGCATCTGTGTAATCGGTAAACCTTTGGCCCTATATTTACTTATACAAGGTGACTTAGATTTATATAGCCAAATTCATACAGAAAACTCGGTAAGTGCCCAGTATCAAGGTTCAATGACCCTTTTGTGAAAATAGTTTTATTTTTCGTGTTCTCTATAAACCGAAGCCCAGCCTCGAGTCAATTACTATAGGTGGTCCACGTTTTATTTTGCGAAATTAGCAAAAACTGCTATCCATCCGTGATACTGGTCACCAAGCCTCGAGTATGAATTTGTCTGTATAAATGTTCACCTTATATTTTATTATGTGGGCTTGTTGAGAGAGTATTATATGATAACAGTAAGGTTTCTTGATGATGAAGACTGCATGTGATGAGCTTACAGAGGAATACAAATGTGGAAAGTCAGATGGACAGACGTAAGAAAGATAAATAGATGTCATTTAATTTATAATTTTATTATTCCATTTTAGACAAAATAATAATAGTCGAGAGCGAATGTCTTACGTTCTTTCGTTTCCACAATATTATATTGAAATTCTTCATTGTAAAATTGACAAGTAACCTTTACCCACTTCAAAATCAAAATATTTATTTTGTAAAATAGATAGATAAAATACCTATTTAGTCTCTACAGGTTAATGTTTACAAAAACAATAGAATGTGAAATAAAAAAATAATAATACGGGAAATACATACAAAAAATATTTAGGTTGGGCTACTAAAATGTAATAAAATTATAAACCTGCATAACATAAAGAAATATAGGAATAAAAATATTGTATATAAATAATGCAATGAACAAATAAGTTGATAAATAAACTAATTCAACCATAAATAAAAATATTGCCTAATCATCCGCCCATTCGATTAGTCTTGCTAAGAAGAAGGGCAAGAAAATTAGCAAACATGACAGTTTTCAATTTTGCTTTTTTTTAGTACCTTTTGGTACAAAATCTTGTTCTATACAATTTTCTTATACCGACTAAAGGCATAAAAAATATAAGACTGCAGGAATCATGTCACGAGAAAAAATTTATCTTAGTCAGTCCGTCTCATATTGTCTATTACCTTTAACAACAAAGTCAGTTTACATATTATATTTCGGCCTTTTTTGGTTTTCATGGATAAACTCGCAAAAAAGCCTCGCTTCGATTATTCTGTGCTGATGGCGCATCGAAAATACAGTCCTAAAGGCGCAACTACGTCGTCACCCCGCGAAACAGGGAAAGTAATAAAAAAAACAAAGTCCTGATGAAAACGCCACACGGAACCCAGCTCTTCACGGTCCTTGGGCTGCTGACAGCAGCGTCGCCGTCTCACACTGATGTATTCGTTTTTCTCAAAAAAGGCCATTTTCCTAATTAATAAATACTTCCTTATTTGTTATTTGTACCCACTTTATTATTTGCCAATTAAACTGTCACTTAAGGATTGTTGAATTATTTCCAACAATGATTTACATTTGTGCTGTAATACTGTACCATAGACTTTCGGATTGTCTGTGATGTATATTAATAAATACTCACAAGTATTTATGTGCAGTGAATGAATAAAGTACATAGATTTATTCAATCGCAATTCGCATTTATTCAGTCTTTGCCTCGTTTTCGGCTTCGGCATTATTTATGAACACCCCTTATAGCCTATGTGTTGACCAGGGTCACTACAATGATAATAAAAATAACCGCATCCAAATCCGTTGAGTATTCTAGTTAAATCGGAACAGACAGACAAACAAAAATTTAAAAAAATTTTGGTTTTCGCCTCAGTACAATACTAGTAACCCATTACATTTAAAATTTCGCGAAAATATTCAATGTACAGACACGACTTTTTTACTACTTTTATTAGTATACTACTCAAAACAAAATAAGGGCCATTTGTTACTTTAACATTTCAGTATAATTTAATGAACATAACTAATTGATAACTAGCAAAACGTTGACGTTACGAACTCTTTGGTATTTAACCTCTTTGATGTTGTGCCTTAGACCAAAAGCTGGCCATAAGTAAAAAAAATAATTGAAATTTTCTTCTAATTTTGTTTTGATTTTTCTCTGAGATTTGTTTCAATTAGCGTCTTGATATTCTGAAAATTATCATAATTTTGTTCAGTTATCATGTCTAAACACCATTTAACGATAAAATGCCACAAGTACAAAGACATATGGGCACAATTACTGCAACCAGAGCCGTCACAATGATCCGAGAAAGAAATTCTCAGCGGTGTGTGGGTTTGCACCTGGGCCTTTCTCGAAGAGCTATCCAAAATGCTCGGAATGGCTTCCAAAAGACCGGCAGTATTGCAAGAAGACCTGGTTCGGCCTGGTTCGGGTAGAGTTCGCATTACAACTGCTCAAGAGGATCGGTACATCCGGTTAAATACCCGCTGAGAACGCACAGTAACGGCTCGTAAGTTACAAAATCGCCTACAGTTGACAACGGGTACGCGTGTCAGTGATCAAACGATCCGTAATCGATTGCACGAAGACCAGTAAACTTCAAAACGACGAGTTGTTCGAATTATTTTATCCAGGGCTCAACGTGCAAATCGTTGAACGTTCTCCCGTCAATATTTGGACTGGGGCATAGTCAGTGGGGCATGGTGCTTTTCACCGACGAGTGCAAATTAAAAATTTTCAATGACGATCGGCGCTTTAGGGTGTGGAACCGACGCGGCGAGCAATTTTCGGAAGCCTGCATACACGAAGGTGACCGTTTCGGTGGTCCCAACGTAATGATTTGGGGTGGGATTAGCTTACATGGCAAAACTGAGCTCGCTATTTTAAATGAGGATTCCGTAACTGCTCAGCGTTACATGGAAGAAGTCATTGGGCCTCATGTGGTCCCATTTGCCCAGCGAATGAGTCCTGGATTTATCCTGATGCAAGACAATGCCCGTGCACACGCAGCTTAAGCAACCTAGTCTGTACTGCAAGACTCTCACATTCAAGTGTTACCGTGGCCAGGAAGCAGTCCAGACTTAAATCCGATCGAGCACATGTGGGACCAATTGAAACGAAGAGTTAAAGAGAGTGAGCCAGAGGTCTACAACCAGCAGCAACTGATTGACACTTTGAAACGTGCCTGGGAAGAGATTCCAGCTGACAACGTCGGGCATTTGATCGAAAGCATGCATTCCAGGCTACTGGAGTGCATAGCTAAAAGAGGAGAGCATACCCGTTTTTAACAAACAGAAAAAGAAACCAAAAGTAAAGAATTTTCTAATTTTCAATGACCTTTTGTTGTTTGTGTTTTTTATTCTAAATTGTATTTTTTATGAAAAGTGAAAGAAGCATATTTAATGATAAAATTAATTTAAACAGTTACTAGCCTAAACCGTAGAAAATAACATTGTTTTATGTTTACGGTAATTAAACAAGGTATTAATTTAATAATTTTCTTGGTACACCTTAAAAACCTAGTAGCCCTTATTTTGTTTTGACTAGTATATATATATATATATATATATATATATATATATATACATGTAAAGATAGATTGTTAGATAGCGCCAATAGCGTCTAGTTAGAATAAAAATTAGGTTTTTAAGAAAAAATCTATTGAAATTAATTATTTGAGATAAAATCAATCTGGTCAGGACTCGAACTTACATTTGAGTAAAGTTCAATTCGGTCGGGACTTTTTTTCGTAACCTTTTTATTTAATTTGCACTCTAAGAACTCCCTCATAGTAACGAATCTGTCACTTACTATTCCAATTGAAGCATTCAGATACCCAGCTGTTGCGGCTGATTTCCATTTCTGGACATTTCTATTGTCACTAATTTGGATATCTAAATTATGGAATATTGTTTATTGCAGAGGTACATTATGGCATACGCTACTACGATATACCTTTTTGTACGATTATACTTTTTGCCGACTTGATATAATATATGTATATATTTTTGTACGATTATACTTTTATGCTGGCGTAGCAAGAACTGCCAAGATATACCTATACCTTTTTGTACGATTATACACTTATGCCGGCGTAGTAAGATCTGCCATGGTATATACCTTTTTGTATGATTATACACTTATGCCGGCGTAGTAAGATCTACCATGGTATATACCTTTTTGTGTGATTATAATTTTATGCCGACTTATTGTTAGTAAGAACTACCATGGTATATATAAAGTCCTACAATTCAGAGTGAAAAAAAATTAAGAGACGATACAGGCCACTTTCCAGTGAAAAAAATTTGCGCAAACTTTTTTTCACCTCATAGAAATATTGTTAGCTGATTGAACCACTTTGTACTGGGAAGAGAAAACAATATTAGACCAAAAAAAAATTTTCTGCCGTATTGTGGTTAGTTAATGATACATTATCTACCTTAGAATTATTTTCACTTATTATTGTAGCACCTTATGTATCTTTTTGTACGATTATTTATACTTTTATGCATAGGTAGTATGAACTGCCATGGTATATCGTCACGGTTGGAGACTGTATGGCATCGCCGCGAAGAATTGGCACATTTTGGAGTAGTTTTACTACTTTCAGTAAGAACCTACTAGTTTGAGAAATTTGAATAGCATTTCTTAAGCTTCTTTCAAATTCCTGTAGTACAGAAACGCGATTGAAAAACTTTCACTCGATATAAATAATTATTGAAATGAGGTATTCAAACACACGCTTTCTCATAGTTAGACAAATAAGAATAATGAAAAGAACTCAAACATATTTTATTAGGTGCGTCTCAATATCTACACTTTGGTAATTGTAAATTTTCCTAGCTATTTCAGTTATTTAATGCTCTAAATATAAAGTATTTTTTCTTTCGGTCCCTCTTTTTCCTCTTGGAATGACACTGACCGTTGAAAACTACATTTCTCACCCTGTGTAATATTTCCAAATTAACATTTTATTTACACAATACTTTTTACTCCTATGCTGTAGTATCCTTTAAACTATATACGTGTTCGTATGTGTTGTGTTTTGTAGGGCAGACGTGGCATAATGTTTCTCTTTTTCCCATTGCGTGTTGAACCCTAAAAATAATTGCGGGGACAATCAATCTGCCAGGAAGAATCTGCCAGAACGTAAGCTGAAGTTCTTGTCACCAACACAGACCTAATTAGCATATCCCTACCTATTTTAAATTAAAAGGTATTCACGTGCAAAATGGCGCCAAAGCCACTCCTTATCCAGTTTGCGGTCTCTCTTGGAAGATTTATGCTAATACTTAAAACAAGATTAGAAATCAAGAACAAGAGGTCATGACATAATACGACGCCGCGGTGAGGCCAGCTACCGAGGAAAATGACAGTACCTAAATTTTATCTCTTCTACTTGTCCTCAAACATTTCATGCCCTTTAATTTTTATTACCAAGGAGCAATTTTATTAATCCTGTGTAGACCGCTATTATTTTCATTTGGTTTTTGCTATTTTAATAACCTGGCTCAAACGGTTGTATTAAATAGTAATGATTTGATTTGGAATACCACAGGATCAAACTTTATACGCTCTTTTCTTAGACCATTTAACACGGGACCTGGCAAAGCGCGACTCTTAGTACTGAAATTATTCTGCCGTTTTCCACGGGAGGGGAGGTTAACACGCACAGAACACATTTACTCATTCACGCACACTTCTGTGAAAAATTGATATGTCACACTAAATCTAAAGCTGCAACACAAACACAAAACGCGCACACAAGCAAACTTACATGAACAAATTGTTCATGTACTTTGGCAGAGGGGGATAAGTGCGCTTGCCTAGTCCCGTGTTATATGGTCTAAGGCTATGTTAGATACAAATAAAAACATAACAAAGGAAGTCTATAGTTGCGTTGGGTGAATTCTCAGTTTATGAATTGCGAATGTTGATTATTTTACAATAAATGCTTTTGTCAATTAAAATTATAGGTATCAAATAGGAAGCTGGCTATAAGGGATCACGCAGAAGGCCTATTTGAAAATATTGTATTTTCCAGTTTTAGAGTTACAATTTTTGCTTCCAATAATAAATAAATAATCTCTTCATTAATTTCGAATAGGGATAAATATCCTATCGGACATATTATTTTAGTCTTTGGGTTCCTTATACTCAGCAGCTGTTTAGTAGCTATTCGACGTCAGATGGTCGGAAATTTCACCTCCTTTCTTCTTGTGATATCTAGCTGCCCGCATCCCTTATATGTCGTTATAGTAATTATTAATAATAATGACATATAAAGGATGCGGATGCAGTTATTTACAGACTGTCCATTTGCCCGCGGTGCGGCGCCGCCTGCGTTTATTCAATCTCTGCCCCGTTTTCGCCTTTTGCGTTATTTTATCAACATTCCTTATAGCTTATACGACTATGTTAACGAGAGTCACTATGACGATGATAAAAAAATCGCATCCAAAACAGACAGACAAAAATTCTAAAAATGGTATTTATCGCTTCAGTCCAATACTGATAACCCATTTCATTTAAAATTTTGAAATATATTCAATGTACAGAGGGACCGGACTTTTTTACTACTTTATTATTAGTATAGATAGATTGTGAATTTGTTATTAATATACTAAAATTATTATTAAAGACCAACCTTAAAACGAACAAAACGTATGTGCTTATCAAAATGAGAATTTTCTCCAATACAATAGGTTACAACCAAACGCAAACACAACACTGCGAGGTTTCGATGGAATGTTTTTGTAACATTTTAGGCTGAGTCCATAGATATTATCAAAATCTATGCCATATTACAACTAAAAACCAAAAATTAAATCACATCTTACCAACAAACCCCTAAATAAACCTAATTTTTTCGGTTTTATACCAAAAGTGTAGCCAAATGCGTTTTTAATGTTTAGGACAAACTCAAAAAATTTATATTTACTTATTTCGCAAGTCTAATATTAATTAATCGAATTAATCTAGATAATTTTAAACAATAATATGTTAAAAAACCTTCACAGAATTGCCAAAATTTTGTTTCTCCTGTCTCATGTTTTTAGGGTTCCGTAGTCCGACAAGGAACCCTTATAGTTTCGCCATGTCCGTCTGCTGCGGCTTAGCCCAGAGACTATCAGTACTAGAAAGCTGTAATTCAGCATGAGTATACATGTTAATCACGCTGACCAAACGGTAAAATAAAATAATGAAAAAAAAATGTAAGCCTACCTCCCTTACACGTAAATTGGGGATGATTTTTTTTCTCATCTATCCCATATTGTGGGATATCGTTAGATAGGCCGTTCAAAAACATTGTGGGTGTGTGAAAGCCGTTTTTCGATTTCGAGATCCATTGGCGAAATATTAAGCTTTAAAGTGCAAATTTTTCGTAGAGTCAAGTTCCCCTCCCTACCGGCTAAACGGTTGTCTATGGATATGTGAAAAAATTCACAGAAGTAGTATATAGGTATATAATTAATTTAAAAGGAAATCTATCACAGCTAAGTAGGCTTTACAGATTTACGGGTCAGGTCGCGCCAAACTTTTAGTCTCCTCTAAACACGACAATGTATGGGCCGTTCTTCTAAATGAATGGGACTAGAAGTTTGGCGCAATCTGTTTTAGTAGGCCAACTTATAAAATTTACCGGGCAACTACGGGACCCTACACTGCGCGCGGTCCGCCACGCACTTAGCCGGTTTTTAACTTTGTGAACGCGACGAAATCGTTGCGATTGTATTGCCTTCGCAAGTTTAATTGAGCGTGCACGTGATAGCAGAAAGAAATAGCGTTATATTTGGCCACCACGTTCACAGCTGAGTTGCTGCGCTTATAGCAACCGTCCTTAAATCGTCCGATTGACATGTTTTTATAATACCAGGGATTATTGGCGGATCGTCCAAGACCCCTTCAATAAAACCGCAACGACGACACCAACTTGCGTGACCTCTAGGGATTAATCTATATTTGTGATTCCTTTTCTATTTCCGGGTAAGCACAGAAGGTTATGTTTAATCCAGCCATATTGATATTGGAGACTATTGTAATGAACAACGTTGCATAACAAAGAAGGAGGAAATTTTCAGCGAAAATAATGTGTATTTAAATTTTTTTATAGCACACCGTGCGTAAAATGACCGCTTTACGCACGCTGCGCTTGCGTAAAGTCGGCATTTTCCGCACTTGTGCTATAAAATATTATACGAAACTCGTGCGAGAAACTTTTTCTCGACTCGTGTGATTGCTCTCGTATCGTAATGTACTATTAACTCTTTTTTGTCTACATTTTTTTTCTGTTTTAATGTTTGCTCAGGAACGAAACTGTTATTTCCTAATATAAAATTCGTTAATTTGAGACGTAGGTTTATACAACAATCCGTGGTTTATACGAACATGGTATAAATAGATTATTTAAATTTAGTAAACAACAAATGAATCGAAACAATCTTCTGATAAAGCTGAACATCTTTTCCTAAAAAACATACGTGTACCTATAAATACTCGTAAAACTTAAATTGAGCAAGCTCTAGCAACTGATATTGATATAATAGTTATACATGTAATTATTATGTCGTCGTAGAATGGCGAAAACTGTTTTTTTGTGAAAAAACGTACTTTCGTGAAAAAGCGAATTATAATAAATAAAGTCCTATTACACGATCATACGAAATTATTTTCTGTTAAACCTGGGGTAGTCTCCTCTCTCCGCTTCGCTCGGCTCCCCAAAATTGACATGTAAACCTAACACGCTGCTCCTCGCTCTGCTCTCTATATTTGACTTTCGTAATTGTTTTAATAATTTCATATGATCGCGTATTCCATAATTAGTTTTTTCACCAAAAAGCAGATAACGCCATTTTATGGCGACATATAACCAAATACCGTGAAAAATCTCCTGGCGTTCACCGTTCTCGTCCAAGTTGATCTATAACATGTTATTTAATGTCCATTACTTTATCCTGTTTTTACATAAAACAAAACATGCGAAAAATACAGCCTTCAGAGAGATCGTTTCCGTTTTAATAAACGCAAGCTTGCTTGGACTTGTTGTTAAGAGCTATTTAACAAAATTACGCTTTTTGTATAGCGCGCCTTTATGGCCCGTTATTTTCTTGGAATTAGAAGTGTTCTTTAATTATGTTTTTCTAATTAAATGAAATAATTGACAATAAAATTACAGAATTCGATTGGTTAAAGATTATAGGTTATTCTGAAACAAAATTCTGATTGTAGTTATAATTTATTCAATACAAAATATCGTGGTAAACTGGCGGCATTAATCGAGAAAATTGACGGAAGTCTTTTTTTACTGTTAATGTGATGAATAATAAATATAATATTATCCCTCCCTGCCAATATATCATGTATAATGTCAATTCGTTTTTCAGAAAAGTTATTAAACTTAAATGAAAGAGTTGGCTTTTTGAAGTATACAATGTGATTATTACTCAGTAAACGAGGTGTGGGAGATTAACCACTACAAAGATAAATGTGAAACATTTACCGTCATTACGAAAGGTTGTCACATATTCAACAATGTAAAAGTCTTTCCTAAGATGGTAAATTGGGCAATGGAAATTTTGGATTATTCGCATAAAAACGTAGAATGGCTCTTAATTCTTAGAAAAATTAACTGTACGTAGTTTCTGGAATATCCTTTTTTCAAATATTTTTCTGCCAAAGATCCACGATTCATGTCAGTGTTATTTAGCACGTATTTATGAAATTTATTATTGAAATTTTACCTCGGTCCCGTCGTTATTGAGTTGTGCCGCGGACAGACAGAGGAATAAATATCAATCCCTGTTCCCATTTCTTTAAAAAACCCTAGAAATAGCAGTACGTGTACCAACTAGGAATATCCAACGTCACTAGTACGAGTAAGGTTATCTCGAATTCGAGTCGTCGATTCGAGTGAAAGAACGTCCGAACAACAATCGAGTGTGATACGCCAAATCAGTATGCTGTATGCCCTGCTCCACCGATAATTATAGCCGATTGTAGTTCCAGGTCCAGGCGATATTTAGCCGAGTCGGTTTTTGCTGAGGTCACATGTTGTGGCAAGTCCGCGTTTTCAAACGCCCTGTAATTAGATTGACATTTTGTTTGGATTTCGAATTAGAACGAAAACGCTTTACATTCAGCAATTTCTACAGAGTTAATAACTTTGCGCTTAAATCCACTTCACCTAATGCTATAGACAAGGAATGGAATAAACAGAAAGAACTCCGAGCCAGAAGACTTTAGGACGCCTCTGAAAAGAAAAGTGCTAATTTCGCAAAGCGAATTGCAAAAGGAAATGGCTTCGCGGCATATTTTTAGCATCGTTTACACAAGCCTCCAAAACATTAATTTTCTCTTAAGAAAATTGACATCAAACTCGGTACCGTAAATAATTTTCCTGCTAGATTTTATCGTTCTGTTTACGGAAATGATCCTCGTGTTATAACCCTCGGCATATCCGGAAGATTAAAAAAAACGATTATGTCTTTGAATTGTTAGAAGATATTTTGGAAAGGGAATTTGGCTAATTCTGATGTTAGATAGTCTTCTTATTTTACGCAGTACTGGGCCCTTGTGCCTAAGCCAACCACGATAAATTATCCATTGTTAGGCTCCGCATTCAACGAAAAGCGGTTTTGTTCAATTCTTCGTCTCCTCGTCAATGGGAAATTTATTACTGCCTCTGTCGAATTCAAATATGGCCGATTATATCTGTGAAGTTAAATGTTCGGCGCACTGAGGTGAAGATGGTAATTTTCTCGTTTTAATTCAGGCTTCGAAAATTAGAGGATTTCTTCTCAATCGTGCCATTTCGATTCTTATTTCACTGTATAGATATCAGAATAGATAGGTTTTGCTGCTGGCACCTTTAGAATTTAAATAAGACATACGTAATGAATAAACCACAGAAAGAGAGAGAGGTGACATAACAATCCCATTAAAATGGTCTTTTTTACGCTTAAAGTGATGAAGATACGGGTATATGTACAATACGGGGTTATTTGTCAGGTTAAAGTTTCAAAATTTGCGAGCGAGCTCTTTGATAATGACCAAGCAAAGTTATCGGACGTGCTTTCAGAGTATAGTTTGTGCACTTTGCTACTTCTCTCACAGAAATATAAGCTATGTTTTGCTAGTAACGAATAATTTTAACATTTATTCAGATTTACTCCAAGGGAACATGCATTTATTTACTGAATTAATTCCCAGTTGAGGTGCCTTTCGATGCAACTTGAGCTAAGGTTAGCACATTGGATATCCAACGTGTATAAACAGCGCAAATTCAAAAGCAGTTACGCTTTGGGGCAGTACAGGTGGCACATGAAGTTAGCTATCACCTGTAAAGTTTCATCCCTTCACAGAATTCTTCGATGATCTCGTACACTCCCAATCCTTGTCGAAACTCCGAGAATTGCGACGTCTGTGATCAATTTACGCACTTATTCGAGGTTCATCAGGTTACAAACAACCTTACAGAATTCCAGAAAACATTTAAAGGATCAGTTTTCTGACATTGGTTTTTCTCTAACTTCCTGAAAAAATCACATAAAATTAACATTTTTGAAGTTTTTTTCCGTAAGCATTAATTTTAAAAACACACATAATGGTTAACTGTTATTCAATTAACGATTCGCTTTATCTTTATGAACTATAAATATTTAATTAACTATAATAAGTCTTGAAAAGCGTTCATTTTAGAGATTTAAAGTCAAAATAAAATTATCTCACGAAAAAATATATATTTTTGTTGCTAGCGTTACGTTCGATAAATCTTCCCAAATAACTTTCCCCTAAAAAATACCCTAGTTTAAACACAAGCAAAGTTCTATTAAAATGAGCTAGTTAACAATCCAACTGAGGTTGTCTGACCCCACATATGGTACGGTCCCTCAGAAGTCCTGCGGTCACCGCCTCCGCCGCGCCGCTGCTCGATCCCGCGCCGTCACACCATCTATCATTTCTCTTCCGAACCAATGACCTTTAACTCTACACTCATTGTCATATCCCCTTATTATCTATTTTATGGGCAATAAAACAGATTTGTTGCTACAAGTGGCTATGTTTCATTGCGTTGCGACAAACAATCAAAAGATGTAGGTCAAATTATAATTTTAGGGAAAAGCCACATATTACGTAACGTTCTCTTGAGTTTTAAACTTCCGATATTCTGACAAATATTTTATTATCAATCTTTCGAAAATATAATAAATTATAGTATTATGTATGTTATGAAAATATGATGCAGCCAAACCACTCAGTGTCGGTTTCTTGAATCAGATTATGGCAGCCGTGAAGCTTTCAGAATTGAAAATTGATGAATTAGATTTTGAGGCAAACCTGAAATATTAATACCTCGGTTGCGCAGCTGTAGCATACTTACCTTGAAAGCAAGATGTCGCAGGTTCGAATCCTGGCCAGAAGTAATTTTTCAAAATAATTTTCTTACTTGAAATTGGTTTCAGTTGATCTTTTCCAGTTTGTAATGCCTTCTTAATAATTTTTCGGTGGATTTCGCTGTAAATCATATAATCTGAAATATTTTTATTCCACGTGAAATTTAAGTCATTTTTTTAACGAAAACTGGTGATAGTACGCGTCCATATGAACAACTTTTACTATGGAGCCAACCCTGAAATTGTGAAAAAAATATCAGCTGTTTCATACATTTGGGTCGAGTAAGTATTTAACTTTTCTATGGAACAGATATTTTTTCACGATTTCAGGGTTGGCTCCACAGTAAAAGTTGTTCATATAGACGAGTAATTTCTCGTTGTATATTGACTTATAACTTTGGACAATTTTTAAAGTACTCATAGAGGTAAGCTGATTAAAATATTAACGTTATCATGCTCCAGGTCTCAGAACATATAATTCAGTAATGTTCTGTGCTCCAGATGCAGGTAGAACAAAAAGACGATGCGATGGCGAGATGATTTCTGCTCATTTTAGCGGGGTGGTAGGAAAATATCTACTAATATCCCGAAACCCACCTCCCGCAGGGTCTCTGCCTACCTTTGTAAGTATACGGACTTGCCGAGATGTTTTCATTAGTTTTAGTGCCGGGGTTTGTGATCTCAGCATTAGGTGGTCTTTTCCCAGCAGTGGGACACTTTAGAGGCTACATCTTTACTAATAATTTAGTAGTAAAAAAGTCGTGTCTGTACATTAAATATTTTCGCGAAATTTTAAATAAAATGGGATATTGGTACTGTACTGAGGCCGAAACAACAATTTTTAGAATTTTTGTCTGCCTTGTCTATCTGTTCCGTTTTAACTCAAGAACCACTCAACGGATTTGGAAGTGGTTTTTTTTTTCATTATAATTGTAATGACCCTGGTCAACACAAAGGCTATAAGGGATGTTCATAAAATAACGCCCAAGCCGGAAACAGGGAAAAGATTGAATAAACGCTTTTATAACTCGAGTACCACTGAACGGATTTGGATGCAATTTTTTTTTATTATCATCGTAGTAACCGTGTTCAATACATAGGCTATAAGGAGTGTTCATAAAATGACGCCCAAGCCGAAAACGGAGCGAAGATTCTCTGAACGCGTGCGAACCTGCGAGCAAAAGCTAGTAACAAATATATACCTTATATATACCATTCGGGTCGTTGATTTTAGAAATCTTTGTCTTAACAAACTGACAAAGAAAAACAATATTTTGAAGAAAATAAAATACCCTGTTGCCTGTATTGAAATTTTCTGTATAGGTACTCACTCATACTCGTATGTCCATTTAAGTGATAATAAGATTTCTCCTACAGCAGAGTCTTGATGATAGTGATGAGTGAAAATCTCATCAAAAGCTATAAAACTTCCCTCATATTTGTTTAGTTGATGTCAACTCATTGTAATATTTTCAATTTAATTTTCTCACACTGTCAGAAGTTTAAAAGTAATTATGAAACAGTTAAATTAATTCACATTGACCGGGACAATATAACTTTGGCATCAATAAATTCAAATTTGTTTAATTGAATTTGCAGACTGTCATCGATTATAAATTGTAAATTAAGGGCAGACGTATTTACATAGTGTTATCTCGGAGTGACCTAAACAACCAATAATAACTTTTTAAAGAACACATAAATCTTTTAGAATAATTTACCTATCACTTTTCCGTATACGGAGCTCTTCGAAAGAAACCAATAAAAAGTCCCAGGCAGACTATAAATTAAAAATTCACTGAAGTGGAAGTGCTCCTACTTCCTCCGCGTTTCGCATAATTTAATGAAACTCTATGTTGCATAATATGGTTTGGCAGCATGTCTAACATAGTTAAGCACTCGTCATATCCTTTTAACATTGTGTGCCAAGTTGCCAAGTGTGCGTGCTCGTTGCTTGTCCTTAGGCATACTCGTCCTGAAGAGCCTCCGCTTGTCCGTCGCTTGTGGTCAAGTCGCGTTGCGTTGCGTCGCGTGTGTTGTCGACAACTCACACAAAATGGATTAGCGATCTCTACGTAATATCCGCATTGTTACAACAACACAGGCCTTTATGTTGACACAAAAGAAAATGTAATGTACCGAGGAAAGTGATAAAGCGAGCTTCAATTAAATTACGGGTCCATTTACTGTTTATGTACGTAAATAAAGTATATTCGTTATAAAAAGTTTTCAGTTGGTAACCGCTACTCAGTTTTGGCAAAGCTTGGGGAAAATAAACCGCTCTTATTTTGAAGTGCTCATTCATTTCACAAACAAAAAAACAGGAAGAAGTTTGTGGTTTGATCCGTATCTTCATTAGGACAAGCAAGGGGCTAGAGTTTCAATTTCCACCGAGCATTTTAGTAGAACGACGCGCGGGAATTTCAAAGCTGTAATTAATCTGGCGCCTCGTTCGCTTGTGTTTTTCTTAGAGGTTGAGAGAAATGAGAGGCCTCGGTGCTGTGATTGGTCTCTTTAATATGCAAAGATGCGTGAGAACCACAGAGCAATATCTGAACCGCCACGAGGCGCCAAGAGACCTTCCAGCCAGGGCGCCACGCCTCACGTCTCATCTCAACTTCGCTTGACTGACTGAACTATAAACATAAAGGACACCGCAACTTCCAAAATGTTGAACTACTTTGATAAACCCGTGAGCAGAGCTCCGTCCTTGTTTACAGCGTGTTACGGGTTAGCATTAATTAATAATTTGTTGTATGTGAAATGACGCACAAGACATTTGTGTTATCCTAACTATAAATTATAAAGTTAAGCCAACTTGACAACCACATCTTTTGTACGATCTACTTCCCTGCAATTACCATGAGTATTTCCTCTAATATTAATTCATGGTACGCATTGTGTTGTAAGTATTGGATTGTTTGGAAAGCAAATGGAAGGAGATTTTATTCTTGTGTTATTTTTATCATCGAGTTTTTTTGTAACGTCTCAAGTGTTTGCCTCGATTGAACTCGTAAATAGCGCTTCTGTACTCGAAGAAAAACAATCTTTGAAAGTGTCCGATAAAAAATATCAGTTTGTAGTTCGCCAGAATTTTATAGTGAGTTATACCTATATATTCTAAAACTGTGCCAAAAACTTTTTAACGATAGCGCCAATTAGTTTTTCTTATCTCAAGATGACCTAGTTATCGTGGAAATTTTCTTACGAAAACATTTCGGCTAGATTTAATAGGGAAAGTGCAGTTTTACGAGAACATAGTAGTTTTTTTTTGGTTAACTACCCATTTTTTTATATAACGACGATGGGCACGCTGGGATATACATGAAAGCGCACAAGTGTAGGTTTTTTGTGGGCAAAAAACTAGGGATTAATTTGATTATTAATTAATTAATTCAACATGACGCAAGAAAAAATAAGTTTTATGTTTTTCGATTGTAGTTTTCTGAAGAAGCTATAAGGTTCATCCTTTGAAAAAAAAAATATAACGTTGAGTGATTTTTCTTGAAGTGCAGTTACCTAATTATAATTAAATTAATCAAATATTCAATTGGAAAAATATAATTTCTAAACCTCAGTTTTCATGATATTTCATGTTTAAAAAATTCATTTCTCCTGTGTTTCAGATTCGCTTGGTTTTTATATAGTAAAATAGGTATTATTGATACCTATTGCAGTTACCTAAAATTGCAGTTCCCACGGCAAATATAGATAAAGAAATCTAAATAATATGTTTTTTTCATGAACGCGAGGAATTTCTGTCGTCGTAACTGCCAGGACGAAGAGCGTGCGATTGTAGACTAAAATACAACGTATTAAATGTTGTTTTCGCATGATATAAAAAATAATGTGTTTAGTCTTGCCTATGCCATATCCTTATTAAGCTAAACTTATTTAGGATATATATGTAAGTGATCATGGGAAAAGTGAACGGACAACGTCCAAATATTAAGAGGAATACTAATTTGAAGACTTATCCCTGAAAATCTATTATAAAATCATTTGCTATTCATCGCACTGAAACAACAATCGAGAAGCCCTGGGTCTTTTATAATATTAAAAAATACACATCAACATAAGAACTTTCTTTAGTTACTAGCTTTTGCCCGCGACGTTGTCATCGCTGTACACCAAATCAGGCTCAAAAATTCAAAATAAAAAACAACTTGCTTTGACTCAGGTCCTCGGAGGGTTCTAACGTTAATTTTACATAAATATCTTGATCATCTAACCCTTATGGTCGAATCTAATGGCAAATCAATTGATAACAAGTAATCAATGACACATACGCTATTGAGCATACGAATAAAAAAGTTAAAGCTTTTACGAGGGGTGGCTGAAAAGTAATCTACCTGACTATGAAAGAAAATACATGGATTAATAATTTATTTTTTATTTTTCAATATAGTCCCCTGCAACTGAAATGCATTTACGACATTTGTCAATAAGTGACAGCATACCATTAAAATAATAATTATTATTTTGTTCGTCAAAATAGTCATTCACAGCGTCCTTCATCTCTTCGTCTGTTGAAAATCTGCGCCCTCTCAAATTTTTCTTTAAATTTTTAAATAAGAAGTAGTCAGAGGGAGCCAGGTCTGGACTATAGGGTGGGTGGTTGATCTCTGTAAAGCCGTTTTTTGTCAGAGATGACCGCGCCTTAAAGGCCGTGTGCGCGGGTGCATTATCATGCAAAATCAAAACGCCTTTGCTAAGTTTGCCCCTCCTGTCTTCTTTTATTTTTTTGCGTAGCTGGTCAAGTAAGTTCGCATAGTATTCAGCATTCATCGTGGTGTTTTTTGGCAGGTAATCTATCATAAGAATTCCCTCAACATCCCAAAAAATGGTTGCCATTAGTTTGCCCGCTGACAGCCGGACCTTAAACTTCCTTGGTGGTTTTTCCCCTTTAAATTTCCATTGCATCGATTCTTGTTTGCTTTCGGGATCCCACTGACGAATCCAAGTTTCATCACAGGTCACTATTCGCAAGATAGTTTCTTCCTCTTTATCCTTTACCAAGTCTAAAAATGACTGACAACATTCCACACGCCTTTGCTTATCAAACGGGGTCAACATTTTAGGCACCCAACGTGCGCTCACCTTGGACATTCCCAAATGTTCATGAATTATTTCATGAACTCGTTCCTTGCTAATGCCAACATCTCTAGCTATTTCCCACTGCTTAATTCGCCGATCGGCAAGGATCAGTTTCTTCACTTTTTCCACATTATCTGCGGTAACTGCAGAAATGGGCCTTCCACTACGGGGATCGTCTTCTAAGCTCACACGGCCTTGTTTAAACTGCTTTGACCAAAACTTTATTACAAATTCGGAAGGACATGAATCTCCGAACACCTTAAACATGCGCTCTCGGATCTGCGTCGGCGTATTCCCTTCTTTACCGAGGAATTTAATCACAGCGCGATACTCAATTTTATCCATTTTTAATTTTATTGCAACTTGATAAAAACGAAGACGCGCCAAAAAAAAATTGAACTCGTAGAAACAAATAAGTGTCATAATTTTTAAAAAAGGAATAAACAAAGAATACGAGAATATAGTGGCCAGTAACATTTTTTAAACTTTCTTTAACAAAGGAGATTTTATATCAGCCACCCCTCGTAGATCCATGAAATTCCCAAACAAATCCGTTCAGTAATTTTTATGTGATTCACAAGTACCAGATATCGAATTCACAGAATCAAAAAAGGTAAACACATATGCCCACCGAGCACAAAACAATAAAGACTCACTTCAATAAGGAAGCCAACATATTTGCGAAGCTATCAAAGTTGTTAGACGAAACGATGTTTTTAATTAAAACCGTGTTAACAAATAGAAGCCCGAGAACCTTGTATAGGTACGAGTAAAGTGTATAGTAGTGTTCTGTAAGCTGAAGTGAGATTTCTTTTTGTGGGTTATTCTGGTCATGTTATTCTCCCTGCTTCACCGAGGTTTCCCGGCAAGCGTTATTACACGGTGCATGATATATTGACTCACACGCGGAATACTGGGTCATATATGTATACCCTTAACTTACACGTAGCAATTTTTAACCATTACGCCACGATTCCTTTCTCGAGGGCCGACCACCACGAAATTCATCCTTTTCTCTTAGCTTTTAAAATGAAAAATGTATCCGCTTTTGTCCAAATATTTCAAACTCAGCGGTTTTATATTCTCGTTTACACGTGAATTATTTGGACAACCCATATTTCGTAACGGGTTTCTGCTGAATTTCGTTAGCTGTCACTGTGGTGGGAATCGGAATTCTCTTCCGTTTTACAGTCGTATGTAACCACAGGAATCGACTACCAGTTTGGAATAATAGACGAATATTTCATGTCGTCGATTGTACCATTTATGACCCCGAAGAAGAAATTATTTTATACAACCTTTGTATTTGGCGTGGAGATATGAAACCCAAATTTTGTATTGATGGGTGTTATAATTAATGAAACGGTCCGTTTGGGTCCCGAGACCTTCCATCGCTTAGTCAAGGCTGCCCAGCAAATTCCCTTGTTGCTGTAGGCTTAACGAGTTTTTATCTGACGGACCAGGTCTCTAAGGGACGGCCAACACGGTGTTCTGGGCGGGCTAAGGCGGCAATAGGATGTCGACGGCCCGCCCAATTTTACCAAGTCACAATTCAGAAAGCAACGTTTTAAAACACGTTTTGGGCGTGATTTATTCTATCTCTAAAAGCGCCGAAATTATCCACACTTCTAATCCAGCCTTGAATTATTCTGAAAGTTTGCTGCAACCGTGGATTATGTAATCCTATAAGACTTTAGAGACGACGAGACGACGACGCCCGCCGCTAGCTCAGTGTGTCCGTGTGGAACCGGGAATTACGTCCAATTGATGAGCTTTTGCTTTAAAATTGTTTTGATTGAACAGCACAGGTCAAGCAGAATCAGCGTAGTTTTAAAAACTCGGGGAGGGATTTTCAGCAAAGGATTCGTCTAGGTATCCCTGAACATGGTTCATGGTGGAATGTTTATGGCACCTTTAAACAATAGACAAGCGCAATAACTTCGCCTGAATGTCGAATAAAATCACAAGTGTGTAAAGGGGGCACGTCGACGGAGGTGCGACCTCGTCGCTTTGTTAGGGGCCCCTCTTGCGCCACTCGAGGGCCCACGATTCGACCCAAACCCTATTTGTGTTTTGTTCGCGAATCACGAATATTTTGTTTTCTTGGAATATGAAAAATTCCGGAGCGACTGATTTAGGAGCTCCCATTGAAAAGGCCAAGTACCCGGCTATAATTTTCTCTGACATACAGTAAAACCCCAGTTTTATTTACTTTCGGTTTACAATATTCGGGCATTCGATTATGTGGTGCGTATTATTATACCATGTCAATATAATTCTATTCTGTCTGACATGATATGTAATATTCACGGTCTGTTACGTATATTGAAACATTTACGGCTTCATTGTCTATCGTTAGGTAGTTGGTTAGGTAAATAGATTCCAAAGTATACATTTTCAGTGTACACAAACCTATCTTATATTGAGTACGTTTTATATAATAAAGTCTGGCACGTAGTTTAGGGACACATAGTAGATAAGATAGGTACTAATTTCCAAGAGCCTTTTTTATAGGAACTGTAAAACATTCGGGTCCGTCGGTCTTAAAATGGGCACAAAAAGTGTAAGAAAGGCTGTCCTTTGAAAATCTGTCTCTTACAATGAGAAAGGGTCAAGCCTTACAGCATTGCCTATAAATGAACGCTTAAAATCTTTGCAACTCAGCAGTCGAGAAATTTGGAGGGGGTGACAAAAATAGAATATGCTGATAGTGAAGTAGATATACTAGAAAGACTTTTTCATGCATTGATATTATATTGTTTCTGTATTTTGAAATCCCGTGCATTGTGTAGATATAGAAAAAGCTATATCCTCGATTTTCGCAGCGTCGCGCGCGTACCGAACAGCCGTTGCCCCGGTCTTCCTGCACAAACAAAACACAACAATTTGCATTTTAACTAGCTGTTAACAGCAGAGCTATTCCATTGTTTCCTTTTATCTATCCGAGTAAAGATACCCTCATATTTCATATAACTTCGATTGTGCGATGAATCGTATGCTTTTTATACTTTTACAGCAATAAATGAGATATTATTTTCTGGAACTGCTGATGTTTCTAAAAGTCTTTTTAGTAACGTCTTAGAGTACAGGATATTTGAGAAAATAAGTGAAATGGCAAAGTACGTCGAAAAACAGTTTCGTAATGGCCCAGTTTAAACGTAGCAGCCTTTAATTTCCTTTGTGTACCTATTGCGGAGTCAGGTTTCTAGATAAAGGACTGCGATATCCTTCCCTTACAACCTTCTTTGTAGGTAGGTAAAGCCCGGCCCTTTTCACGATACTTTACGGGTCTCGCTTTTTTTACTTAATTACGTTTTTACTTCCTATTCAACGCTTAACTTTTTGTTTTCCTGAAATCTAATCTTAACAAGCGATGCTTGCAAACTTTAGATGGATCAAATTATGTAATAGTTAGCGAAATGTTATAATAGTTAAGATTAGGTACTCTTCGTTCACAAAGCAGGGTTTTATTTTATTTACAGAATATCTCTTCACTTGACTCCAATAAATCATGTACAAAGTCAGCATTTATTTAGGGGCGTAAATTAAAAAAGTTCTACCAATTTTGAATGAGTTATTGTGCAACGTTCACTGCTGGGGAATACTAGCAATTTTTATGTACATTTGGAAATACTTCATGTAAACACTCCACGGCGAAAGTTACCTCGTGTATGAAAAAAGTTTTGTCTTTTATGTTACCTAGGGACGGTCAAAGAGGATCTCGACTAGCTTCGTTGTATTCGTGATCTGACTCTGTTATGAAACCATGGAATGCATAAAATATGTGGAAGAGTGTTTGAACTTGCGTTGTCGATGTTCGGTAAAGGATTTTGTTCTGTGACTGGTGGTGAGGGGTTGATTGCGGTGTGATGGGTCCAGACGGCGTGCCCCCGACTCTGATCCATGGCTAACTCACCGGACCTGGGCCTCCTAGCCGCCAGCCTACTTAGGCTTATTATCGGTAAGTCCTATCTTATATACCTACTCGTATTTAAAGATAAATAAATTTATTATTTTATTTTGACTAATTTCTCATTATGCAAAAAGCGCGTTACTTACCTATTCTGCGAAATAAAATGCTCATTTTTAGGGTTCCGTACCCAAATGGTAACCAACGAGACCCTATTAATAAGGCTCCGCTGTCCGTCTGTCTGTCTGTGCGTCCGTCTGTCACCAGGCTGTATCTCATGAACCGTGATAGTTAGACAGTTTAAATTTTCACAGATGATGTGTTTCTGTTGCCGCTATAACAACAAATATTAAAACCGGCCAAGTGCGAGTCGAACCTACGCACTCCCATACAACAAACATGATTTTTTTGCCGTTTTTATAGATAATGGTACGGAACCCTTCATGCGCGAGTTCGACTCGCACTTGGCTGGTTTTTATTTTAACATTAACAAGAAATTTTTCTTAGTATTTTGATTGAAAATAAGCTTCCGTCATTTTCAAATTTTATTCCGGAAATCTACGGTAGCTAATTGGTACATCGTTGATATTTCTTTTAGGTTGCATGCCAATAAGATATTTTACGCTTAATGTAGGTTATGTAGGTGATTGTAAAAGCTTCAGTTTTAGTGCTGTCAAAACAAAAACTTTTGAAAGGTAATCTGGCTTTTATTAGGTTCGGTGAAGTACTATATTGCTATAAATAAATTTAGTTTTGACAGCATTAAACTTGAAGCCTTTAAAATCAGCTATGTACATTATTTGTCTATTTTGACGTTTGTCACCTATTCAACTATGAAAGAAAATACTATGTGATACTCCATCATGTTCTAAAGAGCATACATTCTTTATCTGAAATAAAGTTATCATTATCACATGAGAAAATAATCATCGTCAATGAATAGGGGTTGAACTGTTCTCCGATAGATGACCGTCAAAAGGTTTTTGTATAATTCTTACATCCATCCATCCATCATCCATCGTCACGACATTCACGGGGATTCATCCCCAGAAAGGTGTCAGAGGTGTTTCCGAGTATGAACTGTGAAATGCAAGCAGGGTCTTCAGATAGAGTTTTTGAAGTTTCCCCGAATGAGACCTAAAAGCTCCCTAAAAAGATACCATTTCAGCAACTTTTCCCCAAATATCTTAAAACTATCTAATCCTTAAGAACATTTTTTTTTTTAATTTTACTTTGTTTATAATTATAATGAAAGACTATAACGTATTACTTAACCATAATTATTAAAAAAAACCCACAGCACACTATTAATAAAAAATAAAAAAGTATAAGCTGATGAGGCCGTCAATCCTAAATTCCTAGCAATGGATTTTAACCAAATTTATTAATTTATTTCGAAATATTCTTCTCCGAAAAGATCCCCTAGACAGTAGTCTGGGTGGAATTAGTGGAAATAACTGTATTCTCCCTATTCCCTAAATTCCCTTATTTGCCCAGTATCAAAATTTTCTTCCCTAAAAATTTTCCCAAACTTTTCGTTTCCCCAAAAGTTCCCTAGAACTAAAATTTTTCCCCAAAATTGTGAAAAAGTCCCCCAATCTGGAAACCCTGAATGCAAGTCACTCGGATACCCACGTTTCACCGACGATTGTTCCATCCCGGCGTGATTTATGGTGAGCGCTTTCCCCGTACTTCGGGCACAAATTGGACTCACAGCTGAATTTGCCTACCGACGCACGCGGACCGAACACAAATTGATTTGAACCCGCGGCCTTCGGGTTGGTTGAGTTCTTGAATCACAAGACTACAGAGGCGATCTAGTGGTCTGTGTAGTCGAAAATTTATGTTTATTCTCTCCCAAGTTTTACAATTCAAATATTTTTGCCGTTGCCAGTTAATCAAAATTCTCTGAATAAAATAAGGATCCTTATCCTTACTGAATAATTTCATTCCCTTCATTTTTATCGTGGAGTGCTTTTGCGATTACCTCGAGATGTCTTTCGGAGAGCCATAGCGCATAACATACGAGCACTGGGACACTAGAGCAACACAGCAGTTGCATCGCTTCCGAGCTTTTGCGTTCTTTTTTAATCTTCCTAATGCGTCTTTCGCGCTGCTTTACAAATTGTCACAGGCGCTTGTGCAAACCGCCTTCCAAGAACCCCTTCGCTTAATTTGTTACTGTAAAGCTCATTTTACTGTTTATGTTACGGTTATAGCCCAAGCAGTTATAACAGCCTGCGTCTTACAACCTTGTTAGGGTACCGTGAGCCATTGTTCTCGCTCGCCTATTCGTCCGTTAAAGTACTAAGTTACTGCCGTAACCTAAGCCGGAATATTTTTAGTACACGGCTTTGCTACAGTGTTGGCTAGATGTATCTACAGAGTTGAAGCTACAGAAAACGTAATCGGATTTCACGGTATTACCGGATTCTGCTTGCGTAATCACAAAGGTGTCAACTTGTATTCCATGTATTGAATCTTTTCTTATGCCTCTGATGTAGTTTTTAGAACCGTTACTTATAGCATGACTATCTATTCGTCGAGTTGAACTTTTAACATGCAATTATTCTCGAATACCAGTCACATTTAGTATCAGATCAGTTCAAAGGAGGCGTCTTTTTAAACGGGTCACATCTGTATAGACAGAAGAACTCGTATACAATATAAGGTGACTTTCGTCACCTATATAATAGCCAAATTCATACCGGCGACTCGGTAAGTGCTCAAAACCAAGGTTCAATGACCTTTTCTGTGAAATACGCAGTATAAAATGTGCACTTCGTATACTCATTGAGTCGAAGTTGTTCTTGAACAAGTACAGAGGCACAAAAAAATTTCGTACTTCACAACCACGGTCATTGAACCTTGGTCCTGACAACTTACCGAGTCTCCAGTATAGTTGTGGCTATATAAACGAAAGTAATCTCATAAAAGAAGTACGATTTACAGACTTGAAAAAACTGAAACAACTTTTACAATCAGAACATGATAAGACAAATGTAGACGACACGTAAAATATGACATACGAAATGAACAGTGAGGCGTTCCGTCATCACTAAACTCTCCTTATACCGGCGAGGCTTGCGGCGATGGCAGCGGGGATGCTGGTCTGTGGCAGTTTTACCGTACTTTGAGAATTATGGCCGACGGCGGCTGCTGTGCTTATCTAAACAGAGTGCATACTCGTACTAGCAAAGTTGATTCTTCGTTACATTAAAACTGTGTATATTTAAGGGGGTAACAGAGAATCTCCATGCTAAATGCACATCATAACATTGTTTTCAACACACTTGCTTATAAAGCATACAGCCAGGAACACAGATCCGTCCGGTCTATAATGCCTGAATGCAGTTTCAGGTGTGACTAAGAATCTTGCCATTGCAATCTTAACCCGATGCACTAGGATGCATTTCACTCAAAATGCACTTGAATTTTTTCACTACAAACGGTGGTTGCGAGCCTCCGGGCTTGCTCCTGGATAAGTTCTAGACATAAATCTCTGCAAAAGACTTGCAGGTGTTGCACAAAAGTAAGAAAATCACAGTTGCATAGCCCATGAAGCCCACGGCGCAAAACTTAGACTTCTAGTAACGTAACGTCGATCCTAGGCTAGCTAGGCTTTCTTAATCTAGAAACGTTCGTGACGAATGTAGAGATCATGTCACGTTTTTTTTTGTATGTGTATATGTGTGTGTGTGTGTGTGTGTGTGTGTGTGTGTGTGTCTAGTTAGTGTACGAACATTTTATGAACATTTTATTTATTTACATTATAAAGCTGTGTGTCATCCGTCACCGTCTTGCCCGCCGGACTCTCAGACGGCGAAAGCAGCAGCAAATATGTTAGCGAAAAGCGTTTTCATACTTTAGTTTTGTTTTGTGGCCGTAGCAACGAAATTAACCCAAATACTTTATCTTGGGTTTTTCATAATAACTCCACGGGTGTGTTAGCACCTCATTTATCGATTCACAAAGTGCTTTTCCTCGTTATAAACGACCCGTCGTCAAATGAAACGATCGATAAAAGTCGCCTGAATATATGTGGCAAATACATGCAATGTCGTAACGGGGAATTCCAGTGAATTTCAGCCAAGGTTGCGGCAAGTACCTTGGGCGTGGAATCACATAAACAAAAATTATGTGCGGCGCGCCCGAAGTGTCGCTACGCTAAGTGTCTTAATAGGAAACCCCAGTAAATTTCAGCGGAATGTGGGCGTGTAATGATATAATTAGAAATTATGACTGCGACACTGCGGCGCCCGTGGGCGAGTTTACGGGCGCCTCGCAGGCGAGCACCCGCTGTGTAACGTTCGACTGCACTTTCGTATGTTGCGACGTATTCGCTGATGGGCTCCAAGCCGCTGTCGATAAGCCTGAGTAAAATACATGATTTTTTCTTCAAAGATAGCACAGTCGCCGCACCTGATTCCATTGTGTGACCGGGAGCTCCATGCAGCGTTGGAGAGTCACCTGCACCGCGGTTTTATCGGTAGCTCGATGGTGCGACGACTCCGACACGAAGTCTTTTAAGATTATATGTAACGTAACGTCGTTCGTAAGCTCACCTGCTCGTAGACCTTTGCTACAGACATTCCTTAATCTTGAAACGTTCGTGACGAATGTAGAGATCATACCACGTTTGTATGTGTATATGTGTGTGTATGTATATAGTTATCGTACACGTACACGTATGTTGCATAGGTAAGATAGTATGACGTGAACATGTCTTTACTACGTTTACTACGACCGTCGTCATGTAGCAGTCAGCATGTCAGCAATGATAGTATAACGTTAGGGTGCCGGAGCAGCAAGCGCAAGTACGAACGTCTGATATATGCACTCTGTATCAATGCGCCGCAACGCTCGAGACACATCGATGGTGTAATGTTGCATAAACATTATTTACATTATGAAAGCTGTGTGTTATCCGTCACCGTTCTGCTCGGACCCTCGGACGGCGAGATGTTTCGCTATGTTAGCGAAAAGCGTTGTCAAACTTTACTTTTGTGTAGCAACCAAATAATCCCAAATACCTTATCTTCGGTTTTATAAAAACTAGCACGGGTTCGTTGCTACGTCATGTCGTGATTCCCGAAGTATTTTTCCTTGTTAGCCAAACGATTAAACCCATAGGTATAGGTCAAATAATTATTTGACTTATCGACCCGTTGTAATGAGGATAACGATCACTAAAAGGTATGTCGCTAGGCATGACCATGTGTGGCAAGGCCGAATGATGTCACTGGGAATTCACCTGAATTTCAGCCAAGGTTGCGTCTATCGTGTAGTTAATTAAACATTCTCGCCGCGCCCCGTTGCTATATGCGCACCTTTGAAAACAAAATCACGGCAGGACTTTTGTATGTTGCGACGTGTTCGCTGATGGGCGCCAAGCCGCTGTCGATAAGCCTGAGTAAAATACATGGTTTTTTCTTCAAAGATAGCGCACTCGTTGCACCTCGTTCCGTTGCGTTACCGAGATCTCCATGCAGCCTTGGATAGTCACGTGCAGAGCGGTCTTATCGGTAGCTCGGTGGTACGTACGGCCAAGACGGAGTTACACCTGGTCGGCGTGCAAGTTAATCATGTACGGAGTTTGAAAAAGAGCATGTCAAAACGTATGCACGTTGTATTAGCTACATTAGGTACAAACCCAACTTTAGTTTAAAAACAAACGGTATGATAACATTTATTTAGTTATGGCATAAAAATATGGTGAAATTTCCGTTGACGTCAGGGTTTCAGCCAAACCACAGAAATAGTTGCCTATTATTACAATGGTATCGGCATTATTTCTGATGGGTGACGCAAAAGTATAAACCGCTCGCGATTTAACCACAATTATTTATTAATTTTATTTCAGGATTAATGCCTGAATGCCTAATCAATTTTCCTTACATTGCGTCATTGGATCGTTCATTTTGCGGCCGCTGATATCAGCAGGCTACTATATAAGGCCCAAATCTTCCTTGATATTCATAAACCCACCGACAGCCACTGAGTGAACAAGTTCGCCCACAGGAATACTGTGACCCGTGACTCGTGACCCTCCGTGCTCTATGTAAGTATTGAATATTTAAATTATTTATTTTGTGCATTTTTATACTTCTCCTGTGCCTTCTTTCCAGGGATAAAGCGCCTGTTTTATGACTGAATTCAATATTTTATTTCTTTTCATTCGCAGCTACTGAATCAAAATGCTGCCAAACAGTCTGCTGGTGCTGATGGCGGTGTGCATGCTGGTCACGGCGAGGCCTGAATCAAAGCTGGAGCTGCCCAACCATCAAAAAGCTGTGAGTATCGAATTTCTACAAACTCCTATCAACGACCCATTCAAGTTTCTTATTACCGTTGCAACTACTAAGCAAAGAGTTTGTCCTATGCCCCGACTCTCAGTACGTCTTGTAAGCTTCAACGAAATTAATGTTAATTTTTCTATTTACAGATGACCGATCCCACCAGGTCCCGCCGGAGTGCCGAAGGACCACCAGAGTCGCACGTCGTCAAGAAGTCCGGGGTGCTGGGGACCCGCATCGGATGGCGTGAGGGCCCAGACCCCAACACATACTGGGAAGTTTAGGGGAACAATACGCTTATTTGTTTTTTTATACTTTTTAAAATAAAAGTTATTGTACAATATTTCCTGGTATTATTGACGTAGATAAGCTGACGCGACACCGCGTCCAGTAGGTATCCCAACTGTTGTATATACCTGGCTGCGAGCTTAGGTTACCATCGGTCTGCTAGGCTACATGCACATGTAATGTGCATCGGACCGATGTGCAGATATAGACGTCACGCTGCAACTTGTGCAACAGATACTGCACTCTAATAGGTCGAGCATAACGGCTTGGGAGTTAGCACCATTGCATGATAGAACTGTGTCTCCTGAGTTCAAAAATACCACTCCCCGCTCCCCCCGACCCTTAACTTTGGAGTTATAGGCCGTACGGACTTGTGTCATTGGGTGTATATTATTGCTGCGATTTAAAAAGTACAAACAAAGCAAAGTCGACAAATTGTACTTTCTTTTTGTATTAATTAAAAAATATTGTTTCATGCATTTGCTACGTATTTTCGTATCTTTCTAGGTGTAGCTAACAAGATTAACCAGTTGTCTTAATGGTTCTTGATACCCCCTTAAATGGGTATAGAATCCCAATCGCCAAGTCCAGTTAAAAAGCGGCACGCCGTACCATCCTTTTCTCGAAGCAGTTCAGGCCATTTTCGACCGTTCGAACTTCGTTGTGGATAAAACTAGAAGCCTGAATTTTCGTTAACCAAGCAGGCATTGTATAAACACGGTATATTTCAAATTTCATTCAATTTGAACCAGTAGTTTAGGAATTATAACTAGTCAAAGTTTCTCAATTTTGTCACTTACTCACTGACTGACTGACTGACCGATCATCAAAACTCTAAGGCACTTCTAGCAGACATAGAAGCTTCAAAGTTGGAATACAATTGGTGTTTAGTGTATAAATCAAGGAAAAACTAAAATGTTTTGCAATTTCGGTCCAGTGCTCTAGATACACCAACTGCATAAATAACTTTATAATCCCATATAAATATATAGGATTACAAAGTTACATATTTAGTTGTAAGTAGAAGGTACCGGAAAGGAAAAAAAAATAGGACCATCAACAAAAAGAAATGAGATGCCATCAAAAACAAAAGTCTCGCTACCGTAAAAAGTAGTGAGATCCATGTAAATCCAAGTCGGTTAATTTATTCAGTCCCTACTTAAGAGACCATCTGTCTTAAGTTATTACATAATTAGCAAATCTTACAACATCTTATAGTGACTATATCAATAATAAAAATCTTTTATGTTTTAAATAAATAGATTGACTTGGCAATCGCACTAAACAATGTGATTTAATATAATATGTAATACTTGTGAGATACATTGTGTTTTCATGCGATGGCCGAGTTTTTTTTACAAGTTTTGTTTTTGGTGGCATACGGTATACGCATACAAAAATATACCCTAATGACTAAAATAGAATATCAATACACTAACCAAATGGAGTAGAGCGTCAATTTATTTTGCCAAAATGATTGAGTTCAAATGTTCGGAAAACGATTTTTTGTTTCGGGTAATTGACTTTTCTTTCTGTATTTTTTTGATAATATTTGGTACGATATGTGCTTAATTTTTAGCACCACTGCCTAAAGAAATGATAAATTTTGGTCCGCTAAGTTAAGCTTACCCGTTTATGAGCAGCCAAGTCATAGCCTTTTTTCAGGACGAAGGTATGAAAGACTAGATAAACGCGACACATTAGAAAAGTCTTTGCAATATATCTGATGATATATGGTGGTGGTACACACAGATAATACAGGATCTAAATTCTAACAGCGGGGCCTACTTAGTTCTGCACTGACTGACTCTCTGCGATATTAAACACTTTCCCCAGTCAGCTAGCCCAGCCAGGGCAGCTTTTTAAAATAGACCCATACAGCTTCAACGTCCTGACACAAACTGGTCCAGGAAAAGAATGGTGGAGCCAGTCGCGATTTCTGATTTTTGTGTAATGTCTTTTGTGGCGGGGCAGTGCAGTAACACGTGTGGCCCTCGTTTAGGCACCATCGTCGTCGCGTCGTCGGCATTAGAATATTGTGGAAAGGATATTCAAGATATAGTGTTCGGTTATGATACCTACCATTTCTCATAGATCTGAACATTTTGGTTTTATTATGTACTAGCTTTTTCCCGCAGCTTCGCTCGCGTTCAGTAAATTTTTGCCTCGTTTTCGGCTTAGGCGTCATTTTATGAACACCTTTATAGCTTATGTGTTGACCAGGGTCACTACGATGATAATAAAGAAAACTGCATCCAGATGCGTTGAGTGGTTCTCGAGTTATAAAAGCGTTTATTCAATATTTGCCCCGTCTTCAGCTTGGGCGTTATTTTATGAACATCCCTTATAGTTGATGTGTTAACCAGAGTAACCACAATGATAATAAAGAAAACCGCATTCAAATCCTTTGATTGGTTCTAGAGTTATAAAGGAGTTTATTCAATCATTGCCCCGTTTCCGGCCTAGGCGTTATTTTATTGACAATACTTATAGCTTATGTGCTGACCAGAGTCACTACGATGATAATAAAAAAAAAACTGCATCCAAATCCGTTCAGTGGTTCTCGAGTTAAAACGGAACATACAGACAAAAATTCTAAAAATTGTGGTTTTGGCCTCAGTATATTACAAAAATAATAACCCATTTTATTTTAAATTTCGCGAAAATATTCAATGTACAGACACTACCTTTATACTACTTTATTATTAGTTAACTCTGTTTACTTGTGGTATTATTGTTTCACGTTTGGATTGGGAATGAGGTGCGATCAGTACTGCGAAATTATAATGTGGAGAAAATGTAATATTTAACCAAAATAATATTTAAATAAAATTATATTCTTACAAAAAAATGTAAGCTCGCCATTTGTTTTGATGATCAATCACTCATGGGTTCATCAAATTCATCATCAATGCCAAATAGTGACAAATTTATCAAATAAAATTTTAAGATTTCATTCATAAAAAATTAATCTAGATTCAGCAAATATTTCAGACAACGAAATCCGCCATCATTTTATATTTAGATGATATCGGATTGAAAAATAAATAAAAACATAATGAAATTTTGGAGAAGCAATATTATAGATCAATAAACTTTTATAAACATCAGTAAGTACATAAAACGCAAAAATGTTGTTATTATTTTACTTGATGGGCTTACGTACCTAAGAAATCAATTCATTTGTACTATTATGCAAATGGTACTTTTGAATCCTGATCCAATCGTGGAACAATAATACTATTAGTCAGTTGTATTCTATATTTTGTTGTGGTCGACTAGAGTTTTTTTTTTATAAATAATAAATAATACTTTGAAAGCCTTTGAAATCAATTTAGAGTTTAATGGACTCTTGTGATTGTTCCCTTTTCATGGCAAAATTCAACTGGAAATAAACACTTTTGGCGTTCAAAATTGATTTTTAGAGAGAAGTGATGAAATTATTTCGTGCCTTCGCGATGAAATTTTCAATCATACTTTTCATAGCGACTGTTTCTAACACATTGCTATTACTTGCTTATTTTTTATTTTTCATAGCTAAAGATTTATATTATTTCTTTTCCTTGTAATGAGTTCCCAGGAATCTCGTTAAAATATAATCGCAAATAACTAAATTGTATAAAAATATTATAACTGTTATAAGCTTCTTCGTTTTATTTTTATATAAAGAGTATATATATATATATATAAATAATACGTGTAAAAGATAACAAACTCAAGATATATTTCGTGTCTGACTTGGATCAGTTGAGTATACATAAAAAAAACTTTGAATGGTAATACATAAAAAAAAATGTTTTTGTTTGTTCAACTGGTGCCTTAAAAATAAAACAAATAACCAAGTGTACTTTTTACCCATATCAGGTGAATACAGCGCTTGGTCGATGACATTCATCGAGTTTTTGGCTAAAAACTCTTGCACAATGATGGCTTTGTGCGATGGTGTATTATTATGGTATATTATCCACGAAATGTCGTGCCGTAAACCTGGCCGTTTCTCTCGCAAACGCGTCATGACGCCTAAATCCATCCATCCATCAGTCTGTTTCGTCCACTGCTGGACATAGGCCTTTCCAGGATTTTGCCACTCTTGGCGGTCCTCCTGGAAGAAATGCCCATACTCACACACGATGGGCAGGCGGGTTGGTGAGCGCGGTGCCGAAACCCTTGCACCAGTGACGCCGCTGCCCGTCACTAGTCTATTTTATATAAGGCCCAGCAATTGGGGATGGATATACCGCCATCCATCGGTCCCAGGCAATGGTGGGCCGCCTGGTTTTGCCTGAGAGCTGTTCTCTTACTCTCCCCCGAATAACTTCGGGAGGATTTGCGAGTAAGATGGTGGTACCTCCACAGTCGAGCCCGGCATTAGCTCTACCACCTAGGATAAATAATACGCCTAAATAATATTGTTTATTTACCGTTTGTTCCTCTGGAAGAAATGCGTAGTGCACTACACCGCGGCAATCGAAGAAAACTGTAATTTATGAATTCCCGGTACTTTTTACACAGAGTAGTAGGTATACTATTTCCTTACCTATGCCACAGGTCGATTGACCCAGCCCTTCATTTCATGGATATTCGGGCGAGAAGAGAAAACACCGATGTTTTGTTTTCTGAGGGAACCATAAAAATATGGTATTTGTGTCTGTTAGCAAAATGTGGTCTCATATTCACATATGATCTAGAAAACATTGTGCACTTTTCGGATTACAATTGCATTTTTAATATTCTTTTGTTTCTCCAAGAAATATTTTCACGATTTATTACCTTTTCTATAGAAAACAATAAAAGGAACAAGCGTATTTTTCATCATAATGCAGTCTTTTTTAGTTGAATCACAGTAAGTTTAGTCTCTGGAGATCTGAAAACTCCAAGCAGGAGTTCTACTTCGGTTCTTATAAAAATATGTTCGCAGTTTAGATAAACAGGGCGAGTGCACTGTTCCGCACACGAACAAAGGAAACTATAGCTATTATATTCCTTGTAAGTGCAGTGTGCACTCTTGATATTCTTCTAATAATACTTGTAAAAATTGCAATCTTCATCTTGGATACATATCATCACGAGGTTGAAATTAGGTATAGTTATTTATGTACTTGCATCGAAATGTTGATATTAATATGGATCTTCCCGGGATTTCTAATGGACAATCCCGTGTGGCCAACAATGTTACAAATAAATAATAATAAAAACCTCAGAGATAGATAAGATTAATAAAACAAAGATTAAAAAAATAAAAAAATGTTTGCAACTTTGGACATCCGATGTCGTTGATGTAAATTCGGCAACGTTACGCGTGCAGTGGTTTAATTTGTGTAAAAGTAAATAACTTTTTTATTTAATAAATCACGGGACTTTTCCTTTAAAATTAATCTCGGGATTTGAGGCATATCCACTTTATTCTTTCGCTGTATGAAATCAGTGTAATTACATAAATCCATCCATCCATCCATCCATCAGTCCGTGTTCGTTCACAGCTGGAGATAGGCCTTTCCCAAATTTCGCCACTCATGCCGGTCCTCATACAGCCGCCACCCACAACGTCCTTCAGGTCGTCGGTCCAGCGGGCATTGAGGTCGGCCTACACTTCGCTTTGCTTTATATAAAGTACATAAATAACTCTACCTAATTCTGACCTCTTCACGCACGACATAATATAAAAAGGTGACTTTGGTTTATATAGCCAAACTCATACTGGAGGCTAGGTAAGTGATCAGTAACACGTATCGATAACATTTTTTGTTCGTTCTAGCAAAATAAAATCTTGACTCCCCATAGTAATTGATTCGGAGCTGGGCTTGCGTTTGTAGGGGAAGACGAGAAGAATAATTTACGAATTTCACCAAAAAGGTCATCGAACCTTGTTACTGAGCACTTAGGAGTCTTGAGAATTTGACTGCATAAATTAAAGTCACCTTAGCTAAACTACTTGGCGAAATACGAAAAATATTTTTTTGGGCCCGTATAGTTGCTTAATTGTTCAAAAACAACCTTCACTCAATTAGTAATGGAAGTCAAAATTTTACTTTGCGTATTTTACAGAAAGGGTCATTGAACCTTGTGTCAGGACAAGTACCGAGTCTCCAGTATGAATTTGGCCATATAAACGAAAGTCACCTTTTATACCCTGAGGGTCCAGTGTGAACTGTCAGTAGAATTGTCCATACACCCTCTTTTTACCGACGGTTTTGACTTCCCAAAGTGATATCGGGAGCCTGGTGAACCTCGGGCACAGATTCACACTTTTAGAGCATGCATATTTACCTCATAGTGTTTTCCTTCACCATAAGAGTTAAATACAAATACTGCACACAAATTTTAATAAAATCATTGGTGCTTGCTGGACCTGTTAGATTTTGTAGGGATATGTACGGAGTGTAAACTTTTCTAAATACCTACTGATCTTGGTCGAGTACTAGTATTTTTAACTGATGTGAAAACCGGACAATTCAAATAACTACTCACTCCCTACAAAATTGTTGAAACAAAATTTCTAAATTACATTGGTCGACGGCACCCTAAAACTACATAACGAATCATATTCAGTATTTGTTGTTTAAATAGAGTATGGTGCATGTACAATATACATAAATTCGAAATTCTTGACTAGTTTAGTTAGATAGACATAAATAAATGATGAAGGGGTCATCTCGGCCACAGAAAACTCGGCCGCGCGGCCGAGTTGATACCTTTCGATTAAATAGATTTTATTGGTTGTCAACTTGGCTCGTACAGTCAATACAAGACAAGAAGTGAAGTGAAGTGAGAAGTGGACGAGATGACCCCTGAGTCAATAAGTAGTTGAATTTGAAATTGTTATAAAATTATAAAGCCATACAATTTTACCGCCTTTCAACATAATTATAAACGTTTGCAAAAGTGATTCCTTTTATTTTCCTTTGATTTAACCATATACACCTTTCGATTAAATCGATTTTATTGGTTGTCAACTCGGCTCGTACAGTTAATACAAGACAAGAAGTGAAGTGAAGTGAGAAGTGGCCGAGATGACCCCTTAGTCAATAAGTAGTTGAATTTGAAATTGTTATAAAATTATAAAGCCATACAATTTTAACGTCTTTCAACATAATTATAAACAATAATACACTTAAATAGGAATGACATACAGAACTGAATGATATTTTATTAGATAGCTTTTAATTTTCGAGAATCACTGAATGGATCTAGAAGCTTTTTTTTATTAGATTTGTATTGGCCTTGGTTGGCCTTGATGTTATAAAATAAAATCCAAGCCGAAAACTGTGGATGCGGTAATAGTTTTGAAATATACATTGATTGAAAGATACATTGATTGAAAGATACTTCCACACGAGTGAAACAGCTGGCAAAAGCTAGTATATAATAATGACACAAGAATAACCTGAGTGCCAAACAAAACCAAAATTTATCATAATTTTTTGCATATTTAGAGATTTCAGCAATCCACGGGCAATCCAGCAGTTCATCCATCTTAATCCCATCTATCTTACTTGCTTATAACATACTTTACTGGATAATAAATATTGTAGAGAATACTGGAATCTAGCAAGTAATATCAAGCTATACTCAGTTTAATTTATTAAAATATAACCCTTGCCTGCGGCCCCGCCCGCATTTATTTAATCTTTGCTATGGGCGTTTTTTTATGAACGCTACCTAAAACCTATATCCTGACCAGAGTCACTACGATTATAATAAAAAAAACCGCATCCAAATCCGTTCAGTGGTTCTTGTGTTAAAACGGAACATAAGACAGACAGATAGACAAAATCTAAAAACGGCGGTTTTTGCCTCAGTACGATTTCATTAATTAGTTCGCAAAATATTTCGCGTTTTTACTACTTTATTGTTAGTATATATCAAATCAAATCAAATAACGTTTATTAAACTCACAGCAGAGAACACGAGAAATATACAAATTAGACAGTTTTAAAGCTAAATATCCCAATAACGAGTTTAAATATATTAAAAAGTAAAGATTTAATTAAAAATGCAGGAACATCAAAAAAAGTATAAAAGTATAAGACAAAAAATAATAATTGAATTTTAAAAAGCAAAACAATATTCCAGACAAATGAAAGTAACAACTAAACACAAAAACAAAAAAACTAAAAAACTAAAGCTAATTAAAAACAAAGGAGAAAAGATAGATAGATAAATTTAGTCTTTCAGTAATGTAGTATTCTCATACTATATATTAACCGTACAGTTTTGCATAACGTAATGAAATGCCAGAAACGGATGATTATATTATTTACATACACGTTATCATGTTATCACATATGATTTAGATACACACACAGTAGATTATGTTTGCTTATTTGAAATGAAAATTCCATTTTGATGTTACAAGACCAACATAATAATCAAGAAACCGAATCGTAGTTCACAAGACATACATATTTAATAAGTTCTGGTATTGTATTCGTAAGTAGAATAAAAATGTGTATAAATATACTGCTGACAGTTTCAAAAACTTTTCAAAACTAATAAATACGCATCAACAAAAAGAAAAACTTGTCTTTATCGAATCTATGTACTCAATTTGAATATCCATCTTTTGTAAAAATTCTGTGGAGGAATAATATATTGCCACTGGTTTTTTAGAAAAGTTAATCAGTCTGATGTCGTTTTAACATAGCTAGTAAAAAATTGGATTTCAAAACAGCAGAAATCAAATACTAAAAAAGTTAGGGTTCTGAAAAAAAAAAGTTATAAATGAAGCCTTTTCCAAGCCCAAAACGTGATATTATAAAATACTGCATCGAAAAATATTGCAAAGTGAATGCTGTTTTTTTAGTTCAAAACAGTAGTCCGTCCAAACTAATAAAGTAAAAATAAAAAGAACGACTGTTGTAAACATATAAACCTATTATCTAAAACATAAAAACGCGTTTTTTTTACGCTCTTGTTTGTATTTATATTAAAAAACAGCAATATCCAACCTTGTATTGAATATTTTATATTATGTTTATCTTTTTCGTTGTGCGATTGACATATAGCGCCTTAATAGAGTATGTGGTTTCTCAGTAAAAATAAAGCTTATTAAATCGTATTTAATTCTGACAAATCTAATTTTCAAAAATGTATTGCCTGACTGGTACCCAATCAAAATAAGAAAACACAAATTCTCGTTAAGGGAGTCTCAAAAAACAGCCAAGTGCTATTGTTAGAATAAATTACTCCGTTCTTGGGCTTAAGATCGATTTCACGTTATCAAGAGTGAAAGTTGTTCGGCGAACGTTTCTCGGACGTCGTCAAAGTAACTTCGTAACCGTTTGTCGACACAAGGCCTTCTTCGGGTACAACTTCCCCGGGCACAACTTTTCACCTTGTTTGTCCCTTTCTCGGAAAACTCTTGTCATCTTTGTGATTAGAACAGATTACATAAAAACACAAAGTGGGTTACGTCAACTTTGTTGGACAAATTGTTGGGTGTCAATTTAATTCTTTACTTTAATTTAAGGGCGGATTCTGATTGATTTTATTTGTTCGTTCATTACGCTTACAAGGGGTGGAAACAAGGGTATTGCTTGACGAGGTGAGATAGCAGGTCCTTCCTGGTTTTAGATAATACGAGTCAGGCAATACCCTTTTCTGCCGAGGCATACATATGAGGAGCATCCAAGCAAATAGTGTTTTGTCAACTTTGGAATAATACAGAAAAAATAATATATTTAGAAATATTTAGTGCTCAAAAGTCAAATTATAATGCATATTATACTTGTTTTATGTAATAAAATTGTTCTTTGCCATCTTTATAATATACATATTAGGGTGATTCTTCACTTTTTCCGTTTTATTACGGGCCACCCCCTCAATGTGTTCTATGTAGCTAAAAACAAATAAAGTATTTGCATCATATTTTTTTTAGCGTTAGAAAAAGTGAAAATTTGAATCACCCTCATACATATAACACCATAGATAATCACAAAATCATCAAAAAAGCAGCTAAATTGAAATTTATTTCTTTGTGACAAAACACGTTTTGCAAGATTGCACCTCATACAGTGCTTTTCTTTAATGTGAGGCAATAAAATATGCGTTTCCAAAAGAATAATTTAAACAATACTTAATTACAAATAAATAAAAATAATATTTAATTAAAATTACAAAGTAATTTAATAGAAATAACACATAAACTTCGTTATAACACGGATACTTTCCTTCACTTTAGTTGGAAGTAATTTTGTATGACTGAATTGGCTTCTTTCAACATTATCTTTCTCCACGCTACCAATGACTCTACTTTATACACTCCAACTCATGTTTCAAAGTATTTACTCTCCATTTTATCACCAATACAAAACTTTTGAAAATTTTATTGTCATTTTAAAAAGAAAAGAAATGCCTCAGGCTCCTGTGCCGTGCCGGCGTCAAAACCGGGTGCTGGCGTTGACACTATACGAGTAGCTAATGAATGAAATAAGATTGAAAGAAGATGTACTGTTATAAGAATAGTAAAGGAATGCTTCGGTGGTTAGGGCCTATACAGAGGAATGAAAGTAGAGTGACGAAAGAAATTTATGCTGCACATGTGGAAGGTAAAGCTCGACCGGGCTGCCCTAGGAGGACGTATGCCGACCAAATAGGTGACAATACTGAAGAAGGGCAAAGTAAAAAGTACCCCGAATAGAAGAGCTTGTTAACTAGATTGATGGATGAAGAAGATGCAAAAGAGGTGTGTCAGGATCGTAGCAGATGGAAATCTTTAGTCTCTGCCTACCCCTCTGAGAGACAGCCGTGAGTATAGTATATGTATCTAACAAAAAGGATTTTTGCATATATCATGAATTATTCTGTAAAAACTACGGGATGGCCTCGCTCAACACCGCTTCGTTTGGCCTAGATACCTAGTTGACTGTCCCAGAAGTCGATGAAAAGTTGAAAAAAAAAACTGTGTTGAAAAACGAGTGGTTGGCTTGGCTATAGGGTATTTTTCCCATTGGTGTCTACCTTTTAAAGTTTGTCGTATATAAAATAAATGTATCAACATCCATTCCCCGTAGGGCGGAAACGGATTTTCATACATTTGTATTTCTCAAAAGATATTTTGTTCAGCTTTGAATGTGAAAGAATTGATACCAGGCAGCCATAAAATGGAGGTATTACTTTTATTATTCCCAAATATGATTTATTGTGCAATGAAAAATAAATTTCAATTTGAAAGTACTTAACTTTATCATAAGAGGTCAAAACTTGGCAAAACTAAGCACTTGGCTGTCAAACTCAGTACCTTCGATTTGGGTTAATATTTAAGATTCTCCGATATTTCAATGTTTTGGATTCTAGAACAATCCTCAGAATTGCTACCGAAAATTTACTTGCTTTAGTCGAATGAAGTGCCAAACTCGGCTAACGTGAAACTTTAAGAGTTAATTATTAACTTCTCAAGTGATATAATTAATATCCTGCCTGCCATTGCCACTGACAGAAACTAGGGCAGTACTAGGTCAGAAGCAACGATTTTTTTGCGTCTAAAAATTTGAAGCTTTCCCATGAAGGGCCCAATAAGGCCAACAATACGAGAAAAAGAATGATTAAACATTTTTATTTTAGTAATAGATTTTGCCTGCAGCTTCACCCGCGTACTGTGAATCTTTGCCCCGATTTCGGCTTGGGCGTGATTTTATGAACACCCCCTATAGTTTATGTATTGACCAGGGTCACTACAATGATAATAAAACAAAAAACCACCTCCAACCAAACCCATTGAGTGGTTCCAGAATTAAAGCGTTTATTCAATCTTTGCCCCGTTTCCGGCTTGGGCGTTATTTTATGAACATCCCTTTTAGCCTATGTGTTAACCAAGATCACTACAATATTCCGGAAGGGTTCCGTACAATTAAAACAGCAAAAAATCATGTCTGTTGTATGCGAGTGCGCATGTCCGACTCGCACTTATAGCGGCAACAGAAATACATAATCTGAAAATTTCATCTGTCTAACTATCACGAGTGCGCAGGTCCGATTTGCATTTGGCCGGTATTAGTATTTGTTGTTATAGCGGCAACATAAATACATCGTCTGTGAAAATTTCAACTGTCTAACTACCACGGTTCATTCATTATCTATAAAACGGCAAAAAAATCATGTCTGTTGTATGGGAGTGCGCAGGTCCGACTCGCACTTGGCTGGTTTTAGTATTTGTTGTTACAGCGACAACAGAAATTCACCACCTGTGAAAATTTCAACTGTCTAACTGTCACGGTTCATGAGATACAGCCTGGTGACAGACGGACAGACAGACAGACAGACGGGCGGACAGACGGACAGCGGAGCCTTAGTAATAGGGTCCCGTTGGTTACCCTTTGGGTACGGAACCCTAAAGAACAACTTATCATTACGTACAAAAGGATATTACAATTTCGGATTTATTCATTCACTCAATTGTTGCCATTCGAGATAGCGGGTAACCGGGAAGTAAGTACCTTAAAGTTTTGATCATCAGTCAGTGAGTGGAATTTTGTCGGAAAATGCGCTTGAAAGGCCGTACCTTTTTACTGCGGTATAATAGAAATTTAAATATTTTACAGTAGTATGAGACCCTAATAGAGTTGATATTAATTTCAACTTGATACCTCATAACGTTCTTAAGAGAAAGAGTCTTGACGCACGGACACACAGACGGACAACAAAGTGATCCTAAACGGGTTCTGTTTCTCCACGATGAGATACGAAACCCTAAAAACAGAAAATGTATGGATTCGACTAATGTTGATTTTATGCGTATTAAAAATACCTTTCACACGCGCGACGCGCCTATCATGTGGACGCAATGTAATGGAGCAGTACTTCGGCTACGCGCGAGTAACGCTGTGGACAAGGCCTTAATGTTCACGGACTTAATATAGGTATAGTCATTCTTTTTATATGTAACACTGAAAATTTCAGCTCAATGAGACCTTGTCATGCCGCGGGCGGACTGGTGTCGAGGCTTCGCTATTGTATAAAATCCCGTGACTATGTCAGGACTTTTTCGAAAATTCGGGAAAAATAAAAACTGAACACGGGCACCTGAATAATGTCTGCTATTGTTTAAGTTTTTTTTTCAAAACCCTCAAATCGCAAAGTAAACTCTCGAAAACTAAGCGAATACAATATTTGCTCCATTATTTTTTCTTTTTTTTTTGATGTGAATAGATTCGACAATCCCCCGACGCTACGTATCTACTTAGTTTAGGTTATAGTGGACCGCCGATATCAACCTTACGTTATAAAAGGAGGTCCTCTGTAACTTCAACTCAAACTTGACTCAAGAATGAGTTCAAGTAATCACTTTCCCACTTAAGGGCGGCGGATCGCACCGCTGGTGTTATCGACTACTGTCAACTAACAGCAGTACCTGTGATCGTCACGTTTTACCGCAACAGGCACAGGTCACCCGACATCGCACCCTCCTCATCCGCGCTCTGCCTACCTGTGTGAGCAACAATAACGCCTTAAAAGGGTCAAGACAGGATAGCCCCGAGCAGTACCAAGCGCTGCTCATCCGCCGTCAAACAATATATGACATGATTGACTCAACTAAGTGTTGTTGGACCCGCCAGAGAAGCTGGCTCCCTCATTATCCAAGGAGGTACTCGGAGCTGCTCGCACGCTCACCTCGCGGAATAAAATGCACGAAACATAATTACGCCAAACCCTTGTTCCAAACGCTATCTTGACCTTGCGGCTTCGATAACTCCTACGCGGACGGGTGACCCGGACAACACCTCTAGCGTCGGGTTGTCTCCTCTAATATCCAGATAGAGTGCCGGAGATGAAGTCCTCCCACTGAAACCGCACGGTCGCGCACACGAATGCACGCGTCCATACGCCAACAGTGTTCATCGGACAACTCGAGGACAACTCACGTGCCCCGCATAACCCGTTCACATTGGTGGCCGCCCCAAGCGCCGTTACTAGGGAATGCTAACTGCTCACGGAGACGAGCGTCCGGTGACAAGCTATACCGGACAGATACGTGCTCGAACCCCTGCAGTTCAAACCACGAAGTTATTAGCCGAAACTAATAACATGCCACTACGAGTCCAAACCCATGTCAGACACCTTCCGCGAGCGTAAGCAAGCATCAGGTCGGCTCAAGTCTGACTCCCGTAGTACCCAATAAAACCCAGCCGGACCCGTAGTTCCAGCTGGGGTGTCTCCAACCCGAAAGTCCTCCGAAAGTCTGACTTCTTTATAAATCTGGGTCGGATAAATAAAGAAAGTTTGTAACTCGTTTAGCACCACCCGGAGGTCACGTGTCAGGTCTCGATGGTAAACTGACGGACGCGAGTTACGGCCAACCTCCAAATAGATTCGACAAGTGGAAATTTTACTAACGCCCTTTTTAGATATATATACATTGTCTAATGCTCATTTTGCTAATTGTTAAAGGTGGTAGAGCTGATGCCGGGGTCGACTGTGGAGGTACCACCATCTTACTCGCAAATCCTCCCGAAGTTATTCGGGGGAGAGTAAGAGAACAGCTCTCAGGCAAAACCAGGCGGCCCACCATTGCCTGGGACCGATGGATGGCGGTATATCCATCCCCAATTGCCGGGCCTTATATAAAACAGACTGGTGACGGGCAGCGGCGTCACTGGTGCAAGGGTTTCGGCACCGCGCTCACCAACCCGCCTGCCCAGCGTGTGTGAGTATGGGCATTTCTTCCAGGAGGACCGCCAAGCGTGGCGAAATTCTGGAAAGGCCCATGTCCAGCAGTAAACGAACAGGCTGATGGATGGATGGATGGATTGCTCATTTGTTATATTACATTTCACGTGGTTCTTTTCACCGATTGTTATCTATTATTTGCGCCTTTTTATATGAGCATAAGTTAATTTAGCTTTGACCTTAAGGTAAGAAACGCTTATTCTACCCAATATAATCGTTTTCAAACTAACCCCCTCACAATAAATCTGCTTGCTAATGGATAGGATTCTAGAGGTCATGCAGTGCCAGATAACAAAAAGTAATTACTTATTATATTTTAGGCTAAGTTTAAAAAGAACTTCGCAAGTCTTCGCCGCAGGTCAAGTATTCAAGCGCGCTCTCACCTTCGCCGTAGCGACGAGAGCAGCTTTTAAACTTTTTCGAGACCCTCTACAAGCTTTCATTAAGCTATATACGAATACGTTTCTTTAAGCTCTCATCAACCCTTTTCGTTTTACACTCGCATTTTTTCGTCGCAAAAGACGGTGTTTGTCTTTGAGTCAAGTAATTTTACGGTGGGTGATTTAGTATGTTTAAATTTGGTTAGCCTTGCACTCATGTGTTTATACTACGAATAGTATATAAACGAAAACAAGAAAATGGAAGTATGGCAGCAAAATATCCCTTGACCATTTTGAAAGTAGCATTTGAAGCCAGCATGCATCGATGAAGTCATATCAGAAATATTATATTCAATATTCATATATTTTCTTATCTATTTTTAGTGTTCCGTAGTACCTGAAAGATAAAAGGAACCTTTATGGTGAGACTCCGTTGTCCGTCCGTCCGTCCGTCACAGCCTTATAACTTTAGCACCGTTAAAGGTAAAGACTTGAAATTTGCCACAAAAATTGCATTCACATGCTTACATAAGATGTAAAGAAAAAATTGAAAAATTTGAAATTGGTCCAAATATTTCCAATACAAAAGAGAGGAAAATAAAACCCTAAAAATACAATATGTGTATCAAATTGTAGATATTAAAGAGTTGATTACAAAAATATATACTTTTACTATATTTACTGGCACTGATTTCGAGAAACCTATGAAAAACCACAAAAAAATGCCCTTCCCCCCACCCCGTATTTCCGAAACTAATGGACCTAAAATATGAAAAAAATCATGGTAATTTGGGTTTTCGTAAAGATTACGGGAAAAATATAACGGGTGAGAAATTCACAAAATAAAATAACAAAATAAAATTTTTCATCTACGAGTATTATTTCGGGTACGGTATAAAAATATTTGAGTTTCTCTTTTGTGGTACTATCAATTCTTTTTTTAGTTATCAATAGTTATGGACAAGATTTTAAATACCTTCTTCTAGACTGTTCCCAAAACTGTTGAAGTATGGAACCCTAGGTATGCGAGTGTGACTCGCCCTTGACCGGTTTTTTATTAATAGAGCAGTATTTATTTTGTGTGTCTAATTCTTATTACTTAGGTAAAGCCTGTACCAAAATAAAATTACTTATTACTTATTTTTTGACACTTTTGTACGAGAATTCGCTATGTAAAGTTTTTTTTAAGTACTGGTTTTATATTTTTGTTTTAAGCAATTATTTTCAAAGATTTTTCATTCTACTGACTGCCTAGGAATATTAGTCACCAAGCAGTAATTTAGTAAACACTAGTTAATTATTTATACGTTTTAAAAGTTTTGTTGAGTAAAAGTTATTTTTTTGATTAAGTATTATTAGTCTCACACTACTTGCGGAAACTTTAAATGACTAGCTAGTGTTAATTTAAGTTTTTTACCATTATTATTAAATTAGTCGCTAGTTTTCCATAATAAGTAATAAAGAAACAATTAGATCTTACTAACATATTATTTACATCAGTGCAACAATGACACTCACTTTAAAGAGTAGTCTAAATCAATCACCTTATATTATCTATCACATTTGAACACTTTTTACAATGAATCAGTCCAGTAAACTTTGTGCCAGATGCTTTGTTGCACTTTGTAAAAATAACACGAAAACTTGTATTCGTGCCTAGCCCTATCAGCCAATTCTGTGACATGATTTTAAAGTCAAATGAATGCGAAGTTGGATTTAAAATATACACTGTCTCATAGTTTTTAAATCTAAAACGGTCTAGAAACCGAATATCTCCAAATGGTTTTCGAATCAGCACTGTGTATTTTTTCTTTACATAGCGAATTCCGCTTTTGTCGCTTATCTTGTAACCATAGCGATGTCAAAAAGGAAATGTGAGAAAAAAAGCCATTATCTCCGCAATATCGTGACCGCAGTACTTCGTACGGGGTTGCGAGAATTTTTGGATTAAGGACCTGCATGAATCTAGAACCTAAAGTGCGGCATGTATGTGCTCTCTTGGATGAGAGACTAGTTCGCTTTGTGTACCTCCTGTGTTTGAGCTGTATGCTTTGTGTGCAGTGGTAATTCTGCAAGACCGAGTGGCTTTCCAGCCTAGAGTGTCTGCCTACGAACTACAAACAAAGGATCTAATAAGGACCCTTTGCCCAGTGCCGCCGACGTCCGTCCCGGCCGATCGCCTGCAGAATGCTGATGTGCTCTTTTGTATTACCCTCTCAAACTTCATTCTCCGTGATGACTCCTCCATAAACTCTATTGTCCGCATAACTTATCCCTTAACAGATTTATATGTATCTTAGAAGGAACCTTGTTTGTTAGTAAAATATGACTCCTATTTTTCTCCATACTCGAGCCCTTTTCAAATTGACATTTCCTTTTGCTTCTCTCGCCTTTGCGGCTTTACATCTTATTACTTGTCGGGCAATAACCAAAATTATGACTCACAATGATATGTTTGCGTAAATCTCAAGCTTCTTTATGGCATGTTAACGTAATAAATTGTCATGTAATTCCTGCAGATTTATTCCATAATCTTTTAAATGGGCCTTTTTATTCGCTAATGAGCATGAAAGCGACTTTTCGTTTATTTAATTTAACGAGGCTGACACGAAAATTAGCTTGTAGATTTTCTCGTGGAAAATTAATATGAAGGTCTTTTATTTAATCTAACAAAAATATGCTTTAACTTTTTTTTATTGAAATAGTTTTACCCTATGTGAGAAGATAAAATTAACATACAGTAAGGCCCAAACAAGAAGTTTTCATGGCGGTGAGCTTTAACTTCAAAATAGGGAATGATTCCAATGATAGTCGAACTTGTGACCGAGCTCTTTGTTCAAGGCTTTTCAATCATTTGTCTCGCATTCCGCGTAACTATTATTTCAATTTGACCGCGTCTTAGTGCTTGTAGCGAAAGGAAAATGCATAAACAATATTAGGAAAATGCTATGCTAATTGCAACACACGACATTTGTGTGTAGTCGTAACATATCGCTGCAAATCACATCACCTATGTAAGCGTGTCACGAGACCGGAAAATACCTAAAACTGGAGTGCGAAATTTTGCGTTAGTGCCTCACCTGTCTCTAATTTATTATTTACTGTGTTTTTTTGTCCAAATTGTAGTTCTGGGCAAAATGTCTGACAGCGGTGATATTGATGAGAATTTGACTCTTGAACTTGAACTGAACTCTTTAACTTGAAAATTACGAACAATTTTTTACCAGCAAAATCAAGAATATGTATGGCATAGGCTAGAAGAAAAAGTTACTCCCGCCCAACACAATTAGGCCAATGACATAGACATAGATTTATAAGGTTTTGATAGAGGCGATTATTGGTTGCTTCATTAGCTTAATTGTCTAGCGCTGCAGTGGCAGAAATAATTTGGCCAAGTGCGAGTCGGACTCACGCACAAAGGGTTACGTGCAACCACCCAATACTGGTACGGAAATTAATGTATGGTTATTATAAAATTTTAATATTTACAGCACATGGTACTCTTGTCATATTTTGCGCAAGGGGCTCTGAACCCTTGAAGCAATGTATTTGTAATTGTGGTAGATAACCCTTATAAGTTATACGCCATGCATGACGTCTGAATCAACCTCTCCGCAGATTTGGAGTGACAGTTATAACCACAGAACAGATAATGTTCTGTGGGTATAGCATTCATTATTTAAAGTTACACTTAATATATCCAAACCGTTTTGTGCGAGTGACCAAAGCGGGCGTCCAAAATTAATTAGCAAATCTGGGCAGCAGGATGACCGCAAGCGGGTCTGCGCAGAGCGGCTGCGGTCAGGGGACCCTCGCCAGGTGGCCAGCTAGCCCTGGCTTCCCTGTCCCGGACAAATCCGATTACCATTCCTCCTCTCGCTCGACACACAAACTAAACCTAATAGACGTTCTGAAACATCCTCCGGATGACATTTATAAATTTTATTTAATAAGTAGTTTTGTGCCCGCCGTTTTATTTACGAGGATATGTTCTTGGTTCAGCCCAAGGACGTTGCCTGCCTCTTAGCATCTTTATGTATGGTTTTGTCCATAACAGCTTTCTGAGACACGAAACATTTATTGCAAATAGAAGATATATAAGTATTCTGCATTAGGGAGCTTTTTTCAAAAGATCGACCGATAATTTTTTATAGAAAAATACAGTGTAGACAATAATTATTTTCCCTACTTCTCAGAAGGGAAAAATAGCTAATATTACAACGGCGACCGTCACCAAGACAACAAATCCAGGATTTGCAAAATTTGGGTTATATTTTTACTTCTCTGTTAGAAAAATATTAAATAAGCTAGCCTATGCCCTGGCTTCGCTCGAGTCGAAGTGTATTTTAATCTTTGAGTAGTATAGACAGTGTTCTGCTTGGCGGTTATTTTATCACCACCACTAATATCCTTTATGTTGACCAAGGTCATTAAGTTGTTAATAAAAAAAACCTCCACCAAATCCGTTGAGTGCGTTCTCAAGTTAAAACGGAACATACCGACAGACAAATATCCTAAAAAATATTTCTATCCTCAGTACAAAATTAATAACCCTTTTCACTTAAAATTTCGCAAAAATATTCAATGTACAGACACTTTTATACTAATTTATTTTTAGTAAAGATAATGTGCTCCATGAATATAGGTATACGCGAGTTTTCAGTCAACATTTTTAATCAAAAGCTCTAAAAGATGAGGTAACAGATTGTATGTAAAATTTTAAATTTCATATAGTCTGACGTTACTGGAATAATGAGAAGAATTTTAAGTTGCCTAGAAATTAATTAAGGAAAATTAATTGGGAAAGTTAAAGAAACTTACAGAGTGTAAGATTTTCTCCATATATTATTTAGGTATTTAGGCCACAGGTACTTTAGGAACAAGAACCTTTAGACCCTAGTGACAGACGGACGGATTGACAGACAGACGGCGGAGGCTTAGTAATAGGGGCCCATCTGTCACCCTTCGGGTACGGAACCCTAAAACGGTGATTCCCGAACTCTTCTTACAGCCAAGTATATAATGTGAAGTGCTACAAAACATTACTCAAATGATCATTGGTCATGAAATGGAGTTTGGGTTGCATAATGGAGCCTCCCGTGCGGTGTAAACCGAAATACAACCATCAATTGTTCCAAATACGCCCGGTGCATACTGCTTAGACAGAGACCCAACTAACTGACAAATCCTTTCAATTCAACTTGAAAGTCTTTGGCCGTGGCTTTGTCACCAATCTCATGACGAAACCAGCGCCCTTAAGAGTATGGCATAGGCTAGGAAAAAATGTTATTACACGTCCAACACAAAAAGGCCAATGTCAAATACTTTATTACCTTTTGATAGAGGCGATTATTGGTTAGCTAATTGACCTATTTGTAATTACCGCGTAATACTAATAATTCCGCGCGATACGGCAGATCGGAGGGTTTTTAGCTATACTGAAATATTTTCTAGGGAAAAAAACATTTGATTTAAGTAGAAAACCTTTATATTTCTTTTACCTATTTTATGAAAAAAAATCAAGTCGGTCACTTAGCCGCGTTCTTGAAACGAACGTTTCAAAACCAAAAAAAGAGGGTGAAAAACATTTTTTTTTTGACAAAAGTATAAATTTTAGTACATTGTTTATAAGTAGATCACCTAGATAAATCAAATATATTTTTTTCGACATTAAGATAAACCTAATTTCTTCAAAAGAACCCTCGAAAATCTGGCTTTGTTCATGTTCTAGGCTCAGGTACAGTCTGAACATGATATTGAATAACGTTATTCCCTTATCGCGCTTTTTACGGCGCACATCTGTTAATAAAAAATAAGGTACATTTAGGCTTCATGGTACAAAGAAACGTATAAAAATGGGTTGTTTTGGCTGGCTTATGCTTGGAACATATTTGTTATTTCCTAAACCAATCACTAGTATATATTTTATTTGGAAACAAGCAATATTTATATTTAAAAGAGCCCCAAGTTCACTGAGCTAAAATTGCTACGCGTCGACTCTATGCGTTTAATATTAACGTTAGGTCTACTACTATTTGGCTACTATATTATACGTCTTTGATTATAAATAACCAGCAAGGTTTCTTTCTCTAACAGTAAATATACTCTACCCTAAAATATTGGCGCCCTCTTTGTATCTTCAGTTGAACTACCGTACTAGCGCCATCTGTTAGAGTTTTCAGGATTTGGAACACTAGCCCCGCAACATTTTCAGTTCGTAGCGCTACAACAGTACCGGCTTCGATGCTCTGAATTTCAGCTTTGCTTTTCGTTGCTACCACCCCTACATAGATGGCACCACTTTAAAACTTCTACGCATACTGTCGTTTAACACTTCGTTCAGTCTTCGGTCGAAAGATGTCATGTTAGCTATTAGTTCAAATAATATCCACCTCGTAAGTTTATTTGTACCACCAACTAAACCCAAGTTAACTAACTTTACATGCTATGTTCTTATCACTATGGTTTGATGTGACAAATACAAAGGGTAAAAAGTTTTCAATTTGGGTAGAAAACAGAATAATGTTGACATTCTGAATGCATATAGAAGAAGTGTTTTATAGAAATACACAAAGTGATTCCATATGTACGAGTATAAAAATAATATTGTTTTTCCTGGCATGCACGATCCATGTATCTTACGATTTTTCCCTTTTTCCAGGTAAGAAACGTCAAAGTCTGGCTGCTAAACGGTAACCAAAAGGCAAAGTAAAAGTAAGTACTCCTTATTTGTTGGATGTTATCAAGGCTTCAATTTACCTTTGTAAGAGATGTTGGACGAGATTGGTGCAAAGGCAAAGAACCTCTTTTTAATTAAAACTTCCTTTCAGTATTATTTTATTGGACCTATCTCTATTTCTTATTGTTTTGTAATGGGAATAAAAAGTATTAATCAGATCCCATTTTAGCGTTAAGGCTGAAATAATTAAATAACTGTTTTGCTTTAAATACAGATTAATGAAACGTAGGACAAGAGTGGGTGCAATTATTGGTTGCAGTGTAATAATTCAATTTAATATTCTTTGTTGTTTTGTACATATTATAATGTTAATTTAGAACTGTGTAAAAATACCTCGACTAATGATGCTATAATGCAGGCATGAGCAACCTTTGGGAATACGGGCCAAACATAATAGTTTTAATGTTCTTTTCGAACGTTTACAATATTTAAAAATACCTCTATTGGCGATCTTAATGTGCAGGTATGGGCAACCTTTGGGAAATCGCGAGCCAAACATCTGCCCATAAAGTTGCGGGCCATAGGCTGATGCGTATAGTATATGAACATTATGACGAAATCGTTTAATTTATACTTTCATTTATTCAAGTTTCATTATACAAAAGAAACAATGTAGTATTTTCACATTTTCAATATATTACAACATCGGTTTTTAACGGATAAGCAATGTAGATACTTATAAAACCGTTTTAGATGTTGTTAGTACCATATTGTAGTATGGGCGCAGAAAAACAAGCTTTTTACTTGCGTCAATAGTAAAAACACTCGAAACGCAAATATAGCGCCATTTTGTAAATGTTAATTATTACAAGTTACAATCAGTAAGCTGTCATGGTGATTGTTATGTAAATCCCCTTTGTTATTGCCGTAGAGTTAATTCACAATAAACAAGGCGATAGCAAGCGATTACAATAATGGAATTTGCTGTAAACTGCTGTTCACAACGCTATATTACAAGGTTACAAGTTATTGTAATAATTAGGGCAAATACGGGCGATGGTTTTGTGCAATTAAACGATCAAAATTGTACAAAACTTAGATGAAAAATTTTATCAAGCTTTGGCTGTTCAAACATTTAACTTACGATATTAAGATGACATGCACCGCTCAGCACTTTATTATAAACTAGACTTAGATTTAAAAAAAAAACTTGAAATCAGGAAGTTATGTGGCAAGTAATAAAATATATCACAACACTTCGTAAACTTTGTATACATATATTTTAACAAGAGTACAGGATGAATTTGGGTCAAGTAAGCAACTAACGTTAAAATACAATATTAAATGAAAGAAAATAGTACAGTTATGTAAAACAAAGAATTTTCGAGTAGTACCTATTATTAACCTACAAAATATTTTAAATGTGTTCTATAACGTATTATGTACGTTTCGTGAAATAAAGGAAAGACTTTAAATGCAGAAGCTTTCAACTGGGTGAACAACTTTTACTGTGCTCTGAAACTTTGGAAATTTGTTTTTTTTACTATTCAAATTCACGCGTTGTAACTGCTAAAGTTTGGTTCACAAGTTAAACAATTTTTTGTAATTTTTTAGGGATGAAGTATTTTTTTTATTTTAGAAGAACATGAAAGTAGAGGATAACTATTTGACAGTGGTTTATTAAATAAACAATTTGTTTAAGGGAATACTAATTATAAGGGTGTATAATACCTCATTTCGCTTCGCGTGATCCTGCTTTATACCAACAAATACTGCAACAATCACTCTGAAATTGATATATGGTAAAGTTAAGGACTAATGCTATGTCAACACAGTGGTGAAAACTTGATTCCATTAAATTTTCTCTATAGAAAAAAAATACAAAGTTACCTCCAAACCGTACAATAAACTGAATACTCGAAATTAGATCTGAAACTTTGCATAATATAACTGATATTAGTATAAAACAGCTGCAGACTGTTCCATAAAAATGAAAAAACCATCAGTGTAGCCGCGATTTCAAAATAACTGATGTTTTTGCATGCGCAGCATCTGATTAGAGTAGGATAGACATTTAAAAACTAGAAGCGTTAGAGCAGGACTGCGAATTGAGGTATTATGGGCCCAGCATCTACTCACATAAACATCTAAATATACTTAGTTCAACATTGTCAAGTAGTGCAAATGTTTTTTGTAGCCGCCATTTTTGTTTTGGTATTTCAGGTAATTTCCAAGTAGCTAGTCTATTATTTTTTGATATTTTAAATTTTAAAGTTTGGTCAACATTGACAGTGTCAGACAGGACGATGCCGTTACCCCATTGTGCGAGCGGATGCTGCCACCATTTCAATGCCTTCATTGTATACCTGTCGAGTCGCATATTTAGGGCATTGCACTGTCGAAGTGGAATTGAAATTTAATATAATTGACGAAATGGAAATAGCATATTATTATTACCCCTAAACACTGGTTCTATCTAATTGAATAACATAGTTTTCCAACCAAAATCTAACAGAAGTAAATAACCTGCAATAAAACGGTAGAGTTGAACGAGCGGACGGTTAACCGCGAAAGCGTTTCGTATCGCTCCGTTTCAATCGCTGCAATTAATTATACGGTACTAGAGCGTTTTGTATGCACACTTACCACGAAACGAAACGACTCGTCCGCGTTAAAAATTATTTCCGCTTTGTGCGGGGATTGTGGAATAATTATTTTTTGCGAGAAGTCCGTGTCCTCATTTATCTAGCTGGTAAATGCTTCCATTCAAGCGTCCGTAGCGGTATTTGGATTTCGTGGTGCGATGTTTCAGGGCGATGAGGGGTGAGGAAGTGGAGGGTGGGACCCTGGGAGCATTCAGAGTGCTCCTGCCATGTTTCGGCGCTCACGGCCTTTCTCGCATGGCATAATTACAGGAATGCATTGTGTGGGCTGGCCACACTACGTGCGCCGTTTACCATCGTAATTTCCGCGGGCGTAGTGAACCGAAAAAGCTGGGAGGAAGCTTTTATGGCGAAATGCTACACGAAATATGTGTTGCGAAATATTAACGTTTTATACCGTTTCGTACAATGCAGTCTATCATTACCACATGCGGCTGCACTCTAAACGTGGCTAGTTCGCTTCGATCTGAAATATTAACATGAACTGGTCTCATTGTTGTAATTCGTCAAACAGAGGATGCAAATAGGGTATTAATTCGCGGAAACCCCTATTATTTTATAATTGCGCGTTGATGTTTATTGTCAGAGAAATAGCATCGCATTAACGGTTTCAATTTACTAAATTGAAATAGGTAGTGAGTGACATACCGCCTATATTCGCTACTGAAATAAAAAACAATATAACGACACCAAAATGTTAGAGTTTTTAATTGCCCGTGGTGCGGTTTAGAATTAACTGAAAGACACGATGCAGCCGGCTGCGTTCGTAATCCAACCCGGGCTGTGGTTTGATAGCCTCGCGTCGTACAATCACGAAGCGACATGCGATTTCGGTTTGCGGCGCCCTCGTATCGAGCGTTGCATCGCTCCGCGGAATTATGACCGCGTCTGCCTTGTCTCAGATAACGGCTTTAACATGTAGCCGATATATCTCCATACATAACCGCGGAATCACTTGTACACCACATAAATTATGAGCATACTGTGACACTAAATTATACCCAGAAACCTACTGCTAACAGGCATGGGCAACTTTTGGGAAGTCGCGGCCCAATAACAATCATATGCTCATGAAGTTTCGGGCCACAGGCATCAGCCTGCCTATACAAAAATGACGATTTAATGTATACTTCTATTAATTAAAGTTTCATAATTAGTATGTACAAATGTTACAATGTAATATTTTTATAATTTCCAATAAGTGGGAAGCCAGAGCTTAATTTTTAGATGCTAGACTACTAACATCGGGATAAATTCCACAAATAAACGGGCGTTAAGCATTTTTTAATTTTTTATCAGGCAGCCTGATTGTCTGCTTGTGTACGTATTTGTTATTCTCGGGTCTCGCTAACTCGCTCCTTTACTCTGATCGGCCAAGAAGTTTAGCACGGCCTGTACTTAACTGTTTCAGGGACACCCAAATGTGTGATTCAATTGTTCTTTCCATTGTGTCTCGTTATGTGTCCCTGAAAGTTTTGAAAGTTGCGAATTGCGACTTTTCGGTAAAAAGTCCGGTCTTAAATTGTGCCGTGGGCCGTAATAAAATTCGTAACGAGCCGGATGCGGCCCGTGGGCCGGTGTTTGCCCATATATGTGCTAAAAGGTAAGCAAAAACCTATTCACGTGATATATGTAGAGCTTCTTTCGTTCCGGGAAACGAATGAAAAAACAAAGGAGTTCGGGATGATATAGGAACTATGTTCGTCACCGGCTTCCATGCGGTTGCTCAGTATACCTACACTAGCCCGTTCCATTCGTGCAAACTCAAATAAAACGAAGTTCTGCACATGACGCAGTTCAACTCGACTGCATTTTTATAACTTCGCAAACATTCGGTGCAACTGATTGCATTGGCCAAATAAATAATACATACGAGCGGTGATATACAAGTATTAAAACATACATCAGAACTAGACATACAAACGGATATCAGTGGAGGATACGCAAAGACATTTGACAAAGAAGCGAGATTGTTGCAAGAGGGTCGAGAAGAGGGCGGGAAATATGTAGATCATTTTCGAAAAACCTATAATCTATTTTTACAAGCGACAAGATTTTGTTGCCATCTAACAAGCTGCAGATTCACGTCCGCGTCACATATCTTCTATGAGACCTTTGTTATATTTAGACACTGCTTGATTGATTGGTTAAATATATTGTTCAATCTAAATCAATATGCGACAAATATTTTTTAATTCATATTGTAAATCATTCGCTTTTTGTTTGCGGCTTTGTCTCTTTAGTTTTGCAGAGATACATAATATTTTGGAGTTAAAACTAGCTTAATGTCAGTTTGCATCATAAACTTCGTTCATTATTCAGTCATATAGTAACTAACCAACTTTCGGATTTATATAGGGACATAGACATTATTACACACATCATTTCTATGGATTTATACATATTAGTATGGATTAGTATCTCGTTTATTCGTTCAGGATTATTAGCGAAGCTCCTGCACTATTCGCAATTTGCTCTGTTTCGACGATGCAAAGTTGCTGTTCACGAATTTAGTTCTGTTGAAATTACATTTTGTTGAAGTAATCACCACTTAGATTTCGAGCTTAACTTCACTGGGAAATACCAATACCAAATTTGAACAAAAAATATGAGAAGAAAGTATAATTAAATCTAAAATTACATGCCACAATATAAAATGGTTGCTATGTTATATGAAGATAACTCGGTAATTTGGCCAAGGGCGAGTCAGACTCGCGCACAAAAAGTTCCGTTGCACTTCACAATAAGGGTGCGGGACCCTAAAAACATTATGGTAAATCAAGAAGCTCACTCAGTTGAGCTATAATTTGGCATATTCTCTGTGATTTTATTTGAGACCCCGATATTAATAATCTTAAAAAAACGACTGTGACGCCTTAATATGCAATTAATAATGATGATGGCAGCTTAAAATATGCACAGCGATGGTATACAGACTTTTTAAACACCGTTCTATTTTAGACAGTCATCATCAATCGGCCCGCATCCACCCACTGTTGGGCATAGGCCTCTTCTTCTCCACGCCATTTCCGTCGGTCTCTCGCCAGTCTCATCCATTGCCCACCGACAGCCTTGACGATTTCGTTCCAGCAACATCGGGCCATCGGTCTACCCACTGAACGCTTTCCTGGCCTCGGACTTGGCCTGGCTCTTTTTAGACAGTACTTTCTTTAAATTTCTAACGTCTAGATATACGAGTATTTTTCAGTACCAAAACGTTTTCCTCGGTCGCTGAAAAACGGAATAAATCCTGAAGAGAGCGTTCATGAATTACGTTGAAATCCGTCTTTGATCACATCTAGAGTAGTTTCAGTGTGTGTGTGTGTGTGTGCTCCGTTTCGCGGGGTGCGCCTCTATTTTCCGGCGCGGTGCAGTCGGGCTAGAGTTACCAGCTCCTAAGGTGAAGTATCCCGACAAAATTCCAAGCTTTCAAAATTTCGCATATATATTGAATATTGACAGTAATATAAACTGTCAGGTGCGATTTGATTTGACTTCGTACCCGATGGGTGCCAAACGGGACCCTATTACTAGCCTCCGCTGTCTGTCTGTTCGTCCGTCTGTCACAGGGGTCTAAAACTTCAGCCGTGAAAGGAAGCCAGTTAAAATTTTCACACAATAAATACTTGTTACTTGATCAGATTATCGTACATAATCTAAAGTAAAATAATAAAAATCAGGGCTCCTTACTCAGAGGGCGCCAAATTGTTTGCTAGGCGCATCCATTTTAGCGCCTTATTTTTTGGCGCCTTGTTGTTGCTATGAAATTTATATTTTTGTTGTTTACCATGATGTTTTTAGGATTCCGTACCCGTATTGTATGTTAGAACGAAACCCTCTGTGCACGAATCTGACTCGCACTTTGCACTTATTTTTTTATGTCAGTTTCTTACTGTTTTTTTTGCATACCTATTGCATTTCGCCACACGATGTCGTACTATAGACAAAACTAGTCGCGAATAGTATTATAACAATTTTGAAACTAGAACTGCGTGTCTGTTATAACGTATACAATGGTAAATGTACCGGGTGTTTATGAACTGCTATCTTAAATGAAACCATAATTATATTCTTCTGATCATACTAATCATCAAAACATTCCCAATGAAATACCCGCGCATATTAAATAAATTGTTCACCTGTCCGTACTGACTCGTATTTTTTTAAGGGCATGTCCATTTTTTTCATTTGCTGTTTTATGTTTCTATGTGAATGTTGTTAATTAAGATTAGTAGATTATGTGTTTTCATTAAAAGATGGTCCACTTACACCTGATATATTGACATAATAAAGGTTTTCTATCTGCGATTGCTTTCGAACAAACAACACAGTGAAACTTAGTAAGTTCACGTAAAAATATTCAAATTTATACCATACATTGAAAAAAATCATAGAAGTTACAAATATTTAGAAAAAATATTTAGATTCAAAGATTCCCTATTATTTATTTATTTATTTATTTATTTATTTATTAAGGAGCTCCAACTGTATACTCCGATTTCAAACATATTCTTAGTTCTATACATTTGTCCTGCAGAGTGATGCAAATTATAGGAGCACACAGCCCTCACATATAAATCCGGTACAATTTTCAAAAATAATAAACCTTAATTAAACAAAATTAAAAATATGCCAAATTATATGAGTAACTACAAAAGCAGCCACAAACAAAGCTTGCATAAACAAATTAAAACTAACAAGTTACAAATTAAAAAAAAAAAAAACATTAATTAAGCTTAGCCCAATTATTTGATTAAAATTTTTTTTTTTTTATAAACTTTTCTCATAACTCACAAAAATAATTGATATTCATATCGGCGGTCTTGCAAGTCAACCATGTCTTAGTTTTTTATATTCAATTTAAACATTGCCAAGGAATTGCAAAAGATATCAATGTCGCTGTTATTATCATAAAGATTATTGTAGCAAACCGACATTCTATTTAAAGGAGAAAATTTACCTACATTTGTTAAATGAGTGAGAGGTTCAAAAACTTTTCGCCTTTTATTAGGTCTTATAATGTTGCTCCTAGGTACAGCAAAGTTTAATACTGAAAGATTATACAAAAGAATTGTTAAGAAGTCAAAGTATACCATAACATTTATCTACATTCTAGCAAAAATTGTTCCAGAGCATCGCTATTCGCAAATAGAGGACTGTTTAACCAATATTACAAACAATTAAAAATTTACCTATAATAAATCCGTATAAATATTTAAGTAAATAAATTTTAAATTTAATCACCATTTTCAGAAAAAAGCCCAATTTTCCTGATTGGGTTCAAAATTCGGGACATGTCAGGAAAATACTGTCCTCTGGTCACCCTAAATCGGGGATCAATTTTGTCTCGTTTGTCAACGCCCAGTTTGTCGACGCCCAATGGCGCCTCCTTCGCCTCCTCACTCTTTAGCTTTACGACTGCACCATAGAGGTGGCTTACAAAGCCATTCCTTTATTCTAAATTCCTTAATTCTTGGCTTACTTCAAACAATCTTTAGTTTTAGACTATTAGACTTAACAGTTCCTAAATGAAGCAATAAGTTATTATTATTATTATTATTATTTATTTACCAAATCCACTTACTACTATCATTACAGGTAATTTACCTAATGCGACAGCGAAGTTACAAAAGAGATACTTAATACTATTCCGCTTAATTATATATAACATAATACATAAATAGTGGCCTCCGTGAACTCACTCATTGAGCAGCAAAACAAATCTACTCTCTTAATTAATCAACTAAATCAATCAACTTTTTACAATATTTATAAGTATTTTTAGATAAGAGTGTGTGATATCGTAAAACTGGCCATATCATGAAGTACGAAATAAGAATACGATACGATTACGATAGTCTTGCAACGAAAAGTCAAAATAGGTGGGTTAATAGGTTGCTGATGATCATGATGCAAGTTCGGGAGCTGAGTGAAGCGGGCGAGGCGGAGCGAGACGAGTAGGCGACCCTATTGGATTAGGAAATAAAACGATATTTATGGTCACGCACGTCATACTCACAAAATGCAAAAATTTACGGGGCAACACATACGGCGCTTTATTGACACGAAACCCGGAAACCTACGAGTACCTCAGTACTTCAATTTCGCCAATTTTAATTTATGGAACCGTGGTATGGTAGATATCTACTTCAAAGATAACACAGCTCTACAAAAAAAAAGTTTTGTTCTGTTGCCCTGGATATCATCGCAAATTTCTACGTTTTCAAGTGCCCAGATTACGAATATATTCATGAAAGTTCTCAATGTGCTCGTATTTCCATGATTTTTGCATATCTTATATTTTGAACAATTTTACTGCTGGTCTTTGAAAAGAGATTGTCCCTCGAAAAATTATAAAAGAAAAGCTCATGAAGGCGTTTTATGGAAATATAAAATATATTTTCGACATTTTCCTCTTTATTTACTTCGATGTATCCTAATTTCTCAAAATATTACTGACATTATAAATATATCTGTTATTTTATTTCTCGTTTTTTGATTTTTGTAATGTAAAATGAAAATAAAGATTTTAAAAAAAATCCGAGCAAATCTAACAAAATCATCGATAGTTTCATGAATTGTGTGCATAAATGGACCCAAAATCATTTTCATATCTCGGGCAACAAAACCACTATAGACCAGTGTAATCTGGTCAACAAAACATGCTTGATTTTTGTCGTTTAAAATATATTTTAAGTATTTTTGTATAAATTTTTGTATTGTTCCGAATATAAACTCATAATTTCTCTATATCTTATCCGTCGAATACAGTTTGAATTTTGAAAAATCGCGTGTTTTTGTTACTTTTGGTGAGGTTTCACGATTAGGAAAATTCGTTTTAAGGATTTTATTTTTAATTATACTTCTCCCCAATACTAAACGTAGTATTTAATTGAATAGTTCAAAACTAACACACCTGATTTTTCATTATTAAATGTCTTATACAGATGCAACACACAATTTTCTATAGAATTACAAAAAAAAATATTCATACAACAAAAACCATCTTGTCCTGTAATCAGAGATAAATGACAAATTCGACACAGTAGATTTTTTGTATTTTCAATTCTATTTAATTGCAATAAAAATATATATCGCGACACCTGATTTAAAAAAGAGCGAGTCATTTGCGGGTTGATTGCTCATCATTTTCAGTAATCTCTATGCGGAACTACTATGGTTTCAAAATGTTGATGGCTGTGATTGTCGGCACTTAGTGGAACTTATTCGACGTTTTTGTTTAAATAAGACCCTTTTACTTGTCATCAAAACTATTATTTATTTTATCTAACCTCATATCGTAAAATCCTCGTTACGAACTCTACTCGCATAGTGAAAAATATTTTTCATGAACGTCACTAAAAAATTTAAAAAAATAATTATGAAAGAAAGAAAATAAATTTATTCGGTAACACACAAAATGAAAAAAACAAAATTTAAAAAAGAAAAGTTACATAAAATAAACTTAAGACTACTAAAACTAAATCTAAATACAAGTGTTTGGTGCTACCAAAATGGTCACAACTCAGCATGATGCTGTGTTGACATGGTAGATATACCTACGAAGTAGGTAATCATCTCGACACAACGCTGGTATTCTGTTGCTGTTGGTATTATAGTATAGGTCTCCGAACAACATAATGCTATAAAAATCTTTTTCTGAGATTACAGTACATGTGATACTAACTAGGAAGGCAGAGGGAACTTAGCCCAAACAGCCATGAATATCAAATACCAATGAGGTTATCATATAATATTCTCTAACACGTACTAAATAATATTGCGGCGTGACAAAGGAGGTCAAAATTTTATTTTATTTTTGGCCTGCATTATCTATGGCTGCCGGCGCGCGCAACGCGTATTACACATGCGTGTTGGATTTTGGCGCCATAGCTTACGTGGAAATTATTATTTACTGTGGTTTTATGGGTCAAACCAAAAGTATTATTTTGCCCTAAAATTACTAACAGCAGTGATGGTGATGATAATTTAACTCCACCTGACATTCTGGAAATAACGACGGAAATTAAGAACACTTTTAGAACGAGCTTTTATAAGAAAAATCAAAAATGGCTAACGACACATTTTATCAAGATTATTATGAAAACAGGTTGTTAGGCATGAGTTTAGATAAAGTAGTGTATGAAACTATACATAACTAGGTGTTAAAACACTCACCTTCGCCTCGTTTTTTAAACTGACACTCGTGTTTTTAATAACCTTTTTATGTACCAGTTTCATAAACTACAGCTTTTGCTGATAAGGAAACCGGTTGGGTGTATTAAATATTTAATAGTTTAGTGGCCAAGTACAAGTGTCTTATTTAAACAAAGATGACTATGGCTTCAGTTTGTATTAACAACATTCGGGAGATTGTTAATTTTGCTCATGTTGTGCCGAATTAACTACTTTATTGGAAACCCGCATAATTGTTATGTTTAAGTACAATATAAACAGACGGGGAAATTTTCACACGGATTCGTATATCGTAAGTAAACATTGAACTTTTTTTAATCAACCAAATTGCACGTTGTAAATAAAAAAAATATAATACCGACTTTTTCTGCGTAAAGCTTGTTGAATAATTATATAAATTAATTACTAAAAATGTATGTATAGTTTAAAACTATTTCTAATAAGTATGTATACTAAGCAGATGGGAAAAGGCACACAGATTATTTTAAATTCAGTGACCATCTTGAGGCAAATGCGAAGTCACACGTTACCAACAACTAAATGGCTTTTGACAGAGAACGATGGAACATGCTACACCGATAAGAGCTAGGCTCCTCAATAATAAGAACTGATGATGATAGAAAACGATGCAGAAACGTCATTCATTACTGTCATACATATATGAGGGCGAGTACCCGGAATAGAAGAGCTTGTATGACTAGATTGATGGATGTTGAAGAAGCAAAAGAGGTGTGTCAGGATCATAGCAGATGGAAATCTATAGTTTCTGCCTACCCCTCTGGGAGACAAGCGTGAGTATGTGTATGTATTAATAAAATGAAAAATGTTGTCTTTTTAAAATTGGTCAATAGTTGTACACATCAGAACCACCTGGCATGGTGACATTTCTAGAATAATACAGAAATTTTGGAATAAGGTTTTTTGCACATGGTGCGCTAACGATTCAATTACCTACCATAAGGACATTGTTTACTTTGTATAGGTACAGTTGCAATACAAAATTTAATTTCATTTTAAATTGATTCTTTACTATATTGACCATGCTTTTAAACACCCAGAACCTTTGTACAACCGAGAAATGAATTGAAACAAACTGAACCTATTTGTACCTATGCGGAGGAAGAAGCATCGCCAAGACAAATCTATTTAAGTTTAATGACGATAAGCACTTAAGGTGGTCGAACGAAATCTCGGTGCAAAATTGGGCGAAAAAGTGTATGAAAATCTATTGTTAACGTGCTGGGTGGGCAGACAATGTATTGTATATGAAAATCGATTGTTTAACTGCGGTTTTATTTTTTTTATAAATTTGAATGATGCCAAAATATGAAAAGTTTTATGTGCAAGTTCGCAAAATTATACTGACCACTTCCTTTTTTAAAAATAAAGAAAGTGTAAATCGCGCGTCGGTCCTCTCATTTGTTTTAGGTATTTGAATTTAAAATTTTTACAATTGCACCTACTCAGAATGTCGTCTAATAGTGATAGTGAAGATTTGATGACGCCGTTTGCCCCTTTTTTCCTCGGAGGTGTAGTATATAAATCACCATCTATTACTCGGGAGAAAGTGTGATTTACAACTTGTGTGGATTAAGCCTAGCTACGCCTCAAACTACACCGTCGTCGGTAATCGGCCTCTTTTATCCCTCAGATAGATAAAAAGTAAACGTGTAAAGTGTATTTATTTACTTACAAAAATTAATGTTCGTAACTTAAGTGCTTATCGTAATTAAACTTAAATAGATTTGTCTTGGCGATGCTTTCTTCATCTGCATGGGTACAAATGGGTTCAGTTTGTCTTAAATTATTTTATTTCTCGGTTCTAGAATGGTTCTGGGTGTTTAAAAGCATAGTCAATACCGTAGAAATCAATTTTAAATGAAATTAAATTATGTATGGTAGGTAATTGAATCGTTAGCGCACCATTGCAAAAACCCTTATTCCAAAATTTCTGTATTATTCTAGAAATGTCACCATGCCAGGTGGTTCTGATGTGTAAAACTATTGACCAATTTTAAAATGACAACATTTTTCATTTTATTAATACATACACATACTCACGCCTGTCTCTCAGAGGGGTAGGCAGAAACTACAGATTTCCATCTGCTACGATCCTGACACACCTCTTTTGCTTCTTCAACATCCATCAATTTAGTCATACAAGCTCTTCTATTCCGGGTACTTTTTACTTTGCCCTTTTTCAGTATGTCGCATACGTCGGCATACGTCCTTCTAGGTCGGCCCGGTCGAGCTTTAGCTTCCACTTGTGCAGCATCTTTCGTCATCCTACTTTCATTCATTCTCTTTATATGCCCCTCGATTTGATTAAATGTCACTAATTGGCATTTTACTTACTCGTCCTTAACTAGGATTTGTATGAAATACTCTAAAAAGCTGTAGCAATATTCTGCTATCTTTACGACCGTCCTCGACTGTCGGAGCTTTAGCAGCATTTTTAACTGAATTAATATCCGGCTATGTCTGCCCGAGTCGTTTGTTTATCAAGGCACTGAAGCGTGGAACAGGCAGGGTTTGCTCGCGGAATTAGGTCGTCGTTTGAGCTGCATCGTTACTCACGAACAATTGGCCACGGCCCACGACTTATGTTGCCAGGACACAGATCTCTTCTATATAGGTAGCTGATGCTAAGTCGGCAGACTGTTCCACTGTCTTGAATCTGCGACTCGTCTATATGATTCTGTTAAAAAACAGAAACCTTCAGTAGTAAAGCCTTTGTGTGAGAAAACATTTTGCTAAAAATTGTCATAATGAATAAAGCCATGGTTGAGCTTTCAGTATTGGTCGCTGAAAGTAAATGTGTTTTCTCAAAAATACATTGCAATATTACCATGACATACTGTAAAGACCTACCAGAAAAAAACTTCATCCTGGCGAGCTATTTAAAAGTGTCCAGGAAATCTAAATAACTGTCCAGGAAATTCGTATGAAAATCCATGACATACTATATGTTCACAGAGTACATTTCATATGTTTTCTTTTTAAAACTATCCGTGTCTATGTTTTTAAGAGACTAAGGAGTTTGGCGATCATAAGGTTTTAAGCGGCCAATTTAAAAAGAAAAATAAAATTAATTACAATTTCATGTTTAGAATGTAGAAATGTTTGCTATATTTTATAACTGCAATAATAATAACAAAAATTCATGATTTATATTGATTTTATAGGTATATTTAAAACCATTGAATATTTAAAATTTAATTTCAATGAGCGTTTTTCTCGTTGTTTTTTTTTTCTTAGTTCTTAGCGTTCCTCTAGATGGCGTTGTCCATGAAGAAGGCTGCATGGTGGGTGGTAAATACCTTTGCCCAGCTGGCAATTATAAAAAAGTTGCGTAAAAGCGGGAATTCATGTTGCTTTATATTAATGTACTAATACGAGTACATGTCGTCGTAGAATGGCGAAAACTGTTTTTTCGCGAAAAAGCACGCTCCACTTCGTTCGGCTCCACAAACTTACTTACATTTAAACTTAACACTAAAAGAGGGGGAAAGAGTTCTCTACGTTCATCCGCGGTATATAGAAAATGGTTGGAGTGATCAAGATAATGGATCTACGGAATGAATCTAATCTACGGAATCCATATGGATAGTTTACGACAGCACTTGACAAAGTTTTTCATTTCATATAACGACTTTCTTTTACTTGAGCCTCGTGAAATAAAACTTCATCAAAGGGTGGAACCGTTTGCTTAACAAGGCATGGAAGCGTGAAGAAGGCAGCTGGTTTTGAGCTTGGTTCCATTAACCCGTTGTCTCAGCCGGGTCGTAACTCACGAACAATTGGCCTCGGCTTCAGCCAAAGACATACGAACTTAAAGCGCTTAGTTCCACTGGGTGGTTTCCGCGCTGACTCTTAATGACTTTTCTTGAATATTACTATTTCCTATATAATGTTTACGGCGTTTGTACAATCTACTCACTTGTCTGAAAAAATCGAAAATTTGGTAGAACAATGGCGTAAATGTTAAAAAAATGCAAAATTTACCTTAATATGCCAAAATGTTCTGAGAGTATTGTTCTTTATGGAGTAACAAAATCACAGTGATAGTTCCATTAGTTTCAGACACAGAGCGTGTATGTCGTTGTAGCTTTCCACAGTTTTTGGAATAATATCGTCTGATTGGTCAGTTGTGCGTGGTTCACAAAATAAAAATGTTTTAATTTGCGAACGGTACATTCATTATCATATATCCATAGTAAAATGTTTATAAAGTTAATGTACTTACATAACGTCTTAGAGCTAGACAAGAAAATAAAAAAATCTTAATTTGCCGTTCCTGAACAATTTGAAAACACGTAATTGCGTCATTGTTCTACCGAAAGTGCGAAATGTCAGAATTGTACAAAACATTCACTGCATGATGTAACATTGTTTGACACCCTACTTTACACCGAAGATTTTTCGATTACCTTTTTCTATTGTGTTCGAACTTCATAGATGTGGTCCTTACACTGAATTTCGGGCTGTAATAATTGAATCTATAATCAAAATATTATAGATTACAAAGTATACTGTGAATTTCATAATACTCACCTCTCTTTCAGTCATAGTAATACTCTGATATGTATCAAAATAAACTATCTTCCATATAATATAAGTTTGTTTGCCGACCTGAATCTAATATGAGTTAATTTGTGTTAATATCAACATCAGGACGGCGCTAAATCAATAGTTTCCGCTCGACTACATAGTTGTCAAAGACAAAATAATGAGCCCATAACTCAGATCTCATATAAAATTCCATCAACCAGATAAGACTTCTACACCGCTCCAAAATGTTATACCTATTCGCAAGGTAGTATTTTCGGTATCAAAGGAAAAGTCGTATATTTTACCCCATACATGGATTGGTTAGATTGGAAGATTTTATTGGATCAGGCTGCTTTGAGGCATAAACCACAAGTCAGTGAACAAGATATGTTCGTTGGAACATAACTTCCCAAGCCATTGTTCCTGCGCTGGTAAGACCTCAGCCTCGATCTGGAGGCACGACATCTATTCACCATCTCTACCTACACCCATATTCACCTCTGAGGGGTCTTTAATCTATGTAAACGGTAAATCAATATCTAAAGCTCATAAGAGCTTGTTACCCTAATAAAATAATACTAAAAAGATTCTTTATTGCGCGACATTTTTACAAAAAAACATAATACTTAGGAAGAACTGTTTTTACTGAATGTATAAGTCTGCGGTGGTGTCTCAAACTAGAGATCCTGGTTTTTATCCAGCTAGACGAAAACGCACAATTCAGATTTTTCGGAATATGTTAAATATGTATTTGTATGTGCATATTGATTGTGGTAAGTATATATCTGATACATTCTAAATGGTGAACGAAAACATTGTGATGAAACCTGCACGCCCTAGTCATGTAATTATGCCTGTAGTGAACGAGGATGTACCAATGTTGACTGATAGCCCACACTTGGAAAATGACACATGACTCTCCATCGGGAAAACATGTCAGGCCATGACGATATGTTTTATGTTGTTTATGTAATCAGTGACGTCTCATAAAATGTACACAACATACCTTATGTAATGTTTTTCTATGATTTCCTGTTGTCTTTCTGCCCGTTTAGAGTCGGTTATAAGTTGATCTACTAATACGGATCACGCCAAACTTCTAGTCCGCTCGGAAGTTGCTCTCCCGAAGAACGGCTCATACATTGTCGTGTTTAGAGGGTACTAAAAAGTTTGGCGGGACCTGTACTCGAAAACCTGTAAAGCCTACTTGGCTGTGATAGTTTTCCTTTTAACTTCATTATACTACTTTGAATTTTTCCACATATTCATAAACAACCGTTTAACCGGCAGAGGGGGGGACACTACTCTTACAAAAATTAAAAGCTTAATAATTCGCTAACGGATCCCTAAATCTAAAATGGTTTTTACACAACCGTAATGTTTTTGAACGACCTACCCAACGATACCCCACACTATGGGATAGACGAGAAAAAAAAAATCATCCCCAATTTACGTTAATGGGAGATACCCTTACAAAAAAAACGTGATTTTTTTACCGTTTTGTCGGCGTGATTTATATGTATACCCATACCAAATTATAGGTTTTTAGTACTAATAGTCTCTGAACTAAGCCGCAGACAGACGGACATGGCGAAACTATAAGGGATCCTTGTCGCACTACGGAACCCTAAAAAGGTCAGCAACATATCAGGTTTCTAGCTTAATAACGCTTGAATTTGGACGAAATATCGCAAATACAAACAAGGCTTGAAATACCGGTAATAAGACCAGAGAAAAGTGATAAAAATATCCAGAATTATAAAATTTTAAGGGGTTTGCGATTCCCCGTGTTAGTTCGTTTTTAACAAGGATGCATCGGTCGGTCGGTCGACTGTGTGCTTCTGGCGTAGGTGTACCGACTTTCCTTTTTAAATTATTTTAGTCACTGGAGACTGACGAGCCTGTGTCCAATATTTTACAAATATGCAAATTCAAATGTTGTTGAAATATGCCTGTTTTAAACTACTTTTTTATTGAGTTACGAAATAATATATCTCGCTATACTTTATCTAATCCGTGACGCACGACTCGGTAACGTCACTAGGCCAACTCACACGGCCGGCATGGTAATGCTCACACAGCAGTAAAATTAATGTCATTTACCGATGGTAGGAGAATAGAAAATACCCGCTTTTACCTATTTCGATCTTTATTACTGAGACCGGTTTCAAGACTGGCTTCACAGTCTACACCCCCTCGGGGATTTATGTCATGAAGATGTACAAGTTTAATTTGTATCCGCATACAGTTTTCATTAAAAGCTGTTTTCACATATATTATTTGCGTAAAACCAAAGACCTTGACATAAAAAAAACATCCCTTGAAAATAAACATGCTTACACCAACATTCGTTGATAATCTTCTTATTTTGCTGTAATTTTTCCTGAAACAGATTGTAAATCCGGGCTGTAATACAACGGTGAGTAATCCAGTATTGCTGTGTCTACATCAACCTGCGAACCTCATTTTTCTGGGACTTTACACGGTCACGTTTTGCTTCTATCGAGAAAAGCTTTTAAATAAATACGAAGACAGTGACAACACAAAACAATGTTAAAACCACAACAATATTTCAGAAAATAAAACAAAATTAAATTGGAAAATTTATTAGTGAGTAGCGTATCTTTTTTAGGTGAAATATGACACGAATATTTTTCAGATAAAATGACTTTTATGGATAGAGTTGTTAAAAATGCACAACTAATTTAACGAAAGCATGCAAACGACCACTTAAATCTGCGAAGCACAATCACACGAACACATCTCGAAAATTACATTTTAGACGACATCGTAGCTTCCTACAAACTGTTCTGTTAGTGACACTGTTTCTGTTCAATCCGTCTTTCGTTGTAGTGACGTTTTTTATACGGTGAAAAATGAGTCAAGTGTTTGTTAGGGCGGTTGGGAGCGATTTTCTCAGCCCGCCTAATCGCCTGTTGTGATTAATGTGCCAGAAAAAACCAACCGACGAATATGAGTGGACTGCATTGTTTTAAACAGCATCAATTTCATTTGGTTATTAAAGTTCTCATTCGTCACACATTGCGTTCCTTACGGAGTACGAGTATGTGATTCGACATTGAATGATTAAGTTATGGATATATGAATATAATTTGCAATATTCCGCAAAACAATTCTTATATCCATAATTTAGTGATGGACTTCCGCAAGGTAACGCCTATTTCAATTAATTATTGAATGATTATTATTTTTTTATCCAATATTTCAACCAACCACCTTACATCGATATTTCCAATATATCATTCAATTATTATTATTTTATTATAATAAAAATAAAATAATCATAATTGAATGATATATTGGAAATATCATTATTCAATTATTATTATTTTATTATTATACAAATAAAATATTAATAATTTAATGATATATTGGAAATATCGATATAAGGTGGTTGGTTGCTCCAGGTTTCGTTCCCAAACGCATAACTTCTGATTGTTTTTCTTATTTTTGAATAAAAAGTATCAAATAAATGTGTTGTATGCCACTAAGTGACAATAGTTTAATATCTTTTAGGCTTTTCTAGCAAAATTGTGTTATTTTAGGCGTTACTTTGTAAATGATCCTGTACAACAACTATAAACACGCTTTTAAGTTCTTGAATATTTTATTTCTGTCGTGAGACAGGCCTTAATAACACGTATTATGTAAAGATTTCCACTGTCTACCTATAACGGTAAAAGCTGTAGACCCCTGTGACAGACGGACAGACAGACAAACAGCGGATGCTTAGTAATAGGGTTCCGTTTGGCACCCTTCAGATACGAAACCCTAAAAAGGAATACTTCGAGGGTTTATGATATACTTAGAGAGGATAGATAAAGAACACGGATTAGACACAAAGGCAAAGAGCTTATATGTCTTAATTGTATATGGAAGACGCAAAAGAAGTTAAACATGTCAAAATAAAAGTCGTTTACTGAAAGAAAAATTACCGAGTTGCCAGTATGAATTAGGCTGCATCAATCAAAGGGGTATTGCTTACCTATGACAAATTAATAACCTCCTTTTTTACTTCGGTTAAAAAATCTAAAGTTTTACACCTAAGTTAAGATCTTCAACTCAGACTTGTTTTTTTTTTGCTCCTTGAACGACCGGAACATAAACGATCAGAAAAATACAGCTAAATGAATTTGCAAAATCGGAATTTCTTGATTTGTTCTTTCAGTAAAGACTATTTCAATCAACGAAACAAAAAGAATCTTAAAGAGACGACACCTCTTGAATACCAGTTTAATTATTGTCTCAGACAAAACTTCCGTAGCCGACTGCGCTATGCAAAACGACGCCATCTTCCGGAACAATTTAATTCCACCAGGAGCATAGTTCAAGGATGCCTCTAAGATCGATTCCTGAGACTTGGGACTCATTATTACTTTCATCAGCATAGATTAATGTCCTTCTATTAGTGTAAATGAGGCACAGCTTGCTCGCATTTGCCTTGCGGCTTTGTACTTACTCGTAAATCGCTAAAGATACATTCATCAGTTTCACTCTATAAACATATACATATAGTCTAAACCACGATTTCAGGTTAATGACACGTTTACAATGTTTAGAAACTATTTGATTATTTACCTGATTAAACAGGTAATTGTGTAAGCCAAAGTAAGTGAAAACTTACATTTTGACTCGAAGCTAGAATTGATCTACTACCGATGAAAGTGTACTCTTGAACTAAAGTCTTTATGAATAAATCAAGTTTTAACTAGAGCGTCAAATAGGCAGGTAACAGGCCACAAAAAAAATGATGGGCTTTTTGAATCATTTTCATATGTAATTTTATTATGCCATTAGATACAGTATGTGTATTTAAGCTCGGGACGTGAAATATTACGAGATTTTTTGTAACAGAAACGCGATGACGCGTGGCTCGTAATATCCTTGTGTTTCAGTTCAGTTCACGGTCTTTATATGAGCGGAGGCGGCTCCACACTTGCGCCGCACGCCGTGGATTGTAGATTCATAATCTTAGTGTAGTCATTTTCTACAAAAGTGGGGCACGAAAGCAATGGCATGCTTGATCGCGCTCCATATATATTGGTATAAGGTGACTGTCAAGTATAGCTAAATTCTTACTGAAGACTCAGTAAGTACAGATAACAAGGTTCGATGATCCTTTTTGTGAATTTAGTAAATTATTCTTTTTGTATTCCTTACAAACGCAAGCCCAGCCCAGAAATCAATTACTAGATGACGTCAAGATTTTATTTTGCAAAATTAGCAAAAAGTGTTATTGATCCGTGTTACTGTTCTTTACCAAGCCTCCAGTATGAGTTTGGCTGTATAAATTAAAGTCATGTTAAATTGTTCTTCCATCATTGTTGAAAATTCATAACTGAACGAGTTAATCACATCACACTAATATTATAAATGCGAAAGTTTGTGTGTGTGTGTGTTTGTGTATGTGTGTATGTTTGTTAATCTTTCACGCTGAAATGGCTGAACGGATTTGGATGAAATTTAGAATGGATATAGCTTTTACCCTAACTTACCACATAGGTTACTTTTTATCCCGAAAGAAAGCATGTCGTTAAACCGAATAACACGTGGGCGGAGCCGCGGGAAAAAGCTAGTATAATAATAATTGTTCAAATAATTCTTCACGTCAACGTATAAAGCCTATAGCTATGTCCTAAATTTTTCCTTTTTACTTTCATTGGGCTAACATCATAAATAAGTCAGCAAAAAATTAGAACAAACGGATTTGACGCAAGCTCTGATTAGTTAAGGCTAAGTTTTGAGCACCTGCAATAAAAAAGACAAAATGGTTTGTCAGGACTGTAAAAGATGAAGAACTGTTGAGTCGGCTTACCATTTCCGGGGGTCAGGCGTAAATGTCTATTAAAAAAAGAATACCCTGACTGACTGAATCATCTGTCAACGCCTAGAATAAACGGCTAGACCTAGAACATGAAATTTGGACTGTGTGTTTCTTGTATGACGTAGATATCCGGCTAAGAAGGGATTTTAGAAAATTCCCAATGGATCGGGAGAAATAGGATCCAAGCGATCCAAGTATACGTATAAATGCATTCCCAGCGAACGAATGACAACTACATTGACCAGCAACCACTTCGACGTGTATCGACGTAAAGCGTGAGTGTAAAGAGTACATATTTGTCGCGAGGAGGCACGCCGATCCACGTCGTAAATTCACGGTACGAGTGTGGAGCCTCCATATCAAATATATTAAATGATCGCCAGATGGTGCGTCTAAAATGTGTATATTGAGTTCGAAACGTGAAATTTCAACGACTGTACGTATATGAACATGAAATGTGAGTATTATCGCACTTTCAACCTCTTAAGGGTATTTACCATTGCGAATATAACCTTTTTCCATACGAGTAAATAAATTATGATCACTTTCTGCTCAGCGGGGTTCTTTTCGAATGTTTGAGCGTATCTTAATGTTATCTATACCTACGGTTGTGCTTACTCGAAGAATTAAAACGTTCATTATTAATGTGTAGCTTAATGACTGCTGAGATTATTAATTATTTAAGCTTTTGCAGTAAAATTACGGAATTCACTGAGCGGTTAACACTTACCACACAAGGTTTGATCTTGTCTAATGCAACTTTGCATACAGAAGGCTACCAGTTCGTTAAAAACCAGCAGTTTTCAAGACTGATCTAGTGAGTAAATAAAACCTTTTCAAGTTTCAAATACTTTTTCTATATGAAAAGTGTAAATAATAATAATCTTTTATAACAATATTGAGCTTAACCTACCTAAAGACTAGCGTGTGTATATTTTGTAAAAGAAAAAAAAAATGTTAAGAGCATAATTAACGACAAAGTCCTTCGTTATTTCGATTTTGTGTTCAAGCACGTGTTGAAGAAAATAATACCTTGGGTTGTTACTTGTGACTATTAATACTGTCACATCTTTTTGTTCAATGTTGTCGAAGAAGGTGTTCTGAAATAATGGATTGTACCTTTGTGATGTGGTACGCCGTGTTGTCAGAGTGAGTCAGACGGCATGCGATGTGCTCACATTGTCTGCATTCACGTGACATCGCTATGTGCGAGAGAAAATGCTCCTTGCTTCGACACGCCGCGCCTCCGCCAAGATTTTCGGTACCAGATACACAATTGGATTGGCTCGTATCGGTGAAGGCGGGACATTGCAGGGAAACTCATTGCTGGCTTGCGGTTAAATGATTTGAAAAATGTATGATACGGCAAGTAGTAGGGTATTTCATTTTTATTTTTGCTTGTTACTTCGTTTAGATAGATCTATGATATAAGTTCGCTTGTCGAAGAGAACCAGCATTCCTTGATCTTTCTTAGTATGTAACTCATAAATACTACAATACTTTACCTATGTACTTTATATAAGAGTGTACCTATAATATGTTATTGCAGGCTTGACCAAATGTAATGCTATTTCATTTCGATATAACGTGGACGCTGTATGAAACTTGCGAAGGCAATACAATCGCACTGATGCAAGCATAAAATTAAGAACGTTTTTCAGGAGGAACAAAATTTTGACGATAACGTGAATATTATTGGTTAATTTCGATGAATTAAATTCGACTACACTTTTGGTCAAAAGAGAGGGAGGGATGCCAGCTGTGGTGTTATAAACAGCTTTACATTCTCCTAACAGACTGGCGGACACCCCTGCGGAGAGAGAAGGATGCTTCATCAGTTGCGGCATGGGTTTGTGATGGCAGTGGCGTGCATTGAACTTTTTGCTGGAAATGCAATAAAGAGGTCAAGTTTGACAATAAAAAAATACGAGTATGAATAAAAATAATATCACTTTGAAAAACGCTCGTACCTGCTCAAAATGTTCAAATCGATATTATTCTTACTTACCATTGGTGTCTCACGATTGGTGACAGATTTATTTTTGCGGGAACAATGGGGTATACCATAAAAAAATCTAATCTGAAAAACATAAATGATTTTATTCTGCTAAGACTAAATGCCATAGCGATATTTCGAAAAGTTTAAAATACATATAGGTATATGTATTTAACAGAAAAATAAAAATCATAAAAAGTTAGGAATTTGAGCAGGATATGGTATTTTTAGGCTTCCGTTCATCAAGAGGTAAAAACGGAGCCCTTATAAGATCACTTTGTTGTACGTCCGTCCATCCGTCCGTCTGTCTTTCAAGACCCTTTATCTCAAGAACGCGTGGAGTTATCGAGTTGAAATTAAAATCATATTCTCAAGTCTAACAGTCCCTCGAAGCCATGAAAAAACCAAACTTCTAAGTTAACCTAAAAAAAAGATACGGCCGTTTATGCCGCAAAAAAGGTATATTTCGACACTCTCAAGGGAATAAAAATTTATAGGGAAAACCGTTGACCTAGAACTATGAATTTTGGCAAGTAATACCGTCTTATAGTACAATTGTCACCTTTCCAAATATAAGATAAAATTTTTGATTAATCAACCTACCAGCACCCACGGAACAGACTACCCATCGTCTAGTCTGGGAGCTACTGAATTTTTGTAAATGTTACCATGTATGTGTGTGAAATAAATATATGTGTATTTTTTTTTGTAATTATAAGGAAAAATCTGAAAACTATACATTATTAATTAAATTATAAAAAAATGTAGTCTTTAACGGAACCCTCGGTGGGCGAGTCCGACTCGCACTTGTATGGTTTTCTTTTATCATTTTTGGTACTGTGAAAAGACCCACTTCGAATATTTTTTGCTACAAAACTGTTTACAATTAGCACGTAGTAATTTTAATAATACCAAAATCTATGATCGCTCGGAGGTTCTACAGATGTAGCGCAGAGGTCAAACGCCTGCTATTTATGACTTACTGCGCTAATGTATACACGGTAGAACTCTGGACGAATTTCACCAAAGCTGCACTGAGTGCGATGCGCGTTCAGTATAATAACGCCTACCGCGCAATATTCCATCTTCCTTGGCGTTGCAGCGCGAGCGGTATGCACGCCGCGGGCCGCACGCCAACATTCCCCGCGCTGCTGCGTGCGCGGTCAGCATCAATGCGCGCGCGTCTCCAAGCTACTAATAACACCATCTTAGCACCGAGTGGACTCAGAGCCCCGTGCATAAGAAGTGGCGACAATATCACGCAAGCTTTGGTGTACTATAGAGTTTATTATTTTAGTTTTCTTTTTTTATTGTGTTGTTTGGATTTATTTTTGTTTGGTTTTTTATTGTTTTTTTTTTGTGTAATATGGCCTGTTTTTTATTGTATTTATGTAAATCTGGCTGGAATAAAGAAATTTTATTATTATTATTATATTCACTCATAGAGTCAGATAAAAATGTTTTGAACACTGTGCGACGAACTCTCAATCTTGAGACCCAGGTTCGAATCTTGCCGGTCGCGCATGCAGTAATTAGTTTTTCGGAATGTATGTACTTACATCAATTATTGTACTTCCTTGTATACTGAGGTAAACCTGCATGCCCTGAAAAGCGTGTATTTGTGTCCGAGGAACGGCCATCACGCTCATGACGTTAGGACATCAAAATCGTCAGTAAATTGTCAGCCTACAGTTATTGTAACAGTCCACAGTTATAGTGATAATAACACCTCTGACTCCCTCTCGGAGATATAATACATATATGATTTTTACATAAACTATCCCCAAGAAGCTGATTTTGTGGTCTCCCTCAAATTCAGATGACCTGCCGGACCTCCGATTCGGTGAGGTCAAGTAGTTTATTGTATCCGGGCACCAACGAGGGCCAACTTTAATGAAATATTCGTGTTGTGACCTTACAACTTCCGCAGTATCGAGAAAAACAAAGGAATAAATTAATTCGCGCGGGCAAACAAAATCGCAATTTTACAAAACATGACGCTGGATTCCGGGAATGTCGTGCAAAAACAAAAATTTGTGGCTCCATGATTAATTTACAACGAACTATTCTACGGAATTGTAACTCAGTACAAAACTCACTAAGATTATGGCCTCATACACGGATGTTGTGTGTGTGAATCTCAGTGTACAGCAGCACCTTACTTTACTTACTATTGGTACACTACACTACGATAGTAGCAATATGATTGGTTAAAGGAAAACACGTCACTTACGACTCTCCCCAATCATAGTTTGCGTTTCGCGATCCCATCCAAATTATAGTATTTTTCGTAGCGTAGAAAACAACATCCATTGCGGCAGCCGCAAGCAAAACTGATCGACGCAGTACACATCGCCACCTGCCCACATGCGGCGTCAAGTTTTCTGCAAGTCTCTGTTTCCTCGGAATAGCTCGTTGTTCATTTGCTACCCCACTATCACAGTAAGGCCAATGGGAAAAACTTTATTAGTTGTTGTTAGAGGCGATTACTGGTTAGTAATTGGCCTAATTCTGATAGTCGGATTATACCCCGTAAGAAAGATCCGAGCCACGATCTGAACTGCGATATTGTTTTGGCGATTAATGAGAACTAAGGGGGTTATTTCACAATTTTATTTATGTTGAATGTATGTAGGACTTTATTTATGAAAGTTCATCACAAATAGTGCGACACATTTTGTTGAATAAAATATTACATCGAAATGCAAAATATCTAAGACAATAACACACATAAAAATCTTTATCTTTTAATAAAATAATAAAATAAAATCTTTTAAGATGGCTTATTTATGATGGAATAAAAATATTACCTGCTATCAAAAGAATAACTAATAACTAAAGTATTATGTCAAAAATGAAACATTATTTTTATTTAAAATGTTGTTGTAATTTTAAACATCTTTATATTTGTAATGCGAGTTCTTTATTTTCAATAGCATGTGAGCCAAAAATAAAACAAACTCTTTCAAACAGACAGTTGGATTAAAAATGCAAATTACATAGTTCAAAGCATCACCGACCATTCTAGAATAAATAAATCTCCTATCTCTGCCACGGCTAGGGTTTCCAGGCTGTAAAATACAAAAGCCGGACTCGGCATTATGTAAGGCCGGAGATTTTGCCCTAAAAAAGCCGTACATACATATGTTTTTAATAGCCAAACATACTCTCTTTTTAAAGCCGAACATTACTTTTAATATTTTATTAAAAAGCTCAACAATAATGTATTTTTATTATTTTAACTATGAATCACTCTTTTGTTACAAAATGAACCAGTTATAAATAACAGCAATCAATAATTTGGTAATTATGATATTTACTAGCTTTTGCCCGCGGTTTTATTCGCGTTGAATTAGTTTTTTGTACCCCTTAAAATCTGTCAATATTTTTCGGACTGTTACCTACAGTAAACATAGCTGGTGAAATTTGTGTGATACGCGCCTCTGTTTCCCATTTTGTATGTCTCTTTTACAGCTTTTCCATGGGAAATGATTTATGGGATAAAAAGTATTTTTTGTCCTATTCTAGATCTAAAACTTTATTTCAGCCCAATCGGTTCAATAGGAACGGCGTGAAATTTCTATAGAAAATTGAAACCACATTTTCATCCCATGGGAACTGATTTATGGGATTAAAAGTAGCCTATATCCTATTCCAACCCGCCTGCCCAGCGTGTGTGAGTATGGGCATTTCTTCCAGGAGGACCGCCAAGAGTGGCGAAATCCTGGAAAGGCCTATGTCCAGCAGTGGACGAAACAGGCTGATGGATGGATATCCTATTCCAGGTCTAGAACTATATTCATGCAAAATCAGCCCAATGGGTTTAGTAGATACGGCGTGAAAGAGCAACAAACATCCATCCATCCATTCATATATCCAAACTTTCCCATTTATAATATTAGTGGGATAGTGGGATGGGATAAAGTGAAAAATTATCGGTCTTATTCTGTAGACCATAAATTGATAACTTCAAAATGACGACTGTGTTACACTAACATCAAAAACCCTAACAAAATCCGGACAGACCGGACACGTAAATATTAATAATAATACCGTAAAAAGCGAAGTCCGGCTTTGACACCTGGCAACCTTAGCCACGGCACTCGAGACAATTATAGGATCGCGGGTTCGAATCTGTCTTGTTGAATAGTTGTGTGTGATACTTTGTATTTGATTGAATAAATTATATCACGAAATATTTTCATTCTCCGAAAATAAAAAGGCGTAGCATTTAATCTAATCACACACCAGAAAATACTAAGAATGCTAACTACAGTGCCATAGCAAAAAATCCCATCACATAATCACAAAATAAATGCACATCAAATGGACAGTGTCGATAAGGGAGCAAAAATCGCCGCTGAAGGAATTCTGGGTTGTCATAAGAAAAAAAATAACCATACAATTCCAACCTAGCCTACCGGCTAGAAGTGCTCAATTTAAGGTGAAATTATTATTTTGATGTCCAATGAAAAATCCCCAGTAAATAGTGTCTCCAAGTTTGAATAACCAAATGAATGTAAATTTGTATCTATAAGATAGATTATATTTTATCAATATCGTCCTAGTTCAATCCCTTGAATAAAAACTTTGTCCTCAAAATAATATATTTATCCCGACATAATGTTTTAGCCTCAGAATAGTAGATCTGTTAGCAAATAAGTCGTATAATAGTCAAAATTGAATTAATTATTTTGCCAAGAATAGGCGCCACGACTAGTGGAGCGAAGCGGGATGAGGAGGGTCGTGTTATGCAAAAATTGTATGGGCTTAACGCCGACGCGACGCTTACAGCGCAGAGCTATTTCGCTCCGTCGTTCCCCGTGGCCCTCAGGTTAGGTTGACATGTACATAATTTCGGGATGCGAGCCAAGCGATGCGAGGCGATCCCCTAGTTTAAAACAAAAAGTTTATTTCTAGGTGATTATACAGTTTTGAAGGCAAACCCATTATAATATATAGGTATACTAACCTTTTTATTTGATACTTGATTCATATATTTCGATAATATACATAATGAATTAGAAAGGAATTGTTTTTATATTGTTTGGTGACTACATTTTGCTGACAGATATATTATTTAGGTACCCTATTAATATCTTCACTAAATAAAAATAGCACACTGATTCGAATTAAATAAAACCTTATTTTTTATTATATCTAACACCTTTCATAAGTCATCCACAGCAACTTACTACTCACAAAACACGTCCTAAAATTAAACCCGAAGGAAAAAAATTACGGCAAGATATCCGTCCATCAGACAGTTTTGTTCACGTAACTAGCACGGCGAATAGTCTTTGCCGTTGTTTTTAAATTCCGAGGCATATGTACATAAAGCTTAAGCTATATGTATATATATATATAAATGTTAGTATAACCCTAGCCATAAGTACTTTTAATTTTTAATATTTGATAAGTTTATTATGTACTTTTATTAAATAAAAATTCTCATTCTCATTAATAAGAAATTCAAAATCCATTAAATTGGTGATAACTTAAATCTTACTCATATTTAATTAGTAAAAAATGTGTTGAAGCATTTGCTTACGCTGTAAATGTATAAATTTAATTGGGTCAGCCTGTTAGGTGTTCCTTTGATGATTAACTGTATTTAAATTTAGCAGGTGCAAAATAGATAACAAAGTAGTACTCGTAAACGGACTCACAATCACAACCCACTGACCCAAAAAATGATACGTGAGTATGTTTGCCTTTTGCGTTTGACAATTAGGAGAAAATATTTTAATATACGAGTATATTGATTGTAAGAAAATAAGTCATTTATTACATTAGTATGATATATTAAATCAAGAAGCAATGCAGCGCCAATCGCATTGGCTGATTCGTCGCCTAGGTATCGCATAAGGTGAGTCCGTCGAAAAAATTATCAACTCGATTCGTGGTGTTACAAATTGCGAACAAAACCATATTAAAATAAAAATCTCATCAGCTCGCACTGCAACATGGCTTTTTTTTTATTTACTTTAATTTAATAAATGGTGTTTCCCAGAATACGTATTATTTGATCTGGAAGTTTCCAAAAAAACTGCAACAGTAATATTGTTTGTAACATGTGGATGAAAATCGAAATAAAATCGTGAATTTTGATTTTCTTCTTTCACTTTAAAAAAATCACACTTCGTATTATAAGATCATTATGTTTTATAGCGAAATCTATGCTTTGAATACAATGAGAAACAAATGTCAAGTAACACTAAAATTTAAAAAATCCTCGGTTCAGCAGGATTCGAAACAGCGACCTCTTGCTAACACGATAAGCGCGCTACCGAATGCGCCGCCGAGGTACTTGTCCTAGACCGTTGGAATTTTATACCATACTTGTACACGAAATTTTGTAACTACTCGACATACTAGCTAGTTAATCAATCACGAGGGCGTTATGTGATTACCCGCCTTATTCTTTGGAAACAAATAAATAAATTTGTTTCTGATTGATCTTTTCTAGTTTGTACATAATACTTCGTATTATCTAGACTGCTTTGATTTTTTTATATTAAAAATGCCATATAGACTGCTTACAAAGTTACTCAGTTCAAGGTCATTAGCGTAGGAAAAAGCCTTAACAAGATATTCTTAAAGCAGAAACTGACTCTAGGGGCCTAATAATAAAGTTAAACAGTATTCTCGTAAAATTATTACGTTTACTTAAGTTGAAGCAACGTTTAGATGAAATCGTAAATCAAATACTCTTTCCACTGTCAAATGTTTATTTCATAAGTTCTAATTCATGAAAAGGTAAAATAAATTACTAAAGGTATAAAAGGTTTTGTATGTATAAAGTGGTAATTAAGTTTTATCGGGCACAATTTAGTTATGTTGGACACAATTCAATTATCGGTCTTTGTTTGATTATAACGATGATAGTCGCTACTGTACACTTGCCGTGCAAATTGTAATTTTAAATATTTAATATTATTGTAGTTATTGTAGTTCCATAATTTCGGTACAATAAGCAGTAAACATCAAAGAAAGAGCTAAATGACTCTTGTCATAATTAATGGTAGATAATGGGCGTATTCACAAAAGTTCTACTTACAAAATCGTAATTCCTTTAACGTGTTGGTAATTTTTTCAATTAGTGCTTGTTTTTAGGGTTCCGTAATCAACAAGGGAACCCTTATAGTTTTAGCATGTCCGTCCGTCTATATACCTGTCCGCGGCTTAATTTAAAAACTCTTAGTACTACGGTGGAATTTGCCATCATGTCGACAAAGTTCCCCCCTTAGACGTAAAGTGGGTATGATTTTTTGTGTCGTCTATCTGGTTTTTATTTATTTGATATGTTTTCCTGAGTCCTGCATTATTTAGAGTATATGCTTCTATTTAAAATAATCGTTGTAGCTTACACTCTGTACGTCTTTAAATTTTGGGGTATAAGATTTGTCTTTAGAAACCTATATCTATGTAACAGAATACATGACCGTTCTTTCACTCCATAAATCACGCATGGTGACGGTGTGACTAATGGAGTCAGGACTCAGGAGTAAGCTAAAATGCCTTTACAAAGTAGACGAGTACTCGGTATTCTGCACTATGATGATATTTGAGTTGAATACCAAGAAAACTCGAAAGAATAAACAAGTGTACGGTTCACATAATGAACAGTTTTTTCCAAAATCTTATCTAATTCTCCATCTGTGCATACTTAATAGTTCAATCGACCTAGTAGCTTGTTAGGGTTCCGTAACCGAAGGGTGCCAAATGGGACCCTATTACTAAGCCTCCGCTGTCTGTCCGTCTGTCTGTCACAGGGGCCTACAGCTTATAGGTAGACAGTTGTTTTTTTTTACAGAATACAAAAATTCAAAGGCGGTCCCCATACAAGAATCCTTAAAAAATTGCATTTTTTTACTTAATTTGTTTCAGCCCTATCTTAAAGGTTTCGAATTTGGTTAAATTGTTGTACCATAAATGGTAGCTAAGCTTTAGGGGTTGGTTTTGTGTCACCTTGATGTTGATACGACATCTATATTTATATTGTTAGTTACCATATTTTTAGGGTTCCATATATTGTGTGGTGGTACAGAACCCTTTGTGCGTGAGTCCGTCTCGCACTTGGCCATATAAGTTTAAGCAGCATGTCCATTCACGACGGACAGACACTCAGGCATTATTTTAGAGTTTCGTTACTTTATGGAGCCCTTGAAATTTTATTATTCTCGAACCCTCCGTACCCTTTATTTCCGCCGCATGACAGAAGAGGCTTTCGAATGAATGACCAAGTCAAAGGGAGTCAAGCCTCCGTCACCTTGGAGCCCATAGATCACGCTTTATGTGAGACAAATAGTCACCAGTTAGCCGAAATCGCTTTCCGATCCACTCCGACAAATAATAGACTTTCGGATCATTCGGTCTGTGGATGAAGAAAGAACCTGCAATAGTGGTGAACTGATGTTTTTGGGTTCAGTCAAAAGATGGAATTTCTGCAGGGATAATCTGTTCATCCATTTGTATACAAAATAACTTAAATATTTACTTGATATTGTGTGCAACGTTCACATACCTTAATAAACCGTTTAAAAAATATCTATGCAATTCGAATCAAATAGCGACGTTTCCAAGAGTTAACAATACTATTACAGCTTTGATCAGTTATTACAACGGTGAAGCTTTAAGATTGTTTTTTTTAGAAGGTTTTATTTCTTCGAAGGAACGCCGCCGGTCTTTAATGCCAAGAGTGCTGAACCGTATCCTTGCCCGTTTTCGAGACGATCACTTTGCTTAAACTTCAGATCCCGGACGGGATTGTGTTTTTCGTTTCCGATTGTCGAATTCGTCTAGCGCGAAGACTCTACCCTTTTTTTTAATGATACCTTACTTAATTTCTACGTCAATCTGGGTACGATTCTACCTTTTTTCTCAATTAATTTTATAATAAGCGGCGGTAGCTCAGGGGTAGAACGCTGGCCTCTCAATCTTTGAGATCCAGGTTCGATCCCCGGCCCGGCATGTACCAATGAGTATTTTGGAATTTATGTGCAGAGTATTTAATACTTACCACTTGCTGAACGGTGAAGGAAAACATCTTGACGAAACCTGCATGCCCTAAAAAGCGTGTATTTGTGCCCGAAGAACGGCGATAGTGCTCACCACCTATCACGTTGGGACGTAATAATCGTCGGTGAAACGTGGACGTGGTGAGTGTGGACTGTGACTTGCATTTCACATTTCACACCCGGAACACCTCTGACACCCCTCGGGGATTCATGTCGTTACCATATATACATATATTAATTTTATAACTTTTAGTAGGGTTACTTTAATATTTATTTTAATTTTTGGTAAATTAATGTAATGATGTATTTATTTACTTAAAGATGTTTTCTCAAAAAGTTGTATTTAAATTAAGCCTTGTACGTATGTTAACATTATATCATTGCGGTATAGAAACGCAGAAGAAAAGTGAACCTGGACGTGAAGGGCTCTGAACCGGGATTCGAACCCGGGACCTCTCGATTGCTCTACCAACTGAGCTATTCAGGGCTAAAGATAACTCGCGAATTATTATAATAAAAGAATAATTATTCTCATAAATGAATAAACCGCCAAGTGTTTAAAATAATGTTTTTTTTTAAATGAAATAGTTATTGTACTTATGTACTGATCTTCCGCCTTCGGCATAGACTTATATTCCATTTAACAAACATTACCCCATATTTGAAATGGGGACTTGAAGCGTGAAGGATCATTGTGTTCAGACTGTTATGTAGACTACCTCTTTGTGTACCGAACTCCATCCGGGATAATACACGAATCTTTTATTCAAGCTCTCTGGACCCGAAGACCATGAAGAATATAATAACTAAGATGCAGCCAGTACTATTGTGGCAGTCTCAATGGGATTTTTACGGATCCGGTAGTCCTAAACAGCCTTTTTACGAACTTGGTGTTTTTTTTAACCCGGTATAAAAATCTTTCGGTGAGTGTGCCTTAGATCTCTGAAAAAGTTTGCAACAGTACAACTTATTGGCAAAACTCATTAAATACAAATTATACTTAAGAGATAATGAGCTTTAAAGATATTGCAATTAGTGACAAACTCATTTTTTGACAAAAGTGTACTTAATGAGTTCTACCTTTAAGCCCACGAAATATTCTATCTCACAAAGTGCGTTTGACAATGGTTTTAGTAGTGAAGTATACAAATAAGTTCGTTTTGTGTGTCTGCGCATTTTGTAGCACTCCCGAGGTTAGTAGTTGTAGTGATAGTACAAAAAGTATGTCTGTAATAATTCGTGCACACGCACTTTTTCCGACTTCATAAGATAAAATACCTTTACCACTATATTTATAAATTTAAGGTAATATTTCTACAATTCGAAAACTAAATCTAAAATTCAGTATGACAATTTATATTAAGCTGTATTATTTTTAAGACTTGACAGGTCTAATTGCAGACTTCCAGCTCGATAACAGGTTTCATTTACCCAGTTTTTAATTTGAGCGGCGAATATTTACCCTAATCAAATTAAAATTCCTATGTAAATCAAGGGCCAGTCTCGTGTCGTGGGTACATAACATAACAAACAATCGCCGCTTACATGACATGTTAATGATATAATTCTTAATCTAAATTTGACTAGCGACCCGGCTTCGCACGGAGCCGAATTAATGATAATTAATTGCATTTTTGCGCTAAAAAGCTTGGTTATTTATTTTAACTAGATATAATTAACACATTTAATTGGATGAGGATTAATACTATGTATGTTCTTACGGTTTAGTCAGGGCATGGACGAATCCATGGTCAGGGTAAGGATGTAAGCGGCTCAAAGGCGTTTTTTGACGACATCATGGCTACAAAACGTCATCATTTCTTTATTTAAACCTTCCTCATAAAATGTTCTAATTGGAAATTTTAGTGCCCAAAAAGTGTTTTTTTTTTTGAGGAATTGATTACGAAAATTTGTCAACATGAAATGTTTTATTATAAATGTTTGTGAAAACCGCACAGAAATCGACTTTTTAAGCGAATATACAGACAAACTCGAATTGCAACTTTGTTTTTACTATTGAGAGAAGATATACAATATAACAATGTTTTATGTTAAAGATCCAGTGAAATCAATCCTTGTCTTTCTAAATGAGAAATGTTTGCCATGGTAACACCAATAAGCATCGATTTCGGGCAATTGTTTTTGTTATCCTGATAAACATTTATTGCCTTATTCGTATTCGAATCCAATACCGAAAAGGTTCCGGGACCTACAATAAAATTTTATGTCTTTTTAAGAAATATGATCTCTACTTTCCCTAGAATAAAGTCTCAGTTTCAAATTTGTGTTTGATTTTTATTGATTTATTATTGCTTTTAGAGTGATTTAACAAACAATATCTTATCAGCAATATTAAGGTACCTAATAGGGTTACAATTGGAATATAAAGTTTTAAGAATGGACAATTGACAATCTCTCAGTTTACCTGAAGAAATAGAAATGGAAAAATGCTAAGCCAACTCGAGCGATACCGATTTTATAAGACGTTTGGCATTAAGTACGATTTTAATCAAGATTCATATGATCATACTTAATAAATTTTATACTAAGTTTAATTAAATTACACCAAAAAATATGTATGTGTAACTATAGGTATTAAAGCCCATGGTGCCCCGCCCAAAATAAAAATGAATATATTAAAGGAAAAAGTATTTAAGTATATTTATATATTAATAATACCTTTGTACTCGTAGTTGGTGTTTAACGTTTTTCAAAGGCCACTTTCTGTTGGAAGGAGTGTTAAAAGAGCAATAAGTTTTAATTTATTCAGCATTATCGGCAGTATTAGCGCCTCTTATAATGCGGCATGTGTTGCATAAACATGAAGTTTCCCCTCCTCGGTTGGTTTTATGACCACCGCAGATGGTACTGGAAATTTACATTTAAATCGAGACAAAACAACAAAAAATCTCGCTTTTCTCCCTTTTAATAAAGCGTTAGAAGACTTGCGCGTACCGTCTCGGCGAAAAGTTGATGATAATTGCCACTGAACCAATAAATTTTAATTTCCTTCCCTTAAAAGGTAACATTCAGCGGCTTTGATCTGAGGTTTCGTTCAAATTATTTTCTTAAGAATGTTTAAAATGGAAAAAGTAATTAAAAGTGAGAGCGCAACGCTAGATAAGAAACCCGATAACGTTCTTCTTTTGTGTACTTTTACAGGCACTTCCTTTCTTCGCAATGTGAAAGGTTGTGGGTAAAGCAAACAAGTGTCGTTGTGATGCGGAAAAGTTTTCTAAATCGAAACGTAAGCAAATATGAACGGCATGACTTTAAGCAGACGTCTCAATAAAATAAATAAAGACAAAATACTCAATATATCATATTTATTCCCATAAAATAAATAGATAGGTTAAATTAACATTATATCATTGCGGTATAGAAAAGCAGAAAATTTAATTTCTATACCGCAATAATATAATGTTCTTTTGTTATCTTTTTACAATGGATAAATCGCAAAGTGTTTAAAATAAAGAAATTTGTTTTTACCATAGTTTTTATAGAAAAGTGTTTATAAAAATTACACTTTGTATAGATCCGTCAAAACTGAAAAGCTGCCTGAAGCGCAGCCTCGATTCCTATCCTATAACACGCTCGGGCACGCTTACGATTCGACATGATGGGTTGAGATGTTAAGAATTACGTTCACACTCCTAGATGACGTTACATTTTTAAATTCATGTGGACTGTTCGTAATTGGTGCAATATTACATGTTATCATTTTATTTTCAACATAAGTGGGTCCGATTGCCGACTAAAGAAAAACATTGACAAAAAGCTTTGTTTTCAGTCGTCTCTCTAAAATCTATTACGTGAGTCCTTTGGCAAAATTTCTCTATCTCTTGTGGATTTTCCCTACAAGGTCCCATGTCAAGTGATAACCTTGTACTTCTCCAGTTCTTACAATTTTGCTACCTACCTACTCGTCTTTCGGTATACAAATATTAATATCCTAGTAGTACCTAATTGATGATAGTGTGCAATAAACTTTGTTGTACCTACTACTTGAAACTTCACGTAGAACTTTCTAGTTAAGCCGATTACTGAAAGGAGGTATGCATGCGCCACAACACAATCTATAACCTATTGTGAGCTTTTCCTACACGTTGCTGTCGTACCTAGTGCAGACTTTCTACATGTGTGAGGATAATTTGTATGCGAGTGAAGTAGCACATTTGCTATCGTAAACTTATCCTTCTTTCCCGGATCGTTTCGACACTGAAACTTCTGAGCGTCATTAATCATACATCCGCATTATCTTCGCGTTCCACCGAAAAGAGGAAGACGCGTGTTTACAAACGCGACTATGACTTACGTCTTACACAAGCAAAAAGCATTTGTTAAGAAGAGTTTTATAACATCAATCTTGCGCGATTTAAAGCCTCCGCTCAAAATATAAGAGCTCATTATTCGTATTTTCATTACATTGGCAAAGAGTAAGGTTCAGAAAATTTTCTAATCAAAGCAAAAGGTAATCAAACTAATTTGAAGAAAAACAATAAAACTTGATAACGTGTTAAGCTCCTAGAAGATTTGTAAATCCACTTTTGCAAGTTCCGTGTCACGCTTTGGCTTCACGGAATCACATTGTCAGCATCGAATTACATGAATCACGTTCACTGAAGAAAGCATTACTCTGGCAGGGCAAAACCATACGTTCTTATAAGGGTTTTATGGCCCAGGTATAGCCAACGAAATAAACCCTTTTCATTTCGTCATGTCTGTCCCGCTTTTGAATCTTAGATTCAATTGACATACAAAATTAAAATTGGCTCAGAAATGTGGGTAAGTGCGTACAGTTATTTTTTTAAACATACTGTTTTAAATCTATACAATACGACAAATTTTATAAAAATGTACTGTACGTGGCATGGCGTAAATGAACTGGTTTGAAAACGTAAAATGTCGAAAAATATAGCTGTGATTTTAGCAGCAGGAAATTAAATGTGGCTATTTATACAATGCAATTCCTTTTGCAAATATCGGGACAAAGGCAGTTGTGATTGTAATGTCAACATATCGTTCATTACCATCTTAGAACTGAATGAATTTCATGCCGCGCGCCAACAAGAGTGATGGAAATCGGACAGTACCTTAAGGAGCCCACTTGACAAATGCCAATACCACGCTGGCGAAGTTTTTTTGGTAATTTTAGCACGGAGGCCGTGTAAGTTTTATACATATAGGAAACTTATTATCCTGGAAATCCCTTTACCTGCTTTTAATTTTCATATCCCTACTAATATAAAAGTAAAAGTTCGTTTGTTTATTACATTAGGTCATGAAAAATTCTTGATGCATCAACGTGAAACTTTCACTGTTATTTAGAGCTGACCTGGTACACCAAAAAGATTTGGTCGATCGTTTATCGTTCGAGTATACGCCCATCTGTGATGTGACACACGCAAAACGAGTGTGATAGAGATGGATGTACGATCGAACGATAATAGATCGATTTTTCTCACTTCGGACTAGCCGAGTGAAGGGTGAAACTGGAAGCAAAAGCTAGGATATAACAAAATCATGTTTTCGAAAGTTTTATTTGTAGTTTCCTATGTTTTGTACAAGAAAATAATTATAGGAAAAACATTATTTTTTGCAGCTGACTTTCATATAAATCATATATCAGAGCATTGGAGCTTAAGAGCACTTAAGAACACCAATAAAAATAATTTGATTGATAAATCTTCCATACAGTGCGACAAGGATCTTTTGGCACGAGGATGACTTTGACGTGGACGCACCTGTGAAACAAGGGTTACGTCTTATTAGAATAACGGCCTTAGTTCCGATTTTGTCCACAACCAATCCATGCGCTAAAAAAGCCTTGTTGCATGCACTATACCTGTCGGCTGGAGGTCTCAAAAGCAGACTCGTTTTCAGACACAAGCGTTCCACTTTTACACGTTATCCAGATACTACAAAGTGAGAATTTAATCGAGATACGTGTACTACTTGAAGTGCACAAAGAAAAATTATATAAATGAAAATAATCAGGCGGCCAAACACGCTACGTCCCCTGGAGAGGTCTACCTGTGCATGTGTGCCTGCACAGGTCATCGCGTCTATGGGATGAGCCGGTGTGCCGGAGTGGTCTTCAGTCCGTTTCGCTATGGCATCGATTGAAGACGACGACGCACCGGCATTGATAGGCCTTGAGATAATTTAAATAAAATACAAAAACAATGAAGAAGAATCGAACAAAGTAGTGTAAAAATTGGTTATTTAAAAACGAAATTTACAGTCACGTGAACTTAATGAACGAATTAAAATTAGGATCCGCGGATTATAAAAACTGTTTCAGAATGGACGAGAAAACATACAAAAAATAACTGGACGTGGTTACTAATTTTAATTTGGTGGCGCCATATTTTTATTACGCGTCGGTCGTATCTAAGAGCGAACTGCAAGAACACTGATTTTAGGGAGACTGCAGCCTTAAGCGAGGATTTCCGTTTATTTTATATATCTAAAGATTTTTGTTTACCAAAGAGCATTTCTTGTAACAATTGCTGGAATTTATTGCTTTTTTATTATTTATATACAGCAAATATCTTTCATCTCGCGAACTTTTATAGCGGTCGTCGTAAAGTTTTAGGATAAGAAATTATGCTCTAAATATAATCTTTGAATATTTTACAAAAACAGAAACCAGTACCGTAACCTTATATTTAAATTAAGAAACCAATAGTAACTTTCTTAAAAATAAAAAAAATAAGGCAACATATCGCTGGGTCAATAAAAGAAAGTTGACATAGTACAAAGAAAAACAAAGTCCTATCTAACAGCTATTTTAATTATAAAAACTGATTTTGTTTTACTAACAAGAATAAAACACGTCCTCAATAAGAAATACTCTTAAACCAATCAAGCAGATACTTCATTAACTTCGAAAAATAAAACTTTCGTTTGTTATTTATTAATTGTCTTCGGAAAATTTTTAATCATCAAGCACATATTTAAAGCGTATTCGCTACCGATCTTTCTAGTTATTAAAAAATAGTGTTTTGTTATGTTTCTTCCTTTAGTTTATTTTCTTACTTATGGAATAAATCAGATACTAGAATTGGAAAAAAATTAAGTTGTTGAAGGTTTTTTGTACGGGGGCGGTATCTTGTTCTTTAAATATAAATTTCTTGAATATTTTATTATTTGTCGTGATAGTAACACGTATTCTGTGAAAATTTCAACTCTCTACCTATTACGGTTGAAGCTGTAGACCCCTGTGATAGACGGACTTATCGACAGACTGCGGAAGCTTAGTAATAGGGTGCCGCTTGGCACCATTACGGTACGTAACCCAAAAACGTAGTGGTTGTCCTAAATCGTATTCTGTGATTTATATTAAAAATGCCCTTAATTTATGACTGTCGTATGACATAGACTTTAAGAAGGATTTTAGGAAAGTCGCGTGGGATCGAGAGAAACAGGATCTCTAACGAAATCCACACTAGCAATGCTGCGGGACGTCTACTCTTGAATAAACGTACCTACATAATTTTTACTCGGACTTTGTATACATACTGTGCGTTACAATCATATTATTTCAGCTAGTAAAAGAACCAAGTGCGCGCAGCGTGTTTGAGCTGACACGTTTGGGTTAACGTATAGTGTCGTACGTAAACCCATTACCCGTATGTTAGCTCAGTGATACAAGCTCGGTCGTGTCGCGCTAAACCTCCGCAGGGCTGCCAACATTGAGCCGACAAAATTTATCAGACTTATACCGCGTGTTGAGCTAATAACCTTTTTTCTTAAAACGAGATATTTTACCTATGAGACTAACCTTGAAATCACGAAAAAAACAACTGTTTTGTATATTTTTTTACAACTTTAATCTAGACACGCGGCAGCGTGACCTGCCGAGTTCTAAAAGAAAAGGCCGGCGCACCAGCCGTGTGTTACATACACGAACCATTTCGAGCTACTTTCGCCCCCACTATAACTCGTTTCTGTTGGACCTACGAAGGTGCAATTTTACATATCTGTTAAAGTCTGCTTAATATAATAAATATAATGTAAATTTATTTTACCTTATCACAGTGGTTATCTCTCTCAACTTACAGGGTAATAATAAGACAACACTTTAAGGGTATTTATTTACCAAATTTTTATATACAAGTATGTAACGGACACACACTCGTACTTATTTATCAAACACTGGTATCTCGTTATAAAACACCATTATAGGGTAATCCTATTGAAATATTCGGTAGAAAGTCCATATCGTCGTAGCATTATATATACGACGTGGCATGCCTACGACGTAGCATTCCCGTGGCGTAGCAAGTCTACGGTGGCGTAGAAAATACGAGCAGCCGACGCGTTTAAGGAAAAATAGATTGGATATGCGTGATTACCCTAATACTATATATGTACTTACGTTCTCTTAAACCTCTATCACGACTCTTGAGAGCTTATTATCGTGTAATTAAATTATTATTCATAACACGTCTGCTCGACCATTATCTTGTCTTCATTCTGCACGTATCGTTCTTTCATTTATAGGATAATGGTCTTCGGCGTGGATTATATGTGTCATGCTGACATGTAGATTCAAGATATAGCGTGGCAGTTCTTGTTTTACCTGCTTCACAGTCATTATGAAGCAAAAACACGATAACTTTCAGTGTGATCAATTGTAGGTACAGTTACTAGAAAACTAATATTCCAAGATAGGATGAGTGGCTTGCATAGTTTATCCCTGATACTGTAACAAATTCACTTTGTCCTACTACTGAAGATTTATGTCAGAGGCATAAGTCCAACTGAAGAAAACAAGGTAAGAAAAATACTCAGTGACCCTATTCGTGATCTACCTTTATAAAATATATATATTTTCGAAATAATAACGACTCTATTTATTTACTACTAGCTTTTTCCCGCAGCTTTATCAGGAAACAACGCATTTATAGGACAAGACACCCGTGTGAAGATAAAACCATCTTCCAGGTATTTCAGGAAGTCAAGAGTTGGTCGCCGGTAAACAAAGCTTGAATGGAATACAACCTGCTTCACTCCTTTGCCTGGTTTATTTCCCCACTCACCCCTTCACCAAGACTTGCGTGATTTTTCTTTGTTTTCTCCGAGCAAAATAATTGCCTTATCCCAGATTACGAGCAAATTAAACCGAGATAAAAGTACTGCTTTTTTGTGAAAGGATCCAGCTTTTTTGTGTTTCGTAAAGGTCTAGAAAGGATAGAAAGTAGGGTCATCAACGTCAAGCTCAAATAAGTAGGTAGACAGCCGATAATTTAATATTTTTACGAAAGAATAAGGACTTTATTTTCTGACGATAGGCCTAACCTAAACATTAAAGCGGAAGTTGCTTTTTGAATTTAGCTACTCCGACAATTATTTTTGCACGTATGTATTTTATTACTATGTAATTTACATTGTTTTAATTAATAATTCCTATATTTATTTATTTATGAAAGTGTATTATTTTATGTAAGCTCTATTTTTAATTCTGTTTCCTCGTAGGTATTATATAGGTATTAAGTGAAAGTTTTTTTACATTAGAAATAACTTATATAAATTAACTCAATAAGTATATGTTATGTACTTATATCAAATAATAAATGATTTGTCTTGTTAACCGGTCAATATCCCTGATTGTATTATCGTATATTCAAGCTTGTCACCTGAAGGGGTAGGTAAAGCCCGAACAATCGATCGATTAAACCGAATAATTTGTTAGAGTTTCACGGTGTTCAGTCAGATAGGCGGGTGTGGTAAGCTAATGTTAAACTTCATCTGCACCAAGTGCGCTTTGTAAACTTGCTTCACTTTGTTTTATAGGATGTCACCTAGCTCGAGGGCAGTAAACATGGTTTGTATTGCTTCTTCTACTCCTTTCAGCTAAAATATCGTAAGTCTATTAGAAATTGGGAGGTCAAGGAAAATCTCGAGATTTTTTACGTGTGCAAATTGTTTATTTTTAAGATTCCGTACCTGAAGGGTGCCAAACGGGACCCTAATGCTAAGTTTCCGCCGTCTGTCTGCCTGTCACAGGGGTCTACAGCTGCAACCGTAATAGGGTTCACAGAATATGTTACTATGGCCTCTATCACGACAAATAACAAAATTAAAAAAGAAATTAAACCCAAGGGGGGTTCCGATACAATAAACATCGTGTTAACTATAGCGCCATCTGAGATGATTTGTTTGACAGCCTGTACCGAGGTTCATTGGTAAGATGATAGATGGCGTTAAGAGTAGCTTGCCAACCTTTTTGTACCAAGGTTCATTGTTAGCTTGAAAGATGGTGCTACGATCTTAAAGACGGTGATTTTTTAATGTTTTAAGGGTTCCGTACCCGTAATATGTGGTGGTACAGAACCTTTTGTTCGCGTGTCCGACTCACCGGGCCAAATTATTTAAAAACTCTTAAAAGAACGACAAAGCCCGTACACATACTAGTCGGCGCGTGTAAAGATAGCTCTCAACAGTTTCTTTGATTGTCAACGCATAACATTATGGAGGACTCGAGTAAAACTTTTTTAATAATATCACAAGTTTTCCTTTCATAAAGTAACGTTGTTTATTTAAAAGGAAGTTCACTCGTAAGTTACCGAAAGATGCAGACTAAAAAAATAACTTACTAAAAACATCAAGATAGAGCAAACGCGAGGCAGAAGTTGCGAACTGTTTAGATTTATTTGTAGCCTTTACGTACTACGCGCGGCAATTCTCAACTTTTCATATTAATTTGGAGGACGTTAACTTTTCAATTTCCAAAACGACACTTGAGTGATCTTAATGAATAAATAATGATATTATGAAACCACCTCGACATTAATGACTGAAAATGGAAGCTTTTACGGACAAAAAAACACAACTGGCGTTATAATGCAAAAGGCCTAAGGGACGAAAACATTTTCTTCTGTTAGCACAGTCTCAGTTTCTCGTTTGTCTGTGCTTACGAAATTTTGTTGACTTTGTTAATTAATCGTTTTGTATGCAGACAGGCGCAAGGTTCTGCGTACTTTTTAAGTTTTGTTAATTTTGTGAAAGATAAAAACTGCAAATTTCTGGCAGCAGAAGACCATTTATCATATCCGGTGGAAGAGCAATCCTGAGATAATTCTCGAGAGACGTGAAGGTTGACAGGCGCCAGCGGGGCGGCAGAGCGGTGCGCGGGTAGAGGCTAGTGCTGTGCTTGTGCATTTATCTTTGGTGTTTGTGCACAACACTATCGCGCCCTCAGTTAATGGAACGTCGTGGTTCACGGAACTCATTCCGTGATTAATAGCAATCTTATCAGATTCCAGCGCTATCCATTAAACGGGCCGATCTAACGGACTTCATCGGTGGACCTTTCCGAACGGAAGGTGCAAATTAATTACTCTGATAGCTTAAGCTTATGAAACAGAGCGGATGTTTTATTATACAGATACTTTGAATGAATTGCTTTTTGTACTGTAATTATGGTGCTTAATTATTTGTTTAAATCCTGTTTGTTGATTAATTTCACGGAGGGTTCATTCAATTTGGTTAACTGTGTATATTCACTCCTTTCATGCTTCTCTGTTTATTACATTTTGAGAAGGTAATGTCTTATCTGAACATATTTACAAATGTATTTTATCGATCTTTCCATCAGCTTGGTTCATCCACTGTTGGAAATATACCATTCATGGTGATTTAGCCACTCTTCGCAGCCCTCCTGAAAGAAATGCCTACACTGACACAGGCTGGGAAAGCAAAATCCTCGTACTAGTGAGAATCACCAGTCTGTTTTATGTAAGGGCTGGCAATTGGGGATGGATATACCGCCATCAATCGTTCCCAGGCATGGTGAACCACTTGACCATGCCTGTTTAAGAGCTGTCTTCTTACTCTCCCCCGAATAATTTTGAGGGGGTTGCGAGTAAGATGGTGGTACCTCTATAGTCGCGCCCAGCATCAGCGCGACCACCAAATGTGCTTACGTAAATGAAACTAGCTTTCTGAAAATTTGCACACTTTTATGCTTCCAGAATGTGGGTAAACATCTAATGACTGGAATTTATGGGTGAAGAATCTTGTTTGTCGCAAAACTTTTTATTGACCTGTTCAGTGGGGTGATATATCAAGCAATCGGCGGCGGCGGGCAGATGCAACTGTAGTGTGAGCTTTTTATCGTAATTTTTCATATTTTAGTAATCTTGTATGAAGTTTGAAAAGATAAAACTTCGTTTTATAAAATCTTTACAAAGAATTAAAGCTATTTAGTTTTTTTTTCTACAGATATATACCTACGAGTATGGTACTAATTTGCAAATTATAGTACCACCAGTAAAATTTACAAAACAATCAGCTATTACAATGCGTGTTAATAATATGTATTAACAATGGCGACAAAACATGATACAATAAGAGATACAACTATTATCATGAAAACATTCATACAGATATTTTTTTTTTTTTTTTTTTTATTTTTTTTATTTAACACACAGGTAATTTACTTATACTAGGTACATAAATTTCGCAAAACTTTGCAGTTTGTCTGCGAAAACGTAGCAGCTTTAATAGTTTCTACTTTAATTAACTCAACCCTAACTACTTTTGTCCTTTATGAACACACCTTAATACTTAATATAAATATAAATAATACTTGGTAACTGATACATAAGTTTGAAGTTAATTATGACAGATAATACTTTTTTAGCAAATCTTTAGCTTTGGAAAGCTTTCTCTCATTTACTACACAATCTGGTAGCTTATTTATTAAGTTAATAAACAATGGTCCTTTCAACCTACGACCGTAATAGTTGTTTACCGGCGGGCGACACACGCAGTCTTTTTAAAGTGTGCGTAAACTCGGAAGCGCGACAAAATGCACCGCATACACAAAACGTGCTTATTTGTAAACATCACTACACAACCATAGCCAAATGGACTTCCTGAGAAAGAATATCTGTATTTAGAAGGATCAATATTTACATTTGCAGAAAAAAAAAGTTTGCTTAAGCTCCCATGAGCGCAGAAGCTCAAACAGCTATTTTCGTGTAAACATCCATAAACTATAGAAACGATTGCGCTACAAACCTTTCACGAACTACCCACAATATGAGAATTAAGGATACTGCAACCCAACTCTAAGAGCAAAGTTAACCGTGCGAACTGCAAACTGCACCGGGTATTTCGTTTTCGTTCGCTCTCTGGAATTGCTGAATATTTCCTTGTTGCATTAAAACATTTGTTTGTTTACAATTCTCAACAAAACTAGCAGGCGTGTTTGTTTACCTGATATAATTCCAAGATATAACAAAGTGAATGAACGAATAAAACATTGGAACCCTTAAATAACATTGAAATGGGCTGCACTTATAATGTGGGAATTATTTGTATACGTATAACTACTCGAATTATTTAATAAACACAATTTCAAATAATATTTTCAACATATTTTTATTAGTACTAGCTATATTTAAATCCGTATAATGCAACTTAGGAACGCCTAACACACTCCGTATTGAAAAATTGCTTATAAAACAGGTTATAATATTTTTCGGAGAGTAAATAGACAGTTTCCTTGTACCTATTCTGTATTTGCAAATCAGTCGAAGAGACGGTTTGGCAGTGAGGGCGGGCTTCAGCGATAATACCGGCGGCAAAGCGAGCGGCAGTCCGCTTGCCGCCCGCGCAACGATCACCCGCGCGTTGCGTCCCGCCTCCACATTTAACCCATGCCTAATCATTCTTAGTTAAGAAACGTTGACTACACAAATATTATAGTGAAAAACGACAAAATATAAATGTGAAGTGAAAAATTTTCTGTGTAACTATGTGTGTGAGTGGATGATAAAATCATCGTTGACACCTAAATTCAGCATGCGGTAAAAGCCGCCTTTGCTGATTTAATTCTCGGATATGGTGGACCCCCTGAAAATATTTTGGGTTTTAACTAACAGCACTTACTTAGGTATGACACGCCTTTATGCATAAAGTTATAGGTAAACAAGCCGATAAAGATAGCCCGGAGTGACGATATAATAAAGTTTGTTAAACATTGTTGTAGTTAGGAAAACGTGCTTAATTTATCAAATGGAATTGATGATATTACACGCTTGTTTTCCGGTTAGTTTTATTTGTTTTCGTAAAGGATATAAGGTGAGTAGTTTACGACTGGTTTTATGATCCATTCGTCGTGTTCGGATTGCAGAGGGATCATCGGCGACAGAGCAAATTGTGTCACTTTGTAGCTACGAGCTTTGAATCGACAAATGTGGGAATCGATGTTTTATTGCCCTACCCCTACACGTCTTGCGTAATTGTAAAATGATTTTAAAGTAATAGTAATAATCACGAAATTTATTTGGTTATTACATAGCTCTAATACCTAATAGCTCTAAAACTAATTGATAAATCTCTACCGAACGTGTAACTTGTGTAAAGAAGAAACATATTGGATAGTATTATTTACCAGAAAATTTATCATAATGTAACCAGGCATTAAATTAAAAAAAATCATAAGTGAAATTATAAAATGAGAGTGGTAAATTTTCTAAAAATGTGCATACTTAGATACTTGGAATGTAGAAAATTTAAATTCCGGATTTCGAAGTTTATCAGAGCAGACTCTCCCCTGGCAAAATGCAAAGGAAATAGCTGGCTTCATCTTGAAGAATATTTCAAGATGTTGCCAACAGGTCTGAGTAAAATACTGGTAGTTTACCGAAACAACGGAAAACTTAGCCATTGTTCTCTGCAAACTATCCATTTAATGGTGCATAATGGTACACGGATTATTTTTTATGATTCTTATCAAAAGAAACAAAAAAACTTTGCCTAAGCCCCTTGAGCAGCCCTTGTTATTTTTAGTACATACCAAATAATTTTTCCCTTTATTCTGAAATCAAACAGCAACAATAAAAAAAATTGCTGCGAAAGCTCCAGCTGAAAAGGTGCTCCAAATCAGTTGTTGACGAGCTTTTTACGTAAGTCGCATAACAATCTTAATTAAAACGGGAACGCATGCCACAGTTTCGTTACTAAAATTGGTTTATTCATGTTTTAGCAAATAATTTTGAGCAAGCTAATAAAGTAATTCTGTAATGAAATATTCTTATGAAAAGCGTTTGTATTAATTTTTAAATAATTGAATGCGAGGAATGGAGAGCCCTAAGTAAAAAACCAAGAATGATTTTTAATTAAATATAATACAACTTGCAATTACAATGTTAATAGCCTTCGAAGCTATTTGCTTATTAACTAAGAATTTATCATTCTTTTATGGCGAAACATTATATACATCGTATTTATACATAAATCAGAAGATACTTATAATAAAGCAGTAAAAAAGCTGCGTGTATATATAATATTTTTTCAACATTTTAAATTAAATGGTTTGTTTATTTGTGTTGTTCCAAAACTAAAATTTTTTGAATTTTTGTCAGTTTGTCTCTCTGTTTATATGTTCTGTTTTAACTCGAAAACCACGGATTTGGATGCGGTTTTCTTTATTATCATCGGCGTGACCCTAGTTAACGTATAAGGAATGTTAATGAAATAACGCCCAAGCCGAAAAAGGGGCAGAGGTGGTATAAACGCGGGCGGAGCCGCGAGGGATAGGATAGTTAAAACATAAGTTTGAAGGGTTGCCAATTGAAGGCCGACTCGTCATACTTATAATTTAAAAACATTTTTTGCCAAAGTAAATTACAATACTTTCGTACCTAAAAAAGTATTTGAGCAAATACATAATCCCTTGTGTCTATTATTATTTAAACAATTTATGGTTTACAAGCTTTTCATGTCGCTATCAGCACGAGATTCTACGAAAAGCGTAAAAACTACATGATGTTAATGGTTTTGTTTATTATCATATTATACCTATAATCATATTTACCAGACATTAATATTTTAGCTTTTCACGTGCTTTAATAATAATTAACGATATTCCTTATAAATGTAGACTATGTCTGACGTTTTCATAAATCCCAGAGGATTCAATCTTTCAACTATTTGTCTTAAGTATGATGTAGATTTTAGGCAATGTTTATTACAATAAATTTATTAATACGACTAGCCTTTGCCCGCAGCTTTTCCCGCGTTCAGTGAATCTTCGCCTCGTTTTTGGCTTGGGCGTTATTTTATGAACACCCTTATAGACCATGTGTTGACCAGGGTCACTACGATGATAGTAAAAAAAAAACTGTATCCCAATCCGTTCAGTGGTGATTCTCGAGTTAAAACGGAACATACAGACAGACAGACTGACAACAATTCTAAAAAATGTGGTTTTAGCTTCAGTTTAAAACTACTCCTACTTTATTATTAGTATAAAGCGTGAAATTAAAGGTGGTAGAGCTAATGCCGGGCTCGACTGTGGAGGTACCACCAACTTACTCGCAAATCCTCCCGAAGTTGTTCGGGGGAGAGTAAGAGGACAGCTATCAGGCAAAAAAAAAAAAACCAGGCGGCCCACCATTGCCTGGGACCGATGGATGGCGGTATATCCATCCCCAATTGCCGGGTCTTATCTAAATCAGACTGGTGACGGGCAGCGGCGTCACTGGTGCAAGGGTTTCGGCACCGCACTCACCAACCCGCCTGCCCAGCGTGTGTGAGTTCACACTGGAGACTCGGTTAGTGATCAAGAACTAGGTTCAGCAATCCTTTGGGCCAATCTCTAAAAATACATTTTTTTGCTCCCTTACTGGTTGGTTTAAGTACAATTCCTAGCGCAGGCAACATGGGGCAAAAAAATTTTTTTTTCGTGTTTTTCCTGGAGGGTCATTATACCTTGTTCCTGATGACTAGCCGAGTCTCAATTATGAATTTGGTCAGTTGATCTAATTTCACGTAGTATAGATTATTTGGTATGGTAAATAATTATAATGAAAAACAATGAAACATATTTTAACTCGATTTATTTCGGCCCACGATATTGGGTGTTGACGTCCCATACAGTGGGCCGAAATATATCGTGTTAAAATATGTTTTATTGTTTTTGTAATTATTACTAGCTTTTGCAAGCGGGTTCGCCCGCGTTCAATTAGTTTTTGTGTACTCTTATACAATCTGCTAATATTTTTCGGACTGATGCCTACAGTAAACACAGCTGGTAAAATGTGTGTGTTATGTTTCCCATTTTGTATTATACAGTCAGGAACACAGGACCGTGCGGTCTATAATGCCTAGATGCAGTTAAAGGTGTGACTAGGAATTTTGCCATTGCAATCTTAACCCGATGCACTAGGATGCATTTCACTCAAAATGCACTTGAATTTTTTCACTACAAACGATGGTCGCTAGCCTCCCGGCATGCTCCTGGATAAGTTCTAGACATAAATCTCTGCAAAAGACTTGCAGGTGTTGCAGAAAAGTAAGAAAATGACAGCCGCACAGCCCATGAACGCCGTAACGCAAAACTTAGACTTCTAGTAACGTAACGTCGTTCCTAGGCTAGTGTCAGCTTCTACACAACAATCTAACGTACCTGAGCAAAGCTCACCTGCTCGTAGACCTTTGCTACTCACATTCCTTAATCTTGAAACGTTCGTGACGAATGTAGAGATCATAGCACGTTTTCCTTGTATGTGTATATGTGTGTGTATGCCTAGTTATCGTACACGTACACATATGTTGCGTAGGTTAAGATACTATGACGTGAACATGTCTTTACTACGTTTACTACGACCGTCGTCATGTAGCACTGAGCATGTCAGCGAACGTCTGATATGCACTCTGTATGCTGCAATGCGCCGCAACGCTTGAGACACATCGATGCTGTAATGTTGCATAAACATTATTTACATTATGAAAGCTGTGTGTCATCCGTCACCGTTCTGCTCGGACCCTCGGACGGCGAGAATAAGGCAGCAGCAAATACCTATGTTAGCGAAAAGCGTTGTCACACTTTACATTTGTTCTGTGGCCGTAGCAACTAAATAATCCCAAATACCTTATCTTGGGTTTTATAAAAACTAGCACGGGTTCGTTGCTACGTCATTTCGTGATTCCCGAAGTATTTTTCCTTGTTAGCCAAACGATTAAACCCATAGGTATAGGTCAAATAATTATTTGACTTATCGACCCGTTGTAATGAGGATAACGATCACTAAAAGGTATGTATCGCTAGGCATGACCATGTGTGGCAAAGCCGAATGATGTCATTGGGAATTCAACAGAATTTCAGCCAAGTTTGCGTCATGTGTGTAGTTAATTAAACATTATCGCTGCGTCCCGTTGCGCACCTTTGAAAACAAAATCACGGCAGGACTTTTGTATGTTGCGACGTGTTCGCTGATGGGCCCCAAGCCGCTGTCAATAAGCCTGAGTAAAATACATCGTTTTTTCTTCAAAGATAGCGCACTCGTTGCACCTCGTTCCGTTGAGTTACCGAGATTTCCATGCAGCCTTGGATAGTCACGTGCAGAGCGGTCTTATCGGTAGCTCGGTGGTACGTACGGCCAAGACGGAGTTACACCTGGTCGGCGTGCAAGTTAATCTTGTACGGAGTTTGAAAAAGTTAGCATGTCAAAACGTATGCACTTTGTATTAGCTGCATTAGGTACAAACCCAACTTTAGTTTAAAAACAAACGGTATGATAACATTTATTTAGTTATGGCATAAAAATATGGTGAAATTCCGTTGACGTCAGGGTTTCAGGCAAACCACATAAATAGTTGCCTATTATTACAATATTATCGGCATTATTTCTAATGGGTGACGCAAAACCGCTCGCGATTTAACCACATATGGTGATTATTTATTAATTTAATTTCAGGATTATTGCCTAATCAATTTTCCTTACATTGCGTCATTGGATCGTTCATTTTGCGGCCGCTGATATCAGCAGGCTACTATATAAGGTCCCCAAATCTTCCTTGATATTCATAAACCCACCGACAGCCACTGAGTGAACAAGTTCGCCCACAGGAATACTGTGACCCGTGACTCGTGACCCTCCGTGCTCTATGTAAGTATTGAATATTTAAATTATTTATTTTGTGCATTTTTATACTTCTCCTGTGCCTTCTTTCCAGGGATAAAGCGCCTGTTTTATGACTGAATTCAATATTTTATTTCTTTTCATTCGCAGCTACTGAATCAAAATGCTGCCAAACAGTCTGCTGGTGCTGATGGCGGTGTGCATGCTGGTCACGGCGAGGCCTGAATCAAAGCTGGAGCTGCCCAACCATCAAAAAGCTGTGAGTATCGAATTTCTACAAACTCCTATCAACGACCCATTCAAGTTTCTTATTACCGTTGCAATTACTAAGCAAAGAGTTTGTCCTATGCCCCGACTCTCAGAACGTCTTGTAAGCTTCAACGAAATTAATGTTAATTTTTCTATTTACAGATGACCGATCCCACCAGGTCCCGCCGGAGTGCCGAAGGACCACCAGAGTCGCACGTCGTCAAGAAGTCCGGGGTGCTGGGGACCCGCATCGGATGGCGTGAGGGCCCAGACCCCAACACATACTGGGCCTTTTAGGGGAATAATACGCTTATTTGTTTTTTTATACTTTTTAAAATAAAAGTTATTGTACAATATTTCCTGGTATTATTGACGTAGATAAGCTGACGCGACACCGCGTCCAGTAGGTATCCCAACTGTTGTATATACCTGGCTGCGAGCTTAGCTTACCATCGGTCTGCTAGGCTACATGCACATGTAATGTGCATCGGACCGATGTGCAGATATAGGCGTCACACTGCAACTTGTGCAACAGATACTGCACTCTAATAGGTCGAGCGTAACGGCTTGGGAGTTAGCATCATTGCATGATAGAACTGTGTCTCCTGAGTTCAAAAACACCACTCCCCGCTGCCCCCGACCCCTAACTTTGGAGTTATAGGCCGTACGGTCTTGTGCAATTGACTGTAGCTTTTCAATGGGAACTGATTTGGGATAAAAATTAGTTTTTGTCCTATTTTAAACATAGAACATTATTTGTGCAAAGTTTCAGCCCAATACGGCGTGAAAGGGTGACACATCACTTCTCTATAGAGACTTGAAACCTCATTTCCATATCATGGGAATTTATTCATGGGATAAAAAGTAGCCTATGTCCTATTCCAGGTCTAGAACTACATTCATGCAAAATTTCAGCTCAATCGGTTCAGTAGTTACGGCGTGAAAGAGTAACCAACATCCATCCATCCATCCAAACTTTCGCATTTATAATATTAAAAATTAATATTATTAGTGGGATGAGATTAACAAACGAAAAAAAAAAAGCTAAAAAGTGTATTATACCGGGTGTAAATAGAGTGTGACCTTTAAATAAAACCACATATTCTACTGATCACATTGAGTAATCCTTTGAAAAAAAACCCGCGCAAATATTCAGAGGAAAAGATATTCAACTGTAACTCAAACACTTTATCTCGTAGGAGGAAGGTCTATTTCAGAACGCTGCACCGGCACAGCTGTTTCACAGACGATGCTCTCTCTAAACTCGCCCGTATGTCGGTGCGTTAGGGTTCACGCATTTTTGTTTGAAACTTAATTATTTCCCAAAATAAGGGTGGGCGCGGGATGATTCTTGGGAAAAGTGGTTTAGTAGGGTCGGTAGAATATGTGGTTTCATTTAATGGTTACAATGTTTTTCAATCCACCATTCGTGATTTCCGTGACGTCATTTACATTTCCATAGTGTCACCCTTCAACAATGAACTACAAAAACAAGGATCAATTTCGCAAACGCCTGGGACTGTATTTTTGAATCATTTGAATTTCAATTCGCATACGAATCCGCATGATTTGCATACGAATACGATACTAATTTTAAGTTTTCGTATGCGAATCATGCGGATTCATATGCGAATTGAAATTCGAAGGATTCAAAAATACACTCCCTGGTCAGAATCTGGTCATTTCAAATATCATTCAATAACTTTTCAATTAATGTATGGAAAAAAAGTTAACATAGTTTATTGTATCCACCCCGAGTACTCGATGAACCAGTACTTATTAACTAAGTGCCTTAGAGCCTTTCGCTTACGACGCACTGCCTTAATAAGGAAAAATACTCCAAATTTATTGGGATATTTTCGGTGTAAAGTTGATAATAAAGTGCAAATTTTTTTGCGCTGACTGGGTAATCGGGTCTTAAACAATTTTGGCGTTAAAATAAAATGTAATTTGTGTTAAAAGAAAATTGGGTATGTAAAGAAAAAAAATATATTCTAAAGCAAAATGTTAATTAAAAAGAAATATATATTATTAGTGTTCCGAACAAACCCTTGGAGATGACCAATCTTCCATCCATCCATCCATCAGCCTGTTTCGTCCACTGCTGGACATAGGCCTTTCCAGGATTTTGCCACTCTTGGCGGTCCTCCTGGAAGAAATGCCCATACTAACACACGCTGGGCAGGCGGCTTGGTGAGCGCGGTGCCGAACCCCTTGCACCAGTGACGCCGCTGCCCGTCACCAGTCTGTTTTATATAAGGCCCGGCAATTGGGGATGGATATACCGCCATCCATCGGTCCCAGGCAATGGTGGGCCGCCTGGTTTTGCCTGAGAGCTGTTCTCTTACTCTCCCACGAATAACTTCGGGAGGATTTGCGAGTAAGATGGTGGTACCTCCACAGTCGAGCCCGGCATCAGCTCTACCACCTGACCAATCTTACATGCTTCTAAATAAAAACATTTAAAAGAACAAGGTTTAATTTTAATAAATGTAAGGATTAATACATTATGGTTATAAATTTACATGTTACAAAAGCAACTAAGTGCAATTTTTTCAATAACATGCTGTGTGTATTTCATAAAATATATAAAAGGACCAAACAGGAACAAACATTTTTTTTCTGCACTATCTACCTATATAATGAAAGCTCGACTGCGTTCTTCTATTACATACATTTTTTTCTTAGTATCCAATTTACACATACGAGGGGGTAAATCATATATTTGATAATAAATAATCTACATTAATAACAAAAGCCGTTGCATGAATAATACTTTCATTTATGTACAGTATATGTGTAAGTGATGCACTTGATAAGTTTTCTTTCATGAAATAGGGTACAGGTACAGAAAACTCAATGTACGAAACCGACTCGCTGTGGACCAGTTTCATTACTTACTAATTATTTTCAAAGGCTTCATAAATACATTTTTCCCTTAGTTTAGGAAACCGTATTGTTTAAGAGCTCATTGGATAATGTTACTTGCCAATCTTGATTTTAGGTAAAACTACAAAATAGTTTTTCGGAAATCCTTCAGCGGAGAAGAGAGCCACAAGCAAAATACTAGATCAGAAACATACAGAAAACTGACCTCAGGACACCTAACTGAAATTGCAAAATATTGTGAGAAAAAGCCATTCATCGTAAAAAAGATGAACAACCAGGAACAAAGAATACCTCCATTAATTAAAAAAAATGGGCCATAAAACCTTGCGGCTGGAAGTTGGCAGCCCCACACCAGATTGCGCCAGCTTCATCTTTGAGAAACCCTAAGTATTAATTAGCTCCGCTACTTGGAACTTTCCACTGTAAAAAAGTCTGTCAAGCGTACGTCGTACACAATGGTTGGGTTCCGTCGATGTGGAGATACAAAAGAACCATATAAATAATACGCGTCAGAATCTCCGCCATTCTTCGGCAAAGGTCGTATTACCGAACGCTTTGTATAAAGTCCTAGACATAGTGCACGTCACGTCGGCTATAGACAACCAAAATGACACCTTAATCGCTTCTGGTTTCGATTTTTTGAAATGATTTAGAATCCTAGTGCAATGTATAGGGCTCTTACAATTTATGAGTCGGCCATTTTCGAGAACACGAGAACTGGCGAAGATTTCTATGTGCAAAATATGCGTGGCAGATTAGTGATCTTCTTGCAAAGTTCCTTTTTTGACACTTCCTATGAGTTTTAAAACATTTACATAATAAAAAAAAAAACTTGTTTTTCTCGCCACACGTCCGTATGTTTTTATTTACGAATATTGTTTTACAAAGTGTCGATCGATAACACCTAAGATGGAAAACAATGGCTATCAGTAAGAAAGTGAGGCAAGGCGTTAATCAGTTTGAGCAGAGACGTTCGCAAAATCTACGGAAGTCAGTACGGACGAATGACTGATACTAAGCTTTTGCCTGTTACCAGTCCCTTGTCTTAAGAAGCCTGTAGTCGGCGGCTTGAAGTCAGTCGCGCACGGGGTCGCTATTCTTGCTATTTCATTCTACATTCAACTTCGGACTATAGAGCACTGACTCACTGTTATTGGTTGGCCCGGACGTTCATTTCCCGAGCTCGTACGGAACTAACCGAATACGGTGTGAAAGGCAAGCTAACGCGAGACAACATTCATATTTTGAAAAAACTCGAGAATGGTTTTGGTGGTTCCTATGATTTCAGGAGAAATATCCCAAAAGTCGAAATGAAACAAAAATATTTTTGAAACTAAAATTATTTGATTTGTTGTATTGCTTCTAGGACGTTACGGTACATAAACATTCATTAAAATATGTATAAAATCCAAGACTTTTATACGCTTGTAGCTTTTGTATGTATTTGATTTTGATAAATGTTTTAGTTTCACGTCATGGATTTTGTATGGGATATGTTGAAAAAGAAAAAAATAATAAGCAAGTACGTATAAATAAGGATTTGATCAGCGAACTGCGCTAGTATGGGAGTTCGGGCGAATAGAGTCGCCTTAAAGGGTGTGACCATCCACGGCCGAAGCCAATCAATTGTTGAAGTGAAATAATTTTTCTGTTGCTTCTTGGTTTAACTGTATGGCGTGTTTGTAGTGAACAGTGATTGCATCTCAGTTTCCGAGAACTTCTTTTTTGCACCCCAAATGTGCCATGCCGAAATATACTTCAACTCTAGGTACGGTCTTCAGCTCAATCGCCAAAAGTCTTTCTTGAGTTATGTCTTTTTTGAGTTTGCTAAATATTTTTAGAACTGCGATACACACTTCAAGTATTCCCAAAAATCGGGCCAGGATTCGAATCTTTCACAAAGACAAGCTTTTACTGACTGCGCCACCGTGTTACTCATCCCAGACCGTTGAATTTTTCCACCATATCTCTACACCGAATTATCGTACTTCTTTTGTATCTACACTTTTATAAGGGTTTTCTTTTTTGACAGGTCTTGTATAAAAATCGCTATTAGCAGTGTTCCTGCTTTAGCTTTAATCATAAATGGTAATAAAATTGCCCAGGGAAATGGAAATTCAAATCAACATTTAATTCAACACAGTCCTCGTGTTTTAAAGCGTTTGTGTTATATTTGATTAGCGCTGTCCCACTGACAGGTGATAGTCCTCATGAAAACAAAGTTGCAAACATTAATTTTAGCCTTTCTCTCCGATAAGCTAAACATTTCTCTACGGAGAACTCAAAATATAAATTGTTATTTTAGCAAATGTAACCCTCATAGTTATAGTTGTTCATATAAATTATGAATACTATAATAATGACCAAGTAAAGGGAAAATGGTTGTGTAATTAACACTCTGTATCTGGCATTAAAATCAAATGTCTATTTATGTTGGTCGCATGCTACAGCGCTCGAATTTTTTAAATAAATTATCTATCATTTCATACCATTCATGTCCAATAATATTTACCCCGGGGCTCTGGTTTGCTACGTAAATTAATTAACGAAATGTTTCTCGTTTTCATTTTCAGAAATTTAGTTGCTTTATTAATTTTTTCATTTTATTCGCAACCATCCTTGTTTGGATCTCATTGGTCCATTTTATCATTAATATTTATTTGGAATATAACGTTGTGAAAGAATAATGGCGGAGTAAATTTAATTATTAACTGGGTACTACGCTAACTGCGAATTTGGATCGATTTCTTAACCTTTGCTATCCTACATTTTTTTTTTAATTTATTTCAATTGTTATTTAATGAAGGAGGAATTTCATTTAGCCGAGGTTCAGCTTAAAGAACTTCGCCTGCGGGTAACTTTCGGACATGTTGAGAACAAGGGGTACTTGTTGCTGTCACAACTTTGCAAATGCCCTGCCCCTACTTGTTGACTGAAATACGTATGTTTACTACATGTTTTAGCTCACTAAGCTCACTAAACATGTGCCAGTTTCTCGACTGATTTGACCTTTTTAAGGCCTGATGTGACACCAACACCAAAAACACCAGCGGCTGTAGAATGCTCATCTCGCGGCGCCACTTGGCCTTTGTTTTATGCCTGAGGTAGGAGTTACATCGATTATTTTGCACACATTAAAAGCATGGTGATCGAAGTCGCACGTTACCATGCTACGGACGCAGGAGCAGCTGCGTTTCATCCTCCTATCATAGATGGAATCTAATAAGGAAAGAACGTAAAAGAATTTCGCATGCAATTCCATTGTGGCCTAGGTAAAAGCTTCTAGAGAGGTTTAGAGCTGCAAACTTGCAATAGGGCTGCACCTGTGCTCGAGAAAATGTCAATACTGGCAAGCGTGATCCGAAATAAGACAATAATTGGTCCATGTTTGTTTAAAAAAACTGTTAAGGCTATTCAGCGCGTCCAGAATGCGTGCATGCGATTTTGCTATGCCATACCTAGGAGGGACCACATTACGCCTCATTTGATTGCAAGGGGGGTTTTAAACATGGCAAATTTCAGGGTATTAAAACTAGCGTGTCTGATGTTCAACTTATTAAATAGTAAAACCCCTGGGTACCTGCATGAAAAGTTGGTATGGTCCTCTAAAGCTCGGCGGCCACAACTAATTATTCCCAACCACACGCTTGTCACTACCAGAGGCTGCTTTAAGATAGCAGCATCTAAATGCTGGAACGTGTTACCGCCACCTGTTTGCGCGGCTAACACACTAGTTACCTTCAGAAAAAAATGTCGCAGATGGCTGCTTTCTTTGCAGTCCTTGGCTGGTGGTAGGCCTATGGTTCAGTAATGTGTCTAATAATATAAATTGTTTAATGTCAACTGTCTTAACTTTGTTTAACTTTATATAATTTTGGTACTTTTGCTTTCTAAATTCTTTGTGTTTTAATTTGTTTATTTATTATCTTTCTTTTTTGTGTGTTTCTTGTTAATTAAAGGCTAAGGCTGAAAATCGGCGGCTTTTTGTTTAAATAACAGACTGTCATAAGCCGAGTCTTAGACCGATTTGTCTCTTTTCATGTATAAAATTATTGTGTATAAAATTTATTGTGTTTTTTGAGACAAATAAAAAGCTTTTATTATTATTATTATTATAATTCAATATGAGCAATGGTCAGGTGTTACAAAACATCGGCGACGACGTGGCCCGCTCCGACAAAATCGGTCGATCCGTTGAGAACCAATTCCACTTAAACTAATGTGCGCTATTGAAAACACTGCAAAACAAGTGTAACTAACGAGGTTTTCCCAAAGTTGCGTGCCTCACTGAGTAAATGGGGTTTCTTCTTGGCGAATAATAATTCGGCCCCTATATTGCTGATGGCAGCTACGAAAGAAATAGGATATCACACGAATCGCTGTTTGAGCAATATCGCTTAAGAAACCTTAATATTCAGCTAAAAATATACGAGTCGGTATATATGTATTATGTGATGTGAAGATATGATGATATGAGTCCAAATGTTGATGCCAAAGGTGTTTCCGAGTCTTTATTGAAACAATACACTCTATATACGTCCGTTGGCGTTTCACAGAAGATTGTGACGTCGCGGTGATAACGGTGGACCTATTTACAGTCTTCGTACACACATGCACACTTTTTTGGGCATTTAAGACGTAGGTTTGACAGCGTTTCCTTCCTTATTCAGCAAATCGTAAGTGTATACAAATAATATTTTCCTAAATTCCTAAAACGCGTTAGTGTATCTCGACCGATAGGATTCGAATTCGGGTCTCAACATTGAAAGTCCACTGTCATAAAGCAAAACCATAAAAAACAAGTTTTTATTAAATTATAACATAACACAATAACTTTATAGGTATAAAGTTGCTATTTTTGACTTTTCAAACTGCACACTAAGGTTAAAAATAAATTGGCCAAGTGCGAGTCAGACTCGCGCACAGAGGGTTCCGTACCACTACATAAAACGGGTAAGGAACCCCAAAAATATGATAAAAAACAACATTATAGATATCCAAGCAACATAAAGGCGTCAAAAAGCCACTAAAAATGATAGGGCTTGTCAAATAATACAACATTCTTTGAGTACGGAACCCTAACTTTTATTATTAATTCCTTTACTTAGGATATGTATAACAATCTGACCAAGGAAATTTGTATGTATTACCGTTTTTAAGATAGAGCTAAAACAAATAAACATTTTTTAACCTTTTTTTTCTCATATTTTTCAAACTATTATTTGTCGTTATAGAGGCCATAGTTCTACATATCCTATGAAAATTTCAACTGTCTACCTATTACGGCTGAAGTTGTAGACCCCTGTGACAGACAGACTGACGGACAGACCGACAGACAGCGGAGGCTTATCACAAGCATGGCAACGGTTTATGAGCGGTGACCTTGACTGCACTAGTCATTGTTTCTCTATCGCACTTAGTAATTTTGTGCGCGAGTGAACACATGCGCTTGACCCCCACTACTTCCGCCGAGCGCTCATAACTCGTTGCGCGACTTGTAATAGGGTCCCGTTTGGAACGCTTCGGATACGAAACCCTAAAAAGTAGTTCAAGTTCATCAACGATTCTTATTCCAGTATATTATTTGGTTAATGATATGCAGTTTAATTTAAATAAACTTTCTATTATTTTTATTTTTAATTCAGTACCATTTTTTCGTTTTATTTATAACATTTAATTAAATATTGTGTACCAAAATTCATTTTTATTAATAATGTTTAAAATGTCATAAAAAATAATGTATAAATTATTCTTTTATAAGAAATTATTTTTTGTGTATGTGTATAGGTATATTGTCAACAACATTAAGCCTACCTGTCGTGTTATTATATAAGTTCGAAATGGAGCCATCTGAAAACCAGGGTTGTAGAATTGCTTGCAATCTACAGCAAATGCTGAGATGGTTCCTTTTTGTCACATGTAAGATTATTTTTTTTGTATATGTATTTAGTTTCTAATTTATTTTTTCTTGTGTGACAAATAAAAACATTTTCTTTCTTTCTTTCTTTTCAATGCATCAAAATTTAAGGAATGTTCTTATGACAAAAACTGTTAAAGTAAGTTAAAATCTCTTAAACAAAAACAAACTAAAATTTTATTAGTGAACGAAAAAACCAACTTCATTTAAAAAAAAACAGATGAGAGTGCCGGCTTTCCAGCTGTATGTTAACGCGTTGTTGGCTCTAGTACTTTAAGCGGCGGCGCGGCGTCTCATTATACTATAATCTCTAGTACTATAATTTAACATAATTGAAATACAAACACCCCTGTAAGTAACGTAGGTACAGTACAATTATCCACTGTGACGTCGGCATCACGTTACGTGGTAATGGGCTTGCCCTTGTTTACGTTAACGTGAGACATACGTTTTCAAGGTAGCAAACTGTCTGGACGCTCTTGTAACTTGTCTGTCAGGGCTATTTGAAATTGTTCGGCAATGAATTGTTCCGAAAAAAAGAACTCTTTTATTTTAATTAGTTGGAAAAATAAAACTCTTTAAGGTGCAAACGGAAGCCCCTCCAATTTTCGCGAGAAGTAAAGTATCATCATTCGTGTAAAATTTCGGTGTTGTGCAAAAGTTTTGCTTTGATCATCTGAGTGAGCGTGCTCAAAAGTTAAAACGTTCCGTGTTTGAAGTTGTTTGGTACGAACTCCCAGGAGTACATAGGGTTATCTTGAGTAACCACAGTAATACAGGCGTAAAAATACTCGTACTACAATTCAAGTTTTACATACATGTGGTGGGTAGGAAGAGAGCAAACAAACAAAATTATGATTATGTTTTTATTGCGAAATCCATCGCTTTGGAATACTCTAAATATTATTAGAGTGCATTACAAACTAGAAAAGATAAATTAGAAACAAATGTAAAGACAAGAATTTAAAAAAAAATCCTCGGGGCAGGATTCGAACCTGCGACCTCTTATTATCAAGACAAGCGCGCTAACCGACTGCGCCACCGAGGTACTTACCTAGACCGTTGAATTTTTCCATCATACTTGTCCACCGAATATTTTTGTAACTATTTGATCTAACTAGCTTGTAATGCACATACTGAACGCTCACGAGGGCGTTATGTGATTTCACACCTTGTTCTTAGGAACAGATGGCGCTTTCGTCGCTACAATATGTGTTGCTTCAGACAGTTAAGAAATTCACAGCTCTCATTAACTAAGAATTATGATTTTATTGCGAAATCCATGGCTTTAGAATATTCTAAATATTATTAGAGTTCATTACAAACTAGAAAAGATAAATTAGAAACAAATGTAAAGACAAGAATTTGAAAATAAAGCGTAATGCGCTTTAATAATAGTTAAAACAAAATTATGTATAAAAGTAATTTCTCTTTCTCTGAATAGACGTTAATATGTTTGTGCGGGTAGGTACATAATGTTCTGTCAATTAAAATTAGACGCCCTTGAATTTAAATACGAGTCGATTCTCCGGGATGATATCTCTCTGTAGAATGTTTTGGAACGCAGCCTAAGGATCATGTTCCACTTACCCGTATACGGACATATGCAGCAACTCCACGCAATCCAGGCGTTTCAAGAGGGGAGGTTATCACGCCACCTGTCAGGGCAACATGCGAAATTAGTTTTCTTTCACAAAGCGCCCGGGAATATGCCCGTGGGATGGCGACGTCCTAATATTCCATAATATTTGAAGAAAACTTCAAACAAATCCCGGGGTAATGGTTCTACTATATGGTATAAAGTGACTTTGATTAATGTAGCAAAATTCATACTGGAATCTTTGTAAGTGATAACAAGGTTCAATGAAATGAAATGAAAAACCCAAAATAACAAAATAAATATTAGGCTTCCCATATTACGGACCCTGGGTTGTTCTATAAGTATAGTATAGCACTAACTAGTTACAACGGGTTCTAATTGATTTCTGGTTTAACTGTAACATATACATTTTTCGTATTTTGCAAAACGGGTCATTGAACCTTGGTTCTGGCCGCTTACCGAGTCTCCAGTATGAACCAGCCTATATCGATCAAAGTAACCTTATATATATTATTACTGTGTTCTGCTCTGACATATGCAGCAACTCCACGCAAAAAAGCTAAATTTTAAATGTAGATTTAAAATATTGTTGCTTCTCGCTATTCGCAATAAACTAAATAGGAATATCAATATAGATTCCATCTAACATAAAACTCGTAATTTTGTAAGATCCTATTGAGGTACGGAACCCTAAAAACGGATAAGTTTAGTTAACATGTACAGTATTCTCGAAGGTCGGAAACATAAAGATTTCTGATCTTCACTCCAGCTCCGATTGAGTTACAGTGTTGGGGCCGTCGTTAGATATTGGATGAAATTTCATTTATATTTCTCACGGGAGTCGCAACACTTTAGCGGGATGAAAAATAGCCTGTATGAATATGCTGTCTGGGCCCGAAATGTCCTACAAAATATTTGAAAGCTAGCAACGTGGCTCCAGCTTTTTTAGTGAGATAGCTCTTTTAGGGCTGTCAAAACGTGCAATATTTTAACTTGTGTTAATTTTACAAAGAAAAATCAAGGAAAAAATGTTACTACCCCGGCCAACACAATTAGGACAATGTCAAAGTCATTTGATAGAGACGATTACTGTTTGGCTCATTGGCCTTGTTGTCCTGGAAAAGAATTTGAAAAATTCCTTCGGCCAGGATTCGAACATGCGACCACTTGTCATAAAAATAAGCGGTCTACCGACTGTGCCGAGGTATTCCAGACAGTCGAATTTTTTCACCATACTGTCCACCGATTTTTCTTGTCTAACCAGCTTGTATTATGTGATTCTTTTCTAGTTTGTAATGGACTCTAATAATATGTAGTTAGAGTAGTCCAAAGCGAGTTATTGCGCTATTAAAATATATATTTTTTTTTTCATTTTAATTTTCTTCAATTTAAGGAGAATCCTAATTTCTTTAAACGAATCCTCCAAAACCTGGCGTTACTGAGGTTCTAGGTTCCGTTTTTGCAGAAAATGTTGAGTAGTAGCACGAGAATAGGGGTAAATATTTATAATATTCATGGCGAATTATGCACCCAAATAAGTTTATTCACGTCCTTTCAAAGAATATACAACAGCAAAACTGAATTTTACAAAATAATTATCGGGTAGTGCGTTAAATGGCTGCAATCAAGCGAATAATAATTATGGAATCATGTCAAGTAGCCGTCAGTAACATGCGCTAGCGATGACGTGAATTAACCGGCCGTTTGCGACATCATGCAAACTTTCTGATCACGTGACGTCCGCACACAATAAATTAATACTCCTATATCGTTCGCGCTACACTGGTTAATTACAGTCACAGTGCTAAACATATCTAAATGAACGTGACCAAAACTAATGCCGCCTTCAACGCCCGTAGCACGATGACGCGCCTCTTCGTTTGTCAGGCGTTTTATCGCGCACAATCGCTTATTTTGGTTCGGTGTGCGCGATAAAATGGCGCATAAAGTCGCGCATCATCATACTACGGGCGCATATGAAACGCTCAGCATACACATACTCATACTCTTTATTCAATAAAACATTTACGGGTCAAACTTATAAATTAAATAATTCTTACATCGTTATTATTATTACATTACATTGTATTATTGCTACATTATTGTTCTATAAAGTCTTGGACTTTATAGAATGTCTGTTCATAAAGATGGTTTTTAAGTTTGTTTTCGAATGAAGTGATATTATTACATAATTTTATATCACTAGGGATTAAATTGTAGATTTTAGGACCGAAAACAAAAATAGATTTTTGTGACTTTTGTAACCTACAGAACGGTATGATGAGATCAAAACGCTCTCTGGTTAAATGAGAATGTTGACTTGCATTGTGATTAAATAGATCGAGGTTATTTCTAACAAATTTAACAACATTATAGATATACTGTGACGGTAAGGTCACATTTCAAATGTTTAAATAATGGTTGTGCGGGGGTGTTAAGTGGAACATGAGATATTATAACACTTATTGCTCGTTTTTGCAAAACAAATGCGCGATTCCATTCGGCAGCAGTGCCCCAGAATTCTAAGCAATAACACATAACAGAGTGAAATAATGAATAATAACAATTTCGTGTTGCATGCATTGGTAGTATTGCCGCTAGCTGACCCAGCGCGAAGCAGGCTCCGCTGAGACGACCGCAGAGGGTCTTCCTTATAATTTAATGTCTGTGATGAAACGTCACATTTTGACAGTTCTCTACGATGTACCAGCGCTCCCACTCACGTTCATTTAGATCCATATATGTGAATACCATTAATGATCCTGTTTTCACGTTCATCTCCAAGAAAAAAAAGGAAAAAAAAATTTTTTTGTTCTACTTGTACAACGAGAATTAAAGGTGAATCAAGTACAATAACTTGTAATCAGATTTCTCAGTACTAACAAATTAAAGTTTAATCTAGTAAAATACGAGAATAATTTAAATAACCGTTCCTAGAAACATTAAGAATCTTCATTAGGCAAATTATCCCGTGGAACCTCGAATTTCTTTTGTGATGTATTTGTTGTACGTTAAATGACGAAAATTTAATTACGAAAGTAATTTTGATAGTTTGTTTTGCTTCAACATTATCATGGTCCGCAATGTGTGCGGGTATATTATATTATATATTAAATGAGAAGTAAATTTTCGAAACATAATACAACCACTTTATTGAATGCGAATCATATGCTTTCCTTTAATCGTGTAGTAATATATATCTTTTTATAGTGTTCCGAATATTTTATAATTATCTCAAACTTTTGCAAAATTAATTTCAATTTCCTCAAATTCTTGATTAGGATGTTGAATTGGATTAGAAATTAATTTAACATATTTAACATATTTTGGATATGGGATATAAAATATTATTTGTATAATTTATTATGTAAAATGATATGATTTATAGCGAAATCCATCGCTTTATATTTTCTAATTATGTAGGTATAAATTACAATAAATTTATTTGCTCTGTTTTACATAAACACTCGAATATTCAAAAGGAGACTGGCTTGTCTAAGTATATCCCTGAATTTTCATATATACATTGCTCGAGCTCAGCATTTGTAATTGATATTTTGTAATACGAATATAGGCTCAAAATTTACCATTTATTTTATAATATTTCTTTTGCCTAAATATGTTAAAGGTTTTTACAAAGCTTTGTTATTTTGCTATTTTCAATAAATAACTACAACAAAAATTAACTTAGTTAAACGGTAGAGTATATCGGACATGGTGATCTTATCAATACTTATACTTTATTTCGAAATAAAAGTAGCGAATTAGTAGCCAATATTGTGGCCCTTCAACAAGCCCTGCGAATCTATACACTGTGTCACTTGGGTTATTTGGAGGATATGTTCAAACTGCACACGCTTTAAGGTTGAGGAGCAAACTGATACTGTATTCTGTGGGATTTTTCGTGAAGGGAAGGTACGACTATGTGGAATCTCTGAATTGTATTTTACATAATGGTGTTACCGGATGTATGTAGAACTTGTACCTTCTAGTTGCGCCATTTTATTTTTATGGCGTCATTACTTTCTAGTATGGACAAAAAAAAACTGGATGCTGTCATGTGGGGTATAGAATTAAAAGGCTTCATGAGCTAATTGTAAAAATATACTACACCATTACCAAAAATCATCACCATTTAAAAAAAAAAAACAAAAACGAAGTAAACATTAAAAACACCAAGTTCTACGTAAAATATATTTCTTTGGGTTTTTTTGTATTATATATATGTAAAATTACTCGTAATATCCTCATGTCTCAGGTCATGAAAGAATAACAAAAAAAATATAGATTGTAGTCTACTCAATGAGTTCTAGACAACGATAACCCACAAGAAGGGGTAAAAAAAATTACGGCTCCATTTTTGTAGATGGGACCCCATCTGAAAAATAATTTAGTTAATTTTTTTATATAACTTTCGATTTTGTTTCAAAATGCTACATAACATATTAAAATTTCAAATCTTCAACTCATTGCATCTGCAAGCTAGAGACCCGTGACAGACAGCAGAGTTACATTAATAGGGCACCGTCTTGCCCTTTGGGCGCGGAACCCTATAAACTTTATATTATAAAGGAAATAATTTGCAGTTTGCTCTTCGACTATTAGTTCAACAATGAATTGCACACGTTACCAATAAGAGTTGCACAACAAACTAAAAGTAAATATCAACCGTCGTTGGCTTTTTTATCGAAGTCTACTAACGAGAAAAAAGCCATTGTGCCCCGCAACAGCTCTCCAGTCCGCCTAGTTTTATTTAATTTGTCAACACGAACAATCTGTTTACAGCCCCTGGCTGACCTCACAACAGGACTAGACATAATTGAATACCCTTTCTACACGAACTTTGTTTACCGTCCCTTTAGTTTAATATCATGTTTATCAAATTTAGGATAACTTTCACATCTTTGTAAGAAGTTCTCAAGACTTTCCCAAACATCGTTGGGTGATGCTATCGACAAGCAATAGCGCTGCCAGAACTAACCTCTTAAACGTACGCACAGCGTACAATCACAGCAACGTCCTCTAGCTTGTATTCTGTGATTGCGATGGGTCTCGTTTCCAAACGCACAGCGTTACGAATCCTAGGATTGTTAATTATTTTTGAATAAAAAGTACTACCTATATAATAGGTGTACCAGAATCTCATGGCAAAAAAAAATGGAATCATAGACAATTTTCATATGAATTTTTGCCATCAGATTTTGGTATACCTATAGTAGTTCGCCCCGAACTGTAAACTCGCGCTCGCCCAATTCGCGCTTGACCGATTTGGCTCACGTTTAATCTTAAAAATTCTTTTTGCATTTTTTTGCTCGGCTGCCAAATTTCATGACATTCCGATTAACGATACTCGAGTTATCGTCGAACAAACATTCATACATACATACATATAAACGCCGGATTGTTCTAGTAGACTCGGAGAACTTCGCTCGCTCGTTCAATTAAATTAATGTGAATTATGTCACTACGCAACAAACAAAAGTTTAATGTCAATTGAGCTTTTCTAGCAAAGTTGTATTATTTTATGCATTACTTTGTAAATTATCCTGCACAACTAATATAACAACGCTTCAAAGATGTCCTGAAATGTGATTCTGTCCATAACATCAAACTTTTTCAGAAATGGCTCAAAACTATGTTTGGTAACATGTAGCAAATACAGACTCTCGAAGAAACTAGTACCTATAATGGAAACTTTGTACATACAACTTTAGCGGCTAGCTTAACAAGGTTCCTATATTTTTTACGTAAGTTTGGGACTCTTTTCCTACAAAAATAGATTAACCAGGTAACCGGTAACAAAAAGAAAAGTCATGGTTAGCGCTTTTATGTGTAGTTGAAAATATATTACGACGACGTACAGTGTCAAGTTAACGTAAAACTTTTGAGAAAATAGACAACGCTGAATCTTGTTCTTTAAAGTTCACCGAGTATCTTTTAAAATGTTTATTTTATTTTATTACTAGCTTTTCCCCGCGGCTCCGCCTACGTTTATTCAATCTCTGCCCCGTTTTCGGCTTGGGCGTTATTTTATTAACATCCCTTACAGCCTATATATTAACTAAAGTGACTACGATGATAATAAAAAAACCGCATCCAAATCCGTTGAGTGGTTCTTGAGTTAAAACGGAACAAACATACAGTAAGACAGACAGACAGTTAGACAGACAAAATTCAAAATTTGTTGGTTTGGCCTCAGTGCAATACTAATAACCCGTTTTATTTAAAATTTCGCGAAAATATTCTATTTACAAACACGACTTTTTTACTTCTCTATTAGTAGTATAGATAGCAGCTTCATTTACATTTAGGATACACTTTCAAACACACAAATTTAAATGTAAATAGATTTGATCTTTTTAGAAAAGCTCCCGGCAGTCCTTTTTTCCCAATTCAAACCACGTGATTGGTTTTTGCTCCTTTTCTTAACCCTAAATTTATTGTAGAGGTTACAATGAGAAAATACAAGCAGAGCCTTTGTAAAGCTGTCCAGAACTTCGATTTACCTTTGTGTCCGACTAGATGATCGGAGATACGGTCAGGGTTCTATTGGGAGTTTATCTAAAGCGGTTCCGTGGTGAGTAGTGACCGGATATATTGTGACGATCCTTTGGGAAATCAGCATATGATTTGCGATATTCTGTTTTCTTATTTGCGGTAATGCATTTCTTTTCAGATAGCTGAAGTATCGGATGTTGTGGGTTGTAAAATGGAAAAAAATCTTTGCTATCCATTATTTTTCTTATTTTCCGAGTAAGCAGTTCGTAATTATGAAATGCAGCGCTATAATTGAAGCCTAACATTTTTTTTTTCAATTTAGAAGCTGGCCTTGTATGTACCAAAGACGGGAATTAGAAATTAAGAAATCTAATGTTTAAAAATATAAAATTGGACATAATTTAGGTGCTAGGTGCTCTCAAATGTAGATTAGCACCCAAACAATCGTACGCCCCCGTTTAACCGACGATTTTTTCCACCGGAACGTGATGTGGCTTGAGCCTTGTCGCCGTACTTCTATCAGAAATACTTATACGCTTTTAGAGCATGCGATTTTTTTTAGCCGATAACGTAAAGGAGAAATTTTTAAATTTTTATGAAATGGTAGCCTGAGATACAAACAGACAGAAGGAAAACAAACTGAACTTATAACCTGGAATGATGTTTAAATAAAGTCAAAAACGCATCGCTATTTTGAACCTTATTTCATCAAACTTTATACCAGCTTTTCACCGCGCCTTAATAAACTTCTATTCCGAAATAGTACATTAAAGCCGAGGGGTGGAAAAAAGGGTATTGCCTGACGAGACGAGTTAGCAGGCCGAGGTTAGCCGGTGCCGGCACTACAGTTAGCGAGTTAATGAAATAGGTGCAAGATTTTTGCGAATATCATGAATTCTGTTAAAACTACGCGAGTCGTCTCGCTCCGCTTCGCTTTGCTCAGCCTAGATATCTTGCCTGTCCCAGAATAGGATAAAATGTTGAATGTCAAACGGAAAATCGGTAAATAGCTGCTAATGGTGTTAAAGGCATGAAAATCGGAACAATAGATCTTTAGGCCCTATGAATCAATTTGACCCCGAAGCACGAAAAAAAAAAGAAAAAATTCGAGGTGTTATTATGACGTCATCTTTTATTAGTCGGGGATTTTTTTTCTGAAGCCTTATCGTCTGTGCAATCGCATGAAAGGGATTTTTGAGCCCATTTTAAAAATATAACACATCATTACATTTCATTCACTTGCTTTGAATTAAAATGAAAATCATTTTCAAAACATACCAAGTTTGGGCTCCTCCAGATACGATACGGTTAATTTTTTTTGTAAAGTATACCTCAAATGATACATGATATCCTCATATCAAACCCCAAGAAAGCAATATAGAAAATATTTACATTTAGTATTTTATTTTTGTGTTTCATTATTACAAATAAACAATTTATGCATTACTGGTTGAAGTTTTTCAAGTAGAAGTGCGTTTCGACTTTTAGTCTATATATTTAATGGTAATTAATCCTAAAAAGAACGACCTAAATCTGAGGTCATCTGGAAATCTTCGCCTATCAGTGCCAACTCATACTACGCGCTTTTACGGTAACTCATTTACTGTTGAAGCTGTACATCTGTGGAATGCTCTTCCTCTCACAATACAACAAGCTCCATCATTACAGTCATTCAAAACCCTAGTCAAACAGCATTATCTTTCGCTTTGATCTTAAAGTTTATTGTTTCTATTTGTCCCTATATTAATACATATTTATTTATATAAAATATATAATTTATTTATAAATATATATGAAATTATTTATTGTTTATGTATATTATATATTTACATTTTAATCAAAATGCTTTATTTTATTTTATTTTAAAAACCGTTATTCTGTGCATCGCCTATACACCTTTTCATTTTTAAGAGTTCTTCCATCCAAAGGTTGTCTGGAAGAGATCGTTTTTAGTGATAAGACCGCCAATTGTACCCTGCTAACTTATATTTTAAAATTTATTGTTTTTTATTTGTCTTTTGGTGTGCAATAAAGAATATTGTATTGTATTGTAATTGAACATAATGGGTAATGGCAGCGACTCTTCATCCACTCCTCCTAAAACGAATCCAAAAAGGGAGGATGGACTGCAAAAAATGGTTTTTGAACATCATTTTCTTCAATAAATTCTTTAAAATTAAATAAATAAAATTTTCTTTAAAAATAAATACAGCATGTTGAGTACAGTTTCATCCATAAGTCTCGTAAAATTCTGAAGTTTAACGAACTGTCACACTTTGTAATAATGAAAAATAAATAAAAAATACTAAATGTGAATATTTTAAAAATGCTATTTTGACGTTTGATATGAGGATATTACGTATCATTTGAGATATACTTTATAAAAAAAATATTCAACCATATCGTATCTGAAGGAGCCCAAGCTTGGTATGTAATGATGTGTTATATTTTTAGAATGGGCTCAGAAAGCCCTTTCATTTGATACCCACACACGATAGGTTTCAGAACATTTTTTTTCCATAGAAATAAAAGATGACGTCATAATAACACCTCAGTTTTTTTTCTTTTTTTTCGTGCTACGGGTCAAATTGATTCAAATGACCTAAAGATCTATCGTTGTGATTTTCATGCCCTTAACACCATTTGCAGCCATTTTGAGCGTACCGCTAGGACTATTATCCCTTAGAGCAAAAAAGAAGCTGTAAGCGTCTTCTTTTTCAAAAGAGAAGCGCCTATTGGCGAGAATATTTGAGAAAAACTCGTTGTGCATGCTCGAATAGCAGGGTTCGAACTCGAATCCAAATATTGTGCATCCAAAACCCTATCGCCGGAGCTACTTGTCTTGTATCTACTGTTTAAATAATGTTTTTTTGCTATAGTAAGAACTCAACAGATTAAAGGATTATGGTATGTTTAATTATATGCCCTCATTGAAAAGTTTTGAACCTATAAGTCCTTGCTCAATAAATTGTAAAGTAACAAGTTTACCATTAAATACTGTTTTGATGGTCACAAAAGGTCCCGAGGCCTGGAATAATTTCCGGACTAAAACTTTTTAGATAGGATAACTTATTTACAAACTTTCTTGCGATGTCAACGCCGACGTTAAATGTCTATGAAGTTACTTTGAGACCACACTTTATATATATATATATATGTATATTTTGGATTTAGGTGGTAGAGCTGTGGAGGTACCACTATCTTACCCGCAAATCCTCCCGAAGTTATTCAAGGTAGAGTAAGAGAACAGCTCTCAGGCAAAACCAAGCGGCCCACCATTGCCTGGGCCCGATGGATGGCGGTATATCCATCCCCAATTGCCGGGCCTTATATAAAACAGACTGGTGACGGGCAGTGGCGTCACCGGTGCAAGGGTTTCGTCACTGCACTCACCAACCCGCCTGCCCAGCGTGTGTGAGTATGGGCATTTCTTCCAGGAGGACCGCCAAGAGTGGCGAGATCCAAGAAAGGCCTATGTCCAGCAGTGGACAAAACAGGCTGATGGATGGATGGATATTTTGGATATCGCCAAATGTTTAAAACACATAAAAAAATATTTTTATTATAGTTTCTCAAAATAATGATGGTTCGAACACTCGACTACCGATCCGAAGGTTACGGATTCAAATCCCTTAGGATCACATTTTTGATCGCTCTGTGTGCTTTAGATCGCTTTGTGTTCCTTTCGTTGTGGGTCCAATTTCTGCCTGAGATACGGCGATAAGGCTTCCTACCCAAAACGCTGGGATGTTATAATCTGCGGTGAAGAGTCCTTTTATGACTCGGTCTCGGAAACACCTCGGAGCCTCTTGTCGCGACGATGTTTTTTTTGTGTATTTTCTACAACAGTATAATGAAAATATGAATTGTACCATCATCAAAATTATTTCATAGCTTGCGTATTGGCGGAAATTACGTAATTACGTATTTCTTTTGAAACGTTTACATAACCCCTGATTAATATACTAGTGAGGATGGTGATGTTGTGTAAACACGGCTAAATTTATTCCATAGTTTGAATGATCAATCATTTATAAGGTCCAGTCACTTGTAAAGTTAAATTGAAAAATATAAGTTTAAAATAATGAAAAAAAAAAACTTATTAACTAATAAGTTTCAAAGAGGAAATGTAGCGAGGGTTCTGGGCACCATGCCATAGAGGTCAGATTTGTAAAAGAAACTGTTTGTTGGTAAGTTTTATTCTTATTTTAACTAATTGTAGGATTTAGTTTTTGGGATGTATTATATACAGGCTTAGTATTTCAAGTGGAAGTGGATGGCAAATTCCAAAACTATTGGAAATGGCAAAAAATGCTCAAAGGAGTCGCGGCCGATTTTGTTGAAAACCAAACTTGCATCTAGGGGCTGTTTCTTTGGAAAAGTTATTCAGTATAAACAGTAGATCATATGGTTTCATTAAAAAATGCCAGTCTATTTAGACTCTGAATTATTCGGGTGTAGAGTTATTCTGAATGTTATATAGATAGGGGTAGGCAAGCACACGTTGCCCATCAATTCAATTAAGGCATTTTACACAAGCCATTAAAACTTTGGATCTTTGAGATTGTTTGCGGTGTTGTGGGAGCCAACCCTTATTAGCTGTCGTCTCATAAATATGGTTGTAACGTCACCATTTTTAGGGCTCCGTACCTCAGTAGAAAAAACGGAGCCAAGCCAAAGTTTAAAGAAATTAATATATTTACGGTCCCATGTGAATTTATTTATCAAGTTATTAGATATGTCAGAAAAAATATTGATAATTTCCCGAGGCTTGGTGTGCACCACTCTGTTGAAACCAGAAACAAACATAAACTACCTTTTCCAAAATTAAGACTTGCCAAAGTAGGTACCTCTTTTGTAGGACATGGTATAAGATTTTACAATAAGCTTCCAGAGGAGGTCCTTAGTTTGTCTGAAAATAAGTTTAAACTATATATTAAGCAGGGACTACTTAAGAAAGCTTATTATAAAATCAATGATTATTTGGACGATAATGAAGCATGGTGTAATAAATAATAATAATCTTATTAAAAATTGTAATTCATAATTAGCATATTTTAATACCGTACGACCATTGCCTGGGACCGATGGATGGCGGTTTATCCATCCCCAATTGCCGAGCCTTATATAAAACAGACTGGTGACGGGCAGCGGCGTCACTGGTGCAAGGGTTTCGGCACCGCGCTCACCAACCCGCCTGCCCAGCGTGTGTGAGTACGGGCACATCTTCCAGGAGGACCGCCAGAGTGGCGAAATCCTAGAAAGGCCTATATCCAGCAGTGGACGAAACAGGCTGATTGATGGATGGAATACCGTACGATTCCTCTAAAGGCTTAAAATTAATTAATATGTAAACTTACTTTGTTAAAGGTAATAGACAATATGAGACGGATTGACTAAGATACATTTTTTATCATGACATAATTCCTGTAGTCTTATATTTTTTTATGCCTTTACTTGAGTAGGTATGTATATGATTTTGTATCATATGTTTTCTTTTTTTAAAAAGGAATGTTTGCTAATTTTCTTGCCCTTCTTCTTAGCAATACTAATCGAATGGTGCGGATGTTTAGGCATCATTTTTATTTATGGTTTATTTAGTTCATTTTTCAACACATTATTCCTTGCATTATGTATATATAATATTTTTATTCCTAGATTCCTCTATTTTATGCAGGTTTATGTTTTATTTCCCGTATCATTATATATTTTTTATATTCTAAAGATATATATTGTTAAAATTTACTTTGACTTGTAGAAAGTATACTTTATGTATCTATTTTGCAAAATAAATATTTTGATTTGATTTGATTAATACAGGTTTAGGATTACGTACCCGAATACTCGACCAACTTAACTTTGCAGTTTTGTTTCCTACATTTTATAGGGACTGATAAGTTTGTAATTTTTATTTAGATTATTTAAGTCTATTAACTTATATTTAAAATGGTACGGAACGTTCGGGGCACTCGCACTTGACCTGTTTTTTCGGCGAAGCTGACTGTCCTGCACTGCGTTTGTTCTGAACTCGGCCGCTTTTTCACATTTATGTTTTGATGGTATAATATTCAATAGAACAGTTCATTTTCATTCCCTCCATTGTACCCATTTCAATGTTCAAAATTCATACATGTTTCCGTTTATTGCTAAAACCAGTCAGCTATAACTTGATATGATGGAAGTTTTACATGCGAAAAATAGTTAACTGTGGCTGCGTTGTTTTGTTCCCAACGTTATTACGTCACACACCGTTTAACACCAAAAGCATGAAGCGCTTGAAACCTGCAAAAAACCTACACCTCGTTCTAGTAATTGAAACGGGAATCGATGTGTAATGAATGTATAGTGCGGAGTGGCGGGAATCGAGCGCTGCCAAGCGCCGCCATCGCCTGCTCGTCTATGTTTTGAAAACTCACTGGCATTCAACTAGTTGCTGGAATTAAAACTTGTTTTACTTAACTGTTTCAATTGATTCATTCCAACTTTTGATTACGAACGTTTGAACAGTTTAAAGCTAGAAACATCGGAATTGTGGGCTGGTCTTTCAATCGTGAATCACAAATAACGTCACAAAAGCAGCAAAAAAATACCGTTACATTTTCCTCTCAGAGACTGCTATCGTACTCGCGTTACGATCTCAATCGAAGTTAAGGGTACAATCCCTATTTATCTTCCCCAAATAGTTGGACAGAGATCTGTTAAGACTATTTGAGCGGTGCGATGCCGTGAATTTTCTCGCATTTGGCGTTGAAGTGCAAAGTCACGAAGTAGTGTCTGATTCGTGCGATGTGATTGGTCAAGCGGGCGAGTATGAACCGGACGCGAGTAGCCGCCCCATGTCGCCTGTCTTTCCTTTTCACCGAATCGACGCGAAGGCACGTACCGCCTCTTCACTTTGTGCACCTCTTGATAAAGAATTTCATTATCAGCACGAGCTATGCGAATGTTCGGCGAGCTTTCGACATCGGACATTTGCACCTTCATCACAGAATAAATAATATGTATGTATATGAACGCTTATCCGAATATACCAACCGACTTCTCAGACGTTTTGTCTCCTTTTTAGAGAGAAAGCACTACTTTTTTTGTCGTTGTAATAAAACAAAAATAACAGACGAAAGAAACACACGCGGACAGCGAGAATTTATGAAGATAAAGTGTGCCACCCACCCACGTGACTTGTAGCTCGTAGCACGTGTGCTATGAAAGGTCTACGCGCTACGTGTTCTGTAAATGTCTGCGAACGTTAACGAAGCCGAGTCACCAGAAAATAGTGTTTAGCTTAATTATTATTATAACTGCACGTATCTCCCTAGGTAGAGTGGCGTAAAATTATTATTATTATTACTACACGTATCTCCCTAGGCACAGTGGGTTATATTTATTATTATTATTTCTTAGTTTTTATTTTTATTAATGAACACACATAAATAATATATGCTAAAATGTGCTATATTTCGACCCCTCAGAAATAATTTTATGCATTATATTTTGATTGCATTACATTACAACTGTAAATATGTTTTAAAATGTGTTAATGTAATGCAATCAAAGCTCTATACATAAGATGACATAATTTCCTTGTAAACATAATTTTCGCAATAGGTATAAGTACTATATGGGTATTTCGTATATAGGTGGTAGAGCTGATGCCGGGCTCGACTGTGGAGGTACCACCATCTTACTCGCAAATCCTCCCGAAGTTATTCGGGGGAGAGTAAGAGAACAGCTCTCAGGCAAAACCAGGCGGCCCACCATTGCCTGGGCCCGACGGATGGCGGTATATCCATCCCCAATTGCCGGGCCTTATATAAAACAGATCCATAGACTGTTTTCTTGAATAAAATTATATTTATTAACCTATTATTATTATTATTACCACACTTGTCTCCTTAGGTAAAGTGGCGTAAAATTACGAAGGCGTGACGTAATTCAGAGCGCACTTACATTAAAACCAATTTGCCGAAACACATAGCAACAATTCGTACGCTAAGCATTCTCAGCGAGAATCCGAGTTAGAATGAAATTAGGTACAACCTTCCCGAATCGACGAGTAATTTAATTTGCTACGTTAAAGCAAAATAAGTAAGTAGTAGTGCGAATAATGTTGGACTAATTTATGAGATTGGCCAAGTCTTCGCGGTGTAATTCTACTGACCATATTGTTGTTCGCAGCTCGTTACTGGACCTCGATTTGATTATTGTTAGTAAGTTGAATACTAATTCTGTAGATCCTGTGTTCGCATCAAAGGATAGCTGTTGAATATGCATTAATATGGACATGATAAAGGGATTATATGCGAAGATGGTCGACTATGTTTTGCGATGCGACTCGCTGGCGACCAACCTAAATTGTGATATAATTTCTAGGGTCCACCTGACCGCTATAAATTGACAAACCGGCCCCAAAAAGTTTCAAGTGTTGTAAATGTCAAAACAAACAGATGTTTCAGGGCTTTATTACACTAGCTCTGACCTAATTAAGGGAGTTTTTGCAACTTTTAAAAGAAACCCCAAGAGTTGGCTTCAATTAATGCCGTACGGATTTACCGCAAAAATCTGCAAAGTGTAAATCGTACACAACGTTTGAGTTCTATAGTCGATTTAATCTGCTTGAAATTTGCGTCTTTGGACAATTTAATATATTCTGCCCAAAGTGGCAGTGTAGTTTGTACCTACAGTTTGTAGCACAATAGCTCATCCATCCCAAAAAGACAGACACCAAGAGAAAACTCGTTTCTTTACTGAACCCTAAAGCCTTATTCTTCTTTTGCCCGCCGGCACTTCTTGAGTCCCCCTACACTGGATACTATTTTAATGGCCCATGTCCCAGCCACCTCTCCCCCTTTCAGGGCAAAAGAAGAATAAGGCCTGCCCTCTGCGCATGTTCCCCCGGCTTCCCCCTTTGATACCAAGACTTGGTGGAAACGGGGATGGGTGGTGGTTGTTACTGGGAACAGGAACATTAGGTATTTGAACCCTAAAGCCGTGGTTCGTGTCGTTAGGGTGTTCTTTATGTCACTGATTAGTTTTTATGACCGTTGGATTCGGATAAACTTTCAAACTTTTTAAGGAAACTGCTATCAACGGAACAGCCGAACCCACATCTGAAAGAACTCTGCAAACGGGCGTTTCTTTCATCTCAAATAGAGCATTGTTTACTCAACGTGTACATATTGACTCATCGACTGACTTGAACAAGATGTAACACTGATCTGCTTTTCAAGTTCCTTTTTTTCTAAGATCTCAGCATACCAAATTTATAGCTCGCTCTTTTCTAGTGAAGGGTATACAGGGAGGTCTCTGCTTGGTTAGAAATTCCCCGAATAAATAAAATATCGAAAGAACAACGAGATCGGCTACCTATCACAGCAGATAGAACAGATGCCTATTGCAATATATCTAGCCAACCCTTACGTGTCGATCTTGTGTTACAACTTTAAGAAAAGTTACACCATTTTTTTGCATACGGGTTTTGGCCCCGCTTCGTACGTGAATGTCAAGGTATTATCCTAAGGGAACTCTGATCCCAGCGATCATAAAAACTATCTTCTTGACGTAAAACGTGTTATTCCTTGTCATAAACTATATGTGTGCGAAAAGTTAGCAAATCCGTTCCGAGCTGTCGCAAAAAATAAGGGGTATCCACGAAAATCATAGATTCTAACTTCTACTGTGATATTTGAAGTTGTTACGTTTGGTTTTCCTCTGGTCTATAATTAAATTAATGTCAGTATAAAGTTTCTACTCCAAAAGATTTACATGAAGTTCAAATACTAACTAAACTTACTCGTCTCTCCCATTTTAAATGTTTTAAGTGTGCAAAATCTTATGGAAATGATTCGTAAAATATTGATATTACATAATAAAGAGACCAGTTATTCTTTACTGCTGCTAAACACAAAAAATAAGTCAATAAACAAAAGAGTAAGCTATACAGCTTAACTTGGTAACTGAATTACTGACGTCCTGTCCTACCATTCTTCTCATTAGGTAGGTCACAGTTCAGTTAAGCTATAGTAAAGCATATTCTTTACCAAAACCACAACAGGCGGCAGACAAGGCACTGAACTGACCCTGGACCTGCCTGAAACGATATCGGTGTTGTGCATCCCCCATCACAAAGCCTTAGAGACCGGATTAGCGAGCCCCACTCTCCCAGAACTGAACCCGAGGTGCCAGTAATGTTTGCTAATAAAGCCGCTGGACGTTCCGCCAGCGGGCTCCTAATTTATCATTGTTAGAGCGTTCCTCGGACGTTAGTAATTTCGGACTAGATTTTTTCTTTTCTCTCTCATCTGTGTGTTTCGAGAGCTCGGCGGGTGATTCTTAAACTACGTGATTTGAAGTTGTAAATTTATTGACTGAAGTTAGTTCAGGTGCTAATAAAATAAATCGGGCTTGAAACTATTTGCAATAAGGTGTTTTAGATTGAATATCTCTTCTTTTGTCGTAATTAATCGATCCTGTATTGTGAGGTCTGGTGATAAGAACATCTTGACCACAAATCTGAAGATTGCGAGTTGAATTCCCGTAGAAGGACATTTTGTGTTCGGTCAGCATGCTTCGGAAGAAACCTTAAACTGTAGCTTCATATTTGTGCCCAAAGTACTGCGAAAAGTACGCTGGGACATAGGTGGTCGGTGAAACGTGAGTACGAGTGTGAACCGTGACCTGAACTTTACAATCCATACTCTGACACTCTCGTAGTTTTATATCCCTACGATCTACAAATTTTTTGTCTATATTTTTCTATTTATCAGAAAATCGACCCCAAGATTGCTTGATATCCTTCAATTAGGGGGCGTGAAACGCGAATGCTTTTTATGAAAACGAAGACCGATGATGCGTGAAAAAGTTTCGCCATTATGTTTGCGGCGCGTTTCTTTCTTTCGGTTTGATAAAATTGCTTTTTTTCGTGGTAGCGACTTATTTAGGCGTGCCAATCTAAAATCGCCGAAAGTTTCTTCGAGCCATCGTTGATCTAAATCAATGTATTGAGTTTATTTCCTCTGTGCTTTCACGACTATAATAACGATTTTCTGCTAGCTATTGAATTAATTGATAAATTGTGTGTTTAATTGTCTGAAGGTTAACTGTCCACAGATAATTTGTATGTAAGTCCTTTAGCTTTTGCGTCATAAATATTCTGTAGGTCTATCTGTAAACGGTACTTTGCAGAATACGGATTACATTAGCATTATTAAAAAGGCTGAAATCAATCGAAATGCCTCGACCTGTTTCCATTCATTCCTCACAATAAAAAATAAATTTTCCATTAACAATAACAGGATATCCGCCACTATTCAGTTCCATCATAAAATTTAAATATTGTCGACTGCAGTTATTACCCACCGTGTTTTGTTTTTTACTTTATTTTTATAGAGGTATTTTTACACTTGTGATCATATCGCCTCGACGGGGACAACAGAATTCTTAGCTGACTTAACATCTATTTGTTAATGCTACCTTAACAAGTTTATGCAAAGAATTTTAGCCTCATCTGAACATGCATTATCTAAAACTGTATTAAATCCTCCTTTGTTATACCTCATTTACATTCAACCACTGCTGGTGTTCCTCGCGCTGCTCAATTTTTTCCCCTTAATACTTCTGTGGCAGCGTCGATTCGAGTGAATGTTTACATTGCCGCTTTATACTTCCTTTGCATTCTTCCTAGTGAGTGACCTATTTACATACTCGCGCTGCCCACTTCCCTACTCACTTTCCTGTCCAGCAAGGCTGAGTGTAAATGGGGCAGTTGCGTTATATCAGCCAGCCGTCCGTTACAAACTTCCGTAGATTTTTGCGGAAGTCCCTGGAAATACTGATTAACTCCTCGCCTGCTGTCGCTCTCCTTGTTTTTGGGTGAGCGCGCTTCATCCTCGATATTATTGACGATTTCGATCAGGCGTGATAATGGCCAAGCGTAAGCTTAATTGTATGTAAAAAAATATTACTTATAACGTATGACTACATTAAAAAACGTAGGCGTCAAATTTAGTCGCGTTTATTTTATCAGAATTCAGAAAAAAAATCTTTTATTTTATATGTATATAATTTATCTTCACGAGTATGAACATGACTTCAAAATTAATATGCCCTCATGAACCAATCTCGCCCAATTTTCAGCCTGTTAAGAAGTTATTACCGCAATTCCTAACGTGATTCGTTTGTTCTCCAGTGACGAAGTTCATCCGGATTGGTATCGCTGACAAGAATGACAACCCGCCGTACTTCGACAAGGAGCTGTATGAGGCGGAAGTTGACGAGAATGAGGACATTCAGCACACGGTGCTCACTGTCACCGCCAAGGATCACGATGAATGTGAGTGCCTTTTTTATATACTTCAAGTCTTTAGTTCATACGGTTTCAATTGTGATCCATCATCCATCCATCAACCTGTTTCGTCCAATGCTGGACACGGGCCTTTCCAAGATTTCGTCACTCTTAGCGGTTCTCCTGGGAGAAATGCCCATACTCACACACGCTGGGTAGGCGCAACTCTCACACCAGTGACGCTGCCCGTTACCAGTCTGTTTTATATAATGCCTGGCAATTGGGGATAGATATAATCAATCGGTCTCAGGCAGGGTGGGCTACCTGGTTGTGATACTATGGGTATAATACAAACTGATGATCAGATCTTATTTCTTTACGGTCAAAACCTTCACTATAGTACGGTAGGTTGTAGGCAGACAGCGTCTAACTTATTTGGTACAGGAACGCTATGCTTTTGACTATTAGGCTTGTGGCAGTTCAACCAAAATTTAAAAATTTGTTATGATATAAAATATATCCTTTGTCTATTTGTTTATTATGAATTTGTTAACAATTGTAATAGAATAAGAAATAACCAGAAAATCTAACCAGGTCTACAAATATTTTTTTCGGCTAAAGCTAAAATAAAGAGAAGCTTTATTAATCCTTTTTAATACGATGAAGTAGTGATGAATGTAAATATTTTAATGAACTAACTTTACTCTTCTACGAGTAGGTATTACAGGAGTTAAGAGAATGTAGAGTTATTATTTTATTTGAAAAGCAAACAACAAAGTGCTGTTGGAAATTTCATGTGAAATAAAACCGGTCAAGTACGAGTAAAACTCTTGTCCTGATGGTTTCGTTAACAAAAATACTTATCATTACGTACGAAATGTACGAAACGAAATCGAAACGTTAGTTGGTCAAGTACACACATAATATGGAATATTATTGTTTTTCGGATTTATTCTTCCGTTCGTTTGTATCAAATTTCAAGATTGTCGGTCACTGGGATGTACCATGGGTTTTGACGATTACTCAGTGATTGGGATTTAAAGTGCAAAAATAAAGTGTTAAAGTCGTATCTCTGTATTACGTTGCGATTCAATTTAATTTTTATTTCAATAAGAGTTGGGTCAACATTCCACATAAAATATCCAAATTTTAGGTCTGTAACTCATTCCGTCTGCAAGGACAGACCCGTGACACACCCGGACGGACAGACAGCAGAGCGACATCAATAGGGCTTCGTGTTGCCCTTCGGGTACGGAACCCTAAAAATTATGTAATAAAAATATTTTTTTTCTGCAAGTAGGTATGTCCCCCTTTCTTTTAATGAAGAGTAATTAATGATGGTCTTGAGTCAAAACATACACCATAGTTTTTACATATTTTTATCATGTACATCGAGCTGATAACTGAAATTGAAATTTATCATTAATAAATAAAGAATTATTTAATTGTGCTTTCATTTATATTAAATCTAGAAATCAAACCATAAAACATTGTATCTACCATATATTTATGTAAATTTTACATTTTCAAACCAAAATAGCAGAAACAGGGCAAAAATGACGGCTGGTACCAAGAGAACTAGGGAGGCTAAGTGTCTTAGTCCGCCTCTGTACATGAGACATAATAAAGTACAAAATTTTCATTTTAAATAAGTGCCTGAAAATCTAAATGTTACAACTATTTCAATAAGGAGACTTGGAAGTACTTGCTGCCGGTGACAGTGCAGTGTGGCGTTTTCGTTGTACCGAGCTACATCTCCTTTTTGCTGCAACACTTTTGAAGCTATATTTCATTTTAGTCGCTTTGTGTGCCGTCATGTTTACAAAGGAGCACTATGCAATTCAATTCGAGATAGTGGGCACAAAAGTCACGAACCAAACCCATAATTATAATTGGATCAAAACTAGATTATCTGCATGATAGCAAAACGATCTCTTAGGAATAAAATAACTGTTGTTCCTTTTGTTCCAATCAGCAGCACAAGTTATAAACTGCAAATTGTTAGCTATCACGCACAGAAGCATTTGCAATTTACAGTTTGCGCTTACAAATTACCTATTATTGTAAGAAAATAGGCCGGAAATCCCTGAGACAAAAGGTCTCAAGTCGTTTAAAATAATTAACGAAACAATTATCTGGTGGATATTGTCTTTGATGGTTAAAGGCCAAGTTCAGAGAGCCAAACGCCCAATGGTCTTATCCTTAATGTACCTCGTCACTAATTTATTTCCAAATACAATACAGATCTGGTATCCTACTTCATTATCTAGAAACTTAATGCATACAATACAATACAAATACGTTTATTGAATTAGAAAAGAGAGTAACATAAGTTAGTGTACTACAAATGTACCCTGGACTAGACTATTCTGATTTTCAGGGTACGGTCCAAGTTATACATAATCGATCTTAAACCTTATTGTTAAGCGACAGTTTCTCTATCGTATAATTAATCTTATTGAATTACTGTTTATTACATTTTTAAGCAAATTATACTACTTATATACATGGAAAAATAAAAAATAAATATAAATAATTCGAAATCCAAATAAGAACATCTTGCTTCATAGTTTTAAAATTAATCTAAATAATGAAAAATCTTACATGATATTTATTATAGACTAGATTGGAAGGAATGGATGGGTTGGTGGAATCAGGTAAATATTGAATTGACTCCTTTTGTATCAATGGATTGTAAGTCGGGTGAGAACATGCTTAGAGCTTAATTTTATGACATTTATAACAGTTAGATAAGACAAGACAAACACTCTTTAATTGTGCACCATATATATAAAGAACAGTCGAAACAACAGTGGCGTATTTACCCTAGGGCCAAAAGGTCCATGGCCCGGGGCGGCAGGCTGCGAGGGGCGGCGCACGCCTGTATTCAAGAATGTGTTCTTTTAAATTAATTATTGATGTCTCATGAAAATAAAATTAGTTTAAGGCAACTTTATCTTATTTATATAACAAAAAGATTTGAAGGAAGCAATTCCACATACTAAAATAGCATTACGCATATTTCTGTGCGCTGCAGTGACAAATATATTCTACATTTCCGTATAAGTGAAGAAAGTTTAGCTATTCTTAATATAGTAGCTGACTTGACAGAACCCGTTAGTCATGAAGGTGACAATGAAGAATTTTTTAACCTATTCATCTATCCGGAAAAAATGTAAACATTGAATAAAATGGCTTATTTTATTTTTTAATTGAATATTTTTGCTTTTTTTCTCCTTTTCTCTTTATTGGGCGATAAATCTTACTGACCCTGGGCGCCAAATGTTAAAATACACCACAGCGAAACAAGTCACAGGTTGGTGAAAATTGGTGGCTTTATCAGTTAAAGCGATTTATTCCAGACAACCTTTGGGTGGAAATAAGGTGAAGGATCAAAATCGTAAAGACGATGTTAATAAAAAAATAACAGTTTAATATTATATTTTTCAATATATGTACAAGCATAGACAAACTTAGTTTGTCTATGGTACTATTACTTAAATACGATGAAATGTAGAATAAAATAAAGTAATATATAGTATACGAGTAAAAACAAGAATAACATAGAAAAGCATAAGTAAATTAAAAAAAGATCACAAATAATGAAGATGATCTTTTACTAATCTCTTGAAGACAGGTAACAAGGGAGGGAGCATACCTGATGGCTATGAGCAGGTCATCCACAGCCTGACAGATTTAACAGCAAATAATAATAATAATAATAATATCCATTTATTTCAGATAACATTGATTAAGGAGTTACCATAAAAATTGGTAGCAAGCTGTAATCATTATGTACACCGAATGGATAATCGTATAAGTCTATTCCTTGCTAATTTCGTATTAAAACAAAGAATTGGAAACGTTATGTTCTTACCTGCGATGATTTGTGATTAAACCATTAAATAAACTAGCTCCGATAGATTTTAAAGCATTCGGAATTGCTTAAAATGGGTAAAGATTCGTAATAGCTTAACTTTCGGGTTTTCTACTGTGTACCTACAATTTCGGCCGAGTTTAAATTTATGTTATCATTATAGTGTTATTTTAGGACTTTACATGTGAAAGTTTAATGCTTCATTAGCACATAGCAATGCTTACATGTCAGTGTTTATTGAGCAAACTAGTGGCGGCTGTTGATATTAGGTTATAACGCTGCAAGCGAGACGAATATGTTTGCTCTCAACATATTTCGAGTTTGGCACATACAAGAAGTTCCATATGGGAACTCTATATACTTACTCGTATATATTTCATCGCTTCAGTTTGATCGATGACTCCGTTGCTACGGTATTATTACACGACCGCGTTTTGCCTAAGTTCGTCGCTGGAGTACTCAACCCAAGCGATAAGTCCGCTTACATAACAGTATGACAGAGGTACTATACGGTTGCGAATAACTAAAGCTTATTAAAATGGGACGTCGAACCGACTCTCTGCCTTTTCGTAATCATATTATAGACGTAAATTCTCTCAAAGTTTCGAACGTAATTAAGTTAATACTCAAATTTATGCTCATCTACCGAGTCAATCTGTCGTGATGAGCTCGCAGGTATACGGCCGACAAGGAGATGAGACTATTCTACCTTAAGGATAATTTTCTGGAGCTGCGGGGAAATTGAAAGTATAATAACGTTTTCTCTACTAGATCGTAAATCTTTTGCCCCATCGACTGTCCGGCCATTTGTTTTGAACAAATGTTATTCGATAATGAAATTGATTTTGTTGTGTCTGCAACGTTCCGAAGATGTTTTTATTTCCTGCGTATCACTTCAGCTTATGGAAATATTGTTATTGGGGAAAAGTATTCGAACACACTTAGAAGTCAGACATATATTACGTCTCTAAGAATACCCTAGTTAGGAAGTTTTGTTTGTATAACCAGACGACCGACGACTGTTAAAAGATTGCAGAAAATATCCTAAGATTCAACACAAATATTTGCTATTTGCCAACTTTCTGAAAGATAAGTAATCACGAGTATTACAATTTCTACCGTTTCAAATAAAACATAAATAGCAAATACATGTGAGGCTTGATGGAGTATAAAATGTTACGAGTTTACACTTATATTATTTACTAGCCTTTGCCCACAGCTTCGCCCGCGTTCAGTGAATCTTTGCCCCGTTTTCGGCTTGGTCGTTATCTCATGAACACCCCCTATAGCTGATGTGTTGACCAGGGTGACTACGATGATAATAAACAAAACTGCATCCAAATCCGTTGAGTGGTTCTCAAATCAAAATGGAACATACAGACAGACAGACAAAATTAAAAAAATTGTTGTTTCGGCCTCAGTACAGTACCAATAACCTATTTCATTTGAAATTTCGCGAAAATATTCAATGTACAGACACAACCTTTTTACTACTTCATTATTAGTATAGATAGACTATCTTAGAACGCCAGTGATGTTATGTAATATGAGTTAAAAACCCCAGGTATCGCAGTTTCATAGCCATGGACAAGAATAAACTCTCAACTCAGGTTTATTACCAACTAGCCTTTGCCCGCAGCTTCGCCCGCGTTCAGTGAATCTTCGCCCCGTTTTCGGCTTGGGCGTTATTTTATGAACACCTTTATAGTCTATGTGTTGACCAGGGTAAGTACAATGATAATAAAGAAGACTGCATTCAAATCCGTTGATTGGTTATCGAGTTATAAAAGCGTTTATTCAATCTTTGCCCCGTTTCCGGATTGGGCGTTATTTTATGAACATCTCTTATAGCCTATGTGTTGACCAGGGTTACTACGATGATAATAAAAAAACCGCATCCAAACCCATTGAGTGTTTATCGAGTTAAAATGGAACATACAGAAATTCTAAAAATGGTTGTTTCGGCTTCAGTACAGTACCAATAACCTATTTCATATTCAATGTACAGACACGACTTTTTTAGGGTTCCGTACCCAACGGGACCCTATTACTAAGACTACGCTGTCCGTCCGTCTGTCACCAGGCTGTATCTCATGATGTATTTATGTTGCCGCTATAACGACAAATACTAAAACCAGCCAAGTTCGAGTCGGACCCGCGCACTCCCATACAACAGACATGATTTTTTGCGGTTTTTATAAATAATGGAACCCTTCGTGCGCGAGTCCGACTCGCACTTGGCCGATTTTTATTACTACTTTATTATTAGTAAGTATAAATAAATCAGTAGCTTTTCTCTGCAGAGGTTTGCTTGTTATTGTAATGATGATTGATATATATTATCACCAAGACCCTGTATAAATTTAAGAAACACTAAAACAAGCATACGTATCAAACGTTTTTTATTTTAATAATAAAATTAGTGAAGTGAATCGATATTATGCTATTTTTTCCGGAATCCGTACCTCTCGCACTACGGGTCTTTCCGCATGATGATTGTTGCAAGCGTGACCAACCCCCTTGCGAGTACTAACTGACTCACGTGCAGGATTAATTAGAAAGCCATGGCTTAGTCGTCTCGATATTGCGGGTTTTCGGAGCGTCGTTGATGTGGAAACAACGACGTAACGAATCTTTACGTCGTTGTGTGGAAATGAAGAATGCGCGACACTGGGAAACTAACAGTAGTTCATACCCGCGTTCTTCCCTGACGCGAACTGTACTGATCACGCGATCTTACTTTCGACGTTGCTCCGAAATCCCGCTATATCGAGACGATGAAGCCATAGTTTTCTAATTTATCCTGCACGTGAGCTAGTTAGTATTCGCAAGAGGATTCTTTGAGAATCAGCCTTTTTGCTACGAGTATTCCCGTTTACATAGTTTATTTTACATGAATGTTTGTTTGTCTCTCCTCACATCACATAATCTGGGAGCACGGCAGTACCCCCCGCCAAGACGAGCCAAACGAAGCTGGGCACTACGTACCTTTTCTCGGAGCGTTTCATCATATTTTCGAACCCTTATAGCTTCGGTTTGGATAATACTAGAGATACCAAATTCTCAAAATAAGATACAGTTTAATTTGTCTAGTTTTTATACTTTGAATTTTATTAATGCCTAAAATACGTCGATTTCGCCACTCACTCATTGACTCACTGATAATCATCAAAACCTCTAGGGTACTTCCTGAAGTCCTAGAGATCTGAAATTTGGTGTGCAGGCTAGGACTAGCACACAAAAAACAGATAAATCAAGAAATCTTCAACTTTCACGCTCCAAACCCTCTTAAGGGGGGTCCGGTTCTGTATTATTAAAAAAATATATTCCTTACATCTCTAAAAGTCCTAGAAAGCTGAAATTGGGTATGAGGGCTAGGATTAGTACACAAAAAAGAAATAAATGTATAAATCTGTAATTTTGACCCTCCAAACCCTCTTAGGGAGGGTCCGGTTCTCTATTATTAAAAATATAATAATATATCCCAACTTCCAAAAGTCCCAGAAATCTGAAATTTGGTATTAAAGCTACGATTTGCACACACCCAATGCAAATATTAAAATATCTGTTAATTTTACCCTCCAACTCCCCACCCCATAAAGGGGTCAAAGCGACAAAAAACAAGGCGCTAAAGTTCTTACGCCTGACAAACAATTCGACACCCTCTTGAGTAAGGGACCCTAATAATATCTTGACTGGAGTATTTTTCCTGTAATCTTTACATAATAAATAATCAATCATCACCATGACTTTTTATATATTTTTCGGTCTTCTAGTTTCGGAGATAAGGGAGAGGAGGGGACAGTAGAAGCACTAGTCAAAGGGCAAATTGCATTTATAATATGTTACCTATTAACATTACACGTCTCTCGGGTGATCAGTTCCCAAAGTCTTTAAAACAGTATTTGTTGCTTATGTGTCCATTAATCTAAATGAGTTCTATGATAATTGTAATTAGGTTCTTGTTATCTTTAAATGATGATTTATCGGGTTTTTTTTAATTTTATCGACATCCGTTTAATTATTTCGTTTTAATATGTTAGAGTAGGGTTAGAATTATGTAAATTTTTATTAAGTTTATAATAATAATAACAATTATTTTAATACTGCTATGCCGCTATCGGTAAAATTACACTTATATACTGCCTATTTATAGAAACACCAATGAAAAATAAAAATAGTAGAGCATCTTACAAAAAGAGATAAAATCCCATCAAAATCATTTCATGTAAACTAGGCCGCCAAGACTCAGAAGCTCATAGAATTATTGCATGACATAATATTATAAGTCCATCATGGACTCCAACTCTGTTTGACGGCCGCGAAACGGCCAAGGCATACTTTTTGATCAAGATGTAGAGTTTGTGGAGTTAGGGCTTGTAGATTTAAGACTTGTAGAGTTAGGGCTTGTAGAGTTAAGGGCTTGGCTCTACATGAGATCTGATAACTTTTAACCGTGAAAGCATTATGAACTTTTGAGTCTTGGCGGTCTAGTTTACATGAAATGTTTTTGATGGGATTACAGTTGACTTTTAGTTCTCATATGACTACGTCTTCGAGTCTTATCTATCTTAATTACATTATTCCATAACTTATGGGATATAAAAATTATAACCAAAATCCTTTCTTATGTGTTTGATGAAATTAGTTTATACATAAAGGTAAACTTGGAAACGTGATCTCCATACAGGGTCCGTACGGACTCACAACATATAAGTTTCAAAACAACCAGGTCTCATCAAGATCGAGTTTTAGTTCAGCCGCCTCCTTCACAGCCATTTCTTGTACTATCAATAACGAAGCTCGCCCATGAAGTTATGAAACCTCTGACTTTTTTAATGTTGCTTTCTGTAGTTCCTAAGTAAAAATGCACCCACATAGCTTAGTCGCGCCTGTCTTTTGGATATTTTATTTGATTTTGTGTGTGTTCTATACAATAATCATTATATGATTTATTGCAAAATCCATCGCTTCGGAAAGTCCAAATATTTTGTAAGTGTAAGTTTGAGAAATCAGTTAGGAACAAATTCAATAAATGCATTACTAGGGAGGTATCAAGTAGTTACAAAATTCAGAGGAGTCTAGTAGATATCGGTGGACAAACTGGATAAGTCGCCGGCACGCAATAGCCAGAGATACGGGTTTGAGCCCCGTCTGTGATTAATTTTTTCAGAGAATTTATAGAAATAAAAATAATTAATAAAAATATTTTTTTCTAATCACTCTAAAAATATTTATAGCATAGAGTTATTATAGTTTGGATGCCTTGAATTTGGTTGTTTGTCCGGTAAAGTAACTGATAACACGACTTTGTAGTAGGCAAACTATTCACCTCGACACTCCTTATTTAAAGTGTACTTGAATTGTGAATTTGTTAGGCGGCACTGCGAAACATAGGCGTGTTAACTTCGGAACAGTTTCTTAACTTATTCGGAGCTTACTTGCAATAAGTGATTACTTAGCGCTTCCTAGCTCCAGCAATCTTAACCCTATTAGTTTGCATTTTAGTCGTATGCGGCTAAAAAGCCTTTGTTTCGCAACTGTTTAATCAAGCATTTTAAGCTTTGACCAAAGTTACATTCTACATTCATTACCAATCTGTCAGTCGAATACATACAAATTTTAATTTAGGTGCCTAACAAAAGCCTGCCGCGTTTTTAGCAGATTGGTTTAAAAAATGGATGATATCTGAAAACAATTCAGATGCCTTCACAGCGATTTCGTCTGTTCAATCTGTCTTGATTAATTAAAGAATATCCGTCGAATGACAAATCTACCTGAAAATCTACAGGCGCCATTTAACAGGAGATCTGGAGTTAATACCGGCGTCTCTGCAGGGTTCGGGCCCGAGTGCGATCCCGCTCGTACGTCATGGTCATTACGCTAACTAATGGAGATGGTATGCAATTCTGCGTTGATTGGGTACGGTTTAGTACGCGTATTTTAAACATACTCGTACCCTACTTCTTGGGTGCTTTAAAGTTTGACAATTTAGACTCGTGGAAAGATATTTCGTCAGTTCTCAGTGTGACCTTAAATCATCCTTCAATCTGCGGGATATATGTATATAAATTTAAACGGTACATTGTATGGCATATTTTGTGAGTAAAGAACAATCGAACGATACTTAAAGTGGCATACCATTATTACAGTATCAAACTTTTTTTTTTTACTTTATGTAAAGCAATGATAGCTTAATCGGCACAACTTAAACATTTTTTGAGAATATAAGTTTATAGTTTATCTATATACTCAATCAAACTCATATTTACCGCAGGTATCAATAGGGTGAATCAGCTCGCTTAAAACACATACTTTCATGCCATATGCTCGTCCCCAACGTACTTAGAGTACATATCTTAACGGTATACCCATAATAATAATAATACCTTATCATCAAAACATAAATCCCTGAGACGGTGACAGGGGTATTACGGACTGTGAACTGTGAAATGCAAGTCTCGAGCCGCACTCGTACACCCACATTTCAACAACGATCAGCGTCATGGGCAGTGATGGGTGGTGAGCCACAGCTTTACATGTTTTCCGAACCATGCAGACCGAGCACAAAACGTGCCCTTACGAGAATTAAATCCATGACCTACGGATTAGTGATCGCACCCTCTAAAGCCTGTACACGATTTCTAAGACCCCTAACACTAAAACGGTAATAATAGAAGTTAGGGAGTCCCTAAGTAGGGCGATCGGCGCGTCCTGAGAGCTAAGTGCGAGTTGCCTATCGAATAAGTTTACTACCGCGTGAATCGAGTCAAGCCGGGTTTTCAGCGCATTTTTTGTCCTACACACTAAACAAAAACGTGTACCCAAAAGATTGTTTCGTTACATACACATTTTTGCTGATAAGCATACAGGAGACACGGCTTATCAACAAAAATATGTAGCGAAACAATATTCTGTGCAGACGTTTTTGTGTAGTGTGTAGGACAAAACACGCGCTGGAAACACGGCTTAATTCGATTCACGCGGTAGTAAACTTATTAGATAGGCAACTCGCACTTAGCTCTCTGATCACACTTCTCCTAACCGTCCAACACAATAAGACCGATGTCAAATACTGTATTAGCTTTTGATAGAGGTGATTATTGGTTGGCTAACTGAGCTATTTGTCTTAGATGGGTAATAGGGCCCGATAGCAGTTTTGCCAACTAGGATTTTGAAAATTAGAAATGACAATTACCTACGTAGATTTAGTATATTGCACATAAAAAGTACGTAGATCTACGTACTTATTTAAAGTTGAGATTTAGAGTAAATAAAACATGTGTTTTGATGCATAATGCAATTTATTTACTGTTTGAATAAATGTTTACTTTACTATATATATAGAAAAATTGTAGTTGTCCGGTAGACATACAGACTTAACCGAATGAGACGAAAAGTTTCATTTCAGCGAAATGTACGATCACACAATCAAAACTACGAGTATATGAGTAATATATGATTTCGAATGACCGGTCGTTGTGTGTTTTGTTATCATAGGAAACGGAACATTTTATAATTAATAAAGAAAATGGAATGAACCTAATGTAAAGATTTTACAATTTTTTATATTTGGTAGAAAGTACGTAGGTTCAGGGAATTAAGTTCGTAGGTTCACGGCCCAAAGTACGTAGATCTACGCAATAAGACGTAGGGCTGGCAACACTGCCCGATAGATAGGCTAGTGTTATAAGCAGCGCCCTATTTAGGGGCCACGCCCACCCTGTCAATCGGGCCCTAGAAATCGTGTAGTGTAATATCCGCATGGCTATATTGTACCCCCGAGGCCGTCAAATAATATTTACGTATTTATAGGTTATTCATAGACTAAGCAAGCTGAGTTATTCCAACTACTTTGAGCTTCAAGTGCCTTTCCAAATGAGGCACTATAAATCATAGAGCCGTATGCACTGCGACTGCAAGTTTCGCGCAGGCTTCTAATTAATTCCCAAGAAGAGACATTAATTATTCTCTCATTATTATAAGTCTCTTCTCTTTAACTCCGCTAATTGTTATTGGTGGTGGTATTTCCTCGTGTGACATTGTTTACCTCATTTTCCTGTCATCAACAACGGTTGCGGAAGTGAAAAGTGAGAGCATTTTGTTGTTGACTCTTCTTTGGCTCTGCTTTTTGCCTAGCTAATTGTTTTGAACGTAGCATTTTAAAATTGTTTGAATTTCTTCTCTCTTTTATTGGCCAATTTTTATTATTTCGAAAATGATCGACAACTTCTAAGCATTTAAAATATGAGCCTTAAATCATATTGCGTACGTGACATTTTTTACTAGTAGGTACACGGAGAGTTGACTGCGCGTTGACCGCGCGTCGACCTGCGTCGTACACTTGCAAAATATCTCGTACACGGCACAATTTAAAGGTCACATTTCAATGCATACTTTGAGGTAATCCGGTGCCGAGGCGTTAATATAATATTAACATTTTTAATGTACAACAATTTCATACACTATAGGCTGTCCGAGTAATCATGATATGGGTGACTGTTCGTAATTTTCCGTTTCACCTATACTACTCACACCATACTTGATACTCCCAGGTACAAAATAAAATACTAGGTTTTAGAAAGAATGTATATCATTATTGCAAAAGTACAATAAATTATTTATCTATAAATCGAAACAATAATCACAGTGTATTCGTTAAATTAAACAAAAAAAAATTCAGAAAAGAATAATGTCTTTTTGCTACTTGATGCATGGATCGGAACGTTAACCCATAGGGACTGATACTACATAATCGAAAATACATCGATGAATCAGTGCGGCCATCACATAGGATCGCGTCAGTATAGTGCATCTTGTATGCGGTTTGTGTTTTCGTTGCGGTTGCTTTACGTGCTATTTGTTTTGACGTTTGTTACAGTTTTTGTTGATTTTTGTTTTGTTATTGTTGATTGTTTTTGGTAAAAAGCCAAGAAAAACAAAAAAAAATCTTTGATCTCTCAATCTCGGGAGTTATTGATTCGTTTAATTTAATTAATTTAGAAATTAACAAAAAGTAGTTTGGATAATCCAAGAGCAATCAAATAAAAAATCGATTTGATAGCCTTTGTTAACGTTCTCGATACTTAAAAAAAATCGATTCTTTTTCGTTAGGGCACATAACTATAACTGCCAACTTTGAACTGCCACCCATATCATGATAAATCGAACATACTATAAAAGTATGCTATTTTATTGAAAAAGTGACAACTTTTAAATGACACCTCCCAAGCCTAAAATATTTTTTATTATTTTTTTTGGCATGGTTATTTTCCTTTAAAAAGTTAGACTTATAACGATGACCAAAATTTACACATGTACATTTAGCAGATATTTTAAAATAGGTATAAGTATTATTAATAGAATAATGAACCTTATTATTTCTAAAAGATTTGGATCTGAACAGAGAATAATGGAAGACGCTACACCGACATGAGCTAGGCTCTTAAATAATTGATGATTATTATTTATTAAAAAAAATTGTTGGAAAAGGTAGAATACATAAAAAATACTCAGACTAAATAATACTAAATTACGTAAAAAGGGAATAATACAAATGAAAAAACAAATAAAAGAGAAAGTAAAAATCACTATACTATTTAATTATGTTTATGATTATAAATCTGTGGTAGCATGAAAACATCACGGTTACGTTATGGTTGCGTTAAGTTCAAAAGTTCCGCTACTGTCCGGTAGAGGCGGTTATCAGATCGCATACAAAATCTAACGAGAACGCAACTATAACGATTTTATCGTGCTAAGGCTACTGGAAAAATTTGCAATTTTAGACAGAATACTACACTATAAACCTCCGACAGCTAAACATAGCAATGAGAAGATTGTAACACGGATGGACGGAGCCATGTCGCAGTGATTCCTTATGTGTTCTTTCGTTACGAAATACTAAGATTATTTTTGTGCACCATAGCAAGAGCGCCATCTTTTTTTTTATCAAATAATTTTGTTGCCTTTGTTACTAACAAGGGACATGACATCATAAACGCTTTTTAGATCGGAGCAAAAACCTAAACTTTTGAAAAAAAAATGTACTTTCGGCCTACAATTTAAATTATCCATAGTTGAGTACTGATGTTGCAAAAGACCAAATCATGAGTTTTGTAAACTGCTGCAAAACAATCTTCAAACGAATCAGTCGGGGTTTTGCGCCTTCGAGTAATTTCGGAAACTAATCTGTGTTCTATCGATACCAGCTTTTATTCGTCTTTTTGTTTATTTTAGTTATTTATCTAATTCTCAGTATTGAGAGAATTATTAATAGCTTACCAACCATTTCGTATTCCTCGCTGCATCCAGGATTTAAGTCAAAATCTATAATGTTTCGCTGGGATAGATTTGGTCCCTTAGTTTTACACGCCCAATCAAAATTTAAAATAATCTTTTACGGATAGGGCCAGGCTCTAAATATAAGGTGACTTTCGTTTATTTGTACTGGAGACTCGGTAAGTGGTCAGGATCAAGTTTCAATGACCATGTTAGTTAGGGTCATTGAACTTCGTCCTGACCACTTACCGAGTGTCCAGTATTAATTTGGCTGCATAGACGAAAGTCGCTTTATATTTGCTCTCCATATTTCAGATAAAAATGTGAAAATTCGGAATGATTCTATTGCGAAAAGGCTTTCCATGAAGTTGAGTTTTATCACCTTTTATCTTGTATTTTAAAAACCTTTGTGCTTTCAAAATAGTAGTTGCTGTCATAAAACACACAGTGCTGAACAAAAGTTTTTTTTTTTAGCTGACAGCTAAAAACCATTTAAGTGCGATTTGAAATCAAGCGCCGACGGTTCCGTAAAATCAGAAAATTAATCGGAGTAATTTTTAAAAGCAATCGATCATTTGTTCCTTATTATTGGAAAAAAATAATTAATTTATTAAGACCAATAATGTAACAACTTATTGTATTTTTTGCAGTTATCCACTTGTCACAGATGATTATGCACCTAATTCATTCTCATAATATCAATTTTCGGGCTAGCAAAGATATCGGGAATCAGATGCGAATGTATTTAGTTGTGGATGGGTAGAATATGTAAAGGCCATCAATTTACCAACCTGTATAGTTCGTGCACAGCCTTTTTCTTTTGTACAGTGACGAATAAATCAACTTATACACTTGCAGTACGACATCAGTCTCTTTAACAAAGAATATAAGATAGGTAAATATATTAAAAAGTCCAATGTGCGTAGCTTGATGTGTTCCTCGCTGTACCACGAATCCACTCCGTTGTCTGTGGGTGTATTTACTTACAGTATGTAATATCGATGAAAATTGCGCAGATCCACTTTTTAGCCTTTATAAGATTGTAATAAGAATGCGAAACAGGCTGGTGAAGTTTCCTCAATGTTACTTGTGTGATACACGGAGGCGCGTCTTTGGCTGTGACATTTTAACAACAGCGATGTTGAAGCGGTTGATAAATTGCCTGAAGCCTAACGACACATTCTTCTTTTGTTAGGCAAAATCAATCTACCTACGATACATATCAACGTCACAAGATATTATTGTTCCAACCAGTTATTTTGTCAGCCTGGGACCCGTGTATTCGATAATTGGGGCCTAGAATAATATAATCTTGAGATAAAGTTTCATCAAAATATGCCCGAAGGCTTTTAGACAAAACAATTGGACAAACAATACTCCGTATCAAATTAATCAGGAGATACGTCTGATTTTCTCTTTGTATTTCTAGATATAAATTTATGTGGGGGTTTCATTTTAATATAAATAATATTGTTATTTATATTTTACAAAACCTGTTTAAGTTTTTCGTTCGAATCCTCTTCGATCCCTATTCTCATTCTCATTGTAAAAAAAACCGGCCAAGTGCGTGTCGGGCCACGCGCAGTGTAGGGTTCCGTAGTTGCCCGGTACATTTTACAAGTTGGTCTACTAATACAGTTCCTCCCAAACTTCTAGTCCCATACATTTAGAAGAACATTATCGTGTTTAGAGGGGACTAAAAGTTTGGCGCGACCTGTAAAGCTGTAAACCTGTAAAGCCTACTTAGCTGTGATAGTTTTCCTTTTAATTTCTTTATATATACTACTTCTTAAATCTTTTCACATATACATATATACATAAGTGCCCATAAACAACCGTTTAGCCGGCAGCGGGCGCGGGGGGGGCACTTAACTCTAACAAAAATTAGCACTTTAAAGCTAAATATTTCGCCAACGGATCCCTGAATCGAAAATGGTTTTCACCTACCCGTAATGTTTTTGAACGATCTATCCAACGATACCCCACACTATGAGATAGACGAGAAAAAAAAACAAAAAAAAACTTTTTTTTACCATGATGTTGGCGTAATTCATATGTGTACCCATACCAAATTACAGCTTTCTAGTACTAATAGTCTCTAAGCTAAGCCACGGACAGAAAGACAGACGGACATGTCGAAACTATAAGGGATCGTTGTTGGACTACGGAACCCTAAAAAGGCCCAAGTTTGGGACAAAGGAAAAGTGTTGATGAATATTGTCATCCTGTGGGTACCAAGTTTCGTCAAAGTTGTTTGTACTTATAGATAAGTACTATGACCAATTTCCGTTTCTGCATACCCTTATTATAAAAAGGCAATAAAGTTTTACATGAGTAAAATTAAGTTAAACTACAAACTACTCCAATCAGTTAACCTGACTTCTACCTTATACAGGGTTTTAAGATGATGTTGCGGAAGCCGGAAACTGGCGAAAGTGCTCGTCCATACAAACAACTGTTCGTAAAAAAACGAGGAAAAGAAACTGTTGTTTCATACATTTTTTCGTAAACGTTTCAATAGAACAACATTTTCTTTTCGCGATTTGTTATTCGGTTCCGTAGTAAAAGTTGTCTCTTGTTTCCGGTTTGCGCAACATTGTTTTAACATCCAGTATAGAGGAGTAAGAGAAAGGTCCAAAAGTATAATTTTATGCAAATTACACGTGGTCATTACGTTGGCCTTTTCCGAACTTGTGTGTTATCTGCCATGTGTGTATGTATATACTTGACGCCTCAAATGGGAGCCGCGTCAATTAATTACATCTCTCTCTATTAATTACATCTAAACACCGAAGAAAACTGCGATTACTTACTTTTCGCCCTTTTTACGATAGTAATAAGAGCGTAAAGTGGGACTACCAAACTTTCCCTGATAGTACGTGACAGGCTCTTGGGTAGTCGGTAGTAAAGTCTCGGGGGTCGTGTTTTGTTCTCGTGTCGTGAGTGATTGCTGCTCTTATTCGTCATGACGTCATTCGTCTCAAGATGATCAATATAAACAAGCTATCGAGCGGTATAAATATAATCTTAATAAAATATTTCTAAGCTAGCCCTTGCCCGCGGCTCCACCCGCGTTTTTTTTAATCTCCGCCCTGTTTTCAGCTTGGCAGTTACTTTATGAACATCACTTATAGCCTATATGTTGACTAGGGTCACTACGATGATAATAAAGAATACCGAATCTAAATCCGTTGAGTGGTTCTCGAGTTAAAACGGGACATGCATACGTACAGAGAGACAAAAAAAATGTTCTGGCTTTAGTACCTATATCAATAACCCATTTCATTTTAATTTCACAAAAATATTCAATGTACAGACACGACATTTTTACTACTTTAGTATTAGCGATTGAAACGAGCAGATGTGCTCGACTCATACTAATAAGGGAGTATTCTGGCATTGGTCAGTTCTCTCAAACGCCATATCATCATCCTCAACACATCTGATTATAGTTTTGCGACTAATGGCAGATTAAAACAAGAGAAAAAATAAATAAAATTATTAGTATAGAACAGATAAATCTATTTTCCGGTACTTAAACGGATAAAATGATTCCGAGATTTTTCTTTAAGGTAAAATTAATGCCCTTTACAATGTCCAAATCGCATAATGTGAAGGCGGTTGCTAAAAATAATGCTTGTAACAAAATTTCTTTCAAAGAGAAGCCATAATCGTTTAGCTATAATTTTCTGTGTACCTAAAGCTTTTATTTTTAGCGATTATTTGTTATAATAATATTATGTATCTTTGAATTGCTACAAAACTTAAACCACATGTTCTACCTGATCACACTGGATAGCTTTTGTTCTACGACTTTTGAATTCACGCAATAATTCCCAGTAAGCTCGATTTTAGAAAATATATTTATCTTTGAAGGTGGAGTAGATCAAAATCAGTTCTAAAACTAAAGATCGTATTGTTAGAGCTCTGTTGAGCTAAAACAATACTGTCTGTCTTAGAAAGTTATATGCAAATAAGTTTCAGTGGCAGGTGCAAGAACGCCTCGCTTTGCTTGGTTTTGTATTGTTTTAGCACGGTTGTACGTTACTAAACCTGCAATTCTGTATATATTTCGATGTTTTTCCTTAAAAAGGACAAAGTTTGTCCCAAAATAACATGGGTCTTAATGAAATATATAGCCTGGGGTAAGAATATCCCAAACGTTCGTGAAAATTAGAAGGAATTAAGTGTAGAATTCGTCCTCTAGTTTAGTAACCGCTAAGCGACCATTACTCTTCTTTATTAAACTGTAATTGTTATTATTTCAGCTGTTATTTCTGTAGTTGTTATTTTGTGGCGAAACAAAAGCAAGTCAAACGAAATGAAGTTAATATTAAACACAAAAGTTTCAACGTAATAAGCTAGCGTTGCTAACATTAAAAGCCTTATAGGTTTGCATATTTGTGACAGTATTATAATTTATTTCATGCAAATATTTCAAGGAAAACATTCTAATTTTCTTAGACAGTCATAAACAGAGAACACATTAATCATTCGATAAAGACTTAAATAAATCTTGGGATAAATAAAATGTCTTAGGAGCGTTAACGTCCTCCTACCGTGCCCTTGATTGTCGCGTGGCTTTAATTGTCTCGCACGCAGAGATTTAATAGTGGTTTTGAAAATTTTAAAGATAAATTATAAAGCATATTTAGTTGAAATTCAAATGTGTAAGTTTGAAAGATGTTCTCCTATAGTACATACTATATTGAATTAAGTAGGAATTTTCGCTGAAAATAATAATTTTATCTATCTATTCAAAGTCCTGACTGACTGATATATCAAGACAGACTAAACCACTGACCGTGACGTGAAATTTGGAGGGTATTATCTTTGTGAAGTGTAAGTATCCACTAAGAAAGGGTTTTTCAAAATTCTACCCCTAAGAGGGTGAAATGGAAGGTTGAATTTTGGATTTTTCTGAGGTAGAGGTGTATCTGTAATATGTACCTGATATTACGATGAATTAATATTTGCAAGTTATAAGTAATCTCTATTAAATAAAATAGGAGCAGTCTGGTGATTCTAGCACTTGAAGGAAAAACAAAATGTATTGTTTACAAAGGAATACTGCAGTAAGTGTATAGTATTTCGCTGTAAACAATATTAATCATTTATTATCCACTTCTGGTTGTCTCCTAATTAGATCTTTTCACACACGGTTTGAGTTCTGTTAAAACCATACTACTCTTAATACAGAGATCGGTTTAGTTTTACGGAGATCTTCACCTTTATTGTTTTGCATGGGATATGGTCAATGTATACATAACTATATTCAATTGAAGAGTAGTGAGAGCGCTTATATTCATTGTATTTGACGACAAAATTATTTATTAGTTATTAGTAATTAAAAGGGTTGTCAGATAAGTATGCTTGTTTAATAAGTTTTAAAAGTACAGATTTTGAATCAAACGGGACATGAATGGCGTTAACGCTCTTAAAACCCTCACTGTATGCAATCAAAATGTTAAAATTAAAATAAACTTTGTTCATTTTTGAGGCGATCCGCGGCGTTTCTCATTTCCGTTCGATGCTGGAAACTTTCTAAAACTTGCATCCTCCGAATGACGTTTTATTTGTGGCTCCGGTCGAATGAATTTGAAAACAGTAGTTAGATAGGATTTCTGCACCAATATTAATTGATAAATAGTGGTCCAACCGATATCGGCTTTGAACTAAGCCAGTACGTAACCTAGTAATTTGAAGTGGTATTCAATGAGTAGAGAATCCGTCGGAGATGGCTTTAATTATACCTATAAAGTCATCCAGCTTATCTTTATTTGATTTTCTAACTTGAAGCATTGTTTAAATCCTATAGCCACCTAAATAACCGATTATCGCAACAATTACAGATATCTGTTGACGAATTCTCATTGTATTGTCTGTATCTTTTATTTATTACCTTTTGTGTCGGAGACATTTCATTGTGGTTTCAGGAAATTTTGGTCATGAGCTTTGTATACAATGTCTATTTATTCGCGGCTTGTTAACTCGAGTTTGACTATTTGTATTTAAACTTTTTTCTGCTTCACATGACAGTAATTAATTGTTGCACAAAATTTTTATCTAGAAGTTACTCTAAATTAAATGTTCTGTCTTGTTTGTAAGATTTAGACAATTCAAAATTTGTTGTATCGAGGTTTTTTCCTCCTTGCAACACTCGAAACAAAGTTCTTCCTGTTAAAAACAAAATATCGAGTACTGTCTAATTCATTTTCTATGTTTATCCTCCAGATTTACTGATAAAATTTCCGACAATCAGGAAAAGTTGTAATATTTTCCATGCCTAAGTTCAGTTTCATTCGTTCCGAGTTGGTTGACACTTGACAAATTACAATATAATTTTGTTTCTGAGCCTCCGAGTTGCTTTCTAACTTTGCACGTCTAAACCCTTGGGTCCTCTTAGCCCTGATTCATATTTCAACGTTCCGAGGAGACGCTTTGTATAACTGAAGACCTACATTAAATTAAACATCTTCTAAATATTACATTATGCCTTGGTATTATAACGAAAGTACTACCAAGCGCTCGAATCTAAACAGTTTCATTGTTAAATTCTTCTTATTCGTAATAAGTTGTCCCCATTGCAGATATTAAATAAATTATGAAGCTGCGTATTCAAAGAGACTGAAGCACGTATAATATACATTATTTCGGTCGAATATTTCATCTAGAACTCTGTAATATCCGAATCCTATTTCAAAAGTTTGATTTGTTGAGAATGCTATCCATTTGTTGTCAGTGTTAGTGTTCAGATTAGTTTTCCAGAATTAATCAGCAAGTGTCGGATCTAATGGAGTGCTACGGAAGACGTGCGCTTCAACGCTATGAGGCTACGCCCAGCTCGGTTCGTCGCCTACGAAGCTCTACGCCGCGTAGCATTATAACTCATTCTTCTCGACATCTGCCTTCCATACTTATTATTGATTTCGCTTCACTTGCGAAAATGGAGCACCATTTCTTTTACTTTTTATTTTTGACGTCTCATGAGAAGAAGCCTTGTAAAGGGTAGGCGTCCTAAGTAAATAATGAAAAGAAAAAACCCATTTAAAGTTTCCGTGTTTCAATAAATAAAAGTTTTAGTAGGTACATTTTGCTAGACGTCTGAGACGAGTTCCTTGAAAGTTTCCTTTGCTTTTGGTATTAATCATAGAATAAGAACGGTATTAATATTGCTGGACAATTTAATGAAATTGTGATGGTAAACGTAACTGACAGGTATCCGATTGAATAAACAAACTCTATTGACGCACAGAGGTTGAATAGGAAGCGACTTCTCAAGGCTGGCCCTAATGGTTTAGGTGGAAATACTTCGCAAGTTAACACTTTGCGCTGGTAAAATCACTTTTCTTGTAGTACAAACTCACTACTGACCCAACATTTATTCTCTATAAGTTTATATCTTAGAAGGAAAAACACTCTGCTGTTGTGTTTATGGCGCGATTCAGATATGCTCATGGAGGGTAATAAAAGTTTTTTGGCGTGGCGTGAAAATATAAATAACGCTAAGAAAATACAAACAAAATGTTGCGTAACCCGTTAACCCAGGCAGTTATTGATTATAACAGAGTTCTTTTGAGAAAGAGGGTTCAGATGAGTTAATGGAACAATTTTGATCTTTCGTTTAGCGTTTCTCGCGAATTTTATACAATCTCTTACGCATCATTTGCGCCGTGTATTGAAAGTAAGCTTTACTTATCCAAGACAATATTGCTCCGCACTTAATGTGGCAAGGCGAGGCCAATACGTTTAGCATACATCGGGAAGTTCGGAACTTAACCAAATGTCATCTTGGATATAAACTTCAACACTCTGTATAATACCTTTATAATTTACAAATTTATTTTTAAGCAGTTGCCTATGTGGCATAAGAAACCTACCTGCCTTACAAGTTTGTGATTTGTATGTGCATATAATTTGCATAACTTGGGCAAAAAAACTTGAATCGACGCGCAAAAAGAGCCTTGTTGCACTGTACAGATCTACAAACAGTTATCTGTTAAGAATATAACAGCACATACATCTTACATATACGAGTATGTACAGATATATTATGTCTTAACATACCTGTAATTATAACGAAGGATTGGATTCTCAACATGGCAGCCCAAGAAAGATCTCCCTGAAGTCATGTTATTGCCGGATAAGAATTTTCTGTCTCGCTCATACCTATTTACCCTAATTTAGTGACCCTAATTCTAATATATCTTTCTCTCTCTCATTCTCAATTGCTTTCTGCCTTTAAAACCGCCTTCGAGGGGAAGCAGTCTTCCAATTATCCATAATCTGGATTATCTTCAATTCGAGTACAATTACACAACAGCACTTTGCTTGATAACTGCTCCGATTTGAATTTCCAATTTCAATTCGGCATTTGAGAAATGGAACCTTTATTAAGATTTTGTACACGGTGTAAACTTAAATTTAAATTTCCATCAAAACTAGTAACGCACTTATTTTATTCAAGACTAATCTTTGCCCGCAGCCTCGCCCGCGATTACGCAATCTTTGTCCCGTTTTCGGCTTGGGCGTTATTTTATGAACAGCCTTTGTAACTAGGGTAAATCCTTTGAGTGGTTCCCGAAGTAAAACGGAACAAACACAGACAGACAAAAATTCTATTAATTGTTGTTTCAGTCCAGTAAAATACTATTACTATTTACTACTATAAATTATTCAATGTACAGATACGACATTTTTACTACTATATTACTAGTAGAGATTAAATTGTCAGCACGAGTTAAATAAACGATGTCTGTGATTCGAATTTCGAATTGAGTCTCGAAACCAATTTTTGGACTATTTTCCCAATTGTCAAGAACTCGAGCTATAATTGAGACGTTCAATTCAAAACTTTATAAGACTTAAAAGCCAGCAACATAATTTCATCTTACAAGACTCGTGTTCAAACAGGACTTATTGTAATTGTAACAACGTAGAATTTGTTTAAACTAGAGAACGCCCGCGACTTTTGTTTATCTGACCAAATTCATACTGGAGACTCTGACCACTTAACGAGTCTCCAGTATAAATTTGGTCATATAAGCAAAATTAATCTTACATATAATATATATTATTAGGTATATATACTTACAAGATTACGTAAATTTTAAGTATTTTCACGGTGAAGATAAAGTTGCCCTGGAACTACCCAAATTTTAAGTCCTTTTCACGATGAAGATAAAGTTGCCTTGGAACTACTCTTGGGGATGAGTGTTTTATATAATATTCGAGTTAAAAGGAACTACCCGTTAGGAGAACTCACCTCATGAAATCGAATTTCAACTTTGTAAAAGGCAAACACGCAAGTTGGCGGCTCGTAATGGAGTTTATGACCTTTCCTTTCGTATTTCTAGTAGACGAGATAAGCTCAAAGATCCCTTGTTCTTGTTATGATTTATGTCTGACTGAATATTTCAGTTTACTGGATTCACAACACTTATGCTTAAAGATATTGATTTTTTCCTACATGTATTGGGAAATTATTATTTCGTTATTTCTTTTGCCTGCCCTTGAAGAGCTTCCGGGACAAAAAGTACAGAAAGAAAAACAAAGAGAATAATCCGTTGTTTTACACGAGATTTTAGACTGAAATGTTTAAAATCGGTTTTGTTGCAGGCTGCAGCTAATCACAAAAAAAACTTCTAAACAAACTTAAACTCATTACATATATGTAGAAGAAACACTTTAAGTGTAGTCATAGATATGTAGGTACCTTCTTATTATGATGATGAAGGTATTATGACCTGAGCACGGCTAAGTAGCTGTATTGTGATACGGAATATGTATGAAGACAGAAAGAGGGTCAAGTAATGGGGTGGCTGCGTTATCTCTTCATGTGAGTGTTTTCTTAGTCGGAGATTTTGTAATTGTACTTCACAATAAGAAGCCCAAAAAAATCCTTTCGCCGGTAGCCAAAATCAAATTACATACCTATTCAACTCATGTCACAGTTGTGTCATTTGGTTTGGACATATATGAAGGTCTCTTCACAGCGTTAAATGTACGCTCTTTTCCATGTAAATATGGAATCGGAGCAATTTTACTCGTCGCTAGATAATGTTTACGGGCGTCAAAATTTGTTATTCTGCGGGTGTCGGGTTCGTAGCGTGGTGAGTGATACCGAACCGTCCGGTGGCATCCCTCCTTTGTCGTTCCACGTGATAATTAGCAACGTCAATATGCGCCGTGCGTGCTCGCCGCTCGCCCGCGCACCGCTCTCTTCGCTCACCGCTCGACATTTGAATATTTCCCAACGGGCGAACTTTGCCTCGTGCTCGTTAGAAACGCTGGGTAGAGTTTTATTAATGTCCGAAATGATAACGACATGTCGCGCGGCCGGTTGACGCGGACACGGTGCGGATTACTAACGGCCAGCTGAATTAATAACTCCCTTACTGCCGGTCCAAGCGCCGCAATACAGATTTCAATTCGTATTTTAATTTAAATGCCGTTTTTCCATTTATAAGCACAATTATGCACTCCATAGGAATGTTCTCCTTTCATAATGCAAATGTTTTCCGTTTCCCGGTTGACATCGACAACATTTATTAAGATTTATAGATAGCGGAGCTGTCACAAGAAGACAGCAAGAATAAGCGGCATTGTCGTATCGTTCCGCAGAGTTCACGTCACTTCCATCACGTCTTCGCCTGAGATTTATGTCGTTGCAATAAAATCTCCTCGTTTGAATAAACATCCCGGCTGGGCGCGGTGACAAATTACTGCAGTTCGCCGGCAAAAGCCGAGAGACGTACATTAGTCGAAATAAAATTCTTTTTAACGGCGACGAGTGGGCTCGACTTGGCTAATTATTCATGCGGGGCCAGGCAGCAGCCGATGCGCCGCCGCGTCGGTGCTCTGCCAACTGCCGCCTATAAGTGCCATCTCCCGCAGCATTAGTAAGCATACTTAGTTCCATACAAGCGTCCGGACAATACATCGTACAGACTCTCACAAAGTGATCACTAACAGACTTCAATCCACTTTAGCGCGCTCTGCTGCTGCCGTAGTTTTATCCTTTTAACCATTCTCCTTTTGAAACGTTGTTGCACGAAACATCCTGTTTGCCGTCCGTAGATGCTCCCATTGTTAAGAAACTCCTTATTTTTTAAATTTCCATATTTCTTTAGAGTTACTTCGTGGATGTATTTTCTTATTCAGGAAGCTGTTACATCAGAAAGGGTGATTAGCTTCGTTAACATGACTGAATATGAATTACATAATACAATTTACCGGAAAGCATGTATTATAATGAAACATATTTTTTGAACTCGTTAAATACAGTTACTTTGTTTGTCAAATAAAAACCAGAATCCTAATCTAGGGGTTATTATCCCCGTGGGATTAAAAGGGCTATTAGACGGGAGTAATAAGGTAGCAAGGTCCTCCTAAATTATGGAAAATGTTAAGTAATACCAATATTCACATTTACTTAAATTAAACAGTAGGTGTCTTGTTATAAGAATATAACATCTTCGTGCTAATTATTTTGATTAATTAAGATATAATTATAACAGTTAACAGGATCATACAATATTTATTTTTAGTACCTAAGTAATGGAAATAGACATTGTAATAAAAGCTCGTAATTGTTACAATTATAATTGATAATTACCGCAACAGTTTCCAAAAAAATACTTATTTAAGATTTTTTTAGGCTTCAACTTTTATTTTTTGCTGTGCTTAGAGACACAATTCTTATTAGGTCATAGGGATAACAAGACAGAAACAGTCAAAAAACGCTGATTTTAAGCCATTTGAATGGTGGAAAAGAAGAAAAATTTCTTGCAAAAGTAATTTTATCCTTACACGAATTGGAGCTGACTAAGTTTCCAATTTCTTTTAAAGGAACATCGCTGGAGCTCTGACAAAAACTAATTAAAGCGAACATCGGCGTGTGTAGCCATCGAGAGCAATGAATCGTCGATTTACGTTAAGAAAAATAACACAAAAAGGTTAATTAAGTCAGTGTTCTGAACAATTTTAATTGGAATATCAATCGTTAGAAGACTGATAATCTTATTACTTTCAATTACGAAGAAAATTTTAATGAGTGTCCTTTGAAATTGGTACGTTAAACATGGCCTAAAGTAACTTTGTGATTAATCTAATTTTATGGGTGCGGAACTGCTCTAGCGTGGACGATAGGAATCTTGGTTTGAGCTAACATTTATTTAGGCTTTTTATATAGCATTTCTACAAAATATTTGTAATTTCTTAACACATAAATTATCAAGGACATGCAATAACAAATGGCTTGTTTCCAAATGTTGATTTATTTAGCCGAAATAATCGATACAATTTAGAAAAAAATAATATATAATATAGAAATAACAGTATGAAGCCATATATGGCTTCGTATGCATTATAGTAAAATAATGTGGGGTCATATATGGATTCGAATGCGTTTAAGTTAAATTACTATTCCTATGAATGTTTCGATTGCTGGCTTGTTGATGTTATTTTGAACAGATTAAATGTTATATTGCTCAACAATATACCTAATCAGTCATGTCATCCGTGAACAGAAAGTTGAAAATATCTGCTGGTGAATCTAACTAAGCGGTTTTAATAATAAGCTGGCATTTTATTATTTTTCCCAAATAACTTAGTAGCCTTTTGTCCTTTTTTACCCTTTGCTTTGGATGTAGATGGAGCCTGGGAATTTCGTAAAGCCATACTATAATTATTATTAGATTTGGAGTCGGGTATGATAAGATGTTTTCTTTTAGGTTCTCGGCTAGAGAAACGATCATAGTCAGGATCGTAGTCAAAAGCAATATCATCGTCACTAATGCAACCATCACCATGTATAGATGTATATTAGAATTGCGATTAAAGATAGAAGCATCCATTTCTAAAAAAGCAGTAAAAATGCTTAAATGCATGCGAAGCCTTATATGAACAACAGTGTTTTTGACGGGAAAGCATCCGAAGCCAAATATGGCAGTTGCAAAAAATGTACAAAAACCTGATCATAACGTAAATTAAAAATTAAAAAACACACCACCTCATCTTTTAGAATGTTAAAAGAATGTATTTTGATTTTCTTTGAAGTTCAAATTTACCGGTTTATATTTAATTTCAACCAATGAAATTCACACTTTTGTCTTTGTACTTCACTGTGTAGACACGTTACACATGAACTCAAATAGTTCTGACAGATAATTGCCATAGACAAATAATTACGTTCCGTTTTATGAAGAAATGATCTTTCCGATTCAAGTAAATTTTTGACTATATGATCTTTAAATAGACTGTAAAAAAATCAGAAACTTTAGATAGCATATGGTTTCGTATGCGGTAAGGGGTTAAACATTTTATTTATTTTTCAACTAAACACCAACTTAAAGCTCATGGTGGATGCAGTTTCGCCAAAATATCAAGGTCTCAATAGAACCGTCTGGAACCCGTTAAAATACATGAAATTATGTTTTGTTGTAACTACGATAGTTTCAAAAGACCCAAACACTAATTGTCATTGGTTTTATCTAAAGTTAATTAATTTTTTTATTTTATAAATAATACTTGCATCATTAATTAGTGTAGATAGCTCGGTTATTTTTATTAAATTAGCGCCATATTAGTTAAAAATATATATTTTATGATTTAAACCATCGTATTACATATGTAACCGCTACTGTTTACTAGTCAGACCTGAAGTCAGGATAGAATAAAATTCTACTAAAATCGGTCCAATACGTCAAAATCTCTCCATAGTCGAGTCCGTTGAGGCATCGCTCTCGAATCGTAAAGCGAGAAAATGGCCTAGGTCTGACAATATACTCGGAAGTTGAAAGAAAACCTGCAAGCCCTCTTTTCACCCATATCACAATAGTAATAAAAGCTAAAAGTTTGTCAGCGAAAATTTCTTCGATGGTACCTCCAACGTACATAAATCTGATAATTCAGTGTGGGTAGATGCCGAGACAAGTCCTGGCTTGAAGCGAATGATCCGATATGTATGACTGATTTCCCTTGCGCTGCGTAATCGACTCACTGAACCTACTAGCATCCTATACCCTTTACCTTACATTAGATTCCACAAGTTCATCTTGTAATCCCGTAAAGTCATCAGGACTACTACTCGATACCAGGTTTTAAAAATGGGGAAACTTAAAGAGTAGTAGCGTCGAAGCATTGTTTTCTGATTATCCATCCATAGCAAAAATAAAAAATGCTTTGTATTCGTAATTCGTAGATACAAAATTACTACTATTGGAAAATTTTCTCTGTAAGTGACTGCTCCCATAAACACACATTTGACAGCAATAGTAATCGAAAGTCAGGCAAGTCGTGGTTGTATTTCACCTACGAACATACCCTTAAATTAATATTATTAATGCGAAAGTGTGTTTGTTTGTTTATCTTATTTACACGTCAAACCGCAATCGAGCGAGATAGTTCGACGTAATTTCTTGCACAGAAATAGTTGAAGAGCCGGGAAGTGATGTACGCTAATTTTATCTCAGAAAAATATCTCTTTCCTAGGGAAAATTCTTAAAACTTATTGTTCAATAAAGTATGCACACAAGGTAGTACAAAATAACATGGGAATTCATTTAATGCACTGTTCAATAAAGTATGCACACAAGGTAGTACAAAATAACATGAGAATTCATTTAATGCACTGAAGTATATGGCATTTGCATCAGAAAAATGTAATTTCGTTTTACACTTTGTGTCCGACATTTTTCTCTTGCAATGTTTGAACTCTCATATCTACTACATACTTCGTTCATTATCTTGTAAAACACAAAGTATATGAGGTGACTTTGATTTATCCAGCCAAACTCATACTGGAAGCTTGGTAAGTGATCAGTAACACGGATCGATAACACGTTTTGCTAATTTCGCAAAATTAAATCTTGACGTTCCATAGTAATTGACTCGGGGCTAGGCTTGCATTTGTAAGAAACACAAAAAGAATAATTTACGAATATCACGAAAAGGTCATCGAACCTTGTTACTGAGCACTTACCGAGTCTTCAATACGAATTTTGCTGCATAAATTAAAGTCGCCTTATATATGTTTTTAGAAATCAAGAAATCATTCGTTGCTAGTGAGGAGTGTCCTACTTTGAACTGTACAGAGGCAATTACGCAATTTCGAGGAAAAGCGGGCAACTGACCACAACGCCAAACACGACGAGTTAAAAGCCCAACCACCCGCAGCCATTCTCTTTAGATAAGTAAACGGTATATTCACGTGCGCTCAATGTGCAACGGGGCTTAATAAGAAGATCGGCTGTTATATTAGCCATCTTCTAGTGAAAAATGAAATCTATGAAAATTATAGCGATTAAAAAAATTCATAGCAAATGAAAAATGTAAAAAATGTAAAATAAATATTTTCTTTTTGAATAAAAATACAATATCGGTATCAAATTCTAGAAATTAAAGAGTTGATTAAAAAAATATATACTTTTACTATATTTATTAGCACCGATATCGAGAAATCTTTGAAAAACCACAAAAAAATGCATATCCCCCCTTATTTCCGAAACTAATGAACCGAAAAATACGAAAAAAATCATGATAATTTGGGATTATGTAAAGATTACAGGAAAAATGTAGCGGGTGAGAAATTTACGATAGCAAAATGACAAAATTGAAATTTTCATCGTCGAGTTTTAATTTGAGTACGGTATAAAAATATGTGAGTCTCTCTTTTGTGGTACAATCAATTCATTTTTAGTTATTATCATAAACAGTTATGGGTAAGATTTTAAATACCTTCTTCCTGACTGTTCCCAAAATTTTCGAATTACGGAACCCCAGGTATGCGAGTCTTACTCGCACTTGACTGGTTATTTTTTGTTATATTAATCAGAATAATATATTACCGCCACTTGATAAAATTTCCTATAAAATTTGTGTCGAGTTTTCACAAAGTTCGCACTCCAAGTTTCCAACATATTTTATCAAAGATTTGCATGACAGAGACCCGAGTACTTATTTAGAGACTTGTGTCGTTGCACAGAAATCATTCTATTGAGTTACGTCAACAAATGTATTGTGAAAACAAACAGTATATCTCCGTCGCAAATCTAACTTGGCACGTGTTAGATAGCTTGGTGTTAGTTAACCGGATGTCTCAATTACTGAAGGGCTATGCGTGATGGGCGAGAAGAGGGTAGAGGGGAAAGAGGCTCTACTCGGTAATACTTCATCTTCCGGTTGCGACCCTGCTGCCTCAGCACTTAGTCTACACTTTTCTGACCTCGTTTTAAATTACGACTCCTTCGTGACCGACCCGCCGACTTCTTCAAGATAATTTCGAATTATCAACTTTTAATTTTAAAAGCTGACACGAAATTTTTGGCACCGCCTCCAGCTATATTAATACAACCTCTCTGCTGAAGTAGCAATACAAATAATTTAGGTGAAAATGGAATCGTGCCAACTCTCAATAAAAGTACCTAGGCCCAAGTAGAGTCAGTTTTCTCTGTAACAACGCAATTCTAAACTTTCTATGCGTGCGAGCTGAGAGAAACTATTTTTATTAGTTTAACGTAGCGTTCTTCGATTTTTGAAGCGGAGCCACTTGAAAGGGGTCCAAGAATGAAATTCGTATTCAAGTTCTTAAGTATTATTGTTACCCATGTAGGAATGTTCAAAAGGATGACTAAAGTTTGGATTCAGTTGATATTTGCTAACGAGTTACGAAATCAAATTAGTTGACTTAGACTTTGAGAGATATAATACTAGACGCGCGAAGTCTCTTTCATTCATTTGTACGAACTCAATTTAATTGATTTAAATTCGAAACCTGTTCATGAATATGCATGGTTCTTATCTATCACATATGGTATGGTCGTACAATAGGTGATGACTAGACCCTTTCCGCGTGATCCCAGCCCCGCGGCCGGCGCTCCGACCGGACCGGGGTCGGTGCGACCCGAAAGACCGGAAAACCCGGATATTATTCCGGGGACGAGCGAACCTGTATGCATATTCATGTACCGTATCCGAGCTTATTCATTTGCATCTCGATCCTAGTCCACGACTGCGTTGTACGTTTCTTTGCCATAAATCCACTCGCGCCCTCTCTGACCAATACTTCAATGGAACGTGAAATTCGAATGCTTCATAAAGCGAGTAAATTGAAACAGAACCGGAGATGATTTACATTCGGTTTACTCTCTGCGAGAATATCTGTTTTACAAAATTCTAATTGCTCTTATGTTTTACCGTCCTTGAGCACTTTATTTACCTAAATATTGTTCTAACTCATTTTATAAATCAACTTTTAGCGTTCCATTTAAAACGGGAACTTCCATAGCTGTGACTCTCTGTCTGTCTGCGCACCTTATACATATATAATTCTAAAATGTCTAGCTAGTGGAGGGGCATGTACCCGTCTTCCTAATAAGTGGATACTCCAGGAAAACTAATGAATATTTTCTAAGAAGCTTTGCAAAATTCATATGGACTACATCAGCAGTGTGTAGACTTGACATTGGCTCAAGACCACACAAAGAGGAAGTTTATTTCGAGCCGGGCTTTAAGGGTGTATAATACCTCACTTCGCTTCGCGTGATCCTGTTTTATACCAACAAATACTACAACAATCACTCTGAAATTAATATATGATAAAGTTGAGGACTAATGCTATGTCCATGCTGTTGTGAAAACTTGATTCCATTAAATTTATCTCCAAACCCTACAATAAACCGATACCATTCAATTAATACTTGAAATTAATATAGATCTGAAACCTTGCATAATTTAGTATAAAGCAGCTGCAGACTGTTCCATAAAAATGAAAAAACCATCAGTGTAGCCGCGATTTCAAAATAACTGATGTTTTTGCGTGTGCGGCATCTGATTAGAGTAGGATAGACAGTTAAAAAGCAGAAGCGTTAGAGCAGGACTGTGAATTGAGGTATTATCGGCCCTTAAGGACGGTCGTCATGAGCGCAACAACTCAGTTGTGGGCGTAACCAAATGTAATGCTATTTCATTTCGCTATTATGAGCACGATCGATGAAACTTGCGAAGGCAATACAATCGCACCGATTTCGTCGCGAGCACGAAATTTAAAACCTTTTTCATACTTAATATGATGATTTTATCTAAAACAATAAAAACAAATTCTGCTACACTTTTGGTAAAAACCGATAACTACGTATTTAAGTAGGGTTTTATTGTGGGGGTATGATTCAAATTTCCAGATTTTTAGTTCTAATTTGGCATAGATTTATTTTAGATAATATCAATTATAAAATTCCATAAACACCTTACGAGTTTGCGTTTGCATTGCGCGTTTTTGTCTATCCTTTAATGGCTGAAGATGTTAATAATAAACACATTGACGTAATCCGTAAATTGCTCACAACGTAAAAAACAGCAAACATTGCTCAAATTGCCACAGAACAGCTATCTTTTAGGGCTTACGAAATACTCATCACGTAAATCATACTTAATGACACCCAAGCTGTTTCTAAGAGAATCTAATCGACGAACTAATATTCCTTGGGTCTTATTTATTGCCGTTGAGTAAATCAAATAAACGTCTGCTTGGTACATTTTAAAACACTTACAGCACCTCCGAGTACAAGGGACATTGGTCTAAGTGTGCAATAAATCAGCAAATGCGGTAGTTTATGTGCACACCGATCGCTTCTTCCTTCCGACACGGCTGTTTTTATTCACTGCATACGATTCGATTATAATTCGTTTGTGACATCCAAATTTAAAATTCGAAACACAGATGCGGATTTTAATTAAAAATCCTGTACAGAAAAAACCGTTGCGTTCAAAAACTCTCGTGTTAGCTCAAAGAAAATATCGTTGTCTTTATAATTACGTTTTGCCCTGACGTCATAAACATTGACTCTTCAACCTTAACTTTTCACATTTTAGTAGTGGCTGATTTAGTTGGTAAATCATAAGCCAAAGTTCAGAGTCCGTGAGAGTAATTTCCATGTTATCAAGAGTTATCAAAGACTAAGTAGCGCGACATTTCAGCAGGGGATAAACTATTTATGAGGTTTCCGGTCCAAGCTAGCGCTTGCCACCACCACCATTCAGCCGCGCTGGTATAGCGCTGCATGAATGTGGACTGCAGCACGTGTAGCAAATTGGTTGCGTACTCTCCATCTGGTAATTGTGGCTGAAACACTATGAAAGCGGTAGCACATTTTTGTAACTGAGATACGAAAAACACAATCCTCTCTGAAAACTCGTGTGCTCGAACTCGACTTATTTACAGGCGTTAAATCAGCACATTTTCATTTTCTTTGTTGCACTTTTGCTCCGTTACAAACGTCTGGTTGCGCTCTTGTTATTCCTTTACGAAGGTACATTTTGCGGCGAAAATGCAGACTGTATAAATAATTATTTAAAACTAGCTTTTGCTCGCGACTTTGGTCAGTTTATGTACCTTTTAGGCATAAAGTCAGTATAATTATTTTGACTAGGGTCACTACGATGAAAATTAAGAAAACTGCATCCAAATTCGTTAAGTGGTTCTCGAGTTAAAACGGAACATAATTACATACAGACTTTTCGCTTCAGTGCAATACTAATAACCATTTTTAACTGACTTCAAAAAAGAAGGAAGTTCTCGATTCGACTGTTTCATTTTTGTGGGTTTGTTACTCTGTAGCTCTGGCATACCTAAATCTTATTACTGTTTTGTTAAAAGATTATTTTTATTATAAATTTTATGTGTACAGATACGACTTTTTTACTACTTTATTATTAGTAGGATTATTGAGATTCTACTGGCCTTCTAAGTTTTTATTTGGACAGTTTCAACTTTATTGTTATAAATTTCTTTTTTATCTTTCCTCTATGAAAACGTTACTTTTGCGTTTTTACATTCAAACATAAATCCAGGTGAAATGATAGCAATGTTTGCTTTGGAAGTCGTATTTTTCAAAGTCCACAAGTTTTTTTTTTGCAAAGCGGGAAGCCTGTGGGCGTATTGTGGGGATTGACATTTTCAGATAAAATATAATATTTTATCCTACTGACTCGAACACAAAGCTTTATAGTGAAGAATCTTTTTTGGGTCAAAATCTCAATTTATATACAAAAAAAATGTGTTTTCAATAGAAGATTTGTTCCAATTTACCTCCCAACTCGCATTTGAAACTTACCAAGAAGAACACAAGAGGAGAGTAGCTCACAACGGGTAATCCAAACTTTTCGTATTTATTTTGTAGAAAGTGCAGGAACTCTGTAAAGTTGAAGGCAGGAGTCCATGAAACGGATTTATCCTGGTTCATGGCTTTGGCGATGTAAATCGAACTCAACGGAACGAAACGGCAATTGGAGCGCGAAATAATTTTGGTTCTCTTATATATGGCTCTATAATCAAGTGATTCATGCCGACTACAGATTCGAACCCTGAAAAACTTATGCAGAACTTTTGCTTCCAAATTCCTTATAATAAAGCCCATACATATGTTGAGGCACTGCTGCTGTCGTCGCCCTTTTTTACAGAGAAAAACGTACCGAAAATATTCCCAATTTCGATTTTTTCTGTAACCTGCGTAGTCTGAGGAAACAGTCGAGACTAGTTTTGACAAACAAAATGAGTTTTTCGTTTTATGTGGCCATTTGAAGAGACTAGGAATTTACTGCATGCTGTTTTTCGATAGCCTCACTAGTAAATGAAACCATTAGTTTCAGGACTCCGCCTGTTTCAGGCAAGGGTTTAAATCTTTAGGGACATCAATCCATCGAAGAAGTTTTGGGGATAGTTTTGTTTCTGGAAAGAGTTCAATAGTAAAATATCACATGAAAGAGACGCTGATATCTAAAATTAGTAACCAACGGAGTATCCTTACATATTAAGATGTTTTTAAACAAACAAACATCCATATATTTGTAATTATTCGAGTTACAATAAATTAATTTTATTTAAATTTTTATCTTTCATTTATCAGCAGGATAAGCTTCAGAAAATCTCATATTTCTTTTACATGTACATTGTCGTAAGCTAAAGGTACATATTGTCGTAGGTAAAGACCGAATCTCGTCCTAAAACCATCATGACAATTTTTTTTACTACAGCCTCAACCTCGTGTCACTAAATAACTTCAAGGCCGCAAACTTATTAAAACAGTCAATACTCACCCAGAAATCCCAAAAAACATAGCCACGTGTAAGATCGGATCTTCTGAATAAGTGTACGATAGTTATGTTCTTACCTTCTGGTTAATTAAACGCGTCCGGCTCGTCAAAACGAATGTCGGGGGCCTACTGAACAAAATGGCTTCTCATGGTATTTTGTCAGCAAATATATATAGCTGGATTTAGTGGCAATTTGAATTATATGATCTTACCCCACATCCGAACTTACCTTAACGCGCTTATGTTGTAACAATATCTTGATAACGGAATGAATGTTGTGACAATATATCTATTAATAGAGTATACATTTATAGAATAGACAGGCTGTTAATTTGACGACCTTTTTCCTTCATATACAGGCAGTTCTACTATGAATAATATGGACAACTTTTACTATGGCGCCAAACCTCATATAGCGGAAAAGAGCTGTTCCTTAAAAAAGTAAAATACCTACTCGACTGAATTTTTATAAAACAGTTGATTTTTATTTTGAAGTTTTCTTAGTTGGCTCCATAGGAAAGGGTGTTCATGTTCATATTAACGGGTAGATTATACACTTTTAAGGAAAAAAGTTATCGTTTTAAAACCCTGTACATATTAATAAAAAGTATAATATATAAAAAACACGGTCAGGTGCGAGTCATGCTTACACGACGAGTGTTCGAAAAATATAACTGGCACATACATAATTAAACGAAGTCGCATGATCATGCCACCGGCTTAGTACAAAATTTGATAACGCGTTTAACTGTTATTTTTCGTTATAGACTAAAGTTCAAGACCTTTATAGTAATTTACAAAGTCACTATCTGGGTGAAATATAAAATTTTGGTATAGGTACAATATAAGACATGAAAACAACTTTGTATTTAAATCTGTCCAGCTTGATATCTTTAAAACAAAATCAATATTCAAAATTTTGGCGAAATGGTGTCTTTAAAAATATCAGTACCAGATGATAGAGATCTTATACTTTGGTCTACAACGAAAAACAACAGAGAATTTTGTACTAAAACGGTGGTGTGCCTATGCCCTTAGTTACCCACTTATTTTACTTTAACGCATACGATATTTTAACTATCTCATGAAACTTATGCGCGTCGTCTTCAGGTTTTCAGTTACTTTCCAAAGGCTGATAAATATAATTGATGTTGGAAACATCTTGGCAGAACTTGAAAAACCTGCAAAGATTTATACCGATGGAACATCTTCGATATTTCTCTCTCACGACGACAGTCAGTACGAGGCTTGGAATCTTTCATTACGGAATATTAAAAAAAGTTTATTTATGGAGCATTGAATTTGTGAGCATTTTAAGGAAAGTTTATCATATGTTAAATACGTAAACTTCAGTTCTAATAGGGTTATCGTGAAAAGCCGTAAGTGCTAGTGAAATTAATAAGGTGGGGTGTAGAAGGGGTAGGGTTGGGTTGGTGGGGAGGTGAGTTGCGGTGGCCAGTGTACACTAGTGGAGGTGGTCTTCCCACTAAGAGTGCTGACCGCGAAGACACCTCTTAACCGACTTTAATTACGTAGAGAGCTAGAGAGCTTACGTTCACTCTGTTTGAAAAGATCTTTGCCGTTGTTTATGTAGATACGTTTATACCGAGTGTTGTGGGCAGGATATATAAAACGAAGCCACATACTCTATACATACTTAGCAACTTTTTTATAAGAAACATCGCTAACATAAAAATAAAAAAGGTGTTCCGTATGATACTTAATCTGTTGGGCTGTCATTATTGCTAAAACCACAGTCAAATTATAAATATGCATAGCTTACAGATTTATAATATGTTTTTTTTATACCTTGGAATTTATCGACTTCTGAACTGCTATATTTTTCAGTAAACGTGACACCATTTTTTTATAATTTGTGGTGAATTAGTTTCAAATGTGGGAGACAATTTTCTTTTATAGTTTCCCGAAAATTTTCACAATCTATCAATGCAAGTAAAGATTACATAGCTAGTATATTTTGCAATTTCAATCAAGAATAATGAACAACGATTTATGTCCTTCAAAACTATGACAAAAATAACTGAACTTTCGCGTTTCGTACACATTATGATATTATGGCGCCAGCTGTCAAATATGTACATCGATATTATTATATAATTTCAATATAGTACGGATCCCCGGCGCATGGGTTCCTTCCCCGCACTTGATAAGTTTTATTTGATGGACGAAGAGGACAATAGCTATCTCAGCAGATGTTTTCAAGTGTAGACCGTGTCTAGACCGAAATAAATTAAAACTCATTGCTGAAGAATGAATTCACTTTATTTTATTCAAAACATTTCGGCGTGATTACTTTTATTTTTATTTTCTTCGATAAACACGCCCGAACAAATTCTAAAATTAATTATTATACACATTTTGGCTTATTGAATATTAATATTTTTCTGTTTTGATTTAATATTATATTAAAAATACGAAAATAAGAACATTATTTAAAAAAATCAAACCATTTTATTAAATGATATTTTGCCGTGTACTGGTACAGTGATGTGTAATAGTTCATTCATAACTTGATTAAAATTATTAATACATTGTAAACGTAGTCCAATAAATATATGTACACGTAGAGTAGAGGCATCTTTTCATATAAATGAATGAATGAATTAATTAATTTGTATAAGTACAATAGGAAACAATTTACAACTAGCTTATGATATTACTTAAGGCTATCTTATTTACATTTAATTTGTAATTTACATACATACATACATAAATATTGATTATTTCCTTAAGTTTATGCATTTATAACCTAAATAATATACAAAAAGTTTCAAACACTACTTATGTACAGTAATTATTTACTTATATATATCTACTTATCTGATCACTGTGAAACTTGGACATGTGTTTTTTCAGTTCTTTGTCTTTCCGTTGTCAGGTCGGTTACCTAATTGAAAACATTTCACTCGATAGATTTAATTTTTGAAAATGATGCCTTAAGTTATTAATTTGTTTTGTGTCTAAACGGCAGAAGCTAGACCCATGTTCATGGTACTTTTAGAAAAGGCCTAGACGAAATCTACCCGCCGAAAATGTCACAATTTTAAGGGCATTTATCTCCTAAATGGCAGAAACTAGACCAATGTTCATGGTACTCTAAGAAAGGGGTTTGACAAGCTCTACCAAAAAATTAAATAAAAATTAAAAAATCGCGATATACCTATGTGACTATTTCAAATTGACATCAAAACTTCACTCAAGTGATGATACTTGTGTCGTTAAAATTCAACGATCCGGCTGCAGATCCTACGCGTAGAGTTTCAAACTTCAGCAGTGGGTCATTGAAAACATCGAAATTCCATTACAAAAAGTTTTCGCCATTGTCAGAGTTGAAACAACAAAGTCTCCGCTTCTGTTATCGGATTGTCCTCTACCGCAATCAAGGACTCGCCACGGCGAAGCTGGTTACCAAGTCACATTACCTATTTCCACGACTCTTTGCCGCAGCCCCTGCCTTACAAATTCACCTTGTTTCTTCATCGTTTTATTAGCTTTGTTTTGGAATTTTTCTCTTCCTTCATTGTTTTCTGTTTTTTCAGCTTTGATGTAAGCTTGATCCAAATCGCTTTGTTGTAGACTGGTAGCCACTGTCTAAAGCCTCACAAAGATACAACCTTTACTTTAAATATTTCCGGCTTTTCAGTATACCGATTGTCGGACAATAGGCCTTGGTTTAGTTAGAGAAGCTGGAATGTTTAAACCTATATACATAACTACGGTGTTATTTAACCTACTCGTAGTTTAATTCCCACAATGAGTTCTAAGCTCCATTGTGTGGTAGTCTCTAGTTTTATTAGAATTTCGGTTTGATTCATCACCTGCCATTCACAGCTCGGATTCACATTAATATCATTTTAGGTTCAATGACGCGGGTTAACATCATGCCAAAAATTACACAGGTTCATCGTGAATACGGGCTTATTATATGCATAATTTACATGGGATTTGCAAATTGTGTGAGCATGAGTAAGATACGGTCAGCAATAGTACATTACTGCTAAGACCAGGAATTAAGCAATCCTGGATGAGTAAGTTTAAAGTCCGAACCCGTAGGGCGAGAAGTTTTATATACGAGGCCAGGATTGCTAATTAATGGTCGAAGCAAGTATAGGCTTTCCTCAAAAATAAAATGAGAAATGTTCATAAGTTTCATGATAGTGAGTGACATCAAATAAAATAAACTTATTAGGTAATATTAAAAGTTACTTGCTTATATTTGGGCAATTAGTCATGTTTATTGTTATTGATTTCTTCAGCAAAGCATTAGTGGAGTAAAATCTATATCAGAGCCCTCTTCTGAAGTCATTTTGTAATTTATCTGCACAAAAAACTTCTAACAAAAAAATAAAATGACATAAATTCCCGCCTTTATGCAACTTTTTTTATAATTCCTAGCTGGGCAAAGGTATTTACCGCTATGCAGCCTTCTTCATGGACAACGCAATCTAGAGGAACGCTAAGAACTAAGAAAAAAAAATAACGATAAAAACGCTCATTGAGGTTAAATTTTAAGTATATTTTAGTATATTTATACCTATAAAATCAATATAAATTATATATTTTTCTTATTATTATTGCAATTATAAAATATAGCACACCTTTCTACATTCTAAACTTGAAATTGTAATTCATTTTATTTTTCTTTGTAAATTGGCCGCTTAAAACCTTATGATCGCCAAACTCTTTAGTCTCTTAAAAACATAGACACGGATAGTTTTAAAAAGAAAACATATGAAATGTACTCTGTGAACATATAGTATGTCATGGATTTTCATAAGAATTTCCTGGACAGTTATTCAGATTTCCTGGACACTTTTTAGTATCTCGCCAGGATGAAGTATTTTCTGGTAGGTGCTTACAGTATGTAATGGTAATATTACAATGTATTTTTGAGATTTTTTTTTACGGATTATGATAACGGTTTAACAATATGTATCGGTGACTTCAGCCGATCGATGGGCCCCGGCTACTAACGGACGATCAGTGTGACCGCTCGGGACCTCACTCGAGCCATGCAAATTCCCGCTTCCATTGTTTCAAGAACACAATTTATCACCACATAAATTCGGTCTAGCCAGCCCTTTACAATAAGAAATTTTGTATTACCACCGGCCCGTGATAAAAATGCTCCGTAAATAAAACGGCGAACAACTATAGGTACTTTAAATAAATAAGTCTTGATGAGAATGAACGGCATAAAAAATTCACCATCTTTTCATTTCCATCCATTGTCCCGATGAAACTGTATTTTGTTTGTTTTATCGTTTTTTTTTTTGTTAGTCGAGTGAGTGGCAAATACACTTAACACAATTTGTTTGTTCGGAGTAAATTTATCAATCAAACAAGTGCGTTATCTGATGAGACAAGTTAGCTTGCGGCCGTTTGCACCCGAATGTCTGCATTTACCCGTATTGCTTATGCGGGTGCGGTAATAATATTAATATTAAAGGAATATTATAGCCTTCGCGCTCTCGTCCCCACACTTTCATAGTCCTGAAATATTCACGAGGCGACGACGGGCCCCTCTCGCCTTCTGTGAAATATATACATTCGCGAATAACAATTGCTCATATCACTGGAGGTTGGCAATATTAGCCGATTGAATCTCGCCCAGCTTTAAACCCATGAGCGGAATAAATTTTCAAGTAGAATGCACTGCAGCGGCAAAATTTCCCAGGTCGTCCTTGAATTTTTTATCGCAATAACCTCGTACATCTTCGTGCTTTGGCAGTTTTTTATCGGCAAAACATCGAGCTGTATTTTAAGCTTCGTTAAACATTTATTTGAGCGTAATAAGAAGTTGGTAGATAAAGATTGGAGCAGATTATTTATTCACGTTGTTGATGGAGATGTTTTCATTCGTTAAGTCCTGCTCAGCTAGGCTAGAGCTAGCGATGTCTCGGTGATGTATGTTGTGTGTGTGTGTCAACCAGGGGAGTGCCCCGGGCGCTTCCGACGCGGCGATCTGTGCTGAGTAATGGAGTCACGTCCCGTAGTCGTCGTGTCCGCATTAGCGCCCGCCTCCTGCCGCACGACATGCTGATAATGCCGCCTTCGGAATCAGCTACGATCTACAAATAACACAAATACTTGTCACATTTGTTGCAAAATTTTGGTCAAGTGCGATAGGGATTCGCGCACAGTTGGTCCCGTAGCTCCACACAATACTGGTACGGGCCCTAAAACAATATGGTACATAACAACATAGATGTCATTAAGGCAACAAAAAACAAAGCACTAAAATGGTAGCGCCTGACAAACATTTCGGTACCCTCTGTAATTTTTTTTATTATTCGTTGTTTTACTTTAGAGTAAATTATTTACTAATAATTTATTATTATTGACAATTTGACAAAAGGTACTTATTGATATAAACGGCAACTCACGACGTATTAGTCAGATTTAACCTGACTACTTTACTTTCACATTAATTGTACAGTTTTCTCGAAGGCGAACGGTTACGCTGCAGTTCCTCATTTGACACTACGCTTCACAGCGCGGCGGGCCTGCTGCGAGACAAACAGCGGAGGCTTAATAATAGGGTCCCGTTTGGCACTCTTTGGGTATGGAACTCCAAATAATTTGGCCACCCCACAATACGGGTACGGAACCCTAAAAACATGATTTAAAATTTCAAGTTTCTACCTGTTACGATTGAAGCTGTAGACCCCTGTGACAGACCGACAGACAGATAGACAGACAGCAGAGGCTTAGTAATAGGGGTCCGTTTGGCACCCTTCGGGTACGGAACCCTAAAAAGTACCCTTCTGTTCGGGCGCATCTGCTGGGGTACCTCGGCCCGTCACTCGCTCACACTCAAACTTTCACAACGGTTCGGCCCATCGCCTAAATAAATCACCAGAGCCTTCCTTCACATATCTCGCTTGAATTTAAATAGGCCCCTATGCGCGAACTCTGGTGATTTAAAAGCCTACTTACATTTATATTTAAGTCTTTTATTGTAGAAAAAATAGAATATTCGAGGCCGTGAGTTTAATCTCCGCAACGCAATAATATTTGTAGTTCGGTTTTCGTGCTTCGGCACGTCAAGCTGTTGGTCCATTTGTGTCCGAATTATGGCGGCTCACCACCCATCACTTTTGAGACGAAATAATCGTCGGCGTAAAGCGGGTGTACTAAAAGTGTACTGTGACCTGCGTTTAACAGTTCACACATGGGAACACGTCTGACACCCCCTCGTAGATTCATATCGTGACCATATGTTTTTGTTTTTGTCATTCCAGTAATTTGTTTTTGTCACTCCAGTAAATTACTATGACCTAAACTGTTCTAGCTCTAGATCTATAAAGTTGCTTGGAAATCCTGACTAGGGAGTAATTAACATAATATTATCTTGGTTACGCGTTTAAGTAATTTCCACCGAAATACATAACATGTATGGGTAGATACATTTTGCTCGTGGAATTTTTGGTTATGCGAGAGCTTAACGCGCGTTAATCACTCCCTTTTCACATATACTTTAAAATGTAAATAGATGGCACGTACCTACGGTAAAGTGCCTATACTTTCCGGAGTAGAGCTCGAGAGTAAATTACAAGACTTTGCCGACCGAACCCCCGCCCGCCCCCGCCGACGCCTGGGCGGGCGAATTTAGAGGACTATTAAAAGTCCACCGAGAGACCTGAGCAGCTTTACACGGAAGCCCTTAGATTAAGAACGGTACAAACTCAACCCGCCACATTCACCATAATATATTCCAAGATAATTTAATATTTTGGCTCAAAGAATACATGTTTAAAGAACACAATCGAACTCGTTTTTCATTTTCATTATTCACAGCTCGTGCAAATCAAATCTACCGTGAATCTTCGTCCATAATGTTTCAAAAGAAAAAACCGTTGAACGCAGTCGAAGGAGAATAGTTTTTCTGTAGTTTTACCTTTTTATTTTATGTTAGATACAGAGCTCGCTTTTAAAGGGTTTTTTGCAGTACCCTCGACCATCCGCCTGAAAACTGTTAAAGAGAATTTCAGCGTCGATAGTATGAAATTGTAGGTCAGAACACAAGCCACGGGTATGTTTTATTTATCCTTGTATCAGTTACAAGACCTTTGAGGGAGGAAGGTGGTTGAGTGCGTCTTCGTCGTGGCTCGTGAGATCGAGGCAGTTTCTCTGAGACAGTTTCATGCATAATGTATGGAGAGACGACAGCGCCATCTGATCACCCGATAACGCAGTCTTGTTTACACGGGCCTCGCTAATCCTGTCTACCGAATTTTAACAAGATTTGCTGTACCTTTCCAACATTTTCTTCAATCCAATACATCTTTAAAGATTACTAAGACAAATTGTCTCTGTAAACTCCGTAAGCTACGCCGGCCACGATGCTAAGTAAAACGAAAAAGATTAATCCGTGGAAAGCCCCATAAAATACAAAAGAGATTGAAGGGCTTATCGATATTTTGTATTCGTCGTTTTCTGTCTCATAATACGAAAACAATTTGTATTAAAGCGCGAACGAAATGTAAATTACAGTAAATGTAGGATAATCTCTGCTGAATTTAGGATAATCGGTGCCTAGTTTCCTAGTTTCCGTAAAATACCATGTCATTACGTTCCCGCCCACGTAAAGGGTGTTCGAATACAGTTTCTGCCTCCATTACTTACCTCGCGCAGTGTTAACGTATCCGATGCGCATTTTTTACCAACACTCTGTAGCTGGCATCGTTCCAGAGAAGTTATATATCTCTATGATGAGTGTTACACCCCAAAATCGTTACGAGTTTTAACGGATTTTGGTAAATTTATTCGTATAAAATATGATCTCTGATGTTTATGAATGGTTTTTCCATTAGACTAATAAACCTTGTCTTTTCTTTTAGTAATTTCTCGTATAAGGTCAGAGTAACCATGCGCGAAAAACTTAACAGTCAATAAATTTTGGGCAAGTCGTAAATCATTGGACCGAAAAGGATGAAGTCGCCTCCAAAACCGAATCGGGTAATCGCGAGTTAACTAACCGTGGCCAGTCGTGACCCGCGCTAGCCCGCCCAATGTTGGATAATGAGCAGGAGACAATCTTTTATTGTCTCTTTGGACTTGGATAAATGGTGACAGATGATCCTGCGCGTCTTGCGGAGCCAACTCTATCCCTGTCGACCCAATTTATAACGAGAGTATTCACTCGAGCGCTCAACTACCGCTTACCGTTTACGTCTGCGGAGGCCTATTTTTCTGTATAAAGCTACGATGCGGCGCTCGTTTTCCGTATTCAATTCTCGGCTAACAAAATGTGAGCGGAAGCTCCTGCGCTTGACGATGGTTTATTCTTGATCCTTCGAGTGGTCTATTTAAATCGGAGATGACGTATTTGGTTAGATTAATGCAATCCCGTTTCACAGATTACCCGTCGTAAGTAAATTAATGCACATCCCTACTGTTTTTCTACCTTTCCGACTCACATTGGTCTTGAATTTTATCATTCAAATCCTTTGTTAGCTAAAAGGTTTACAATTTTACTTCCAAAAGGGTGCACCGCAAAATAAGCGACAAGAATGCTTTATCTTTGTCAGAATGAGCAATAGTCCTAAGACATTGTCTCCGGTGCGTTCTCCGGATGATAAGCTGGAGTTTTGTTCTTTTTCTATAGAGTATGCTCGAGTAGAAAAATGTTAAGGTTGAGGGTAAGGTCAGGCGGCTCAGATCCCGTGACGTTTGACTGAGTAGGCTAATACCCAGTCTCGCTCACCTCTCGGCAATTTTCGTCCTCCGAACGACTCCCCAGAAACAGAGTATGCTCATGAAAACGCTCCAGGACAACGTAATGCTTTCCTTTTTTATTCCTCCCTTTTACCTACCTGCGGCTTAACGATTATACTTGGCAGCTTTTTATAAATTCATACTTGAAATTTCATTTAACCTGAAAATTTTATCTAAGAGATTTTCATGTTCACATGGATCGAAAACTCAATATGCGGAAGGTTTATTAATTTACATTAGAGTGAGATCAGGCTTTAAAGGCGCTTAGCATTAAAACGCTGTAACTCGTGCTTCTGAAAGCTTGGTTATCCTTTAATACACTAGCAGGATTTACGAGTACTGCCGCATTATATTTCGCTACATCATCCTACTTTTCGGATATACATAGACGTAATGCAGTAAAATACGTATTATCCAGTCTTTCATACATAAAATTGTAGGGTATATGAAACTCCGAGATCCAAGCATTATCAAGGTGATTTTTTTCAGTAAAAAGGGTAATATGAAAGTTACCTTATACTGGTATACTTATAATAAAACGTAGGATTTGTTTGTATCAGTGTCATTGATTCTACTCATGCAACGTTTTAATTTAGATTTATATAATTCCTTTGAAAATGCCGTAAGGGCGAAACCGGTCAGGAAATTAATACCTAATAAATTTGTGGAATAGTACAAGTGATTTTCTGTTCATTATGTAGGAATTGTCAGTAATAGGAATAGTGATAGTATTAACAATTTTCTGTATATCTTTCTGTACATACTTTGTCCGAATGTATGCTTGCGGATGAAGTAAAAACTACTATCCAGAAATGGTAACTTGTTTTTTACCAAAAGTAACTTTGGCTTTAAATTATCCCTATAGGATGACTAGTTTCAAGGAAAAACCTTGTTTCATGCATGAGTCCGTTAGAGTATATTATTTTTTTAATTTCTTATACTATGACGATATAACATATAACAATTTATTTCATACCAATGTTTATCTTAGACTGAAAAACGGCTGCTTTTCGACTTAATCATTTTAAATGTAACAGATTTATTTTATTTAAAACTGAATGTACCATATTGAAAACAAATGAACTTCTATTCTATTCTAGTGGTATGCACTTTGAGTTTAAATGGGTGTCCAGCGGAGAAGAAGTTGCGGGAAAAAGATAGTTTAATTTAATTAAGAGTTTGAGAAGGTGATATGACCGGATACTAAATTGATTTTTATTATCAATTCCGCTCTTAAAGTGTTAGGCTCTTTCTACTTGAATTTCACAAAATTCTTTCTTAGTGCCTTTGTTGCTTAAGGCTGCTTGCCTAATGTCAAGTTTATATGTAAAGTCCCTTTCAATAGAATCCGGCAATAATGTAAACAAACCAATTTAAACACGATTACTCCGTAATTACTTACATTTGAATATCAATCCTGATCATATTCACTTTTCAAAGAACCATACATTTGTTGTTACAATCATTTCGACACTAAATAATAAGATAGTTATTATAATAAAAAATAATTGGATGACGAAAATTTCAATAGTTTTGTCGAATTTCATTATAATTTTCTAATCATCAAAGTCTTATTTGTCTTTGGAAAGTTAGTGTTTTGCATTTTTTGAATTGATTTTAAAAAGATTTAAACATTTGAATCAATGATAGGTACAACAGTATGTTTAAAGACGTCGAAAGAGCCTTGTCGCACAGTAGATCGCCAGAAATGTCAGTCAGTAGTCGGTTCGAAACTACTCTAAACCATTGTAATACAAAATTAAATTGTTGAGGTCTAAGAACAAAAATGGTTTTACAATAAGGTCGTTCCAAACCGAGCTCGAGATGGCTCCCTTACTGGCAGGCGCAAGTGATTTACCGTCTAGCCCCAGCCAGGTCCTTTATTGAATACGCCATTCAGCACAGAAAAATCCTATATTTTGACATGGCTTCCACAAAATTTATGACTTGCATTTATTCTCTGTGACAAATGGCAATTAAATTCCGACTTCCACTTTCTTGTGCCGATTTTTCTTTGTGACCTGCCATTTGTCACTTCTCGATAACGAAAGAAAAATAATTTCCAATTTTACACAACAGCGGAAGAACAACTTTTCTCAATCTCGATAAAGAGGGTTCTCCGTTCTTACTTGTTCGGGTTATTCGGATTGAATGGAAACCTGCATTATATTCATTGGATCCCTTTCAACCTTTAGCTATATTTCCCAGTTATTTGAAGCATTTATTAAACGGTCATCATGATGCAGGCTGGGTCGATCCTCGTTAGAGCGATCAGCGTCGAAGGCTGACAAAAGAGGCCTTTGGACCTCGACCATTACGCTAGTCATTAAGCTGTCTCGAATTTACGGCCTGCGCTTTGAGGCTGGATTTGTGCCGTCCACTTATGGCAACGTTACGACCTACGGCCGCAATTGCCGTCAACTTGGTTAAAACTTGCAAGTTCAACTTTTCTTGAGAGATAATTTATGTCGACGGTCCGTTGTTATAAATTGTTGTAAATAAAAATCGGAAATTGATGCTCGTGATTGTTGGCACTTGGTGGAACTTTTGAAACATTTTTTGTTTGATAAACACTTGTACTTGTCCACTTATTTATATTAATTTCCCTTACCGGTTTCGCTGTTAAAGCATTATCAAAGGTTTTCTTTTTTTGAAATTAATATAAATAAGTGGACAAGTACAAGTGTTTATCAAACAAAAAAAAAAAAAAAATCGGAAACGCTCGCATTGTTACGACACCGGTTGTGTTTGGTAAAACAACAACCAAACAGCAAAATAATTCATGTAGCGCAAAAACAGAAATAAAACCAGTTATTTCAGTTAACGTTCCGCTGTGGTCTGGCTACGCTATGTGAAATGAAATGTCGGTGTAGAGCAAGCTTGGCGGAGAGCGAAGGGTGCTGTTCTTTATACGCCAATTAGCTCTATGTTGCCCGAATACGCTATGCGTTATTAGGGTTCTGTACCCGAAGGGTGCCAAACGGGATTAAGCATCTGCTGTCTGTCCATCTGTCTGTCTGTCTGTCTGTCACAGGGGACTACAGCTTGAACCGTTGTAGGCTGTTGAAATTTTTACAGAGTTCGTGTTACTAATACTCGTACGTATACGTGTTATGGCACATAAAAAACCGGTTAAGTGCGAGTCAGACTTGCATATCTAGGGTTCCGTAATTCGACAGTTTTGGGAATAGTCAGGAAAAAGGTATTTAAAATCTTGCCCATAACTGTTAACGATTACTAAAAAATCAGCCAAGTGCGAGTCGGGCTTGCGCACGAAGATTTCCGTAACATTATCTATAAAAACGGCAAAAAAATCATGTCTGTTGTACCTATGGGAGTGCGCGGATCCGACTCGCACTTGGCCGGTTTTAGTATCTGTTGTTATAGCGGCTACCGAAATACATCATCTGTGAAAATTTCAACTCTCTAACTATCACGGTTCATGAGGTACAGCCTGGTGACAGATGGACAGACAGACGGACAGGCGAACAGATGGACAGCGGAGCCTAAGTAATAGGGTAGGTTGGTTACCTTTTAGGTACGGAACCCTAAAAAAGAATTGTACTACAAAAGAGAGACCTAAATATTTTTTCGAACTTTTAATTTTGTAATTTTGTTATCATGAATTTCTCATTTGCTATATTTTTCTGTAATCTTTATATGATCTCAAATTACCATGATTTTTTTTATATTTTTCGGTTCATTAGTTTAGGAAATAACATAACATGCATTTTTTGTGGTTTTTCAAATATTTCTCGAAATCGGTGCCAGTAAATATAGTAAAAGTATATATTTTATAATCAGCTCTTTTATATCTACAATTTGTTATCCATATTGTATTTTTAGTATATATTTTTTTTATTTTCTCTCTTTTTTATTGGAAATATTCTGAATAATTTCAATTTTTTTATTAGTTATTATGTAGGCAAGTGAATTTTATTTTGGTGGCAAATTTAAAGTCTTTATCTTTAACGGTGCTAAAGTTATGAGGCTGTGACATACGGACGGACGGACGGACAACCGAGTTTCACCATAAGGTTCCTTTTACCTTTCAGGTACTACGGAACCCTAAAAACTGAAGTCCAAGGGGGTCACATACAAAAAAATCGGTTAAGTGCGTAGGATTTGGGCCCTGTGGGTTTCGTCCATACAGTCTAAAACACAAATTGATTAATTACAAACTTAACTTGACATTTACGATCCATTGAAATCCATGTATCTAAGGGGTATAGCTAAGTTGGCCCTAATATCTTCTACAGTAATTAAACATAGGTAATTTTCGGAGTTTTTCCTTTACGTGTGCTATAAGACTTACTTGCAGTGGCGTGCATTGAACTTTTTGCTGGAAATGCAATGAGAAGATCAAGTTTGACAATAAAATAATATGAAAAAAAAATGACACTTTGAACAATCATTATTTGTATGACGCAAAGATAGGCATTGCCTACCCTAGAGTGCAAGATACAATACAAAAAAAAAATTTCAATTTGATTCTTAATTTTTTTCTTGTCTGTCTATCATCTAACATGTCCTTCTCAGTGCTTTTCCAGCAAAAAGTTCAATGCACGCCACTGCTTACTTGTTATAAAAAATAAATAAAACAATCGAAAGTGCCTATATCATGGTGAGTAAATTTATATGAAATTGATTATACGTAAAGGGCAAAACACGATTTTATAATAGGGCTGTAGAGGTATCAGTTTCAATATAATATCACTCACGGGGCCCGAGCAAAACGATCTTGACAGACGGACAGACAGACAGACGGACAACAAAGTGATCCTATAAGCTTTCCGTTTATTCATTTTCAGACCCTAAAAACCTCGAAAAAGTAGAATTTTTATCGTTATTTGTTTCAGTTCTATCTTAAAGACGTTAATACATACAAGTTTGAAATTTGGTCAGATTGTTGCACATACTTCAAAATAAAACCACAAATAATGAAACTTAGGGTTTCGTACGCAGAGCGTTCCGAATTGTTTGTCAGGCGCTACCATTTTAGCAACTTGTTTTCGGTTTTGGCATGTATATTATTGTTATTTACTTACCAAATTGTTCATAGAGTTCCGTATTCCGTATCCGTATTGTGTCGTGGAAAGAACTCTGCGTACGCGAGTCCGACTCGCACTAGGCCAAATTATTACGTACTCTAAAGGCTGTTACCGTATCTCCGGTCGAGTTGCATAAATTACTTATTACATTCGGCTGTGTCAACTTAATTACCAACATTACGGGTTATGTTAGGCAGTGATATAAGCTTCTCATTACGGCTAATGTTCGGTTAGGGTTTAAGATGCTACGTTTCTTCCCCATGCCATAATAATTTACTCGGAATTATCAAATACAATTTACACTTCATAATCATAATTCCAGCTTCATATCCTGGCTTTTCTTGTCGAGTTAATAAGCCGTACTTTGTTTTCCTACACCATTAAAGCATAAGTACGTATAATAATAATTGTATTTACTCGTATGTATGAATAGTAAAATTATTTTAGGAATCCTGTGTAAATTATGTACTATTTAAACGCCGGTGATTATGCTCGTTTATAAACGCCAGATTGTCTTGAGCTCACACGAATACTGTAATGTAATGTGGGGTCTGAACAAGTAACGGCAGATTAGGCCTTTCAGCCGACTCAGCCTTTAAGCATTTGCCAGCGTTCCGCCCTAAATTGAAAACCATAGTCCTTCAGGTGTAGAAATACAGGGGGTTACTTAAATAATGCTGGAAGTTTTCGATGAGGCCGCTATTAAAAATACAAGTAGACTAACAAATAACGCGGTTTTACAACCAGATTTCAAGGAATACTAATAAATCTTATGTACCTATATTGTATATAAAGTTCAGCTACGACCCGCTGGGGGTGGTTTTCAGATTCTATACGAAATCTAATGTGAACGCTGCTAACCGTGATGTTTTCTTGCTAAGGCTACTTGTCATTTCTAGAGGTTTATTATACACTGGCTTTTGCCCGCGGCTCCGTTTGTGTGTTATTCGGTTTATCGACATGCTTTTTCCTGGATAAAAAGTTGCTTATGTGTTAAGTTGGGGTATAAGCTATATCCATTCTAAATTTCATCTAAATCCGTTCAGCCGTTTCAGCGTGAAAGAGTAACAAACATACACACAGACACACACACACATATACACACACACATATACACTCACACACAAACAACACCCTTTCGCATTTATGATATTAGTGTGATTGCAAGTTTGAAAATGTTTGTGTTCTAGCCCGTCTTGCCTGATGTTTTCTTTGGACGAGTTTCTATTTTGATATAAATTAAATTATTTTCGAGATAAATTTCGACCGATTCCGACGCCATAGCAAACCGAAATATATTAGTTTTAAAAATAATTAATTGTGCCTTTAATGAAATGAAAAACTAATTATAATTATGTATATACAGGCTGAAACAAACGAATGCCCCCTGGAGGGAAAGTACCGTAAATATTTTTTTACTTAAAATAATCTTTATTTTATTTTAAAGTTAAGAAAAACTGCATTCAAAGATTTTTTTTTTATATCTAACAATATTGAATAGTGGGATATCTTTAAATCTTTAATATTTAAGGTACTTTCCCTCCAGAGGGCGTTCGTTTGGTTCACCCCGTATATTTACTTAAACAACACTTTTACCACCACACAATACGGGTACGGAACCCTAAAAAGATTATGGTAAATAAAAAAAATATAGATGTCATAACAAGATCAAGACGACAAAAAACAAGACACTAAAATGGTAGCGCCTGACATAAAATTCGGCATCATAAGACATAAGACATTTTTATTCATAATTATAGGTTACACGTCAAAAAATTGTTAAGCTACAAGAGTAGTCTTAAAAAAAAATAATGATAACAATAAAAAATAATTATTATAATTATTCCATGTCAAGTAAGTGTAAAATTAAACAATGTCAAAAATCAAATTATTCAAAGAAACATTATAAATGTCAAAGGATAACTAATTAATTAGAGATTTTAAATGTCAAAGAGTTCTAATTATTCATACGAGTAAAGAACCCAAAAATGTATTATTAGTTGTTTTACTTATGAGTATGTATAAGAATCTGACCAAGTTGAAAGAAAAGAGTTGAAATGTATAACGTTTAAAAAATGTACTCTTTTTACAGACATACGGACAAACGTACAGCGGAGGCTTAATAATAATTAAATAATAAGGTCCCGTTTGGCACCCATCGGATAATAATAAATAACCGAACATTGCCACATTTGCAAGAAATAGATGCAGTCGCCTTACCGCCCAGAATACGCTCAAGGGCGGGCAATTTGTAACTCACAGCCTGGGGCGGCGTGGCGACCACCGCGGCTCTAACTGGCATATACAGGACAACTACTTAAGCCGTGATTGCGCTTGGACCCAAAATGAAAGCAATCTCCGAACAATCACGGCTGAGGCTCGAGACCCTCCCAACTTGCTCGCCTCTTATCTACAAACCCTGACCATTACCAGTAATAGAAATCCAATTACTATTTAAGCAAGATAAACGGAAAACGTGAGGGTTCTCAAAAGTCATACACTAGTTTAGAAGTATGATTAAATCTAGTCTCCCCCAGGGCTCGAACTTTGTCGAGTTGTTCAATTATTTCTTGAGCGGCGTTTTTAATCTTTTTAAATTTATTTTCATCTCAAGAGGTTACTTACTCAAATTTTTAGATTCGATAAAGGGGCTTTCGTAAATGTATTAATTTACGTCTTTTTACTTGGTTCAATCTATTAAAGCACCTATTCTTAGCAAAGAAAGAGGTATGATATTTCATGCTGTCGCAGTGCTACGAAGCGTGAAGTTTTAGCCTCGAAATGAAGTGGAACGAAAACCCGATCTCTAGCTTTCTGAAAAATTTTACAAAATATACGACCGTAGGCTACGACTTTTCTACTTTTATATACCTATTTAATTCTCAGTGTCGAAACAATTATAAGAAAAGGTTCAGTAACAATCATTAGTAGAATGTAATTCATAAAACATTTTTTAAATCTAGAATGGGGGATTTATGTTTGATTACGGTTTGCAACAACATGTTTATAATAATATGATAGTATCAAGTCAAAACTTTCTACTTTATGGTTAACTATTTGAAAAAAGAAACATTTTATTATTTTAAATTAACTAACATTCAGGCGCTAAAATCACTAAAATCGGCACTTTTTGAAGTTATTTACCTGATTTTCAGAAGAAGCTACTAATTTGATAAATTAGTTTATAAATATGGGTACCCTTTTCAAGTTTTCTTGAATACAGAAACGCGATTGCAGAACTTTTGCTCGATAAAAATAATTATTGAAATGAGGTCTTCTTCTACACTTTTTTTCATAGTATGCGAAATAGGAATAACATATAGACCTGGACGATATTTTATTAGATAGATTTTAACAATATCTAAATTTTGTGAATGTGAAATTTCGATTACTATTTTAGTTAATTTTATATTAATTAAACCGACATTTTGCATTTTTTTCCGGAATCCGTCCCTCTCGCACTGTGGGTCGTTCCGCATGGAGTAACAGTGACCGTTGAAAAATTCACATATCACCTTCAACATTTGATCGCCTCTTTGTATTAGCGGTCCAATTTTCTCTAACATACCTGTAGTTATCGCAGGTTCAAATACGGGAGGGGAACATAGAGTGCCCCATCCAGTCTATGTGTCTGAAATAATATTTGTCACATTTTTTTTTATTATGGATAAAGGATATCGTTTCCTATCGTAGTCTTTTGTATGTATAAAACTCACCTTGTATTGCCACCAGGCAGCGCCGTGATGTCGACAATTTTTCCTGTCCCTAATGTTTGTGTATTTTTGTTACAGCGTCGCGTATTCGATATGAGATCACGAGCGGTAACATAGGCGGTGCTTTTGCCGTCAAAAACATGACCGGCGCGATATACGTGGCGGGTGCTCTCGACTATGAGACCAGAAAACGGGTGAGTTGCTCTCCTTGCTTTCCTACCCTAACCTGCTTTCGATGTACACAATTCACTCGAAAAATTTATAAATTGAAATTGAATTTCTATAACGAAAATTGATTATAAATAACCCTCTTTCTGTCTCAGAGACATTTTCGCAGAAATGTTTTAACTGAACAAACTCTTTCACGTTTTCCAAACATAAAATATTTGATAGATAACACTTTTAACGTTTTACTGCCCGTAGAGTTTATTCAGTACTTAAATTGTGGGCATTATGTACGTAAACAAATGCACGGTTAATAATGACGAATGGCCCCCAAGGGGCGATAAGGATGGCCCAGCTCGCCAGCATTTATGAAAATAAATCGATGCTTGAAACTTTCTACTAAAAGAGTATTTTAGAATCTATTTGAAGAAATAAAGAAATCAGTTTCGAGCAGTAATGTAACGTTTAAGTAGGCGGAAGAACGTATCGTACGCTATTTCGTAAATGACAACGTATTTCACGTGCCTACTGGGACTTGCTAAGCACGAACTGGCGTATTCATTTTAAGTACGTGTTTTGACTGCGATAATGAAAACATTCCATGTCCGCGGCGTTATCGTTTTTCGTTTGTTTTGGGTGTAGTCAAATAGCAAAGCATTTTGTAAATTCATCACGCTTCATCTATCCGAAGTTTTCAAGTTTTATATATGCGAAGCTATAGAAAATTAGGTATCGCTACACGGTTGAGAAAACCGTTAAAACTCTCAATCCAGTGTCTGTTCAAGGGAATTACAATATTTTTCAGAAACATTTTATCAGTTGCCTTTGTAAATAAATATCCACGTATGAAAAAATAAGTAACACCTATAAAATTTATAATATATATTTGTACAAATTGTGATTTAATCAAATCATTGACGTTGAGAAATTTGAAGCGTTTTGTTAAAACTTATCGTGATCCAATATAGTTCTGAAGTATGGTATATCAATCATCTGTCAAAAGACTTATAAGTTCAGTGTCACAGTTTGGTTACAAAGTAAGCAAAACATAATTAAACTTAGTCCGTCTTCAAACAAACTGTTGACAGTTGATGGTCCTAGGAGAAGTTTTAGAGACAAGTGATACCGACCCATGAAGGGCTCAGATTGTTCTCAAAAATGTACAGAAATCATAAGCACAATCATTTGAAAAATAAAGAATTTTAAAATTTTTCGTCAAGCGTTCCGCATTCAGTTTGTTATAATTTAACCGCTGAAAAAAAGCCTTAATTCATGTAGGATTCCCATTTTCTGTAAAATCCTTAAAATAACAGACCATAGCTCACAAAGTAAGCAGGCTTTATAAAAGGATTTTTAGTTAAATTAAATGTCGGCGCTCTTAAGCGGCTACGACAGAATGTGTTTCTTTGTCTGTTGCAAGTTTCACTTTCAAAGCTTCTCGCTCCAAAGATATTATTTTCGCCTTACACAGCTATCAGAAGTTTGCTCTTTTGTTATGCCTCGAGAAAATTTTATCGAACTTTCGCGAGATAAATAATTTAAACTTTATACCCATTTAAGCGAGTGAGGTAGTTGCTGCTGAGAACGGCTGTTCTGCGATTAAACGGCAGACTTGAGCTTTGTTGAAGAAAACCAGGTTACTCTTTTCTTTACCTTGAGAGTTTTGACAGATGAGTTACATGGATCTGGCTATAAGTGAAACTAGGGTTTTGTTTACCTGAGGAACTTTAGGGTGATTTAAACAAATCTGGCAGTTAGTGACACGGGGCCTCTGTTTTCCTGTAGGAGTATGTGATGAGTTAAACAAATCATTAGGAACTTTGTAATGAGTTAGACAGATCTGGCTATAAGTGATACTGATTCTTTGTTTACCTCAGGAACTTTTTCATGAGTTTAACAGATATGGCTATTAGTGACACTTATCGTTTTTTTTACCTTCGTTTTACCTTTATTTCCCTAAAACTCTCGAATGAAACATGATTGGGAGTAATAATAAAGCAGAGAAAAATGATAACCGCTTTCCGTTAATGTGTCTGTTAGTAAAATTGGGCCTTTTTTACCTGAGGAACTTTGACGTAAGTTAAACAGATCTGGCTGTTAGTGAAGCTGGGTCTTTCTTAACCTCAAAATTCTGAGTCTTAGGAATCTAGAATCTAGTTATAAGTATAGCTGGCTGAAAATGTTTGCAGAGCCACTCCGACTAATTGGATACCTCAAAAATTGATGCTGTATGTTGTCACTTCTTGATGGAACATTTTCACAATAATAGAAAAATATTAAAATTACTTGTACTTTGTTCCACAAGTATTTAATTAAGGATGATCACGCTACCGGTTTCATCGATTTATCGACATCTTCAGGCGAAAACAATAAGGAAAAACATTAAATACACTTAAATACGTTAATTATAAAATTACATGTTCGATTACTGAATTTTGTAATTAACGTATTTAAGAGTATTTAATGTTTTTCCTTATTTTTTTCGCCTGAAGATGTCGATAAATCGATGAAACCGGTAGCGTGATCATCCTTAATTAAATACTTGTGGAACAAAGTACAAGTAATTTTAATATTTTTCTATTACCTCAAAAATTATTACGAAAACAAGGCTAATAACATGTAACATGTTATTCCGTAGAAAACAAGGCCACAACATATTCATTTATGAAGCTAGCTGACTTTAGGTAGTTGTACGCTTAAGTCTGGCGGCAATACTCCGAAACTCCGAACAAGGCAACACCATGTAAGGCGCCGGCAAAGCATTCGAGTAACTCGCTTTGTATCTAGCTAGGACATGCTACATTCCATATGTGAATATCCTGATTTAGCTATTAGGTCCACAAGCTTAGCTGCATACATTATTGTGATATAAGTTTACAGCGTGTTGAATCTTCAATGGTCAAGTCCGACATGCGTTTTATCCAATGATATTTTATAGTTTAACTACTCTATATTAATGTACAAGTATTGTCTTTATAGAAAATTGAAAATGTACCTAGACTAAAAGGTTTCGAAGCAAACGCGATTACGTGCTATTTTTTCAGTAGAAAGACTTCTCTAACGTTGTTTTCTTACCGAGAAATATTGACTATTGGTATATAAATGATGACTTTGAAGGGCAAAACTTCGATTTTTCATACGTTTCAGGTTATAGCTACGATAAAGTTCTAAAATCACTCAATCCCTGACAAACAAAATAAAACTTATAACTTGAAATAAAAAATTTGTGACTTAATGTACAGCGCCACCTGTTTCACTTTCAAAGCATCTCGCTCCGAAGTACACACAATAAACTAATTGAAACATTTTAAAAGGCATTCTGATGTAGATATCATCGCCTTGTGTTTAAATCAGCTTCCCAATTGGTCGGCTAGGTTGTTAATTAAATGGCGGCATCCAATCAAACGGCTAGAGGATGGTTAGTCGAATAATTGAACGCAACGTTTAACCAAAGGGCTAAAATACGCTTAGCCTTTTGGTTAAATTGTATTACGACACTTTATTAGCGTGGCCAAAAGGCAATAAGGGAGGTGGAGGAAGGAATATCAGAACACTGATACCAAAATTGCAGGTGTTAAAACTAAGACGAAAAATCAATATTAGAAATGGGTAAAATAAATAACAACGAAACTGCTTTTCCTACAATAAATCTTCGAAATTTTTATAATTAAGGTGGTAACGGAGGATCTTGCTGCAAAATGCACATCATAATATTGTTTTTCTTACTTTTGAATAAATAGTATGCAATAAATGCATTTTATAGCAATTCGCGCAAACTGCTCCTTAATAGTTAGGTGATCACATGAAAATTGTTCAATCTTATGCGTTACATTTTAGCTGCATTACATTACAACTGTAAACACGCTTTTAAGTTTGTTAATGTAATACAAACGAAATGTAATTCATTATAGTATGTAATTTTTTGTGAAGACTTTATTATTAATAAACTATTTCCGCAAGTTGCATGCATTTATTGCATACTTTTTATTGAAAAGTAAGGAAAACAATATTATTATGTGTATTTTGTACCGAGGTAAAAAGTTACACCCTTAAAACGATGAAAGTTTCGATGAAAATGAATTATTCCTAACATTAGCAAACCGTAACTAAACTAAAATTAACACGATTCTCTAACAACAATCACCAAAAAATGTATCAGCTGTTGACGCCATATTTATTATAAGACTGCTAGCGCTGTAGTGGCAGAAAAATGAACTAAATTTAAATGATGCGGCGGCTTTTTGTTTAACCGTTTCCAAAGAGCCAGTTTTCGGGCGGCCAACACGTTAAACGTTGAGGTATCTTAACTTATACAATCATCAGCCTAACCATCCAATTGGATGCCGCCATTTAATTATCGACCTAGGCATCTAATTAGTCGGCTGATTTACGTACCATGGATACAGTAAAGGCGCGCGCGGCGTTCATATACGTAAACAATACACGAACCAACAACGCCACGCGAAAGCTTGACCTGTGCCTCCTTGCACACTTAAACAAGTGAGTCCTATCCGTAATCACAAAATTTCTAAATTACATACAGTCATTGATGTCATTTTTTAGGGTTCCATAGTCCAACAAGGAACCCTTATAGTTTCGCCATGTCTGTCTCTCCGCGGCTTAGCTCAGAGACTATTAGAACTAGAAAGCTGTAATTTGGCATGAATATATAATATATATTAACCACGCCGACAAAATGGTTAAATAAAATGTTGAAAAAATTTTTTTTTAAGCTTATCTCTTAATTTTTTTTAGAGTGGAGCGTCCCCCCCCCCTGCCGGCTAAACGGCTGTTTATAGAAATGTGAATAAATTCACAGAAGTAGTACCTATATATATAATGAATTTAAAAGGAAAACTATCACAGCCAAGAAGACTAAAAATAATAAGACTTTACAGGTTTACGAGTACAGGTCGCGCCAAACTTTTGGTCCCCTCTAATGTATGGGACTAAAAGTTTGGCACGGTCTGTATTAGTAGACCAACTTATAAAATGTACCGGGCAACTACGGAGCCCTAAATTGCGCGTGGCGTAGCATTTGGCTGGTTTTCTAAATGACATAGACAAACTGTACGCGAACTTCAGAGCTGAACTAAAGCTTACTCCTTAAACATGGTATTTCAAATAGACACTGTACCAAACTTGGCATTGTCGCGCATATTACTGTTTTAACAGACACAATAAACTATATACAAAACAAAATCTTAATCAATAAAAAAAAACTAAATTATACAATTAATGTAATTCTATATGCCAAAGTGCAGTGGCTCAGTGGTTCACAAATAGGGATTCTCATAAGTGTGTTACGATCGGGTACAGTACGAGCTGAAGTTGGCTGCTTCTGACAACCTGAAGGAGAACTACACGACCGTGGTCATCCACGTGAAGGATGTCAACGACAACCCTCCGGTCTTCGAGAGACCCACCTACCGCACCCAGATCACAGAGGAAGACGACCGAAATTTACCCAAGCGGGTCTTGCAGGTCCTAACGCCACGCAAGGGTTGAAACCCCTCCTTCTAGATGTCTTTGTGATTCGTGGTACATGTTTGCATGGCATGTTTTCGTTTTTTTTTTCGTTGTGGCACTGTTGTTTTTTTCGTTGTAGTCGTAGCTCCAGACATAAGGTTTTATTTTTTTCTCTCGTTGTTATTTTATTTACGCTTGTTAGTTGGCTAAAGGAAATCCGGGTAAGATGACTTTTTTATTAGGACGTATTATTGATTTTCTTACGATTTCAGGAAAAACCTTATACCTACCTAACTCCAAAGCGTGGACAGCTTTACATTTTAAGAACTGACGTGGACAAAAATTTTATGAGGTGGAAATAAGAAATTTTTCGAACATTCGTATGGCAACGAGTTCTCTAAGATCGTGACCGCTAGTGCAGACATTTTGACAGAAAAAAATGTTGTGTTAATTATTACTTATTGAAATAATACCTAACATTAAGCAATTTATTTTGCATCAATTAGAACTGACCTCTTTGACGTTTTAATCGTTTAAAATAGCGCGCTCTGAGTCGTGGCTGTTACATACAACCGAAACAATGCGCGCTCATTAAAAACGCGTGCTTCAATTAATTTCCGTTTTTTTTTTAAATTTAAAATATTAAGGACATACTTTATATTGAGGTCACTTATTGTGCAAAGTTTCATGATCTAATTTAAAGCATTTATTGAATACTTAGCGGTTTTTTGTACGATTTAGAGGCAACTTCTGCAGAGAAAAAATTTAATCATGTTTTTGTCACATTTAGTACCTACCATTAGTCCTTAGCTTTACTATATATTTATTTCAGAGTGATTGTTCCAGTATTGTGAATGCGAAGTCTTATTTTATAGACATTTTAAGTGCAGCGAGTCGTATAGCACCTTATAACATGTTTTCAATATTATTAAACTTGTATAACGCTACAGTGAATGAAGTTGCATTTAATTATTTTTTTCTTAAAGGCTCGGCCCATTTCCACAACGATAATGATTAAAACTCTGGCTATTTACGTCGAGGGCTTTTTGAGGGCCAAGGCACGTGAATTTTTCACTTTTCAATTACGCTATCATGCGGAAGCTAAAAGAACCAGAAAGCTCTTTACGCGGTATAAATTTACTCGTTCGGTGAAATAATCGCGTGCAACATTTTCAGCGCACTTATACAGCTTTCATCGTAACAAATACATTTTACAAAGCTGCAAAACCATTTCGAGTCTAATAAAACAAGCGTGACCACGGGCATAAATTGTACTGTATCGATATTCTGTGATATATAGTCGCAACATCCGTTGCGCGGATGGTATTGTGGCGTTGCTATCTGCAAAAAAAGCAAAAAATCATAAAATTAAAACGGTTATGAGAAAAAAGCAGGATATATTTTCTTCGACGGGAAATTGCCAATTCTCTTTCTATTGTGTGGGCTAGCTTATAATGACTTCTATTTTACCATCTGCGGTTCAACTACAGAACTACCCGCCTTCGGCTTTTCTGGCAAGCCACTTATGGCGTTGCTCAGTATTCCACTAATTAAAAGTCCAATCATTCTTCTCATTATTTTCCAAAAAGAAATGTGAGATCTCCTTAATGAAAGAAATTACATGACCAAAAAAGAGTGTCAAACACAACAAACAGTGTTTAAGTAATTCGCCTACAATTTTTTTTAACCATCTTTCCGATGTCTTTAACCCTGTAATACCCCTGGCATGGGCATGGTGTGTAAAAGTGTGCATTGTCCCAGTACGACCTGACCATGGTGGCATCCGATGGCCGCAACGAGAATTCAACGCGTGTCACCGTGCGCGTTCTGGACGTCAACGATCTACCGCCGAAGTTCACGCGCAGCGCGTATTTCACGCAGGCTCTAGAAGAGACTGGACCCTTCCCGCATTCCCTTATCCAGGTTTTACTTTGTTTTTTTTTTCTTTACTTTGGGATATGGGAATATATTTCTGATTTTGGGGCGGTTTATGGTTGGTTTAAACTTACATGGTTTAAACTTACATAGATATATGAATTTATATCTTAAAGATCAAAGATACATGAAATCTGTCAATCATTTCTTGGCTTCCGAATTTGACAACAGATAGATAACTTTGGCGATGTAAAAAATAATTTTATTATATAAATTAAATTTTAAGTTTATTTATAACCTTTCCTAGGATAATACCTATTTCTTGGATCCTTTTTTTCATTCCTAATCCCAATACAATACAATAACATCGATATCATAAATTAATTATTGCTAATTGCTTTTTCTAACTAAATAGGATGTCTGGGTTGAAATATGATTATTTGTCTAACAGAAACAGGTAAGCTATGGTGTGTTTGGTATTGTTTTCTGCTTGCGTGTATCGAGCTTTTCTGTGTCAATAAGTTATTTTTGTAGTAGCATGTTTGCGTTTTCAACTGTTTATTATTAGCCAAGTAAAGTAAAAATATTTATTTAGGTAATAAAATTTTATTGTCTCTTATTGGAAACAATATTCCCGAGTACGTATTATTGAAATTTGGGCTATTAATTTCGCTGAGGCTTAAACAGAGAAGTGGAATACTCGTACAAAAATGAGAAATATATTTATTCACTTCAACCTTCACCTAAGGATTGCTTGAGCTTTTTATTAAATTATACGAAGCGGCAAATTCATATACAGATAGTGGAAATAAATTCTATATTTTTATGTCGGTAAAGCCGATCACGTATCTAAAGTCGAATTTTCCCTAACAGAAGTCGTATTTGCGTGTAATAACCTAACCACCCGCCTACCGCACCCTTTGGCCTTGAGGATTCTTTCAGATTCCTCACGACTAAGGGTCTTATCTTCAGAACAGCTACAAAGAAACCTCAACAATTTGATCATTCTAACATAATCTAAGGTGTAAGGATAATCTTCATCTCACACGAGGCTTACGCATATGAATTCGAAAAATGGAGCCCTCAGATTAAAATAATAATTAGTGTGAGAAACTGAGAATCTTCAGTAAAATGTAACGCTAAATGTCGCCGATGTCGCCGTTTGTGGACGCCAGCTTTTTTATATAATTGCAATAAGATTCGCAAATGATCCCAGTAATTACGCGAACGTCGACCCTCTTCATCTGAACGGGCACCGAATAGCCGCCGTAATTGGAAACCTTCCTTTTCCTTCACCATATACCCACTTGAAAGCCATTTTGTAACGAAATTATAGACCTGTCAATCGGGATGACGAAGTTCAAGTAGATTCTTGTAACGATTTTAAACGAGACATCTTCTTTCGTAATAAATTGAGTGAGGCAAATCTTTGACGTATCGCAGGCTCAGCGCAAACTTCTTAAATAGTGCCTTAGAACTTTTATGGCTTTATTTGTCGGAATCTTTAAAAAAAGGAAGTTGCGGTGTTCCCACCGCATCCGCCACCCCGTTCGGGCGACGCGACGACCCGCTCCCGCAAACAATCTGGGGTGTCAGGGCTCCATAACTTTGTGCAACTTGCCCGCTCTCTGCGCTTCAAAAATTCATACCAGATTGTGGAATGAACTTCCTCAGCTTTATTGCATTATCAGCTAAAGTAACGTGGAAGGCGCATGAGACTTGAAAAGTCAAGTTAAGGACCTACCTTGATTGAGTTGATTTATTTAGTTATTTATTAGGTTTTGTTAGTGGTTTGTGTTAGGTATTTTATGGAAGTTTGTTGTTAATAGTTGTTATGCTTGTTCACTGTGTTTGTATTATCTAGTTGAATTACAAAAGGCTGACTTGACGCCTTAAGCTGTTCGGCCAATCGGCTGTGAAGGTTCGCGTAACTTTCCTAGTTGACAAAGTGCTTTGTCAAACAAAACGGCCCAAATTCCAATAAATGTAACTATAACTAATGCATGAACTTAACCTACACAAATATTGATTTTGGTACTAATACTTTATTATTCTTTGGTTAAGTTCGCTGTACAAAACATGCAAATTGTTCTGTAAATATGTTATGTTTTTGCATGCTGTGGGATAAATTCTGCAGAAAAAGAAATCTGTTTACACAGTAATACAGAATGCAAGCAAAAAATATAAAGTGAGACAAACTTGTACTGTAGACGGTTTCACTGAAAGAAGAAAACAAATATTGCTACAAAAAATGGAAAAGTGTAAACAAACAAGACCTATACAAATACTTACAGTTTAATAAATACATGGAATCCGTATTAGTCTTTTAGCAAGTTTTGCTGTTATTTATTTCTTCTTCTACATCCTCTTACATTATGTTTTATGGCAAACAGGTTACGGCAACGGATGGTGATAAAGACAGGCAACAAAATATTGTATACTTCTTGACTGGTCAGGGTATCGATCCTGACAATCCAGCCAACAGCAAGTTCGATATCAACCGCACCACTGGCGAAATATTTGTTTTAAAGGTAAGGGAATTCCGTGGAAATAAAACATAAAATATTCTTATTTACAAAATAAAGATCTAGTAACAAGGAAGTAAATTCCTCCTTGCGAGCTTTTTAAGCTTCTCTGTGAATGCATACCGACCTGTACGTCGCGGTATGAGATCACAAATATTCATCCTCATAGAGAGAGTCGTGTGCCCTGGATGCACAGTTGCAATCGCACATTCTTTGAATTTCTTAACTCCTACGTCTGTGTCATAACGTGATCACAGTTGCTGGCGTTATTATAAAAAAATATCCTTTCAAAGAAAAAATCCTTCTTATTCTTGCGAATGATCGCATAATTTTTTCATTAAAAATGTGTAACTTTATTGCAGCCGTTGGATCGCGATCAACCAAATGGGCGGCCGCAATGGAGATTTACAGTATTTGCTCAAGATGAGGGCGGCGAGGGCCTTGTGGGTTACGCAGATGTCCAAGTGAACCTAAAAGACATAAACGATAATGCGCCCATTTTCCCACAAGGAGTATATTTCGGAAACGTTACGGAAAATGGCACCGCTGGAATGGTGGTAATGACAATGACAGCTATAGATTATGATGATCCTGCAGAAAGTAATAATGCGAAGCTTTGGTACTCTATTGAGAAAAATGTGATTGAAGAAGAAACAGGATCACCCATTTTTGAAATAGAAGCCGAAACTGGTGTCATTAAGACTGCTGTGTGTTGCTTAGATCGTGAGAGAACCCCAGATTATTCTATACAAATTGTAGCGTCAGACGGAGGAGGTTTAAAGGGTACCGGGACAGCGTCTATACGTGTAAAGGATATCAACGATATGCCACCTCAGTTTACTAAAGATGAATGGTTTACTGAAGTTGATGAAACTGATGGAACAAATTTACCAGAAATGCCTATCCTAACTGTGACAGTACATGATGAAGATGAAACTAACAAGTTCCAGTATAAAGTAATAGAGAACAGCGGTTATGGTGCAGATAAATTCACAATGGTGAGGAACAATGACGGGACTGGGTCTCTTAAAATTGTACAGCCGTTAGACTATGAAGACCAATTACAAAGTAATGGCTTCAGATTTAGAATTCAAGTTAATGATAAAGGGGAAGACAACGATAATGATAAGTATCATGTAGCTTATTCATGGGTTGTAGTTAAATTAAGAGACATAAACGACAATAAACCACAGTTTGAAAGAGCAAATATAGAAGTTTCTGTATATGAAAATGCTGAAGTTGGTAAAAGTTTGGAAACATTTAAAGCCACTGATCCTGATCAAGGTGGAAAGAGCAAGGTATCGTATGCAATTGATAGATCGTCAGATAGAAAACGACAGTTCTCAATAAATCAAGAAGGTACTGTAAGTATACAAAGAACGCTGGACAGAGAAGACACGCCTCGGCATCAAGTAAAAATATTGGCTATTGACGATGGCGTACCTCCAAGAACAGCGACAGCAACTCTCACAGTGATTGTCCAAGACATCAATGATAATGCTCCGACATTCCTTAAAGATTACAGACCAGTTTTGACCGAGCATATCACTCCTAAGAAAGTAGCAGAAATTTTAGCTACCGATGACGATGATAGATCCAAAAGCAATGGTCCACCGTTCCAATTCAGACTTGATCCTGGAGCCGATGACATTATTAGAGCTTCTTTCAAAGTAGAACAAGATCAAAAAGGTGCCAACGGTGATGGTATGGCAATCGTTTCATCACTCCGGTCATTTGATAGAGAACAACAGAAAGAGTATCTCATTCCCATCATCATAAAAGATCACGGAAATCCAGCCATGACGGGAACAAGTACCTTGACAGTCGTCATTGGAGATGTAAATGACAATAAAATGCAACCAGGCTCTAAGGAAATTCTTGTGTATAATTATCAAGGTCAAGCACCAGATACTGAAATTGGAAGAGTCTACGTTTACGATTTAGATGACTGGGATTTACCGGACAAAAAATTCTTTTGGGAAAGCTCTGAACATCCAAACTTTACGTTAAATGAAGAAACGGGTATGATACAAATGAAACATAAAACACGTGAGGGAAGATATCACTTAAAGTTTAAAGTATACGACAGAAAACATACTCAAACAGATGTTCCTGCCAATGTTACAGTGTACGTTAAGGATATATCACATGAAGCTATAATTAATTCAGGGTCAATAAGAATATCAGGTATATCTGACGAAGACTTCGTTAGAGTTTGGAACTATAAAACACTTAGTGTGTCTAGAAGCAAACTAGATATTTTCAAAGACAAATTAGCAGATTTGTTGAACACAGAACGAGAGAACATTGACGTTTTCAGCGTTCAGCTCAGAAAGAAGCATCCACCTATTACCGATATCAGATTTTCAGCGCATGGAGCTCATTACTATAAACCAATCAGATTAAACGGAATAGTACTTATGCATAGAGAAGAAATAGAACGCGCCGTGGGAATAAACATTACCATGGTAGGCATTGATGAATGTATTTATGAAAACCAGATGTGTGAAGGCTCTTGCACAAATGTACTCGATATCAGTAACTTGCCGTACATGGTAAACGCAAATAAAACAGCTCTTGTTGGAGTAAGAGTTGATGTTATAGCGGAATGCACATGTGGTGCCAGAAATTTCACACAAGCGGAAACTTGTAGAAATTCGCCATGTTATAATGGAGGTAGATGTATAGAAAGCAAATACGGACTGACTTGTTCTTGCCCACCAGGATATACTGGACCGAGATGTCAACAGACGTCTAGAAGTTTCAGAGGAACGGGCTGGGCTTGGTATCCTTCTCTAGAAATGTGTGATAGTTCACATTTGAGTTTCGAATTTATCACAAGGAAATCAGAAGGTGTTTTACTGTACAACGGACCTATAGTACCCCCTGAGCCTGAAGAAATCATGGTATCAGATTTCATATCAATTGAGTTAGAAAGAGGATACCCGAGACTTTTAATAGATTTCGGCTCTGGCACCTTGGAGTTGAGGGTAAAAACAAAAAAAAGCTTAGATGACGGTGAATGGCATAGAGTTGACATTTTCTGGGATACCGAAAACGTGAGAATGGTAGTTGACTATTGTAAATCTGCTGATATCCAAGAAATGGAAGATGGCACTCCACCAGAATTTGATGACTCAAGCTGTCAAGCAACTGGTACTATACCTCCATTCAATGAATATTTGAATGTCAATTCACCGTTGCAAATTGGTGGACTTTACATGGAACACTTTGACCCAACTCATTATCACTGGCAATACATGCCGATCGGAAAAGGATTTGATGGCTGCATACGTAACTTGATCCACAATAGCAAACTCTATGATTTGGCTCATCCTGGTCTTTCAAGGAATTCCGTAGCAGGCTGTCCACAAACAGAAGAAATCTGTAATCAGGCAGATACAACGTCAAGGTGTTGGGAGCACGGTACATGCGTTGGTAGTTTCTCAGAAGCCAGATGTCAATGTCAGCCTGGATGGACTGGACCATCATGCAATCTGCCAACTACTCCTACTAGCTTCCGGCCACAAAGTTACGTTAAATTCGCGCTGAGTTTTGAGCCTGACCGATTCAGCACACAGATACAGCTGCGATTCAGAACACGTGAGCCTCATGGAGAACTTTTCCGAGTAAGTGACCAGCACAACAGAGAGTATGGTATTTTGGAAGTAAAAGACGCGAGGCTCCATTTCCGTTTCAACCTGAACTCGCTTCGTACAGAAGAACGTGACGTGTGGCTCAACTCAGTGGCAGTTGATGATGGCCAGTGGCATATAGCGCGTGTCAGCCGTTATGGTAGCGCTGCGACTCTCGAAGTGGACGGTGGTGAAGGAAGAAGATACAACGAAACGTTTACGTTTGAAGGTCATCAGTGGTTATTAGTTGACAAGCAGGAAGGTGTCTATGCCGGAGGAAAAGCGGAGTACACGGGTGTGAGAACTTTTGAGGTGTATGCCGACTTCCAGAAGGGTTGTTTAGATGATATTAGGTTAGAGGGCAAACACCTGCCGCTGCCTCCTGCAATGAACGGTACACAGTGGGGCCAGGCCACAATGGCGAGAAACCTTGACCGCAACTGTCCTTCAAACAGTCCCTGCATCAATGTGCACTGCACCGAGCCCTTCGTTTGCGTCGACCTCTGGAACGAATACGAGTGCACGTAAGTTTCATTCATATATTTTCCTTTTACTAGTTAAGATCAAAAGTTAATCTGTTGATTTTCTGATTACCAAACTGTTGTGATCATTCAAAACCACCTTGAATTACTCGTATAACATAATTTTGTTTGCCACGATAAATTGTACCTTTTGAAAACGTCCTTTCATATAAAAAATATTTTTACGGAAATTCCAATCGATTCGAACGTTTTACGTTTTTAATACTTTTATCTTTATTTATCTTTCTGCATTTTACACGCGCACTGAGTTTCATGATAGATATTTTAAAATTATTTTTCCATTTTACTTATTTTATGTATTTAAGATTTAAGCTTACAATATTTTATAAGCTTTGTTGGTGGAGTTCATTTCTTTTTCCGATAAACTAACACGATTATATCATAAAGATTTATGTACTCGTTTTTATTTATACTTTTGTATGTATACAACTCTAATGATTTATATGTAACAAACTATATTATACTGGTGTTCAGCTGCGGTGAGGGTCTGGTACTGTCGGCGGACGCCAAAGGTTGCGTTGACAAGAACGAGTGCTTATACTTCCCGTGCCGCAACGGTGGCACGTGCGTCAATCGGGAACCCGGCTACCGCTGCCACTGCCCAGAGGGCTTCTGGGGAGAGAACTGCGAGCTGGTCCAAGAAGGACGCACTCTCAAGCTGAGCATGGGAGCGCTCGCCGCCATACTCGTCTGCCTCCTCATTATCATGAGTGAGCACAATCTAGCTCTCGATGTAGTCGATCACACCACACTCTCATCCCGCACATATCATATAGATGTATCGTATGTAGTGTATAGCTTAGTATAGATAGCATGCTTTCAAAGGACGTGACTCTCAGTGCGCGAGCTGATCTGGTAAGCAGCAGCAATGTGATCGCGCACGATGTTCAGGTGTCCAGCCGGCTCGACCCGCGGCGGCGGGACGTGTGTGAACGTCAACGAGTGCGTACACAATCCGTGTCTCAACGGTGGCACGTGTGTAGACCGTGAGCCTTCACGACGCTACGACTGCATCTGCTCCTTCGGGTATACAGGACACGACTGCGAACTTGAGCTCCTGGCCTCAGGCATCATCACGCCATCCAGGGATTTCATTATAGCTATAATTGTCTGCTTGTTTTTGCTATTAGGTGAGCACTACCTTCTTTGTTTTGCATGCTTCATTCCATTACAAAATCCCATCTTAAGAGTTTCCTTATTTCTGTTTTTGACAGATGTGATTGTGTTATCTTCATACTTGATTATGTTAGGCGCAACTATAGTCTGCTTCTATTGCAGCCGCAAAATCGGTCAATGCAATGACCCGAAGTATTATTAGCGTCAAAAGAAAATGATATAAGTATCGCTCTCCATACACTTCTTTATCGCATACGCTTCTTAACCGCGCCTTATCATACGGAAACCTTGTACTATGATACGCAGTAAGGTTTAGAAGTGTGTATTTATACCTGGAAAGCGATATACGTATCTTTATCTTTTTACACTATTTACCGCATGCCTTTCAAACAGACTTAAGCATCACACACAATCTCGATCCTTTATGTAGCAACTAAAGTTTTAATCAGTAGTAATTTCTTAGAATTATACTCTACGTATTCCGATTAATTGTCTAAAACACTCGAAGGCTTATTGATAAAATTGATTAAGACCGCTCTTTTCATTAATTTTAAAACATACCAGTAAATACGTTGTATACCTTTACTGACAAAACATACTATATCTACCGAAAATGACCACGTGTTATCTTCAATGATCATATAAATAATAAAATATTTTTGTAATGTACATAAATGGATTTCATAAATACATAATTTAAATGGGTCACCATTAATGTTAATATTCGCATTGAAATAATACCACGTAACTTTCGATTAAAATTTATCGCAAGTTATTAGGGCAAATAAGTTATATAATTTTATTAATCGTTAGCGTAAATAAGTAATATTTACTTTACGAGTTACGATTTTTAAATGTCGCAATCTATTTACATTAACATCAATACTTATTCAATATGGAATAAATGTAAAAGCTTTGGAGCTGTTCACTTGTATTTCAAAATCAATCTCTTAAGTCTTTTCTCTTATCAAATCGGTATCGGAAATTGAAATTACTGAGAGCTTCTCGACCCTCTTCTATTATTGCCTATTTCTTGATAACAAAGCTATGTTGGAGAAGTGTGGATATCAGCGAAGAAAATACACGATTTACTGAATTCTACTTATTCATTAGCCTTTCAGAACTCAAGATAAAGAAAGGTTGAAAGCTTGATAAACTTTTCCATTTGCTGAGTTCTCTAGTTTAGGATACTCTTTCGGCCCCTTTATCTTGTGTTTGGTACAACCCTTTTCAAAGTTCTCACCACTATTGATTGGTTAGGTAGATTCATGAGGATTGTATTCAAATCGAATGATCATATAAGATTGCGTATAATCATTTGGGCTTCTTTAAATTTCTTTACCAGCAAAGCACTAAATTAGTAATATTATAATTTATTCAATTAATCGCTTGTTTCCTGTGCCAGTTTTGGTGCTTGTATTCGTGGTATACAACCGCCGACGTGAGGCCCTCATCAAGTACCCTGGACCTGATGATGATGTGCGGGAGAACATCATCAACTATGATGACGAGGGCGGCGGTGAAGATGACATGACCGCCTTCGACATCACGCCGCTGCAAATACCCATCGGAGGACCCTTACCTGATCACGCGCCTGCTAAAATGCCATGTGAGTATGAATTGATGAAGTAGTTTCCTGTATAAAAAAATCAAATTATGTTACCAATAATCTCCCTTATCTAACTCTGCCCTAAGTAGGGTAGCCTATACTGGCTATATTATGTACTCGTCGTAAACGGCTAAACATCGATGAATGTCTAACTGTCAGAACACCAGAATAATTCCAGAACATTCGGTATATAGGACGCGCACTATCTGACATGGATTGTACAAAAAGCGATTGGAAAATCGATTTTTGGCAAAGAGTAGTAGTGGGCGGTGCACAAAGGTAAATTTGACAAAAAATCCGCAAATTGGTATACAAGCAAGCCGTTTAGTACATTATTTCCTGAAGATAATTTCCCCACAGTTCTTAAAAACTCCCTTAGGGGGATTATGACCTCCCCTTAACCTTTGGTATGGGCTTTTTTTCTGGAAACTGTCTTGTTGGTTTTTAAGGGTCCGTTGGCGAAATATTAGCTTTAAAGTGCTAATTTTTGTTAGAGTCAAGTGTCGTCGTCCCCCCTGCTGGCTAAACGGTTGTTTATGGATATGTGAAAAAATTCACAAAAGTAGTATATAATATAATGAATTTTTAGGGATAACTATCACAGCTAAGTAGGCTTTACAGGTTTACGAGAACAGGTCGCGCCAAACTTTTAGTCCCCTCTAAACACGACAATGTATGGGCCGTTCTTCTAAATGTACGGGACTAGAAGTTTGGCGCGATCTGTATTAGTAGACCAACTTATATAATGTACCAGGCAACTACGGAACCCTACACTGCGCGTGGCCCAACACGCACTTGGCCGGTTTTTCTTAATATTAAGGCCTCATGAACTTTTTTACTACTTCATCATTACTTTTCAGCCACTTGTGGTCTAAAATTTAAAAAACATTTTCAAAACATGCAAAGTTTGGGCTCCACCAGGTAGGAAACGGCTCGAATAATTTTCGTAAAACATACGTCAAATTACTCGTGGCATCCTCATTTCTAGCTTCGTTAAAGTAAAAAAATATATATTTATGATTTTTTTATGAACTTGGCCAAATGACCCTTAGAACCTCAAGGGCTTGCTTGGTTACCAATATGCGTTTTTTTATTCGTACACCATACATTATAGCGGAGTTTTTTATGCGCATGATTCAAATGGTATACTGAAATATTACAGAACCTGGAGTGTATTGCTTATGAAAGATAAAACTCCATACGAAAAATTAGGACTTAAAATGATCACAACATATTTATGGATGGCTGATAACAGACTTGCAATTCAAAGCTTACTTCTACTTCTTACTTCTTGCACGCACCCTACCACAACGTAGACGAACACACTTCATTATAGAAGTACTCTTGAAATCCATGCTAGCTCGTGGAATGCGAGAACTTTACGACGACGAAGCAAATAGTTGATGTTTGGCAAAATTTCACATCATGTTTCACTAAATACTATATTAGTATAAATATAGTTCCGCGTAAATGGTGAGCAAAATAGGCCGGATATAATACCAGTATGCCGCCTAAACTGTCGACATATCGAAGAAGAGCACAGTCAAAAGTAGAATTGACGATCTTGTATGATTAGATAAATGAACATGGAAAAAGCGAAAGAGGTGTGCCAGGATCGTAGCAGATAGAAATCTGTAGTCTCTGACGATCCCTCTGGAAGACAGGCAGGATATATGTATGTATGTACCAGTGGCGAAGGGTCTATATAAGGGTCCCATCGGCTTGTGTAGGAAATGGCATCCATACTACATTTCTTTATTCCGTGCTCTTTGCTTTGTCAAACATTTCCATAAATCTCATTACGACAAATACACTTAGCTGACAGGGAGTTGCAAAGTATTAAAAAAAAATGTTTTGTTTGGTTGCTTTGCCGATTTTTTTGTCCGGCTTCCCTTTTTAAAATGTTCACCCTTCGCCACTGGTATGTATAAATATCATACCCCCAAATCCTTAAAACATACAATACACCGAAACAAGTTTTGCTCAATACAAAATGAGTTGGTCAATTCAATGCGTCAGTCAGTCAATAGTCGCCTTAATTGGGATAATCTGGAGCTATTTCCCGGATTCCATCCGACCACAAAATGTAGCTTCTAGACAAAAACTATGAAATTGTAGACCCTTGGTTTTGTATCGGAAATAAAACAGTACAAAGGCTAAACTCAAAAAAGCACTTCCTCGTTTGTTACCTTTAAAACTAGATCAATCCGTATCGTTTGTTTTGGGTGACTTTCGTTTATATAGCCAAATTCATACTATAGTATGGGGTAACAAGGTTTAATGACCCTGTCTGCGAAATAAGAAAAAAAACTTTTCTACCTCTATCCCTCTGCATTTGATTAAGAATAACCTGGACTCAATTAGTATAGTAAGTTTAATTTTGCGTATTTCACCAACGAAAGTCACCACGGATTCACAAAAATCCAATTAATCATTGGGTACATTTGATCATCTGGACATCTTGATTAGACTAATAAGGTTGTAGAAATAATAATAAAAGAGATAACTTTATCACTGGCCCAGACAATTCTATTTGTTTTTATTGAAATTGACCCTTGAGATAAGAAAGCAAAAACTCTAGATTGTCTGGAATTTATGCGGCCTGTTATATAGGAGATCCGGGCTAATGAGAGGAAAGAGGCTTGATGACCGAGCAAATTTATTGCATCTGACGTCATCAGAGTTGTGTGCTCTTGCGTGTAATTCCGTTTTCTATTAGCCTCCGTCGTATTTTCACAAAATGGCTTCGTTCCATCCCGTAACTTTGCGTTCCTTAACGCTTTTTAAATTAAGTTTTCGTTGCCAGTGAAAAATTCAACTTGAAAAAGTGTAGTAAGTGTAATATTAAAATAAAGTTTAATTTTTCTGTCAAGTGCAGACGCTTACCTAACTTTCCAACTTTTTACAATTTAAATATCAAAATATTCGAAGAATTTGCGTTAAGGGCACCTGTACACGCGACTAAAGTCAGCGCCGCATATAAAAAGCTTTAGTTGTGATGTTATGTCAAGACCAGCCTTTATTTTTTGTACTTGTATAATGACTGAGTATTTTTGGGCTTTAATTATCTTACTCGTAAAATTTAAATTAATTATTTCTTTTTCAGTTTTTTTATTGGATTCATGAAAATTCACCCATCATCAAAAACACAATCCCTGACCTACATGTTTGTGTAAAATTCTATAAATAATGATGATACAATAATATATTTATAACAGCGCAATTCTGCGCGGTGATCTGCCCTTATTATTGTATCACGAATAAGATAACCAATCAGCGTCTAATATTTCTTCTTTTGCTTTGGGCTAGGTATTCCTGCCATGCAGCCTCGAATGCTTCTACAGAATACCGTCAATAAGTGAATTACTGCTAATTATGCTGAACAAAGATCCTTGCCTAGCCTAAAAGGATCAAATAAAAAAAGAACACCGTAATTTTTATTTTTTATTTTTCATGAAATTGTTAATTGAAAAGTTTGCATATAATATCACGTGAAGACAGTTTTTGATGGTCGTAGCGTAGATAGTTGTTTCCAACTGGACATAATAAGCTATTGAGACATTCGTAAAGCCTATTACGAAATGAACGATAGGTACTATGAATTATAAAAAAATATTTGTTTACTTATTATACTCGTAGTTAAAATGTTACTTGTTTGTATTTTTCGTGACGTTTTATGAATACTTAAATTATGTACAAAACTCGTCTTTGATAAAAAAACGGAGAAGTGCGAGTTGGACTTGCCCACCGAGAGGGTTCCATACAAATTTGTTGGTACAAATTATAAATATTTTATGAAAAATTAATTATTTTTTTTTATGATTTAATTATAAGTAAATATATAGTTTTCAGATTTTCCCCCATACTTGTAGTATAAGACGGCATTATTTTCCAGATTTCATTTATTATTTATTTATTTATTATTTATTTATTTATTATAATCAACTAAAACTAACATTACAGAATTACCCATTGCGTTAGTTTAGTAATTCTAAATTCTCACATAATAATAGAAATATATAATTAAATTACCAAGTATAAATCCCAGATAACTTAATTACTACTTAACCTAGTACATATAATTAATATGGCCCCCGCGAACTCGTTCAACGTACAAGAAAATACATCAACGTGTCCAACGGTCGCGTTAAGCGAGCGTAGTGCTCGCGTTAGCGGAGCTTGTTGCAACAGGTTGGTGCGCGCGCGCGGCACCTTCAGCAACGGTGGCCGCCGCCTCCGCGACACGTACTCTTCGGGCACGCACAGCTGCAACTCCCGAAGGAGGCTCGGGTTGTGCACTTTTCCACGTAGCACTTTAAACAAGTACGTGGCGGTGGACGCTTCCCTCCTCACTTCCAATTTGTAATATCCTACCATGCCAAGAACAAACAAAGTCGGATATAACAATGGAAATCCAGGATTAACACCGTATATTTTTTTATATAAGAATCGCATGAATTTATTTTGAATGCGCTCTAACATTATTATATACTTCGCTTCGTGTGGAGACCAAATCAAAGCACTGCTTTCCAGATGACTTTTTACTAGGGCTTCATATAGGGCACGTAGTGCGGATATATTGTTGAAGCTGTTCTATTGCCTCAGGATAAAACCTAAATTGCGAAATGCTTTCTTACATACATCGACAATGTGTTCTTTAAAAGTTAGATTGGCGGTGAATCGCACGCCTAAATCCTTGATCTCTGTGACGCGCTGTAGCGGTTCTCCCTCTAAAGTGTACCGATGGTGGTGCGGGGTGCGCGCGCGACTAAATGTCAGTACTGAGCACTTGTTGGTGTTAAAATACAACCTATTTTCCTGACTCCACTTACTAAGTCAATCTATATCTTTCTGTAACCTGTCATGATCCCCGATGTCGCTTACTTCGATCATTAGTTTCAAGTCGTCAGCATAGAGTAAACATGTCGACTCAGTAACCACCTCTGGTAAATCGTTTATCATTATGATAAACTGGAGAGGTCCCAAGTTACTACCCTGACTGACGCCCGATCTTGTGAAATAGGGCTCTGACCTGTGTCCGCTGCAATCGACATACTGACGTCTGTCCTGCAAGTAGCTGGCGAAGAAGGCTAGCGTGTTCGGCGTGCAGCCCACGCCTGCCAACTTCGTGAGCAGAATATCATTGTCAACAGTGTCGAAAGCCTTTCTAAAATCGAAGTAAGCGACATCTACCTGTCCTCCGGAATCAACCACTGGTACTAATCGCGTCATCAAACTCAGCAAGTTCCCCGTTGTCCCCCGCTCGGAACGGAAGCCGTGCTGTGCGTCTGACAACTGGGCCTTAACCTGCGCATAGAGACTATGGTATATGGCTGTCTCGAACACTTTGGCTAGAGTGCATAACACCGCCACGGGCCTGTAGTCGCTGGGTTCGTGACCTCCACGACCTTTTGGCACCGGCACCACTCGAGTGAGTTTCCACCGCTCTGGAAAGGTTGTGTTCGTGATAAAGACGTTGAATATGTACAGCAGCGGTGCCTCCAGCACTCTGCGGCAATCCTTAAACACGAACGGCGGTATGCCATCTGGTCCCACCGAGCGCTTTGGCAGCAGGCGGGCAAGCGCACGTTGCACCTCGGCTGGCTGCAACAGCGCCAGGTGGGTCCGCAAGCCACCGTTGCCGCCACTGCCGCTCGCCACCGGCACGCTCAATTCGGCTGGTTCCGGATTATACACGGACTGGAAGAACCCTGCAAATTCTTCTGCACACTCTTGATCTGATAGAACTCGTCCATTCTTGGTTAGTCTGTGTTGGCTCGAGTTACCTTTTTTCGATCTCATGTAGCTCCAGAAGGCCTTTGGGTCCGTGGCCAGGTGACTTTGTACTCGGTCCCTGTAACGGTCGTGAGCCAGCGCAGTGTCAGTCTTTACTCTCGCTCTGTACTGAGCGAATACCTCATAATCGTTACCGGACTTACTTCTCTTGTACTTTTTATGCATAATGTACTTTAATTTAATGTTTCTTATTATATCATAGTTCTAGGTCAACGGGAAATACCCTATAAATTTTGATTCCCTCACAGACATATAATTATTACTAATATAGTAGCAGTAGCATTAAGTATATATAATATTTTTATTCCTAGATTTCTCTATTTTATGCAGGTGCATAATTACATTGTTGTAGCCTAACCTAAATATTTTTTGTATGTATTTCCCGTATTATTATATATTTTTGATATTCGAAAGATATATATTCTAAAGATTAACTTTGACTTGTAGAAAGTATACTTTATGTATCTATTTTACAAAATAAATATTTTGATTTTGATTGACCTAACCTTAATAACAAACGCATAGAGTCGCGCGTGGCAATTTTAGCTCAGTGAACTTCAGGCTCTTTTAAATATGAATATTGCTTGTTTCCAAACAAAATATATACTGGAGATTAGTTTAGGAATTAACAAGTACGTTCCAAGCATAAGCCTGCCAAAACAACTCATTTTTATACATACGTTCCTTCCTACCATGAAGCCTAAATGTAGCTTATTTTTTGTATGGAAACTTGCCACGCTATTTAATCCTTATGTTTATTCTCCTACTTAGTAATAATAATACGTCTGTGGATTCCCTTGAGAGTGTCGAAAATATACGTTTTTTGCGGCATAAACGGCCATATCTTTTTTTTACGTTAACTTAGAAGATTGTTTTTTTAATTTTTACAATTATTATATCCTTTATTGTACACACACACACAGAAAGAAACAACTAAAATAACAAAAAAAGTAAAAAAATAGGCACAAAGGCGAGCTTACCTCTTCAAGAGGTTTCTTCCAGCCAACCAGTACTGTGATGAAAGAATAAACGAAATAGGTTGGCAGCAAGCATACAAAAGGATTTTAACAACTTATTCTATACAAATAAAAAAAATATATAGATAATGGATATAAATGAAGAATTAATAAATACAAATATATATTAATATACCTATATACTTGAATAATTTAAAATACATACTTAAATATTAATGCTCTTTTAATTTACTTTTAAATGAAGATATTGACGGACTATCTCTCAAAATCTTATCAGAATATTATAATTATAACATGTCTTTAAAACATCGGACAAACAATGTAGGTACTTATATAACCGTTTTTGATGTTTTAATTACCTTATTATAGTATGTGAGTAGACAAAATATTTTAAAATAAATACGGACACGTGGAAGTAGGTTTGTGCCTTGAGGGTTTGGTATGCATATCGTTACCTCTTCCCCTCTGCACATTATAGATATCGGAAAATCTCAAGTATCCACTACAGACATTACAAAAAGTTCTCTGAACATATTCTACGTTCGATAAAACTTCAATTAAACGATGTAGGGGATTTCATAAGAATCCGTAAGCGGCGACATCTCTCGAGTAGTGATCAGATGCAGTTTCATTAATTTGCAAAAATATTATTTTACTGCATTATTGTGTTGTATCAAATAGGTGGGTATAGGGGCGCAAGAGATATGTTACTTCTTCAACGTCTGGTGATCCAAGGCATAGATACTTCATAGCATAGGTATAGACAAACACAACACGTATTCTATGAAAATTTCAACTTTGTACCTACTACAGTTGAAGCTGTAGTGTAGCCCCTGTGACAGATGGACAGACAGACAGACAGACAGGTAGCGGAGGCTTAGTAATAGGGTCCCGTTTGGCACCCTTCGGTTACGTAAACCTAAAAAGACCATCCTTTCAAGTCATTCAGATTCAGCAAGGTATTTGTTTTAATGTTTATCGTATGTACTTTAACTTTTCGAAAATACATTCAATTGTTACAAAAATAGATTGTTTTGTCTTTTGCAAATGTTGTTTTATTTTTTTACTATCGGGGGGTTCAAATGTTATTGTATTTCTTTTTTTGGAAATTAAAACTACTTACTACGACATCCATTAAAAAATCCTGAAAAACAAACTCCCTATGAGAATAGGCTTGATTATCAAAAAATCTTGGACACGTATTTTTTATTTTGTCAAATAAACAAAAAATGACAGAGATAAAGCGCGTCAAAGTTTGGGAGTGGGGGAAAATGACGCCACTTCTAAGTAAAATTGTACCTAGATGTGACGTCACGCGGAACTTCAGCGGGCTATATCTTAATAATTTTTTGTTAAATTGAAAAAAGAAAAAATACGTGTCCAATATTTTCAGATAATCTAACTGACGGACCAATAATTTTTTTTTGTCATCATGCCTATTGCCATAGAGGACGATAGCTAGGATCTACTCTATAGCATTGGGCAAAAGGCAGAAAAATTTCAGAAACGTTACTTTTACTGAGACTTGGAATTTTAATTTCTACCGTCACGTAGACACTGTACACAAATTATTAAAACGCGGCGAAATTGAGGTTGCCATGGTTTTTTTTTCGTATATATTATAAGGTTATTTTCAATAAATTATACACAAATTCTTGTACTTTTATTCCACATAAATATATTTATTTTTATTCTAACTTAGGCTACCGGTTTCGTATTACACATCATCGGGCCAACAAATTATTAATTATTTACATTACAGAAAGAAAACAAAAGAAAACATTTTTAACACCAAGATGATATTTGATGATGATGATTATTCAAGATGATATTCCACCAAGAACCATCAATCGAATCCATCCAAGGTTATTTTCATTTATATAGGAAAATTCATACTAGAGACTCTCGGAGATTAGTCAGAACCATGGTTCAATTACCCTTTGCGAAAATCATATTTGTGCCTCTATACTGGTTCAAGAACAATCTCGAATTAATTAGTGTAGGAAGTCTACATTTTATTTTGCATATTTCATAGAAAGAGCCATTGAACCTTAGTCCTGACCATTACCGAGTCTCCAGTGTAAATTTAAAACACAGTTACTAAAAAAATACAAAAATTAACGAAATATTTCGACTCCTTCAGTGGTCATCAGTCGAAAGGAGGAGTCGAAATATTTCATTAATTTTTGTATTTTTTTAGTAACTGTGTTTTAAATATAATAAAACTACAATAATTTAAGGCCAATACTGGTAAAGTAAAAAATATATTTATTTACAGTGTAAATTTAGCTATATGAACGAAAGTCAGCTTTTCAGTTTCAGACATTTATTTACACTGCCAAATTCATACTGGAGGCTTGGTAAGTGATCAGTATCACAGATCGATAACACTTTTTGCTAATTTCGCAAAATAAATTAGTGATGTCCCATTTGTGATTGACTCGGGGCTGGGCTTGCGTTTGTAGAGAACACGAAAAGAATAATTTACGACTTTCACAAAAAGGGTCAACTAACCTTGATACCGAGCATTTACAGAGTCTTCGGTATGAATTTGGCTGTATTAAAGGTGACTTTAATTTATAAAGCCAAATTCTTACTGAATTCCTAAGTGCTTAGTAACACGGTTCGATGACCCTTTCGTGTTCCTTACAAACGCAAGCCCAGCTCCGAGTCAATTACTATGGGACGTCAAGATTTCATTTTGCGAAATCAGCAAAAAAGTGTTATCGAGCCGTGTTACTGATCACTTACCAAGCCTCCAGTATGAGTTTGGCTGCATAAATGAAAGTCACCTTAATATGTTATGGTTAAAGCCCGGAGCGGAGCGAGGCTACCCCCGGGGTTTTGTATAGCATTGTCCGGTTGAATCTAGGTGTAGCCGCACTTCGGTTTCTAGCCGTAACATTATATAAATGTCACCCTATATACCATAGGCTTACGCTTGGCGACCACCGCGTCTTATGGAATCGTCCTTGAGACTTTGGACAAAGGGCGCTCGCCCATAAAGTGGGAAAGCAAAAGCAGGCGAAGCCTTAATCAGACGTCCAGGGATTTCCACGAAGTCGGGAAGTCGATAACAGACGAATTACTGAAGCTACGCAACTGACTGACCCGGTACGGCTTTTGTTAACGTCATGTCGGAATATGACGAATGGAAAATACCCAAGAGCTTACGACGAATGAGTCCGTTTGTATTATATAAGTGATTTGAAAGGTCGTACCCTCTGTGGATTGTACATATATATTTTAGAAAAGGCGTTTTGGCTCTTGACGGATAAACAACAAAGTGATCCTATGAAGGTTTTGTTACCTAATTTTAAATAATAATAATTGAATGCCTAAAAATATATATTAATTGAGAACACGGTGCGATAAAGAACGAATGAAACATCAACCAAAATTCTATCTCATGCAGTCCGTTCGGCTATAGTTGTAGTAGTGCATGCATACGCACTTTCACACAACAATAAACGATTAATTGTATACATCACTACTACAACCACAGCCAAACGGGCTTCTTGAGATAGAACAATAACGTATATTTCTTTCTCCCATTCTTATCTATCACATTAGTGATTTTAGCATATTTGATCGTTTCTAAGCCCTATCTGGGGGCACGGCAGTACCATCCGTTTCTCGAAGCAGTTCAGGCCAGTTTCGACCCCCTATAACTTCCTTGTGGATAAAACTAGAAGTCTGAATTTTCGGTAACCAAGCAAGCATTGTATAAACACGGTATATTTCAAATTTCATTCAATTTGAACCAGTAGTTTAAGAATTATAACTAGCCAAATTTTCTCAATTTTGTCACTCACTGACTGACTGACTGACCGATCATCAAAACTCTAAGGCACTTCTAGCAATTTGGAATACAATTAGTGTTAAGGGCATAAATCAAGGAAAAACTAAAATATTTTGCAATTTCGGTCCAGTGCTCTAGATACACCAACTGCATAAATAACTTTGTAATCATATATAAATATAAAGGATTACAAAGTTACATTACCAGTTGTAAGTAGAAGGTACCGGAAAGTAAAAAAAGTAGGACTATCTACAAAAAGAAATGAGATGCCATCAAAAATAAAACTTGTAAAAAAACCAAGTCTCCCAACTTAGTTCTTCTACCGTAAAAAGTTATGAGATCCATGTAAATCCAAGTCGATTAATTTATTCAGTCCCTACTTAAGGGACCACCTGTCTTAAGTTATTACATTAATTAGCTAACCTAACAACATCTTAAAGTGACCACATCAATATTAAAAATCTTTTATGTTTTAAATAAATCGATTGACTTGGCAATCGTACTAAATACTCTAATTTAATATAATATGTATTGTGAGATACATTGTGTTTTCATGCGATGGCCGAGTCAATCTTTTTATTTAAAACATAAAATATTTTTATTATTGATACGGTCACTATAAGATGTTGTTAGGTTTGCTAATTATTTAATAACTTAAGACAGAAGGTACCTTAAGTTGGGACTGAATAAATTAATCGACTTGGATTTACATGGATCTCACAACTTTTTACGATAGAAGAACTAAGTTGCGAGACTTGGTTTTTTTGACAAGTTTTGTTTTTGATTTCTATTTCTGAACTTATTGTTTTAGATCCATTGATGGGCGTTGGACTAGGTGTGGGCCCCATGGGTGTCGGCGTGGGAGGTGGGGTGGGAGTACCTCTCCCAGGCGAGACAAACGTGGGGATGTTCATAGAAGAGCACAAGCGCCGCGCGGACAGCGATCCTAACGCGCCACCTTTCGACGACTTGCGGAACTACGCATATGAGGGTGGCGGCAGCACCGCTGGGTCTCTTTCGTCGCTCGCTTCAGGTGAGTTTCACTTCCAGGTGCCAGTCACAAGAGGTACTAGCGGAAAAAGGCTAGAGGGTACAGGTGGTAGAGCTGGAGCCGGGCTCGACTGTGGAGGTACCATCACCTTACTCGCAAATACTCTCGAAGTTATTCGGGGAAGAGGACAGCTCGCAGACAGGCACAACAGACAGGCCTGGGACTGATTGATGGCGGTATAACTTTTACCGGCTAAACCCGATTTTAGGACAACCTAGTTTGTCCTAGGCCAAAGTAGGTGCGACGACGAGCGAAGCGAGGAGGTTGCTTGTGAATATGAATTCAGGTAGTTTGACCGTTATTGTAAAAACAAAAGACCCCCAAAACATCCTGGTGGTATTCATTTGATAATATTGAAACAAAGCTGTGCCCTCTGAAAAATACCTGCATCTTGGTTTTCGTGCTTGTGTTTTTGTGCCAACAAATAATTGAATTTGTACAGAAACCAAGCCACTGTCTGGTCGTTAGAAAATTTTCGAGGAAATTGTGGAAAGTTTTCAACAAACGCGACAGTAAAAAGGAATTTCTTCGTACTCTGAGAATGCTTTACAAATTATGTTTTTAATTAAAAGTAAAATACAAACTGTCGATAATTTTAAAAGTTAAATTGTCACGGGCTTCCATGTACATACTAAGTATTATTTACACCTCTCAAGATACGAGCATACAACCATAAATAAACTTCGAACTGAAACCGTTTTCAAGTATGTATATTTGATGAGTGAACAAATGCATTGTAAAAAATAAAACACTTCTACTTTTCCAAAAATATCTTCAATTTTCAAAAATAACTTTACCTGTTTACTTGCAAACTGACAAATTCGTCCAACGTAACAAGAGACTTCTATTGTCTTTTTTTCGTAAAGAACGGGTTAAAAATAGATACTTTATAAACACAGTTTACATTGTTAAGTGGAATAAATGGAATTGTTTATTGTGTGGTACAGGTACGGACGACGAGCAACACGAGTATGAGTACCTGGGCGCGTGGGGCCCGCGCTTCGACAAACTGGCGGACATGTATGGACCACAAGATGACGAAGTCCTGTAGACCGCGCGCTCGCCGCTCGAGCATCCTTAGTCAATTCTCCCCGACACCCTCTCTCTAACATACACCCCTCTCCATCACACCCCCTCCCTCAACGCAGGGAGACCACGGAGTCCATTTGTAAATAAACATCAAGCGAGACAACTCCGAGAAAATATTCATAATGGATGGAGTTTCAATATTAAATTAGTCTCGCCGTGACTTATTAGTTATTCTTATCGATTTTATACAAGATATTTTATTTATAGTCGACTTGTCTGTAATTTTAAGTAACTATTAAGATATTTAATTACGTAATTTTTATAAAGTTAAAACTTGTAACTTCACCAAATATTTGATATATAAGTTTTTATTCGAGTTAGCCATACTATGAGTCAGTATTTTATTCAAGTTTATTGCGATAAGCGGATTGGTGCGGGAGTGCCAACGTGGATCTGATTCCGGGGTGTTTGTAGATAGTGTGCTATAAATGTGAATAATTTATACGAGTATTTTGTAAGTCCACAGCTTTACGTGATATCACTTACATAATGGCCCTCCCGCACTAAATCATTAGAATACTAAGGAACGTTAATTATAGATTTTATCGTCCGTTTGGACGTCGAGTTTATGATGCTCATTTAAACAGATTTGTGGAATTTTCACATGAGAATGTACTGTACATACATACACTAGCGATCACAAGTTAATAATTAGCGAAATATAAATTAAAATATAGCTGTAAGGTAAATGTACAGTTACTGGTGTTCCTCTCCAAAAAAAAATCTTCAGTTAACTGTTAGATATTAGTACAGTATAAGAGGAATGTAATGGTGTACTTTTGTCGTAAGAAATATGTTAACGATGACAGGTCTTTGAGTGTACTGAGATTGCGTGAGCGTAAATGTGAGTGCATGGAGCGCGTGAGTGTGAGGCGTAAGGGATGGTGAGTGCAATGAGTGGTGAGTCGGGAGCGCGTGAGTGAGAGTGGTGTGAGCGCGCCACCAGTCAGTCGGCGGTCTGCCAGACCGGAAACTGCACAGCGCAGATATGAATGGGGACTGTGCCAATTTAATAGAATTACTGATGCAGATAATGACTGTAGGACTAAGTGTTTGCACTTTATTTATTCGTGTATTAAACTTAAACTTAGTCGCACCTAGGGAAATATCAATAAATTATTAAGAGTGTTGTGCTAGAATATTTTCTTTATCGGTGTGGGACAGTTCGTAAAAACTACTAGAAGTCACTAATTTATAAATTAAATTTTAAGAATTTATAGTAAAATGTAATAATAAAGTTTCATGAACTGTTCCTCTTTGATATTGAACGACGATCAGTGTAAATTTTAGAATATACTTAATTGCGTTAAAATGACTGATTTTATTATGCGTTTGAAAGCCTAAGATTTTGTAGTTCGGTTATTTAATTGTAAACTTGAATAAACCTATACCTTGACTTAAGGTCACCCACTAGTCTGCACTCATGACAAATATTCAACTCCTACATCAATATTAAAGCAATTCTCGTTAATTATTATTCATGTAAGGTAGACTTTTACTAGTTAAAGAGATTGTATCTTCACCATTTTTTATTTTCGTTTTGTTTACATCGTTACACTGCCAGTATCATACATATAAACGAATTACGGTAAAGCCGATTTGGTCCGACTTTTGTATTACACTCTTACTTATACAATTTTATATTTATAGTAAGTTTTTCGAACTGTTTTTATATTCGTGACCCTTTAATTGACTCGTGCAATGTTTAGCACAAAGTAGCAAGTGTGTCTATCTATCTGTACTTCGGCTGTGCTGGCTCTCAGTTAATGACTACGGAACCCCAAGTAACAACGTTATTACTAGTACCTACATAAAATAACGCATATTTTGTTCCTCATTTATTACAAAACATAACATACATTGTTGTTTTGTATAACGGGGTGTATGTACAAGCATTTATTTCGAATTGAAATATTTGTACTTATTTTTGTGTATTGCACGATAATCCGTGCTTATGTCCTGGAATTTAGAATTCATCAGATCAAGATTAATACGTCTACGTCTGTTCATAAATTTACACTTTCCAAACTTTCAAATTCGATTCTGCTATTTTATGCACTTGTCTACATATCCTTTCGGATCCTTGAGAATAGTATTTCAACTCTTTATATTTTTTAGAATAGTGTCAATAAACTGCTTTCTTTGAAAGGATTATTTTTTACCATATAAACATAAGTAGTCATAGAGAGAAAACAGAGCACACCAGCCTAGTACAAAAAAAAACAAACCAACCAGTGACGCAGCTACAAACAGTATTGGTTCGCGTAAATTTAATTTTAATTTAAGACATAAATTGAATAATTAATTAATTGTAGTTATGTTTCTTTTCAACTGTGATTATTTAGTTGTACAACCCTGATGATTACATAAAAGAAAGAATAAAAGATTATGTAAAAACAACCATGTTTTAATAAAGATCCCACATTTGTTCAGTATTTTTATCTATTCCCAGTTTTCAATAATGTAGTACGTACAAAGTCATCTATCTATAAGGGTATCTACTGAGAAATAACGCAGGAATAAAAGATAATGGTCAAAGGAATTGTTTTGTAATACCGAAGGGTATTCAGTCCCTCAGTTGACTCCTTTATATTGCAATATGAAGAAGCAGCAAATAATAAGTATCTACACAAGTTTCATTCCTAGAATTGTTACCTTGGAAACATTCTTAGAATAGTTACCCCGGGAACTACATATAATACTTCGATAAAATGAGCAGTAAATGGATTGCAACACGTATTAAGGTGGTATCGGAGGATCTCGGGGCAAAATGCACATCATAATATTGTTTTCCTTAATTTTGAATAAAAAGTTTGCAATGAATGCGTTTTATAGCAATTCGCGCAAACTGCTTGTTAATAGTTAGGTAGGTGATCACATGCGTTACATTTTAGGTGCATTACATTACAACTGTAAATATGCTTTAAAGTTTGTTAATGTAATGCAAACAAAATGTAATACTTTATTATTAATAAACTATTCCCGAAAGTGGCTTTAAAACACATTTATTGCATACTTTTTATTAAAAAGTAAAGAAAACAATATTATGATGAACAAATACCTATTCATAGAATCATAACTGGTTTTCGTCCAATAAATAGGACCTTGCCGTTCGAGCATGCACGAATGAGTTTTTCGGAATTTGTATATACTTACCATGGTAAGTATATACAAATTCCGAAAACTTCCTGCGGACCTATTATGTAACTCAGTGTCGGTTGCCATCTATGGTTGATATTCACCAAAAATAGATAAAAATGAACTTACAAAATAACCTTCATTGGGTATTGAACTATTTACGAATTGTGACGTCATTTCAAGTGCGAACGTATCCTTAAATAAGCTGATATGTATGTTTTTGACGATAGGCACTCGGTTTGGCAACAGATTTTACGATACAGAATCAGGGGGCTGAACGATAGAGGAAAACGTCGTAAAGTTAAATAAAAAGCGTGTATGGCCCGAAGTAAGGCGATGAGGGTCACCTTTGGTGATATTGCTACCTCCTCTAGTTCTTGGTAACTCCTCTCACACTCTCTCTAGGATATATGTCGTGACGATATGTTGCACAAGAAAATTTGACCCTTTAATTCTGCTGTTGGTCAATCAATTAAATTCGTTCGAGTAATAGTAGATTGTTATACAAGGGAGGTAAGTTATCAAACGCACTCGAGATATTTAGGCACACGAGCGAGCGAGGCTACTTATAGTTCGAGGGTGCAATTGATTACTTACACCCGAGTATAACACTCTACTTTTCATCACTAATGGGAGGAAATAAAAAACTTACAAAATTATGTTTGCAACACGGACCGATCCGAGGATTGCAACCAGCCTAACGAAACTCAGTACAAATGGAGTTATGTATGAAAATTGTGCTTGGACGAATGGCGATATGTTCTTACTCTTTCGCTCACTTAGCTTGTCTCTGTCTAACGTTGTGTCAAGTCAATATGGCGGTTGTTTGCTTATTTGTAAAACTTAATTTATCTGATTATAATGAGATTTAACTGTGTTACATTGATATAGTGCTTTATGTTTCATACTATTGTGTTTTATTAATAGGGAAGTAAATAGAACGTATATTTGGATCACGCAATGAACTATAAAAAGCGTGAAATATGTGAGGTGCGAAGCGGTTGAAATGATGGTGAAAACATTATATTCAGGCCAAATTCCTTTTTAAAGAGACTCGGTAAGTACCTCTGTACTCATCTTGCGCCTTATTTGTGTTATAAAGAAATTTAAAAGTGAAAGCATTTTCTTAATATTTATTTGTAAATTGAATAGTGATGGGATTGTGTCGTTAAATCATAACATTTCCACTAAGGTTAGGGTGTCATAATTTCATCCCAATATCATAGTGCAATATATTTTTAAGGTGAAAAATGTACCTCTTTTTCTCTGACAGTCCTTAATTAAATTATAGGATATAATAATTTTTGCGTAAAATATGGAAAATGTTTTTATTTTTTATTTTCTGTTGATTGGTTAATCAACATAACTTATAGATAAAAATTAAACTGACAAAATAGTCAAATCACTTTTGAACATTGCGGTCTGTTTTTTTTTTGGAATTACGATATTGTGAAGCTGCTTTTTAAAATAATACTATGACAGCAGTAAGTAAAAGTCACTGGCAGTGAAGACCTTATTTATCTACCAATAGAAAATTTTCCTGTGGAATGCACTTTGATGACAAACATTTCAATAAGAAAACTCGGTTCAAAAAGTCAACCATACCTTTAAATCAACTCAAAGAAGCATCACTTCCTGTTACGATTTTGCATGAGTTTACTTGTCACGTGTATTTAGATAAGGGTATACATACATATGTCATTTTATTAAAAATATTATTAGGGTTCCCTACCTCAAAAGGAAAAAACGAAACACTTTTAGAAACACTATCTGTCTGTCCGTTCGTCCGTCCATCCGTCTGTCTGTCAAGACTCTTTATCTTGGGAACGCGACCATATACTCAAGTTTACAGTCCCTTGAAGCTGTGAAAAAATTAAATTTATGAAGTAACGTAAAAAAAGATATGTCTATTTATGCCGCAAAAAACGTATATTTTGACACTCTCAAGGTAATCAAAATTTATTGGGTATTTCCCGTTGACCTAGAACTATGAAATTTGGCAAATAGTACCGTCTTAAACTACAAGTATAATTAATAATGAATTTTATTAAATATTTATAATTTGTAACTACAAATTTGTACGGAACCCTCAGTGGGCGAGTCCGACTAGCACTTGTCTTGGTTTTTTTATTTATGTGCCAGCCAGATTGAAGTTGCAAAAATTTTCTTTTTTATATTATTATTTAAAGTATGTAGACGTAATTGTTTTTTTCTTTTTCAGAGCCATCTACTTCAGGGCCAAGTCCAAGTCAACATCATTGCTCATATTTTTTATGCAATAAGAATTAAATTAATTGAACAGGAAGCTTTTTATTTCCTTTTCTTGCATAAAAAGTCCGAAGGCTTCAGTTTTATCTAGAGCTGTTAAAACTAGAAACGTATTATTGCAAAACGGTCACATACAAATTATTGAAAGCCCTGATAAAACTGAAGTCTTCGTAATTGGCCCTTTTCATTTCACATAAAATTCCTACAATAAAAAAAAAACGATATCGATGAAATGTATTGCTTCTGTAGTACATCCCTACACACTTATGTTGGCAACTTTGCTTATGATTTGTCATTTCTTATTGTAATTTGGTACTAGTTACGGGGCATTCCATGGTAAATACGCATTAATCAGATATAGGGAAGTCCCGACTCTTGTTACGTAGTATATTATATTCTGTTACGTCGTATATTATATACTCTTTGATTGCAACAACTTTTTCACCAATTTTCTTTTTTTTGTGCAATCGTTTGTTACTGGCCAATGTGATTGTTTTAAAACTAAAACTAATTTAGTTGTTGTGACTAAATTAAAATAAAATACAGAATAACAAAATAAAAAGGAAAAAGGCAGAAAAGATAGGTTCCATTGTCTTTTAGCGAGACGAGTGACGTTAAGTAAGTTAGTAAGTACTTACCTTCCTAGTTTTGTAAATCATTAATCAGTTTTGTAATAGTAGATTGTTATGCAAGGAAGGTAAGCGATCAATTGCACCTGTAATCGCGTTAGTGATGAAAATTAGAGTGTTCAACACGGGTGTAGGTGATAAATTGCAACCGAAATATTCAGGCGCACTGCACGAGCTAGCGAAGCGACTTTGTATTACAATCTGTTGTAATACAACTTTCAAAATTTCCTTCAGTGTATATAAACTGCACACGAACTGTGACGTCACACGTTAGATAATCGGAATTCGATAGTATATCTATATTTTCGACGTTTCACAACCAGTTGGCAACCGATTCAACGATACATGATCTAGGAGCTGAAGTGACTATATGTCACAACCACACAATAATTCATTACTTTTGAAAATATTATTTGAAAAGTTTTAAAATGTAATTATGTAAGTTAAATTGAGGCACAAAATATTTGGACTTGTTTTTTTAAGATTTCTACCTACTCGTACTTTGATGTCTGTATTTGAAAATAAAATCGATCGCTGATATTAAAATGAGGTTCTCTAAGAAAAATAAGTTCGCTGAGATCCCTTTGAGAATCAATTAAAGTAATATTATACTAGATTATGAGAAAATTCTTCCAGTAAGTATAGCAAGTAATGATTTAAAATTATAAAAAACTGACAGTAAAAGGTAATAGACTACCTATATGAGACGATATAAATATATAAAAACATGCCACTAACCCCGGAAGAGTGTACCAGAATTCTGACAATGCTTGAAGTCGGTCGCAGTCAGCGTTATACAGCGAAAACTGTAGGTGTGTCGCTATCAACCGTTCAAAGAGTGCTGCAGCGATTTGAATAGACTGGATCCAATATTCGTAGACCAGGAACAGGCCGAACAAAGTGCACAACAGCGCGAGAGAATCGCGCTATGGTGTCAACAATGTTGAGGAATCGATTTCAAACAGCTGCTGAAGTCAAAAATCACCTTCTACGTGCTGGAGGAAGCAATCCTAGCACGTGTACAGTGCATCGGTGTCTTGCTGAAGCAAATTTGAAGCCATTTAGACCCGCAAATGGTCCAAAACTCGAAAGGCAGCATCGGCATTCAAGGCTGAGTTACGCAAGAGAATACATGAATTGGACTCTGGATGACTGATCAAGAGTAATGTTTTCGGATGAGTCGAGGTTCATGCTATACACGCACGATGGAAGGCAAAGAGTCTACAGAAGACCAGGAGAGCGCTATAACCAAGCTTGCACTGAAGAGAAATTGCCATACGGCGGAGGCTCCATACACGTGTAGGCTGGAATTTCTTCCGAAAGCCGCACCGAGCTAGTGGTGATATAAAATGGAACTTTAACTGCAGAAAGATACGTGAATGAAATCTTAAATGTGTACGTTGGCCCATTTTTAGTAAACATGGGCGAGGACGCCATCTTTGTGCAAGATAATGCTCGTCCCCATACAGCTCGGATAGTGTTTGACTACCTTGAAGATGTCGCTATTACACGCATGGAGTGGCCATCATGCAGCCCAGACTTGAACCCCATCGGGCATGCCTGGAATGAACTGGGACGACATGTACGCCAGCGAAATTTCGCTCCAATCACACTTCGTGAACTAAAAGAAGCACTGAGAGAGGAATGGGAGAATATTCCTCAGGATCGGCTCAGAAATCTAGTGAAAAGCATGCCAAAACGTATAACAGCTGTATCAACAGCTCGTGGTGGCAATACGAAACACTAAAATGGGTGAAAATTGCATACTGTAGCACATTTTTCGATTATTTTTTATGTTTTTAGTTAACCTACTTTTATTCAAAATAAACTTCATAAACTTGAACTTCTTTAAATTGTATATTTAAGCAATATAAAATTTTCTATATTACATTCTTCATTTTATAAAGCTAAATCCAATACTTTGGAAGTTATTGAGGTTTTTGTTGCCGACCCGCTTTCTTTGCGGCCCAGTGTGTATGAAAGTTAAGTCATCTGTATAGTTTAAGCCTTTGTTACTAAAATAATAAAAAAGGAAATATATAAAAAAAGACGAGAGCTTGCTAAGTTTTTTGCCCTTTTGAGCAAGACTAATCGAATAGCCGAATTTTATTTATAGCTTATTTATCTCTCAGATTATTTATTGCATTATGTTTTTATCATATTTTTATAGTTATATAATTTACTGAATAACGCTGTGGGTGGCAGCTGGGACAGAGTACAACCAAGAGTGGCGAAATCTGGGAAAGGTTTATGTCCAGCATGAACACGAGCTGATGGATGGATGGATGTAAGTCTAGCTTTAACATTTATTTTATGTGTTTCCTCGTGAGTATTATACTAACTTTTTATCGGTTCTTAGGATTAACACATTTAGGTGTAAAAAGTGTTTTTATGTATCTATATTACAAAATAAACAATTTTTTTTTTTAATTTGAATTGATTCGTCTATCCATCGATCAGCCCGTGTTTGTGCACTGCTGGACATAAGCCTGTTCTAGATTTCGCCACTCTTGGCGGTCCTCCGTGGAATTTAATTGAAAAAACCGGCCTAGTGCGTATCGGGTCAAGCGCCCGTAGTTGCCTAGTACATTTTATAAGTTGGTCTAATAGACAGATTGCGCAAACATTATAGTTCCATATATTTAGAAGAACGGCCACATTGTCGTGTTTAGAGGGGACTAAAAGTTTGGCGCGACCCGTAAAGCCTACTTTGCTGTGATAATTTTCCTTTGAAATTCATTATACATAAATACACTACTTCTGTGAATTTTTTCACATATGCATAAACAACTGTTTAGCCGGCAGGGGGAGGGGGGGACACTTGAAAAATTACCAGATCCCTAAATCGAAAAATCGAAATCACACACGCCCATGACATTTTTGAACGACCTAACATCCCATAATATGAGATAGACGAGAAAAAAATTCACCCCCAATTTACGTGTATGGGAAAAATGTTTTTTCGAGATTTGTTTTACCGTTTTGCCGGCGTGATACGCATACCAAATTACAGCTTTCTAGTAATAATAGTCTCTGAGCTAAACCGCGGACAGACGAAAATGGCGAAACTATAAGGGTTCCTTGTCAGACTACGGAACCCTGAAAATGTTGATAAGCTTCGCCGCCGCTTGGACCGCCTCTGTGGTCTATTAGTTTGAACATCTGAACAACAAATCTAGAGGTCCCGTTTTTAAATTCCGTAGGGTCACTCACATTTGTGTTCCGTTTCAGTACTTCGGAACTTATCGGAAGGCATAAGGTGGTTACAGAGGATCTCGGTGCAAATTGCACCTTTTCCTTACTTTTAAAATGTATGCAATAGATGCATTTTATCTGTATTTGCGAAAATTGCCTAGTAACAATTATGTTATTACAAGCAAATGTTATGCATTAAATTTAGATTGCATTACAATAACAGCTTTAAAGCGTGTTACAAGTTATAATGTAATGCAATCAAATTACATAATTCTTTGTAGAAATATAATAATTATTAAGCAATTTTCGCGAGCACACATAAATAGCATTTATTGCATTCTTTTTGTTCAAAAGTATGGAAAACAATGTTTTGATGTGCACTTTGCACCGAGATCCTCTGTTACCACGATAAGCTGTCGATTATTATTTTTAACCGATGTATGACGATAGGGCTCACGCTGAGACATAATAATTATAGATGCGCCGAGTACAAGTTTTACCGAGTAACCGAGTACCGAGTTTGCTCGGTTTTATATTGACCGAACCGAGTACTCTGCCGAGATACTCGGTTGACTTTAACATGGTTACATAAACATCATCTCGAGATGCGCCCCCCGTATGCGCCACCCGGAACGTAAGAGTATTTTTTATGTGCACCAGCAAGCACTTGTATATTGTACACGAGTGTAAATTTTTGGTAGCTGGTACATAATGTGTATGCGGAGAAAAAGAACAGACTGTAACCAGAAAGGGCACAGTGCTTATTATTCCTTCACCTTTGTTTGTTGAACTTTCAATATTAATAGATTGTTGATTGTCTTAATTTTGCTACATGTAAGTACCTAATAAGGCTGATTTGATCACCTATTATTTTGATTTTCATTTTAATAATTATTATACAGAAATAGGGCAATGATTTTTTCATTATGTTTACAGTACATTTTTTACCGAGTATCTCGTCACTTATGCGAGTACTGAAAAAAATGCCGAGTACCGAGTAATAAACGAGTACTCGGCGCATCTCTAGACATAATCATCGCTGAAACGTGGGTCTACGATTATTGACTGTAACTTTCACTACATATTCGGAACACCACTGACACCCCCTCGGGGATTCATGTCGTGAAGATGTATCTATATTTGATAAGCTTTTTTTAAATTATATTATATGAATTAATAAATTGCTTATTCCATTAGCAAAAAGCAAATATCCCAATACAAAAAGAAGAAACGTTAACATATAAAGATACACCCTCTTTTATCTAACTACCTAACGTCCGCTACAAACACGTGAGATGTGGTGGTAATCTGGCTATTTCCTTGACAAAGGATTTGTAGTCCCCTAACAAAAAATAGAAAGCCTTTCTGGTTGAAAACAGAGATTGTCCGTCCGTCCGTCACAGGGGTGACTTAGAGTATTCGCACGTTTATAAAAGTTATTATACTTATAACAATCTGAAAGATGACGTATTTTACGTAGTCGCAAAAACATATTTGAGATAATTAAAATCACTACGTTTGCTCGCGTAAAAAGACATTAGAAGTGTTCTTAATGTGAACTGTGAAATGTAAGTCGCAGTCCACACTTGGTAGACCCGCTTTTCACTGACGATTATGCATCTCAATGTTGGGTGGTGAGCCCTATCGCCGTACTTCGGGCACAAATGGACCAACACCACAACGTGCCGTCCGAAGCACGCAGACAGAACACAAATTGTCGTGCCCCGCGAAGATTATTATTGAACTTCTGGGTTAGCAGGCAAACTCATTAAAAAGTACAGTAGTAATGCAGTAAAGTCAGATTAATATACATACATATATTAATATGATTTTAAATCATACTGAAGATTCGTTATTGGAAAAAGGTTTTGAATTTTAGAGTTTTGTTCCCGAAGGGTGCCAAACGGGACCCTATTACTAAGCCTCCGCTGTCAGTCTGTCTTTCACAGGGGTTTACAGTTACAACCTTACTATTACGACATATTACTTATGTAGACAGTTGAAATTTTCACAAAATATGACCTACAACAGGGAAAATAATAATTATGAAAAAATAAATTGACGCTCAAGGGGTCCCCCATTTTTAACATTATTTGTTTTAGCTTTATCTTGAAAAAGTATCAATATCAAAATGAATATTTGGTCACATTGTTGTACAGTGGAGCCCGCATCAAGCTATACACATTGAGTATAAGCAGACCTCTCATTGTACGGGAAGCATATACAATGAGAGGTCAGCTTATACTGAAAGTGTTTAGCTTGATGTGGGCTCCACTGTACATACTCTAAAGTGGGTGCAGGAGGTGCTTAATTGTTTGTCAAGCGCTACCATTTTAGCGACTTATTTTTTGTCACCGCCATGACAGTAATTCTTTTGAACAGTTTCTTCCACCCAAAGGTTGTCTGGAAGAGATCGCTTTAAGCGATAAGGCCGCCTGTTTGTGCTTACCTAATAAGTTAGTAAGTTATATTTCTTTGTTTCCTAAGTTAGATATTTAAATGTTTATATTTTTTCTTTTTTCTTTCCTTTTTAAGGTGTACAAATAAAGTTGTATTGTTGTTGTTGTTGTTGTTGCTATGGTACCTATATTGTTAATATGTATGTTTTTAGGATTCTGTAAACGTATTGTGTGATGTACATAACCCATTGTGCGCAAGTAATAGAGTAATTTTATTTTGGCTTTATAGACTAACTAGCTTTTGCCCGCGGCTCCGCCCGCGTGTTATTCGGCTTAACGACATGCTTTTTTCCAGGATAAAAAGTATAACTGTGTTAAGTTGGGGTATAAGCTATATCTATTCTCAATTTCATCCAAATCCGTCTAGCCGTTTCAGCGTGAAAGAGTAACAAACATACATAACTTTCGCATTTATAATAAATTAGTGGAACACATTAGATTTTTATTTGGACAGGCCATCGGGCATGCATCATTATATTCATTATGAAATAACAATATTATTAAAAGAGTATAAATTTATGGGTGTTTACAATAGGTTTTTATGTCTCTTTCTGCGCCACGAAATATCGTCGTTGTAACTTATAAACGTCGTAGTATTGTGCGTCTCCTGAAAGCGGCCCTTTTCTACCACTTGAATATTATTTATATAGGTACATAGATGGCTCCTGGACTGCGACACACAATGGACGAAATTCGTGAGGGACCGGAAGGGATCGGGTGAGGAGTCTTGCTACATACACCTCAGGTAGGTTGGATACATTTTTATGCACAAATTTTTTAGTCCAAACGTCAAAATTATGCCATCCATATCTATCTATCTATACTAAGTAATAATAAAGTAGTGTAAAGTGTCTGTATAATGAATATTTTTGCGAAATTTTAAATGAAATGAGTTATTGAATTTTTGTCTGTCTGTATGTATGTTCCGTTTTAACTCGAGAATCACTCAACGGATTTGGATGCGTTTTTTTATCATAACCCTGGTCAACACATGCTATAAGGGGTTCATATAATAACGCCCAAGCTGAAAACGGGGAAAAGATTTAATAAACACTTCTAACTCGAAAACCACTCAACGGATTTGGATACGGTTTTTTTATTGTAATCTTAGTGACCCTGGTCACTACATAGGCTATAAGGGGTGTTCATAAAATAACGCCCAAGCTTAAATGAATGAGTAAACGCGGGCGGAGCCGCGGGCAAAGGCTAGTTCTAATAATAAAGTTAGAATAGGAAACAAATAAAGTAACACGCAGTATATTAAGAATATAAAATTTTAAGGTATAATAGAGTAAGTTCACCAATCAAATTATAATATTGCCTTAACTAAAAGCGACTTCACCTTAAACTCGTATAGTTTAAGATACTCGTAAATGGTAAGCGAGAAACTTGTCTGAGAGTTGATCGTTTAGTAGCAAAGTTTACACAGTAACTGTTTACGTCTGCTACGGCGTAGCACTTTACTACTTCGTAGACCCACTACGTTTCCGTAGTGTTTGCTTGTATGGCGGAAGCTTTGTCTGCAAGAAATGGACACATCTTTTTGATTCATAAAAGTGCTTACAATCACAGCCAGAAAATTTGTCAAGTGGGAACCGGAACCGAACCGAAAACTTTATATGTTATTTTGAGGCTCTACTTCGAAATCGCCAGCTAATGTTAGGCGAGAGTTTTCTAACAAAATAATACCCATACGAAGACATGCGTAAGTATTTCTCGGAAATATTTACGTGTGTTCATTGTAAGCCCACTGAAAACATAAATGTGAAAAAAGTGAAAAGTTTGCTTTAGATAAATCATTGAGAGAGCAAACGCTTTTACGATTTAATTTGATTTGATTTAAATTTATTCTTATATGAGGTGAACACTTCTTACATAGAAATTAGAGGTGCAATTGTGTAAGCCAATGGTATTCAAATTGATTGTCATATGGCTATTCGGTTAAGCAAATTAGCCCGTTTGACAGTTGAAATCGTACATTTTTGACTGTCAATTGTCTTATTTTGTTTTTGACAACCAAAAACATACGATTTAATTTGTCAAACGGGCTTATTTGCTTAGCCGAATAGCCATTGACAATCGAATTTGAATACCATTGGCTTACACAATTGCACCTCAGAGCCTTCTTCTATTTGAAGTTCGTCAATAAAAAAATAATCATCCCTATATTCAAGCATTCAAGCCTTGAGCTTTTGACTTGTGTTCAGGTGACTCAGTGAGTAAGTAACTGAATGCCAAAATTAGCTATTTTCTGAGATCCATATCTCAGGATCGATTGAAGCTATGTTAATGAAATTTAGTGTTTTCCCTCAGTACAAGTTTATCTTTAAATAAGAATTTTAACGCCCATGTTTCTCTTAAAGCTATTGAGTTACATGGTAGTCCAAATTGGCGAGAAACGGTTCGTGTAAATATGGTTCAGTGTGCGTGCCGAAGGTTGTACGAGAGCTTGGCAACGCAGTCCCTGCTATTTGATTTTGGGCTGCATTATTTCCTGGGTAGTACGAGTACTGATATTTATAAGAACATTCTATTCAATAATGATGTACCGGAATACTGGAAAATATAAAATGAAAATCACAAGAATGTTGCCAACTTTAATTAATTTGTGAAGCCGAGGCGCCATTATAATCTGCCACCAAGCAGCCAAGCGAAGTCTTTTAAATTACCTATAGTTCAGCCTTATTTGTTCTGATAAATAAAAGCGTTGGTGGGTGGACATACTGACACACAAGTGCCACGAGAATGGTTTTTTATCATATTTGTGGATACAGAACCCCAAAGAGTATTTTTTCCCCACATGTTAAATGCAGGACGTCACCGGGGGTGGATGTAATTCCCGTGTCATTTGTTTAATGGTACAGAAGGCGATTCCCTCATCGGGAGATAACAGACCAGGAGTGAAGTCAAGCTGGATTAAACGTATGTCTGTATACGAGGTAACCATGGCATCAGCGTATTCTATATTTATTTTAATTTTAAGGATATTCACTCTCTGACGTAAACTTAATGATTTTATTGAGGAATAAAATTATGATTACTTTGTGTATAATCCGATAGTTTCAAAATCAGCATAAATCGGTAAACTCATTTTGTATGTCACTTTGGTCCCTGTATGTTATTTGATGAGATTAGGGACCAAAAGGGTTTGCGTTGTCAAGAATGAAAAATAGAAGCAAAATAATTTAAATTATTTTGTCCAATATTAAAGTCCATTTGTATAACCTGTCCAACAACAACAATGTTTTATGAAACACAACAGTTGGATTTCAATACCTCTCCGTTAGTGCTGCCAACTTTATCTGAATTAAAACCAGCAAATTGAGCGACAAAAAGAAACAGAAGAAAACAGTAAAATTGTAAATAGAATATAAAAATTTACACATTTTCTTTGACAGTTAAATCTCCCAAAAAACCCTTCAGTCCAGAGGCATTGGGACGAGCCAATCTGTAAAGTCATTCAAAGTGACTTAATTAGTTCCGCAAATCCGCAGAGAGAACGAGCTCGTCTCCTTGCCTCATCAGGACACTAGTCGGGGTTTTGGTTGCAGGCTCTTCCTTCGCCAAAGATTGGGACTTTATTGAACGACATGTCTTTTAGGGTGGCCGCCTGTCTGCGACTTGGTCTGACCCATCGCTGCCTCTGTGGATCAGGCGTCGATCGGTTTGGGCACCACCACGGACTCTCGTGTCGACGCAGCGCTGGCCATTTTTTCGCGACATGCAGCCCTTAATGATATTATCCGGAGGGCTCTTGCCACCGCCACCGTCTGGTACTCGAACCGAATGGAATTTCACGTAACGATGGCAAGAGACCTGATGGGATGAGCCTGGTCCCTTGAAAGAATGGGGGGCCACTGGTGTGGGATGCTACATGCATCGACACACTGGCGGCTTCCCATGTAACCCAGACCAGTAGGGCTGCTGTTGTTGCAGCGGACAGCGCTGAAAGCCACAAGCGGCGCAAGTATGATTTCCTCGGGAATAATTACATATTTGCGCCGTTTGGGGTCGAGACCTTGGGTCCGCGGGGCCCGTAGGAGCACTGAATTTTCAAAAAAATCTCGTTGCGTCTCATCGACACGTCAAGGGACCCAAGGGCTGGCGCTTACCTCGGCCAAAGACTAAGTCTGGCAATACAACGAGGTAATGTCGCCAGTGTCTTGGGAACTCTTCTACAGGGCAGCGATCTTGACCAAATTTTTTACTCATAGATTTTCTTTTTAGGTAAGTATATATTTTTATTTCTTTTATTATTATTATTCTTGTATTTTAGGTTTTATAAGAAAGTTATTTTAATTTGTTCATTTCATTTAGTTATTAAAATAAAACGAAAAATTACAAAAGTTTTATATCTTAATTTTCTGCCTCTATTTAATACTTAAATTGTAAGTACATGGTTTTTTTTAGAGCGCGAGCGTCAAAATTAAGGTAGTATAGTGTATTTTATCTGTCCGGGTGGAACACAAAAGATATTTTATTGTACTGAGCAGAACCTGGACACTCCATCCATCCATCCATCAGCCTGTTTCCTCCACTGCTGGACATAGGCCTTTCCAGGATTTCGCCACTCTTGGCGGTCCTCCTGGAAGAAATGCCCATACTCACACACGCTGGGCAGGCGGGTTGGTGAGCGCGGTGCCAGAACCCTTGCACCAGTGACGCCGCTACACTAATTACACCGAAAGAGGAAAAAATGGTCATGTGAATATCTTTTTCCTACCACCGACGTAGGTGCGACATTGCTATCACCTAAAGATTGTGGACGTTAGCACTGTTTCATGATAGTAGCTTCTCATAAAAACACAAACCCAACCAAGTGCCAGTCGGACTCGCTCACGAAGGGTTCCGTACCATTATCTACAAAAACGGAAAGAAAATCACGTTTTTTGTATGGGAGCCCCCGTTAATATTTATTTTACTACATTTTTTAGTACATGTTGTTACAGCGGCAACAGAAATACATCATCTGTGAAAATTTGAACTGTATAACTATCACGGTTCATGAGATACAGCCTGGTGACAAACGGACAGCGGAGTCTTAATAATAGGGTCCCGTTGGTTACCTTTTGGGTACGGAATCGTAAAAAGCAAAACTTATTCGATTACGAATTATTCAACTTTTCAAATTAAGATGTGAAATTGACAAAATGAGAAAGTCGACATTTTATAACGTCGAAGACGCTGCAAACTGCCAATTTGGGAAATTGAAACTATGCATTAACATACCTGGATCCTTATTCTAAGATAACATGCCTTTAGTTCTTACATATTTTGGAATTTTAAAGCTATAGTAAGCTTTACTCCCAACTATAAAAACATAAATACAAAAGCTGGGTATCAACCTTTTCCCATGAAATACGCGATAAAATACAGAAATAATCACATATTAAACTGTGGTTTATAAAATTTTAGATCACCATTTGAATCTTTTTTCTTCAATTCGTTTTACACGGAAATTTCTTGAAAATATTTATAGGCGCCTGCAAGAAAAATGATATGGCCACAATAACTAACGTTTTTAATCATTGCTATTAGAATTAATCAAGAGCTTTAATAATAATAATAACATGGTGGCTAGATAGGGGGCCCACAACAGCTATCCTTCTGGGTAGTCATCAAGCAGCAAGTCACCATCTGCCAGACTTAAATTTGTGAGAGATTTTTGAGGCAGATGTCCGTTATCTCACTCCATAGCCCTGTTATCCGGCCCATCTAGCATCCCATCCTCATAGCCCACTCCAAGTCTTCCTTCCTGGCAATAGTTTGGCAACTATGGGGGACTGTCCGTTAGTGTATCCCAATGGTACATTGAGGGAGAGGCCTCCATGGATGCGGCCATCTCACATTTAGATTAAATGGTACTTGGGCCTCTTCAATGTTGGCTTCGGCCCCATGAATGCCTTTCAAATGACCGGGTCCCTACGGGCTCGTGACTGAAAAGTGTACCTACATAATAATAAAATCATTTATTTCGGACAGGATCCATAAAGTGTTAGTAATACAATATAACTTATAAACTAGTGTTAGTAAGAGATCAGGCGAGTGAAAGTAGTATTAAAATTAAATTATGTCTTTGTTGTGGAGCTCTATCCACTTTTTAAGGCGAGTCCCACCTATCAGATAATACCTTCAGAACACTATTGGGGCTGGCTCAAGTTCGACTGAGCAGCGACGCACAGCGCTTTCGCATGATTGCCGCGAAACCATCTGTGTGTGCTTCCGCGAACATAACAGAGGCGCTGCAATATCGCGGCAACCCCAACAGCATCCTGAAAGCATTATTATACTGGACACGCAGGTCGCTGTATGCCCGTCGCGTGTAGTCCACCCACAGACTGCACGTGTAAAAGGACTGGCAATATGCTTTGAAGAGCGTCACCTTTACCTGATTCGTACACCGTGCAAATCTGCGGGCAAGCATATTACATCGGACAGCCAGCGACCTGCGCTCCCTCTCTATATCCATACAATCACTGAGGTCCTCTCGAACCCAGTGCCCCAAGTATTTGAAGTGCTTGACCCTGGACAACGAGGTACCGCTGAGTTTGACTTCAGGCACAATAGGATATGTTTTAGACCCTGCCTTAAATACTAAAAACTCGTTCTTTTTTGCGTTGTACTCAAGGCCATGCGCCTCAACATACGATTGACATATGGAAAGAAGCCTCCTCAGCGCGCCTACCGATGGACTCAGCAGCACCATATCGTCAGCGTAGCTTATGTTATTGACGCTAACTCCGTCTACTTTGGTGAAACAGTTCGCGGTCACACAAAGTTGTGGAAAAAAATTTTGGCAGAATATTACGCAGTGGCGTACATCTCATATAGGAAAATATGCAATGCCTACCCTGAGCTTGGCTTAGCGAACTAGAACACTATCTATTTAAATATGAGAAGGTACACACAATTATTTCAATATTATAATCAGGTAAGCTTTACCCTTTCTTTGAAATACCTAGCTGCCTGCTCCGCAGCACTCGCGCTACCGTGGCAACACGCATAACTAAAATTCGAAGGCAATTCTCTATGTGTACATCTGTAACTACACTCCCATGACGTCATCGGCTCGCGCTAAGCACGCACGCATTCTCATTAAAATACGCAACGCCTGTGCGAAGCAACCACGATGTCATGATTACTTGCAATACTTGCTACTAGATGGCGCCACACGTTTTTAAATGGTGGATTCGTGCGGAGGTAGTCGAAGATTCATTTTTGATAGTAGGGTAAGAGGTTTTGTGCCAATGAGCTTGGACAAAAGAGAAAGACACCTGTGCGAGTTATATAGTTATTTATCGTAATTCTCGCTATAATACGTGGGACGCACTATAAGTTTCCGGAATGAATATGAAAAAATACTATTAAAGGTACAAAATTAATTTATTGTTTTTCAAAATAATCTCCCTTGGCGTCTATGCACTTTTTCATTCGATCAAACCAGTTTTGAAAACTTTTGTGCCACTCCCCTGTGGTGACCTCTGAAACGTGTTTTTCATACTCCTCGACAGCCTCTTCTGGTGATGAAAATCGTTGACCGCGTAATTGGTTCTTAATTTTTGGGAACAGAAAAAAGTCACAAGGTGCCAGGTCGGGACTGTATGCAGGATGACTCATGAGTTCTACATTTTTCGTCTTCAAAAAGTCGTTTGTCTGTCTGGCCGTGTGAGAACTAGCATTGTCGTGGTGCAGGATGATACGGTGTTTACGGTTATTTTTACGGAGTTCGTCAATAACTTCCGGCAAACAAATGGTCGTGTACCAGTCACTATTCACGGTACGACGATTCTCTAAAGCAACAGTAGCCACGTGTCCAGTTTTATTAAAAAAAGAAGCAATCATCCGCTTAGATGCACTTTTCACGCGCGCCACTTTGGTTGGTTTCGGCTCATCTTGAAAGACCCATACGCTCGATTGCTGCTTTGTTTTGGGATCGTAGCAATAAATCCATGTTTCGTCACCTGTTACTATGTCCCACACCAAATTTGACGCACCTTCGTTGAATCTGGTAAGCATGGCACTGCACCAAGTGACGCGGTCCGTTTTTTGAGCCTCGGTCAAGTTGTGTGGGATCCACCGCGAGCACAGCTTTCTCACACCCAAATGTTTGTGTAGGATTGATTGTATTTGACTCATGCCTATTTCTAAGGATGCGCGAGTTTCATGGTAGGTCACATGCCTGTCTGTTTCAATCATACGGCGCACAGCATCGATGTTTTTGTTGGTCACAGCGGTGGACGGCCGACCATCGCGAGATTCGTCACTGAGATTGATACGACCACGCTTGAATTCTGTAAACCAGCTATAAACAGTCGTCTTGCATGGTGCTTCATTGCCAAAAGCTGTTTCAAGCCGAGCGATGCTCTGTTGAGCTGTCAAATTACACTTAAAATCGTAGAAAATCATACTACGAAAATTTTCCCGAGTTAAATCCATGTTGATGCAGACACACAATTTTTTAAATGGCGCCACAAGGTAAAAACAAAAGACAGTCAGATGAAACAAACTGCATTCTACAGCCAAAGAGTTCTATTTTCAAATGTTGCAATAAATTTTTAAATATTGTTTATGTAAGTGGCTAGTTCCGGAAACTTTTAGTGTTACCTATGTACGTGCAAGAACATAAGGACAGTTTTGTGCCTACCCTACTAAAAAATCCTATGCACGCCACTGATATTACGGTGCATTTAACGATTTCGTTATCGTATTAATATTGTGAACTAGTGGTATATTAATGTAAATATTCCCTTTCGTCCGAGTCACTCTCGCGGCTCGGTTCAGTTGCCGATTTTCCCGCCAATCCGACCGATTTACATTACGAGTTACCAGTTTTCTCAAATAATAGTTCCTTTTATACAAATTAAATAAAGAGCGCTATAAAATTAAAAACAAGTACCTAGATGTAAACATTAAATTCGATAACGGGGATAGCATTGAAAAAACAACACATCTGATGTTAAAATAGTAGGGTTGGCAACACTGCTTTCCGTACCGACCTGAATCGAGACTGTTTATTGGAGCAATGATTAAAGTTGTCTTTATTTTGTACCTTCGCTGTGGTTTATGTTGTTTACTACGTCGCTACATCTGTCTGTTTACTCTTTACGGCAGGGTAATGGCAGTGCAATCTACTTTTCTCTTATTTATTAGACTTAGTGACATGTTGAAAGAAATTATTTTGGTAGTTGGATTTCTGCTAGTCGAAGTCCGATTATTATGTATTGCATTACCTAGTATATGGGTGTAGTAGATAAGTTACCTTAGAAAAGTATGTTGCTTACATTGATCCATAGAATATAAGTTTTCAGAAAGTTTTTACAGCCCACTTACATTCTGCATCCTCTGTATGGGTATGTAGATTTCATTATTTTTGATAAATGTATAAAGAAATAATGTGTTCCAAATATTAGCCGTCCGTTATTCTGAGTGCAAGTAATAAGATTTAAATAAATGTCTTAACAAAATACAAACAACATACAAAACAAACCAAAAACTGTGATAAAGGTCAGACTAAATAAAATGTTTTATCTTAACTATTTTAGAGGTCAGAGTAGAACTCCTGATCTAGGCTTTTCTTCCAATTACATAAAAACAGTCGCAACAAGAAAATTCCATCCCAAATGAGGTGTCTCCTAAAATCGCTGAATATTTTGGAATCCTTTTAGAATCGTATCAGAAACACTCGGCATTCTATCTGAGAAATAGGGATGAAGATACGCCTCCTTTGCGAGGAAAGGAAAATAGAAAGATAGAACTCGGTATCCAGTCACCTACTGATATGGGCACTTCACTGCATGCCACTGAAATAGGACGAGGATTGTGAAAATGTTTCACCGCAACACTGGTCTGCTATTTCCATTTTTGTTTACGGTGTGCAAACACAAATTTTCGGAGTATTTGATAAAATTGAAGCTCAATCCCAGCGGGAGGCAGGATTTCCGTTGGTTCGGATATAACAAGCGGGTTAAAACATACAAATGATTGCTATATCGTTTAAGGCTCTCTTTGTCATAACTTTAAATATTTTGGCCAAGTCCAAGACTCGCACACAAAGGGTTCTGTACCACAACACAAAATGGGTACGGAACCAAAAACATTTTTGGTAAATAACAAAAATGTAGATTTCATAGCAACACCGAGGCGACTAAAAACAAACTGCTAAAATGATAGCCCTGAAAATCAATTTGGTACCCTTTGAGTACGGATACTTTATTTTTGTTATTTGTTTTTTTACCTTAGAGTGTGTACAAGAATCTGACCAAAGAAACTCGTAGTGTTTCCGTTTTGAAGATAGAGCTGAAACATATCACGTTGAAATAATGCATTTTTTTTCAAGGTTTTTTGTATGGCGACCTTGGGCTTAAATGTTTATTTCATTTTTATTATTTGCCTTGATATGGGCCGTAATAACAGGTATTCTGTGAAAATTTTACTTGGCTACCTACAACAGCTTAAGCTGTAGGCTCCTGTGACAGTTGGACAGACAGATATCAGAGGCTTAAGTGTAGAGTCCCGTTTGGCACCCTACGGGTTCGGTACCCAAAAACACATAGATGGAGAATTAATATTGTTCCCTGACAAAATACGGAAAATATTAGGTTAACGCTTTTAATTCTTATTTTCGCAAAAAACAAAACACAGATCGTGATTTGGATCCATCAAAGTTTCGATCATATTCGTGTGGGCATCGAATTTGTATATTGTTCGATGCGTGCTGCGTGTCTATCATCTAATTTTCAAATATAGGTAAGGTTACTTTCGTTTATATAGTCAAATTCATACTGGGGACTCGGTAAGTGACCTCGACCCTATTAGTATCGGAAGTCCTAATTTAATTTCGCATATCTAACAGAAAGGGTCATTGATCCTTGGTCCTGACCACGTACCGAGTCACCTGATATATGATGACTTTCGTATAAATAGCCAAATTCATGATTTTGTGCCTCAATTTTTGTTCAAGAACAACCTCGACTTAATTAGTGTGGGAAGTCTCGATTTTATTTTGCGTATTTTACTGAAAGAAAATTTTTATTGAACCTTGATCCTGACCAATTATCGAGTCTTCGATATGAATGTGGCTATATAAACGAAAGTCACATAATATATTGATGAAGCCCGTGTAATGCCGTGCATTCTTTAAAAGTTTTAAAAGTATGATTTAAATAAATTGAAACATACTCATCCTTTAAGGAAATTGAATATTTACAATATTTAACGTCTTATTATATAAATAATAACCTAATTATATGACAGTAAATGCATACCTATTGTAGTTAGTCTGTCTTCTTGAAAGTTTCACAAAGTTAAACTACGGGTATAGGGGTACAACTAGACAAATACTCGTATTAATTATACCTCTATTTTGCACTAAATCCTTCCAAATAGACTTGCAGTTGGTTCATACATTAAATAGTTTTCAGGATAAGCTACATTCTTATAGGATATCGTTTATTTAATAATGCAAATATAGGTGCTTATGTCAGTTTCCGTGTTCGGCGAAGAAAATGCTTGAATTTTCACTATTTGATTAAGTTGTGTTGGTTTTTATTTATGAACTAATAGAAAAGAATTCTTTTCGCTCCTCCGGGAACGTGTCCTGAATATGGATGTGCTCTGTCTTGTTCGTTACGGAACTCGTACTACGGGTGTTAAGAAAATAACCAAGTATTGAAACTGGTCACTCTACTGATTTATAGAACAGTTACAAAATCCGCGTGTTTTAATTTATTTATGAACTAATAGAAAAGAATTATTTTCGCTACTCCGGGAACGTGTCCTGAATATGGATGTGCTCTGTCTTCTTCGATACGGAACTCCCGTATGGGTATTGAGTAAATAACCAAGTATTGAAACTGGTAAATCACTCTACTGATTTATGAAAAATAAGAGTTACAAAGTTCGCGTGACTTTAATTTATGCAGATAAAATGATATAAAAATATAATAACTTTTAAGAGCATCTTTCTTTTATTTTTTAATAAGTATAAAACGTGAAATTTAAGTCATTTTGCTAACGAAAACTGGTGATAGTACTTGTCCATATGAATAACTTTTTCCATGGAGCCAACCCTGAAATCGTGAAAAAAATATCAGCTGTTCCATAGAAAAGTTAAATACCTACTCGACCCAAATGTATGAAACAGATGATATTTTTTTCACAATTTCAGGGTTGGTTTTATAGTAAAAGTTGTTTAAATGGACGAGTACTATCACCAGTTTTCGATAACAAAATGACTTAATTTTCCCGTTGTATAATAAAATAAAATACACAAGTCCCCAATCTAACTAAAAATCCCAATAAAGATGAAATTTTTGCTCCCCATACCAAGGGACTTGGTGTTAAGTTTGTATTAATTTAGGACCGAAAAACTACATACTCGTAAGCAGTAGTGGCGTGCATAGGAATTTTTGCTGGAAAAGCAATGAGAAGATCATGTTTGACGGTAAAAATAACATGAAAAAAATTAAAAACCAATTTAAAAAAATATTTTTTGGTACGAAATCATGTACTCCAGTGCCTACCCTGGCGTCATACGAGTACAAAATAATGAATTTTCAAAGTGACATTTAAATTTTTTCTAATTTTTTTTATTGTCATACTTGATCTTCTCATTGCATTTCCAGCAAAAAGTCCTACGCACGCTACTGCTCGTAAGTAAGTTGAATTTCCAAAAACAAACTTCAATCTATCGTTGTCGCTTTCAAACATTTCGTAATAGGCTTGTACACAGGGTAAGCAAAATATTATTCCATTTAGTCCGTCATTTAGATTATCAAAAAATATTGGACATGTATTTTTTCTTTTGTCAATCAAACAAAAAATTACAGAGATAAAGCGCGACAAAGTTTGGGAGTGGGGGAAAATGACGTCACTTCTAAGTAAAATTGTACCTAGATGTGACGTCACGCGGAACTTCGGCGGGCTATATCTTTATCATTTTTTGTTAAATTGAAAAAAGAAAAAATATGTGTCCAATATTTTCTGATAATCTAACTGACGGACTAATAAATTTTTTTTAGTGATCATGCCTATTGGCTAGAAATAATGTGTGGCTGTGGTGCGGCTTCATTTTAAGCCATTCACGATACCTTTGAAAGCGATAACAATGGATGTTGAAGTTAGATAATTAGGAGGCCTGAGTTGGCGGCTTGAAGTCAGGCGCGCACGGGGTTGCTATGCTTGCTATTCCATTCAACTTCAGATTATAGAGCACTGACTGACTGTTATTGCTTGGCCGAAACTTTCATTTCCCGAGCTCGTACGGAACTAACCGAACACGGTGTGAGAGGCAAGCTAACACGAGACAACATTCATATTTTGAAAAAACTCGAGAATGGTTTTGGTGGTTCCTATGATTTCAGGAGAAATATCCCAAAAATCGAAATGAAATAAACATATTTTCGAATAATATAAAATATACTATCCTGTGAAACTAAAATTATTTGATTTGTTGCATTGCTCCTAGGATATTACGGTATATAAACATTCATCAAAATATGTGTAAAATCCAGGACTTTTATACGCTTAATTGTAAGTTTTGTATGTATTTGATTTTGATAAATATTGTAGTTTCACGTCATGGATATTGTATGGGTAACGTTGAAAAAGAAAAAATAATAATTAAGTACCTTTAAATAAGTAGATGATCAGCGAACTGCGCTAGTATTGGAGTTTGGGCGAATAGAGTCGTCTTAAGGCCCCTGCTTTATCGTTTCTTGTTGTTATTTACTATGATTTGTATATAGAATGCATTTGACTGTACAGCTATAGTGAGAAATACTGCGACTTCGTGTTTTGTCGGCTAAGTTCGTTTTTTACTTATCTCTTTCACAAGTCCATAAAATTTAGTATTATCTTGTCATAAGACGTCATTAAATAAATAAATACGATTATTCATAGATTTCGCGAATGCCAATAACCAAAGTTGCAATATTTCTCACTAGACCTGTACAAACTAAAGCCAATTAGAAAACGCTACAATGAAAGTACGTATTACTAATTTTACCAGTTGTCGTCTTGAAGGTAATTTCATTAACAAGCCTAAAACGTTGCTGATCAATATTCGGACACGATGTCAAGATAGCTCGGTTGGGTAATATACTTACTTTGCTTGACTTTATAGCATGTTTTGTTCATGCGGATCTTTGCTTATTTACGACGTTCATCGTTTGAGTGATACCGATCATTATTGTAGAGGATGGTTGGTTATGGTTAACCATTACCCTTATTTTAACAAAAATTTCGAGTTTTAGTCGGGAAACATTTTTTTTTTAACAGAGGATCTCGATGCAAAATGTGAATCGTAAATATTAGTTTCCAGACTTTTTAATAAAAAGGGATGCAATAAATGGGTATTATGGCAATTCGTGCAAACTGCCTAGTAATATTTAGGTTTTCAGAAGAAATGAATGTTTTTTTATGCGTTACAATCGTATAAATGTGCCAGTCTGTTCTTTGTCCCCAAAAGGGAACTCCACCTCAGGGTGTCTAGATAGGGGGTTATTTCGCAATTTTGGGGAAAGAATAAACTTTGGGCATCGAAAACCTTTGGGAAAATTTTGTTACTGGGGAATTTAGGAAATAGGGAAAATGCAGTTATTTCCACTATGTCCATCCATACTGTCCAGGGGAAATTTTTTGGGAATAACTTTTCGAAATAAATGAATAAATATGGTTAAAAAGCCATTGCTACGATTAACGGCCTCATCAGTTTTTACTTTTTAAATTTTTATGTGGTGTGTGAACATTTTAATAATTATGGTTAAGTAATATGTTAATATGAACAATGCAAAATTTTATAAATTTTATTATAATAAAGGCATTGATAGTTTTAAGATATTTTAGGATAGGTTAGGTTGCTAAAATTGTATTGTTTTGGGAATCATTTTTGTCTCCTTCGGGGAAATTTCAAAAACTCTATCTGGAGACCCTGCTCTACCTAGTTTACAGAGAGGTGTCAGGCTAAGAGCCAATTCACCAAATTACGCTTTTGAGTGTCTTTGCGGATCGTGATTTTTTTGTAATTTAGAGTGACATTATAGTAGATTGTTATCCAACGGAGGTAAGCGATCACTTACACCCATGTGTAATAATCTACTTTTCATCACTAATGCGAGGAAATAAGAAAAAAACTTGCAAAATTACAACATGATGATTAACTGCACCTGTACCTACTTGTTTGTTTCACAACCAGTTTCGCTTTTACGCTATTATCAAGGGTCTATTAAATAACTAAAAACACTTTTTTGCAGGATATAAAAATTAATTCGACGTGAAATCAATGAAATATGTCAATCAATTATGAAATTATGTTTGCAACAACGTGTTTAATAAGATAATTTTACTGCCGCCATTTTATTTTCATGTGACTTTTTTTGTGCAATTACTGGCCAGTCTGATTGTTTTAAAAATAAAAGTAATTTTAAATCGTCTTCTTAAGATTTTATTTAGCATATTTACATATATACGCAAGTCACATAATATATAAATAAAATACATAATCTCTATACATATAAAAGACAACGTCTGTCTGTCTGTCTGTCTGTCTGTTCGTTTGCTTATAACTTGAGAAGCACTCAATGGATTTGCAGTTTTCACTGAAAGATAAAGCATTTCTTCGGGAAGGTTTAAGGCTATGTATCATCACGCTATAACAAAGCGAAGAAGCGCAGTGAGAATTTTAGTGGAAGGTTCGCCGCCGCCGTAGCGAAGTCGATCGTCGCGGGTTCAAACTTCGAATGGTAAAATTTGTTTCACTTTTTATTTTTATCATTTTATCTTATTTTTATAAAAAATATTTCCTTTTGTAAAAAAAATATTAAAGATGAAATTATATTTCTTGACTGAGCAAAGACCAATAACTAAAATATTTTTATTTTCGAGTCCTTAGAAAACGCCATCTCTGTGAAGCTATCCAGTAGCCTAAGCATGAAAACATTACAGTTACGTTTAGTTTGAACGTAACGCGGTTTTGTATGGAATTCTGATAAGTTCCGCTACTGACCGTTAGGGGCCGTTATCAGATTTCATACAAAACCGCGTTACGTTCAAACTAAACGTAACCGTAATGTTTTCATGCTAAGGCTAGTGGATAACGGCTCAGTAAGCTGGCGTTGAAATGGTTTTTATTTTAATACACTAGATGGCGCTGCATGTACAGCCAAGTCCCGAAAGGTTTCAAAATATCGGATTTGACGCAGTCTGGTTCAAATCAACTCACGTTAAAGTTTGTCTACACTATTACATAAACAAGAAAGATTTGTTTGTTTGTTTGTTTGCATATAATGCAATTTAGGAGACCTCTCAAGTTTAAGTTTATTTGATCGGTATTGATGAGTATTTTTGTAGAACATGGTAACCAGGATCTAATGACGGGACTGGGAGGTGGGTACGGGATCTCCTCAACGGACAACAGCAGACCCTTCGAGTTTGGTCTTATTTTATTGGTCTTTATTAGCACTTTGGTAAAACATGGTGACCAGGGTCTGATGATGGGACTGGAAGGTGGGTACGGGACGGGATCTCCTCAACGGACAATAGCAGACCCTTCGAGTTTAGGCTTATTTAGTAGGTATTAATTAGCACTTTGATAAAACATGGTGACCAGGGTCTGATGATGGGACTGGAAGGTGGTTATGGGATCTCCTCAACGGATAACAGCAGACCCTTTGAGTTTGGGCTTATTCGATTGGTCTTTATTTGCACTTTGGTAAAACATGGTGACCATGGTCTTTTGATGGGACTGGACGGTGGGTACGGGATCTCCTCAACGGACAACAGCAGACCCTTCGAGTTAAGGCTTATTTTGTTGGTATTTATTAGCACTTTGGTAAAACATGGTGACCAAGGTCTGTTCATGGCACTGGAAGGTGGGTATGGGTTCTCCTCAACGGACAACAGCAGACCCTTCAAGTTTGGGCTTATTTGATTGGTCTTTATTAGCACTTTGGTAAAACATAGTGACCAGGGTCTGCTAATGGGACTGGAAGGTGGGTACTGGATCTCCTCAACGGAAAACAACAGACCCTTCGAGTTTGGGCTTATTTGATTGGTCTTTATTAGCACTTTGGTAAAACATGGTGACCAGGGTCTGCTGATGGGACTGGAAGATGGGTACGGGATCAACGGACAACAGCAGACCCTTCGAGTTTGGGCTTATTTTATTGGTCTTTATTAGCACTTTGGTAAAACATGGTGACCAGGGTCTGATGATGGGACTGGAAGGTGGGTACGGGACGGGATCTCCTCAACGGACAATAGCAGACCCTTCGAGTTTAGGCTTATTTAGTAGGTATTAATTAGCATTTTGGTAAAACATGGTGACCAGGGTCTGCTGATGGGACTGGAAGGTGGGTACGGGATCTCCTCAGCGGAAAACAACAGACCCTTCGAGTTTGGGCTTATTTGATTGGTCTTTATTAGAACGTTGGTAAAACATGGTGATCAGGGTCTGCTGATGGGACTGGAAGGTAGGTACGGGATCTCCTCAACGGACAACAGCAGACCCTTCGAGTTAAGGCTTATTTTGTTGGTATTTATTAGCACTTTGGTAAAATATGGTGACCGTTGCATATTTTCGTTAAAAAAATCATATTCTTTTGTTTTCCTTATTTGCACGAAAATCACTTCGACGCGGGTGGAGCCGCGGGCAAAAGCTAGTGTTATACATAATGAAAATTCTGGTACATGATGTTTCAACAAATATATATGTCTAATGTTTTAGAAATATTTTTCAGCAAAATTGTTGATCTCGAATGAAAGATTTACCTCTTTTAAATTGACAATGATTATTTTTCTGTAAACGAGGTGTAGAAGATTATTCACAACAAAAAATAAAAAGTTATATTTGCAAGTGTAATACTATTAATAATTATTAATTTCATAATATCATTGATTGATGGTAATTGACTATAATCAATGCAATGCATCAATGCAATAATCTATGATTAACATGTATGTTTTGAATTCTTCCCTAAGATGATAAATTAGGCGCTGAAAATTTTATAATTTCGAACGAAAATGTTCATAAGTGGTTTCTAAAAAAATGAAGTCTAATGTGTGAAAAGAATAAGTATTTTATCAACATCTTTCATCAAGTGCCGCCAATCGCAAATATTATCATCATAAAAACATAACATTTTGAAAATTTTACTTCATGCGTACGAGATCGTGGGAAACAGCTAGTCTCAAAAATATTTTATCCTTCTACTAGCTTTCACCTGCGGCAGCGACCGCAGGGTTCTTGAACTTTTGAGTTGTGTCCGCAGTTTTCGGCTTATCAACCTTATAAGCTTATAACCTAAGTCAGGGTCACTAAAATTATAATTAAGACAACCCCATCCAAATCCGTTGAGTAGTTTGAGTAAAAGTGAAACCATTTCATTTTAAATTTTGCAAAAATATTCAATGTACAAACACGACCTTTAACTTTATTAGTATAGTTTTATGGCAAAAAGCCGCCAAAAAATAAAATCCTATTGTATCGGTCTAAAACCGTAATTTCTAACAAAGCCCTCTTGAGCTTGTCTAGCATAGCAAACCCTAGCGAGCATAGAGTTACTTAAACTTGTAAACTGGGAATAGAGTCATCAGTTTTATCTATTTTAATGTTCTTTGGTTTTATCTCGGCTTAGCGACATCTCGTGGGCAACGACAGACTTAGTTTGTTATTGTACCTACCTATACCTACACAGGCATATATACCTCATGTATAGCCCAGCCTTACTGCATTGTATTTTTATTTTTCAAAACTTACTACATATTAGTTAAATAAAACAACATTTAAGAAATTAATGATAATTTATTTACATGTAATTTAAGTAAACAATACATTTTAGATAACCTAAAGTGACCTAAATTTACAAGTTTTCACAAATTTCACAATTCATGTGAATCTGAAATACGATATGTTCGTTAAAGTCACATTCACCGGGGTTTTAACATAAAATTGCACAGGATAGGTATTTACCATAGTTCGGCACACAGCACATTTTTTCCGATGTCAACTCAGTTGACTTTGATCTTCTTCTTGGGGCATTACGCACTTTGAACATTTCTACAGCTGTTATTTCCTGGTTTGAATCTTATCTTCGCGGTCGCCAACAGTGTATAAGGGTTAGTGATACCTGTTCTAACTGGTGCCCTCTAACAGCTGGCGTTCCGCAAGGTGGCGTCTTATCTCCTTTGTTATTTTCAATTTTTATTAACACTCTCTCCAAACAATTATCTTCTCTGTACCACTTCTACGCTGATGATTTGCATACCTGCCCATACAAACCAAAATGATGTTAGCACAATCTTCCCTTCTTCCAATTCTTGATTATGCTGACTCTTGCTTCCTAGACCTCACTGAAGAGCTTGTTAACAAGCTTGAGCGCCTTCAGAACTTGTGCATACGTTTCATTTTCGGCCTTCGTAAATATGACCATGTCTCTCAATTTCGCCCACAGCTAAAATGGCTCCCTATTCGTTTTCGTAGAAATATTCATGTCCTTTCTCTTCTCTTCACTGTTCTTAACAGTGCTTCTGCACCCTTTTATCTACGGGAACGTTTTAGTTTCTTTTCTGGTGGAGGCCGGTTGCAACGTCCTGTCAACCAAAAAAAATTATCTGTACCCACACATAGAACTGGTTTTTACTCCGACTCCTTTTCTGTGCATGCTGCTCGGCTATGGAATCGTCTACCTGAATCCGTCAAAAACTGTCGTACTTTAAACACATTTAAAATTAAACTAAAAGATCACTACTATAATGAACTACACCCCTGACTCATCCAATGTCTATTCATGTTATATCTTATCCAAAATTATCATTGATTTATTATGTCTGCGTATATATTGATGTATTTATATAAGTAAGTTTATTCTATATACATAATTTCTTTTGTGTATGTTTATGTATCAGTTTATTATAGCGGTAGGAATCACTTATGTTATCTGCTCGCGTATTTTACTTTTTTATTCTCTCTTTTTTTCGTTTGCACGCTCCCTTTTTATGTTTTATTCTTTATCTACTATTTCACCCAAAGGTTGCCTGGAAGATATTGCTGTTAGCAATAAGTGCCGCTTTTGTACTCTATGAAATATTTTTATTATCCTTCTTCATGTTTTCGTGTAAATGTACATAAAGTGTAATAAATAAAATAAAAAAGACTTCTGCAGGATAGTTCTGAACCGGGCCCCAAAAAAAGGAGTTTTACAGATAACAAAGTGATCGTACAAGGGATCCCTTTTTTATTATCTTGAGTTGCTTATCCCTAAAAATTAAAATAACTCTATAGGAATTCAATAATTTACCTCCGGCTCTGAACGAGTGTCTATTTTTTATTTGAAAAAGAAGAACAAAGATAGCTAGCAAAATTCCCTTCAACCAAAATCTAGATATTGTAAAAACCCATCCAAGATGCTTGAATTCTGTACATTAGTTTACGTAAAACTACCTTTCTCTTCTCTTCACTGTTCTTTACAATGCTCCTGCACCCATCTATGGGAACGTTTTAGTACCTTTTCTGATCAAGGCAGATTGCAACGCTCTGTCAACCAGAAAAAATTATGTATAACTAAACATAATACTGGTTTTTACTCAAACTCTTTTTCCCTATTCGTCTACCTGAATCCGTTTAAGACTTTCGTACACACATATAAAACTAAACTGAAAGCTTTACTACTTTAGTTATTCATTATGTCTAAATGTATGTAGAATTTTTTTTCGATTATTAGGTATGTTATCTTTTATAATAGCGTAAGGAATCCCTCAATGTGGGTGAACTCACTTATTTATTATATTATTATTTGTATATGTTCATTAAATGTTATTATTAAGGTTATTATTTGCTACAGTTTATTTAAGATGTTAGTTAAGTGAGTTCGTTTTAATAAAGGCTATTTTATTTTATTGTAATTATTTAAGGAAACCCTCATTTACATACAACTCTTTGTAGTTTACTATATTTATTTCTTTACATTTACACGCTCCCCTCTATATTTTCTGTCATCGACTTTTTCATTCAAAGGTTGCCTGGAAGCAATAAGTGCCGCCTTTGTGCACTGTAAAATATACCATCCTGTTTTATCATCTTCTTTTATGTTTTTGTGTAAATTAACAGTAAGTAATAGTTAAGTGTAATAAATAAAATTATTCCTATTCATCGAGAAGAAAACGTGTATTTGAACACTTTATTTCAATAATTATTTCTATCGAGTGAAGTTTTGAATCGCGTTCCTGTTCAGCAGAAAAAAAAACAGTTTAGGTGGTAACTTTTTACCTCAGTACAAAATGCACATCATAATATTGTTTTCTTTACTTTTGAATAAAAAGTATGCAATAAATGTGTTTTGAAGCAACTTGCTGAAATGGTTTATTAGTAATAAAGTCTTCACAAAAAAAAATACGTACTTTAATGTATGAATGAATGAAAAATACGTTATTGCACAATAACACATGGGTGTACAGAGGCAAACTTAATGCTATTTAGCATTTTCTTCCAGTTAACATTTTATTTGCATTACATTAACAAACATAAAAGCGTGTTTACAGTTGTAATGTAGCTAAAATGTAACGCATAAAATTGAATAATTCATGTGATCACCTAACTATTAACAAGCAGTTTGCGCGAATTGCTATAAAACGCATTTATTGCAAACGTTTTATTCAAAAGTTAAGAAAACAATATTATGATGTGCATTTTGCACCGAAATCCTCCGTTACCACCTTAAGTGCGAGTAGGGCGCGCCTGAGGATTCCGTACCATTTACACGGTAGGGTAGGAAAAAAATCCCCCTCTGACAAATATTTAAATTTAATTTTTAATTCAATATTCGGTTTCGGTTCCACAATCTACACAAAATATCCAAATTTCAGATCTATAACTTATTCCGTCTACGAGCTAGAGACTCCTGACATACGGACGGACAGACAGACGGACACACAGACAGCGGAGTGACATTAATAGGGCTCCGTATTATCCTTTGGGCGCGGAACCCCAAAATTAGATAGGTACCTACTTGACCTTACCTGGTTCCCTGCGGACACTGTTCTGAATTTCTGAAGAATACAGTATTATTTCACTTAGCTTTCTTATAAAATTTAAAAATAAAATACGTCAAGAATAACAATCTGAGCAGATTGTGTGCCTGGAAAATGTTGATGCAGCAAAAGAGAACACTCGTTCCTGAGCAGACATCTCTTGTTTAACGAGCAAAAAATATACCTACTCATGCAATACTGAAAGCGTAAAATCTTAGGATAAGTACAAGTAAGTACCTGTTTCTTTTTTATACGTACATCCTAAACTATTAACTTTGCTATTCATGACATGAGGCGGTTTATTACTAAACGACACCGCACAACACGCAATAAGGAGGTTTGAGCTTTAAGGTTCCAATGACGAGCTATTTACAGCTTAACCTGGATTTGATATATTACAAAATAAGATAATTGAAAATAAAATTAACAATTAAAAAACCAAAGCATTGGGTAATCGGTTCTATAGAAAATAATTTTCATTATTTTTTTTATATTTGAAATATAATATTTTTCAGACTAAACCAATTTTTTTTTCAAATCCTACAGCATTGTTGTTATAACGGTAAGTCTTTTAAATTTTGTAAAAAAGGATAAAAATATTACAGCTAAGATTTTTTTTAATATACGATTATTTTGAGGCAGTTTCGTTGGTTATAATATAAATTATTGTATAACCAAGGGTGGATTCAGTCTTCAAGCCAAGGTCGCACAGGCTCAAAAATTACAATAAAAAAATAAAAACAAGCATGTAAATCTTTTTTAATTATTCGTTTTTATAGAACACTTTTTCATGCAAAGAAAATTAAGTGATATTATATTATATTGGTAGAGGTGAAGCCGGGCTGGACTGTAGAGGTTCCACAACCATAGACGTGGGACAGCTCTCAAACAGGCACAGCCAAGTATCCCACCATGCCCGGGACCGGTTTATGGCGGTATACAATATCGTGGCCATATCGTAGAATTAATTCATCATTTCATGATCTACTCAAATATCATGAAATCTGTAAAAAACAACCAAAGGGCTCGCCTCGCTCCGCTCCGCTTCGCTCGGCTCCCGAATTTATGATCACAAGCAACCTAACACGCTCCTCCTCACTTCGCCCATCGTCGCATCTATTTTTGAAATTCTGTTGGAAGTCCGTCGTAAATTTCTCATTTTATTCTTTACAATATTGTCGCAGGTCATGAAATAATCAATTCTACGACATGGCCACCATATATAGGTACATCCGCAATCGCCGAGCCTTTTACATAAAACAGACTGGCGCCGCGCTCACCAACCCGCCTGCCCAGCGTGTGTGAGTATGGGAACTTCTTACAGAAGGACCGCGAAGAGTTTTCTTTTTTGTGTCCTCGCGAATCTATTGATGACTTCCTCCACGTCAATTGAAACGTTTTTATGAACGTGGAGTACTGCCAGTCCTACTGGTCAGTCTCACAAGGCGGTCTTTTGCCATTGACGTTCGAAGCCAAGTTTTTAATCGACGGATGGTGAAGGACCTCTTCACTGACTGGTGGTGTAGTGTAGCAAGAATATACAACGTGAAATTTAAGTCATTTTGTTAACGATAACTGATGATAGTACTCGTCCATATGAACAACTTTTACCATGGAGCCAACCCTGAAATCGTGAAAAAAATATCAGCTGTTTCATACATTTGGGTCGAGTAGGTATTTAAATTTTCTATGGAACCGCTGATATTTTTTTCACGTTTCAAGGTTGGCCCCATAGTAAAAGTTGTTCATATGGACGAGTACTATCACCAGAAATAATAGCCTTTGCCGTTCGGAGTCCTCTTCTTAGTGTATGATGTGGGTGGGTATAATTAAAAACAAACAATAACTTAGGCCCAGAAGAGGTCATGCCCTCAGACCTCCCCTGGAGATTAACCCTCGGCTACCTATAACTTATACCTTTACATCATTACAACCCACTTCATATGATTAAGCAGTGCCTTGAAAGTGCAAGCTTTATACGAGTAAGGCCTACATTCTTTCATAAAACTGTTTTACTTATTATCTTGAATATGAAAATCTCAGCGGTCAAAATATTTGTTCACAGTTCAAAGAATCATCGACAAAAAATTCTGCTAAAGGCCATAGCTGATTTATCAATGAAATAAGATAAGAGAAAAATGCTAAAAACAAGATGGCAGTTCAATTCTTCGGTGGATATCAAGCTTAACTAGAAACGTTTAAGAGGTCTATAAAATAGAGATTCAATTCAATGAACTCAGCGCGAGCGAAAATTTGTTTTTTATTGCGCTAAGGCTAATAGCCCGGGCGGTAGCTTTGCATTTTAGGTAGTGATTTTAAGCCGATTGATTAACATCTTTTTCATTAGATCTGGAATGGCTAATAATAGAACCAAGCTTCAGATGGCGCACCCGAAAAAAAAAATATTAAAAAAACGCCGGCTGAAACTTTTCTCACAGATAGTTGACACCATACTGAGCTGAAAAAAAAATCGTCATCTGACGCACCCGCGGTGGGTCTGGATGTAAGAGGTTGCGAAAATGGTAAAAAGAAAAAGTAATAGTACGCCGGCTGAAACATTTTTCACCGATAGTTGACATCATACTGAGCTGAAAAAAAATCGTCTGCTGCATCATGGATTCGTTCGTTTTTTTTTACCACTTTCGCAAGCTCTAACTCCCAAACCCACCGCTACTTGAGCAGCTGACGGTCGATTCACATATCAGTCATGTGAGATCTACGATCGATGTTAATATCAGCCGGCTTACTATGACTTTTGTATTTGCAACGGTACCTCCCGAACTATAAGTCTAGAGAGGCCACCTTGATTCACAAACTTGCCGGAACCAATTTCTGCGAAGAGACTACGTAGTTATGTCGATAACGTTTTTAGATACTCCACACCTACGATGAAATTATGTATACACACTACCAACTGACAGGTTACGAGTTACTACAATATTATAATTAAGAAATTTTTACAGGTTCTCCTTTACTTATCGTAATCGTGTGCTACCTTGGGCCAAGTATTTGGTTGGACTAAGTGGAGCGTCATTTTAATAGCGAATCGAACTCAAGTTTATCTTTAAAATCTTTTTCTTGGACTTCGTTCGTTGATCATTCATCAGATAAACAGTTAGGTCGTAAATTCGACAAATATTCTATAGATTGTTCTATTACCTATTGCGTTCTTGTTTTACTTCAACACCTATCGCTATCGCTTTCAATTGTATCGTGATTGGCTAGTAATTATGTGTGATGTCATTTCTGACCAAACAAGATATATTCGCAATGAAATTGATAGATGTTTGAAGTAAGGGGCGTAGATATTTTGTATCGCCGATGCTTGCAGCGCAGAGTGAATTCGCTTGGAGCGTCGTTGCCCTTGGCCTTGGGGTGACAGTATTATTCTAAGGCTGGTAATAAAAGCTCCGAAAACTAAATTAAGAATGAAGATGTTCAATTTATGAATGTTATTGCTTTAAATACCGACTAAGTTATCGAAAACTTCTGTGCTAATAAATACACTACCAACTACCGAAAACTACCGAATGAAATACTGAAAATTCTGAAAACTTAATACATCAAAAACTATTGTCAGCTTTTTTTTTCGTAGATCTCCGAATAAAATTCAAAGTTGCCTGACCATCATGTATTCTGGTAAAACTTAAGGGGTCGCCTCGCTCCGCTCCGCTTCGCTTGGCTCCCAATATGTATTTACATGTCAACCTAACACGCTCTTCCTCGCTACGCTCGTCGTCGCACCTATTTTTTGACTCAGAAGAAATTTTTTTTTCGTTAACTTAGTATTACTTTCGGAAGTTCAGTAATTTCTTCGGAGGTTCATTATTTGAACCAGGTGGTCGTGAGCAATTTAGTTTTCTATTTTTTATTTATTTTGTCTGTAGATGTTACACAGTTAAATTTGTATATTTTTCGGTAACTAATTTTTCCGCTGCTTAGATAGTATTACAGTGTGCAGCAGTTCGCTGTGATTTAATTTGTTTCTCGGAGGCTTTATTATTAACCTTATTCTAATAGCTGGGGGTTTATTTCATCGATGGTTGGGTAGCAATGGCTTAAGAAACCAACTCAGGGAAACATCTCTAAATTTTTCGTATAACTTGGTACAGATCCATGCAGATACTTGAGATATCTTTCTCCTTTTGTTCATTTCAGCGAAAAGTCAATCGGCCGTTTAGTTGATATCGAATTTGGGTAACAATATGCACCAATGGAATGTTCCTGCTAGATTCAAGGGTGGCCAACCCGCGTCCCGCCGGACATAAACTTGCGGCCCGCCGGAGCTGGGATTAGGACAAAAATTTCAACTTTTATTATACATAAAACCAATAAAAATATTCAATCGTTTGTTCGTTTGTATCATAGTGCATCAATGTGGGAATATCTCAGTACATTGACTCAACTATGGTTAAAATTTCTTCTGTACCTACAAAAGTGAACTTCATCAGATCAAATGGGCTGAACCACCATCAGCCTTCCGTCAGCTCCAAGATTTTCTCAAGTCTTGATAAAACTGTTTGCGTGTGTCAACTACCTCGACTATTGATGCGCTTATTCATCCAAACAAAATCAGGCGTCACAATAAAATTGTTTTCAAACCATTTTATTAAAGATTTTTGATTATTTTTTGTTTAATTTTCGATTAAAAAATTGTAACATACATGAATGTTTTGTTTTGGTGTTCAAAATGTTGGCCACCCTTGTACTAGATATATATAAACTTCAATTTTTAATTACATGGAATTGTGACAATTCATTGAAAGGGATGGAGTTCTACAAGTAAAGGAGAAACGATACAGTTCATCTCGCTTTCTTGGACAACTCCATCCCTTTCCTTGAACTGTCACAATTCCATGTAATTAAAAATTAATGTTTAGAGACAATATTCTTAGTCCTGGGATTTAGCACGTGCCAGCCATCGATACATGTCTTTCTTGCTCTCTTGCGCATTGACAAACGTGGTATACGCATATCCCGAGATACTACACGCAAGGGCGCAAGTAGGTTAATTAGATGCTGTATATCTGACGCGTGCTAGCCTTGCCGATCACAAAAGTTATAAAGTAAAGAGAAAATGTAATATAAAATTTTGTTAGGACCCTTACCCTATCCAATTTATAGGTCTACTCTTTTTATTTGAGAAAATGATGAGCAGTCTGAATGAAAAATATGTAAGACTCTTCAAGATGTTGCTGTGCTGGCAAGAAAAACTTCTAAGTAAGTTTTATGAAAAAGAAGCTACGTTGCTAACTCATAAAAGTAAGATTATTAAGAGTCTATAGCACCTGATATTGGGCACCTCATTTTGAATACGAGCAGATTTTTTATTTTTTTTATTTATTTGATAAAGAAACATACACTCTTATATATTTATATATAACACAAAATATTCTTAAAATGTAGACCTACAGTTTCCTTACTTGTTAGAAAACATTCTAAATATATTAAATAAAACAGTTTTGTCCATGTAATAGACTTTAGATTTACAAAAAAGGTTTTTTATGTAAGCTATACTTGCTCAGAGATACACTGGAATAATAATCTTTTAAAACTAATTAAATACTCACTAAATATATACACGATAACAAACTTGTCGTTATACAACCTGCGAGCCCGTCTTATGAAACTATTATTTGCATAACATGTGCGACTACGCGAAATATTAAAATGTGGTTTACTGTGGCAATTCGTTCACAACGTCGAGGTACTCTGAAAGCTAACAAGTGTCCGCCTGCATGTTATTCGGTTAAACAACATGCTTTATTCCGGGATAAGCTATATATATCCATTCTAAACTTCATCCAAATCTGTTCAGCAGTTTCAGCGTGAAAGAGTAACAAAAATACACACACACACACAACACACACAAACTTTCGCATTTATAATATTAGTGTGATAGTGTGATGTGATTGACACATCAATCACAATCACGACGACAAGTTAGAGGAGTACAGAACTCTATGACGTTTCATTATTGTTTAAAATAACACGCTGTGAACATAGCATAGGCATAGGCATAGGCATAGGCATAGGCATAGGCGTATAAGTGCATTCAATATAAGCTGGCGTGTTTCCACTTGAGACCGTCATTGCAATAACAATAGGATTAAGTCGTGGCGGGTGAATTCACCTGAATGGAACAATAAACACTTGTAAAACACGTGCAGCAGACGTTTTTTCGAATGTTTTTGATAATTCCTTATGTTATCTTCCCTTTAATAATATAAGCAAATAGAAATACCACTCGGTTGTTTTTATTCAAAAGTATCAACACTGGTTGGTTTGCAACAAAACAGATAAGGCCGAAACGGCTCCTTAAAAAATGAATGGGTTCTATGAATGTTTGGTTTATTACCCCTATTGCTTATGTTCAAGTGGAAACGCGCCAGCTAATATTGAACGCACTATAACTAGGTAGGGGTCAGGGGGTACAGCCCCTACTAGAGCAACGTCATAGTTTAAAAATATTTGTACACTGTGGCACGGTCTAGCCCCCCCCCCCCACTCCTCCCCCCCAGACATACGGGCGTAATTTAATTTAACCTATTTAAGGCATTATTTGGTTTGTATGTGATCTCTTTGTATGGTGTTTTGTATCTATTTATCGTATTAAACCATATACTCGAAAACAGAGATACCTACTTGTTGGTGGCCCAGATGTGATGTGAAGTATAAAAAAAATTACCGGCTTCAAATATGATAATCGGGTAAGTCAGTGATACACCGGATTCTCAATGAGCATGAATCAATGAGCATTTTGAAATGTATGTACACATATTTAAAAAGAAAAATGCTATAACGCTTTAAAAATCGTGTATTTGTTACTCAAAGTACGGCGATAAAGCTCGTCCTCTATCATGTCGGGGAAAATCATAGGTGCAATGATATACGTCACGTAGCCCAGCGGAAATATATACCAATAAATATATCATTTCATTTCCGAGTTAAGATTTGTTTTATAAATGGGTTCTATTGGATCGATATTTACTAAGTAAACACTTTTCCAACTGATATTGGTGGAGGACTAGATATTTTGAAAAAGAAGGAAAAAAATTTTTTTTTGATGACATTGATCTTTTCTAGTTTGTAATGCACTCTAATAATAATATTTAGAGTATTCCAAAAATTTTTTATTAAATCAGGAAGATTCAATTTTATTTTTGAAAAAAATATTTTAAGTTTATTTACATTACTGGATTTTGCCCGCGACTTCGTTCGCGTGGGTTTCGGATATAAATTCGAATCAAACTTCCCATAGATTTATATAGGCCTTTGCCGATTGCGTCTATTCAATCTTTGCCCCGTTTTTGGCTTGAGCGATATTTTATGAACACCCCTTGTAGTCTATGTGTTGACCAGGGTAACTACGATGATAATAAAGGAAACCGCATCCAAATCCGTTCAGTGGTTCTCGAGTTATAGAAGCGTTTATTCAATCTTTGCCCCGTTTCCGGCTTGGGCGTTATTTTATGAACACCCCTATAACATATGTGCTGAACATGGTTACTACAATGATAATGAAAAAACCGCACCCAAATTCGTTGAGCGGTTCTCGAGTTATAAAAACGTTGATTCAATCTTTTCCCCGTTTCCGGCTTGGGCGTTATTTTATTAACACCTCTTATAGTTTATGTGTTGACCAGGGTTACTAAGGTGATAATAAAAAAACCGCATCCAAATCCGTTTAGTGGTTCTCGAGTTAAAACTGAACATACAGACAGACTAAATTTTAAAAATGGTGGTTTCGGCCTCAGTACAGTATCAATAACCCATTTAATTTAAAATTTCGCGAAAATATTCAATGTACAGACACGAGTTTTTTACTACTTTATTATTAGTAATAATATAACATATATATCTTATATTATTATTAATAATATATACATAGATTGAAATTTTTGTAAGATTATAAAGCATGCTTTACTGCCGCCTTTGAACATAAACGTTTACAAAAGCGATTAAATTTTTTTTTCCCCATTAAGTTATTCACACCGTTTACCGCCAGTGGTACCGTGGCGTGGGTCCGACACGTTTACAAAATACCCTCGACGAAGATTTGTCCTCTTTTACATGGTAAACTCTGTCCATTAAAATTTAAACTCGTGAATTAATACTCGTAGTTGTTCCAAACTCATTTCTATCGAACTAACTATGCTATGTTCAAAGATGATCAACTCAATACTGTAAATATAATATATTATAGGTCGTAATATTGTTAGTAAATTCAGAAATGTTGGTATTGTGCACATGCTTGAAAATAACTACACAAATTGCACCTCTTCTGAATATCTTTTCTTTTCTACTATTAGAGATATAAACACGGTGGTAAATGAATCAAAGTAGAGTGACGTAAAAAAATTATGCTGCACATGTGGAAGGTAAAGCTTGACCGGGCCGCCCTAGAAGAACGTATGCCGACCAAATTGGCGACATACTAAAGAAGGGTAACGTAAAAAGTACCCGGAATAGGAGAGCTTGTATCCATAAATACATTGATGGACGTAGAAGCAAGACGAGGTGTGTCAGGATCGCCAACCGATGGAAATCTGTAGTCTCTGATTATCACTCTGGAAGACAGGCGTGAGTATATCTATGTATGTATCTATGTGGTAATTTTAAGAGGAACCCTTTTGGTAGCATTCTACTCGTATTATACAGGATGTAAATGCAAAGTCAAGAATCCCTTTAGGGTATGAAAGTAAACACGATTTTACGAGAGAAAAAAATATACCTTGAATTTTCACCAAAAATTTCATCATTTTTCTAAGCTATGGCTACGCAGCTCACCGGCCTGCCCACTGCCCACACACCTAATTGCACCCCGCAACCCTCATCCGAGTGGCCAGCGACCGTGAGGTTGTCCACGCGATTAGTGTATTTTGAGTAAAGAAAATCGTCTTATTATGAGGTACTGGTACTTTATTTAGAGATCCCAGTATTTAAAATAATATCTTTACCGATCATACTAACACACCCGTAAAGGATTCTTGACTTTACTTTTACACCCGGTATAAGAGACACAGAGTTTCGTCTTAGGAAACATACACACATACATAATAAGCAGAGAATATTCGAAAACATTAGAGAACATGAAAAAACATTCCTTCCTCGGTTTTTTTTAAGGCCGGTGAAGTGTGAGTATACGGAAATCATGCCCTGAGGGTTCCGTATGTGGGACACACAGAAAGTTACGAGAAACTAAAAAAAAAATTTCTATGGGTAAATTTTTTTTAAATCTTTTCAAAGTACTCTCCACCAGCCTCTATATAAAGTTTCATGCGTCTAAACCAGTTTTCAAAACACTTTTTCCAGTCCGCCGCAGACACCTAGTTTACAGCCTGCTCGAACGCAGCCAGCGCATCTTCCGGCGACGAAAATTGTATTCCTTTGAGCTGATTTTTTATTTTTGGAAATAAAAAGAAGTCACACGGTGCTAGATCAGGGCTGTAAGAAGGGGGACCTAGGAGTTTGACTGGCGTGCTGTCCAGGAAGTCCCTCGTTTTGAGTGCGGTGTGCGCAGGTGTATTGTCGTGACAGCTATTGGCAAACATTTGGTATACCATTCGGCATTGATGCTTTTTTGATCCCGAAAGGGAATTGATACTAGCGATCAAAATCTTCCCCCACTTCTAGATTGCTTCACTTTGGTAGGCGCTGGTTCATTTTGAAACACCCAAACAGTCGACTGGCGCTTGGTTTCTGGTTCGTATTGATAAATCCAGGACTCGTCACCTGTAACGATGTCGTAAACACACCGAGACGAGCCTGCTTCAAATTTGTTTATTGGCACCATTCCACCCGGGCCTGCTTCTGAGCATCGGTGAGGTTGTGCGGCACCCAGCGTGATACTATACTCCTCACGCGAAGATGGCTGTGTAGAATCTCGTGAGCGCTTCAAAATCCAATCTTCAATATATGTTGAATCTCCTGATATGTAATTCGCCTATTGTCTTGGATTAAATTTTTCACTGCCAGCACGTTTTCTTCGGTAACAGCTGTCAAAGGGCGACCGCTTCTTTCTTCATCCCCCAAAGTTGGTCGACCGCGCTTGAATTCGTTATACCAACGACACACGGTTGCCTTGGAAGGGCCTTCATCCATGAATGCCATTTGAAGTCTATCGTACGATTCATCCGGTTTCAGGCGACACTTGAAATCGTAAAAAATCATAGCTCTAAAATGTTCCCGGTGAGATCCATATTTCAGCGAGACACAATACTTCGAATTAGCTCGCAAAAATATGGAGGGAAATTTTGAAATTAGAGCATACCTATGTTTACTTATAAATAATCATATTTTCGAAAAACATTATAACTGGCCAGTCTCCCATTTATAAAAAACTTTTTTCGCAATACTTTCTGAGCGGCCTGGTAAATACGACCCTTAACTTAATTTTATTAAATAAGCCTTTAAACCTACTTAACGAATGGCTGACCAAAATCAAAATAAAGCAATGCAAGTTAAGTTATATTGTTGGAAATGCATAAAAACCACAATTTTAACAGTTCGAAACTATTTCAAAACCATCATTACTATATAATACAGGAAAGTGCATTCAGAATGTATGCCTAACCATAGAATGTAATACCAACAGTGAACTGGCTTTGGTTAGCTTTGCCATAAGGTTGATTGGCGGTCGTCAATTTCAGTTAATTGTAGAACTATACCTACAATGCTATTGGTTGATCTGGTAGGTATTTAGTCTATGTTCTAATCTAATACCTATAGATAGAGGTCCTTTACGTACCTAACATACTCTCGGAATTATAACGTATACTCGTTCTGAAGGAAATGGAAAGGAAATTCTAGGCGAAATCTGGTAAAGGCTTAGCGGTGGACGGACATGGGCAGATGGATGCATGGATGGATATAAAAGAGGCTGGTGACGGGCTGAATAGAAGGTAGAGCTGATGCCAGTCTCGACTGTGGAAGTACCACCATCTTACTCGTAAATCCTCCCGAAGTTATTCGGGGGGAGTAAGAGAACAGCTCTCAGGCAAAACCAGGCGGCCCACCATTGCCTGGAACCGATGGATGTTGGTTTATCCATCCCCAATTGCCGAGCCTTATATAAACTAGACTGGTGACGGGCAGCGGCGTCACTGGTGCAAGGGTTTCGGCACCGCGCTCACCAACCCGCCTGCCCAGCGTATGTGAGTATGGGCATTTCTTCCAGGAGGACCGCTAAGAGTGGTGAAATCCTGGAAAGGCCTATGTCCAGCAGTGGACGAAACAGGCTGATGGATGGATGGATGGCTGGTGACGGGCAGCGACATTACTCGTGCGTGTGATTCCGCACCACGCTCACCAACCCACCTGCCGAGCGTGTGTGAGTATGGACATTTCTTTTAGGAAGACCGTCAAGAGTGGCGCAATCTTGGAAGGCTGATCGATGAGTGGAAGTCCATTTCGTCGCGGGTACCTACAGAACTGAAAACTTGTGCCAGGAGAATCAAAATTTTGGCAATACTGTAAAGGTTTTTAAACATATCATTGGTTCAAATTAATCTAGATTTCATTTTCGATGCGAAAAAATATATATTTTTATTTTATCTAAAACACTAAAATCACATTTATCTACACTTTTGGTAAAAAAACCGATTTATTAATATTTTTAGGAATTTGTTGTTAAGATAATAAGACTAAAGTTTTCTGATTTTTAGTTCTAAAATAGACTCAGCCTAAGTTATAATAAAAACAGTCCAGACACCCCACGATTTTGTGTTTGCGTTTGTATGAAGGTCTGCGAGTGATGGCTATCATTTATTGAAAAAACCGTCATATTGTTCTTTTTACATCAACAAAAAACCAATTAAAAAAAATTAACACCATTTGTAAGTGACGAATATATTACCCGCAAATAGCCAACAGAGGTATCGATCGCTTTCGGTCGTTAAGTTATATAAATCTAATTTAAACGATTTTTATAGTCCTTACCATTAAACTAGCGACTGAAATCGGAAACGTATCGAATTCTATTCTTATTTAATACTTACTATTAAAATGCAAGGGTTTCGGCACCGCGCTCACCAACCCGCCTGCCCAGCGTGTGTGAGTATGGGCATTTCTTCCAGGAGGACCGCCAAGAGTAGCGAAATCCTGGAAAGGCCTATGTCCAGCAGTGGACGAAACAGGCTGATGGATGGATGGATGGATTAAAATGCCTATGGATTTCAGTCAATAATTTCACGTAGAAAATTCTTTAAGTAAGTATTTTGACAGGGTTTATGGTAGTTTAGAACAGTACTTAGATATATATAGGGTGACTTTAATTTATACAGCCAAACTCATACTGGAGGCTTGGTAACACGGATCGATAACACTTTTTGCTAATTTCGCAAAACAAAATCTTGACGTCCCATATTAATTGACTCGGGGCTGGGCTTGCGTTTGTAAGGAACACGAAAAGAATAATTCACGAATTTCACAAAAATGGTCATTGAACCTTATTACTGAGCACTTACCAAGCCTCTAGGATGAGTTTGGCTGCATAAATTAAAGTCACCTTATACCGGGTGTAAAAGCAAAGGCAAGAATCCTTTAAGGGTGTGTTAGTATGATCGGTAAAGATATTATTTTAAATACTGGGATCTCTAAATAAAGTACCAGTACCTCATAATAAGACGATTTTCTTTACTCGAAATACACTAATCGCGTGGACACCCTCACTGGTCGCTGGCCACTCAGATGAGGGGTGCGGGTTGCGGGCTGCAATTAGGTGTGTGGGGAGGCCGGTGAGCTGCGTAGCCATAGCTTAGCAAAATGATGGAATTTTTGGTGAAAATTCAAGGTATATTTTTTTTTCTCGTAATGACATCAGAATCGTGTATACCTTCATACCCTAAAGGGATTCTTGACTTTGCATTTACATCCTGTATAATCGATAACCACCTAGTGTTTCAGTTGAATACAATGCATGGTTCAAGCTAAGCTGGCTTTTCCATTACCAAAATAATATAGGTAGTTATATTCGCTAGCGAGTAATCATGTCCACAATATCACGCATCTGATGGGTGGGTGGCACTAATAATGAAGAACCTACTCATGTTGAGAGTATTTCAATGCTCTATTGAACTCTAATTATCCACATACAAACTGTTGTGGACCTTATGCCTTTTCATAGAAGGTTCAGATTTATACCTATAATTCAATTCCACGTTCGAAATCTTTCACATGTAATAAAATACTCGTCTTTGTATAAAAGAGAATAAATTAAACCTTGTCGTTGCCTAGAGCTTTGTTAAGTATTACCTTAATCCAGTTGAATTGCTTTCATTGTATGCGAAACATTAATGCTACAAAGATCGACATTACGACTCTTATTTACTTTAAGGAACATTATATCAAATAAAGTATATTACAAGTGGCGGTTCCGAGTGATATTTGTTGTTTTACATATTTATAATCAGCTTTCTAATTTGCTAAAAGTAAAATAAAATTTGTGCAATATTTTTATCTTTACGTCACTTTTTGGGTTGTACCATAGAAATCTAAATTACTTATTTAAAATTAAATTATTATTTACATTTCTGTACGTCGCACACTTTTCAACAACATAGAGTTTACAAATTCTGTTTGGTCCTTAATTCTAACTAATTAATGAACCTGTGCAATATGGCCACACAAACATTAGGTTTAAAACCGTACATACATGACAGTAGGTATTTTATGTTGTTAATAATATGGGAAATGTCTCGGAACAAACACAATAACACTTGTGTTGTATCAAAATTATTGAACAAACAAGCTCATTCAGGAAAACCACTAATATTGATTGATAGTGTAGACCTGCCTCAATTTAAGCAAACAATAATATTTCATGAACACAAACACCCAAAGTCGGCCATCTATGAGTATGTAGGGAGTGAGAATATTGGCCTAGGTCCCATTGGATATGTCGTCGTAAGATGACGGAAACTGCATTTTCGTGAAAAAGCCCGCCTTCGGGTATTTTAAACCACATAATCTACTGAACAACATTCCCGAATAAGAAAAATCGCGCAAATAAAAACAAATTGGATCTGCCCATCCAAATTAAAAGCAGGTTTTCAAAATTAGTAAAGAAGCATGAAAATATTTTAGGGTGCCATAAAGCAAAGGCTACAAAAGCAACTATCACGGTGAGTCTCCGCTGTCCGTCCGTCTGTATGTCATAGTGTCATGAGTTTTTAGTATCATTAAAACGAATATACAGTGTTTTATTCTAATTCACTTGCAAATTATTATGATTAAGCAAATTGATAACAGATAACACTGTATTATTAATGTCAGATCCATGTTTAAGGGTTTTTATTTGCCTCGTGCGTCCTTAATTTGGGGGAGGGGGGGTGGGGGACCCCTATTGCCGTAGTATAGTTTTTTTTTGTGAGGAAATGTATAGTATTTGAGAAATAAATCATTTAGTTTGTAAAAATTGGGGTTATGTTTACATTATACTGTAAAACTAAACGGGTCGTGGGGTGGTGGGAGGAGAACCTATTGTCCCCCCCCCCCTTCTGAATCAAACCTTTGGCGGAGAAGACAACACTCACCTCCCCGCGCGAGTTTATCGTACCCTACTTTCCCCCGCAAGTTAGTGGCAAATCTGGTGGCCAGCAGAGCGATTGATTCGTTATGTCAGGGAGATTATTAATGTAAATTAAGAAAAGCAGTGGGCTTATTGTATTAAACTCTGATCTATTGATTTCATTTTTAATTAGTCTGCTTATCTCAACGCTTGTACCCAATTTTCTAAATAAGTTCTCAGCCAATGTATCGCTGGACTTCTTATTCCATAATTTTAGAAATTTGACGGTAGTAAAAAGTCAAAAGCAACGACCTATTCGTTAGTCAAAAGCTTTAGACATATCAAAGAATAACACTGTTAACGTTTTGGATATCGACTTCATGCTTTTATTGATTATGTTTGATAAAGTTACTCGGCATAATCCCGGCAATTAATGAGTTTATATACTAGAGGTAAGAATAAAGAAAGCAATTTTTCCTCTTTATTTGTGTTATATAGAATACCCTCGTTATTGTTTTTTTTTCAAACGTGTACAAATCAAGTACAAAGTAAAAGTATCCAATCTCTTGCGTCCAACGGGTAGATTCAGTTGGCTACAAACTTGTGTCAAGTCAAAAGCGGAAGCGCAAAGTTTGCGACTAAATCATAGTTGGACACGCGACACGCGACTGCAGGCGTCGAGCGACGATGCGACGACGCGGCGCGGCGCGATGAAGACAACGCGACGAGCAACCATGTATAACTCAAGTTTAAACTCTCGCGATTATTATCTAGGAACTGGGTCATATCCAGAGAACTATCTAACGAAAGATACGGCAACTTAGTTCTAACGAAACCAACGTTTTATGTAGGTATGTTTCAAGATAGTTTGTACGCGTATCTATAGCAATATTTTTATACTACTCGGAAAGTATAGTCTTTAATGAACTTTATTGAACCTTAAACGTTCAAGTAGCATAATTTAGTTAATTTATTTATGAAATAACGCGGTATACTCGATTTAACAGATTTTGTACTTGTTTGTTTGGTGTAACGAAGCCAAAGAAATGTAGTTAATATTCAATATTCATTTCAATACTTTTTTGACAGACTGTACCTTCTTACTTTTTTGAAAACGATGCAGAAATACGTCATTATTGTCCACGTGTTACTGTCATACAAAAATGCGGGCGGAAAATGTGAACGAAAATCTAAGCGTCCAAAATTGACAAACGTCCTGAGCGGGACAGCGCGGAACGCGCTGTTTTCTTTTTGAATTTCTTGTAATATGTCAATGACGCCAAAAGTAGAAGTCTTTGTGTGGAAGTTCGCAACATTATACTGATAGCTTGCACTTTCTGTACATTATTTTAAAAGAGATTGCGAATGGCGTCGCTTTCTTTACTAGCAACTCAATGTCGTCTAAATCCGTCTAATAGTGTAATAACACCACTCAAAATTAAATAATTTGTCTTTTATTTTCCTCGTAGGTGTACATAGTATAAAGCGCTATGTAGAAAAGCACTCGGGAGAAAGTGCGATTCACAACGCGTGTGTATTTACTACGCCTCGGGCCTCAAACTACACCCTCTTTTTGGTACACCTCTTTCTTCCCTCGCTGAACAATGTAATATAATATAACCTACTCGAGAAGTATGCCTTCTTACTGTTTTGAAAACGATACAGAATATACGTCATTATTGTCTTACAAATGTGTGCAGAAAAAAGTGTATTGTTAACATTTTTAACGTCCTGAGCGGGCAGAAATAATAGATTGTTATACAAGGGAGGCAAGAGGTAAGTGATCTATGCACTCGAGATATTTAGGCGCACGAACGAGCGAAGCAAGCAAGGGTGCTTATACACTCGGCGTCAAAAAAATCGCACCTTTTGAAAAATTTACTTCAAACCATTTTAATTCCTATTTGAAACCAAATATGAGAGAACTATTTGGTATCAATTGAAAGGGCATTAAACGACCTTGAAATAAACAATCGTTTCATTTTATAAACGATAAAAATCTCTCGAATATCGTGGTATTAAGAAAAGTATTGCTCAAATACGCGTTCAAACGGTCGCTAGTTGCGCTACATAAAAGGGGTATAAAAAGGTAATTACACGTCAAATGTAGGTCATTCACTATCCAAACTTTGAAGGTGACACACGTTAAGCGCACAAGTAAAAAATACTACCCTCAACATGGATACTACTCCTGAAGAAGCTGCACAAGTTCTTGCACTGCTGCGCCGAAGGGTGCGGCAGTGTGATATTGCCCGGCAACTCAACCTAAGCCGTTTTGCTGTTCGAAGAGTAGTCCAGCGATTCCGGGAGACTGGTGGCTTTGTCTGAAGACATAGATCTGGGAGACGACGCTGCACATCTGAAAGGGATGACCGCTTCATAGTGTCGACGAGCTTGAGAAATCGGTTCTCCAATGCTGTTGAGATAAGACAGGAACTCCAAGCAGTTCGCGGGACAACTGCAAGTGACTCTACGATTAGAAGAAGATTAACAGAGAAGAAAATAGCCACCCATAGAGCTGCTACAGGCCCAAGATTGACTGTAGAGCATCGTAGATCCCGCTTGCAGTTTGCCCGCGATCACGTCGATTGGACGCTAGACCAATGGCGAACAGTTCTCTTCTCAGATGAGACGAGGGTGTGCCTTTTCTGTAATGACAGGCGAAAAAGAGTGTACAGGAGGCAGGGGGAGCGATTCGCACAAGCCTGTATTCAAGAAACTGTGGAATACGGGGGTGGCTCCTGCATGTTTTGGGGCGGCATATCTTGCGACGGCAAAACTGACCTTGTATGCGTTTCCCGGACTGGAGGTGCTCGCGGGCAAGGGTCGCTGACTGCTCACCGGTACATCACAGAAGTCCTGGAAGAGAATGTGGTCCCATGTGCTGGTTTCGTCGGCCATGGGTTTACTTTGATGCACGACAACGCTCGCTCCCACACCGCGTTTATTGTACGTGACTACCTTCAAGAGGTTGGGATCCCTATCATGCAGTGGCCGGCGAGAAGTCCAGACCTGAACCCGATAGAGCACCTTTGGGATGAACTGAAACGGCAAGTTAGGTCACGAGATCCTGCTCCTACCACCCTCCAGGACCTGCAAGAGGCCGTAATTTCGGAATGGGACAGCATGCCACAAGATCAAGTCCTGAAATTGGTTAGGTCTATGAGAGATCGAATGGAAGCTGTTATCAGGGCAAGAGGAGGTAACACTAGGTTTTAGATTACTTTTAAGAATGATTTTGTGATTTTTTCTGAATAATTAATTCTTTTGTTGTAGAGCGTAAATAAAGATGATTTTTCTTTCCCAATCAACCTGTATTTTTTTTATGCCCTTGTAATGAAAAACACTTTTTTTTTTCAATATTTAAATAGTCTGTTTTATTACCTTTCAATTGATACCTAAAAAATCCCGCGAAATTGGTTTCAAATAAGAATAAAATTTGTTTGAAGCACATTTTTTAAAAGGTGCGATTTTTTTGACGCTGATTGTAGTTCGAGAGATAAAAAGAAATCGTTTTCAACAAGAAAATTTTACAGCCTCTATATTTTTTTTTATTATACAATACTGTGATTGTTATAAAAATAAAACCAAATTATTGTGTAACTGTAAACGTCTTTTGAACATTGCATATTTTAGCATATTATGAAACTCTCATTTTTTCGTATGGTTAATAGAAACAAAATAAATAATATATTAGACAGAACAGATATAATCCATTGCCATTTATCTAGTAAGACTTACTAGTTAGTATTATTGTTCCACGTTTGGATTGGGAATGAGGTGCGATCGTCAACTTTACGCGAATGTATGAAATGACAGTTACCAAAGGTAGGATGTACAAAAATACGTAAAACTTTTATAGTACTGTGAAATTATAAAATGAAGAAAATGTAACATTTTACCAAAATAATATTTCCTGAAATTAAAATAAAATGATATACTAAAAAAAATTGTCAGCTCGCCATTTGTTTTGATGATCAATCACTCATGGGTTTATCAACTTCATTATCAATGCCAAATAGTGACAGATTTGTCAAATAAAATTAAAGATTTAATTTATAAAACAATTGAAAATAGATTCAGCAAACAGCTCAGCGATCATTTCATTTTTGGAGAAGCAATATTATTGATCAATAAACTTTTATAAACTTCAATAAGTACATAAAACGCAAAAATTTGATATTTATTTTACTTGATGGTCTTAGTACCAAAGTAATAAATTCATTTGTACTATTATGCAAACGGCACTTTTGAATCCCAATCCAATTGTGGAACAATAATAACTAATGGAGACACGTTCGATTTTCAAATTTAGGTAAGAGCTAGGAAGGTATACCTAGGTGTGCCTACACTCAGCGGGACATCGTGTTCTATGACGACGTTGGTAGTTGAATTGTTCATGAAAAAAAAAAGTTGTCTGCTGGCTGGAGGTTATTTCAAAGTCAATTGTTATCGAAATAATACATGACAGAAACTTGTTTTCACATAATACAGAGAAGTAGAACTAAAGTTTGATACCCATTTGGGGTTCCTGAAGCTTATAAATAGGAAGTGTCCCAGTGGCTGGAGGTCACCTGTAAAATCGTGTCCTTCATCCATATTGACGGAACAAATTAAAATTTTTATTGGTTTAGATAGAACTAATCTGGAACCAACGAGCTATAGATATAGGTCGTTGTCTGGAACTAACTCCCTGAACTACTAACATCTTCATAAGACTTAGGGTCCCGCTGAGTGAAGGCACACTATCCTTAGGACGTTAACGATTTTATATACTTACTTTTCAGAGCATCAGTGATGAAAAAGTATATGAAAATACTCGTAGATTGTTAACGTGCTGTTTTATTTTTTTATGAATGTCAATGATGCCAAAAGCATACAAATGTGCGGGCGAAAACGGTGTATGAAAATCCATTGTTGAACTTCTCGCCGGTATACAAACGTATTGTCGTGATGAATGCTACACTAATGCACATAATCTATAGAAATTTGGAAATTATAATCTTATAACCGATATCTAGTCCCTAATTAAGTCAGATGGCCGGTAAAAAGTGTCAATTCAAAAATACGACGATCTTCAGGTCAGAATTTTTGACCCTAAAATACGTCATTGAAAATGCAATATTTAAATTAAAAAGTTAATTTAGGACTTCAATATCTATCTAACCGTTGTAATCTAATCTAATTTAGTAACTAGCTCACACAGGGTTTCATTGAAAACGTATACGAAAACAAGAATTCACGCGCGCAAGTCAAACAAATGAGAGCGGGAAGCAATATAGCAGATTGTTATACAAAGGAGGTAATTGATCATTTACAATCATGTCGGTCGAACTCCGGGATATTTTCATCACTAATACGAGAAACTAAAAAGAAAATTGCAAAAATATGTTTGCAACAACGTTTGCAAGAAGAAAATTTTATTGCCGCAATTTTTTTATTTTTTTTTATTTTGTTGTGTAACTTTATCTTTTCATTTAGCATATTCAAGACGAAAGTTTTGATGTGCAAGTTCGCTAACTAAATGATACTGCCACATGCTTTTTCTGTAGGTACCTACATTGTTTAAATGAGGAAAGTAAAAATAGCGCGCGTACTTTAGTTTTACTTACATCAAACAATGTACTATTGAAGAACACCTATATGGGAAAGATTCATTTCAAGTAATACTTCAAAAAGCTAAATTTTACCTGTTACCTGCCCTTAAAATCCGTTATAAAGATGAAAATGTAACAAGCAATTATTTTTATCCTATTCTACCCGGCTTGATATGAGTAGATCATATATCCAACCATAACCGAAGGTTTTAAAGAATGTATATGTCACGGATAATGTTAGAAGAATGGGTAAGATTGCATTTACCTGGTAAACATAGAATTACCCAAGCTCTTTGGGTAAAGAGTTCATCCGTATAAATAAACCAAGATGTATCCAAGACTGGTCAAGTACAAGTATGACTCGTGTCCTGAGGGTTCCGTACATACCGTTAAAACACTTATTAAAAACTAATAACATATTCTACGAGCAGTTAAAATCTCCAACTTAACTTGACACTTACGATCTATTGAACTCTATGCATCCAAATGGTCTACTTAAATTGGTTTTTTTGAATAATGTAATATTTGTGGTTTTTTCCTAGTCGTAAAACCTAATTGTGAACAGAATTTCAAGATAACGTAAAGGGGAACAAATTTTTAGGGTTCCGTGGTCCGACAAAGAACCCTTATAGTTTCTACATGTCCGTCTGTCTGTCTGTCTGTCTGTCCGTCTGTCTGTCTGTCTGTCTGTCCGTCCGTCTGTCCGCGGCTTAGCTCAGAGACTATTAGACTAGAACGCTGTAATTTGGCATGGATATATGTACATATTCATCGCGTCGACAAAGTGGTAAAATAAAACTTAGAATAAAATTATTTGCGGTTTCTATACTATAAATAATACATACACGTAAACTGGGGATGATTCTTTTTCTCGTCTATAACATAGTATGGGGTATGGTTAGATAGGTCGTTCAAAAACATTGTGGATGTGTCAAACCCATTTTTTTATTTAGAAATCCGTTGGCGGAATATTAAGCTTTAAAGTGCTAATTTTTGTTAGAGTCAATTGTGGGGGCTGCCGGCTATACGTTTGTTTATGAGTAAAAAAATCCACAGAAGTAGTATATATGATAAAGTTAAAAAGAAAACTATCACAGCTAAGTACGCTTTACAAGTTCACGAGTACTCCTAGCGCCAAACTTTTAGTCCTCTCTAATCACAACAAAATGTATGGGCCGTTCTTCGGGAGAGCAACTTTTTTTTAATGGAGTGTAAAGCTTAATTTTTAAACCACTATGGAGCTGTAGACTTCAGTGGGAGGTAGTAGTTTCATTTTGATATTTCTAATGGGGCCCGAGAAAAAGGGTTTCGACAGACGGACAGAAAAACAGACAGACGGACCACAAAGTGATTCTATAAAATAAGGGTTCCATTTTTCATTTTTAATTATGGAACCCTTAAAACTAAATAAGTCAAAAATAGGTGCCACTAAAAGTGAAGTTAGAAGTAGCGTATAAGGATAGGTTGCTATGCTAAATAAATTCGGGAACCGAGCGAAGCAGAGCGCACCAAGCCCAACACCTAACATTACCCAAACAGCATTGGGTAGACCCAGTTTTACCCATTTTTCCAGCACTACTCGTAACATATAAACTATACGAAAGATCCTTGCAGCAGCTAATAGCAAGTTAATGGTGCTGAGGTCATGAGACAGGTTCTCTGTATTTTATGGACCAGAGAAAAGGGGACGCAATAAAATACAAACTGACGGATGAGCAGCACATCATCCGGTCTATTTGTTACATTCAGTCATAGAACTCCATGTGTGGGTACCTATGTAACAAAAAATATTGTTTTTAAAAGAAATAGATGTAGAATTCCTAGAAATAATTGAGAAAAGGTAAATATTATCTTGGTTAAATAATTATTTATCTTACAAAAATCAGATTTATTTTCGTATTACCGTGTTTTTATATATTGTTTGGTCCTCTTTACATACATTTATTTGTGATTTTTAGAGGATTCCTCGAATTAGATGCAAATTAAGTTGAACTACATATTTTTAAAATCAACTCTTTATAACCTAATTTTTTTAAATCATTTAATATTTTAGCTAAATACATTCTTTTAATTTTTTGTTTTTTTTTTCAAGTATTCTCGTTTGTTTCGATATTTCATTAAGACTCTACAATTTTTTCTGAAATTTTCTTGAATAAAAAGAATTGAAAAGAATTTGGGGAAAAAATATGCCTACATAAGGGGGCGGACACCAATTGGTGATTTTTGAACCCCCCCCCCCCCTCTCCCATTAGTGAGATATCGTGAAATTTGGATCGACCCCCTCCCCCCTCCCTCTAATCTCACGTGAGATTGTTCAAAATGCGCAATTTGTTTAATTATTTTTATTTAAGACTACTTTGTGGCGTTCGCATAGCCGCGATAAATATTATTGTCTAGAATTTAGTTCTATTTTAATAGAAAAACACGTTTTGCTCAAATCAACTCAGTTTTTTCGCAATTTTACACTGTTTCTTGCGGAAAAAAATTACGCGATACTTGCCAGGACCCCCCCTATCCCCCACGTGAGATTTGATGAGAATGGGCTTGACCCCCTCCTCCCCCTAAACGCCTCACGTAATTAATGGATGACCCCTAAGGTGACTTTTATATATGCAGCCAAATTCTTACTGAAGACTCAGTAAGTGCTCAGTAACAAGGTTCAATGACCCTTTTTGAAAAATTCGTAAATTATTCTTTTCGTGTTCCTTAGAAACGCAAGCCTAGCCCTGCTGAATCAATTACTATTGGACGTCATGATTTTATTTTTCGAAATCAGCAAAAAGTGTTATCGATCCGTGTTTCTGATCACTTACATCCAGTATGAGTTTGGCTGTATAAATTAAAGCCACTTTATTATATTGGATAATGAGGAGTGCATACTTCCACCAAGTTCCTCAGACATGGATAGCGAATAGTCTAAGGTTAAATACGTGCATCTACGGGCGTCATCGTTGGGTTTACTGAAAGGAGAATCACCTAACATTGTCCTGATGCTGATAATACGTATTCCTCACATCTGCCATAAGTATAATGCAAGATGAGAGAAAAGTTTCCCAAACTTAAAATTTATCAAAAATTATGTTATAGGTATCTACAATGTCCACGTTGAGATTATCTTTCCAATTGGCCATTGATATTTCGCATTGCAAATTTTTTTAAGTTTGTTTTTTTTTTTATCCATAAGAAATAGTGACAGAGTGACTTATTCATGATTGTATGTTACCATGTAGGGAGTCAGTTCCGACAGAAATATTATGGAAAAACATGAACACGGAGGCGCTAAACTAATACCTACTGATATTGTTATACCAAAACTGTCGCCCGTGAAAATCATGTTCCTTTGTTTACCTTATTTCCACGAGAATCTCTTTAACGAAGGCGGAGCCGCAGGCAAAAGCTAGTTGGTTATTACAGTTTCTTGAGATTTCGCACAACAATTACTGCTGAGGTATACTGTTGAGAATTGCAAACTATCATGGACAAGCTCGCTCTCTATCAAACAACAGAGATCTGTTAATTATTGCTTTAGTTCACTTAACTACCAGAACTCTCGTCCACACACTGTTTATGCACAATGGACCGTCGAATAATTATAGGAGCCAGGAAACTCGACTGAAAACTCTCCGTTACCTACCTTATTCGCCAGACTTTGCAATTCTCCTACGGAATTTTTTATATATTATTTTGCACAAGAAAATTTTCAACTCCGATGGGGCGGTCGATTCCCGTACCTTGGATTTAGCAGAGACATCAATGAAGTTCCAGGGGACAAATCAGGAGACAAGCCCAGAACATAAAAACAAGACAAAAAAACCGGCCAAGTGCGAGTCGGACTCGAGCAGGAAGGGTTCCGTACCATTATCTATAAAAACGGCAAAAAAATCATGTCTGTTGTGTGGGAGTGCGCAGGTCCGACTCTCACTTGGCCGGTTTTAGTATTTGTTGTTATAGCGGCAACAGAAATATATCATCTGTGAAAATTTCAACTGTCTAACTATCACAGTTCTAGCATTATCTATAAAAACGGCAAAAAAATCATGTCTGTTGTATGGGAGTGCATAGGTCCGACTCGAACTTGGCCGGTTTTAGAATTTTTTGTTATATCAGCAACAGAAATACATCATCTGTGAAAATTTCAACTGTCTACCTATCACGGTTCATGAGATATCGCCTGGTGACAGACAGACAGACGGACGGACAGCGGAGTCTTAGTAAACCCTAAAAAATAACATACTTAGCCTCTAAGAGTAGATCCGAGCCATGATCTTGACGGAAGTCTATCAATTAATCGCTAATAATCAATAATGTTACGAGTACATACTAAGTAGTCATACCAATACCTATGTATCTACGACTATATTATAGATTATATATATATATATATATATATATATATATATATATATTTACATCCTATAAGCAATCAAACGTCCCCTGAAGAAAAAAGTGCATTCAAAGTGGCGTCCCCCGGCATTTGGCGTCCACATACCGGACGCCAGTTTGTTTGAACCGTTCACTTAGGCCCTTGTGGTCCTAGGAGCTTGTAGGCCAAAAATAGGTGGAATTCAAAAAAGCGGCACAACGACTGAAAAAATATATTCATTCGTTCCGACCGATCCCGCAGCAACCGTATGGCGCTCCTGTCGCGCGTATATTCTTAGGAGTATATCGCGTGCACATCGCAGACAGTGGATAGCGTATTTGGCGTCCACCAATGCGACGTTGCCAGCTTGGTAGATAAATTAAATTTTGTAATAAATAAGTTCCTTAATCTTTATTTGTTGTTTTTTTTTACTTTCATACCTCTTTAAAGGAGCCATGTCAGAGTCCTTGGCCGGTTCTATAGCCCTGACATCACGGTTTACGGGGTCGGTTATTCTACTAGGTAATATTATGTAATAAATAAGTTCCTTAATCTTTATTTGTTGTTTTTTTTCACTTTCATACCTCTTTAAAGGAGCCATGTCAGAGTCCTTGGCCGGTTTACGGGGTCGGTTATTCTACTAGGTAATATTATAAACACAAAATTTGTGACTAGATATGAGGGAGCGTTCGGACGAAACCGTTGCTACGCATGGACCCGGCTCGTCACCGCCCGGTTTTAATTTTGTATGGGTTCTTTGTATGGGTGTGTAGGAATGGTTGTGTGAACGCGCTTCCGTTTTCTAAGCACGTTAGACAGAGACAGTCTATTTGTTAATCATGAAACCCTTTTATGCAAATTGGATCACTATGGAGTTAGGGTTAAATCTTTGGCGTTGCTAAAGTCATACCTTAGTGACCGAATCCAAAAGGTAGACATTAACACAGTAAGATCAACTGGAGCATTGGTTACAATGGGTGTTCCGCAGGGCTCCATATTGGGGCCCTTATTTTTCTTAATATACATAAATGACCTTCCTTATTTAGTTAAAGACTTATCTGAAATAGTGCTATTCGCAGACGACACGTCACTTATTTTTAAAGTTAATAGACATAAATATATACTCGATGACGCGAATGCAACTTTGTCTATGATTCTTAATTGGTTTACTGCTAATAATTTAGTTTTAAATGGAAAAAAGACAAAATGTATAAAATTCACATTACCAAATGTTGTTCAAGTAGATGCTGATCTACTTTTGCAAGGGTCCAAGCTAGAGTTAGTCAACAAAACGAAGTTTTTAGGCTTTACTATAGACTCTCGTCTTCAGTGGGGTCCCCACATAGAAGGCCTTTGTGGTAGATTTAGTTCAGCCGCATACGCTGTTAGACGAATGAGGCAAATCACTGATGAGGATACTGCTAGGTTGGTGTACTTCAGTTATTTTCACAGCATTATGTCATATGGTATGTTGCTGTGGGGTAGATCCGCGGATATAAACGCAGTCTTTGTTTTGCAAAAGAGAGCTATTCGGGCTATTTATAATATGAAGCACCAGGATTCATTAAGAAACAAATTTAAAGAAATTAATATTTTAACGGTTCCTTGTGTATTTATTTATCAAGTAATTAGATATATCAGAAAAAATATCGATACTTTCCCGAGGCTCGGTGAGCATCACTCTATAGAAACAAGGAAGAAACATAAACTGGCTTTTCCAAAAATTAGACTTTCAAAGGTAGGCACCTCTTTTGTAGGACATGGTATAAGATTTTACAATAAACTTCCAAATGAGGTCCTTAGTTTTTCAGAAAATAAGTTTAAATTATATATTAAGCAGGGACTCTTGAGAAAAGCATATTATAAAATCAATGACTATTTGAACGATAGTGATGCGTGGTGTCATGAGAACCTTAGCCATAATAATACTGCTGGTTTATTTTCTAACTGATTTATAATTTGGTTGTTCATATTGTTTGTTCTTTTATAGACTAATATTTATATATATATATTTTTTTTTTGACATTTCTGTTTGCATTTTGACAGGATCATTATACAACTTAGCGTTTATTAGTAGATATGTTAACTGTGAAGAGTGATTAATTATACGGGACAGGCAGATGATATTTAATTTAGTATTTTAACCTTCTACCTCATTGACAGGTAGACAAATATATATTTTTTTTCCTCATGACATAATTTCCTGTTGTCTTGTATTTTTTTTCCCTTAACCTGATGTTTAATACCTTGTTTAGTACAATAAATTTACATAGGTTAAAAATATTGTAATGGCATAAGCCATAAAACATGATAAAAAAGAGATGAGCTTGCTAAGTTTCTTGCCCTTCTTCTTAGCAAGACTAATCAAATGGGCGGATTTAGGCATTATATCTATTTATAGTTTATTTATCTATGAAATTATTTACTCATTGCATTATGTAGGCATATCCTATATTTTAATATTTTACTTATGTTAGTATATATTTGGTTAGGCATTACCTATATTTATTTTAATTTATAGTCTATTTAGTTTATTTATCAACTTATTTATTCATTATGCATTATGTACCTATATTTATTAATCTTACTCGAATATTTCTTTATTTTATGCAGGTGTACAATTTTATTAGCCCAACTTGAATATAGATTTTATTTATTTCCCGAATTATATTTGTTTTATCATATTGTATTGCTTTTGTATACATTAGATTTGACATGTAAAAAGTATACAGTATGTATCTATTTTACAAATAAACTATTTGAATTTGAATTTGAATTAGAAGTGTTTATTGACGAGTTCTGGTTTGTATGTATGTATAGGTACTGCGAAAGCTGCATTTATTTGTTTGTATGTTTGTGTATACCAATACCGATACTGGTACAATACCTATACTAATAACACAATGTAATGACTCAAATGTGTTCTTTAAGGTGGTAAAAATTTTCTGGTATCGTCATGTACAAGTTGTCGTGCTGTCGACTGTACATTGATTTACCAGTTTTATTTAAAGTTAAAAGTTGTACGCAAAGATCCCTGCCCCAAATATTCTACAAATATGGGATGTACAGTCGACAGCACGAAAACCCTTACACGCTTGCACTCTACCCCGTTACGTTACGGGCGACTTTGCAACGAAAATGTACAGTCTCACGTGCTGTCGACTGTACAAGCAGTATTTAGAAAGGGAAAAGTCTATTGCACTTTCTTAGATTTAAAAAAGGCTTGCATCAAGTAACCTGGTTCGCCACAATACCTCCTACCTATGTCACCTATCAACACAATCGGTACATTATATAAAAAGGTCGAAACCTACGGAGGCGGTAAAGGCGGAAATCGGCCCGATAGTCGTCCGTCACCGAAGCCAGCGATCGCGCCGCGCCCGCTAAGTAACAGATTTCATTCAAACCCTAACATTACAAAATATTTGTCCGCCAAGCTTAAAACTGGCAACGTCGCATTTATGCACAGGGTCATCGGACGTAAGAAAGTTGGTACCATGGTCTGTATGTTGAGGAAGCCAAGAGTACACCAGAACCAATCGGAGTTCAAAAATGTTTGTGCCCGACTGCAAGAAGAATATCGTGGAAAACAGCATTATCGAAAAATAATGTACACCACGCCGTACGAAATTAAAAAACTAAGCAACATTCACAGAGAAATGTAAAAAAATGTCAGCGGAACTGGGGGACGCCGTAATGATGCGCAACGTGCATGACGCCAAAAGTGCTCCAGGATGTATATATATATATATATATATATATATAATAAATAAATTCGTATATGGCTGTAAAAATGTTAAATCGTCTTCTTAAATAATTTAAAGGCCCTATTAGAGAATTTGGAGCACCTTTTTTATTACATTTTAGAGTTCAAGGTGTTTTTTGTGTTTATTTAATGTAATATCGTAATTATTTTTAAAGTGACAGGCATTGTGCTGAAAGTCCATTGTAAAACAAATTGTTATCTACAATCGATAAAATTAAGAGTGTATTTTAATTTTGTTTGCATGTCATATTGCATGTTAATATTTCCAAAATTCCTTTGAACTTGAAAGAAAACTTATACGAGTCTAACGTCTTGAAATGATATATGAAATTATTTTTTTCTTGACGATTATTTAGTGGCCAACCTGCGGGCCACTAAAGTAACGTTGTATCGGTTGCCAACTGGTTGCCAAACACTAAAAATATAGACAAAAACGGAACTTTCAAAATTGCCTTCAGTTTGTATTGAACTATTCACGAACTGTGACGTCACTTTAAGTAGTACGAACGTGCCTTAGATAATCGGAATTCGATAGTATATTTATATTTTCGATGTTTGACAACCAATTGGCAACCGACTCAAAGATAATGATCTAGTGGCAGGTGTCAGAGTGGTTCAGGCTGCTATACAGGTTGTAAATGCAAAGTCAAGAATCCCTTTAGAGTATGAAAGTATACACGATTCTGATGTCATTACGAGAAAAAAACATATACTTACCTTGAATTTTCACCAAAAATTCCATCATTTTTCTAAGCTATGGCTACGCAGCTCACCTAATTGCACCCCGCAACCCGCACCCCTTATCCGAGTGGCCAGCGACCAGTGAGGGTGTCCACGCGATTAGTGTATTTTGAGTAAAGAAAATCGTCTTATTGTGAGGTACTGGTACTTTAGTTAGAGATCCCAGTATTTAAAATAATATCTTTACCGATCATACTAACACACCCATAAAGGATTCTTGCCTTTGCTTTTACACCCGGTATAGGCCTTTGACACGGTTATCGACCATTTATTCTCATCAAATCAAATCATTTAGGTATTCTGTAATATAGGAGGCACTTAATACTCATGTAAAAGAAAAAAATAGATCTAAGTATGATACGGGAAATAAAAAAATATTAAGGTTTACTCAAATATTACAAAATAATTCCTAAACTTGTATAAATAAACAATATAAGAATAAATAATTAAATAAATGCAAGTTGATATATATACCGGAAGTAAATATTAAATGAAACAACACATTCTACCGATCATACTGAATCACTTTTTTCAGGAAACATACCCGCACTAACCATTAGTTTGGGAAATAATTGAGTTCCAAGCAAAAATGCGTGAACCCTAACGTACCGAGATACGGGCGAGTTTCGGGAGGACATTGTCCGTTGAATATCTTTTTCTCTGAAGATATGCGTGTTTTTTTTTTTCAAAGAGTTGTTCAGTATATTCTGTAGAGTATGTGGTTTTATTTAAAGGTCGCACTCTATTTACACCCGGTATACACATAAATACGTTAAATAAATAAATAAATACGATGCCTAACTTCGATTCGTTTTGCTAAGAAGAAGGGCAAGAAACTTAGCAAATATAACCATAATCTTTCGATATCAACTGGGACCCACAGTTTTACAATACATGCTGCCGAGGCACGGAAAGACCCAGATGTAAATGCCACTAATGGTCATCCATCCAAAGACTGACCAATCTGACCTGACCGTGCGAAGCATGCTGCGACAGGGGCGAAGTTTTGTAAAACACATCAAATTACTCGTAATATCCTCATGTCTTATATCTTAGAAGCACAATTTTCAAATAATGCTATTACGTTATTTACGAGTATTGATTATTATTATTATAGAATTATAATTTGACGTATGCGTTAAAGCCCGAAGTCGGGTAAAGTCCGAAAAAATCAAAAATAGGTCTAAACATTGGGCGCCGACCGGACCGAAGCGAGACAACGCCTGAAATTCTGTGTAACATTACCCGGGTAAACCTAGGTTTATCCTATCTTCTAGCCTTACCCGTAACCGTAACATATGTATTACAAAAACTCATTTTTCATTCACCTGGAATTCACCTGGAGAACCAAATCTAGGCATTTTTTGAAAATGTTTAATTTTGTGTTATTTAGAAAATAGTAGCTGATATAATAATGAAAGGTAATGTAGTATATTTTTACAATCAGCTCATGCACCGCTTTCATTTTGATACCCCCAACGACAGGTTTCAAAAACAATATATTAAAATATGCATACAAAAAAATTACGATGTCATAAAACCAACCCGGTACTACATCATTATGTAGCCACGGACCTGAAAATAAGTGTATGTATACATATGTAGCATACAATAAAGAGATACCACATAGTTGCATGTCATGTCTTCACAAAAAATCCTACAGAAGGTAAATAGGAGTAGTTTGCGCCGCGACACTTGTGCTAGATAGAAAAGCTGTAAAAAAGATCGCCACGGCGATGCGCCGCCGGCTTAATTAAATTTTTAATTTATTGTGAGGCAGAGTATAGGTGCCGCAGCCACAGCTGAATCTGATGCGAATGTGTTAGATTGGGACGTATACTTTATCACACGTGCGTTTAAAGCCCAATACGAGGCATGCCTTTTAAGTTTTGTCGTTTGAAGAAACAAAAACAACTGGAACCTAATAGTACTTTTTATTGTTTTTTCAAAGTATTCTCCACGTAGTTTACAACACTTTTTCATTCACTCGAACCAGTCATTAAAACATTTATTCCACTACAAAGTGGGGGTGTTCAATATGGCTGATTTGAAAGCGTCGACTGCTTCTTTACCGGACTGGAACCTTTGACCACGAAGAGTTTTCTTAATTTTAGGAAATGTAAAGAATTCGTTAGGATCGTCAAGAATTACTACGTTTTCCTGCTTCGAATACTCAATCGTTTGATGAGCGCTGTGTGAGCTTGCGTTGTCATGATGTAGGATGATGCGTCGCTTTGGGTTAGATTTCCGAAGTTCGGCGATGACTTGTGGTAAACAAACTGTTTATCTACGATCTTCAAGTGCAACTGTTACAACATGCCCGGTTTTCGCCACGAACGTAGCCACCATCTTCTTTGAAGTGCTTCGAGAGCGAACAACTTTAGTCGGCTTTGGTTCGTCTTTGAAGACCCAGATTGTGGATTGTTGTTTGGAATCAGGATCGTAGGCATAGATCCAAGATTCGTCATCACTGATGATGTCGTAGACGTGATTTGACTCTCCTCGGTTGAACCTTTGAAGAGTTTTCTTACACCATCTGACGCGGGCCTTCTTATGATCGTCAGAAAGCAAATGCGGGATCCAACGGGAAACTAGCTTTCTCACACCAAGCACCTCATGCAAGATCTTCTGAATGGTTGTCGCTGAGATTCCTATAACGCCTCTATTTCCTGATATGTCACATGACGATCTTCGAGGATTAGATCTCTCACAGCGACAATGTTATCTTCAGTGAAGGCGGATTTTGGACGTCCTTCACGAGATTTGTCACTAAGACTGGTATATCCACGTTGGAATTCTAAATACCAGCGTTCAATAGTCCGCAGACATGGGGCTTCATCATGGAACACAGATGTTAGCTCTTCGGAACACTGAATCCGTGTTAGGCTTCTTCAGAAGTTATAGAAAATGATTGCACGGACATTTTCCTTAGTAAGATTCATTTTCGTACGTGACCTGACAGATTCAAAACAACGCTGTGACTAAATAATTGCATTAATCCTAATTCTTTCAATTGTTTTGAAATTCTAAATTCATCGAATTTGAATATTGAGCAGTTCTAAATTCAAAATTGGCGGCAAATATGTAAACGACAGAACTTAAAAGGCATGCCTGGTATGTGCATCGCACATCTAAAGAGATAAACATATCAAAAGTAATGCAAGTGGCCAAGTAATGCGGTGAATCAAAAAAAAGGTTGGATATTGCTGTTTTTTTGTGAATAATTTTTAATTAATATAAATTTACACAAGAGGGTTAAAAAAACTCGTTTTTATATTCTAGATAATAATAGGTTTATAATGTTTATAAGTTGTAAATTAAAACGGCCATTTATTGTTAATTTTACTCTATTAGTTTTGACGGACTACTATTTTGAAATGAAAAAAAAGCATTCACTTTGCAAATTTTTTCGATGCAGCGAACTTTTCTCAATCACGAATCTCAAGCTTTGTTATCGTCTTGGAAAAGGCATCATTTAAAACATGTCTTTTCTTTTTTTCAGGCCCTATCTACTATAGTATAGTATGTGAGTTCTACTGTTTTAAAATCTTATTTATATTTTTATGATATTTACAGTACTCCCAAACTTATAATGCGCATACGAATCTTCGCCACTGCTCGGCAAAGTTCGTATTTCCCTACACTTTCTATACAAGCAGTAACGTCACGTGGTACGTCCGGTCGCTCGGCTATAGATTTCTATGCGCATTATAACTTTGGGAGCACTGTACCTACATAATGTCGTCTTATGGGACCGGTTATGGATATATCAGCTTATACCATTAGTCGTTACGACATGAAAGTGTTGAATGCAATTCTTAGTGCACACTCGTGCACCCACGTTTAACTAACGATTATTACGACCCAGGGTGGTGAGTGAGTCTTATCGCTGTATTTTGGGCACAAATTCACCCACAGTGTAACGTGACTTCCGAAGAACACAGTTCGACACAAATGTGAGAATTTGACCCCGCAACAACCTCTGGATTAGTAGTAGAATAACTAGGTAGAGTACAGAGGGGTATTTCTATGAAAACTGACCACTTTTATCGCACCTGTAACTCCAGTTATTATTTATTGATAATTCAGTACATTCCTATTTATTCCTAGATTCCTCTATTTTATGCTTAGGCTTTATTTAATCCTTATGTTTGGTCTGCTAATTAGTAATAATTATATGTCTGTGATAATGACTCATATATTAGTGTCAAGGCACATTCGGCGTAGTAAAAAACAAACACAGTCTTCTGAAATAACTAACATACAATTTCCAAATTAACTTTGTAAGCCTGTGTGCGTGACCTAGTGACGTAATAAACCCACACATTAATAACGTTATCCTTAACCTGTAAAATGGTAAGATCGTGCCGGAAGTCCATTGTAAATAAATTATTATTGAGAATCAATAATTAAGGGTGTTTACTTACTTAGGTACTACTTATTCCCAATCTCCGCTGGGGAACAAAGGGCCGGTGTGTAGTGCCGCCATTCTTCACGATCTTGGGCCAACTCGGATATCTCCGACCACGTCATCCCCGCCTGGTCCAGTTCTCTCTTCACTGTGCGTAGTCTGCCGAGTTTTCGTCTTCCGCCTTCAGGATGCCATGTCAGTGCTTCCTTTGGGACGCCATCACTACGCCTGAGCAAGTGACCTATCCATCTCCATTTGCGTTCCTTTCTGGTGTTATTAATTAAGGGTGTTGGCTTACCAAAGGAAAATTGTTGAAATAGACTTTTTTTCTTGATCATTGCAGTGAAATCAACATTAACATCGGTTTAGTGTTTTGATATGGATCTAGATCGTACAGAATTTCAGTAGATAAATGTATGTTACTTGTTTTTCAGAGTGGCTATAAGCGTCCAGCGCGCCGCGCCGGTTGAATCGCATTGTACAGACAGACGTTATTTTTCCGCTGTCCGGCGGATTTTAATATAAATTATTAGGAATCCGCCATTTACCATAAAAGGAACAGGCATCAATGATTTTGGTAAGTATACCTAAAATTATGTACTTCCTAGTCGTTTTTTCCTCGCCATGAGGAGCTCTAGAACCCGGAAAAGTAGCTTTCCGAGAGTCACAAGCTACATGATTCGTATATTGATTGCAGATTTATAATGTACCAAGGAACCCAACTTTCAGATTAGAAGGGACAGGGATAGGGATTTGGGGATAGGTAGACATAAACCGGGTGAAAGGCGGATCCGTACTAAATTGTTTAACTTATAAATGGTTCAGTAAGAGAGTTCGAGCACCAAACTAGGAACAACAATAAAACATTCGGCTAAGGCTTTTTAGGATTAAAATACCAGTACAAAAAGAAACTTTCGTCGAGGCACAGTAAAAAGAAATTTCTTCTTACAAAGCTTTTTATAATTCAAAGAAATATAATTTCATACTTAAATGCGGTCAACTATATATTTTATGCATTAGAAATTATAATGTTCTTGGGATTATTTATTTAGAAGAAACAAATATTATTTTCGTGTGACAATAAATATTACTTTCTGCCAAAAATAATGTCCCTTTCAAAGCTCAAACAAGGTACTGGCTTTTTAGCTCAAACATGCAACTTAAAATCTAACGGGAAAACATTCTCATTTTCAAATGAGAAAATAGTGTTTTGTGTAACACCAACAAATTTGATTAAAAGCATGTAAAATTTCGAAGAATAATGTTTTTAGGGTACATGTCAAATTCATAAGTTATACCAACACCAATGTGGACCGTGAAAATGCAAATCACTCCTACTACTACTCTTCTTCGCTTCGTTGAAACGGATATGTTTGTGCGGTTCTTTTGTTCTTTTATTGGTGAGTATAAAACCCAGTTTTTTCTTAAAACTACAGAGGTACCTACCTACATATAACAATTTCGTTCAACAAAAATTTTTTTCGTGAAAGACAGAAAGAAATCTATACGCAGTTAAAAACATCATTATTTTTTTTTAAACCCACAAATTCAATACAAAACAATATGTCTTATCTTATCTTACCCAAGACATCGGAAACTCTTAACGTAAATAAACCACCAACATTTTTCCGTGTGCTATATGTATGTCGTCGGAAAATCATAGAATTCGGCATATCATGATTTGGCCGGCATATCGTAAAGAATCAAATCGAAAATCTTTTACAAAATAGTACATTACGATACGAGAGCGATGAAACGTTTTCTGACGAGTGTGAGTTTGCGGCACGAGCCGAAGGTGAGTGCTGCAATCACACGAGTCGAGAAAAAGTTTCTCGCACGAGTATCGTATAATATTTTATAGCAAAAGTGCGGAAAATGCCGACTTTACGCAAGCGCAGCGTGCGTAAAGTGGTCATTTTACGCACGGTGTGCTATAAAGTTATTTAAGGGCGCAGTGATGACGAATGAAGCGAAGCATGGCGAGGTGGAGAGTGTGAGGCTTACATGTTCCTATATAGTTTTAACAGTAATATAGGCAAATTATGATATACCGAATTTTACGATATGCTGACAACATGTACATTTTATTTATGAAGAAGCTTACTTCCTTTTAGGGGCTTATTATCTGTGTTTCCCTGCCTACGGGCCTATTATGTAACTTTGTGTCGGTCGCCATCCGGTTGCTAAACACTATAAACATAGATAAATAAATAATAAAAACGATTTTTAAATTGCCTTCAGGCCTTGTTCATGAAGCACGACAATCTTAGAAGAATCGTCAGAAAGTCTAGACTAGGACGCTTGCTTCGCGCGCTGCCAGTACGCCAAATCAGTGAATTTTCGGGGATTTTCTTTCTTCTACGAAAAAGTATTTGGTATTTCTAAGTATTTCTAGCTTTACATTCGAAAATAAACTATATTTTCTTGCTATAGCAGTAATTTCAGACATAAAACTCAAGCCGCTAAGATAAAAAACGTATTTATCACTTAAAAAGGCATCATTTTCAAAAATAAAATCTATCGAGTGAAATGTATCCAATTCGGTAACTGTCTTTAGAAAGAAAGATAAAAGGTTTGAAAAAGCATGTGTGTGAGTTTCACACTGATCGAGTAAGTAATTGACTCAGCATATTTAAGCAAAGCCTTTAAATGTAGAAGGCAAGGCCTTCATTCAGTGTATTGTATTGTATTCAGTGTTCACGAACTGTAACGTCACTGTAAGTACAAGCGTATCCTTAGATAATCGGAATTCGATAGTATCTACGTTTTTGACGTTTGGCAACCAGTTGGCAACCGACTCAACGATACATAATCTAGGGGCTAGACGGCTATTCTGGCCTTATTCTTCACTTAAAATATCGGTCGTTCGACTTTTGTGTACAGTTTGATAATTGATATGCAATATGGACAATATAGAGTGAAGTGAATAAATCTCATCAGAAAAACCGGACAAGTGCGAGTCGGACTCGTCCACCGAATGTTCCGTACAAATTTGTTGGTTCAAATTATAAATATCTTAAGAAATTTAATTAATTATATTTTTATGATTTAATTACAAATCAAATCAAAATATTTATTTTTGCAAAATAGATACTTAAAGTATACTTTCTACAAGTCAAAGTCAATTATAACAATATAATATATCTTTAGAATATAAAAAAATATATAATAATACGGGAAATAAAAAATACACCTGCATAAAATAGAGGAATCTAGGAATAAAAATATTATATATACATAATGCAATGAAGAAATGAGTTCATAAATAAAAAAGGGAAATACATACAAAAAATATTAAGGTTGGGCTACTAAAATGTAATAAAGTTATACACCTGCATAAAATAAAGAAATATAGGAATAAAAATATTATATATACATAATACCTAACCATCCGCACCATTCGATTAGTATTGCTAAGAAGAAGGGCAAGAAACTTAGCAAACATTCCTTTTTTTTCAAAATAAAACATATGATACAAAATCATATACATACCTACTCAAGTAAAGGCATAAAAAAATATAAGACTGCAGGAATTAGTCACGAGAAAAAAATATATCTTTGTCAACCCGTCTCATATTGTCTATTACCTTTAACAAAGTAAGTTTACATACATAGGTAACACTAAAAGTTTCCGGAACTGGCCACTTACATAAACAATATTTAAAAATGTATTGCAACATTTGAAAATAGAACTCTTTGGCTGTAGAATGCAGTTTGTTTCATCTGACTGTCTTTTGTTTTTACCTTGTGGCGCCATTTAAAAAATTGTGTGTCTGCATCAACATGGATTTAACTCGGGAAAATATTCGTAGTATGATTTTCTACGATTTTAAGTGTAATTTGACAGCTCAACAGAGCATCGCTCGGCTTGAAACAGCTTTTGGCAATGAAGCACCATGCAAGATGACTGTTTATAGCTGGTTTGCAGAATTCAAGCGTGGTCGTATCAATCTCAGTGACGAATCTCGCGATGGTCGGCCGTCCACCGCTGTGAACAACAAAAACATCGATGCTGTGCGCCGTATGATTGAAACAGACAGGCATGTGACCTACCATGAAATTCGCGCATCCTTAGAAATAGGCATGAGTCAAATACAATCAATCCTACACAAACATTTGGGTGTGAGAAAGCTGTGCTCGCGGTGGATCCCACACAACTTGACTGAGGCTCAAAAAACGGACCGCGTCACTTGGTGCAGTGCCATGCTTACCAGATTCAACGAAGGTGCGTCAAATTTGGTGTGGGACATAGTAACAGGTGACGAAATATGGATTTATTGCTACGATCCCAAAACAAAGCAGCAATCGAGCGTATGGGTCTTTCAAGATGAGCCGAAACCAACCAAAGTGGCGCGCGTGAAAAGTGCATCTAAGCGGATGATTGCTTCTTTTTTTAATAAAACTGGACACGTGGCTACTGTTGCTTTAGAGAATCGTCGTACCGTGAATAGTGACTGGTACACGACCATTTGTTTGCCGGAAGTTATTGACGAACTCCGTAAAAATAACCGTAAACGCCGTATCATCCTGCACCACGACAATGCTAGTTCTCACACGGCCAGACAGACAAACGACTTTTTGAAGACGAAAAATGTAGAACTCATGAGTCATCCTGCATACAGTCCCGACCTGGCACCTTGTGACTTTTTTCTGTTCCCAAAAATTAAGAACCAATTACGCGGTCAACGATTTTCATCACCAGAAGAGGCTGTCGAGGAGTATGAAAAACACGTTTCAGAGGTCACCACAGGGGAGTGGCACAAAAGTTTTCAAAACTGGTTTGATCGAATGAAAAAGTGCGTAGACGCCAAGGGAGATTATTTTGAAAAACAATAAATTAATTTTGTACCTTTAATAGTATTTTTTCATATTCATTCCGGAAACTTATAGTGCGTCCCACGTATTAATTAATTTTAAGCCTTTAGAGGAATCATACAGTATTAAAATATGCTAATTATGAATAACAATTTTGAATAAGATTATTATTATTTATTACACCATGCTTCATTGTCGTCCAAATAATCATTGATTTTATAATAAGCTTTCTTAAGTAGTCCCTGCTTAATATATAGTTTAAACTTATTTTCAGGCAAACTAAGGACCTCCTCTGGAAGCTTATTGTAAAATCTTATACAATGTCCTACAAAAGAGGTACCTACTTTGGCAAGTCTTAATTTTGGAAAAGCTAGTTTATGTTTGTTTCTGGTTTCAATAGAGTGGTGCACACCAAGCCTCGGGAAATTATCAAAATTTTTTCTGATATATCTAATAACTTGATAAATAAATTCACATGCGACCGTAAATATATTAATTTCTTTGAACTTTTCTCTTAATGAATCTCGGTACTTCATGTTATAAATAGGCCGAATTGCTCTCCTTTGCAAGACAAAGACTGCTTCTATATCCGCGGCTCTACCCCACAACATTATGCCATATGACATAATGCTGTGATAATAATTGAAATATACTAATCTAGCAGTATCTTCATCAGTAATCTGCCTTATGCGTCTAACAGCGTATGCAGCTGAACTAAGTCTACCACAGAGAGCTTCTATGTGGGGACCCCACTGAAGACGAGAGTCTATAGTTGTCAAATGTATAGTTAGTCAAATGTATAGTTTTCAGATTTTTCCCTATACTTGTAGTATATGTTGGCCCGAGGAATTTTTTCAAATTCTTGTCTTTACATTTGTTTCTAATTTATCTTTTTCAGTTTGTAATGCACTCTAATAATAATATTTAGAGTATTCCAAAGCGATGGATTTCGCAATAAAAACATAATCTTAAATATTATATCTAATGACTGATAAATAAAGCCGGAATAGCCGTCCTGGACTTGGTCTTAGGAATAATAATAATAACTTACTTCATTTAAAATTTCGCATAATTTTTTAACTACTTTATTATAAGTATAATTATAGATTTCGATTGTGTGAATAGAATACAAAACTACAAAAATAAAAGCAGACTTAAGTACGTTTCAGTAATTTCGTTTATTCCTGAGTAAAGGCACTTATACTTATAATGTAAGTAGTTTAGATACAACCTAACCTCAGAATTAAGCCAGGGCGCAGACTGCTTTTAGATCCTTTTCCAATGTCCCAAACTACTTACGTACATTTTAACTCCCAAAATAAGAGCATTCCAAGTCAGAAGAAAAATCCAATTGGAAAACTAAGCCCTTAGTCACAACAACAAACTTATCAGAATAATTTAATCCAACTCTTGATTTAATTTAATTACTTTGTTTTTCACTCGGTAGCGTGGTGTATTTAAGTCGTCAGCCGATTGTAGAATTAAGCAGATCGTAAAGATGAAATCGAAAATCTTTCACCAAAAATATAAAATAAGTAGGTGCGACGAAGCGGAGTGAGAAGGTGCGTGTTTGGTTTACATGTAAATAAAGGAGAGCCGAGCGAAGCGGGGCGGAGCCAGGTGACCCCTTAGTTCTAACAGAAATATGATATGCCTAGACAGATAATGGTTATCCAATTCTACGATGTGACGACCACAAACAGATGCAATGATTTATCAATCAAGACAAAAAACAGAAACACAGAGCCAGTCAAGTGCGAGGAGGACTCGCGAACGAAGAGTTCCGTACCATTATCTATAAAAACGGCAAAAAAATCATGTCTGTTGTATGGGAGTGCGCGTGTCCGACTCGCACTGGGCTGGTTTTAGTATTTGTTGTTATAGCGGCAACAGAAATACATCATCTGTGAAAATTTTAACTGTCTAACTATCACGGTTCATGCATTATCTATAAAAAGGGCAAAAAATCACGTTTGTTGTATGGGAGTTCGCAGGTCCGACTCAAGCTTGGCTTTTTTAAGTATTTTTTGTTATAGCGGCAACAGAAATACATCATCTGTGAAAATCTTAACTGTCTAACTATCACGGTTCATGCATTATCTATAGAAACGGCAAAAAATCACGTCAGTTGTATGGGAGTGCGCAGGTCTGACTCGCGCTTGGCTGTTTTTAGTATTTGTTGTTATAGCGGCAACAGAAATACATCATCTACGGAAATTTCAACTGTCTAACTATCACGGTTCATGACAGACGGACGTACGGATGGACGGACGGACGTTAGGATAGCGGAGTCTTAGTAATAGGGTCCCGTTAGCCCTTTGGGTACGGAACCCTAAAAATGTATGAATCAAAACTCCATATTAAGTTGCTTGAGTATTCGGGTGTGGAGGTACCACCATCTTACTCGCAAATCCTCCCGAAGTTATTCGGGGGAGAGTAAGAGAACAGCTCTCAGGCAAAACCAGGCGATGGATGGCGGTATATCCATCCCCAATTGCCGGGCCTTATATAAAACAGACTGATGACGGGCAGCGGCGTCACTGGTGCAAGGGTTTCGGCACCGCGCTCAGCAACCCGCCTGCCCAGCGTGTGTGAGTATGGGTATTTCTTCCAGGAGGACCGCCAAGCGTGGCGAAATCCTGGAAAGACCTACGTCCAGCAGTGAACGAAACAGGCTGATGGATGGATGGATGGAGTATTCAGGTACGCAACCCCTAAATCTGTATTAAAAATCGTAATTTTCAGTATTAATTGTTCTAATACAGTTTATGCCACATAATATAAAGAAAATTCTAAATTCCCGACTAGTTTAGTTTTTGAGATAGACCCCGTAACAAAAATTGACCAAAATTGACAATATTGACGGCCCTCATTTCTCTATTTTCTGAAAAAAATAAAAAACCGAACATGTGCGAGTCGGACTCGCCCACCGAGGGTTCCGTATAAATGAGTAAAAGTTTAAAATAATCAACAAAAATTTGGTCACTCGTACAATTATGAGTACCGTTGCTTAACCTCGATGATTTTTTATGATTAATTACAAATGTATAGTTTTAAGATTTTTTCCTATACGTGTAGTATTAGACGATATTGCTTGCCAAATTTTATAGTTCAAGGTCAACGGAAAATACCCTATAAATTTTGATTCCCCTGAGAGTGTCGAAATATATCTATCTACGTTTTTTGATCAATTCCCTTACGGGATCAAAGAAGCATCAATGCCGAATGGTATACTACCAAATGTTTGCCAGAAGTTTTATCTGTTGTTAGCAACAAGCGACCAAACACAGGGCTCTGCGGGCTACTGCTCCACCACGACAATGCACCTGCGCACACCGCACTCAAAACGAGGGACTTCCTGGACAGCACGCCAGTCAAACTCCTGGGTCACCCTCCTTACAGCCTTGATCTAGATCGCTAGCACCGTGTGACTTCTTTTTATTTACAAAAATAAAAAATCAGCTCAAAGGAATACAATTTTCGTCGCCGGAAGATGCGCTGGCTGCGTTCGAGCAGGCTGTAAACGAGGTGTCTGCGGCGGCCTGGAAAAAGTGTTTTGAAAACTGGTTTAGACGTATGAAACTTTGTATAGAGGCTGATGAAGAGTACTTTGAAAAGATTTTCAAATAAAAAATGTACTTATAGAACATTTTTTTTTAGTTTCGCAAAACTTTCTGAGTGTCCCACGTATATCTAGATATAAATAAAAGGTTTCTGACCCAACACTGTACTAAGGTAAGAAAAAAATATTTTTAGGCTCCCTTTTCATGTAAATGAAATTTCATTTCATGGCCCTGAAAATTAATTTTATCAATTCAATATTCGGTTTTGGGTCAACATTTTACGTAACATATCCTTTCAGATCTGTAGCTCATTCCGTCTGCAAGCTAGAGACCTGCGACATACGGACGGATAGACAGCAGAGCGACATTAAAAGGCTCGTTGCCCTTTGAGTACGGAACAGTAAAATTCAGCCTTCATAAAAAACCGGTCAAGTGCAGGTCAGACTCGCATGCCTAGGGTACCGTAATTCGACAGTTTTGGGAACAGGCAGGTCCTTAGAAGGTATTCAAAATCTTGCCCATAACTGTTTATGATGACTAAAAAAATAATTGATTGTGTACCACATTTTAAATTAACATTAGAATATAAATATAGATTGTCTATGAAGGTGTCACTTTACAAATTGTTGACTAATCAATAAGATAGGCAGTTAAACCGAATCTTATGAAATACCTAATTGAAATTTTTATACTAGCGGTAAGTCTTCTAGTTCTGTAGCCGGTTCCGTTTAGTTCAAACTCCAACGCCGTTTTCCTGCTGCCGAATATTAGTTCCGCTACTGTCCGCAAGGGGCGGTTATCAGATTCCATACAAAACCGCGTTACGTTCAAACTAAACGTAACCGTAATTTTTTCATGCTAAGGCTACTGATCTGAGTGAAATCAATCAATAATAAAATCGCCAAAGCAAGCAAAGATGATAGCTGAGGACAAGTTTCATAAGTGAGCGTAGCAGTAGGTAGGTATTATGATAATGTACTCTGTACAGTGTTGTCTACACGCACCCAAGGGGTTTTTTTGAACGTGTTTGGCCGAGTTGCTACATATTTAATAAGAAGAATATTTATTCTTCTGAGAGATAGCTATAGCTTTCTCATGGGGTCTCCCAAGGATCCGAAGAAATAAAATGTTCACCTCCCATAATAAACTTACTCGGGGTGGAATTACGTTTGTAGAAAACAGAAAAAGAAATTACGAATTTCATAAGGGTCAACAAATCTTGATACTGAGCACTTGTCGAGTCTTCAGTATGAAATTGGCTGCATGAATTAATGTCACCTTGTCTTTCATGGCACGGATAATCTGTAACGGCTACAAAAAATTTCAATACTACGCAAAAAAAAAACGCGTATGCTAAGTGAGAGAGCCTGTAGCCTTAGCATGAAAACCTTACGGTTACGTTTAGTTTGAACGTAACGTGGTTTTGTATGGAATTCTAATAAGTTCCGCTACTGACCGCTAGGGGCGGTTATCAGATTTCATACAAAACCGCATTACGTTCAAACTAAACGTAATCGTAATGTTTTCATGCTAAGGCTACTGGACAGTGGACTCCTTAATTAAACCGACCCCCCATTTTTTTGAAATTTTGTCTGTCTGCATGTTCCTTTCTAACTCGAGAACCACTCAACGGATTTGGACGATTTTTTTTTAATTATTATCATAGTAGTGAACCTGTAGCCTTAGCATGAAGACATCACGGTTATGTTATAGTTGCGAATCTGAGTAGTTCACTACTGTCCGCTAGAGGCGGTTATCAGATTCCATATGAAATTTAACGTGAACGCAACTATAACGAAACCGTGATGTTTTCATGCTATAAGGCTACTGGTCAACACATAGGTTATAAGGGGTGTTCATAAAATACTGCCTAAGCCGAAAACGGGGGCAAAGATAAGCGCGGGCGGAGCCGCGGGCTAAAGCTGGTTCTCAAGGGGCTATTTCGATAAAAATTGCACTTTTTGAAATTATGTATAGATACCTGCTTTTCAGATATAGCCACTAATTTGATAAATCAGTATATACCTTTCGGAACCTTTTTCTAGTTTTGTTCAGTACAGAAACGCGATTGCGTAACTTTCGCTCGATAGAAATAATTATTGAAATGAGGTCTTCTTCTACACTTTTTCCCATAGTATGACGAACAGGAAATAGAACGATGTTTTATTAGATAGATTTTAACGACATCTAAATTTTCTCAGTTGGAAATTTTGATAGCTATTTTAGTTAATTTTATATTAATTTAAAACCGACATTTTGCTATTTTTTCCGGAATCCGTCCCTCTCGCACTGTGGGGAGTTCCGCATGGAGTAACAGTGACGTTTGCAAGCGTGACATATCCTCTTAAATATATGAAATAAGCATCTGTTTGGTCAAGCGACGAATAGGTAGGAAAAGTGAAACGCATTATTGATTTTGGTTGTTTATTTTGCAGGAAGCAAATGGTTCACAGCATTGGTGGGATACAATGGTATACAATACTGGGCCGAAACATTCTTTTCCCGAGATGCTGATCATTACTTTTATTTACTTTATATTAGTACAACAGCTTAAAATAGATAAGTACCCAAATATAAAAAATATGGGAAAACAACGTTATAGATGTAGGACAGTACAATTTATTTATTTATAAAGCGAGTTTTATTTTTTTTTATTTGTTTTATTTAACTACACACTTTCCTAAATCACAATTTCTAATTATTTTCAATCAAAATCTATTATATCACACTTATAACATTCTGTACAGAGTAAAAAAATATTTCATACCTCTACTAGTACATAAAATAAAATTGTGATTGCGATTGGAGACAATATACCAGTTTTCGTCGTTTTGTCCGATAAAACAATTAGTTTTTTAAGTTTTAATGTACTCTTTGTCGGTTCTTACTGGGACGCCAACAACAATTCAGTTAATGTTGAAATTCCCTAGTGATATGCAGATAGATACTAATACCAAGCGCTTTAAAGGAGAAAACATCCCAACTTGGAAAAACATTTACCTGATAAAATTTTACATATAAACATTTTTTATTAAGACGAGTTTTGGGGTATTCCTTCTCTTCGTAATTACGTTTGTATCTTTAATCCTCTAAATATTAGAGTCTAATACCTTCCAAACCAATCTCCAATACGAACTATAAAGGCATAAAAAAAATTGCAAGTAGTTGAAAAAATCTTCGTGAGAATTTCAAATTCTGAAGAAATTAGATTAGAGAACAAATTATAATTACAGCTATGTCAGTTTTCACATAATATGATCTAAAACGTTCCTTCATCTCGTTTAAAACGCGTGGTATACTTTTGCTGCTACAAATATTGTTACTTAGATAAAAAATTAATTTAAGTCATCTTTAGGTATTTTATTTTTACCTACACTTCAACATACTTTAAATATCGCTATAAAATTAAGGCATAAAAATAACGCAATAATTACGGTATGTATGTATAATAGATACAACCTTCTTAGGAAGGGAAATTATTTTACAGAAAAGCCCCTTATAATTTTTATACAACTGAGAATTGGGATGTATGATATTCTCATAATAACGAAGAACTCTATTTTGGTTTAAGATTTGCCGTCATTTATTGATACATGGTCTGGTTACGGAAATCCGGCACATAGGGTTGTCGACAAATCATGTGAGAGATGGCACCAGCATGACATGATATGACAAGAGTATTTGTTACTCGTAAACACCTCCGAAGTTATTCGGGAGAGAGTAAGAGGACAGTTCTCAAATAGGCAGAAACCACCATGCCTAGGACCGTTCGATCATGGTATATCCATCCATCCCCAAATGCCGGGCCTTATATAAAAACAGACTGGTGACGGGCAGCGGCGTCACACTGGTGCGAGGGTTTCGGCAATGTGCTTAAAAACCTGCCTACCCAGCGTGTGTGTGTGATGTGCATCACTTCAAAGACTGGCGGTCGTGGAAGGGCCAAAAAAGTCCAGTAGTGGACGAAGACAGCCTGATGGATGGTTGGATGGACATATTTGATAAGATCATGCAAATTATTATAACAAAACGGTGTATTCGTTTTACTTAATTGAAAGTGATTTGACTCACATGTCGAAAGTAACGAATTGATTTAGAAAAACACTAAATATCTACATAAATAATTATCAGAACCTGCAGGCAGAGCTGAGTTTTCGTAGCAAATGTCACTTTAGTGTTAGGGTTGGCGGTTCCCTAAATTACGTGACGCTAATTTTGGTCGTCCAGTGTCACATTGGGTCACGGAGAGGGTAGGGGGGTCTGAACAAATGTCACGTGACAATTAGCGGAATAATAAATACACGTATTTTTGAAGAGACTCAGTAGTCCATGGATGGATGAATTGTAAATCTTCCATCTGATTTCTGCGTTCTAACATTTGGCTCGTACATTAGTATAACAAATAATGCATTGATAAATGTATCTGCATGATAAAAGTCACTTGACATTAGGGCTGATAAGAAGAATGTTACCAAGATGTCACTAGAGGGGGTGGGGGGTCAAAATTCAGCCAAATTTGTGTCACATAATTTATGGACGCCCCCTTAAACGTTTGAAAATTTATTGTTTGTATCGTTTTGAATTTTTATATAACCTGCGAATTATATAATTTCACTTCATCTATATTTTACAAGATTTTATAATTCAGTATGAGTTATTTTGCATAAACCTTACTGCAGCAGACCTTAAACTAACACAAAAAAATGCTTAATAAGATAACAAAATAGTGACAACCCTAACGTGACAATGACACGAGATTGCAGCTTAATCTACGGGGTCTGATATAATTATTTATACTAATAACTTTAAAAATAAAACTTTAATGCCTAATTATTACCCAGAGCACAACCTAAGCTACACGATGACAGATAGTTAAATATTATTATTATTCACAAACAATCGACAAATCAGAACTTTCTCACATTTCGGTTCTAATTAAATTAAGATTTATAACCTTTGTCGTCAGATTTTGGTAACCAGACTATAACGGTTACTGTTTTCATATAAATTTGACACCCAGCAATTGTCATCTCCGTCTTAACCAGCTGTCAAATGCATGAAAACACCGCTCAGCTTCGCATATCTATGATTTGACAGCTTCAGCATAAAATAAAAAATGAATAATCAAATCAAAACGAAAAAAAAAACAGCAGCATACGCGAAGAACACTCGGCCATAGTAAATTGACGCCTGCATCCCACCCAAGCTTTGAGGCATCTGATCCAATCAATAAGAACATCATTTTTTTGTATAATATTTACGCAAAAAATTCCTCCTTTCTAATTTGAACTATTCTCATAAAACGGGGACTTTAAAAATGCAAAATAGTCGTGATTTGTGACAATGATCTATAATCATAGAGAAACCATCGAATATACTCTATGGGAACACTCATGTTACAGTAATTTACAAATACATATACGCATCTCTACATGTCTAGATATATAAACTGAATTATTTACAATTACGAGCACATCTTATGTGACGTGTCAACACTTTCTTACATTTTGTATTTATTTACAATGACTATATAAACATTAATTAAAGAGCATTGCATTTTTATGAGCTTGATCAAAATAATCCCTTGTTCAAACGATACATTTAAAAACATTTTATCATGATGATGCGCGCTGCACTATACAGAATTTTACATTGCTTTTTGTTCAAGGTGACGTCTTTTATCTATGAAACATCTCTCATACTTATAGTTCTCAAATGTAGCCGTTCAAATATACAAACGAATTTAGAGGCCGAACTATAAGCTAATGTTATAAATCAGTCTTGGGACCAAGGAGACTATTTATTTAGTACGAGTATATTTATCTTCTAAGTACTGTACGGCAACTTTAATAAGAAAATTTACCTTTCCGACTTCAAAACACGTTCCCGCTTTTTCGCCTGAGACTAAACCCATATGACACAAAAGCGTGGATGGAAAAAGCCCGCACGCTGCAAGGCAAGATACATATTAAGTTGCCACGTAGTAACCATATATGACTGACAATGAAGAGTGATTTATCACATGACTATCCAGACTTGAATTGTTTATACCTAGGTATAAAAGTTTATTATTAAAAAGGTAACATCGTATGGAACCCTATTATGAAGCAAGAATTTTAGGGAATTCCACGATGTAAATGCTACAGTTTAATTCAAAATATCTGCTCGACCAAGAAACTTGAAGTAGACAGTATAAATAAATGCAAGCTGTCAAATAATTCGGAAGGGTAACATGTCCAATATTACGAAATAGATTCTACAATGCTGTCGATTCGGTGTAACACGACTTATTTGACAGTACCATAGAAAAATTTAGTTCATCCATGACAGTACTAACCTTATTTTAGGCGTCCTGTCCTTGTTTTGTCGATACAGAAAGAAAAAGATGTTTAAATAAAGTTTAGTCATGTCAAATAAGTTCATGGACACCAGTGACTAACCTTTAGAACGTGGTTATTTTTTCTGTGACAATGTTATATTGTGGCAACATTACAGTACCACGAAAGCGTTCTATAGAACTCAAGTGTTCTTTTATAATTTGTTTAGTAATTTAGGAACAGATGAAAGTAAACTAGAGGTAACAACAGCAGCAGACAAAACATTATGATAACGAAAAACTTATATTTCCACAAGACTTGTGAATATAATATAAAAACGTTGTCAACATATTTCATTGCGTATATTTCCTATAATCAATAATGGTGTTCTTAAAAACTTACTCTACAACATAGTTCCTCTAAAGTAGCTGTTAAAAGCTTGTACTAATCGAAATGTACTAAACGTTTATGCTGTTTCTTTTGTAATATTCGTAATTTATTATTAAAAGAAAACAAAAAAAAACCTTAAAATTATTGTGTCAAAGTTTTCTTAACCTATTTCGACTTTGACTTAACAAATGGCCTTGAAGTCTCGCTTAATTTTGATTTGGGAATTACTTTTAGGGCAAGAATACAAATAATATTGCAGTTAGGTATTTATATCCTAAATTAAATGCACTTGTACTAATATGGTGACTTTCGTTTATATAGGCTAATTCATACTAGAGACTCCGCAAGTGGTCAGGACGATGGTTTAATGACCCTTTCTGGGAAATAAGCAAAATGAAATTTAGACTTCCCATATCAATTGAGTCAGGGTTGTACTTTAAAAAGTACAGAGGTAGAGGTTTTTTTCATATTTCGCAATCCGGGTCCCTGAACTTTGGTCCTGACCACTTACCGAGTGTACAGTGTTAAATTGATATAAACGAAAGTGACCGAAACGTTTGCTATGCTTCTATACTTGTTCAAGAACCTCGACTCAATTGGTAGAGTAAGTCTAAATTTTATTTTGTGTATTTCACAGAAAGGGTTATTTAAACTTGGTCCTGACCATTTACCGAGTGTCCAGTATGAATTTGGCTATATAAACGAAAGTCACCTTATAATGTGATAAAATTCAAATTTTAGAAAAATTCAAGATATGATTGGAGTACCGCTAATAGACCGCTTTCCAGGGAAAACAATTTTTATTTTTTTATTTTGCACTTTTCCATAGAAATTTAGTCAGCTGATTATTTGACCAAAAATGTTTTTTCTTCTTTAATGTGATCAATCAGTTAACAATACACAATTTACTCTAGAATTATTTTCACTTATTTTATTATAGATCCTCCATTACGTATATAATTAATCCCTTGAAAATGGCGCAATTTTCCGAAACCGGTTGGGAAAGAAATATGTGAAAATAAATATAGAGATTAGTTAAACAGTGCATTTAATTCAAGATGTTTCCAGTTCGGCCAAGTGCCGACAATATTCAAGTATAAATTTAGGTACTTACACTTTATTTTAGAGCTTGCTGAGCCTTGCTGTAAATTTACCTCATAATGCGAAATGATTTTTCTTTCAGAATCATTGATACTTCAAAAACATCTGACACAAGTAGACATAATTCAAATTTTTTAAACCACTTGTCTAATTTGCAGTGACTTCCTTGAAGATAAAAAAAACTTATGGCACACTAATCTATCATGAATTTTGAGGAGTCGAGCACGCCTTTTACACAATATGTATATTTGGATATTATAAAAAAATTACAACGGCCCACTTTTAACATCACTATTGAAATAAAATAATAGCTAAGTTATTGCAATGAGGGGAAAGCACTCAATTTGATTGGATGCCAAATTCCAACTAAGTTAAAGAAATTATTGGTTATGTACAAAGAGACAAACATTCGGACCCTTTGAATTAATTTAAACGGGAGTTATGAAGAAAAGTAACATTTTACTACCACTGCTGCTGTCATTTGTTAAACGTGATATTAATGGAATTCCCTTCACGTCCCAAAACGCGATATCTAAACAAGTATCTACAATATTAACATTCAGATTATTTGCACTTTTGATTTAGCCTTGTAGGTTATCATAATATTACTGAAGCTATGAATTAGTCAGTAATATGGTTTCTCTATGGTAAACCTCTAGAACAGGTCAACATGCACTATTCAGCAACGCGCGCACCGTACGCAACGAATTTAATCATTCTTTTTTTTCGTCGTATGTTAGCAAAGTGCCAAATTCACAAGGACGCTTGCCGATGATATCATGAAATACATTCGGATCTAGTGATCCGGATGGAATCGGATGAATTTCAGTGTCATTATAACACTGAAAATACTATTTGTTCAGGGTAATTCCACGGAAGATATAGCACCCGTTACATTTTTTCAATATATGAATAACATGATATAACAATTCTTTCACAATTTAATAGCGTTGTATTTAAATCAATACTTTGCTTAATAAAAAATAATAACTGGAGACAAAAGTGGTGAGTTTTCATGGAATTACCTTCAGCAAACTCGTTTCGAGTACACAAGTGTCGCGTGCGCTGCGTACGGTGTTGTCTAGTGCTTGTTCCCTTTAAGATACCCAGTGGTCTCCGCGGATCCGTACATGACAGACGTATCTTTCGAAACTGTCTTACATCACTATCAATAAAAACACAAATTAATAGTCAATAGTTAGAAAATTTAGCAGCATGACACAATTTATGAATAATGCTAAATTGATTCCACCGTTTTTAAAGTTTATGGTCACTTGCATAAGAAAATTAAACTTGCAAATTTTGATTGATTATATTAGCTATTCTGTCCTGCATTCAATTAAACCCGATTTAGGAGAACTAAATGCAATCGACCTGCACAGCATTTTAAATTGTATTTAATTCACACAGATCATTTTTTGTTTTATATCATTAATTACCATATTAATTACAAAGCACTCCTTAAGTCCAAATTATCAAAAATGCAACTTTTATTTATTCTAGCACTATGAAATTTAGTACGTAGGAAGTGCTTTACGTCTCCAATAATAAACTAGAAAGCAGGTAGTGTCCGTACATTGAACATTTTTTTTTATTTTTACGTGTTCTGGGTTCTTAGTACTAAAGCCAAAACAACCATTTTTAGAATTTTTGTCTATCTGTATGTATGTTCCGTTTTAACGCGAGAAACATTCAAGGGGCTTGGATGCAGTTTTTTATTATCATCGTAGTCAAAAAATAATGCCTAGGCCGCGAGCAAATATATTAATCCAAGTTTCGACTGCGCGTAACTCCCGTTCCCTGCACGTCAACCTCGGCTAACATGTCCGATTTAGTTATGATAAGACTTTATTGTCACATGACGTAAATTTTGACAACTTTGTAACAACTCCGTTACGCTGAAGAGTATACATAGCATATATTTACACCTCTAGTCAGAAATACCGCGGTACTTCGAGCTATACGGAATAACTACGTTGGACCATAGGAGTATCTAACTAGAAGTTTACCTATATAGATACGTCATTTCACTTGGACTGTGTATAAGATGCACTTAAACAGAATATTCTTAAGAAACAGAAGTGCACATTAAAAAAACATCCTGTTTATGTCATTTCAAGATAAAATTTTGGGTATATTTTCATCATATTGCATTGGTTTTTGTTGTGTTATCCTAAAAATTGAAATATAAATAGTGCAACTATTAAAACTGTAGAATACTAGGCATCCTCAACAAGCATACAACAGAAATAAGAGTATAATATATCATGCGATAGTTCTGTCAAATATTGTCAATCTATTAACATAATGAATAGACTTCTTTAATATACTGGGATGGGTACCGACCGTTTTCACCACGTTAACTTAAAGTATTTACATTTTCACACCTGACACCTTTGGTACTCGAAAAACAAATCGTACGCGCGAGACGCTACGACATAATCTGTAGGGCTGCCACCTAAGCGCTTTATACACTTTATTAGTGCAAGAAGCACGCCTAACCTAGCGCAGTTTTGTAACCGATTTCGTTGATGTGCTCATGAGTGCAAAGTAGCATGAAGTCCCCAAAATCAGTAATCGATTCCGGGGAAATAAACGTTTGAATGGCAGACAAGTTTGTTTTCAATACTGAAACTAGGGCGATCTATTTGTATTTGCACGTGCGTAGGCGCAGTTGGGCAGCCCGGGGCTCAGCTCACCTCGGGGCGGGGCGGGGCGCGGTCACGTGACGCGGCGGGGCGGGGGCAGAGGGCTACTTGTCGTGAGCGGCACCGGGCTCAGGCGGCGCGCCTCCAAAGTCGAGCTGATACCCTCCCGCGCGCGTCATCTCCTCCATACTAGGCTCCTTGCATTCATGACCCGCGTGTCCGGCTCCACCACAATTCCAACATGATAGCTTCGGCGGAGCGTACAACACAGGAACGAACCCGCCGTAAGGGGCGGGCGCGGGGTACGGAGGGGGCTCTCCGTTGGCGAAGGGCGGCGGCGGCGGGCGGTACGCGGGCGGGGGAGGATACGTGGGGTAGCGGGGGTAGGGTAGGTAGGGCAGCGGGGGCGGGGGGATGCGGCGAGGCGGCGCGGGTGTGCTGGGCGGGGACGAGGCAGCACTGGAGCCGCTGTCACTCGAGCTGCGAGCGCCTGGCTGGCAGCACGCAGGCGCGCGTCGTCGCACCCCGTTCAGCTTCTCTATTGAACGTAGTTGTTGCACTGCGCTGTGGGGGACCCCGAGCTCGCGGAGTCGTTCGTCTTCCATGCGACGCATCTGGAATACACAAGGATATAATTTTATGGATGATAGCAATTTTAATTGAAAATGTATCCAAACATGTTTTCCAAAAACATAAGCCCTAGATTTTAAGTTAAAATGCATATACCAGAAATTGATCACAATTTTCTATACAGGGTTATTAGTATTTCAATGCGTAGATGGCCAAATCTGAAACTATAAGGAATAGCAAAAATTGTCAAAAGAGTCTCGAGGGCGATTTTGATGAAAACCAAACCTGCGTCATTAGATATTAGATAAAATAATTTCCTTAGCCGAGAAACACTGTACACTTATAACTATCGAATTCTGGAAGTTCTTCGAACGCAAATGTTGGAATTTGAACCCTCTGGTCCTAGTGACCGAGACATTCGTTCGACGTATACCATAGGGGCAGTCATTGTCTTCATACTGTTTTATAATAACCTGTTGATAAGGATGAATCATGTCGTTGATACACAGAACAACAAAGAAACATAAATTCAAATAAAAGAAAATAGTTAACAAAACTGTTCAAAGCCTGAAATAGATTCCAAAGGGTTAAAATAACCGATGCCGCCATAAGCATTTTAACTGCAAAAAGGCACTTGTATATTCGTGGTAATGTATGGAATTTGACAGTTTTTGATTCATTTATCCAAACTACCAATGGAAGATGACAACTGGAGATATCTGAAACGCCATACTACCTAGTCGGTTCTTGAATACAGTCACTGGCCATTTTTTTTTTAATAGAACACCTAGAGAAAAAAATGAAATGGTGTTAGATTTTCAAATATTTTTGATTAATAATCTGCCAAATCACAATTACATTCATTCATTTTTTACGATGGAGTGGACTCGCAAAGAGGACCGAGTAGTAGTAATTGCATTGCATCGTTGCGGCCATCCACCGAAGACGATATTCAACTTGCTTCAAAAATTAAAAATCACGAAGGGGTTCGTGTACCGTACCATCAAGAGGTACAATGAAACCTCTAGTGTCGATGACGAGTAAAGAACTGGCAGACCTCGTTCCGTTAGGACTCCAGGGGTCATCAAAGCAATCAAAGAGTGTATTGCAAGAAATCCCGTCCGCAAGCAGAAACTGGTGGCTTTGGAGATGGGATTAACCAGAAGTACCGTAAAAAAAGTACTCAATGAAGACCTGGGACTACGAGCTTACCGAAAAAAGAGTGGACATCTTCTGAACGCGCGTCTGATAGCTATGAGAGCCAAAAAATGCAAAGTTTTGCTAAAGCGGTACGCAAGAAACAGACACCGCGATATCCTGTTTACAGACGAGAAAATTTTTAATATCGAAGAGAAGTACAACAAACAAAATGACAGGGTGTACGCTACCAGCTCTGCGGCCGCTGGAAATGCCATTCCTAGAGTGCAGCACGGCCATCATCCATCATCAGTCATGATTTGGTTGGGAGTGTCCTACTATGGCCCTACTGAAGTGCATTTTTGTGAAAAAGGTGTCAAAACCAGTGCAAAAGTGTACCAAGACACGATTTTAGATCGCATAGTAAAAGATCTGCCCCAGACACTCTTTGGAGGACGTCCATTTGTATTTCAACAGGACTCCGCACCTGCACATAAGGCCAAAACAACTCAGGAGTGGTTCGAGCGCCAGAATATCGAGCTAATAAGGAATCAAGATTGGCCCTCATCTAGCCCTGACTTCAATCCACTGGATTACAAAGTTTGGCAGGAATTGGAGGAGAAGGTCTGTTCTAAACCTTGCAAAAAAATGAGCAGCCTAAAGTCATCATTGATTAAAGCAGTGGCCGATATCGACATGAATATGGTTCGTGCTGCTATTGTTGATTGGCCTCGAAGATTGAAGGCTTGTGTGAAAAATGGTGGCAATCATTTTGAATACTTTTTGTGTTTAAGGTAAGCTAATTAAATTACCTTTTATTAAAAAAAAACTTTTTTTGAATACCATGACTAGTTTTCATTTTATAGCCAATTTTGTTTGTGACAGAATTTAAGCACCGACTAGGTATATGCTAATAATACTCCATCCATCCATCAACCTGTTTCGTCCACCGCTGGACATAGGCCTTTCCAGGATTTCGCCACTCTTGGCGATCCTCCTGGAAGAAATGCCCATACTCACACACGCTGGGCAGGCGGGTTGGTGAGCGCGGTGCCGAAACCCTTGCACCAGTGACGCCGCTGCCCGCCACCAGTCTAATTTATACAAGGCCCGGCAATTGGGGATGGGTATACCGCCATCCATCGGTCCCAGGCAATGGTGGGCCGCCTGTTTTTTTTGCTCTCCCCCGAATAACTTCGGGAGAATTTCCGAGTAAGATGGTGGTACCTCCACAGTCGAGCCCGGCATTAGCTCTACCACCTAATAATACTGCTGCGCTGAAATTAAACACAACCAAGCTTATGGGGAAGCTGACAAAATTGGCGGTCGTTTTGTATAATTATCTCTTTCACATTCAGATAGAGAGAGATATTCAGACAGACGCTAACGCTATCTTAGGAATCTTTTAGAAGGACAGGTAAACCCAAGGTCATTATGTATACTCGTGGATTTTTATAGCAGTTCCCGTTTAAGCTGGCTGCCCAATTGGCTGTTTCATAGAAAGAAGTAATTTTGTAGAAGGACCAAGTTAAAAACACCCAGAATAGAAGACGGAATGATGAATATGGAAGGAATGAGAAAAATGGCAATCTGTAGTCATCACCTATCCCTCTAGAAGACAAGCTTGAGTAAATGAATGGAAAATTGAAATAAATACGGCTCTAATTTCATGAAATACAATATATGTATGATAAAGCTATCACAAGCGAATGGGTCCGGCTCGTAGGAGCGAATGTTCTGCTTGTCTAGAAGTAACTGTTTGAGACTCATTCCGCACGTTTTCGCGACGAAAGAGACAGACCTTCGCGAGGGAGCAAGATGACTGTATTATAGTGTATCTCGCTTTCTCGTATACAAACTTGAAATGAAAGTTTTACGTAACGTAAACTTTCCAGGCAACTATTGACGTATATACCAGGTGTAAATAGACCACTTTTCCCAGAATCATACCCGCGGACACCCTTAGTTTAGAAAATAATTGAGTTCCAAACAAAAATGCGTGAACCCTAACGCACCGACATACGGGCGAGTTTAGAGAGAGCGTCGTCCGTGAAACAGCTTCAGGTTCAGTGGTTCAGTAGGGTCGGTAGAATATGTGGTTTCATTTAATGGTAGCAGTCTATTTACACCCGGTATAATATCAGGAATTCGAAACCAGCGAACAAAACAAAATCCCATACAAAACCCACACCCGTAGAGGGGTTGTGAGAACACTTCGTTGTTTACAACCCCCTGTCCAGATTTTGCTTGGTCCCAACCTCACTCTATCTGGGGTTTTAGGAATATTTTTAAGTAAAAGTATTCCATCCATCCATCAGCCTGTTTCTTTCACTGCTGGACATAGGCCTTTCCAGGATTTCGCCACTCTTGGCGGTCCTCCTGGAAGAAATGCCCATACTCACACACGCTGGACTGTCCGTCTTAAAAGTTAAAAGTATTTGTAAGTCTTAAATTATGCTTTATGTGATAAGATAATGTTATAAAATCATTTTATAAACACACCATTCATTGCATACCTACATAGGAATGATAGCGAAATTTAATGTTAAAATAAATAAACAGTGTAAATAAACGACCTTATCCATCCATTAGCCATGTGCGTGTATAAGAAAGAGGTTGGGTCCCGGTTAACCGAAATTATGAACAGGGCTTTGTATGAAGTTTTCGACTCCTGTGTAGCTAGCACGCGCATAGAACAGCATCTATCATACCGCGTTTGTCAATATGCGAGAAAGCGTGTGTCTACTGTATCGACGGTGCGTGCTAGACCCCCTGGTATTATATTACGCTCATGCATGGACGCAGCTTTAGTTATTGGGTATTGCAACAAAAGTATCCAAATTAATGTCGGTGTACTGTCTCATAAAGAACAAGAATAGAAGAAGACCAGACTGAGACTATCGTGCGATTGATGCAAGACATATCTCATAGACTCAAAACTCATACATAACAAAACACAAACTCTAAATATAAACATTGGTGTGTTACGGACATGTACCTCACTGATGGAGATGTTCTCAAAATTGGGGACCAGATGTAGCAGGGGGGGCGGCTGGTCCGGTTGCGGGGGCTGGGCGACGGGCGCGGGCAGCGGCGCGGGGGGCGGCGGTGAGCGGTCGCGGGACGCGCGGCGCCGGCGGGGAGACGCCGCCCGGGACTCGCCGGGCGACACGAGGGGCGAAGAGGGGCCCCCTGCCGCCTGTGGATAGTTCATTACCTGGAAGTTGAGATTATGGCTTTGAATACAAAAATACTCACATTTTTTTATTCTAAAATACTGGAACCAGTTTTGTTACTGACAAATCTATCAATATGCCTTTGTTGTGTTGTACTAAACTGAGGAATGCTGCTTATCAGACTCAAATACAGATTCTATATTAAGCCAACATTTAAGTCCAAAATTTGATAATCCGTTTCTCTGTTGTTTTTCGTAAACTAAAGTTTAAGACCTCTACAATTTAATACAGGCATTTACAAAGTCACTATTTAGCTGAAATGCAAAATTTTGGTACAGGTACAATTTAAAGCAAGAAAACAGCTTTGTATGTAAATCTGTCCAGCTTGATATCTGTAAAACAAAATCAATATACAACATTTTGGCAAAATGGTGCCTTTTAAAATATCAGTACCAGATGATAGAGGTCTTATACTTTGTTCTATGACGAGAAATAAAAACAGAGAAACGGATTATCAAATTTTGTACTAAAATGTTGGCATGCTCCTGAAGGGGTTGCGGCAGGTCTCGTTCCCAAACACACAACTTATGATTGTTTTTCTTATTTTTGAATAAAAAGTATTAAATAAACGTGATTTATGTTATGGCACTATGTGACTATATTTTAATGTCAATATTTTATATATTTTATGCATTACTTAGTAAATGATCCTGCGCGAGAACTATAAACACGCTTTAAATAAAATTTTAAGGCTAGTTGCCAAAACACATCAGAGATTGTCCTTCTGTGTTTACTTGGTCTACACTTTATGTAATTTATTGTATGCGTGTATGTTTGTTTATATTTATAATACATTTTTTTTATTTATTTATCTATGCTTACAAGTAAATTTATTCTATAATGGTTTAAGTGTAATGTAGTTAGGTTTCTTTTATCCCATAGTTATCTTTTAAAATTTTTCTTACTTAAGGTTGTTGCACACATTGCCCTGCCTGTTATGGTTGCATTTCACCACACCTATAAGATGGCTGGAAGAGATTTCTCTATAGAAAATATTTGTATAGCTATCTTCTTTTAATGGTTTATGTGCAATAAAGAATAAAGAAATACATTATTTTCGCGTATTGCGATAAATCACATTTATTTACTACTTTTTATTCAAAAATAATTAAATTCAATTCAATGTGTGTTTGGTACGGAGACCCTTCAGACCCTTCGCCATCATCTTATCAAATATAAATAACATTTTGGATAAAACCGTCACCAGTGTTCTCTAAAAAGCTTCAAATAACAATCACCCCTAAACAGAACCTTAATTCAGTTACTGTGCAGGACCATAGATGATGGAAATATTGTACTATTATTTTTACCATAGGTGCAATACCACTGAAAGTTTTGTACCCACCCGCTAACTGAATAAAGAAAGCCATCAAAAACAAAACTTGTAAAAATTAACAGACTTTGATTTAAAATTTATATGGATCTCACAACTTTTTACGGTAGACGAACCAAGTCTCGCAACTTAGTTCTTCTACCGTAAATGTTTGGGAGATCCATGTAAATCCAAGTTGACTAATTTATTCAGTCCCTACTTAAGGGACCTTCTGTCTTAAGTTATTACGTAATTAGGTAACCTAACAACATCTTACAGTGACCATATCAATATTAAAACTCTTTTATGTTACCGACTTGGATAACACGGATCTCACAACTTTTTACGGTAGTAGAACTAAGTTGTGAGGCTTGGTTTTTTTTACAAGTTTTGGTTTTGATGGCATCTAATTTCTTTTTGTAGATAGTCCTACTTTTTTTCCTTTCTGGTACCTTCTACTTACAACTGAAAATGTAACTTTGTAATCCTATATATTTAAATAGGATTACAAAGTTATTTATACAGTTGGTTTATCTAGAAACCTGGACCGAAATTGCAAAATATTTTAGTTTTTCCTTGATTTATACATTAAACACTAATTGTATTCCAAATTTGAAGCTTCTATGTCTGCTAGAAGTGCCTTAGAGTTTTGATGGTCGGTCAGTCAGTCAGTGAGTGAGTGAGTGAGTGACAAAATTGAGAAACTTGGACTAGTTCTTAAACTACTGGTTCAAATTGAATTAAATTTGAAATATACCGTGTTTATACAATGCCTGCTTGGTTACTGAAAATTCGGGCTTCTAGTCTGTGCCCCCAAACTTTTTATTTTATATATTATACCACTAAATATAGTTCTGTCCGGGTATCAATCGTTTTTTTTTAAGTCATTTAGAATTGTTTTTTTCCAAAAAGGGTTAATCAAGCTTTTCTTTCTTTTTGGTAATTCCCTCATTGTGAAACATTTTTTACAAAAGAAGGTTTGAGGAGAGTGGATCTGCATAACACCCAATCTAACATCAACAACCTGCTCCAACCCTGCTTTTAGGCTAAATACAATTTTACATTTTGAATTGATTCCAATTTTCAACCCCATTAAAGTTTTGGCTGCCATGTTATGCACTTAATTTTTGATCCAGCGATTATTTTATTTTTAACTTGTTTTTTTCTATATTTCAATTGTTAATGTTCATGTAATCTGTAATTTGGTCTTTGGACCTTTGTCTGGTAAATAAAAAAAATATTTATTTATTTTTATTATTTGTATTAATACCTAAAAATATTTTTTTGAGTACCACATACTTATTACTATTACCAAGATATTCAAACAAATATTGAAACATTTTCTACAGCAGCACCTCCTTGTAGCTAACATGATAACACCTAACCACAAACCATCCTTGAGATGATACCATTTACAAAAAACCAGATTTAAGTAAATTCCGCTATCCTAGAGATATGAGCTAACAAACAAAGCTTTCTCACACTCAACAAACAAAAAAATAGTGACATACCTCTATAGGTGGATTTAATGGGGAGACTATAATATTCCCTGGCCATGTATGTTGACCCAGGTACTCTGTCATATTGTACTGAGGTAACGGCAGCCCCGGTGGAGGATGGGGCACTTCTCCTAGAATGGGCACTACTCCACCAGCACCTGTTAACACTGGTGGTGACCCTAGATCTCCGCCAGGCTCTAAACTATTGCTTGATACCTGGAATCCCAATTTATTTAATAATTTTAAAAGTTATTTGGTCTGAATAATAAAAAATATATCATTGTGCAGGTTCAATAAGAAATAATTGATTAATTTTTTAAATACCTAGGGCAACAAATAAGTAAATTACTATTTACAAGTCAAAATAATTTTGATATTTGAATGATATATTTTGATATTTGTTCCATGGACTAGAAATGCTTCAGTTTTATAGGTACTTGATTTTTTTTTATAATAGCAGGACTATTCCTTGTCTTTATACCACACCATTGCTGCTTTATAATAACTTTCTTTGAATGGTGTACAAGCTATCAAAATGAGTATCAAAAAAAGTGTATCAAAATGAAATAATTCAAAAATTGGTCAACTCAAAATAAGAAAATTAATAGAAATAAATGATACCAACTATCATACAGGACATCAAAAGGGCACATTAAAAATAATTAAAACTGAAGAAACTATAAATTCATGTAAATTATGTTTCAGACTCAAGAAATTTTAGTGACATTTTTTTAGTAATTATTAGATGAAAAAAGGCTACTTCATTTCTCTTCTTTACAACCCATCATAATGCTCTATTTATGGAGTAAATGTTCAGATGTCCATCACCAAAACAGATGATCTGCTTGATTTCTGGGGTCAGTCACCAAGCAAAACTGATAAATAGTGACATATTACTTAAATGCAATGAAATAAATGTATTCAATTAAATAAGCTTTATGTGACAGTATTACAAGGTAAATGTGATGATTTATTTTAAAAAAATATTAAAGTAGCTACAATTGGAAATTGGCTCTTCAAATTTTAAGAGTATCCATGGGCATGCATTTGTTCTAAACGATGAAACATATACAATATAGCCTATTATACAAAAACATAACCTACAAATTGATTGAAAGCAAGATTCTTATTAGTCTAAGTGAATGGCACCAAGCAATGGAAGTGACACTGACCTGAACCCCTGATGACTTAACATACATCAAACCAGGTGGAGGACCCAAGCTGGACAGATTAGGTGGTGGAACCGACATATTAGGAGTGACACTAGAATGTGTAAGGCATCCACTCACTGGAGCTACATTTATATGTTCCTGGTGCTCTTGAAACTGTAACCGCTGGTCTTCCACTTTTAATTTGTCTAATATTTCACCAAAATGTGACTTTTGATCAAATGTGAATGCTGGATGATGTAGTGCCATCGTATACAGAAGTAATATCTCTTCTAATAGGTCACCATATAACCCCTTCAACAAACCACTTTGTTCCAAACTGACCATGGCATTGTACAATGTTGTAGCACAAGCAAAATTACATGAGCGTAACAAAGAGACATATAGAGCCATTTTTCGTCGTGTTCTAGGATCTGTGTTGGCTCCTCCGATGTCTGCAGCGAGATCAGTGGGATTGTTGGCTCGAAGTTCGGCACCACGCAACTCCTGAAAGTCGCGTTTACCGAGCTCCTCCAAGTACGTGCCAATAAAGCGTAGTTCGAATGGTAAGCACATATTTAGTAATGTACACATCGCATCTATGCGTTTATAGCTTTCCAATTCTTTAAACCATGATACCACGTCCTCTTTGCAAACCATTTCCAGAACACATTGAAATTTTATGTAAAGAATCAACCGGTCCTCTGCAACCGTGGCGTCTCCGTTGCTTATGATTTTTGGCACACACACTTTTTGTGATTAACTGATGGTTGTAATCCAAATATATTCAATTGTAACATTAGTAATTCAATGCTTTTTATCAGTATTCCCCAAGTAAAGTATTGGTTAGGCAACTACGGGCAATGCTAGTAGTATTGTCTATGGAAAACCATTATTTTTATTAAATGTTGCCATATTTGCCTGATTGAAGCTACAGCCACAGACTCAATGATGTCTGCACAACTAGACATTAGAATGTGTTTCCACCCGGGTTTAAATCCAACCTCGGGTTAAACAAATAAACATCCATATTTATCCACCCAAATCGTTTACACAGGGATTGTTACATTTACTCTTATAATAGGGTAGGTGGTAGAGCTGATGCCGGGCTCGACTGTGGAGGTACCACCGTCTTACTCGCAAATCCTCCCGAAGTTATTCGGGGGAGAGTAAGAGGACAGCTCTCAGGCAAAACCAGGCGGCACACCATTGCCTGGGCCCGACGGATGGCGGTATATCCATCCCCAATTGCCGGGCCTTATATAAAACAGACTAGTGACGGGCAGCGGCGTCACTAGTGCAAAGGTTTCGGCACCGCGCTCACCAACCCACCTGCCCAGCGTGTGTGAGTATGGGCATTTCTTCCAGGAGGATCGCCAAAAGTGGCGAAATCCTGGAAAGGCCTATGTCCAGCAGTGGACGAAACAGGGTGATGGATGGATGGATGGACTCTTATAATAATTCAGTAAGTCGTTATTTTTCGGAGTTACACCTGTGGCTCTAGAAGTAAAGCCGTTCGGGGCTCACTCGACCGACTCGTCTTCGACAAACGACATAATGCCTCAGCCAGACTATGCTCCTCGCGTTGCTCTTCGCTATGCTCATCCTTCACGCGGTAAACATCAACGACAAAATGAATGCTGACATTGCAGCTGCGTGCGCTCTATGATTCCTTAGTATAGGAAATTATTTACACTGGACGTGTGGTAATTAATATTATATGAAATACACTTGCCTTACAATAAATACGAATAGCAAAAACGCCAAACATAATTCGTAATTAAATTCGTAATATAATTCGTAAAATCAAACTCAAAATGTTTATTTGTAAAACCGATATGTACATAGAGTGTACGTTTTACAGTTCATAGGTATCTAATCTTTTTAATAACAATATTTATATGATGAAACAAATATATTAAGGGAAATGTATAAAAATATATTTAATAAAGTTATACCTACATATTCATAAAATAAAGAAATATAGGAATAAGAATATCATTATTTACTAAACATATTGTACTGAATAAATAAGTTGATAAATATACTAAATAGACCATAAATAAATATAATGCCTAACCAAATTATATACTAACCTTAGTAAAAAATTTAAATATAGTAGATACATACCTACATATTGCAATTAATGTATTACGTTGATAGATTATTTATTTATTTATTTAACACACACACGAAATACATTACAGACACAAATCCAATGCGTATAACATGGTAGACCAATTATTAACAAATTTATTTAACCTGAGAAAAAAATATATATACAGATATATTAGCTAAAAATGTACATGTACACTTAAAATATACTAAAAAGTAGACAATCACTCCTCTAAGTAAATAAACTATAAATAGATATAATGCCTGAATCCCGTTAGTTTTAATAGGTACCAAGCATTTTGGTACAATCGTGAGTTGTGTTCCAATTTTTATTTTTGATGTCCCAAATTGGTGGGTCAGCACCTAACAGGTCAATAAATTTTAGTAAGTATATTTTCATTAGACCATTCGTCGGCCGACATCGATGGCGGCATGACTGAAAACATACAAAAATCACGCACATGCTTTCCGTAAGAGCGCTCGAAGCGGACTTTAGCGGACAGACCATAGAGTACATCAGCTAGTCTAGCATAGCAAACCATATCGAGCTTGATAGCGCTTGATACAGTGCTCTGTCTCACTCTGTTGATCTACCTAAAGAGGGACAGACAGTGTATGTATCGAGCTGTCAAAGCTCGATATGGTCTACTATTCTAGGTACCCTGGACTGTGTGTGGAGTGTTGCGCGTTAACTCCGATGTAAAAAAGCGCTAGATTCCGCTAGATACATATATTTAAAAAAAGCGCTAGAAAATGCGCGAAATTGTTATGTAGTAGATAAAACTTTTGAAAGAGAAAATTTTCAACTGGCTTTTTAAATAAAATACGTTATTTTAATACACTATTTCTTTTACATTAAAAAAACTTGAAACTAATTTAAAAAAAAACACTATCAGCAGAATCAAGTACATGGGAATTCTTCCGTGAAAAGTACTGTAAACCTCATTCATAATTAAGTTTGTCCTTGGTCGGGGATTCCCACAGAAAAGACATACTACATGTTCGAAATGGCGCTAGCAGCTCTAAAAGTACCATCAAACTACTCGCGCCGCGGTGACTCGGAATGATAATAGACGCGATATAATCGATTATGACATGACTGGAAACGCACTAAAAGAAGTGTCTTTTTATCGATGCCCCGTGCCACTGACGAATAGTAAGTACCCCGGTCTTTATAGCGATGCGCACTGTTCAATGAACGTACCAATATGAAGTTCATTCTGAAATAGCACTAGATTATGCGCTAATGGTCAAAAACGAATTTTAAGCGCTGAGTGGCCAAAAAAACGCTAGATCGGATCTGGCAGCACTGGAGTACATTGAATATACGGGTATAGAGTCATCAGTCGCTATCTCATTTTAACGCCATCTATTGAGCAAAGTTCTAGTTACAATATGTTTTTAAATAATATCAATAGTTACAGTACGTACATACGTATATAGCATATACAAATTCAGTACGTAGTAAACTCTCCGTTGTTATTTTTCTTTATTTCTAGGGTTCAATTTAATTAAAACACAAAAATGGAGTAATATAATTTTTTTAGGTTTATTATCTTACAATAAATGAAGGTTTCTTCTTAAATGGTCACACAACACTTTTCTTCTGCTGCCATTGCAATGAATCTTCGTCCAAGTTAGCCGGGGTCGAATACAGAACAGAGTTGTCGGAGTCCGAAACTAAATACAGGTCACTAAAATATAGCACAGCCACCAAAATTCATAAATCCAAGCCAAGTCCTCGGGAGAAATCACAATTAGCACTGCCGAAAATAAAAACGGAATGAAAATAAAATTTGACGGACTTCCGTCATTGACGTTTCGTTCCTATAATCTCACGTAAACTTCATTTACTTAAAAGTATTTAGTTTCATCGTGGAGGTATTTTTCTGCAATCCATGTGTATTTGTATTTCTACATTTAAGATAGATTACGATCATAGAGTGCCCCTCTATTTACTAGACATTATAAAACAACTATTTAGAGTTGATTGAACGAAACGTTTCAAGTTTATTAGTGCCATCTGTTGAGTAAAGTCCGAAAGATTTCACAATCAGGATTTTGTACTGTAGCTAAAATGTACTGAGTGAAAAGACCTTGGGACTGACATGACAACAGCGCGAGTATGTGGCTAACTACTCGTCTTCATATTGCCGCTCCTCTGAATCACGCCCAAAAAACCGACAAAAAAGGGAGCGCTGGGCATGACGAGGAGCAGCCCGAGCGGAGGACGAATAACGCAGCCACGCGACGACGTCCCTACCTACTCCCCTCATTATTTCCCTCGCTCCTCGTCAAGTGTGTGGCTGAGGTGTAAGGAATCAACTTACCCGAGTGAGCATTGTACCTGTTATTTATCTCTCTTACTTGTATAGATTTGTCTCTTTCGTCGTTTGACGAGGAAGAGACGAACGAGCCTCGAAAAACAACATTGTATAGAGAACTAGACTGTGCACTACGACACGAAAAATGAACCGAGCGAGATGGGTGTAGGCACTTCCCTTTCTAACACATTTGAAACTCAACAAAACCTGAAGCTGTTTCACGGACGACGCTCTTTCTAAACTCGCCCATATGTCGGTGCGTTAGGGTTCACGCATTTTTATTTGGAACTCAATTATTTCCTAAACTAAGGGTGTCCGTGGTAATAATTCGTGGGAAAAGTGGTTCAGTAAGGCCGGTAGAATATTATTATTAGAGTGCATTACAAACCAGAAAAGATAAATTAGAAACAAATGTAAAGACAAGAATTTGAAAAAAATCCTCGGGCCAGGATTTGAACCTGCAACCTCTTGTTATCAAGACAAGCGCGTTACCGACTGCGCCACCGAGGTACTTACCTAGACCATTGAGTTTTTCCACCATACTCGTCCACCAAATATATATTTTTTGTAACTATTTGATCTAACCAGCTTGTAATGCACAGTACAGTTGGTAGAATATGTGGTTGCATTTAATGGTAGGAGTCTATTTATGTACATCCGGTAATTGAATAAGATTAAGTTTGGGTATTATTTTCATAAAAGGAGTCGAAAGATATAATTTATATGTACCTTTTGTCCTTTTCGAATTTTACTGAATTCTCTGTGCCAGCGCCCCCTACCACCGGAAGAACTTATGGAACAAATCAACAATTCGCTTCGTTGCCACTTTGAATGCCTAGATAGCGTTAGGATCATACATTTTTAGTCCAAATTAAGAATCGTAAAAATTGAAATTACCTGTTTACTATTGAATAGTAGACTACAACGAGCTATCGTCGTAGGTAGACTATAAAATAATAAGTTCCTTCTAAACCCTTTCATTCCAATCGACAACCGTGCGACGTGTCGTCGTGACCAACTGAAGTCTTTTATTTACACACTAAGTTTTGAAGTCAACAGTCCGGATGATAGGTAGCGTAAATAAATTATGTAGTAACATTAGTAGAAATAGCACAGGATAGCATATACAAATTCAGCGCGTTCAAAAGAAATGGCGTGTTAGGCAGGCATCGCTCGTAGGTACCAGTTTTTAGTAAACACTTTACAAAAAAATACCAGCGGGGCTATTATGTAACTCAGTTTCGGTTGCTAGCTATAGTTGCTATTAACCAAAAACAGATAAAAAATGAACTTCCAAAATAACCTTTAATGGGTATTGAACTATTTACGAATTGTGAAGTAATTTGAAGTGCAAACTTATCCTTAGATAAGCGGATATGTATGTTTTAGACGATAGCCACTTGGTTTGGCAACTGAGTTTACGATACAGAATCAGGGGGCAGGGCTGCGTTCAGTTGTTCATAACGGCTATGGCCCTAATCACTGACAGCAGGATAGCATAAACAAAATAAACGCGTGCAAAAGAGACGGCATGATAAGCAGGCATAGACAAGTATTCTCTTTCTACGTAAGCAGGCGTCATCGGTTTACGGACTTGTGTGTTCCGAGTCATGATATAATCAATTACATCGCGTTTATCGTCATTCCGAGTCACTGATGGCCGTACGGCGCGGGGTAAGTAGTTTGATGGTACTTTTAGTACTGTTAGCGCTATTCGGAACACGCAAGGTTTATTCAACAAGTCAAAAACTCAAATTTCTCCAATGTTAGGCCTACCTACCTGATGAAGAATGACAAAAGCTGGCTTTTATTTCCAACATTGAGAAAATTGTTGAAAAAATTAAAACTTATTGATGTAATTACTCGGCAATTTTTTGACAGCCGAATCACGAATGACAAGTCAAACAACTCGCTCGTCTCAACGAAGTAAAAGTGTTGGTGATATTATCGGAAAACTTCTACCTCTCGACTCATTATTGAAGAAATGGCGCCGGCAGAAGATGTTGAAATGAAAAGCGTTGAAAGTCCAGCTGCAGCCAGTGATGTCGAGTCAGGTGAAGTGAAGAAAGACGCTGATGTTGTCACGGCTCAAGATCTGAGGGAACATGTCAGACAAATCGACAAAGCAGTGTCATCTAAAGAGCCTCGGTTTGCTATGCGTGTCCTTAGGTCTCTTCCTAGCACCCGAAGGAAGTTAAATGGTAATGTTCTTAAAGCCATTATTAATCAGTTGTATCCATCAAGCCCTGAAAAGGAGACTTTGTTAGGATTTGTCGAAGCACCTGCTCCTGGTGCTGTTGAAATTGAAGCACCACGATCGAGAAGTGCTGCTAAAACACCTACACCAGAAGTTGATGTTTACATGCATCTACTTGTTTTGCTACGTTTGTTAGACACAAACAAACTTGAAGAAGCCACTGAGTGCTCCCAGCTATTGATGAATAAGGTTCTCGCTCAAAACAGGAGGACTCTGGACCTGATCGCTGCCAAGTGCTATTTCTATCACTCAAGAGTATTTGAACTGACTAACAAGCTGGATCTGATCAGGGGATTACTTCATGCTCGTCTGCGCACGTCAACACTTCGCAATGATTACGAAGGACAAGCAGTATTGATCAATTGTCTCCTCAGGAACTACTTGCACTACTCACTGTATGACCAAGCTGACAAATTGGTCAGTAAGTCTGTATTCCCAGAAAATGCTAGCAACAATGAGTGGGCAAGATTTTTGTACTACCTTGGGAGAATAAAGGCAGCTCGTCTTGAATACAGTGATGCCCATAAACATCTGGTTCAAGCTCTGCGGAAGGCTCCACAAACTGCAGCAGTGGGTTTCCGCCAGACTGTTCAGAAGCTGGCTATTGTTGTGGAGCTGCTTCTTGGGGACATCCCTGAGCGTGCTATATTCCGTCAGGCTCAACTCAGAAAGTCCTTGGCTTCATACTTCCAACTTACTCAAGCTGTAAGGCTGGGCAACTTGCAACGGTTTGGAGAAGTTCTGGAGAATTTTGGCCCCCAGTTCCGCAATGATCACACATTCACCCTCATCCTGCGTTTAAGACAGAATGTGATCAAGACTGCCATCCGCTCGATCGGTCTTTCATATTCTCGCATCTCTCCTAAAGACATTGCTAGAAAGTTGGGCTTAGACTCTGCTGAAGATGCCGAGTTTATTGTTGCCAAAGCTATTCGTGATGGTGTGATAGAGGCTACTCTGGATCCTGAGAGAGGTTATATGAGCAACAAAGAGAGTTCAGACATTTACTGCACCCGTGAACCACAGTTGGCTTTCCACCAGCGCATATCATTTTGCTTAGACTTGCACAACCAGAGCGTAAAGGCCATGAGGTATCCTCCAAAGTCATATGGTAAAGAACTAGAAAGTGCTGAAGAACGCCGTGAGAGGGAACAACAGGACTTAGAACTGGCCAAAGAAATGGCTGAAGAGGATGATGATGGTTTCCCTTAAAGTATCTATTAGTTTTCATACAAGTAATTCAACTATGTAATAAACCTGTTTTAGATAATGTATGTCTGAGAAGAAAAATTGAATAAACTTTTCATCAATAAACATTTGTGTAAATTTTTTCCTATAAACTTGAAGTTTCCTTAGTTGCAGTACTTCTACCCAAAAAATAATACCTACGGGTGCTACAAGCTTTTATTTATACTTAAGTTATAAGCATTAAGAGGAGTATAAACCTACGGAGTAACTCCTAAATTAGTTTAAGTACTTACTTGCAGTGTCTTGTTGTGTGCCACTTTTTATTTTATTTATTAAAGAATTCTGAAAAACAAACCTACAGGCGCACCGTTGTTGGTAACGTTACGTCATCGAGTTACAAGATATGGAAAATACGTTGTGGTGCAGTAAAAAAACTACATCAAAAGTTGGCTGGGTGCAACCTGGAGTGTTTTGTACAGTCAGCAAAAAGATCGCAATTTTATTTATAAATAATTATTTTTCACCCAGTTATAAGTAGGGCCCTAATAGCGCGAGGGTACCTAATGGGGATTTAAAAAATAAGATTTACGCGTTCTATGCTGGTACTAACGTGAGTCAGCCTGATGATAATGAAGATCGATTTCTTTGACAAAATCGATTCAGCATAAATTTTCTCACGATTAATGAATCTTGGATTAAATTGGTAAGTATCCTAGTATAAGTTCGAGCACTACTAGAGCCTGGAAAAATTCCGTAGTTATTTATAGCTGAGTTTAGTGCTTATACTAGGGATGTCGTTTTTAAATCGTTTATTGATTGAATCGATTTTTTCAAAGAAATCTCTCTTCGATAGTATCAACCTGACTCACGTTAATACCCGGCATAAGACGCTCAAACCTTATTTTCTAAAAACATTTAGGTACGCTATCAGAAAAAAATGGGATGTTTTTGCTTACTGTCCAAACACTCCAGGTTGCGGTAGTTTTTTTTTCCAATGTAAATACAGATAAGTTGCAATGTAACCGTTATATACCTGGTAAATAATGTATAAATTTTCGAGTACTATTACCATAGCAACACACATGTTAGAAATTGTTGATTTGCCTAATCAATACAGTTTTTCCTACTCTTTTTCAAAATAAATAGTTACTGGTTAGAGCATTAAACAATGGAATTAACTCCAAGCGCCATGAAGTCCTTGGCTGCATTGCTCAGGCCACCTGAACCCGAAATTTTACAGGGAGAAGACCTGCCTGCAACTGGTGAGTGTTAAATGGAAATATTAACTTGTCTTTGATGAAGGAATGTAAGATATTGATAATGTGGTCATAGCATAGACCAAGTCTGATCTAGGTAGGTAAGTACTACAAATGTAGAAATTTAATAATCTTTTGTTGCGATTTGGTTTGCCTGAAATGAAGGGCTACTCCATCAATCCATCAGCCTGGTTTGTTCACTGCTGTACATAGGCCTTTCCATGATTTCACCATTCTTGGCGGTCCTCCTGGAAGATATGCCCATGGTCACACACGCTGGGTTGGCAGCATGGGCGTACTCGTATGTAAGGGCTAGTTTAGGGGGGCCGGACCCCCCTTAATATACGGGGAAAAAGAATAATTCGCTAATATTTACATTTTGTATCTGGTACGGATTATCTGTGCCATAAAATCCAAGATCATATGAATTTATGCAGCCAATTCATACTGAAGACTCGGTAAGTGCTCAGTCAGTATCAAGATTTGAAGACCATCGTGAAATTCGAAAAAAAAAAATTTGGTGTTCCCTGCCAACGGAAGCCCAGCCCCGAGTCAATTACTATCAAGTCAACATTTTTGGATCCTTAGACCAAAAAGAAAGCAATAACTACGCCCATGGCAGGTTGGTGGGAGTGGTGCTGAAACCGTCGTCGCCACACCACAGTGACGTCACTCCTCGTCACCAGTCTCTGTTTTACATAAACCCCGGATGAATATACCGCCAATTCAGTGGCGTCCATTGAAGTTTTTGCTGGAAATTTAATGAAAAGGACAAGTTTGACAATAAAAAATGAAAAAACTTCGCAGGGGTTTGCCAGTAAGATAGTGGTACCTCCACAATCGAGTCTGGCACCAGCTCTCATATCACTCTAAGGGCAACTCATGTAAGAATATAGGTAAACAAACATGTTTAATGAGCTAAATTTGCAAACTGTCAGTCGTAGGTATTATTAGAATCTTAAAAGGTTGTGCAAGTTGCTGTGCAACGTATGAGTTTAATTAATTCACTAGCTTTTGTCCGTGATTTCTTTCGCACTTGGCAATTTGATAAGTCATCATAACTTGACCCATGGCCAGCGGGCCTATAACGTGTCTTTGAATCGGTCGCCAACTATGGTTGCTGCTATTCACCAAAAACAAATAAAAAATGAACTTCCAAAATAACCTTCAATGGGTATCGAACTACTTATTTAGGTACGAATTGTGACGTCATTTCAAGTATTCGATAGTACAAATATGTATGTTTTCGTCGATACAATTTTAGTTCTATAGTGACCTTAACACTCGGTGAAATCCCACCCCACCTGAAATAAAAGATTTGCTATCAACATTCTGTTTATTAAAAATCAACGAAATAAGTAAGTATGTATGTAAAAATGTATGTATTACTTCAACTACAATAACTAATATTAAAATAGTAAAGTGTCGTGTCTGCGCATTGAATATTTTCGTGAAATTTTAAATTGGGTTATTAGTATTGTACTGAGGCAAAAAAAACACAATTTTTATAAATTTTTGTCTGTGTGTCTGCGTATGTATATGTATGAATGGTCCATTTTAACTTGAGAACCACTCAACGGATTTGGATGCGGTTTTTTTCATTATCATCGTAGTGACTCTGGTCAGTATATAGGCTATAAGGTTTGTTCGTAAAGTAACGCTCAAGCCGAAAATATTATAAATATAAACCGGCCAAGTGCGAGTCGGACTCGTGCATGAAGGGTTCCGTACCATTATCTATAAAAACGGCAAAAAAATGAATGAATGAATGAATGAATGAATAAACACTTTATTGCACACAGAACAAGATATTTACAAATATACAAAGAACAGACAGAAGGCAAGGGCGGACTTATTCCTAAAAGGAATTTCTTCCAGTCAACCTTGGGAAAATATGAAACATTTTTATTGTAGAAATTCACATCAGTGCATAGGTACATTCTGAGTTAATTCTAAATCTAAAATCTAATTATAAATATACTACACACAAATACATACTTAAATACACAAATACATATATACAAATAAACAAGTAGCTTAGTCAGTAAGTCATTCAGAGAGAGGAGAGGTAAATTTTTTTAAAGTTATATTTAAAAGAGGACACAGAAGGAAGATCTTTGAGATTTTGCGGAAGTTCATTCCAAAGCCGAACAGCATTGACCATAAAAGATTTGGAGAAACGATCAGTGGTATGCGGAGGCATCGCCAGATCGTGGTGGTGACAGGAGCGAAGCGTTCTGTTACTACGGTCAATGCGAAGGACAACTCTTTCTTTTAAATAATTGGGGTAGAGGGGATTGTGAAGAACATTATATAAAAGGGAAAGGATATGCAATTTCCTGCGAAGACGGATAGGGAGCCACTTTAACCTGCATCGAAACTCGGAGACATGATCATACTTGCGCAGTCCGAATATGAATCGAATGCACAAATTCTGAAGACGCTCCAGCTTATCAAGCAGCTCTTCAGTGGGATCTAGATAAGCAACATCGGCATAATCCAGAAGGGGAAGAAGAAGAGATTGAGCTAACGTTATTTTTGTATCCAGTGGCAGGAATTTCTGTAGGCGCTTAAGCGAGTGATATGAGCCGAAAACTTTACGACTTACTTCATTGATATGTGGAGACCAAGACAGAGTTTGGTCCATCCACAAACCCAAATTCCTCACTGTCGTACAGTAAGGCACTACTTCCCCATCAAAAATCACATCTGAAACGTTGAACATGTCCAAGCGGGAGACATAATAGTTACTGCCAATGAGGATAGCCTGTGACTTCTTCGGGTTGACCTGCAAACCAAAACGTTGCGTCCAATCTCTAATGGCAATAAGATCAGAGTTAATGGTGTCTACAGCCCTGTTTATGTCGTCTAGCGGTGCTGCTGCGTACAACTGCAAGTCGTCAGCATATAGATGAAAGGAGGAAGACAGGGAGGTAGTAATAGAATTGATAAAGATCGAGAAAAGGAGAGGAGAAAGAACGCCACCCTGTGGGACGCCGGCAGTAAGGTTACACCATTCGGATTTGAAGGTATCGATTTTAACCATCTGCTGTCTACCGTGGAGATAGGAATTGAACCATGAAATTACCACTGGAGATACATTGAGAAAAAATCATGTCTATTGTATGGGAGTGCGCAGGTCCGTGTCGCACTTGGCCGGTTTTAGTATTTGTTGTTATAGCGTTAACAGAAATACATCGATATGTGAAAATTTCAACTGTCTATCACGGTTCATGCATTATCTGGACAAAACGGCAATAAAATCATGTCAGGTGATGGGAGTACGCAGGTCCAACACGCACTTGGCCGGTTTTAGTATTTGTTGTTATAGCGTTAACAGAAATACATCGATATGTGAAAATTTCAACTGTGTATCACGGTTCATGCATTATCTGGACAAAACGGCAATAAAATCATGTCAGGTGATGGGAGTACGCAGGTCCAACACGCACTTGGCCGGTTTTAGTATTTGTTGTTATAGCGGCAACAGCAATACATCATCTGTGAAAAATTCAACTGTTAACTATCACGGTTCATGAGATACAGCCTGGTGACAGACGGACAGACAGACAGACGGACAGAGGAGCCTCAGTAATAGGGTCCCGTTGGTTACCCTTTGGGCACGGAACCCTAAAAAAATAAGAATGTCCCAATACTCATTGTATAAATAATAAAATAATTCCGATAAAAATGTTTAAACTTAAAATAATATACGTATACAATACATTTCTGTATTTTTGGTTCAAAACCGTCTGTTTGTAGCACTTGCAGAGACGTATTTGGGCCCTGGGCGATTACGATTGGGTCTCTACCCTAACCTGCTGCTGAAGGAATAAATGAAAATGAAAAAATATTGCGCAGAAAAGTAGTTAAAATTATAAATTAATAAAACGCGGAAACGCAAAGTTTATGGAATGTTTTAATATTATTTTTGACCGAGTCCATTGACATAACAACAAAAAAAAAACATTAAATAATATTATTATCAAAATATTATTATTATAATATCTATTGACTATGTGGTATAGGTATATCTAGTGAGTATGGGCTTTTCTTACAGGAGGACCGCCAAGCGTGGCGAAATCCTGGAAAGGCTTATGTCCAGCAGTGGACGAAACAGGCTGATGGATGGATGGATGGATCTATTGACTACAATCACTGACCTCTATGATATTAATTACTAGCCTCTGCCCGCGGGTCCACCCGCATTTATTTAATCTCTGCCCCGTTTTCGGCTTGGGCGTTACTTCATGAACATCCCCTATAGCCTATATGGTGACCAGGGTTACTACGTTGATACAAAAAAAACCGCATCCAAATCCGTTGAGTTGCTTTTGGGTTAAACTATCAATACCTAACTTGGCGGCCGCTCAGTATAATCTGCTAATATTGTTCAGAATTAATGTGGAATCCGCGGAGAATGAGGTCAATGTCAAGTGGTGGACTTTTTTATTTAAACTTTATTATCTTTTTTTAATCCGGCTGCGGCAAATACTTAGCAGTAGCTAATAAGTCGGTACTTGGCACTCAGGTTCGAATATTGCCGGCCGAGCACCAATGAGTTATTTGGAATGTACCTATGTGCTGAGTATACCTAGTATTTTACCACTTGCTGACGGTGAAGGGAACCACTGTAGTAAACCTGTATGCCCTGAAATCGTACATTTCGTCACCCTCTTTACACACAGGCGTATCTCATAAAATCTGAAAATGAGTGTAAGATAAAAAGATTCAAAGATTCAAAATGTTTATTTGTAAAATAGATACATAAAGTATACGTTTTACATGTCACATCTAATCTGTATAAAAATAATATCTCATGATGAAACAAATATGATACGGGAAATATACAAAAAAACTATATTTAAGTTGGGCTACTAAAGTTATACACATGCATAAAATAAAGACTTATTTGAATAAGAATATTATTGAACCTACATAAATACAATTGTTATTTTTGGTATCTTATTAATTTTATCATTGATGGCAAAAAATTCTTTACAATTTTCCGTGTACTTCATGAAATACACAGAAACAAAGCATCCGTATATTTTTTACATAGCCTCTTAAGCTGTAGATCCATAGTGTTATCCATTCATCCAAATGGGTCGTCGTGGGTCGTAATAAATATATATAAAAATAGTAGATTGTTTATTAAGACTTCCGTCCATCCATCAGCCTGTTTCGTCCACTGCTGGACATAGGCCTTTCCAAGATTTCACCACTCTTGGCGGTCCTCCTGAAAGAAATGCCCATACTCATAGATGGTGGTACCTCCACAGTCGAGCCCGGCATCAGCTCTACCACATACCTTGTAAGACTTAATAATAGACAAAGCTAAATTCACCATGCGAACCATAAAATTGTATTACTATCTGGCAAATCAATTTGTTTTTTACTTTTCTACAAAACTGCTAAAAGTGAGATACGCCCACAGAACAAGAATTCTTGTTATGTGGATACACCTGTATGTAAAGAGAGCGACGATTTGTACTCGAAATACGGTCACAAGGCTCATCCCTTATCATTATCAGTATCACGTTGGGACGCTAATATGGTCGGTAAAAGGTGACAATGAAAGTCAGTATACAGTCCACATTCGGTAGCATTTCTGACACCTCTGTGATATAATGACGTAACGATATTTTTTAAATCCATTTTGTAGGTGTCGAGATAACATCAAACAGAGGAAAACCTGAAGCCAAGCAAAGGATCCTGAAATCACCCCAAACTATCGAAGAGTATGAGCTGCAAGAAGCGAAAGAAGCAGAGGAGCTGGCTTGTGTTGGTGGTGGTCTTACGGACCGCAGGACCCCGGAGTATACCATGAACTACCAGCAGGCTGTCAGTGCTGAAGATGTCTTCCTGCAGGTTAGCTACATATACTGATATGAACATTGGAAACCCTTATAGCTTCAGTGTATAATATGAGATTCCCCATGATCTAATTCCAAAAACTACTGGGCTGATTTTACTAGGTAGGTTCCAATTTGGTGTATATTTGACGTATTAGTTCGACAAAATCCTAAGATAAAAATAAAACATTGTAAATTTTACTCTTAGAAGTAAAAAATAGCACGAATTCAAAGAAAACACAAAAAGTTGTAATTTCCTTTGATTTGAAATCGAACTTTTATTCATTACCAGTATAGATTGACAGTCAAGAAACTGTTTAAGTATGAACAGAACTAATTTAAAAAACTTACCAATAACATTTATTGTAGATCGGCCCCAAAACCACTGCATCAGCAAGCTGCGAGCATCTCAAAGTGAGGGTGAAGATGCCGGGAGACAAAATGGAGAATATCGACTTATCAGTCGACGCCAGCACCGTTACTATCAACTCCTCACAATACCGGTTGATCCTGCCCCTTCCACATGGAATCGACCCTGATGCCTCTAGAGCTAACTGGGATCCAGCAGAGGAAACGCTTATTTTAACCCTAAAACTTGATAGAGAGTTTGATTTTGTTAACTTTTAGGTTTTACTTGTACCTATGTATTTACTTTCTATATTATTAGAATGCCAAGAGTACCTAGGTTCGTAAATGTATAACTTATCATTGTTTTTCTTATTTTTGAATATGGCATTACGCGACATTAGTTTGACTTTACAAACAAAGTTTGTGTTATTTCTTGCAATACGTTGTAACTGATCGTGCACTACAATTTTAAAGCGTGTTTACAGTTGTTGTGCACTATGTAAAAATTCACAATTATCACACTAATATTATAAATGCGAAAGTTTGTGTATGTGTGTGTGTGTTTATGTTTGTTACTCTTTCGCGCTGAAACGGCTGGACGGATTTGGATGAAATTTAGAATGGATATAGCTATAACTTAACACATATGCTACTTTTTATCCCAGAAAAAAGCATGTCGTTAAACCGAATAACACGCGGGCGGAGCCGCGGGCAAAAGCCAGTATTATATATTACCCTTAATAACTTTTGATTGCGTTTTCATTATTGGCTAGAGCAGGGGTGTTCACACTTACGTATAGTGTCGGTGATCTACCAGAAAATATTTTGAAAGCAAGAGATGTAGGTAAAGAATAAACTACGTAGGTTGGTACTAAGATCTTTTTAAAATGGTTTCACTGCTCTTTTAAAAATTGAATATATATGTACAAAATTTAGGAATCGTAACTTACGAATCACAAATTCTGTCTTGATGATGATGCATGGCTGGCACTGTATATTATACATATACTGATTATATAGTTACTGAGTCCCAACCGCAAGCATGATGTCAGGTGTTCGTCAGTAAGTCGATTGCGATATTTGGAGTTAAAATATTTAATTTCCTAAAATGCAGACTCCCACAAATAAGTCGATGCAAACAATCCTGTTAACTGAAAAGCTACTTCTTTCAAACATGGGTATTGTTATTATTATTTGTCTTCAGATATGAAAGACCAGAAATTGTCATTTGAGATGCTGGAATCTGGATTGGATACGTATGTCAGAAAACGCTCTGCAATACCTCATTTTCAATAGATATTAAAAGTGTTTGATATTTCAGTAGAAGACGTTTCGACATCATCACAAGAAAACGGATAGCTCCTGAAAGTGACAATATTTTTCAGTTTGTCAAAGTTAACTGGTCAAAGACAGAGAAATGTCTCTCAAACTCACCTAGAATGTTTCTTAGATCTGTCACGTAAATCTTCAATGTTACCTATTAGGAATGAGTACTATTAATAGGTGTATTGCTGGCGATCGACTTGAAATGCTTCCGCGATAGACCGGTCGATGATCGTGTTTCTTTGTTGACAAAGGTTACTCTCGGGTAGAACCGAGCAAAGGCAAAAGCAAAGAGAAGTTTGGTGTGATTCGAATAGATCCGAACGAAATGAACATAATATTTTTCAATATGTATCATGCAAATTCGATCTACTAAAAGCTGAAAAGTAAGTGAAAAGGCCCATACGACATGAAATTGCGAGATATTCATCACTAATATTATCAAAATGGAAGTCGTTGGGGCATAGCAAAGATCGGTGCATATGTTTTTTTTGCGTTTCCCTGAATAACCCCAATTATCATAAAACAAACAATACATTATGATTAGTTACGTTATTTAAAGCAATAATATTAAATAAAATAATTTTCAGCGTCTAGCTTGTATGGAGCGAATCACTGTGCGACGCGGCGCAGGCGCAGGCACGGGGAAAGGGCTATTTAGGTGGTAAATATATTATTAAATCAAAGACAAAATGACCGTGTGTTTGTTTAAGCATTTTATGAGTTGTCGGTCTTGAGATAAAATATTACTGGATCTAAAATGTGCTTAATTAGTTGTTTTTCGCGTATCAATAATTGTTTTGTTATACTTAAAAATAAAGGCTTTACAAATGTAAAAGAGCTTTTCTGATAGAGCATTTGAAAATGTTATTTAAATTTAATGATTTTATCACGGGGCTTTCATTTATCACGTAATACAGTTTTGGCCTATTTTTGACCCCCCATGACTATGTATGAAATAATAAAATTTGTTCGAACCCTCTCCCCCAATCATTCTTACGAAAGATCCTATTTAAATCTAAAGGAGATATTAAAGAAATCGCAAAATTGATTATTTATCGGTTGGCGTGAAAAGACTAAAACTTAAGAGACAAAAATCAACAAAAACCCATCCATTAAGGATTTAGTCAATAAGATAAAAGATACACACTCTCCCATCCCCAGCAGGTAAGAAAAAAAAAATGGATTTGGAGTTTAATCTTAAATCCCCCTACTTACAGTAAATAAATAAATGAACAGGCCCAAACTCAGATAAAGTTAATATGAGGCCCTAAGCTATAACAAAAAATGTAAATAATTCAACCATAATTTCTAGAAATGACAGCTAGGGCCAAATAAATTACGGTGTGAAGTTTGTACTGAAGTGACAATAAGACCACGATCAGTGACCAACCAATTACTTCGAAGTCCAACAAAGAGAGGGTCAGAGAATATTCTGAAATTAATTACAAAGTAACCATGACAACCAAAAACTATGATTGTATGTTCTCACAATTAAAATTTTAACCACCTTGGAAAATTGTTATAGCGGGTGTGCGATGTTCCGGAAGCCGGAATCTGACAACAGACTCTTCATTACGAGTTAGTTTTTCCTATAGAGTCGGCAACGGTGAAAAAACCACCTTATTCATACATTTTAGTCAAGTAGGCATTTTGCTTTTGAAAATAACAGATGTTTCTCTTTCGAGATTTCAGATTGGGCCTCATTCAACAACATTTAAACATCCTGTATATATTTAATTTACCCAGTGACGGCAGTGGATCTATTCGATAGCAAGCATATCAAAACTACAATTGCCGTTTAGTTATCAGGGTTCCGTCAACTCCAGAAACATTTTAGCAAATTCTTTGTGTCCATAATGTGGCATGGTGCCCAGACGCTGTTTCCTCTTTGAATGGCTAAACTTATTCGTTGGGCGAGAAATGTGCCAGCCTTCTGGTCAACTGTCTCTAAGAAATATGTGATAACTCTAATTAATATTGCTACATCTATCACTATATTTTTATGAAGAAACCCTGAAAATATACGTAAATATCTATACAGCTCTGATGGGAACTATACCGGCGTAAGTAGACTGCTTTACTCATTTTAGTGGAAAATTTGTTAATTTCCTATAAAAACATAATTAAAAAAAGAGTTCTCAAATTTTGTATGGTACAGGTACAATTTTTTATTTATTTGCTTGGTTATACCTATATTTCTTTAGAATAGTTGTTCAGTATCATCTTTGAATATGTAGTTTCATTTAAAAACTATTTACACCGGTATGTTTATGTTCTATCAAAATAAGGTGTATTAGACAACAACAGAACCCCTTCAGAAGTGTACAACGTAGACTTGGCAGACGTTTTTGTTCACATAGTTATTATGACCAAGTCTACGAGTGTAACTCGGTAATAGTTACATTGCACTTGGTCAGTCTTATTTCGTTTGAAACAGTCGCGACCGTGGGACGCGGACGGTGTGTGAATCTTGTTATTGTTATGTCGGTGGATTTTAAAAACACGTTAGCATGAAATAATTCATTTATGTGCACTTATGAGGCTTATTACAGACGGAGAAAAGATAATATTTTAGTTAATAAATTTCAAGAGTTTCAGTTGAATTTCAGTGATCTGTTCTGAAATACTCAAATTGTCAAGTCGAAAGGTAGGTGAGTGTTTAAAACTATGTATTAAGCAACCCCAAACTACAGAAATCATGATATATGATGTTCCAATTCCAATATATCATCGAGTACTTAGATATATAGATTTGTTTGTTGTATAGATTGTGATTTCAGAACGGTTTTCTTTATTGAGATTTTTTATCTATTTGGTGAGATATTGGAACAAGACCTAATAACTAACACTGAGCCCAAAATAAAATCGGGAGTCGCACCCGGGTTCAGGTATACCGGGTGTAAAAGCAAAGTCAAGAATCCTTTAAGGGTGTGTTAGTAAGATCGGTAAAGATATTTTTTTAAATACTAGGGTCTCTAAATAAAGTACCAGTACCTCATAATAAGACGATTTTCTTTACTCAAAATACACTAATCGCGTGGACACCCCCACGGTCGCTGGCCACTCGGATGAGGGGTGCGGGTTGCGGGGTGCAATTAGGTGTGTGGAGAGGCCGGTGAGCTGCGTAGCCATAGCTTAGAAAAATGATGGAATATTTGGTGAAAATTCAAGGTATATTTTTTTCTCGTAATAACATCAGAATCGTGTATACTTTCATACCCTAAAATTCTTGACTTTGCATTTACACTCTGTATAAAAACAAATATATATTTATATTATATTATATATAAAGTATTATATGTAACCCTTAAATAGCTCCAAATTTGGAATTCATACGTATCTCGTGATCCCATTTTTCCTTCTCGTAAAAAGAGGAAATAGAGATTAATTTCTCCAAATATCAAATACACGTATGTATTCGTAAATTGATAATTTCCTGTATTGTGCATTTTACAGTACTCGTAAATATAAATAAATAATAAAAATCTTTATTGATATTTAAGTGACGTGCTGCGTAACGTACAAGCAAAATAAATGTATCAACGATAACCTAAAAGATATTGTGATGGTGACTGGACTTATTGGTGGTAGAGCTGATGCTGGGCTCGACTGTGGAGGTACCACCAGCTTACTCGCAAATCCTCTCGAAGTTATTCGGGGGAGAGTAAGAGAACAGCTCTCAGGCAAAACCATTCGGCCCACCATTGCCTGGGACCGATGGATGGCGGTATATCCATCCCCAATTGCCGGGCCCTAAACAAAACAGACTGGTGACGGGCAGCGGCGTCACTGGTGCAAGGGTTTCGGCACCGCGCTCACCAGCGTATGTGAGTATGGGCATTTCTTCCAGGAGGACTGCCAAGAGTGGCGAAATCCTGGAAAGGCCTGTGTCCAGCAGTGGACGCAACAGGCTGATAGATGGATGGATGGGACTGGTAATACATATAGTTATTGGGTTTAAGCTCGCAATTTTGAAAGAATTCTTTCGTAATGCTTAGTTTGGTACCTACCTAAAGGTTCTATTGAAAAATAATTCGTAATTCCACTTTTCGCCTGCTTACGAGTATAGTTTTAGAGCAAAAGAGCGTTTTTTTAGGACTTCTTATACTCTTTGTAAACTTTTCATTATTTTTGAAAACTATAATATACAGCCATGTTTAGAGAATTATCTTTACAGAGGCAATTTTCCACACTAGAGCGAGGTAGCAGGAAGACCCTGATACAATGAGAGTTAGAGACATAATAAAGTATTTGCTACAAGACGGTACAGATGTGTGGTTGCAATATATCCATTAATCTGTGAATATATCTGACCTTTAATAGCTATATAAATATTTATAACAATATATTATCCAAAGTCTATTTACATTTAGTGATAAAAAAGTAAAGTCACCAGAAAACAAAAACATTATTTCATACAATAAAAATAGGAATAAAAATTATCTTAATGCAATGCCAAGAAATACACAATACAATAAATTCAATTAGCGTCAAGTTTTTGTTTTTATAAATATGTAGTTTCTGAATTTTACAGATTGTAATGATCTACGTATGTAAGAAATGGGCTGTATCTTTATCGTACCCGTAAAAATATTCCTATAATTGATTTGTGCAAAGTAGTGCTGCAGTTGCAATCTTAGTATATTAAATTCTCTTTGCTGCCTATCGTCACAAAGCTTCGCGCTATAGCACGATACAGTAAGCATTGATTTATCGGCCATTATCGGCTGTCTTCGTGAAGAAAATACTAAACGCACGGTTTGCTAGACGATAGACAGTTGAACTCCGGCTATAGTTATTAATATACAGGGGGTTAGGAAAAGTACTTCGTTCCTTTAAACTACGTGGTATAACAAAGTATGTTAAGGGGGTTTCATTTTTTTTTAATAATAAAAAAATTAAAATACTTTTTAAAAGCCCTAGTTCACAGAACGCAATAGACAGATTAAATAATTATAAATACTAATTATTATTATCCTACTTAAAATATTTTAAAAACTTCAAATAAAATTTAAAAAATATTAATGTTTTACAAAACTGTTTTATTTTTTATGTAAAAAAAATAATGAACACGCTTAAAATACTTGGTTATACCTATAGCACACGTGGTTTAAAGGTACAAAGTACTTTTCTTAACAGCCTGTATAATATATTACTATAAATAATTAAATATTATATCTGATCGTGTCTTTGGTGTCATAATACGTACGAGTATAACTTTACCGTTAAGGCGAGGTGCAACCATCACACATAATGATGATGAGAGATAAAACCATGGGCGTCGGAAGACGAAAGTCCAGGGGAGAGCGACCTCTTTCAAATATCAAAGGGCTTTATAGTTGAAAAATAAAACACGTACTTTTGTGCAAACAATAACTGCCGATCGGCCTTTTCTCTCGTATGTCCGCTGTATGGGTACTTTAGTACTATTTTTTACTGTCCCATTCAATATCCGGCTGCCTCCCCCCCCCTCGCCCCACCCTTCCGATGCCCATGGATAAAACTACTCTGATTGTATATACTCTAAATAATTAGTCGAATATTGTGTGAACCAAGCTGAAGAATGCATAAAAATTATATTATTTTGCAGGTAATTTGTATTTTATTGGAAAATAAAGGCAAAACTAAGAAATTGTTTCCATAAAAGTAAACAGCTGTTGTCGCTCAAATCCTCAGATTACGATAACGAAAGCTTGTATATTTCAAGTGGGATAAGGCAATTTTTTTTAACTTATCATGCCTTATTTCTTTTTATGATTCTAACGGTAAATATTTTAAATATTGTTCTCATATAAACAGCAACCTAGACTAAATTTTATTTTATGCTAATCAGCGTTGCGCCCCTCCTTAACTACTTTTTATACATTTTTATTTCTTTCTTAGATAAGGTGACTTTTGTTTAAATAGCTAAATCCATACTAGAGACTCGGTAAGTGGTCAGGACCAAGGTTTAATGACCCTGTTTGCAAAATACGAAAAATATTTTTTCTGCCCCTACACTTGTTCAAGAACAACCTCGACTTAATTAGTATTAGGAAGTCAAAATTTTAATTTACGTATTTCACAGAAAGGGTCATTGAACCTTGATCCCGAACACTTACCGAGTCTCCAGTATGAATTTGGATATATAAACGAAAGTTACCTTATTTAAGGTCCCACATTAAAATAAGTGAAAATTATTCTAAGATAGGTTATTTTTTTTGTCAAACATTTTTTTTACTTTCCAGCAGAAAGTGGTTCAATCAGCTGGCTAAATTTTTATAAAAAGGCGTAAAAAGACCGCGCAAAAAAAATATAATTTCTTTGTAGAGTGGTCTGTTAGGGATACTATATTACCTTTTAATTTCACTTTGAAGTAGTAATTGTAGGACATTATAAAATGTTTTCTTTCTGTCATGTTAAATAATTAATAATTTGTTGTCCCGATGATGTGTAATACGAAACTGGTAGCCTAAGTTAGAATAAAAATAAATATATGTGGAATAAAAGTACAAGAATTTGTGTATAATTTATTCAAGATGATATTCCACCAAGAACCATCAATCGAATCCATCCAATATTATAAAATGTGAAATTTAAGTAATTTTGTTAATGAAAACTTCGTAGTATTCGTCCATACGAACAACTTTTACTATGAAGCCAACCCTGAAATCGTGAAAAAAAATCAGCTGTTTCATACAATTGGGTCGAGTAGGTATTTAACTTTTCTATGGAACAGCTGATATTTTTTTCACGATTTCAGGGTTGGCTCCATAGTAAAAGTTGTTCATATGGACGAGTACTATCACCAGTTTTCGTTAACAAAATGACTTAAATTTTACGTTGTTATATTATATATTTTCTTAAAAGTTAAATCTATTTTAGGATGATAACCAGCAGTTCCACATGGCTAATATTGCTAGTGACCTGCATAGCAATCGTAAAATTAAATGATGAAAATAATAAAACGATGGCATGGACCAGCACCCGTGAGTATGCTTACACTAAATTGTTATTTAATACGGAATTTTATTTTGTAAATACTCAATAGTTTCATTAAACATTTTCTTGAAGATTTTCATTGGCATCATGCAGTAGACGAAAAGAACAACCCCCTGATTCTTTATCGTAAAACCGAGTGCCTATCGTCGAAAACATACTTAAACTATCAAATTCCGCTTATCTAAGGATAAGTTCGCACTTGAAACGACGTTCCAATTCGTAAATAGTTCAATACCCATTGAAGGTTATTTTGGAAGTTCATTTTTTATGTTTTTGATGAATAGCAATCATAATTGGCAACCGATTCAAAGGTAATAGGCGCGCAGGGTGTGATCTTCTCGTTTATTTATTATCTCAGTGACAACAATACAGTCATGAAAAATTGTCATGTTTTAAATATTATTTTGTAAAAATTATTAACTAATATAACTAAATTTGGTAAAGGAAAACCATAATATAAATTACCCAAAAAACCTATAACTTGAATAAATGTGGAAGGGTTTGCATTAAAATATACACGAGATAGGCACAATAGTGGTTTATTATATCGAGTGGAAAAGGATTTGTTTTAATTATCCTCGAGCGTTAATTTGGAGCCGAGCTGTAGCGAACGCTTTAAAATGCCAGATAAATGAAATCACGAATATTTTAAGTACATTAAGAATCAATAAAATGCCTCTTAGGTATCAATTCGATAATTTTACTGTCCGTTTATAGTATGTACTATAATTAAAGTTTCTAATCAGCCAGTGAATAGCGACCGTTAGTAGCTTCGAAAACACTGTCTGCCGGCCGCGTTGCAACTTGGCACGCTTTGCATAATAATAATTCAAGTTTTATTCCATACTAAATGTATGGGAATTTTATTTTGCGTTTTCTGGGAGTTCTAACATAATAGCTTAAAACGTGCCAAGTTGCGCTGCGGCCAACCATTGGGCCGTCAACTGCGGGCCTATTACGTGTCTTTGAATCGGTTGCCAACTATGGTTGCTATTCACCACAAACTGATGAAAAGTTCACTTCCAAAATAATTTTCAATGTGTATTGAACTATTTACGAATTGTGACGTAATTTCGAGTGCGAAAGTGTCCTTAGATAAGCGGAATTCGTTAGTAGGTATATGTATGTTTTCGACGATATGCACTCGGTTGGCAACGGATTTTACGATACAGAATCAGGGGACAGGTTGCCAAACACCAAAAACATAAATGAAAACTGACCTTTCAAAATTGCCTTCAGTGTGTATTTGAACTGATTGTGACGACACTCGGTACGAACGTTTAGATAATCGGAATTCAATAGTATATCAATGTTTTCGATGTTTGGCAACCAGTTGACAACCGACTAAAGATACATAATCTAGGGGCTGAAGGATAGCAACGGTTTTTTGATAATAATTGGTTACGTAACTTGGCTACGTAAGCACAATAAATGCTGCTAAAGATTTGAACAAACCAACTACATATATGAAATTTTTGCTCTACTTGGTTAACAAATTTTAAAAAGTAAATCGAAGCGGGAAGTGATGGATTTATTTTCCGTGATAAATAAACACAGAAAGAAAATAAATTATGTCTTATGTCTTTTCAGAGCTATTTCCGCCACATAAAATCCCAGATGACGCCTTAAGTACCCGAAGAGCGGTAGTGCGAAGGAAAATAGTTCTCTATCACAATTTTTTTCGTACAAAAGTTAGGCCTTCAGCTTCAAATATGTTGTTGATGGTAAGTAAATTTTGGGGTATCGGCAAAAACAGAAACCTTATAGCAAAGCTTTGCTTCGGCCACTCTTTGTCTGTCGGTCTGCAGCGCAGCGTTCGTGGTATATATAAAATTATATAATTTTAAAAGTGTTGAAAGCTTCGACCAATGTTGGTCGAAGGTTGAAAGTCAATTCTAGAGTTTTGTAACGAATTTTTGAGGTGTTTGCAACGGGTCTCGTTCTCAAACGCACAACTTATGTTTGATTTTTAGGGTTCAGAACCCGAAGGGTGACAAGCGCGACCTTATCTAAGCCTCCGCTGTCTATCTGTCCGTCTGTCACAGGGGTCTACAGCTTCACCCGTTGTAGGTAGAATGATGAAATTTACACAAAATACGTGCTACTACATCCTCTACCACGACAAATACAAAAATATTTAAAAAAATATTAAGTTGGTTCCCCATACAAGAAACCTCGATAAAGTTGCATTATTGTAACGTTATTTGTTTTGACTCTAACCCCAAGACGGTAATTAATACATATAAATTTTAAATTTAGTCAGATTGTAAGACGTACGCTAAAGTATAATAAAAAGTAGGGTTCCATACGCAGACGATGCCAATTTTTTTATCAGGCGCTACCATTTTGCCGGTTTTTTGGATTCCGCACCCGTATTGTGGGGTGGTACCGAACCCTTTGTGCGCGAGTCCGACTCGCACTTGGCCAAATTTTATTTTATTTTTTTATAAATGTGATTTCTGGCACTATACGACAATAGTTTAAGGTTTAATGCTTTTCTAGCAAATAAAAGTTGTGTTATTTTATGCATTATTTTGTAAATGTCCTGCACAACAACTTTAAAGCGTATTTATAGTTGTTGTGCAGGATCCTCTAAAAAGTAAAATAACAGATTTTTTTTAGAAAAGCCTACTTGACGGGCACGTATCCAGACTTTTGTTTTGCGGGGAGGACATTCATTGAAACAACAATATGAATTGTGAAAGAAATCTCTGTAATCAGTAATCAATCACTGACAGTACAGTGATTCACTGTACTATAATATTAAAAGGTATCAAAAGTACCGTTCCATTTTTTAAATTAAAACGTACCTAAACGTACTTTACAGTGGTTATGAATAAACATTCCCGGTCCCGTGTATGTCACGTCAAATTTCGAGGGGGGGGGGGGGTAAATCTCACCTATCCCCCCCCCCATTGAATCACTTGTCACGCAATGCTTAGGCAAGTGCTTTAAGAATCACATTGAGCTTAACACTTTTTATTCAAAAAGATAAAAAACACTCTTTGCAACCACCTTAAGAAATCATACCTCTCAGTTATAATACAGATACAAATACAAAGGACACATACAAAGGACACCGTAAACAATTACCAGCACAATGATTTAGGCCGAAGGAATGGCCGTCGCATAACAATGAACTAACTCTAAATTCTAAATGACTTATCCTAATTAATGTAACCTTAATTGAGCACATTCATGTTGTTTTAATATTAAGCAGCATTTTAATCGCCTGTTTTATAGTTTGAGTTGGTACTTGTTTTGACTGTTAACAATGTAAATAAAAACTTTAGATTATGTTTTTTGTGTCTTATAAATTATTCTTAGTTAGGGTTCTTAAGTAAAAAGAGAAAAAGTCCTTTCATCCACAGCTTTTTTTATATGAAACTAGCTTTTGTCCGCTGCTCCGCCCGCGTGTTATTCGGCTTAACGACATGCTTTTTTCCGGGATATAAAGTAGCCTATGTATTAAGTTAGGGTATAAGCTATATCCATTATAAACTTCATCCAAATCCGTCCACCCGTTTCAGAAAGAGTAACAAACATACACACACACACAAACTTTCGCATTTATAATATTATATATGAAATGAATAAGCTATTAAATTGAAATTTGAACTTGTTTGCGCACCTTTTTCAGGCGTCTTTGTGTTAATAACATTTTCTCTCATATCCCTATTTAAAGTTTGGAAATGCAAAGTATAATTATATATTCTTTGACCCTATCAAGTAGGGTAACATCTGAAAGAATATAACATAGGAACCTTAAATTAAACAGTTTTCATATATTTTTTGCTGCGATACCTACTTTCACACAATTTCAGGAACTGTTTGTAAAAATGGTTTCTGAAAGTACGTGACTGATAAATTGGAAAATTACATAATGTGTGAATAAAGATAAACTAGAGGGATAGCAATGAATGAACACGTGTGTACGGAACCCACGGTGCGCGAGCCCAACTCGCTCTTGCCATGCTTTTTTGTCAATCGTAGCGTAAACATTTGGATGTTTCTGTAAAAAATATGAATTCATCGTGTCCGCTGGAATTAATGTAGGTGACTTAACTATGCTGAAAATACCTACAAGTACAAAATGTGAGTGTTCAGCTAAAGGGACCTGACGAGGGACTATTATGTAACTGTGTATCGGTTGCCAACTGGTTGCCAAACACTAAATACATTGAAAAAACTGAAATTTAAAAATTGCCTTTATTGTGTATTGAACTGCTTACGATTTCTGACGTCAATTTAATATACGAACGTATCCATACATAATCGTAATTCGATAGTATATCTACGTTTTCGATATTCGGCACCCGCTGGCAACCGACAACAAAGATACATAATCTAGGGACTGCAGGATACCAACTGTTATTTTGATGATTGGTTATTTATAATCTTTCTACGTTTAGTTCTTGTAAACAGATTAATCGCACGCTCACTATTGTACAGAGTCAATAATAAACATTGTGTGAAGTTATCACCGTGATTTGATTGAAAGTACCTCATCATATAAGTAGCATAGTTTTCTTGAATAAAAATAATTATTGTATGATTCAGATCAGATCGGAAGTACGGATGAGCTGTATAGACAGTAGGTTGGCTCTATCCGACTAAAATAATACTTGAAAAAACAAGTTCACACTTTATACATAAGAAATACTACGGAACCCCAAAAATATGACCGCAGCACCTCTAACATGAAGGACCATATCGAGGTCGATAGCGCTGATACGGTGCTCTGTTTCATTCTATTGATCTACATAAAGAGGGACAGACGGTGGTATTTCGAGCTGTCTAAGCTCGATATGGTCTACCATGCTAGAGGTGCTGCTCAGAATTTGATTGCGGACACGTAAGATGGTTGCGCCAGGATTCGTTGCCAAACGCACAAATTTTTATTGTTTTTCTTATTTTTGAATAAAAAGTAATAAATAAATGAAGGGTGCAGGGAAAGAACAGAGAATATCCATCTCAGTACATTTCGAGAAAAACGCATTTACAAGTTTGGAAGTATATTAATCTTTATATTGAGACTATAAATACAGTCGAAAGATTACATTAATTATATTAATTGTTACTTAACATGAAATATATTTTTATATAATTTCACAAATTTATTAGTTTTAAAAATACAAAAAATAAAATAATATTTCCGATTGTTTCACATTCAGGCTATAATAAAAAAAAAATGTCTTCCCGGTTGTTTCACATTCAGGCCAATCGAAAACCGTACTTTTGTGTGACATCTCTTGTTGCATATTTAAGTTTTTTGTGATTGTAAAAGAGACTTTAATGTACAAAAAATCTTGTTTGACATTAAAAACTCAAAGTCAAAAAACTGTGTCACATCTTGTTCTGTTCCTGCACCCATTCAATGCCTGCACCCTTCAAATGTGATTTATGGCACTAAGCGACAATTGTTTAAGGTCTATTAGGATTTCCTAGCAAAGTTGTGTTCTTTTATGCATAACTTTGTATAAGATCCTGCACAACAATTGTAAAGCATATTTATTTATTATTTTTTGTTAAAAATGAGAAAAACTATCATAAGTTGTGCTAACGAATCCTGCAGCAACTACCAAAAGTAGAAAGCTCTTTTAATTTTTAAAAAAAAAAAAATGGCTGTCACAACCAGACAGCCATGGCAGATGGGCGGACGGCCACATGGGTCAAACCATAAGAGTTCTCTTTTCAAATTTTTAGAAAAGTCTCCTTAGTCTTTAGTAGTAGACAGGGGCGTCGCTAGGCGTCGGTCGTCGGTGACGTCGGCGACCGCCGACGACGGCCTCGCGCCTGAGGGGGCCTCACAAAAAAGTTTTACAAGTTATTTAAAGTTCAGTTACACTTTAGAAAAGAAGAAGTATATCCAAATGTTAACATAACAATTAGAATCATGCTCACAGCTTCCACTGAAAGAAGCTTCTCAAAGTTTGAGAAGCTTGATGAGCCAAAACAGACTACCTGCGTTATCAGTTATATCAATTGAAGCTGAAATAGCGGCTAGTCTTAGCTATGACAGAATCCTGAAAAAATGCAGTAAGGATAAAAGCCGAAAAATTCGTCTATTTTAATTTATATTTGTGTAATAATTTTTTGTCATCATTTGATTAGCAATAATAAAACTCGTTTACTCTTACATTAGTTTATTATAATTTGGCTCATGTAATTTAACGTTTTCTTTTTGACTGGGAAATAAAAGAGGCCTCGCAAACCCGATGTCACCGAACGTCCACGTGTGGTCTAGCGCCGCCACTGGTAGTAGAATTAAGTCCGTGACCTATAAACTTTTTATAAAATGGTTTTTGTTTATCAGCCTTTCTATCATTATGGATATGGTTCTTGACGATTTCTCAAAATAGTAAAATTGGCAACTGGTGAAAATAATTAGCTAAAAGATATATTTCATTTGTAGTCCTGGCACCATGGAGCAGCTCAACAGGCTCAGAGATACGCTGAGCAGTGCGTGTTTCTGCGTCACAATGACCCAAGTGAGAACACGGTACCCAACCTTGGAGCTTGCGGGCAAAACCTCTTTGTGGCTGCACAGAAGACTCCATGGTATGTATTTCTATATTGTGTTTGTGGGCCTGGCATCACGGAGAGACCGTTTCTGCGTAACAATGATAGAAGTGGGAGATCAGTGCTTAGACTCGTTGTTTACGGGCAAAACCTTTTCGTGGCTGTACTTTTAATTATAAATAGTATTGCTACATGAATAACTCAGCTAACATCATAATCAATATTAAAACGTTATAATTCAGATGTTCTATCTCACAATGGCGGGCTAGGTTTGGTTGTAGAAGTGCGCGCTCCCGCGAGTGCGTGTGTTGACAACCTTCAAACTTCCCGTATGCACGCACTACTACAACTAAGTAAAACTCGCCATCGGACTGAAAATCAGCGCTGTCTTCTCTTAGTTTTAGTTACATTATTTTATTCTTTTGATTTATTTCCCTATGTCCGATTTTATAAATTTGTTTTATAAAATGTAATTGAGTTGTGTTGTGGCAGGTAAATAAATGGATATTCTATTCTATTCTATTCACTACTACAACCTTCAGTAACGTATAAATGCACGCACTGCAACCAAGTAAGACTCGCCATCGTGAGATAAAACCTGTATTAACTATTTTATATTATTAATACCACAGATTAAACACAAAGATTGATACATCTAAGGCATTGTTCAATTTGAATCGGTAACGATACAAATTTAATATTAAATAACTTGTTTAATTAATTGAAACTAAGAAATTGTTCAATACTACTTGATAACATTGATTATAACGTTAAAGTAGCTCTTATTTTCAAGTTTTTATATGTATCTACCAGATATTTGCTGTGCCTAGAAAAATAAATAAATAAATAAATAAATAACTTTATTTGTTCATAATACAAAATAATACTTAAAGAATGTTCACTGTCCCCTAACCTACGTATTCGTGTATCGTAGGGTCACAGACTTATCCTTCTAAATTCTAAAGCAGAGACTATTCTAACATGCATGAGTTATAATTAATTTTGATACATTTAACATAAAAAGCAACGAACAACAAAAACATAATTCATACATTAAAACTAAATGTGTAAGTGAGTGAGTGTGTGAGCGTGCGTGTGGTTGTGTGGAGAGTATTCATGAGCGGTGAGTTCTTTGAGTATTTATATGTGGTGGATGAAATGTTTGTAAATTTATTAGTGGAAGGTGTGATAGTGATGTATGTGATTTCTATTGTTGACTGTATGTTTGTCCTTAATTGACATAAATAAAATGAAATGAAGGGAATTGGAGCATAACTCTAGGTAGGTATTTTAAGAAGCTCTTCAGTTTGACTGTAATTTAGTCTTAGTAAGTATTGGTGAATAGATTGTCCACAACTTCTACGAGTGAGGGAAATTAAAGTAATTTTTTTGCTAATGGTGTTATAAGTATATGGTCCAAGAAAAATATGGCAATTTTGTGCAAAGCAGGTACGGGTTTTTGGTGTAGTAAATATGCGATTTTTCCTCCGTTTAATTTCAAGCTGTGGTTTGAGTGCTTTATAATCTGCTTTTGTGTGTTGACGTAGTATAATTGATTTTATATACAGTTGCCGAACCGTCAAGACAGGACATTCTCTATACAACTCTCTAGTGGGATGACGCCTAGGCTTAAACAGCATGACTTTAAGCAATGCGCGCTGAGCACGTTCAAGAGGAAGAAGATGACTTTTGGCTGCTGCACCCCAGGCAGTGATACAGTATCCAAGTATAGATTGGGCTAAGGCGTGGTAAACCAGCATTACGACCTTTTGCTTACCAACATGTCTTAATCTTTTAAAAATATGAATAAGTTTGCGTGTTCTAGCAGACAGGTTCTTAATGTGTTCTGACCACGTTAGCTTCTCATCGAGAATGACTCCGAGGTATTTGATAGTGGTTTGGCGTTCGAGGGCTGGGCAATTACAATTTTCCGTGTTGTTGCAAGTGTGAAGAGTAATATTAAAATTCTGGTTCGGTTGGGTTCGTGAAGTAATTGTGAAGGTTACGTATTTAGTTTTGGTGGCGTTAACTGTTAGGAGATTGTTTTGCAGCCAGTGGGTGACATTATATAGACCTTCGTTTGCACGAGTTTGCACTTCATCCCAGGTATCTCCATAGAATAGTAAGACAGTGTCGTCCGCGAAGGTAATAACCTGCCCTTTAATGAAGGTTTTACTACAAAGGTTGTTGATGTAGATTAAAAATAGCGTGGGGCCCAAAATGCTACCTTGGGGAACACCAAAACTTATATTAGTATCGTTTCCTTCGAAATCACTCAACTTTACCCTCTGCTTCCTATCGGACAAATAACTTTTGAACCACTGTAGTGGGAGACCACGAACTCCTATGCGTTCTAATTTTGCAAGGAGAATAGGGATGGAGACGGTGTCGAAAGCTTTGGCCAGATCTAAAAATATACCTAAGCATTTTTTGTTGTCGTCCAGTCTGTTAACAACAAATTCAGTTAGTTTGGTCACTGCATCTTCTGTAGATCTCTTAGCTCTAAAGCCAAATTGATTATCTGAAAGTAAGTTTTTTGTTTCTAAAAAGTTAATAAGTCTTTTGTTAACAAGTTTTTCCAGTATTTTAGAGAGCGCTGGAAGCAGTGAGATTGGCCTAAAGTTCGTGACATCGCCCCCATCTCCACCCTTATAGATTGGACAGATAATAGACTTTTTAAGTGCCTCAGGGACATGTCCATTTTCTATGCTGAGTTTGCATATAATAGATATAGGTTTACAGAGTGAGTTGATAGCATACTTAAGTAATTTATTTGTTATATGGTCCCACCCAGGAGCAGAGTCGTGTTTTAGGCTTCTTATTACTGCGCATACTTCATGTTCATCTGGTGGAATAATCGCAAATGAGTGAATGGGAGAATTTTCTGAAGTTATTTGATGGGAAAGTTCTGTCTCTGAGCAATTTAAGGTCGTAAGAATACTTTGAGCTAGCTTAGCACCTACAGTAGAAAAGTACTCATTGACCTTTTTGAGAGAGTCGCTTATATTGTCTTCCAAAGTTAATAATTCATCTGATTTATTATTATTTTTTGTAACATTACATATTCTTTTAACTTGTTGCCAGATTTTCTTAGAGTCATTTTCATGTTTTTGTAGTTCAGCCTGATAAAAAGTATTTTTGCATTTCCTAATGATGTCATTACAATGGTTTCTATAATTGCTATATACAGATTTTAATTCTTTGTCATTAGGGTATTTTTTAGATTTATAATGGAGTTTGTCACGTTTTAAGATACATTTTATGAGCCCACTAGTAATCCAGGGTGACATATTCTGTTTAGAACGGGGTAAGGCTTTTATGGTCGTATGCTTGTTAACTATATTCGTAACAATTTTAATGAATTGATCAGTGGCATGGCAAACGTCTGTCGATTTCAGTTTGTTTTCCCAGTTCACTTCGCTTAGGTCCTTACAAATGGAATCGTAGTCTAATTGTTTCGTTGTTTTGTTTTTATTTGTGATCACAACAGACTGCGATTTGGTGACTAGAATAACAGGAGAATGGTCTGTAGCACTTGGCGGGATAACTAATATTGTAGATTCGTTCTTAGATTTAATCATACAGTGATCTAGACAGGTTTTGGTTGGTTCGCGAGTGTGAAACATATGTCCAGGAAGAAGACCATGCGTAGCTAGTAAAGTTAAGTAATGGGAAGGATCAGGACTCTCTTCACTGCGTTCAAGGAGATCAAGATTTATGTCGCCCATCAGAAATATATTGGGAAACATTTTATATTTTTCCAGGATATTATTTAACGTGTCACAGAATTGGGTAGTATCTTTAATGAAAGGTGGTCGGTAGATGGCTATAAAAGCATAGTCTTTTCCCAAAGTAATAGCAAGGCAATTTATATTAGGTATTGTTTCCTCAACTATCTTAATGTTTTTAAGAGAGCCCTTAACGTATAACACAATTCCGTCATTTTGGTTTATGTAATTGTTTGTAATGTAAATATCGTAGCCAGGGATGATTGGTGGGTTGTTGTCTATTTTGTTTAGCCAGCATTCAGTCAAAATAATTAAGTCAAATTTAGTATTCAATCTATTTAAAAGAACTAGAAGATTATCAAAGTTTTTATTGCAGTATACACTTCTGATATTAAGAGTTATTGCTGAGACAGTTCTATTATTAAATTTCAAATACGTCTTACACTGTTCGGGTTCGGGCATGTAGAAAGATTGGGAGACATTGATTGCATCAATGTCTGTACCAAGATCCCTTGTATTATTCATAATACTATGAATAAATATACCTTGGAAAAAAACGCGTTTCCAAGGATTAGAGTTTGAGATAGACCGATCCCGAAGAGTGCTTTAAAGTAAGGACTTTTAGTGTGTGTGTTTGTGAGTTTTGCAAGTAAACGCGTGGAGTATGTGTGTATGTGCAAGAACTTATTGGATAATATAAAGAAAACATAAAAAGACAAGTAATATAGCATGCAAATGATTATAACTATGATAATAAATAGAAGTGGACAATAGCTTATATTGTAAGAGTAACATTTATCATTCTGGACAGATAGTCATGCTTCTATGTTTCCGTTCGATAACGTGTCTCTTGGGGTATTCTGCCGGTTTTTCAGATCTTCCAGTTGTAGTAGTGATCTTATCTCAACCGCGGGTGTTCCTTCATCTTTCCTTATAAGAACTTTTCCCCGAGACGTCCAGCAGAATCTATAGTCCGTATTTCTGACAAAATCACGAGCTGCGTAATGAAGTTGCTTCGCTCTTTTTGTGAGTAAATCGTTAGCGTAGATGATTTTTTCTTCAACGGGAAGACCAATTGTCTTAGTACTGAACTTTCCATCTTTATTCTCCGAGTTGAATATCTTCAGTGCTGTCAGTAGTGCATGTTTCTGTTTAATGGTCTGAAATTCCGCTACAATAGGCCTTATTTGATCGGGTTTTGCAGGTGCTCGGTAAACCTGACGCGGCGTGACATCGGCGTAACCTGGGATTAGTGTATTCTGAATTTTGTTTACAGTATCCTCTATATTTTCGTTTTTAATCTGCGGAATGTTTCTGAATTCAACAGAAGTCTCGCAAATTTTTCGCTGCATCAATTCAAGTTCCCTCTCCAGGAAATGAACTGTTTTATCCGTCTTCTCTTCTTTTTTCTCAACAGTAACGATACGATTTTCTAGTTCAATTTGCTTTGAGGTTATTGTATTGATTGAGTTCTGGATTTCCTGGTTTGTTTTCATGATCGTATCATTTTGCGCCTTTATTTCGGTAATCATTAAATTCATATTTTTCATTATGAGAGTAAGGTCATCTATTCTTTCTGTTATTCCGTGATCATGCTTTCTTTTTCGCGTATTAACGCTGTTGTCCTCAAAGTCGAAATTCTCTGGGGTTTTGTTACCGCTCGGTGCGACTAATTGGAGATCGTTTTGTGATGACGCAACTGGTTGCAGCACTTTTATTTCGCCTTTGTAAGCTTGAGATGCATGCGGCGGAGGTGAATGTAGAAGAGGATTAGGCATCTTATATGGGTTGATATTGATCAATTCAGTTTGGTACTCAGTTATGTGTAGGTAGGTAGAATAAGCGAGCGTACGTATACACAGGAAATGCGGATGATGCGGACTAGCGGTACGATACGGCGGCGGCGGCGCGGCGGCAGAGACAGGTGATAGCTCTTATGATCTAAGGTACAGCGCTATATTTATTCCAATACGAATTAGCGAGACAAGCTTAGGTAGCACTGCAACCGCTAGCAGGCGGTCACAGGTCCAGTATTCGTCACCTTGTGGCTTCAATACAAAGGCTGTGTCCAAAAGGTCGTAAGCGCCATGCAAATCGCGGCGCTTACGCGTTTTCTTTACACACTATAGATTTCGGTCGTTTATATCGGCGGTTATAAACTTTATACGAAGATTTAAGCCTTGTATAAATGATTAATTTCAAATGTAAATACCTTCTTGTATAAAGACTGGTATCAGCTTTATGTGGAACTAAATTTCACCAAGAACAGACCACTTTTTGCACTGGTTATTTTTATTTGAGTGTAGATGTAAACAAAACAGATGTTGCTCGCACTGTGTCACTTTAGTTTTTTGAAAAGGCAACTAAGTTGTAAGATCCTATTTTTATTTCCATCTTTTTGTACACTTGGTTTGCAATAAACTTTTGACTTTGATACCATGAAAATTAATGATGTTGACTTGGCTTTCTTTATTCAATGATCTAAGTTATCTTAATATAATGATCACAAATAACTGAACTTGAGCATAAGATTACAACAGACACGACAAAAAACAGCTTAAAAATAATCCACAACTGAAACATGCAACATAATGAAAACAAAACGACATGATAACCGAGGCATAAATTCGGAATTATGTAGAGTGTATATTGTAACGTTTTGGTTCAGTACTGTGTTATAATATTTTTATGAAATAAATGTCTAAATGTCTTGAGGGTGAATTATATATGATGTATTTATATGTTAGTGTCCCTTATTTTTGTTTTTTTTTGGTTTTTAAGCGTATACCATGTCATTTTATTTCATTTAAGTTTGATGTTTATAAGTTACTCTATGGCTTGAAGACATTTTACTTTTCTTCCCATTAACTCGTGCCGACTTGCGGGGAAACATGGGGAATTCTCTCATACTGTGACAACTTGATTCCCCGTTGAGCGACGATATCAATACGAGACGAGACGTGCGAGTGAGTAAGACGCACGTACCCACGTTTATATACCAGCAGTAATTGTCACCTTAATACGGCCATGTTAAAAATATGAAGTAATAAATTACAATTTCATCCATTATGATAAAAAAATAGTTAATTACGCAATACTAAATTGTAAAAACAACTGGTACATGGTTATTTAATTTATGTGACACTGTTGACCAGAAAATAAATTCAAAATATATATCTGTATAAGACAACAATTGAATAATGGTGAAATCATGTAGCAGGGGTATTAAGTATACTAGAAACAACGTATATATTTGATTAAATTTTTCAATAGACGGAAGTTGTAAGGAAAATACATACTTCTACTAGTAGTTACTTACCCGTAAATCACTGTTCCAATGACATTAATTGGTACCTATTTTTATGAACATTTCACGCGACGACCAACAAATACCTAGTTCAACATGAAATAATAAATCAGTTTCAGTGATCGAAAATGATTTGATTTGTTTTATTCGGCTCAGATAAAAGTTAATTTTGAAAAAGGTTTCATGATTTAATTTCAAAATAACAAAATAAAACAATAATAGTACTATATAAAATACATAACTAAACTATCTTAATACAAACAGTAAATATTACACAAAAAAATACAAATAAATATATTTAAATAAGAGAAAATATTTATTATTTTATTTTGTGCTTTTTAGGATTATGCGATAAACATATTAGTATCATTTATTATCCCTTAAACCATATAACACGGGACTAGGCAAGCGCACTTATCCCCTCTGCCGAAGTACATGAATTTGCTTGTGTGCGCGTTTTGTGTTTGTGTTGCAGCTTTTGATTTAGCGTGACATAACAATTTTTCGCAGGAGTGTGCGTGAATGAATAAATGTGTGCTGTGTGCGTTTACCTCCCCTCCCGTGGAAAATGGCAGAATAATTTCAGTACTAAGAGTCGCGCTTTGCTAGGTCCCGTGTTAAATGGTCTAAGTAAACCGTTTATTCAATCTATGCCCCGTTTTTGGCTTGACCAATTATAGCCTATTTGTTGACCAGGGTCACTACAATGATAATCAAAAAACCGCATCCAAATCCGTGGACTGGTTCTCGAGTTAAAAGCCTTTATTCAGTCCTTGCCCCGTTTTCAGCTTGGGCGTTATTTTATGAACATCCTTTAAAGTCTATGTGTTGACCAGAGTCACAAAGATGAAAATACAAAAACAGCATCCAAATCCGTTGAGTGCTTCTGGAGTTACGGAACATACATAATATAGACAGACAGACAAAAATTCAAATAATTTATGTTTCCACCTCAGTAGAGTAACAAATAACCCATTTTATTTAAAATTTCGCAGAAATATTCAATGTACAGACACGGCTTTCTTACTACTTTATCATTAGAGTAGATATAGATTATTTGCCGTGATAGAGGCCATAGTAACACGTATTCTGTGAAAATGTCAACTGCCTATATTATGACTATGTAGACCCCCGTGAGTGACAGACGGACAGACAGCGGAGGCGTAGCATCCTTCGAACCCTAAAAATGATGCATATATAGTTGCGTATGAAAACAATGATTTCGTTGTACGTTAGTAATGTTGAATAAGTGGCTCATCGTTAGTGATGAATATGACCCATTTCGCGTTATACAATAGTAGCATCTGAGATCTTACGTTACTTTCGGTAGAAATCAATTTTAGTATCGCCTTTTAGGTGGTAGAGCTTATGCCGGGCTCGACTGTGGAGGTACCACCATCTTACTCGCAAATCCTCCCGAAATTATTCGGGGGAGAGTAAGAGAACAGCTCTCAGGCAAAACCAGGCGGCCCACTATCGCCTGGGACCGATGGATGGCGGTATATCCATCCCCAATTGCCGGGCCTTATATAAAACAGACTGGTGGCGGGCAGCGGCGTCACTGGTGCAAGGGTTTCGGCACCGCGCTCACCAACCCGCCTGCCCAGCGTGTGTGAGTATGGGAATTTCTTCCAGGAGGATCAGCAAGAGTGGCGAAATCCTGCAAAGGCCTATGTCCAGCAGTGGACGAAACAGCCTGATGGATGGATCGCCTTTTATACATTTCACTAGCCTTTGCCCGCGGCTTATTATAAAATCGTTGCCCCGTTTTCGGCTTGGGCGTTGATTTATGATCATTACTTGTAGCTTTTGTGTTGACCAGGGTCACTAAAATGATAATAAAAAAATCCACATCCAAAACTGTCGAGTGGTTCTAAAGTTAAAATGGAACATACAAAAATTCAAAAAATCATGGTTTTGTCTTCAGTACAATACTAATAAAATAACCAATTTCATTTAAAATTTAGCGAAAATATTCTATGTTCAGAAACTACTTTTTTACTACTTTATTTTTAGTAGGTATAGATATAGATTCCGCGCGTACGTCTGTAAAAAAATTGTTGAAATTAATATTGAAGAAACTATTTTTCTTTCGCCTGATTACACCAAACAAACAAGCATAAAATCTGTTAAATCGAGTTTACTGCGTTGTTATTTCATGACTATATTACCTAAATTATCCTACTTGGACGTTTAAAGTTCATTAAAGTTCAATATTAATTTAAACACTTTTTTGACATATAAGTTTCCAATAAACTTCGCAAATGGTAAGCACGGAATTTTGTACTAGACCTGTACAATATCAATGACCCAACAAAGTTTTTTTTCCCCGACATTGAACTTAGCTTCGCAGGTGTGTTTACATACAAATTATCGTTTCAAGCTGCCATTACACAGATAATTCGATCGTCAAAGCATTGCAATTTTAATAGTTATTTTTTAATAGCCCGTTTTAGCCAAGGACTATTTGAGTCGTGTTCTCTGTAGAATGTTAAATTGGTCACGAGTAGCTTCTCTAAAGCACGGTTTTTTTGTTTGCAGCCTTATTTCCTCATCTCGCTTTTGTTCTTAAAATAATCGTCACGATTTTGTTAATCTTTTGCTAATATTTGGCAAAAGGGTATAATTATATAGCCGTTTAGCTTGTCATACTTGGTTATTAATATCTTTATTTATACTGTTTTTGAGGGTTTCGGTTTTGTAGCTCAGGCATAGCGGAGGTAAAAACCTTTATTGTTTCATCAAATGAAGCTCTTTTTAGGGTTCAATACCCAAAGGGTACCAAACGGGATCCTATTTAGTAATAGATAAATAGGCTTTATAGCCTCCGCTGTGCGTTCGTCCGTCCGTCTATCACAGGGGTCTACAGCTCAAGTCGTCCGTCATAAGCAGTAAGTTCAAATTTTTACATAAAACGTAATGCCATGTCCTCTCATAATAAAAATAAATTGACAAAAATAAATAGTCTCCATACAAAAAACCCCGAGAAAGTTGAATTTGACGGTAATACATACAAGTTTCAAATTTGGTCAGATTGTTGTACATACTAAACATAAACATACATACAAAACAACAAATAATTACAATTAGGGTTATATTGAATACGGGATTCAGGGGGTGCCGAATTATTTTAAGCGCTTTGATGCAACTATATTGTTGTTATTTATTATAATGCTTTTAGAGTTCCGTACCGGAGGTTTATTTGAACAATTTAATTTTGCAGTTAAACCTGTAAGATGAATCCGACCCAGACAGGATCTGGACTGCAATCTATTGTCGTAGCTATAATGATGATTACGAGGGTTGAGAAGGAAAAGAAGCTTCCTTGGTCTACTTCATTAATTAGTCATGCTTTAATTGGTTAGGTCAAGTGATTCTTTCAGATAATCACAGCAAATCAAGCTTACAAATAAGATAAAAATCCAATTACATTTCAGTCTAATTAAAATAGAATCCAAGACTTTGATGAATCGTGGGAATATCAATTTAAAAATACAATGCAAATGATGCCATGTTGATGGCATCAATTAAAAATTTTTATTTTAATAATAAATTTTATATATAAATTTAATATAAATATTTATTAACATGCTGTGGCTATAATCCGATGTTTCCCAAAGTGGTCTATATCGTCCCCCAGCCATAGATAAATTGTAGCCAGGTGTCGATTCCAAGCCCAATGTTATCCCACCAAAAACATAAATGTGAAAAAGGGGCCAGTTCAGTACAACGGCAGTGCAGGATTGTCGGCTTCGCGATCAAATTAGGTGCAGAGGTTTATGGAGGTTCCTTCAGTCTGCACTGCTATAATGTACAACGTTATTCACTTTTTTTAAAGAAAGTTTGTTAGGGTTCTTGCTACTGAATATATAGAACTTTAAATTGATTTAATCAAATATTTTTTTGTTAATTTATAATTTATTTATCTTTGTTATACTCGAATCCATCCATCCATTAATCTATCAGCCTGTTTTGTTTTCCTCCACTGCTGGACATACGCCTTTCCCAGATTTTACGACTCTTGAAGTTCTTTCGTCCTCCTCATCCAGCCGCCACCCACAATGTCCTCTAGGTCGTCGGTCCAGCGGGCTCGAAGTCTGTCTACGCTACGCTTTTTTGCTTTGTCTCTATTCTAACGCCTATCGGCCTCAACGGCTATCATGTCAGCGACAAATATGGACTGCCACTTCAATTTACTAATCTGCAGGCTATGTCAGTCACTTTTGATCTCCGACGGATCTCCTCGTTTCGGATTCTGCCCCAAGCATAGCTCTGAATCCTCTGATTTCAGGTCGCTCAATGAGCTATGGACCGGGCTATGCTCGGGGTATTTCTGATGGATAAAATTCGAAATGAGGAGATCCGTCGGAGATCGAAAGTGACCGACGTAGCCTGAAGAATCAGTAAGTTGAAGTGACAGTGGGCCATATTTGTCACTGACATGATGCCGTTGGGGCCAAAAGGCGTTAGAATGGAGACCACGTCCAGCAAAGCGTAGCGTAGGCCGACCTCGTGCCCGACGATGACCTGAAGGACGTTGTGGGTGGATAAGGAGGACGAAGGACCGCAAAGAGTGGCGATATCTATGAAAGGCTTATGTCCAGCAGTGGAGGCAGTGGGGCTGATGGATGGATGGATAGATTTACGTATCGTTATCGTGGATATAACAAAAGGGTAGATGCGGTACGTTCTTTTATCGTCAACTGAAAAATGGACCTCGTTTTTTGACAAGCGCCACCGAACGACAGAGATAGAGCGATAAGCTTCGACAGTGGCGCGAGCGAGACGAAGCTACAAAATATAGGCCAACTGGCCTATATTTGAAGTGCCGCGCGCGAGAAGCGGGGTATCGCATCTTCCTTTTGTTTTATCTAGTATTTTTTTCTATACTTTTATTTCCCGTATCAAAATTTTATTCTGATTTTTGCAAAAAGAGTCGTGAAAGATTGGTTCCGATTATTCGAGTCCCCAGTATGATAATCAAAATCACCTTAGCTGGTTGATAGCTATCAACCATGTAGTGTTTTTCTCCGCCTCCGTGAGCTACTCTGATGCATCTTTATTTATGGAATGATTTTTAGGTTCTTCGGAATAAAGACCTGGTTCCTGGAGTACCAGAACTTCACGTACGGAGCTCCGGTCCGGGACCTGAAAGCGGTGGGACACTACACACAGATGGTCTGGGCAACTAGCTATAAGGTCGGCTGTGGGGTTGCCCATTGTCACGGTGGACCATGGGGACAGTTTTATAATTACGTGTGCCACTATTGCCCTGGGTAAGTCGAAATCGAAATGCATAGCTCCTTGAAAGACTAACTTAGCACAAGCTTACAAGTTCACAACGAAGTTCACATTTATTTAGCAGGCGCTATAAAAATACAAGTTAGTAAATTAAATGTTTGTGTTGTTTATTGTGTTTCAAGCAAATTCATAAAATTATAACAATCACTCTTTTTGAGGAATAAAAAATAATAATCCTCTTCCATTCGAACATCCACATTTCACAGATGATTTTTCGGTCCCAACGTGCTAGGTATAATTTATGCTTTGTAGGGCCAACACTTTCACCGCGCAGTGATTTCCTTCAGCGTTTAAACCTGTTAGTTCATACAATGAAATAATTATAGAAATTACCACGCTGGCCACGTTGTTACAAATCATCTAATAATGATATTTTCGATAGGTAGATCGGTGGTCCTAAATATTTGAAAACCATGCTCAAACGTTTAGAGAAATAAAAGTCAATTGTTGCATAAGTAGTAAGTTATTTAACAAAATTAACGTTTATTCCAGTGGCAACTTCGACACTATAACCCAGTATCCTTACAAACTGGGCAAGCCCTGCGGTGACTGCCCAGACCACTGCATCTCGGGATCTCTCTGCACGAACTTCTGCCCGAAGAAGGACATGTTCAGCAACTGCAATGAGCTGGTGAAGATATCAGGTGCCAACGTGTGCGGCCAGGGGCTATGTAACGCTACCTGCACCTGCGGCGACAAGAAGATTTACAAGAACTTCCCATGGAAATAGATTCGAATGAGAGATTCATTATTATCTAATCGTTAAGGCCTATATATTAGTTTTTTATTGTTTTGTAAGATATGCTTAAGTGTAAATAAATTATTTCTGTATTGATCATGTCTATAATGTTTCACCTGTTTTATTCTAAACAAAAGTTATAAATTTACGAAGAACTACCGGTACCAACTTAATTATTTTTATTCCAAAATCTCATTGTTCGTAAACAAGAGTAAAAAGATCAGAGGTGCAATTGTGTAAGCCAATTATATTCAAATTGATCATGGCTAATCGGCTAAGCAAATTAGCCGGTTTGACAATTAAAATCGTACGTCTTTGATTGACAAAAACAAAACATGACAATCGTGTTCATTTGACAGCAATGACATTTTACACATGGACATCGGGTCGACGCTCAAAAGCGTCCGAACCAAAAGAATTCCAAAACTAAAAAAGAGTTCCAATCGCGCGTCAGTCTTCAATTGGTCGAGCAAGTAACAACGTGTCCATTATGTCGCACTGCGTAGTGAAATGGTGTAAAAACTACTTCGCTAAAGTGAAAAAAGAGAACGGTGTATCGTATTTTCAGTAAGTAGATTACTATTTTGTCATTTAAAAGTATTATTTTATCTAGAAACGTACGGTTTCATTAAAATTTTATTTAATTGTAAAAAGAAATTACATTACCAATGAAATTTAACAAAAAGTATCAATCTGTCCTTTTCTTACTCATTAGGGGTAGTAGACAGAAAGAGACCACTCACGTCAACTATATTTGTTTGGATTACCATGTCAGTTTTAATAGTGACAGCAATCGAGAAGATTTGGAACAAAGAATCTATAGAGTAGCTATGATGTATTTTTGTAATTAATTATTTTGTTCTATTATTTTATGGAATACCATAATTACCTATATTTATTTCAGTTTCCCTCGAGATCCTATACGTTGCTCAGTATGGAGAAACATTATAGCCGAATCGCGGCGAGAGGAATATTTTGATCCAAAAATATACAACCTTGTGTGTTCGGATCATTTTCAAGAAACAGATATGTACATTACTAGCAAGGGATTAAGGAGGCTAAAAAAAAAGCTACACCAACATTGCTAGTAAGTAGCGGTTTTTTGTGCCTTTGTATTGTTTTTTTTTGTTATTGATCTAATAACTTTAAATATATTTCTTCACAGTTAAATAAAGACGTACATACATCTGAAACCACAGCATTTAGTGTTTTAACAACTGACAATACGGTAAGATCATATGTGTACTACTCACAATTATTGAAATATTTTGTTTATTTAATATTCACCTTTTTTTTATAGATTGAAATGAATAATGAGATAATATATGAAACTAATGATAATGCAATAACAAATGTTTCAGCATACGACGATATGGTAAGATAACTGTGAACTAACTTAACAAATTTTTATTTATAATTTTAAGAAACATTTCATTTTAATTTTGTATTTTATTTTTAGATCACTCCAGACTTAGAACAAGAATCGGAAAAACCTTCTACAAGTTTATTTGTGCAAGAACAAGGTATAGCAACCCCGAAATCTCCCGCTACATCATTAAGTATAGGATCTATATTGGATACCCCGAGAAAAGTTACATTAAAAACAGAACTTCGATCATGTAAGCGACAAATAGTAATAAAGAATAGAAAACTAAATAACTTACAAAAAGTTAATAAACGGCTCAAGAAAAAAAACATTTCTCTGAAAAGTGCGTTAACTTTATTAAAAAATTTTTTTTATTAAGTTTTAGTTTTTTTTTAACAAATATGCAACACAAATCAGATCAAATTAAAAGCTAAAATTGATTATACGAATATTTTTTCTCAGGGGTAAAGATCAAAAAGGGTGGTAAGAAGCTACTCTATACATTCTGTGTTCGCATAATCTTTACTTGAAGCTGCGTAAGCTAAGAACAGTGCGGCTTCTTCCAGTCGAAGCTACGTAAGCTAATAAACTGATGCAATCAAAATTAAGCAGTGTAGTAATGACATACGGTTCAAATTAAAGTGTTTTGTTTCTTTATATGTCTATACAAATATCTACGTTTGTATACGTTAACTAGGGATACTTTTTTCGTTAATTTTGTACTAGACCCTAAGTCCATGTGTAAAATGTCATTGTTTGACAGCCAAAAATGTACGATTTCAATTGTCAAACGGGCTAATTTGCTTAGCCGAATTGCCATATGACAATCAATTTGAATAGGATTGGCTTACACAATTGCACCTCAGATATCAACAAAACTGCCCATTCAGCTCATTCAATATCCATCATAGATTAGTATATAGATATAGGTAATTCAGGGAACTTCATGAATCATTGCTCTACAACTATACTCTTTTGGTTGCTACAGCACAGCATGTCTTATTTAGGTCATTGTGAGTTCAAAAGCTCATTCTTATATGTGTATGCGCAATTCAAATGTTGACATACAAGATGGGCGAGCTATATACGGGTACGAGATTATTCTCTAGGCAATATCTTCAGATGAAATGAAAAATAAAAATTGGACACTCGAAATTTTTTCTATCTAGTTTTTCAGATCTGTAACTCATTCCGTCTGCAAGCTAGATACCCGTGACATACCGACGGCTATAGACAGCAAAGCGACATTAATAGGGCTCCATCTTACCCTTTGGGCGCGGAACCCTAAAAATGAAAATAAAGACAAGATCTCACCACAGTAGATATTCATATATCTTCTGTGACTTTACTAAGCTTTGCCCATTTCTCAAAAAACTCCTCAAGGTGGAGGAGTTAGGCATGCATTTATGATGTAACGTGTCAGTATATAAGGTGACTTTAATTTATGCAGCCAAACTCTTACTGAAGACTCGGTAAGTGCTAGTACTAAGGTTCGATGACCCTTTTTGTGAAATTCGTAAATTAATCTTTTCGTGTTCCTTACAAACACAAGCCCAGCCCCGAGTTAATTACTATCGGACGTCAAGATGTTATTTTGCGAAATTTGCAAAAAAATGTTATCGTTCCGTAGTTACTGATCAGTCTGATCACTCACCAAGGCTCCAGTTTGAGTTTGGCTGCATAAATTAAAGTCACCTTATATACAGGTGTAATCATGACGTGCTCATTAAATTAAACCACATGCTCTACTGATCATCCTGAACCACTTTCATAGAAAAACTTTTGAAAAAACGCGAAATAGCATGTGGTTAAATTTAATGAGCATGTATTGAGTACATCCTGTAGATATAGCGTACAGTGTTAGTTTTTCAAGTGGTCGTGGATGGCCAAATCTGAAACTAAAAGGAATAGCGAAAAACGCTCCAATCCAAGGAGTCTCGGGGCCGATTTTGATAAAAACCAAAACTGCTTCAATAGATTTTTAAAAATAAATTTGCCAGCCGAGAAGAGAGCACGATGACTTAAAAAAAAACACTGTAAATTATAATAATAATCTCAATAAATACATAAAGTATATCGTCATGACATGAATCCCAGAGGGTGTGCCAGGGATGTTCCTGTGAAATGCAAGTCACAGTCCACACTCGTAAAGGCATGTTTGACGGTTTCACAAACCGTTAATCGTCTCAGTGTGTTGAGTGGTGAGCACTTCTATTAGTGGTTTTAATTAATTTATTTTTTCTTTCATTCATATTTACCGTTATATTTTCTAAATCTATCTAAGTAACCCTAAACATTAATTGACGATACGGTTGACGAGATTTTAACGTACTTACTAGGATAATTTTTCTACACCAGAATGTAGACTAAATATGTTAAGTTATTATTATAGTTATACATATATGGGCATGGAGCGAAGTTTTATTGTACTTAGACGCAACAAGTGAGTCAGCAGGTGGGGTGGTCGCCGGTGCGGAACCGACGCTGGCACAACGGCGCGGCGGCGGTGCCTTCTGCTCCTTTATCCTATACTACTCTACATAAGGTTTACCTACAGAAACTTGGAATTTACATATTTTTTAAATAAAATTGTTAAAATGCAATTGTTAAATTGCAATCAGAACTAGAAAATCAATAATAATGTGTTCCTGGGACGAATAAAACTAATTTATTAGGGTGTAGCTTAATTAGTATTCGAATGCGTTCCCGAATGACCGAACAACATGTTTCCCACCCCCACCACTTCTCCGACCTAATTGTAATGCAGCGGCGGGTGCGGCGTCCGGCAGCCGGGCATTGTGGCCTCGGCCTCCGTCCGCGAGCAACTCTCGCTGCGCACGCGATGGTCTGCGACGACAGCCGCGCCTCGTCCCCGCGAGCGATACCCAAATCGTTCCGCCGGCTCGCCTCCACGCGCGGCTTCAAACCACCCGGCTCCAACGAGTACGGGTGGATTCGCGTCTTTGAAGGCCTCGAACCCTTCGCTGTTGACGCTCCAAGCAAGCTGGTTCGAGCATCGTTGAACACTACCGTGGAAGACGTAAACAAGCAGCTGGGATTTGGGGACGAGCTGACCTTGTGGATTCAGATCGGCGGAGAGACATCGCGTCGCTTGGAGGCTGACGAGTACCCCCTGCGGATACAAGAGCAGTTTTTGGCTACTTGCGGCTGGAGGTCGGAGTGTCGTCGCGCTCGGCTGGCCGTGGACCCAGAGCTACGTCATTCACTGCGATGGTGCGCGGGACCGGCAGGTGGTCATGGTGGGGTCTTGCATTCTGGCACTCTACATGTCTTGAAAGGGCATGTCTTCCCGCAGTGGAAGCCTCGACTGGCGTACATCATTGGATCTCGACTCCATATGTGTGGTAAGACGTTTCGTTATTATTGTTAATTGGGAATGTTGACCAACAAGTACTTACCTAACTGATGAGTGGCATATTTCAGGGACCATATCAGAGATGTCAGAGCTCAGTGGTGGTAGCATAGAGCTTTGTCAGCCAAAAGCGCAGAGAATGGTGCTTCGAGTAAAGCCCCGTTGTCAAGGCAACAGCGTTCCAGGAGACACCGGCATGAATCACTTCTTCCTCGGTTTCGCCACCGTTTGGGAGCGAAACCTCTGGTTTTGCTGGCTCAGAGAGGTATGTGAGATTATCTTATGTGATACATTACTTAAATTATTCAATTCTTCTTAAATGAACATGTACCTAGATGTTACTGCTTCTATCCCCTTGTATTCCATATAAAGTTTCCCATATTGATTAGATACGTACTAGTGGTTTTTAGATATATGTATGCATAGAGCTTCGGTAAAAAAAAGTTGTTTCCTTATGCAGGTAAAAATAATTTAAGAAAGGTTTTTGTCTCAATGTCTGTCTATTGATCTGTCTGTTTCACGATCTTTTCTGTCTCTCGATTTGTCTGTGTGTTGGTCTTTATTTATTTATACTAAGGAATAGTAGAATTTTCACTTTGGTAAAGCTTGGTGTCTTTGGAGTAACTTGCACTTTATATTACCACTATATAGTTATGGTCACTAAAACTGCTAAAACTAAAGTTATGACTTGAACTAGATTTTCATAGAAATAGTTATGAATGACGCTAATAAGTTATGATGGTTATACACTTTAAGCATAAAAAAGTGCTTAGCGCGAACGGGGTCGGGCGCAAAAGGTAGTAAATCATAAACTAATTAAATTTATGGTTCTGAGGTGCAATTGTGTAAGCCAATGGTATTCAAATTCGATTGTCATATGGCTATTCGGCTAAGCAAATACGCTCGTTTGACAAATGGGCTAATTTGCTTAACCAAATAGCCATAATGACAATCAATTTGAATACCATTGGCTTACACAATTGCACCCTGTGATTGTGCGTCTGCTTGAATTTAGGAGCATTTATTCTACCCAATCGGTTATCCTTCTACATAATTATTACAGTATTACGAGCATCAATATTTTGAGTTTAATAACAAAAAAAAAACTCATAAAACATTAGAATGCAAGGTACATGAATCAATATATGTAGATATCAACCTAACGTTTGCACGAGATTGCAGCTGTAACAAATTTCTTCCGTTAGCTAGACCCATTTTTCTAACACGGATCGTTGTTTTTCTCGGAAAGACTAAAAATTTAATGATTCGTTTACATTCAACTGTTTGCTTTCTCGACAAATGATCGGAGACTGATTCCGGTACAATTCTCTAAGTAACGACCGTCTCTCGCGAAATTGCTAGAAATTGTCTTGAAACTTATCAAACGTTTGACATTTCAATGTGCAATTTCGTTTCTAATAAACTTAGGGTTGCGTATGAGTGGAAAATACATTTAGTGAAAGATGGGTCTCATTATGAATGTAAGGCTGTGTTTAGAACACACTTCCCTGAAATGTTCATCGTTTTAATACGGACCTTTAAAACTTTGGTTCTTTGATCTATTTACATACTTTGTATGTCGATGAAAAACCAAATAAAATGAATATGCGAAAAACTCATCTTCAAATAGTTTTTTGAGCATATATCACATTAAGATAAAAAGTAACCGGTCAATTCAAAGTAGATTCGAGCCCGTATCGTAATTACCGTTATTTCAAATAAGTTAGTAGACTTATAATCTGAACAAAAATACAAATTTATCATTACGTACAAAATGTATAGAAAGGTATTCTTAAATTAAGTTGGTCAAGTATTATTCAACATTAAATGGGGAGGAAATGATTTGAAACTTAATCCTTCACTTATGCCAATATTGCAGGCCACCGGAAACAATACCCTCTATCTATAGATTTTGATGATCAGTCAGTGAGTGGGTTTTTACTATAAAAGGAACTATAAACTTGAATTTTGTACTACAGTAGGAGGCCATTATACCTGAGTGTTCGATATTAATTTTAAGTTGATGCTTTAAGCCCTTCCTGCAAAAAAGGGTCTTGATACACGGTTCCCTTTTTTATGGGTTTTCCTTTATGTGGTACGGAAAACGGGAACCCTAAAACAACGTCAAAAAGTGTGTTAGCCATAAAAAATAGTCTGTACACACCCTGAGCACGAGCATGTCATGGTTGAGGAGTGATAGCGGCACGGAGACGGGCCACTCCGAGCCAGTCGCGAAATGAGGAGACATTTGGTGCACTCGTCTCGAGAATTTCTCCAACTTTTTACTTCAAATCCATTGCCGCGTGCAGAAGAGTGCATGTGCCGCAAATCAAAGTGATGTGCAAGAAGTGTCGTGTTCTTAATTAAACCATGTGTAATGTGATCAGAATTATACTTGTTAAGTGGAGTTATTGATACTTAAAATGGAGATTTTATATTTATAACAATCGGTGGTTTCTCGAAGGCTACCAAGGACATTGAAAATGCCATTTATGCAGGCGAAGGATGCCGTGATCAGAATAACCAAGTAAAGAACGATTTGTTCGGTATTCACAATGTTGACACGAGTTCGACGGCCCCATTGTGGTTACAAACCGAGACACCTCACAATAATTGTTTTACAATACGGACCTAAAAGTGTCTTTTGTAAATTTTGAATACCAGGTTTAGATTTAGAGAAGTTTTGGAATTTTGACATGAAAGAGTTGAAAATTTTGAACTTTATATTAAAAAAATAAAAGTGATTGATTGAAAATGGCCGAGGAAGAAGAAGCTGATAGTCTGGATGTCTTCACACAACAGGCTAGTGAAGATGACTTCCTTGATAGCCTAGAACCTTCTACACTTAAGGAGAAATCCGAGGTAGTGGTAGGTATCTTTCACTTTCTTATTAAAACAGTTAATTAATTAAGCTGTCTTCAGCTTCAAAACAAACTACATATTCACTTTCCTTGGAATTTTTGAAATTTCCATCGGTTAGCTCTCAAAAATTTATGTTACATCTTGTAACTTAAGGATTTAGTGTTTTCACAGTAACCTAGGGATTTATTTTTAAGGGTTTGGTTATTTTTAACCCGTTATAATAATACGAGTTACGTTGTTCTATAGTTCTATTTACTGTGTAACTAATGTTAAATCGATAGTGAGAATGAGAAAATAAAATATTAACGATTTGCGTAAATTAAGTTTAAAATAGTAAGAAAGTATAATTAATAATATTAAACATTAATACTGGAGGAAAGACGACATAAAGATCTAAGAGATCAAGCAACTAACAATCAAACCAAATTATTATAAGAACCCTGAAGTGATGTAATTTTAATTGATATAAATGAGGAATAATCCATAAATGAGTTCTTTAGTACTAATATACGTCTGTTTGAAATACACAAGTGAGTGATTTTTGGAAACGAAAACTGGTGATAGTATTCGTCCATACGAACAACTTATACTATGGAACCAAACCTGAAATCGTTGAAAAAGAAAACAGGTGTTTCGTACATTTTGGTCTAGTAGGTCTTAACTTTTCTATGGAAATGTTATTTTTGTTCGTATCAGACGAGTCCAATCACCAGTTTTCGTTCCTAAAACCACTTTGATTTAACCGGTATAATTGGAAACCTATACTCATCTCATTGCTCATTTATTACTAACTATTACTAACTCTGCCCCGATTTCCACTTGGGCGTAATTTTATCAATAACCTTTGTGGCTTACTACGGTGTAAAAGCTATTTGACTAACCAACATTTTTGAAACTTTACATAGCCATTTAAAGATTTATTATTATGTAATAGCAGTTTATACTATCAGTGCGGTAACGAGGATAAGCGAGTGTTTTAAACGTTACAACTAAGTTATTGCCCTTCATAGACTTAAGGCGCATAGGCACGTCACTGTTTTAGTACAAAATTTGATAACCCGTTTCTCTGTTGTTTTTCATTATCGACTAAAGGTATAGACCTCAATAGTTTAATACAGGCATTTACAAAGTCGCTATGTGGCTGAAATGTTAAATTTTTATATATGTACAATCTGAGGCAAGAAAACAACTTTGTATGTAAATCTGTCCAGCTTAATGTCTTTAAAACAAAATTAATATTCAAAATTTTGGCAAAATGGTGCCTTTTAAAATACCAGCACCAGATGATGGAGGTCATATAGTTTGGTCTATTACGAGAAACAACAGAGAAACGGATTATTAAACTTTGTACTAAAACGGTGGCGTGCCTAGGCGCCTTAATAGTAAAAACTATTTCGTCTATGCCCTTACCCACGTGTTTCATGCTACGTTTTTCAATGCATAGTGTAAGTAAATAAATGAATCGTAATTAAAGAAACAAACAATAAATACACCAAATGAACTTTAGGCGGGCATTCTTTTTCTTTGCCACAACTTGACGGAAATAAAAAAATAAAAATAAAAATAAAATAAGTTTTTATTCATCAAGATTACATACATAAAACAATATTAACGTCGGGGCCCCGTGTTAATTACGAGAACTGAAGTACAGGAACCCCGCACTTCCTCTTGGAATTGCATTTAACAGTTTCTCAATGCTAAAAACTAGGTACATTAAATATAACAATAACTAGTAAATTTAGTATTAATTTAGAAAAAATATATAATTGCAATTGATTTTTAAAGATTTCTATAGTATTAGACTGAGAACAAGTTAATTTTGTTTAGGTAGATTTTGAATAATTGAAGAAGCTGCTTTCCGTTTGATGCGTACGAAGGCTACTTTCAGTCATACATAGTATACCTGTCCTGCTGTCAGTGGTAGGCGGTTGTCGTCCGATGATCAAACTGAACGCAGCCTACGAACGCATCAAACTGAAACCAGCTTATTTCTGTCAAGTCTATCTATGGTACACAAGATAAGACTAGCAACTTTTCACCATAAATTTAAAAAATCAAAAATACGTTAGACAGGGCTGTACAGGCTAAGTTGCCTCTGCCTTACCACTATGAGGGAGAACAAAACCAAAAAAAAAAAGAAAAATAATTGAAAAATAAACAGTAGTGTGGCAAATTTGGTTCTGACAACAGTTTAGACGGATATAAAATAGGACTTACTTTATAAGCAGTTGCATTGAAAAAATTATAACTGTCGTTTTTCTAAACGCAAGTTTAATCAAAATAATGTTTACATTCAAGACCAGGGTCACTACGATGATAATAAAGAATACCGCATCCAAATCCGTTGAGTAGTTCTCGAGTTGAAACGGAACATGCATACATGCAGACAGACAGAAAAATCTAAATATGGTCGTTTTAATTTTAAGTACAATACTAATAAGACATTTCACTTTTTTTTAAGTTGTTCGTGTAGACAATTACAATCAATAGTTTTGTGCAAATGAAAATTTTGGTAGTATACATATATAAAAAAAAATCCTTTGAAATGGTGGATAAACAGACATATGTATGCTTTATAAAATAGGCACGGAACAGTCCACGCGCAAGTCCAACTTAACCAAATTGAAACAATTTACGTCGATTAAAGCTTATGACTACAAATTAACCGAATCACATTGCACGATGTTCATTGAAGCTACTTGTATAATCATTCAAGCTGTAATCATGTAAATTGGTTGATAGAGGTAAACTACTATTATCCAAATAATTTGAACCAATTTTTAACCGACTTCAAAAAAGGAGGAGGTTCTCAATTCGACTTTATTTTTTTTCTATGTAGCTGTTTTTTCTATTCTGGCATATCTTAACCGACTTGAAAAACCTCAATTTTTACAATTTAACCCGTCAACACTAAAAAGCGTGAAATAAATAAACTTTTATCCAAAAAATAATAACTGACTTCAAATATTAAAGCTATTCACTACAAAGTTTAAAGTAATTACACACTGACCGATGGTACCAAAATAACACTTTTATCGACTTCTTTCTTCCTGAAACATATGGTATCTAGAAGTCGGTCCTTTGCCCATGGTATAGAGCGCCGACTTCTAGAGAACATGTTTTTCTCTAAAGAAAGAAGTCGGCAAAAGCGTTATTTGTGTACTATCGATCAGTATGTAATTATTTAAAACTTTTTAGTGAATGTCTGTTTTAATATTTGAAGTCAGTTATTATTTTTTTGTTAAAAGTTCATTTTGTAGTACGTTGACCTGCATCTAACTTTGTACTTTTTTGGAGGTGCTGTCGTCTTGGCTATAATATTTATTTTCTGTGATTTTGGGTAAAATCTAGACACCCTATCCTAACAGACACACAAAAAACATATTCTTATTTCTAAAGAAATGTTCGTTGTCGTTTTATTATTATTGCTGGACTATTTAGTGATGCAGTGGACAAGAACTTGTATGACTATTGATAGTTCTGCAAGAGGCAAAAGACTATGTCAGGATATCGTATCAATAATGCCATGAGTACCATCATCCATCCATCAGCCTGTTTCGTTCACTGCTGGACATAGGCCTTTCCAGGATTTCGCCACTCTTGGCGGTCCTCCTGGAAGAAATGCCCATACTCACACACGCTGGGCTGGCGGGTTGCTGAGCGCGGTGCCGAAACCTTTGCACCAGTGACGCCGCTGCCCGTCACCAGTCTGTTTTATATAAGGCCCGGCAATTGGGGATGGATAAACCGCCATCCATCGGTCCCAGGCAATGGTGGGCCGCCTGGTTTTGCCTAAGAGCTGTTCTCTTACTCTCCCCCGAATAACTTCGGGAGGATTTGCGAGTAAGATGGTGGTACCTCCACAGTCGAGCCCGGCATCAGCTCTACCACCTCTAATTCATACCATAACTATCATATAATATAACTATCATAACTACCATATATGCATCTGTAACTTTGTAAATAATTTATTAACAACAGGTGTTAGAGTGAAAACTCTAACGTTATGATTTATATTTAGTTTAATCCAATAGAATATTGCAAATAGAATAATGCAATTTTTCGAAATAAATACAACATGAACTCTCGCGTACGCCCACCAAGACCCTGTCCGCGTCAAAATCGACTGAAACGACATTGAAATAACGTTCATATCAGCGCGTATTGCCAAGTGGCTGTTACGACGATCGCTGCGTCTACGGTTAGCGCAAAATAGGAGGAAATAATACTTTTCACATAAACGTGATGTACGAAAAAATATTTTGTGTAATAACTTTGTAGATCTATAAATTGTCTTTAGTATGTTGAAAGAATCATTAAAATCGTTTCACATTCGGAAGGAGTAGGAAAAAGATTGCGTAAATCACAGGAAACTTTCAATAACTTACAATTTGTTGTTGTCAAAAGAAAAGACAGTTATTTTTCAAATTAAACATGGAATTTATTTTTGATTACATTTTTGATTGAAAAACACTTGTACTTCTCCACTGATTTATATTATTTCCCTTACCGGTTTCGCTGTTAAAGCATTATCGAAACCGGTAAGGGAAATGATATAAATCATTGGACAAGTACAAGTGTTTTTCAATCAAAAATGTATCAAAAGTTCCACCAAGTGCCAACAATCACGAGCATCAACTCCATATTTTTGATTATGTTATGCCTATTATATCTATGTTTTAAAGTGTTTGGATCACTCTTATAGGAAGAGTGGGCCTTCAAAGACAGGTCTAATACTGCAGTTTGAGTATACATTCACCTTAAATCAACCATAGTTAGCAAGTAGGCGTAATCTCCATCTCGCATTTCATAACCAACAACGTTTCTTTATTTCAGGCCACCCAAAGCACTCAGCCGCCCAACGTGCTGGACCTAAGCGGGGGCGGCCGAGGATCCCTGGGTACGGCACTCGCGCAGCACGCCTCGGACGCGTTCACTGTCCGCGTGCTACGATTGTGCAGAAACGCCCTGGCAGCCCTGCCACTCCAGGTCCTCAGTTTGAATGCCCTGACGCATTTGGATGCCAGTGATAATCGTCTCGCGGAGATACCGGCTGAAATTCGCCAGTTAGCGCAGTAAGTACAAAAACACAACACGAATAAACCGGCGATTTTCATTCACACATGGTTCCATACCATATGTACAGAGATTGTGTTTCTATAAATGTTGTGATGTTGATATATAGTTTTCTTTGTCAAGTTTTTATGATTCTAAACATACAGATGGAAGAGACATCCCGATTATTCAACGCTTTTGACTGCTAGATAGGACCAATGTTAATTTTTTTAATGTTACTTAAGGATAAGTCAAGCTTGCATCACTCACTGTTAATCCATGCGAAAAGACGCACAGTGCGAGAGGGACGTATTCCGAAAAAAAAAGCAAAATGTCAAATTTCTGCACAGGTTTTACTATTTAAAAGAATACCTAAGGGTTGTATGAATTATCTGTTAATTTCAGAATTTAATAAAGTTTATACAATATTTTTTTTATGAATAATATGCGTAACTTGAGGGTCAGCGATATTTGGGACAAGGAAGAATGTAAAGTTCAAAGACAGATAAATTTTACGACCATGAACGGTATTTTAAGTTAGGGAATACTATGAATCTATTAGCAAAAAAACTGATATTTTACTTTTATTATATTGTACGTTTTTAAGATAAAAAATATACGATAAGAAAGCCTCGATTTTGCATGTAAAAAAATTCTAAATTCGTAGCGGGGGCGATGAGTCCTGCACTGACTCTCCGTGATCGTGAGTATTGTGTACTTTTGCATGTAAATGAAGTGGCAAACGGTCGGTGTTCCACGGTAACAGGACCGGTAAGCGAATTTACAAAGGCTATATTTGAGTCACGATCCCGATTGTAATAGATTAGTTTTTGTCTGTGCTTAAATGTAAACAAAGTATAGTCTATTATAGTCAAGAAATTGACTGAAATCGCATAGACTTTGAGATGATATTTATATAGCTAAATTAAGTGAGCAAATGCTAGTCTGATACAGTCTACTTCCTATAAATTTCTAATGGGTATAATATGTTTGTGAAATAAGTGACATAGAAGTTTACATTAATTAATATGAAATTTAATAAAAAAAATGTTAGTTAGTCTTATTATGGCATTTAAACAGATTCTGTAATAATAAGTATTTTATGCACTTGGTTGATTTTTTTTCCACATTATCTTGTGTGATCTCTTGGTCTCTTGGCAGTCACAAGAAAATAACTTGAGAGTTTCCAGTAACCAATAATTTGGTGTCTTGCTCTTGCAGTTTGCAGTTATGTTAGTTTTTTTAATCCTGTCAATAATATAAAATAATCATGAATATTATATGTTAATTGACATGTTATTAATAATTGTTTTTATAAACTGTTTTTAAAATGTTAAGGAGATGATTGCTGCATGCTACAATATTAACAATTTATTTGTTTTTAATTTTGACTTGCATGTTTGTAGATTTAATTGTTCAATTAAAGCACATTTTTTCTCATTATACTAAAAAACCTAGATGCTGTAAGATGACTAGTATAATAAATAATATAATAACAATAATAATTCTCAAAAAAAATTAATTATCACATAACAAAACATTTTATTATTGAGATTTCTGCAGAAAAGCACGTTTATGCTATGATATTTTCTTTTTGTTCCAAATAGCTCCATATAACGGATATTTGGGATAGCACCATTTTATTTTCTCAGTAATTTATACAGAAATAGTATATTTTGATGCAAGTGCGAAAAGGTTGATATTTAGAGTCACGATTGACGAACAGTATGGACGAGAAATATCAACACTTTCGCACGTGTATCAAACGACGTTTTTTAATACACCTGCGAAAAATTACATGAAATAATAAAATAAAAGCAATTTTGTTGCAAATGAAAACAGATACAAGTCGACAGAAGAAACGCTGTCTGGTTGGCGCCAATCTGTACTACAAAGACCAATGTCTCCTTCTAAAATCTTTTGAATAATAATTTCTAAGATACCTAGTTAAAATAGAATATAAATTATGACGTCTTAAATCGTTTTGAATTTTTAAAACATCTTTTACAATTTAACATACATAATATATTTAATAATAAAACATAAAAGTTTGAAAATACTCATCTTAAACAGTTTTAGAGTATCTGGTAAAACAAAGGTTAACAGGCTTACTAAATGATGTGGCCGGTTTCCCCTAGATGCCTTCAGTAGTAAAAACAAAAAGCACGAGTGTGAGATATGTTATTTTACGCACGCTAAACAGGCAAGTAATCTATCATATTTTGATCAGTTGTATTAAAAACATATTTTTTTAAATATAATAATTTGTTTATTTAAAATGCATAACAGTACAGTTTTAAAACTTGTTTCATATTAATGTTATGTCACCGTACGAAGGAGTTTAATAATGGCATGGGTATATAAAATGTACGTAAACGATTTCTACTGAATTACTGAAATATCGGGTTTAACATTGGTTAAAACTATCCCAAATAGCTCCGACCTATGGTATGGGCTTTTTGCTCAAAAAACCTTAAACGTCAAAATAAATAGAAAAAGAAAATCCTTTGACTAAGATTAATGACGGTTTTTTTCTTGCGGCCATTGTCTGATTCTTTAGATTTAGAATGAATCAATAGCTGATTGATTAATGAACTTTTTAAAAGTGACATAGAATATGAGTTATATGTTTTCTAAATGTTACAAAATATCGTCTATAAACACATGCATGAAATATTTGTTACCAGGATTACTATGATGATGAAAAAGAAAACTGCATCCAAATTGCTATTGGCTAGTTCTTGAGTTAAAACGTAATAGACAGTTAACATAAAACCTATCTAAGAAATAAAATCTAAAATAAATCTAATAATATCAAATAAATAAATAAATACGCCCTAAAAAATTAAACAAAATAAAAAATTATGCATGAAATTATTGCTCTTGTCATTCAAAACCAAAAAAAAAACTATATAATGTCTATGTTCAAAAGAAAAAAATATTTTTGTTTTAACTCAGAAGATGTGCACAAAACAAATGATAAAACCATTTTTTACTACAAGAACACTTGTGTTGTTACCCAAGTAACTAAATTATTATTTTGAACAACTAATATTCATTTTCTGGCTCCATATTCAACATCAAGCCTGATTATTTTGTCTAAGAAAAATACGGGAGGAGTTTTTGTTTTGTTTTGTTTTTGTTTTTGTAGTTGATTCTTTAGTTGCTCTGCGCAATGTTCTTCTAGGGTTGATTTCCTTCATACGTCTTGTTATTAAAATTATTATTTCCTTAATTTATTAAATCTGTACTTTATTAATGTATAAATATATATTACATAATAAATATTTATCCAAGTTTATTATCTAATGTATTACAATAATTAATATATATTATATATATATATACATATATATATATTTATTACCAAAATTTTAGTTATATATAACTTATTCAGTTACTCGTTTACACACGAACACGATCGCTTCGATTATTCATTTATTTATTTTTCTAACCGCGCCGCGATGAAAGAGGCTGGTCCATATAGAACAGGTTTTTATACTTATTTTATGGGCCAGAGCTCGGTTATTTAGCACAGCCATTTTAAAATGTAGAATAAATTTTTACCTTCGTTTTTCTAAATTTTTCATCTTGTTTATAACAATGTTTTAGTTTTATTTTAAGTTTGATAAGTACTTAACATCACTATCATTAGGTAACCCTATAGTTATTATAATTTAGATTGTTTGTTTTTGGTTTTTTGGCTTATGGCATTAATAAATAAATTTGTTGTTGTTGTTTGTTGTTGTTGTAAGATTTGTTATGCCTTCCCAAACGCTACCTGCAATTTAAACAAAATAGCATGTGAGCTAATATCTAACAAACTAATAAAACAATAGTGTCCCAATATTGCATCTGGTCCTTGTGATCGTCCTTCTAATCTATCTTTACTAATAATAAAGTAGTACACATTATTTACAGTGCATTACAAATATGGAAACGATAAATTAAAACAAATTTCAAGTGACAAAAGTATTTTGAAAAAATACCTCGTTCCGGGATTCGAACTTGCGACCTCTTGCTTTCACGGCAAATGCGCCACCGCGGTCTAAACATTGAATATTTTTGCGAAATTTTAAGTGAAAGGGTAATTAGTATTGTTCTTCTGAGGCCAAAAGTTTTTTTTTTTTTACTTTTGTCTATCAATCTGTCTATTACGTTTTAACTCAAGAACTAGCTAATAGCAATTTGGATGCAGTTTTCTTTTTCATCATCATAGTAATCCTGGTAAATATAAAGGGGTGTTAATAAAATAACTTAGTTAAATATAAACGTAACAAATTCATCTTCAAGAATGAGGTGATTGAATTAAGCCTCTCATTAGCCGCGGGTCATTGCAAACAGGGTTGCTGTTCCTAAAATTATCGAAGATGGGTTCTACATACAATTAAATCCCTGATTTTGTATGCTCTCTGTAGTAGCTAAGTGGTCAGCACCCAAAATCGGAAATTCATCCATTCCAAGAGCTTCGACGTGAATGCAGAGCCCCAGATTTACGCCTAGACCCACAAGACTCAGGCCTAGGGGCCCAATCACCAAGGGGGCCCAACCACCAAGGGGGCCCCGGCCAGGGCAGAGACGGAATGTACCTATAGAAAGATGTTGCCCAATTTATAACAACACTGTACCTGTGGCGATACCAATTGAATCAGGCAGAATTTTTTTTGGTGCTTCATTGGCCTTCGCTCTGTAAAGTGCCCAGGGGCACTGTATCTATAAGTCCGGGCCTGTGGATACACTGGAAATTTGCCCTTCTTTGATTAAGATTGTTAGAGTCAAGCCACCCTTACAGTAGTATTGACTACTAAAAACTTTAAAATATGAACTTCATACATACTTGTGGGGTATAAAAGCAAAATGCGGCTGTTTAGGCTTAGAAGCCTGGACAGTGGCACATTTACTTTTATACCAAACACTTATTCACACTATTTGTTCAATATTTTTCTATTTAAGGCAACGACCTATATATACATTTAAGGGGACCAAAACTTACGTTGAAACTATTGATTCGAATTATTGGAGAAAATATTATGCACTGGACCAACTTTATTTTTGAAAGTATGCGACCAAAATAAAAATATTTTATAAAATAGACGGGTACGTGAATAAAACTGGAAAAAAATGGCGATATTCCTAACACCAATATAATTTTGATAGGGATTTATTAACGTATATTGTAAGACCCTTTGCGCGTGAGATTGACTCGCGCTTAACCGTTTTTTGAAATCTTGGAATGCATGCTGTGCCTCAAGGGTAATTTTCTTCAAACACAAGCAACAAGCGTCCCCTCTTTATTAACGACAACTACTTTTCATTACAGGAACCAACGCGCTTTCCTAAAATAAAAATAAAATGAGGAATTTCCAGAGGGCCCTTTTTGTCTCTGACACAATCGATTTTCTATTTTGTTTGGAAAAGACGGGTCACTTTGGCACTACTGCCTCACTGACCCCTATTCCCCTCGTATAGCAAATATTAAATTTGGAGCTATAACTTTTCATTACAAAATAGGCCTTAACGCAGATGGATAAAATTCAAATTCGTTATGATCACCAGCAACCTAACATGCTCTTCCTTTGCTCGTGGTCGCACCAGTTTTTGGCTTTTGAAATATATAAAAACATACCTTGATAACTCGCCAAGTCGAGCTAAAAATACTCTTTTCATTAGGTATGTCTAAATGTTGGCTGATAGCATTATAGTTATTGTCAAACGTAACGCAATGATAAATAATCCAGCAGAATTTCGTTTAGCCGTTTTACATAATGAAGTTGTTTGTAAAACAACAAGTGATTTTTGAAACAGCCGATCAGCCATTCCATTTCGAAACAGTCGATCAGCCATATCATTTCGAAACAGCCGATCAGCCATACCATTTTGACATTATGCATATGCATGCACTTAAACTATGAAGTAGCGGGTCTACAAGGCCGAAAACATATAGAGTCGTAGCACTTGCTACGCCGTAGCAAATTGGTGCAGTAAACACGTTAGCCAGGTTAACGTCACATAGGGTCACATACATAGTAATTCTACCGCTATTTAAGTCTGAAAAAAATGCTTTTTACGGTCATTGAATGTTACTCGTACATTCCAAGCGAAAATTGCTTAATTTGTTTCAAAGGTGTTCAGAACTCGAATCAACTTATAATTATTTATAAAGCGAATATTTATTTTATATTATAGTATTGACTATCAATGTAATATAGCAAGAAAAAACAGCAAGTGTGTGTCCAACTTACTCGTATGTGCCGAAGATTCTACAAAACTTGAAACGTGCGAACGTTGAAAATAATATTCCATTATAGTGTCTTACAATAAAGTAAGATTAATCATGAATTAATAATTGTGTCGTGAATTCTGGATTATGAATGCCCGCTTTTATACCTAATCTCATAACATGCGATTGTAAGCAAGGCTGTGCGAAGGGATGCAGATATGTATATATTAAGGTTGGCCTTCGCAGTCTGGTTTTTAGTAATGCGGCTAGCTATAACTTGGAGTTGATTTGTTCATAACATTTCAAAACATTTAAATATTGCCTTACACGACATCTATTATTACCGTATCAACAAGTAAATTGTTTTGTGTGTCAGAAAAAAGTTTATATTACAGACAGACGGACAGGCGCACGAGTTATCAAGGTATTTTTTCATTTATTTCAAAACTCAAAAAAGAGGCCCTCTCGAGAGTTTACATTACCACAAAATAAATAATATTACTACCGAAAATCCACTCTTCAAAGACACCGTATTAAAAAACTACTACTGCCACGCGGCAATAAAGTGCAATTTAGCTAAATTTAATTCACCTACGAGGCGTCTCTCTTTTTATCGCGTAATTCTTTCCCTTCTTAAGAACCCGCTCCATATTTTTCGTCTGTTTGATGCGAAGCATTATAATAATACTTTTTCTTGTAATTGCCGCGATGTTTTTGTAAAAATCAGGGACATACACTAGTCGAAGACCTAAAATTTATTTGATTTAATTGTTTCTCCTTTGTGCGCTATTTCGATACTTAGATATAATGAATAACGATTCGGAGCGCGCTCGTAGGTAATAAAATAACTCGCAAAAGAGAAACTTCTACTTAGGCCTTTATTTAGATGCCCAATATGAAGTGGTGTATGTCCCTAGTTTTTTCCAAAAACATCGCGATAAAGGCCAGAAAAATATTTAACATATTGTATTTCATCTAAGCTGTCGTCATCGCGGGCCGGGCTCTTAACCCACTGAATTACAGAGCCGGGTGGGTCTCTGACGTACTTTTCTCAGCTTCTTCAAATGTCTGGCATAGAGTGCTGCTCATGGAAGGCCAACGACGATGGTGTGGACACCTAGTCCGTAGTTCGTAGGGATGACTCTCGACTCCCAAAAGCAGTTTTCCACTCTGAGATCTCCACTAGAAAACGCAAGTCTGGAGGCCAATACTTAACGGTACAAGGATGTCTTGAAACGTCATTTGGCTGTAAGCGGCATTGCATCAAAAACCCACATACACCTATACGTACAACTTAAGTAGACGATTACACTGTATTTCGCGTGACAGAAAATTTTTGACTTAAGTCGGACTTTGCAGCCACCCCCGAGCTCATGCCAGGAAACAATAAGGGTCGCCGGCGATCGATACGTCGAGGAGGACATCATCATCATCAGCTTCTTGTAGCCTTGGCAGAGTGGAATATGCCTGACATAACCCATAATTTTACTACAAAATGTAATATATAATATTAAGTTTATGATTATGATTTATTAATATTTATTAAGTTTAATTGTTACATCAAAATTGACGTGTAATAATTATGTATATTTATTTTTTAAATAAATGATTCATTCCAATACATGAGGAGGGTGTGCAGTTTATATTGGGGAATATAAACTGCACACCCGCAACGTTAGCTGGCAAGTTTTGTATATATTCGTTCTTAGCTGTTACTTCTCTAGTATAAATACTATTATTTGTTCTGTGCTCTAATATTTGTCTGGTAACGCACGGGCGCCCTTGCGAGACGCTCTGTCTTGCAGCCTTCGCAGCCATTGCTTCTATGCTATTCTACTTATTTGTACGGTTGTTCACTCAATATTGTTATTGGTATTCTAGCAGTTACCATGGGATAGCGTTTCAGATTACTTCACAGATAACATTTCCTATGGAAAAAAACAAGTTTTGGCATCAATTTCATGTAATCGTATCTCGCATAGAACTTTTAACACAGGTCCGTTAGCTGATCGGAACAGCTTGTACAAAATTTCATTGACACTATAATTTTAATCATTGAAATACATGAAATCATCTGTCATATAAGCACACAAAATAACCCCTTAGAGGAAAGTACACATTGCCACACATTAATACGGTGTACTTTTTTGTACGATTATCACCTGTAGATACGCAGGATACGTAAGAACTGCCGTATCTACTAAATTTTTAAAATAAAAACTCTGCATGTATATAAAAATAGATGAAAAAGTTATAAGTATTGTTGATACTGGCTTAAGTTTCGTAACATCTCAATCTCGATTCTACTGGTTATATAGTATATCCCTATTGTTGTAAGATTTTTTCCTTTGTTACTTTAATTCCGTTAATTAAAGCAGCAGCAGTAATTATACATGAAGGGTTTATCGGATTTATGTAACATGACGGACAGTATCAAAGGGTGTTGCATCAGATCTTCGATGGATATTCCAGTATATCGCGGGTGGTTACTGAGTCCGTAGTTTCCGTTGTGTGCTAAATTTTTTAAGTGAGTGCTTGCGTACGGTTTTGGTTGTAGAACGCGCGCGCTGCGGTTAGTTGTTTCGAGGTTCAAATAATGTTCATTCGTATTACAACGGAATAAGGATTTCCAAGATTTCAACAAATGTGGTGCTTTATTCACTATCACAGCATCTGTGCACTAGGCCGTGGAGCGTTACGTTCACTTCGCGTTGCACACACACGCCCGTCTATTAGCTAACGTCCAATAGGTACCGTCGTCTATAATTTTATTATTAATTATGGTTTATCGCGTGTCATCTACTGTGTGTAGCAATGCGCGGTTCAACCTCTTTTTGGAATCATATAATTACTTTAATTTTACAGAAAACTTGACGTACGGTCAAAAATATCTAAGAGTGAACTTCATCAGGCTTATTGGTAGTTATTCTCTATACATATAAAATACAACGTCTGTCTGTCCGTCTGTCTGTTCGTTCGCTTATAACTTGAGAACCAATCAATGGATTTTGATGCAGTTTTCACTGAAAGATAAAGCATTTCTTCGGGATGGTTTAGGGCTATGTATCATCACGCTATGACAAAAGGGAGCAGCGCAATGAGAATTTGAGTGAGACATATGGAAGATTCGCCGCCGTAGCATTGTTGATCGTCGCGGGTTCAAACCCCGTCTGGTAAAATTTGTTTTCACTTTTTATTTTTTATTCTTTTATTTTATTTTCAGAAAAAGTATTTCCTTTTGTAAAAAAAATATTAAAGCTGAAATTATATTTCTTGACTGCGCAAAGACCAATAACTAAAATATTTTTATATTCAAGTGCTTAGAAAACGCCATCTCTGGGAAGCTATCCTGGATAACGGCTCAGTAAGCTGGCGTTGAAATTGTTTGTAAGCTGGCGTTGAAATTGTTTTTATTTTAATACACTAGATGGCGCTGTATGTTTCAAAATATCGAATTTGACGCAGTCTGGTTCAAATCAACTCACGTTAAAGTTTGTCTACACTATTATATAGGTATAATGAAGAAAGATTTGTTTGTTTGTTTACATATAATGGGTAATATCTAGAACTACTGAACTGAGTTTAAAAATTATTCAAGCACTCAATAAGATTTTTAGTTAATCGTGTGGTATGTACGCCTTGCGTAGTCGTACGTATGTAGTCTCATCGTCGGGGTTTCGATCATCCACTGGTAACCATGTTTTTTTTAGGTGACCTCTCAAGTTTAAGTTTATTTGATCGGTATTGATGAGTATTTTTACAGAACATGGTGACCAGGATCTAATGACGGGACTGTGGAAGGTGGGTACGGGATCTCCTCAACGGATAACAGCAGACCCATCGAGTTTGGGATTATTTTATTGGTCTTTATTAGCACTTTGGTAAAACATGGTGACCATGGTCTGATGATGGAACTGGAAGGTGGGTACGGGTTCCCCTCAACGGACAACAGCAGATCCTTCGAGTTTAGGCTTATTTTGTTGGTATTTATCAACACTTTGGTAAAACATGGTGACCGACCAGGGTCTGCTGATGGGACTGGAAGGTGATTATGGGATCTCCTCAACGGATAACAGCAGACCCTTCGAGTTTGGGCTTATTCGATTGGTCTTCATTAGCACTTTGGTAAAACGTGGTGACCATGGTCTGATGATGGGAATGGAAGGTGGGTACGGGATCTCCTCAACGGACAACAGCAGACCCTTCGAGTTTAGGCTTATTTTGTTGGTATTTATTAGCACTTTGGTAAAACATGGTGACCAAGGTCTGTTGATGGGACAGGAAGGTGGGTATGGGTTCTTCTCAACGGACAACAGCATACCCTTCAAGTTTGGGCTTATTTGATTGGTCTTTATTCGCACTATGGTAAAACATGGTGACCGTTGCATATTGTCGTTCAAAAAATCATATTCTTTTGTTTTCCTTATTTCCACGAAAATGTCTTCGACGCGGGCGTGAAGTTTCTATTATAATAGAAACTCACCCTAATATTTAATTTAGGTACTGTGTCTTCACCGTGATAGGATTGTAAGCAATCATTTTTTCATCCTTGGGTTTAATTGCAACGGAATATTTTATCTTCGACTTCAGGCGTATGTTTAAGATACAATCAGGTAAGTAACAATGACTTTATTAGTGGAAGGATTCTCCAACATCCTTCTAACTTCCATACATTCAAGTTTGTGAATAATTGAGGAAGCTTTGTTAATGGTATGTGGCTATCAAACATGTTTATCGAGGACCTTGGGCCTTAAAATTGAAAGATTGATTCATGTACTTTAATTTATGATAAATACTATACTTAATAATTATTTTTGGTAGGTATAGATTACAAGCTTTTCTGTAGTGTTAGCGAGTTTAATGTGCGTTCGTTTATTTTCCAACGGTATCAGAATCGTGCTTGTTTCAAATGGCAGGAAAATTTGTCCAAATTTAAGCATTGGCTTCGACCGTAAAAACTTAATGTAACAAAAAAAATGTAATCTATATGTACCCTGTTAAAAAAATTTAAATGCCTAATGGACTAACTATTTTTAGATTTAAAAATTGAATTTTCAATAACGTGATGCTTAAAACATTTGGATATAAACAGGAGCCTTATCGTCTAACTTTTTTGGCCAATCACGACGCTTTTGAAGGCTTTAGCGATGGATATTGAAGTAGGACAATAAGAGGGCTGGTCCATCATCCAACAGACAGGAACCTTGTAAAATTAATTTTCATGACCTTTGTTAATATTCGGTTGGAAAAAAGAAACAGAGCGAAGAAACTTGGCGTGCCGATATTTTAGTCCACTGGCAATTGGATCGCTGTTTTATATCTAGGTAGGAATTTACGGTTAATATTTTTAGAAATTTCACATCCTTCACTGAACATTTGGTTTCAATATGTATTTCCATAAGAAAATGAAGAGTTAATATCTACATCATACTGTTTAATGATAAAATTAATCAAAACCAAGTCTTATTGGAAAGTAGTCTATGCTAACTAGAAAACTAAACTATGAAGCTGGTAAATAAGTTGTCTTGAATATTACAATATCCCATAAATTATTCTTTACTTGATTTTACAAAAAGATTAATATTTTTTGTAAAAAAAGTTCTGATTTTTCTTTTCCTGGAATGAGTGTCAATTTCCAAATTTGAAATTCTAATCTTTGAAATTACTTATTGGAAAAGGGTTCAAGTTAGTCACCAACGCATAACGTAGAAACCTTGCAAATGTTCAAACGAAAAGCATTTTTTATTACTTCGTGATGTTGCAGAGTCTTAAATATATATATATTTTTTTGTTATATGTAGGTATACATACATCTACGTCATTGGTGGGCAGTACCTGCGTATCATTAATTGGGTACCTTTTAGTTATGATCAGATTATATTATTAAGTCGGTGATTACCTATTTAAGTTCCCTGCAATAGGAAACGGTTTTTAAAAATCATTCCGCTGTAACCTGCTATATTTTTTAAAACCATTTCAACAGATTCCCAAGATTTACAACTGAGGAAAGCGAAATCCAAAACAAAGATGGGCAGTTGAATAGTGGATCCTTTCAGAGATAAGGATATTACAACAATGTGTGAGCGATGGTGTATCACAGAGGTATTGCATGCTGTTGCCAAAGAGCCGTGGTCAGTCGGGCGGCGCAGCCACTCAAGCTGGCCACAACAGCGGGCAGTCTTGGCCATCGCTCCGTGTGTGAGTCACGTGAAGCCCCAACAAACAGCGTTTTCTAACGTAAAAAAAAATAGAAAATTGGCGCGAAATATATAAGAAAACTGAACTGTAGAGAGGTGTTTGGGGTTGTGTTTATGAGTGACTTTGGTGTGGAGATTTTTATGACAGAGGTGCTGTTTTGATATAAGTTGATACCGAATTCTCATTCTTATGTAAGTGATGATTGATTATGACTGCATTATATTACAATGATGAAGAAAGTTGTTACTATTGTTAAATATTTTGACTGCATATTTTAATGGAATTAGAAACTTGAAGGTCATAAGACCCAGTAAGGCTCAAAACAAGTCTGTGGATTATGTTGATAACATAAGGTCCTGAATTCACTAAATAGGTGACCACAATTAACTTTCTTCACCCCAAAATTATTTGTAATGACTGTTTAGTTTCTTTGATAAGCAAGTAGCGAAAACTTTTAATTTCGTCACAGTCGGCGGAGTTCTGGGCCATAAATTTACATATAGCAAGTTCCGCTAGAAGCGTTGAAATTGTTTGTATTACATACTCTATTAAAAGTACAAATAAATACATTGATAAGGTCTTATGCCATTCATAAAGGGCCCGATTACAGTTAGATAAAATTTCATATTTCAAATTTAGTTACCTTTTTCTCACAAAGTAATATTGTTTTTCGGTCTTGATGTTTTTTGCATAAATACTCGTAGTTATGTAGTTTTGGTGACCTGTCCAAAAATAAGTAATAACTATTTATGAAAAAAAAACATCAACAGAGTATTTTTTTATCGGTAACAGGAAGTCTTAAAATATCTCTTAACTTACAAACTTCATTACAGTCATTATTCGTACACTATTAACCCTGTAATATCTTAAAGTAACTTTTTCATTCGGTTATAAATTTTTATGTACAAACACCGCCTGTCAAGTTTATAAATAATAAAGTAAGCGGATTCTCTAAATAAATTGGTAATTTGCTAAACAATGAGCTTTATATAACAGCCCGCATGTTTACTTTTTATAATTATACGACATCGATGTTTTTCTTTATATTTGCTGGGTTCCCGGTGATTGACCACAGTCTAAACGATATACAGACATATGGCTTCGCCGTGTAGGTTTCCATATTTTTCTTCAATATTGTATATTTTTATGCATTTAATGGCTTTAATGAATCAATTGAAATAATGAAATGAAAACAGTTACAATTGTTACACATTTCATAGTTTCACAATAATTATATTTTCGTTTTATCTGTGTAAAAGCTAGTTAATTTTTACTCATTTTACTGGCTTATATGTGAGAACATAGTGGAAATGTAGTAGGTATGTTAATCAGAGTTTTCGTAATTCAAACCTTCCTCCGGTAACGCTTACAATAGTTATAATTACTGTCGGTACTTTGTACTTTTATGATGGTGGTAGACCCGTTCGAATCTATCTTTGGTCCCGAATAGATTGTTACTATTTATTAATACCCCATGTTTACTGACCTTTCTTTCTGTATTTTTCTTTTTCTGTATTTAAACCTAGCAACGCCAACCAAAGAGCTAACGAGGAGGAGTAAGTACGAACTTGCTCCGTTTTAGGTTTACATGTAAATAGGGGGACCCCCCCCTATTTATAACGGAAATACGATCTGCCTAGGCAGATTATGATATGCCGAATTCTACGATATGCCGACGACATATATATGAGTTACATATTAAATGTAACTTAGTCTGAATAAATACTTGTAATTTGGTTAACCTGTGTAATTTCACAAGGTGCGATCGCGTTTTTTAAATGCGTATGTTATTATTCAATCGAGCGTTACCTACAATCGGGTCAATATAAAAGTGTTTCCTTATTATCTATGATAGGCTTACGAAACGTCTCGAACCAATAATATAGCAGCATATAAATGCACGCCTAATATTAGTAACTTTTGCACCCTTCTTTTGTTACGGCGTAGCAAGCACCACGGCTCCATATGGCTCTACGCATTGCAGACCCATATCTCTACCATAGACAAATGTTCATCCATGCATTGAAAAACCATAACTCTACACATTAACATGGGTTATCCCATTTTGTCCTTTTTCAAATTCATTTTAAACCGATAAACAGCGATGATTAAATTTTGTAAAAAAATATATGTCATATTTCACTCTTTGACCTTGATATTGCGGCCATTCGATACACGATTTCTTACATTTTGCTCGATCCAATTAAATCGCAAAGATAGGTCTGAACTATGATCAAAATATCATTTCATTTGAGCTGTATTAAATTTTGGAGACTAAAAGTTATACTAAAATAAACGTCGTAAAAATGTGATATAAAACGGTCGTCATATTAAAAACGCATCCCTCTTATTCCAAAATAATAAATAAAAACACCTCAAAACCGCGAGTTTTCTGAGTGGCTCGCTTCCGCTGAGCAGGACAAACAAGTGTAAAATGAAAGCGTTAGAGCAGGACAGATCTCTCACCATAGCTCTACGCATTGAAGACCCACTACGCTATACTGGAAGGACGTAAACTTATACAAATACATACATGGAACACGTCATTTTGAAATAATCTGTTTCCTAAGATACAATGTTTTCAAAGCCTTAATTTAAGAAACAGAAGCTTCTCTGAACTATTGTTTCTTTTATGTCTTTAAAATTTTGTTTCACGTGTATCCTTTTTAACAAATAAATAAATTATTATGTTTATATATATTTATTTTGATTATATGATCAATCCGTCGCTTTGAATACTCTAAACATAATTTAGAGTGCAATACAAACTACAAAAGATGAAATAGAAACAAATTTCAAGTAAAAAATTTTTTTTTGAAATAATTTCTCGGGCCAGGATTTTTAATTAAAACATTTGTCGCACTTCAATTTCTAATTCTAAACTAAAATTACCTCACAATGTAAATTACATTCTTAAACTTAAAAATAACTACAAAAAATACCTTTTCTAAAATTGACCCCTGCGGCAAGGTGCCCAGAACGCTGGCCACATTTCCTCTTTGAATTACCAAACTTATACGTTGGCCGAGGAATGCACCAGCCCTCTGGTCACCCGATGTTTCCACTAAAAGAACTGATAGGTTTTTTACTAGTTTTTTGGCGCTGGGACTCCACGGGCCGAAAGTTTCAACCCCAAACGGCCCAAACATATAAAAGCTTCCTAAGGACGCATATTTGCGCCGTTTGGAGTTTTCAGCAGTTTCTAATTCATCTTTTCTAATTTATAATGCACTCTAAATAATGTTCTCAATATTTATTTAGTAAAAACATTCACAGACATTCTTCATGATAAATATTATTTGACTTTTTTGTACAGTGGAGCCCGCATCAAGCTATACACATTGAGTATAAGCTGACCTCCCATTGTACGGGAAGCCTATACAATGAGAGGTCAGCTTATACTGAAAGTGTTTAGCTTGATGTGGGCTCCACTGTACATTCATATCAGTTATCAGAAACATTGAGCTATCTTGTTTTCAAAATTTGCAAAATGAAATTACAAATTATTAACCTATTTATTTTGGGATAGATTACAGACATACCGGGTGTAAATAGACTGCTACCATTAAATGAAACCACATATTTTACCGACCCTACTGAACCACTTTTCCCAAGAATCATACCCGCGGACACCCTTAGTTTTGGAAATAACTGAGCTCCAAACGAAAATGCGTGAACCCTAACGCACCGACATACGGGCGAGTTTCGAGTGAGCGTCTACCGTGAAACAGCTATTAGCATGCAGCGTTCTAAAATAGACCTTCCTCCTACGAGATAAAGTCTTTGAGTTAGAACTGAATATTTTTTTCTCTGAAGATTTGCGCGGGTTTTTTTTCGAATAGTTGTTCAGGATGATCAGTAGAGTATGTGGTTTTATATAATGGTCGCACTCTATTTATACCCGGTATTATGTCTGTGGGATAATTTAGGTGAGGGGTATATATGTGGGTATATAAAATTTTTATTTCCTCAAAATGGGAATATTTGTGCCCACAGTGTGTCATGTTTTATATTTCAGTCTCCAGAGTTCATTTAGTTGAAAAATCCAAGAATAGAAATACGAGTAATAAGACGTACTACATACTCGTGCGTACTCAAACGATCTGATCACGTGACTCTGTTTTTTAGATGGATGGATGCTGTCTGTCCGTCTGTATGTCACGGGTCTTTAGCTTACAGACGGAATGAGCTAAATCTGTAGTTTTGATATGATGTGTAAAATGTTCACTCAAAACTGAATATTGAACATTAAAGCAAATTAAATTATTTTATAGCACACCGTACGTAAAATGACCGCTTTACGCACGCTGCGCTTGCGTAAAGTCGGCATTTTCCCCACTTGTGCTATAAAATATTATACGATACTCGTGCGAGAAACTTTTTCTCGACTCGTATCGTAATGTACTATTTTCGAGGATCTCGTACATAAAATAGGAGCTGAAAAAAGAATGTACTTCTGTATTTGGGATGTCATTGTCTATGACGCATTTAGTAGAGTTTGAAATATTTGAAAGAATAAAAAAAGAAAGAAAGGTCTATTTAAGAAACACAATACATGGTACACATATAGATCCGCAGTACCCACATTGGACAAACCTTTGTTGCAGCTACTGCCTAATCAGAGTCATAGCAGTTTTGTATTGCTTATTAAAGAGCATTGCACGTTACAAAAACTTATTATTTTATTTTTATTATTTTCTATCTCCAAAAATAAAGAAATGGAGAGCTACATTTCCACCAAAAATGTCAGTTTTAGACCATAGAGGTCTATCGCAAAATACTAACTTGTTAGGAATTTGGAATTTTCTATATTATCATGTGCCATATATTGTAAACAATAAATACTGAAAACACCTATTTTTATATAGGTTTAGGGTTACGTACCCGAATACTCGACCAACTTATTTTTGCAGTTTTGTTTCATACATTTTGTGAGTATTGATAAGTTAAATTTATATTAAAATCGTTTAAGTCTTAATTTATCTTAATTACATGGGACGGAACCCTCAGGGCGCGAGTACTACTTGCACTTGACAGTTTTTTTTTTAAATTGGAACAAAGTTTGTTAGTCTTAGGGTGCCTTGCACCAAAATCTTGAAACTAGATTTTGTTTCTAAATCGCGCTTACGATCTGTCAGTCTATACATTTCTGTCACAATAAACTCAGCTTACGTGCTAAATCTAAATTTAAATTGGTGCAAGTCGGCCTTAAAGGACCAACACCGTTTATTGTGCGGCAACAAAGCCGATGGTATCAACTCTGATATATCACACTATAATAAGTCGCCTGGCTTGATCGTTGCGCTGGAGTTTCTACTTCAGTTTTACGACATGCAAACAAAAGTTTAGTGAACTTATGCATTTAAATATTTTTGATGCTCAAGCAGTGTTTTCATTTATTTAAAAATTTCTTATAGACAGGCACGAATTCAGCTTACTGAAAGCGATGGGTTAGGTGGCACGAATAATACGACGTATGACATACTCTAAAGCAAAAATATATTTATACCACCCTTAAATTTTGGCCCCATTTAAATATAGAAAATTTTAAATCAGACCATAACTCCTTTAACAAGGTGTGTAAAAGTGAACTTGATGACCATTTTAAATATAAAGTTCATAGCTTCAACTTTCTCAAAGAAAAGTGACTGATGCAGATGGACGGACAGGACACACAAATCATACTACAAGCGTTTCTTTTCTCACCTAAAAATCATCAAGCCCGTTGATGATCGTTAATAAAAACAGGTCACGGATCAGCGGTGTTGCCCAAATCCTTACATGATACACCCTTACGCTTGCGGATTCCCACAATGATACTGTCCTTCAAAACTCTTTGCTTCAGCTTAACCACTATGGTCTTGGGACGACCGGAAGTAGTGCTAACTGGTTGAACTTGCATGGGTAATTTAGCTAAAATGGGCCAACGGCAATTTTTAAAAACTTTGTCTTTGGTTCAAACGTTATGTTAGACTTTTCAAATTTATCAGTTAGTTTACGAATGGAAGCAGTGTTATGATCTTAAAATAATAACTCAAAAAATGTAATGATGCTCTTGAAATAACATTATTTTCCATATCAGCCGACAATCTCAAAACATAATAACCCATAAAGCCTTACATTGTGCAATAGAATGTATGAAATTTTGACCTTTGCCTTGTTTACATCCTACAAGTTACATTTCAAGATATACTTGAAAAGTAATGTAATCTGAACGATCACGAGGGCGTTATGTGAGGGTGCTGTCGTCGCTACAATATCTGTTGCTTTAACCTGTGGTTTTTAACCAGGAACATAATAAATAATTATTTCAACTATAGCCCTAACATAGAAGGAAGTAAAATGTGTACAATTTACTATAAATCTGTGAAATATACAAAGTACTGTTTCTTTCGATAAACCTGTCAGTTCAATAGGTGTTTGTTTACCAAGTTTGTAGAGTTTCATCTCAATGAAATCAATCAAATCATGGCTGTACTGATTATAAGCCACTGACCAATTTGATCATATCATAATACAGGATGTCGTTAAATAAATTAGTGTGGGCAACGATTCTTTTGGCAAACTTAAGTTTATTATCTTAATATATACTTTTATTGTTATTAAACATTTGCTATCTTTTTATTTCCAGATTGGAGGAGCTCCATGTAAACGACAATGAGCTTCGATCTTTGGAGGTCGTGTTGAAGCTTCCCCGGCTACGAATTCTTGAGGCAGCGAGAAATTTCATCACTTCTTTCGGGGTGCGTTGACTTTTTATATAGTGTACTAGCGTGTTGAAGGAGTAACACTTTCAACCTCCCGTATCACAAAATCTCATGTCGTATTACGGACTTACTACCTGCAAATTTTATTTTAATAAGGTTCTTTGAAAATTAGAAAAGAAATAAATAAATTTATTGGTCCCAAATTATTCACACTTGGGTACACAAAAGTTTTAACATAAATAAAAGGTTTGGTGACGAAAAGGGTTTCGCTTAGCGTACTGCTGTGAGTGTGAATATACACAGCACTGATTTTCAGATTGTTCATATACCCACTGAATACAAGCAGGTACTCAAAGTTATAAGAGGATATTTTTGTTAGTCGTTCAGAACAGTTTTCGAATTTGGTTAATTGCTCAATGACGAAATCTGGTATGGGGCATCTTCATGGATTGGAACTCCAACAAGGCGGAAATTGTCTACAATTTTGTTGGATGACATTTCTTTCGGATGTTGAGACTGTGTCGGGAATAAAAAGTTCGCACTTAGTTTGGTAATCCAAATTTTTCAAATTTCTAAATTATACAATGTTATCTTACGAGTACATAAACAAGTGTTAATTGTTTCAAACATATCGTTAAATTCTTGCAAACATAGTAACGCTTGGCTGAATCGCATTGACAATTCAAATTGTATTCATTTGCCTGGTTTATTGTAGACATATGTTGAAAGCCTGATACAAAAATGTTACATGTCCTAAAACGTAAACAGTGTGTACCCTATCAGCTGTAATTACAAATGACCGAATTAAATATTATCTATGAATAAAAAGTTTCTAATTGAAATTCATACTTTGCCTTCTAATTTTAAATTTTTTGAACTGAAACATTTGTTGAATTGTGTCTAATCCGTGGTTGAAACCAATAATTTAAAACACGCTGTCTCGCACAATGTTTAATTTATCATACGGGAGAGTCAGATATTCGGAAATTTTAGCTGTCAAATAACCTGTCGAGTAGACAAAATAAAATGCAGCTTTTTTCTGCTACATATAAAGACGACATGTAGTATAATAACGATACGATATACAGGTTGTTAGGAAAAGTACTGCGATCCTTTCCACCACGTATAATGTAAGTGTAATACAGTCCAAAAAGGTTATAATAGTAGGATTAGGTATATATAACTATTACTTATTAGAAAAATTTATAAATATATATTAAACTCTTCTTAAGCCTTCTTATTTACTTTGTAGCAATTAAGTACGAAAAAAATTATAAAATTACATAATTTTATATATTAGATATATTTAGAATAAATAAAATTATCTTATTAGAAAAATGGGACTCATTAGGTAAAACCTTGAATTTTTTCTAATAAGTCAGTCAACCTTCCAGTCCTTCCAACAAAAAAAAAGTAAAACTATTCTTAACATTCTGGTAGCTCTTATTTACACAGTTAATACATAATCAACTTGTTACAGTTTTTTTACAAATTCAAAGTTTGTAGGCGGTAGGTACCTACCTACTAATCAGTAACATTTTTCTGTTTTTTTTTTTCAATTTACTTATTACCCCTTTTCTAGGTATAAGTGGTTGAAACGATCGCAATACTTTTTCTAACAGCCTGTATAACGATAGTAAAAGAGACTAACGACTCTTTGTTTTTCAACAGAACTACGAGTTCATATATATAACCCAAGACCTGCGGATTAACAGCCATAAATTAAAACATAAGAAATTAAACAATACGGTACATAAATGATAGCTCTAAATTTCAGGACAACAACGGTAATTCAATGGGTATCGACGAGGATAATAAATCGGAGTACCGCGCTCCTCTAACCAGCGTCGACCTTCGACACAACAGACTGAAAGGCAGCATCATCCTTGGGAATTATGAAGTAAGTCCATTCAAGGTAAAGATGCTCATTGATATCAAAGAAACTTTCTTTGTTTAATGAAAACTATACGTTCTTTATTTGAAACGACATGAACAGAATAAATTGAGGAGAATTCATGATGTAAACGACCAAAAAGCTCAATTGTACAAATACTACACAGACATATAATTATTACTAAGTAGCAGACCAAACATAAGGATTCCTTAATTAATAATTAATAAGGATTAAATAGCGTGGCAACTTTCCATACAAAAATAAGCTACATTTAGGCTTCATGGTAGAAACGTATAAAAATGGGTTGTTTTGGTTGCTAATACTTTAAACATATTTGTTAATTCCTAAACTAATCTCTAGTATATATTTTGTTTGGATACAAGCAATATTTATATTTAAAAGAGCCCGAAGTTCACTGAGCTAAAATTGCCACACGTCGACTCTATGCGTTTATTATTAATGTTAGGTTTGCTACTATATTATACGCCTGTGAAATACTATGATCAGGATAGCTCACCTCTTTCAGCAGATTCAGACTGCCACCACAGACTTAAGTTATAGTTATAAGCACAATATTACGTGTCATAATTGTTAAGCACATTTATCTGTTATGTCTTTTATCTTGCGTATGTTTATGTTGTATGAGTAGATTTATAATATTTTATTTTGAAAATCTGTTATATATAATTAAATGTTATTAAATGTAATGTAGAAACCTAATTTTGTATTTTCAGCATTTGGTGTCATTGGACGTATCCTACAACTCAGTGGAAGTTCTGGTGGTGTCAGCTCTTCGAGGTCTTCGAGAGCTGAAGGCTTCTCACAATACCTTGCAACACCTGTCCCTACATGGAGGCGCATTAAAGACTCTGTTTGCCCCCTTTAATCGTAAGTATTCCTTGGTTCCTTAGATTTTAAATAATGTGCCCTTATTAGAGTTTAATAAATGGTCCTCTCCCATTTCAGAACTAGAAACCCTAACAACCACTGTGCCACCTATAAACTTAGTAGAAATCGACGTATCACATAATAAACTGGAATCATTACCACAATGGCTCTGCGGATGCTCAGACCTCACAAAGTTGCACGCGTCTTACAATGAACTGACGTCACTACCTGAACATCTATTCTGCAGTGAACTGTCCAGTCTTAGCAGTTTGCACTTAGCTCATAATAAGATAAAGAATATTCCCTCCATGCCAAGACTGAGAGCTCCTCTTAAAGAATTGCTTCTACACGATAATTGTATCCAAGATCTTCCAGAAAATTTCTTTTCCGTCTGTGACCGACTGTCAGTTTTAAATCTCACAAATAATAGACTTAGTCGGTTACCACCAGCTAGAGGGCAGTCGTCACATTGTTTAGAACGACTGTATCTTACAGCAAATGTACTCACCGACGAAGTGTCTGATGTTATAATAGCATTTCGTGGGCTAAAAGTGCTACATTTAGCATACAACTGCTTAACAACTTTACCAGAAGCCTGCATAAACTTTTGGCCCGAGATTGAAGAGTTAATGCTATCAGGGAATTCCTTATTGAAGCTTCCAGAAAACTTACCACAGTTAAACAACATAAGGATAGTAAGAGCACATTCAAATAGGTTAAAGTCACTGCCAATGTTTGCATGTAGCGCTTCAGTCAAGATTTTGGACTTCGCACACAACGAATTAGATAACGTAGACCTAAGACTACTAGCGCCAAAACAGCTAAAGTTTTTGGACATTTCATGCAATAAAAAACTTCAGGTTGACCCTGCACAATTCAATGCTTACAGATATCAAAGACCTTTAAGTTTAGTTGATGTTACTGGAAGAAACTCGGTGACTATGACACAAAAAACGGCATATCACGAGGAGCTCAATGGTGCAACCACTCCTTGGAACACGGGGTTTTCCGAATGTCCAAACAAGTCACTTCAGTTATGTTGCGCACAAATTCGCCTTCCCTCATTTTGTAACAAAGAAGGTCTTTTTGCGATCATAGATGGTGAAAATGACACAGAAGTTCCAAGAATATTACAGGCAAGCTTACCTGGACTTCTTTTAGAAGAGAAGTCAATTAAGGAAACTGTAAATGAATACATGAAGTATGTAGTTCTCTCAGCCCATAGAGAACTAAAAGAAAAAGGACAAAGAAAAGGAGCATGTCTAATAATGTGTCACATATCTCTACTAAACACACCAGAAAACGGTTTTGGACCTACACCCCGAAGATACAGTCTCAGACTTGCAAATGTGGGGGATACCAGAGGTGTGCTAAGTAGGCGAAGTGGGCCTGTAAGCCTAGGAGCAGAAAATAACAAACGACTGGGATATTCAGCTCGATATCCTAATACTGTTCCAGATCCAGATGTGATACAGACGGTGATCAAAGAAGACGACGAGTTTCTTATATTAGCTAATGGAAAGTTCTGGAAAGTGATCTCTATGGAAACAGCAATTTTGGAAGTGAGGTCAGAACGCAATCCTATTCTTGCTGCAAAGAGATTACAAGATCTAGCACAAAGTTACGGAGTAGAAGATTGTATTTCTGTGATGGTGATCCGTTTTGATACTTCACGTACAGAAGTTGATCAGCTGATGAGAGAGTTACGACAGACAATTGGAAGTAACAAGTCAGTGTGTAGGTCTGATTGCTGCTGCTCACGACTAGACGCATGTTGTCATTCAACCTCCCCTCCAAAACCTAGTAGTGATCGTTCATCTCCAAGTGGTCAAAGTGATCGCCCTCCAAGTGAAGCAGTCAGTCATCAACACTACGCCAGCGTGCGTTCACAAACCAGGGCATCAGAACGACGAAGTTGCCGTGGAGGAGTAGCTCGAGCTATTCGAGTCAGAGTCGAAGAAGATAAGGAAGAAGAGCCAAAGATAGATGAAAGGCCCCTCAATGAAGAACAATTCAAATGCTGGGAATATATGCTGGAGCAGAACACACAAATGCTATTCGACAAAGAACTTGACAACTTATCAAAAGGGATCAAATCTAACGTGAGCACTTTGCGCAACGTAAAAGGCTTATCGGGAAGCAGTCCCCAGCTTCATGTCTCAGGAGGATCAACAAAGTCTCGAGGCAGCAGTGTGCCTTTTCTTTCGAAACACTTTGGAAGTGCCAGATCCTTTGGAAATGCTCTAAAGCCTGACTTTCGCTTTGGGTCTGGAAGGTTGCCAAACGGTGGCCCAAATGCGGCATATTTTGGATCTTTACAGAGGTTGATGCCGTATCATTTAGAGTATGACTTTGCAGTGATTCAAGAAAAACAAGCGCAATCACAAGATTCTTTAGACCTTGAAGGTCGAATGCAACAGTACTGGGGTGTAGCTACAACCGAATTATAATGTGCTACTTTCAACACCAATTCTTGTAAATATTTATGAACTCACCACTTGTAAATAAAACTTCCTTTTGTCATTAGCATAATATGTATAATTTATACCATTCATTTTTCGACTAGAATTTATTTTGCACAAGTTTATCATCATGGACTTACGACTTACCTATTGAGCTATCGGTATCAATATGTTTATTACATTGACTTTCATGTTTATGTACAATATTGTGATAATTTAAACATTTATTTTACAATCTACTGTTAAATAAGTATAGATACCTAGTTAGAAAATACTCTATTAAACAATACCGACTATACTCAAGATATTCTTTCATTTCTCATCGATGCCGATGTGCTCATGTCCCACAAAACATTTAAAATATTTACAAAACGACACTCTTAACTTTTTACATTGATAGCTTTTTTATGAAATCACTTCATTAAGTAGAAATATCCAAACTTAAATCTATTTTTCTATTTACATCTCCTCGAACTTTTTTCGTCTTGGGATAGCCTCTTTCAATTAAATCGTGTTAAAATAAAGAAATTATTATTTTGAAGATCACAAAACGCATCCAAACGATTGAATGTGTTAAATTTACCATCGCTAATCCATCAGGCTATGCAGTCACAGTTCACGCTTGACCACAAGCTCGAGGGGCTGCACGGCAAGCGGAGGGAAAAGGGCGATGGGCGGCGGGGGCGCGGGGTGCGCGTGCGCCGGCGGCGGCCGCCGCTAGGGGAAGCCTCGCGGGGAGTAGTGGTGAGCTTCTCCCAGCCACGAGTCGGGCGAGGGGGGAAAATCGGGGTAACCCCCCGCCGCAGGTGACGAGGAACTGCTTAGGTCTGAGTTGCCTCCGGCGCCTAGCCCTGCTCCGGCCATCGCTTGACCTGGAAGCATTTGATATGATTTTTTTGTAATAAGGTTCCTCTCTAAACATTGACAGGACTTTGGATGAAGAAGTCTGTTAAGCGTCTGTCGTGCATATTAGAAGAACTCCTTCAATAAAGGTTTAATTTGCTTAAAACATTTATTCATATAATATAATATAAGAAACTGCTTAATATAAAGAACTCATGTAGATTTTTCTCAGCGTCTCTGTACCTATATATTTCTGCACCGTTATTCAGTCATTCCGGCTTCTGCCCGGACAAATAAATGTTTTTTATTACTGCAGTGCCAGATAGTACAACCATTCATATACGTTTTCTGACGATAGTATTGATAGCCCCCATGTAACAAAACTTTACCCCCTTTTCTTCTTATGACTTTGAATATTTCATCCATTTTTTTAAATTGAATATGAATAACAGATATTATAATTATTATAACTATCCGAAGCCACAAGCAAAAACGATTTTTATTATTAAAGTAAGATGACGTTGACAACCTGGTCTTGTCATTAAAATTGACGAGGATACTATGGTTCTCATAAGTGGCCAGTGCCTATCATCTATTTCTTTACTTGTATATGACCTGCTTTTGTGTGCATGGCCATTGGCCGTGCGCCGTGGGACCACGAGCCATACTTTATAGCTATGACTGGGTGGTCCCACCAAGCAGTGGGACTACGAGTCAATGTTTTCAGGATTAGTGGGACCACGAGCAATAGTGGGACAAAGACAGTGGGACCACGAGTCAAAAATCAACGTAGCTACCTAAAGGCATTCCCTTTTTTGACCGTCACATTTTCTATTTTTAGAACTTGATTGTAGGAATTTTTAAGGGGAACAAGTTTATTTCCTTGCCTGACCTTTTTCCGTATAAATACGAAAACCAAGAATTTAACGTTGTTATTTAGGGCAAAAGCGCTGAAAAGTTAGCATAAATGCATATAAAAATTTTATCAGGCGTGTTATCATGTTATCATTTTACCAGGGATTGTTTTAATTCCTACCGTTGATAACAACAATCAAGATATAAATGAAACCTTCGGTCGTCGTATGGTAAAGAATACTTCCAGAATTCAGAACAAGGTTTACCATAGTCCTTCAAGCTTGTATTACGTGCTACGAGAACTGACAGTAATTTCGTAGCAGAGTCTCGGCGCGCTCTTAGCATATTTGTGCAAAAGACAGTGTGGTCGGAAATTCGGGCGCCTTTATTCTTTGTTACCATAATTTGGACATCCGAAAATAAATCAATTTGAATATTTTGTTATCAGTACAAAAAAGTTGTATTTTACATATAACTTGTGTAGAACATTTTTTTACACTAACATGTATAAAATTAGGAATATACATAACGCTTTCTATGATTCGGGTAATACCGAGATTTTTTTTTGTATTATATGAATTTATTCCGAAAAGCACGTCCATATTATTTTTGAAAAAATTAAATTTAGTTATCAAAGCGCTCAAATATCCGATTACCATCCCACATCAGAAATTACGCATAAATAACACTATTTAGCATGTCATATAAAAATGTTTTTATCTCTTTCAAGTATTCTACTTGGTTGTAATATACCTGGGAATCATGGGGTAATTCTTTCCTTTGTATTTTCGTTCTCATAATAGGTATTAAGCAATCTTTGTTGAAATACTTATAATAGTTTGATAGATACTCGACTACGAAAATAAGGTTGGATTCGCATCCTCTTTTGCTAAGACGCGGCGTAGCCAGTTCTACGACCACATGTTATCCTACTTTGCAGCCCGATATGTTGTTGAAGCCTCAACGCATCACATGCGACAGGAACGGGTACGAAAAAAAACATATTTATAAAAAACCTTTGTGAAATTGATAATTTATATATTTAAATGTGTATATCAAACATAAATATCAAAATACTCACCTATATTGGTATAGACGAGGTGATCGGGCGGGTAGTGGTAGTGCGGTAGAGGGGGTGAATGAGCTCGAAGGTAGGGAGGAGTGGAGGAGTACCGTGCCACCCCCGTGCCGCCAGCACCTCCCCCTCCAGCCGGGGAGCCTTCTTCACCGCCCAGGGCCACCGTGCTGTAGCTGTCGTTGCTTAGCTCTGGTGAAGATAGAGTACAAATGGTTGAGAATTAAACGATCACAAGATGAAATGAAATAATGAATTTTACGTTGAAAAGTAAGAATATATGAATTTGGATACTGTTCATTGTTGACACTTGGCGGAACTTTGGAAACATAATAAACAGAAAATTACTTGTCCTATTCCACGAATTTATTATTTCCTGACCGGTTTCGCCTATATGGCATTACCAAAAGATGTATAATTGTTATTAATATAACACAACAAATACATACAAGGCATGCCTTTTAAGTTTTGTCGTTTGAAGAAACAAAAACAACTGGATCCTAATAGTACTTTTTTTTGTTTTTCAAAGTATTCTCCACGTAGTTTAAAACACCTTTCCATTCCCTCGAACCAGTTATTAAAACATTTATTCCACTACAAAGTGTATTTGTTCTATATGGCTGATTTGAAAGCGTCGACTGCTTCTCCAGCGGACTGGAACCTTTGACCACAAAGAGTTTTCTTAATTTTAGGAAATGTAAAGAAATCGTTAGGGCTTAGGTCAGGACTATATGGAGGATGGTCAAGAATTTCTACGTTTTCCTGCTTCAAATACTCAATCGTTTGATGAGCGCTGTGTGAGCTTGCGTTGTCATGATGTAGAATGATGCGTCGCTATGGGTTAGATTTCCGAAGTTCGGCGATGACTTGTGGTAAACAAACTGTGGTATACCACTCTGCATTAACCGTTCTACGATCTTCAAGTGCAACTGTCACAACATGCCCGGTTTTCGCCACCATCTTCTTTGAAGTGCTTCGAGAGCGAACAACTTTAGTCGGCTTTGGTTCGTCTTTGAAGACCCAGATTGTGGATTGCTGTTTGGAATCAGGATCGTAGGCATAGATCCAAGATTCGTCACCACTGATGATGTCGTAGACGTGATTTGATTCTCCTCGGTTGAACCTTTGAAGAGTTTTCTTACACCATCTGACACGGGCCCTCTTATGATCGTCGGAAAGCAAATTTTCCTTAGGACATTTTCCTTAGTAAGATTCATTTACTTACGTGACCTGACAGATTCAAAACAACGCTGTGACAAAACAATTGCATTAATCCTAATTCTTTCAATTGTTTTGAAATTCTAAATTCACCAAATTTGAATATTGAGCAGTTCTAAATCCAAAATTGGCGGCAAATATGTAAACGACAGAACTTAAAAGGCATGCCTGGTACATACAGAACATTACAAGTAACGATTACCCACCTTACAAAATGTGGTAGTGTCATGGATTGCTCTGATGTAAACTATTGGTATTATTTTAAGGTCAATTATAAATCCTTTGAAAATGCCATAAAGGCGAAATCGGTCAGGAAATAAATAATTTCGTGGAATAGTACAAGTCATTTTCTGTTCATTATGTAAGAGCACATATTTTTAAGTCATAAAATGAAATAAATACTAGTATTTCAGCCCAAAAAGGATCCATCTGACAACACCGACAACCAGACATTATCACCGCTCCACTTTCATAAAAAAATGTATTTATTTTGAAAGGGGAATGCAACGATGTAAATGTATATCGTTGAGAGGATCTCATGAAAATCGGCCGACTTAAAGCGGCACGCAAAAAGATCCCCGCCACAAAAAAATAAAAAAATCTTACCGGGTGCATGCGGGCACGTATCTTTAAATGAAACCACATATAATCAGCTGATCATAGTTACTTAACAACTTTCTCAAAGAAACATAACCGTGGAATTGGACACAAAATTGGATTAGCCAATACAAAATTCATAGTAGGTTTTCAAAATTAGTAAGGAAGCTCAACATTATTTTTTTATTTGCGCAAGTTTGTTTCTTTGGAAACGTTGTTAAGTATTTCATTTTAAGATACCTGTCCATTTACAATATATTAGAAATATATTAGGTATATTGGAAATAGTGTTTAAAGCGCGACGGCACATCAGACGATTGTTTTTCTCCAAAACGGATGAAAGGTCAGTGAATATATTTTTACCCGCAACAGCTATGGTAAGTATATTATTTTAATAACGTCACCGCGCTCACCAACCCGCTTGCCCACGTGTGTGAGTGTGAACATCACTTCTAAGTGGACCACTAAGAGCGAAGAAATTTTGAAAAGGCCTTTGTCCAGCGGTGGACGAGGACAGGCTGATCGATAGATGGATGGGTTATTTGAAAGGGTGTTACTTGATTATAAAATTTATAATTTAATTATTAATTTGTTATCTCCTTGCGATGGATAAATCGCCAAGTGTTTTAAAATATAAAATTTTATTTCGATAGTTTCGATAAAATTTGTTGTCTTCAAAATTATCTCTAAATGAAGCTGCTACAAAATTAACTATATTTAAAAGAATAGCCTCACTGACTGACTGTTCTATCAATGCCAAAACCAATCTGTAGAAACATGGGATCATGGCAGTTGGGGGCCCGCGTAGATACTGTCTACGGCGACCCGCAATTTACTCGTTTTAACGGCATGTTCAAGAAATCAAACTACATGCATTAGACAAATCGCAAAAAGTTGTATCTTGAAAAAAATTGCATGATTTCTTAAAGTCCGGCAGGCAAAGTAAGTTTTTCAAAAAAATTAATCCAAATAAATGGTTTTGAACGTACGAATGACTGCCATCTTGAGAATTGTCGATGGCTAGAGTTCACGCCACCACTGAAGTCCTGCGACGAAGTCTTTATTGGCTTTGGAACATGAACACAAATGCCTTAATCCATCGGACTTCAGTGGTGGCGAGGACTCTATGATTGACTAATGAGTTTTCATTATTTCTTTTTTACTTTATCTTTCCGATTCATGCTTATACTGTTTACGTACTTTACATGCAGTTCAGCTGTGTAACTTTGTACAAGCTGAGTAACTTTATACAAATTCACCTATAGAGCATGTCACAAAAACGCAAATATCTCGTTTCTCCATACTTTAAAATATTTATGGTTTTGACAAAGCTTTTATAAAGGCAAAATCCTTTACATTTAAGTTGATTTCATTAATTGAACATCACGGATTCATGGAAATAACACCAGGTCAAGTTCAGTACTAGACCTGCCATTCACCTTTAAACTGTAAGTTTTTTTTGACGTAGACATCCGTTAAAAAGTTTTATTAGGAAATTTCCACCGGATTGAGAAAAACGCTGCGGGGCGTCCGCTATAATATACAATTATACGCGGTAAGTGAGAATTATGTTCTTAGAGTTTATAATAAATTGAAATAAAAATTTTAAATTATAATAAATTTTCATATCACTACCATTATTGGCGTAAACTTCGTTTACGAAAATCACACACATTTTTCACAAATAGATGCTACTGTCAGCGAAGCAAAGCGGAGCAAGGAGGAGCGTGTTACGTTTACAATCAAAATTGTAAATAATTAAGGGAACCAAGTGACGTGTTATAAACAAAACGGACACATTTCTGGTACCTCAATTTAATTAACATACAATACAAAATAACACATCACACTAATATTATAAATGCGAAAGTTTGTGTGTGTTACTCTTTCACGCTGAAACAGCTGAACGAATTTGGATAAAATTTAGAATGGATATAGCTTATACTCTAAGTTAACACATATGCTAATTTTTATCCCGGCAAAAAGCATGTCGTTAAACCGAATAACACGCGGGCGGAGCCGCGGGCAAAAGCTAGTATTATACAAAGCACACAAAAAAATAATTATAGTAGGTAGCAGGGTACAATTGGCGGTCTTATCACAAAAAGTGAGATCTTCCAGATAAACTTAATATTTAGACATTAATTTATTTCTTAAAAATATTATAACATGACAGTCTTGAATCAAAACGTTAAAATATTATATTATAATCTAAGCACTCACAAACATACTTTCTTCTAGCATTCTCTTCCACACAAAGTACATATGAAAGCTCACCATGATGGCTGAAGGAGTCAAGGTCAATCTTCAGCTCATCCTTGTCCAGTAGACGGTCGTGTCTCGGAGAGCCGCTGCCGGACCCTTTCATTGACCTGAAGTACTGCGACCAGCGCGTCCGACCGGCGTCTTTTTTTAGCCGCTTTTCTTTCGCCCGTCTGGTGTAGGAAACGATCAAATTATAATCAATTTTCATTCTAAGCCACATTATGATCTATGATTCGGACCAAGATAAGTTAAGTGGTAGAGACTTCGTTTTATCAAATCTATACTAACAATAAAGTAGTAAAAAAGTCATGGCTATACATTACAAACCTATTTTATTTTATCAAAATTTTGAATGAAATGGGTTATTTTATTAGTATTGTACTGAAAACAAATATAAAATTTGATTTTTTTCTGTCTGTCTGTATTTTCCGTTTTACCTCGAGAACCACTCAACGGATTTGGCTGTTTATCGTCGTAGTAACCGAAAAACATAAAGGCTATTTAAGGGTTGTTCATAAAATAACGCGCAAGCCGAAAATGGGGCACAGATTCAATAAACGATTTTAACTCGAGAACCCAATGATACTCATATGCGTTTTTTTTATTATCATCTCGGTGACCCTGTCAATGCCCGAGCCAAGTCAGGATTATAAAAATATAAACACTGTTATTATTTGTGAAACTTCAATTGATTTAAGCGTTCTAGTCTGAACATGGATTTATAAAAACACTTGGTATTATTTTTTAAATTTTATAATACAATAATACTAACACGTTTATAGGGTACGGGTAAGTTCTAAGGAATAAATGTATGTCATGACCATTGATAATAATAATAATAAATAATGTAATCTTTATTTCAGGCAGTGCCCATAGTAACAAGGTCTTAAAAACTAGATTGGTATTACAATAATGGTTTAATTAATTTAACTTAATCTAACTGAATCTTGTGCCACTGCCTGTCGAAGTGGTATGCAATGACACCCAGTGACGCAAGATGGGACTGTTCGTCCTCTCGGCAAACACTTTAAGGAGGCTGTTAGAGCTACCCCTAACCCTGCACAACAGGGATGCCACCCTCTTACGAATTATCGAATGAAAGCCGTCTGTATAAGATTCAGTGAACATCCCCGAAGCACTGCAGAATCGAGGCAATCCCAACAGCATCCTGAATGCATTGTTATATTGGACACGCAGGGCGCTGTAAGATTTTTGTGTAAAGTTGATCCACAGGCTGCAGGTATAAAAAGATTGGCAAAATGCCTTAAATAAGGTTATCTTGACGTTTTTTGTGCATCGCGCAAACCTACGTAACAACATGTTACACCTCACCGCCAACGCCCTGCGTTCCCTCTCTATATCTACATCATCAGATAGTTCTTCGTTGACCCAGTGACCCAGGTACTTAAATTGCTTGACTCTGGCAAGGGGAGTACGTACAAGAAATAAAGTAAAATTCTCAAGAGACAGTTCACATTGTCATGCGAGTAATCTAAAATTTCCAGTGCCTTTTTTACTATCATAGAAAAAAAAACTATGTTGTTGAAAAATACCATGTTGTTCAACATATTACAATCTTTCGTATTGCCAGTTAAAGTATAAAATAACTTTTTTTGAGTCATCATAAATAATATTATAATAAATCATATTGTCAACTTCAAATTCAAAAACTTTGCTGAAAATCATTACCAAAATTTGTTGACAAATGATGTACGTACCAGAATTTTTATTAAAAATACTTCCGTCAATTTTTTCCATTAATGTCGTCAGTTTACCACGATTTTTGATATTGAATAAAGCATTATTACTATCAAAACTTCATTTTAGAATAACCTATGACTCTTAACCAATCGAATTCGGCCATTTCATCGACAATCTTTTCATTGAATTTTACCGAAAACCATAAATAACATCATTACACATATCTATTAAGGTATGTTGTTAGTTATCGCGAGTAAAACCCCAATACAAAGTTAATAATAAATAACATCACTCCAAATACCAAGAAAATTATGATCCATATAGTCACGCCATACAAAAATCGTAATTTTGCGAAATGGCTCATAGGTCATAAAATATCGACTGGGTAAATAATAGAAAGAAGTAGCTAATGCGCTTGTTGGTATGAAAGCCTACTACAGCCTAGTACTACAGTTTAAAAATCCATACAGTTTTCCAACGAAGGCGTCGTCGGGTGGAGCGGTTGTGCGGGGCTTGCGGGGCATGACTCGGAACTACTTGTTCGAAAATTGTACGTAGCTCGGTGGCTTACTCGTACCTCCCGCGTCTCGCCCCACAGGCCCTGCACAATAATTGCTCTGTCTAAGCGCTTTCGTTGGACAACTGTATGGATTTTTAAACTGTGCTAGTACCGTAGACACGTAGCGCCCTATTGATTTACATTGGCGATGGGTTTCCCAAAGAAGCAAAAAATTGTTCAAACCTCAGCTAAGCCGGAAATAAGTAAATTGACAAAACAAAACATCATAAGGTTTTCAAACAATAAATTACAAACCCCCACAAAGTGCCGCTTGGAAATGAACTCCGAATACGCGGTACGCATTATGTAAATAAAACATTGCCTCCCCGAGCTAGGCCATGTTTTGCCCGGGCAGTTATTAGCGGCGCTGCGGGGCGTCGGCTACGGCTTTCAACAAAGAGGTTGATTAATTAAAGTGCACCCGCCCAGTCCTTCGGGATTCGGGATCCGACTGGGCACGCAGAACGCACGTGGTCGAATATCTATACACTGGATCACTGGAACTGCGCCCTTAATTGCCTACTTTGCGTAATCTAGGTAAATGTTTATTGTCACTGGTTAGCCAGTTTTATTTCCCCAGTTTGGTTGTGTTCACATTCATACGGTATCAATCAGTTGTCTTGTTCAACAGGTTGCCTACGGAGTTAAAGACTATTGCAAGTCATACTTTGTTTAAAAACAAATTGAAACAGTTTTTGTTGGAGAGGAATCTGTACAAAATTGATGAAATGTGATTGTGACAAATGATATGTTTATATTTTTGTATTTTATTTTGTTTTGACATGATTATTACAGTTTAAATGTAGAAATTAGGTTTTATTTTTTGATTAGTATTAAGTTTGTTTTATTATGTATGAAATTCAAATGCGATGTATATTGCTTGTGAAATAAATAAATGAAATGAAATATTTTAAACCCAAGCCATTTTTGAATAATGCTGCTGCGTTGGAACGGATGGAGCCATATATGAACAATCACACACATGCTTTGCTAAAGATATTAGTTTCTTAATGGAATCTCTAATATGTACTACTTAAGAACCCGCTCCGTATTTTTCGTCTGTTTGATGCGAAGTATTGAAGTATTACTTAAAATATTCTTCTTGTCATTGCCGCGATGTTTTTTTAAAAATCAGGGACATACACCAGTCCATGTTGGCCATCTAAATGAAGACCTAAAATTTATTTGTTTCAATTATTTCTCCTTTGAGCGTTATTTTGTTACTTAGATATTATGAATAACGATTCGGAGCGTGTTCGTAAGTAATAAAATAACTCGCAAAAGAGAAACAATTAAATCAAATGAATTCTAGGCCTTTATTAAGACGGCCAATATGAAGTAGTTTATGTCCCTAGTTTTTCCAAAAACATCGCGATAAAGGCCAGAAAAATATTTAACATATTGACACCTATTCTCGTGTAGCAAATATTAGATTTAGAGCTGCCATAACCTAAAACTTTTCATTGCAAAATAGGCTTTAACGCATATGGATAAAAGTTAAATAAGCTTGTATAATGAATTATTTTAGGTTTTTCAACTCTGCACGAGAATAGAACACATTGTTTTTCATCAAAGTTGTCGTCGTCGCGGACCGGGCTCTTAAGTACGATACGAGTTGAACCGGCGTACTGCGAGTTTCATATTAACAATACTGTAAGGAATTATATTCGTGTATTTTACTCAAATTAATAAAATGTATATGTTACCCTTCGGCTTTTCTTTATAAATATTTATATATATATTAATTCTAGTTAAAAGATGCACATAAATAAATTAGCAAGATATATTTCGAGTTCTTCTGGACTCGGCATCAGTTGCAATGACAAAGACAAATAAATATAAATATGACAGGATAAAAAAAAAAAAAAAAAAAAAAAAAAAGAAGAAAATAGTAGTTTTGTGTGCCTGCTACACAGCACAAGAAGTTTAGATTTGGCTCGAGAGGTTAGCTGTGGTTTGATTTAATGTTGTTTATTGAGGCCTGGTCCAAAGTGGGCACCAAGCGACCAGATGAATGAAGTCTCCCATGTGAGACTCTCCTCAGCAACGAAAACAAAATCATCACTTCTGCCCATTTTAAACCCACGAACAAACTACAATATCTACACTACAACAGCTGCCATCCCGCTCATATCAAACAATCCATCCCGTATGCACTTTGACTCCGTGGCCACCGTATATGCAACAATGAAGAAAAACTACACTCTTTCCAGAACAAAATTCACACAGGATTACTAAAACGAAATTACCCAGACAACTTCCTCCGAAAACACATTTATCACAGACCTAGTTACCATAACAACAACACTCAACACAGAAACTACACAAACCAACTAAAACTAATTACTTCATATTTCGATGGCAGCCATAAGCTAAAAAACCTAATCCGGGACAGTCTCCCTATCCTCAACCAAAACGATGAAACAAAAGACTTACTACCACGGAACCCACCAATCTGCTATAGACAAAATGCTAACATAAAATCCATCTTAACTAAAACAAAACCTACAGCACCAACCACCAACACCACAAGCCCGGGCACAACACCATGTCAGCGGCCACGATGCAAAACCTGCGCCATCATCAACCCAAATACACTCATAAATACTCACCACACACAAAAACCCCTCCATGCACAACCGAATACAACATGTAAGACAAGCAACTGTATCTACCTCTTAGAATGCCGACATTGCCCAGCTTTTTATGTAGGTGAGACAAAAAACGCACTCCACATCCGCATCAATCAGCATCGCCATACATGTGACTCCATAAACAACAACACTCTACCAGTACCGACCCACACACGTATTCACAATTCACCTTTCAACCAATGTTTCACAGTTCGCGTCATTAAGTCATTCCATCCAGCTCTCACAGACATCCAGCTTCGCACATGGGAGACTTCATTCATCTGGTCGCTTGGTGCCCACTTTGGACCAGGCCTCAATAAACAACATTAAATCAAACCACAGCTAACCTCTCGAGCCAAATCTAAACTTCTTGTGCTGTGTAGCAGGCACACAAAACTACTATTTTCTTCCTTTTTTTTTTTTTTTTTTTTTTTTATCCTGTCATATTTATATTTATTTGTCTTTGTCATTGCAACTGATGCCGAGTCCAGAAGAACTCGAAATATATCTTGCTAATTTATTTATGTGCATATTTTAACTAGAATTAATATATATATAAATATTTACTCAAATTAAGCAATAGAATTTATTTTCAAATGAATACCACGTAAACATTATTCTGTTAAGAAATTTGGGAGCAGAGCGAAACGGTACGGAGGGAGATGACCCCTGCCAACTTTCTGTTTTTGACTTTTTATTACAAAGAAACCAATTTTTTGAAAAGCAACCAGTGATTTAAACCAAATCTAGGTTTGACTAGCAAAGGCCAATTTCATTCATTTGAATTTCGACACTTTGTCTGTTGTTCGTACAAACAAATTTCCTGACATACAAAATTTTCTTTACAAACTCTTAAGTACCTATGAGAAATTAACAATGAGTCCCGGGTTCGAATCCCGGTTCAGAGCTCCTCACGTCCAGATTTACTTTTCTGATTTTCTATACCGCAATGATATAATTTTTATTTTTATTTCCTTGATGCGATGGATAAATCGCCAAGTGTTTAAAAATCAAAAATAAATTTATAGACATTTATTTATATCATAGTTTCGATACGAGTAATGTGTATTCTTAACTACCCGATGCTGTAACAGGTGACGGTAGGGCAATAATAGTCTCAGGCTTGTCTTGAATACACTAGCGTCCTCTAGGCGTCAAGAGGCTCACTATTAAGTGAGTACTTATACATATCGTTGCGGTATGGGAAAGCACATGCGTAAATTCGCAGGTCGTGTTGAGAACTGGATAGCTCAGTTGGTAGATCAACCGCCCGGTAAGCGAGAAATCCCTGGTTCGAATCCTGGTTCAGAGATCCTCACTTGACGTCCAGATTTACTTTTCTGATTTTCTTTACCGCAATGACATACTCGTAAATGTAATTTTAATGAGTACTATTTTATTTATATCTAGACTAATAAATAATAAAGTAACAAAAAAGTCGCGTCTGCACATTGAATATTTTTGCAAAATTTTAAATGAAATGTGTTATTGTTATTGTACTAAGGCCAAAACCACAATTTTTAGAATTTTTGTCTCCATGGCTGTCTGTATGTATGTTTCGTTTTAACTCGAAACCCACTCAACGGATTTGAATGCGTTTTTTTTATTATTACTGTAGTGGCCCTGGTGAACACGTAAGGGGTGTTCATAAAATAACGCCCAAGCCAAAAATGGGGCAAAGATTGAATAAACGCGGAAGGAGCCGCAAAGGTTAGTTCTAGTTGAATCTAACATAAAGTTTCTTGATTAACTTTTCTGTTCGCAAATCTTGCCATATTTTTAATTATACAAGATATCTATAAATATGTTGATTAAGTACATACATTAATAATCACAAATGGGATTAAGGGATTAATTAATGGCGAATAATAATCGTAAAAAAATATTGTATCATTGACATTATACCGAATTTATGAATACCTACTATCATTCTGGTTGCTGGTTGCACTAAGAGAATCAATACCTTGAAAAAAATCTCTTCGTAGTTGTGCCCTGATTTAAATCCTGTTATCGCTACTAACCATTGATTCTGAGCTACTAACGTAATAAAGTTTTAAAATCAACGTTTGATTGAGATTAAAAAACATACACTAGACAAAAAAAAACTTTTAACAAGAAGTAATTTTAATGTTGTTAAGCCAATAACTTGAAAAACTAATCCTGTACCTCCTCAGTAGTTGGCAAAATCAACGTGTTAGTTACTTTCATAGTTTATGAAAAAGATCCTTGGTTCGAATCCCGGTTCGGAGCTCCTCACGTCCAGATTTACTTTTCTGATTTTCTATACCGCAATGATATAAATTTAAAAAGATCGTGTTTAATCAATAAGTTAAGCCCTCACAGATAAGCGGCTGCTTAAGACTGGTTGAGTCATTAAAAATAAGATAACAGCACCTATATTTGATTAAATAGGAGATAAAAGCGGTACTTCCCCTTGCCAAAATAGTTTTACACACTAAGGTTGAATCGTATTCAGACAAAATGTTTTTATTCGATTTTACCATTGAAAATTATTTTCTATCAGTAGTTAGTATTTACATAATATACATACGTATCAATATTCATTGAAATGGTCGTTTGATACATCGGTTTAGTCGTTGTATCGGTTTACGAGGCGCGGCCAATGCGCGGGCGCAGAGCGGAACTGTCGCGGTGCTGGCTACAGTTCGCGCATAACAAAACATGATTCGAGTGACCAGAGGTAGGTACAACGTTAACGCTGTTACATATTCGATTTCAGCCTTTTAAACCGGAAGCTGCATGTTAGGGTGTCTGATATACTTCGTTTTCAGGGTTCCGTACCCAAAGGGTAACCAACGGGACCCTATTACTAAGACTCCGCTGTCCGTCCCGTCCGTCCGTCCGTCCGTCTGTCCGTCTGTCACCAGGCTGTATCTCATGAACCGTGATAGTTAGACAGTTGAAATTTTCGCAAATGATGTATTTTTGTTGCCGCTATAACAACAAATACTAAACGCACTAAAATACCCACGCACATCAGACATGATTTTTTGCCGTTTTAATAGATAATGTTACGGAACCCTTGGTGCGCGAGTCCGACTCGAACTTGGCCGGTTTTTTTTAACGTATACTCGCTCATTAAATTTCGAATCCACCAAACATGCTCTCGGGTTTGGACAATTTGAGCATATAAAAAATTTGTGTAATTAATTAAAAAGTTTTATTTTATTTTATTTTATTTATAAACAAAAATCCACAGCAAGTACAGTTTTAAAGATAACATAAAAAATAACATCAAGAAATAGTGCCAATGATGGATTTCATTACGCTAACAATATATTTTAAAAGACGAGGAACATAACTATAACTACTGAATAAATTTAAATAAAAAGACGCAAGCAAGACTCCGTATTAAAAACTAAAGGGTTGTGTTGTTGTATTTTTAAAGTTGAACTAGATTGTGTAGGTATGTATGTATAGGTACATACAACATCGTCAAACGTTCATATATTTCAGAATACCCGAGGAAAAATATCTGAAAGATCACTAAAATTACAAAAAATACCATTTGGCGATGGACCGGATTTTTTTATTTTTTTTTATTTATCAATGTCCCAGCAATATTTATTATGATTTTAAATATTTTTGCCTTTCGTTAGTTTTAAAGATACTACTATACTCAATTTTTTTTTGCGTGAATTGTCTACTCGGGAAAAAATTATTTTGAGTATTTCTTTTAAAATAATGAAAATAAAATATAAGGTGACTTTCGTTTATATGTATAGCGCGCTTCCCCTGATAACAAAAAGGTCTCAGGTTCGAATTTTTTGTTTTTTCAAATTTTTTGCTTTAAATTTGTTTCTAATTGATCTTTTCTAGTTCGTAATGCACTCTAATAATAAATGTGATACTCTTATCATGTCGACAAACGTCCATTCTGTACTGATTTTATATTTAAAATTGTAAAATAAATTCAGCTGATTTAGATCTTTAGCTTTTTACCAATCACTTTACAGTTTTTCCAAAGCATTTGATTATCTGATAACAAAAAAGAGTTAAGGTTGTCACTTTACTAATAAAGATTTCTACAAACTTATTTGTTCATTATGTATTGCTTCAAATCTTTAATATTTATTAATTATCTATTAATACTTATCAAATATTTACGAAATAACTTTCTTGTAATATATGGAATAAATGATCAGGTGAAATATTCGTTTAGTACAACAAGTATAGTTATAGTTTTGAGTCACAGCCTGTAGATGACAGTTACATAAGTAATACGTGAGCAACTGTTTCAGAAAACTGAAGGCTGTTCTTCGTTACGGTTGCTCTACGAAGTCGTAAAACCTTACGTCTAGTTAAAATCACTGACCATTTCGAAATCACCCGTGTTACCACGCTTTCTCACTTTATGTGAGCAAAATTGATTTATAACTATACCGTTCACGCTTCACTTGTATTTATTATCCATGGCTGTTTTCCGTGATAACGTTAGCGTTAGAATGTATATGTATGTTATAGTATAACTCGAACATGTTGCGAATGTTGCCATTTTACAGCAACATCAAGTGTTTCATTCAGCAATTCATTTTTAATATGGCTGGCTGGATGAGAACCATGGAGGACCGTCAAGAGTGGAGAAATATTAGAAAGGCCTATGTCACCAGTTGACTTGGCGGTTATTTTACGAACAGCCCTTATAGCCTATGTTGACCCGGCTCACTACGATCATAATACAGAAAACCGCATTCAAATATGTTGAGTGGTGTTTTAGGTAAAACGGAACACACATACCTACAGACAGATATGTATATATGTAAATCTATGTAATGTAAAGTATTATTATTTTCAGATCGTATTATATAATTGTATACATTAAGTATCCATTTATTTTAGTTCATGTACGTGTACTTACTTATTAAATATAAGCAAACTCAAAACCTATTTTTATATATAAAATTTCCTCTTTGAAATTAATTATTTAATAAATTCTAACGTGCGATAAAAGTATTTATGTACCTGGGTACATATATTGCGGAAATAAAGTATTCATTTCATTCAGAGAGGCATAGACAGACATAAAAATTATCTAAAAATAGTAATTTTAGCTTTATGGTAGTATAGAGGTCAGTGAGGCACATAAATTCCGAAAAACTCGTTGTCGCATGCCCGACCGGGGATCGAACCTGGGTCTCAAGATTGAGAGGCCAGCGTTCCACCGCCTGAGCTACCGCTGATTTTTATTATTAGTATACGTAATACATATTATTTTAAACCTGGTCTCTCGGTCTCTTATAATTGTAATATAAAATCAGTCTACTATAATAATGTTAAAATTGGTCTTTATATACCGGGTGTAAAAGCAAAGGCAAGAATCAAAGCAAAGGCAAAGGTGTGTGAGTATGATAAGTAAAGATTTATTTTTAAATACTGGGATCTCTAAATAAAGTACCAGTACCTCACAATAAGACGAGTTTCTTTACTCAAAATACACTAATCGCGTGGACACCCTCACTGGTCGCTGGCCACTCGGATGAGGGGTACGGGTTGCGGGGTGCAATTAGGTGTGTGGGGAGGCCGGTGAGCTGCGTAGCCATAGCTTAGAAAAAAGATGGATTTTTTGGTGAAATCGTGTATACTTTCATACCCTAACGGGATTATTGACTTTGCATTTACACCCTGTATAAAATCGATACATAAGGTTCTACAATAATAAGTGAAAATTATTCTATGGTAGATCATGTATCGATAACTGATAACACTCAAGAAAAAAAATTTTTTTTCGTCATTGAACTTTTTTGTACAAAGTGGTTCTATCAGCTGACTAAATTACTAAATTTACTATGGAAAGCAAAAAAAAATGCCGCACAAAAAAAAACAAAAATTCAAAAAATTTACAAATTACTGATATACGTTGTTGAAAATTATGATAGTGAAATTAGTGAAGTCTCCCGAGAATCAATTTTGCGTTAGGCCTGTGCTTGCTCGATCATTGCACGGTTCGATCCAATCTAATAAGAATCTAATACCATCATCAAAACGTACTAGTTCGTCAATTTAGTAGGTACCTACGTGATTCATTCAGTGATCAGCTCACCACCGCACCACAGAACATTGTAATGTTCTGAGCACCGTACCTTTTGTCCTATACGATACCATGCATTTAAAATCAAGTCAATACTTGATCTATATCTGTAATGACTAGTTTTGTCGAATTGATTCTGTTATTTAGGTGCTTGTCAAGTTTACGTAATCAATTTGTATTCATGTTTTTTTTTCTCATTTTGTCAGACTGAACCACAGATAATTGAATATGATGACTCTTTTTAACTTTTAAAATATTGGCTTAAAGTACAAAATCGTGTCAAATCTCTCCTGTCTCTCTGTCAAATCCGTTCCTTTTCTGTCTTTAGTTCATGTATTGTTTGCTTCATCTCGTTCTGTACGACTAAAATGTACTAAAAGACCGATTAAAAAGATCCGAACACTAGAGTTCTTTCTCGTTTACTTTCAGGAATGATTAGCTTATACCACACAAGTCTATTTTGTATTACGATACCGGTGTGTCAAATGAAAACACTAATTTTATGAAGTAACGCAAATATATTTCGTCGTGGTCTCAAAATATAGTAGAGTAACTATTTAGTCGTTTATTTCTACATTTTAATAACATTTTGTCTTCGATTTGTTGCAACACTCGTATCAATAGATATTGTTTATAATATTTTTTGTATCTACACTAATAAGAAAGTAGTAAAAAAGTCCTAGCTGTGTCGTTACTTTCAAAATTTTAAATGAAATGGCTTATTTGTATTGTACTAAAGCCGAAACTACAATTTTTAGAATTTTTGTCTGTCTGTCTGTATGTATGTTTTAACTCGGGAACCACTAAAAAATTTGGATGCGGTTTTCTTCATTATCATCGTAGTGACCCTGGTCAGCATATAAGGTAAAAGGAGTGTTCATAAATTAACCCCCAAGCAAAAAACAGGCAGAGATTGAACAACCGCGGGCGGGGGCCGCGGGCGAAAGGCTACTCAGTTAAGGCGGGTCCCCCAGCAAAATGCTGTGCAAAGCCCTTTCTTGCTTCATTTTAACTCGTTTGTATATAGATATAAAAATAAATAAAAAATACTGCACTTATCTCCAATAAATTGCCGTGCAGTTTCAATAATCAAGTATTTTGTAACTTTCGAATACTTTAAGATATTTGCTTTCGAAATAATTACTGAAGTTAGAAATATTTACAGATTTCATGCATCTACACCTCAAATTGACGTTATTTATTTTCGAGCAAAACACGAATGGTTAGAGAATTTGATGAGTAAAATATTACACTAATAAAATTTTCGAACTAATAATTGCGTCCGTGTGAAAATTACAAGTTTCGCCTATTTTGTGCTATTTGGAGACGCAGCGATCGTCGTAACAGCCACTTTGCCGTGCGCGCTGATATAAACGTTATTTCAACGCCTTTTCCGTTGATATTTGTACCGACACAAATCGAGTTGCTAATTTAGGTTGGGGACCCTCTTAATAAAAGAAAGTTTGATATGGTTCCTTTATGTATACCTACTTGTATATTGCAGTCGACTTATGTGCCTCTATTTTCTGACAATTAGCCTATTTTAGACTGTAGTTGTTACCATGAATTCAGTGTGTATGCACAACTTACCTGTTCTGGAACCAAACTTGCACGACGCGCATGTCGAGACCCGTGTCTTGAGCCAGCTGTTCCCTCACGTGTCTCGCAGGCTTTGGACTGCTGCTGTATGCACTCTTTAGGGTTTCCAGCTGTTTGGCTGTGATTGTGGTGCGCGGTCTTTTGCTGGCCGCGTCGCCGTCCAGGGAACCTTCACCACCTGGAGAAAACGGAAACAGTCTTGGGTTAGTTCCGCACTTAAAATTTTTGCTGTGTAAGAAAACTTTGTGAACATAAAGCAACTTGGGAATATAAGGGGAAAAATGATCTGTCATCATTTTATATTATTTGATGGTGATTCGAAGAACTAGATAGGGCTTATTATTTTGTCAATCATGCATAGAATGTGATTATCAACTACGATTTACTACTTATGTACTACTATTGCTACTCATATTATTTTATAACAGAAGAAATTCATCTGTACACTCTTTTTCCATTCTTAATCATACACTCAACCGAAACTACATAATTCCGACAAAGACGCCTGACTCTAATAGATTAGAGCCTAATGAGATCTTTCTCATATCGTTATTTTGTATGGGGCATGTGGCTTGCGGTTGCTGCCTCTACATATAACCACGCGACGGCCGACTTCTGATGACGTGAGCGTCGGGTCAGTGTATATAGTTGAATCCAAAATCGCTGCTTATTGCAACGTGAAACTGCAAAAGGAAATATGAATGACTATATCTTCTCACCTTTCGCTCTAGCAGCCTCATAATCCGGTTTACACACCAACTTTCCATCTTCCATGAGGTAGAACTCGTCTCCCGTGTTAAGTGTCCTTGCGCAGGCTGCGCAGGCAAAGCAGCGCAGGTGGTACACATGCGTCTGCGCACGCCGCACCACCTGCGTTGGAGGGATGCCCTGCCCGCACCCCGCGCACTTCGTGCCGAACCGCCTAGGACAACAGCCGCAAAGACAAAAACATTATCAACGTGATAAGGGATATAAGATATTTATGTGTGGAGTTAAGATAGTCGTAATTATATTAACGAATAAGTTTTGAAATGCATCTGACTAACATAATAGACATTTTAGTGTCTTGCGTTGACTCGGAAATTTTACGGAAAATATTCGGAAAAATTTAGGTACAAGACACTTTGAAACCTATTTTCCCTAAATGTCAGCCTCATCTACTCGTTTAACACCCTGCTAACTAGAGAACGAGTGAATGTTGGTGATTGTAGGCACCAACATATGTCTATGAGTATTTAAAAACGGATAGGACTCACTTTTTAACTGTGCAAGGAAGCACAGGTCGAGCTTTCGTAGAGATTATGACTCTTCATCATCAGGACTCTTCCGGAGTACTTTTGCGCACGGCAGTCAGTTGAGTACTGATGTCAGAGTATAGAGTCTCTCTAGACTAACTAAATGCCACAAACCGTCGAAAAGCACAGTAGCACTGCGATATCAGTGTGGTGATTAGACAAACTAATTACGTCTAATGGAAGGCTGATGATGGAGAACACCATCTCTAAGCTACGACCACGTTGAGATGGAACCCGTACACTTTATAAGTTTAATAAAGACACTTACTTGAAGAAGTCTTCCTTGCAGTAGAGCTGGTTGTTCCTAGCGAAGCACTTGTCAGAGAGCGTGGCGCGACACTCGGCGCACCGGAGACAGCCGGCATGCCACGTCCGGTCCAGCACTTTCAGCACCCACCGGTCTACGATCAGCTCGTGGCAGCCGCCGCACTTCGGGATACTGGCTGCAACAAAGCACCCCGTTGATTCATTTGTATTGAGCTGGGCTTATGGTCTGATTCACGACCTAGTTCCAAGCAAAGCTAAATGATCGGGTGGTGATGCGAGATAGTATTAGTATTAGTTTACCAAAAGTATTTTTTCATAATATATATTTCTTCCAATTTTTTCTTTTACTTCCCCATGACGTTTAAACCTATACCAAATGGAGTCTGATTTGCTAACCATTTGTGTGTAAGAGTCTGACTGACTAACATATTTTATAACTTGCATATTGAAAAGAGTATAGTACCCAGTGGCAGTGACCGACACTAAAATTACCAAATAAGAGACTGTTTTTAGCCAATAAGTGTAAAAAATATTCCAATTTTGTCAATGGTTTACCAAAATGGTGACAAATTTTAAACTTATCAGAGAGCTTTTTAGGACTTAATAATGTTATAGATGTTTTAACCTTTCCGAACATATTGTCCTGTCCCGATCATTGAGAACATAAAATAATACTTAATAAAGAATATTATAAAAACACAACTGCCGTAAAAGATTTAATTCGGAATTCAGTGCAGTCGGAGGACATACTAAAACAACACGTATCCAATGTATTCTACTGCACTGAAATCCGAATTAAATCTCTTTTTCGGCAGTCGTGTTTTTTATATTTTTAGTAATTTTTTTTTTAAATACTATTTTGTTAATATTTATAGCCTATTCAACTCAGGATGCTACAAGGATTCTAAGGATACCACATACTTCGGTACAGTGGAATTAAGAAAAATACCCACATGAACCCTGAAAACAATACACCCCTTTTTTCGTGTCGTGTAGACACATTGTGTGTTTGTGTTAAAGTGAATTTACAAATGAACGTAACAAGTGACTAGTATAATTTATATCACTACCTATTATAGATATAACCACTTATTAGACAGTAAAGTAAACAGTTGAAAATAAAACCTCGGGTGACCTTTATCAGATCACGGGGTGCTCCGGTACAGTATTTTAGTGCTGTCAAAACCTCAATTTTTCCATAGTAATATAGCTTCTTTTTTTAAGACTAAAGAACTATTTTGGAATGAATAAAATTTAGTTTTGAAAACACTAAAACGAAAATTAATGGCTGTTCAGAATCGGCCTCAGGAATCGGCTTTAGTGTCATAACATAAAGTCACAAGAATTGCCATTGGCTAGGTTAAGCGGCAAGTAACTATGGTATCTACAGATAGGATAGGAATAGGAGCTTAGAGTAAGAAGGAAAGAGAAGTAGTCGGTTCTTTCTTTCCTTGTTATAGCGCCCCCTCCCTCTAAGCATACTACGATATCATAGGCTAAAGAAACAATCTGCTGTTCTTCTGTTCAATGATCGCGGAAGTATTGCACTTTTGAAGATCTGCTTTGATTCTGCACGTCAAACTACCCGATGGTAGTTTCTATTGCGCTGTTATACGAAAAATCAAACATAAAAGGTACTCTGGACTGCAAGCCACTAACTATATTAGATACCTACTTTGCATCTTTTTGTTACAAGATTTCCCCAGATTATTATGTTTTGTATCGTGTCGGTGTTGTGATACAAAATATTGACAACGTGTTGAATTTTCTATAATGTTTTAACTACTGTTTAATTTTTTAATATATCTTTTAATGATTTACCTACATTAGATGGCTTGAAAGATGATGCTCTTAGCAATAAGGCCGCCTTTGTACACCATATTTGATCATTTACTGTATTCTTTGTAATTGTTGATATAGCTCGATATATAGGTATATTTCGACCATGTGGTCGTCGTCAGTCGAATGAAGAAAGTATAAGTACTTATTTGACATTTACATACATATTATATAAATTAACAGTGACTTTTTTATTATTGAACATCTTTGGACTACTTAATTCTAAACTATTTAATTCTAAGCTAAGGGAAAGCAGAAGGAGTGTTTTGGTGGTTTGAACGGACATACAATATTATTAAGAGGATCAAAGAGAGTAGAGTATGTAATGAAAGATATATAACATTAAATTGAAGACTCCAGTAGTCAAATAAATAATATTTAGTGTAATTGTTGAGTAATAAATAAGAGATTAATTAATTGTCGTACCACACCACGCATTAAGAACTCCAGTTGCTCAAGGGTTAAACCGCCATCTTTGTTTTTCAGATTTAAACTAAACTCCATTTGAGCGCTACTAAATAACCTTTCATCATTCTCAATAAATGGCCCGACTTCGCCTTTTCTTTAAATTTTGGAATGAAACATGAAGAAAACATTGACAGGGTTATCAATTTTTATTACAAAAAATATGGTTTCGATAATTTGATAGATGTAGCTGGCACGCGCTAGAGATACAGTATTTATCCTACTTGCGCTATCATGCATAACGCGTTTGTCAATGTGTAAGAGAGCAAGTATATAATGGAAAACACTGTATCGACGGCGCGTGCTAGACCCTCAGGTTGGAATGGGAAACAAAGGGACAGCTATGATAGAAATAAACTTCTATATTTTAACACTTGGCGATCTATCCGTCGCAAGGAGATAACAATTTCACATTACATATATTATTGCGTTATGTAAAATCTGAAAAGTGAATCGGGATGTGAGAAGCTCTGAACCGGGATTAGAATCCGAAAGGTCCCGGGCTCGAATCTCGGCTCAGAGTTCTTCACGTCTAGATTTACTTATTACTATTACTTATTCTTCTATTAGAGAATGAAAAAATATTTAAGACATTCCATCCATCCATCCATCAGTCAGTTTCGTCCACTGCTGGACATAGGCCTTTCCAGTATTTTGCCACTCTTGGCGATCCTTCTGGAAGAAATGCCCATACTCACACACGCTGGGCAGGTGGATTGGTGAGCGCGGTGCTGAAACCCTTGCACCAGTGACGCCGCTCCCGTCCCCAGTCTGTTTTAAATAAGGCACGGGAATCGGGGATGGATATTCCGCCATCCATCGGTCCCAGGCAACAGTGGACCGCCTGGTTTTGCCTGAGAGCTGTTCTCTTACTCTCCCCCGAATAACTTCGGGAGGATTTGCGAGTAAGATATTTATTATTTATTTATCATTTATTATTTGTATTTAAGACATTATAATAAAATTATTTTTTTATTACCGCACAAAATTGTCCTTATCTTCTAAATGAAAAGTGGTCAAGCGTGCGTGATTACACTTTTCATTCAAAATTTAAAATGACCTAGGTGTGTTGTTTTATTTGTTACAAGCCTTTGCCCGCCTCATCCACGTTTATTTAATCTTTGCCTCGTTTTTGGGGTGGGCGTTATTTTATTAACACTCCCTATAGTCTATGTGTTGACCCGGGTCACTACATTGGTAATTTCAAAAAAAAGAATCCAAATCCGTCGAGTGGTTCTCGAGTTAAAATGGAACATAGGACAGACAGACAGACAAAAATTCAAAAAATTGTTGTTTTGGCCTCAGTACAGTAGGTACCAATAACTCATTTCATTCAAAATTCCGCGAAAATATTCAATGTACAGACATGACTTTTTTACTAGTTTATTTTTAGTAAGTATATAGATATAGGTTCTGTCCTATTTTCAATTTTTTTTTATCCAACTAAGCATTAAAGATCATACTCGTATCATATCTCTGCACTTTGAAATGCAGCGCTCTGATTTACATATTTATACTTTTTTCTTTTTGTGTTCTTAATTAAATTTAATGCTATTCATTTGTATAAATTTTATAATTTGTAGTTTTTATTTTAGTACATTTTTAAAGACTTAGGCTGTTGCAAAAAAAAATACACTCATATTTTATTTTGTTTATTTTCGTTATTGGCAAAGATAATTTTTATCTAAAACATGTAGGTGAAATTTATTTATACAGCTAAATTATACTGGAGGCTTGGTAAGTGATCAGAATCACGGATCGATAACACTTTTTGCTTATTTCGCAAAATGAAATGTTGACGTCCCATAGTAATTGATTTGGGGCTTGCGTTTGTAGGTAACAAAACATAATAATTTACGAATTTTACAAAAAGGGTCATCAAACCTTGATACTGAGCACTTACCGAGTCTTCAGTATGGATTCGGCTGCATACACAAATGTTACCTTATATATCCAAATGTAATTGGCTGTGGAACTAATAAACTTACTAAATATTTGGAACAGGGTGAATGATGTGCATGTCTTTGCGGCTTTAATGTTCTGCGGCCATTATCTTGTAATTGTTCCAATACATAGCGAGATTTGGCGTCTCGAAATTGTACTCAGTTATCATCACAAGATTATTAATTTCAATACATATTGGTACAATCGTCGAGTCCAGATGTAGGTTGAAAACAAACGGCAAAATAGTGATGGAATACAGGTAATGTATGAAAATGTAATAAACATCTGTTATTTAGTTTTCCGTAAGTCACTACTTCCCAAAATTTGATCCCTATAAGCACTATCGGATGATGCAATAATAAACAGTAAGTTTTTTTTAAATCAGCGGTTTCAAATCTTGGCTAGAGAAATTACTATTTCAAAAATGTAATTATGCAGTTTTAAAAGAAGAGAAATAGTTAATAAACACAGTTTACATTACAAGAACGTTGGGTGCTGGTATTCGTAGCCCCGTCATAAATTGTATCCTAGATAAAATACGATATATTTCACAACAAGATTAGCAAAAAAGTTATGTAGCGCGCCGACTATTTAGATAGTAGGAAGGGGACGTAGGAATTAAATCGTGTAATTCCTGTACACACTTTCCAAAATAGAATATAGAGTATCGAGAGAAAAGCAATGTGTCTACGGTGTTCTAGGCTTTGCTATTCACCACTCATTACTGATTTATCCCCCACTAATCTAATTGCGCGGTGGTCTGTCAAATTCAGGGCAGTCAGCTGATACTTGGCAGGGCCACCCTAAAGGTCGCTGCGATACTCCATGCACGACCGAACTTCATCTTGTGCAATACAAAGTTACAATTATTACTGGCATTATGCCAAATTATTAGTAAAGATAATACGGTCATAAGAAATTCTAACGTCGCGATTTATCTTTGAATGCGTGCCTTCTTCGATCGTTCGATCTTTAGCGTCGTGCGGCGTGTTGCTTGCGTGAAGATATCAATATATAATTATTAATATATAATTTTATTGCAATATCAAATATTAATACAACAATACTTATAATTTATTTAAAGGATATAAATTATAAATAAATAAAACTTACCTAAAATAGAAGGGTAAAACTAACCTAAGATCGTTGTCAAATCTCGAATAAAAGTAAACTAAACTAAATAAAAAATCATATCTAATTAACAAATTATCACAAGGAAAATTGCGGTTAGAAAAACATAAATAAAATTCTAACCACTGCCTGGCTCACCAAGAATATTTTGCTGCTTACTCATCAGTTAGCTTGTGACCACGACAGCCTATAGACGCGTCAAAACGTCAAGCACATATAAGGTGTTTTTCGTTTATATAGCCAAATTCGTACTGGAGACTCGGTTAGTGTTAAGGACCAAGGTTCAATTACCTCTTCTATGAAACACAAAAAGCTTCCGATACTAATTGAGTCGAGATTGTTCGTATTTCTTTAACAGAGTCATTGAACCTTGGTCCAGAACACTTACCAAGTCTCTAGTATGAATTTGGCTATGTAAACGAAAGTCACCTTATATATGTTTATAGTTTTACGTGAATAAAACCCCAGTCTTATGTTCTTAAGGTGTAAAAACCACGAAAGTTTCAAGTTTACTATTTGGTAAAGAGTAGCGACCAAGATTTTTGAGCGCATAGGCTGCCACCGTTTTAGTACAAAATTTGATAACCCGTTTCTGACGTTTCAGTTTCAGTCCAGGTTCATGACTATTCGATTGAATTATCTACCAATAATTTTGTAATAATTTTAATTTGCAAAGTAACTGATTTAGAAATCTTGAATTAAGATATTATCAGATATTTTTGAGTTGAGAGGATAGGTAATTCTTTCATTAATCACTGTTACTCCATATGGAAATAACCACAGTGCGAGAAGGACGGATTCCGAAAAAATGCGAATAGCAAAATGCCAATTTTATTCATTAATGTCGTCATTAAAACTAAAAAACCGAAATGTTGTATGAAATATCTGTTCGTTTCAGGGTTTAATAAATTTTATATGGTTTTAATCCATAGATTTCTTAATTTTGATGATAAAATACAAGTTTAAGAAAGCCAAAATTAGCGCTTTTTGTCTTAAACTATCTGATGGATAATTTACATAGTATATTAACAAATTAAACTGTGTTGTATTGTTATTATAATATAACTTTCTTCATATACACTTTTGTAATTCTGCCATTGGATTCCACAATCGAACCATTCAACCAACTAAAAAACGTTCAGTTCAATACTTGTTTGATAAGCACAACGAACAAATAGCAGTGGAACTTCCGAAACAGGAAACTTTGTTCCAAAAGCGTCCAACTCAACATGCACTTCATAAACACACACACATACACAACAAACAATCCAACACACACTACGTACATAAGAACACTTCAGGGAGATGTTCGAGTTGTATCGGCGGAACGCGCATGTCCCCCAGCTGGTCCTCGCCAGGGTACATCATAGCACCCAACATGCCACGACCGTCGCGACCGTCGCGAGCGGAGTCACTCGGCACACTGCACTCACCCCGCACAACTACCCCGAACCCCCTTATCAGTGCCTGAACACGATTGGTCGACACGTTATCGGGTATAACAGCCACCACGCCCTTTCACCAATCAGGGCGCAGCCCCGTCCCATCGGTCGATTTAGACGCGAATTTTCGCAACATTTTCATGGAAGCGATATCGAACGCTTTGCTTTGCTGCAAGTGCTATGAAGATTGCAGACAGGTAAACTATATCGTATATCCTGAGTTTATGGTTAAGTATTGCGTCATCGCTTCACGTTGTTCCGTTTATCGTTTTTGGCAATGTTTTTGGTGGGATAAAGTGGGATTGTTTTTTTAAGGCCCTTTAGATTTATTAATATTAACTTCATATGAATGTTACGTTATTGATTCCTTTCTCAACAAAGTATTTACATAAAATTAAAAGTAAAGATTTAAAACACTAAACGAAACACCTTAGCTATAATAATGTTTACGAGTTTGTGTACCTTCTCTACTATTAATTTTCCACGCTACGCGTAGACAAGATAGTAATTAAGGCTACGAACTACGCAGCGACATGGCGCGGGCGCGCCCCGGCCGCGCGGTAGTGTAGCGTAGCAGCCGCGTAGCTTACGAGTATTAGAGTCATTCGGGGTAAATTTGCGCACTTTTGTCTATTTCACTTCATTACTCCCAAACTACTTCGATTTAAGAAAGATGGAATATGCTGCCTCCTAGCTTAGTCATTTGACTTGCAAACACAGACTTAAAGTTTACCATATAATCTATGCTTCTTTGGAAATTTTTAAAAAATGTGACTTAGTCAGACTGCGCAGTTTTGCCCCGTAATGTGGGTAAAAGTGCGCTGTGTTTTGGGTAAAAATGCGCACATCGGGTAAAAATGCGCATAGTACATTTTGACTTAATAAACAAGGAACATAAAAACTACACATAGAAATCAGTTTATATTGAATCAAAACCTAACAACTTTCTATTGACGAAGATAAACTTGTAAAATAAAAGATAAATTGTGAGTTATTTATTATTATATAATTGAAAAAAAATTATCATCATGATTTAAAACTAAAATCAAAATAATAATCAGACTTTCTGTTTTCATAGTCAATCATCCAACAAAAGGCAAAGATTTTAAACATTTGCGAAAGCAAACTTAAATTATTATTATTTGCCATAATTGTTATAGACAAAAATTTCAAACAAAACGAAATACAAACTTAATAGTAATCAGACTATCTGTTCTTATACAATGATAACCAAAAAAAGGCAAATATTTTAAATATCTGAAAAAGAAACTTTACTAACAAAATATAATACTATGTTACCCCTACATGTAAGAAATAAGTATCTTTCCTGTTGATATAATATATAAATTAATCATTTTGGCATATCTTTTTATTATTTTGTCTAACAAACGACAAACAAAATATAGTGTTTTTCAGTTTAAACTAACTTAAACAGTAATCAGACTTCTTGTATCCTTACCTCTTAAATATCAATGTGAATAAGTCTTTGAAAGTGAATCAGTCTTGACATTACAAATGAGTGTTAAAACTTAAGTAATAATGATAGAAATAAAAAACAATAACATTATAAAAAGTTAAACTAAATGGACTTGTGTAGATAATCATAATCATTTTAGATTACAAACCAAAAACTAAATGGGTAACTGAGTAGGCATATTATTAGGAGAAATTGTGAAAACGAGGGACGGCATTAAAAGAATATCTTATTCACATAGATCGCATACAAACAATCCCCCTTCGTACCCTGTGCAATCTTCATGGAACCATCTGTTACATGACGAGCATTCGATCCAATCTTCACTTGGTGGATCTTCATATTTTTCGTTACATATTGGACAAAAATGTTCAGATTTCAACCTTTTCTGCATATTTCGCAACTTATTGTGCGTTTTCGTTACGCCATGTTTAGGTTGAATGCGTGGTTTCTTATTTGGTTTACTAGCTTGAGGTTTAGTAGCTCCTCGCTTAGGGCGCGATTTATCATCACCATGACAATGTGATGGTCCCGCTTGTGGTTCAGTATCTTTCCTTTTCACTGGTAGCTTCTTAATCTGTCTCTTTGGAGGCTTATCAAGTACGATTTTTTTTAGATGAGATCTGTTTTTCTTTTGTTCTTCAATTTTTTTCTTTTCTTCTAGCTGTTTCTTATATGGAGTAGATGTTATAATCTCTGACTTTAAGCTTGCTTTTGTTCTTTTCTTCTTTTCTGTTATACGAGGCAGAGGACTCAGTTGTGAAACCGTTACTATTTGAGGTTTAAAAGGTAACTTGACATTATCAGAATCTATATTGCCTTTTTGACCTGCTGGTTCAGGTTCCAAATCATCAAGTACAGAAGGACTTTCACAAATTGTTTTGTCATCTGAGTCAGACTCATTGGGACGTTCTGAACTAACTGTTAGTTCAGGATATTCAGTTACAACCTTATTAGACAATTCTTGCATTACGTCATTATCAATCACATGTTGTCCGCTTAAACTACGTCCACTTGTATCATTTATTTGCTCATTCGTTTTATCCAGGTTAGGCGTGTGCATCGATTTATGTGGGAATTCTGCCGTTATTTTGGATGAAGAAGGCATCTTGCTTAAATCTTGACGATCGGGCGGAGAAAGTCTACCAGAGAATTCAATGGGTGTAGTTGGTATTTTAAGATTTGGGCGAAAATCTACTGGCGACGGAGCAAGCATCACATCAATGTGATCGGGTTGAGAAAGTCTACCAGAAGGTTGAATTGTTGGAGTTGGTGTTCTGTAATCCCGGGAAGACTGTACAGGTGGAGCAAGCATCTGTGAAATTTCTTCGTCATGATTGAGTGGAGAAAGTCTACCAGAAGATTGAATTGGTGGACTTGGTGTTCTATAATCTCGGGAGGACTCTACTGGTGGGAAAATAATCTGTGAAAGATTATCGTTTTGATTTGGTGCATTAGTCTCTTTTGACGTTGAATCGTTGACTTTAGATATATCTGGCCTTGTTGACTCTTGTTCTGTCTCTGTAGTTGATACGTTAGCCATGTCATGGGATTGTGTAGGCTCTGTATCGATTTCTCTCGAGTTCTCGTTTGTTGGTACGAGATCGGTTACTGATGACGGTGCAAAGTCTGTTTCGTCAAATAAGTCGTCTGCATAAGGAAAAATACCAGTAGCTTTGAAGCCTGATTCAGCATTGGAAATGGTTGCAACGTGCTTATAGGCAGTACTGAAAAGACCAGCTACTTGAAACTGGGTTATTCCTCGGCCAGGGTGTCGATTCATCCATTTCTCACACTCAATCGAATATTTTGTTTTCAATGGACTGTGCACCGCCACGTCCAGAGGTTGAATTTTGTGACTGCCATGGGGTGGGATAGTTAACATAATTATGTTATGTTTTTTTGCGTAAGTTAATGCTTCAAGGCTTATGTGTGACGAATGGTTGTCAAGTATAAGGAGCACCGGATCTTCTGGAGTTGGATGCACAAAGTCTTTGAAATGGTGTAACCAGTTGAGAAATAATGTTGTGTTTATAAAGCCGCTCTCTGATACCATTAAAATACTTGCAGGTGGAGCACCGTCCAATAATTCAGCTTTCTCTTTTTTGCGTGGAAAGATCAGTGCTGGGGGTACAAAGTGTCCAGTGGCGCTCATGCACATTACCGCAGTTATAGTCATTCCTCTTTCAGCTGACACAATTTTTCCAACTACTTTTTTACCCTTGCGTGAAACAACTTTTGGTGTTTTTTTGGGGACTGTACTCATACCAGTTTCATCCATATTGTAGATGCGGTGCGGTCTCAATTTATATTTATCATATACTTCTTTTAGATTTTTGTAGAATCTTTCGACTTGTGTTTTATTAAAACCGATAGCTCGGGCCAAACTAATCGGTGCTGATTGTCGCAGACCAAGATGGTTGTTACGCTTTAAAAAACCTTCAACCCAGTCACGTCCAGCCATTCGAGCAGATGTATCGAAACGGTGATCTATTTTGTTGACTTCAGCAAATTCGTAAGCCAACCGGCGTAAATCGTTAATAGTTACGCCAAAATACCGCTCATCCATTTCTTGACAGTGAACTGCAAATTCAGCCTCCTGGTCACGTGTGAATGTGGGTTTGAATCGTCCTAGCCCCGTAGGAACATGTTTCATTTTTAACCTGTTCCTTAGTGTGGACTCTAATATTCCCACGAAATCAGCCGCATATCTTTGACTTTTTCCTTCTGCGATTAGTTTTTTTGCTGTCAAAATTTGTTCTTCGCTTATTAGTGCCCTACTAGGTGTTTTCTTGATGTAGTTACGAGGCATTTTGTTTTCTGAAACAATAACTAAAGATTATTAAATATGTTTTGTACTAGTTCACAATTAATATCAAGTTGCTTTAAACACGCAGCCGGTACTGAAGTAGTGATGTGGTTCATGTATAACGCTCCCTACAACTTTTCATTCTTACTAACGCTGTGTGTGAAGGCAGCTTACCTATTAGTCCAGTCAATATGCATTTTTAATACGAAAATTAGTGGTCCAAGTCGAGACAGGACTCATTTTATAGAGAAAAATGCGCTGAATTCAACGGACTCATTATCTGGCAAAAAAACCGTACGCATCATACTTTTTTTTCAATTTAGAAATTAATTTTTCGAGTGAATCCACATATTTCATGTTATATCTCGGAAATGAAGCAAAAAACGAGCATACTTGACTGGAAAAAAATTTTTCATCATACTTTAAGGAATATTTTGGTTACTTTACTTTTGTAATTTTCAATTTTATTCGTGAGATATTTAATTTCAAATAGTAAAAAAAATGATTTTGCGTGGCAGCCATTTTTGTTAATTACCACGCAAGATTACTGGTATTACAGATTTCTAATCGATCGGTCAGATCGATATTTTAGTTTCCCAACTGTTCTACCCTTCATTACTGCAAAACGCGGGTATGCGCAGAATTCAAATAATTAAATATTCGTTAGATTAGAAATCTGTAATACCAGTAATCTTGCGTGGTAATTAACAAAAATGGCTGCCACGCAAAATCATTTTTTTTACTATTTGAAATTAAATATCTCACGAATAAAATTGAAAATTACAAAAGTAAAGTAACCAAAATATTCCTTAAAGTATGATGAAAAATTTTTTTCCAGTCAAGTATGCTCGTTTTTTGCTTCATATCCGAGATATAACATGAAATATGTGGATTCACTCGAAAAATTAATTTTTAAATCTAAAAAAAAGTATGATGCGTACGGTTTTTTTGCCAGATAATGAGTCCGTTGAATTCAGCGCATTTTTCTCTAGAAAATGAGCCCTGTCTCGACTTGGACCACTATTTTTCGTATTAACCCCCTTTTTTGATGCACATTGACTGGACTATATTGTGAGGCAAAAGTGCGCAATTGGGCAATAATGCGCACGCGCATTTTTACCCCCGCAGTTTTACCCCACTGGCTGGGTCTTCAAAACAATCGAGTCAAACTCGGCTACTTTTGAGGTTAGGTTGAAACGATGTTGCAGACAGAAAACTACAATAACCATACAAAAACACAAAAACGAACTCACCTGTTAATAACCATTATACAAACATTATACAAACTTTTCCGTGCACTGAAAAACAACCGATTTTAACCACTACTTGCAATTTTTTGTTATAATTCTTCGGCACGCGACTGCACTGCGCCAGGCTTCGGGATCCAAAATGGCGAATCGCGCGCACGTGAACCCCGACAAATCGGCGTCCCCTCCCCGCAACCCTTTCCGAGATATCGATGATGCGCAGTTCTACCCGCAGCGCAGTTTTACCCCGAATGACTCTATTGCATTTAATAAGGTCCTACAATAATAAGGTTTAAATAATTATAAGGTAGATTATGTATCGTTAACGGATCACATTGAAGGAGAAAAAATATTTCATCAATTATTTATTTTTAGTTCCCAGTACAAAGTGGTTCAATCAGCTAACTAAATTATGGAAAAGTAAGAAATAGTTCGCGCAAATAAAAATTATTTTCCGTGGAAAGTGGTCTATTAGCGATACACAATTTTTCTCACTTTAAATTATAGGACCTTTTATATCTATTAGGTTGTTAATATTCTTATTAAGAATTTAAAATTAATATAGTTTAGGGAGTTAATAGAGCGGAGATTTGTTTTAAGTTCACAATTGAATTCAATGTTGTAATTAAATGAAGTACAAGGAATACTTAAAGATCAAATTTTAAAATCAAACAAAATTCTGTATTATGATTGCTTGAGTTTGGCTATCAAAAAAATTTAGGTCGAACCGTATTAAATATATTTTCCATAAGTGTCTTAACCAGTAGAATTTCATCATGCCAAGATCTTGACTAAACTTAAAGTGTGTTGACTAATATTATTTATGAGTAGTTATTATAATTTATATACACATAGTAATATGGGTATGATTGGTAAGCTAGAAAGATGAGCAACAATCAGAAAATAATAATAAAAAAGTGGTACCTACAATTAATAAAATAATAATGTTATTTAAAACATTATAAGTACGTAAAAAATACTTGAAAAAATTCTCAAGTTCGCATACAGGCGGACAAATAGATGAATCTATTGTACTGGTGTCTGTATTTTATGCTTAAATTGTTTTTTTTTTAATATTTGGAACGGTAGAACTACAAAAATAAAATATAATACATATTATATTTTTCACAATTCTCTAAAACAAACCGGCCAAGAGCGAATCGGGCTCGTACAATAAGGGTTCCGTACTTATACTACAGTGAGCCGTCAATAGACCAACTTTCGAAAAAAAAACTGCTGTTTCCGGTAATTTTAGACTCAACTATGACTAAATCTATTAAAAACTAAATTCAATTTTTAGAAACCTTGCGCTATCGGTGGGAACAGTTAGTTTTAGCTAATTTTTTTTATTAAATTCATTATCATTACTGACCCTAATTATAAAATATACTAAAATTATAAATATTAATATTAACAAACTCAACTGATGCCGGGTCCAGATCGGACCCGAAATATATCTTGAGCAAAATTTTATTGTTAAAGTTTATATTTATAATTTTGGTATATTATATATTTAAAAAAATAAAAGAAGAAGCTTGCAAAAGTAATTATATTTTTATATCTAATTATAAAATAGGTTTTTATTAGGATTATTAAAAGTAGGCCTTCCAAGTGATACCTCACACGATATATTAATTGAAAATTTTCCTTCTTTTAAATCTAACATTTTTTTTAAACTACCTATTTTCTGGCGACACAATATGTACGTAATCAAGACCTAAAATAATGCCAACTCCTACGGTATATATTTTAGAGAAATCCCTCGATGACCGACGGACAGACGGACACGATAAGTAAACGTTTCCGCCTTTTCGTTTTTTTGTAGTAAACGGGCCTAGTAGCTTTTGTTGTGAATATTGTTTTAAACACTTTTTGTTTTTTTAAATTTTTATCTTTAAATGTTATGTCGCATAGTTGTTGAAATCTCCTCTCTATATAAGTGACTTTCTTTGATGCAGCCAAATTTATACTGGAGACTCGGTAAGTGCTCAGAACCAAAGTTCAATGACTCGATTTGTTTGTGAAATATGAAAAATATTTTATTCTGTCTGTATACTTGTCCAAGAGCAACCTCGACTCAAATAGTCTAGGAAGTCTAAATTCTATATTGCGCATTTTAAAAACAAGCCAAGTGCGAGACGGACTCGCGCACGAAGGGTTCCGTACCATTATCTATAAAAACGACAAAAAAATCATGTCTGCTTTATGGGAGTGCGCGGGTCCGACTCACACTTGGTCGGTTTTAGTATTTTTTGTTATAGTGGCAACAGAAATACATCATCTGTGAAAATTTCAGCTATCTAACTATCCCGGTTCATGAGATACAGCCTGGTGACAGACGGATGGACGGACGGACAGCGGAGTCTTAGGTAACGTTGGTTACCCTTTGGGTCGGAACCCTAAAGAAAGTAATTGAACCTTGGTCTTGATCACTTATCGAGTCCCCAGTATGAATCTGGCTATGTAAACAGAAGTCACCTTATATAGGGTTCTACAGCACAGTTACATTTGAAGTGATAATATTAATTTGCAGTAAACAATAAAAATGTTTTTCACTTCATAATATACCTACTAAATGTTTATTTAATTAGTCTGGGTAATACTTGTAGATATAATACATACACGCGTACATGTTAATTTTATTTACCTACATACGAGTATATACGCTCGATTACCGTAAAATATAACTTATATGCGCAACTTTCTTCATCCATCAAAAGTAGCAAGCAGCAACAAAACCTCCATCGTTCCCTGCCACCCTGTAAGGCGTGACGCGATTGTGATTTATGACATCATAAACTCGCACACTCGGCTGCCCCCGTGCTCACTTAGATAATTTATGCGCTGAACTCGGGTCACGTCGGAGGTCTGACCCAGGCCTAGAAAACTCATAATTTGTTCAGTCGTGACGTGAGGAAACTTTCAGAGTAAAGGATAATCGTCGTGAGGAAGCCTACACTTGGCTCAGAGCTGAAACGATTTATCTTGTAAAATACTCATAGTACGAAATCATTCTGGTTTGGTCATGTTGCGTGTGAAAAAAACAAAATCTTATTTATTTTTGGCTCTTACTTATTTATTTATATTTGATCTGGCTGGTACCAAACACACAACAATCGGCAAGGGCGGATCCAGGATTTATTTGGGGGGGCACAAAGGCCAAATAGGTGTAGATATAGTGTCCCGCGTAGTTGGGACTATCTTTAAGTCCTACCGGTAGTCCAAAAAATGCTGCAAATGTAGTTAAAAGCATGAAGCAAAACTGCAATAAAGAATCAATAAACAAAGGAAATTAATATTATTAAAGCGGTATAGTGTTAATCTCCCAGCTCCTTGTGTTATTTGAACCGTCTGGGGGGGCACTTGCCCCTGTGCCCCCCTGGATCCACTCTTGACAATCGGCACAGTTATTAGAAAAATTGCATTTGATTACAAATTAGAACTCACGTAGATAAAATCATTCGAGACGAGCTATTCTTGAAACTCGTAACCAACATTTCTGATGACCAATGACCAATCAGATTAAAAATGTATATAAATATCTATTGATACCATAAAAATACAGGTTGAACTCACGCCTGTTCTCGGAGGGGTAGGCGGAGACTACGGATTTCCATCCGCTACGATCCCGACACACCTCTTTCGCGTCTTCCACAGTCATCCATTAATCTAGTCATACAAGTTCTTCTAAGTATTCCGGGTAGTTACTTAAACTGTTTCCTTTTTTTGTGTATCGCCAATTTGGTCGGCATACGTCCTTCTACGGCAGTCCGTTCGTGTTTTGTCTAAAATTGTGGATAACTTTCACATTTTTGCTGATAAGATTTTAAACTGAGGTTTTGTCTTTTGAAAAATATTATAGGTTAACTACATATTTAAAAAAATTAAGAATATCTCCTTGGTAAAATCTGCTATAATTGATAATTAACTCCACCGAGCGCTTTTCATTTCCACCTGTAGATATATCTGGCTCGTTTCTACCACCATCATCAGACATCCTTTCACCGTTTACTAAAATGATTCCTTATCAATATTCAAATAGATATGACTCGATTTTCACCATATTAACTCGTATTTTCATGTCGGAATGCCCTCATAGCCAAATTCTCGGACAACAAAAATAATAGTCGCATTTTTTTCATAAATTGTAAAGGGGCGGTCGCGTGTACAGGCCCTTGGGGATCGGCGCGTGCGACGCGACGCTGCGTCTTGCTTGTCGAACGCGGTTGCACGATAATTGAGGGTCGTGTGCTCGTGTCTCTACACTGCAAGTGCTTCTCTGTACTGATTGATGTAAATCTCGTGTATCGTTTGCGACAGGAAGATAAATCCTTTAGAAGATGTTTAGATATACATGAAATCAATAATTTGGTTGCTTTGATAGTTTCAGCCAAATTCATACCTACTGGAAATTTTGCAATATATCAGAAAACAGGTTTACGCTTACAATATTCGCAAAATTAAATTTTGACTTTCAGTATAGATGGTATTAATATGCGGAAGCCGGAAACTGGCAATAGTACTTGTCCATACGAACAATTTATAACATGAAAAAAACAAGTGTTGCCTTGAAAAGTTACCTACTTAACCAAAATTTATGAAACAACAATTATTTTTTCACGGTTTTTCGTTTATTTTTGACGAAAAGTGATTAAGTATTTTAATTTACATTTTAAAATGAATACATTAAATATGCTATGACAAAATGATTACAGAAAATCTTGTAATAGCGTACCCACCTACAAAGCATCTACCTACGAAGCTCATTTACATATATCAATGAATCCATTGTTAATGTCCACATGGAAATAGCAGACCCGACCTTGCATTGTAAATGGAATTTAAAAAGGAAGGAAATAAAGACTAGTACCTATGTGGTAGGTATATATATAAAAACCGGGAAAATAACAATTTTGACTGTATACCACTGTAACAACAAACATTAATTTTAGAAAATACACCCATAATCAAGAATTAGCGCTCTACAGGATTAAGTTTACGGCTCGCACAAAGCATTCGAGACTATAAACATAATATAAATAAGCCCTTGTCACTGGAACATAGTAGATGGTTATCAAATAATCATAAACTGAATAAATCCAATATTTGTCCCGTGATGTCCGTTTCCCAAAGTGCGCTAAACGCACGCTCAAACTGACGCGTGCCATCGGCCCGTGGTGTCGGATTACCATGAGAAACTCTGAGGCTATAGACGTGCCACTATGGAGGATACACATGTGTATGGGATGTATCCCTTACTAAAGTTACTTGCTAAAATTTGTAACTTACGCCAAAATACAATTGATCTGGTAAATTAAGTCAATCAATTACAGGAATATCGTTGTAGCATCCATCATTCGGAGAGTTGTTAGAAACTTGTTTACTTACGTAATAACGAGTTTATTCTTCCATCCATATTGCAAATAAACTTATTTCTATTTTAACAAACGAATATATGAGATGACTTTCGTTTATATAGTCAAATTAATACTGGAGACTCGGTAAGTGATCAGGACCAAAGTTGATATTAGAAAAATATTTTTATACCTCTATACTTGTTCAAGAACAATCTCGACTCAATTAGTATACGAAGTCTACATTTTATTTTGTGTATTTCACCGAAAATAAATTTAACCTTGGTCGTGATCATTTACCGAGTCTCCAGTATCAACTTGGCTATATAAACGAAAGTCACCTAAAATATTTGTTACCAGAGAGCTAAGAACAAGTTGCCTAAAACATATCGTATTAACTTTATTACATCGTAAATCAAGTTTAAGGCGGGTTTCGTGTGCTTGTTTTGCCCTACATACTAGACAAAACATTGTTTTGCTACGAGTACAATTTGCTACACATATTTGTTGCCTGCAGGAGAACCAGGGTGGCTGCGCATTCGCAATATCAGTCATTAGATTTTTTTTCAAGTTTAATAAATGCCATGTGATGAAAACTAAAATTATTAAACCACATGAAATAAAAACTGTAGGATATAAGGAATGCCCTCTATAAGTTTTCAATCAAAAAAATGAATACATGTCTGTACAAAATCCCTTTTAGATCGCCCGCAATCTGCTTTCGCAATCGTGCCAGAATCGAGGGCCAGCTTATCAACAAAAATATGTTCGCTGTAGTAAATTTATTCGATATGTTTTAGGCAACTCGCACTTAGCTCTTTTAACTTTCATTTTAAAAGCGGAGAAAGTTCAGACTATCAAAATTACATTTTGAACAGAACTGGGCATAAATATTTTAAATATGCTACAGAGGCCACTCCTCGCCATCCCGCCCGCTCCAAACCGGCACTTTAATTCGATAACCATCGCGTTATCTGATTATAACAGAAACGGAAAATTATATCATTCAGTAATTAGATTAAAATGCAATTTGGAGATGCGCAGCGCGGCGGCACGCGCCTTTAGACCAGGAAGAATAATATACGGAACCCTCTCATAAAATTACAAATACTGTAGGTACTATCGGAGCTAAATCTGCAAGCATACGTTTGGCCCGTATTGCCATGGTCATAGGGACGATGGAGAGTCGTACATTACAGTACATCGTAACGTATATTTTTTTTACATATTATTGTTATTTTAAGATTCATTTTGACGTGTAGAAAGTGTGAAAGTACTTTATTGTATCATTAATATGCAGTAGGTAAAGGTGCTGCAGCAATTTTATCGATTTCGGAGAATTGACAAATATCAGTAACTAAGTCAAAAATTCGGTCAAGGTAAATTTTATTCCTAAAAAGTGAGCAAACGCTTTAAAAAAATGTATTTTAATAAAATGTCAAGTAATTTTGAAAAACCAAATTTTTTCCCATACGAATATCTCAACGGGAACGCAAATTGGAGAAAATGTCAAAAAAAATTCAAAGTCAAAGTAAAAACGTCAAAGTCAAAGTAAAAACGTCAAAGTCAAAAAACTTTCGATACTTATACGATACTGACACAATATATCTAACAGAAGTAACGTGATAAAGACTTTTAACAATTCGATAAGACCACTCAAACAAAAACGACGAAACCAGAACTAATAAAACAAACTGGTACCCTTCATGGCGGGCGAGTCACCCCGCTTATTAAAATTAATAACCAAGCCCTCTCTGTATTAATGATCACACTCTGTCAATATAAGAGAATATGTTTAGCAAACAATATCAACCAAACTTTCAGTAATAATATAATTACAGACCTAAGAAAACTTATACGTATAAATAGATGTTTATGTACCCAAAGAGGACTGAAACTGCTGGTGGTCTTAAAAGCCACCAATAAGGGCAATTTGTATATTAATAATAATATACAGAAAAATTTAAAAATATTTTGCTTTTAATAATAATTACATTGATTTATTTTTGTTTTGTGTTATAAAATGACGAGTAGGTATTAAAAATTATATGGGGAAGTGAAATGTTATTCGTTTGTGTCAAACGTTTTTCTATGGACATGTTTCAGTATGATCAGTAGAGCATTTGGTTTAATTTTCTGAGTATATTACACCCGGTATATTAATCGTTCGATAGGACATTAAGGAATGAAGCGGTGGATAAGGCTTGTGTGCGTTAGCAACACTGACGGAAGTGCGTGAATGTGTGTATGTATTCAATGCCGAGTAGGTATTAAAAGATATATTGGGAAGTGAAATGTTATTAGTTTGTGTCAAACGTTTTTATATGGACATGTTTCAGTATGATCAGTAGAGCATTTGGTTTAATTTTCTGAGTATATTACACCCGGTATATTATTCGTTCGATAGGACATTAAGGTATGAAGCGGTGGATAAGGCTTGTGTGCGTTAGCAACACTGACGGAAGTGCGTGAATGTGTGTATGTATTCAATGCCGAGTAGGTATTAAAAGATATATTGGGAAGTGAAATGTTATTAGTTTGTGTCAAACGTTTTTATATGGACATGTTTCAGTATGATCAGTAGAGCATTTGGTTTAATTTTCTGAGTATATTACACCCGGTATATTATTCGTTCGATAGGACATTAAGGTATGAAGCGGTGGATAAGGCTTGTGTGCGTTAGCAACACTGACGGAAGTGCGTGAATGTGTGTATGTATTCAATGCCGAGTAGGTATTAAAAGATATATTGGGAAGTGAAATGTTATTCGTTTGTGTCAAACGTTTTTATATAGACATGTTTCAGTATGATCAGTAGAGCATTTGGTTTAATTTTCTGAGTATATTACACCCGGTATATTATTCGTTCGATAGGACATTAAGGAATGAAGCGGTGGATAAGGCTTGTGTGCGTTATCAACACTGACGGAAGAGAGTGAATGTGTGTATGTATTCAATGACGAGTAGGTATTAAAAGATATATTGGGAAGTGAAATGTTATTCGTTTGTGTCAAACGTTTTTATATAGACATGTTTCAGTATGATCAGTAGAGCATTTGGTTTAATTTTCTGAGTATATTACACCCGGTATATTATTCGTTCGATAGGACATTAAGGAATGAAGCGGTGAATAAGGCTTGTGTGCGTTAGGAACACTGACGGAAGTGCGTGAATGTGTGTATGTATTCAATGACGAGTAGGTATTAAAAGATATATTGGGAAGTGAAATGTTATTCGTTTGTGTCAAACGTTTTTATATAGACATGTTTCAGTATGATCAGTAGAGCATTTGGTTTAATTTTCTGAGTATATTACACCCGGTATATTATTCGTTCGATAGGACATTAAGGAATGAAGCGGTGGATAAGGCTTGTGTGCGTTATCAACACTGACGGAAGAGAGTGAATGTGTGTATGTATTCAATGACGAGTAGGTATTAAAAGATATATTGGGAAGTGAAATGTTATTCGTTTGTGTCAAACGTTTTTATATAGACATGTTTCAGTATGATCAGTAGAGCATTTGGTTTAATTTTCTGAGTATATTACACCCGGTATATTATTCGTTCGATAGGACATTAAGGAATGAAGCGGTGGATAAGGCTTGTGTGCGTTAGGAACACTGACGGAAGTGCGTGAATGTGTGTATGTATTCAATGACGAGTAGGTATTAAAAGATATATTGGGAAGTGAAATGTTATTCGTTTGTGTCAAACGTTTTTATATAGACATGTTTCAGTATGATCAGTAGAGCATTTGGTTTAATTTTCTGAGTATATTACACCCGGTATATTATTCGTTCGATAGGACATTAAGGAATGAAGCGGTGGATAAGGCTTGTGTGCGTTATCAACACTGACGGAAGAGAGTGAATGTGTGTATGTATTCAATGACGAGTAGGTATTAAAAGATATATTGGGAAGTGAAATGTTATTCGTTTGTGTCAAACGTTTTTATATAGACATGTTTCAGTATGATCAGTAGAGCATTTGGTTTAATTTTCTGAGTATATTACACCCGGTATATTATTCGTTCGATAGGACATTAAGGAATGAAGCGGTGGATAAGGCTTGTGTGCGTTAGGAACACTGACGGAAGTGCGTGAATGTGTGTATGTATTCAATGACGAGTAGGTATTAAAAGATATATTGGGAAGTGAAATGTTATTCGTTTGTGTCAAACGTTTTTATATAGACATGTTTCAGTATGATCAGTAGAGCATTTGGTTTAATTTTCTGAGTATATTACACCCGGTATATTATTCGTTCGATAGGACATTAAGGAATGAAGCGGTGGATAAGGCTTGTGTGCGTTAGCAACACTGACGGAAGTGCGTGAATGTGTGTATGTATTCAATGACGAGTAGGTATTAAAAGATATATTGGGAAGTGAAATGTTATTCGTTTGTGTCAAACGTTTTTATATGGACATGTTTAAGTATGATCAGTAGAGCATTTGGTTTAATTTTCTGAGTATATTACACCCGGTATATTATTCGTTCGATAGGACATTAAAGAATGAAGCGGTGGATAAGGCTTGTGTGCGTTATCAACACTGACGGAAGAGAGTGAATGTGTGTATGTATTCAATGACGAGTAGGTATTAAAAGATATATTGGGAAGTGAAATGTTATTCGTTTGTGTCAAACGTTTTTATATGGACATGTTTAAGTATGATCAGTAGAGCATTTGGTTTAATTTTCTGAGTATATTACACCCGGTATATTATTCGTTCGATAGGACATTGAAGAATGAAGCGGTGGATAAGGCTTGTGTGCGTTAGCAACACTGACGGAAGTGCGTGAATGTGTGTATGTACTCAATGAATTTGTATATCGAGTACACACCCAATAACAACACTTCCTATCCTAATGAAAGGAGTTGGCATCGCAATATTTCCAAAAACAACTCGTTTGGTTTTATAATATAGAAATGACAAAAAAAACTGCAGAAAATCTATGGCAAAACCAGAACAATTCATCATTGCGTGTAGGATTATGTCAGGGGCTCTTTTATCTACCTATATATAATATACCTTGAATATACCTACCTACATATAGGGTGAAATTAAATCAACCCACCAAATTCATACTGGAGACTCGGTTAGTGATCAAGAACTGGGATCAGTTATCCTATTGGCCAATTTCGAAAAATATTTTTTTTTGCTCCCTTTCTGGTTGGTCTAGTTTAAGTAGTTTTGCAGTAGTAGTTTGCCTAGTGCAGGCACTAATTAATTTTTGGAATTTCACCTGGAGGGTCATTAAACCTTGTTTCTGATGACCAACCGAGTTTCCAGTATGAATTTTTTCGGTTGATTTAATTTCACCTAGTATATATAAAGTAGTAAAAAGGTCTCTATACATATTATGTCGCCGCCGTCTGGTTAAATCAGCCGCTCGGTTTAAATTATTATTTAAGTAAAATTTAATCCAAACTAGCCATTTGGAAGCGGCTGATTTGGCCAGATGGCAGGACATATATAATATAAATAAAATTGTTATTTGTAATGTACCAAAACTACCATTTTTATAATTTTTGTCTCTCTGTCTGTACCTATGTATGTATATTCCGTTTAACTAAAGAACCACTCAACGGATTTGGATGCAGTTTTTTATTATCATTTAAATAACAGCCAACATAATGTCTATATGGGTTGTTAATAAAATAACGCCCAAGTCAAAACCGGGACAGATATTGAATAAACGCAGGCCGAACCCTGGGAAAGGTCATAATAAACAGCCTCCTTACTTCTACACCAAAAGATGAATTGTTCTTGTTTTACTTTACTCTGTAGTTAAATTATTTCAGACCTCTTTGAGGTCTTATTTTTTAAAATCCTTTATATTGAATGATGTTTTAATACTCACTCCGACTTTCTTCAGTTTTATCATGAACGCTTAGCTTCCTCTTGACCTAGCTTGATTATACTTATCTAAGAACCATCTCAGATAAGCATTCTACGATATATGAAAACCCTTTTTGAAATCGCACTGTGTGGGTAGGAGATACAGAGATACAACCATACATACAAATTACGTGAAACGCACAACCCCAGTCTTTCTTCTGGGGGTTTAAAATATGGACAAGTAAAAGTAAGACTCGTGGAGTATTACTTACTGTGATATCAGATAAGTTGACTTAGTTACAACATTGTAAATAAAAACAAAAAATCCAGGAAAATCTGCCAGTTTTTAAAACATACGAGAAATAGAAAATTCCCTCACTTGTCTTGTCTGCTTTTGTGGTGTGTGGAAAATTCATTTAAAATAGTAGATTACACAACAAGTGAAAAACAGGGAATATTCTTCGAAGCACAAAGTTGTATCCCGAGACCAGCAAAGGATTCTAAAGTAGAATCATATTTTATTGGATTTTTTGTGTATCGTATATTCATTGCTTGTTTTAAATTCAGAATACTTTATTTGGGCGAGAACATGAAACTAGTGTTTGTGTTTTTATTTGACTACTAGAACAAATGTATCAAAAGTAGACGTGGAATTTTGAGTTATTTCAAGAAGAAAGAAACAAGAAATTACAAATATAATATACATTAAGAAATAAAGAAAATCAGACTTATGCTTTAGATCTAGCAAAATAAATAAGAATACGTATGACAGGGCTGTAGGTAACAGATACCTTTGCCTAATCCAGAAAGGTATGAACGTATTATCTAATTAAAAAATTGTTTCTCTCATTTAGTGAGACAAAGAGTATTTTCTTCACTGTTATCGGTGTATCAATATATAATAAAAACAATGTTATCATTACACGTCTTCTCGTGGATGTCGTAAAAGGCTCATAAGATTCTCTCGCTCACTAATTAAACTTGAAAAAGAAAAACTAAAATTACACAAAAAGTGGAAGGTGTATGGTAATTTTCGAGACTATCAAGAGTTCAAATTACTAAGAGCTCGAGTTAAAAAGCTAGAAAAAGAAAACTATAAATACTACATTAATTTTGCTGAAGAAAATATTAAGAAATCTCCAAATTATTTTTGGTCGTTTATAAAGTCTAAATCTTCCCATAATGCCACTCCGGATAAAGTAATTTATGAACATTAAAGCTCCGACAGCGGCCAGAGTATCTGTGGTTTATTTAATGAATATTTTCAATCGGTTTTTGTGAATTCTGACAATTTTAGGGATTTTTTTCATAATAACCCTAGTGGTAGTGTTGATGTATCTAGCATTAATATTAACCAGAACCTTATATTAAAACATTTAGAGGAAATTGATATTACTAAGAGTGCTGGTTATGATAACGTACATCCTTATCTAATAGTAAAATGTGCTAAGGCGCTCAGTCTCCCGCTGTCTATTATTTTCCATAAATCCAATAAAGAAGGTTGTTTTCCCGATATTTGGAAAATGGCCCTTGTAACACCTATTTTTAAAGGGGGTAATAAATCATCTGTGACACATTACAGACCCATTTCTAAACTATCAATTTTTGGTGAAGTCCTAGAAAAAATAGTTACACGGGAGATCGCAGCCAGTGTCCATCAGCAGATCCTACCTCAGCAGCATGGCTTTATGAAAGGCAGAAGTGTAGAGACTAACCTATTGAGTTTTACAGACTTTGTTATTAAGGCTCTTTAGGATGGTCACCAAGTTGATGCCGTGTATACCGATTTTTCTAAAGCTTTCGATAAAATTAATCATAAAATTCTCATTTCTAAACTATTAAACATCGGTATACACGGTGATCTCCTAAGGTGGATTAAGTCCTATATTGAAAAGCGTTCCCAAGCAGTTGCACATAAGGGTTTCGTTTCCAGTTTTCTTGAAATTAGTTCTGGTGTCCCACAGGGTTCCCACCTTGGGCCCCTTTTATTTGTTCTGTATATAAATGATATTGGAAAAATATTTAAGAATCCCACTCACTTTTTGTTATACGCAGATGATATGAAAATTTATCGTATCATAAACAATTTTGAAGACTGCGCTAACCTCCAGAAGGATCTTCATGATCTAATGTCCTATTGTAGCAGGAATTCTCTATTTTTAAACGAGGACAAATGCTGTGTCATTAGTTTTACCAGACAACGAAACGCTATTATCAATCATTATAATTTTTCAGGTAGCCCTTTAAATCGTGTGGACAAAATAAGAGACTTAGGTGTGATTCTTGATCCCAAAATGGATCTAAATCTCCACATAGATCAAATGATTAACAAGGCTTTTAAAAGATTGGGTTTTGTACTTCGACAGTGTCAACCTTTTAAGCGTGTACTAACGTACAAGATTATCTATTTTAGCTTTGTCCGTAGTATCCTTGATTACTGTAGTGTCTTTTGGAGTCCCCACTACTCAACACATAAAGACCGCATCGAGAGAGTTCAGAATAAATTTCTGAAGGCTCTATACTATAGAACACGACAATTTTTCATTGACTACGAATCCTCTGCAAATCGTCATAGTATTACCTCTCTTACTGACCGCCGTACCATCACTGACGCCATCTTCCTTTTCAAAATCTTGAATAATAAAGTAGACTGTTTATCACTTGTTGAAGGCCTTTCATTTAAGGTTCCCAGGCTTTCGTCTCGCAACAAGGGTTTTAACTTTCATGCCGATACCTGCCGCACGAATTACTCTAAAAATCGATATATGATTCGTGCCCCAAGAAAATATAATCAATTGATGAGTGACATTGATATTTTCTCGGAAAGCTTGCATTCCTATAAAAATAAGTTGTGACAAATAAATAATACATTTCGTATGTATTATTAAATATTGTTTTTTTTTTGTATAATTTATTATTAGGCACTCTACTTGTTAATTATCATCTAACTGTAATGAATGAGCTACTGTATGTTTGTTTCTTTTTTATGGTTCTTTAGGTTTGTTTGTGTTTATATTGATTTACTTTATCTGTGTTGTGACTGTTTGTCAACCTGAATAAATAAATAAATAAAGGGATTATAAAAATGTATGCCAACAATCAATGCCTCTGAGTATTGAATCTCATAAGATCTGATCTTGGCTTCGTCTTCAGAGACGACGTAGACTTACCGACTACCATTTACTTACTGGTGGTAGGCCTCGGCCGTGGCTTGTCACCACCCCCATGACGTAACCATGTCGCCAAGCGACTCGACGTGTTCCGGCGTGACGTCATCAGTAGCCGTACCGGGGGAGAGGTTACATACAGTTGCATAGTCACTTATTACATTAACCGTTACCGACTTCTGTAGACACTTTTAGTTTCTGGACAAGCGCGCTTCATCCTAGGTATATCGAAGCTTTCCATCAGGCGTGGTAATGGCCAAGCGTAAGGCCATGGTAGTTGTAGTAACTGATAGTCATTACAGAACCCAGCAAACACTTGTGGTGATGCACTGTGATCCAAGGAATACTTTTGTGATGGTTTAATAATGAAACACTCAATGAAATTAATTAATTCACAGGCTTTATTAGCCACCCACAAATACCGTGATACACACATATGGCGGAAGAGAGGGAGGCAGGGCAGCGGTTGCGTTCCGTTACCACACTCTCCTCCACTACAAAAAGAACTAAACTAAAAGACAAAATAGTAAGAACTTAAACTACAACATAATATATCTAAACAGTGGATAAATATTCTTTAATCTGGCAGTGTACATTTTATCAATTGGTTGGCATGACGCTTTATGCATCGTCCCTCAATTTCAACTGTATATGTCACGCCTGGTGTTAGACACTCTTTCACCTCCCCCAAAATCCATTTATTTTTATTGTTCCTATAATCCCTTGCCATTACCTTTTCCCCAATACAAAAATTTACAACTCTATCCCCTTTACTAAATTTTTTTAAATTTTCGGCATTAATCTCTAATCTCGAACTTACAGGTTGTGGTCTCAAAAGCGAAAACCTAGTTCTTAACTCCCTTCCAAAAATTAATTTTGCAGGACTTACACCAGTAGCACGATGAACACTTGTTCTATAATCAAATAAGAATAAGTTTATAGCATACTCTAAAGTATGTCCACTTTCTACAATTCTCTTAATGTGACTCTTAAAAGTCTGGACAAATCGTTCAGCCGCTCCATTGGTAGCCGGATAATAGGAGGGTGAGTAACTTATTCTAACCCCGGTTAAATTACAAAAGTCCCGGAACTCTTTGCTGGTCCATGTCGTCCCATTATCCACCACCAGATGGAGAGGAAAACCAAATCTAGAGAACAAATTTTTAAAAACTGTTATTGTTTTATTAGCAGTAATATTTGGCATTATAAAGGCCTCTGACCACTTGGAATAACTGTCCACTATGACAAGAAACATTTTCCCACCAACTGGCCCCAAAAAGTCAGCATGTAATCTTTCCCAAACAGAATGTGCAGGTGGCCAAGTAGACAGAGGTACTTTTTCAGGGTCATTTCGTTTTTGTAAGCATACTATACATGAGCTTGTTATATCAGTAATGTCCATATCGATTGTTGGCCACCAAAAATAAGAGCGCGCTATCTGTTTCATCCTATTTGTACCTAAGTGACTGGCATGTAGCTCATTCATGACTATGTTTTGTAAATTTTCAGGAACTATGACACGAAATCCCCATAACAAACATCCTTGATCTATACTTAATTCATTTCTTCTATCAGAGTGGGGTTTAAAATTTTCCTTTAAATTATTTTTGTCTGGCCAACCATCTACACAGTATCTCATTACTGTGGATAACAACAAACTTTTTTGTGTTTCTTTTGTAATATCTTTCCAATTAATATTTTCAAAATTTGATAATGACAAATAATTTAGAATACAAACTTCACTGCTATCTAACAATGAATGCCTAAATGTACTTTTATCATCAATTGGGTTCCGAGATAAATAATCAGCAGGATTTTTATCTGAATTTATATGGCGGATTGTGTAGTTAAATGCAGATAAGAAAATAGCCCAATGCTGTAATCTTTTACAGGCCATTTTAGGGATCCCCTTTTTGGAACCAAAAATCCTCACCAGTGCTGAATTATCTGTTTCAAGTTCAAATGAACGAGCAAAAAGATACTCATAGAATTTTGTGATTCCAAATATAATTGCATAGGCCTCCTTTTCTATGGTGGGGTACTTTAATTGAGTATCTGTTAATTTTTTACTGGCATAAGCCACAGGTTTAACCACACCATCCTCTGTTTTGATTGATAACACAGCAGCGACACCACCATCAGATGCATCACAGGTTAGAATTACAGGCAAGTCATTATTATAATGAGCCAGCATTGTTGTATTCATTAATGCTGTTTTAATCTTTTTAAATGCAATATCACACTCAGGTGTCCAAATGAAATGCTTATTCTTTAAACAATTATATAAAGGTTGTAATATAGTGGCACAATTTTTCAAAAACCTGTTATAATAATTAACTTTGCCTAAAAACGAACGTAGCATTTTAATATTTTCAGGTTGTGGTGACTTCAAAAGAGGCTCTATATTTTTTTTAATTACTCTGATACCTTCTTTTGACACATGGTATCCAAAAACAGTCAGATGTTGCTGAAAAAATTTACATTTATTAAGTTTTAATTTTAATTCAGCTTCTGCAAAACGCGCTAACACCAACCTTAACCGTAAATTGGTTTCTTCTATGGTTTTTCCTGCTATGTAAATATTGTCAATAAAAACCACAACTCCTTCCAACCCAGATAGGAGCTGTACAATTAATCGCTGGAAAGAACCCGGCCCCGTACTCACCCCATATGGCAAGTATAAATATTTAAATATTCCTTTCTCTGTTATAATTGTTGTCAATTTCTGTGATGCTTCATCCAGAGGTGCCTGTAGGTATGCCTCTTTCAAATCTAGCTCACAATAGAAAGCATTACCTTCAAAATTTGATAGTATTTGATTGATAGTTGGAAGTGGGAAATGGTCAATCTCCAGATAAGGATTGAGAGTAATTTTGTAGTCTCCACATAATCTCACAGAACCATCATTTTTGAGAACTGGTACAACAGGTGTACCCCATTCACTGAACTCAATTGGAGCTATGCGACCATTCTCTAATAAGCGATTAATTTCAGCTTCCACTTTTGATTTAAGAGAAAATGGCACACTTCTAGCAGGAAGGAATTTTGGAGCTGTATTTGGTTTTATTTTAAGAGAAACAGACGCCTTTTTGAAATTTCCCCAACCTGGTTCAAAAATAATAGGATAATCCTTTTTAATTTGCTTAACACATTGATCAACAGTCAACATAGAAGAGCACACATTAACATTTTGGGTTAGATCCAGTGGCCACATTTTCAAGTAAAATAACCAATCTTTACCGAGAATCCTAGGTGGACCATCTGGCACCACCACCAAACTCAGATTGTTACATGAAACTTTTTCATAAACAACATTTAAATTTTTCAAGGATCCAATTGGTTTTGAAGCTGTTTGATTAAAATTTATCAATGTTACACCAGACTGAGACAGGTTTAAATTTGGAAAATATTTATTTTTGTCACTTATGTTTATAGTAGTTATATCAGAACCAGTGTCAACTTCAAAATCAAGCGAAACACCATTAATGTTTAATTTTAAATAATGGGATGGTACCTTTTTTAAAGTAGCACTCTGTACACTTAAAACCTGAAAATTGTCATCATCACTGTAGGTCTGTAGAGGATAATTTTCCTCTTCTTTGCCATTGTCTTCACTTTCCACTGATACAGTTTTTATATTTTTCTTCATACACGTTTTAAACACATGTCCCTGCTGTCCACACTCGCTACAAAATTTGTTCTTCAATGTACATTCATTTCGCATATGCCCCATCTTACCACAACAAAAGCACTTTATTTGCGAGGACATTAACTGCTGCTTACTTCTGCCTGAACCTTGAGTTTTCGATGAAAACTTGGATGGTGTTGATCTATGTGTTAAGCAAATTAAAAAGGATTATCCTATTATTTTTGAACCAGGTTGGGGAAATTTCAAAAAGGCGTCTGTTTCTCTTAAAATAAAACCAAATACAGCTCCAAAATTCTTTCCTGCTAGAAGTGTGCCATTTTCTCTTAAATCAAAAGTGGAAGCTGAAATTAATCGCTTATTAGAGAATGGTCGCATAGCTCCAATTGAGTTCAGTGAATGGGGTACACCTGTTGTACCAGTTCTCAAAAATGATGGTTCTGTGAGATTATGTGGAGACTACAAAATTACTCTCAATCCTTATCTGGAGATTGACCATTTCCCACTTCCAACTATCAATCAAATACTATCAAATTTTGAAGGTAATGCTTTCTATTGTGAGCTAGATTTGAAAGAGGCATACCTACAGGCACCTCTGGATGAAGCATCACAGAAATTGACAACAATTATAACAGAGAAAGGAATATTTAAATATTTATACTTGCCATATGGGGTGAGTACGGGGCCGGGTTCTTTCCAGCGATTAATTGTACAGCTCCTATCTGGGTTGGAAGGAGTTGTGGTTTTTATTGACAATATTTACATAGCAGGAAAAACCATAGAAGAAACCAATTTACGGTTAAGGTTGGTGTTAGCGCGTTTTGCAGAAGCTGAATTAAAATTAAAACTTAATAAATGTAAATTTTTTCAGCAACATCTGACTGTTTTTGGATACCATGTGTCAAAAGAAGGTATCAGAGTAATTAAAAAAAATATAGAGCCTCTTTTGAAGTCACCACAACCTGAAAATATTAAAATGCTACGTTCGTTTTTAGGCAAAGTTAATTATTATAACAGGTTTTTGAAAAATTGTGCCACTATATTACAACCTTTATATAATTGTTTAAAGAATAAGCATTTCATTTGGACACCTGAGTGTGATATTGCATTTAAAAAGATTAAAACAGCATTAATGAATACAACAATGCTGGCTCATTATAATAATGACTTGCCTGTAATTCTAACCTGTGATGCATCTGATGGTGGTGTCGCTGCTGTGTTATCAATCAAAACAGAGGATGGTGTGGTTAAACCTGTGGCTTATGCCAGTAAAAAATTAACAGATACTCAATTAAAGTACCCCACCATAGAAAAGGAGGCCTATGCAATTATATTTGGAATCACAAAATTCTATGAGTATCTTTTTGCTCGTTCATTTGAACTTGAAACAGATAATTCAGCACTGGTGAGGATTTTTGGTTCCAAAAAGGGGATCCCTAAAATGGCCTGTAAAAGATTACAGCATTGGGCTATTTTCTTATCTGCATTTAACTACACAATCCGCCATATAAATTCAGATAAAAATCCTGCTGATTATTTATCTCGGAACCCAATTGATGATAAAAGTACATTTAGGCATTCATTGTTAGATAGCAGTGAAGTTTGTATTCTAAATTATTTGTCATTATCAAATTTTGAAAATATTAATTGGAAAGATATTACAAAAGAAACACAAAAAAGTTTGTTGTTATCCACAGTAATGAGATACTGTGTAGATGGTTGGCCAGACAAAAATAATTTAAAGGAAAATTTTAAACCCCACTCTGATAGAAGAAATGAATTAAGTATAGATCAAGGATGTTTGTTATGGGGATTTCGTGTCATAGTTCCTGAAAATTTACAAAACATAGTCATGAATGAGCTACATGCCAGTCACTTAGGTACAAATAGGATGAAACAGATAGCGCGCTCTTATTTTTGGTGGCCAACAATCGATATGGACATTACTGATATAACAAGCTCATGTATAGTATGCTTACAAAAACGAAATGACCCTGAAAAAGTACCTCTGTCTACTTGGCCACCTGCACATTCTGTTTGGGAAAGATTACATGCTGACTTTTTGGGGCCAGTTGGTGGGAAAATGTTTCTTGTCATAGTGGACAGTTATTCCAAGTGGTCAGAGGCCTTTATAATGCCAAATATTACTGCTAATAAAACAATAACAGTTTTTAAAAATTTGTTCTCTAGATTTGGTTTTCCTCTCCATCTGGTGGTGGATAATGGGACGACATGGACCAGCAAAGAGTTCCGGGACTTTTGTAATTTAACCGGGGTTAGAATAAGTTACTCACCCTCCTATTATCCGGCTACCAATGGAGCGGCTGAACGATTTGTCCAGACTTTTAAGAGTCACATTAAGAGAATTGTAGAAAGTGGACATACTTTAGAGTATGCTATAAACTTATTCTTATTTGATTATAGAACAAGTGTTCATCGTGCTACTGGTGTAAGTCCTGCAAAATTAATTTTTGGAAGGGAGTTAAGAACTAGGTTTTCGCTTTTGAGACCACAACCTGTAAGTTCGAGATTAGAGATTAATGCCGAAAATTTAAAAAAATTTAGTAAAGGGGATAGAGTTGTAAATTTTTGTATTGGGGAAAAGGTAATGGCAAGGGATTATAGGAACAATAAAAATAAATGGATTTTGGGGGAGGTGAAAGAGTGTCTAACACCAGGCGTGACATATACAGTTGAAATTGAGGGACGATGCATAAAGCGTCATGCCAACCAATTGATAAAATGTACACTGCCAGATTAAAGAATATTTATCCACTGTTTAGATATATTATGTTGTAGTTTAAGTTCTTACTATTTTGTCTTTTAGTTTAGTTCTTTTTGTAGTGGAGGAGAGTGTGGTAACGGAACGCAACCGCTGCCCTGCCTCCCTCTCTTCCGCCATATGTGTGTATCACGGTATTTGTGGGTGGCTAATAAAGCCTGTGAATTAATTAATTTCATTGAGTGTTTCATTATTAAACCATCACAAAAGTATTCCTTGGATCACAGTGCATCACCACAAGTGTTTGCTGGGTTCTGTAATGACTATCAGTTACTACAAATTGGCGACGAGGATGGGATAACACTCAATGAAATTAATTAATTCACAGGCTTTATTAGCCACCCACAAATACCGTGATACACACATATGGCGGAAGAGAGGGAGGCAGGGCAGCGGTTGCGTTCCGTTACCACAGTAGTAAAAAAATAAACTTTTACTGCAAGACCTTATATGATGCTATATAGGTATATTAAATTCCTAGGTCTACAGAAATTACGTGATTTAAAATTCGTATCTTCTCTTTACTTTAAAAGTAAATTGTTTACAGGGTATTTATTTACTACTTGGGATTCAATGAATTCGCTCTATTACCTTGATATAGAGGCCTGAGGTGCAATTGAGTAAGACAATCGCCATCAAATTCGATTGTCATATGGCTATACGGCTAATCAATTCAGCCCGTTTGACAAAACTAAAATTGTACGTTTTTGGTTGTCAACAACAAAACAAGACAATTGTATTCATTTGAACGCCAAAAATGTACGATTTCAATTGTCAAACGGGCTAATTTGCTTAGCCTATGACAGTCAATTTGAATACGATGGTCTTACACAATTGTACCTCTGAATAATTTTATTACTTTGACATTCTTCTAACTTAACTATTCCTAAGAACAATCTTGACTAGCGTACATACACAAAAGTTATCCTGTATATGTAAGGGTTCTGGTTTTAATTTCAGAGTTATGAACTCTTAAAAATGCAGAGCTGAGTGAATCCAGCCAATCTACCTAATTCTAACTTTTTTTATGTTCATCCTAAGTCATAAAATTTATTTCTAAAATTTCATAATTTTGGTAAACGATTCGTAATCGGCTAAAACCTTTCTGTGCTAACCAAGTACTTTTCGACTCTTTGATCTATCTAGCACTATTTACCGACCACTACAAACCCTCCCTTATTCCAACCAGAAGAGGGTTCCATTTGTTTGCAGAATAAATATTATCAATAAGCATACTTGCATTTATTTGTCTTCTAATTTATTATGACTGGCCCTCCAAGCGAAAGTTTTGCGGCGATGCAAGTTTTTAAATTATGCAGTTTGAAATGCAACGCGTTTTATCTCGGATTTTTATGCAATATTTGGATTAACTTTCCAAATATAACAGGTAATAATTAAAACAAAGATATTTTTAAAGATTTCTCACGATGTTTTCATTTATGGCATTGGGAATCGGATTTCGAGGCCGCATGCATGCCAATTGTTTTGGTGTGAACACGTTTTCGTCGCATAATGAGGGTATATTAAAAAGAAAGCCTGCAGTCTGATACATGCGTCTCGAAAGTTGCAGCCGACTGTCGACCATAGAGCTCGATGATCCAGAGGAATTTTCGACCTTATTTCCATGTATTAAATACTTTTGAGTATCGGTTTAACAATGTATGTTATTTTATGTTCAGAAATTGGAAGCCAGTGCATGCTCGTACTGTGACTTGACGTTTAGTTCTGCTTCCTTGCTCTGCAGAGGTGTTTAAAACCCGCAGCCTTAGTATTTAATTCAAATTACCGTATTCGGGTGACTTCGAGAATTGAATTTACCTTCATTTTACAAGCCTTTACTTAACTTCACTTGTGTGTTAGTCAGTTATTTATTTTGTTAGTAGTATATCTGGGTCAATCTTGCAACTGAATTCAAAGTTCCCCCAACCGATTGAGATGAATTTTTGTACACAAGAGGCTTAGTGTCGTCATTCTGAATCCAATATGACGAACGCGACCAGATTGTATTTTTTTATTTCTAATACCAACCTCCTTAAAATGGGTATAAATTTTTTTTTGACAAGGAGAATATGATAGGCTAAGTGACCAAATAATAAATAATTCCAAATCCAACATGGTGGTTGCCCCAAGATGGCGGACTTAAATTTCCTTAACCACCTCCATGAGATGGATATCAAATGTAAGAGTGCAGAATTCGTGACGTCTCATTCTAAATTCCAAAATAAAATAATCAATAAAAAAAAACTTCCTTAGTTGGTTAAAGTTATTTCACGAAAGAAGTCCCCTTTTAAAGGTCTTATTTTCAATTAATAAGCATAAAAATTTCATAACCCACGGGACTTTTTTCATGAAAAGAACGATTATAAGCTGCAATCTGTATCAAAAGTTCCACCAAGTGCCAACAATCACAAGCATCAACATAAGGTGACTTTAATTTATGCAGCCAAACTCATACTGAAGGCTTGGTAAGTGATCAGTTACATGGATCGATAACACTTTTTGCTAATTTCGCAAAATAAAATCTTGACGTCCCATAGTAATTGACTCGGGGCTGGGCATGCGTTTGTAAGGAACACGAAAAGAATATGATTATGTTTTTATTGTGAAATCCATCGCTTTGGTATACTCTAAATATTATTATTAAAGTGCATTATAAACTAGAATTCTTGTCTTTACATTTGTTTCTAATTTATCTTTTCTAGTTTATAATGCACTCTAATAACAAAAAGAATAATTTACTAATTTCACAAAAAGGGTCATCGAACCTTGTTACTGAACATTTACTGAGTTTTCAGTAAGAGTTTGGCTGTTTAAATTAAAGTCACCTTATATAGTAGATCTCATTTTGAATTTGAAAAAAATCGTGGATGGACATCGAAACAAACGATTTTTAACGTAAAACAAACGAAACTAACGCAAAACTAACGAATGAGACCAATTTTTTTAAAATCTAGACAAGTGGTGTCCAACTTCACGGCAGTGCAGATCTCGATTTTACCTCGAGAATTTTGCAAATTACATACTTACTTCTTTGAAACTCGTTTCTGATTGCTTTATCAAATGTCCAGAATAAATTTGACTGCATATATCTTAGTCATCCTACGAGTAATAAAAATAACTAAAACTATTGAATATTAATAAAAATAATCGATGTTGTAATTTTATCGGACTCGGTATTTTTCATTATCTTAAAGTATTATTTTATTCATTGTTCTTGGATCAAAGCCTTGACTCTAGTATCATTGACCACTCGCATAATTACAACTCTTCTGCCCTTGTCCCTTTTGCTCGCGTGCTATCCAGACCGTCTTTAGACAACCGTTCATTATCGCATTAAGATGTAGAAGATAGACCTTCTAGTTTAGACCTGGCAATCATACGAGAATCATGCCGGTAACAATGCCTCATTAAACAAAAATGCGATTTTGTTGTCATATTATGAGTTGCGTTATACAACGTCTTTAAAGTCATAACATCTTTGTTGCACAATAATAGGAAAAAGCTTTGGGGTTATTTGAGTATGTCATATAACTAATTGGGCATATAAGGAGTAGCGGAACATAATGAAAGTGAAAATGTGAAAATGTGCAAATTTCTCACAAGTTACAGTTCTAAGAAAAAAACATTAGATCCATGATAATATGTTTATAAAATTACTGAAACCGCTTACGATATGTAAAACTATGCTCAATTTTCTTGAAAAATCTACTCGCGTTGATAACTACATTGTACATTAAAAAACCTTGTACGGGTTGGGCTTTTTCTCGGGCTCCGTTAGAGGAACTGATACCTTCTACAAAAGTCTACAGTCCTGTTAAAAAAATCAGGCTTTTAACTCAACGCAAAAAAAGTAATTGCCCTATCCCCGCCTAGTCCAGTTCTCTCTTCACAAGTTTTCGAAGAGGAAACAAAGGTTGTCAGCAAATGCGAGGTACTCCAGAGATCTTCCTTCAGACCAACTCAATCGTCCACTACCATCCTGCTCCATCATGTCCGGAACTATTTAGCTATCATAATGAAAATTAGTAGACGATATTGCTTTACATGCAGCCTATATTGGGACTTATTGGTACGCTCAGCTTCCCTTCGTGATGACAGGAGTAATAATTGTAGGCCTCCATAGTAAGGTTCTGGATTTTTTTCGGGACGTTACTTGCTCGTCAGCCTATCCCCTATTGTTGACTGGTGTACCTTATCAAAGACCTTTTTAAGAACCACAAACATCAAAAAAGGAACTTCACTCAGGGCATTGATGTACACTTGTCCCTGGCAGATATACTACTTATGCCTACAGTTCTCTTTAATTATCAAGTATCTTATAATAGTAATTAATAACGAAGTGATTTAAAAACATAATTCTCTTTTTAATTACAAAAAGTTGATAAAGTCATCACGGATTGGTTCAATTATAGTCCTATTTTGTATAATTCTACAGAATGAATAATTTTATTATTCACGACTAGTACCCTGTATCCCGCACTAACATATAATCAACCGAGAAAATTATACACGGAAATCATTATACAACAAGAGTTGGCAAATCCATGGTATACAATACCCCGTATGCTCTTCCTCATTCCTTTTCATCACGACCCTAAGTGTGTAAAAATCAGATTCTATACCTCACAACGTATTTCAACTTCGTATTAATTTGCTTTTGTATAATGTTAAAAATTGTTTTCTTTGAGTACGAGCAAAACAATCAGAAAGAGACGCGTGGCGCGTGCGGACGGAGCGAAGCCCTACGCAGCCCTACGAAGCAAGGACTTCGCGTGACGTCAGAGCATCTGCCGAGCCAGATGGCGGCTCGCCCTCCGCCCTGAAGATAATATCGCACCGCATCAACACGTATTTTCTGGGTGTTTTAAAACTGCTTATGTTAGATATTTTCATTTCCCCTTTGCATATTTTTGAAAACTTTATAATCAGTTTTAATATAATATAATGCATTGTTTGCAGTTAAGGGGTAATACTGAATGCATAGCCAAAGCAAGCAATACGTGGCATCTCTGTATAAGTTATAAATCTGTAAGTCAATAAAATCTTAATTTCTAGTAGTTCGCTCCGAACCGTGAACTCGCGCTTGCCCGATTCGTGCTTGACCGATTTGGCTCATGTTTGAACTTAAAAATTATTTTTGCTTTATTTACTCGCCTGCCAAATTTCATGATATTCCTATCAACTATACTCGAGTTATCGTCGAACAAACATACATACATAAGCATAAGCTTCGCTTGGTCGTTCAATTATAAATATTACAAAACTAATTCTACTAATATCATAAATGCGAAAGTTTGTGCGTGTGTGTGTGTGTCTGTGTGTGTATGTTTGTTACTCTTTCACGCTGAAACGGCTGAACGGATTTGGATGAAATTTATAATGGATATAGCTTATACCCTAACTTAACACATAGGCTACTTTTTGTCCCGGAAAAATGCATGGTTCCTGTAAGATAGATCAATATCATTGAAAAATCAGGTGTCTAATTAGCGCAGTCCTTATCGTTTGTGGTGATATAAGACAAGGCTTTGTTATTTCATATATCAGGTGTCTCATTAGCGCGGTCCTTTATCGTTTGTGGTGAAATAAGACAAGGCTATGTTATCTCATCACACTTCACACTAATATTATAAAAGCGAAAATTTGTATGTGTGTGTATGTTTGTAACCCTTTCACGCTGAAACGGCTGGACGGATTTGGATGAAATTTAGAATGGATATAGCTTATACCCCAACTTAATACATAGGTTACTTTTTATCCCGGAAAAAAGCATGTCGTTAAACCGAATAACACGCGGGCGGAGCCGCGGGCAAAAGCTAGTAACTTAATATATCCATAGTCGAGACAATAAGGGCTTAAACACATAAGTACTTTTAAACGCACACAGCTGGATGCGTAATACCACAAGCCCATTTATTCCCCATTGTTTTCATTTCTAACTAAAAGGTAATTACATTGGTATCATCGGCGGGTAAGTGATTTGTTTGATGTTGTTTACGCCATATGCTGGCGCGCGTCTTGTCACGATCATCAAACAATTTTTACGTAATAATATAATTGACTTATTGTTCACTTGAACACGAGTGAACACTTGCGACAGAGGAATTGATTTTTTAATAATGAAACTGACTACAAGTTATTATGCACGTACATAGTTGTCATAAAATATTTTGTTATTGTATTTGTATCTAAGAAAATACTGCCACTTATTTTCGACTTTAACAAGGAAAATCTCCCCTCTATAACGGAAAAGCTTCAAAAATAAATAATGAGCATCCACTACCTGACATTATACAAAAAGATAAAAAATGGAAGGTTTGTGCAAAAAGGTATAAATAAATTGGGATGAATCAGTAAACACAAAATACACAACGTGAATTATTATAACTGAGTCTCACGTATGAATTATGATTGCAATTTAATTATGGGATATTATTTTATTGAGCTGAGGCTAGAACAAAAACTTTCATATATTAATTTAATATTACAAAGTAATATAGTATTTAATATTACAGTTTAAAATGTTTGTCTCTCTGTATGTTACGATTAAACTCAAGAACCACTCAACAGATTTGGATGCGGTTTTCTTTATTATTATCATCGTAGTGACCCTGGTCTACTATACTCTGCTGATAGTACTGAATAACTCTCCCAAACAAAGCACCATCAAATGAAAAAAATATATATATCAGCGAAGTGTGAGTCGGGGCTCACCCTACTAGGGTTCCGTAACATCGCAGAAACCCCTGGAAGAAAATATGATTGTTTAGGTAACAACTTACAAACTACATTACCTACGGATCTTCGTTTTCAGTAGTAAATACAGTACATGGTACAAAGTTTAATAATATTATTTAAAGTCGTTTGCAATAGAATCCAACAATCATGTAAACAAATATGGCGGACTGACATTGACAGCGTATTGTTTATGCCCATAGTGATGTCATAGTGTTCTAATTTAATTTTAATTAAATTTATTTTTCTAATTATTTTAATTTTAAGTCATAGACTATGGCCCATAGTAGGATAGGTACTAAAATAAAACTGACTAAATAGATTAAATATATAAGCCATAGACTATAAAATAAAACTGATTATATATAAAAGTCCGTGATGCCGTGCAAAGGTCGTCGTTCCAAGAAAAATATGTCCAGGCAAATCGTAAAGCAAAACAAAAGTCCAAAATGAGAATGCAAAGTCGTAGAAATCGGAAACAGAAAACGGAAACAGAAAACACTAATGCACAGCGAACCCACAGAACAGTGAATGACTGTGAATGACAATTCTAACAAAATGGCCACCTGTCAATTTTTAAAAACTAACCATTATTTTTATGGCTTAGGATACAATCCGTTTTGGTTAATTATATTAAGCTCTTGAAAAAAAATTTTTATTGTAATCAAATAATATTAAATTAAAATAATTTATTAAATTAAAAATAAAAGATAACTTCAGATTACGAACAACACTAACTTTTCAATGACTTATAGAGTTCGATGAGTAAAAAACTAAGATGACAGCTTGTCAAATACTTCGAAATTTTTACGTTGCAAATGTTTTAACAAATTTAACTTATAAATACAAGTTAAATCGTGTTGAAGATAATGTGAAAACAATGGTGCGTTCGTTGAAATCAGACTATGTTCATAATTGATCGTCAAATGTATGTGATTACGGAGTAATCGTGACAATTTGGTTTGTTTACATGATTGTTGGATTCTATTGCAAACGACTTTATACAGGTTGAAAATTAAGTCACTAGCTTTATTGAGCTCTATGGTTAATAAAATAAAGTTTAAAAAATGCAATTTTTTCGAGATTAATTGTATGCATTTTTTAAACTTTATTTTTTATTTGTTAAATACAATTTTCAAATTTGCACACATGTTGCTCTGAACTAAAACAACAAATGATAAAATTTGTCTTTAAACTTCTTGTCAGTTTTATTATTTTTCGTGGTAGAGGCTATTGCACCACGTACTGTGTGAAAATTTTAACTTTCTATCTATTACGACTGAAGCTGTAGACCCCTGTGACAGACGGGCGGACATACAGACAGACAGACAGCGGAGGCTTAGTAATAGGGTCCCGTTTGGAACCCTTCGGGAACGGAACCCTAAACATTAAGTAAGACTCCTGCACATGGCCAATTTAGTATCACAATGATCGAAAGTACAAATAGAATTTTCTTTGGTTTTCTACATAAACATTTTCTCCATAAATTTTTACAGGAAATGATTTTCCTGTGTAGCAGTGACAGCAGATCTCATCAATCGGAATTACGAGAGGGGCTTTATTTGCTTTTATTATACTAAGTGTCAATCATACACTTACTCGTACTGTAAACCTGTTTACAGTTATATTAAATGTGGTGGAAAAAATCTGTGTAATAAATAAGTATTAGCCTGTGAAAAATATTTCTTAAATACTATAAAATAAATGAAAATTCTGCTCAGTTGAATGCCAACAAATATCAATGAACTGTTTTTAAATAAGAATTTTCAAAAACAACGCTTATTTATTGTTAGGTATCAACTTACGTTATAAGCGGCCGTTTTTAGCAAAAGTTGAGATTTTAGCTTGTCGAAGACATGGTCTATGAAGACTTTGCTATTTAAAAACAGTTCATTGCTATTTCCAGACATTTAATTGTGCAGACTTTCAATAATAATTCTGGAACGTAAATTACCTATGTAATTATTTTTTAAGTGGCGTCACTTTTACCTCTTTTAACAATTCATGTACCTGGTTTTAACAAACAGTCGTACATATGTAATAAAGTAGTTCAAAAGTTGTTATATATATAAAATGAGTTGTTATTGTATTGAGGCCAAAACCTAAGTTTTTTAAATTAACGGATTAGGATACAGTTTTATTTATTATCCTCGTAGGGACCCTGGTTAACATAAACTATAATAATCTTACGTGCAAATAAAATATACATCGATTTAAAGTCATTTTTCATGTGAGCGAACCCGCAGGCGAAAGCTAGTGTTATTATAGTTTAGCCAATATATTTGATAATTTAAATTGATTTAGTAAATTTCTCGTGGGAGACTCAATAAGTAACCAATCTGAAAAATAACTAGTTATATACCCGATTTAGCGAAATATTAAGATTCCAATTAATTTAAGTTAATTATAATTTATGGCACTTTGTCAAAGTAGGTAAGTACTTAAATGTTATTTTACCGTCTAGTAAAATTCCACGCAAACCAAACCACGATGTATGGAATACGAGTGTAGGTAGATCATTATTGTTCATGGGGTGGAGCTCATCGATCGTCGGGCTTCCATTACCTAATTGGTAAAGCTAAGTATCTATATGGGGTAGCACATTACTTTCTGACACCAAACCATAAAACAAAGCTAATAATGAATAAATTAGCAACACATGAGACGTACCTTTCCGTTTAAAAAGACCTTTGGAACAGAAAATGTACCATCAATTAATGTAAATTAAAGAAATCAGCACTAAAATGGTTAAAATTGTGAAAACCAACTCACAAGTTGATTAATAAATTGTTCGTGAAAACAAAGTTTCAGAAAGAAATGAATTACTTTCACTGTTACTAATCCAGAAAAATTTGTTGTCGTTCGGGCAGAAACAATGAACTTTCACACTATGGTTGAGTTGATTTGAAGTAGTTTATTGTGGTATCAAAAACCTACGCGGAGTCGGGCTTGCAGTGGCTTTGTAATTGAATTTGGTAAACAATACGTTACTCGCGCCAGCTCAGCTACATTCAAGCCACGCACGGATTCACGCACCTGTTTACTTAGAACACTGATTCTGTGGAAATTTATGGCATCGTTTTTCTTGTTTTATCTGAGAGAACAAACCTTTTCGCGAGATAGTAGCTGAAAAATTGAAATTAAGTATTTATTGCTCAATTAGAATTAATTCCAAATTGTAAAAAATATCCATTCATGGAGTTTATGCATTATTCAGCAACGATTGTTTTGAGACAGATCATTAACTGACACTTAGATATCCTAATCCATCAGCAAGGATTTTTATTTTTAAAGTCCATTAAAGATTTAAATCCTGCATAGTGAAGTCACGAAGGCTGTCTGAAATATACTTATTAACTTTCATTCGCGTGGTGTTATAAAACTTGTTTCATGTAAACATTTTCTATGAAAATATGCCGACAATCGCCAAGCATGCAATGGGAAAATGTATGTGAGGTGCAATGACATTTTACACAATGTCATTGGTGAGGTGTCACATAAAGCATATTTTTTAAGCAGATGTAGATTGACGAAACATGTGTATTTGAGTACAAACAGGCAAAACTTCGGCCGACTAATGACGACGGTAGAAGGAACAAAAATTGTAACTGGGAAAAAATTGTGAAATTGACATTTTGAAGAATGTACAGGTACATCCATCCCACGGACCTTTAAGGTCCGTAATCCATCCACATCTAGGTGTACTGAGGTACAGCACCCACATTTTTGTTTGAATGACAAAATATTATAACCGTGAATTATAATTATTGGTAAACGTGATAAGAACTAGGTAAAATGGTATAAGTAGCATGATGTGCATTTGAATATACAGCATATCGTGACAAAGTTAATTTGCATTATGTCAAATCAAGAGTAGGCAGTAGGCAGTAGGTGCTTGTTAATTAGGACCATTTACTAATAATAATAATACTTAATGATACGCAATCCAACGCGGAAATGTCGCCAGCATACTGGGCACCTTACCGCGGAGCAGCGATATGTATGAAGTTTTTTATTTGTAGGTATTTTTATTTCTTTGTATAGGTATATATTATGTTTTCTTTTATATTTTAGTAGGTATTAGGATTATTTAGTTTTTATTTTTATATAGTAAATATTTATAGCCTGTTAAAAAAAAATATATATTTTTATTTCACAACTTAATTATACATTTTTTTTACAGTGTTTGGGGTCTCCATTTAAGTAAGGAATTACCTGCAAAACAATCCTTGCAGATTTCGTCATCCGCGAAATTCTTAGATAAGAAATTCAGTATAGTAGGCGCGTATTATAGTTACGAGTAAATTGACTAGTTTATCTAAACAAATTATCCGTAAGCACCCTTATCGAATGAGCGCCCGTGATGTCCGCGACTTTTTAACCACGAGAAAAAACAATAAGGCAATCTCTCACAAGTATCGCTTTCACAATGCCCGCCGGCAGTTTGGTATAAACCCTGCGTTATAATTGAATTGGGGGTCCCTTCAGACCCCACTCTGATATTAGTGTTACATTCAAATCGTATGGAGCTTGCAATTGAAGCTGACTTGTGCTTTTGTCTCCTATTCTTGATACTTAAGTATTTCTTTTACCCTAATGTATAAAATTAAGGACCTTCTTTTCTTATTTGAAAACTCATATTATTTCGGAAAAAAGGCACCAGCATCCTGTTAAGCCATATCGGAACTTTAAGTCCCTTTGTTTTGATAGTATATTTCACGCTCAGCCATCTCGTAAAAGTCCAATAAATATAAATATCAAAACACAGTACCATCTCAGCGGGTCGACGCAGTTCGTGTTTTTACTCCATCGGGAGGGGGTCATTACTAAAGGACATTACGCTTTTTGTGCCAAGTGTTTTGGTGGTATAACAAGGGTGAAAACGACCCTACAAAACGAATGGAATCATCACTCCAGCCTTTTTTTTATTATTTGTGAGAAAGAAAAATATTTGGCGTGGATATTTGTTTTGGTTTGTTGATTGAAAAAGTAAAATTTTCTGTAATTTAACCAAAGCAAATTCAGGATTAATGTCCCATTAAGTCACTTTTGGTGCTAACCTGCGGCGGTTTCTCCTTGTATTTCAACCCTCAAGTGCGCAAGTGGTATCGTCTAATAATTTATTCAATGGGTAGGTAGACTTTACGAGCGCCGTGCTCTTAACCTCAGTGTCCTCCGCCGAGATTGCTACGAACCAACGTAAATATCAGCTTAAGAGAATTTACTCAGTCGAAAGTACGATAATGAAATGAAGTGAAAACAAAATGAGGGTTCGACGACCTGACAACGACCTCAGCCGTGTGATTAAGACGGAGGGAATACATTAACGAGCTTTTGTCCAAACCAGATTCGCAAGAGACGACTTTGGAGTAACTTTCTTCACACGATAATTTAACTCGAACGGCATCTGGGCATGAAATGATCATGAATTCAATAAGTAGCATTAAGCGAATTTTTCGCAAGCTATTTGCCTAAGTGATCGCATAACATTTACATGCCCTGATACGTTTGAATGCGCTAAAACGGAGTTGCCATCAATCTTGGAGGGTGCGGAGCGCAGAGCGGTAATGCGCTCAACATATGGCATCATTGCCGGTTAGAGTGCGTCAAGTCGTTCCGCCTCGATGGCACCGAATGGTCCCGCGGACCCGCACGACCTATACACGGTCCAAACACTCCCGAATAGAGATCGGATCATGCTACAAGTGGACACTGGCCTTTACAACTATTGTAAATCGACCCTTTGTTATGTGCTCTACTCTACTTTGTGTCATTGTGACAATCCATTGATAGGTTCGTATTTACCTTGGCTCCCCAGCACATTGATCCATTTGTAAATTACCCACATTTGCTTTAACTGTATTTTGAATGTAAAATGTTATCCGTTTTAATCTTAAAAAACTGATAATGATAGTTGGATCTAGGTTTGAATCGCATCTGTTTTAACCTTGTAAAAGCTTTCTTTCTTTCAGCCAAACATATAGTAGTCCTCCGTCAGTTCATCAAATTAATATATACATAACCTTAATATGAAAGCAGGAAAATGAAATATAGTAACATACAAGTAGTTATTTTATTACGTCCTGGGAAAAAATCTTTCTTGAAGTTTTTCAAATCCAAATGTACGTGTAATAGGCTGAGGTAATAGGCACTTTTAGAAACCTGTAGAATGGTCCTTTGTTACAATCCTCTTAGCGCCCAGAAGTTTTTTTTAAATATTCCTTTATCGCCCAATATCCCATAAAAAGACTCTCGTCCGACTTATGGTTAACTTGGGGACGCCCAAAGCATTTTTTTTAACATAGAGATTTTTGTTTCCTACGACCTATACGCTGTATAAGTACCAAATATGCTGTTAACTCGAAGTCCTTGTAAAGGAATCATGGGCAGCGAGCCCATTTTGGCCATTTTGTAGGACCATAGGCGTAAGAAGCATAATCCCACCCGTAGGTATTGTCGAAAATTGTGTGGACATTGCCTATATAGGTATGAAGCAAAGTCATTGGAGATGTCACAGGGTTGAAAAAGGGGGGTGCTAAGTGCCGGGAGGCCACATGTCGTATCGTCGCGCTAATCTGTCGGATTTGCCATCCTATGTCCCTCGCTATTGCTTTATCCCTCTCCTACACGCAAGAAGACTATACATCCGTCTCATGTGGCTCATTGAATATTATTGCTCTATGGGGATTTTGAAAATATGGACCCGTTTAGTAAAAGCCGTACATTGTATCCGTGCGATGGAATTATTCATACGCGTCCCATTGCATTTATCACTTAATGGTATTAGCTTTATGGCAGTTTAGTCGCTTGAAATGCGTCTTCACTGGGGGGGATTAACTTAGATTTTGTCTAATGAATACATAATACGATCTCTAAATATACGTTTACTTATAAAATCATCACAGAAATTCACGATTCAAAAGATACCAAGTAAATCTGAATAAATTAATCACATCTGCCACGAACTCAATCGTCAAAGAATACTGGTAGACATACATTCAGCTTCACTGTTGAAGAGTCAATATCTTTATAATAATGATGGCATAGTGTTGTCAGCACACGCCATACGGCACGTGAAGCACATGTCAAGCCAAGTCACATATATACCACAGTACATTTGCTTTTAATCAATTGGTGTTACCTTCCCTAACACAAGAGCATTAAGTTGAAAACTGCATGGCAGGAACGCCGCTAAACTGCAGGGGTAGAATTGTGCGTCGGTGTATTGAGGGGAGTTGAGGCTTGTCATTGCTTCCCCCGCAACCCTAAAATCGGACTATTCACTAGTACACAAGTGAACAGGTTAACTTTTGTTGAAGAATAAAGCAGTGCATTACTGTTCGATTGTCGGCACAAATGTTCAGTATTACGGTGCGATTTATTTGTGGATGATTATTTTAATTCATTAATGCTTTCCTGTTTTTTGTTTACTCGGCTTCTGGACTCATTTTGGCCGTATGTGTAATGAATAGGTATGTCGTACTACTGTTGAATTATATTTTACTTTCAGTAATAATTTAAAAACCTTTAAAAAAAAGCAGAAACTTAACCCTATTGTACAGAGCTTCCATAAATATTTTCCTTTCAAAACATAAATTTTAATTCTTGTTTTTCAAACGCCGCGTCGCCGTCTTGCGATATTGATTTGTGATATCAACAAAGAAAACGCAAGAATATTTCTTTGCAGAACGGTAAGTCAATACAGTTTTGAAGCATTGCCTTCGAGGTAGCTTTTTGTGGGGGTACGGGTTTCAGAGCTGCTGGGGGCGGCAGGGTAAGGGTTGTCAACTGTGCTGAAATAAACACGGCTCCTGTAAAATACCGGGTAAGCACGACTTTGGTTTCGAATGATGTACTTTTTAATCAATATTATGATTTGTTAGCAGTTTTTATCCTTTCGCGATTTTTATACTCCTGGAACATTTGATACATTACATTGCAAATAATTAATTATTCTATGCACGCCCAAATTTATTAGCAATTTATACACTTTATGTACGTGTTTCAGATTTAGTAGCAATTCTGTAACTGAACCTACATTCAGTGATGATAACGCTCACTTGTCCACACCTTGTTCAAGGGTTATATTAGGTGTCTTGGAAATAAATAGTCTAGAAAATAAACATAGTATGGGTATATAATATACATAAGGTATCATTTGCAAGAGTCATATTTGCATTTTTTTTTAAATAATCATCAGCATCAATACATATAATAAAACAGTACAAATAGAAACCGCTGTGTCTGTACATTAAAGAAAAGTAATAGAAATAGAAAGAAGGTGGGTGACTAAAGAAGAGATATAGAACACAAATCAAGGATTTTTAGAATTCCTTTCTGTTTTTCTGTCTGTTTGTTCACGCACATCTCTAAAACTGCTGAACAGATTTTCATGTAGTTTCCACAACTGTACAGAGCTTAATTTGGAATAGAACATAGGCTTTATTGTATTCAAATCGGATCTCGGAAAAAAAATTATCGTTATTTAAAGATTTTTGGAATTTACTTTTCTACTGGTACAAGTACAGAAGTTGTGTAGCAAATAATAATTGCCGTACGAACGCGCTCACCAATTTGGCAAGTTTATTTAATCGGTCTAGATGAGTATTTTTGTAGAACATGGAGACCAGGGTCTGCTGACGGGACTGGAAGGTGGGTACGGGATCTCCTCATCGGATAACAGCAGACCCTTCGAGTTTGGGCTTATTTGATTGGTCTTTATTAGCACTTTGGTAAAACATGGTGACCATAGAGTCTAATAATGGGACTGGAAGGTGGGTACGGGATCTCCTCAACGGACAACAGCAGACCCTTCGAGTTTTGGCTTATTTGATTGGTATTTATTAGCACTTTGATAAAACATGGTGACCGTTGCATATTGTAGTTCAAAAAATAATATTCTTTTGTTTTCCTTATTTCCACAAAAAGCTCTTCGACGCGGGCGGAGCCGCGGGCAAAAGCTAGAGGTAGTAAAATCTGTTTCCCACTCCTTTATTTCCAAAAGTAGATGCAACAGAAAAGTCTGAAAATATCCATATTAATAATAAAACACCAAAAGAAAAAAAATGGTATCTGTACATTAAATATTTTTGCGAAATTTCAAATGAAATGTGTGATCAATATTGTACGAGTACTGAGGCGAAAACTACAACTTTTGGAATTTTTGTCTGTCTCTTACATGTTCGGTTTTAACTCGAGAACCGCTAAATGTACACGAAAGTAATTTCAGTCGTTTTTAGGGTTCCGTAGTCCGACAAGGAACCCATATAGTTTCGCCATGTCCGTCTGTCCATCTGTCCGCGGCTTAGCTCAGAGACTATGAGTAGGTACTAGAAAGCTGTAATTTGGCATGAGTGTACATATTAATCACGTCAACAAAATGGTAAAATAAAACCTCCAAAAAAATTTTTTTAAGGGTACCTCTCATACACATGAATTGCGGATGACTTTTTTATCTCGCCTATCTCATAGTTTGGGGTATCGTTGGATAGGTCGTTTAAAAACATTGTGGGTATGTCAAGAGCATTTTTCGATTTAGGGTTCTGATGGCGAAATATTAACCTTTACAGTGCTATTTTTTGTTAGAGTCAAGCGTCTCTCCGTGCCGGCTAAACGGTTGTTTATTGATATATGAAAAAAATCACAGAAGTAAACAATATAATGAAGTTAAAAGGAAAACTATCACAACTACGTAGGCTTTACATGTTTACGAGTACAGGTCGCGCCAAACTTTTGGCCCCCTCTAAATACGAAATGTATAAGCCGTTGTTTTAAATGTATGGGACTAGAAGTTTGGCGCGATCAGTATTAGTAGACCAACTTATAAAATGTACTGGGCAACTACGGAAACCTACATTGCGCGTGGCCCGACACGCATTTGGCCGGTTTTGTTTATCTTTTTTTACGTAATTTGAAATCCGATACCTTACCTTGCTAAGGTTAAAAAAATACATTTTTGTGTCGTCTCACACATTGGTCCCTTTTATACAGAATAGACAGTTAAGATGGATCAGAAACGTTATAGCTAATTAAGAGAAAACGTATTTGGGAAACTATCCCTAACTTTTAGAGTATTTTATTTCTGCATTTACAAATTTTGGGAAAAAAATTAGTCAGCGGAAAAAAACAAGTATTTACAAATCATAATTTCGTCCTATTTGATTAACTTACTAATAAGAAACATAGCCTATTTATGGGGTCAACCAAGAACTCCCAGAAAATGCAAAATAAAATTCTCATACATTTAGATAAGAAGATAGAAGAGGATGAAAAAAAAATGTGAAAATTCAATATAAGTGGATATTTTTTTTGTATTTTCTGAGAGTTTCGATACACTGACCTCTGTTGATCCCATAGGCATTTCTGTTCCTTAAAATTATCAGTAAGTTAATCGAATAAGATGAAAAAATATGAGTACCTATTGCCGTTTTTCTCAATAAATGTAATTTTTTCCGCAATACTGTGAACGCAGAATCAAAATTCTTCAAAGGTAACGGTTAGTCTCCAAAGGACGTTTTCTTGTTGCTATATGGTAGCTGCCGTTTATGTCCTATCTTAACTTTCCACTTGTAGATCATTTTGTATACTTTTATACATACATATATTTATTTACGCCTTCCTCTGCAGGAATAGGGAATTACAAGAGATTTCCATTAATTACGATCCTGACACACATTCACGTTTATAAATAAAGTAATCGGTATCGGACAAATGTGGCCGTGTTAAACACGCAGAAAGAGTAATTTTCTCCATTCTTGAAAAAAATAACCTTGTAAAAATCCTTTTGTTTGCTAAATAACCTAAATAATAGACATCACAATCAAAAACATGTCTAAAATATTTTTGTTTGGACATCGCTTTTTAGGATCGTTGTTCATTTTGTTTGATCAGTTGATTGAATATTTGATTTCATTTAATCTCAGAAGTCTATTTACTATACCCATCATATTATGAGCAGGAACAGAAATAAATTTTCATAAACATTTATTTTAGCTTATAGATATTTAAGGAATTCTTTCACTGTATACATAATACACTTTTTCTAGTTGGAACGAGAATAGTTTGTATTTAAATAACTTTAAATTTAAATCTTTGATATATTTGCAATGTTATTGAAAATCCAGTGTCAGAATATCCGAACAACTGTTAGCAGCCCTAAGCTCAGGGCGGGCGGGGGAGCGCCTAGGGACGCGTGTACTCTTCTTGATTACAGAATACCCCCCTACCCCACCCGCTCCCCCGACAATACAGCCTCCGCCCCCGCGCTCGCTGCATTTCATATAAGTCTTCGCAAACCGTCCTAGACTGCGTAATCTAACTGTTAGTACCAAATAGATAAAAGGATCGTTATTTGAAATAATAAAGAGGTAAAAAAACCGGCCAAGTGCGTGTCGGGCCACACGCAATGTAGGGTTCCGTATTTGCCCGGTACATAGAAATTGGTTTACTAATACAGACCGCGCCAAACTTCTGGTCCCATACATTATAGGGGACCAAAAGTTTGGCGCGACCTGTACTCGTAAACCTGTAAACTTAGCTTTGATAGATTTCCTTTTAAATTTTTTATATATACTACTTCTGTGAATTTTTTCACATATCTATATACAACCGTTTAGCCAGCAGGGGGGGACGCTCCACTCTAACAAAAATTTTCACTATAAAGCTTAATATTTCGCCAACGGATCTCTAAATCGAAAAATGGTTTTTACACACCCACATTGTTTTTAAACGGCCTATCCAACGATACCCCACACTATGGGATAGACGAGAAAAAAAATTCATCCCCAGTTTACGTGTATGAGAGGTACCCTTAAAAAAATGTTTTTTCGAGGTTTTATTTTACCATTTTGTCGACGTAATAAATATTTATATCCATGCCAAATTGCAGCTTTCTAATATTAATAGTCTCTGCGATAAGCCGCGGACAGACGGACAGATGGACATGGCTAAACTATAAGGGTTCCTTGTCGGACTACGGAACCCTAAAAATTAGCATAGAATGTGCTCCTTAAGTTATGATGTAAAATAAAACACTTTCACTTTTGCTCCCTTTTAAAATTTCGGTTATTTTTTTAAGAGCTATGTACTGTGTTAGGTTTTTTCTATGTTTATTTTTTGACAACTTTTTGACAACTTGCGAAAATCCCCGAATGGTTGTCAAAAGAGTCTGGAGTGCTAAATGAGGAGCATGCACACTCTTCTATTAAATTATTGCTTCCCATCATAGCCTTAAATATTGGGGTTCAAGTATTTTCACATTACACTTAGGTAGGATAAATACGTTAAACATTGGATTGTCATGTGATCAAGACATGTATTGTAATAACATATTATCATGTACATGATACAATGTCAATGTACAATCTAAGCAACTCGTATTTTAAACCCTTTGTAACATAATAAAAATTCCTATACATAAGAAATGCACGAAACAAGAGAATGGCCAGTTTGAAACCTAATAAACTACGAGTTTTTATAATCTACAATATAAACACTAGTCCACCAAAACAAACAGAGCCCTAAGGCTAACCGGGCAACCACGACTTTCTCAGTCTCTGATGTAGCTGTAGCCAACTCCAGGCACAGATTCCTCATAAAACATTCAGGACTTACCCCTCGAGAGCATAAAAATACATATTCTATCAGATGTACCTTTGGCTTTTAATATACAGGCACATCTTAATGAACGGCAGGTCGGGCGTCGCGACGCGTCGTCTTAATTTACCTTTTAACAAGCCGTGAATAAATTATGAAAATTGAATTGGTTTGATTAAAAGATAAGGTGACAGTTATATAAGGAAGGTAGACGCTTTATATTTTGGGAAGTTATTGTAGTTCTGTCATACAATTAATGTATTCGTGTAGTATTAAGTTTTTGGGTCAGTGTTACCGTAGGTATATAAATGAAAAATACAAAAGAGGTAAACGTTGCTTAACGCTCTTAACTGTCATTAGCACTAAACCAATAGATCGCAGTCCAGATCGTGGCTCGGATCTATTTTACAGATTAACCCGTTAAGTGAAACCGAACCAGAATATTACCAGAAGTCTATTGTAAATCAATTGTTATCGAAATTCAATAAATCTACGGCTTAAGGATTGTTGATCTAAGATTTTATGATGATAAATTTTCCAGAAATATTATGTGTGACCCTGTTAAACAATGCCATACCTAGTCGTGTCTACTTGACTGTGGTATACAATATATGTATCCTCAAGGTATCTAACACGATAAAATCAAAACGTTGCAGTTCCACCGCCTCTCTTTTCTGCGATCGTCCAACTCACTCAGCCTAAAATCCCTCTGCGTTGCTGATTGATTAAAACTCTAACAAAGGGATAAAGCTGATCACTGCTTCTTTGTGAGCAGAAGCCCTTTGCGTTATGCAATCAAAGACCTCCCTACATTGCTCACGAAAATTATGGCTTTTCGTCGATCTTTCTTTGTTTGGCGAAATGTGAATTATGAATTTTGAGCTGTTGTTTTGTTAGGGTTTTTTTTTTGTTATTTGGTTTAATATATAGTTTCCTTTGACCAATTGTCCATTCGTCAAAACACTCCGAAATTCAACAGCCTTCTTGGTTATAATAGTTCTTTTGAGCGAATATGTCTTTTCGCACATCACAATAACATTGGAATAGCGAACAATAAGGAAAAAGAATCACAAAGCATTTTCAGGAAGTATACAGTTGAATTTTTTGTCCAATCATAAAATAACAGATCGTTCAAAAGAAGGGCACAATCAAATTAGATTATTAACTAAAACCCAACTCCCCAGAGTAACTAGGTAGCTATTAAATGCTGCTCAATCTAAATGGGAGTCCGGTGATTCAGGTGGGTAAGGAAGGTGAGAGGGTAATATAGGACAGAGGGGTAAAGTCGGACAGATGTCGCACCCCGCGGTGCCGCTGATGAGCCGGGCCCCCGTTTTAGCTGCATGGCTCATAAAATTTGTTGCCATGACTTCGTGACACGGCAGAGATGGCAGATAGCAATTGAACACTGTTAGTTTTAGTGCAGTGATCGATAATTTTGTATCTGCTGCCTTTTGGACGATGACGACGTCAAGAAAACAATTGCCTCGCTATTGATTTTTTGTAAACAACTTCTGTATAGTTGATGCGTGTGATTGTTGGCACACTACACATTATGTTTAATAAAACCTTATTGTACATTGATGATTCTTTATTTTATACTTTTTTATGGCTTGAATAGCCAATACCTGCCCGGACTACCGTCGATATCACCCCATGACCCTCCGTGACGGACCCGTTGTCCTCTAATTTACGTAGTACCTAACTTATGTACCTACTCAAATTGACACGATTTTCAGTCACTTAGTAGCCGAAAACAAGATGAACAATAGAAGAGGCTATGTACATTTTTTTTTGTCACTCTCAACCAAGCAAAAGAATAGGCATATTCTTAAAATGTTGGACAAGTATTTTTTCTTTTTTCAATTTAACAAAAAATTATGAAGATATAGCCCCCTGAAGTTCCACGTGACGTCACATCTAGGTACAATTTTACTTAGAAGTGACATCATTTTCCCCCGCTCCCAAACTTTGACGCGCTTTATTTCTGTAATTTTTTGTTTGATTGACAAAAGAAAAAACACATGTCCAATATTTTTTGATAATCTAAATGACGGACTAAATAGAATAATATTTTGCTTACCCTGTGTACAAGCCTATTATAAAAAGTATGTTTTTTAATTTCATTAGCAAAATTTCCAAAATCAAAAATCTAGATTATATTAAAACCCAACTAATATAATATTTTCGAGTTATTTCTGTTCGTGATTCCTATTCGTCAAACGAGGAGAAAAGAGGCAATTGAAGACCTCATTTCAATGATTATTTATAATTAAAATTGATCCAAACATGTTTTCTAAACATATTTATACGATATATATATTATCATGAAATACACAGAAACAAAGCATCCATATTTTATTGACATAGACTTATAATGTATGCTGATATTATAGATTATTATTTTCTTTCCAAAATAAAATAAAGCATTATAATCTCTTGAACAAGATTAATAGTTACACGCAAAGCATTTTTCAAACAGATCTAATCTTCAAGATTTGTCGTGAAACATCTTCCACGTCGTTTCTAATTGTGCTCAACAAATAGTAATGATAACCATTATTTACAAATAAGATGTTGTTTGGCATGAGGTATTAAGAATACACTAGCATCATTACATCTACATTGAAAGAACCCGGATGACATAGTGCAGAAGTTGTATACTTGACAGAATTTTACCGGCGGCGCACCGTGAAAACCGGAAGGAAGCGTTTGGTTAGGCGCACGCGCTGCCACGCGACTACTTCCGGTGGTAATGCGATGACATAATAGGTGACGTCTCCACACTCTCCATACCCCTTGTTTGATAACGTAATAGTTTTAAAAAGTTGCCACGAGTGTTTACTCTTTGTATTTTCTCACAGTTATCTAATATAAAGAATGAGTTTGCATATATGAGGTATACCTAGCTCCTGCCCTGATGTTCGGGGTTTTGAGGTTTATTGTCATATTGGTTGGACATCTTTGTTTTATGTATTTTGTATGTTTGTACCCTTGATGAAGTATACAATCTATTTGAATCTGTAAGTAGTATGATACGCCCCCTATACGTTATTTAGGCGCATTGGTAGTGCGTATAATAATGTTGATGACATAGCTACTAGGTGTAAAAGGTAACATTAAATAAAAACCTGATTAAACTGGACAAAAGTCGAAGTAACAAATGCCGCAAAAAATGTTGTTTGGTAGTATAAGAGTAAATTATCACAAGTAGTGCTGTCGCTTTGTTTTTATGGTTCGTAGTCCGACAAGGAACCCTTATAGTTTCGCCATGTCCGTCTTTCCGTCCGTTCGTCTGTCCGCGGCTTAGCTCAGAGACTATTAGTACCAGAAAGCATGTGTAATTTAGCATGGGTAGGGTATACATATTAATCACGCCGACAAAGTGGCCAAATAAAATCCTAAAAAAAATTTTTTTTTCACGTACCTCTCATACACGTTAATTGGGGATGAATTTTTTTTCTCATCTATCCCTTAATGTGGGGTATCGTTAGATAGGTCGTTCAAAAACATTGTGGGTGTGTGAAAACCATTTTTCGATTTAGAGATCCGTTGGCGAAATATTAAGCTTTAAAGTGCTAATTTTTATTAGAGTCAAGTGTCTGCCCCCTGCCAGCTAAATGGTTGTTTATGGATATGTGAAAAAATTCACAGAAGTAGCAAATATAATGAATTTTATCACAGCTAAGTAGGCTTTACAGGTTTACGGGTACAGCTAGGTCACGCCAACTTTTAGTCCCCTCTAACCACGACAATCTATGGGCCATTCTTCGGGAGAGCAACTTCCGAGCGGACTAGAAGTTTGGGGCGATCTGTATCAGTAGACCAACTTATAAAATGTACTGGGCAACAACGGAACCCTACACAGTGCGTGGTCCGACACGCACTTGGCCGGTTTTTGTTTAACGAACCTGTAAAATGCTTACATGAGTTATAAAACGGTTTCTATCTATATAAGGCGACTTTCGTTTATTTGACCAAATTCATACTGGAGATTCGGTAAGTGGTTAGGTAAGGACAAGGTTCAATGACCCCGTTTGCGAAGTACGAAAAAATTTTTGTACGTCTATACCTGTTCAAGAACAACTTCGACTCAATTAGTATCATACAGCCTGTTTCGTCCACTGCTGGACATAGGCCTTTCCAGGATTTCGTCGCTCTTGGCGGTCCTCTTGGAAGAAATGCCCATACTCACAAACGCAGGTGGGTTGGTGAGCGCGGTGCCGAAACCCTTGCACCAGTGACGCCGCTGCTCGTCACCAGTCTGTTTTATATAAGGCTCGGCAATTGGGGATGGATATACCGCCATCCATCAGTTCCAGGCAATGGTGGGCCGCCTGGTTTTGCCTGAGAGCTGTTCTCTTACTCTCTCCCGAATAACTTCGGGAGCATTTGCGAGTAAGATGGTGGTACCTCCGTAGTCGAGCCCAGCATCAGCTCTACCACCAGTTAGTATAAGAAGTATAAATTTTATTTTGCGTTTTTCACAGAAAGGGACATTGATCCTTGGTCCTGACACTCGACCCGCCTCCAGTCTGAATTTGGCTATTTAAACGAAAGTCGCCTTTTATAAGCAAAATTTCAAGCCAAATTTATGTTACAAACTAGATAAAGTGATTAGAAATATGTCTTTTATTGGCAATGTTTCTGATTCTCATACTAACAGAGGCGGGACTGGTCTTTAAAGCAAGTAATTTAAGTCTGCGACGGCGGACTATTATAATTCTATAATATTTATAAAATTTATGTCATGTGTCATATTATCACATATCATATTATCAATGTAATTGCATAAATGTACGAGAACGTCACTAAATTAGTTTTTCATTTTTCCTTTGTGCAGGAAAAGGAAAAATACAAATATACGCAAAGTTTTTCGAAATAGGCGATTCCCACGGACTAGAGTCCCGCGGTGATTGTTTGCTAATTCGTGTGGTTCCGTCGATAACAATAACAATGTAATATTGTGCAATACAATACGGTTTAGTAAAATAATAACTACACAAGCTGCGTGCGCGTCGCCGCCGGCTAAACGCTCCCTAACTGCGTAATCATAGCCTTAGTCATGGTGTAGGGGATGGTTTTATTATAAATTTAAAACACAATTTTGATGTAATTGATCAAGAAAATGGAAACAAAACACGAGACAAAGGGAAATCTATGAGATTTAGGGTTTTTAAAATACACAATGGATGATAAGAACTAATATAGAACGCCAGAAAGCAGAAATCAGGCTGAGAGTCATCATCAGGGATTGGATAATCGGTTCGATACGTAACTAAACTTGGCAAAATCCTTGAAAAAACTTTGTAGGTGTGGAGTCGGCTTCTTAAAATATTATTTATTTTGATAGTAAAAATCCGAAATTGCTTTAAACTTTACGATGGTGTTCATACACAATACTTAACAGAAAATGTATATTATTCAGGAATTGTATACAATTCCTAGGAAATTTATAAAACTTCAAACTGATTTAGGCCGAGATAATTTGTTTTCGTCTTTCTGTTTTGACTTCTGCTCTGTTCATGTCTTCTGGAATATTATGTATGTTCTATGATAAAGGTGGAATGTTTAATATTGAAATTTATTCCTTACAATTATTATCATCACTCATGTCATGAATCTGTTTAGTACCGGCAATTGTATTTTATTTTCTGTGTATTAAAATGGGGCAAACTGAAAATCAGCGCTTCAAGTTAAATTCAACTTGTGGCATTTGCTGAGCTTGTTCCTATTTGCCATTAACTAATTCATAGATACTTGGATTTGGATTTTTTTTCTTCTTGTTTTTTTTGGTTGATTGTTTATACAATCTGTTATTTAATTTATTTCAATTTAGACAATCAATAAATAAATAAATTAAATAAATTAACTTTCACAAATGTACACATTCATACTTGTTCTTTGGATTTAAAAAAACAGAGTCGGCATCCACTCATAAATGTTGTAATCATCATAAACTTAAGTACTGGTAATAATAACAAAAAATATAAAACGATGGAAAAAATAAAGTTAGTATGTCAGGTAGGAAAATAGGAACATATTGTTTTATAATTACTTAAGTGCGACGTTATCGACATAATAGGTTACTGCTTGTCTGACGACAAAATCAAAAAGCTATTGGCACTCCCGTCACACGAGGAGCACTCAACATGATTACCAGAAGCCCTAAAACGAAAGCTTCAATATCGACGGCGGTGGCGAGGCTCACTAGAATGCCACGCCACGCCGCGCCACGTGGCGCCACGCTCTACTACCAAAACCCCAACACGTGTTAGCGCTGGTGGTAATTGTAGTGTTCGATATGAACATCGGTAACACAAAAGAGGTAAGCGTTTGCGGGAAACGCCTCTGCTTTTAACTCTGGATTGTTGACGGTACTTAGGCAGGTACTTTGTGAGGGCTTTGAGATTTATTTGAATTACTGAAAATTACATGCAAATTACAATTCTTCTTTCAAAAATAACATACAGGTTGTTAGGAAAAGTACTTCGTTCCCTTAAATCACGTGTGCTGTAGGTATAACAAAACTTTTATTAAATTGTTCAACCCTAGTTCAGTAGAACGCAATAGATAGATAGAGATAGGTGATAGACAATTGCAAGAAACGGTGCGTGAGAGAAAGGGATAATAATTTAATTAAATAATATAAAATATAAAAAAAATATAAAAAAAAATTATTTTTATTTTTTAATATTAAAAAAATAAACACGCTTCCCATACTTTGTTATACCTATAGGTATAATATTAACTATATACAGGTGGTTTAAAGGAACGAAGTACTTTTCCTAACAGCCTGTATAAGGTGACTTTCGTTATTATAGCCAAATTCATACTGGACACTCCTTAAGTGCACGGGAACAAGGTTTAATTACTCTTTCTGTGAAATATGCAAATAAAATTATGACTTCCTATTCTAATTGGGTCGAGGACGTTCTTGAACTGGTACAGAGGCACAAAAAATATTTTTCGTATTTTGCAAACAGAGTCATTGAACCTTGGTCCTGACCGAGTCTCTAGTATGAATTTCGCTATATCAACGAAAGTCACTTGTCTTATATTTGAAATTATTTATCCACATAACAGAATTTGTAAAAGCGGCTGCTTTGTTCATCGAATATTTTTCTTTTCTTATAGTGAAATATATATTATTTTTAATATAAATTAGATCAAATAAGTAGATCCTTACAAATGTAATTAATGGCTATGTCCTTAGGCAATGGCTATCCCCAGATAACTAACTATAGCCTATGTTACTCAGCAACGGTGTAGCTTTCTATTAGTGAAAGAATTTTTAGAAACGGTTCAGCAGTTCCAGAGATTACCCCTTCCATACAAACAAAAACAAACAAATTTTACCTCTTTATACAGGCTGTTATGAAAAGTACAGCGATCCTTTAGACCCCGTATATTATAAGTGTAATACATATTTTTCTAAATAATAATTCTCGGTACAGAAAATAATTTTCTCAATCCTGTTTTGACCGTTTTAAGATACCTAATACTTTGTGTTCCAATTTGTTGGGTACTTTGAATGACATTTTGGTTTACGATTGCACAAAATGAGGTCAGATTGAGCACCGCATTTTGCATCAATCAGAACTGAACTCTACGAAGTTTCCTTTTAGTTTAAAATAACGCGCTCTCAGCCGTGGCTGTGACGACCACCAAGAAACACGCGCCCACAAAAACATGCGTTTTTATTTAATAAGTCTGCTTCTAGATGCAATTTTTAAAATATTCTAAGGCGAGCCAATGATGCCATTTGTTAACTTAATTATAATAAAAATTTCAAGGCTTTATAATTTAAGGAAGGTCCTTTAACATTCAAAAAACATGAAATTTAGAGGTAAATTCGTATTTTTTTTTCTATCGAGTGAACTTAAAGATTTTGCATTTTTTCTAAGATCAGCCTATTGGCCATATAGTTTACTGTTTATATTATTTTTACTACACCGATTAACAAAGTTACACAAAAAGAAATGCTTATTTGAAGTTGGTCCTATACGGACCCTTAAAATCAAAGTCGGGCTCGTGCACAAAGGGTTCCGTATTAACACACAATACGGGTACGGAACCCTAAAAACATGATAAAGCAACACTATACTCGTAGATGTCGTAGCAACATCAAAGAAGCTGCTAAAATGGTAGCGCATGACAAACAATTCGATTCCTGCTGACTACGGAACCCTATTTCACATCTATCACAGGTAAGTAGAATTTACAGGTTTACGAGTACAGATCGCGCCAAACTTTTATTCCCCTCTAAACACGAGAATGTATGGGCCGTTCTTCTAAATGTATGGGACTAGAAGTTTGGCGCGATCTGTATTAGTAGACCAACTTATAAAATGTACCGGGCAACTACGGCACTGCGCGTGGCCCGATACGCACTTGGTCGGTTTTTATTTTTAGGGTTCCGTAGTACCTGAAAGGTAAAAGGAACCTTTATGGTGTCCGTCCGTCCGTCCGTCGGATAAACCGTTAAAGCACCGTTAAAGATAAAGATTTGAAATTTCCTACAAAAATAGCATTCATTTGCCTACACAACATGGCGAAAAAAAATATTTGAAAAATTTTAAATTGTTCTAAATATTTGCAATGCAAAAGTAAGAAAAATAATAAAAATATTCTAAAAATACAACATGGGTATCAAATTATAGATATTAAAGAGGTGATTATAAAAATATATGCTTTTACTATATTTACTGTCACCGATTTCGAGAAATCTTTGAAAAACCACAAAAAATTGCATGCCCACTTATTCCCGAAACTGGTTGAACGAAAAAAATTTAAAAAATCAAGATTATAGGCCATAACTGGCCAATTACAGGAAAATTATAGCAATTCAAAAAAAGGTTGAACACAAATGAGAAATATAAAAATAAATTTTACAAAATATTTTATAAAAATACAATATGGATATCAAATTGTAGATATTAAAGAGCTTATTATAAAATGTATACTTTTAATATATTTAATGGCAGCGATTTCGAAAAATCTTTGAAAAACCACAAATAAATGCATCTTCCCCCCCTCCCTCCCCATATTTCCGAAACTGGTGGACCGAAAAAAATGAAAAAAGTCATGGTGATTTGGGATTATGTATAGATTACAGAAAAAATACTGCGGTTGAGAAATTCACAATGATAAAAATGACTAAATAAAATGTTTCATCCCCGAGTTTTATTTCGAGTACGGTATAAAATATTTGAGTCTCTCTTTTGTGGAACAATAAATTCTTTTTTTTTAGTTATCATAAACAGTTATGGGCAAGATTTTAAGTACCTTCTTCCTGCCTGTTCCCAAAACTGTCGAATTACGGAACCCTAGGTATGCGAGTCTGACCCACACTTGACCGGTTTTTTATTATTTAAAACAGTTACGCTTGGTCATAACCGCGCCTGATGAAAATCAACGCATCGATAAGACCTAGGATGAACCAAGCTCGCCCAGAAACCGGGAGAAAAACGGCAGGCGAGGCTTTAATCAGTCTTCTCAGGGACTTCCGCAAAAATCTACAGAAGTCGTTAACGGACAATTGACTGAGTACGGGGTATCAAACACGTATGCCTGACGACGTGACGACAAACGAAAAATTCGAGTATATCCTTGATCAGGAGAATGCAGTGACAGCTGCTTCAGGAATGACTGAACACTGAACAACAATAATTTGGCCAAGTGCGAGTCGGACTCACGCACTAAGTGTTCCGTACTACCAACAATACGAGTGCGGAACCTTAAAAACATTTATGGTGAATAACAACAGTATACATGTGCAAAACAACATCAAGGCTACAAAAACGCATAAATGGTAGCGGCTGACAAAAAAATTGGCACCGTCTGCGTACGAATCCTACTGTTAATTATTTTTTATTTCACTTTAGAGTATGTCCTAAAACCTGACTAAATTTGAAACTTCAATAATGCAACTTTTTCAAAGTTTCTTGATGGGAACCCCCATTTTTTTTTTTTAATAATTTGTTATTTGTCGTGGTAGAGGCCATAGTAACAAGTATTATGTGAAAATTTCAACTTCCTACCTATTACGGTCAAGGCTGTAGACCCCTGTGACAGACGGACAGACAGACAGCGGAGGCTTAATAATGGTCCCGTTTGGGACCCTACAGGTACGGAACCCTAATAAACAACATTATGTACAATTTATTCTAAAAAATATCCAAAAGTAGAATATATATTAATTTTATTTTTATTAGAATGTTTTCATTGGCAATCGCACTAAATAATCTAATATAATATAGGTAATTTATTAAATAAATATTTGGCTCTTTCAAGCTTTTTATTGTTTTTATTTGCAATAGATGTATATAGATATATATAAAAAACACAGAAAAAATAAAGTCAAGATATATTTCGGGCCCTACTGGGCCCGGCGTCAGTTGAAAAAAAAAAAAAAAAAAAAAAAAAAAAAAAATTTTTCAACTGACGCCGGGCCCAGTAGGGCCCGAAATATATCTTGACTTTATTTTTTCTGTGTTTTTTATATATATCTATATACATCTATTGCAAATAAAAACAATAGGTAATTTATATTACCTTGTGAGATACATTGTGTTTTCATGCGATGGCCAATTCAATCTATTTAATTAAAACATAAAATATTTTTAATATTGATATTGTCACTGTAAGACGTTGTTAGATTAGCTAATTACGTAATAACTTAAGACAGAGGTAGCTTAAGTAGGGACTGAATAAATTAACCGATTTGGATTTCCATGGATCTCACAACTTTTTACGGTAGAAGAACTAAGTTGCGAGACTTTGTTTTTTTTTCAAGTTTTGTTTTTGATGGCATTATCTATACCTCCAATAGCGCTAGCGGTACGCCCAAAATTGCGGCAAATGGTGATAAAGGCATGAAAATAGGAATGTTGGATCTTTAGGCAATTTGAACAAATTTGAATCGAAGATCGAAAAAAAAAGATTAGGGTTGTTATTATGATGTCACCTTTTTTGTATGAGGAAAAAAAATGTTTTGTTCTTAAAACGGTAGGTATGGTAGAGCTTTCTGAGCCCATTCTAAAAATATACAACATAATTACATTTTATTCACTCGTTTTAAATTGAAATTAAAAAAATTTTCAAAACATACCAAGTTTTGGCTCCTCCAGTTACGATACGGTTAAATATTTTTTTGTAAAATATACCTCAAATGATACGTAATATCATCATATCAAACGTCAAGAAAACAATTTCGAAAATATTTACATTTAGTAAATTTTATTTATTTTTCATTATTACAAAGTTAAACTTCAGAATTTTACGAGATTTATGGATAGAACTGTACTCAAGATGTTTAAAAACCGTTTCATCTGTGTTTTTACCTAAAAGTCCTTTAAAGTGCGGGAAGTTCAAATTGTTTTGTTTATTTATAAAATCTGTTTTACTTGCTCTATAGATACTTACAAAGAAATTATGAATTTCGTTATGAATTGGTTAAGAATTCAGAGTCATGGAACACCTAATTAATATTTTATTTTTTATTTTAGATCTCTAATCTTTGATTTAACGGGTTTACGACCTCTTCAGTTTATTTCTTTGTAGTGCTAGCGGTACAAACCGAAACTCAGTAACTAGGTGCAAATGGTATTAAAGTAATATAAATCGGAACGATAGATCTTTAGGCCATATGAATCAATTTGACATGTAGCAAAAAAAAAATTAAACAATTAGGGGTGTTACTATGACGTCATATTTTTTTGTAAGAGAAAAAAAAGTTTTGTTCTGAAACCTATCGTGTGTGGTATCAAATGAAAGAGCTTTCTGAGGCCATTCTAAAAATATATCACATCATTACATTTCATTCACTTGTTTTAAATTAAAATGAAAATCATTTTCAAAACATACTAAGTTTGGGCTCCTCCAGATACGATACGGTTAAATATTTTTTTGCAAAAGATACCTTAAATGATACGTAATATCCTCATATCGAACCTTAAGAAAGCAATTTTGAAAATATTTACATTAAGTTTTTTTTCATTATTACAAATAATATACGCATTACTGGTTGAAGTTTTTCAAGTTGAAGTGCGCATCGACTTTTAGTCCATATCCATCCATCCATCCATCAGCCTGTTTCGTCCACTGCTGAACATAGGCCTTTCCAGGATTTCGCCACTCTTGGCGGTCCTCCTGGAAGAAATGCCCATACTCACACACGCTGGGCAGGCGGGTTAGTGAGCGCGGTGCCGAAACCCTTGCACCAGTGACGCCGCTGCCGGTCACTAGTCTGTTTTATATAAGGCCCGACAATTGGGGATGGATATACCGCCATCCATCAGTCCCAGGCATTGGTAGGCCGCCTGGTTTTGCCTGAGAGCTGTTCTCTTACTCTCCCCCGAATAACTTCGGGAGGATTGGTGAGTAAGATGGTGGTACCTCCACAGACGAGCCCGGCATCAGCTCTACCACCTACTAGTCCATATATTTAATGTAATAATGAAAAAGTATGTTTTGAAAATGATTTTCATTTTAATTTAAAACAAGTGAATGAAATGTAATGATGTGATATATTTTTAGAATGGGCTCAGAAAGCTCTTTCATTTGATACCACACACGATAGGTTTCAGAACAAAACTTTTTTTTCTCTTACAAAAAAAGATGACGTCATAGTAACACCCCTAATTGTTTAATTTTTTTTTGCTACATGTCAAATTGATTCATATGGCCTAAAGATCTATCGTTCCGATTTATATTACTTTAATACCATTTGCACCTAGTTACTGAGTTTCGGTTTGTACCGCTAGCACTACAAAGAAATAAACTGAAGAGGTCGTAAACCCGTTAAATCAAAGATTAGAGATCTAAAATAAAAAATAAAATATTAATTAGGTGTTCCATGACTCTGAATTCTTAACCAATTCATAACGAAATTCATAATTTCTTTGTAAGTATCTATAGAGCAAGTAAAACAGATTTTATAAATAAACAAAACAATTTGAACTTCCCGCACTTTAAAGGACTTTTAGGTATATAAGGTCCTACAATAATAACTGAAAATATTTCTAGAGTAGATCACGTACCGTAAAATGAACAAGTTAAAAAAAATTTTTTTGGACGTATGATTTTTTCACTTTTCAGTACAAACTGGTACAATCAGCTGACAAATTTCTATGAAAAGGTAAAATTAAAGTTCGAGCAAAAAAAAATTTTTTTTCGTGGGATAGTGGTCTATTAAGGATACTCTATCATCTTTTTATTTTTTTTCTCTTTGAATTGTAGGATCTTATATAGCAAGACGCAACGAACTATATTTTCCTGAAACCCTTACCTTCTAAGGCTTTGTTTCTAGCCAGTAGCGCGATGAGCACATCCGGCGGCGGCGGATCCAAGGGATGCAGAGCATCCACAGAACCATCGAGCCTCGGTTCCCGTTCAGTCAGTACCAACGCGCTGTCCACGTACCCTTCCATCATCACGACACACTACCTCCGCACAACACTACAACTGTCAACCGATAGGTCATCGACGCCACCTCCAGACATCCCGAGAAGGTAAACACGGCGAGAAAGCATGCACCTGTTTTGGGCAAGGGCGCTTCAGGCGGGTTGACGTGCGGCAGAAATACGTCGCGACGCGAAGCTAGGCGCCGCCCACACCGCTCGCGCCGCCGCACTCCGACACGCGCCGCCCTCCGTTCTCCCATTGAGAAGTCATTTTTTACCCCCTGAATCTGATAAACCCTTGGGCGAACGGGCGAGGGGAGAGGCGCGGGGCTCCCCCGCCCCGAACTAATTTTCCAGAGTCGTACGACACACCCCTGGTGCTTACATCCATCTACAATATTACTCTAGCACGTTATCCAGTTCACGGGGGCTCTTCGTTTCTACTCATTTTGTATCGCAAAGAAGGAAAATTCTGATATAATGGCGATAACCGTTTTTGTATGCCATCCTTACTTTTCGTTACCTCCACGAAACCATTGTATTTAGTAGAAAAGTTTAATGGTATCCATAGAAATGAAAATGTCATAAATTTTAATATTTTATGTAATATTTATAATTTTCTGTTTGAAATCTCTTTGGACCAAGAATTGAAAGAAGTAGGTATGATCTCGCCGATGAAATGTGAAACCTACGATCCAGATAGTTCATTTAGTTATTTCAAGATAGTTGAATTCCCAATTACTTTTGTGGGATTATCGAGTGAATTGGAGCTTAATTTTGGGGTCGATTTAGACAAGTCAGCTTATTTGAAGACAACCTACAAGAATCAATGGATGGTATGTCGATAAGACATTTATCAATAAAGTATAATAGGTAATATAAGGTAAGGTAAGGTTACAATTTTACGGTTTAAAATGTATTTGCATAGAAACAATCTCGGGATAAGGCGAGGGAATTCAGGTCAGGTAATTTAGATATGGATAAAAAGTTTCAAAATAATATGATAATGTACTTCTACATGTCTTTTTAGGGTTCCGTACCGAAAGGGTAATCAACGGGACCCTATTACTAAGACTCCGCTGTCCGTCTGTCTTTCTGTCCGTCTGTCATCAGGCTGTATCTCATGAACCGTGATAGTTAGACAGTTGCAATTTTCATAGATGATGTATTTCTGTTTCCGCTATAACAACAAATACAAAAAATAGAATAAAATTAAAATAAAAGGGGGCTCCCATACAACAGACATGATTTTTTTGCCGTTTTTATAGATAATGGTACGGAACCCTTCGTGCGCGAGTCCGACTCGCACTTAACCGGGTTTTCAAATTATAATGGGAATTTTTAAGAAATTTATTTATTGTCACTGAATTAAAATAATTCTGCATTATGCAAAAAATATTTAGCTAATAAACTGTTTCATTGATTGTGTAATTATTGTTTTGTTAAAAATATATCAAGTACAAGTATTGTCTACTTTTTATGGAAACAGTATTTGGAAAATTGTAAAAAAATCTAATAAAAACTCCTTGAAATCGCGAGTTTTCTGAGCGGCCCGCTTCCACTGAGCAGAATAGGCATAGGTTGTAAAATGAAAGCGTTGGAGCAGGACAAATTTCTCTGAATACCCTCGTCTTACATGATTTGAATCAAAATTACAAACTTACATTACCTTGAAAATGTATAAAACAAAACTGCAAAATTAAGTTGGTCGATTAATCGGGTTCGTAATCCAAAACCTGTATTAAAATTCCCCGTTTTCTGTATTTGTTATTTAAATACTTATACAGAAAATTTTAAATTCCAAGTTTTTTGGACGATGGACATTCGGGGAAAAGGACGTAACTGGCTGAATCCTTTCCAACTAGTTTAGTTTTTGAAATAGACTCCGTAGCAAAAATGGTCTAACATTTACAACTTTGAAATTTCAAGATAAAAAGAAAACAAATAGTACTCAATGAGTTCTAGAAAATGACACCCCCCATTAGGATTATACCCCTAATAAAAAAAAAAACAGCTTCATTTTCATGTATGGGACCCCCTCTGCAAATTTATTTAATTTAATTTTTAATTCAATATTCGGTAAAACTATAGACGTCCGGTACTTAGAGGGGTAAGGGGAGGGGGGAGGGTCCAGCAGAGCGACATTAATAGGGTTCCGTGTTGCCCTTCGGGTACGAACCCTAAAAATATAACCTACAACTGTAAATAATTCTTGATGGGTGTCAATTTTTTTCAGAAATTTATTGATGCTAAGAAAGTGTCTGCACACCATAGCGCTTTCACGATTGAGCAAACGAATGCTTTCTCAATACGAATAAAATTTCAGCCCACTCAAGATAGCATATTCAGGGTGAAATCTGATAAACAATTTGATAACACATTCGTCTTCGATTTACGATTAATACAATTAGACGGAGCACAGTGCTGCCATAATGAATCTCACGCTGAAATAGGCAGATACTACGTTATTGGTCAGTGTGAATATTGCAGTATTTCACATTCTCCTAAGGTAATCGATTTTGGAGATGTAATGATAAAAAATAAAGTTTCAAGAAGCATAAACATAACAAATAATTCATCGAGAATACCAGTAATCCTTCAATTCAAAAAATGTGCCTGTTTTATGGTCGAACCCGAAAAGGTTACAGTAAATGCTAGTTCCACAAAAAGTGTTCGTGTGTCTTTGAGACCTCGGAGTTTTGATATAGCAAAAATAATTTATGTGAAAATTAGAAGCAATCACAATTTGCCTGATTATCTAAAAGAACTATTTATTCCGTACAGTATCAAAATTCACCGAAACATTATTTTAGACAAAGTCCCGAAGCAAGTTGCAGTGGAGTCTCTGCACAGACTATATGAACTGAATCCAGATTACACTTATATTGAAAAAGAAATAAACGCACATAAGAAAAAGCAAAACATTGCTTTGAACATTTTAAAGTCTTCAAAGATTCTTGGTAACAAGCGAGTTATTATGAAACAGTCACCTATATATCCAAAAGAAAGACGCAACATTTTTATGGCACATGAACAAACAATGAGCGCTGATTGTGTTTATAAGGTAGATGTTGACTTAAAAATATCAATGTATGACTTATTTCAAATATCCATTTTACCCCTACCAGTTGATTTTGGACAAGTGAGTGTCGAATCATATGCTGAAAAGGAAATAACCATTAAGAACAACTCACAATTTGACATAAATATAATGTTTTTGAATAATGATCGAATACTATATACGAAAAATAAAGATGAGTCATACAAACAAAAAATTTTTGCCTTTGATGAAGCAAAAATTAAAATCTATTATTATGGTACCATCGGAGGTCAATATGAAGGAATTTTTCAGTTTATCGTTGACCAAAAATATACTCGTACGCATTCCTATGTTGCTCACGTAAGCTATCCCAAACTAATGGTCCAAGATAAAGATTTAAGATTTGGCATGGTCACGTCAGAAAATTTCATAATATCTGTACCGGTGCGAATTGAAAATAATTTTAATGTTAACATTGATTTCCAGTGGCCCGATTTAGATACTGATATTCCATTTGAAATTGTTCCTATCTCTGGATCGGTCCCAAAACGAAGTAGCAGAATTTGTAATATTATTTATGTTAGTAAGCCCATAAAAACAAGAACATTTGAAATTGAACTAATTTCAAAAAGGGGTACTAGCACAAAAGTTATTCCATTTGAATTAAATATACTCACAAAAAAGTTATCTGTAGCGTTCACGCAACCTTTGGTATCTTTTAAAGACATACCACTAAATATAGCATCATCACTAGAAGTTAAATTGGAAAATTCATCAAAAGAATTTTTTTATTTTTCTGTTGAAGAACCATTAATACCTGGCATTTTCATAAAACCAATGACTGGAACTATTCGCCCAAAAACCATTATTAATTTTGAAATAACAGTTAAAATATCTTGTGTTCTGGAATTTAACTTTGATATTTATTTCAAAATAAACAACAAAGAAAATATTAGCCTTACAGTGACCGGAAATGTATTAGAGCCAAAAATTGTTATTCACCCAAAGAGCATTATTATGCCAAGGATACCATCCAACATGAAAACTTATATTCCAGTAAAGTTACAAAACTTAGGAATATTGAAATCTATAGTTCAAGTTGTTCGAAATAAAGTTGACAAAACAACGTGTAATTTTGTGCCAATTGATATATTTGCTGACATGGATAAAAATGAGAAAGTAACAGAAATTTCTTTAGATAAAGGACAATCAAAGACAGTATATCTTCAAATTTACGGTCCTTCTCTAATTGAATACGACGCATTTGGACCTTTCCAAATTAATGGAATATTGGGGCCCCCTAACAACGACCGCTCATCATTGACCCTTCAATATTATACCGAAGAATATGAAAAGTGAGTGATGTGTTTCATTAGTTATAATGTAATATCTTAAACTGCATTTTAATTATATGTTTATAGGAAAACTTACATAATAGTGTAGTGTAGACTATTATGAATTCAAATTTATGACACATAGCTATCACAAGTTCCTGCTAGTATCACATAATAAAAAAACTAATAAGCAGCTATGTTTGATTGCAGGCTTTACGAAAACAGTACAAAAGCAAGGAGTGTGTATACTAACAAAGAAATAAGTTACATGCGCATGACGGGAGTCGTTACAAAGGAATGGATACGATTTTCTGTTGATAAGTTCCATTTTAATTACGAAGCTGGTGGAACAAATCTAAAAGAATTTACAATTACCAATGTATCAAAAAACATTTTGACCATCCATATTTTAACAGCAAAATTATCTCCTAACTTTACATTAAAATGTAATGAAGACAAGTTAAAGGATCAAACGGCAATAGAATTTGAACTAGATCCAGGACATGAAGCTTCTTTTTTTCTAAAGTTCCATCCAAGGAGACACGGAAAATTTACCTCAACAGCCGTGTTATATTTAGACAAAAATTTGTCGGTACCTTATAATAATTTAACATTTACGGGAAATCGGCAACGAGTGCCATTATTGACTGCGAACGTCAAAATCGTGGTATTTCCTCCTTGTGTCGTTACGGAGAAATTACATCGAGAAGTTGTATTAACATTGGAAGGCACTGCCATAATTGAATCATTTTTTTCTTCCCATCCACAGAAAACCATAGAAGTAAAATTTTTAAAGGCCGAAATTAAAAAGGAACTAGATAAGATTCATACCATTATTTATGTAAAAATATCAGTTACCAGGGAAGTAACACAAGAGAAAAATCTATCCTTACGTTTCCACCATGAAAGTGGTGCAATGTGTGAAATAGAAATTAGTGTTTGCTTTACAAATTGTCCACTAACAACGCATGTTAGCAATTTAGTTAATCCTGCCAATAATCCCTACCCGTACTATCCTTCGATGGATCAAGTTGAGCTATATGAGTACATGGAGACTTGTATAGACTTTTTGGAAAAGTGGCTATTCAAACAAGGATTCAGAAATGATTTTTATCCATTAATACCAGATTCACTTTATGCTCTTTCGACTATATCGCACACGAAACATAAAGGAATGAACATCTCATATTTGAATTTTATACGACGTATAGCAGGACCTTTGGTAAAGCGTATTTGTAAAATACCGTAAGTAGCTATATACTTCCTTAATTTTACAATTTATTCTCTATTTACATAAAATGAAACATGTCTGTCTGTTTAAATGGTCAATTTTATAATTAAAGAACCACTGAATGCATAGCTGTTTTTTGAGAACTATTCAACACACTGTGATTGACAAGAGCTTAGCAATTACCATTTAAATAAAATATTGTAAGGCCCACTTGTACCAAGCAAGCAGTAACTGTAAGTATAATATGCTAGGTGATATCGCATCAAACCATAGACATAAGGACAAAACATAAAATGGCACATAACCTGGGTCATGTTGCTTGGTGCACGTGGGCTTAAGATGGAAAGAAAATTTTAAAGGGCAGTTATTATTCAAAATGTTAATGTTAATGAAAATGTTATAGTATATTTTATTTTGTTATTATGTCACCAATTACAGGGCAAAAACTCTTATCGACGAATCAGTTTTGGTGCAAGAAATACATGAAGTTTACGTAGAACTAATCAGATTACTAAGGAGCCGAGGCAGTAACGTATGGGTAATAAACCCGAAATTTTTGTTAAGTCATCACCAGTTTGTCGTATACACGAATAATGTAGCGCCTAAAGGTAACGTTGACATATTAATGACACAAGAATTTGTGAACGATGCGGAACAATTCAGAAGACTCAGCAAGCAAAGCTGGATGGATTTCATTCTACAAACTTACCGAGTGTTCGTACTGAACAGCTGCTTTTTTGACTGCGTTTGTGTCAGTGATGGAGACCGCGATATTATTAGGATACTCCTACAGTGGTATAATAGTCAAATCGTAGCTAAGCACCAACAGCTACGTGGAAATTCGAGAAGCATCAAAGTAATACGGAATATAACTACGGACCTGTCTGATGGCATCGCCATTATTTCAGCTTTACTCTACAACTGCCCATTTTTGCAAGAACATTTTTCTATTTTTTGCGAGTTAGAAGAAGATGATACTGAAGGTATCACCATACACAATGCTTGTTTGATCATCGCAGCTTTGAAGCAGCTTCGGATTTCTTTTCCTTTAAACAGTCGTGAACTCCTGAAACCAAACTTTATACAAATGCTCTTTTTATCCGTTCACTTATACGTAGTTTTACCAATGTTTAAACCCAGAGATGTAATAAAATTCAAGCCATGTCTGTTGAAAACTTCACAAAGATTGGTATCTATATGTCCAGAAACGCAGGAGTCTGTAATATTTGATTACATTATATTTAACAATGAAAAAAATAGTTTTGTTGTCGAAAAAGCTCCTGCTAGTGAAACCGGGAATAAAACTTACTTAAGTATTAAATACACGGCGAATTTTGTCACAAATCAAACTTCGACACTGCTCGTTTTTGGATACAACAAAACAAGGATTTTCGACACCTATATCGTATTTGTACTTGAGGGTGGAATATGCTCATTAGAGCCTTTAAAAAAATGTAAAGTATCAGGTTTTGTATACCGACCTACCAAAGTCGATATAGTCGTGCCATCTCCATTCAAAACCGCCGCTGTTTTTGAAGTTTTCATAGTTGATAAAGACCCAGAGATCCCAGTTAACTTCGAACAGAAAAAAAGACCTTGCTTTTTTGCTCGACGTCTTATTCTTTTTGATCAAGAAATTCGCTTAAAACCGTCTCAGATACAGAATGAGCAAGAAGGAGTAGGGCACAGAATGTCCTTAAAGTTAGTTTGTTTAAACGCAACTTCAAAAAATTACTTTGTGTGGTTCAGAAGCAATATTGGAGAGTTTTTTATAAAGGTAGTGACAATACCACGTTTGGACTGGCCGGTAGAAACTTTAACTGCGAAATTAGATGAATGGCCACTGACTCCTTGTTCTTGTGAAGGGGAATGCGAATGCTATCGGACCTCCGTCGTGTTGATCCCACATAAAAACGATTTGATGGTGAAAGCGTTAAGACACACTTTGCAAGAGCATGCTTCGGAAGTTATGTTGGGAATATTTGATCGACTTATAGGTAACTTGGCATTATATACCATGCTCAACTTTCTATGCGAATATGTACTAAAATCTTTCAATATTTTTGCTTTTTAGAACAACCCACTGGAAGATTGGTACTGACTATGATGTTTGCTGAAGGAGGAACGAATATATCGGCAATGGGACATATCTTGCGCAACGAGATCGTATACCATATCAAGTCAAAAAATCTACGACCAAAGATGAAGAGCGTCACTCTTCAAACATATTCTGAGGCAGTACTATCCTTACCAGTCACGATACTTGCCCAGGATGCAGCTGAGAAATACCATATTGTATTAGCATCTGAATGCGGACTAGATGTTCGAACGTACAGAGTACATTTTATAGCGTCGCAGAACTGGCAGGAACGCTTCGATGTTAAGCAATGATGAACTGATCTAAAAACCATAAAACCTTCAACCTCCAAAAGTAAGAAGTATTATTTATCAACTATTGATACAGTTTTAGAGATGAAGGTTGTGAATACAAGGCACAAACACTAAAAAAACCGGTTAAGTTCGAGTAGGACTCGCGCCCTGAGGATTCCATACCATTCCATCCATCCATCAGCATGTCATCGTCCACTGCTGGACATAGGCCCTCCTCATCCAGCCGCCATCACCCGCAACGTCCTTCAGATCGTCGGTCTAGCGGGCACGTACACGTTTGCTGTACGTGGTCTCCATTCTAACGCCTTTCGGCCCTAACGGCCATCACGTCGGCGACCGATATGGCCCGCCCACTGCCACTTCAATTTAGTGATTCGGCAGGCTATGAAGGTCACTTTCGATCTTCGATGGATCTCCTTGTTTCGGATTTTATCGGTCAGAGATATCCCAAAGATAGACCGCAACATAGCTAGATCCATATTTCATACCATTCAAATAAGATAATTTCAACAAGAATTGCCTACGAAATGTTGAATAGATTCGGAATTTCGGTATACCCATAGATATCCAAACAGCATGGGCGTCGGAAGACGAAAGCCTAGGGTGAGGCGACTTCTTTGAATATCAACGGGAATAAGAATAGAATAGAATAGAATAGAATATCATTTATTGCTGAGTCATAGGTAGGTAGGTAAATCTTAAGCTTATAATGTGCCGTATGCTCTGCCGTTAGGCGTACAATTCTTTATCATAAAATGATTTTATATATTTACAAAATACACAAATTGATCACTTATAAAAAATTAATAACTAAATACTATTACATTACTGATTTTATGTCAGAATAAATTTTAAATTCAATCGCTTGTCAGTTAGGTCAATTACCTTAAATTTAAATTACACTATAAATTACATGTCAACTATTTCAAATATTAATTATGGGAATTAGTTTTAAAACGTACACATCTTATAGCAAAAACTTAAATAAACTAACTATAAATAAAACAGAAGATGTAATAACAGAAACTAAATAACCCTAAAAAAAAAACGCAAACCTGTACACACATAACAATCACAAAAAAAAGATTGCCTCCAGATCACTGCCCTGCGGGAGAGTGCCCAAAATACTGGCCGCGTTACCTCTCTGTATGGCAAGACTTATACGCTGGCCCAGATAAGAGCCAGCCCGCCGGTCGCCGCTGGTATCTATCAGCTTGACAGAGAGGTCCTTGATAAATTGTCGCGCCTCTGGACCCCATGTTCCCATTGTCTCAACCCCAAAAGGCGTAAACATGTAGCTTGAACCTATTGCCGCATATTTACGCCCCTTGGAGAGCTCAGCAGCGGCCGCCGCCGAACCAGCAGCCCTACTACTCATGGAAACATGAGAGGGCGCCAGCGTGTCCACGCAGGTTGCGTCCCATACGAGCGGCCTCCCATGCTTCCACGGTATTAACGTCATACCGTCAGGCCTCTTACCGTCATCGCGAACTACTCCGGGAGGTTCAAGAGTAGCCGGAGCACCGACGGAGACAAGGGCCCTTCGGATAACGTCGTTGAGGGCTGCATGGCGAGACAAGCGGCCGGCACTGCGCTGACAAGAAAGTCCATGGAGTCCGGCCCGACAAACGCTAGCCCCGCAAGGGCAGTGATGAGGTTCAGTTAATGAAGCCCCTATTCGCAGACCGACGGCCGTGGTGAAGGACCGATCGTCTAATAGTGTCCCGATGTTGGTGGATGGGAGGGCGTGGAGCCAGAGACCCGACTCGTGCTCTGCCACAGCAAGAAGCCGAGCTCGCTCTGTGATATTCCTACTTGAGGCAAGCAGTTTTTTTTGTTGCAATTTGCAACAAGGCTCATCCCACTGCCGCTGCGATGAAAAGTTATCGGGGACGTCCTCACACGGGCAGGCCACTGACCATGCCTGTTTGGCTTCATCACAGCACGAGACCTCAATATCAACCAAAGAAGGCTGAATAAGTTTCTTATACAAGGTCTCAGTGCTGTGAATAGAAGACAAAAAGGCAGGTAGCGCGACATCGGACACTTTTCTTATTCCAAGCCCCCCAAATCTGATGGGAAGGGAAGCCTGAAGCCAACAACGATCGGTAATGGGAATGCTCAGTACTCGAGTTAAAGCTACTTGAATTAGTGAATCTACTGTGGATAGCAAGTTTTTTAATTTAAACATAGGGCTGCTTCTTAAAACAAAAGTGAAGCAGGGAACGAACAGACAATATCTTATTATTTGAAAAGCCATGTGTGAATTTATTTTTGTGAGATGTGGAATAGTGTCAAAGAATTTTGATTTCTCATTGTCTAAAAACTGAGGCATGGAATCTTTCAAGATTGGCGCTCCTAGGAGGCGAAGTGAGCATTTATCCAAAATCTTTATATTGGGAGCTAAGGAATTGAAATCATCATAAATTGAGGTTTTTTGGGTATCAGGGACAGTATCGGTGATAAATATCTCGCACTTGGAGCTATTTAGTTCCAGCCCGATCAGACGAAATTTTTCTGATAGGTCTCTTAAATCATTCAGTACAGTCTTAGAATCCCCTCCTAAGGTACCGTCATCTAGGTACCACATGTTTAAATTTGAATGCATGGATGTGATAATCTTATGGATTGCTAGACTGAATATTGCTGGTCCTAGAGGATCGCCTTGCTGACAACCAACTGAGGATAAAAGGAGATGATCCTGATATAGCAATTTTGACGACTGGCTGTAACATTGCCATAGGTATGGAAATATTTCCGGTATTACTTCTTTAACTTCTTTAAGCAGAGCACCTCTATCGACGGCATTAAATGCGTTTTGTATGTCCACTTTCAGCACAACCTCACCCCCATTTTGTTCAATATAAGTACGCAAGGCATGAACAGCTGCTTCGCAACCTCCCTTTGATCCAAAACCGAGTTGCGTGGGTTGCAAATACTCTGTGAGCTTTGGAGCAATGTGTCGGCAACATAATTTAGAGACCAGACGCCGAAAGGTTGTACCGACGGCTATTGGCCTAATACCACCATCCTTTTTTTTCAAAGCATACAGATTAGCACCATAGAGTATGGATGAAATTTCCCAGTTTACCTTGCCAGCTAACATTAAATTTACTAGGGATGTAATGTTACTTAATAGGGTCTCCCCTGCCTGACCTGTAGTGCCGCAGAGTAGATCTTTCAAATGCTGCGGGCTAAGGCCATCTACACCACCAGCTGTGCCATTTTTAAAAGACATTATTGCCGCTAAAACATCTTTGCCCAATACCTGGATCTGAGGATCACCAGGTTGTGGAGCTTGTGGAAGAGAGGTCGCTGCTGATGCTGGAGGATGCTTGCTTTGTAGTATTGCAAGAGTTTCAGGTGAATCCGGGGCAATATCATCGCTAGAAAACAGAAGTTGTGCGGCTCCCCTTATATCACCGTCGCTAATTTTATTTTCAACTTTTTTGTATCTAGAGTTTACATGAAATTTTTTCAACGTTTCTGTGAATAAGGGTGGGTTTATACAGTTGTTTTTAATGCCCTGTGTAAGGGTGCTTTGTTTCCTGACTCTATCGTTAACATGTAGAGTCTCATAAGAAAACCTGAGGAGTGACTCCCAGGCACACTCTGAATTTTCTTTCACTACATTAGAAATAATATCTGAGAGTTTTCTAGCGACACTTATTCGTGCCCCACGAGGAATTCTCTTAACAATGGGATGAAAGTTTTTAAATTTTGTCAATATTTGATGGAATGGTTCATCTCCTCTTTGTGTGCCTGCATCGGGTACTTGATCAGTGACAGTTTGACTTATTTGTGGAGAGAGTTGGGATAGTTTATGAGACTTTGTAATATGGATATTAAGCCCTCTTTTACCTTTAAATGTACGATCTGGGGGACACTCTGGACATGTAAGAAAATCAGGCGATGGGTCATTATTGTAGACCCCCGGACCCGGTCCCGTGGAAGGGCCAGCGGTCTGCGACATTTCATTTCATTACATACGAGTACCTATTATTCATTATCATTTTCTAAAAATTCGGTCAACGAGTAGTAGGATTTTCTGGTCAGAAAATTTTGTAATTTAAATTTATACAATACAATGTTATCTATTTCTCTGATGGAGTTTGGAAGCTTATTATAAATTTTGTTACACATACCAAAAACACTCTGATTAAAAAATTCTGTCTTGCGAGAGGCGGCCTTTACCTTATTGCGGTGTCTTCTACCAGTGTAAGAATCAAATAGGTGGATGTTAGATTTAACAAAAATTGCTACTTCCAGTACGTAAATGGAAAGAAATGTTAATAATTTGTGCTCTTGAAAATAAGGCTTACAAGTGTCCCTGGGCTTTGAGCAAAAAATTGCTCGTATGCATTTTTTTTGTGCTTTGAAGACACGGAGTCTATCTTTGGAATTACCCCAAAAAATAACACCATACCTAAGGGTGGACACCACGTATGCATGGTATGCTGTCAGCACTGTATTTATGTTTGCTACTTTGCGAAGCATATATAGGGCATATGCAAAAGAATTTATCTTTTTGCAGACGTGATCAATTTGCTTAGTCCAACTTAAATTACTGTCAATATAAATTCCTAAAAATTTTGTAATGTCAGTTTCTCCGATTGAAATGTTATTATATTTAATTTTAAGATCTAATTCTAGTCTATTTTGTTTTTGTTTGAAGTTCATAATTTTTGTTTTATCGAGATTTATTAAAATTTTATTGAATTCAGCCAATTTATTATGTTTGTCAAAGAGTTATTAATATCTGCCTCAAAAGTATTTACATTTTGACCTGTATATATTGCAGTACTGTCGTCCGCGAACAACACCATAGGAACATTTACAGCTTTCGGGATATCATTAATGTATACTAGGAACAGTAAAGGTCCTAGCACACTGCCCTGCGGTACACCTATGTTTATTTTTGTTACTTGGGATGCATAGACCTTTTCGATCTTAGTTTTGGAACATATTGACGTAATATGGGTTATTTGCCTTCGGTCACTTAGGTACGATTGAAAAAGTTGAAGAACATTGCCCCGGATTCCGTACTTTTCAAGTTTGTTAAACAAGATAGAGTGATTAACAAAGTCGAAGGCCTTAGTAAGGTCCATATATAGTGCAACCACCGGTATCTTTTTATCAATATTTGTTGTGATACGTTGCAAAAAGTAAAAAATCGCCATATTAATAGTTTTATTTTTGCGGAAACCTAATTGTTCTTTTGCAAGTATTTGATGGTGTTCCAAATATTGATTGAGCCCATCGTACATAACTTTCTCAAATATTTTAGAGAAGATGGTGATAAGGGCAATAGGTCTGTAAAAACTGATGTCCTCTTTGTCATCCTTTTTAAAAAGCGGTTTTTTAATAGATGTTTTTAGATTCTTTGGGAACACACCATGTTCTATGCATAAATTTACAATGTGGTTTATGACTGGAGAGATAATACGTGCAACGTGCTTAATAATTTTTGTACATATCTCATCAATGCCTGTGCTGTTTGTATTTTTCAGATTCATAATAATTTTAAGAATGTCATGTGCATTAGTTGGATTGAAGAACATTGAATGAGGTAAATTATATGTCAAAGTGTTATTGTTAATTGGATTATTATTATTATTAAATGTCATATTATTATTACTAAAAAATGAATTAAATGTCTCCGCAATTTGATTGGGATCTTTAATTATTGATCCGTTTACTTTTATCTGGGAGATATTGTCTTTGGGAACATTTAGCTTATTATTGTTTATTACATTCCACGTTGCCTTAGCTTTGTTCGTTGAGTTAAGGATTTGATAATTATTTTGGGCTTTTTGCGTGAGTTTAATAATTTTTTTAAGCCTTTGGTTATAAAGTTTAAATTTCAATTTATTCTCTTGACTTGGTACCAGCCTGTATTTCCAGAGAAGTTGTCTTTTAAGTTTACAGCAGTTTTTTATTCCCTTACTTATCCATCTGGGCTTTCTTTGAACACTTACTCTGACCTTTTTTTGTGGAAAGCACAAATCATAAAATAGTTTAAAAAGGTCATAAAACTCGTTGAAAGCCTTATTTGGGATTTATATGTATATGGATTTGTATGTTTTTTGCTGCCCCTCCCTGCCCCCCCCCCCCTTCCGACGCTAATGCCAAACATTACCTATGTACTGGATGATCTAATGTACTGTATTTTCATGTATTTGTGTATATAAGGTGACTTCATAAATTCATACTGGATGGATACTCAATAAGTGGTCAGGACTCAGGACCAAGGTCAAATACAAAAGAAAGTACGTCTGTGAACGCAAAACATCCGAAAGTATTTGTACTAATAAAAAAGTTGTAAAAAATTCGTGTCTGTATACTCAATATTTTTTCAATACTTTAAATAGTTATTTGTACTGAAGACAAAACTAAATTTTTTAGATTTTTTTCTAGTCTTTCCAGTCTACAGACGTGTATGTAATATCCGTTTTAACTCGAGAAACACTCGACGGATGTGCATGCGTTTTTGTGTTGACGTCACATAGTAAATGACTCGGGGCTGGGCTTGCGTTTGTAAGGAATTATAATAATTAACGAATTTCACAAAAAAGGTCATAGAACCTTGTTACTGAGCACTTACCGAGTCTTCAGTAAGAATTTGGCTGCATAAATTAAAGTCACCTTATATATGTATATATATATATTTTATTATGTGTGACCCTGGTGAAATATACATAAAGGGTGAAATTATATCAACTGACCAAATTCATACTGGAGACTCGGTTAGTGATCATGATCAAGAACTAGGTTCAGTAATCCTTTGGGCCAATTTAGAAAAATAATTGTTTTTGCTCCCTTACTGGTTGGACTAGTTTAAGTACAATTCCTAGTGCAGGCACTATGGGGCAAAAATTTTTTTTTTTCGAATTTCACCTTGATTGTCATTAATAGTTGTTCCTGATGATTAACCGAGTCTCCGGTATGAATTTGGTCGGTTAATTTAATTTCACCTAGTATATAGGCTACAAGGGATTATCATAAAATGACCCCCAAGCTAAAAACGGGGCAGAGATTGAAAAACGCGGGCGGAGCCGCAGGCAAAGGCTAGTCTATACATAAGACAGTTGTAGATAGGCTGTAACTATACCGAAGTGATTATATTGTCTTTGGTAACTACTTTCGACCGACTTACGGAACACTAAGGCTGAGGCTGAGATTCAGAGTGCATTTTGAGTCCGAACTCAAAAGGAACTCAATCTTACAAACGTCACTCTAGTATGGGATCACATCGCTTTTTGACGTTTGTAAGATCGAGTTCGGACTCAAAATGCACTCTGAATCTCAGCCTAGATTCACAGTGCCGCCGTCGCGTCGTTTGAGCACAGCTCCAGGTGGGTCCCTCTTTAGTTAGATCAACAAAGTGAGACAGAGCATTTTATCGAGCGTTACCTGCCTCGATATAGTCCCCCATGTTAGAGATGCAGGGCGGCTATTTATTCGCAAAATCAGTCATTAGATATTTGTTTAAAGTTTGATAAATGCCATGCGATGGAAATTAGAGTGACTAAACCACGTCAAATAGAAGCTATAGGATATAAGGAATGCTTACTATAAGTTTTAAATTAAAAAAATTAACACATATCCGTACAAAATCCCTTTTAAAATCACCCGCAATCTGCCTTCGCAAAAATTGCGCACGTGCCAGAATTGAGGGCCAGGGCGGCTATTTTGGCATTATTTCTCACTCGCAATATCAATCATTAGATATTTGTTTAAGGTTTGATATATGCCATGCGATGGAAATTAGAGTGACTAAAACACATCAAATAGAAGCTATGGGATTTAAGGAATGCTCATTAAAAGTTTTCAATCAAAAAACTCAACATATATGTGTACCAAATCCCTTTTAAAATCACCCGCTATCTGCCTTCGCAAAAATTGCGCACGTGCCAGAATTGAGGGCCAGGACTGCAAATCGCTAATTTTGTATTCACAGACAAGTTTGGGCTCATGCTTCTGTTGTGCTTAGCCGAGTTCACAATTCAAAGTTTTTTGTATTAAGTTACGGTTTGTCTTTGGACTTTTTGTCGCTAGATATAAAATGGAACATCCAAAGTTCAAACGAGTAGATATGTTAAACAAAGGAAACGTCATTTTTGACGTTATTATCAGATTATCACACAGCTATCGTCATTTTGAAAACTTTAGTTTCGTGAATATATTTTTTACGAATAATCGGGGAAGGGCCCGCTGCACCATTGACGGAATTTAAAATACTTTATTTACAAGAGCTGATTCCACCTTATTGGTATCGAACAGAACAAACAGCGATTTTAATAAAAAGAAAATTATGACTTTGGAAGCAACGAGCTATAGATACTTAAGTAATTGGTAAACAAAAACAAGTGCAAAGAAACAAACAATAATAATCGGATAATGCCTGAAAAACTTATATTTTTGAGACTTCGTCGTTCGATTCACGAAGGAACGTGTCTTAATTGATTTCGTAGCACCGATGCCTAATATCGCGCTTAGTTGACTTAGCAGTTTGCCACCTTTATGAAAAATCGGATCCAACTATATAGCATTATGTCTATTTTGGTACCGTTATGTTCAAAATAATATTCTGTTATTTATAAAAATCAGATACGCCCCTTCGTGAATCGAACGACGACTTGTTTTTTTTTTGTCATGCCTAGATGTTCCTGTGTTTTTCTGCAAAATATTCCCGGTAAATAACGCTGAGTTCGGTTCTAGTGTCCGATATCGAGGACTCAGTCCGTCTCTTGCATAGCTGAGTCGGAGTTAGAGTACAGTAGCAAAACTCGCGTTTCTGAATTTAAAATATGTGTTAAACATGAGATCACGTCACTTTTTGACGCTTGTAAGATTGAGTTTGGACTCAAAATACATTCTGAATCTCAGCCTAAAACAGCTTCCGTCTAGAACAAAACAGCGGCTTGTGTTATAGACACACCCGTAAATTATTTTAGTGAATACTTCTAAGTTGGCTTTTTCCTCAATCAAAAAGAAAGACTTAATCGCTGTCAACAAATGCGCAGATCAAGTCAAGAAGCTTATCTTTAAGTTCTTTTAATACAAAGGTACTAAATACGAAAATGCCTTTATCTTCGGAACTTCTTACGTGAAGTTTGTCCCGGAGGTGACGTAACCACTAGTTCTGGAACAGCCCCCCCTCCCCCCTATACGAAGTTCGAAAATAACAGTATCTACTTTAATAAACGTTTATTTTTTGTGGATTGTGTCTCGTCACAAGTAGTCACAACACAACCGACCTCACATGAATTTTATTAGCGGAAACGTTCCCATATCGAATCGTCCACTGGAGCATGGTAGGAAGCCCGTACCACGAACGGTGCCAGCCAATGATGCGCGGGCGCAGCGCATACCGCCTTGACCGAGGCAGTGAGGCGCTGCGAGCTGCATCACTATTATGTGATGATGACTCGGATGACATGAACTGTTCAATTCGTCAGGGGTCGCGAACCTATTATCTTTTTATCAACTTTTAAGAAAAGTAAATAGAAAAAAATATCTTACATGACATGTTCAGACATACAGGTATCCAGGAGATAAGCACACAAGTCTTTTTCCCGAGGTTTCAGTGGCGCGAATGTTATTAATGTGTCCTTGGGAACCCGTCCATCTCCAGGGAACAAACCTTTGACCAAGTGAAGAATATAACCATGACAACAGCAAAAAAAAATTCAATATCTGTTCAGAAGTTTCAGAGATTACCCTCTACATAGAAACGTTATAGTTAGATGTAGTATTAGTGTAGGTTTAAAATTCAGCTCTAAATTTTCATTGTTTACAAACATTAGATCGTCGAAAATTGTCAAAAAATCTCTTTCCTACTTCATCTTTTGCAGACTGGTGCTTTTGGAGGTCTGGACCCCTCGATACCTCCACCTGGAGATCTCCCTGGTTCAGTGTTTTGCTAACTTAATATTAAAGTTGTCAATCTTCAAGATTATTCTTTTTAGGATTTCGAACCTTAAAAGGAAATTGGGAACTCTAATAAAATTAATTTTGTGTCCGTTTGTCACAGAGGTTTTTCTCGAAAACTATGTAACGTAGGAATTTCAAATCAGGCATAATGTTAGGTTTTTATAACGCGCACCTTCGATTTAATCGAAGACGCGCACATATAATTAGGTATATCGCAAGTCAACGAATAGAAAAAAATAGTTTATAATGGGGGATCGGTTTGGTCCAAATAAAATAAAGTCTTAACTTGTATACCGTGTGCATGAGGTGACTAATTGAAAAAGTTACCTGTAAGGATTTCAGAAATGATTTTTTTATATAAATTTTGGTAAACTAGAGTGATATAGCCCCGCTAGAAATGATCGCTCCCCCCATATCTTAGATTTCTAAAGCTAAAGTTTAAATTAGTTAAAATTTGTCTGGCAAAGCTGAAAGTAAAACAAAATGGACTCCTATGTTGCTGTACCCCTGCAGCCGACCAGTCCCCATTGTTGCATCGTCTCAGCTCGAGAAAGCTGAGGTGCGCAGTATAAATCCACTTCTCATTACCTCACGCGTTCATTGTCTTGACACGATTCACCACTTGATCATCTTATAGTCAGGCTCCTTGTTCGCGTCTAGATTTAGGTCCTAAAACACAAACATCGCGTCTCGGGTACGCTTGTCGAAGGTGTTAGGCGGTGGTGTAGTGGTATCATGGACTCCACACAGTTTCGAGAGTTTGGCAGAGCAGCGATTGACTTGCTGGCCGACTATATGGATAATATCAGAGAAAAGTAAGTACTGACTGATACATATGTGATAAAACGATTACTAACATAGTGAGTACTCGAATAGCTTAACATCAACGAGCTAACATGTTAATATAATTACGACGTTACGAGCATACACGTTTAAGGGACTTCAGTAGCTAAACTGCGTTTAAGGACGTTTTTGGATCGCTTTAAACTTTCTGTACAAATATTTCCAAATTACGAAGTAAATTTGTTGACACAAGTCCCGGAATTGTGAAGTTTAAAAATCTTAAAAGAGGTTAATGAATATCTTTAAAATGCTTAAACTTTTATAATTCAGAGGGAACTAGGTACTTTAAAACTTATATGCTTACACGTAGGTACGAGCAATAAAAGACTTAAGTATCAGATTTATCATGTAGGAAGTTTTAATTTTTCAAACTTTTCGCTATCCGGCGACGCGGCGGTCGTCGTTTAAGGCGCCTGTCGTTTTTGTCGATATTTGAACCGAACCACATCAAACTGCTAATTTAGATATATGATGCCCTTAAGATTTTAAGCAAGTAAACTATGCGGAAATTTTTAGAACAATCATATCCTTGCTCCATTATCTATAAACATTGAATTACTTTCAAGGTCTCTCGTAATCAATAATAATTGAAGTAATTTCAATTAAAAATATGGTAATTAAGTATATTAAAAAGTTAAATTAAGTGTATTATAACTCAAAAAATAATAATTTATGCCAACTTATAAATTCACCAGACATGGTAATTTTTTGCATGGACAAATTTTCTGAAAGAGGCTTACATAATATTTATTGTACTGCCATAATTATTTTTTGCAATAAGCCTACAAATTAATAAGTACACATGAAAGTTAAATAGAAACCATACGAGTATAAACTTTTTCGTTTGAATGCTTTTAGGGTTCCGTACCTCAAGAGGAAAAAACAGAGCCATTATAGGATCACTTTGTAGTCCGTCCGTCAGTCCGTTCCGTCCGTCCGTCTGTCTGTCAAGACGCTTTATCTCGAGAACGTATCGTGTTGAAATTAAAACCATATACTCAAGTCTACAGTCTCTTAAATCTGTGAAAAAATCAAACGTCTAAGTTTAGTTTAAAAAACGAATATTTCGACACTCTCAAGGGTATCAAAATTTATAGGGTATTTTCCGTTGACCTAGAACTATGAAATTTGGCAAATTACTAGAAGTATAGGGAAAAATCTGAAAAGTAGACATTTGTAATTAAATCATGAAAAATATAGTCTTTAACGGAACCCTTGATGGGCGAGTCCGACCGACACTTGTCCGGTTTATTGTTTCTGCTATCACTGAAATCTTTATGAAATAAGCTATAGAGCGGTGAAATCCTCCTTTTACAAAAATAGCGTTATCAACAAATAACACGAAAAAATCACTGCAGAAAGTCCGGGGGATGATTTACGTTGTTTTTGCAAAAACTACAAGTTATGTTTTACGAACGTTTCGTCGGTAATAATAAGTATTTTTTTACAAAAATCACGTGTCTGGTGAGTTTACTTTGTTTTTGCAAAACCCAACCACATATTTGACAACGTGTTTCACGGTTTATCTTAATTTTAATTAAATTATAAAATGTTAGGTTTGTTTTATGATGCTTAAATGAAAATAAACATAAATAGTTAGCGACGTAAAATGTAAATTTATTTCTCTTTTCCAACAATTTTTTTTACAAAAACGACATACGAGTACACGCTATGTTTTTACAAAAACAATGTAACTACTACACATAATATTTCCGTTTATTTTAAAAACTATGAGTAGCATCATTACTCAACTATTGTCAAAAATCACATGCTACCGAAATGCATTCCGTTCCCTTAAATTAAATTTGTTGATTTCAGATTATTTTTTGTTTCTACTGTAAAATAGTGCTCCATAAAATTAAGTTGTTTTTGTAAGAAACCCTTCAATTGCAATCAATTATTATCGGTAAAACGAGGGTGGGGTAAGTAATCTGTTTACATTATTCTAAGACCTTGTCCAGATGCAGTGTTTTAAACGCGCGAGTAAGCACTCGTAGTGGTAAGTAAGTAGTCGTAGTACCTACTAGCATAGTAAAAACAGAATAGTAGAACAACTCCCGCGCCGTGCGAGGCGTAAATGCCTACTGCTGCAGGGATGTCAATTTATTTAGCGGCGATACGACGAACGGCGCGCAGCCACAAAATACCTATCTGTTTTGTAGCGCGGCGTACGTAAGCGCGACTGCGGAGCGCAGCCGACCCTAGTCACATAGCCAGAAACAGCCTGAGATATTGTCGTTATGTACGTGCTGTGGTTCGTACGTGCAGGCTCACGGTGGCTCGCACACATATAAGCCGCGCGGTCGACATCTCTGTGAAGATAGCTTACTAGTCTGTTTTTACTATGCTACTAGGCTCCGATACATTGCGTCCACATGCTACGCATGAACCAATGCGCGAGTTATAAACTCGCACGCACTCGCACAAAAACGCAGTAGGCCTATTCTAAGTCTATCGAATTCGCTTTCTCGATCTATAAAACCTATTTTATCAGTCGAACTCCATACATTTTTAGATCTAGTTTTAGAGATCTCGATTCGATTGTTTTTCCGGAATTGCCCACAGGTTCTAAGCAAGAATCTCGACTACGAGATACTCGTGAAATGCGCGACCGTGGCGTAAACGGACGTATTTAAGGGAAAACTGGAGCATGAAAGTTTCGATACCGATGACATATATGATTATACCAATGATAATTTTATTATTTCAAAACAATAACTATGTTATTAATTAGTCCAACTCCATATTGAATACTAACTGACTTCTACACCAAATCCTCGCGCGTACATTGCGCTATGCGGACTCAACACACGCTCTTGTTCGCGCGAGGGGACGCGCGTGTAAAACGCTGCATCTGGACAAGGCCTAAGACTATTTTCTAAAACAGTTTTTATTCCTTCCAAAATGGATGACTTTGTTTGTTTTGCAAAAGGGAGCCGGGTATTTATAACATAAAGAGAAAAGTTTCAAGAAATTAATATATTTACGGTTCCATGTGAATTTATTTACCAAGTTATTACATATGTCAGAAAAATATTGATTCATTCCCGTTCCCGAGGCTTGGTGAGCACCAATCTATAGAAACCAGAACCTTAGTTTGCCAGAAAATAAGTTTTTAAGTATATAGGGTGAAATTAAATCAACCGACCAAATTCACACTGGAGACTCGGTTAGTGATCAAGAACTAGGTTTAGTAATCCTTTTTGCCAATTTCGAAAAATGATTTCTTTTGCTCCTACTGGTTGGACTAGTTTAAGTACAATTCCTAGTGCAGGCACTATTGCGAATTTCACCTGGAGGGTCATTAAACCATGTTCCTGATGACTAACCGAGTTTCCAGTATGAATTTGGTCGGTTGATTTAATTTCACCTAGTATAAGGAGCAGAGACTCGTGAAAAAAGCTTATTTACAAATTCAATGATTATCTGGACGACAATGAAGCATGGTGTAAGAGTCATTCTTAATACTAATGATCTACGTTGTAATGGTAATTAGTAAATTTTACTTATTCATTATTCCTCTAAAAGTTTAAAGTTAGTTAATAGGTAAACTAATTAGGTAATTTTTTCCATATTATTCTGAGTAAAATTGTTTTAATCTGACTCGTGATACATGTTGATGCCATCTACCTTTATATTACATTAATAAATATAGTTAATTTCATGACATTTTTATTAAATATACATACATATACTCACGCCTGTCTCCCAGAGGGGTAGGCAGAGACTACAGATTTCCACCTGCTACAATCCTGACATACCTCTTTTACTTCTTCTACATCCATCGATCGAGTCATACAAGCTCTTCTATTCCGGGTAATTTTTACTTTGCCCTTCTTCAGTATATCGCCTATTTGATCGGCAGACGTCTTTTTTTTATAGGCCGGCCCGGTCGAGCTTTACCTTCCACTTTTGCAGCATAAATTTCTTTCGATCCCTTATGTCGATATTTTTCACTCTATCATTCAATGTCAAACCACAGATACTCCGTAAGGAACGCATTTCCACTGCATTCACTCTATTTCGATGCTCATCTTGCCAAACCCAACATAGAAACACTCCATTATGAACCGCCAAGAGTGCAGGGCTCCGGGCTCCGTTCACTTTGTTTCCCGCATTCACTCTTCTTTCAATGTCACCGTCACACTTTCCATCGCGTGTAAATAGACAACCCAGATACTTCCTCGTCTTCAATCTTAACCTTACATTCAGTCACCGCTTCATCCCTCTCTAGCACCATCACCTTTGTTTTTCCTGCATTAATTTTCATTCCTTTCCGTTTAAAGGCATCATTCATTATTGATACCATCTTTTGCAGCTCATCCGCCGATGAAACAAGGAGAACTTGGTCATCGGCGTATAAAAGGCATTTGATAAGTAACTCCCCTAACTTCAGTCCACATTCACGCTCTTTGATTAAATATAATTATTAATTGTTATGTATATTATTTTATTACTGTATAAAGAAAAGTTTTTTGTTAATATTTTGAAGATACGAAAGTTATAGGTTTCGTTCTATTTAATTAAGTAAATAAACGTAAATAATTTGAACAAAAATTACAAAAGTTCATTACCTACTAAAAGTAAAACTGTAAAATTAAGTTAGGTTAGTTGATTATTGGGGTGCGTAACCTCGTGGAGGAAAAACACTAAAACTACATTAAAAATAAGTGTTTTAAGTTTAAATACAGTAGATATATGGTACATGATATACAAAACTGGTTTTGGATATAAATGGTCTTAAAACTATAAATTATGTCTGTTTACCATTTTTTCCGTTTTATTTTGCATGCAATCCCTATAATTGAATGTTTATAACAATATTCGGTTTTGGGTCAACAGTTTACACAAAATATCCAAAATCCAGATCTGTAACTCATTCTGCCTACGACCGACGACGTAGAGACCCGTGACATAGTTACATCGGTCAGACAGTTCGGACAGCAGAGTGACCACGCTTTGCCCTTCGGATAGGTATACTGTGTATCCAAAAAATAATTCGTTGCAATATTATTTATTTAATACTTACCACTTGCTGAACGGTGAAGGAAAACATCGTGAAGAAACCTGCATGCCCTAAAAAGCGTGTATTTGTTCACGAAATACGGCGATAGGGCTCACCACCCATCACGTTTGGGCGTAATAACCGTCGGTGAAATGCAGGTGCCGAGTGTGGACTGTGACTTGCATTTCAACGGGGATTCACGTCGAGATGATATATTTATATTTATTTATTCTTCGAAAACAAATGCTGTCTCTTTCGTCTCTTTGTTTGATTTTGACATTTTTGCAACTAATTTTAAAGTGCAAATGGGATCAATTCGAATTCGGGAAAGTTTAACGAATCACTTGCTCTGTGATGATCGATCACTAATGAATATGAACTAAATCCACGAGAAAGAGGATTTAAAATGAGGCTAGTTTCAAAAAGTTTGGATGTGCCTAATAGTGCCTATGTATGTCGTAGTCGTTGTCCAGCGGAAATAATAATCAAATCAATTTAAAAAATAATTTTATTTCCGAGTTAGATTTGTTTTATTCTGCGACGAAATTATTCTATTGTATCGATATTTAGTAAGTGTACACTTTTCTAAGTGATATTGTTTGAGGATTAGATATTTGTAATTGTAACACGAGAAGGTAAAAAAAGACGAATTACTTTTGTAAACGTTTTTAGGTTCAAAGACGGTAGTAAGGCATGCTTTATTATTTTATAACAACATGATTTTTTTTTGCATAGATTAGTTTTTATCCGAGGAACGACATTTTGACTTTAGTTTGACGATTTTTCTCGGGAAGAAAACAAAGTAATTTTTACTTCCAATTTATTGTAGCGTTAATTGTCATATATTTTACCAAAATAATAAGAAATAAAAAAATATATAAGGGATTTTAATTTATGCAGCCAAATTCGTACTGAAGACTCGGTAATTGCTCAGTAACAAAATTCATAAATTATTCTGTTCGTTTTCCTTACAAACGCAAGCCCAGTCCCGAGTCAATTCTTTTGGGACGTCAAGATTTTATAAAAGTGTTGCACGCTGTGTGCACGCTATAACATTTTATAACAATTTCAGCAACGTAAATAAAGGAGGGCTATCGATAAGCTAAGTAAAGTGACCCCAGTATATTTAAAAAATCTAGGTATATGTATAAGGTGACTTTTATTTTTACAGCCAAACTCATACTGGAGGCTTGGTAAGTGATCAGTAACACGGATCGATAACTTTTTGCTAATTTTGCAAAATAAAATCTTGACGTCCATTAACTCGAGCCTGGGCTTGCGTTTGTGAGGAACACAAAAAAAATAATTTACGAATTTCACAAAAAGGGTCATCGAACCTTGTCACTGAGCACTTACCGAGCATTAAGTAAGAATTTGGCTGCATAAATTAAAGTCACCTTATATTTAAATGCCCCTGGTATGAACTCCGATGGGAATAGTAGCAGAAGATCAGATCATGTTTTGTTTAACTATGGAATGGAAATTATCATTCAAGGCACGAAATTAGTATCGATTAGCTCACAGTTTTGTAATTATTACACAATCATGTTCAAAACAATGAGATGACTTTACAATCAGGCGTATTATTTTCCTCTCATTATTAGAAAAAAAAACCGGCAAAGTGCGTGTCGGGCCTCGCGCAGTGTAGAGTTCCGTAGTTCCGTTCCAGATCGCACCAAACTTCTAGTCCCCTCGGAATTTGCTCTCCCGAAGAACAGCCCATACATTGTCGTGTTTAGAAGGGACTAAAAGTTTTTCGCTGTACTCGTAAACCTGTAAAGCTTACTTAGCTGTGATAGTTTTCCTTTTAACTTCATTATATATATGTCTGTGAATTTTTCTGCATATCCAAGTTTTGCCAGCAGGGGGGGGACACTTGACTATAACAAAAATTAGCACTTGAAAGCTTAATATTTCGGATCCCTAAATCGAAAAATGGTTCTCACACACCCGTAATGTTATTAAACGACCTATCCAACGATACCCCACATTATGGGATAGACGAGAAAATAAAATCGTCCCCAATTACTTGTATGGGAGATACAAAACTACAAAAAAAAAAATTTTTGAGATTTTTTTTAACCGTTTCGGCGGCAAATACCAAATTACAGCTTTCTATTTCTAGTACTAATAGTCTTTGAACTAACCCGCGGGCAGACGGACATAGCGAAACAATAAGGATTCCTTGTCGGACTACGAAACCCTAAAAAAACTACTCGGCTTAGACTAGTTGGTAAATTAACTGATATAATTATCATAATTTACATTTGGATTCTTGATCATGCCATGGGTCAAGGAAACCCGTGCAAATTATTCTGATAAACCGGTCAGGTGCGAATAGGACTCGAACCCGGGGGGTTCCGTACCAGTCAACGGAATTAAATAATTTTAACAAGAATTACATATTTATCATTGGAAATTACCCACAAAATTACAAAACGAAGTTAAGTTGGTCGAGTATTCGGGTACTTAACCCTTGAAACTACATTAATAATAAATCGGCGTTTTTAGTATTTATTCTTTAAATACTGTACATGGCACATCATTTGCGGAAATTCCAAATTCCTTACTAAGTAGTTAATTTTTGAGATGGACCCCGTAACAACTTTAACGGCACCTACATTTCGTTATTTATAAAGATTATAAAAATAATTGTACTCATCTCAATGAGCTCCATATAATGATACAACCATTGGGCAGAAAAAAAATTGTACCCATCCCAATGAGCTCTGGATAATGATACGACTGTTGGGCAGAAAAAAAATTGTTTCCGGCTTCTCTTTCTCTGAAAAATAATTCAAATGCATTTTTTATTGATATTTCGGTTTTGGGAAATACTAAACAAAAAATAACCAAATTTTAGAACAGTTACTCATTCCGTTTACGAGCTAATGAACCGTGACATACGGTAGAACGGACGGACGGAGTGGCAGCAAAGTAACATTGATAGAGCTCCGTTTTGCCCTTTGGATACGGTACGAAACCCTAAAAATGCACGAAACCCATGGGCGAAGATCTTGGAAAAAGATAATTTAATTTTTTCAAAGGTGACTAGCTACCTAGACACTTAAAGGACGCAGTAAGGATGTAGAGGTATAGTGGACATTGTCCTCCTAGGCCGGCAAAGTATTATAATATATTATTCCATACTAAAAAAACAGCAGCAGACAGACGCACGGGTAAAAGCTGATTTCAACTACAATTTCCGAGAGCATAAAATGGAACGAATTTGAAAATTTTAATAGCCACAAGTTCAGTGGTCAATCAAAATCTAGACACGCGATAGCGTGTCAAGCCAAGTTCTAGCTAAAGAATGGCAAGTGTTACCGTGTGTAATATTACACGAACCATTTGGAGCCACTTTTGACCCCCTCATAACTCAAATACTATTTCACATAAACATGTCAAATTTGGCTCATATATTGAGGCTTGCGAGATACATATATGTTCCCAATTTCATAAACACACCCCAAACAGGCATTTAGATATTAATCCAAAAATCGTCAAATTTATCACTAACTCACCTATAGATAAAAACTCTTACCCAGTTCCAGATGACTTAGAAAGTTCAAATTTGGCATCCAGATAGGTAGTTGGATAAATACAAAGGAACAAATAAGAAACCAGTAAATTTTTATCATTTTATATAATTTTCAATTAATTGATTCTATTAAGAACACTTACTTATAGTGCCTATAGTAGAGTATGTATGTTGTAATTTCTCTACAAAAAGTAATGATATCTCATCAAAAACATAAATGTAAAATGAGAGCCAAGTTCATGCCTTGTTTGTTGACTTCAACGACCAAAGATTTGAGATCTAAATGGGTGCCAAGTTCAATGGTCAGTCCTGAAATTTATTTATAACAACATAAAATATTTTATAACAACTTAAAATATTATTTCTTCTTATAACTTAGGATCATATATTGAAGCCTAAGGTCTGACTTGGAGAGTTCGAATATACGAATTATTATTAAGTGCCTACTAAAACAGTCATGGAAGAGCCCTATGTTCGATGGCTAGTTTCCACCAGCAAGCCAAATTTTCGGAAGAATAAAATAAGAACTTACAGCTTTAGAACTTGCAAAGGCTATAATATAATTCGTATATGAAAAATACACTAACTTTAATAGATAAACTTATTTGTTATTCGTATATTCGAACTAGCCAGGTCAGACCTTCATTTATCCTAAGTTATAAGAAAAAATGATCGATATAATAAGCAAGCAAAAAGTTATAATAAAATATTTTATGTCGTTGTCAATAAATATCAAGACTGACCATTGAACTTGGCACCCATTTAGATCTCAACTCTTTTGTCGTTGAATTCAACAAACAAGGCATGAACTTGGCTCTCATTTTACATTTATGTTTTTGATGGGATATTACTTTTACCCATTGCTTCACCCGAGTCGAAGGAGTAAGCTCTTTAATATTCAATTTCAAGTTTATAGTTTATATATTTATAGTTTATAGTCCAGGAAATTTCGTGATGAATCTATTAAGTATTTTACTCTTATATATATTTCTCTATTTGAGGAGCAAAGGCATGCCACCATTTATATACAAAATTTGATAACCCGCTTCTCTGTTGTTTTCGGATATAGAGTAAAGTTTGAGACTTCGTTTAATACGGACATTTACAAAGTCACTATCTGGCTGAAATGTATAATTTCGGTATAGGTACATACCGACATACATACCGTACATACATTACGATACAGAACCACTGGACGGCGATTCTCGCAAATTTTTTCTCACGCTTTGCTTTTCATACGCCCTCTGTTTATCGCGTCATAGTTGCCGAGTGATGATGATTCTACTAAGGCCTGGCCCAGGCCCGTCAGAAATCGTGATTTCCTCCCCGCTTCCCCGCAAGCAGATTTTAGTTACCTCGAATCGCCGCTAGAGGCGTTTGCGTGCGAAATGTTGCATAGCTATTGGAAAAAATTAATTAAAACAGCAAAGTGGGTTAATAGGTACTAATGTTTTAAAAAAATTTGACATTACATATTTTTTTAATCAAATATTATAAGGAAATATATAATTAAGATCAAACGGTAGTTTAAAAATACATTTAAAGAATATAAGGAAAATTTAAAACTTTTTACCATTGTCGCATTTGTTTACATAATAATTAATAATACCTATATCCGTTTTTATCGTTTCTTTAAATAACTACTACATTAGTACCTACTATATTTTGTAGACGTGAGCGCCGACTCGTATTTGCCGGCGGCGACTGTGCGCCGATCAACTTTGGGTGGCGTAGCGGCGCCGCGCCGCACCTCGGCGTTATGTAAATGTTACAGGCTTACAGAAAATGTATACAATAATAATAATAATTTATTAGAGTGCATAGTAACATAAAAACTCAAACAGAAAAAAAAATGTAAAAAAAATTCGGTTCTAGGCCTGTCCCAAATAAAATGTTATCTGAGAATTTGTTTCCGATTGATTTTTCTGTCTTACTCAAATAATTTTTAGAGTTTCTCGAGTGAAAGATTTCGCTATAAATAATTTAATCCTATTTATACGATCTGTGAACATTAAACTAAAAAGTTTAATTTTACTTACAGTGTAAATAAAAAGAATCGATCATTCAACATTTTTTTTGTCAGGATCATAATAATGATAGTATAATAACTTTATTTACTGGAAAAAATGGTAACAATAAGAAATAAGATCATATTTATTTGCTGAAATACAGGTTTTTATTATGTTTTTATAATATTAGAAAAGTTCTACTTATAATTATTATACTTATTACAATCTTTATTATTGTGCATATAAAAATAAAAGTCCTGACTGACTGACTGACTGACTCACTCACTCATTCACTGACCCATCAACGCCCAAACCCTTGAAAGCTGAAACTTTGCATAAAGGTTCCATTTAAAATGGAATAAGGAAGGATATTTCAAAATTTCACCCCTAAAAGGGTAAAATAGGAGATTCAAGTTTGTATGGATATGTTTGTTTGCCTTTGCAGTCACATTTTGGCTGCCTATAAACGTGTGCAGGGCTCCGTTCACTTTATCTTCCGCATTCACTCTTCTTTCAATATCACCGTCACACTTTCCATTGCGCGTAAATAGACAACCAAGATACACAAATTCTTTAACCTGTTCTACTTCCTCGTCTCTAATCTGAGCATTACTTTCAGTAATCTCTTCATCCCTCTCTAGCACCAAAACCTTTGTTTTACTAACGTTAATTTTCATTCCTTTATTTTTAAAGGCATCATCATTCATAATTGTTACCATTTCTTGCAGCTCATCCGTCTATGAAGCAAGGATAACTTGGTCATTGGCGTATAAGAGGCATTTGATAAGTAACTCCCCTAACTTCAGTCCACATACACGCTCTTTTAAATCATTTAAACAACTGTCCATAAGATTGAATAGCCACGGTGACGCTACAAATCCTTTTTAACTCCACTTGCAAATCGTGACATTAAATTTATTATTTTGCCTGCTCTACATTTGTTGAAATGTAAGAACAGAACTGATTACTTTGGAACTATTTTTCTTCTCATTTTCACTCAGGTCTGCTCCAGTAACTTTTGATGAATTTTGTTTTAAGTTGGTGGTACCACGAAGCGGTAGATTTCTGGAATGCCTAGGATCCACCAATTCTGGTAAGATATGGGTTATGTAAAATGATTTAAGTTTTTCAACCATGAATTTATTCCAAAACTCGTCATCCCTTTCAATAATTTCTACATGCAGAGGGTTGTTCTCGCCAGACCATATAGCAAAAATGCAACTTTTTCTTTGTGCTATATGTAACTGGCCTTGAACCTGAAAAAATAAAACATGAAGAAATTGAAAAGAAATCTGTTAAATAGTAACTAGATCTATGTAGATTCAAAAAGTTAAATTACTTACTTGATAAAACCAGTCGTGATTTTTGTTCAACACCAGTGCATCATCTTTCTTTTTGAAAAATGGTAATTTATTTAAGACATCTACATCTTTCAAATTCTGGTTGTATACTGACAAAGGGCACTTTATTTCCACGACTTTATCATTTCCAACCAGTCCATCCGGTGTTGCTCCAAGGTACGGAATCTGAGCATCAATGAATAATCCGCAGTTCTCTATGGCAATCCCCAGTTGAATTGACAGCTGATGGAGTGCATTAGCTTCATTAGCAACTCCGTGTCTTATTGAGTGTAGTGGAGGGCATTACATTTGCATTTTGCAATGTGGTATAATTAGACCTGTAAGTTGTAAAACATATTTATTTAACCTGGGTTTAAGTCATTGACAAGCCGACAACTTTTATTACGATGAAAAAAAATATTATTCGAGTTTCGTATTCATACCTTTCTTCCTCAACATCCATGGAAGTGGAGGTCATTACATTTGCATTTTGCAATGTGGTATAATTAAACCTGTAATTCGTAAAACATATTTATTTAACCAGGATTTCAGTCACTTACAAGCCGCAAACTTATATATTATGATGAAAAATAAATATTATAATTCGAGTTCCGTATAGTTAGTTCTTCGATGTTGTATTTATCGTTTCCTCTGTTTCATAAATTTACTAGGCAACATGATATTTTTAATACATACCGTCTCGCGGTCGCGGATCCAAAGCGTGCGGTGTCGGCGTGGCGACGCCGCCACAAAGCAGAGCGCCTAGGTTATAGCAGGCCAAGCGCGCGGCCTGCCGCCACGTACTGATCAAAATAATAATGTTTTATAGAAATTACGTGTTATTTACATTTGTATTTCCTGTCAAAGTGGAATGAGTGTCACAGTCCACACTCGGTACATCAGATGGAGGTTGCATGCTGAAATAAAAGTAGTAAAACCTTGAATGAAATACCCACATTCGATACATAGTAGTTTTTACATTTTATAGAGATGAAAGAAATATATATACAGAGACTTAGACAGACATCAGAAAAGTTTGATGTTCGTCGTACCTTCGCTTTAGTTATACTTTATTATTCTGAGTTATACCTAGAAAAAACAACAAAAATAAATATTTAGAGTGTTTAGACAGAACTGTAAATTTTCCTTTTTGTTATTTTTATTTCTTTTAGGTCATGTTATTTTAGACCCTTATTGGAATGTTAAATTAATGAAAAATCAACAATATTACAATCAACAACAAAATTCGTACCAAATGACTTTCCATTTTTAACACGCCGTAGTTCTTATTACATAGCAATAAGCATGACAGCGCCGTAATACACGGGAGAACTGATAAGGCTCGCTCGAGATCGCGTTCGTAACAGGCGGTAACGCGTACCCTGAATGAACTCTTATTACTGTACAGTAAGTGTTAGATTTACGCGGTAAAGACTGATGCCATCCACCTGTGTCGCATCCTTTGACCTCAAAGAAATCTCCCGCGTAAAGATCACTTACCTAATTTCATTCAGATCATCTGAGCTATCTTTTTGATTATCTTTTCTCGATCTGTAAGAAAATAATCACATTTTTAGTTGATATACCTACCTAATATTATATCTAAGTAGGTACATAGTTTATGATGATATTGAAGAAAAAAATTATATTACCTATATAAATTGCATCAAAATGTACCTACCTGTAGGTAGTTTATAATGATATTTGTGTATTCAAACGTTGTATAATATTCTTACATACTGATAAAATCCGAGTGAGTGCGAATTTGAAGCATGTTTCAAGTCAGTAGCTTTATTCATCGCAGATAGGTACTTGTACCTACTACATACTTTTACGATATATCAGTGATCGCAGAGAGATTGTACTTGTATGTTATATAAGATAATTACTAAGACGTACTAGACAGACAGATCATGAGTATGAGGGTTCTTTTGAAACATTTGGAGTGCAGAACCCTGAGAAAGGAGCTACATTTTTTATAACATAGTGAAAGGGAAGGTAGGTACTTACCGCTTCGCATCTCTCATATTTTTTAATTGATAAGCTCTCTTTCTTTTAACAACATAAATTTTGTTCCTCTTGTTTCCCATTTTTTTATGATATCGCAGTATGTATTTGAATATGTAATACTTAGTTACTAACGAATGGGTTAGTATTCTCCGCTGAGCAAGTAAAATAGTATTCTCGTCCCGTGTCTAGGTGCGCATGCGTGATAAGAAAACGGTCATAGGTCCGGCGCTGACAACGCAACGAGCAATACTGACAAATTGACGGCGAGCGTTGCTATCAGGGTTGGACTTAGGTGCGTTGAAAAAGATAGCACAAAAATACAAAAAGGATAGTATTTTGTACAAAATTATAGTACTTTTTATTACTAATGTAACAATAGTTGAAATATTTAAAATCAACATCAAAAATTTACTTTTCTAAGTCTATTAGCTCTTGCATATTATATTCAAGCTGCTGAGAATTTAATTTTGTTAGCATTTTCTCACTAGGAATAAAGTCGGTACAACTACAATTCCGACTTTGGTTACCGACTTTAATAGCGTCACAAGACAACAAAATGGCGTCTATAGATTGTGTTGCCAGTTTGTTTCTTATTTTAGTCTTCGTTTGGTTGACTTTGCTGAACATTCTTTCTAAAAAAAGTTTACTCACACACTACTTCAAATAACTTCAATGCACACTCGTACAAACAGAATAATAAATAAGTCAAAGTATTATAAACCCTATTCATAATATCATAAAGCGCAAGTTGAAAAAATAATGTATGAACAAGTGGAGTATCGAAAGAAAAAGTTCACGGGAATTCCCGACTAAAAGACAATTATAGACTATTGTGAAATTATAGTATTTTGTTGTACTATCCCTAGATATGGATAGTATATAGTACGATGCATGAAATTATAGTATAAATACTATAGTTATAGTACAATATCCAACCCTGGTTGCTATATATCTCGACGCGTAGTGCTTATAAAGTTTAAAATCGAGTGCAACCTTTGAGCGTGCTTCGACTCAGAACTAAAGGATGTAAGTCTCAAAACTAATTTCGTCTATTTACTGAATAATATTTGATGTACGACATTTTTGGTATGTCTGTACATAATAAACCATGTTTTCGTGTTATAGCAGTAATTTCAGACATAAAACTCAAGCCGCTTGGACATAAAACGTATTCACACCTTAAAAAGGCGTCTATTTCGAAAATAAAAGCTATCGAGTGAAATTTGTCCAATTAGGTAACGGCTATGTCTATCGAAAGATAAAGGTCTGAAAAAACATGTGTTAAAGTTTTATATTCATCAAATCAGTAGTTGGTGAAAGAGATCGTATACATAGATCGTATAACATCAAGTGTAAACTGGCTGCTACGCATCTTTTTATAATGTGTCACTTGTAAAGACTTTTGTCTATCAAAATATGTTTCTCGTGATCTGTCTACATTATATTTTTATCAAACTAAAAAAACAATAGTTCCATTAATTTAACTTCATTTTACTTCACCTTCCACTACGCTTACTTTCTGCTCCGTATCAGGTTATGTGCGCCAGCGAAAGTGTAAATATTATGAAGTTTCTATGAGAAATATTTGGAACTGTCAGATGACAAGGAATTCGGAGGAATTCAGTGGATAGACGCGAGTAACGAGGAAGCAGTAGAACCTATCGTATCTACAATGGCTTCAGGCGACAGCGCGCATCAGTCTAGTTCGGGAGGTATGCCGTCAATAGAGAAACTTGAAGGTGCCTCAAACTATTCCACCTGGAAATTTGATATGGAATGTGTATTAATCCATGATGATCTATGGACTTACATCACGAGCGAACCGGATGAGAAAGATGCAAATGCCGTCAAGAGAGATCAGAAGGCGCGAGCGAAAATAAGCCTTATGATAATCAGTTCCTGCAAGGTACACGTGAGAAGTGCTAAAACAGCAAAACAGGCTTGGGAGGCCCTGAGGACAGCCTATGAGGACAAAGGTTTAAACAATAGATGTAGATTGTTGTCTCGCCTTGTGAGTATAAAGCTAGAGAAGTTTAATACTGTGGCTGATTACGTGACAGAGGTCATGAAGATCTCCCAACAACTTAGCGACCTTGGTAAGGAAATTGATGATGAGTTACTGGCAACTTTGATGCTGCAGGGCTTAACGGAGGAATATATGCCCATGAAATTAGCATTAGAAAATACAAACATTACACTTACCACCGACTATGTGAAGACTAAGCTGCTACAATTAACTGACTACAAAGCGACGTCAGGACCAAGAGGAGCAGCACTCCTTACTACAAACAGAAAGCCATGGAAGAAGTCTCAGAGAAAGAGCGGACCACCACTATCACAAAGTTTGAAATGTTTCATATGTGACGGGCCGCATAAAGCCCGTGATTGCCCAAACAACCCAAGCAAGAAGCCAGCGGCGCATACGGCGCAGCGGTGCACACACACCGCCTTGGTGACCTTCTCTGCTAACAACTTCGAGTGGATTGTTGACTCGGGAGCGACGCTACATATGACTAATAATAGAGATTGGATGAGAAACTTTGTAAAGCATGAAAATAGAGATGTTTTATGCGCAGATGGCGGTAAAGTATATGGTGTAGGTACAGGAGATGTGGTGAGTAAGGGTGGGAAGGATGTTTGCGTGGAAGGTGCTATGTATGTGCCTGGCCTATCAGAAAACTTGCTGAGTGTAAGTACATTGGTCAGGAGAGGTAGAGTAGTAGTATTTTCAAAGGCCGGATGCGAGATTTATGATAAGAATGATTGCGATGTGAAAGGCACAGTGATTGTTACGTGTAAAGAAGAGAGAGGTGTTTATAAACTAAAACATTATCCACAGTGTACGGAGGCAGCACTGTCAACCGACTTACACAAAGAGAATGATGATTCACTGGAGCTGTGGCATCGGAGGATGGGCCACCTGGGAGTACGCAATCTTAAATTACTACGAGATAAAATGGCGGATGGGGTGATTTTTCCTGATTCTAATCCTAACTTAGAATGTGTGCCTTGTCTGATGGGCAAACAAACGAGATAGCCTTTCCCAAAGAATAAGGCTACTAGAACCAAGGAGGTACTAGAGTTAGTACACTCAGATATTTGTGGGCCTATGAGTGTTAATTCTGTTCGAGGTTACAGATACTTCATGACACTTATCGACGACAAGACCAGGAAAACTTTTGTGTACCTACTCAAGAGAAAGAGTGAAGCCGTAGAGAAGTTGAAAGAGTTCAAGATTCTCGTAGAAAAGCAAACCGACAAGAAACTGAAGGTTATTCGTACAGATAACGAGAAGGAGTACGTTAATAAAACAGACCTGAGCAACATAAAGCTGTTTGGCTGTAAGACGTACATGCACGTACCCGATCAAAAGCGTAAGAAGTGGGATCCAAAGAGTAAAGAACTTATTCATGTTGGATACAGTGAGAATTCGAAGGCGTATCGACTGATTGAACCCGTTACATACAATGTACACAAAGCACGTGACGTCATACTATTTGAGAATAGTCCCGCTGGCCACCGCAAGGAAGAAGAGCATAAATCGCAACCTAAAAGAGTTGTAGTACGACTAGAGGACGTCGAAAATGATGAGGGCTCAGAAACTGCAAGTCCTACGGTGGAAGCAGACCAGTCACGTCAAGGAGGAGATGCCTCCATACAGTCAGAGGACATCAGGGTGGAGGATATCCCTGAAGAAATTTCCGATGCAACCGTTTCGGAGGAGAATACAGTTAGAGTAACTGAGGAAACGGCTGATCGGAGGTATCCACAGAGAGAACGGACGCCGAGGAACATTCCAGGAGCAATCCTTTATCAAGCTGTCAACGAGCCTGATAATAACCTGGATGGTTCCATCACAATGAAAGAGGCACTTACTGGTGCAGATAAAGTGCATTGGCAGAAGGCCATTAAGGAGGAGCTGGATGCCCTCAAGAAGAATAAAACTTGGGAGCTAGTCAAAAGGGAAGCTGGACAAAATGTGATCGACTCTAAATGGATTTTTAAAATCAAGTCTGAAGCTGGCAATAAACAGAGGTACAAGGCAAGGCTTGTTGTTCGAGGATTCAAGCAGAGAGAAGGAGTCGACTATTTTGAAACTTATTCCCCGGTAATAAGGCACAGCTCACTGCGGTTACTACTCGCCCTAGCCGCAGAAAATAAACTGCACATTGACCAAATGGATGTGAAAACCGCATTCCTGAATGGATACATAAGTGAGACCGTATTCATGAAGCAACCAGAAGGGTTCGAGGAGAAGGGAAAAGAAGATTATGTTTGTCTTCTGAAGAGATCTCTATACGGATTGAAACAAGCCCCACGGGCTTGGAACGAGAGATTGGATTCAGCATTGAAACAGATGAAATTCCAACAACTTGGAAACGAGCCATGTGTCTACGTGAGAAAAAGTCAGCACAGGTTTATCATCCTAGCCGTTTATGTTGATGACATTCTGATTTTCTGTAACAACAAGAGTGAAATATTGCAGATTAAAAAGGAGTTAATGGAAACTTTCGAGATGAGAGATCTTGGAAAAGCGGAGTTGTTCTTTGGAATGCGTCTTCAGCAATCAGAGGATTGGATATCACTGGACCAAGAGAATTATTTAGAGAAAATGTTGACCAAGTTCAACATGGAATGCTGCAAACCTGTGGCTACCCCACTGGTTCCAGGTCAGAGATTGACTAAGCCGGAAGATGTTAACTATGAGTCACCTAAGAACATTCCTTACCGTGAGTTGATCGGATCCATGATGTACCTCGCCGTGTGTACGAGACCCGACATCGCCTATGCTACCAGCTACTTGAGTCAATTCAATAGTTGTTATGGAGAAGAGCATTGGCAAGCAGCTGAGAGAGTGCTGCGGTATCTTAAAGGTACACAGAATCTCGGATTAAAATTCAAGCGATGTACAAGAGACATGGAAGCATTCGTTGATGCTGATCACGGAGGTGATCTAACCGATAGAAAGTCCTACTCAGGATTTGTGTTCAAGTTTGGTTCTGCGCCAGTAAACTGGGAGAGCAAGAAACAAATTATTGTAGCATTGTCCAGCGCCGAAGCTGAGTACGTAAGCCTGTCCAACGCTGCACGAGAAGCGACTTTCTTGAAGAGATTGTTTGAGGAGCTTACTGGTCTTGAGAAAACCATTGTACTGAGCTGTGACAGTCAGTCAGCTATGGCGATAGCTAAAAACTGTTCACACCACAAACAAACGAACCACATTGATTTGAAGGTGCACTTCGTTAGAGAAGCCCTACAGAACAACGTCATAGCGTTGAAGTACCTATCTACTGAGTTACAGATAGCAGATGTGATGACGAAACCTTTGGTGAAAGGAAAGCATGAGTTCTGTGTTAAGGGTATGGGAATGAGTCCTGTTGAGAGTGTTAAGAGTATGGAGAGTCCATGCTAGTGACACGATGAGTTCAGCTGTGAGTTAACTGAGTTAGACTGGACGTTAACACTGGATGTTAAGGAGGAGTGAAAGAGATCGTATACATAGATCGTATAACATCAAGTGTAAACTGGCTGCTACGCATCTTTTTATAATGTGTCACTTGTAAAGACTTTTGTCTATCAAAATATGTTTCTCGTGATCTGTCTACATTATATTTTTATCAAACTAAAAAAAACAATAGTTCCATTAATTTAACTTCATTTTACTTCACCTTCCACTACGCTTACTTTCTGCTCCGTATCAGTTGGCTTAGGATGTTTTAGCAAAAACCGACACGTAAATAAAGAATGTTATGAATACGTACAGCAGGTTTATGTTTTAAAAGTTTGATGCGTTTCTTCATAAAGAGCTTGTAAAAATCACCCGTTTTCGGCCTTCGCAAATTGTCGCATGTGCGAGAATCGCCGTCCTGATCTAATAAATATATTAGGATGTCTATGTACAGAACACTCATTATTTTCATCTGCATACTAAAATAAATTGTTACAGGGATGTACTACCATCGGTGGAGCCAGGCTATCTGCTTAGAATGCTGCCGGAAGATGCGCCAGAGCAACCTGAACAATGGAAGGATGTCCTCCAAGACTTTAATGAAGCTATTATGCCAGGGGTTTGTGCCTTTTGTACTAGATTCTATTATAATGAGACACATGCCACTTAGTGTCAAATTAAAGTCTTGTTAATTGAAATGTAAGCAGATTCAACTGCCATTAGCCTTAAACAGAAAACTTGACGAAAAATATGCCACGCTTAATAGACCAAGTAATTTAAAAAAATATAGCATTTTATATCTATATTTTTTGATTACCTACATTGTTAGGTAAAGAAAGACTATTTAATAAATCAAACAATAAACGTTTATTGCAATGAGAGTGAGCAAGATCAAGCTTTCGATGAGATCTGTGCCTCCTCGCACAGTTAAAAAAGTGAGTCCTATCCATTTTTTAAATATTTACAATAAACGTTTGTTTATAATATTATCATTTTCAATAACTTTAAGGCTTTCTGTCTTTGACGAAACAATATTTATGTACAATACAGGATGTTAACATGATAACTTTTTCTTTAAAACAGGGTGTTCTACCTATTTATAAGAAAAACATTTCAAGAAATGAGCTCAACACAACAAGAAATAGCAAATAAAAAACTTCTGATATATAGAAAAGTTAAATACTAATCGACCAAAATGTATGAAACGGCTGTTATTTTTTGCGTATTCTGTATGGGCTACATAGTAAAAGTTGTTGACATCCTGTTTGAAGGAAAAAAGGTTATCAAATTAATATATATCCCATAGTATAATCCTCGTAAATCTTAAAAAACTCAGTAATGTATTCAATCTTTTGGTAAGAACAGGTTAATTTAAAGTATTTCCTAGTAATATCAACAAACTCCTGTAAATGTTTTAATGGAGTAACTGTTTACTTTTAAAACTTTTTACTTCCATCCATCCATCAGCCTGTTTCGTCCAGTGCTGGACATAGGCCTTTCCAGGATTTCGCCACTTTTGGCGGTCCGAAATGCCCATACTCACTCAAACACGCTGGGCAATCGGCAGCTCCTACAATGTCGGCATCTCCCACAATGCCAGCCTCCACACCTCAACCCAAGAGTAAGGCTGCCCGTCGACGGCAACGTCACCGCTCTGCTCGCCTTCGTCGAGAATCAAAACAAGAAGCTGAACCCTCATCCACTCCTGCAGCAGAGCCCTTGTCAGCACCTTCATCTGCGTCTGCCGAACTCTTCTCCTCAGCCCCCTACGCAAGTTTCAGTCGACGCGCATGATTCCTCGGAGTCCAAGGAACACCGCACCGTTATTTTTTCTGATAGAATTGGCAAAAACTTAGGACTTTTGTTAGGCAACAATATGATGCAAAATGTCATTAATATTTGCATGCCAGGTGCATCATTAATTCAAATTTTGGAACATATGAAAATGAAATTCAACAGCAATGTAAATAGTGCAATTATTCTATTAATAGGAGATAGTATTCATGTAACACAAAGTAACCTATTAAAATACTTTGAATTTATGTTATAACTCATACTCTGTGAATTCCCTTACTCAGAATCACTAACGGGGTCACAAAAAAATTATTTATATAATTTAAATATTTGCATGTACAAATTTTCAGTTAGTCACAGTGACAAAATAGAATATTTTGACACGAATACGTACATTCGAGATTTTGTTTTGACAAATGGTACTCTATACCCTCCAAATTATTTAAAAAAACAATTGGCTACTAAGTTAGCTCGCATTTTACCACGTAATGAATCTGTTACAATGTGTGTAACAGGATTTTTTTCAATACCAGTTATAATTGATGGTATTTGTAATAATAATTCTTTTCATAGTTTTGTCCCTATTGACAAAGATAGTACAAGTACTAACAAAATTGTACCAAATCCTTTTTTAGATTTAACGACAACGGGAATATTTTATTTAACGCCTTCTGTATATAAACTAGTGCATCAAAACATACAAGGCGGCTTCCTCGGCAAAATTCTTTCAATAGAATTGTTCCTAGAGGAATCAAAAACAGATATTTTGTGTTTAACTGAGCACCATTTACCGGAACATAATATGCAATTTAATGTTAATAATTTTAATGTCCTTAGCTGCTTTATAAGATTAACTATAGAAAAAGGTGGTTCTATGATTCAAGTCAAGAATAATATAAAGTCAAAAGAAAGAAAGGACATTGTAAAACTTTCTGTTGAACACCAAGTAGAATTAGCTTGTATAGAAATGAGTAAATATATAATTCTTTGTGTCTACCGACCCTCGGGACAAGATTACAATATTTTTGAAAAAACATTCATTCATTCATTCATTTCATTCATTTATTTATTCATAAACAATTTTTACATTGTATTTGAAATTACAAAAAAATTATAAAATGTTAGACTTAAAAACTAAAAACACAAAGAAAATGTTCAGATAATCAAAGGATATTAGCAAATAAATAAACATGTCACATATAAAAAAAAAAGAGAAATTCAACCGTAATATAAAGAAAGTCACTTATTTAAATATTCATCCATTGAGTAGAAGCAGTTTGTCAGCAGATACTGTTCCAATTTACATTTAAAAAGATTAAAATTCTCAATATTTTTCATATCAGTGGGCAATTTGTTGAACAGTTTTACGGCTTGATAGCGGCTGCAGTGACTAACTACTCTGAGCCGTGGCTTTGGTGTTTCTATATAAACGTCTTGCCTTCTTGACAGTAAGCGTTTTTTATTAGTGTCATTGCTCTCAAATTTATGTAAATTTTTCACTAAGTCGCAAAGCAAAACAAAAATATAAAGACAGGGAGCAGTCAATATTTTAAGATTCTTAAAGAATTCTCGACATGATGTCCAAGGTGGTGTGCGAACCATGGTTCTAATGCTCCGCTTCTGTGCTATGAAAGCCCTATTCATGTTGTAGGCAAAACTATTTCCCCAGAATTTAATACTGTAGCGCAGTTTCGATTCAACTAACGCAAAATATACGATTTTCAGTTGTTGCAGACTTATTTCATCCCTAAGACTACGCAAAGCGTAACATGCTGAACTAATTGACTTTTCTACAGCACTCAATTCCTCTTTCCAGTTTAAGCAGCTGTGGAACAATGGAAGAAGGTGTTATAATAGAAACCGGGATCAACAGCTTCACGTGCTTTACGATCCAGGCAGACCGGGCGCAAATCGTGTCTTACGGAATTTGAATCCACTACCTCTAGATTGACCTAGTCAAGGCTTGACTACAAAGCCAAAGCTTGACTATAAAGCCAAGGCTTGACTACAAAGCTAAGGCTTGACTATAAAGCCAAGGTTTGACTATAAAGCCAAGGCTTGGCTATAAAGCCAAGACTTGACTACTAAGCCAGGGTTTGACTATTAAGGACCCGTTCTCCCTGACATTGATCACCACATTTTGCGTCAGGTAGAACTGAACTCTATGACGTTTCATTATTGTTTAAAATAGCGCGCTCTGAGCCGTGGCTGTTACGACAACCGAAACATCGCGCGCTCTAAAGAATCACGTTTCGATGCCGCCCTCCATAGTAATTTTTATGGGGAAATCGCACGCAAAAGTTGGTTATGTTTGATGGATAAATACACCAAGTAACAATTTTCGTTTGGCAAAAATAAATCAATCACACCGTTCTGTACACTTTTTACTTACGGGAGCCTAAATTTCAGTTTCCAAAATTATCTGAGAAATCACCAATGAGAAATACGCGAAGAGCAGTTTTACGTGATTTTCAGCAACTTTAGATTTTTTTTCTAGCTTGCTATGAATTCTATGCAAAAATCAAATTAATTAGGTTGTAATAAAACTCTTCGACAACTTGTGTGATTATTTATTTCTCATTAAAGAAATATTTTTTGTCATGAATCAGCAATACGGTGGGGCACGTTTAGGTGGCATGGACCCTATTAAGCCATTCCGATAATAATTGAAAATACCCGTTTGGTTAGCAAAATAAAATTTCAAGACGAACTGCATCTAACGCGAATTAAAAGTTAAAATGAAATATGTAATATTTAAAATTAGGTTTTTTAAAGTTGATGTTTTTTATATTTTCAGATAACGCACTGGCAATCTCCGCGGTTCCACGCATTCTACCCCACTGGAACATCCTTCGAGAGTGTTGTGGGAAACCTTCTGTCCGATGGTCTAGCCGTCATCGGGTTCAGTTGGGTAAGTTTCTTGCCTTTCTGCTTGTTCTCTGCCTTGGCTTGACCCATGAAAGTGATCTTGTACCGTCAAAACCTGGGTTTTGAAGGTTTTAGTAAAATTCCACTCAGGTGAAGAAGCAAGCTGTATCTGCATCTGTAATATCATTTAGAAAGGCTAGCAAGTTTATACTATAATATTACCAATCAATATCGATGATATCTTTGAAAAATCCCTCTTCTTTGTCTACCAATATTTCTTATTATACACGTCGTCGCGATGCGAACATTTCTTTTAAAACGTCAGCATATCAGGCAAGTGGCTGTTTTCTCGGTTTTTTGTTTTCAAAGCAATAAGTGCCGCATTTGTACCATAATAAATATTTTTAATTTCCTGTTTGTGCAAATGTAGGTACTTTAAGTGAAATAAATAAAAGTTACTAAATGTAAATGTTACAGATGTCCAGCCCATCCTGCACGGAACTAGAAGTAGTGACGATGAATTGGTTGGGCAAGATGCTAGGTCTCCCTGAAGAATTTCTCAACTGCTCTGACGGTCCGGGCGGAGGAATCATTCAGGTAATTTGTTTCCAGTTTTATGTCTTTTGCCCTTAAATTATCTGAGTACCGTCTACGCTGAATAAAACATATAGCCATGGCTGCTTTTCCTAGCACTTGTTTCACTTAAATAGTTACTGCTACTGCTCTTTAGCAACAGCACATAAACTCATAAACTAATCGAAAGAACTTATACCACATATCCCAACAATCCCCTCAACACTACTCAACAGTGAGGCCTAATAAGCCAAAACATCATCGAGGAAAGGTAGACGACAACAGGACGACAGGAGATGAACGTTATATTTTATATGTATGGAGAAGAATAGAAAAACTAAAGGTAAAATAGACTTTTAATGCAAATTTATATCTACATTTATATCTTCCAGGGATCAGCAAGTGAAGCCACTCTAGTAGGATTGCTTGTGGCAAAAGACAAAACCGTTCGTCGTCTGATGCAAGAAGATCCAACACTCGATGAAGGCGATATCAAAGCCAGGCTTGTCTCATACACATCTGATCAATGTAACTCTTCCGTAGAAAAAGCTGGCTTACTGGGCTCCATGAAAATGAGGTTACTAAAAGCCGACGCAAATGGCAGATTGAGAGGGGAAACTATAAAGAACGCATTCGAAGAAGATATAGCTCAAGGACTTATTCCATGCTATGTCATCGCAAATCTTGGGACTACAGGAACCTGCGCTTTCGATCCTTTATATGAACTGGGACCGATATGTAACGAATCTAATGTATGGCTGCACGTAGACGCTGCTTACGCTGGATCTGCGTTCATTTGCCCAGAATACAGAAGTCTGATGAAGGGCGTGGAATTCGCTGATTCTTTTGACTTCAATCCGCATAAATGGATGCCTGTCAACTTTGACTGTTCTGCGATGTGGGTAAAGAGGGGATACGATCTGGTGAATGCCTTCAACGTGCAAAGAATATATTTGTCCGATGTTCAAACCGACACCGAGGTCCCAGATTACAGACACTGGCAGATGCCTCTTGGGCGTCGATTCCGGGCTCTTAAGTTGTGGACCGTCTTGAGACTTTACGGAGCCGAAGGTCTTAGGAAACACATAAGAAATCACATCAGTTTGGCTCTGTATTTTGCGAATCTCGTACGTGCTGATGAGCGTTTCTTGGTCGAACCAGAACCGTCGATGGGCCTAGTATGTTTTCGACTGAAAGACGGAGATATTATTACAAAGAAGCTATTGGAAAACCTGACGGCCAAAAAGAAAATATTCATGGTTGCAGCGACATATCGCGGTCGTTATATTATAAGGTTTGTCGTTTGCTCGAGGCTGACAACGAAGAAAGACATTGAATACAGCTGGGGTCAAATTAAAGAGGAAGCCGATGTAATTTGTCCAAATAAAATCCACACAAAAGCTCAAATACCTGCGATCAACCATCTAGAACTGATAAATGCTTGTGAGAAGTCTAAGTAAATGAACTAAACTTGAACAAGTGGGTCCTACCTGGCTGGATGGATGGGATTATGTGGTGGTGGGATAGACACAAATTACATGGTACCTACCTGTTGTAATGGTTTGGCAAGTGACAATTTTTTTTTTTTAGTCCGTCAGTTAGATTATCAGAAAATATTGGACAGGTATTTTTTTCTTTTTTCAATTAAACAAAAAATGGTGAAGATATAGCCCGCTGAAGTTCCGCGTGACGTCACATCTAAGTACAATTTTACTTAGAAGTGACGTAATTTTCCCCCACTCACAAAATTTGACGCGCTTTATCTCCGTCATTTATTGTTTGATTGACAAAAGAAAAAATACGTGTCCAATATTTTTGGATAATCTAAATGACGGACTAAATAGAATTATATTTTGTTTACCCTGTCTACAAGCCTCTTGATATAAATATATGTAAAACTCATTATCAAACGTATGCAAAAATGATGTATTAATCCTATCATCAATAATGCCTTGTAAATGAAATTTAATCGTTTTTTAAATGGTCAATTTAAAACAGATTAAGAAACTAAATATTAAAATATCCAAGTTGAATTCAATAAACTGACGATACAAAATTCAACAACATACACAATGTAAGAATTATATTTAACAAAATAATTCTAAATCATTCTTAGAATTAAATTTATATATTTTTTTATTTCTTTACTTTACAAAAAGTAAATTTTCGAATAAGATAAAAGTGGTCCTATATGTAAGCTATTTTTATTAATTTATTATAACAATAGCTTACATATATTATGTTTAAACTTTTTTATTGTATGACAATTTAAAATACGAAGCATTCACCATTTTATGAAGTATCATGTTTAACGTTGATGTGTCCAGCAAAATTAAAGCTGTCAGATTTTTGTGATAGGCTTTAGTTTTGCTACAGTATCACTGATATATAGGGTACATAAGAATAATACTGTTAGGATATCTATGTACAGTCAGTCAGTATTGACAAATCTTGTGGGGCACAGCGCATTATAGTATACGGGGTGTAAACAGACATCTACCTGTTACGGAAACATGTGGTTCTACTGATCACTCTGAACAACTTTTCCAAAGGAACATTCCCGCGCAAATCATTGGGCTAGGTTTGGGCAATATTTGAATTTTAAATAAATATGCACGAAACTTAACGCACCGAGATACGAGCGTGTTTTGAAGCAGCGTTGTTCGTGAGACGTCCGTGTTTTGTTACTTTTGTCATGATTCATAATTTAAAAAAAGATATTGACCACCAAAGAAGCACTAATACTCCCGTGACAGAGACGACGCTCTACAAAACATATGTGTAAATAGCCTATGTGCATTATTTACCGCCGGGAATATGTACGGTCTATAGTCAGTCACATGTCACGTCGTGTAGATTGACCATTTTTTCGAAATTTAAAGACCAAAAAAAGAACTGTTTTGTGTTCTATTAGTGATTCTGATTCATAGAGTTCAATGAAGCTAGGGGGTTCACTTTCAACCTTTATAATGTAGCTTCTGTTGTAAAAATTATATTACATTGGAAAATTTTAGTTTCGACAGCACTAAAACTACAATAATTAGAGCCTTCAGAATCAACGTTATTATCAAAGTTCGATTGAAATTATTCGTGAAATTCGTATTTTTTTTTCGTGTTCCATACAAACGTAACCCCACTCGCGAGTCAATTAGTTACTATATTGGAGGTACAACATTTTATTTGGCGTAATTAGCGAAAAGTGTTATCGATCCATGATACTGATCATTACCAAGCCTACAATGTAAATTTATCTCCTTAAATAAGGTCTTACAATTCAAAGTGAAAAAAATTCAACAGATAATATAGTATCCCTAATAGACAACATTCCACAGAAAAAAAAATTTTTGCTCGTACTTTTTTTCTACCTTTCCATAGAAATTTAGTATTTAGTAATGATTTGTACTGGGAACTCATTGACGTCTCATAAACAACAAGACTCACAATCTCGCTCAAAAAGTGTCCGCAATGCATTTTGTCACCGCTATGGCATGACAAATTCGAATGACGATTTCGTACAACTGACATTGCATCTTATGTTCACGACATAACGTCTTAATTTGGTTGAAGCATTTTTGCTATTATGCACGTCGCACGTTCGGACGTTTTCTGACGAACTTTTCCTAGAGACTGTGTGTCTAGTTGTTTATGAGAGGGTCAATGTGGGATGTGAAAAAATTATTTGAGCAAAAACATTTTTCTTTGTCTGGAATGTGATAGGATCAGTTAACGATACATGATCTACCCTAGAATTATTTTCACTTATTATTGTGGGACCTTATATATAAAAAAAATATTATTATTAAAAATGTATGCAAATAATATGTTTTTGAATGTGAACCAGTGGGTACGACTATCTTGCGCAAACACAAATGTCAAGGTTAGGAAATATTTTTGAAATTTAATATTATCTACATTATGCATAGTATGTATCAGTCTTACCTAAGTAAATAAACAGATTTCTGACAAAACAGTGAAATACTTTATTACAGTTTTACTTTTTAGGGTTCCATAGTCCGACACCTATAGTTTCGCCATGTTCGTCTGTCCGTCTGTCCGCGGCTTAGCTCAGAGACTTTTAGAACCAGAAAGCTGTAAAGCTTGGCATGGGTAATATGGGTATATATTAATCACGCCGACAATGTGGTAAAATAGATCTCAAAATAAAATATTTGAGGGCAATCACGTAAATTGGAGATGTTTTTTTTTGGTGTCTATACCGTGTGTAAAAGCAAAAACTGTTTTTTAAGCTCAAATATGTATAGCGCTCAAGCTATACGGGTGTAAAAGCAAAGGCAAGAATCCTTTAAGCGGGTGTTAGTATGATCGGTAAAGATATTATTTTAAATACTGGGATCTCTAAATAAAGTACCAGTACCTCATAATAAGACGATTTTCTTTACTCTAAATACACTAATCGCGTGGACACCCTCACTGGTTGCCGGCCACTTGGTTGAGGGGTGCGGGTTGCGGGGTGCAATTAGGTGTGTGGGGAGGCCGGTGAGCTGCGTAGCCATAGCTTAGAAAAATGATGAAATTTTTGGTGAAAATTCAAGGTATATATTTTTTTCTCGTAATGACACCAGAATCGTGTATACTTTCATACCCTAAAGGGATTCTTCACTTTGCATTTACAGCCTGTATAGTAAAAACATTGTGGTGTGTGAAAACCAATTTTCGATTTAGAGATCCGCTGGCGAAATATTAAGCTTTAAAGTGATAAATTTAGTTCGAGTCAAGTGTCCGCCCCCTGCCGGCTAAACGGTTGTTTATGAATTTGTTGAAAAATTCACAAGAGTAGCATATATAATGAAATATTAGGGAAAAAAAATAAATAGGGAAAACTATCACAGCTAAGTAGGCTTTACAGGTTTACGAGTACTGGTCGCGACAAACTTTTATTCCCCCCTAAACACGACAAATGTACGGGCCATTCTTCGGGAGAGCAACTTCCGAGCGGACTAGAAGTTTGGCGCGATCTGTATTATTAGACTTGAACTTATAAAATGTACTGGGCTACTACGGAACCCTACACTGCGCGTGGCCCGACACGCACTTGGCCGGTTTTATACATATATATGTTACCTTTTATCAGTTATGGTGCTCTAAAAATATCTACCACGGCTGCAATGGGAGATAGAATTGTGTAGGTATATTGCAATAGTGAGGAAATTTTGTACCCCGGAATAGTTACATAAATTTGAGGAAATAAAGTCAATAAATAAATATTTACTTTATTCTGCATAACGTGGTTCACAAACTACGTGCGATGTGTCGTTTCATCAATGAAAATTATTTATATCTCTTTCCAACTGTTTTGTGTTACCACGAGACAGTTTCGTACAAATAAATCAATACATTTTCTGTATGAACAAATCTATGACGTTAGATCAATAAAATATCATTACTATTGTAATCTATATACACAATACACTCTCCCATTGCAGCCGTGGCAGATATTTTTGGAGCACCTTATTTATCACCTCTGTGGTCTGTTAGTTCGACCCTCGACCACTATTCCGGAGGCCACAGGTTAAAGTCCTGGAGGGTTATTCCCAGTCTTCAGCGACTAAAACAGACCGAATTTATAAAATAAAACTTAAATTTATTTACTTTCATTGATACTTCCACAAGTCTTTTCGTAGGTACATATCTCGTCACTTTTAGATACAACTGCAGGTATTAGAAACACAAATCCCGTAAGAATATCCTTTTGGCAAGCAGTGTTCCAGACAGACTTGATCTTCTGTGGCTTCTTCAAACAGACAGGAAACCCTGCCCGCGAGCACGCTGTGTCCTGAAATAAACGTCCGTATGTGAAGCAATTAGATTAACAAATTGACCAATAATCGCCTTTGACTGGAGGTAATAAAGTATTTATCATTACTTTAGTTGGCTTGGTTGTTTGGAAATGTGGAGCCAGGCATCGAGTTTTCAACGGTCACTGTCACTCCAAGGGGAAAAACGCGTAGTGCGAGAGAGACAGATTCAAGACAAGCGAGAAATTTTTTTATTTTTTTATAAAACACTACAATAGCTAGCAAAGATTTCTATTACCAAAATCTAGATATTGTTATTATAATATAACCCATGTAATAAAATATGTTTGAGCTCTGTACATGGTTTCTATTCATCGAGCTACGAGAAAAAATGTGTTTAAATCATATTTCTATCGAAAGTTTTCACTCGAATTGCTGTACTACACAACCTTCTTATAAGGGTTGGAAAAAAACGTTTTTTTTTAAATATTAAAACATCCTGGTTAAAACAAAATAAAAAATGTTTAAAATAAATATTTACTGATGTTTTTTTGCGGCTGTTTTAAACATGTTTTAAACCTTTATTTGGTTAACGTATTGGTATATTATGTTATGTATAATTGATTAAAAACGCGTTTTTTAATTATAGTCATAATCCAATCATTTATTGAGTGAAAAATAATAAGTGCTTTCCCAATAAACACGAAACGTAAAAATGCTTAAAAATTACAAGTTACTTGTAACAAGTAACTGACTATAACTGTTTATAACAATATGAACAAGCACAAATAACAAAAGCAAGAATAAAATCAGTAATAAAATTGTAAACGAAAAACAATCAGCTGGTAATAAAGTTGGAAAATTTGTTTTAAATGGTGTTTTAAACACGGATGTTTTTTTCTCGGTGTTTTAAACACTGTTTTAAGCAATGCCAACCCTGCTTCTTATGGAAGAAAGCGTTACCTACATATGAACTCATATAAGACGTTATCTATGAAAAGGGACCTTAGTGCCGGTTTTAGTTTCCGAGATATTATATCTAACACGTTTCTTTAGATAAATGTATGTAGATTATGGAAACATCAATAAGTCCATTTCGACAATAAGGTCCTTTCACCCAGATAACGTCACTTAAAGAGCGCAGTACAGGAATGTAGAAAGAGGTTCCAAAATGTTATACCCGGTACTAATTTATTAAACTGGAATCCATCCATAGATAAAAAGTGAATCAACGCACATTACGCAATATTACATAAATCTCATTATTTTTCATGTGCCATTTTCTATTTTTAGGGTTCCGTACCCAAAGGGTAACCAAAGGGACCCTATTACTAAGACTCCGCTGTCCGTCTGTCACCAGGCTGTATCTCATGAACCGTGATAGTTAGACAGTTGAAATTTTCACAGATGATGTATTTCTGTTGCCGCTATAACAAAAAATACTGAAAAACAGAATAAAATAAATATAAAAGATGGGTCCCATACAACAAACGTGATTTTTTTTGCTCGTTTTTGCTCGATATTGATAACGGCAACAGGTAGACGCTTGAAATATTCACAGAATTTAATTATTAAACTAAAATAAAATTAATATTTAAGGGGGGCTCCCATACAACAGACATGATTTTTTGCCGTTTTTATAGATAATGGTACGGAACCCTTCGTTCGCGAGTCCTACTCGCACTTGGCCGGTTTTTTTTAACGGACCATCATACAAACAGACAAGTGAGGATTGTACTAAATAGAATATGGTTTACTTCATGCCACTAATAGTAATAGGTAACCCTAATCCATTTGAATAACTGAAATTAAGTTTGAAAATCATTAACTTTTGGACCACGAGTAGGTAGTTCAAATTAATAATAAGCTGGTAAGAATTCCGTGTCTGTACTGTACGTACAGTGGAGCCCACATCAAGCTATACACATTGAGTATAAGCTGACCTCTCATTGTATAGGCTTCCCGTACAATGAGAGGTCGCTTGATGTGGGCTCCACTGTACATTGAATAATTTTGTGAAATGAAATTGGTTAACTACACGCTTTAGAACTCGAAAACCACTTAACGAATTTGGGTGAGGTTTTCTTTACAGTACTCCCAAACTTATAATGCGCATATGAATCTTCGCCACTGCTCGGCAAAGTTCGTATTTCCCTACACTTTCTATACAAGCAGTAAGGTCACGTGGTACGTCCGGTCGCTCGGCTATAGATTTCTATGCGCATTATAACTTTGGGCGTACTGTATATTATCGTATTGACCCTGATCAACACATAGCTATAAAGGATGTTGGTATAATAACCGTCAAGCCAAAAACTGTCAATAACGGTTTTAATCTTACCCGCAAATAAAGGATACTTGATAGAAAAGACAGCGATGTCGCGGCCAAAAGCTAGTACACAATTTTAATGGAGTCTAGGCACTGACCTCTTAGAGGCCAGTGAGTCTAGGCCATATAGTACCGGTATTAGATATATGTATATAAGGTGGCTTTAATTTATACAGCGACTTATATATCGATAACACTTTTTGCTAATTTCGCAAAATCAAATGTTGACGTAAGGAACAGAAAAAGAATAATTTACGAATTTCACGAAAAGGGTCATTGGACCTTGTTACTGAGCACTTACCGAGTCTTCGGTAAGAATTTGGTTGCATAAAACAAAGTCACTGATATACTTAAGTGATGAAAGTACTAACCTGTAGTAGACTGCTCACTTGGCGACGCTGACTTCGTCACCTCAACCAATTCACAATCAGATCCACATATTTCATCATTCGCCGGCAAGGATTGAGCATCTCTCGGCATACCTGACACATTTTGCACTAACATAAGCACGAATGCGGCGAACAGAACCACGAATATCTTATTAAAATTCATTTTGTAATCGTGTTGCTGAACGTTTGAACCTTGTAATGCGAATGGCTCGGCTACCCCTCCACTAGTAAGTATACAAATGACGAATTGACTCGGACAATAGGAATGGGAAATGTGAATGACTAATGTATTTATTTGCTTGTGACTTCTCGGTAAATCGTTATTGTTTCCTTCCACAACTGCGTGTTTCTATTTAATTAATGCAATGTAAGTCAAAAGGTCGATCTTTTTTATGATTTAGAAATAGAACCAATTACTCATGTAGTAAAAAATAGGTGTCTCACTGTTAAATGTGTTTAAATTATTTATTTATTTTGAAAGAGCAATTTTTTATGTGAAAAATGTTTTTGTACTTTAATTAAAGTTAGTTCAGTCAGCATAAAAAATACGCTATCTAAATTTTACGGATTAATTACATGTTTTTGGATGCTGACCGAAGTTATTCAGTTTCTTCAGAAAAGTATTGGCAGGTCTTTTTGAGAACATTATATCTAAAGAAGTGCATTGTTATTTTTATCTTTACTTCGGAAGTATCTAGAAGGTCAGCCAATTAAGTCTGGCTTTGTTTATAAAATACCTAGCCAAGAGTATAAGTTTTACGACATTGAGCGGTAATAAATTGCTTGTTTATGTGTATATTAAATATTCCATTCGATTCATCATTGTGCATTTTATTATCGTCACTTTTGCAGTCTTTTTCTAACAAAATATCTATCCATAGAAAAAAAAAGCTTTTTATCGATTAATATATTACTTTACTATCGTTTATGCAGCCAAATTCATACAGGAGACGCGGTAAGTGGTCGTGGCCATTTCGGTAAAACTCGCAAAATAAAATTTAGACTTCCTATACTATTTGAGTCGAGGTTGTTCTTGAACAAGTATAGAGGCACAAAAATATTTTTCGTATTTCGCAAACAGCGTCACTGATTTATTGGTCCTGTCCTGACCACTTGCCGAGTTTCCAGTATGAATTTGGCTTTATAAACGAAAGCCACCTTATATAAGGTGACTTTTCTTTATGCAGCCAAACTCATCACAATTCAAAATGAAATGTTGACGTCCCATAGTAATTGACTCGGGGCTGGGCTTGCGTTTGTAAGGAACATGAAAAGAATAATTCACGAATTTCACAAAAAGGTTCACCTTGTTACTGATACTGAGCACTCACCAAGTCTTCAGTATGATTTTGTCTATATAAATGAAAGCCAAAGAGAAAGTCCAAATATAAATATATTTAATCAAATATGTCATCGTAAGTAAGGAGCGTGCGCTTTGCATCCTTCACGGGTGTGGTATTGCGGGGTGACGAAGCGGAGGGTGTCCAATTGGGGTCCTTAGGCTGTGGCTTCCTAGTGAGGGAGACCCGCCAACCTTCTTCCGAACCTTCTAATGTGGACAGCACGCGCGCTGCGAGGTCCGTCGACTCGAACGTTAGCCATACCCTGCGAAGATAATGTTTAAATATAATTAAAGCCCTGTCACAGCAGCGTAGTTATCATGGACGACATGGAATTTCACTCGGAGTGATGCGAATTTCACCCTAGAGCGTTCAAAAATTGACCCGAGTTAAACCGAGGGTAACCGAACTGTTACCTGACAGTTGCTCGGAAGTGTTTTGAAACGCTTCCGAGTAATCACACTGGGCCACCTGATTGGTGCAACCAGATTCTTCTTTCTCCTATATAGATCTATCTCTTTCTCATAAACGAGTGAAATTTCGCACTATGATCGCACGTTTTGAAACGCTTCCTCATAGAGACGTTTTGTCTCTCGAAAAAACGTTTGTGCAATGGAAACGCAGGGCGGCTATTCCGGCATTATTTCTCACTCGCAATATCAATCATTAGATATTTGTTTAAAGTTAGATAAATGCCATGCGATGAAAATTAGAGCGACTAAACTACATCAAATACAATCTATAGGATGTAAGGAATGCTCATTACAAGTTTTCAATAAAAAAAAAAAATACATATCTGTACAAAATCCATTTTAAAGTCACCCGCAATCTGCCTTCGCAGTTTTTGCGCACGTGCCAGAATTGAAGGCCAGGTAAGCTATATCATGTGATAATCGCTTCTGCATATAAATACATATATATATATATTATTATTATTATTTTATATAAAATGTGACATAATTGTGTATATTTAATTTTCTGTGTAAATATTTGTACGCCATGTGGCAGAGCACGGAGAGACGAAACCTATGTACTTGCTATCTAACCACTAACCTGTGACTCACAAATAAATGATTTGAATTTGAATTTGAATATATATCTACTATATAAAACGACTCGTCCTGCGTATCCATTCCATTGGTCAATCGATCGTTTCTTCGAGAGAGATACTCATACTCATTTATTCATAATTTATATATTCGTGTCATATATGCTAGCTACGTATACTGGACAGCGCTATACAATTTGTATGAGCAATTTATATTTCTAATTCTTCTGTAAGCTCAAATCTGTATAGCGCTCAAGCTATATAAGGTCCTACAATTCAAAGTGGAAAAAATTGAACAGGTGATAGAGTATCCCTAATAGACCAACTACCACCGAAAAAAAAGATTTTTGCGCGAACTATTTTTTCACCTTTCCATAGAAATTTAGTCAGCTGATTGAACCACTTTGTACTGGATAGAAAAGAAATTACTTACTCAAAAAAAATATATTTCATTCTATTGTGATTGATCAATCAGTGAACGATACATGATCTACCGTAGAATTATTGTCACTTATTATTGTAGGACTCGGCTCAAGCTATACAACGTAAAATTTAAGTCATTATGTTAACGAAAACTGGTGATAGTACTCGTCCATATGATCAACTTTTATTATGGGGCCAACCCTGAAATCGCGAAAAAAATATCAGCTGTTCTATATACAAGTTTAATACCTTCTCGATCAAAATGTATGAAACAGCTGTTTTTTTTCGCGATTTCAGGGTTGGCCCCATAGTAATAGTTGCTCATATGGACGAGTACTATCACCAGTTTTCGAAATTTCACGTTGTATATTACGGACTGTAGTTAAAAAGAAATTTTTGTCGTACGTGGAACGCACTATAAGTTTCCGGAATGAATATGAAAAAATACTATTAAAGGTACAAAATTAATTTATTGTTTTTCAAAATAATCTCCCTTGGCGTCTATGCACTTTTTCATTCGATCAAACCAGTTTTGAAAACTTTTGTGCCACTCCCCTGTGGTGACCTCTGAAACGTGTTTTTCATACTCCTCGACAGCCTCTTCTGGTGATGAAAATCGTTGACCGCGTAATTGGTTCTTAATTTTTGGGAACAGAAAAAAGTCACAAGGTGCCAGGTCGGGACTGTATGCAGGATGACTCATGAGTTCTACATTTTTCGTCTTCAAAAAGTCGTTTGTCTGTCTGGCCGTGTGAGAACTAGCATTGTCGTGGTGCAGGATGATACGGCGTTTACGGTTATTTTTACGGAGTTCGTCAATAACTTCCGGCAAACAAATGGTCGTGTACCAGTCACTATTCACGGTACGACGATTCTCTAAAGCAACAGTAGCCACGTGCCCAGTTTTATTAAAAAAAGAAGCAATCATCCGCTTAGATGCAATTTTCACGCGCGCCACTTTGGTTGGTTTCGGCTCATCTTGAAAGACCCATACGCTCGATTGCTGCTTTGTTTTGGGATCGTAGCAATAAATTCATGTTTCGTCACCTGTTACTATGTCCCACACCAAATTTGACGCACCTTCGTTGAATCTGGTAAGCATGGCACTGCACCAAGTGACGCGGTCCGTTTTTTGAGCCTCGGTCAAGTTGTGTGGGATCCACCGCGAGCACAGCTTTCTCACACCCAAATGTTTGTGTAGGATTGATTGTATTTGACTCATGCCTATTTCTAAGGATGCGCGAATTTCATGGTAGGTCACATGCCTGTCTGTTTCAATCATACGGCGCACAGCATCGATGTTTTTGTTGGTCACAGCGGTGGACGGCCGACCATCGCGAGATTCGTCACTGAGATTGATAAGACCACGCTTGAATTCTGCAAACCAGCTATAAACAGTCGTCTTGCATGGTGCTTCATTGCCAAAAGCTGTTTCAAGCCGAGCGATGCTCTGTTGAGCTGTCAAATTACACTTAAAATCGTAGAAAATCATACTACGAAAATTTTCCCGAGTTAAATCCATGTTGATGCAGACACACAATTTTTTAAATGGCGCCACAAGGTAAAAACAAAAGACAGTCAGATGAAACAAACTGCATTCTACAGCCAAAGAGTTCTATTTTCAAATGTTGCAATAAATTTTTAAATATTGTTTATGTAAGTGGCCAGTTCCGGAAACTTTTAGTGTTACCTATGTATTAAATGAAATAGTTTTAATACAATACCCCGTACTCATCATCACATAAAATGAGTCATACAGTTCAGAAACAGAAATGACAATAGATTATTTTCGATAGAACATTTGGTTTGTTTACTGAAATGAATTAAATGACACCAATTTTAGACGACGCTATCCCAGATTACGTGAGAGACCAAATTTCCAAATTTAGGGAGTCGTCTAGTCGCCTTACGGAAATCTCACCCCTCATGGCTTTATTTATCATAAGGTACTGCATGTTCGTCCCTAAATTTACGTATGCCCTACGCTGTACCCCCCTTTGGCAACATGACAGTCTCTTGAATACCTTAGACGATATTGTAAAAAACACCATGACGAATATTATAAATTGCCCACTAGACGAACGCAGTTGGACTCAAGCCACCCTTCCAGTCCGGATGGGTGGCTTGGGTATTAGAAAAATTCCTAGTGTCGCACTACCGGCCTTCCTGTCCTCAGCCTACAGCTCATGTGACCTCTTCAATAAATTAATAAATCCATCACTTGGTGATGTCGAGGTCACGGGCTTGACCGAGGCCAGGAATGCCTGGTCACACGCCTGCCCCAATCAAAATTCCCCGTTTACGTTACATTCACAAAAGCTATGGGACGAGCTTAACACTGCGACAAACGCTGCAGACCGGGCTCGCCTCCTAGCCACTAGTGAACCAGAGTCGGGGTATTGGCTAAACGCTTTACCATCGCCTAATATCGGCACCTTGCTGGACCGCACCACTTTCTCACTGGCCATCGGACTGCGACTGGGTGTCAATTTGAATGAGCCACATCGCTGCCGTTGCGGAGAGAAAGTCGACCGCCTCGGTCACCATGGCCTGTCGTGTCAGCGCAGCGCTGGCCGCCTGCCTCGTCACGCCAGCATCAACGATATCATCCGTCGGGCTCTTGCGAGCGTAAACGTACCTGCCATTCTGGAACCGAATGGCCTGTCACGTGACGATGGTAGGAGACCCGACGGGATGTCGTTGATACCCTGGAAGAACGGGAGGTCCCTGGTGTGGGACGCGACCTGTGTTGACACAGTTGCTCCGTCCCACTTACATGTAACTTCGTCACAGGCCGGGACGGCGGCAGCGTCTGCAGAGGAGGCGAAACGGCGCAAATATGCACCCCTTGGCGTAGGATACATATTTGTGCTTTTTGGCGTTGAAACCCTCGGGCCGTGGGGGCCGGGAGCGCGGCAGCTCTACAAAGAACTGTCGTCGCAATTGGTCGACGCTTCCGGAGATCCCAGGGCTGGCACATACCTCGGCCAAAGAATTGGCCTAGCAATTCAACGAGGTAATGCTGCCAGTATCCTGGGTACTCTTCCACGTGAGGACAGCGATTTCGGCTCAATTTTTTATCTAATTTAATTAAATAATTTTGATAGGTAGTTTTAGTTTAGTTTATTTCATAGAATAATCAGTAATAATTATATGTCTGTGCTTACTAAAAAAAAAAAAAAAATGACACCTCATTAAATGAAAGACTTGGGTTTCCTATAATAAGTCACGTACTCATCACATAAAATGAATCATACAATTAACAAACAGAAATGACAAATTTTATTAAAATCAGGTTAAAATGCCTGAAACATGAAATAGATGATTTTCAAGTTTTAGTAGACAAAGAGCCTGTTCCTGAATTCGAACCAACCATAAATTTTATTAGGCCCTTTTGTATATTTTTTCTGAAATATAGGCTAAATCATGAAGATACATACTGTTCTTTAACTTTCAGGTGTAATTTTTTACAACAAAATAATTTTTTGTAAATCAGTTTGGAGAAATGGGAATGTGACGTAATAGTCATACCATTTAGGCTCAATAGGGAGAGTTCCCTGACATAAATAAAGAATGAAAAAAAAAATACGGGAAAGAACCTGAAATTACTGAAAATAAAAAAATAATAAAAACAGACATCGGTTTTGAAATTACTTTTTTTTTCTTGTGGGCAATGGCCTATTTCCTGTAACGCCTAAATGACATGACTATTACGTCATCAAAGCTATTTATTCAGTTCCTGAATATTTTCATGTAAGTATATCTTTTGTATTTCAAGGAGAAAAAAATTATACTTTTATATGACCTTAAAAAAGTCCATTCCTTTCAAAAAAATCGACAATTAGGTCCTGTTATGGTATTCTGGACCATTCGAATTAAGATAATCTCGCTAAGCGATACGTAGACATGAAATACCATTGCTGGATTTTATAGTTCACTTGAAACTCTAAATGAGAAATCGGGAGGAAGAACCAGTTTCTGAATTAAGGAAATCTCACTTATACCTTGAGCGCAACCACTATACCGCGCCGTGGGTAGGGACAGACGTAGCGAGGGGAACGTTGCTGAAATGACAGGTGCTTGACCCCCTCGTCCTCACCCCGCTCAGCTACAGCCACGTATAAGGTATAAGAAACGAATCAGCCAATCACAAAGCTGCTATATAATGAAGCACCTCTTCACTTGAAGTTCTTTAATTCTGAAATCAGGTTAAATACTCACTTCTCTTCCTCAATTTCTTGAGCGAACACAAATGGTTCATAGGTCGCGAGGCGCCGACGGAGCAAGTCCTCTGTTATTTGAGGTCCTATTATTTGAACTGTGTTGTTGATTCGTACAGGTGGCGCAGGTGTCTCTCCAACAGACGGAGCTGCGCCAGGTTGCGTGCGCGGGTCTTTTTCATCCCTGTTGGAAAAAAAAAGTCTATACCTATACTAATAATTTTAGTAGCAAAGAAGTTGTGTCTGTACATTTTAGTATTGTATTGAAGCCGGTTCGGAAGGTTTCAATTTTAATTTTAGTGCTGTCAAAACTAAATTTGCTTCATTGCAAAATAGTCCTTATGTGTTAGGAACCGAAGCTAAATTACTTTGGAAAAATCCAAGTTTTGACAGCATGAAAACTAAAATTAAAGTCTTCAGAATCGGCTTTACTGAAGCCAAAACTACCATTTTTAGAATTTTCGTATGTCTGTCTGTCTGTATGTATGTATGTTCCGTTTTAATTCCAGAATCACGGATGGTCAACATATTTATAGGCTAAGGGGTGTTGATAAAATTATGCCTAAGCCGAAAATGGGGCAGAGATTGAATAGGCCTGGGCGTAGCCGCGGGCGAAAGGCTAATTTTAAATTTGATCGTAGTATAACTTCATGTCAAAATTTTTGTTCAAATTATAGAAGCAAACTTCAACAAGTAACGATTAAAGGTCAAATTGAAGTATAAATGGTGATGAGAAATTGGTGAGAAGGTGGAGAGAACTGCAGAAACAAAAACTTACTTTTCTCTGGCAGTGACAAAAGAGTCATACAGATATTTGACTCGAGGAGCTGGCTTCTCTTCAGGTGGAGGAGGCTCTTGTGAGGCACTGAACGGTTGGTACGAAGCCACACCACCTGTGGCCCCTGCTGAACCACTGAGCTTACGTTCTCGACCTATAGAAGGAACACGAAATTAAATAAAAGTATATTTATTTATGCAATGTAGGTAAATCATAATGATTCATCCACTTAAACAAGATTTGAATTTTTAAAACAATGTAACTAAATATAATAAAGGGAAATGCAATAAATGTAAATGAAAATGACTTAAATTTAATAAAACAAACCATAAGCATAAATAAAAATAAAGAAATAAATACACTTAATAGAGCATTGATTTTTTTTATATCACCCTTGTCATTAAAGAAAAGCTGGTTTTCAGCTACTTCCTTTATAATTGCATGATAAGATATACATATACGAGTAGTTAGCAAATTTATTTATTAAATTGAAGAAATAATAACAATTGCCAGAAATGGCTTATAAACTACAAACAAGAATTCTCAAGATCGTAACTAAGCTCAAAAAATGGTTCCACTAAGGTTCCGTTTGAAAACTAGTGAATTTCACTTGGAGTGATGCGAATTTCACCCCAGAGCGTTCAAAAATGGACACGAGTTAAACCGAGGGTAAACGAACTGTTACCTGACAATTGCACGAAAGTGTTTTGAAACGCTTCGGAGTAATGCGAAAATCACACTGGGCCACCTGATTGGTGCAACCAGATTTATCTTTCTCTTGCTCCTATACATATCTGTCTCTTTCTAATAAACGAGTGAAATTTCCCACTATGATCGCACGTTCTGAAACGCTTCCTAAATATATACCGCGGAGGGAGGGGCGCAAAATAATAACCGCGCGGCGCGCCAGTTCGTCATAACACCTTGAGTCGTGTGTTTCTGCCGCGGAAAGTTTCGATTGTGCATATTATTGTGTTTTCGCGCCAATTGATTTTACAAATATGCCTTCGTGTGTCGTGAAGTGGTGTAGAAGCCATAGGGATATTAAAAATACTAGAATTATATTTCATACGTAGGTAAACAAACATTTTGAAAACTCATCGTCTGTTGCTCGCTGCTAGCAAGCCGCTGCCGCTGTGGCCGCCATGTTGACAGACCGCCCGCCGCGCCGCGCCGGTGACGACGCAACCAATCGCGTGCAAGCTTTGTCTCTGTTGTGTGTGAGTGTTTCGTTGTTATTGGAGTAAGTTTAAGCGTAAATGGAACCAAAATCGAAGCAGTAATTGTAGGAGAGTTACTCTTCTAGAGAATTCTTATTCGTAGCTTATAAATAATTGAATGAAAAGTACACAGGTGTTTCAAATAAAAATAAAAAATTTCTGTAAATAAAAACGAAACAAAATATGCGTAACAAGCACAGACATACAGACTAAACCTAAGAATTAAATAGCGTTGGCAAGTTTCTGTACAAAAACCAAGCGACAATTAAGCTACATGATACGAAGAACCATATAAAAATGGGTTGTTTTGGCTGGCTTATGCTTGAAACATGTTTGTTAATACCTAAACTAATCTCTCATATATATTTTGTTTGGAAACAAGCAATATTTATATCTAAGAGAGCCCGTAACTCACTGAGCTAAATTTGCTTCAAGTCGACACTATGCGTTTATAATTAATAGGGTATATAGTCTTAAGCATTATAGGCTTTCCAAGGATGTTTCGAATATCCAGTGTCTATTTGCTTTTTCATTAGATAGATACTGTTTATACCTTAACTTACGAGTAAATGTATGGGCTGAGCACTTTTTTCTCAAGGGCGGTGGTAAATTATTCCATATTTTTGTCATATAATGTCATATAGTCGGGTTTAAAAGAATATCATGTAAAACATGTATTTTATGTACAGTGGAGACCACATCAAGCTGTTTACTTGCAGTACGACATTAGCCCCTACAGGGAAGAATATAAGATAGGTACAAAGTCCAAAGTGTCTAACTTGATGCAATCTCCACTGTACACATTTTACAAAATAAATTATTTGAATTTGAATGAAGTTTATATAGTTAAATTCGTCACTTTTGAATAGGTACTCTAAATATTTTTAAAAATAAAATGGAAAATCCATTCAGTATAATGCTATACTTTTAATACATCTAAATAATGCAATAAATACAAAAAAGTTGATATATAACTGAATTGTTAAATGAATTTACAAGGAACTATTGTAATATCAATTTTCTTGATTTTCATTTCATCTGCCTTAGCCCTTGTTGTCTTATTTCAGCAACTAAAGTTATCTCTTTCAAATGAATCATGATTGGCTAAAAATTATCTATCCGTCCATCTATCAGCCCATGTTCGTCCACTGCTGGACATAGGCCTTTCCCAAATTTCACTACTCAATTTTTAAATTTATATGTGATGTCACATGTTTAGGTGGTAGAGCTGATGCCGGGCTCGACTGTGGAGGTACCACCATCTTACTCACAAATCCTCCCGAAGTTATTTGTGGGAGAGTAAGAGAACAGCTCTCAGGCAAAACCAGGCGGCCCACGATTGCCTGGGACCGATGGATGGCAGTATATCCATCCCCAATTGCCGGGCCTTTTATAAAACAGACTGGTGACGGGCAGCGGCGTCACTGGTGCAAGGGTTTCGGCACCGCGCTCACCAACCCGCCTGCCCAGCGTGTGTGAGTATGGGCATTTCTTCCAGGAGGACCGCCAAGAGTGGCGAAATCCTTGAAAGGCCTATGTCCAGCAGTGGACGAAACAGGCTGATGGATTGATGGATGGATGTGATGTCATTTCTAGTCAATCAATGATAAATTTGAAAGCAATAGATATGCTGCGCCTCAAAATTATTCTATTTTGAGCATTAACTGCATCATGTGCTTTATTTATTACCAATATGACAAATGATGATGATCCTTGATCAAAGATGAAGTGTTCACAGCTGATACAATTGTCGTATGCAACAGCTTTGCATCGAAGCTGTGATGACTTTCACAATGGGTTGCAGCAATGGATGTGTGTTAAACAGCCATATGTCAAAATGACAGATAGCCTATGCATTGCAGAGCAGAGAGAATGTTAAAAAATGGAGCCAGATAACAGGCTGTGGTTTCCAAAGTTTTTCACAGACTCAGAGGCAAACTCCTGACTCTAAAGAGATGATGATAATAATATGTTCCAAGAAAAGAACTGGAACCCAAACAATATTTTTTAAGACTTTGTTCTCTTATGTGTTTCTGTTTCATCTATACAGTTAGACAAAACTAAAAGGATCAAACTGCATCAACATTTGATGCTCAAAACAGTACTCAACTAGATTGGAAATTGGCACTAAGGAGGCTGATGCTTCATGTTGTATAGCCTGAAATGTTCTTCTGTAAAACAAAGACTACGCCTATAACCATGGCCATACTGCATAGCAGCATCTATATAATATAATGCTGTAAAATTATTTATTAATTAAATCACAATATGGGTTGAGGTGTAGATAAGTTGTGCCCCCTTATCGACACTCTGACCACAGTCTGTACTAAGTTACCTGTTTTTAATATAAATAACCTAAAAATCTGTACCCAACGAATCTCATGCATATCGATTTTTACTATAGTGTTTTTAATAAAGTTATGTATGACGTTAAATGGGAAGTTACCTGCTCGAGGTCTTTTAAATGTGGCATTTTGTGGCTGAGGTGGAGGGCTTTTTATAGCCTGAATTGCTCCACTTTTGATTAATTTTCGAGCGATTTCTCGAGCATCCCTCGCTTCTGTTGGTCTTTTAGGCAAAACAGGCTTTTCAGGCTCTTGTTTAGGGGCCTTTAGAGCTTGCAAAGCTTTCTTTTTCTTTTTCAGCTTCGCATACTTTGCTTGCAACATTAATTCTTCTTCTGTTAAATTCATTGGGAAATGGAGGTAAACCATGGTTACGAGAACTTTATTGCTGAATCGAAACTAAAGATGAATTTTATTACAGGTTTATACTTTCTCAGTGGTTTTTTTGTTTGTTTTTATTACACAGTGTTTGTTGTTTACAACATATCTTTTTTAAATGATCTCTGAGTGTGATATCTTTGGTGATTTCAATCACTGACTGATTTGGAACGCTCTAAAAATAAAGTGACTAAATAGCCGTTAGCGGCTTCCATAATTTCCTTAGTTTTAATTTTATTCGACCGCTACAGTTGCCACAATTTATAAGGCCCGTTTTGACAGCTAAAATAGACCATAGAATGTAACTTTGAATTATATAAGCGAGACCGTAAACAAATAAATATCACCTTATTGGGTTAAAATAAACCCGTTAATATCTATTATCACTTTATATAATTGACAGATAATATTTCAAGTATTATTTTTACTGTAATTCCAAATTATAAGGCAAATTTTAATCACCATGAAACTTCTCAAAAATGGTTACGTTCTTAGTCGATTATTTTTTAAATTTTGGTGTTACAACCAATTAATCGCTAAATATCACCGCATCAGTTAGATACCACATGAAAATATAAATTGGATAAAATATAAGGTGACTTTCGTTTACAAAGCCAAATTCATACTTGGGACTCGGTTAGTGGTAAGGACGAAAGTTCAATGTCACATTCTGTGAAATTCTCAAACTAAAATTTAGACTTCCTATTATAAATAATAGAGTCGAAGTTGTTCATGAACAAGTATAGAGGCCCAAAATTTTTGTACCAAATATGTTATATACCACTTTCATAACTTCTAAACTAACCGTATTATAAAAACAGTATTGTTTCCTAAGGTTCCGTACCTCAAGAGGAAAAAACAGAGCCCTTACAGGATCACTTTGATGTCCGTCCGTCTGTCTGTCTGTCAAGACACTTTATCTCGGGAACGCGTAGACGTATCGAGTTGAAATTAAAACCATATACGAGTATGTACTCAGATCTACAGTCCCTTAAAGTTGTGAAACTTAGTTAACGTAAAAAAAGATACGGCCGTTTACACCGCAAAAAACGTATTTCGATAGGGTCATCTCCATTGACCAAGAACTATGAAATTTGGCAAGTTTACGTCTTAAATAAATAAAAATACATTTATTGATCTGAAATATAAGCATACAAAAAACATAATAATGGCACAAATTAATAATACAGATAAAGTAAAAAAATTTGCAAAGAAAAATTAAGATCCTGACACCTACGCTAGCTATGCAGCCGTCTTGCAGCATGTCAGTTACAATGGCTATAAGTAGTAGGGATGTAGACACATTTAAAATGATACAATAACATTGTGAACTTATTTTGAAAGAGGGCACGCATTTGTGAGTTAGGTGAGTATGTGTCAGAGAGAGAGGGTGAGAGTGTGTTAGGGTGTGTTTGTAAGGATTGAGGAAAAGGTATAATGTATTTGAGACTGGAAATGTAAATGCAAGTATGTAAATAATGTAATAGGAAAGTAGAACCTATTTAATTATCTCTAAAAGTTTTTCTGTGCCTTTATAGTCGGGAGACATTAGCCATGATTTAATTTATCTTTAGGTTCCTTTACGTCGTTATATTTAGCAAATTGTTTTAAAATATAAGGTCCCAGAAAGGTACAGAATTTCTGGGCAAATCTAGTTCCACATGAAGGTGTTTTCAAAACGCATCTTTGTTTGAAAATAATTTGATGTCTTTATTTATGCCTATTATATTTTTGAGAACAGAGAAAATAAAAAGTTGCCTTACCGACATCACTTTGCATTATCTTATACTACAAGTATAGGAAAAAATCTGAAAACTACATTTGTAATTAAATCCCAAAAATATAGTGTTTAACGTGATGAATCTTTAAAAAAAACAATAACATAAGTAAAAAATACATATAATACGGGGAAATACATTAAAAATATTTAAAAGTTAGGGTAACCCAAACTTAATAATATTACATTAACATAATGAAATTAATAAGTTGGTATATAAATAAACTGTTATATGTAAAAATATTATCTTAGTCTACCCGTCTCAATAGCCCATCATCAGTTTATTGCAATCTGTACTTCGGCTCGGTCGATCGCCTCCTAGCCGTGGCTGTTCCGATGCCAACACGAGTAAGAATACACACGGACTAGCGACCTAGTTTCCGAGTTCACCATGGCGACCACGGGCAAGCGCTCCGATACCAATGTGGTAAACGAGCTGCTCGCCTTCATCATGCAGATCTGCACCTCCAGCTTCAGTGAGGCCAAGATCACCGCTGCCAAAGCGGTACTGGAGAAGACCGCCGTAACTTCCGTGCGCCTTGCAACGAGACGAGGAGACGGACACGGGAAAAAGGACCTTCAGGACATCTTCCGGGTCTTCAAGGAAACCGATCCGGACGATGTCCCATCGTACGTAGCGAAGGACCTCAGCAAGCTGCCACCCGTGACGTTTGACCATGTCGACGTTACACGGCTCCTTAAGGACATTGTATTGTTGAAGCCTGACGTCACTGAACTTCGAGCTCGTCTAAGCGCTTCTAAGCTGACGTCACAACGCAACGTGAGCTCGGCGCTACCCATGCCCTCAATTGTGCGGAATGTGCCGACGCAGCAAATCGACGATCAGCAAAGTGTTGCCTTAATTTTCGCCGCCGAACGCTAGTACTGCAACTGACCCGGTTTCATCGAAAATCATTGAACCTTCGATGCCATCGTCGGGTGTTAAAATGATGCCCTTGAAGACAGCAGCATCCGAACTGTCTACGCCCATGTACCTGCACCTTATGCTCGCGTATTCCTCAGTACCGATTTCTAGCCAGTGGGTATTGTATTTAGATGCTTCAAGGAAGCGGCACAGAAGATCATCCCTGCTAAAGGCTAGATGTGTTAGTTTTTAGTTTAGACAATAAGATTATATTTTTGAATATGTATTATTAGGTTAAGGTATTTATTAATATGGGCCATAAAAAAAGTTATGCCTGAAATAAAATTATTATTATATTATATTATTAATTATTTAATCCCGCTGAAATAAAGTATAAAAAGTAGCTCAAGGCACTCTCCAGAGTAATAAAAGTTAGTATATAATACAAGATAAGATATTTTGGATTTTCTCTCAAATGAAGCATACGGATATTAAACGGATTTATCATAACCCGAAACGGTTTTGCTTCGAATATGGTTGGCAGCACTGGAAGGGGCGGTTCGCTCGCAGGTGATGAGGTGACAAATCAATCAAATTATAAAATTACTTTCATGTAAATGATAATGTATTACGCAATGTTTTGTTTAGAAAGTTTTTATCGATAAGTGATTTGAAACTGTTTTACATTAAAATCTCAAGTTGATTGTAAATATGAGTAAACGAAGTTCAGGTCGACGCCAACATATCCATAGTTCTGTCTAAAACACGAAATGTGAGCAATTTAATTGAAATTTGTTGTATTTATTAGTAAAATAAAGTGTTTATTGGTAAAAAATCATGTCTATTAGTTAACTTGTACGTAGCGGAAAACCTGTTATGTGACAAAAATATTTCAATTAAAACCTCTGATGCCAATACGGGCCTCTTAAATTGTGACAACATTATGGATAGGTTGCGGTGACGAGCGAAGCGAGGAGGAGCGGTAAGATTGACATGTCAGTACATATTAGGGAGCCGAGCGAAGCGAGGCGACTCCCGTAGTTTTAACAGAATTCACGATATGCATAAAAATCATTTTCCGAGCACTTTCCGATGACTTACGGTTCAATAACTAATAAAATTAAAGGACCGCTTCCCTTTCCGAACTGTGCATTGAATAAAATTACTATTGATAACTTAATAATTTATTTTTCTACAAAGTCTCCGAGTCTCTCTACACACCGAGTCCAGCGCATTTCCAAGGCTTCAATCCCTTTAAAAAAAGTTTTGTCTGGTCCTGCAAAAAGCTCTCCACGGCATCCATCACCTCGTTATCGTCTTGTACATGTTTCCACTCAAGTATTCTTTCAATGTAATATTTATTTTTCTACTTATCTCCGAGTCTGTCTACACACCGAGTCCAGTGCATTACCAAGGCTTTAATCCCTTTAAAAAAAAAGTTTTGTCTTGGTCCTGCAAATAGCTCTCCACGGCATCCATTACCTCGTTATCGTCTTCGTACCTGTTTCCACTCAAGTATTCTTTCAATTTGGGGAACAGATGAAAATCGCTAGGCACCAGATCTGGTAAATAGGGGGGTGGTCAACCAATTCGAAGCCAGCTTGCTGAATGGCAGCCATCGCAACCGCCGAGCTGTGCTGAAACAGCACGCCACTTCGAAGTTTCACTCTGCTTTTCTTTTTGATGGCATTGCTCAACTTGGGAATTAAAGCTGCATTATATTGGCCAGTAATAGTGGTTCCAAGCTCCAGGAACCAATCAACAATATCCCTTCTGAGTCCCAAAATATTGAGACCATAACCTTGCCAGCCGATGCCACGGTACGAAACTTCTTCGGGGTTGGTGATGATGGCCGTTTCCATTGCGAAGATTGCTGTTTTGTCTCGGGATCAAAATGATGGACCCATGTTTCCTCCATTGTTACGAAACGAGAAAAAAGTTTTCAGAATCTTCTTTAAACTTGTCCAACAATGTCTTTGAAATGTCAAGTCGATTTTGTTTCTGAATGTCGGTTAACATTATCGGCACCCATCTTGCGGAGACTTTTCTCATATTCAAAGATTGTTTCATTAAGGATTGAATAATTCCTTAAGAAATGCCCGTTTCTTGAACTAAGTAACGGATAGTAACTCTTCGATCGTTCAATACAATTTTCTCATCTTTCACAACATTTTCTTTGGTCACTGACGTCGATGCATGGCTGCAACGATGTTAGTCTTCTGTGCTCGTTCTCTCTACTCGAAATTGAGAAGCCCACCTTGCGGCAGTGGAATACGGCAGAGCAGACTCTCCTGATGTTGCCTCCAAATCGCAGTGAATCTCTTGCGTCGTTAACTTTAAACAGAGGTATTTAAGAACGGCTCGCACTTCGTTTTTCTCCATTTTCGAGAACACGTCCCAACACGAAGCAAACAAATGACTACATTCAGAAAAAAAAAAACAAAAGGGAATCGAAGGTTTTTTCCTTTAATAATAGTACAAATATCTGACCTATGCCTGCCAGTATTCATTTTTTTTCCTACCAAGGAGTATATAATATGTCGTTCTCAATACTTTTTGATCTCCCCTAGTATTCCAACAGCTAAATAATGACTTACGGTTCAATTATTTTTAAAATCAAAGGAACGCTAGCGGTCCTTTAGTCACTTCCTTGTTTTTTTCGGCCATGGTTTATATAATCTGTGGTTGCAGTCTTTTTATGTGCTCTGTGGTTGCAGTTGCAGGTAAAAAAAAGAAAAATAAAGTCGCAGAAATTACGAATTTTCAATTTTCCGAATTTGATAAAAATAAAGGAGAATGTTTCGTCTTACAAAAAGTATATTTCCTGCTGTTTCGAAAGCATATCTCTATCGCACAGCTTTTCAAGAAAATAGTTTATTCATTTTTATACAAGCACAGAAACAGTTTTCAAGCTCAGGTAAAAAAATAATTCTTGTGTAATTTTCACTATTGATTTTTTTAGGTATATATGACTATTTTTGACTTTTACAGTTGCTATCGATAAATTCTCGTTAAAGCATGAAGAAGTTGGTCGACCTCTGTATTTTGACGCACAAGCTACAACACCTATGGTATGTATAATAAATAAGTAAAACCTAACCTCTAGGGGCCTTATTCAGTAGGTAATATGTTATTTTATTGCATCTACCCAGTACCTTGATACGGTTTTGCCGATAATATAAGTCTGATCGGCAGTTACAGTTTGTACAGTAAAGCACATACTGGTTTCTGAAAGTTGATAGTTGAGATTGTCGGCACTCGGTGGAATTTATCAAACATTGTTGTGATGAAAAAACACTTGTACTTTTCCACTGATAATATTTAATACTACACTACCTAACCGGTTTCACTATATAAGCATCATCAGGGGCTTTTTAATTAACTAATATATATAATATTTTTAAACAATGTTTCTGTTGCTAGATGTCCGTGCAATAAACAATGATATAAATAACTTGCGGGTAGATTGACTACGCATGACAGACAAACCTAAGATTAAAATGGTTTCTGAAAGTAGGGAAATGTGTAAACAATCTCTAATGAACTTCATTTGCGATTAAATGGTAGAGTATTGCTTACTAGGTATTAAAGAAAAGAAAAAACAGGCTCTGAAGGTTCAGTGACCCTTTCTGTGAAATATGTAAAATAGAATTTAGACTTCTCATACTAATTGAGTTAAGGTTGTTGTACAGGTATAAAGGCACAATAAAATATTTTCCATATTTCACAAACAAGGTACCTAATTGAACTTTGGTCCTGACCCTTACTGAGGGTATGAATCAGTATGAATTTCATTAGATAAATGAAAGTCACCTTTATACAGGCTGTAAATGGACTACAACCTTTAAATAAAACCACTCATCATGCTAAACAACTCTAGAGAACAATACCTACACAAATCTTTAGAGATTAAGATTTTCAACTGTAACTTAAAGACTTTATTTCGCAAAAGGAAGGTCTATTTTTGATTACTGCACATAAATAGCTGCTTCATGAACAATGTTGACCCAAAATAGCCCGTATCTAGGTGCATTAGAGTTCACGCATTTTGTTTGAAACTCGATTTTTTTAAATCCTGTTGTGATCATTTCCATAAGCAGATGTCTTGTGGGTTGGTTAATACAGTTATCAATCACAGCCATGAAAAGTAAATGGAGTCCGAAGATCACAGTATGGTAACCAAAGAGATGGCAAAAGAAATGTCAAGTAAGGCAATGGGAAGAGATAACCTCAAACTCACTGTGCTCAGTTACTGTACTAGAGTAACATGAGAGGTAAACAGTAGAAAGAATTGGAGAAGGCCTGTGCCAAGAGGCAGGAACTCAGGAATTTAATTTAATAAGTGCAAGCATACATCAAATTAGTGTAAACTATTACTAATTCTTAGTTCAGAATATTCTTTCCCTTTTATGTAATGTTATGCATAATTCCGTCTACACAATTATTCAAAAGAAGAGTTGTCCTTTGCATTCATGTACCAACAGAACGCTTTGCTCCTGTCACCATCTCGATTACATGATTTGTACATTGTCAGACATATACAGATCATTCACAGTTTATTTACCTCTAAGCTGATTGAAAATGTTTCATAAGTATTAAATAGAACAGATGTCAGAGGTAAATAAACTGTAAATGGTATATATGTCCCATGAACCCTACTTTGCTATTGGTAGATTAAAGATACCCATGCTATTAAAATTGGTCTATTGTGCCAGTACATCAGGAAGACATGTTATTATACATTGGGTAAAAGTGTAATAAGTTAATCTGTATTAAAGTATTGCAAAGAGTGATATTGGTGTTGATTGATTCAGTGTGGCCAACTTAAATTATTTGACAGGACTAACCTTACTTTGAGCATCCTGTCCTTGTCTTTTCAATACAGAATGATAAAGACAGAATGCTTAAGTTTAGTCCTGTAGCCTAAGCATCAAAACATTACGGTTACGTTTAGTTTGAACGTAACGCAGTTTTGTATGGAATTCTGATAAGTTCCGCTACTGACCGCTAGGGGCGGTTATCAGAGTTCATACTAAACCGCCTTACATTCAAACTAAACGTAACCGTAATGTTTTCATGCTAAGGCTACTGTTGAATAAGTTAAGTAGTGTTACACTGAATCAACATCATTATATGGTAAAATTTATACTACCAATATCAACAATATTGTTTGTTATCTTTCTTTTAGGACCCTCGAGTACTTGATGCTATGCTACCATATCTAGTCAGTTACCATGGCAACCCACATTCACGAACTCACACTTACGGTTGGGAAAGTGAAGCTGCAGTAGAAAAGGCCAGGGAGCAAATTGCCAGTTTGATTGGAGCTGATCCCAAAGAAATAATCTTCACTTCTGGAGCCACTGAATCAAATAATATATCTGTGAAGGGTGTTGCACGATTCTATGCACCAAGAAAGAGGCATATCGTGACTACTCAAATTGTAAGTTTAACAACAAGTAAATCCAGTTTCCAGGGCAGCCAGTGACCTGAAGTAGCGTCAAAAGAAAATTATACATATCATTTTCCATACTCTTCTTTATTGCTTAAGCTTCTTACAGAATTTCGTGTTACGAAGTACATAGTTATATACTACGAAATACGGTCAAAATTTTAACCGATAATGATGTATGGAGGGCAATGCCTATTAAACATAATACTGATGTTTTTCTGCCAGCCCCTAAAACGGACTTTGATAGTGACAACATTCACTATTAATTGTCTCAAAACTTATTAAGATCTAATAATCTGTAAATAGCCTATGAAGACTATATGGTGTCAAGTGTGACTAGCACTTTGTGATCATTGTGACATTGCTGTATGGATGAAGTAAAATTTTGGTATTTGGCAATGGATGATAGCAGTTGCAACTATTTAGGCACGTGTACATCTACATCTATGCAGAAAAAGAAAAGTAAATCCTAAAATTAACAAAACACGAGTATTATTGTTCCACGTTTGGATTGGGAATGAGGTGCGATCGTCAACTTTACGCGAATGTATGAAATGACAGTTACCAAAGGTAGGATGTGCAAAAATACGTAAAAACTTTTATAGTACCTACTGCAAAATTATAATGTCAAGAAAATGTAACATTTTACCAAAATAATATTTCATAGAATTAAAATAAAATGATATTCTTAAAAAAAATTGTCAGCTCGCCTTTTGTTTTCATAATCAATCACTCATGGGTTCATCAACTTCATCATGAATGCCAAATAATGACAGATTTGTCAAATAAAATTTTAAGATTTCATTTATAAAACAGTTGAAAATAGAACTAAGTCAGGGATCATTTCATTTTTTGGAGAACCAATATTATTGATCAATAAACTTTTATAAACTTCAATAAGTACATAAAACGCAAAAATTTGATAATTATTCTTGATGGTCTTAAGTACCTAAGTAATCAATTCATTTGTACTATTATGCAAACGGTACTTTTGAATCCCAATCCAATCGTGGAACAATAATACTATCAGGCTGCCATGTGGCCTACAAATAAAGCCAGCTTGAAAGGGAACAGTAACTTAAATATTTGGCCAGTGCAAGTAGGACTCACGCACAATGTTCCGTACCATTATACAATACGGGTACGGAACCCTAAAAACATGGTACATAACAATTACTTTTTACTATCTCCCGTGGTAATAATAACACGTATTCTGTGAAAGTTTCAACTGGCTACTGTGACAGATGGACGGACGGACAGCAGAGGCTTGGTATTTGGCACTCTTCGGGTACGGAAACCTAAAAATTATGATGTGATCTTTGTTATTTCAGAAAGCTGAGTTGTAAATTTTTCAAGTTTTATTTTGTGTTTGATATGCTACAGTTACTTTTTGTTATTAATAGGAACACAAATGTGTGCTGGACTCATGCCGCGCAATGGAAGGAGAAGGCTTCAAGGTAACATACCTTCCCGTAGAAGAGAATGGCATCATCAATTTGGAAGAACTGGATAAAGCATTGACACCAGAGACAAGCCTTGTATCAATCATGACTGTCAATAATGAAATAGGTATATTTTGCATTTTCCTCAACTAAATATAATGAATTCTTGTTATCAAATTAAGGTGATATGTGAATTTTTCAACGGTCACAGTTACTCCATGCGGAACGACCCGCAGTGCGAGAGGGACGGATTCCGGAAAAAAATGTCGGTTTTAAATTAATATAGGTAAAATTAACTAAAATAGCTGTTATCAAAATTTCAAATTCACAAAATTTAGATATCGTTAAAATCTATCTAATAAAATATCGTTCAGGTCTGTATGTCATTCCTGTTTGTCATACCTCATTTCAGTAATTATTTCTATCGAGCGAAAGTTCTGCAATCGCGTTTCTGTATTCAAGAAAACTAGAAAAAGGTACCTATATTTATATACTAATTTATGAAATTAGTGGCTTCTTCTGAAAATCAGGTAAATAACTTCTAAAAGTGCTGATTTTAGTGAGGTAGCGCCTTAAGGTGGTTTCTCCAGGATACGTTCTGAAACGCAGAACTTATGATAGTTTTTCTTATATTTTTTACAAAAAGTAATAAATAAAGCGTGTTTATAGTTGTTGTGCACTTGTGCAGGTACATTTACAAAGTAATGCATAAGCTAACACAACTTTTTTAGAAAAGCCTGATGTGATAAATATTTAACTATTTTCGCATAGTGCGTAAATTACATTTATTGATAACGTTCTATAAAAAAAAGAAAAGAAAAAACCGGACAAGTGCGAGTCGGACTCGCCGACCGAGGGTTCCGTACAAATTAGTAAAAGTTTAAAAAATATACATACAAACAGATTTGGTCACCCGTACAATTATGACCGCGCATACCGTTGCTTAAGCTCGATGATTTTTTAAATGATTTAATTACAAATATATAGTTTAAGATTTCTCCCTATACTTGTATTATAAGTCAACGGGAAATACCCTATAAATTTTGATTCCCTTGAGAATGTCGAAATATACGTTTTTTGCGGCATAAACAGCCGTATCCTTTTTTTTTCTGTTAACTTGGAAGTTTGATTTTTTCACAGCTTCAAGGGACTGTAGACCTGAGTATATGGTTTGATTCCAACATGATACCTCCACGCGTTCCCGAGATAAAGGGTCTTGACAGACAGACAGACAGACGGACGGACAGACGTTTCTCACAAAACTCGTATTTTTTAGACCCATGTATTATTTTAACACTTATCAATTTTACAGGCGTATTACAACCAGTAGCTGAAATTGGCGCAATCTGTAAAAGCAAGAAGGTATTTTTCCACACGGATGCTGCTCAGGCTGTTGGCAAGATTCCTTTGGATGTCAACAAGATGAACATTGACTTGATGTCGATATCTGGTCACAAACTGTATGGGCCTAAAGGAATTGGTGCACTATACATCAGGCGTAGGCCAAGGGTCCGTGTGGAGCCCATTCAGAGTGGAGGTGGCCAGGAGAGGGGTATGAGAAGTGGAACAGTACCAACTCCATTGGCTGTAGGGTTAGGTGAGATTTACATGTTATGCTAGCTATAACAAGAGATAAATTCCATTTATAGATAATCCAGCCCAGCTATTCTTAAAAAGATGCCCCATCTATATATATATAATTCAAAGTCCTGACTGATTGACTGATATATCAAGCCACAGACTAAACCGCTGGTCCTAGAGACATGAAATTTGGAGGGTGTGTCTTTGTGAAGTGTATCCAGTGAAGTCTTTCGAAATTTTACCCCTAAGAGGGTGAAATGGGGGGTTGAATTTTCTGTGAAACTTTTTGTTCTCTGGGTCGATTAACTCGAAAATTGGTACGAACACTCTTCAATTAAAATTAATAGGGCTTCGAAAATCCTACACGGCATAGAAGACGGGTGCATGGCGCACAGGGTGGCGTAAGGCGTGCGGGGGAGTGCGCCAATTGCCCGCGGTGTGGGATTATGTACCTATTAGTCAGTAGGTAGGATTTTTCTGAGGTAGAAGTGTATCTGTAATATATAACTGATATTATTTATATATTGTTTATGTTGGATTCAAAGTCCTGACTGACTAACTGATATATCAGCGCACAGCCTAAACCGCTGGTCCTAGAGACAGAGGCATGCAATTTGGAGGGTGTTTTCTTTGTAAAGAGTAGGTATCCACTAAGAAAAGGTTTTTCGAAATTCCACTCCTAAGAGGGTGAAATGGGGGGTTGAATTTTCTGTAAAACTTTTTATTCTCTGGGTCTATTAACTCGAAAATTGGTACAGCCACTCTTCAATTAAAATTAATAGGGCTGTGAAAATTATACATGTAATGGCATGGTAGATGGGTGTATGGCGCGTAGGGCGTGCGGGGGACCGCGCAAACCGTGCCTGGCGCTGGGGAATTCACCTATTAGTAAGTAGGTAGGATTTTTCCGAGATAGAGGTGTATCTGTAATATGAACCTGATATTACTATCAACTAATATTTGCAAGTTCTAAGTAAGTATATGTAAAAAACGCGTTTGTTTCTCTATTAAATAAAATAGGAGCAGTCTGGTGATTCTTGCACTTGAAAGAAAAACAAAATGTATTGTTTACAAAGAAATATTGCGGTAGGTATAGTACTTCGTTGTAAACAATATTAATTATTTATTGTCCACTTCTGTTTGTCTCCTAATTAGATCTTTTCACACACGGTCTGAGTTCTGTTACAACCATACTACTCTCATTCCAGAGATTAGTTTAGTTTTACGGAGAACTTCGTCCTTATTGCTTTGCTTGGGAGACTGTCAATTTGTATAGGTATCTATCTATATTCAATTGGGGAGGGGTGAGAGCGCTTATGTTTGTTTCTGAAAAAAAATAGTTCTTTGTTTCCTGTAGGCCACGCGGGCAAAGCTGCGGGCAGAAGCTAGTTTGGCATAGAACATGAATTTTTGAAATGTGACTTTATTTATTACTAGCCTTTGCCCGCGTTTATTCAATTTCTGCCCCGTTTTCGGCTTGGGCGTTATTTTATGAACACTTCTTATAGCCTGTATGTTGACCAGGGTCAATACGATGGTAATTAAAAAGATCGCATCCAAATCCGTTGAGTGGTTCTCGAGTTAAGACGGAACATAATACAAACAGAGAGACAACAAAAAATAAAAAAACTGGGGTTTTGGCCTTAGTACAATACTAATAATAATAATTTAAAATATTCAATGTACAGACACGACATTTTTACTTCTTTATAGACAGCAATAGGTGTTTCTATAATGATTATTTTTTCGACGAAATTCTCTGGATATCATAAATGATTGCAGGAGCGGCTTGTGAATTAGCACAACATGAAATGGCATATGACCATGAATGGATAGAGAAGCTAGCCCAACGATTCTTGGACAAAATATATTCCAAACTTTCACATGTGATAAGAAACGGAGATCCTAAGCAGACTTACCCTGGATGTATCAACCTGTCTTTTGCTTACGTTGAAGGTATGCATATATTTTTACTTGTACGTTTTTTTCCAGTTATTTTTTCTTAATTTTTTTTTTAAATAATTAAATATAGGTTATTTTCAGATTTCTTCCGGAATTTCAAGTGTCTAAGTGAACAATTTATTACCCTATAGGTGTTCATGGTGGGCCAATTTGTATGAAATTGATTACTTAAAGGGCAATAACTTTTTTCGCGTTGAGTATAATTAGCCTGATTTTTAACAGCACTACGGGGCCGTAGACTTTTGTAGGAAGTGTTAGGTTCAACTGGATATCTCAAACGGGGCCCGAGAGAAGGGTCTTGACGGACAGACGGACGACAGAGTTTAATTAGCTTTAGTGCGCCAAGTAATTAGATATTTCAGAAAAAATATTAATATTGCCTATGCTTGGTGAGCACCACTCTATAGAAATCAGAAACAAACATAAACTGGCTTTTCCGAAAATCGTATCTTGTAAAAGCTAAACTGTTTTTTGTTTGTAATAGGTGCGTGTATATAATGTACTTATATTGCATAAATAAATATATTCCATTTCATTAAAATAAGAGTCTGGAAAGCTATTTTACTGACTTACCTAGCGTTGCATGACCTTTGATTAATTCTTATGGCCAATGCTACACGCTACGTTTCCACTTAGTTTAGGTTATAGTGGACCGCCAATACCAACTCTACGTTATAGAAAGGAGGTAAATGGCCAGTGAAAGTTGATGCTATCACCTTTGTCACACAACATGTAATGAATATACTCGTACTTAAACTAATCTGACAATCATGCATTCTGCCACAACTGTAGGTCTTCTAGGCTTAGATCAATGAAGATTCATATTCATTGCATTGACTAACCATCTGACTTGATTCCTAATTTAACAAGACTCATGTTTTTAGAGCAAAAAAATTGCTTCAGTAATGGAAATTTCGTTTCTGGCATGTTTTGTTTCAGGTGAATCATTACTGATGGCGTTGAAGGATGTAGCTCTGTCGAGTGGCTCGGCGTGTACGTCAGCTTCCCTTGAACCTTCTTACGTGCTCAGAGCTATCGGCACTGACGAGGATCTAGCACATAGCTCTATCAGGTGACTTAGAGTCATTTACTATGGTTGTTTTATCTCATGATGGCGGGTCATCAAGTATGAACATGCTATCGACTCGGCATCGCCTCGATAAACAGAGATGTACCTCTCATTGCATACCAATAAGAGTTGTCGTTCAGAATTTATCGAGTTTATTTGTCAAATTTATCGAATCGATGCTTACGTACTTGCTATACAGGCTTGATTGTAGTAGTGCATGTACGTAAAGTTCTTTCACGAAAGAAGTATTTAATGTCAATAAATAAATACGAAAATGCCTTAATTCTTGAAAATAAGTATATACATGCTCACACGCGTAACGCACGCACGCATACATGCGCCTGACCCGCCATCGTGGTATAAAACATCTGTACCAGACTAAGGGGGGGGTCCCCTTAAAGTGATTAATCAATAGATATAAAGTGATTTTTCTTTATATGGCCAAATTAATACTGGAGACTCGGTAAGTGGTCAGGTCAGGACCAAGGTTCAGTTACCCTTTCTGTGAAAAACGCAAAATAAAATCGTATACTAAATGAGTCGAAGTTGTTCTTGAACAATAAGGCCAAAAAAAATTAGTGAGTGACATTTATTTATACAGTCAAATACGTTCAATTACCCTTTCTGTGAAAAGCGCAAAATAAAATCTATGCTCACTGTATTAATTATATTGACTGGGAGTTGTTCGTAAATTAGTATAAGGGCACACATTTTATTCTGCGATTTTCACAAAAATGGTCAATAAACCTTGGTCCTGACCACTCACCGAGTCTCCACTCCAGTGTGAATTTGGCTACATAATTAAAAGTCACCTGTTAAAAGGCGACTTTTATTTACACAGCCAAACTCATACTGGAGGCTTGGTAAGTGATCAGTAACACGGATGGATAACACTTTTTACCAATTTCGCAAAATAAAATCTTGATGTCTTATAGTAATTGGTAGCGTTGAATTTTAGGTAGTGATTTTACGCCGATTGATTTCCATCTTTTTCAAGAGATCTGGAATGGCTAGTAACAGAACCAAACATCAGCTGACGCACCCGAGGTGGGTGTGGATGTGAGAGGCAGAGGAAGTGGTTAGAAGAAAAAAAAAAGTAATAGTACGCCGGCTGAAACTTTTCTCACAGATAGCTGACGCCATAATAAGCTAAAAAAAAAATCGTCAGCTGCATACTGGAAGGGGGAAGATGCGTCAGCTGTTCGCATGAACTTTTTTGCATTTTAGGAAGTGATTTTACGCCGATTGATTTCCATCTCTTTCAATAGATCTGGAATGGCTAATAAGAGAACCAAGCGTCGGCTGACGCACCCGCGGTGGGTGTGGATGTGAGAGGCTGCGAAAGTGGTAAAAAAAGTAATAGTACGCCGGCTGAAACGTTTCTCACAGATAGTTGACATCACACTGAGCTGAAAAAAAATCGTCAGCTGACGCACCCGCGGCGGGTGTGGATGTGAGAGGTTGCAAAAGTGGTAAACAAAAAAAAGTAATATTACGCCGGCTGAAACTTTTCTCACAGATAGTTGACAACATACTGAGCTGAAAAAAAATCGTCAGCTGACGCACCCGCGGTGGGTGTGGATGTAAGAGGTTGAGAAATTGGTAAAAAATAAAAAGTAATAGTACACCGGCTGAAACTTTACCCACAGATAGTTGACATCATACTGAGCTGAAAAATAATCGACAGCTGACGCACCCGCGGTGGGTGTGAAAGTGAGAGGTTGCGAAAGTGGTAAAAAAAAAGTAATAGTACGCCGGCTGAAACTTTTCTCACAGATAGTTGACATCATACTGAGCTGAAAAAAAATTGTCAGCTGCATCGTGGATTTCAGCCGGCGTACTATTATTATATACATTTTTTTACCACTTTCTCAACATCTCACACCCTAACCCACCGCTACTTGAGCAGCTGACGGTCGATTCACATATCAGTCGTGTGAGATCTACGATCGATGTCAATATCAGCCGGCTTACTATGACTTTCGTGTTTGCAACGGTACCTCCCGGGCTTTATGGGACACGAAAAGAACAATTTACGAATTTCACAAAAAGGGTCATCGAACTTTGTTACTGAGCACTTACATAGTCTTCAGTAAAAATTTGGCTGCATAAATTAAAGTCACCTTATACAGGTTGTAAATGTAAAGTCAAGAAGGTAGAAAGAAGTTGCAGAGGTAGAAAGGCGATAATTGCTTGAACTTTCGTTCATTCAACAATGGACGATCTCTATAATAATATAAATAATAAGGCAAGACACGAAAAGTGAATAGGTTAACTGGAATGGAAAAAATATTTTTATTTACATTAATTAAATGATTTCTTGCTAAAAGGGTTCCAATAACACGTTTAAAGCGATTTATGAATAATTTATTAGGATTACATCGTATCATTTTTTTATGACTTCGTTTTATCTATAACTAGCCTTTGCTAGCAGCTTTGATTGCATGGAAGTGTCTTTCAATATTTGAGTTGTATCGACAGTTTTCGGCTTGGGCGGTTATATTATAACCACCTCTTAAATTATTTAATAATATTATGTTGAGCAAGGCCTTAGGTCTAACTTCGACATCCATCGCAATCGATGGCTATAGCGATAGATATTGAAGTTAGACAATAAGAGGGCTCGGTCACTATACGATGATAATCAAGAAAACCGTATCAAATGCGTTGAGTGGTTCTCGAATTAAAACGGAACATGCAGACAAAAATTCTACCAATGATAGTTTTGGCATCAGTACAATACTAATAATTATTACAGACGCCCGACCACAGAATAAATAGTACTACAGAAGGTTCACTCTTCAAAGACACCTGAATTCAAAGCTACTCTCGCCACGCGGCAATAAAATGCAATTCAGCTCGCAAAGCGCTGCGTGGCTACAATTCTATCCACCTCGAGGCACCCCTCTGCACTTCTCTTTCAATCGCGTAACTCTATCCCTTTTTAACCTACTGAATAACCCGCCCGGTCGGGCCGCCGATGACTTGTAACTTCTTGTAGCCTTCGCAGAGTGGAACAAGCCTGGCCCGACTGAAGTTACGCGTCGTTTGACGTTCCGTAAACACACGTCTCCCGTACCGCTCCCATACCTCAGGAACAGACTCAGTCATGCGCTAGACCTGTAGGTACTTTATAATTTCTACATCATTTTTTATTTTTATTTTTCAGGTTTGGGATAGGTAGATTTACAACTGTCGACGAAATAGACTACACAGCTGAAAAGACCATTAGGCATGTGGAAAGACTGAGGGAGATGAGCCCTCTTTGGGAGATGGTGCAGGAAGGAGTGGACATCAAAACGATACAATGGTCACAGCACTAAGTTGTATAAGTTACTGTACTCTGAAACTACAATTAGAAAGTAAATGTATGTTTTACTTTGCTTTTATTGGAAGTATGTAGGTAAGAAAATTAGGGTCTGAAAATGAAGTTTGAAAAGAATATCTAGCTAACATTCTCTAGATAAAAGTCTGTGATAGAAATGCTTTTGATGAAAAAAAAAACATAGTTTTTTCTTTGAGTATACATATATTTTTGCAGTAGAGAGGTTAAGATCTATTTAAGCAGAAACTCGTTGTAAAAAATGCAAGAAAATACATGTTAATAAAATAATTGTAAATAAAATATGAACAATGCAAAAGTTGATGTGTATTTTTGTATGTTGACTTGTATATTAAAGTACATATTTCGCACATCAACGTACCATTTTATTTTACAGAAAATTAAACCCGTAAAGTATTAATAATTATATATATAATATAATATTAAATAATTATAGCACCATAACAATAAAATAGCATTCGTTTATACATTTTTGTCTATGTCGCTGGCACATCGTAGAATTGGCGATATTATGATCTGCCAAGGCATATAATGAATTCTGTTTAAACTACGGGGGGCGTCTCGCTCCACTCCGCTTCGCTTCCCAAATTTATTTACATAAACTTAATACGCTCCATTTTTGACTTTTTATTGAAAGAATTTCGATTTTAAACTTCATGATAGGCCCAATTCTACGATATGCAACATGTACAAAAGCGAAAAAATAAGTCTTTTTAAAAAAAGGGTCTATGTAAACTGCTTTAAAATTTTCCGGCTACATACAATTAGAAAACGGCATTTTAGAAGTCTAAAAGTTACTTACCCAAACCAATTGGGCCAAGCTTAAATATTGATTAGACAATGCACTGGCATTCATTTAACATTTTAATTTTTTAATTATATTATATTTATGTATTAAGTAAATTACATATTATTTTTTGGCCATAAAGCTGTAACAATAATATGCTTTATTTACAATTTATTATAAAATGACACAATCACCCAACTTATATAATGTAACAAAATGGGACAGAAGATGAAGTCCACATAGAAGAGATAATCTACCTACAAACTGACCACACAAACTAATACTGTAAAAAAATATTAATCAAAACATTACTCACACATTTCGTATTACAGTCTTTATGTACGAATTATTAAATTCAACTTGGAATTGATCAAAGAGATTCAAAAAAATAAAGGACTAAACATAGTGCGAGTAAAAATATTTGAAGTAAGTTCTTCTGGATTTGTTAATTAACTGGATTCAACACTGCCAAAAATAAGTAATCCAGTAAATAAATAAATCCTGTGTAAAAGTAAAAGTGGTTATTTTCTACCACACTTACCTCGCCAAAAATAAGTGACACGGTACAAGTTTTACTAAATTTAATACTTTGGCAAAAATAAGTATTAGGTACATTCAATAAATAAAAAGTCCTGTGATTACATATCACAGTTCAGATGTGCAATTGTGTAAGCCAATCGTATTCAAATTCGATTGTCATATGGCTATTCTGCTATGCAAATTAGCCCGTTTGACAATTGAAATCGTACATTTTTGGTTGTCAACAACAAAACAAGACAATCGTATTCATTTGACAGCCAAAAATTTATGATTTCAATTGTCAAACGGGCTAATTTGCTTAGCCGAATAGCCATATGACAATCAATTTGAATATGATTGTCTTACACAATTGCACCTCTCTTCTTTATTTTATCTTATGACGGCGCGGCGGGTCAGGTTTGGTTGTGTAGAACGTACACTGCATGTATATTGTATACGTTGCTGAAGTGTGCGCGAGCTCTCAGTTACAATAGTTACATTACAACGTAATAAGTTCACGGACACTTAGAACTTGAGAATGACCTTGAAAACCGCGGTTATGGTTCGGATCCAAAAGATGGGATGGTAAAAAAATATATGATAAATTACAGAATATCCAGAATTTAACGAAATAAATACCAAAACAGTTTCCATATTAAGACTAAATTTAGTAGACCCTAACATATCCACATCGCTGCCCCTGCGGAACCGACGTTGACCAATTCGGCCTCCACGGACTCTCATGTCGACGCAGCGCCGGCCGTCTCTCCCGCCATGCCAGCTTAAATGACACCGTCGTCCGTTTTAGAACCGACGGGGATTACGCAAGAGGCCCGATGGTATGTCATTAATTCCCTGGAAACATGGGCGGCCGCTATATAGTATGGAACGCTATATGCATAGAGACGCTGGCGGTCTCCCATGTTAGGAGAAGTTGTAAAGCCGCTGGTGCGGCGGCGGATTCGGCCGAAAGCAACAAGCGGCGCAAATATGTCACATTATGTAACTTGTACATAATTTGTGCGGTTTGGCGTAGAGACTTTGGGCCCGTGGGGTCCGGAGGCGCAAAACTATTTAAGAAACTTTCATCGCGCCTGGTCGACGCCTCGGGTGATCAGAGGGCTGGTGCTTGCCTCGGCCAGAGAATTAGTCTGGCCATCCAGAGACGTAATGTAGCCAGCATTCTGGGCACCCTATCGAGGACCCAGTTTTTTATTTTTATAGCTTTTAGATTTATTTAGTTATATTTTAGATTAATATTTATTTGTAGGTCATTAGTTTATTTATGTAAATTTATATATATATATATATATACTTTAGTTAAATTTATATACTATACTAATATTTAAAATTACTAGACTCATTTTGTGTAACAAAAATGTGGTCGTACTTGCTTTATGGTACGCTTACTACGTATATAAATGAAAGTAAAGTCCGATGTACCATTTAATGCAAAAAACAATTCGAATCTTAGTCAAATTGAAGATATTATATCAACAAATGAGTTCCCTTGAATATTTTAAAAGAATTTTACATATAAATATATCGTCACGACATGAATCCCCGAGGGGGTGTCAGAGGTGGTCCGTGTATGAACTGTGAAATGCAAGTCCATTCCATACTCGGTACATTCGCGTTTCAGCGACGATTATTAAGTCCCAACGTGTGGTGTGCCTTATCGCCGTACTTCGGGCACAAATACACGCTTTTTTAACAATTTTAGTTCCTGACCCGCCGCCGCCGCGCCGTGTCGTGAGATAAAATAACTGTACAAGTGTTTTTACTCAAGATACTGTTCAAGTTGCATCAAGTGCATAAATCATATAAGACATACATGTGGTTTACTAAAAACTCGAGTTTAGTTCCAACATTCTTCAACCTCTTCATTCTTCGATTTCGGTCGTCATTTATTTATTTATTTCATGGAAAATACACAGAAGTCATGAGGCAAAAATAGTTTTTTTCGGTTTCTATCGTCAAAACTATCGACTGAAATCGAAAGCGTATCGCTTTTAGTCCATAGTTCGACGGTAGAGACCATAAAACATACGGTAGATACTGTCTGTGGGTAGATACTATAAATATTTTTTCTTTTGACATAAAGAATGCTTTTGTTTCATTTCTGGGATCTGAAAAGGTTTGACAGTCCCTTTTGTCATCTGTAACTTTTGTGATATCAATGGATATCAGTCATAAAAACTAGAAGATGCTCGTATTGTGTTCTATGTGCTCGCTGCTTCGCGAGCGTGTATTGAGCCACGCAAACAACCTTTAATCATGAATAAATTGTTATGTAATAGGCCGCGTTCAGTTTGATCGCCCGCTCATCACTGACAGCAGGATAGCATAAAAAAAATCACCGCGTGCAAAAGAGATGTCATGATCGCCGGGCGTGAGCGGGCGATCAAACTGAACTCAGCCATGGATAGGTACCATCACACCAACAACAGTGTTGCTAATGTTGCTGTCGCAGGCATTTGGTTAAATCAGGCAGAAGAGAGAGAGTGCCGTGACCGCCATATAGTGCCACCAATTTAACTGTTCAGTAAAATCATTCGGAGTCCCTTTCTAATTATACTCTTTTCTACCGCACTAGAAAGAGATGGGTGGATAATCCAACTGAACAGATAAGTTGGTGGCACTGTACGTAACTTTCGTGGTTATTTTTTTTATGTTATGACCACCATTTAAATTAAAAGCCTAGTCATTTAGTTAGGTCACTGAATTTAACCAGATACCTGCGACATTGCTATAACAAAAGCAAATAACATAAAACCGTGTTACACTTGACCCTTGGACAAATGAAAATTTTAAGGAAATGGATACATTATAATGGCAAAAAGTTTATAAGTCAACAATTACAAGGTGGCTCTTCCACAGGCTCTGGGTTTGATATTTTAAAACTGTCATGGTTCAAAGTTTGCAGCTCAATCCGGGATCTGTTTGATTCTACTAACTGCAAAGCAATGTCTGCAAACATTTCTTCTATACCTTTACCATTCTTACAAGACGTTTTGTAGGTGGTGCTGATGAGATTGTGGCACTGCTCACTGGAAAATGGAAAATAAAGAGCTTCAATGTTGTGTAAAAATAGATGATTAAATTGAGGTTTCGGCAGGTCTCATTCCCGAATGCACAACTTAAGGCGCTATGTAAAAAATATATGGATGCTTTGTTTCTGTGTATTTCATAAAGTAAACGGAAAACTGTAATGAATTTTTGGTATATGTATACATTTTGATTATATAATCTAGGGTTTTGATTTTGGAAAACAGGTTTGGATAAAATTTCCTCCATAGAAATAATTTATGAAATGAGGTCTGCAAACACACTTTTTCTCCTTGTTTGACGGATAGGGACCATGTACAGAACTCAAACATATTTTATTAGATGGGTTTTAACAATATCTAGATACCTATTTGATTTTGGAAATTTTGCTAGGTATTTTAGTTTTTTTTATAAAATTAAAAACTTACTTTTTTCTCTTTTGCGCTGAATCCGCCCCTCTCGCACTGCGCATTTTTTCACATGGAGTGAGTATGACAAAAATAAAATTTACCTAGCCCCTTAAGATTTTCTTATTTTTTAATAAAAAGTATGAAATAAATATGATTTACTGCACTATGACACAATAGTTTAATTTCAATTAGACTTTACCAACAAAGTTGTGTTATTTTATACATTACTTTGTTAATGATCCTGCACAACAACTTTGTAAGTAAACAAAGGGATTGCAAGAGAACAGTTGAGATAAGAGAGTGGAGAATGGGTAAATCATATTCAAGCTATTGCACAATGAATATTCTACTAGAAGTAGTAGGTCTACTGGAACAATACTGTTATTAACCTTTAAAATTATGGCCTATTTATTTATAAATAATAATAATAACAATATAATAATTATTTAAAAAATCATACAGACGAGGGAGCATTTGTCCTTGTCAGAGTGTTGTGTCCCGTATGGGCAACATAGAAATATACATGTTAAGGAATATGAGATGAGCTTTGTGCAGGGTGTATTGTTTAAAGCCCTAAAATTATTTTAGGAAGAGAAGCCACATGCAACACTCACATTAAGGTATGGTGAAAAGCAGTGAAGATGGATAGCCCTTGCGAACGGTAAAATTTAAGTCAATGGAGTCAAAAGTTGTGGGAAGTGTTATGTTTATGCTCAACGGTGAGTGGAAATGGTTGAGCAGAGTAAGTAATGAGGATATGATATTTATTATGCAATCTACTCACTTCTTTTTCAGTTCTGACATGTCTATGAAATTGTACTGCATTTTTGCATCATGTGGAACATGCACTACTGGGGCCTACTTGATATATACTAAAATCAGTAGATCATTAGACTTTCAGTCAAAAGATCTTTTCAAAGGGAATGCACTTGTTACATTTGTCTCATTTAGAGGCAGTTTTATTATTTTGTATATTTTAACTGACTGGTGAGGCAAAACACTGAAACCAGCATTTTGAATAAAATATATGTAGATCTGTGTCAATAAGGGTAGGATTTCTGGGTAGACATAAAAAAATTACCATAAATGTTATGTAGGTATGGCATTTGCTTCACTGCATTATGAATCTCGCCATACCTAATCTAGTGGCTTACTTCTATGCTGAAGGATTTCTAGGTTGAGAAAATTCCCTAGGTATTTTTTATAATTACAACCTCAACGTCAATATATTGTATTTGTGTCTATAGTAAAGCTGATTCTGAAGGCTTTAGTTTTAGTGCTGTCAAAACTACATTTTCTTCATTCCAAAATAGTTCTTTAGTGTTTACAACAGAAACTATATTACTTTGGAAAAATTCAAGTTTTGACAGCACTAAAACTAAAATTAAAGCCTCCAGAATCGGCTTTAATATGGCAACAAGCCGTCTCGTTATCACATTGGGGCAGATTATTTATTATATTGACCTCTCATAAAACAACTAGACTCACAACCTCACTCAAAAAGTGTCTGTGATGATAAATTTTGTCACTGCTATGGAGTGCCAAATTTGAATGACGATTTTGTACGACTGACATTGCATCTTATGTTAACGACATAGCGTCTTAATTTGGTTGAAGATTTTTACTATGTTGCTCGTCGCACATTCGGACACTTTCTGGCGAACTTTTCTTAGAGACTGTGTGTCTTGTTGTTTTATGAGAGGTTAATGAATTATTATTATTAATATGAAACTCACCAAAATGTTTCAATATCAGCATCAGTAACCTGGGGAGACATTCCTTCCAAATCTGATTTATTTCCACATAAAAATATTTTGGCATTTTCAGCATATGTAACAATATCCAACAAGTGCTGTGACAATACATGGAATGATGAAGCATTGTCTAGGGAAAATACCAGGATTGCTGCTTCAGCAAATTTATAGTAGCTTGATGTAACTGAAGCTATCCTCTCCATTCCACCAGTATCCCACAGTTGTAACTGTAACAATAAGTTAAAGCTTTTTCAGGATCGTAACAAGCAACCAAATTGGACAAAGACATCAACAAAATCGCACCTTGACATCCTTGTCTCCAACATTGTAGACTTTTTCAAAATGGTCTAAGCCTAACGTGGATCGTCTGTCTGCGTTTGGAACGAATGAATTGTTTATAAATCGACGAAAAATCGAACTCTTTCCTACACCAAATTCACCACATAATATCACTTTCAGGACTGGGGTTTTCACAATAGCCATCCTCCTCCTAAGACAAAACCTTTTGTACCTAGAGTTGTAATATTATTTGTCACTAAGGTTAATTAGATCACGCCCAAATATAAGATTTTTAATTAAATTAATTAATTCATCAAACTCGAAACAATTTAGCTGGCTGGCTGGCTGGCCTGTCAAAAACAAGGTTGCCAGATGTGATCTCTTAAATTTCCCCAGATTCAAAATATTTTTCCCCAAAATCATACGTTTTTCAGAAAAAACACCCAAACCTGATTTGGCGAAATTGACAAAGAAATACAGGCTGTTTTTTATATTATTCAACTTGTTTCAGATCTCAAATAAAGAGCATCTTAACCTTTAACCCAAATCCTGAAAATAACTGTATGACTAAGTCAAAAACTAATCGGAAAACTGATTGTTGCACTTTACCCTACCGCAAATTTAATCAACTTTTGGATTCGACATATCGCAAAATCCACTTTCTGCGAATTCAACATTTTCGGATTCAACTTTCTGCAAATTCAACTTTATGGAAAATTCAACTATATGCAAATTCAACATTTTGACATTCAACATGCTGCAAATTCAACATGCTGCAAATTCAACATTTTGGGAAATCAACATTTTAGGAATTCAACTTTGCGAGCCGGGAGGGAGGATCGGCTTCCTAAGCCGGTCTATATAAGGTGGAATCGTAATACCTGCCACGGATGAAATAGGAGATACTATTATGTTTATAGATTACAGTAGTGAAGATAATTTATTGATCTAACTTCATAAATTTTTCCATACAAACAAATGTGCGTATAAATTTAAATTCATTTAATTGTATGAAACCGTCCGTCAAAGGACGCCGCTCTATCCGAGCGAGCCACTCGTCAAATAGTCAAAGGGCAGACCGCCTGCCGCCACCCCGTCCCCCACTACCCCCTTCGTCGCACGCGCTTGTTTTTGTTTGTTGTTGTGCCCCCACCCCAGTTCGCTGTTTTCGCTGGTCGCAGAGGTGCGTATCTCGCGCGCATTCTTTAAAAATGCCTCCTAGACCACGATATTCAAATCAAGAATATCTTGAGATGGTATCGTGCTACCGCGAGTGTAACAACGTAACAGCGCATGCAGTAAATCTATACGAGCAGAGATTTGGTGTACGAGTGAGCCATCATACCATTGTGTACGGCCAAACCGGACATGATATTAGAACTGTGCGAGAACTAAAAAGGCGCATCAAGCGCGCTTTTCAGCAAGTAAAAAGTGAAACTGACACCTTAAATAAAGTTCAAAGACATGTACGCAAGCGTGCCTACATTTGTGTGCAACGCGAAGGCGGACTTGTGCAACAGTTTTGTAGATAAATAATACTGTTGTAAATTATGCAAATAACTGTAGCTAAGGTGTAATTGGTGTAAATAAGGTACAATTGGTGTAAAAATGCAAAGACAGAACATAATGTTTTTGTGTAATGTGTACCTACGGCAAAACATAATCAGGAGACCCGGCTTTAAGTGTGATGGGAAGTTTACCATCTTATTACATCAGTTTTTATCTGCGGAATGAATTAGAGGAATGCAATAACTGGTAAGTGCACTTTTAAACTTTTGCCTGTGTATTATTGGGTACTGGTTGGCCAACAGATCCAGCCGTTTGGAAATTTAACAGTACCCTAATTAGTTAATTTACCGGTGTCTTAATGACCAATGACGAAGAGTAATTTGCAATGTATTTCGTATTTACATCTACTTTGCGTGTGAGCGTAAGCACATTGGAGAGGCATGCAATGGCACCTATTCTCGTGTAGCACTTTTAAATTTCGAGCTAAAAAAAAACAAGAATTTTCATAGCAAAATAGACCTTAACGCGGAGGGATGACAGTTAAATGAGCTTGTATTATTTTGGGTTTTCACAACTCTACATTTAAGTTTGTGCTACACAAAATAGGTACAAATATCTCTACCTGGTAGAGACGAACTGGGCAGCTGATTTCATTCATTGAACGGTTAGAAAGAGATAGCAATTGTTATCATTGACTAAACGACTCGTCAAGCGTAATTTGTGAACGACGTTATGCAGAATGAAGAAAATGTTTATTTAATTACTTTACCTTCTCAAATTTATTTAACTATTCCGGGGTACGAAATTTCTTCACTAATGTAATCTATAAACATAATAGTATCTCCTATTTCATCCGTGGCAGGTATTACGATTCCACCTTATATAAGGTCCTTTACGCCGAGTCTTACATTAAATGCTTTATTGCCTTAGATAAACAGGTTGAAAATAAAACCCTTAACTTTATTGACAATGTAAAAAAAAAAGTTTTTCACTCATTAAATATTTTTCTTTTGGTTTCCCCGTTTCGATTGAATGGCCAACCTAAGCGACGCAACATGTGACTGACAATAGACTACATTTTTCCGGCGAAAAATAATGCATACAGGTTGGCCCAAATAGTGACGTCAAAGAATTTTTTATAGATTCCTCACACATAAGTGAATCCGAAAATATGTCATGTATGTTCCGCGATTTTTGGTAGTTTAAAAGTTATCATTTTTAAAAGTGTATTTGCGAATTTTCTACCGCAGCGGGTTAAGAAAATCATAACTTTTTTTGTAGTAAGAATTTTGTAGATTTTTTTTTGTTACATAACAGTCTTGAGACGTTCTTCCTTACGTAAAATAATCAACTACAAAAAGTCCATACGAGTTACCAAAAAAAGTTCAAAGTGAAATTATTTGGATCGAGTTGCACATAGTAAAATGTTCAAAATTGTTTTAAAATTACATTATGGATGTTTCATAGGTTCAAACTAATTTCAAAAATTTCAACGGCTTATCAACTTACCAAGAAATGAAACAAAAGTTCTTCTTGGTAGGCTATTTTACATGATATCGGCTTCCAAAGTTAGTTAGGTAAAAAATTGGCTAAGAAAAAGTATTGTTTGTACAGTTGAAATTATTTTTTTTCATTCTTATGGCCAACATTAGTAAGAAATCACCAGAAGCATTTAAGTAAAATAAAATTATGTTGAAATTGAACGATTAGTGAACAATAAAAAAAAAGTATATTTGTAAATAATTTTATTTCACAGACATTTGGTATTAGTTTAAGTTTATATTTATGTGAATGCTTCCGATGATGTTTGCTTCTAATGTTGACCATAAAAATTAAAAAATAATAGCTAAAACAATTTTTACAAACAATACTTTTTCTTGACCAATTTTTTACCTAACTATTTCTTGGTAAACTGATAAACCGAGTAAGTTTTTAAAATTAGTTTAAGTCTATGAAACATCCACTTTGTAATTTTAAAAGAATTCTGAAATTTTAACTATGTCCAACTGGATCCAAAAAATTTCTCTTTTTACTTTTTTTGGTAACTCGTATGGTGTTTTTGTAGCTGGTTATTTTACGTAAGGAGAAATGACTCAAGACAGTCATGTTACAAAAAAAATTGTACAAAATTTTTACCACAAAAACAATTATGATTTATTATGATAAAAAAATCATAACTTCTAAACTACCAAAAATCGCAGAACATACATGGCATATTTTAGGATACACCTAGGTGTGAGTAATGTATGAAAAATTCCTTGACGTCTCTATTTGGACCGCCCTGAATAGGCTATGGTACACATAGATTTCGTAAATCGTCATCTCTGTCCCCGGGGTTTTAGTGCTTCTTTTGACGGTCGATATCTTTTTTTTTATCCTACTTCCTACTAATATTATAAATGCGAAAGTTTGTGCGTGTGTGTGTGTGTGTGTGTGTGTGTGTGTGTATGTTTGTTACTCTTTCACGCTGAAACGGCAGAACGGATTTGGATGAAATTTAGAATGAATATAGCTTATACCCTAACTTAACACATAGGCTACTTTTTATCCCGGAAAATGCATGGTTCCTGTAGGATAGATCAATATCATTGAAAAATTAGGTGTCTTATTAGCGTGGTTCGTATCATTTGTGGTGAAACTACTACATATAATATTAAAAATGTGAAAGTTTGTGCGTGTGTGTGTGTGTGTGTGTATGTTTGTTACTCTTTCACGCTGAAACGGCTGAACGAATTTGGATGAAATTTAGAATAAATATAGCTTATACTCTAATTTAACACATAGGCTACTTTTTATCCCGGAAAATGCATGGTTCCTGTAGGATAGATCAATATCATTGAAAAATCAGGTGTCTAATTAGCGCGGTCCCTAATCGTTTGTGGTGGAATAAGACAATGCTTTGTTATCTCATAAATCAGGTGTCTAATTAGCGCGGTCCATAATCGATTGTGGTGAAATAAGACAAGACTATGTTATCTCAACAATCATCACACTTCATACTAATATTATAAATGCGAAAGTTTGTGTGTGTGTATGTTTGTTACTCTTTCACGCTGAAACGGCTGGACGGATTTGGATGAAATTTAGAATGGATATAGCTTATACCTTAACTTAACACATAGGTTACTTTTTATTCCGGAAAAAAGCATGTCATTAAACCGAATACCACACGGGTGGAGCCGCGGGCAAAAGCTAGTTATGAATATTGACAAAAGTAACAAAACATGTATTTTTATTTCGAACGTAGAATAGTTTCCTTCGTTATAGCTCAGGGATTTCAACTTATAAAATAGATAGATATTTCATTCTTAGTTAACCCCAAATTTCTCCAACGCCTTTTTTTTCTCCAGAGATATCTTTTCTCCAAACTTTCCCCAAGTACCAAATTTTCCCCAAAATCGCGAAAAAAACCCCTAATCTGGCAACTCTGGTCAAACACTATAAGTTTTAATTAATTTATGGCCTTGGGTACAAATCCTTTCAGCCTGTCTTATTTTAATGGGATCGGCCCATAAGCTGAGATTCAGAGTGCATTTTGAGTCCAAACTCAATCTTACAAACGTCAAAAAGTGACGGGATCCCATACTAGAGTGACGTTTGTAAGATTGATTTCCTCTTGAGTTCGGACTCAAAATGCACTCTGAATCTCAGCCTTAGACTATTTAACACTGGTCTAACTAAGCATAAAGCAAGCTATGGGTCTAAGGCTGAGATTCAGAGTGCATTTTGAGCCCGGACTCAATCTTACAAACGTCAAAAAGTGACGTGATCACATAATAGAGTGTCGTTTGTAAGATTGAGTTCGGACTCAAAATGCACTCTGAATCTCAGCCTAAGGGTCGGCCGGTAAAAACTAAGGACAGATAGCGCTAGCACAGCTTGATCCCATGCCTCGAGATTGACATTTATTTATTTATATTATATTTTGCATTTGTGAGAATAAAAACAATTTATAGCGCGTTTTAAATATGTATTCTTCATTCCACTATTTGTTTCTGGCACCATATCTTGTAAATGGACTTAGAGCAGAAGTTGACGGTTGAGATTGGTTCTTGAAACAGTTTCTTTTTGGTAATTCGGGCCTGCAATCGTGCTTCCCTTGCTTCTGCCTGTGCCGAAAGTGGCTTTAAATTCCAAAGGAAAACTGATGGAACTGCCAATGTATTTAAATATTTATGTTGGTGTTGAGTTCCTGTAAATAAAGACACTGTGTAGGTACTCTGTATAGGTACTTCATAACCAGAAAAAGTTGCCCATGCACGAAAATAACAATAAGAGAAAGAGTTATACGTTGATAAGTATAAATTATACATTATGTAGTAGTTAGGTAGTATACATTGATAATCATTTTCCGCAAAATGTTTGCCAATAACCTAGACGAGTTTGTAGGTTTGAAATTTTAGCGACGAATTGCCCTAAGCCAAAGCTTTCTAGTGTGATCGTCTCACGGAAACTTGTGAGTTCCTATTTCAGAAAAACTAGGTACCTATACAACAACGCAACATTGTTATAAAAATTATCAAAAAATGCGGATTTCCATACAAAATTGTCTTGTTATGGGAACAAGCTATGCTAGCGCCAATTTGTCAGTTGCCGACCCCATTTCTGTGGGTCCGACGAATAACGATTTATTTAACTCGACTTAAGGACATAACATGTCAAAAATGAGATATTTTTACCACTTTGCTTCGTTTATAGTTTTCTCTACAAATTGGTCTAACTGGAATTTCGCTTTTAAAACACCGGTATTATGACATTGACAAAATGGTGATTAAACTTTTTTGCACTACACGTTATTCACGTTTTTCTATTCCTAGTAGCGGTCGAATAAAATTAAAACTAAGGAAGCTGCTAACGGTTTCGCAGGCACTTTCAATATTATTTACAAGACTTGCCCTTGCCCGGAGAATCGCCCGCGTTCGTTGAATCTTTGCCCCGTTTACTTTTATGTACAGACACGTCTTTTTTACTATTTCATTATTAGTATATATTATATAGACTAGCCTTCACAGCAAGCTTCGCCCGCGTTTAGTGAATCTTGGCCCCGTTTTCGGCTTGCGCGTTATTTTATGAACACCTCATTTCGATTATGTGTTGACCATGGTCACTACAATGACAATTAAAAAAAAACCATATCCAAATTTAAGTAGTTCCAGAGTTTAAAGCGTTTATTCAATCTTTGCCCTGTTTTCAGCTGTGGCGTTAATTTATGAACAGCCCTTATAGTCTATGTATTGACTGAGTCAATACGATGATAGTAAAAAACCGCATCCAAATCCTTTCAGTGGTTCTCGAGTTATAAAAGCGTTTATTCAACCTTTGCCTCGTTTCCAGCTTAAGTGTTATTTTATGAACACCCCTTATTAGAAACAGAGAGCGCTGAGAATACTGAACCAGTAAGTGATTATAAATCACCTGGATTACGAGGTAACACAGACAATAAAGAAACAGAATCTACATCAACAACAAAAACCGATCAAGCTGACAACTACAAACAAGTCACTGATGACCCAAACGAAGACAAATTAGGCGGGAAGAATTTTACCTTAACAGACAATCATACACAAACAGAGCCTTACCAAAATGAAATCAAGATCGAAGAGGTGAACAGAAAATTAATAATTCTTAGTGATGATGAGTTAGCTGCTGGCCTTAGCTCAGAGCTGATAAGAAAATGGGACAAATCTATAAACACCTACAATGTCTTTTCTTACGTTATGTCAGGAGCAACGTCTGAAAAAATACTAGAACAATGCAGTCAAATAGGGAAGCAAATAAACAAACAAGACAGAATTATCTTGTTTGTTGGAAGAAATGACAAGAATCCTACTAAACTAATAGCCGAGCTAAGTGCTGCCTATAAAGCATTAGAGCCAGCACAAATATTCTTAGTGGATACTAAAACTCACGTTTATCTAAACGAAGAGGCACTTACTAAACAGATGAAACTTATAGTAAATTGCTTCTCTCATGCAAACTACATAGAAATTACGCACAATTATAAGAACTTCAAAGATGATTTCTGCAGAGCGATAAACCATGTTATTAATGTGAAAGATTATGAGATGGAATACCTAAAACCATACAAAAGTAACAAAAAAATAACAATCTCACTTTGAAGAAGCCGAAATCAAATAAGATCCTCAGAAAAGGAGGATCTTATTTGATTTCGGCTTCTTCAAAGTGAGATTGTTATTTTTTTGTCATCATCCATACCTCTTCAACAAAATGCTAACGAAAAAACCAAGAAATGGTAAAAAACACAGTGAAACCAAGGTAAAAGATGGCGAAAACATATATCACAAAAAAGGGACACTGCCATTTTATTTTGCACGAATGAAGTTAACAAATAAACAAGACAATGATTCCACCACAGACCACGGACTAAACAATGATACATTTTTTCGTGGCTAACACTAACGATTTATTGATATATCACCAAAACATTGCTGGTGCACTTAATAAAATGGATAGATTAACAATAGCTATTGATGAACTAAGCGAAAAATACAAAAAAGTAGATGTTATTTGTCTTTCTGAGCATTTCATGAGAAAAGAAGAAGGGGAGAACTTAAGAATGCCTGGATTCAAGCTTGCAAGTTACTACAGCAGAAGCAAACTTAAACGTAAAAGGGAAAATAGAGGGGGTGTAGCTATACTGGTAAGGGGCAATTTGGAGTTTAAGGAAATACCTCTGTTAAATCAATTAGCTGTTAATTTTACTTTTGAATGCTGTGCTGTGGAGATTGCAAACACAATAATTGTTTGTCTATATCGCATACCAAGCACAAATTATGAACCTTTCTTCAAAAAATTAGAAAACTTACTTTCACTTTTAAGTAATACTCGAAAAAAAATCGTTCTTTGTGGAGACTTTAACATTGATAGATTATCAAAATCTGGTGCTTCCTCTGATGTTAACCAGAGATTCGAAAGTATTCTAGAGGAGTATAATCTAAGCATGCAAATCACTGAACCAACCAGAATTACGTCGCGATCAAAGACATGTATTGATAATTTTGCTGTAAATTATACACAAGTTAGATGTAGAACCATAGAGTTAGATTTATCTGATCATAAAGGAATACTCATGTTTGTTCCCCTACAAAAGAAATTAAATAACAAACTGCAATCTTGGTACGCATTGAAAAGAGATTACAGCAATGAAAATATTAATAAGTTCGTATATTACCTAAGTCAATTAACCTTTAATGAAGTATACAATGAAAAGGATGCAGATTTAGCTTTTGATAGATTCTCAGAGCTGTTTAGACTATTCTATGACTTGTGCTTTCCTTGGTGTAGGGTCAAAGTAAACCTTAAGCGAAAGCCATCTTGGATTTCAAAAGGAATAAAACTCTGCTGTAGAAAAAAACGACAAAAATTATGGCAATATCGAAAGTCACCAACCGAGATTCACAAAAAAGTCTACAAAGAATTTTCTAGAAGACTACATACTATAATAAAACAGACAAAAAAGGCTCAAAATACACATTTCATAAACTCTGCTAGTAGTAAATCTAAAGCAACTTGGAAAATTATTAAAAATAATAATAACAAACTAAATAACAACCACATCGATAAAATTGAATCCAAACACAATATATTTATAACTGATCCTACAGAGATAGCGAATGCTTTCAATAATTTCTATATTGACCAAGTGAACACAAGACCCAAAAAAGACCTGAATGTAGTAATAATGAAAAAACGTACAAATCTATTTTTTTGTCACCAACCGACAAATGTGAGGTAGAAAAAGAAATAATTAACTTGAAGAACAAAAGTAGCGTAGGTAATGACGGAATCCAAACAAAAATCATAAAAATATGTCATCAAATTATAAGTAAACCAATCACATATATATTTAATTTAATGATAGAACAAGGGATTTTTCCTAATGGTCTCAAAATGTCCATAGTAAAACCTATTTACAAAAAAGACGGTAAAACAGACATGTCGAAATATAGGCCTATCGCGCTTATCACGATATTTTCTAAAATATTTGAGCGTCTAATATATAAAAGGCTTTACGCATTTTTTGACAAACAGAATATACTTGTTAAGGAACAAAACGGGTTTAGAAAAAACAGGTCCACTAATCTGGCTATATACGATTTTTTAAAGTTGATGATTGAAAGCATCGACAAAAAACATCAAACTGTAGCTCTTTTTTTGGACATGTCAAAAGCTTTCGACTACGTGAGTCATAAGCGTCTTTATCAAAACTTTATGATTGTGGAATAAGAGGCATAGCTTATGACCTACTTAAGTCTTATTTAGATGACCGTAAACAAGTCTGTGAAATAAGTCGACTTTGCCTAAAGACCAATACAGAAAGAATTTTTACATCCAATGTTAGATCAGTAAAGAGTGGAGTACCTCAGGGCAGTATTTTGGGTCCTCTCCTTTTTCTCATTTACATTAACGACCTACCGAGTCATGTACCAAAGCCAGTGATTCTCTTTGCTGACGATTGTACTGCTATTGTATCATGTAAGGACAAAAATAACCTAAACCATGAAATAAATTTAACCTTGGATTCCATAGTTAACTGGCTCAGCAATAATGACCTTTTAATAAATTTTAGTAAAACTAAAGTGATGCAATTACATCATACACAAAACATTCCACCCATATTAAATATTAAATATAACAATAATGTGATAGAGGTAGTGGATAGTATAAAATTTTTAGGAATCCAACTGGATAAGCATTGCAACTGGAAGTCTCATGTTGCAAAGCTAAAGAATAAAATAAACAGCTTTGTGTATCCCTTAAGACAACTCACAAGAGTAGCGTCAATAAATGCAGCCATAACAGCATATCACGGATATGTAAATTCTATAATCCGATATGGTATAATCTTTTGGGGCAATAGTAGTGACTGTATACAGATTTTTAGGATGCAAAAAAAATGTATCAGGGCAATTACTGGAATAAAACCTTGGGACACTTGCAGACAGCACTTCAAAGATTTGAAAATATTACCGTTCCCGTCGCTTTATCTTCTCGAATGTCTTATGTTTGTCAAAATTAATTACACAAAGTTCAAAGAGACGCAACATGTATCAAGGCGGCTGCAACACAGAATACACTTAGAAATGCCCTATTCAAAGTGTAAACTACGTGGAAAGAGCATCTATGCTATGTCTGTAAAACTATATAACAAGCTTCCAAATTCAATAAAATCTTTACCTATTGGAAAATTTAAATCGATTTTATTCAAAATTTTGTTACAAAAATGTTATTATGACATAAATGAATATTTAAATGATGTTAATTTTTTATCATAATGAAGCCTAGAGTGTGTTTATCTATGACATTCAAACGGTATTTGACAATAAAATTTGTATGTATAATCTATTTTATATTGTTGTTTTGACATTTTACTTGACATATTGTATTAACTTTCTCATTGTGTAGTATTCCTGTATTTTTTAGATTAGTTTATAATTATAATTTGTATGCTTAGTGGCAAAAAGCATTGAGCCAAAGTGACATGTTTTCCAACTTATTATGTAACATGCTTTTTACAAATAAACGATTGATTGATTGATTGATTGATTGATATAGCTTATGTGTTGAATATGGTTACTACAATGATAATAACAAAAACCTCATCCAATTTATTCAATCTTTCCCCATTTCCGGCTTGGGCATTATTTTATTAACATCCCTTATAGCCTATAATGTTGACCAGAGTCACTACAATGGTAATAAAATAAAAAACCGCATCCAAATCTGTTAAGTAGTTCTCGAGTTAAAATGGAACATAGAGACAGACAGATAGACAGAAAAAAATTCTAAAACTTGTTGTTCAGCCTCAGTACAGTACTAATAACCCATTTCATTTAAAATTTTACGAAAATCTTCAATGTAAAGACATGAATTTTTAAATACTTTATTATTAGAACCAGCTTTTGCCTGCGGCTCCGCCCGTGTCGAAAAAATTTTGGTGGAAATAATAAAAACAAAAGGATATGATTTTTCGAACGACAATATGCATCGGTCACCGTGTTTTACCAAAGTGCTAATAAATACCAATCAGTAAGCCCAAACTCGAAGGGTCTGCTGTTGTCCGTTGAAGAGATCCCGTACCCACCTTCCAGTCCCATCAACAGATCTTGGTCACCATGTTTTACCAAAGTGCTAATAAATTTCATTTTATTTTATTTATTTTTATTTAAATACCAATAAATAAGCCCAAACTCGAAGGGTCTGCTGTTGTCCGTTGAGGAGATCCCGTGTCCATCTTCCAGTCCAATCATCAGACCATGGTTACTATGTTTTAGCGAAGTGCCAAGGTCCAATCATCAGACCATTATTACTATGTTTTAGCAAAGTGCCAAGAAGTGTGTCAGGATCGTTGTAGATAGAAATCTTTAGTCAGATTAAACTGATACAGTTTCCTCGTATGGAAAAACAACCGGTTTTATCACGTATAACTAACCATTTGGTCAGGGCACGCTGATAAAGCAGCTAAGCAGCGTTTTTTCTCCCGACATGGTTCACAAATACTGAATTTTCAAACTGAAAACTTACTTTGATGCCAGATGGCGTTGTCGATAAAGGAGACTGATGTGATGTCTCTATTGACGCCAAATGACAAATTTTATATTGTTGTTTTGACATTTTACTTGACATATTGTATTAACTTTCTCATTGTGTAGTATTCCTGTATTTTTTAGATTAGTTTATAATTATAATTTGTATGCTTAGTGGCAAAAAGCATTGAGCCAAAGTGACATGTTTTCCAACTTATTATGTAACATGCTTTTTACAAATAAACGATTGATTGATTGATTGATATAGCTTATGTGTTGAATATGGTTACTACAATGATAATAAAAAAAACCTCATCCAATTTATTCAATCTTTCCCCGTTTCCGGCTTGGGCATTATTTTATTAACATCCCTTATAGCCTATAATGTTGACCAGAGTCACTACAATGATAATAAAATAAAAAACCGCATCCAAATCTGTTAAGTAGGTAGTTCTCGAGTTAAAATGGAACATAGAGACAGACAGATAGACAGAAAAAAATTCTAAAACTTGTTGTTCAGCCTCAGTACAGTACTAATAACCCATTTCATTTAAAATTTTACGAAAATCTTCAATGTAAAGACATGACTTTTTAAATACTTTATTATTAGAACCAGCTTTTGCCTGCGGCTCCGCCCGTGTCGAAAAAATTTTGGTGGAAATAATAAAAACAAAAGGATATGATTTTTCGAACGACAATATGCATCGGTCACCGTGTTTTACCAAAGTGCTAATAAATACCAATCAGTAAGCCCAAACTCGAAGGGTCTGCTGTTGTCCGTTGAAGAGATCCCGTACCCACCTTCCAGTCCCATCAGCAGATCTTGGTCACCATGTTTTACCAAATTGCTAATAAATTTCATTTTATTTTATTTATTTTTATTTAAATACCAATAAATAAGCCCAAACTCGAAGGGTCTGCTGTTGTCCGTTGAGCAGATCCCGTGTCCATCTTCCAGTCCAATCATCAGACCATGGTTACTATGTTTTAGCAAAGTGCCAAGGTCCAATCATCAGACCATTGTTACTATGTTTTAGCAAAGTGCCAAGAAGTGTGCCAGGATCGTTGTAGATAGAAATCTTTAGTCAGATTAAACTGATACAGTTTCCTCGTATGGAAAAACAACCGGTTTTATCACGTATAAGTAACCATTTGGTCAGGGCACGCCGATAAAGCAGCTAAGCAGCGTTTTTTCTCCCGACATGGTTCACAAATACTGAATTTTCAAACTGAAAACTTACTTTGATGCCAGATGGCGTTGTCGATAAAGGAGACCGATGTGATGTCTCTATTGACGCCCGGCCGGCGATAATGACATCTCTTTTGCACGCGTTGATTTTGTATATGTTATCCTTGTTCCAGTGATCCTTGTCCTGGGTACGTAGCATAGTAGACCATATCGAGCTATGACAGCTCGATATACACTGTCTGTCCCTCTTTAGGTAGATCAACAGAGTGAGACAGAGTACTGTATCTAGCGCTATCGAGCTCGATATGGTTTGCTATGCTAGACTAGCTGCTGTCAGTGATGAGCGGGCGATCAAACTGAACGCGGCCCGGTTGTTTGTTTGTTTCAGTGTTTTTATTGTGGCGTATGTGTACGTTCTACTCAAGCGAGACCGATGGAAAGTGGATGGAAAAGCTTCGGCTTTCCCGAGTGTTACTCAATAAACCATTCACTATCCAGTCCAAAATAGAATCAAATATACATAATGGATTTACAAATGACTTCCCATTTGGCTGCCGCTCTCATGTCTGGCACAAACGTCTACAACCAACCTGCTGAGTCAGCAACTATCGTCACTGGGGAGGCTAAACAAAAGCTCCCAAAGGAAGACGGCCCGAAAGAACATGAAGAAGAAAAGGAAGAGATTGGTAGTGGGGAAGAGTTCTCTGATGAGGTAAACAAAACTTTCCCCTAAAATTGTTTTACTGAGTCATGGCTAGAGATGTGCTGTTCTTGAAATATTCTCATAGGAGAAAATATGCTCAGAAACAGTCTCGGAAATTTCCCAAGGAGCAAGAATTTAGGAGAATGTTGATAATAAAACATATTTTAAAAATATTTTGAATATCCTTAAATTTCAGACTAACATATGGGAAGGACTGTACAATATAAACCGTCGATTTAAGGTGTGAGGGGGGGGGGGGTTGGGGGGGGGGGGGGGGGGGGGGGCTTAACCCCCCCCCTAATCTGGTGTCACGAAATTCCATAATTCCTGCAAAAAATTAAAATGAAGTTTTGAGGTTATGTTCAAGGACTTGGTCAAATTTTGGTCAAAGTTACTTCAGCAGCTGCTCCGGTGCTGCGGGAAGGGCAACCCCTTCGCCCTTGCGTAACAAAGTGCAGGCAACCGTGCGAGCCGTAGCAGCTGAGGCTGGTCGCCGAAGGCAGCGGGCGGGGGCTGCCCTCCCTCCGCACCTCCGGCTTTTTATATACACTCTAGGGGTAGTAGCCAAAAGACTGTATAGAGTCGGGGTGCTCTGAGTCGGTTTTTGAAGTGTTTGAACCGTTTTTGAACCTACCAGTACAGAAGTCGCTCTCTCAATTAGCTACAAAAATTTTGAAAAATATTGATTTTATGTTAAATAAATGTAGATGCAACATATTTAGACAGCTAACTTTGCGTTTCTTTCCATAGATTAGAAAAAGGTCAAACTGAAATCAAACAAAACAAAAAAAACAAAGGTCATTATTTATGAAGGTATTTATTACTCGACTTTGTACACAATATTCTACCGCTTTTAACAGTTCCTCAAAAGGGTCACTAAAATTAATTTTCATTTTCCTCCTCCATGAGAATTCCACCAGCCAATCTGTGAAATTCCCTTTGAATTGAACGATGACTAATGACTAAAAACAAAATGTCGGACATCCGCCGACGCGTAATTGCGTTCCGTTTTACGTCAGTGGAAACTGTCAACATATTTTGTTACCGATTTTATACGTAAACTAGTATAGAGCAAGCTTTCACACTCCGTTAAAAGGAACGTACTTCCGCCATAGACTACTAAACCTGCTGAAATGTCAAAAATAAGTGTCAAAATAATGGAAATGTAAGAAAATTCAAAAAATCATATCTGGAAAACTATCGAGTTTCGTGACGCGAAAATTCGCGTATAGCCTTCATAAACAAAGATCTACATGCTAAAAAAACGTGAACCTTTAAATCGACGGTTTATATTGTACAGCTGAGCCAACATATGTAATATGGCTGAGATTCAGAGTGCATTTTCAGTCCGAACTCAATCTTACAAACGTCACTCTAGTATGAGATCATGTTGCTTTTTGACGTTTGTAAGATTGAGTTTGGACTCGAAATGCACTCCGAACTCAGCCTTAGATGCTCTAGTTGTCTAAAATCAACTTGGTTTGAATAATTCTGAGAATATTCTTTGAAAGTTTCCAGTATATTCTTGAGAATATTTCTGTTCAAAGAACTCTGAACTAAATATCAGATTGGTTTCTAACAGCTTCATATTGAATGAAGGATGAGGATGATCAATGATGCGGTAATTTCAATAAATTTTTAGGGTTCCGTACCCAAAGGGTAACCAACCAGAACGGAACCCTATTACTAAGACTCCTCTGTCTGTCCGTCCGTCACCAGGCTGTATCTCATGAATTGTGATAGTTAGACAGTTGAAATTTTCACAGATGATGTATTTCTGTTGCCGCTATAACAACAAATACTAAAACCGGCCAAGTGCGAGTCCGACCCACACACTGCCATGCAACACACATAATTTTTTTGCAGTTTTTATAGATAATGGTATGGTACCCTTCGAGTCCGACTCGCACTAAGCAAGTTTTTTTTCAATTAATTTGGTTTTTTAATAATTATTAGACATTAGAATCAACAAAACACAAATAAAATTAAATAAATAACATCTGTTGTAGGAAATTGTAACATTGAACTTGAAGAGCTTAGCAGATATTGTGATGAAAAAAAAAAATCCAAATTATAAGCTCAGATGATAAATTATTTTTATTACATTTATATTTCACAAAAACTATATAATTTTCACTCTAATATCTCGAAAAATATTCTTTGTTTATTGAGAGAAATTATGAAATAGGTAGTTTTGCAGAATCCTTAGTTAAAAAGAATGAACTAATTTATTTTTGTGTGTGAACAACTTTGCGTGTAGGTAAGGCTGGCGGGCCCGCGCAGGCTAGGGCCCAGCTGGCTGATGCCATCCTCACTATATGGGCAGTTAGACACTGGATATTTATATCAAAGTCACAGGTATATACAGTCTGCGGCACAAAAGTCTAGTGGTGAACAAAACATGGAGGAGATAGCTTTTAATGGGTACAGTCAGGGAGCCAATCAGTGCTTATGCATGAGTATGTAAGCCTGATTCTTCTGCCATGACACCTTATTTTTAACTTCTGCAGTCAAGAACAGTCTTAACGGTCACCACTAGCCTTTCGTGCAGCAGGATGTAATTGAATTTTGTTTCAGGAGAGTGAAATTCAAGCAGGCAGCAGCACTAAACCGGGTAGGGGCGTCACACTGCAGATGTTGCTTGAAGAAAAAATGCTTGAGCCTGGGATTGCGGCCATGACTATTGAGTATTTGGTGAGCTAATAAATTTTAAATGCTTTTCTTTATACAAAATCAGTTTAAATTTTGTGTTTGTAAGTTCATTTTGCAACATTGTGAAAAGTACCTATCTAACATTACATTATGATGAATGAGTAACAATGTTTTAAAACATTCTTTTTGTTAATGGTACAGGGTCAAAAGTTTGTTGCTGATCTCCTACCAGATGGAAAAATCAAATCTCATGAGACAGAGACAATTTTCTGTTCTCCCTCAGCTTGGGCTATTCATTGCAAAAGGATAATAAACCCTGACAAGAGATCTGGTTGTGGCTGGGCCTCCGTCAAATACAGAGGAAAAAAGTTAGACACGATTAAAGGCACATATCTGCGAAAGAAGTCTTTAGAAAGAGAAAATATGCACTCAGATGGTAAATATATCAAATATTTTACAATGTTATTTAGAGTAAATACATCAAAAAAGTTCCAACAAATAAAAACCTGAAAAACCAAAAGTCGGTAGGTAGGTACGTGAGGTTTAGGTTTAAATTCCTGGTGTAATAAATTAATAAAAGGAAGAGTCCTTATGGACTTATTTCTTGTAACTGGACTGCTGATTGTATTTTTGTTTCTGCACTCTGCTGTTTGAGGCTAGAGTTCCTTACTGTAAAAACTAGGAACCCATGATTATATATATTAAAATGTTTCATGCTGGTATTTTCAGAGGAAACAGAGATGGAAGTGGAGAGTCCCCCGGAACCTCCACCGCAGAGGGTAGTTACTAAACACAACACCGTTCCCAACAGGATGATGCAGCAGTAAGTACTTTTCAGTAGTGTAAGTAGTAGGATCCTTTAGTTTGCAGAATATACAGATTACTATAGAGGTAAGCCTTTTCGGGTGTATTTATAAACTTAATTTGGTGTAACATTTTGGGTTTTGGTACCTTGCGAGCTGCGGTCATTTTCGAGACCCTTCTAATTACTTTTATGACTCTACCGACCAGGTCGGCAATAGGACACTTGCGCGTAAATTAGGAATTAAGATTTTTAAGCCGATAAATGTTTATGACCCTACCCCCTTACCCTGTTTCTTTTTTTTTCTTGCCGAAAATATGGGCATCTTGTTCCAGCAGCACGGAATATACCTACTACGAACCTTTGAGTAATGTATATAATATATGTTGCCGCCGTCTGGTTAAATCAGTCGCCTGATTTGAATCAGGAAGAGGAAAATTTTCGAAAGTCCTGCAGCGCACAAGAGAGGCGCTAGCTAGCTTAGGTTAGAAGGTTAGGTATGGCGAGTCACGCCACGTAGTAAAATTGAAACCAAAAGGCTAGCCCCTGCGCGCAACTGTCAGTATTATTTTCTGCTACCTACACGAGTTTTTGACCGCGGCGCGCAAGTGACCCATGCCCACATTTTAGATGAGAGAATAATTGAAATAAGAGGTTAAAAATAGTATTAATTACTTGCAAACATAATTTGTGTTGTTATTCTAACGGACAAACTTGAAAATTGTTTAAATAAATATTTAACTCTAAAACTGGAACTACATACATAATATCACATCAAGAATCGATTGCAACGCCACGTCTACGATAAGTTAGCGAGACTGCTTAACACAGACGTGCACAACTTACCCCCGTAACTACCGCACTACCTCCCTATTTTTAGGTGAACATAATTTCTTTACGGAAAAAATTAAGGACGCTATTACAATATGTTGAATTATTCGCAATTTTTTTGGTACATTTTGACAAATGTTTTGTGTACCAATAGATGACCAAAACCTTTAACTACAGAGCTGAAGTTTCCTTTTTCCGAAGAACACTTATTTAATACAGTAAAATATTTTTTTCCTGCCATCCTATTGTAAAAACAGCTAAAAGAGGGTGAGTTTCGTTACAAATATCCCAATAACTTGAGGACTTTGTTTAAAAACTAAAATACCATGTATAGAAAAAAAAAACAAAAAATGTATTTTCCTCGAAAACTGAAGAACAACAAACAGTTCATCCATTGACAGACCGAGTCCAACCCGCCGTAAGCCATAGACAATACCTGGCCGAAAATAAAGTTGGCTGCAACCTCGTTACTGTTTTGTATGTATTGGAGAACATTATATAAAATCTCATTGGTATTTGGTATTAAACCATATGTATGTGTATGGTGTATATCTGTGGTATGGTGAAAAAAAATTGGAAATTGCTTAACCTTTAAATAAACCTCTAATAAAGTTACTTCAGTGAGTTTGCTTTGTCACAAGTATCTTATCTTGTATGGAATAAGGTCTAGTTTAATTAGTAATTTTCCTAGATCAGTAGTCAATCTATGATAGTCGTCCACTTATCGCGGTCATTTCACGGTGGTTAATAGCCAACTTGATATTAGAGTTGTTCAGGCCACTATATACAGGCCCCTTAGATGGCTTAGCGACCATTGTCATTTGATAACAGCAGAGACTTAATGTACCTAATTTCAGAGACGCAGGGGTATAGTACCCGGCACCTAAGTTGGCAAGATTTTAACGTAAAAAAGTAAAGTTGGCGCATGTATGCGAATCGGGAGGCGATAGGCCACTGGTCAGTCAATCGCGCACACGCAACTTTGTTAACTACCTCATCCCCCGCGTCTCACACTGTACCTAAACACATCTAAAAAACGACTTTTGCGCTGACCAATCCTGCCAACTTGGGTGCCGGGTACCCATCCAAGGACTGACAATGCCAAACTTTACACGATGATGAGTGAGAGAAAGGCATGAAAATCTGTTCAGTGGTTCTTGAGTTAAAAGTAGATATCCAGACAATGGAATTAAGATTATAAACAAACATGCTGAAGTAGTGGATATTTGAAAAAATAGGAAAGGACAACAATTTTACTTTCTTTGTTCTTCCCTAATATTAACCATGTCACTATTGATATAGAATTTAGGATCGTACCTTATATTTAATAATTTTTCCAGTGATGCAAATATGCTAACAGAGGCAGTGTCGTTCTCATCAGTGGGAAAAGTTCAGCCATTTTTAGTGTCAATAAGTTCTAATGCTTTCCTCATCCTTGATTTGCACTGCCACTTGAAGAAAGAAGAGGTTTATGGATATTTGGCTGGATCCTGGGATCTCAATAACCATAGTAAGAATATTTGGATTTTATTTTGAAATAGATTACCTATGTTGTATTTATTATTTGTAGAAATGATTACATAATGTTATTTAAAGTTGCTAAACTCTTGCAGTTCAAGTTACCAATTATTATACCATTTTAAAATCGTTGATAGGTTGCCATGCTGGCGAGCATACAGGGATAAACACTTTATTCACAAAATATATAGGTAATAAACTTGAGGTAATTTTTCTTGTTAATTCCTTCTTAACTCAGAAACTATTGGACTGATTAAGTTTAAGCACGCAGGCGCAACATTGCTTATCAGTCACATTTTGAAAGAGTCTTTTCATGCAGATAACATCTACATTAATGAAACCCGTGCATTATTTACGACGTACACTTGAAAACCTTTTTTTTTTACAGACATGGTGATCACTCACACATTCCCTTGTTTGATCAACAAGAATGATCGCCGACCAAGAGTGTTGGTTGAACTGGAAATACAAATGGAGATAGAGAAACTTGGCTTGAATCTGCTGGGCTGGTATCACTCCCACCCGACAAACCCAGCCATGCCCAGTCTCCGAGACTGCGATAACCAGCTCGAATATCAGATCAAAATGAGGGGACCATCGGAAATCTCATACGTTCCTTGTATAGGAGTTATTTGCTGTAAGTATACTAACATGTACAATCTTACGCATTTGAAGGTGTACTAGACTCTATAATAGGGGTAGGTAGAGACAATAGGTTAACTACATGGACTTACATCATCTTTTGCCCCTTTCAAACAAAAAAAGCTGTCTAAAATGATTTCATTTCAGTATGTACGATATTTATGTTGTCAGTTAATTATTTCTCTAACTTATTTTTTAGCCCCATACAACCCTGAGAGCCCAGTGTTGGAGTCGTCACTAACTTGCTTCTGGGTAACGCCTCCTCCGGAACAAAGGCCGACCGAGTACCCGCGTCCACTGCTCCTGCAATACAACGTCCTTAATGACAGCCATCTCTCGCCGCACGCCCACGAACAGATCAAGAAAAGCATTAAGTATTACTTTAACTTTTCCGATGAGACTTCTGTGCAGTTCAAGGAAAATTTCAAACCAGATATCACGTTTCTCGATAAGCTAAAATGCACCCTCACGCCAAAATTTCCGAGAGAGCAAAGTGATGGGTTGCTATGGCATTTTATCCGCGAGGAATTGGGTTGCTCCTCGGAACAAGATGACAAAATGGACTTGGACGCTTTGCTGGCGGTTCCCCAGCCTATACCAGTGTCTAAGCCGAGTCAGACAACTTCAGTTCCGAACTTCCCGTCAGTAAGTACTTTACAGCAGATGGTGAGCAGGCCGGCTGGGGTGCCACCGATAAATGTCTCGTCTGGTATGGGAGTAGGGTCGCCACATAAGTTTGAAAGTCCAGCACAACTTAATATACCAATCTTACCGACGTCATCAAAGTCTTCGAAATCCTCAAGCTCGTCCCTATCCTCCGCTTACCCATCAGGATTGGACATGTTGACTAGCATGGCTTTAGGCTTAGGCACGGGAAATATGTCATTGCCTTTGGGTAGTAGCAGCTTGGAGAGTCTCGCAGCAGCCAATAGCATGTTGTCGGGTCTCACACCCGGACTATCGGCAAGTTTGACTTCAAGCTTGACGGGTGGTAAGCTCCCAGACCCACCTTCTTACGCGGCATCGTTGCAGAACTTGACGAGTAGTATTGGAAGTTACGAGAAAACTTCTTCAAGTACTGCCACTAGTACCACATCATCAGGTGGACCAATTCCTGCCAGTATTGCGTCAAATTTGATGATGAGTTCCGCTGATATAGCAAATGCCCTTTTCTCTGCTAGTAAATATTCTAGCGCAGGAATCCTAGGCATCCCTGATCCAATGTCTCAATCTACACTGGCAGCGAATAACATGTTTTTGTCCCCGTCACTGCTTAAGATGCAAGAATCGTTGATGAAGCCGCTCTCAAATAGCAGCTCGACAAAGTCGTCGTCGTATGATAAATCTTCGAAGGCATCAACGTATGACAAAGCATCTGCATATGATAAATCGGCATCATACGACAAAGCATCCCCGTATGACAAATCTTCATACGATAAATCAGTGTACGATAAATCAGCATATGATAAATCTTCATACGATAAATCAGGATATGATAAATCTTCATACGATAAATCAGGATATGATAAATCTTCATACGATAAATCAGGATATGATAAATCTTCATACGATAAATCAGGATATGATAAATCTTCATACGAAAAATCGGGATATGAAAAATCTTCATACGATAAGTCATATGATCCAAGTGCTCTAATGAAATCCCCACACGACCTGATGAAGGGCTCCAAAGACTATGACTTAATGAAGGCAGCCAAAGACTACGATTTGTTGAAGGGCGCCAAAGACTATTTACCGCCTGATTTCGGCAGCATCGGAAAGGGGAAAATGGAAAATCCTTTAGACATTTCAACAAGAACAGAAACAAGCATATCGTCATCAAAAGTTGACACCAGCAAATCTGATCCTATTGAAAATCAAGTAACTGACTTTAGCATGCCTTCAAGAGGCGGCGGAGTTGGCGGAGAATCCTTCTTGAGTCAAATGCTGGAATTGACAAAGAAAACAACAATGCCCGATTACATGGCCGACTACGGTCAATCGCCAATGAAGTTGTCTAAAACGGATGACCTTGGAACATCGATAACACCCTCTAGTCATTCCTATCTGAGCACGACGAGCGTGGCTGATACGCTATCTCAGGTGTCGATGGGGAATTACTCTAATCGGGAAGAACCTTACGATTATGGCAAGGAGCAAGATTATAGCCTGCATCGAGTTTCGACAAGCGAGAGCGAACAATAATGTGTTATTTTACAAAGAGTGTATCATTAAGCTCATTAAGTATAATTTTTCAAAAGTATTTTACTGTATACATAATGAACAAACTTTTCTAATAATGGCAGCTAATCGCCGCGTTTGTTCCCTACCTTGCAATTCCCCCGCCAAACCTTGCATACCGAAGGCGTGTTCTGTGAAAAGTATGTTTTTTTGAGATGTCTAAAAGTATTACAATTATAGTTTTAAGTGATCTGACTGGTAGAATAACTTTTTGCTTGAATGAAAATACATATTTCTGTGTGTTAGTACTTGCATACGTGCATAATATTTATGACATTTAAAATAAATTGAGTGTAATGAAGTCGGGTCGATTTGATTTATCAGTCATATACATCTTTGACGATTCTTGGTTTTTAAAGAAGTTAATGTCGGTGTATTTTTTTATTCTTTCAATTTACAACTATTTGTTCCACACATAATTAATTATACCGGGTTCGTTTTCGAGTCACGGGTACAAAAATCATAACTGCATCAACTGATAACAGTTATGATCGCTAAATAACTATGCTGCCGAGCGAAACACACAACTTTTCACTCTACTAAAGCGAGGAAAATGTTAGGTGCAAGAAAATCAGTTTTAATAAATATTAAATTATTGTTTATTTATTTCAAAAATTTAAAGTAAAATTACTACAATTGGTAATATTAAAAGTTACATTTTTTTTGGAACTGATATGCTTGTGTTTGTGACTTGTGTACATAGGTAAATTATTTGGCAAATTTCATTGGATTGGATTACATTGTGAATGTTGGAGACACAGACGGATTGGCAGGCGATTGAGAACGATTTTTTATCGCGCTGTCTTTGGAAGTTGAAGGACAAGTCCAAGGATCTGGGCAAGACTATTTTAAAATTATACTTCCAACGATGCCTTTGCATATTTTTAAACTTGTTTTTTATAGAATCCTCTATGTATCCTTCTGCCACGGTACTGGACTTCCAGCCGCCGTGACGCTTAAGCGTGGTCAGATCAGCGCCCGAGTCAGCCAAGTGTGGCCGACGTCCTCCTAAAACAATGCCCCGTGTATTGCTCTGGTTCCTGTAGTCCAAGAAAAGTGGCAATTTCTCGTGGCAAACCACCAATTTTAGTACTTCCCATAGGCTGCCTAACACATTTTCCTTTGCGATATTGCAAAAAAAATCGATCGATTGCTGTTTAAGCAGGGCGCAAGGCTTGTTATTTATCTACAATTTTGAGATATTCGTCACGAATCACGAAGTTCCTATCAATATTGGTCTTCGTGTTTGATAACTTAACAAACAGCAACTTTTCTGAATGCTTCTCAATGTTTTTCGTTGTAAAATACGTGAGTTCATTAGTCCGGCACGCCCCACTAATGCCAATAATGGGGACAACCTGTAACGCAAAGGAAGAAAATAAGTTTTACGGCAATACATACTTTCACGTAAAAGAACCTACTTTGAACAAAGATGTTATATGATTAATACTTGCGATTGTCGGCACTTGGTGAAACTTCGATAACATCACGATGAATAACAACACTTGTACTCGTTTCACAATAATTGTGTAATATTAATCCCAATCGGTTTCGGTATTACACCATTATCAAGAGTTTTTAATAACTAACACATTTTGCAGGATATATAAGGTCCTACAATAAGTGAAAATAATTCTAGGGTAGATCATGTATCGTTAACTGATCAAATTCCAAAAGAATAAAAAATGTTAGGCTCAAATAATTTTTTCACTTCCCGGTACAAAGTGGTTCAATCAGCTGACTAAATTTCTATGGAAAGGTAAATGTGGAATGTGCTCTATTGGGGATACTCCATCATCTGTTAATTTTTTTTCACTTTGAATTGTAGGACCTTATATAGGTATTATTGGTACATTGGTTCGACGTGCAAACAATGAAATGCGTCGTTAATTTTTTTTAAACCCTTTATAATGGTGTAATACCGAAACCGGTTGGATTAATATTGTACAATTATTGTGAAACGAGTACAAGTGTTGTTATTCATTATGAAAGATGTTATATTAAAAAAAGCGAAATACGTACTTTTGTAGCAAGAAATTCGGAGTCGGGCGCTTTGTTCAGAAACTCCTCAATGTTAGAAGTGGTGAAAATCTTGGTCTTTTTTGGTTTGTGGCTGCTTGCCTTTTGCTTTAAAAACGCCAGCAGTTTGGAATATTTTTCTATGTGGACATCATTTCTTGTTTTTATTGTGTCTTTAAGCATCGAGTAAATACTCCAAAGTGTGCTTGATTTTATTGTTTCAGATAGTTCAATGAAGTATGATAGCATTATTGTCTCCGAAAACGTTTTCGCGCCTTTGGAATGTCTCCATGCATTGAACAAATCGTACGCTTTTATGTATTTTTCGCGCGATTTTTCCGAAAGAAAACTCAACTCGCCATTATGTACCGCTTGCACTAATTCTGCAGGTGTTAAATTTATATCTTCTTCGCTGCTAGCCTCAATCATATTCTATGATTTCTCGATTTTATCAAAAAACAAACCAAAATAATGGAAGGAAAGTGAATTGAATAAAGAGAAGAAAATTTTAAAGTTTTTTGTTTTTAATTAAATTTTCTTGCTGACCAGTGCGATTATGTATTGAGGCTGGCGCATGACATGACATGCAATAAGTATTTGAATTTACTGGACTGGCTGCAGAGAATATAAACTATTACGAAACCAATGAGGTTCTATATATATGTAATATTATTTTTCAACACACTTGCTTATAAAGTGGCCATTATTGCAGCGTTTGTAGGGTAGGGTTTAAATTATTGCACTAGTGTTTTTTACATCGCAGCTTTTTTTTAAATCTTAGCAAAGGTGTTGATGTCTTGAGAAACAGTAAAGTTTTTGCGAATAATTAAACTGTCTCAGTTAAAATATAGTAAATAATCATTTAATTTTATCAAATTATTTACTTATATCAACAAATTAACTCAAATTTTTGTTGTAAATACAAAAAAATATTCAGTTTGTTAATATTTCATATTTGGCTGTTTGGCGGATGCGTCAGTGCCCCTATTTCCATCTGCGCGCGCATAAACAAAATCTCCTACCTACTGAACTGATTTTGATGATTATTTAATCGAGACACAAAAATTTGGTTAAAATGGTAGCCCCGGTAAACATAAATACTTACATGATTCGCGTATTTGTTTGGATGTGTATATGACAATCGAGCACTATTTCTGTTTTTATCATCCAAGGAGCTTAGAAACTGAGCTGAGCTGAGCACTTCCATGCGAGCGAAGCCGGGGGCAAAAGCTAGTCGTCAATATCTACTTTTATACCCGAGGTGTTTTAGAGTTTGGACTTTCACTGAAACATTCTACATTCGTACACCAACTTTTATCCGAAGATTTTTGCGTCCTAAAGTGATAAGGGGATAGCCTTATCGAGTGTTTTCCTTTACCGTTCAGCAAGTGATAATGATAGATAAGTATTGTAGGTACAAAACTAATACTGTGCACAAACATTCCGAAATACTTACTCATTGGTATCTGTCCGACCGGCAGACAGACTTCCAACCCGGATCCCAAGATTAAGAGTCCGTTGTTCTACAGACTGTCGTCATGAGCGCAGCAACTCAGTCGTGATCAAATCTAACGCTATTTCATTTCGCTATTACGTGCACGCTCGATGGAAGTCGTCGCGGGCACAAAATTGAAAACGTGTATCAGAACCTCTAGCATGAAGGACCATATCGAGCTCGATAGCGCTTGAAACAGTGCTCTGTTTCACTCTGTTCGTCTACCTAAGGAAGGACAGACAGTTAGTTGTATATCGAGCTGTCCAAGTTCGATATGATCGACCATGCTAGGGTACCAGGAGGAACAAAATTTGGGAAAACTGAAGATTTTCAAACATAACATTGGTTAAAATTAATCTAGATAACATTTCAATGGGAAATTAGTATATATCTTTTTATTTTAACGGAAGCAATAAAAACATATTCTGCTACTTTTGGTAAAATTTACGTTTATAGGGGTTTTTGGTAAGATGATTGAATTGTCCCGATTGTTAGTCCCTATTTGGCATAGATCTAGATAACATAAATAAACACAGTCTAAAATTATTATATAAAATTCCATATCCATAGACACCTCGAAATTTTATGTTCGCTTTGTATGAGAATTTTGCGCTTGATATTATGGCTTCGAAGTCCGAACACTAGTAAAATTGGAACATTTTTATTAGATAATTCCTTTAACTAGAAATCACAACCTAAATCACCTATCATCACAACGATAAACAAGTAATCAAAAGTTGATAAATAAACCGATGGCCCGCGATATCGGTATTAATTTCGTGATAAGTCAAGGGTATGAATAATATTTGCCTTTTCAAAACATTTATTCTCATGAGTTGTTTGTGAACACTTCCTAGTTGGTGCTGGAGTTGTGCAAAGGGAAAATTGTGAAAGTGGTGCCTAGTTTGTTTTTTGGACGAATTCTAGAAAATTAAGTAAGTACTTTATATTATTACTTATATTAGTTTGAATTTGTATGAAACCCATAAGGGTTTTAAGGAAAGCGGCGATGATTTATTTATATTATTTAAGATTATGTTTTTATTGCGAAATCCATCGCTTTGGAATACTCTAAATATTATTATTAGAGTGCACTACAAACTAGAAAAGATAAATTAAAAACAAATTAAAGACAAGAATTAGAAAAAATTCCCTGCGCCAGGATTCGAACCTGCGACCTCTTGTTATCAAGACAAGCGCGCTACCAATTGCAAGGCGTGAAATCACAATACGCCCTCGTGAGCGTTCAGTATGTGCATTACAAGTTACAGTTTAGCTAGAGCCTTGGAACTATACGTACGAGTATACAATCAAATTTCCCACAAAATTAAAAAAACAGTAAAAAATATTGCACATACAAAAGAGCCAAATTCATACTGGAAGCTAGTGATCAGTATCACGGATTGATGACACTTTTTGCTAATTTCGAAAAATTAAATCTGAACCTCTCTTAGTAATTGACTCGGGGCTGGGCTTGTGTATGAATTTCACAAGTCATCAGGGTCATCGACTTAAAGAGTCTTCAGTATGAATTTGGATAATTAAATTAATGTCACCCTGCATAAATATCGTAAATATTAAAGAGCTAATTGTAGAAATACATATTTATGTTTTACTAGCTTTTGCCCGCGGTTTCATTCGGGCACGATTTAAACTCAAAGTAAACAAACGATCATAACTTGCCTGACCTGGAGGACTTTGGACTTTAAATATCTGATTTAATTTCAAGCCATATAGGTATTTGGTTCTCGTATTGTCATCAATTAAAGCTTTATTTATTTTTCAAGCCTGGGCTGCTTATCAGTGAAAACCTCACTACAACCCGTTCTGTAGTTTTTACGTGAATCGAGCAACAGAGAAAAATACCAACAGAGAGACAAAAGACAGACAGCAAGTTTAATATTGTTTTAATTATTTACGCTTTGAAAAAGGAAACTATAAATAAGTATATATTTATTTAGTATCAAGTATATATCTTTTCCTTGTGAAGGGGTTCGTGTGTGTTTGTGTAATTGTGAAGAAGTGAAATAGAATTATGTCGCTAAGAGACCTTTTATTTCTTTGTGATTTATTTCAGCTTACCATTTTACAATATAAATTTAGCGGTCAAATTTATTTGGATCAAATAAAAATACTTCATGTACATGATTTGCAGCGCTATTACATATACTTAATTGTTGAAAGTGTAATGGAACCCTTGAATCGCGTCTTCGACTTTCTTGACTTTTCGAAATTCTTTGTAATTAGTGTTACCTTTTTCGTATTTGTTATAAAAGTTATAGTCCTACTGAACTTACATACATATATATTGTTAGTATAAATACTCCTCACAATAAAGACTTATCCAAATTTAATGAATGAGTCCTGCCTTCTTACATTTTTCATTTTTTCAGGCTGCTAAAAATATGCAATGGCGGCTTCGCGCGGCGTAAAAGGTCTGAACGAGGACAGTGACCAATCAGACTTGGAGTACACTCCCTACGACGATTATGAGGACATAGAGTACGTCAGACCCTTTTGTTCTCTAATCAGCTCAATGCCAATGTCAGCTATCTTTGAGAGCATCAACTAATAAATTGCAGTTAACTTCCTGTGATTAGATTGATTAAGATACACCCTATTTACGTGTCGTACGTGGTATAATTACCTACAGATAACGCGTGATTTGAATGCAGTCGGGGGCGAGGTGAAGGGCGGGAGCACCTCCCCGCACCGTCCGCCCACCTCCCTCATGTTTTTAAGATCTGTTTTATTTTATTTTGTTCATGTAACTCAAGGTTTGACTTTGTAAATTATTGACGTGTATAAGTATGTTTTGTTAACATATATTATATTATATGTATTAAATATACTAAATCTGAATCTCACACATCTGCAGTATAGTGCTGTGTGTGTATATATAGCGCTTTCTTCAGGTCTGCATTCAACTCGTGCGTTATCTGTAAGTAACTACCAGTAGAGTACCAACAATTTTTAATATTAGTATATATATTGTTAGTATGTATATTTACCTATACCATGGAACAAAGATCCACTGAATCACTTCTCGTTATTAGTGGTCAGGGCGAAAAGTGGGTCACCAAATTTTTTGTTGTACAGTGAAGAACACGCCAAGTTAGACATTTTTAGTACGACATTAGTCTCTCTAATAAAGGATATTATAGATAGATACAAAATCCAATGTGTATAACTTGATGTGTTCTTCAGTGTACATTTGCATCCTATTTAACAAAAAATCCGTTCTATTGCATTTTAATTAATTTTACAGTATCTTATCATTACATTGATAGATCACAATTTTGATAAACTTTGCTTATCAACTTTTGTTTTGTTTATGTGCCTATCGGAATTAAGATAAACAATTACGATTTCCATGAAATGAATTACTGTTTATTTTAGCCAAAGAACCGCACAAGAAACAAAAGGATGGAACCTCTTTCGAGATATTCCTGTGAAGCAGGAGAGTGGTTCTATGATATCGACGGTCTGGGTGGATCTTAGTGTAAAGATCCTCAAGTTATTGGCGTACGTTATAGTATTCTCCCTAGTGTTGGGGGCTGCAGTCTTAGCTAAAGGGACTCTGCTGTTTATTACGTCGCAGTTGAAAAAGGGACGCGCGATTTCACACTGCAATAGGCTTTTAGGTAAGAGCTGATTTATGTTTGCGATCAACTACATGGATTTTGAAAATTAATTGGCTATGCTTGCCTATAGCACCTGCAATATATAGGTAGAACGTCTATGTATCGTAGTTGCGATGTCACAAATACCGCGATTGTCTTCGCGTTAAACAGCAAGATGAATAGAAGGACGCCAAACCTATGGCCAGGCATACCTCTGATGTGATCTGAAAGAAAAAAAACAGTTATTTCAAGTTAACATTAATTAAATATGTAACTTATGGACATATTAATATAATTTTATCATGCTATGCTATTCAAAATGCAGACTCGTGCAACGCCTGCCCTCCCCGCATAAAACATGCACAAGCAAGCGATGCGAGCACAAATACAAACTTAAATAACGAGCAAATAAACTTATCGACACGTGTTTCGACTCTGAACGGGCATCCTCGGGAATACTGGGGATGTGTTGCTAGCCCGGCTTCTCCGCAGAAACTGATGTGTTGCTCGGCCTGCCGCGTCGCTCCGCAGCTACTGATGATGTTTGCTGTGTTGCCGTAAACGAGTTCCCAAAATGTACATATCCATCGCTGAAAATGTACATTTTGGGGTAAAAGTGTACATGAGCATTTTTATATATATATAAAATCCCCTACCACAGCTTATATTCTCTTCTGCTCGCCAGCATAAGTACTATTTTTGAAAAGTAAAAATAATTTTTGATTTTCTAATCGAGAAACGACAAAAAACGCCAACACCGATGAGCCGCGTTCATAAATTCAGTGTAGCGAGCGATACATGGCGAGGTAAAAGATAAAAATCGAGACATAATTGTACACAATTACACACGTATGCTTATTACATATGGAATACACACGAATGTGTAATTACACACAAAACGGCAACGCTGGATGTTTGCCCGACAGCTCAGCAGCAAGTCAATTTAAGTCAAGTTTCAATAATCAAACGGCGGCGTACCTACTAATTTTTGTAACGGCGCGGCGAACGTTTTGCTAAGGGATTTTCTTTCTGACACAACCCAACAAATGTTTAAGAATTGTAATTTTAGGGCATTGTTTATTTCCCAGGATTAGATCAACAGTTCATAACAGTGCTGGATTTAGAGGAACGAATCACATGGCTATGGGCAGCCCTAATAGTGTTTGGTATTCCCGAATTGGGCATAGGTCTTCGATCTGCCAGGATATGCTTCTTCAAAACAGCTCACAAACCAACTAGAGGACAGTTTGCAGTAGTAAGTCATGTTCTTCTATCTGTGCTATCATTAATATCTACAGTACTCCCAAACTTATAATGCGCATACGAATCTTCGCCACTGCTCGGCAAAGTTCGTATTTCCCTACACTTTCTATACATGCAGTAAGGTCACGTGGTACGTCCGGTCGCTCGGCTATAGATTTCTATGCGCATTATAACTTTGGGAGCACTGTAGTTACTTATTAATTCACTCAAGACAACAGGAATTCGTTTAAAACTGATAAAATACATATATGGATAAGTATACTGTTTTTGACAGATCGCTATTAACGAGAAATATATAAGCTGACTTTAGTTTATATAGCCAAATTCATACTGGAGACTCGGTAAGTGATCAGGACGAAGGTTCAATGACCCTGTTAGCAAACTACGAAAAACATTTTTCTGTGCCTCTATAGGTACTTGTTTAAGAACAACCTCATCTCAGTATAGGAAGTGTAAATTTCATTTTGCGTGTTTTGTTATCGTAAGCGTTTATCACTAACGCATCTTTTATTAGACCGCAAGGTCTCTGTAGGACTTTAGTCCCAAGTTCATATTAAAATAATCATTTTTCTTGTTACAGGCTTTCTTTGTAGAAACACTAAACACGATCGGCGTAGCGATGCTGGTTCTTTTGATCCTACCAGAAATGGATGTAGTCAAAGGAGCCATGCTGATGAATGCCATGTGCATAGTTCCTGGCATCTTAAATTTAATATCTAGAGACCAAACCGACCCTCATTACTCTTGGAAAATGGTCATAGATGTTGTAGCCATATCTGCACAAGTCACTGCGTTTATTGTGTGGCCTCTTTTGTATGAAACTCGTCGAATACTGTGGTTGATACCATTGGCGTGTGTTTTCGTTTCTCTCGGATGGTGGGAGAATTACATAAACTATGTTGATAAGAAGTCCTCGGGTTTGTATTTTTTTAGTTCTGATTATTATTAAATAACATTATATCATTGCGTTAGAAAATAAATCTGTACGTAAGCTCTCAACCGGGATTCGAACCAGGGACCTCTCGCTTGCTGGGAGATTGCTCTACCAACTGAGCTAACCAGGTCTCAACACAACCTTCGAATTTACCCATGTGCTTTCCCATACCGCAACGATATGTAAATATACTAACTCTAGGGGATGCTAGTGTATTCAAGACGAGTATAAGGCTCAGATTAAGAGTGCATTTTGAGTCCGAACTCAATCTTACAAACGTCAAAAAGCGTGATCTTATATAGAGTGAGTAAGTGACTTTTGTAAGATTGAGTTCCTCTTGAGTTCGGACTCAAAATGCACTCTGAATCTCACCCTAAGACTATTATGTCCTACACCGTCACGCATCGGGTAGTGAAGAATACACATTACCTACTCTTATCGAAATTACATAAATATGAAATAAATGTCTATATTTTAAACACTTTAACCATCGCAAGGAGATAACAAATCAACATTATATCTTCGCCAAGTGCTTAAAGTATAATAGAAATTTATTTCTATCAGTCTTTTTTTTTCTTGTTAAACCCGAATGTCTTGTTTTAGGTGCACTAATTTACCTAAGAGATTTGAGAGATGGACTCAAGAAATCCCGCTATTATACTCAAAGAGCGTTGGCTCCATGGAAAATCGTCGTCTTTATCATGTTCATTATGATCTCGCTGCATATTCAAAACGATGATCCGTTATCTTTCTTCACTTCCGTTTTGGATGCTTTCAGTGAACGAACGTATACTGTAAAAGAGGTATTGCTTTAAATAATATATACATACATATATATTTAATATAGATATAAACATACCGTTACGACATGTTTCCTAGAGATAGTTGGCGTCAGAGGTAGTCAAATTAAAGATTAAGTATTTTCCCATCAGATGGTGAGGCACATGAATATATATATATTACTAACCTTTAGCCCGCGGCTCCGCCCGTGTTTGTTCAATCTCTGCCCCGTTTCCGGCTTGGGCGTTATTTTATGAACACCACATATATTATAACCTGTATGTATAAAAAAACCGCATCCTAATCCGTTGACCGGTTCTCGAGTTAAAACAGAACATACATACAGACAAAAAATTCTAGAAATACTAGTTTCGGCTTCAATACTTATAATAATAACTCATTTCATTTATAATTTTGTAATAATACTCAATGTACGAAAACGACTCTTTTGTACTTCATTATTGGTATTATGTATTTCTGCCAAATTTCTAGTTGAAAACTCGATTACCGGCAATAAACCTATAAGGTTTACAGTTCGTATAAGAAGACAAAGTAAATGATTAAAGAAATCTAAGCGATACAACCGCCCATTGTTGCCTATAAATTGGCGCACAAGTATTTGAGAATTACTAAGGCTTGTATCCAGCAGTGGACATCAGCTGACGGATGGATGGATGAAAGTAAACTCATTCAAAACTCATATTTCAGGTGCAAATTGTCATGCAAGACGCATATGACGGCATAGTCGAATACGCCCCCACAGGAGGCACTTTCCCTCTGACAGTAGCTTGGTCCGCGCCGCTGTGGGTAGCGGTCATCCAGGTCGCAGCTTGCTACGCCTGCTTCGCCTGTGCCAAGTTCGCGTGCAAGATCCTCATTCAGAATTTCAGCTTTACATTCGCTCTTAGCCTCGTCGGGCCGGTCACGATTAACTGCCTGATTGTCTTCAGCGGTATAAGAAACGGGAATGCTTGCGCGTTCAACAAAATTATACCGGATTATTTGTTTTTTGAAATTCCTCCAGGTAATTTTTTCATTTATCTTTGTCTTAGGGTGAAATGGACAACTTGTTTGACTGTTAATTTAAAGTTATATGCATAGTTAGGTTGTAGAGCTGAAGTGCAATTGTTCAAGCCAATCGTATTCAAAATTGTACATTTTCACCCTAAATTGGCTGTCAAATGAATACCATGGTCTTGTTTTGTTGTTGATAACCACAAAAGTACGATTTCCATTCAAACGGGCTTATTTGCTTAGCCGAATAGCCATATAAATGACAATCGAATTTGAATACGACTGGCTTACACAATTGCACCTCTGATTGACTTTGGAAGTATCAGCATCTTCGCAAACCTCCCCCAAAGTTATTCGGGAGTGAGTAAGAGGACAGCTTTTAATCGGGCACAACCAGGCGGCCCACCATGCCTGGGGCCGATTCATGGCGGCATATCCATCCCCAATTGGATATACCGCCCTAATATAAAACAGACTGGTTACGGGCAGCGGCGTCACTGGTGCGAGGGTTTCGGCACCGCGCTCACCAACACGCCTGCTCAGGTATTTCTTCTAGGTCGACCGCCAAGAGTGGCGAAATCTTGGAAAGGCCTATGTCAAGCAGTCGACGAACCATGCTGATGGAGGAATGGAAGGGAAGGATCTCCTCGGGCCAGCACAAGCATAGTATTTGCTCGTAAAGTGGCTCTTATTGCACCGATTTTAGTTTCATAATGCTGCTTATTAAACACGCGGAGTTTTTTCTCTACTTAATCCCACTAGTGTTTTTACTTGATAATCTTTTTATCTTCTCTTTGCTGAGATAAAAAAAATATAAAGTAAAAAACAGTAGTATGACGCCAATTTGGTCGGCTAACATCCTTCTAAACTGATTATTTTTTTGTTTATTAAAATAATAAACACATATACTTATCGAGATGAATATCTTAATATAAATAAAGAAGTTTTTCGTACAGTCAAGAGCACGTCTAGTTGTACACCTCTGCAGTACAATATTAGCTACTATAGTAAATGATAATAAGTTAAGTACAAATTTCAAGGCTTGATGTGCTCATGGCTGTACATAATGGACGGATGACGGTTCCGTCTACGTAAGTTTCATCAAATTAACAATACAAATGTATTATTTACATATTATCTCCGGTATTCCTGTATCCCTTACAGAAGGGGAGGACTGACCCACTGTCCATCACTTGGACTTTAATCAGGATTGGAATCCATGTGATTATAGAATATTTCTGACAGACTTTCAGAGCATAACGCCATGTAACTATTAAGTTACATGACAGCAGACAAACAGATAACCGCAGATTTAGATACTTAGCAATAAGGGCTTTTTATGGCCTTATTTTTTTCAAAACAACCCTTTTTTTCCTTCAGTGTATCTCGTTTGGGAGTACATAACCCGCGAGAGGGCGTGGGTATGGCTGTTTTGGTTGACGTCACAAGCGTGGATCACGTTCCACACTTGGCTTCCAAAGTGCGAGCGTCTCGCCGCTACCGAGAAACTGTTCAGGAAGCCGTGGTACAGCGGTGTGTTGATAGACCAGTCTCTGCTGTTGAATCGGACGAAGGATGATGTTACGGAGATATCTGTTGAGGTAGGCTCTTTGTCATCTTATATTTTAAATTTATAAAAGACGTTTCCGTCTACCTTTTTAACCAAAGTAACGTTTGCATTTAGTATAATGTAATACTTACGTATTATAATTTTTAATCATCTACGTCGCAATCTTATCGACCCACTTTTTGAAAACTTTCAAGAAATATTCATTCTACAGACACGACTTTCTTTATTATTTATTTGTACAGATTATATTATTTTTCCTAAAAATCAATAATACTTAAATCTTTTATTTTTGAAAATTATAAATAATTTTGTTAGAGTTGAAGTAATACTTTTAAATTTATATAGGTACATTAGACGTCACGAAGCTATGACTCCTGTCACACTTTGTTGACCTCCTCCCCCCCCCCCTCCTTAACGTGTGACATAATTAATGGATGACCCTTAATGGGATTGTAGATTTTGTCTTTTTTCGTCCAATTAAGAAATTTGATTATAAAACAATATCCATATAATATTGTGTTTTGGTTTTACAGGACCTTAAAGACCATTTGTCAGGCAGAGCATCTCTAGCGAGCGATGATTTAAACTACCCCAATGATGTGAAACCAACCGATACCATTACAAGGTATTCATTTATCAGCCTTGATAATACTTTGCGTGTGATTTTCGTCTGGCATACTATTTTAGTTTATGGATATATTTATATAATTTGCAATATTACGCTTGTTTAGAGTTCGAAACAAAGTTTTGCTAAACAAGCGGAATATTGCATATTACTTAATATTAATATATCCATAAGTTAGTGATGGACTTCCGAACAGGCACGTATCCAGACTTTTGTTTCGGGGGGGGGGGGGGACATTCATTGAAACAACAATGTGAATTGTGAAAGAAACCTGTTTAATCAAATCACTGTACTATATTATTATTCGGTATCAAATTATCGTACCTTTTTTTTCATTAAAACGTACTTTACGTGCTTATGAATACCTAAACATTCCCGGTCCCGTGTATGTCATGCTAAATTTCGGGGGGGATAAATCCCACCTATCCACCCCCCTGGATACGTGCTTGCTTCCGAAGGTAAAGCCTATTTCAATAAATTACTATTTAGTTCTTTTCGGTTTCTAAACCATTGCTTTTGTTTTATTTGTTTGTTTGTCCGGAAGGGCGTTGCCAAGTGGGGCGGGGGCGGCTGCTTTTTTTCCTTGTAGTAAACGATTAAAACTTTACCATTCATTCTTATCCTCTGTGCATAATGTTGCTGGCCCATTGGTTACTGGCGCCCTTATCAGTTCGTATAAAGATTTACAGAAAAGCAAACAAAAAAAAATGAGTCCCGCGAGAAATATGCATTCAGTAGCATGTAGTGTTTACAGTCTTGCTGTAATTTATAATTTTTCTTTCCAGAATCTTCATCTGTGCTACGATGTGGCACGAGACCCGTGAAGAAATGATAGAGTTCTTGAAATCAATCTTCAGATTGGACGAGGACCAGTGCGCAAGAAGAGTCGCGAGGAAGTATTTGGGCATCGCGCGTGATTACTATGAACTTGAGAGTGAGTTATTAATAATTACCACAAGTTAAAGGACATGATTAGTCCGATAAATAATAATAATCACACTAATATTATAAATGCGAAAGTGTGTGTGTGTGTGTGTGCATGTTTGTTACTCTTTCACGCTGAAACGGCTGAACGGATTTGGATGAAATTTAGAATGGATGTAGCTTATACCCAAACTTAACACATGGGCTACTTTTTATCCCGGAAAAAAGCATGCCGTTAAACCGAAAAACACGCGGGCGGGGCCGCGGGCAAAAGCTAGTAGTAAATAAATTGTATAGGTTTTACACTAGTCACTAGTGCAAAGGTTTCGGCACCGCGCTCACCAACCCGCCTGCTCAGCATGTGTGAGTATGGGCATTTCTTCCAGGAGGACCGCCAAAAGTGGAGAAATCCTGGAAAGGCCTATGTCCAGCAGTGGACGAAACAGGCTGATGGATGGATGTATAGGTTTTGTTAAGTTTTGTTAGGTTTTGTAAATACCCATTATTTGTCATTCATACTTTTTTAAATGTGTCTTTGTAACGAATTAGATTGATACCTAAATTTTTCTTCAATTTTACCAGAAAAATGGACATTCTGGTCAAATATCCCCCGAACCGGATCTTAAAGTTCGTTAATGGCTTTTCTTCTCGTAAAGTTGAACTAAATTTTAGCTGTACAATACGTTATGTATTATGGACAATCACCCCAATGTTTTTTGATATTTGACGTTCTCAAAATTGTTTTCTATTTTTACCGGTATGCTAATTTTCCTACGTAGGTGGTAGAGCTGATGCCGAGCTCGACTGTGGAGGTACCACCATCTTACTCGCAAATCCTCCCGAAGTTATTTGGGGGAGAGTAAGAGAACAGCTCTCAGGCAAAACCAGGCGCCCACCATTGCCTGGGACCGATGGATGGCGGTATATCCATCCCTAATTGCCAGGCCTTAAAACAGACTAGTGTCGGGCAGTGGCGTCACTGGTGCAAGGGTTTCGGCACCGCGCTCACCAACCCGCCTGCCCAGCGTGTGTGAGTATGGGCATTTCTTCCAGGGGGACCGCCAAGAGTGGCGTAATCCTGGAAAGACCTATGTCCAGCAGTGGACGAAACAGGCTGATGGATGGATGGATGGAATTTTCCTACATGCCAAATTTCAGCTCACCATATTTGAGTTATTCGGAATAAACAGATAGATCGCTAGCTTCACAAATAATTCCAGTTTCTTAACATATTATGCCGAAAACTAAATTTTACCACACTATCATCACGCACACACCACAATAGTTACTAGAAATATGTTTATTCAATGCTTTAATACTATGTGTTTACCTTAGAAGGACGAGTTAATCAGTTGCTTGGTCAAAACATTTGTCTATGGTGAGTTTAAACGACAGTATTTTAAAACAATAAATTATTGATTGCAGCGCACATATTCATGGACGACGCGTTTGAAATCGCGGACCACAACGCGGACGATTCCCAAGTGAACCGCTTCGTGAAGTGTCTTGTCGACACCATTAACGACGCGGCTTCCGAAGTGCATCTAACTAACGTCAGACTGAGGCCACCCAAGAAATACCCGACGCCTTACGGAGGAAGGCTGGTGTGGACTCTGCCGGGCAAGACGAAGATGATCTGTCATTTGAAGGATAAGTCCAAGATCAGGCATAGGAAGCGTTGGTCGCAGGTGGGCGCTCATTAAATTTATTTTATAATACAGGGTGATTGGTAATTAGATGCAATTCTTTGAAGGGGTTGTAGCAAAGAACAATTGCAGTCGATTCGACTATATAATGCCTCATGCAAAAGTGAATCATTTTTGGATATTTTGAATTTAAGCTTTTTTTTTGTAAAGAAAACTTTAAAAAAATTTATTTTAAAACCAGCCAAAATTTTAGATTTTTTTTATATGTTTCGCTTTGATAACATCCCAGCCAATAAACAATAACCCTAAAATGCACATTATTGACGTAAACCTTGACACTGCGCTCCAAAACAATTGAAAACTCTTGAAATAGGTTAAAACAAAAAGTCTCTATGCAATTTTCTGTGCGTATTAGCTTGAAAACATCTGCATTTTACTAGTTTTCGAATGAGGTTCAAAAATCTCAAATTGACAGAGGAATGATAAAAATATGGCATATTACATCTAATTACCACTCACCCTGTATATGAATATACCACGAATAACATACAATACCCGCTATCTATCATTGCGGGTATGAATTATGAACGCAGTTCCAGTAGGCCTTACAGTTGTGTTGCAGCACTTGGACTGTAATTTTCTAGAATGATTTTTTTTTCATTGTAAAATTATCCATTGTTTTTGTTATATTTATTTAAAGTGTTTGGTCATGTTGTGATTATCCATTGTAAAAGCCATCATCAAAAGTAACAATCACTATACAAAAAAAGCCATCACACTAAAGAGTTGCAGTAAAAGGGCTGCAACAGTGGTAAGGAAATACGCGAGGGACCCGTCTAATAGACAGCGAACTTCATCCACGCAATAAATTTAATTTAATTTTTTTCTTTTTCCTCAGGTAATGTACATGTACTACTTCCTCGGCCACCGCCTCATGGACCTGCCGATCTCAGTGGAACGCAAGGAGGTTATCGCAGAGAACACCTACCTCCTCGCTCTAGATGGCGATATCGACTTCAAGCCCTCCGCTGTGACGCTTCTGATAGACTTGATGAAGAAGGACAAAAACCTTGGCGCTGCTTGCGGCAGGATTCACCCGGTTGGTTCAGGTACATAATTGTTTTCAGCCAAAGTCATTATTGAATTTTGTGTGTAAGCTCGATCACCCACATATAACACACAACTACCAAAATTGTTTGAAATTTAATTGTAATTCTTGCTGATGATTTTATTTACTAGTATTCGGATGAAGCCCTATTATCTATTACCCTTGGTATAATATTCATCGTAAAATATGAGTAAATATATATTTTACTTTTTTAAAGCTTTATTTTTTATTTGATCTCAAATAAGAAATAAAGCCCTCGGTATGGGGCCGTCATCAGTCGAATATAATGTAAATAGATAAAATATATTTTCTGTAATTATTAATAACTATTCCGACTAAAACAATTCATCGTAAAACTGATTCAAAATATAATAATCGGTAACTTTATTACTCATATTTTGAGCCATAAATTACACGTTTTTTTTCGTCTATTTCACATTAAAAGAATACAATTATCAGACGTGTTTATATCAAACATTCCTTAGGTTAAGAAATTTAAAAGAACAAATTTGGCAATGTTGTATGGACGTTATGGATATATTAATAAATAGATATAATTTGCAATATTCCGCTAAACACTCTTATCATGTTATTTAAAATGCAGACTCGTGCGACGCCCGCCCTCCCGCATAAAACATGCACGAGCAAGCAATACGAGCACAAATACAAAGCATTCTTAAATAACAAGCAAGAAATAAATAACACGTGTTTCACCTCTGAACGAGGCATCCTCGGGATGTGTTGCAAGCTCGGCTTCTCCGCAGCAAATGATGAGTTGCTCGCTCGCCCAGCAACTGATGTTGTTCGTCTGACAGCTCGGCAGCTAGTGCAGCTATTTAAGGCGCATAGGCCTGCCACCGTTTTAGTACAAAATTTGATAATCCGTTTCTTTGTTGTTTTTCATCACAGAGTAAAGTTTTAGAACTCTACAGTTTAATACACGCATTTACGAAGTCACTATTTAGCTGAAATGTAAAATTTTAGGGCAAGAAAACAACTTTGTATGCAAATCTATCCAGCTAGATATCTTTAAACGCACGATTATTTTGAGTAGCATGATAAGAGTGTTAGCGGAATATTGCAAATTATATTAATATATCCATAAGTTAGAGATGGACTTCCGCAAGTAACGCCTATTTCAATCAATTATATTGTATGTATTCTATCTGTAATCAATGAAAAATAATTATTTCATTTCCAATTTCAAGCAATATATTTCGATCCCTTCCAGTCCTGTGGGGTCGTCATCAGCATCAGACTACGTTATGTACAAAGAACCTAACAAATAATATGTCTAACGTCTATAAGCTGCAATCACAATCAACGAACTATCTTCCAGGATTCATGGCGTGGTATCAAATGTTCGAGTACGCGATCGGTCATTGGCTGCAGAAGGCGACCGAGCACATGATCGGCTGCGTACTCTGTAGTCCTGGATGCTTCTCGCTCTTCCGAGGGAAGGCCCTTATGGACGACAACGTCATGAGGAAATACACATTAACTTCGAATGAGGCGAGGCACTATGTGCAGTACGATCAGGGTAAATAACTATACATGTCGGTAATACTATCAATGCTAATTCTTAGGGTCATTTTTCGTTTATATTGCAATTTTAAAAGTGAAAAGTGGCTCAGTTTGAAATGCATTAAAGTGCATTACAAACTAGAAAAGATGAATTAGAAACAAATGCAAAGACAAATATTTGAAAAAATCCTCGGGCCAAGATTCGAACCTGCGACCTCTTGTTATCAAGTTAAGCGCGCTACCATGGTAGCCTGAGGTATTTACCTAGACCATTGAATTTCGCAATATAAACATAATCTCAGTTAATTATAACTGTGAATTTCATAACCATCTGAAGCAACACATATTGTAGCGACGATAGCGCCATTTGTTTCTTAAGAACAAGGCGTGAAATCACATAACGCCCTCGTGAGCGTTCAGTATGTGCCTTGCAAGCTGGTTAGATCAAATAGTTACAAAATATTCGATGGACAAGAATGGGGGAAAAATTAACGGTCTAGGTAAGTACCTCGGTGGATTGGTAGCGCGCTTGTCTTGATAACAAGAGGTCGCAGGTTGGAAAACATTTGTTTCTAATTGGTCTTTTCTAGTTTGTAATGCACGGCTTCTCATGACGTCATGTCATGGCGGAACACGGCGAGTCGCTTGGCGCCCTTCAAATGTTACTTATTCCAATGGCACAGGTGAAGACCGTTGGCTCTGCACTCTTCTCCTCCAGCGAGGCTACCGAGTGGAATACAGCGCCGCTTCCGACTCTTACACGCATTGCCCCGAACATTTCGACGAGTTCTTCAACCAGCGACGACGCTGGGTGCCCTCGACGATGGCGAACATACTCGATCTGCTCGCCGACTCGAAGCGGACCGTCAAAGTTAACGATAATATCTCCACGCTTTATATTATGTACCAGGTCAGCATAACATTTCATCGTAAGTAGTAAACATTTGGGCTTCTGACTTATTTAACCCTTAGGTACTATTACATTTGAAGAATTGTGGAATTATAAATACTAACGTAGTTTAATTTTGAGAAGGCTCCGTTACAAAAATGGTCTAAAACTGTCAAACACATAGAGAAGAATTAAATAATATAAGGTGACTTTGATTCACCCAAATTCATACTGGAGACTCTGTAATTGGTCAAGACCAAGATTTTGTGATTCTTTTTGCATAACACGAAACATATTATTTGTGCCCCCATACTTCTTATAGAATAATCCGTCTAAATTTTATTTTGCCTTTTTTTACAGTAAGGGTACACCACTCATACATGGGGCCCCTGAAAATAAATTAAATTTCTAATTCAATACTCGGTTTAGGGTCAACATTCTACACAAAATATTAAAATTTCAAGTCTGTCACAGACAGACAGACAGACAGATGGACAGACAGCAGAGTAACAATAATGGGTACCCCTTGGCAGTGGCGAAGGGTGAACATTTTAAAAAGGGAAGCCGGACAAAAAATCGCCTTACTCAGAAAAGCAACCATGAAAACATAACATTTTTTGTACTTTGCAATTCCCTGTCAGCCAAGTATCTTTGTCGTATTGAGAACTATGGAAATGTATGGATGCCATATTCTAAACAAGCCGATGGGAATCGTGTTATATGGACCCTTCGCCACTGCCCCGTGGATACGGAATGCTAAAAACTGTAATTATTTTTAACATTCCAGATGATGCTAATGGTAGGCACGGTGCTCGGTCCAGGCACCATCTTCCTCATGTTAGTGGGAGCGCTGAACGCGATCACCGGAATGAGCAACATCAACGCCTTGTTGTGGAACCTAGCGCCGATCGTTTCTTTCATCATCATCTGTCTCACTTGCAAGTCCGACACACAGGTTTGTGATATCGACATCGGTAATATTAGATTACATAGGTATTAGACTCCTGTCAAGGAAAAATCTGCAGGCCCGCTTATAACCCGTATTGTATTATACTCGTAGTAATAAGTGCGATAAGTGAATCAGCGGCTATTTATTTCATCATCATCATAAATACTTTATTGCACAAAAAAATAAGTACAAAAAGGCGGACTTAATGCATAAAGCATTTTCTACCAGTCAACCCACAGATGGTACAAGATAAATAGGTAGGTGGGATACGGTGATGATACGTTGCGATTCTCAATATAAATTTAGTACCTATACGTTTTCACATGCATATAGACAAGCCAGTACGGCTATTCCGGCATGCGCGAAAAAAAATCCAAGGCACAATTTCGGATGATTTTCAAAGAGAGTTTCTATGGTTATGTATTGACTTTTTAATTGAAAACCTATAGGAAGCGTTCCTTATATACGAGAACCATAACTTTTATGTGTTGAGATTTAGTCACTCCACTTTAAATCGCATGATTGGCATTTATCATACTGTGAACAAAAGTCGAATTACTGATATTGCGAGTGAAAAATAAAGCCCGAATAACCGTTCTGTTAAAAAAATGTCCATAGATATCAAGCTCCTTCGAGCTTAGTACACCTCTTCATAAATCGGCGCGAACACTTATCTATACACATTACTGATAAGTACCCAAGTTAGTCTTTAACTGTTACCCTAATTTTGATATTCGCAGTAGTTTCATTCATTATATAAATATGTGCTCCACTTTAGTTGTAGTGTAATAAGCTAATAAGTTAATAACCCTTCTAAAAATTAATTTTATAAAATCAGTACCATTTGTACCATTGATGGTACTAGTGGGACAAATCAGTGCCATTTGTACCATTGATGGTACTAGTGGGACAAATCAGTGCCATTTGTACCATTGATGGTACTAGTGGGACAAATCAGTGTCACTAGTACCATTGATGATACTGTTCAATGGTACTAGTGGTCCGGAGGCACAATTTTGAACTCTTAATGTTTTCTTTCAGCTTATAGTCGCCCAAATAATAACCTGTCTCTACGCAATGATGATGATGGTCGTAATAGTGGGCATAGTACTACAAATCATTGAAGACGGGTGGCTAGCGCCATCTAGTATCTTCACAGTGATAACATTCGGCACATTCTTCATAACGGCCGCGTTGCATCCTCAGGAAATGAACTGCCTCCTGTATTTGGTCGTGTACTACATAACTATACCGAGCATGTACATGTTGTTGATCATATATTCGCTGTGTAACCTGAACAATGTATCGTGGGGGACCAGGGAAGTTGCACAGAAGAAGAGCGCTAAGGTTCGTACAAATTCATTGGTTCTATTTTTCCAAACTGAGAAATTTTCAGTTTTCTAACTTCTTTTTTAACATCATCTATCCATAGGTATACTTATAATAAAGTAGTAAAAAGTCATGTCTGTACATTGAATATCTTTACAAATTTTTTAATGAAGTGGGACATTAGTATGTCTGTTTGTATGTATATATGTTCCGTTTTAACTCGAGAACCACTCAACGGATTTGGATGCGGTTTTTTCATTACCATCGTAATGACCCTGGTCAATATATAGACTATAAGGAGTGTTCATAAAATTACGCCCAAGCTGAAAACGAGGCAGATATGTGTGTAGCTAACACATGAGCTGCAAATTCTGAAAAAAAAATTTGGTTTCGTCAATGATTTAATGGTTAAAGTTTTCTAACATGAGAAAGTATAGAAAACGCAAATACACATTAAGCGCTTAAATAAATAAATTAAAGGTTGTCTGGTAGAGATTGCCGCCAGTTGAACCCTGCTACCTGTTATTGTAAAGTTGTTTTTATTTCTGTCCTTTGGTGTGTAATGAAGAATATTGTATTAATTTTATTATTATTAATTAATAAACTAGGGTCGATTCCATCCATACAGGAAATGGAACAAGACAAGAAAGACGCAGAAGAGGCCAAGAAAACAATTGAAACGAAATCTATGATGAGTTGGCTTGGACAGACCGACGATAAAGACGGGTCTATAGAATTTGGAGTTTCCGGTTTATTTCGCTGTTTGTTCTGTACCAACCCTAAAGACTTCAAGGAAGACCTGCATTTGGTGCAGATTTCCAATACCCTAGAGAAGATAGAGAAAAAGTTAGATAGTTTGTAAGTATTTGTTTATTTCTTTTAGCTTCAAAGATTTCATGATTTGTTAAGCGTAAAATGGCGTTTCCTTTTTCGCCTATGTATGCAGGTGATTGGTAATTAGATGCAATCCTTTGAAGGAGTTGTAGAAGAGAACAATTGCAGTCGATTCGACTATATAATGCCTTATGCAAAAGTGAACCATTTCTGAGATATTTTGAATTTAAGCTTTTTTTCTAAAGTAAACTTAAAAAAAATATATTAAAAAAAAACAGGCAATATTTAAGTTTTTTTTTATTTGTTTCGCTTTGATAACATCGCAGCCTATAAACAATAACCCTAAAATGCACATATTGACGTAAACCTTGACACATATACAATTTTCTGTGCGTATTAGCTTGAAAACATCTGCATTTTACTATATTTCGTATGAGGTACAAACATCTTAAATTGACTCTTCTCTTTTATAACCCCTTCAAAGGATTGCATCTAATTACCAATCAGCCTGTATATCGTCACGACATGAATCCCCAAGACAGAAACTGAGGTGTTTTTCGATAATGGAATGCAAGTGACAATCCTCATTCGTATTCCCGCATTTCACCGACAATTATTATGTCCCAGTGTGATGAGCTATATCACTATACTTCAGACACAAATATGGAGCCACAGGTTAACGTACTTTCCGAAGCACGCAGACTGAATACCACGAAAATGCGCCCCTATGGGATTGAACCGCCCACCCCCGGATAAGTGATCGAGATGTTCGAATCACATGACCGTAGAGGCGGTCAAAGTACCGAACCCAAAGTCGTGCCGTCAAAACCAAACCAAGTTAATTTTAGGAAGACTACAATGTACCTACAAAATCACCAAGTCTCATTTAAATTAGTATCCGCAATTCGAATTTAATTACACTTTGATAGCCTGAGGCGATTATTGGTTGGCATCCTAATCATAGTAAAGCGGTAACGGTAATGAAAATACCAGAATATTTTTTATTATGATGTTAGAATGATAGATTAGGATTGATTCCGATCAATTTTAAAATATCTAAATAATTTTATTTGGTTGTGACGCCATTTGGTACGATCCCGTGGCATTCTCCTCTAAGGGTTATTTATACTCAAACGAAGTAACCTTTCGAATTACGCTAGAAATAAATTTCTATATTTTAAACACTGCGATTTACCATCGCAAAGAGATACAAATAAACATTAATTTCTGTCACTGCGGTAAAGAAAAGCAGAAAAGTAAATCTGGATGTAATTTTGATTTTTCATGTCTGATTATTACAGAGGGGCAACAGAAGAGCAACCTGAACCACCGTCAGCGAAGCGCCGATCCTCGATGGGTCTGCGGGGAGAGGTACTCAGTGTGCTGCCAGAATACGCTGAAAGTGAAAACTCCACCGATATACCCAGAGTAAGTTAGCTTTGAACTTTTATTCCGTTGCTACAATTCGTTTGCTGAAAAAGTTTGCATGCTTTGATACGCCGACACAAAGGAGCTACTGAAGCAAGTGGCCAAAGAGAGAAAGAAAGAAAATCATTTCATTGTCGAAATGCGATTTACACATAAAGGGACATGCTGTACATAAAATAACAATTCATTATTAAATCAATAATAAGTTAATAAATTTAACCGGAAAAATGGACGTAGACCCCCCTTACGCTATCAAAAAACATTTTGTTAATAGCGCTGCTTTTCAGCTACCCCTAAAAGTGTCGGTACCTCCAATACACGGTGTGGTGTGTGGTGTGCCAATGCCAGCATGACAGGCTAATTATTATTACGGCGTCATAGAGTCGAAATAGTTAGCAAATAGGAAGCTTCAGGCTACATATAAGGTCAGATTGAGCACCTCATTTTGCATCAATCAGAACAAAACTCTTTGACGTTTCCTTTTAGTTTAAAATAGCGCGTTCTCAGCCGTGGCTGTTACGACCACCAAGAAACACGTACCCACAAAAACATGCGTTTTTATGTAATAGTAACTCTTCTTCTGGATGATTTTTTAAAAATATTGATTATTAAATATTTTCTTATTTTTAATACAAATTTCAAGGCTGTTTGATTAAGGAAGGCCCTTTAACACTCGAAAAATATGTTTTTTTCTATCGAGCGAACTTAAAGATTTTGCGTTTTTTCCAAGATGTATCTATCAACCCTATAATCGATAACTGTGTATATTATTTTTATTATACCGATTAACCAAGTTACACAATGTGATATGCTCATTTGAAGTTGTGCATTTAGCCTTAAACGGAACCTTAAACTGCAAGTGACTGAATACCCGCAAACCTGCTGTGTATCAATGTCATTACTTATTTATTGTACAGTTTCCAAAATAGCGTGTGTCATGGTCATGAATAGTCATGATAATAATAAAATTCTAATATTTTACAAAGACGAGCTTAATACTTATTAGTATAATCTACCAGTTAACCTTTCCAGTGGCGAAATTTGAGGGCAGTGCCTGAAAAGATTTAATCATGTGATAAAGTAATAATTAGACTAAATCCTAATAAACATTTAAAGTAAAGCTATCGTATAATAAATAAACTACTTGAAGTATTTATAGGTACATACAAATGTTAAGAAATCATTAAGAACCCGCTCCGTATTTTTCGTCCGTTTGATGCGAAGCATTATTTTAATTATTTATCTTGTCACTGCCGCGATGTTTTTGTAAAAATCAGGGACGTACACCAGTCCATATTGACCATCTAAATGAAGACCTAAAATTTATTTGATTCAATTGTTTCTCTTTGCGTGTTATTTTGGTACTTAGATATTATGAATAACGATTAGGAGCGGGCTTTTAAGTACCATAATAACTCGCAAAAACGAAACAATTCAATCAAATAAATCCTAAGCCTTCATTTAAACGGCCAATATGAAGTGGTGTATGTCCCTAGATTTTCCAAAAACATCGCGATAAAGGCCAGAAAAATATTTAACATGTTGCTTTTCATCAAAGTTGTCGTCGTCGCGGACCGGGCTCTTAATTACTTATATTCATACTCTGCAACTCAAGAAAGTGTTGTCTAACCTTGTTCTTGAAGGCCGGTATGGATGTATTGCAAACTAATTGGGCAAACGACTTGTGATCCCACTCATATTGTATCTAAATAAACAGGAAGAAAGGGACGACCTCATTAACCCTTACTGGATAGAAGACCCCAACATGGAGAAGGGTGAAGTGGACTTCCTGACTACAGCAGAGACCGAGTTTTGGAAAGATCTTATTGACGCCTATCTGCGGCCGATTGAAGAAAACAAGGAGGAACAGGTTCGAATTTTATACTCTTATTAGTCCAAAGTTTTGCGTTTTGTAAATATGCTCTAGGGAACATTTTCAGAATAGGATTCGTTAGGAGTTTAAATTCTTAGTTTTTTTTTAAAGCACTGTTAATTATATGAAAAAATAAACTACATTCAAAACTATACGCAGTGATATGCTTCGAAATTTACATAAATTGCTTGTAAAATAAATGCCCATTAATAAAAAAAGTTTTTTTTTCCTAACTGCTAGTCTACTGCTAGTAGTGCTATTTTTTTTCTGTAATCCGCCGCTTGTCTTTATTTGCCCCGGGTGGGCAAACTTAGTCGTTCAAACGTCTTGAACACCTTTTAAGTGTTCCGAAAGTTGCGGGTTCAAAACCTAGGGTACATTTCAGTTCGGTTCCAGTGCTTCGAAAAGCTTGTAAACCAGTATATTTATCGAAGTACTTCAATAGTGTCGATTCGGTGAACCACGACTTATTTGACAGGACTAAATTTAATTTAAGCATTCTGTTTTTTCTTTCTGTGTTGAAAAGATAAGGCCGGGACGCTTAAAATAAGATTCCATCCATCCATCAGCCCGTGTTCGTCCACTGCTGGACATAAGCCTGTAATGAGGTTAGTCCTGTCCTGTCAAATAAGTGAAATGTGGACTGTGATGTTCACAATCCCGCCCCCTCAGTGATTCATGTCGTGACGATATAAAAAACTTTTCTAATTTTGATTAGAATTAGTGTTCACCTTCTGTTCATTCACAGGAAAGAATCAAAGTCGAACTGATGAACCTTCGCAACATGATGGTGTTCGCGTTTGTGATGATGAACGCACTCTTCGTCCTTGTGATATTTATGCTGCAGTTGAATCAAGATGTGCTGCACTTCCCTTGGCCGCTGGGACAGGAAGTGCTGATCGTTTATGATAATGATGCCAACATTGTACGTATTTTTGGTTGAAATAGGGCAACTGTTCTCTCTATGCATCTTGTCCATTTTAAATATGTTTATCTAATATCACATCGTAAAATCCTGATTATGAACTCAAAAATAGTGCATTACAAAAAAAATCTCTAATACAGAAAAAAAAATTATAGTATAGCTCTCCTAACAATAATGCAATAATAGTAGTTTATGAAACTGGTACATAAAAAGGTTATTAAAAACACGAGTGTCAGTTAAAAATGAACGGAAGGCGAATTTTTTTATTCGAGTGTTTTAATACCTAGTTATGTATAGTTTCATACACTACTTTATCTAAACTCATGCCTAACAACCTGTTTTCATAATAGTCCTGATAAAATTTGTCGTTAGCCATTTTTGATTTTTCTTGTAAAAGCTCGTTCTAAAAGTGTTCGTAATTTCCTTCGTTGTTTCTGCTGTTAGTAATTTTAGGGCAAAATAATACTTTTGATTTGACCCATAAAACCACAGTAAATAATAATTTCCACGTAAGCTATGGCATAAAACCAACAGTCCACCGCGCATGTGTACGCGTTGCGCGCGCCGGCAGCCATAGACAATGCAGGCCGAAAATAAAATGACATTGTGACCTCCTTTGTCACGCCGCAATATTATTTAGTACGTGTTTAGAGAATGTTATACGATAATCTCAATGGTATTTGATATTAAACCTCAGACATGGCTGTTTGGGCTTAGTTCCCTTTGCCTTCCTAGTTAGTATCACATGTGATGTACTGTAATCTCAGAAAAAGTTTTTTTGTAGCATTATGTTGTTCGGAGACCTATACTATAATTTAATTTTTTAATATTTTTAGAGACGATCATGAAAAATATTTTTGATTATGGCAGTAGTTTTGAGTTCGTAATGAGGATTTTACGATATGAGGTTAGATATATATTTTTTTAATATTACCGTACAATCATACTAAGTAGGAAGGCAAAGAATATGTATAATGTTATATAGACCCTTCGCCACTAATATCGAATCCCAAATCCAGGGCTGGGTAAATATAGCTAAAGTAAAAACATAACACATCGTCTCTCCACTAGATACTAATAAACCGAGACTACCTGCAACTGGAGCCCATCGGTACCCTGTTCCTTGTGTTCTTCGGCTCGGTGATGTTGGTGCAGTTCACGGCCATGGTGATGCATCGCTTCGGCACGCTCACGCATCTGCTCTCTACCGTGCATCTAGACTGGTACTGCTTCAAGAAGGTTAATATCCTCTACTGTTATTGTGTTCTTCGGCTCGGTGATGTTGGTGCAGTTCACGGCCATGGTGATGCATCGCTTCGGCACGCTCACGCATCTGCTCTCTACCGTGCATCTAGACTGGTACTGCTTCAAGAAGGTTACTATCCTCTACTGTTATTGTGTTCTTCGGCTCGGTGATGTTGGTGTAGTTCACGGCCATGGTGATGCATCGCTTCGGCACGCTCACGCATCTGCTCTCTACCGTGCATCTAGATTGGTACTGCTTCAAGAAGGTTACTATCCTCTACTGTTATTGTGTTCTTCGGCTCGGTGATGTTGGTGCAGTTCACGGCCATGGTGATGCATCGCTTCGGCACGCTCACGCATCTGCTCTCCACCGTGTATCTAGACTGGTACTGCTTCAATAATATACAGCGTGTGTTTTTTTTCATACTTTTTTATTCTTGGCTTGGGAAATAATCTTTTCAAAAATCAAATGATGCAGTTTTGGTTTTCATCAAATTCGGCCCCGAGACTCATGAGCATTTTTCGCTATTCTCTATAATTTTGGATTTAGCCATCCACGCCACTTGAAATACTGACCCTGTATGTATAACAACTCATGAATAAGACTAAAGTTTATCTTCTAGGCTGAAGATATGTCTCAACACGCTCACATAGAGAATAACGCCATAGAGATCGTTAAAGACCTGCAGAAGCTGAACGACGATGACCTTCAAAACAACGCGAAGGAGACCACGGATGTTGGAAGACGGAAGACCATTCACAACTTGGTGAAGGGCAGAATCAGTAAGAAGAATATTGGCAATTTGGACGCCAACTTCAAGCAGAGGTTGACGATCTTGCAGAACACTGATAATCAGGCTGGCGGCGGTGAGCGTTTTCATTATTCTAGGATTCATCAAAATACTGAAACCTTAGGACCGATCTTTCACATAAAATCACCTGAAACAATGGGCCTGTTCTTTTTTCGCCAATATTTACGATTCGAAAACCGTTCCGAGGTAAAACTTTCCTTAACTGTTTTTAGTTTAGTTGTTATCTTTTATCAAATGAAAAAAAAGCGATGTCTTTCATTTGACCTTCAACCACGTCAGAATAAAACATTTCCATATGAAAAAAAAAATCTTGAACGCATCCTAAAGTCTGGCAAGCATCTGACATTAATCGTAACATGATGACATAATTTCCTGTAAATACTAAAATGCTTATCAAATCGGTTTATCCGCACGAAAAAATGTAATATTAAAATAACATTCCTAAATTGATCTACTTATTCCAAAAAGCAGACAAAAATAGCACATTGATATTTAAAAAACCACCGAATTGCCGCCCAGTATTATAGCAAAAGCTTTGCCTGTTGTCGGAATGAATAAGACGTAAAAGTATAGAAATGAACAAAATCCAGGTTTTACGCCGCGCTAATCGGTGGTTGACGGTGGGTAAAGCAAAGATAATTGTATGAGTTTTGTCAATACAGTCAGAAACGGCTTTGCAAGATGAATCATTTCAGCTTTCATGAAATTACAAGTAAAATTTTGATATGACTTCATCCAATTTTACCACGATCCTAAAGTAAAAGAATTAATAATAATTATTGATGTTGCTATGGCGTAGAATAGAAGAGCTTGTACGACTAGGTTGATGGATGTAGAAGGTGCAAAAGAGTGTATCAGGATCGTAGCAGATGGAAATTTGTAGTCTCTGCCTACCCCTCTGGGAGACAGGCGTGAGTATATGCATGTATGTATGCTATGGCGTCTATATTGTTGTTATTTATCAAGTTTTTAGGGTTCCGTACCCGTATTGTGTGGTGGTACGGAACCCTTTGTGCGCGAGTCCGACTTGCACTTGACCGAATCATTTACATCTAAATCTCTTTTTTATTTGTAATATCGTTCCTCTCTTTGCAGAAATTCTGAAGCGCATGTCATCGCTTGGAGGCACCGAAGCTGTGCGAAGGGCCACCCTCCGCGCGATCCAAACCCGCCGCGACTCCTTACTTCCGCAGAGGAGTTCGCAGGCCATGCTCTACGATCCATCGGTTAGTATGTCATACATTTATCTTCTACATATATACATATACTATGTAACGTCATCGGTCGGTCTGTAGATATATCTAAAACTTGAGAAGTGGTTAATTTGCATTAAATTTGGAAAGAAAGCATGTACAATTATAATCATACAAGCTATAATCATTTTAGCGTATGGAAAAAATATCGTTAAACAAAACGGTATATACCGTAGGCATAACTACATGAGTAGCCGTAACGGGGGGAGTGGCTACGCACAGTTGCGTAGTAACAGTCAGTTGTCCGTTACAAACTTCCGTAAATTATTGCGGAAACCCCTGGAAAGACTGATGAACTCCTCGCCTGCAATCTTATTACTCTCCTTGTTTCTGGGCGAGCGCGCTTCATCCTAAATCTTATTGGCGCTTTCTATCGGGTGTAACAATGACCAAGCATATGTAACAAAAAACAGTCAGCGGGTGTAAAATGTCAACTGTCAGCCAACCTTGTCGACGCTTTGAAAATAAGAAACTAAGCAACTTTAACGCCATCTATGACTATTCACTCCCACCTTGTTGCTGACGCGAATTCTATCTCCTTGACTTATCAATCGACGTCTGTTTCACTCAGTATGTGATATTGCTCAATCAAAAGCGCTTCTCGTCTTGAATGAGTCACTGGATGGCTCGGGCTAGACAGTAAATAAATACTTAGTAGGATAAGTCGCAATACTATGTTTAACACGATTCGTCATTTGCTTTTACAAGGCTCATGCGGTGATTTATTAAATAAGTAGTTTACTGGGAAGGCAATATATTTTAATGCTATTTGCTTGAAATTAAAAGAGTTTTGTGAGAAATGTTTGAGATATTTCACATTCCCTAAAAATGCAGGAGAATGGTTTACTGCGAAGTTTCCTTAGGAAAGTCGTTTAGGTATCGGTGAAATCTGGATTTTTGTGGTAGAACGCTGGCCTCTCAATCTTGTGACCCAGGTTCGATCCCCGGTCGGGCATGCACATATGTGCATAGTATTTGTGTTCTTACCTAATACTTACCGCTTGCTGAACGGTGAAGGAAAATATCATTATGCATGCCCGATAAAGGGTGTAATTGTGCCCGAAGTACGGCGATAGGGCTCACATCACATTGTGACGTAATAATCGTGGGTGAAATGAAACGCGGGTGAACCGAGTGTGGACTGTGACTTGGATTTCATAGTTCACACTCGGGAACACCTCTGACACCCTCTCGGGGATTCATGTCGTGACGATATGTTTATGTGTTTGTGTCCCCAGCCGAACAACATGAGCGCAATGAGCAGTCGTCCGTCCTCGGGCGGCGCTTTCATCAATAAGGGGTACGAGCCAGCACAAGACAGTGACGAGGACACCATAAACACGCCCTTACCTAGGCAAAGCACCATGCTGCGGTTCAGAGAGACTTACACTTGATTGTGTACCTTGTGTCAGTGGCAATAGAAACTAAGTTTTAAGACCTTTTTTGTGAGGTCCGCGACGAATTTCTTGTTATATTTTTGTACATAAAAGTCTTATACTTAGAAATCTCCACAGTTTTTTCTTTTCCTGTAACGTTTTGAATATGGAACTACATACTTATAGTTTTTTATACCGTCTGTATAAACCTGTCTGTCTGGGGCAGTACCGTCTGCCCCCCCCCCCCCCCCCCCCCGCCCCTCAGGAAAACAGGTGACGTTGAGGTAAAAAGATGCGTTATCCCGTGTATGGCGTTAATTGTTTGTTTATTGATTTGTGTGTGATCTCGTATGAAGAGATATTTCTATATGTCTTATTACAATCACGTAATCGGGGACAGAAACTTATTGATGGCTTCATAAGCTACGAATCCTAGTTACTCCAATGCTGCTGGATATAAGTCTCCTCTTTTTTACGCCTCCAATTCCTGTCTGGGGTCGATCTCATCCATGTTCCACCAGTTACCCAGTAGGTAAATATCATCGCCCACCTAGCTAGCGGTCTGCCGACCGCCATATCTTGGCCACCATCCTCTCAGGGATTTACATCTACTCCATCTGCCATCTTAGTCCTGTGATTCACCATCCAATGTCAACAACTTTGTACATTAAAAAAAATATGTTGCTTTATAAAATAAATAAAATAATGTTGTCAATAGAAAAGTGTGATATTTTTTGGGCCCGACATCAGTCATATTGAAGTGAGAAACAATAATAGGTACTACATTTTATTTCAAGTTCATTTATTTATTTTCCTTATTCAGTTTTCCTGATGTATAATGATAATTATGAATAAAAATGTCTTATGTCTCATTAAAATTTCTTCGTTTTAAACTTCAATTTATATTAAAGTTACCTACGAAGTTTGTAGGCTTAAGGAAGTAACTTTTACCTCGGTACAAAATGTACATCATAATATTTTTTTCCTTACTTTTGAATAAAAATAATGCAATAAAATGTGTTTTATAGCAACTTGCGGAAATAGTTTATTAATAATAAAGTCTTCACAAAAAAATTACGTACTTTAATGTATTATATTTAGTTTGCATTACATCAACAAACTTAAAAGCGTGTTTACAGTTGTAATGCAATGCAGCTAAAATGTAACGCTTAAAATTTAATAATTTTCACATGAAAATTTCATGTGATCACCCAACTATTAAAAGCAGTTTGCGCGAATTGCTATAAAACGCATTAATTGCAAACTTTTTATTCAAAAGTAAGGAAAACAATATTATGATGTGCATTTTGCACCGAGATCCTCCGTTAGCACTTTAAGCTAGTGCTGGCACGGAGAAAAAAAATACGATGAATTTTATTTCAATCAAGTGTTTAAGAGGATTGGTCTCTCTTGCATCAATCAGTGTTACTCCATGCAAAAAAGACCGCAGTGCGAGAGGGATGAATTCCGGAATGAAGCTGGTCAAGTGCGAGTAAGTGATTGTAAGGACAATTATGTATTTATTGAATAATCATATAGCGGTAATTTTCAGATTTTTGCCTACACGTGTGCTTTATGAATGACCTACTTGTGAACAGAATTTCAAGGTTCTAGGTCCACTGGAAGTACCCTATCGATTTCCATGGTGAGCCAGTTTGTATGAAATTGATCACGTACAGGGCAATAACTATTTTTCGCGTTGAGATAGAAGCCTGATTCTTTTAGCAGCACCATGGGGCCGTAGGCTTCTATATGGGATATTAGTTTCAAATTGATATCTCAAACGGGGCCCGCGGAAAAAGGGTCTTGACAGACGGATATACAGACCGACGTACAACAAAATGATCTTATAAAGGGATCCGTTCTTTCATTCTGTGGTACGGAACCCTTAAAAAGGCAAAATGACAATTCTCTTCATTAATATCATCATGAAAAATTACGGTATGAAATATCTGTTCATTTCAGAGTTTCATAAAGTTTATACAGGTTTTAATCCATAAATAATAAGTATGGGAAACCTCGTCATGAAAACTTTTTAGAGCCATCTTTGGTATGTTTTTTCTCTGTATTAGAATGAGTTCAAAAGATTTTGTTACGATGGAATTGTGCATTATGTTCTTGACATAAGTACTTTTTAGGGTTCCGTACCTCAAGAGGAAAAAACTTATCGCTTTGGATTATAGTATCACTTTGTTGTCCGTCTGTCTGTATGTCCGTCCGTCTGTCGGTCTGTCAAGACCCTTTATCTCAGGAACGCTTGGAGGTATCGAGTTGAAATTAAAACCATATGCTCAAGTCTACAGTCCCTTAAAGCTGTGAAAAAATCAAACTTCTAAGTTAACGTAAAAGAAAGATACGGCCGTTTATGCCGCAAAAAACGTACATTTCGATACCCTCAAGGGAATCAAAATTTATAGGACATTTTCCGTTGACCTAGAACTATGAAATTTGGCAAGTAATACCGCCTTATACTAGATAAAAGTATATGGAAAATCTGAAAACTATACAAAAATTTGCAATTAAATCATAAAAATTATAGTATTTAACGGAACCCTCTGTGGGCGAGTCCGACTCGGACTTGACGGTTTTTTTAACATGTAGCATTGCCAGATTCTTCAGACCAGGAAGAATAAATTATGGTCAGGCAGAAACCATTTTCTTAATTTGATTGAAATAATTTGTTCGCATAAAAATTTTCATTCGAGTTAATGTATTAGTAGTCAATAGCTTTATAATATTTAGAATAGATAAGTCTATATTTAATTAGAATCTAAACTGGTTTTAAGTTTATTAATGCGACTGACGATTTAGGTACTTACTTTGATGTTGTTGCTTGGGCAGGTCAAAACTATTACGCCACAGCTTACCTATTCATCACTTGGATCGAAGTTCATTTGCGTTTTTTTTTTACTTTTTGTGGTTTCCAAATGTTTTTTATTTCTGTTTTAGGAAACGTACTTTAATGTGTTTTCAAATAACTAGAAAACTAACCGTTTTCCTACCATTGTAATGAGACATTATATCGCCTAATTCCTCGCTCTAAGTGAGTTCAAAGTTTATGATTCGGGAAAACCAAATCTCCGGATAGAAAAAGTAAAGAAACAAAAATCCGCATCAAAGGTCCCCGGCACTGAGTCAAGCTTGGGTCTCAAAGTGAGAGGGCAGGAGAGCGCCGCGCGCAGCCAGTAGACGCGAAAGGCACGCCGCGAGCGTACATACCGCGCGACCATGCGCACTGACATCGAGCGTGACCCGCGAGTGAACACGTGAAGTGACCCCTATAACATACAGGATTTATACAACATACTGGATTCAGTCACAGAAAACTTACGGTAAGTTTACCTTAAGGGGATACTTATTGGTGGCAGAGCTTTCAGTGAGAGTTGACCTTTAGTTCCCAGGCCATTGTATCCGATCAGCTGCGAAAGTGTGCTTGGTGATCTTAAATTTATTGCATAACACACATACTAAGCTTATTTATTTGATCCGTAAGCCTAACTCTGGAGGCTTCATTCAAAAGGCAGTTACGTTTTCACTTTCGAAAGTTTCTTAAGTAGTTCAAAGAAATCGACGTCAACGCTTACATCAAGAGAGCCAAACTTTAATTATTATGAACATTACCAAACATTCATAAAATACACAGCTTTCTTACTAAGACATAAAATGAAACATTAGGCATAAGGCTTTATGCCTGTGAGTTTCTTGGCCGCGATGTTCATACACAAAAGTGAATGTAGGCGTTCGGTGGTCGATCGAAGGTGTAAGATTGAAACAAGGACAAGCCTTATATATTCTGGTATAATTTCTTGTAGTACAGACTCTATGATGCTAAACAAACAAAGGCATTAAGATACTGATACAGTTTTTTACCAAACCTTGAACCGTTTTAAATATCAGGTTATTGCTTTAGTACCAAATTTTGGAAACTTATTTTGTTTAAGTTGCGTGTAATTATAATCAAATTTGAAACTGCATATAAATACATTATAAAGACTTATGTCTGCAGAATTTAAATCTTGAAAGTACGTAAGAGTACATTTTTTTTGGGTTCCATTGTAATTCTACACCGATATTCTAATGATCAATTTGTCCAGTCATTTTTGAGCTATACAGACGTACAGACACCGCAATTTCGCTGTAAGGGTTTCCGTTATTGACGGAACCTTAACATAGATGAGGCGGTCAGAATGAGAATAAGCCATATTTTCAGACACAATCGATTTTAAATTGTGTCTAGAAAATACTGACTACTTTGATTCTGACCGCCTCAAATAATGCTTATGTATTGTAGTTAGCTTTTATGCTTGCGCTGCCTTAAGTTGCATCGCGTGATTTGATATGTTAATGCAGGTCCTTAGCTGCGTACCTTTCGCCAAAGGTTCTATAACCTCTTCGCAGTAGCTCTTTAAGCAAACATTGTCGTACACAAACATTTTTGTTATTTACTTTCGTATCTACTTTAACTTGAGCTTTATGAGAACTACAGCCGCCATTTAAACTCTTACATCAAATTCTTCTAGATAGTTTTTTATTACCAATATAATAAAGTTAGTTTATAAAGTGCAAATAAAAGAATGCATCGGCCAAGTCCTTCGGCCTCGTGCGCATCCGGTTCCGGCAAGGCGTTCTCACTCCGGCCAAACTGTTTTGTATGTCGTTCCTAACTGATAACTGCAATAGTCATACCCTGTCTATTATCCATCATGTCAATCAATCAAGATTAGACGGTACATATTTATATTATTTATTTGCTTTTAGAGCCTTACACTTAAAAGTTATTAGCAGTTGTCAGAGTTCAGGTTTTCAGAGTTCAAATTTGTACTTGCATAAAAAACTCGGAATAAAAAACCTCAAGTAAAACGGTCTACACAAAGTACGAGTTCAGTATAATTACATTTTCCAAACGCAACATTTCAGTTCAGCTCAGCCGATACCAATCTTTGTAACAGAACCATAAAAAGTTTTTTTTGTGCTGATCTATTTTCTTTTAGTTTCCTTACTGCTCGTGGATCAGTTAGGATTCGTTCAATTTGATGAATCGACTCCGCGGACGTTAAAAATAATAATTAACCAAGGTGTAATTAGCCAACGTGCGTTCTTTATCACTCTGTTGCGTTATTTGACCCGAGTACAATGCGTAGTTACTTTCAATAACTTTTGAAGTTTCACTTATTGTGGAGGTCAGCTTCGAGTTGGTACTGTCGTACAATCCTATTTTCAGTGACATTTGGTTTAGTTTTCAATGTAAATTCGCCCCGCACAATTTATGTTGTGAAGTACTAATGTACGCTCTACATATTTCTTTGTTGCCGGCACTGAGACTATTCCCTGGTTACAACCTATGTTCATCCAAATTAAAGTTGTTTTAGGGAAGGTTTAACAATCATCTGATGAACCGACACCTTGTATTTTCATCTCTTCATATAAAATGTTCTAAATACGAACCACACTAACATAAAAATCCAATGCAAATATTTACAAGTTTTACTAAAAACTTTACGCCGGCCTATACAACCAAGCAAGCATGGAATAGAAGTAGAATAGTATCTCATTGTCCAATGTGAAATCTTGTGGTTTCCGTACGTACGAATGAATGTAGGTCTCCAATTATACACAAGAAAGACCTTGACTTTACTTAAATCAATGAAAGTAGAATATAGGCGTACTGTTGCGTACCTCTGATTCTGCACATGCTCGCACAGTAAGTAAATGTGCGAGGAATTATATACAATTGAAATAATACTATTAGCTTGATTGTATAGTAAGTACAAATATCAAAGACGGGAATGTGAGCTTTCGAATTAACTAATAATGATCCATTAAAATTAGTTAGGTACCTAAGCAAAAATAACTAAGTTCGAAATTTAATTAAGATGTTATTATTGGTATAATATTTCCTAAGTTCAAAACTACATATTTACTTAATTACTTAATTAAGAATGTTCTTTTTCGAGCATGCGCAATGCAATTCGTTCCATATTGTAGATAATGGTATCGTTAAAAATTCATTTTAGGTACACCTCGATATCAAAATATAATCGTTTAAATAAAACAAAAAGTACAATAAAACTAAGGCTAAGCTTTAGTAACTAAAAAGCACAAAGTTCGTGTTTGACATTGGTATAGGTAAAGGTGAAAACGATTGTGTGGTACAAAAGACATCAACGTGCGCTCGCTCGTTCGCCCACGTTCCTATATTCAAGAAATTCAAGTTTTATTGAATAGTTCTCGGACATTTATTTTATTGCAAAAACATTCTCATAGGAGTGATAATATTTACCAAGAAAGCTGCGGTGATTTCTTCGAAATGATTATTTATGATGTAGATTACACCTAAAAAGAACAACAGATATCTTTTACAAAAAGAATTGCAGTTTAAACTTTGATTAGGTTTAATGCTGCTTCAGGATAAGTCTGGTAACGGAGGATCTCGGTGCAAAATGCACATCATAATATTGTTTTCCTTACTTGTGACTAAAAAAATTGCAATAAATGCGTAATTATTCAATTTTATGCGCATCATTTTAGCTGCTCTACATTACAACTGTAAACACGGTTTTAAGTTTGTTAATGTAATGCATTATAGTACGTAATTTTTTGTGAAGAATTTATTATTAATAAACTATTTCAGCAAGTTGCTTTAAAACACATTTATTGCATACTTTTTATTCAAAAGTAAGGAAAACAATATTATAATGTGCATTTTGTACCGAGGTAAAAAGTTACCCCCTTAAGGAGCCAGACGTTCTATGCTTTATTTCAATTCATTACTTCCACTGACCTCTAAATAAGATCACGATATGACCTACTAAACATGTAGTTTTGGACTACTTTCGTTACAATCGATCACACCTAAGAGATCGGTAGTTATGCTATAACTTTATAGGTTCGGTCGACACATAAACGATTGCGCCACTTACATACACTCTCTAGTTTTTGTTACTCGATCGTGCTCATAGCTCATGGTCTATCAGTCTACGTAATAGACATGCCAGAAATATATCGTAACAACACAACGTCACAGAAGATTGTTATCTTGTAAATGTGGTTTAGATTGGGCTGAATGCAACACGAAGGCGCGGGGGCGCAATCTTGGCTTGAAGCCTTGTATGGGTGGATTGGTCACAGATTTATGGAGTTTGAATGCAATCTTTAAACTTGAGATGAAAAATACTGCATTGTTGAAGAAATATCTAGGTAAAATTTACCAATGTTTTTGAAAACAAACAGGAATTGAAAGCTACCAGATTGTGTAGTAAATGAGAGAAAGCTTTCCAAAGCTAAAGATTTGCTAAAAAAGTATTATCTGTCATAATTAACTTCAAACTTATGTATCAGTTACCAAGTATTATTTATATTTATATTAAGTATTAAGGTGTGTTCATAAAGGACAAAAGTAGTTAGGGTTGAGTTAATTTAAGTAGAAACTATTAAAGCTGCTACGTTTTCGCAGACAAACTGCAAAGTTTTGCGAAATTTATGTACCTATTACCTGTGTGTTAAATAAAAAAATTAAAAAAAAAAAAATGTTTGCGAATTTTTTTGCCTCTATGCGGTTTGCATGTAGAATTTGTTAGAATGTTGATCCAAAAATATTCAGTAATTAGTATCTATACTTGTACAGCGTAAAAATGCTAAGTAAAGTAAATTTAGAATCTGTGTCTAGGGCAAATGTCGAGCTTTTGATGTTGGGTGTACGTGTTTTCTTCAACTTTTTGTTTCCAATGCAATGAGTTACATAAGCCATCAGCTTACCGATTCTTATATCGTATATTGGCCCTGCCTTATTATAATTAAATAAATGCACACACCTTACAAACATATAAATGCAAGTTCTAATACATACATTTATGGATGAATCTTAAATCTATATTCTGTAAATTTCTAAAACCAAAAGAGACTAATATGATGAGACAGATTACACTTAGAATCTATACCGCGATATGCGACATGCTTTAATTTCCTCCCGAAATTATTTTCCGTGTCATCTTTCAATTTTGAGCTCAACTTATATTACAGTAGTTACAAATGTCAAATCAAAGGAGACTACACCGTTGACACCGTCTGATTTAAAATAATTGTTTCGTGTGCCTTTATAAAATTTTAGTTCCTGAATCCGAAATCTCACATTGGCCTCGAAATATCTGTCTTCAACTTTTCTTATACGAAAATCTTTACAATGCTAGCCTTTGGCCCCCAATAAAAAAATCCTGCCTCCGCCCCAGTAATAAGCGCCAATCTACATGCATGCATTAACGTGGCGTCGCGAGGTCGCCGATGCCGTCCCTATACGCTCTGGCGACTTTCTGGCACATGAGACGTGAATTGTTTATGGATCCCTTCTGGAATTTTATTTCTTCCTTCATCATTTATTGAGGTCACCTTAGCTACCAGAAGAGTTAGATTTGTCAACTCTTGATTTCAAATTGGAAAATAGGTGTGTTGTCGCTGACCAAACGCATAGATTCTATAGGTATGTTTGTGTCGATACAATGGACATGCAAATTGCTTGCAACATTCCAATACAGCAAAAAACCTGGTTAGGGTCGAATTAGCTACACTTTGTTTCAGTCGTTAACTAGAGAAGTTGTTATACAAGTTTTATGCACAAAGAGTAGAGGCTTGAAGAATGTGCCTCCATTTGTGAATGTAAGGCAGTGTTGCACAGTCACCGCGGAGTTGGCGGGCGTTGGAAGTGGATGGGTAGTGTCTTACGGGGAGGGGGGGCACCAGCTGGCGGCCGCCAAGAGTGAAAGTGCACCAGCCAGCCTTAGCTGCAGGGTCCGAACTGGCTTCACTTGATAATGCTAGGAAAATAAACGTGTTTTCTGATCTATCTAATCGGCCCTTGATCGAGATGGAAAGCGATTTCTTATTGAGAAACTTTCTGTTTTTCCGTTGATTCATTAATGTGTGCAAGTCTATAAGAGAAATAAATATACATTTTATTATGAATAGATTCTCGAACATCTGCAGTTTTGCCCACTGATTGTTTTGTTGATTCTACACCCCTTGTTTCTTCTTATGATAGTAACTTTTAGGGTTCGTCCGAAGGTTGAAAATACCAAAACCTAAAAATTCTTAATAATACACGTTTGGTACATACGCCAAAGTAATGAATATTTTGGACCTAAAGAAAGTCATTTGATTTTTTATTTCAAATGTACAAGTCTAAAAGTTCAAGTTCATTACATAAACAATATTAACGTCGGGGCCCCGTGTTCATTATGAGAACTGAAGTACAGTTTAAAGGTAGATGATATAGGCAGTAATATGGCTAGCTGTGAATCTCCTTTAAAATTAAGTACAGAGCTCAGTACCTACTTGCAAAATTTGTCTCGCTAATGACCGGATTCTTTGGCAGTCAAGTGTATTTCTGGGACTCGCCCGAACTGCTTTGTTAATTGGTAGGTCACAACTTTGAAGGATTTCCCATAACACCATAAAATTTAATCGAGTGGGAAAATCTCAAGCCTTCGGAACATATAGAGACGAAATTTTGAGGAAGTCCTTTGTTCGATCTGAACAGCCTTAATGCTGGCTTATCTCCCGGTCGTGTGGTGTATATTTACGACTAAGGTATAATGCTTGGCTTATCGACTAGCACAATAGGCCTGAGGTATTGTCCAGCGAGAGGCGGAGGCGATGGAGTTAAGTCGCTGACCTTGTGACCACGGCCGGCATTGGTCACTTCGATACCAAGAGCAATTCGTTTTGTGGCACATTATACAGTATTATACCTGCAAGACTCAGGAAGCAAAAGAAAACATACAAAGCTACTTTTCTGTTATAAAGATACAACACATAAAACTGTTGCTCATTATGCTTCTGAAATAAATTCTAGGTACACCGGAGAAATCAGACAACACGAGTCAATAGCCATTAAATGAGTCAATAGCCATAATAATAGAGACGATGAGTAGTCGATTTGTTAATAAGTGGGTATGTAGTTTCTCCAAGCTATTGTATAGGTAGGTACCAATTATACTTTAAAGACAATTGTTAAAAAATATGGAATAATAGACCATTATGCATTCGCGAGATTTTATAACAAGAAACCAATACCCATACGAGTGAGTTACGAGTATTTCACAAAACACTTCGGAGTCTGAAATAGTAAGAATACTCTTTCTTATAAAAGATTAGTTGCTTCGGATTTTAAAATTCTTAACCAGCATTCATTTCCATACTTGGAATTTCTTTATGCACCTGTGCTTTAAGAATTTATATGGGCATTTCACTGAAGATTTATTTCCACATAAATCAGAGTTAGCTGGCATTGTAGGGAGGGATGAACGACCGGCAAGGACGCCGGATCAGGCGCAGGAATGTGCTGCGCACGCGCCAAGGGTGTGATTTAAACTCATTCACTATACGGAATACATTTATCTAGGTAGGAGTACAATGTTCAGAGAATTTCGTTCTGAGGTAAAATACTTAATTTTGACATAGCCACTTTTTACTGGGTATTTTTTCAAGTAGTTGTTAAGCATTATTATGCAACACGACAACGATGCTATGGTAACACGTTTCTCTATAAATATTACCAAATCGAAGCCAGGGAGTGGTTAGATTAATCACGTTGGATCCACTGACCACATACTTTAACATATAAATACAAAATATATACATATTGCTATTCATATTTGGACACAAACAAGTTTATACTAAGACAATGTACCTACTCGTATGATTAGTAGCAGACATTTGCTCACGTTTTTGTGGACCGAAGCATCAAAGTCACGAAGAAGTACTAGTGAAGTAAAAGCGTGACAAGTTCTATCCTTGTGAAAATGGAAAGTCGTGTCCACAGCAATTTCTCATCGCCTTAGCATATACAGTTAAATAAAATAGCAAATTATATGAGTAGTTTGTTATCATGTTCCTTAATTTATCTTTTTGGCACTATTAGGTAATGGAGGACGTTGAATTTTTCAATATACCGTAGTAAGTGATGCTGATTGGATTTATAATAAAGTAATTTCTTCGGAGGTCAGCTTGGGGACAATTTTATGCGCCTACTAAAAAGCCTCAAACTACAGATTAGTAATTGTATATGGAAATTTTAAAATTCTTTTAAAATATCTGCATAATTTTCTAAATACTTAAGTTATTTATGTGTGCGCCTCGCCTACCTTTTAGTTGAGACTTGAGGCATAAATTTTCCATTTTTTCTTTTTTAAATATTAATTTTGAAAGGAATATTAAAGAATATGCATGTAAATTTTTTTACGAGTATGCACTAATCGTTATTATATGATCAATGTAGGGCTATTAATAAGAATTTACAACTAAATTATCCATATTTCATAGTTATAAAACTACATATTATATATAACTAAAACTACTATATATTATTTTTTATTAAAACAACCTATTAGAAAATATTTGAGGGTTTTATTTTACATTTATTAATTTTGAACTTAATATTTTATGATGAAATGTACTCACTTTGTCACAAAAGGCAGTTAGCCAATGGTGACGCGTTTTGCATTTGCGTTTCATTTCATCAAAATGTTGTATTTTTTAATGGAAACAATTACAAAACTATAAAATAAAATAGTTTCCCATGGTCATCATTAAAAGCTACTAAGTAAATAGAATACAAAAAACGCAATATATTACTTATTTAAACGACATGCATATTCTCTAATCCGAGGAGTCGATCGTGACTTTTATTTCACAGTTCGCACTAGGAAACACCCCTGAAAACCCTTCGGGGATACAGGTGATGACAATATGTTGCTGAAAGTAAAAAGGTCTAACTCATACCGCAAGGCTGGCTAATTTTATAGTATCTAAGCGATGGATTTCGCTATAAAAAGGCGTTTTAAAGTACATAATTATATTTTTTACATTGAGTGTGATATTTCTAAAAATAAAATTTTATTTCTCTCAGAGAAAATGCTTTAAATTTTTCTCCCAACGTTCATCTAATGCCGTTCAGGCTTCAAACGTAGAGTCTTCTATTCTTGTTATTTTCAATCGACAAAAAGGGGCCATACTTCCTGTGTTTGAAAATAAATTTAAAGATAATATCGTCGCTGGAAATCTCAATTGTCGTAAAGAGCAAAACACTACTTTACAGAATCGCCAAAAAACAAAATTTACTGATGAAAACTAAACGTTTTTATCAAAGGTATTTGCTTTATTACAGTAGAGGTTATATTCGACTGAGGACAACTCCAAATGGGTCGAAATATGTATGTATAGAAAAATCTATTCGAATTCACTTATAAGTGTTAATGTTTGTGTAATATATTAAAAACTACAAAATTTTGTGTATAATTTACTGAAGATGATATTCCGCCAAGAACCACCAATCAAATTCATCGAATATTAATTTAAAATAAAATTAAATAAGAGCCTTCAGTATCGTTTGGATTTATAAAAATTCCGTTATCAATACATTTAACCAGGGCCAGAACATTTGCATGAATATCTTTAGCATATCTGACAGAAACAAATTGTTATTTTGGCAAGGTTTTTAAAATGTTATTGTTTTATAATGAACAAATAATTCGACTCGGTTATGCTTTTTTGTATATGCGGATTCTTCAGAAAAACAATTTTTACATGCTCCGATTCATCAAATAAAACCTGCTGGGCGAGTGAATAATTATTTCAGTATAGGTATCAAAAAGTATCAAAACAGTATTACATATTAATTTACAGTGCCATTCTGACGAACACACTATCATAGGAACGAAAATAATTAGTTCAAATATTAAAGTACATCGGCCCTATCGACTGTTACAAATAATAAAACAAAGTCAAAGTCGGACAGGGTGATTAAACCTGAGTATCGCACATTGTTCAATTGTCGAAGAAGGTATTCCAGGAAAATATAGGTATGGTTTTATTTAGAAATTACACAGACCTATTTTTCATTTGATGTAAAGGAAATTATTTTTTATGAAATATTCAAGTTCCAAGGTAGAACTAGCTACGCAGGGCACCCCGTTGATGTCTTTTGCTCTATAATGTACTAAATAAACGCATCCCCTATGCCATGTAACTTGCGTATTTTCGCTCAGATGTTTACAGGTCTTGCATAATTGCATTGATAACGCTATGTTTTAATACGTATTTATAATAAGAAATATATGCAATAATATAAAAGAAAATATTAAAATAATTGTTATGCTTGCGATCGTCGGCAATTTTTAGGATTCCTAAACATGTTAATGAAAAATTTGTTTTTTAATGAACAATAACACTAACTAACTACATATTTTATTTTCGGTTTCCCATTTTTAAGGAATCAAGTTCACAAATATTTGTTTTTATCATGTATGTAACTGCGAAACCGTTTGGGAATATCGTAAAAATTAACATATTTTTAATCTGCATTGTAGAAGTGATATTCATCAAATTGGTGAAGCAACTAAATAAATAGAAAAATTTATACGATTTGTTTTTTTGCAGGATAAATCGCCATAATGGCGACGTCGGGGGGAAGGGGGCGGCGGGAGGAGGGCAGTGACAACTCTGATGACGAACTGTCACCGCTGGCCAACGAGATTTATGGCGGAAGGTTGGTACAGGATTCTTATAACTGCTTCTAGGGTTTAACTCCAGTAGAATTGTTGCGATTTTTGCTTTTTCGCCAATTTTTCCGCCAATTTTGTCTTTGGCTTTATCTCTGGAAGTAGCTGTCAGATTTTCTTTTTATAAAACTAGATTGAAATTCCTATACGAAACAAAAAAAATCATTTTTTTCCCGGAGAAAGAGGGAGGGGGGGACTTTCTCTTGTAGAAATTTTTGGTTATATATATGAATATATAAATATATATGTCTATTCAAATTTTAACTCTATACATATATATATTTTAAAAAAAGCGGGTAGGCGTAAAATTTTGGTCTCAAATTACAACCTACAACTTTTTTTTTGTTGCTCGTCTTTCTAGGTTTTTAACCATACCCATATTACTATATATATTATAATAACTACTCATGAATAATATTAGTCAATTACGTTTAGTCAAGATCTTGGCACGATGAAATTCTACTGGTTAAAAGCATATCCAAGGGTTACTTGCCAATACTTCCCGTTATCTCACAGTAGTTCTTATTTTATATATAATATAAGGTTATAACAAAACAAAGTGGTGACAAATTGTAACAACTTTAGGTGGGGCTATCTACTAGTCCCAGTTTTAAAGTTCAAGTCTTAACAAGTTACTATTATGTTTTTTTTTTCATACAATCGAGTTAAGTTACGATTTGAATACCCAGATGAATCATCTTTTGATTTCACGGTTTTACCTCGTCCCACTCTTAGTAACGATGACTAAAGGTTTTACAACAATTTTACTTGCGCTTTCTCTACATTTTTAAAGATCACTGTGAAGTATCATGTCATTGGAATTAGGTATGTACTCGTATGTAACAATATAACAATAAAAATATTTTTTATTAACACAACGCAGGACACATACCGAGGCAAGATAAGAAATGACTAAATACATGTCTTTAGTTTGTCTTTCTCATGTAAATCATTCCATCGCAAACAGTCAGAGGTGTCCGTAAGGCAGCGGTACTTTTAGTAAATACGAGATTAGTGAGAGGGCGGGCAGAAGTCAGCGATTACGTTAGGATGCCTTGCTGTTATGTATGATGTCATCAAGCTACGGAGATTCGGGTCCACGTCATCGGCTGCGAGCAGGCCACCGGCCTTAAGTTCACATCAATTATAGTTAGTTATTGAACCTTTTGAGGGCACAGAACCAAAGGTTGATTTATTTTTCCTGTTTTTGCGAACTGGTTTTCTGAAATATAAATTGCTGAGCAACTAAATAGTTTCGTCATTTTTGGATTGAGTATAATATTAAACCTAAAATTCCAATTTCATGGCTAGTTAATGCACAAAGTGTCTTAATTAAAAAATGTTTCTAATTCTAATTCAAAATGTTTATTTGTAAAATAGATACATAAAGTATACGTTTTACATGTCATATCTAATCTTTATAAAAACAATATTATATGACGAAACGAATATAATACGGGAAATATAAAAAAAAACGATATTTAAGTTGGGCTAATAAAGTTATACATATGCTTAAATAAAGACTTATTAGTATAAGAATATTATTATGCATAATGCAATTAATACATAACTTGATAAACAAACTGAAAAGACCATAATAATAGTAGTTTATGAAACTGGTACATAAAAAGATTATTAAAAACACGAGTGTTTTAATGCCAAATTATGTATAGTTTCATACACTACTTTATCTTAACTCATGCTTAACAACCTGTTTTCATAATAATCTTGATAACATTTGTCGCTAGCCATTTTTGATTTTTCTTGTAAAAGCTCGTTCTAAAAATGTTCGTAATTTCCGTCGTTATTTCCAGAATGTCAGGTGGAGTCACTTATCATCACTATCACTGCTGTTAGTAATTTTAGGGCAAAATAATACTTTTGGTTTGACCCATACAACCACAGTAAATAATAATTTCCACGTAAGCTGTGGCGCCAAAATCCAACAGCCCACCACGCATGTGTACGGGTTGCGCGCGCCGGCAGCCATAGACAATGCAGGCCGAAAATAAAATGAAATTGTGACCTTCTTTGTCACGCCGCAATATTATTTAGTACGTGTTAGAGAATATTATATGATAACCTCATTGGTATTTGATATTGAACCTTAGACATGGCTGTTTGGGCTAAGTTCCCTTTGCCTTCCTAGTTAGTATCACATGTACTGTAATCTCAGAAAAAGTTCTTTATAGCATTATGTTGTTCGGAGACCTATACTTTTATCTGAGCCTATAATATAATTTATTTTTTAATATTTTTCATTATGCCAGTAGTTTTGAGTTCGTAATGAGGATTTTACGATATGAGGTTAGATAAATAAATATAATGCTTAACCAAGTATAATACTAACATATGTAAAAAATTAAAATATTGTATATACCAACATAATGCAATAAATAAACTATAAATAGATATAATGCCTAAATCCGCCCGATTCAATAATTTTATATTGAATAATTTAATATTTTATAATCCATTCGATTAATCTTGCTAAGAAGAAAGGCAAGAAACTTACCAAGATCATGTCTTTTTTATCAATTTTTTTTTCTCATAATATTACTATTACAGTCTTTTTAACTTATATAAAATTATTATACCAAACAAGGTGTTTAACTTTAATAAGTAAAGGATAAAATAAAAATATAAAAGAAAATTGTGTCATGAGGAAAAAAATACATCTTAGTCTACCTGTCTAATGAGGTAGTAAGTTAAAATACTAAGCAAAACATCATCTATGTCTCATATAGTTTATCACTTTTTTATATTCAGATCATCGACTAATAAATGCTAAGTTATAAAATGTTCATGTCAATATGTGAAAAGAAATGTCAAAATAATAATAAAAAAACAATATAAAAATATTAGTTTACATAAAAACAAACGATTTGAAACACACAAATCAGTTAGAAAAGCTCACCGAGCCTCGGGAAAGTATCGATATTTTTTCCGATACATTTAATAACTTGGTAAATAAATTCACAAGGAACTGTTAAAATATTAATTTCTTCGATTTTTCCTCTTAATGAATCCCGGTGCTTCATATTATAAGTAGGTAATAATTTAATAATTCTTTTGGTATTCTTAATCCTGCTTTGGTTTTTATCAATTTTGCCCCCTTCGTAGCCAACGTCTAAGGTCAAGGCTATATTAACAACTTTCAAGACCTTGAAATAAAAAATAGATAAAATAATAAGAAGTGATTCTCCAATTATTGTTGTAATAAAAGCAATTTGAGTGGAATGTAGTTAGCTAATGATTTTATTATTGACTAGCCTTTGCCTGCGGTTCCACTCGCGTTTATTCAAACTCTCCCCATTTTCGGCTCGGGCCTTATTTTATGAACACCTCTTATAGTCTTTATGTTGACAAAAATCACTACGACGATAGTAAAAAAACCGTATCTAAATCCGTTGAGTGGTTTTCGAGTTAAAACGGAACATACATACAAAGAGATAGACTGACAGAAACAAAAATAAAAAAAAATGTGGTTTCTGTTGAGGGGTTCTATAGTGGTATGGCCAGGATTGAAGTTCAGGTGGCATTGTGACAATTTTTAAGTAATATCCTGAAATAAGCACACGAACACAAAGTTATTGCCTTATTCTCCAGTTTTGTGCTGTCATCTGTTGGTAGTTTTAGGGTGATGAGGCCAGGATCGAAGGCCAGGTGGTATAATGACGAATTTCACGTAATATACTGCAATAAGCGCACTAACATAGGGCGATTGCCGAAATATCGAGTTATGTACCGTCATCTATTGAAGAGTTATGTTGTGATGGGGTCAGGATCGAAGGTCATATGGATTTATGACAATTCTCAAATAACACCTTGTAATCAGCATCCTGGTACGAAAAATTTGCCTCCATATCGAGTGATATGATGTCATCCATTGAGGAGTTCCACTGCCTATCTCTGAAGACAATCATTAGATCAAAGCCGGTCCATACAACCTTCCAAACAAAGAAATAATCTAGCCGATTGCTGAGAAATGACGAAGTAATGGAGTAGAATACCCAAAAAAAAACCAAGAAATACAGGCAAATTGAGAACCTTCTCTTTTTGAAGTCGGTCAAAAATTTGCAAGAGGTGTGTCAGGATCGTTGTAGATGTAAATCTGTAGTCAGATTAAACTGATATAGTTTTTCCGTATGTGAAAAATCCATTACTTAAACCATAGTATTAATGCTTAAACCTAGCTGTAGCTACTTTTTCAAGCTTAATATTAGCAAGAGGTGTGTCAAGATCGTTAAAGATGGAAATCTTTAGTCAGATTAAACTGATACAATTTTACCGTATGGAAAAACGACCGGTTTTATCACGTATAACTAACCATTTGGTCAACGCACGCCGATAAAGCAGCCAAGCAGCGCTTTTTCTCCCGACTTGATTCACAAATATTGAATTTTCAAACTGAAAACATATTTTTTGTTACTCAACAATCCATCCATCCATCCATCAGCCTGTTTCGTCCACTGCTGGACATAGGCCTTTCCAGGATTTCGCCACTCTTGGCGGTCCTCCTAGAAGAAATGCCCATACTCACACACGCTGGGCAGGCAGGTTGGTGAGTGCGGTGCCGAAACCTTTGCACTAGTGACGCCGGTGCCCGTCACTAGTCTGTTTTATATAAGGCTCGGCAATTGGGGATGGATATACCGCCATCCGTCGGGCCCAGGCAATGGTGAGCCGCCTGGTTTTGCCTGAGAGCTGTTCTCTTACTCTCCCCCGAATAACTTCGGGAGGATTTGCGAGTAAGATGGTGGTACCTCCACAGTCGAGCCCGGCATCAGCTCTACCACCACTCAACAATAGTGTAGCTTTTTACAAAAGAAAGAATTTTTAAAATCAGTTCACTAATTCCAAAGATTACCTCAAACATACAAACAAACAAACAAATCTTTCCTCTTTAAACATATGTATAAAATAGTGTAGATGTAGACAAGCCAAGTCGTGATCATCGCATAACAATGTTGTTACCTAGAATAACTGTCTTCCATAAATGTGAAATAATTGTATTGTTTATGATACACTCTCATGGGAAACTTCATGGAAGCTAAGGTATTCGATAATAGCTCTTATGTCTATGCTATTAGTAATTGTATAAACCCCCAGATAACTGTGTAACAACTTTGTCAATTTGTATTAGGGAATCAGAATACAATATCAATAACCTTTGCCAAGTTAGTATAGACCTTTTATGCATCTTAATAAGACATGTTTTTCTGTCTGAACTTATAAGTGTAAACATTTTTTGTTTTTTATTATGTAAGTATTTTTGTAAGTGCATTTATCTCGCTACCTAGAATCTAGATTATAATTAATTCTTTTGTATCGTCGACTCCAGGACCAAGACAAACCAGACATGGATTCATGGTTCTGAATTACTTGTAAAAAAAAAATGTTGTTTTTCTAACTGGAAATAAATAAATAAATAAATAAATAAAATAAATAATGTGAATATACCTATTTTAATATAAATCCAAAGGCTAGAACGTAGAATAGAGATAAGTTATTGGAAGTTGAACAAGAAATGCTCGTTTTCAATTAATTAGGATTGTTTGCTTCAAGATTCAATACCTACATTTATTTTATCAATTAAAAAGTTGATATAACTTCTGAAAGGAAATGCTTTGTACACTGTTCTACTTCGTAGGTATATTAATATTTAGCAACTAGGTTTTATCCTTTTAAGGAATTCCACCTGCAAAATGTGAACATTGAATCGTAATTCTGCATAATTTCAGTTATAATTGCTTGAAGATATCTTTAAAAGGATGAAACCAGTTGCAAAATAATAATGTAAGTATGAAGTGGAACAGTGTACGAAGTATTTTCTTTTTGAATTTAAATTCTTGTTCCATCAAGAAATAAAAAAAAAAACATAATCATATGATATTCCCGGGTAATATGCTTTCATTCTCTTTCGGACTCTCACAAAAAGGGACAGCGGAACCAGATAGGCAATAAAAACTCGTCAGTCATGAGATTGCCCAATTTTTCAGGGTGAAGCGTCATGGCTGTTGAACCACAGCCAAATATCACTCTTGAATTTTCTCCATTATCTACTTAGTCACTATGAGAATAATCTCATTCAGTAGTTTAATATAATGACTTATGTCATTTTAGTTGACCACGATGTAAATATTCAAGTTTATTTGAACCTGTTAGGTAGAACATTCTTTAAGTACTAAATCAAAATCAATAAATAAATAAATAATGGGTGTTTGTAGACACTATAGAAGTTTGTTTTAAACATGTTCTAATTTAAATATGTATAAGTATATTCATTAGGCAGGTGTAAATACGTACGTATGTATTTAGAGACTGACACTTTTACAAACTTAAGGCGGTAACAGAAGATCTCGGTGCAAAATGCACATTATAGTAATGTTTTCCTTACTTGTGAATAAAAAGTATGCAAAAAATGCGTTTTATAGCAATTCGCGCAAACTGCTTGTTCAAAGTTAAGTGATCATATGACTGCATTACATTACAACTGTAAACACGCTTTAAAGTTTGTTAATGTAGTGCAAACAAAATGTAATACATTAAATTACTTTTTTGTGAAGACTTTATTATTTATGAACAATTTCCGCAAATTGCTTTTATACGCATTTATTACATTATTTTTATTCAAAAGTAAGGAAAACAATATTAAGATGTGCGCTTTGCACCGAGGTAAAAAGTTACCACCTTAAATCTTGCTAAAAGGGAGTAAGTTAAGTAATATCTACTACGATATCTTTGTGCATGCAAAAAATAAAAAAATTAAAGCGCTACAAAACCAGTAAAATTATGGAAACCTGATCTCTTTGCTTGGAGCATCATGATCTGGCTGATGTATCAGCCAGACCAGACAGACACCAAACCAGACATAAAAATATGCAACACATCTTGATATTATTAAAAACAATAATGTTCTCAAAATAAGTGCACAAAAAGGCTGTATCGCTGGTCGGCCGCCGAGGCCCGGAACCAGCTCGAAATGCCAAGGTTGTCAACTTCGATGACAGAACTTTCAATAGTTCCAATCGAGCGCTTTATTTTTATTTACGCCCCACTTCAGCCTGCTGCGGCCTCTACAAGATTTATATACAATTGAGTTCCGTGAGGGCAAATCACCAGTTTTTGGACGGAGTTTTATTACTTCCTGATAAGAAATTACGTTATTTATTGGCCTGGTGGATTATCATGACATTCACGTTATGTTACGTATGTGGTTTGATTATTGGCTCTACTAAACTAAAAACAACGTCACATGTTCTTGTTTTACTTGAACCGAGAATATACATACGAGTACAATTATATTTTTTGTTTAATTATTAATTTCATTATAGTTGGAATTCAATAGGAATTTGGGTTAAAAGTCCTATCGACGAGTGGTGAGGTACAGTTTTAGCCAAAGTCCTTTAAATAGCACTCGGTCGGGTCGACCCGGGCCTGGGTCGGTCGTGTCCAGAATACAAGATGACAACAACGGTTTATAGGTAGGGGGGCTATTATAGACTCTCTTGACGCGAAAAGTGCACGAACCGATTGTTCCTTTACGGAAGATAAAAGAATAAATGCCTGGCAATAAAATATAGGTAGAGAGCGTGAGCTCTACTATTCTGTTTGTTTTAATGACTGATGAGTTGTTACTTTCACATTTAGATCCTTTTCAGGTTGTTAAAGTATGATAGGTACAAAGTCGCCACCGTCATTTACAGATGCCGTAATATTTAACTCAGTTAAGGCTTTATGGTCGCGATATGCGGATCCGGCGCAAGTGGTAAAATGACCATGCGCGTGCGCTCCTCCCGAAAGCGTGGCCATTGACCCGGACAGTCGGCCACTCGAAGTACTTACTCACTGCATCTGGAGGCGGTGGTTTGCATACGAAACAATGTTCTTACTCATCACATCAGTTATTAAATTGTCTAATAATGGTGCAAAATGAAAATTTTACATTGAAGATATTGACTTTCTTTGTTTCTGTGCACTGAAAGAAATTATTGTGTCATAATTGCAGCATAAATGTAAATTTTATTCGTGACCGGACCGCACCACATTTCATTATAAGTAATCACTGAAAGAGCCAAGAGCCAGGTCAATAAACCTTTTTATCCCATCTTACTTGCAAATCCTCTCGAAGTTATTCGGGGGAGAGTAAGAGAACAGCTCTCAGGCAAAACCAGGCGGTCCACCATTGCCTGGGACCGATGGATGGCGGTATATCTATCCCCAATTGCCGGGCCTTATATAAAACAGACTGGTGACAGGCAGCGGCGTCACTGGTGCAAGGGTTTCGGCACCGCGCTCACCAACCCGCTTGCCCAGCGTGTGTGAATATGGGCATTTCTTCCAGGAGGACCGCCAAGAGTGGCGAAATCCTGGAAAGGCCTATGTCCAGCAGTGGATGGAACGGGCTGATGAATGGATGGATGGATCTCATGGTATGTCAACAAATAATTGAAATGTGCGGTCGGGTCTAACGGGTATCTAACACTGGGATCGAAGCCAAAGCTTTCGTAAGTTTTCGTGAGCTAGAGTGACATTGAGCAGTCTATTCTATTGTTCGACAATGTTCCAAAGAGATTATCGACACAAAACATTTCAAATTAGATCTTATTCATCATAAGATAGCTAAGAGTTTTGACACATCGAAGTTTTTTTTGGAATGCAGCGCACACTCGCTATGCAAAATACTACTATGATCGTTACAGTTAACAAGGTCGTTCAAATAAAGATCTTTTTTAGAAACAGCGAGAATTAGTTATACTAACCTGCTACAGTACATACGAACATAATATACTCATGTATAGACATTGAAGAGCCTAGCGGGGTACGCAGAGAGTGCAGATCTTCCTTCTTTAAAGCGCATGCCCACGCTAAATAATAATTAGCAACTCGATATGTGTCAGTACAAAAATCGACAGAAACAACATTGAAATAAAATTCTTATTAGCGCGTGTTGCAAAGTGGCTGTTACGACGATCGCTGCGTCTCAGGATAGCGCAAACAGGAGGAAATAATACTTTTCACATGAACGCGATGGACGGAAAAAAAATGTGGAATAATAGTTTTGTAGATCTATAAATTATCTTTAGTATGGTGAAAGAACCATTAAATTCGCTTCAGGCGTTTGGAAGGAGTAAAAAAATTCTTGCGTCAATCATAGGAAACTTTTGATTTGTTTTGTCAAAAGTAAAGACATTTTTTTATTAAACATGGAATTTATTTTTGATTATGATATGCAATATTATGTATTTTTTAAGTGTTACGGCCACCTGTTTAGGAGGAGTATGCCTTTCAAGATAGGTCCAAATTACCAAGGTAGAATAAAGACGATGTAAGTACTTACACCGAACAAAGATATCTCATATGAACTTTTCTCTTTAATTTTTAGTACGACTTGCTTCTATGTCGAATATTTGCAAATAAAAAAAGCTTTGATCTTGGTTAGGCGATCGTGCCTTTTAAAGATGAAACAACTGCGCTGTCTCTACACGATCGTGCAAGATGGAAGGTCATCATGTCTAACAGCATAATGCATGCTTTCAGATCATACTGTGACCTCGTAGGAAATATTTCAGCTATTCTAATGATGACTTGACTCTATCTTGGCGGAGGCAGTCGTGCAAACTAAGGTCTGTCCCTAGACAAGATTATTAAGTATTAGCAAAGGTTATTTTTATGTCATTCGTCTATAGATTATGAAAATAGTAATGAATTCCAAAGTCAACGACCATGCACAATTTGTCCATTTTCTGGGGGAATATTTTGACCAAAAAAAGCACACACAATTAACTTTTTTACCAAAGAAATATTACTTTATATTTCGCAGGTCGTGTTGAGAATTGGATAGCTCAGTTGGTAGAGCAATCGCCCGGTAAGCGAGAGGCCCCGGGTTCGAATCCCCGTTCAGAGCTCCCCACGTCGAGATTCACTTTTCTGATTTTCTATACCGAAATGATATAAATTTAATTTGTTATCTCCTTGCGATGGATAAATCGCAAAGCCTTTAAAAATATAGAAATTTATTTCTATCATAGTTTCTTGATTTAGCTTCCGTGTTCAGGGACAATTAGATCTCTGATCCAGAAAAGGAGGTCAAATGAAAATTTACAAGCAAGATTTTTTTTTTGAACCTTAACGTATAGGTACCACTACTTATTGAAATTTACGGTAATTTCGGGTGGGTTTTTTGCGTTAGTTGTTTGCAAGTCGTTATTTCAGTACTAGTATGCGGATCCCTAAAAGAGAGAACTTTCATTGGAGTAGGTGCATTATATAGTACGCGATCACACTGGTAATTAGCGGCACTTGTACACCGATATAATTTCACGTGCCCACTGCGGCAGAACGAAGAACTCACTGCACAGTGGTGTATGCCGTCCTCGTGTTAGACAAAATGTGAAATTATCGCGAGTTTCGGAATTATCGGTAGTTCATTTATAATATTTATTTGATTTAATTGTATATTTTACCAGCAGTTTACACACAATTAAACATAAATATAATGTAAGTATCCAATAGCATTGTAAATGTATGTTCTAAGATTGTATATCAGATGAATCTGATGTTAAAATCAACTTGAACATTCAATTATAAGTACATATTTTGTATTACTGCATCGATGAACCTTCAACCGACTTGGGTAATGTAGTGTGAAGAGAATATTGTAGTGTCCAGGGGCAAGTAGAGTCGATCACCACCGTGTGTGGTAGTAGACGCGTGCCTATGCCATCGCAGTCGTTATTGCGTTAGCACCGTTTGCTGTCCTGAATCAAAACAATGACTTATTGAACAATATTCGGACCGACAGGACACATTTAGCACGCGTCCTTTCGGTGCCACGCGTCTTCCTCTAAACTTCTCTACAAAATTCCCAGAAAAATGCTTGAAAGTGAAAAGTGATAGTTAAAGTCAGTGTTTACTTTATGACGTAAATGTGGTATGTAAGAGCTGAAAATGAGTGAAAACGACCGGAAAAATAACTATTATGATAGGGAGGAGTTGGAGGAACCCATATACGGCCCAAATAATAACAATTCGCTGTACAGCACTGGGACCTTACATTACTGTAGTATTTACAGGTAAAATTGAATACTTTTCTTTGACTTTCTAATTTACGGATGCCAGCAACCCAGGCTATCTACTGGCAATTCTTATTTCGGTGTCATAGCCGTTAAAATCGTTTACAAATAGGGAGCTTGAACTGTAGGGTTTAGGTAAAACTTAGGTAAAAAAAAATATTTTTTCGCTTGCTCCGTTATGCAGCTATGGGAAAGTTGTTTACTATGATAAGTAGAGTATGTTTTATATTTAAAGGTAGCACTATATTTACACTCGGTATTTGGTTTCATTTAAAGCTACATGAGTATTCAGAAGGTGGTAGAGCTGATGCCGGGCTCGACCGCGGAGGTATCAAAATCTTACCCTCATACCCTTAAACTCCCCCGAAGTTATATTTTAAAATCACAACCGTCCGGTATAAATATACTTATTTACTTTTAGGTAAATCATAATTAAATATAACCCAGGTCTATATACTAGTCCTCATAACACGATACATAGTGTATAGCGACATCTACATAGTTGTTCATCCCATGAGCATCAACTGGTGGGAAAAATAACTATACTGTATTGTATGCAACCTGTTTAAAAAATATATACTATATACTGCCGGATGGTTAAGGCAGCCTGTTAATTGAATGACTAGGTCATTAAATAAATAGCGGCATTCAATTGGATGCATAGGCTGCTGGTTGTTGATATACTTCAACGTTTAACGTGTTGACTGTCCAAAACCTAGTCCTTTGGAAACGGCTAAACAAAAAGCTGCTGCTTTAATAAAATTTATTTAATTTTCTTGTCACCAAAGCGCTAGCAGTTAACAATTATAGCTAGCTAGTTTAACAATTATAGCGCCAAAAGCTGATGTAATGTTTGGTGGTTTTTGTCAGAGATGCAGGCCCGGGCTTAGAGATCCAGGACGGACACCTACCCACTTTGCCCCTAAGCCCCAAAAAAATTAGAATGAACGAAACACTATCATTACTAACGAGAGTGATAGTTTTTTTACAGATATTTAAATGTGTAGGCATACTGCTGCCATCATCACCATGGCCGGGGCCGGTGGCTGGGCCCCTACGCCGGTGCTTTGTTGGCCTAGACAGAAATCCTGGCCTGCAGAGAATCGTATATATTTAAAAGTTACGTTTTGTGATGACAAATAGAAAGAATAATTAATTTTCCTCAAAACTTTCAACGTTTTAGTTATAAAATTACAATGTTTTTCATTAAATAAACTGTTTTAAAGTTTGGCAGAAATAATTAAATTTTGTATGTCTTTTTTCTTTGAATAAACTTTTTATGTCTTATGTCTTTAAAAAAAATTAAGAAAAGTAGTTTAAATATATTTGATTTTTATCCCATTTGTTAACACATGCCTTTCTACTATGTTTTAACACCTACACTTTTCTTGTGCCAGATAAAATTAAATTCTAACTATAAGAATTAAATTTTGGCAGGTAGAATTTTATGTTATCTCTTGGCCACGCTAACAATATGCCATAACATATTCAGCCCTCTCCTCTGGTTAAACGTTGCTTTCAACGTTTAAACATCCTTTAGCCGTTTAATTGGATACCACCATTTAACTAACAATGTCATTCCAATTAAGTGGCTGATTAAAAAAGCGCGCTTTTTTGCGAAAAAGCAGTTTTTTGTCATCCTTGGATGACATAATATAAGGTGACATTTATTTATGTAGCCAAATTCATACTGAAGACTCGGTAACTAGTCGGTGTCAAAGTTCGAGGGCCCTTGTTGGGAAATTCGAAAATTATTTTTCTTCAGCTCAATAGGTACGAAAGCCCAGCCTCGAGTTGAAAAGCCAAAATTTTATTTTTCAAATTACGTGATACTGATAACTTGCCAAGCTTTCGGTGTAAAAGTTTACACGAAAAATTCAGTTTGAAAATGTGTCAATTTATATTAGATTTCAGGTTCTTACCTACACAGCAGGCATTAGATCAGAGTTCCAATTAGTTAAGTGTCACTTGCTTACAGTATTTTTGGATCAATAAAAGAGTATTTTGTTCTTAAAAACCCTTTAATAATCCGCTCCGTATTTTTGGTCCGTTTGATGCGAAACATTATAAAAATTATTTTTCTTGTCATTGCCGCGATGTTTTTGTAAAAATCAGGGACACACACCAGTCTATATTATTGAAGACCTAAAATTTATTTCATTCAATTGTTCCTCCTTTGCGCGTTATTTTGATACTTAGATATTATGAATAACGATTCGGAGCGGGCTCGTAAGTAATAAAATAACTCGCAAAAGAGAAACGATTCAATCAAATAAATTCTAGGCCTTTATTTAGACGGTCAATATGAAGTGGTTTATGTCTCTAGTTTTTCCAAAAACATTGCGATAAAGGCCAGAAAAATATATAACATATTGCTTTTCATTAAAATTGTTGTCGTCACGGACCGGGCTCATACGTAGTATTTACGTTAATCACGAGCAGACAGACAAACTAACAGACGGACGGAGCAAAAAGTGTTCGTATATATTTTTTTAAGTGTTAAGATTCAATTATTAGTCTAGGTATAATAAATCAGGCATTTGTAATATACATAAAAGTGCAGTAGGTACCTCTTTGTGCAACATGTCCAAGAAGACTACGGAAACTCTGTGACTTGTTGCAAAGAATGTGCAATTCATGTATCTACTAGGCTACAATAGCTGTTTTTTACTAAATATCGCACGACGACAATTCAACTCATAAAAATGAAAACTAAAAGTCGTTTGCAATAGAATCCAACAATCATGTAAACAAACCAAATTGTCACGATTACTCCGTAATCACATACATTTGATGATCAATTATGAACATAGTCTGATTTCAACGAACGCACCATTGTTTTCACATTATCTTCAACACGATTTAACTTGTATTTATAAGTTAAATTTGTTAAAACATTTGCAACGTAAAAATTTCGAAGTATTTGACAAGCTGTCATCTTAGTTTTTTACTCATCGAACTCTATAAGTCATTGAAAAGTTAGTGTTGTTCGTAATCTGAAGTTATCTTTTATTTTTAATTTAATAAATTATTTTAATTTAATATTATTTGAATACAATAAAAATTTTTTTTCAAGAGCTTAATATAATTAACCAAAACGGATTGTATCCTAAGCCATAAAAATAATGGTTAGTTTTTAAAAATTGACAGGTGGCCATTTTGTTAGAATTGTCATTCACAGTCATTCACTGTACTGTGGGTTCGCTGTGCATTAGTGTTTTCTGTTTCCGATTTCTACGACTTTGCATTCTCATTTTGAACTTTTGTTTTGCTTTACGATTTGGCTGGACATATTTTTCTTGGAACAACGACCTTTGCACGGCATCACGGACTTTGATATAGCATACGATTGGTATTTTTTCTCAAGGAGTAATCAGGAGGTAAGAATGATTTAGATCTATTACCTACAACGGAAATCTATTAGACGCACTTTAATATTGTATTGCCCTCGTAACTAATTATTTGAATAGATCACAATTACTGAAATGTATGTGTGTAAAATTATATTTGTTTTTAAGGTTATAATGAGCGAGCCGCAGCCAGGTTCGTCGGGGACTGCTCCGCCGCCGCCGGTCAAAAAACCAAAATTGGCTGTTAAAAAACAGTTATCGCAAAGGGAGAAAAAAATTTTGGTGAATAGTGATGATGACGAAGACGAAGATTTAAATTTGTTTTAATAAACACTTTTTTTATATATAATCAGTTTTATTTTATAGTCTATGGCTTATATATTTAATCTATTTAGTCAGTTTTATTTTAGTACCTATCCTACTATGGGCCATAGTCTATGACTTAAAATTAAAATTTTTAGAAAAATAAATTTAATTAAAATTAAATTAGAACACTATGACATCACTATGGGCATAAACAATACGCTGTCAATGTCAGTCCGCCATATTTGTTTACATGATTGTTGGATTCTATTGCAAACGACTTTACATTACAAAGAGCTTCTGTAAACATATAACATACTTATAGATACTATAAGTTGTTTGTTTTTGTGAGTTTTGTTCCGGCTGATCAAATCTTACGCCTTACACTTAATTCCGGCCTATCCATCAATATACTAATAGTAACTTCCCTTTAGAAAAACAGTTAATAAATTACGTAAATAAAATTTAAAATACCCACTTTTTGGGAACAAACTTAACTTATCAGTTTAACAGTTAAAACTTAAATTTTAGTAAGAAACGCAACTTATCAGTATATGTATTTTAACAATTAAATTTTCGATGTTCTAAAATACATTAACTTATAACTTGATTTTGTTCCTAATAAATAGGTATTTTAAGGTTTATTTACGTCATTTAGTAACTGTTCTTCTAAAGGGAAGTTGCTTTTAGTATCTTGATGGATACCCCATATTATTTTTTTTATATATTTATTCACGTTATTTTATACTTCATTTTGATGGATACGCTGTATTAATGTTCTTGTATAATAATAATGACGTGAATAAATAAACAAAAATTTAATACGGCGTACCCATCAAGATACTAAAAGCAACTTCCCTTTAGAAAAACAGTACGTAATAAACTTTAAAATTCCTACATATTAGGAACAACCTCAAGTTAAGAGTTTATGTATTTTAAAAATGTAATTTTAAATGTTTTTAAAATAAAGTAAATAAATATATAACAAAAATGAATTCCTACAGCTCAGATATTTGGTGTGGTCACTAGAACATTACTGTAGATTTGAGCACGTTTCGAAGTTTTCACGATATACGTAATAACCTCGTAAAAATATAAATAAATACATCATATTTTTCCCAGGAAACAATAAATACGCGTAGTAGCAGTATTAAAGCTAGCTAATTATTGTGAATCGCATTGTTTGTGTGATCAACAGCTATTATTAGTTACAATCATACGTAACTTCACGTATCCCCAACAAATTTTTATGATTGTAAACTAACAATTTTCTCCAGAAAACAAAAGGCCTGCATAACGATTTTCGCCATTACATCGGTCAGGCGAAACTACCAACAAGAAAACCTCCCTCTAATTTATAATTCTCAAAACAGACTTTATTACAAGGAAGCAAGGTTCAAAGCTGACCAGCTGGAACACCGATAGTATCAAATCACTTGCGCCAGCGCAAGGCACGCGCCGAGTCACCAAGTGATCGCAACGTGTAATTGGGTTAGACCGAACTACTGTCGCAGGTACTACTGCTTGTTTAGTTACGTAAAATACAGTGTCGTAACAAAAGTCAGTGGGCAGTTTTGAAACTGAGTGAGTTATGATTTTCAATGCGCTGTCCACCGTTCAGCAGGAAAATATAACTCCGTGAAGGTCAGATCGGTTTGTAACAGTTTCAATAGAACTGAAGTAAGAATTTTAATTCAAGTATTGCTAGTCACGAAACGGTTGGATATGTGCTAGATGACCAAAAAAAAATGGAAAAGCTTTTACAGGCCCAGATTGTTTATTATTTGCTCTAGATTAATTTGTTAAAATTCTCAAACGTATTATTTTTATGAATATAAAGGTAGTTGTCTACATCTTGCAGAGTAGTTGCGCTTTTTGATTGAGTTTAAATACAAATAAGAATTTGGTTTTGATATAATCAGCAATTTTCAAATTTTGTGCCTCTTTGACTTTGGTGCATGTCCCGAGGTTTATTATTATTAAATCTCAAGTTTCACTTGCGGAAATCAGATTAATATGTTACTAAGAGGATACATCGCGCTTGCATCAGTTTTTTTTATGGCACCTACGGTCTTTTTAAAAAGGCCAGTCTTGCCATCGTCAAGTGATTAAAAAAAAGTTTACGGAGAAGGAGCATAGGAGGAATTATTACCTCTGGTAATATATAAAATAAAAATAATACATAATTACATAGTTAGATACTGCTATTTAGGGATAACGGTAAATATGAAGTGAAAAGATAAACATACGTAAGTATACAGCGTGTAATCGTTAAGTGTGACCAGGCGATTATTCCGTAACTATTACAGATATCAAAAATTTTTAAACTGTCATTGAAAGAACGTTACCTAATCAGTAAAATTACATCAATAACTTTTTGACAATCAAACGAGAAGTATCCAACATTTTGACATTAAACACTCCCATACATTTAGTATGAGATTATTAGAAAGGTTTAAGTTTCCTTGCTTTAAAAGGTTATTTTAGCTTAGTACTGATATTAAAGGAAACTGTTTATTAACCTAACAAAGAAATAAAACTATCTTTTAATTGAATAATATTTATTTCTTAGTAATTACAAAATTTTGTATTCAAAGCAGATGTTAGAGATGTGTTGCTTTTCAACCAGTTCAAATTAATGCAATTAATATTAAAACAAGGTTTATTACTACATAATTTGAAGTGGTAAGATAAAATCAATCTACACGTGTATCTACTTGAAAATCATTATTATCATTCATACGTAATCATAAAATGAGATTAAGGTAAAATGAGTACTACACCACTTAAAATAAGGAAACTAAAACCTTTCTATTAATCTCATACCAAATGTATGGGAGTGTTTAATGTCATAATTTTGGATACTTCTCGTTTGATTTTCAAAAAGTTATTGATGTCATTTTACTGATTAGGTATCGTACTTTCGATATCAGTTTTTTTTAATATCTGTTATAGTTACGGAATAATTGCCTGGTCACACTGAACGATTACACCTGTATATTGTTACTATATAAGTAGGTACTTACATGATAGATATATAAAAATAAGATTGTGATAGCTTATATTGAAATATTATACTGTTACTCCATCTGTAACAAAGAATATAGTACTCTTCTACCGATCTGGAAAGACCCGCAGTGCGAGAGTGACAGTTTCTGAAAAAAAAGTTTACGGTTTTTGTCACGAGACTATCACTTTAAAAAACATAGGGTGTGTGTTTCATATATTTTTTTGTTGTGTTTCATATATCTGAAGTCCTGGGTTTCATACATAGACTTAGGATCTTAGGATATAAGTACTGGCGTATATCCTAAGTCTATGGTTTCATATCTGTTCGTTTTGATTTTAATCCAGAAACAATATGTGAGGGTTTGATTATTTTGCTCAAATAATCTTAAACCTCGAGATGGAACCTTTTTTTAGAAGCAATATATGTAATGAAATGACTTCTGTAGATTCTGTTTCGATAAGATTGTGCTTGCTTGGCAGAAGTAGTTTTTTTTTACATTTGGTATTGCTAGCATATACTGTCATATCCTAAGTCTATGATTGCTAGATTCTTTCTTCAAACAAGGAACTTACGAGAATGCCAGTTGACTTTGCGTTGCGTATACGAATTATGTTGTCATAAATAGAACTATTTTCGTTGCTTCGATGAGGAATTGATGACAAGAAACTTGTTTGATGCGCGAAAAGCGTGGTAACTAGGCATATTATTGACCTTATTCCTTTCTCTCCTATTCACAACAGTATCTCTTTTTATTCACATACGAAGGAGGTAACATTATTCTCTCATAATATGTAACAAGTCGGAAGGAAGGAAGTGTAATCTGAATTCAACAACACAACGCGTCAACCAACCGAGATTTCTCTCAGAGCTGAGACACTCGTGTGAAAGTCTTGGCTTAGTGAGCCAGTTAATATTAACTATGTATTATTTTGTTGATCGCCTGATGTTAGTGATGTTTTTTGGACATTGGACAGTACGTAAACGAAGCGTGGGAAATCGATCACTAAAAAAAATAAAGTAGTAATTGTTAATGTAATACATTAACTGTCGATAAAATTTTGTTTATATTTAACATATTTTCAACAAAATTTCCAGTCTTTCCCATGTAAGATGGTAAATTAGGCGCTGGAAGTTTTAGACTATTTGCATGAAAAATGTGAAATGGCCCATAATTTAACTGATGATTTGTTTCAAGGGCACTCTATTCGCCCGAACTTCCATACTAGCGCAGTTCGCTGATAATATCCTTATTTATAGGTACTTGCTTATTATTTTTTCTTTTTCAACATATCCCATACAATAACCATGACTTGAACGTAAGCATTTATCAAAACAAATACATACAAAAGTCACAAGCGCGTAAGTCTTGAATTTTACACATATTTTGATGAATGTTTTTTATTTACCTTAATGTCATAGAAGCGATACAACAAATCAAATAATTTTAGGTTCACAGCATAGTACAGGGTGGGCCAGAAAGGCGTACGATTTTGAAAAAATAATAATAAAAAAACTAAATACAATTCACATACAAATTTTTATTTCAATTAAAATAGACATCTGGGAAATTCATTTCTTAATAATAACATCATCCAGGTGTGCACCATCGCGCTGCAAACATTCCTCGAATCTGAACCTCACATTGGTAATAACTCGCTGGCACATTGCGCGGGGAATAGCTGCCATTTCTTCTTGGATATTAGTCTTCAACTGGTTAATTGTGGCTGGGTTATTGGAGTAGACTCTACTTTTCAGCTATCCCCACATAAAAAAATCCGGTGGCGTTAGACCCGGACTTCTAGGCGGCCATGCAATGTCACCTCGGCGCGATATCAGTTTCCCAGCAAACATCTCGTTTACGACCGCCAAAGAGGCATTAGATGTATGGCATGTCGCGCCATCTTGTTGAAACCATGTCGCACGATTATAAGCTTCAAATTGTTGCAGTTGCGGAAAGAAAAAATCCCTTAACATGGCTATGTATCGGTCAGAATTTACAGTGACAGATTGCCCTTGTTGATTTTCAAAGAAATAGGGTCCGATAATTCCGTGCGCTGATATGGCCGCCCAAACAGTTACTTTCGGCGAATGCAGAGGCTTTTGATGTGTTGCACGTGGGTTCTCTGCAGCCCAGTAACAGCAATTCTGTTTATTGACATGCCCATTTAAGTGAAAATGGGCTTTGTCGGAGAACAGAATGTTGTTGAAACTTCGAAAGCGTTCCAGCGAGTTATTACTAATGTGAGGTTCAGATTCGAGGAATGTTTGCAGCGCGATGGTGCACACCTGGATGATGTTATTTTTAAGAAATGAATTTCCCAGATGTCTATTTTAATTGAAATAAAAATTTGTATGTGAATTGTACTTAGTTTTTTTATTATTATTTTTTCAAAATCGTACGCCTTTCTGGCCCACCCTTTATAATTATACAATTGAAGAATATTTTTGATTTTTGGTAATTTCTCCTGAAATCATAGGGAGAACCAAAACCATCCTCGAGTTTTTTCAAGACATGAATTTTGTCTCGCGTTAGCTTGCCTCTCACAGCGTGTTCGGTTAGTTCCGTACGAGCTCGCGAAATGAACGCTCGGGCGAACCAATAACAGTCAGTCAGAGCTCTATACTCCGAACTTGAATGTAGAATGAAAATGCACTATTTGTAGGAACCCTATTACTTACATTGCTTATTTTTAATACGGTTTCGGATATTACACCATTGTTGGTTTATGTTATTTCTTTGTGTATTGTTTCATGTAAATGTAACCCAAATATAAATCATCAATCAGCCCGCATCCACCCACTGTTGGGCATAGGCCTCTTCTTCTCCACGCCATTTCCGTCGGTCTCTCGCCAGTCTCATCCATTGCCCACCGACAGCCTTGACGATATCGTCTCGCCATCGGGCCATCGGTCTACCCACTGAGCGCTTTCCTGGTCTCGGCCGTCTCTCTTACTGTCCTAGTCCACCGTCCATCTTCCCGTCTAGCCAGATGTCCCGCCCATCTCCACTTAAGACTTAAGTCTCGATATTCGTTTACCGACATCTTCGACTCGAGTTCGTTGTCGAATTTCGAGGTTCGGTACACGATCCATAAGAGAGATGCCTAGCATGGCACGCTCCATAGCTCCCTCTCACAGTGTATTTTTAAACTATGCCTCTATGCCACTTTCATTTTGTGGATATGAACTCTGGTCAGCGTCCATGTTTCGGCACCATGAGTAAGGATAGGCAGGACACACTGGTTAAATATTACATTATAAATAAATGAATAAAATTTACAAAGCCTCTGCGGCCTAGTGGTTCGAGTAGTGAACTGCTAATCTGAAAGTCACGCGTTAACATCTCGTAGAGGCACATTGGTGTTGGTCTGCATTCCGAACCACGCATGTTAAGCTGTGAGTCACAACCCAACATGGGACGTAATAGTCGTCAGCGATACGTCAGTTCACACTCCTTGAACGAAGTGGTTAATTCGTCCAAGTCACACTCGGATACACATCTGACAGCCCCCCGGGGATTCACGTCGTGACGGCGTTGGTGGATATTATTTTGTAATTATCAAGATTTTAGGTACCAGCTAGAACGACACAAACATTGGTCTTGTCGGAAGGGTTATATTTTCCAATAGGCTGTTTTGGATTTACGCCACTATTCTTAAATTTTTGTCTGGTAGTTTGTATGTTTCGGTTGGATGCGGTTTTTTTATTACCATCGTAGTGGCCCAGGTCAACATATAAACTATAAGGGGTGTTGATTTAATAACCGCCATGCTGAAAACGAATATTTTATCTAATGGGCAAATAAGATACACTGATTTAAAGAATCATCCACGCGAGCAAATTTATAATATAGGAGTAGATTCATTAAATAAAGCTTACTGTATTAGTGTATCAAGTACAAACTGGGTAAAGTAGCTGACCTGCGATACTGAGAGATACGGGCTCGAGTCCCGTCAAGGTTGATGTTTCTCACAAAATTTATTTCTAATTGATTTCTCTACTTTTTATGCACTCTTACAATATTTAAATCTTATTAACTGTCCAGTTTATATTCACGTCAACTTTCACGCACCGAAGATATATAAAATAGCTGAGATTCGACAGCCACTATTTTAGACTATTAATATAAATTCTATGAACAGCATAATCAGATAAAACCTTTTACAAAAAACTTAAATCTAAGATTGAAAAAGCCGAGCAAGTGCGAGTCGGACTCGCCCACCTTATTTTTTATGATTTAATTACAAATGTATAGTTTTCAGATTTTTCCCTATACTTGTAGTATTAGACGGCATTACTTGCCAAATTTCATAGTTCTAGGTCAACGGTAAATACTCTATGAATTTTGATTCCCTTGAGAGTGTCGAAATGGACGTTTTTTGCGGCATAAACGGCCGTAAGTATCTTTTTTTCACGTTAACTTAGAAGTTTGATATTTTCACAGCTTCAAGGGACTGTAGACTTGAGTACCTATATGGTTTTAATTTAACCTCGATTCCTCCACGCGTTCTTGAGATAAAGGGTCTTGACAGACAGACGGGCGGACAGACAGACAACAAAGTGATCCTATAAGGGCTCCGTTTTTTTCTATTGAGGTACGGAGCTCTAAAACCATAAAAATCCGCCCAATAGTCTTTAAGTCACCAGTAAACATACATACAGACAAACATTGCATTTTATATGTTACGTACGTATAGTATAGAGATAGAGCAGTTAATTATAAAAAAAAAAATAAAAAAATCAGCAGGTACGTACAGGCGCCTTCAGTTCAAGCTTCCAATTTGTAAACGATTTTACACGATTTTTACTTGCCAATATAAGGTAGCCTGTCATGCTTGCGTCCGTACGTACGCGTAGTTACTTCTGTTCTGAAACTACTGAAATCTTAACGCATTTTTCTTTCCCTTTCCAGCCAACGAACTACAGTGGAAACAAAAGGATGGGACGTCTTCAGAGAGATTCCTCCCAAGCAGGACAGCGGGTCCATGGAGAGTCAGCGCTGCTTGGAGATCACCGTCCGGATAATGAAGATCCTGGCTTACCTGGTCACCTTCGTTGTGGTCCTGGGCTCAGGGGTGCTGGCGAAAGGATCCGTGCTGTTCATGACGTCGCAGCTGAAGAAGGACAGGAGACTGGCTTATTGTAATAGAAACTTAGGTAAGTTGTTGAAGAGTTTACCTATTTTAGTTTACCCAAGGTAAAGACATCAACGCGTACTTATCCATGGTTCTTTTACTCAGAACTGTTAAGTCGTTGTCTGGACGTATATACAAATAATTCAAATGCTAAATTTAAACAATACAGACTGCTATGGTTTAGTTAGAAAAGTAAATAACTAAATTTAGTCGGAAACAATTGAAGACGATACTATAGCAAAGTGAAATGGCACATTTCTGAAGGTACTGTCTCCAGATACTAAAATGTAGCCATTAGCTATATACATAGTAACAATTAAATACACTTAATTATGGTGAAATTAGTAAAAATGTAAGTATAAGTTAAAAGCTCGTATTTAATCGTTTATCAAAATTATACATGAAACTTCGCAGAAAAAAAATTAAAATGCTGTCCAAAAATATAGAATGTTCACCAACATGTTCTTCCTGTGTATCTTTTTGCTTGAACATTTGTATAAAAATAATAAAAACGCAAAAATATTTTTTCTTACTGGCGAACAAGGATTGACAATTAATTACTTCCTGAACTATAGTTAAAAAAAAAATAACTGGGACAATACAGATACGAGTATTGAGTGCATTTTGCCCTTTTTCGCCCGTGGTCCCGGTACTTTAGTCCCTGGAAGGAACCACGGGTAGCTCGTTTAGAATCAGGATAGGTTTGTCACCTCGCCTTAAAATGTGAAAAACTACGTATTAAACAACGATTAATGGGGTTCCAGGTAGAGATAAACAGTTCATCGTGACCCTGCCCGACGAGGAGCGCGTGGCGTGGATGTGGGCGCTGCTGGCAGCGTTCGTGATCCCCGAACTGGGCACGCTCATCCGCTCCGTCAGGATCTGCTTCTTCAAGTCCTCCAGGAAACCGAAGAGCGCGCAGTTCATTGTGGTAAGCATCCTTATTCGCGTTGAATGTGCGAATTTCAGTATAAGTAATATAATGTCGGAAGCTACGTCGAACATGGTACCGGCCGGCAGCGCGTAGCATCGCATCCGTTGATTCCGTCGTCCTGAGCGTATTTGGGGTTACCAGTATTATGTTTACGACTGATTAATCCAATACGGCTGGCATATAGACACAGTTCAAACTATACCCAACTAACAAATCCCTTAATTTCTTTCTCTTATTTTATTTATTTATGGAAAAACAACAGGGGCAAACTACAGAAAGCAATCCCTATAACATTTTTCACAAAGAGATAAACTTGTTAATTAACTTTTGGTGACATTACAGATGAAAGAATATAAACATAAACCTAACTTAACTAAATTTACAACTACACTACATTACAAATGTATTCTCTTGAGGAAACTATGTCGCCAAGCGACTCATAGTGTTTCCGTATGACGAGTCGCTTGGTTATGGGTATTTCTGGAGTATCTGTTATTTCAAGTGGTTTAAGAACAAACCAATATTTTAATTAAAATTATTATATTTTGCAAATATTAACATTTATAAATATATTAATATCAAATTTTCTCACTGACATCAATCAAATTCAAAAATCACATCTTTTTCTTTAACTAGCCTGACAAGCTCCAAAGAGTCAGCAACATAAATTCATCCGTTACCAACTTCCGTAAAATTTGTGAAAGTCCCTGGACACACTGATTAACGCCTTACTTTCTGAGCGAGCGCTCTTCATTATGTCTCATCCACTTTCATGCATTTTAAAAAACCGTCAGCTCGAAGGGACTTCTAAAGTGATAAGCCAACGTTACTGAGTTGACTAGCTATTCTGCCGTGTAATTAGTGCACTACATCGAACATTTCGTTTCAAGAAAAAAGATCTTAAAATTGTAAAATTTCAAAGAAAGAAGTATTTCTTGGATAAAATTTTCAACATTGTTGATTTGGACGGTAATCTATACTAATAATAAAGTAGTAAAAAAATCGTGTCTGTACATTGAATATTTTTTCAACATTTTAAATGAAATCGGTTATTGGTACTTTACTGAGGACGAAACCACAATTTTTAGAATTTTTGTCTGTCTGTCTGTATGTTCCATTTTAATTCGAGAACCACTCAACAGATTTGGATGCAGTTTTTTTTATTATCACCGTAGTGACCCTGGTCAAGACATAGGCTATAAGGAGTGTTAATAAAATAACGCCCTAGCCGGAAACGGGGAAAAGATTGTATCGACGTTTTTATAACTCGAGAACCAGTCAACGAATTTGGATGCGGTTTTTTTATTATCATCGTAGTAACCATGTTCAACACATAGGCTATAGGGGTGTTAATAAAATAACGCTCGAGCCGAAAACGGGGCAAAGATTTAATAAACGCAAACGGCAAAGACTATTGTTGTTGTTATATAAATCTATGGGAAATCTGATTCGAATTTATATCCGAAACCCACGCGGACGAAGTCGCGGGGAAAAGCTAGTATAAATTAAAATAACTCGAGCATCATAAAAAAATTGTTTCCTGTGATAGCCTATACCTATTTACTCGGAAAACTCCCACTGAATACATAATTAAAATAATTCGAGCATAAAACAATTGTTTCCTATGATAGCCATTGTTTATCTTATCGCATCCATTTACTCGGAAAAATCCCGAATAAAATTCGTGTAAGGAATTGAAAAAGTCCATTTACATTTGCAGATATTCATATCGGAATCTCTTCACACGATCGGCATGGCGTTACTGATGTTTAAGATCCTCCCCGAGATCGACGTAGTGAAAGGGGCAATGATCACCAACTGCCTCTGCATCATCCCTGCAATTCTCGGGCTACTATCACGGAACTCCCGAGACTCAAAACGATTCATGAAAGTGATAGTCGACATGGCGGCGATAGTCGCTCAAGTCACTGGCTTCATCGTGTGGCCACTTCTTGAGAATAAACCAGTGTTGTGGCTGATACCGATCGCTTCTCTTTGCATATCGCTCGGATGGTGGGAAAATTATGTAACTAGACAAAGCCCTATAGGTAAGCATTTCACACTGTAATCATAAAAAGACAGTAAGTGTGAAGTATGCCACAGTGAAGATATTCTAGGGCGATATAATTCTATAATTTTTTTAATTTCTCAACTTTTGTCTTTTTCAGGTGTAATAAAAAGTCTAGGAAGACTAAAAGAAGAGCTGGTCCACACACGGTACTACACATACAGGTTTATATCAGTGTGGAAGTGTGTTCTGTTCCTCTTGTGTATTCTGTTCAGTATATGGATGGACGGTGATGAGCCTGCAATGTTCTTCCAGCTGTACAGTGAAGGTTATGGACCACACAACATTGTGGTTGAAGAGGTCAGTTCGGTTTAAAATAACCAACCTTGAACTTCGTGTTTACACTTTTGTTTCACTAAAATGATAAGTAACATTTTTCATTTACAGATTCAATTACAACAAGGGGGAACAATGATTCCAGATTTGATCAACGCGACCCTAACTGGAGACTCAGTTGAAGTAGCAGCGGCATACAAGTCTCCAATCTACGTCGTTCTGATCCAGGTCTTCGCTGCTTACTTCTGCTACATCTTTGGGAAATTCGCCAGTAAAATTCTTATTCAAGGCTTCAGTTACGCCTTCCCAATAAACCTGATAATTCCAGTTGTAGTAAACTTGCTGATTGCCGCTTGTGGTATTCGAAATGGAGATATTTGCTTCTTTCATGGTACCATACCGGACTATCTCTTTTTTGAAAGTCCACCAGTTTACAGTCTCAGTGACTTCATATCGCGGCAAATGGCCTGGGTTTGGTTGTTATGGCTTTTGTCTCAGACCTGGATCACGATACACATCTGGACGCCAAAGGCTGAACGTTTGGCTTCTACAGAGAAGCTGTTCATATTGCCGATGTACAATGGGCTGCTGATAGACCAGAGCATGGCGCTAAATAGAAAGCGGGACGACCAGAAAGATGTCAAGACCGAGGTTGGTAACTTAAATTTCGTTTGAAATCTTTTCTTAACTTAGCTCAATAAGAAATCTGATCAACCAATCAAGTAGGTAATTCGTATGATATAAAATATTTTTATAATATTCCAGGATCTCGCCGAAATCGAAAAAGAAAAGGGTGACGAGTACTACGAAACGATTTCCGTCCACACCGATAACACTGGCTCTTCTCCTAAAACCGTTAAGTCTTCGGACTCGATTACGAGGTAAATAATCAAGAATTATATATATGAAGTAAAATAACTTGCTGCATTCCACTAAAATATATGATTTCTTTTTAGGATTTACGCATGCGCTACCATGTGGCACGAAACTAAAGACGAAATGATAGAGTTCTTGAAGTCTATTCTGCGATTAGACGAAGACCAGTGCGCACGCCGCGTCGCACAAAAATACTTGCGAGTCGTTGATCCCGATTACTACGAGTTCGAAAGTAAAACATACACTTGAATGTATAATTAACAACGATGCGTTTACGCATGCGGATCGGTTAGGTACTCAATCATTATTTACTTACAGCCCACATTTTCTTGGACGATGCTTTCGAAATATCGGACCACAGTGACGACGATTCCCAAGTGAATCGGTTCGTGAAACTGCTAGTCGATACAATTGATGAGGCGGCTTCCGAAGTCCATCAGACGAGCATCCGCATCCGGCCACCGAAGAAGTTGCCAGCGCCGTACGGAGGCAGACTGACATGGCTTCTGCCTGGGAAGACCAAGATGATTTGCCATCTGAAGGACAAAGCGAAGATCCGTCACAGGAAGCGTTGGTCGCAGGTGAGCTGGATACTCATCGCAAGTTTAAAAAATAGCATTGATTTTATTTTATTTTTATTCTCTAATTTTATTATTATTATAAACATTTTGATGATGATTCTATGTGTTTTGGGTATAAGGCCAACCGGTTTAATAAATCAAAATAACAGGGGTCAAAATTATTGTGAATGAATGACCAGTAAAGTTACTCAATACCCTTCCTTACAAAACACCTATCCTTGATCCTTTCAGGTGATGTACATGTACTACCTCCTCGGGCACCGCCTCATGGAGCTGCCAATATCAGTGGACCGTAAGGAGGTGATGGCTGAGAACACCTACCTTCTGACTCTGGACGGAGACATCGACTTCCAGCCCCACGCCGTGCGACTGCTCATCGACTTGATGAAGAAAAACAAGAACCTTGGCGCTGCTTGCGGACGTATTCACCCTGTTGGTTCCGGTGTGTTCAATAATCTTCTTTATATTAAGCGGAATATTTTATTACGCATCAGAAATAATAACTGCACATCAAATGTCTCCATTCAGATATTCTTCTGCGCAGAAGCGAGTCGGTAGGTTAGGTTAGCTCAAGAAGCTTATATTATAACCAGACTGTAGCACCGACTGCTTTTAGCAAGGCCTAGCCAAAAAAAATTACCTTTAAATTCTTTACCTTTCCAAGGTAGTAGAGGCAGCGACATCTCTAAAGATAAAAAAGTTTCATGAGTAATAGACTAATAGTAATAGGTAATTTTTTAGCATGCGGATTTTAATAGAGTTACCAATCCAGTCTGATTATAAACTTTTTAGATTGGCTCTACTACGTTCCGCGACTCGCCATATCTAACCTTCGGGGTTATTTTAAATTAATACAATAATGTTCCTTTTGAACATGCCGAACTAAATTTGATGTGCAGTTAATATTTTTGATAGAACAATATACCTAAAGTTAGCATTTTTACTCAGACATCAATGCATTTTTAGTATACCATTCGTGTTTGCCGGTGTGTGATTAAATACTACCCTTTAATTAATATGACGTTGCTAACGGACAAACATTGATTATACCATGCCTCTCCCTTAGCAAGTGAGGTAGGTACAGACAGAGACCGTATCAGTCTGTAGGCCTACCATGGGTTTCGCTTACTATACACGTTAACGTCTGCGTAAAAAGATAGTTAATCATCACACGGCTCGTTTGCTTCTTCCACATTCTCCAATCAGTGACGGTTCTGTTGTTAGGGATAGAACTCAGCGAGATAATATTATTATAACTTCAAAATTCTAGTTTAACTTACATTTTGACTTTACGAAATCTACTCAAAGAATTTTAATGGAAGTACGTCTACATTCGAGAACAGTGAGCATTTTTCAAAAAAACATAAAAGTATTAAATTATTAAGAAAACAAACAAATGGTCATTGGTTTTTCTCTTTGTTTTTGCAGGTCCAATGGTATGGTATCAAATGTTCGAGTACGCGATCGGTCATTGGCTGCAGAAGGCGACCGAGCACATGATCGGCTGCGTACTCTGTAGTCCTGGATGCTTCTCGCTCTTCAGAGGGAAGGCTCTCATGGACGACAACGTCATGAAGAAATACACACTGCGATCGGATGAGGCGAGGCATTACGTACAGTACGATCAAGGTACGTTCTTTAAGGTGTTCGAACCGAATCTCTGTGCAAAATGCACATCATAACATTGTTTTTTCTTACTTATGAATAAAAAGTATGCAAAAATTGCGTTATTAAGCAATTGGCGGAAATTTATTACTAATAATAGGGTTTTCGCACTAAAATTATGTTATTTTACGCCTTACATTTTGATTAAATTCGATGACAACGATAAATACGCCTTTATGTTTGTTAACCGAAAGCAATCAAAACGTTAATCATAAAATGATAGAATTTAAATGTGAAAACTTAATTATTACTAATAAATTTCCGCCAATTGCTTTAAAACGAAATGTTTGCATACTTTTTATTCAAAAGTAAGGAAAATAATATTATGATGTGCATTTTGCACCGAGATTTGGTTCGACAGCCTTAAATCTTTCTCTATTCTATCTACATATATCAGCGTCAATATTTTATTGAAAGTCTGCTCAAATAAATGCCTAGAAATAGCAATTAACTATTTTCAAGTAACAAATATTTCATAAACGTCTATTAACAGCTAAAACAATTTTTTTTGAACATTAACAATTCAATTTCTACACGTTTAATTGAGCAGCCTTTCAATAATTATTATTAAGGTCGGTAAGAAATGTTTTTTTTAACTGGTAGCACTTTCGTGGCTCGTAAAGCCTTAAGAACAAACCCTTTAGCTTAAATAGCTATTAAGAATACTTTGTATGTGCAAATTAGGTTGTGGATTCCACGTAAAGAGGGCCTTTCATCCATACCTAGAGATTCGTATTGTATACCCTTGACAGATTTGCTTATTTACATGTACTCGTTTTCCAGGAGAGGATCGTTGGTTGTGTACGCTACTCCTGCAGCGAGGGTACCGTGTGGAGTACTCGGCCGCGTCAGACGCGTACACGCATTGCCCTGAAGGGTTCAGTGAGTTCTACAACCAGCGGCGGCGCTGGGTGCCCTCTACCCTCGCCAACATCATGGACCTGCTCATGGACTACAAGCATACTATCAAGATCAACGACAACATCTCCACTCCGTATATCGCATACCAGGTATGACTTAATGATTTGTTTTTAAATTGTTGTCGTAAACGTAAACCATTATAGCGAAGCTTCGGTGTGTCTGATTGAGTGGAACTATGACATGTCAGTGAAGAACCCATCAAGTCCATAAGCATACACATTGGACTTTGGACCTATAATTTCCTTCAATATAGAGGCTAATGTCGTACTTTAAGCGTTCTTGATGTGTTCTTCACTCTTTATAGCTCAGACCAAACAAAAACTCAAGACGGAGCGCTGTCAACATTGACGTGAAGCCAGTTTCGTAAACATGTGTGGACTTAGTGAGTGTTGTTGCCAAGTAAAAACTGAGACAGATCGCGCATGTGTGAGTTTCAAGCCGGGTACGAACACGAGATTGTCTCACTTTTAGCCTGCTTCACCCATCACATAGAGTAAACTACGTGTTGACTTTTATTTGGTCTGAGGTATATATAGGTAGGTAGAGAATTAATCTAGAACACCTCGGAAATCACAAAAACTGTGACATTGTTTTGGTGCTTCTTCTATTTGTTTGCTGGTTTTCTACACGTTGCGTAATGTTATTAAACCATAAGGGCATAGTCGGTAACCTTAGCTCATCGAGTACCAGGACAGGATGTCAAAGTCACTGTGGGAAGCTTGACAAAAAGTAAATCTTAAAAAGCTGGCCGACCTTGGCGAAGTCTGGCAGGTTGTCAACACTCATGAAAAAAACGGCCAAGCCGAATTATGTCAGAATTAGGGATTTGGTAGCAGGTTGGTCAAGGCGACAATATGACGTTGGTTGCATGCTGGTACTGATAAGTAAAAATCTACCCCCGAATGCGACCCTAAAATTGTTTTTCTAGCTATACTAAAAACCCTGTCTTGAACTCTCTCTTTTTCTTTACAGATGATGTTGATGGGTGGTACGATCTTGGGCCCCGGAACTATATTCCTTATGTTGGTGGGTGCCTTCGTGGCTGCTTTTAGAATCGACAATTGGACCTCTTTCGAATACAACTTGTATCCCATTTTAGGCTTCATTTTTGTCTGCTTCACTATGAAATCGGAAATTCAGGTAACAGTGAATTCGGAATTGTACATTGCTTCTTTATTGCTTAAACTTTACGTGTCTTCGGGTAATGCATCGATTACGCTTTGACTTAAAGGGAGCAGTGATTACTTTAATAAAAGAAGTCGAAGAAAACGGGAACGATGTAATTTTACCGAAGTCTTTCTAGTAGCGAGCGCTAACGAAAAAACGAACAAAATTAGTTACATATTTGTCACTTGGATTAATATTTTCTTATTGATTGCAGTTACTGGTGGCCCAAATACTGTCAACAGCTTATGCAATGATAATGATGGCTGTGATAGTCGGTACAGCGTTGCAATTAGGGGAGGACGGAATCGGATCTCCATCAGCCATATTCTTGATAGCTCTCTCCGGTTCCTTCTTCATAGCGGCTTGTTTGCATCCTCAAGAGTTCTGGTGTGTGGTGCCTGGTATCATATATCTATTGTCTATTCCCTCTATGTACTTGCTCTTGATCCTGTACTCAGTTATAAATTTGAACGTCGTATCGTGGGGTACTCGAGAAGTGCAAGTGAAGAAGACGAAGAAGGTTTGTTCAGATTCTTGGTTTGAGGTGGTGGGTTGGTGATGGTTATTGGGATCAATACATTTTATATATTATGGACATACTGGCATATTTAAGAGTACATTAGAAGACCGCCTCTGTGGTCTAGGTATCGAACGTCTCGACTACTAAAAGGGAAATCGCGGGTTCAAATCTCGAAGAGACACATTTTAGTTCTGAGTGCTTCGGACGGTACGTGAAGCTGTATGTCCATATTTTTTGTTAAAGTGCAGCGATATAGCTCACAACTCTACGCTGAGAGGAAATAATCGTCGGTGAAACGTGGGTGTACTAGCGTGGACTATGACGTATATATACTATACTTATTATTCACAAACACCTCTGAAACCCGAGAATTCATGTTGTAACGGTGTATTATTATGTCTATTAAAATATTACAACACGGCACATCAATCATAAAATGAATTATCCAATAAACGGTAAGTCTATTTAAATCCGTATCTCTGCTAGCAATATGTTTGCCAATAAGTCTACACGACCTAAATGTATTGAATGATAATATTTGCATGAAAAATATACAAAGTGCTAAGACGATGTTGCGGAAGCCGCAAACTGGCGATAGTACTCGTCAAAACGAATCACTCTTCGTGAAAAAATACAGTTATTTTATACATTTTGTTCGAATAGGTATGTAACTTTTTAATGGGACAGCAATATGTTTTTTCACGATTTGAGTCTTATTTTATTAGAAAAAGTTGTTCGTATGGACGAGTACTATCGCCAGTTTCAGGCTTCCGCAACATCATCTTAACACCTGTTTAAACCTCAAACCGAAAATTCTTTGTAGGAAATTGAAGCAGAAAAAAAAGAAGCCGAGGAAGCAAAAAAACAGGCAAAACAGAAGTCACTCCTCGGGTTCTTACAAGGTGTAAACAGCAACGAAGAAGAAGGTTCCATAGAATTCTCATTTGCCGGATTATTCAAATGTTTGCTCTGCACACACCCAAAAGGGAACGAGGAGAAAGTGCAGATGTTACATATCGCTTCTACTCTGGAAAAACTTGAAAGGAAATTGGAAACGGTTGAGAAGTATGTCTCTTACATAAACACCGAACATTACAGCAGTTTGTCACCGATGTCATGCTAAAATGTGCTCTATTTCCAGGGCGCTAGATCCCCATGGATTACATCGCGGTAGAAAATTATCTGTGGGACATAGAGGGAGTACGAATGGAGACCACGGACTTGATGCGTTGGCAGAAGATCCAGAGGATGGACACAATTCAGATTCAGACACAGACACATTATCTACATCCCCTAGAGTAAGTTTTTACACTTATTAACAGGACAAAAATATAATCGGCAATAATGAATTTATCAAATAAAAAGATGATAAACTTTTCAGGAACAAAGAGACGATCTAATCAACCCATACTGGATTGAGGACCCCGAATTGAAAAAGGGAGAAGTTGACTTCTTGAGTCAATCCGAAATACAATTTTGGAGAGATCTAATTGACAAGTATTTGTATCCCATTGATGCTAACAAGGAGGAACAGGTAAAATAATATTCTAAAGAATACAAATAACTTGATATTATATTGTATATAAGTATAATTGCTGAGAGTTAAGAGCCCCCAAAGCCTATAATCAACTTAGAAATGTATCCCTGAACATTCTTCTAATGTGACAAGATTTATGGATAAAATTTAATGATTTTTAAAAGCTTGATTTGAGAACAGATTAATATTTTACTTTTACAGAATAAATTAACTTTACCACGTGTATTTTTCATGTTTTAATAAGTTTTATTTCAGGTTTCACCGCAATACTTTTTGAACGTAAATTGATATGCATCTTCCCCTAATTTTAGGCCCGTATAACCAATGACCTGAAAGAGTTGCGAAACACGTCTGTCTTTTCCTTCTTTATGGTGAATGCCCTCTTTGTCCTGATTGTGTTCTTGCTCCAACTCAACAAGGACAACCTTCACATTAAATGGCCCCTCGGAGTCAAAACTAACATTACTTATGATGAGGTTTCTCAAGAGGTAACGTGAAAATCCACTTCAAAGCATGGGCATTCAACGATGACTCGGAAAACCATTCTCAATCTACAAAAACGAATACGAAATAATACCTAAATCCCAGTCACCCTTGAAAGTTGATGCATATTTTACAAATTGTGTTTTATGTAATTTTACAGGCCCGAATTGCAGGCGATTTGAAAGAGCTTCGAAATAAATCAGTTTTCGCATTTGTAATGTTCAATGCTTTGTTTATATTGATAGTGTTTTTGTTGCAACTCAACAAAGATCAACTCCACGTGGATTGGCCTTTGGGAATAAAAACAAACATTACGTACATCGAGGAGACTGGCGAGGTATAGCCAAAATGTTACCCAGCAATGTGTGTCACTTCACAAGTCTAACGACCTTCTTCTAACCGGTCTGTCCTGGTATGGCACCAGCATGGCGATCCCGTTCCTGACACAGGATTTCAGACACTTAATAGTTCACACAGTCTTCTAATTCAAATCCTTGATCCTCCTCTAGAATTAAGTCATGGAGTCCAGTCTTGACTAATTTAGGTTAAAATTCTGTTGGAACCACAATTATGTTTCCTTTAAAAGCAATCAAAATTGAAACTTATTTCAGTTCCCTCGCACTACACACCAATCACTTGAGGAGTTAATAATGTTTCTGTTTCTCTAAGGTGAAGGAACTTCATAATAAACTTGGTAACAGGTCACTGACAACCTCTGTACATACATTTTTACACCTCGGTCGGATTACGTGGTGATTTGATTAACATTTAATTTTGATTTTTTTCTATGTGTTACAGTGTGTTATAATATAACATACAAAATTACAGTGTTAAGAAATCGATATTTTCCCTACTTTTTTGCTTTGTAAAGTTATTGCACTTGGCTCTGCTTGCATTATACTTCAAACTCAGCACTGCTTACTATTTGATTTTTAGTACTGTATTTTTGTATGATACCAGTATGTAATTAATTATTACAAATTCAATCATTTTAATAAACTAAAATCTTGCACCTTTTTTTCTAACACTGTTAATCCCCGCAGTAAATATTTCCTACATTCAAATATTATTTTAGGTACTGATCTCGAAAGAATACCTGCAACTGGAGCCTATTGGTCTGGTCTTCGTATTCTTCTTCGCATTGATCTTGGTCATTCAGTTCACGGCCATGTTGTTCCATAGATTCGGAACCCTTTCGCACATATTATCATCAACAGAACTAAACTGGTTCTGCGCTAAGAAGGTAATGTTGAACTTTATTGGAATCCAATAGAGTTGTTTATTGATTGGTCCATTAATTTCATTCTTTCGATTTCTTAGGCGGAGGACCTGTCTCAAGATGCACTGCTGGATAAGAATGCAATAGCAATAGTGAAAGATCTGCAGAAACTAAACGGGCTTGACGATGATTACGACAACGACTCGGGTTCGGGACCGCACAATGTTGGAAGGAGAAAGACGATCCACAACTTGGAGAAAGCGAGGCAGAAGAAAAGGAATATCGGGACGCTAGATGTTGCTTTCAAGAAACGCTTCTTTAATATGAATGCCAATGATGGACCAGGTAAGAACCATGTTTTACTGGGATACAATAACAAATAAATTATAGCGTGATAACATTCTAACAGCAAAGCCGCAGTTATGTGTGTCTAGCATGGCGGATTTCTATGTGGATCATGGTATAATATCAACTTTAGCACAAACACGATTTTACGTTGATTACTTTGGATAGACAAAAATATTCAGTGAAACGACAATCTTAAGTCATCTAGAGAGACTGTAAAATCAATATATGTATGTCACTAAAAGTGCCCTGACTCTGACTGATCTTTAAATCATAAAGAAATTCTTGTACGGCATACACGGCGGATTAATGACAATATTAAAGAGCAAAGGGCGCTTTTGAAACTGCTGATTTCTGATTATTTATTTTAGGGACACCAGTGTTGAACCGCAAGATGACGTTACGACGGGAAACACTGAAGGCTTTAGAAACTAGGAGGAACTCAGTGATGGCGGAACGAAGGAAGTCGCAAATGCAGACTCTGGGCGCTAACAATGAATATGGAGTAACCGGAATGGTAAACAACAAAGTAAAACGTTTTCCCCCTAACTATTTGCCTGGGCTTTGTAAGAACCTTGTACTCGTAGTAAACAACATCTTTATTATTTGTAGTCTGCAGATATCGCATTAAATAATCGTGAAAATAACATCAAACATACATAAATTAAAAACTTTATTTTTATTTTCAGCTCAATAATAACCACGGCGTAATGCCCCGTCACCGGACTTCCACTGCCAACATATCAGTCAAAGACGTTTTCGCAGAGCCGAATGGCGGTCAAGTCAATAGAGCTTATGAGACTTCATTAGGTGACGAAGACGATAGCAACTCAATAAGACTTCAGCCAAGACCGAATCAGGTCTCATTCCAGGGTAGATTTCAGTAAACAGGGTTACAAAGCTCTGAGACCACAAGAGTTGCCAAAATTATTTTAGTACTCCACTGAGATTAGGTTAAGAAACTGTAGATACTCATTTTATAAAACTTGTCATAATGTTTTGTTAAGGAAAACTCAATGGAATCGAAATATTATTTGTGATATTGTTAGCTTAAATGCAGGTCAAGTGCGAGTGCAACGCAAGCGCAGATGGTTCCGTACTATACTTAATTGTTCTAAGCAAGCCTCTAGCTTAAAAAGCGCAATATTTATGAGGAGAGAAAATATATAAGGACAGACAGACAACACTTGGACAGATTGACAGAAAACAGATTTTACCATTTGTGTACAGAACCTATAAAAATAATAAAGAAGTTAGTTTACCACAATATCAAATAGGGACAGTTAGAAATTTGATCAACAAGACAAATTATTTGAATCGATTCCAAAAGCTTTTTAGTTAATAAGTTTATACCTACCTACATGGATCTTTAATTTAGACACTGCCAATTTTCTTTTTTTTATATTTCTTTTTTTTATTTTCTTCTGTATTTATTGAAAATGATTTAGTTCACTTTTTTATTGATGATATTTTTATGTCTTTTCGTTTATGAAAAGACGAATTGGAAGTGCTAGTTTTGTATGTTGTATAAAATATTGTAATTAAATAGAAAAATTTATTTAAAAATTTGTGTTTATGTTTTTATTATTCCACCAAATGTTTGAATATGTAAATTATTTTGACATAAAAAGAGTTCCTTCATAGTAATTTACACTGCAATTTACACTGAGAAAATGAACCACCCTGGACTTCTAAAGTTCGATAACATACTGGGTATACAATAAATCTTACTTGACTTAACTAATAAACCTTAAACATACTTAATTCTCTAAGAAAGAGACAAATTCTGTGAGCTTGAATAGCTGGTCTTCACTAGAGGTGTGGAGTGGAGCAGGTGTGGTTGGTGGTTTTGGTGCGACGGTCACACAGTCAGCATCAAGCTCCCACTTGCGATCTCGACACGCATGCAGCACAGCATCCTTACTGAGGCCAGTTATTGAAGCTACAGCTTCTAACGAGATTGAGCTGTATGAGCGTCCAATTAGTGTAAATGACCTCTCTCTGACTTTATCTATAAATAATGTAAAGAGAAGTTTTAAGGAAATAATACACTGAGAAAATTGTGGTATTTAACTGTCAAGTCACACCACAATCTGCAAGAATTATTATGCTAAATTTCTATTTTATCTGGGTTTGCCAATAGAAACACTTCTTACCTTCAAGGGCTTTGACAATGCTAGCGACAGGTTCAGTCCAGTTGTATGCTGCAATAGCCTGGTATGTAGCTGGAAGGTCCTTCTTCCATAGCTTCTGTCCAATGGCCCAAATGGCTATCACTTCAGGATTACTGCTTGTGATGGTTTGTGGTATCCTTTTCCATAAGAATTTGGCATTGCATCTATAATAAAATAATTTACTACAGTTGGCCAGCCAGCTAATAAGGCAGGTGTGAAGCTAGTCACAGATGGCATCAATGGGAAGGGAAAGACAAAGCTTTTGTCAAAGGCCAGCACAATCATTGGACATTTTAGTACTTCTTATATCCAAAGTTCAAGATCTACCTACTTAGTAAATTTTTGAATTCCATCAAGTCATCAAGCTTATTTTAAGGTTAATTTTTTCATTGGGGTGAGAAAAATACCAGTTAAGTGCAAATAGGCCTTGTAGCCTAAGAGTTTCATACATTCCATTTAAAACACAAACTTATTCCATGTTTAGTCATAATATCCAATTTAACTTGACACTCCATTAAGTTCCAATGTATCCAAAGGGTCCAATTAAGATCGTCAAATTTTTATTTTTTTTAAGAAATATATGTAATTATCTGACTTTTCCTATACCGGGTGTAAAAGCAAAGGCAAGAATCCTTTAAGGGTATGTTAGTATGATTGGTAAAGATATTTTTTTAAATACTGGGATCTCTAAATAAAGTACCAGTACCTCATAATAAGACGATTTTCTTTACCTAAAATACACTAATCGCGTGGACACCCTCACGGTCACTGGCCAGTCAGATGAGGGGTGCGGTTTGTGGGGTGCAATTAGGTGTGTGGGGAGGCCAGTGAGCAGTGTAGCCAAAGCTTAGAAAAATGATGGAATTTTTGGTGAAAATTAAAGGTATATTTTTTTTTCTCGCAATGACATCAGAATCGTGTATACTTTCATACCCTAAAGGGATTTTTGACTTTGCATTTACACTCTGTATAATTGTGCTATAAGACCTACTTGGGATCAGAATTTTAAGTTTCTAAGTTGACCTATAGGTTTTCATGGTGAGCCAATTTGTATGATTATGATTTAATTGGGCTATAACTTTTTTGACGTTGAGTTAGAAGCCTGACTTTTTAACAGCATTATGGGACTGCAGACTTCTATATGAGGTATTAGTTTCAACTTGATATCTATCACGGGAACAGAGACAAAGAGACAGACAGGCAACAAAGTGAACCTATAAGGGTTGATGACTGCCTCCTATTTTTGATTTCGCAATTAAAAATACTAGATTTAAGGAAATCACCACCTAACCTTACAGATAACCTTTGTGTCTGCTGTTTGATAGGCAAAGCTTTAATTTACAATGTTAAATTTTTTTCTTTATTAGTGGTGGGGAAGTGTATATGCCTAGATTTTTTCATAAAATAACAGAACTACAGCACATTCTTAACACAATCTTTTTATTTTAAGTGTGAAATCTGAATTGATTTGCCATTTCATAAGGTCCAACAATCATCAGACAACTACCAGGAGCTATTGTTAGTTTGTCTCTCCATTCTCAGAGTTACGACAAAGGGAGTAAGTAAGCTAACGTTATGTAAGTCTCCTTGGTTGGCTTGAAACATGTCTAAGGCTGAGATACAGAGTGCATTTTGAGTCCGAACTCAAGAGGAACTCAATCTTACAAACGTCACTCTAGTATGAGATCACGTCACTTTTTGACGTTTGTAAGATTGAGTTCGGACTCAAAATGCACTCTGAATCTCAGCTTAAGGCTGACATTCAGAGTGCATTTTGAGTCTGAACTCAAGAGGAACTCAATCTTACAAACGTCACTCTAGTATGAGATCACGTCGCTTTTTGACGTTTGTAAGATTGAGTTCAGACTCAAAATGCACTCTGAATCTCAGCTTAAGTGACAAAAAAGGTCTTTTCCACAAGACGACCCAATAGAGTAGGTAAGGAAATTCGGCGGGCCGAGCTAGTAGGTTACTATCTCAAGAAAACTTTCCCTTTTCTGATCAAGAAAGAAAGACGCAAATGCTTAAAAGATCAAATGCCCCTTCTAAAGTGTTGATTTGAATAATTAACTTTTTACTTACAAATCGTTTTGATACAGGTAAATTGCCAAGAGTTGGGCATAAGTGGAGGCTGTAGCTAACCCATTTGGTGCCTGAAATTAAATAATAAGAGATGACCAAAAATAGGTACAGGTTATATGTTCACAATGTTGTTTGAAGATATTTACCTCTAATTCTTGTTTCTCTAAATCGACACAAAGCTTATCATAATTTATGATCATCTTTGGAATTTGCACACGAATTACAAAATCCACGAAAAAGCGCAATAAACAGATTTGTTGTGGTTTGGTTATTTTTTTTCTGGCTTGCTTAGGTTTCGTTTCGAATCGAGTGAATTTCACTCGGACGGAGTGATGTGATGAATTTCACCCTAGAGCTTTCAAAAAACGACCCGAGTCAAACCGAGGGTAACCGAACTGTTACCTGACAGTTGCTCGGAAGTGTTTTGAAACGCTTCTGAGCATAGAAAGAGAATACTTCTATGTCTATGCTTCCGATTAATGCGAAAATCACACTGGGCCACATGATTGGTGCAACCAGATTTTTCTTTCTCTTTCTCCTTTAAAGATCTATCTCTTTCTAATAAACGAGTGAAATTTCGCACTATGAACGCACGTTTTGAAATGCTTCCTTACGGTACTGCGTGTTCCGAATGGCGCTGACAGCACTAAAAGTATAATCAAACTACTCACGCCGCACGGCAATCAGTTGTCTCGGAATGAACAAGTTGCATGATGTCGACAACATAGGAGTAAAATAGGTATAGACCAAAACCAAAAGAGTGGCGAAAATATCTGGAGCATAGGTTCCGCTCTTGCGACTCCACTCTGGCCGGATGGTTAAGGCAAGTGCAGAGGCGGGGAGGTGTGTCGCTGTGTGTATGTGTGTGTAAGTGCATCTGTGTGTGTTTCCCCTAGAGGTAGGGTCCGTGGTGTCGCCACAAGCCGCCCTACGGTGACTGCTTGTACTGTACGTACCAAAGGGCGAAGGGGTCGTCACAAACCGACGCCATCTGGACGCACCAGTGGGCGGTGCGGTCGTCACTTCCCTACGCCACTATTATTATTATTAGCTTTACATGACGTTAGGTTACGATATTTAACCTCTTGGTCTTAAATACTGTTTAAAAAACAACTTCTTAGGATAGGTAAATTTTGCCAAATGGGAATCAATAGACTTCAATTTTTTTTTATATAGTGTGAGTGTTATGTACTCGTATAAGTTTAAGACCCCTGCGAATTTCAAATTTTGTCACTTTGAATTTTGGTTATTCAAATATCATGAACTGCGAGCGAGGTCGCCTCGCTCTACTCCATCTCACTCGCTTGGCTCCCCAATTTATTTACAGTCATTTTAACACAATCCCAGCCAGGACATATTTTTGAATTTTTGCTGAAAGACTTTCGTAAACCTAACAATTGATAAAAAGCTTCAGGTAAGGATTCGAACCCCAAACCTGATTACTAGCATCTGGTGGGGTTAACCACAGCAAATCGATATTTGAAGCGAGCGACCAATCATCCAGCGAACGGTACCATTATTAGGGTTCCGTAGTATCTAAAAGGTAAAAGGAACCTTTATGGTGAGACTCCGTTGTCCGTCCATCTGTCCGTATGTCACAGACTTTAGCACCGTTAAAGATAAATATTTGAAAATTGCTACAAAAATAGCATTTACTTGCCTACACAATACGGCGAGTAATAGTAATATTTGCTATCTCGTTCTGATGCACACGAAATAAATTTTTAGTCTACCTTTTCCGTTTTTGCTTCGTTTTTCGATTCTTTCATTCGTTCGTGTATCGTGTGTTGAGTGCGAGAGGTTGAAAAAAGTTTTCTGCAAATTTTGTAACAATAAAGAATGAATCAGGTAGAGTAGAATATTGGCCAAGCATTGCATTCGCAGAAAGCCAGACAACAATTGTACAAATTTTAAACCAAACACCGCAATGATAGAAAAAAAACAAAATCCCTCAGCTGAGTACGAAAATGATGATAGGAAATTAATTATTATGTTGAAATTTTCTTATTTTTTTTATTAAATACGGCAATTTTTGTTAAAATACAGCAATTTTGTCAGTGGAATACGGCAACCCAAAATATGACTAGCTGCCGCTAGGAACGCAAACGTTTGGCGATGCCACGCTTGGACATGGTTCTTGTCTTGGCCCATAGTTACACGAATGACCAACTGGAGAAGACATCCGATTTTTGAAATGGAATTACCTAGTTAATGAATTATTTTCTGGACAATTTTATTTGGTGCGTGGTCGAAGTAACTGGGTGTGAAGAGACTTGTCTGTTCCCACTATGGGGCTTTAGTTATTGATCGTGTTCTTACTGTAATTTCATCATGACCGATAATATCGCCTTTTATCTAGTGCATCGCGTTGTATTTCAAGTGTGTAACATTAGATAATCAATACAGACATTGTGAAACATCTGATGGCTGATTTACGAGATCGACTGATCGACGTATCAACAACCACGTAGCATGTTACCCTGATGATCGGCATCCTGACACCCATACCTGAACTTGTCATCAGACGTGGCATGTGACTCTAACCATCGGCACCCTGACACCAACGCCCATACCTCTGAATTCCACATATATAAAAAACTAAACGCAAATTTTAGTTGTAAAATATTATAATGAATAAATTATACACAAATTCTTGTACTTTTATTCCACATATATTTATTTTTATTCTAACTTAGGCTACCGGTTTCGTATTACACATCATCGGGCCAACAAATTATTAATTATTTACATTACAGAAAGAAAACAAAAGAAAACATTATAAAAAACATTGTAAAATATTATATAATTTAGTAATAAAAATCCAGTAACTCGATACCACATACAATGACTTATCATGGTCAGATTGCATCGGATAACAAAGCAGTATGTGAATTATTTTCCGAATATTTCAAATCTGTTTTTGAAATGCCTACTACCTACTGATACTACTAAAGCAGATAACTTTCCTGTTTTGTCGAAAATTTGGATATATAAGCTTGAAACACTTAAAGAGTTGAAGAAGCTTGACGCAAATAAAGCTGCTGGTCCAGACGGGATACCAGCAATGTTTCTTAAAAAGTGCGCTGATGAAATTTGTATTCCTCTAGAAACTATCTTTAATAAATCTAACTCAAACTCAAACTCAAAATATTTATTGCAACTAAGTGTACACAGATGTTACAATTTTATAAGAACTTAATAACTTAGCTACCCTTATCAGGTACAGCAACACTACTTATACTATATATTATTACACAATTCTTTTTCACTGCTCTAATATTTCACAGTGTCTTAATATCTAATAATCTTTTACAAAATGTTTGCATAAACAGTAAACTTAACTAACTTAAACAGTACTTAAAAGGTAAGAGATCAGAAAGCCATATCACATTATTTTTCATCAGACAGAAAACTTTCTACTGTGTAGAAGCACCCTTCTACTAAATATTGTTTCAATGTTTTTATAAACGCGGATTCATTTTGTGTGGTCTTTATAGTAGTTGGTAATTTATTAAATATTTTAACTGCCATATAATAGGGACTACAATTTAACATTTTTATTCGCGACGGGGGCAAATATAATTTATCTTTGTGCCGGGTATTAATTGAATGCGTATCTTTAATTTGTGGAAATAGGTTCTTGTTTTTAAAAACAAATATACTCATATCAAAAATATATATACAAGGTAATGTTAATAATTGAAATTTTTTGAAAAATGTTTTGCAGCTCTCGGTTTCTTTTATGTGAGCGAGTATACGCACACAACGTTTTTGTTTTATAAACAATTCTTTCGCATCTACACTATTACCCCACAGCATTATGCCATAACGGAGCCACGAATAGGCATAGGCATAGTATGCTGATAGTGCAGTTTGCGTGTTTGTACTATGTTCTATTTCACTCAGTGCAAAAGTAAACTTCGATAGTTTTGATTTTATTTTCTCAATATGACTCTTAAAGTTTAAGTGGGTATCAAGATTTATTCCTAATAGGTTGAAGGTGTTTACAGTCTCTATTTTATTGTTATCAAATTCTAGATTAAGTTGTAGCGGGGGCTTTTGATAAGGCCTGAAATGCATCATTTTGGTTTTTTTCAAGTTAATATTTAAATTATGTTCATTTAGCCATGTCTTTACTGTTGTTAAAGTGTCTTTTAGAATGTTGGTAGCAGATTTACTATTTTCACATTTTATTAGTAATGAGATATCATCAGCAAAAAGTACACTTGTAATTTCCGTATTCAAAATTTTTGGTAGGTCGTTTATATAAATTAAGAATAGGACACAACCCAGTACGCTTCCCTGTGGTATCGAGCAGGTTTGTGGTTTTAATTCAGAATTGATTGATTTTAATTCGTGCGTTTTTGCATTATAGTTTTCAATTTGGACTAACTGCGTTCTTTTTTCAAGATATGACTTAAACCAGTAGTAGGCTGGTCCACGAATGCCTGAGCCATATAATTTGCTCAATAATATTTTGTATGAAACTTTATCGTAGGCTTTTGTTAAATCAATAAGTATTCCCAGAGCGTATTTTTTATCATTTATATACTTAAGTGCAGCTTGGATATATTTATAGACAGCTATTGTAGTGGATCTTGCTTTCCTAAAACCGTTTTGGCTTTCATCAAAAACTTTATATTTTTCGAAGAATTTATAGATTTGGTTTGACATCGCTTTCTCAAAAACCTTTGAAAATGAAGGTAATATGGCTATTGGTCGGTAGTGCTCGGGAGTAGAGGGTAGGTCGCCTTTCTTGTGAACTGGTTTTACAATGGCTATTTTCAGTCGGTCGGGAAATATTCCTTCTTCAAAACTTTTATTAATTAGGATTTTATTAATCTATTACTTCGGGTATTTTTCCTAGTATTTAGAAAACTGCTATTATAATTCCTATAATTAAATCTGGTGACAAAACTAAATGTAAAAATTACCGTCCCATTAGTATCCTTTCTTGTATGGCAAAATTTTTCGAACCCTTAGTATACACCCACATCTACAGTCGTGTCAAACCTTTTATTACTGAACAGCAGCACGGCTTTGTCAAGGGTAGATCCACTCCCACTACCTTGCTAGTTTTTAAAAGTTTAATTAATTAATCTTTTTGTAAACGACAGCAAGTAGATGCTATATACACAGACTTTACGAAAGCCTTCGACAAGGTAAATCACAGCATACTAGGCTCACAGCTATCTCACTATGGTATTCATGGTAGTCTACTTCGTTGGTTAGAATCTTACTTAACACATCGTAACCAATTGGTGGCTGTTAAAGGTTATCAGTCTTCTCCCGCTTTTGTTACATCAGGTGTTCCCCAAGAGTCACACTTAGGTCCGCTGCTTTTTATAATCTTTATAAATGATCTTGTTCAGTGCATTGGGGGCGATTGCCTATTATATGCGGACGATCTCAAGATTTTCCGAGCCATTCATGATGCTTCTGATTGCTTGGTTCAACAACAAGATATTCAAGCTGTTTATGAATGGTGCTTTATAAATAAAATGTATTTAAATATTAGTAAGTGTTTTGCAATTTATTTTACTACCAAGTCGCCGAAATATGTTTAAATTTATAAAATTAATAACACTTGCTTAGAACGAAAATCATTAGCGAAGGATCTAGGCATATTGTTCGACGGGAAACTATCTTTTAAACAGCACTATGATTACTTAACTGCGAAATGTTTCAAGTTAATAGGGTTTCTTACACGAATTACCAAAAAGTTTAAAAGCCCCAAAAGTCTTTTAATTTTATAGTCTTAATAAAGTCTTTTAATATTCAATTATAGGACCCCTTGCCGAGTATTGTTCTATCGTTTGGACATCATTTTATAAAGTTCATGTTGATAATATAGAAGCCATACAAAGGCATTGTATGAGTATTACATGTCGTTGATATGGTTTAAAACGTCAGCTACCAACATATGAATCAAGAACTAAATATTTCGAATTACAGCACCTATCGACTAGGAGGAACATCAGTGAGTTGATTTACCTTTTTAAGATCATCAACTCTCACATAGATTGTCCTAAACTCTTAAACAAGATAAATTTTAACGCAAAAATTAGAGAGCATGCCCCGTTTATTTATGGGCTTCACACTTATAAGAGCAACGACATTATTTATAACACACCATTAGCAAGAATGTGCAGATCGTATGACGCGTTAAAAAGACATAGCGATACCTTTGATATTTTTTCAAACAACTATAGTTCATTTAAAAACATTGTGCTCACTTTATGAAAAAGGTTATTAGAATTTTATTTTTCGTTCAATTAAAATTTTGTAATTTTATATTTTGTTTGTATAATAGTTAAGTACTTAATGAATGTTTAATTTAATTTTCAATTGTGCATTTTGTGTGTATACGTTTTTGGAAAGCAGCCTTGTTCAAATAGTTATTACGTTATTATAAGCAATTTTTGGCTGCAATCTGTTGTATATACCTTGAAGAAAAAAAAATATATCTCACTCCATAGCCCTGCTATCTGGTCCATTCGCATCCCATCCTCATATCCCACTCAAAGTCTTCCTTCCCGGCAATAGTTACGCAACTATGGGGGACTGTCGTCCGTTAGTGTATCCCAATGGTACATTGACGGGGACACCTACCTGGATGCGGACATCTCACATTTAGATTCAATGGTACAAAGGCCTCTTCAATGTTGGCCTCGGCCCCATGAATGCCTTTCAAATGACCGGGTCCCTATGGGCCTATGACTGAAAAGTGTACCTACATAATAATAATAATATATATATTATATTATTAATCTATAAAAGGCAAACCTGACTGACTCATCTATCAACGCACAGCCGAAACTACTGAAGGATTTCGCTGATATTTGGCATACAGATAGTTGTAATGACGTAGGCATTCGCTAAGAAAGGATTTTTGAAAATTTGCCCCCTATGGGGGTGAACCGAACACCACGCGGACGAAGTCGCGGGCAAAAGCTAGTAATAATCTATATTGCAAATCACTTAATATTATAAAAGGATCGAAGGAGGAAGTACATAGCTACATTAATATAAATTAAATAACACACGTAAAAATACCATAAAATGAGAATAAAGACGAAGTGACGTTAACATTAAGGTGGTAACGGAGGATCTTGGTGCAAAATGCACATCATAGTACTGTTTTCCTTACTTTTGAATAAAAAGTAAGTATGCAATAAATGTGTTTTATAGTAATTCGCGCAAACTTCTTGATAATACCGTAGTTAGATGATCACATAAAAATTATTCAATTTTATGCGTTACATTTTAGCTGCATTAAATTACAACTGTAAACACGCTTTTAAGTTTGTTAATGTAATGCAAACAAAATGTAATACATTAAAGTACGTAATTTTTTTGTGAAGACTTTATTATTAATAAACTATTTCCGCAAGTTGCTTTAAAACACATTTATTTATAGTTTATTCAAAAGTAAGGAAATAGTAGTTTATGCTACGAGTGCGTAAAGGAGGCAATAGCTTATACGAGGAACGATTTGAAACACGAGCGATAAGCGAGTGTTTTAAACGTTACGAGTAAGTTATTGCCCTTACGCACGTGTATTATACTAAGTTTTTCAATGCATAGTGTGAGTAAATAAATTAAGTAAGCGTAATTAAGGAAACAAACACACAATAAACACTTACTATATAAACTTTAGGCGGGCATTCCTTTTCTTTGCACGCAAGTTGCCAACTTGACGGAAATAAAAGCTGCTTTCAGTATGATGCATTCGAAGGCTCCTTTCAGTAATACATAACATAATTCGACTCCACCAGCTTATTCGAATAATGCAAGGAACAATGGATACTTTATTTTATTTTTTATTTATTTTATTTTATTTATAAACAAAAATCCACAGCAAGTACAGTTTTAAAGATAACATAAAAATAACATCAAGAAATAGTGCCAATGACGGATTTCATTACGCTAACAATATATTTTAAAAGACGAGGAACATAACTATAACTACTGAATAAATTTAAATAAAAAGACGCAAGCAAGACTCCGTATTAAAAACTAAAGGGTTGTGTGTGTCGAGTGATTAGTGTGCATGTACCTATATATGTGTGTGAGTGTGTGTGTGTCTCATCGTGTGGCTTTAATAAACAGGTTAAGAGTTTGGATAAAGGTGGGTTTACATGGAATAATTTATTTATTCTATTCTAATTAACTATAAAATATAATAATATTGAATATTAAACATAAAATAAATGTTCATTTAATATAGTAGTTTACATTAGGTCCTTTATCTGCTGGAATACGTTGCGTTTAAACGTAATTTTACTTGTACAGAACAGATCTAAATCCGCGAAGCGCTTATTATACGTTGTAGGAAGCCGGCGGCAGACACAATTCGACATGTAGTTAGTGCGCGAGAGGGGGGTGGCAAATAACTTGGTATGTCGAGTCCGGGTGAACGGGGCTGACAGACGTAACATCTCTGTTACCAAAGCTGGACAGTCAAGTGCACCTGAACACACATCATGCAGTAATGACATGTCAGAGATGATACGTCTGTCACGCAGTGGTAACACACCGTGGCGAACGCAGGACTCCTCATAGTCCCTACACTTTGTCTGTGAACGATAGTTTAGATGCTTTAAGAACTTCCGTTGTATACGTTCAATATCACTGTCATATTTAGCGTATTGCGGACTCCAGACAGGACTGCAATATTCTAGCACGCTACGAACATAGGCGTAATATAAGATCTTAATACATGTCGAGTCTGTGAAAGGCCTACTTACACGGATGACAAATCCCAAATTCTTAAGGGCTTTGTTGACAATCGATTCAATATGTACAGAGAAGGTTAATTTAGAGTCTAGGACAATGCCTAGATCTTTAATTAATTTTAGTTAGTTTGTTAGTTTTAATTAAGTTTACACCATTTAGGTTGTATGTGAAATTAATGGGATTTGGGTTTCTGGTGAAGGAAATCTGAACACATTTGTCAATATTTACACTAATTAAGTTTCTATCATAAAATTCACACAGTCTTTTTAAGTCATCCTGGAGATGGTGACAGTCAGTGATATTTTTGATGTTAAAATAAATCTTCTTATCGTCCGCATAAAGCAAGTATTTAGAGTGCTGAAAGCATTCAGCTATGTCATACAAATAAGCAACGTAAAGCAGTGGACCTAATAACGAACCCTGTGGAACGCCAGAGGGAATAGAAATGAAGTCAGACTTGTTCCCACCCACAACCACAGCCTGCCTACGGTTTGTTACATAGGATTTCATCCAGCGAAACAAGTCCCCTTGAATACCTAGTTCTTGTAGTTTACGGAGCAGGATAACGTGATCCACACGATCGAAAGCCTTTTCAAAATCAGTGTAAATCACGTCAACCTGGCCCTGTGTATTCATACCATTAAGAGTATCACTGACAAATACTGCGAGGTTTGACGTTGTGGATCGACCCTTTACAAAACCATGTTGTTGATCAGGGACTCCCTGCATTATAACTGGGTACACGTGATTGTAAATAACTTTCTCAAATATCTTGCCAAATGTGTGGAAATGTGCAGAAATGTGCCCAGTGTACCCGAAATTATTCTTTAGATACAAAGAATCTTGTTAACAAGGAAGACCGATCGATAACGTTGTATTTTTTTTTATAATTTACAGAGAATGCAAGTGGCCAGTATCATTTCACGAACTCGCATATAAAAACTTTTTGTCAAAAAGTTCTTATTCAAATTACGATTAAATAAGGTTATCTGCCAAAAAGTTCATTTTAGATTTCAGATTTCCAGATTTCAGTATTCTTCTTGTTACCTATATATTATCAAAAGAAAAGGGGCGTTAGCTTAGGGGTAGAACGCTGGCCTCTCAATCTTTGAGATCCAGGTTCGATTCCCGGCCGGGGCATGTACCAATGAGTTTTTAGGAATTTATATGTAGAATATCAAATACTTAGCACTTGCTGAACGGTGAAGGTGAACGGTGAAGAAAAAAAGTATTTGTGCCCGAAGAACGGCGATAGGGCTCAACACCCATGCTGAATGTCTTGCAACCTTTACCAGCAATAATATCCACGCTTGCTTGGTATCAGAGTCGCATTTGAAGCCAACGATTCCCTCCACTTCTGTAGCTATCCCTGGACATGTGTTGATTAGGAATGATCGAACTGGCGCAGGTGCTGGTGGAGTTGCAATCTACCTTCGTTCAGATATTAAGTATAATATCTTGTCACGCTCTTCCCCTGAATACAACCGGTCAAAGCCAACGATGGAATATATTTTCATCGAGCTTGATTTTACCACAACAAAATTTTTACTCGGTGTTGCATACCCACCCCCCACTATTGACTATTTCGATACGTTAGAGAATTTGCTCTCCACATATACACCTTCTTATGAACACTCTTTAATCATGGGCGATTTTAACACTAACCTTCTTGTCGATGATGCTCGTTCGCGCAAACTTCAGACCTTGACAACTTCTGTTAATGTCAATATAATGGATCTTGCTGCAACACATCATATGGGTGATTCTCATACCCTTCTTGATTTCATTCTCACCCCTAATCCCGACCGGATCTCATGCCATGGCCAATTCACAGCGTCTGGCTTCTCTCATCATGAACTCATTTATGCCTCTTACAGGCTTAAAATCCCAAAGCCCAAGCCCAAAATCACTTTTCGACGTAACTTTGCAAGTATGGACAGAAATAAGTTGCTAGCTAGTGCACAAGCTATAAATTGGTCTATGCTAGAAAATCTCGACAATGTTGATGACAAGCTTGATTGATGCCTTCAATAAAACTATCACTGAGCTTTACGATGTCCATGCCCCAATCCACAAGGTACGGTTGAAACGTGCTCCGACGCCGTGGCTTACGAATGAAATTCGAAAGCTTATGGCTAGGAGAGATAACCTTAAGCAGAAGCACAAAAAGAACACCACCGAAGACAGCTGGGATAGATTTAAAGCTGCCCGTAAAATCGGTGCAACCAGATGATTAGGAATGCCAAACGGAAACATATTCATTCCTCCATCGAAAAATGTAGCCCCAACAATCTTTGGCATTTTTTACGTTCCTTAGGCTTTGGAAGGTGCCGACAGGACCTGAACTCGTCTTTAGACAAGGATGGTCTTAATCGGCATTTTTCAACCCCTCCCCACGTTATTAATGCCGCTGTTAAGGAAGCCACCATCCGAAAAATCTTAGCTGTTCCCCTTACTTCTAATTCTACGTTTTCTTTTTCACCAGTTTCTGTTTCCGATATTGAGAAGATCATCCTCTCCATTCCAAGTAATGCTGTTGGACCTGATAGCATTGGCCGTGACTTACTCCTTCCTATCCTGAACACCATTCTACCTGCTATTACACATATCATCAACTTTTCCCTATCATCCAACACTTTTCCTGCTCTATGAAAACTTGCCTACATGGTCCCGGTCCCCAAGACATCTGATCCTATCGAGTTCAAGCACTATAGACCAATTTCAATACTTCCATTTCTCTCCAAAGTGCTTGAACGTGTCGCTCATCGTCAATTCACGAATTACCTTCACTTAAACAAGCTACTAAATCCTCTTCAGTCGGGATTTCGTCCATCCCACAGTACCTGTACTGCTCTAATTAAAATCACTGACGACATACGTGAAGCCATGGACAATAGGCGACTTACTATCTTAACCCTTCTTGATTTTAGTAGTTCGTTTGATTGCGTGGACCATGATATCCTTTTTGCTATCCTCCGTTCACTCAACTTATCGGAAACAGCTGCAGAGTGGTTTCAATCATATCTTTGTGGTCGTAAACAGCGTGTACGTGTTGATGACACTTACTCCGAGTGGTGTAACATTACTGTTGGGGTCCCACAGGGAGGTGTACTTTCTCCATTGTTATTTTCTTTGTTTATCAATACTCTTGTTTCCGTAGTCTTTTTCTGTTCATATCATTTGTATGCTGATGACCTTCAGTTATACTTGTCTTGTAAACAAGATGGCTTACTGGATTCCATACACAAACTTACTTCTGATCTTGATTGGATCAGTGAGTGGACGGAGGAATTTGGCCTACTTGTGAACCCGTGTAAGACGCAGGTGATGGTTGTCAGCAGCAGAGCTCTGGTTGACAGAACCGATGTCTCCACCTTACCTCCAGTCTGCTTCAACTCCCCTTACATACTGCAAATCTGTTAAAAACTTGGGGCTACACATTTCCAACAACATGTCTTGGGACTTGCAGGTTGCAGAAGTCAGTAAGAAGATATTTGCCTCAATGCATTCACTAAAGCGCATGCAAAAATTTCTTCCATACTCCGCCAAAGTTACATTAGTCAATTCTCTTTTGCTTCCTATTGTAGATTACGCCGATGTGTGTTATCCTGATCTCACTGAAGAACTTCTAAACAAATTAGATCGTCTCCTGAATCTTTATATCAGATATATCTTCGGATTGCGCAAATACGATCACGTCTCTCAGTTTCGTCTCCAGTTAAACTGGCTCACTATTCGCTACCGTAGGAATTCACACATTGTCTCACTTCTATATAACTCTCTCAATAGTCCTTTCTCTCCTCCCTATCTTTGAGACCGGTTTGTCCCTGTTGAATCCCTTGGCCGCCCTCAGCGATCAAGTAGAGCAATACTTCTCCGATTTCCTGAACATCACACCAAAATGTATACTAATTCTTTCACAGTCAGCAATCCGCCTGTGGAATAGTCTTCCTCTTGACATCCGACAATCTCCCTCTATCTCCACCCTCAAAAACAGAGTCTATCAACACTATCTACAGCTACAGAATCGGTCACCTCACTTGTAAGTCTCCCTGAGTCATTTTCCTTTTCGTAAATATTAATTATTATTATGTATTTATGTACCTTTATATGTATATTTTAGTATTTATGAGAAAACATGTATATTTAAATTTTATTTATATTATATTTATATGTAATCTGTAATTCAGTGTAGTTTAATATATATATAAATTTGTATATATGTATATACAAATAGTACCAATTTTTATAATATCAAATTAATTCAATTATCTGGCACTACCCTTGAACTCTCCACATAACTAAAAGTTAACTGGCAGAGAATGCTAATTAGCATTAAGTTCGCCTTTGTGCATTGTATATTTTGTGTGCAATAAAGAATTTACATACATACATACCCATCACGTTGGTACGTAATAATCGTCGGTGAAACGCGGGTGTACCGGGTGTGGACTGTGACTTGCATTTCACAGTTTACACCCGGAACACCTCTGACACCCCCTCAGGGATTCATGTCATGACGATCTATTTTTATTTTTTATATATTAATTATAAAGATTGGTTGGTTAAGTTTCATCAGAATTTTCAATTTGTAAAGTTACAACCTACTCAAAATGTCGTCTCAGCAGTTTTCATTTCATTTCATCAATCAAACTGAACGCAGCCTATGAACTCATCAAACTGAATCTGTCATGTCTATCTATGGCACTCAACATCCTCTATGGTACACAAGATAAGACTGGCAACTGTTTTCGATAAATTAAAAAAATAAAACATACCTCGGACATGGCTGTATGAGCTAAGTTCATTTGCCTTCCCACTATGTAGGGAAAACAAAACTAAAAAAATTAATTAAAAAAATGAAAACATTAAACACTCGTGCGGTAAAGTTGACTCTGACAACGGATTAAACGCATAAAAAATAGAACACAATATTATGATGTGCATTTTGTACCGAGGCAAAAAGTTACCCCCTTATGAAGTAAAAACCAAGCTGATAGATTATGCAGTTCCCCACGAAAACGCCTTTCCAAAAACTTACTTAACCTTATATATAGGTATATTATAACTTAGATGCAGAACTTTGAGCGCGCGTAGATGTCTTTTGTATGAGGATGCTACGCTAGATGCACTACGAAAAATCTAATTTTAGGATTTTACGAGAAAAACTATTTAAAAGGCGTAGCTTCAGGTCATAATTATTTATTCAATAGTAATCTGTAGCTACAAGAATATTACATACTCTTTCCTATTTCAGGTTACTATCATAAGAAGTAATTCAGCCCTAAATGAGAAAATGACTTATACTCTTTTGAGTAGGTAGATTACTTAATAAATTACAACCCATTGAAGGGAGATGCTTTATCTGTACACAGATTGCTCATCATTACCTTAGTTGAGAATATGCATTCACACTCTTAGATTGATTCATCTATCTTGATGACGGTACAAATTGTCGCAAGCGTGAGGGACACGATCAGTTGGTAAGAATTGAGAGACAATCATCATAATACAATCTAATGTTTTCCGGTTGTTTTGTGAAGCCAGTGACTTGGAGGCAAGGTATGATTTCTTTGGTGATGGTGACCTACATTTTTATAATTGAATTTCACGGCTTTATTGATGGCTGGCTTGGGCGGGCCCGACTCTGCTCGACAGTCGACTTGTCGCTTGCATCACATTATTGTAAGCGGAGCTGATGGCATGGCGTACTGATGCTGAGTCACCCATCAATATTGTCGCTTGTAATGCTAATTTTCTCGTTATGCTTGTAGCAATTTGCATCTTAATGCCGTTTATGTAATAAAAATCAAAATTATTTATTGCACTCAAAACATGATTAGTATTAAGTATTATGAGTAATACTTGTTACAGTTTATTCACAAGTCTGTTTGTTGTCATACGTTTTGATGCTTACGTAAGTTTTGTTATACAGGAATTCCTGAAATTTTGATAGAAATTGTTATTTCACTCACTAGAAGTTTGGGGATAAATCAACAGTTAATTTTATGAAAATAAATTTGATTATGTAGGTCAATTTTAAGATAAATATCTTTACTTGACACTTTTAGCTTTCTCAGGTCTACATAAGCCATTAAGTAATTTATTAGAGTAAGGTGCTATCCATCCATCATCCATCCATCAGCCTGTTTGGTCCACTGATTTCGCCACTCTGTTTTTTATAGGGCCCGGCAATTAGGAATGGATATACCGCCATCCATCGGTCCCAGGCAATGGAGAGCCGCTTGGTTTTGTCTGAGAGCTGTTCTCTTACTCGCAAATCCTCCCGAAGTTATAAGGTGCTAAATATACCTATGTAGTTTTATAGCCATAAACTCTATGCCACATAAAATATGAACATGTGTGAATTAGAAACAGGTTATGTTTATGATTTTAGGGCAAATTAATTTGGCATGTCAATGAAATATTTTGGAATTTTCTTAAAAGCCCCTTGAAAGATATGAGCTCACACACAATCATTTTCTCAGTTGAATTTATTTTCTTCTGTAAAAATTGTTTCGTCAGTAAAGAATGTGCTTGTTACTGAATTTGTGGCTCTACTACTTCGTAGCGCTGCCCTGTACTCCGATGGTAAGCTAAGAGCTTTAGGTCTTCTTTAAGTATGCAAGACATGGTCCTAGGAGGAATTTTTATCTGCTTGCCATTCACGGTTTGCAAATAAATTTCTCTAATTCATTTCGCTACTGTTTGACCTTTGCCAGAATCCTTGCTTGGTAAGGATTATCCTTGCTCCAAGGTCTGTCATCAGCCTGGTCGTCAGCAGAGGGACATCTCTAGGAACCGTTTGTGAATTCGATGAACCCATTCGAACGTTATTTTTAAAAGTTTTAAATTTAAGGCTGGATCCGTGTTACATTCTTGACACAATTCTCTTTCTGACTCTATTTCATACTTTCAGTAAAAATTTTCCGACAAATTGAAATTTTGATAACAACAGGGACCTCGTGTCATGTCATGACACAAATGCTCAACAATGTCCCTTTGAGATTCATCCCAAATAGTAGAGACATAACTTGTCAGGACTGCGTAATAGTATAGTTTCAGGGTATTATCATGACTTCCAGAGGTTTTCACTAAACAAAACAGAAGTTAAATATTTGCGCAAGGTGCTTTATAAAGTAACGTTTCGTCACTTTCACTAGCTGGAATTGTCCAATAGTGCCGTTGTCACGCTTTGCCGGTAACCAATCGGCATGGCTTCAGCCCCGCCTCGAGGATAGGCGTGTGCTGCGGCCCCGGCTCTGATTACCACAACAATGCAGCACTGCTGTACTATGAGCCTGCGGTCTGCTGATCACGACGCCTCATCACCTCACACAGCCCACGTTGCAACACATCCTCCACAATGCATGTGGTAATGTCTTCATGATTAGATACACGGATCATGTAAATTACGTATGGTAAGTTAAACCTGCTTGGGTTCCACTCGTGACCCGGGGTCATGAGGCCGCTGTCTCCGAGTCCGCTCGGACCCGCTTTGCCGACAGCACTGTGTAAAATCGCTAATTACATTCAATCACGGGCTTTCTTCACGGTGCATTTAGGTACACCCGTGCCGATGGTTTTGCTGCCGGCTTTTTACTACTTGATAAAACTGTTATATGACGAAGGAGTCGCGTCGCAATCAGCGTCACGGTAATGACGAGAGGCGAAACTTTATGACCTACGATTACGCTTTTAGTAGAAAAAACAAACGAATACGAAATAACTTAAATTCTGTGGTCATTTTGAATTTTTAAAGAAAATTACGTCAAGGATGAACACAAAAGCGCGGTAAAATCCCAAAATACAATGTGTAATGGACATTAATTAATACAATTAGCCCACGGCAAATTGCACGTAAGTCCGAAATAATGAGCGTAAATTGAGGCAACTTTACACTTCTGATTTATTGTCCTGCATTCGCACGATTTCGACGAAAGAGAAAACGGACCAGTTGGGTCGGGAATTACGAGCAGTATAAAATTGATAATGAATATTTATAAAAACTTAATCACGGTTCACCGAATTTTCCCCGGGGTCGATGAATGAAATGCCATTAATCAGAACAAAATCATGTAAATCACAAGTTTTCACTCGGCAATTACAATTCACTTACACGTAGGTATGTATAAAATGACGAATAAGCTGGTTATATTAAAAATATACTAAAAATGTTACCTGAAGGGGTCCTAACCTTATCAAGATGTGCGTGGTACTATTTTATGCAGAAGATCTTTTGACTAACTACTGTGGAAACTCATTTATAATGTACGGTCGTGGAAACTGAAATCCTGACTTACATGCATTACTTGTACACGTATTAATTAAAAAAAAAATAACATAAAAATAATAACCGACTTCAAATATTATAGCAGGCATTCACTAAAAAGTTAATAATTGCATACTGACTGATGGTACCAAAATAACATATTTTCCTACCTCTTTCTTTCTGTAACATTATATGTTCTCTAGAAGTCGGCGCTCTCATATTGGTTTTTGTGTTTTATACCATGGGGAATGCGCCGATTTCTAGATAAAATATATATGTCAATTTTTAGGTGACAACCTGCAATCAGCATCTTGGTACAAAGCGTTTGCGCAATAACGAGTAATATGCTGTCATCGATTGAGAAGTTCCACTGCCTATCTCTGAAAAACATCATCAGATCACGACCAAATAGAAAGGGACCAAAAAAATTTTTTTTTCAAGTCTTTTTATATATGCCTGTAGTTATAGAGTAACTAACTCAAAAAAAAATACAGTCGAAATGAAAACCCCCTATTTTGAAGTTTTCAGGGAAATCCATTACTTTCATATGATTTTGCTATTATTATTACAAATTACACTCATAGATATACTCACGCCTGTTTCCCAGGGGTGTAGGCAGAAACTACAGATTTCTGTCCACTATGATTACAAAACATTGTAATGAAATCAATAATATAAGTGTTGATTAATTAAACCTCTCATTCTCACTATCGCTATAAAACAATAGTAAAACAGCAGATTGCAGTCTCTGGATGGCTATATAGGCATTTTTTTCAATATGAGTCGTTCGACTTTTGTTTACGAATGATAAATGCCAAGCGATGTAAAGTGACAATATCTCACTAAATAAAAACGATAGAATCTAAGGAATGCTTCCTATATTTTTTTTTCAATAAAAAGAACATAGAATCCGAAAAAAATACATTTTAAAATCACCCAAAATCTGCCTTGGCCATTTTTTGGCACGTGCCAGAATAGCCGTCCAGGGGGCAATTCCGGCGAAACAGCGAGATTTCTAAGACTCGATCACAAAACGTATGGAGTTCGACGGATAAAATGGGTTTTTATGGTCGAGAAGACTGACTGATGAAATAGGCCTACTGATTTCCGGTTCTGGTTCGAATGCATCTTATAAATTCCCCAGCTTTTTTACTACTCTATTATTAGTATAGATTCTAAAGTCGATTCTGAAGGCTTTAATTTTGATTTTAGTGCTGTCAAGACTAAATTTTCTTCATTCCAAAATAGTTCATTAGTATTAACAACAGAAGCTATATTACTTTGGTAAAAATTAAGTACAAAGACAGCACTAAAACTAAAATTAAAGCCTTCAGAATCGGCTCTAGTTTATAAGATATAGGTACAGTAGACTTATCTGAGTTGTGATCAATAATATCTACACCGCATATACATACTCGTATACATTCTAAAATGCTTTAGAATTTTATTATCTGGTTTGTAAATGTTGTATATGTAAATAGAATTACTATGATTAAGCAAGTGGCCAAGTATAATACGTGCTTAGTCACTAGATCCACAGTTATACTTGTGCAACTGTATTACAAATTAAAAAAATACAAAATTGTTGATTTACGCCAACTCGTGTTCCGGCGTGACGTCATGGGTAGCCGTATCGGGGAGTGGTCACAGGCAGTTGCGTAGTAACAGTCATTCTTCCCTTACCGACTTTCGTAGATTTTTGCAGAAGTCCCTGGAAATAATTATTAACGTCTCGCCTGCTGTCAGTCTCCCGATTTCTTGGCGAACGCGCTTTATCCTAGGTTCTATTGATGCGTTCCATCAGGTGGAATTGTAACCATTATTAATTAAAAAAGGACATTATTTCTAGCTCTGTGGATCCGGTGAATAACGGTTTAACTCCACTTACGTATACCTATAGGTCCAAAACGTTTTTTTATTTACCATTTTGCTCTTTTTTTTTCTTAACCTAATGATCTAACTGGAGTTTCGATATCTTTTATAACAACGGACATAGACATGACAAAATGGATTGAGTTTTTTCTTGCGGTAGGTAAAAACATTTAGTCGTATAATTAAACATCACATCTTGTGAAGTTAAATGTAATTTTAATTCGATAAATTTTCAAGTTTTTTTATTTGTTACTTTTTTTACTTTTTTTCTACATATGGTAGAAGGCACAACCTGAACTTAAATCACAGTGCAAAACAATGCATAATTATTTTTTTTGTGCTAATTGTTTAATTCGGCTTGTGAACGATACATCTCTAAGATAGTATGTTATTCTAGGAGCTGAACGGATACAAAGTAATAGAACTTAATGTTATCTACCTGACACTTTGATTTTGTGTATGAAATGTGGAATGGTTTGCGGAAAAAAAGTCATTTGTTTTTCGCTTCTCCTGTAGGTACTTTGAGATTTTTGGGTTGAATCGTTTTTCACCGGAGCCACAGAATAACATTTACCTCTAATTAAATCTTCACATTTATCCGTGTTTAGAGGTGCTACTGATTAGATGTTGTTGGACGTAATCAATATTCTTGCAAGTGAAAAAGCTTAGACAGGAGCGCGTGTTCTCCACCGCATAACAAACTGTCGCAATGGTGGGCCGATCAGCCGTACATTATCGCAGAACATTTAATAAAATGGCGGCTTGATGATGGAGTGGCTGAAGCAACCGTGCCAAGGGTCCGGCCATTACCACCTGACAGGCGGTGACCGATCGCTGCCACTCGCTCTGGCTTCCTACACCGCCACCGCCATTGTCACAAAACAATGGTGCACGGAGCTATCTTTAATCACAACAAAATGGATTCTAATTGGATCCGCGAAACACCGTCCACTTTTTGTTGTTCGGCCATGAACGTATCTATAAACTAATCATTCAATTCAACACCGGCCGATAAGGAGATCGTGAAAGTTTTTAATTTTAAAAGCTCTACCATTTTTAGTCGCTAATGTAATGATATTGACCTCCTGCTTCTTCTGTCACTATAAGATTTATCGATCTTAACTTGAAATATCTTCACGATGTTGTCGAATAATTAGCCTCAAAGGGCGTAGTTTTGTACTATATAAATATTGAATGGCAGCTGAAATCTGTGTCTTGATATTTAATTAAAAAATACAAGTTGTCACAAAAAGCCGATATTTGAGTTGATCCGAGTTGATATTTAGCCAATTGTGCCATTATCTTCACCTCATTAACATTATTTATGTGGCTTGGGGTCAATCCATCGATAAATGTCCTGAGACGGAAAAAAAACGCAATGTAAAAATTCGAGTCGATTAAATCAACTGCACCTACTTATAGGTAATTTGGAGGAAAATAAAACATAATCAATCTTACGGACGTGGATGGAATTGTAAATCAACCGTAGCAAGCTTTCTCGGTAAGGAATGAGAAATATTCAAACACCTTTATAAAACAACTCGTTGCTAAGCGCTGTAATACGAAATAACTTGGAGAATTAACACAGCGCATGTGCAAGCAAATGAGTATGAGAATGAGTATTGCTGTGAATTTAAAGTGACATCTTGTAAATAGGTAATGTATGCTGCAAATAAAACCATGACCAAACATAGCATCAGCCAATACAAAAGATGATGGATGGCGAAGGCACAATCTGTGAAAATACGAGGTTTTCGCAAAAGCACTTAGGTGACTTAGGTCTGAACATGGTGCCGCTAGTCGTAAATTTAAATCGATAGCCACAACACGAGGCCCCAGCGATCACAACTAACGACACATCACCTGTTTATTACCTGAACTTTTGACTTAGCTCTACGAGATGATATCGTAGGACGTATGATACTCGTACTCAAAATGCTCAAGCCATCTTACAACTAAGTTGATATCACGTTATATTATTCAAGAAGTTTCAGTACCTACCTGTAGGGGAAGTGCAACAAGGAACGATACAGTAATCCATGGCAAATATTTGCTAACCAGATTTATTGCCAATTTTTCACCGTCATAGTTATTTAGCAATAACTGTAATTTGATATATTTGACACATTTCTTTGTAGCTCAGCGTGAAATGTCCAGCTAGTGAAGTGGGTAATATCGCGCTCGGGCCGCGGTGCGTCGGGCTGGTCGTGACGCAGGTCACGAGTCGCTCCGTTGACCCTGCACCTTTTATCACATCACATCCACAAACTACTCTTGGCTAACATCCAAAAAATATTTCCTACAAGATAACCTTAGTAAATTTTGAGTACAAAACACGCAGTTACCACCCAACAAATTATATCTTAACTCGCGGTGCTATTTTAAACTTTATATAAAGGTGTCACAAGACTCACAAGGAGGCTAGATATCTTAATAACAAGTATTAATGTGCACAATAAATTTAATGCAACATGCGCATTAAACAAAACTCAGGCTTCGGCGGCTTAAACTAGGCGCATTAAACATAATGGCTGGTGCACACGGCTGCAATTTTATTAAGATTTTAGTTAGAGAGCCGCAGCGGCGTAGCTCGGCCCAGCCTCTGAGACTACACAATCAGTAATCAGCCAGCGTGTATACAAAATTACATGCAATTCCGGCAACAGCACTTAAAAAGGTGTTTAATTTAAAATGATGTTTTGAATGATGTAATGAGCCCAAGGGGTCAGCCGGTCAAAAGTTTTCAGCCCACGCATGTAATGTGTTTAGATAAGGACGTCATATCATTGATCGGATTGGATTGCTGCATCATATAATAATAGTATTCAATTAAAATATACGAGGTCATCGTCCTCTCTGAAAGACCTGGATATCCGATGTACCTCTGGGGTCATCCTAGAGATAGCCTCGTAATGGATATTGGTCATCTAGAGTGAAACGGAATATTAAAGAGTCGTGGCCGTTTGATAAAATTATCTTTACTGCAGGTAGTAAATGTGAAATAGGTTTCCCGTAATGAAATTACTTACGAGTGTTTTTCAATATAACAAAATGTACTAATCTAGTATACTAATAATAAAGTAGTAAATAATTTGGGTTTGTACATTAAATATTTTCGCGAAATTTTAAATGAAATGGGTTATTGGTGTTGTACTGAGGCCGAAACAATTTTTTTTAAATTTTTGTTTGTTTGCTGTTCCGTTTTAACTCGAGAACTACTCAATGGATTTGGATGCGGTTTCTTTTATTTTCATCGTAAGGACCTTGGTCAACATACATACAAGCTATGAGGGGTGTTAATAAAATAACGCCCAAGCCGAAAACGGAGCAGAGATTGAATAAACGCAGGTGGAGTCGCGGGCGAAAGCGAGTTATAAATTAGATACTAAGCTTTGAGAAAATATTTTATAGACTTCAGAATCTAGTTACGCAATTTGCTCCACAATGGGCAGGCATTAGCATTAATATCAAGATTAAAAACTCAAACAGCTGCCTTAATAGGAAAGCTCAGTCTGCGCTAGAGATCATTAGAGCTGAAGCATCACTTAATGGAGGCAGTCTGCGGAGCACGCTTTCATTGTACTTACCAATAAATTATCACGAAGATCATGTTCCGATGTTGTAGCGGTGCAGCCGGCTTCTAAGTAGCATGGGAACTGTGCGGGCGCACGCTCTACGTAGAGCGCGAGCAACATACGATCCCGCTGAACCTCTCATGTAATGCTCCTCTACCTGTTTTCTTCGCACGAGTTATAAGTGATTCTAATGTATACGTACAGAATGTCAATTTAATTTTATAATTGAAAATGATTTTTCGATAGTTGCTAGCAGCGAAAGTGTGTTTTGGAGATTTCTCAAAAATTTCAAGAGCTATGTGAATGGTTCAAGTGTAAAATTGAAAGAGCTACATGATAATATAACAGTTTTTTCGAAAAATGCACATATACAATTTTGAATCAGAATAATAGGCATGATGACTAAAAAAATGTATTAGTCCGTCAGTTAGATTATCAGAAAATATTGGACACGTATTTTTTCTTTTTTCAATTAAACAAACAATGATGTAGATATAGCCCTCTGAAGTTCCGCGTGACGTCACATCTAGGTACAATTTTACTTAGAAGTGACGTCATTTTCCCCCACTCCCAAATTTTGACGCGCTTTATCTCTGTAATTTTTAGTTTGATTGACAAAAGAAAAAATACTCGTCCAATATTTTTTGATAATCTAAATGACGGACTAAATAGAATAATATTTTGTTTACCCTGTGTACAAACTTATTTTTGGAATTGAAAATATTAATTTATAAGTTTTTGAGATACAAAGTTTGAAAGCCTGTCGCGCCTTGCACCGCGCGTGGATTGGTGGACGTATCTTAGCGTCGAGCTCTGCCTTCTCCTGCTTGTTCAGAGACATCTGCTTAGAGTTCAGTTCCTTGACGAGCGACTTCAGTTGTTGCATCTTGAACGTACTGGTGTCACTTTTTACATCTATCAACATCTTTTTACATTATCATTGTAGTTTCCGAGGGAACTGTAAATTTACGACATCTATCACTTTTCACATCTACCGCTTTCGACATCTGTCACTTTTGACACCTGTTGCTATTAGGATCTTTTGATATCCACCACTTTTGAAATCTCTCACATTGTCACTTAAAATATGAGTGATCTGTTTTAACTGATTGTAAAAACATATTTTTATGTGTATCATCGTAAGATTTGAAATAAAAATATACATAAGAACGATTTTTTTCTGTAGCTTATAACATTCCTGGTACTTTTTAAATCCCCTCTGATGGTTTCGTAGAGTGCAAGATCTGTGATCCCCTGTTAAATAAAGAGAATGGATGTTTCAAAATGTACCTATAAATTGTTTAAATTGTACCATTTGCTCAAAATATGATAGATTACGTGCCTGCTTAGCGTGCGTAAAATGACATATTTCGCACTAGTGCTTTTTGTTTCTACTAGTGATGCCATCTAGCGGAAACTAGCGACATCATTTAGTAAGCATGTAAACCTTCTGGAAGTAACAGGATACACTAAAAACTGTTTAAGATGAGTATTTTCAAACTTTTATATTGTTATTAAATATATTATATATGTTAAATTGTAAAAGATGTTTTAAAAATTCAAAACTATTTTAGACATATTATAGTTCAACTATCTTAGAACTTATCATTAAAAAGATGTTAGAAAGAGACATTGGTCTTTGTAGTACAGATTGGCGTCAACCAGACTGCGTTTTCTTCTGTTGACTTGTATCTGTTTTGATTCGCAACAAAATTGCTTTTATTTTATTATTTCATGTAATTTTTCGCAGGTGTATTAGTATCATACTACGTTTTTCAGTGCATAGTGTGAGTAAATAAATGAAAAACAATAAATACTCCAAATGAACTTTAGGCGGGCATTCTTTTTCTTTTTCATTGCACTCAAGTTGCTAACTTGACGGAAATTAACTGTTTTCAGTTCAAGGCGTTTGTAGATTGCTTTCGGTCACCTCATGTGCCTTGATACTGCCTTGCTGTCTGTGGTAGGCGGCTGTAGTCCGAAGATCAAACTAAACGCCAGCCTACGAACAGATCAAACTGAAATTTCCGTCAAGTATATCTATGATACACAAAAAAGACTGCCAACTTTCTCTCAATAAATACAAAAAAATAAAATACTAGTGTGGAAAAATGAATTTTCCAACAGTTCAGATGCATGTAAAATAGGTCTTTACGAGCACTTGCATTGAAAAAATATTTTCATGTTTCCATAATAGTTTTGAGATCTTAATATGAATTTCTTATGGGCAGGTATTTTTTTTATTGTTTTTTCTGAAAAGCTATTCAGTATTATCAGTAGATCATGGTGGTTTCACATTAAGGTATTATTTTAATAATTAATTAGTTAATTTATACCTGGTAGATATAAATATACTAGTGCCTGTTTTACATTATATAAAACCAAACACTTTATTCATATAAAATAGGTACAGGTCATTTTAAATTCGACACAGCAATGAAATGCATGTTTACGACAGCAATAATTGCAGATACCGAACTATAGAGAATTTAAGAATCTGAAAAACAATTTGAGGTCATCAACTTTCTTAAATGAGCACCTATAAACTAAATATTAAAAGAAGCGTAATAAATAAGATGTTGCCGTATAATTTGTGAAACAAAATTGTATGGGCCTCTCAGGTCGTTTCAGTGAGGTATAATTTTGTGATTTATATGAACGACCTCGGTTATAATGGCTACTTTATGCAGTTTCCTTGTCGGGAATCAGTGCAAGGTGAGCGAGGACCGGCGGAGATATTCGTGTCCGCTCCGCCATCCCCTCACGGGTTATCTCTTGTTATTCGCGGATCATGAAAAGCTTTTAGCGTATTGCATTTAGGCAGGATCGTAATGCATTTTTGCAAGCAGATCGAGCATGGCGCGGCTCTGTTACGCAAGGATGCTCGCAGAACTGGTCTGACCGGCTTCGGATCTGGGCCAGAACCATCTCTCCGCTAACATATTACCGCTAATAGATATTGAACATCCAGCCACTAGCCCTGCCGGCTCCGATGTTCGAAGGAGCCTCTTCAATTTACTTTTTATGTAGATGATTGCCTCCGTTGCTTCTGCAATACACCACGACTTACGAGATAGGTTTTGCTAAGTTAAGATTATCGTTTTGCAACGAATATAATTTGGAATTATGGACACTGATAAAACTGTTCATCATAAAATAAAGTAAATTCAGCTAAAATTATGATGATTCACGTAAAGTAGGGAGCATACGGACATCACAACAAAATACGATGAAACTACTGTTGCTGCTGCTAGCGTTATAATATGACGCACTGTCACTATGACTTTGTAGGAAGCAGATAGAATTATGCGCTCCGTCATAGCTTTTATGGTGTCAGTAAGCAAACCGTAGTGTGACGGACCTCTTTTATGGGGAAGACATGATGTAATACGAAAATTATAATCTTATTTTCTGTGACCAATTTTACGGTGTTTTGTCATCATAATATTGCGTTACTTACCTTAAAAACTCGATTACTTCCTCAAACAGTATAATATTTTCTAATTATCACCAAATTTATAAACAATTCACCGTATTTTAAACTTATGTAATGCTATTTTATAAAGAAGCTAAAAAACATTTTTCTCAGTGTATGTCTACAACGCTAGTATTCTCATATACCTTTGATTAATTTCATCAGAGATTTACATTATTGAAAATTTTGAGGTCGTCTTTGGACATGGCATTGAGTACGTATGTTGATTTATTGCACAAACAATAAAATTGATAAATGTGTATCCATTCGAGCGAGTTACAGTTTAATCCGGCAAGTTTTCTTGCTCAACGGTACTATTGCTATTGTTTTCTTCGAGTAGAGATTACGGATCACCAAAGGAAGGACGAAGAGTCGGCCCACCTTACACAATGCAGGTTTCACTGCGTGCTGACATTTCATTAAAATATATTGAAATCGTGAAATGGGGTCTGCATCCCATTGATTGGAGCGGTCGGCGCACGCGCGTCCGACGCAACGCAATATGCCCGATATTGATTTGTTTCAAGTTACGAAACGACCCGATTATTATGCATAAATGATTATTTACCGTGCAATTATGAATACAATGGTTCTTTATTGAATTTTTACTGTGATACCAAAGGTTACAGGGCTCATACCAATTAAAATAACCTACGATAATTGAAGTATGAGTTCTGTCATACTTTACGAATTAAGAGGAGCTGCTATCGTGCTTAACGACCACTATTTTTAAAGGACACTTAAAAGAGCCGACTTTCTTGTGGCACAAGCAAGGTGTTTATCATAAAACATCGATAAAATGACATTATTTTACAGATAATTCTTACGTTTATGGAAAACTAAGGCTTATAAAAAGGAAGTGCTTGATTTTGCATTAAATTAAAAGGTATACCTATATTTTACGAATAACAGATGGCAGTGCTCGAATTCTGAGATCTCTGCAGCGAAAGCTCATTTTCAAGGGGTAGTTTGCAATTTATTGTTACTGCAAATAAAATAAAATTAAATTCTTTTCTAATAATCATTTAATAAGTGTTTTCAGTAAACCCTAGGAATTTTTTGAAGCTTTGTGTCTGTTCGACAACCTTACAATTAACGTCAAAAAATTTTAGTTTTAGGCTAATCAGCTTAGCACCTCGCTTTAACCGTAATACAATGGAAACAATCAAGCAACATTTTTGATATCATCAACGAAACAGTAAAAGAGCTTTTCAGTGTTCGGCTCAGTAATGCGATTGATACAATTAAATTCTACTACATTCTAATAAGTTACTGAGGATATTGGCTCGTTCCTTTATAAGGATGATATAGAGCTAGAAATTGTCTTCGTGGTGCCGCTTCATTTCTCAATATGGCTTCTATAGTGCTTATAATTTGATCGATAGATGCACTCTGACTGCGGACTGCAAATAACAGTTCGAACACCACTTTGCAACAATAAATAACCCTTAATAGCCAACAAGTTGCATGCAGGCGCATGTTCCTTTAGCACTAAGTAAATAACTAGACATTCGGTAAGATTCATTAGGCGTCCACCAGTGCCGGGCTTCGGCGTAATCGAGGCAATTGTTCTCTAAGAAATTCAATTATTAGCGCGTAGGGGCGAAGTATCGGGCTACGGGACAACCCGTCGAGTCGTTAAGGAGTTAGAAATAATTGCTCGCGATTTATCAGCTTCTGATGATAATTAAATGCTTATAATTGAAAGAGCGGTTTGACTCCTTCGGCCAATAAATCGTAGAAAATCGCGCTGGTGCGATATTGCTCGGCTGCACGGGTCGTGCTTGTTGCAATTTCGATTCGAAAACCCGGGCTGGTTCAGTCTCACGCTTTTTGGTTTATATGTCAGTATTGTTAATTAGTTCAAATATTCATTTAAGTTACGATTTTATTTTTGTTCAAGACCGTTATCTTTCGTAAAAGTTGAATGAATAATGTATAACAGTTACTAAGGAAGACTTAGTGCTTAGGCATAAACATGTTGAATATAAAATCGGTCATAAGCATCACAAGAATTATGCATAAGAATAATAAAGACAAATGGTGATTCTATGCATCACCGTAAAAGAGGAACGATTCATCAAAAAGTTGAGACTTCGCTGTATCCGAGTAATTCTTCCGTTAAACAACTGTATAATGTTGATCATGATATCTTCATATTTATTATCAGAACGCCTAAGGTTCATGTTTTACAAATAGAGGTTTCAATCAATCTGAATAACTACTTAATTAAAATACAATCTAATTCACATTAGTTGTTAAACAAGCTCGAGTTATACTCGTGAAACGCACCTGCTTAAAATGAATTGAAGGCAGTTCCCATTCTGGAATTAAATCGCATTTAGCCGCATAAAATATCGTAAGTCTGTGAGTGTTAATTCTCAACTGTTCTGTATTAACGAATAAGGACCTTCCAGGTACATAATTTTACATTAATCTGTTATCCACGATCCAACTACTACACCCTTCGAAAATTTCAATTCACGTGGAATACAAAGACCCAGGGCGTTAAATACAAGGACTCGACGCGAGATCATTGTAAACCTCCTGCAATACGGAAAACGTGATGCTAACTGTAAATTTATGTGTAACTTGGAGTGTTAAACTGTACACCTTATAAATAAATTCCAATTGTCTTTTGTCATTTTATATTCAGAGGGATAAATCAAGTTTATAGGAGCGCCTCCTTGTTCAACGGTCACATCGTGGAAATAGTTTAGATAACGGCTAGCATATTAGAGGGTATAAGTATTATTTAAATTATAAATACAATTTTCCTAAATTGCATCTAATGCAGATTGTAAAATATCTGTTGTAGGTAAAGTGTTTGCCTAAAAGAACAAAACCGTGAGATGCCGCAAAAGATTTGGATGCCATTTTACTAGCGATAATAATTACGATGTGCGAATATTGCGGTCCCTTAGATTATGCTTTGACAAATCACGACTTTGCAATTCCAATGCAGTAGATTTAATGTATGGGCGGCAGTTTGCATTCTCACCGCGACCCGCGGGCCACCTCTTTCCTAATGCACGCTTATTTGAGCTTTTTAACCTTTCATCTGAGCATAGAGGGGCAATAAACATAATGTGGATTCTTATTGTTCCCGCCTTAGAATCGAGGAGTTCATGGTTAAAATTGAATATATTTGTAGTTTGTACTGCATGAACGCGAGGTATCTTCCAAAACTGTGGACGATTTAGGTAACGAGAGCTACTCGTACTACAAAATAAGACATACACAACCACACCAAAACATCTGGAAATTTTTCAATCATAATCGATTATAATCTATTATGTAGATGGTAATCGATTGTTATCTATTAATAAAATAATCGATTATTCATCGATTTCGCACATAATTTATTTGTAGTGGCGGTAACTCAGTCGTTGGCACCGGATTTTTAATTATGTAATTTTTGTTCAAATCCCATCGTTCGAACAAGAATTAATTAGTTTTTTGATGTGCGTTGTATATTTACAATTTGCTTGAAAGTAAAACAATGCGAAACAAATGGTACCAGTGTCGACAGTTCAAATACAGTCCACATTCAGTAAAATCTGTGACATTCCCTCGGGATACGGGTCACGAGCGTACGTATTTATCATACAGGACTTTCATTTGATAACCTTTTCCCTTCATACAGTGTGTTATACCCATGAGTATGGACAACTTTACTAAGATGTCAAACCAATATATTATTGAGAATTACATGTTTATTCTATCAAAATGTTTGAAATAGCTGCATAATTGACTTGATAACATTAACTTAATAATTTGTTATCATTTATTATTTCGACTGATGCTTGACTATCATAAACAATGGTCAAATCAAAATATATCTCTGTTACATCCTTCAAATTTGTTTATATCTCTAGCATAAATATTATTATATGAAAGAAAACTATACCTTATATATTATACTTATACCTCAAATATCTTTATTCTTTATTGTAACAAAAAAGTAGTATGGACATAAGAATACATATTGACAATCATTGATGTGAACAACTTTAATATTGGGCCCATAGTAAAAGTTGTTCATATTAAAAGGGTATTCACTGTTTTAAGAAAAAAGGTTATCATCTCACTCTACACTCTGTATATTGTAAAATATTCAGTTCCACCATACCAAATGGTGTTCGTAGAACTATTATAAAAAACCAGCCAAGTGCGAGTCTGACTCGCGCACGGAGGGTTCCGTATCTTTATCTATAAAAACGGCAAAAAATCATGCCTGTTGTATGGGAGCCCCCCTAAAATATTAATTTTATTTTAATTTAATTATTTATTTTTAAAGTGAACATATAACTAAATATTCTGTGAATATTTCAAGCGTCTACGTGTTGCCGTTATCAAAAACGAGCAAAAAAATCACGTTTGGTTTATGGGGGCTCCATATTTATTTTATTCTGTTTTTTAGTATTTGTTGTTATAGTGGCAACAGAAATACACCATCTGTGAAAATATTTCAACTGTCTAACTATCACGGTTCATTAGATACATCCTGGTGACAGACGGTCAGACAGACGGACATCGGAGTCTTAGTAATAGGTTTCCGTTGGTTATCCTTTGGGTATGGAACCCTAAAAATGAGCCAGTCTTTATTATCTTCCATTAAAAATTCGTAGCACCTAAATAATTGCGTAGCACGCGTAGAGACACATAAGTTGATATTTTTTTGCTCAAAATAAAGATTTATCAATAGAATGATGATCATATGACCTAAGATACTAAAATAGTTTAAACGAAAAATGTATTATAGTTAGTCATTTTCGCAAAGTGCTAGAGCATGACGCGTTAAGATGGCTAGTATTGGCAAAGTCTATACTTATAATAAAGTAGTAAAAGAGTCGTGTTTATACATTGAATGTATTCGCGATTTTTTTAATGAAATATGTTATAGAATTGTGCTGATACCATAACCACAATTTTTAGAATTTTGGTCTGTCTCTCTGTCAGTATGTATTTTCCGTTTTAATTCGAGAACGACTCAACGGATTTTAATGCGGTTTTTCTATTATCATCGTGGTTACCCTGGTTAACACATAGGCTCTAATGGGTGTTCAAAGTAACGGCCAAGCCAAAAACGGGGCAAAGAATGAATAAACGCTTTTAACTCGAGAACCACTTAACTATACAACTACTCAAACTGGTCAACTATAAGCTCTAAGGGGTGTTTATAAAATAAAGCCAAAAACGAGGCAAATATTGAATAAATGCAAGTGGAACCCCGGGAAAACGCTAGTCTTAACTATAAAAGATAAGTTTCATAAAACACCCCCATATCAATTTTAAAGGAAGTAAAAACTTAAACCCAAGTTTTTAGAAATATGATCCCACCTTATTAGATAGGAATAGAAACTTAGAAACTGGGACATTTTCAAAAAAACTGTATTATTTCATCAATTAATAGTATTGCTTATAAGGACTATAGGGCTGCTTTAACTAAAATATTACGTAGGTAATTTTGAAAAAAGGTTTTGTACATTAGGAATATTTGTTCAATAAAATCTGTTTTGTTTAATTTTTTTTTATACTTCAAGGACTGATGGACCCAGGATAGGGCCGAAACATAAGGTGACTTTCGATTAGATGGTCAAATTCATACTGGAGACAGGATAAGTGGTCACGACCAAGGTTCAATGACCCTGTTTGGGAAATAATAAAAATATTTTTTTGTCTCTAGTACAACCTCACGAACAACCTCGACTCAATTAGTATAATGTAGTCCTAATTTTGTTTAGCGTATTTCACAGATATAGGGTTATTGAACCTTTGTCCTGAACACTTACTGAGTCTCTAGTATTAATTTGGCTATATAAACGAAAATCACCTTATATAACTTACTCTCAATTTAAATTTAATTTTTTTTCACATATTATATGTAAATATAACTCGTTGCATACATACATATGTGGAAAAGATCTTCAATGAAATCCCAATTTCATTAAAAGATTACCATTTTTCAAAATATTGGCAACCTGGAATTAGCACTTAGGAGAGAAATCCAAAAACATGGGCATTTTCATTTACTTGACACACAATGTTTTTTTGCAAGACTTGATCCTTAACGTCACACTATAAATTAATTTAACAATACAAGATGCATTTGTTTTAGCAAAATGTTTGGCCTAAATTTTGGCTTAAGTAAGCAAGTAAGTCCTTTAAGCGAATTTCTCTTTCTCTCATAGTTAAGATTTTTTCCATACTACCCCATCTCAACACGAAACTCTGTATATGCAAGTAGCTGAGGTACTACGAGTGAAGAGTATTTCGTAGCACTGGCGTAGCACGCATGGTTATTGCATCACCACATAATGATGAAACACATTAGCTATTAGGTCGATTATAAATAGTTGGTACTCGTCAAGTCACATTTTAAAAATAAATATGAAGAATTGAATATTCTTAAATTTTTTCTTAAGTAAATAAATGTATTGCAACAAAGAACAAAATTTTGAGATAGCAGCTCAAGTCGATTAAAATACTGTTTTCTTCTCCAAACAATTACCGTATATCAGCTAAGACATATTATTACCATAGATAATCTAACCCAAGACATGAGTTCAATTAATAGATAAACAAATCTCCACTGGCAAATTAAATTCAGCAATAACGATTTATAAGCGAATCGTGCAACAATACTTGCATATTTGCTAATGCATGTTGTTGGAGTCGACTGCTACACGCCACGAGGGTTGAAAGGTACCGTGGAGCATACGGAGGTACTTGTGTTGTAACCAGCATCATTTATATTACAAGCTCAATGGGGCAAGCCTCGAGGCAAGTGTTTCTATTATGGGGAATAGTATGGTGTGACGTAACACTGAGCGCATACTGCAAGGTGGTGTGTAAGGGGGTAGGAGGAGGGCAGCGGGGCGGGGCGCCGCGGGCGGGCGGCCGGTGAAAGGGCTGGGCGGGGCGGCGTGCGCGGCGCCGCCCACCGAGCATTTCACCACCGCCGCCACCGCCGCCGCCGCCGCCGAGGCTCCTCGACGCGGCCTACTTCCCTCCACGGCACTGTCTTCTATTGTGAACGACGCCACTCTCCTCTCGAACAATACTATTGTGAAATCTGTTCGCATCGACCCCGTGGCGCAATAATCGATAAGATATTCAATTCGACGCGAGTACATCTGTTAATCGACGGCCAAATAACACCGCTCGATGCAACATCCATTACCGTTATATGCGCTCGGAAACCTAATACGGAGACTGACATTTCCGAAATCAGGAAGAAACACAATCATAAAACGTGAACATGATAATACGTTTGCGAGCTAAACTGGTGAACCTGGCGCGTTAGAATCTCGTAACTATGCTAATGTGGGCAACTACAGGCTGTGTAGTGGTCGGCTAAACGGGCGCGTTGCTCGCACAGGTAATTGCGCTGAAAGGCATCAATTTGAGCAGCGATTGTGCCGCGTTTGGGCCTAAATAAGACGTCGCTACACGAGAGCGGTAAAGAGGCTGCATTACTCTCATTGAAGCCTCAGGGCGGAATTATCTGCTCGCTGAAGGCGACGCTTGGAACTCGCGACTCTGTAACGTTGATGGGAGCGGCTGAGGCTGCCAGAATTGCGATGGAACGCTGATCACTCGGTTATACGGCTTTTGTAACTTTAATGTGCTTTTAAATAGCATAAAGCCAATGTGCGAACAACTTAAATTTCAAAATTTTTGATAGATGTTTTGTTTATAGAAATATTTCGCGTTCTAATTTCGATACCTTTATGGACGTAACCTGCATACTTATAATGATATATTTAACAGAACATGACCACACAGGTGGTGTATGACTAAGCATACCGTCATAGCAGTCGTCACTCTAATTTCTAATGTACCAGGCGCACATTAAAGCCAAGGGGCGTCGCTAGCCGCTAGCTCTGAGCTATTCATCGTCGCATGTCGTCATCGCGTCGTCGTAAATCCGTTCCACCGATCCGAGATAAAGGAACAGACCCACTTCCCCGCTCGAACAGCGGTTCAAACGGTTCATTGTTCATTTTCAGTTAGATCGATAACAGAGCCTCATCCAGGGCTTGTTTTAGGGCACCGTCAAAAAGTAAAACTTATACAGTTTCGTTTGTGAATGAAATGAAATTTAAACAAAAAACGAATCAAGAAATAGAAAATGTACTAATTATGGTAATTTCAGCTACATACTCGTTCATTAACGAAACACCAATTCAATAAAGTAATGTACAAAAAGAAATTGCTTACGATACATCTACAATTTACTGAATTGCTTCTTTGAATCTGTACTCGTAGGTAATTTCGTAGAATTTGTTTTAAGAAAACAATGATACCATTATATTTTAATTAATTGTAGTAAATGTATGTATGTGTAACTAAAACAAGCGACATAAATACACAATATCAAACACTACTACAAAACGGTCAAGTAAATAAAAAATATAGATAAACAGTTAGCTTTATGGAACACCAAAAACCGTACCCTATTTTAGATCCTATGTAAAGCGGTGAAGTTATAGATTGTAGCAGTTAATAACACCGCAGTTAAGCGTGCGCGCGCATCTTCTATTGTCTTAGACAGTTAAAGCTCGCTTTAAGCCAAGCTTAAAAGCTCTGTGCCCATATTTTCGCAGCGATGTCACAGAACCAAAAGGTCGGTGAACCGAAACCTCATTGTTTTGTGTTGTTGCGTCAACGTTGCGTCCTCGAAAGACGAATCGGAATGTTCAATTTATAACATTAGCTTGTCTACATTAATTTAGAATCTTGTATCAGGTAATGAGTTGAATTTATTGTTATGATTGTGCTTGTTGACGCGTTAGAATGTCAAAGTCATGCCTCAATTGGAGTTTCTATTTCAAAGTACCATTTTTTTATAATATAGGTACTTAATTTTATTGCAGACTCTCAAAGACTTCAGAATCGCTGTTTATAATTCATTTTTAAGTTTAAAGTAAATTACTGTCCTGGCTTTCAGCTGAGGCCATTGTGCATTGCCACGAATAACCATACAGATTAAATACGAATAAAGAGATACGATGGCAAGTTTGCATGTTAAAAATAGCACTTGGAGAAGACCAGAAGTGATAATTGGAAGTATTAACAGATTTCCGCTACAAGCTTAGCACAGAATCGGATGTTTTAGCTGTTAATGGTTAAAAGGCTATAAAAGTTTAGGAGCTCGACACAGCCCGACCGACGACGGCGAGGCGGGCACGAATTGACAATAAGAGCAAAGTTCAACGCGGTTCAGGACTCGCGCGGAATGCGGGGCGCGCGCGGGGCGGGGTGAGAGAGGTGCTGCTCCACTCGCACAGACTCACGATTACTATTTATATCGACATGTCCATGATAAAATTTACTTCAGACAATTACAAAATGCCCGCAAAAAGCAAACATCGTTGGTAAAATCTGTGATTGCGTTTAATTTTCTGTCCAACAAACGAGACCGTCTTCTAGTCGAAGCGACGGCGGCGGCGGCGGCGGCGTGTCGGCGAAAGTTTGTTTTACGAGGGAATGTTACGAGTTGTGTTCACGCATGACCCTAGGGTCAGCCGCGCACATTCTGACACATGTCAATTAAGGGCCTCCTCGCCGCCGCCGCAGGGCGCGGGCGGATTGAGTGCTTCGACATGTTTGTGGAAACCCTCGGATGAGACTGATTCATTACTTCATCTATCTGTACCTCCGACTCAGCTACTGGATTTATTGCTCTGCGTGCTCTTTGAATTTGTTTCCCATCATCATTTAAGTATGGAACCAATTTATTTTCCGAGCAAATGTTACTGGTTCTAAGCAATTGCGTTCAAATCGAACAAAACTGAGCCTAAGTCAGTGAAAACAATACGTAATATAAATCCGCCATGTGACAATTACACACAATTTATTCGTACATGAATCACAGAGAGCGCACATTCGTAACGCAAGTATGGCAATCACGCGGCCACATCCGACGCTGTTTCCCAACAGAAATGGCCATGTTGTTGGCAATTTACCACCTCTCAGATCGATCAGCTCCTATTATCGGAAGAGGTCGGACGTGTACAAACATCGATTTCGCGTCGTTAATCTGACATGCGGTCCCAGGCACCAGGCTCGGCTAACTGGACCCTCACCTCACGTCGTGTTTTCGTGATAATTACGTACAATCACAATGATACGCTAAAACCAAACCAACAACGGAGAAGATACATCGTAATTATACTATACTTATAGGTATACAAGGTATTTGCATATGCAGCTGTTTACTCGTAATTCTTATGGAACATTGATACTTTTGATTGCATTAACGTGGAAAGAAAATTAGTTCAGTTTAAATTGTGTAACCGGTATAAATTAGCTGTAGGCTTATTTGAGTACCTTTTATTTTAAATTAAAATGTATGTAGGTATTTATAATCCCGTCCGCGATATTCCGAACATAATCAAGACACATCGCATCACTTCGGTGAACTTTTCCAAGGCTTAAACACGGACGATAACATTGGCATTAATTGATCGCTTTAGGGCCCAATTTACAGAAAGCAATTAATAAACAGAAGTGACAGGTTAATTTATTGAAATCGTTAATTAAAATTAATTGTCCGATCATTTTGACTTCAATTAAGCCGTACCTAGTTAGTTTAGATTATTTTACATGGAGGTATGCAAATTGTACTTTATCATGAAGAAGCGCCGATGCTTCATAGAGTATTCAGGTTTCGATTTAGGATATTAAACGTATTATTCGAAATAATGATTTATTTATCTTGGGAATGGCGTCTGTTTTTGGCAAGCCAATTTCGTGGCTTGTTTGTATGATAGATGGGGAACACTGATCCATGACGTGTGATGCAACATGACGCTTTGTTGTCAGTTTCGCTCGAAGGTGACTTGATCTTCGACCTAAGCGGAATGAGATTGTTTTCTAATAACAGCCCTACCATCACTGTCTGCGTTTTTATAGAATACCAGCTTTTGCCTGCGGTTGCACACATGTGGATGTCGTTTTATGACTACTTTTGTATTTAAAAGTGAGAAATGTATCAAAACAAAAGCGACAGATGTCAAAAGTGCCAGATGTCAAAATTAAGAAATGGTAAAAGCGACAGATGTCAAAAGTGCCAGATGTCAAAATTAAGAAATGGTAAAAGTGATAGATGTCAAAAGTGACAGATATCAAAAGCAACAGAGTTCAAAAGGGAAAGATATCAAAATCTTGATTATGTCAAAACTGAAAGATTTCAAGACATAGATCTCAAAAGTGACAGATGTCCAATGTTTCTAAATTCCTCGGAAACTGCATTTTCCCAGGATTTAAAAGGACTCAAACTCTTCTAAAATCGGCTCTTTTAAGCTTTTTATTGTTTTTTATTTATAGTAAATGTATATATAGGTAGATATATATAAAAAACACATAAGAAATCAATTCAAGATATGTTTCGGGCCCTACTGGGCCCGGCGTCAGTTGAAAAAAATCTTTCAATCAAATTTTTTTTCAATTGACGCCGGGCCCTGTAGGGCCCGAAATATATCTTGAATTGATTTTTTCTGTGTTTTTTATACATATCTATATACATCTACTATAAATAAAAAACAATAAAAATCTTCTAAAATCGGTGCTGTTAGCATAAATTATATGGTTACAAACATTACGGACGTTTTTTATTGGGACCCACGTGCATTATTGTTCTTCAAGTATTATTTTTTAAATGCGAGCTAGGTGTTTAAATTAGGAATTCTATTCTAACGTTAGCCGATTTTGATGAATTAAAACCCCATGAAAATTCGATCAGTAGTTTTAAAGATAAGCGTGCTCAGACGGACAGAGAAATAATTTAAAAAAAATTGTCGTTTCGTACTTTGTTATTCTTCCTACATCGCTTCTTATCAGTTTTTAATGTTTAATGTACAGACACACTTGTTCTATAATTTAATTGTATGTAGAGATTTATTTTGTTTTCCCAGCCCTATAACAGACTTAATTTCATTAAAGCGATGGAATTTGCTGAAAATAAATACAGTAATACAACGGAAATTTAAGAATTTTATCTCAGTCATAATTATATATTTTATTTTTTTTGATAAAATTCACATTGCGTGGGAAATAATTAGGATAACATTGTTTTATTCGTTTATAAAGCCGCAATAGTTTACAATACAATTTATTGAACGCAAACAGTAGGGAAGCTTTTATTAAAACGTTAAACTAGCATTATTCCCGCAATTATTGATCTCTACAGTAAAATACTCCCCAAGTCAAGTAAAGGGACAGCAAATAAGTAGGTTCTCGTTGCTTATTAGTGGTGTTTGCGTGAGTTTACGTTTGTGTTGCTATCTGTATCTGTGAGTCTAATTAGACTGTCGTTCTAGAACTACACGTTTTTGGTCGTTATTCAAGGGGCACGAATAAAGAAACTGCAGAATTAAAAAAACTATAAGTGATACCCTGTTTATTTTATAATTACGGCAGGTAAGATACGGTTTAAATAGCATGTATGCAACAAGAAAGTAATTATTTCAGTTTGCGCTTTATCGAAACTGTTATATACAGAAAAACTGAGAAAGTTCGAAGTTAACTCGCGCAGACAGAGATTCTGTACTTAAATACTTGATCCTCTTTAAGACTTGGTCTTCTACATTTCAAGGCCTTTTGCTCAAATATGCTGAGTCAACTACTTACCTGATCAATGTGAAACTCACACACGTTTTTTTAGGCCTTCATCTTTCTTTTCTAATGACAGTTACTTAATTGGACAAATTTCACTAGATAGATTTTATTTTTGAAAATGATACCCTATTAAATAATAAAATAAATAAAAATTTTCTTTATTCAGGTAGCAAGGACCCATAAAAATTAATTTAAAAACACATACACGAATAATATACATTAACATAAATAAATAAGACACAAGTTAAATAGATCATTAAAAATTATTTACAAATTATCATTTTTTATTGCGTACACAAAGTACGCAATTGGTGATAAATACGTTTTTATCCAAGCCGCTTGAGTTTTATGTCTGAAATTACTGCTATTACAAGATAACATAGTTTATTTTCGAATATAAAGCTAGAAAATACCTGCACGAAATACTTTTTCGTAAAATACAGAAAAATCTCGAAAATTCACTAATTATGCGTGCCGGCAGCGCGCGAAGCGAGCGTTTTATGTAGACTTTCTGACAACATACCGAAGTTCAAAATCACTCAGAAAGATTATCGTGCACCATGGGCCAAGCCTTAAGACAGAAGTCGCAAAAATAAATAAAATTACAAACTTTGGATTCCCCAAATCTTATAAATAAGTTCCACCACGTGCCGAAAATCACATCAAGCGTGAACTGCTACTGCTACGTTTAGTTTTCGATGACATGAAATTGCTACGGCGTAGCAAACAAAATAAAAGCACTCACGTTCGCGTCTTCTGTATAAGTCTAGATTACGATGTATTGGCCAACAAAGCGGTTACCATGGCAACATAGCGTTTATCAGTTCAGTACTATTATAATTTCTTCTATGGTAAAAGTATTATAGTAAATTTATGCTTCGTGGTAAGAATGTGTGGCTGGTTGGTAAATGAATAAATTGAAACGTATTGGAATATATAGGTAATTTGATATTCTTTCCGAAATCTGCATAATGGTTGATGGAAACTTTGCGTGTAACAAACAATACTCGCCATAATAGCAGACTAGCTCTATAATAGGTATAGTCTACATAGCTTTTATAAGCTTAATAGCTGCTACGGCTATTACAGATCTAATAATTATGTTACTTGGGCGGGAAGGCTGTTTATGCCCTGTTGTAACGAAGTTTAAATCCGAGTATTTGAACCTAATTAGAGTGTCGCTCTCCAAGTTCCATGTTTATAACAAGTGCAGAGTTCAACATGGGCCGGGCCCGCCTTGATTAAATTGAGTCGCGATTCTTGTACGAGTCAAATGCTAGTTTCCTAATTATCTTTTAATAAGGCGTATATACGCAAGTTACAAAATTACCTGTCAAGTTTTGTACGTAATCTGCGTTCAATTGATTCGTTGGCAACTTAATCATCGCGCTGCTATTGTGTTGTTATGATAGTTTCATCATGTATGGAAGTACCACACCATTAGCAATTTCTAATGCAGGTGGACAATTAAGGCTGTACGCGCTGGTCACGAGCTCTCAGATCATCAAAGAACACGATAACGCTAATCACGTATCGTTTCGCAGCCGCGCACCAGACGCATTAAGACTATCATTATTCAAAACGCCAGTGGTGGTACAACTGCTAGTACAAGTCCTAAAGCTTCCGCTAAGGGATCTCGATCTGAACAAATCGCCGCGGCACGTTCGCCTTAGCGCGTGATTGTGGCCAATTATTTTCTGTTTATCTCTAATTACGCATGCGCTGCCAACGTTCGCGGCTTATCGACGATCTGCCCTTCGGCCCTAGATCCCATCACTTCGCCTAATCAGCTCACAACTAGATTTTCATGAGCACATCAACAGAACTTCGATAAATGGGGTCAAATTGTGGTGAACTTTAGATGCCCTATCTTACAAATTCAATGAGACAAATCACAAACAAATAATTGTATTTCTACGCTGAACAGTGCAGTAAATACCGTGGCTATATACAACAAAAATAACAATATTTTATGAGTACGTACCTCATTCATCCATCCATCAGCTCGTGTTCGTCCACTGCTGGACATAGGCCTAAATTTAATGTACGCACCTATATTTAATTATACTTGCAATTTTCGGCACTACGCGAAAATTGGAAAGGATTTGAAAGAGAACACTCTTGAACACTGTTTCATTAACACTTCACCCAACCGGTTTCTAACATCAATTAATTTTCATGAGCAAGTTTGGTCTTAAAAACGCATACAAACAAATAAACAAATCATGTTGCTATGAAGTTAATAGTTTAAGCACGTAGTTTGCGTTTTAAGACATAAAAAGGTCTTGAAAATGAATTTAATTTTCGAAACCGGTTGGGTGAAGTGTTAAAAAAGTAAAAACTATGTAGTGTTTTCTTCAAGATGCGTATATATGTTTAGTTGTTTTCATCTTTTGTATTCTCGTAAGTTATGTAATAATAAATTTCATAAAGGGCTCTGAGAAAGCTGAAGAGCATATGAGATACGACAGAGAAGACCGGAAGCCGAATACATATTCGATGGACAGAGAGACTTACCACGAAATCGCATCAGCTTGTCAGGTCGGACAGGATTACGAGCTGGCCGCTGCAGATTTGCGTACACATCAGCGTGGCCATGCATCGTGCCCGGCTTGTCAGCAGGGCACCCGCACAGTATTAATTTATCGGCAAGTCGTGCAAACAGAATGACGTGCCAGTTTTTTGTGCACTCAGTGGTGGTGAAATTAGGGTGCATTAACGCAACAGGGTCACTGCGGTCAATGGCGTCCTGTGTGGTCATATTTCTTTTAGAACTCATTGGTTTTGCGGTTAATAATTTCCGTAACTTTTGTGTAGTAATGAGTTATGGAAGTTGCCCAAAAATCACACGAAATTTATAAGTTTGGGGATCTTACCATGCGAACTAAAAACACTATAACCCTAACCTCACGTCGGTTACGGCTGCAAGTGAACGGTATTCCCCGATCACCGAAATAATATTCTCACAGTCCGAATGTATGCTTTCATCTCAAACAGATGAGCTAGCTGCGATCTAGATCAATGCTAGTCATCGGCGAGCAGCTTATCTGACGCATTTATCGACCAACCGTGTGAGAAAAGCCAATCAACTGCCACCGGCGGCACCGTAATCCTTCAATGAACTGAGGTGACTAATACTCTACGAAATTCTATTTAACCAGGCAGGCGTACTGATGCGATCACGGGCTTAAACGAATTAGGTAGCGGTCTTGAAGCACCAGACTATCGCAAGAGTTGATTATTTTACACCATAAGAATAACGAGATGGTTCGAGTGAGATGATCGCATGCAATGGCATGGAACTGATTATGGCCATCGTTAACTCGACGCTCCAGGCACTTGAGAGAGTAATCTGTGTAGTTACATAGTAAAACTTACACTCAAAGAAATGAGCTCTTTGTTATCTCAATAAACCGAAGGTTTCGATCGTTAGATAAGATATTCTGACCGAATTTCCCACGCAACTTAAATTGATGGTACCCAAATTGATCTTGAAGTTATTTACGACGAAAATGGCGACCTAATTTGTGCCGCTATAATATATTGAGCAGATTTTTAAATAATAGATATTGCAGTTGACAGTTAGAGGTTTTCAACCTAATAAATATTTATATTAATTATAAATGAGACACATGTGTAAGACTGCTCCAAATGGCTTCTTCTACTCCCACGATGAGCGGATAAGATTGCGAATGACTGATGCGTAGGACAACGTGTAATAGATCGACCACCGAAACACGACCGCAGCCGAATAATAGCTCATTTATTCAGATAAGTGTCACTGGTATTACTTCATTAAATTTCGGAGAAACTGCTTCAGTCACCATGAGAAAATAGAGCTACGGGAATCCCTACATCTTGATCCTATCGGACATATTCAATTTGAATGTACATAGGATGTTTTGACATGTTTTAAACATTAACAAGATGTCGACAGACGATTAACACCAGACAGATTTGATCTTCGAATAAAATTTAATCTCATTTAACGGTCTCCGTACCGATGTTTATTGCCAGCCTAAACCGTACTAAGCTTTTACATAATTCTGCAATAAAGCGGTCGCTCGTGTATTGTCAGTTTGCAAAGTTGTGTTATCAGAGAATGCTCAGCGCATTTCTAGATAGGGATAAGACGATTATAATGAATTACCAGGCAAAACCACGCGGCCCACCATTGCCTGGGACCGATGGATGGCGGTATAACCATCCCCAATTGCCGAGCCTTAAAACAGGGCAGCGGCGTCACTGGTGCGAGGGTTCCGGCACCGCGCTCACCAACCCGCCTGCCCAGCGTGTGTGAGTATAGGCATTTCTTCTAGGAGCACTGCCAACTGGCGAAATCTTGGAAAGGCCTATTTCCAGCAGTGAACGAAACGGGCTGATGGATGGAATGAATTACCTAATAGTACGGCTCTACTTTTCAAGTGAACATCCAATTATCCAATTGAAAATTTGAAATGTAGGACTGTCAACTACCTGAGGTAGGGGTGATCACACGATAAATTATTTCAGCCTTTGGTAAATTGAAAAGCAACAGAATAAACTCAACAATAACATTACTATGCGACACAGTGTGTATTTAAATTAAATTAAATTAAATTTCATTTATTTCGGATAACAGTGATCCATATTTGTTTGTTACATAGGTACATAAATCAAATAATTAATAACTAATATAATATAAAATCAAATTACAAAAATCGAAATAAAATAAAATAAAAATTACAATAATAGAATCATACAATCAAAATAAAATAAAATAAAAATATCAATTTCAATACCTTCTCACCGGCACTGCTAATGCGATATGTCTATCACAGCAGTGCCGGAGAAAAGGCTATTTATGCTATTTGTTCTTACAAATTCAGAGATACCTCAAATATTAAAGAAATTTACAAATTATTAAAGAGTTACTACAAGTAATAAAGATGAAAAAACTGTATTCCAATAGTTATGGGTGTCACTACTTAGCAGACAAAGTATAATTCAAAAAAGAGAAGGTGAAATATTATTATTTCTTGTAGTCATTATACGTTCGCTTGCACTTCTTCCTCACTATTCATTCTGGCAGGTGATTAAAAAATAAACCGAGTATTTCATAGAGCACATCCTCAAAATATTACCGTTAATATTTTATGTTACGGGTACGTTGTAATTATTTTGTCGTAATAACTGGTATTTACAGATTCTATTATGTAATATGGGTGTCAAAATACACAATTCTATACATAGTAAGTACCTACGTAAAATCATTTCTGACATTATCCTTTATGAATTGTTTGAACATTTTATTTATGTGTCAGCTTCTTATTTTGAAGAAGATCGATAAAATGTGGTCTATCTTATGCGTTTTAATACCTTAAGTACTTAGTTGATTAACATGACTAAACTATAGACAGTATAAAGGTTTATGAAAAGTCATATTGCCCAGCCCAGAGGGTCACTAAGACACCTAACGCTTAAGAAACAATTTTAAAGAGAGAGGATCGATACAAGTACGCACAAGGTACCGTACTGTAACCTAGATGTATTATGGTGATGCAAATTCGTCCGAGAAATCGTCTCGTATCTTTCTTTCATAACGATCCGGTGATTGATTATATAAATTTGAATACACCCGCATTAAACCCAAATTAAATCCATCCGCGGCTTCGGATGAAACACTGGTTCACAACCGTGATATATTACTGGAATGATTATTTTTAGTTAAAGGCTCGTTGCGTGTTTAATATGTCGCAAATGACTACATATATAAATGTATGAATATGCATTTTGCATAACTTTATGAAATGCGAACAGTATGTTATGATATGGGCGTGTGAATTTGATTTCAGATGATACCTAGTTCGATTTTATTGATCTTGTCTGGCTATTTGCACTCAAATAGGAAGCTCTCAAGGTTGTTTAGATGTCTCCATTTACATTCTAGACACCATTTTAAAGCTATTAAATTTATAAATAAATCGTTGCGACATGTAACCCAGAAGGGATGTAAGGGGATTTTAAGCAACGTCTTTACTTATATTCAACTTAGATATTCTCTGTACCCTTGGGATGGTATGGCCCTATTGTACTATATTTAGGGTTTACATTTTCTTCAGAACATAACATTTTACTTCAGTGGTTTTGCTTACCGTACAGTAAGTGGTGAAAATTTATTTGATTAGTATTATCAGAAAAACAATAAAAAAGAAGACGAAAATTATAACTACTAAACTTATATAGCCTGCAGAATCAGTAAGTTGAAGTGGCAGTGGGTAGGACATATTTGTCGCCGACATGATGGCCGTCGGGGCCGAGATACTTTAGAATGGAGACCACGTACGGCAAAGCGTAGCGTAGGCAGACCTCGTGCCCGCTGGACCGACGACGACCTGAAGGACGTTGCGGGTGGCGGCTGGATGAGGAGGACGGAGGACCGACATGAGTGGCGAAATTTGGGAAAGGCCTATGTCCAGCAGTAGACGTACACGGGCTGATGGATGGATGGATGGATGGTACAAACTTATAAGCATAAGTTATTATGAGATTATTCTTAGTCCGTTAACACGTCTGCGCGTAGAACATCAATAACGCCAGAATTTAGAGGACGATTACATAAATAAGAATTCTTAAATTAAAAAAATATGTTTATGATTATTTGATATTTTAGTGAGTGAACGTACATTAATATATACAGGTTGCAAATAGACTACGTTCTTAAAATAAAACCACATACTCTACTGATTATACTGACCAATTCTCTGAAGAAAAATATCCGCGCACATCTCCAAAGAATATATTCAACTGTAACTTAAAGACTTATCTCGTACAAGGAAGGTAATATAAAAAAGAACGAAAAGCACTTTATTCCAAACACCAATAGAACATAAAAAATTACAAACAATTTAAATTTAAATTCACAAACAGTTAGAAAGAACATATAAAATACGGTATGGTTAGAAAGAACGCTGCGCCTAAATAGCCGTTTCACAGAAGACGCTGCTTGAAAAAACGCCCGTATCTCGGTGTGTTAGGGTTCACGCCTTTTTATTTTAAACTTAAATACCGGGTGTAAAAGCAAAGGCAAGAATTCTTTAAGGGTGTGTTAGTATGATCGGTAAAGATATTATTTTAAATACTATCTCTAAATAAAGTACCAGTACCTCATAACAAGACGATTTTCTTTACTCAAAATACACTAATTATTTATTTATTTATTTATTTGCATAAAAATCTTACATTCTAATTAACAAGTAGTGACACTAAACCTAGAAGGTTTATTTGTGTCTGTCTGGCATTTTACATCAGTATAAATAAAAGGTATAGATAAAAGGTAAAAATGGTACTACATGCTAAGTGTGAAAGAGACTGGCGACAACCAGCGCGCGCGCGTTTTATTAGAGAGAGTAAAATATATGTAGGTAGCATTGCACTCTTGCGCGTGTTGTTGTTTCCAGTCTTGACAAAAAGATATCAGTGGGGCAATTCTACTTTGTACATTTAGTATGTTGATGAGTAAAAGGTTTTTAGTTTTTTCTTTATATTTTGTTCTTTAAAGCGTGTTCTTATATCATAATGCAGTTCGTTTAGTATATTTGGGATAAGGTAGCATGCTGTTCTTTTTCCGTTTCTATTATTAAAATTTGGTACATAATAATTATTCTGCGTATTTTTGCGTGTGCTTATTTTGTGATCTACTTTTTTAAGTAATAAGGTATCACGAATTTTATTATATTCTTTAAGGAAATAATAATCGAATTGGGTAGGACGCGTGGACACCCTCACGGTCGCTGGCCCCTCGGATGAGGGGTGCGGGTTGCGGGGTGCAATTAGGTGTGTGGGGGAGGCCGGTGAGCTGCGTAGCCATAGCTTAGGAAAATGATGGAATTTTTGGTGAAAATTCAAGGTATTTTTTTTTCTCGTAATAACATCAGAATCGTGTATACTTTCATACCCTAAAGGGATTCTTGACTTTGCATTTACAACCTGTATTGGCCAAACTATGATTAGCGTGGGTATGATTCTTGGGAAAAGTGGTTCAGTATGATCGGTACATTACGTAAAGGTAGCAGTCTATTTACACCCGGTATATACTTTTGCCTTTTTTGGTTTTAAAATGTTCCTCAAAGAACGCAGTTACGAGATTGTTGTTATTTTTTTATAAAATCGTTAATATTATTATTATATTATATATCGTTTATTTTCAGACAACTATTTTACAATTAGTAATAGCCGATAGATATATACCTTATAATCTAACACACATAAAATAATAGTAACAATTTATTTAAAATCTAGCTAGCCTATATTTTAGGGGTGTTCCTTTTCATCGGCGCCTCCCTATAGCGACGGAAAACTATCCCTTCCGGCCAAAAGTCAGTTATTATATGATCTACTCCAATTCTATATATTTTTGGATATAAAATATCTCGGTATTAGCTAAAGACCCTCCAAATTTGTTGTTTTGCTGTGTGATTATTAGTATTAACTAATAATTAAAGGCAAATATACCAGTGAGCCAACTCATAATCGCCTCTATCAAAAGCTGATAAAGTCTTTGACATTGGCCTTGTTGTGTTGGACAGGTACGGATATTTTTTCATAGACTATGCCATTTCAGATATACTGTAACTATTTCGATCTCTCTTGTAAGCGGGGATTTACTAACTCTGAACAGAAATAAATGGATAATTTGAATAAAAGGATATAGGAAGTCCAAATTTTATTTTGCGTATTTCACAGAAAGTACCATTGAACCTTGGTGCTGACCACTAACCGAGACGCCAGTGTGAATTTGGCTAGACAAACAAAGGTCACCTTATATAATAGGCCTTTATCTATGAAGTTGCCGAAATTTTCTGACATATTAATGATTTCATAATAGGCATGATGACTAAAAAAAATTAATTAGTCCGTCATTTAGATTATCAAAAAATATTGGACACGTATTTTTTCTTTTTTCAATTAAACAAAAAATGATTAAGATATAGCCCGCTGAAGTTCTGCGTGACGTCACATCCAAGTACAATTTTACTTAGAAGTGACGTCATTTTCCCCCACTCCCAAACTTTGACGCGCTTTATCTCTGTCATTTATTGTTTGATTGACAAAAGAAAAAATACGTGTCCAATATTTTTTGATAATCTAAATGACGGACTAAACAGAATTATATTTTGTTTATCCTGTATACAAGCCTATTCCTGTAAATCAACAGCTATTTCTATTATTTGTTTTTAGTTTGAAAGTTGATTTCAAGGTTTTATATCTCCGTATTAAACTTCATTTTTATTTTCAGTTTGATTACTAAAATTAAGTCTTCAAAGACAGTTCGTCTTAAAAGTCATCCGTTTTCATGATAAGATTCGTCATAACTTTTAACAGGTGACATTTTTCAAAAATTAAATTGAAGTTTCTGTTAGCTTAATGTTGTCTCATTCATATACAATTTTCAATCTAACATTTTGGTTTGTCATTCCTAAAATAAATGGAAAAACATTTGTACTGAAAACTGAGTTTTCTTCTAATTCTCCATACAAAACAGCAATTCAAGATATTATTTAGTACCAGGACAACAGATACTCAAAATATTAACAAAAAAATATTTTCTCGCTATATACAAGGAGCTATCAAAATACCTGCCACAACTGCAATGGGAGAGTGTATTGTGTATATAGATTACAATAGTAACCATATTTTATTGATTTAATGTCATCCCGTCGTAGTAACACAAAACAGTTAGAAAGAGATAGAAATTATTTTCATTGATGAATCGACACATCATGCGTAGTTTGTGAACCACGTTATGCAGAATAAAGTAAATATTTATTTATTTATTTATTTACTTTATTTTCTCAAATTTATATAACTATTCTGGGGTACAAAATTTCTTTACTGTTGTTATCTATATTATATACACAATACTGTCTCCCATTGCAGCCGTGGCAGATAAATTTAAAGCACCTTAAATGTGTAAATGGACAGATATCTTTAAATTAAACGACATAATCTGCTGATCATACTGAACAAATTTTCATTTTTATTTATTTACTACAAAACATAAAAAAGGTACAACTTATAAACATGCAGAATAAATAATGGCAAGAAGGAGCAAGCTGAAAGCAACTTGCAGCGCTGATTTTCCATTTGATTTACGCGGTGATGTTTCAGAAGGTTGTTAAAATCAAATTAAATTAACGAAGTCCTTCTACTTAGCACACCAACACTAACTACTAAAGTCATTAAAGTGACCAGCCGCGATGCACAGGACATCACAAATTAGCCGGACCCGGTCAGGCGAGACCTGTGGTCGCAACTTCCCCTATTTCCCCGTTTTATTATCCTAATTAATTCCACATAAAACCCTACAATAAATTACTCTATGGTTGTAAACACGTGCGTTGGATGTTGCCAGGTTTGATTTTGAAAATGGAATTAGGAATGGAAAACAATAGATTATGTTTTTATTGCGAAATCCATCGCTTTGGAATATTCTAAATATTATTAGAGTGCATGACAAACTAGAAAAGATAAATTAGAAAAAAATGTAAAGACAAGAATTTGAAAAAATAACCCTCTCGCCCAAAACGCCCTCGGGAGCGTTCAGTAGGTGCATTACAAGCTGGTTAGATCGAATAGTTACAAAAATATTCGGTGGAAAAGTATAGTGGAAAAATTCAACGGTCTAGGTAAGCACCTCGGTGGCGCAGTCGTTTAGCGCGCTTGTCTTGACAAGAAGAGGTCGCAGGTTCGAATCCTGGCCCAAAGAATTTTTTCAAATTCTTGTCTTTACATTTGTTTCTAATTTATCTTTTCTAGTTTGCAATGCACTCTAATAATATTTGGAAAACAATACTAGCAAAATTATACTGCGTTTTTAGTCATGACTGCCTGCTGGTATTATTTTTTGTTATGTATATTCTAGAATAATAGTTAACTTATTATGTTGGTCCAATTATAAATTATCCTAAGCCATTATGAAATAACTATATGCCAAATTATTCGCCGTACGACGAGACGCTGCCTTCACTGTCGCTGTCAAGCGTCCACTGAGTAGTCAATATTTTAGTATGTCAGCTTACGCGAGTTTTAACAGTATTATATCATAAAGAAAAATCTTTTTTCGTGAGTCGTGATTCATTGCTGCGTATATGATACAAATCACGAATTTATAATATTACTTAGTAAGTTTAGGGTATGTGAATGACTAAGGGGTAAATTATATATAAGGCAACAACTAATATAATATTCTGGTATAATAACAATTCTTAGTAATTGTTTGTCCCCTTGGAGCTAGCCACACTGCTTGCTTGTTTAGGTCTATGAATGGCGGTTCCGTGTTCGGAAAAATTATCGCCATTGATTCTGTGGTCGCCTTCGTCACGAGAGCGAGCAGGTGCGCTTGCGCTCTGCTTGGGAAACTCATGAACATGTACTACCTGTTTACAATAGTTGTAAATGTATGTAGAGACAGCTTTCAGAGTTCATTAAGGGGTCTGAACCCTGGATTTGGTCAAAATAAAGCTTCATTTGACACAGCAACTTTCACATTTGTGATGTAATAGTCACATAATTTTATTTTTTAAATTAGCTTAGTTGTTTTTCAGTATTGTTGTGGATAGACAGAAAGACATTAAAGTCAGTCGCCACATCCTGTGTTAGACACTGAGTCATGCGGTACAGCACTTCATGTGTATGAAATCACTCGGACTCATCTGTTATGTGTACGACAATGAATGCCTCGTAAAACTTTATACTTACCACATAAATTACTAGTAATAGGTAAGGCCTAGCCATTTAAGTCATATTTGTACGCTCGGCTACAGGGCCAAATTATGTAAGGAATAAAATTACAGACCTACATAGGATTGTTTTCAGTTACCTATGAAATGTTATGTTTTATTTATAGGTACATTACTTTTCTGCGTTTTTCTTGGTGTAACCGAACTATACTCGGCTCTTAGCATAAATAAATAATGATCATTATTGCCTGCTCATACATTATAGGAAGAAGCCCTCTCTATCCTAGTCTATAGGATCACATAACCACGCAAGTCTAGATTTCTATAATGACACGGGCATCTATGTACTCTGGTAACATTTCTTACACAATTAATTTATTATGCAACTTTATTTATCGCATGACAAATGCCGTGTAATGATGATTCTACTTACTATAACTCCTTAAAAGACACATAAAACATATTCAGAATCATAGCCAGAAGTTTTTATTATTAAAAGCTGGATAAAGAGCTTTTTAACATCACCCGCCTTTGTTTAGCGCACGAATGAATGAATGAATAAACACTTTGTTGCACACAAAACAAGATATTTACAAACATACAAAGGACAGACAGAAGGCAAGGGTGGACCTATTCCTACAAGGAATTTCTTCCAGACAAATTTGGAAAAACATACGTAAGAATTATCTGACAGAATTATTTAATATCTTCACTTGTGTGACTGACTGTACCAAACCAGCATCAAGTACAAAGTATATGAACTGAGTAACCATTTGGTGCTTTGTTCTCGTTATCAGTGGAAATGTTTACCATACCCCGGAATCATTGCACTGAATTATTGTTTGTTTGTCTGATTGATGATAAATTGTGACGGGTCTAACCGGACTGTACTTTAGGTCTCTCTTATCTCATTACCTTCTCGCGTCTGTAAACTATGAAGTTGACATTAGATACTGGTATGAATAAAAAACGGTCAAGTGCGAGTAGGACTCACGCCCTGAGGGTTCCGTACCATTTAAGTAAGTTAATAAACTGATTTAACTAAAAATTGCAAACTTATCAGTACCTAGAAAATGTACGAAACCACACGCAAAATTAAGTTGGTCGAGTATTCGGGTACAAATCTAATATAGGTAATCTGAAATATAGGTTATCTATTAGAATCGGGATTTTCAGTATTTGTTGTTTAATTGCAAAAAAAAACAGAAAATTACATATTCCTAACTAGTTTTGTTTGTGAGATAGGACCCGTAACAAAAATAATCTAAAACTGACAACTTTTATGGCCTCCATTTCTTTTTTTTTTTGGGATTAAAAACTATATTTCTACGCTACCTATTGAATTCTACTCTATGACACTCCACGTGTCGTACGGGCAAGAAAAAAACGTTTTTTTTTCGGCTTCTTTTTCATGTATGGAACCCCCTCTAAAAATAATTCAATTTCATTCTTAATTCAATATTTGGTTTTGGGTTGACGTTCTACACAAGAAATCTAAATTTCAGGTCTTTAACTTATTCCGTCTACAAGCTAGAGACCCGTAACATACCCGTATGGACGGACGGACAGGCAGCATAGCGACGTTAATAGGGCGGTACGGAACCCAAAAAATATTCATTGCAAGAAATATTTAAAAACACCTACATTTTTTTTGGTACCTGTAAAAATATACATGAAAATAACAAAATATTCGCTCTCAATTTTCTTCCACCCAAGCCCGGATAGGAAAAATGTGTACAAATTTTCGGTGCATTTTAGCGTCTTTACCAGTTGTGCCATGACTCCATGGCCAAGTCTAATGAACATGGCGAAGGTCACAATAAATAGGAGCATCGTGAAGTATCACAAAGGGTTATTCCTTACATTCGTGCCCCAAGTACCATGCTAATGAGTGAGGCGATCGTGGACCTCGTTAAACGGTCTTCCGAGCAAGTCGTTTATCTGGCAATGACATTACCCGGCTGGTAGAGATTGTTTGAACCATCTTGAATATTTCAAGTATTTGAACTTTGATGAATGTCGTAGTAGGTAACTTTAATCAGTATCCTTCTATATCTCGATACGGTCGCCTGTTTATGTTTTTATTGCCTACATATATCACTTTGTTTGCTAGAGTTGGTGGAGCACTTTTTTGTAAATAAAGTAATTATTTTCTTCAGTTATTTATTGTGATGTTCCCGCAGTAAAGTTGTTCGTTATAACGAGTACTTACTATCACCAATTTCGATTTCAAAACCATCTTCTACGTTTTAGATATTGGAGATACAGTTATTAGAAAAAGATTCAATCCTTTTTTTGCAAAACGAAAATTTTAGTTACTTATAAGAAAGTGGTAAAATACAAATTCATAAAATGTGCCTACTAATATTAAATGTATTCCCGTTTCGAATTTCTTATAGGATTTTCTGTCTTAAATCCAGTATGAAATTGGTTAGAAAACAAATTTAACATGTATCATGTACGTACATAGGTGACGTTTACAAAATTGAAACTTACTCTGTTGAACATCTTGAATCACTTAATGTTAGGACGATGTTAGCTTTATTATAATAAATATAAGCGATACGTAACGGAAAGTATCGATAGTTTTGCAGCACACATTTCAAAGCTCTCCAGAGTGTAAGAAACGAAATCGTTTGGTCTATACCGCCCCGAGCGGAAGCTCCACAGCTCTACATTATGCAACTAGGTCAAGAGTCTACTTGCAGAATTATATATCATAAAGAATACTTAGAAACAGGAAGTAACAATATTTTTATTACTATACATAACTAGATGTTATGTTCTAATCTTTTTATATGTTCGGAATATAAATTTAAACTATGAGTCAAGGTAATAAAAGGAATATAGATTGAAAATTCTTTTATTACATTTCATAATAGTAAATATGGTAGGGTCTGCTTTTTTAATGCCAGTTTTTGGCCGACTAAAAACAATAAAAAATCGTTTTATTTTAAGTATACTTCTAAAGAGTGAAATAATAAAGCAGCTCTTAAACTTGAGCAGCTGAAAATGGTAGCAACTTCATGTACAAAGGTTCTAGTATAAGCGTTTTTTTTTGGATAGCGTCGTTAAAATTTGAATTAAAAGAAAATATACGTGTTAATAAAACATACTCGTAGTTAAAATAACATATCGTCGTCTTGCTTTCACAACCTCATACGTCGAAAAATGACTTTTTTGTTATTTTGGTTGTCCTTTTAATTACGGATGACAACAACAAACTCTTTTAATTTATTGCGTTCATATTTAAATCTGATAACTGCAACAACCTCTGATCTCAATACTCGAGGTTTCAACCTTAAAGCGAGAGACACAGAAGTGACTTTCCTTTACTTTTAAACAAAGATGTTATGATTAACATTGAATTAAAAAAATATTATTTCTGTAAAAAATTCGACCACACCAAGAACTTACTCATGAGCACGCGCCGTCGAAATAGTGTGACTTTCCACCATACTTGCTCTTTCGCACAGTACAAACACAGTATGCGTGAGAGCGCAGGTAGGGTAGATAGACGCTATTTCTATGGTGCGTGCTAGCTACCCTGGCCGACTATTCTGGCACATACGTGAAAAATTTATAAGGCAGATTTCGGGTGATTTTAAAATAATATTTCTGCGGATGGTATTGATTTATTTGACTGAAAACTAATAGTGAGCATTATTAATATTGCATGTTTTCATTTGCTGAGGTTTTATTACTCCACTTACTATTGCATTGTATTTATCATCCATCCATCCATCAGCCTGTTTCGTCCTCTGCTGGACATAGGCCTTTCCAGGATTTCGCCACTCTTGGCGGTCCTCCTGGAAGAAATGCCCATACTCACACACACTGGGCAGGCGGTTGGTGAGCGCGGTGCCGAAACCCTTGCACCAGTGACGCCGCTGCCCTTTTATATAAGGCCCGCCAATTGGGGGTGGATATACCGCCATCCATCGGTACCAGGCAATGGTGGGCAGCCTGGTTTTTTTACCTGAGAGCTGTTCTCTTACTCTCCCCCGAATAACTTCGGGAGGATTTGCGAGTAAGAAGGTGGTACCTCCACAGTCGAGCCCGCATCAGCTCTACCATCTAAATCATACTATAAACAAAAGTCCAACGACTGATATTGCGAGTGGAAAATATTGCTAAACTTGTTGTAATTTCGTCGTGCCAAAATATATTACTTTCTTTGTTACAAATTACTTTACAATGACAGTTAAACATAATAGGTTCTGACTTCCTCTACCTATTAATTCTCCCCTCAATGAACATTTTTTTTTTTTTCTAAAATCCTAACATTTAACTCAGTTTATTGAGCGAAATAATCCAAAAAGACATTTAATTGCATTAAATTTCTTAACTATTGTAATCAGAGCGAAAAGCGGTCCCGCGGACCTCTCTCCGATGGTACATAAAGGATACAGCATCTTACAGTTATTTGTTCACGGCACAATAAACTATTGCGGAATGGGCCGCTCGCGGCTCTGCGCTCCTCGTAAATAAATTGGAAGCGCACTGTTTATACTAATGCTTGATCTAAACGCATAATTCTTCTTTTTGAATTGAGTCATAAAGTAAAACTTAGTTCGCACGGGTACTCGCTACGTGGGCAGGGTACGGAATACCTAAGTTAACTAATAGACTAGCAAGTTAGTTGCAGTTGCAAATTTGTTAGTCAAGATGTGTCGGAATGCTGTAATTCGATGCGGCTTGCGATAAAGCGATAGATGTTGTAAATTGTAAATTATTAGATAAACCTGCGCTTGCGCTGATCCTCGTCCATGTGCTGTCTTTATATGAAACGCAACTATAATCTTCAATTTGGTATTTTATTGTTTTTAATCAGCATGTTGATTAAGCAGTACTCAATTGCACCGTGGTCTAACATCGATTTATTATGTATGCACTAAAACTAGGTGCCGTATTGGTAGCATGATTCTAAAATAAATGAGACGGTCAGGGCAAAAGTGGCCTATCTTTTCCAGACACTATTTAAAATCAACTGTGTCTGGAAAAGATATATATATATATATATATACATATATACACATATATATATATATATATGAATAAGTATACTAACTCCAATATATCTGTTTCAAAACTGTAATTGTATTATTGTTTTATTTATTTATTATACCTTTTCACTTTATAATTAAACAATTCAGAGTATGACCAGTAAAACTTGAAGAACGTTGCAGAACTTTGAGTAGTTATCGTTCTAGTTCAATTCAGCGTGCTCGAGTGTATGCAAACGTTAGTCTTAAATATTCTGCAGCAGCACTTTGTGGTTTAAATATCTGCATTGTTTCCATTAACTGTATGTTCATATGATAGAGTAATACAAATAATTTGAACAATTACGAGTCGGCATCCCGACTAGAGTGGAACCCCAAAAATATTATATATATTCAGTGAGACTAGTACAAGTGTTTATTATTCAAAATATAGTAAATGCCAAAGCAACATCAAGGCTACAAAAAACAAAGCGTTAAAATGGTAGTGCCTGAAAAACAATTTGGCGCCGTCTGCGTACGGAATCCTAAATAAGACTTGAAAACGGTAACACATAAAAGTAACACGCTTAGTATTACCGTCTTTATGTGAGAGCCTAAACTAATAACATTGAAATAATGTAAATTTTTCAAGGTTTCTTGTATGGGGATCCCCATATTTTTTAAATATTTCATATTATGTTGTGATGGAGGCCATAGTAACACGTATTCTGTGAAAATTTAAACGTTCTAACTATTACGGTTAAAGCTGTAGACCCATGTGTCAGACGGACAAACAGACACACAGCGGAAGCTTAGTAATAGAATCCCGTTTGGCACCCTTTGCGGAACCCTAAACAGTAGTAGGAGGTAGACTTGTGAGTTTGAAGCAGCACAGTGGCGGGAAGGTTCACTGGCGGGGCTCATTCATCAGATTGTTCCGACCACGTCACACTTCACACGTTATGTACTACAGTACTCCCAAACTAATAACATTGAAATAATGTAAATTTTTCAAGGTTTCTTGTATGGGGATCTCCATATTTTTTTAAATATTTCATATTATGTTGTGATGGAGGCCATAGTAACACGTATTCTGTGAAAATTTAAACGTTCTAACTATTACGGTTAAAGCTGTAGACCCATGTGTCAGACGGACAAACAGACACACAGCGGAAGCTTAGTAATAGAATCCCGTTTGGCACCCTTTGCGGAACCCTAAAAAGTAGTAGGAGGTAGACTTGTGAGTTTGAAGCAGCACAGTGGCGGGAAGGTTCACTGGCGGGGCTCATTCATCAGATTGTTCCGACCACGTCACACTTCACACGTTATGTACTACAGTACTCCCAAACTAATAACATTGAAATAATGTAAATTTTTCAAGGTTTCTTGTATGGGGATCTCCATATTTTTTTAAATATTTCATATTATGTTGTGATGGAGGCCATAGTAACACGTATTCTGTGAAAATTTAAACGTTCTAACTATTACGGTTAAAGCTGTAGACCCATGTGTCAGACGGACAAACAGACACACAGCGGAAGCTTAGTAATAGAATCCCGTTTGGCACCCTTTGCGGAACCCTAAAAAGTAGTAGGAGGTAGACTTGTGAGTTTGAAGCAGCACAGTGGCGGGAAGGTTCACTGGCGGGGCTCATTCATCAGATTGTTCCGACCACGTCACACTTCACACGTTATGTACTACAGTACTCCCAAACTAATAACATTGAAATAATGTAAATTTTTCAAGGTTTCTTGTATGGGGATCCCCATATTTTTTAAATATTTCATATTATGTTGTGATGGAGGCCATAGTAACACGTATTCTGTGAAAATTTAAACGTTCTAACTATTACGGTTAAAGCTGTAGACCCATGTGTCAGACGGACAAACAGACACACAGCGGAAGCTTAGTAATAGAATCCCGTTTGGCACCCTTTGCGGAACCCTAAAAAGTAGTAGGAGGTAGACTTGTGAGTTTGAAGCAGCACAGTGGCGGGAAGGTTCACTGGCGGGGCTCATTCATCAGATTGTTCCGACCACGTCACACTTCACACGTTATGTACTACAGTACTCCCAAACTAATAACATTGAAATAATGTAAATTTTTCAAGGTTTCTTGTATGGGGATCTCCATATTTTTTTAAATATTTCATATTATGTTGTGATGGAGGCCATAGTAACACGTATTCTGTGAAAATTTAAACGTTCTAACTATTACGGTTAAAGCTGTAGACCCATGTGTCAGACGGACAAACAGACACACAGCGGAAGCTTAGTAATAGAATCCCGTTTGGCACCCTTTGCGGAACCCTAAAAAGTAGTAGGAGGTAGACTTGTGAGTTTGAAGCAGCACAGTGGCGGGAAGGTTCACTGGCGGGGCTCATTCATCAGATTGTTCCGACCACGTCACACTTCACACGTTATGTACTACAGTACTCCCAAACTAATAACATTGAAATAATGTAAATTTTTCAAGGTTTCTTGTATGGGGATCTCCATATTTTTTTAAATATTTCATATTATGTTGTGATGGAGGCCATAGTAACACGTATTCTGTGAAAATTTAAACGTTCTAACTATTACGGTTAAAGCTGTAGACCCATGTGTCAGACGGACAAACAGACACACAGCGGAAGCTTAGTAATAGAATCCCGTTTGGCACCCTTTGCGGAACCCTAAAAAGTAGTAGGAGGTAGACTTGTGAGTTTGAAGCAGCACAGTGGCGGGAAGGTTCACTGGCGGGGCTCATTCATCAGATTGTTCCGACCACGTCACACTTCACACGTTATGTACTACAGTACTCCCAAACTTATAATGCGCATACGAATCTTCGCCACTGCTCGGCAAAGTTCGTATTTCCCTACACTTTCTATACAAGCAGTAAGGTCACGTGGTACGTCCGGTCGCTCGGCTATAGATTTCTATGCGCATTATAACTCTGGGAGCACTGTAACGAAGCGAATATTAATAGGATTCTCTAAAATGGTATATCCTGAACAGTAAAATGTATGCATCTATAATAACAAACTGGTGCCTATTAATTATACTTTTATATGCATATTTATATACCAGACGGAATAATTTTTCCCTAAAATTAATACATTCACGCATAATGCATAACAGCTTTAAATTAAAGATAAAACGCTATCTCGTTGAGCAAATTCTCTATAAATTTAGAGATTTTTCACTAATTTAATTTTTCATTTATATTATTTTTTTTTATTTCAATTATGATTTTATCTTGAATTTGAATATTAATTTTGAATTGTGCGGTTTAATACGTTATCTTAACTTTTGCAATAGTTACCGATATCAAATGTTTTATTTATAATTAATATTTTAAGACCTTAAATAACATTACAAAACTTAACTAAAAATAATCTTAAATAAAAAACCTAACAAATACAACCTAAAAGCTTAAATATTTATAACAAATAAAAAATGCTGGCCAGATCGCTACCGTCGCGTCGTTGGGAAGGGTGCCCAAAAGGCTGGCAGCGCTACTACGTTGAATGGCCAAACTTATTTTGATGTGTTTTGAATTTGATTTTTAACTATGCTATTATGTAATATTATAAAATGACGAGTAAATAAAATATTTACAAATGAAATTTACGAAAATAAATGTCTGCGGTATGTCTTAAAGAATGCACTTATTTAATTTTTTTCGGCCATAATATTCTACAAATAGATGTTTACCTTGCACTGCGTCTAGACATTAGACTCGTCTACAAAAAAAAAACTAGTTTTGTTTTGTTGATTCGCTTTGTTATATCGGTGTAATTTATTTAATGTTAGAAATAGCGCTCAGCTGACAAAGAATATTGGCTTTCACAACGCAGCCACAAAATTTATGTTCCGCGAGATTTAGCCAGCAGTGTGCAAGCGAACAGCATCACGAGAACAATTCAACAAAGTAAAGTGTTGAAAGCTCTGTCAGGGATGTTTGATCGCAAGCAATATTGATAGTTTCCGCCTGCAGATCGAAGTTAATGTGAAACTATTTGTAGGTTTTTAACACAGACCAAACCTAAGCATTGTTGTTGTTGGCAAGTTTCCATGCAAAAAAACAAGCGACATTTAAGCTACATGGTACGAAGAAACGTATAAAAATGGGTTGTTTTGGTTCTATGCTTGAAACATATTTGTTAATACCTAAACTAATCTCTCGTATATATTTTGTTTGGAAACTAGCAATATTTATATTTAAAAGAGCCCGTAACTTACAGAGCTAAAATTGCTTCACGTCGACCGTGGTTTTTAATGGCTGTTTTCCCTCTTTTACGAGTAGTTTCGTTTTAGGTAACGTAATTCTTTAATATAGCAAGTACATAAGCATCGATTCGATAAATTTGACAGATGAACTCGATAAATTGTAAACAACCACTCTAATTGCTATGAAAGAAAAGCTACATTTTTTTTATTAAAGCGATGTCGAGTCGATGATGATTCATACTTGGTACCTGGTTTGGTAAATTTCGGTTAAGTAATTCGCAAGATGCTAGATAGTGTTACTAGAAAGTGCAAGGAAAAATACTGGTATCTCTTAAACCTTACTTTAAATATATACTGTTGAGTATAATTTGTAAATAACATAATAATTAACTTGAGAAAGAATTTATATCTTAATCAATTTAAAATTTTAATTACATAACTATAATTATTTACAATACAAATAAATAATAAGTCAAATAAAATATGGTAGCCAGATTGTTACCGTCACTAGGCAAAGTATCCAGAAGGGTGGCTGCATGAAAGTCGATTCTGAAGCCTCTAATTTTAATTTTAATGCTGTCAAAATCGGACTTTATAACAAACAGACGGGCAGCGACGTCACTGATGCAAGGGTTTCGGCGCCGCGCTCACCAACGCGCCTGCCCAGCGTGTGTGAGTATGGACATTTCTTCCGGGAGGATCGCCAAGAGTGGTGAAATCCTAGAAAGGCCTATGTCTAGTAGTGGACGAAACAGGCTGATGGATGGATTACTGCAAATCCAACCGAATGCCTAAATATAACCCGTTCAGTTAGTTATCGATTTTCGATAACAATTGAAGAACAATAAATATGGAGCGCGGTCGCATCTTGGGAATCAGATGGAGTATTACGAAAAATATTCCTTGCGTTAAGTACACATATCTGTAACTATACTTAGTGTATGAACTAGTAAAATTAGTGGTAGTTGGTAAGAAACCGGGCCACAATTTTTATTATTATTTAATACAGATTGAATTTTTAAGTGGGTGTCGGGAACTTTTAAATTAAAACTAAAACAAATATTTATTTTAGACACAAATAAACAGTTACCACCTTCAATATAACTTTATTAATCCATATCTTCACAGTTTAATCAAAGTATATTATACATCGTACAATAAAAACTTAAGTAAACTAATTACCTACAAATAAATAATAATCTAAAATATAACTAAATAAATTTAAAAGTTATTGATAGAAAACTGGGTCCTGGTCGCTGCCCCTCGGTAGGGTGCCCAGAATGCTGGCTACATTCCCTCTCTTACCCTTTTAGACACAAATTCAAAATCAAAAATAATCTTCACCGGATACATTTCACTGGATGACACAGTAAAACTATTTTATTTTATAATCTGAATTTCGAGTTAAAAACTATTTATATATGATTTATTATTTACTTATCTCACCGTTTAAATTTAAATTTATTTTATTAATTTTAATATACTAATATACTATGTGTAATTTAAATGCTAAAATTTTAGCAATGACTTTTAATATCTGACGGAAGATCAGCATCACTGTTCTGCTGTGTCATTTTGCTGAGCCAGGGTATTTTTGTTTGCTGCATCATAATAATTTTAAATACATTAAGAACTTCATAAGTGTATTTTGTTATTTTGTATTTATAGCATCAAAATAAATGTCTTTTCTTTCTTTTTTTCATCTAATTATAAAATTATGCTTTTTCACATAAAATAACTAAAACCTTTGATGAAGAATTGATTCCGGTCTAAACATTATACTTGTATAATATTTATATTTATACATTATATACTTATAAATTTCAGGATGAGACAAAAGAGTGAAGTACAAAATTAACCCAAAACTTACAAGATAAAAGCTCATCTGCTATACCTTTAGATTGGCGCAAAAAAATTAACTGTATATTTATTATTATTTTCATAGTTTAACCAGTTAATGAAGATTCGAGAAGCATACTGATGCTATCAGACTCGATCGAATGAAACCTGCCGTCGTCAGATGTTCTCATCTCGTTGTGCGCTTCAGGGCCGCCCTAAGGGCCCGCCCGCGCCGCGCCGCGCCGTTACACCCGCAGGTTGGTCCGCCAAGGTAGGAATTATGAGAGTTCTGTCGCTATTTTACACCTGCTGAAAACGGTTCGTTTTAATTACGCTAATTGTTTCAAACATAACTTTATTTAATGCCTACTTGTGTAGGCATTACATATATTCAACATATTTAGGAAAAGAATGCTTTCGGCTAGAGTTTTATTTAAATCTTTTAATTACTTTAATTTCTTTCTGCCGTAGGTTTTGTTATTTAAATTATAAATATCAAGTGGCAGTGGGCAGGCCATATTTGTCGCCGACATGATGGCCGTTGGGACCCAAAAGCTTTAGAATGGAGTACAGCAAAGCGTAGTGTAGGCTGACTTCGTGCCCGCTGGACCGACGACCTGAAGGACGTTGCGGGGGGCGGCTGGATGAGGAGGACGGAGGACTGACATGAGTGGCTAAATTTGGGAAAGGCCTATGTCCAGCAGTAGACAAACACGGGCAGATGGATGGATGGATACAATATTTACTTTAGTATATACAGTTAGTATGAGAGGGAAGGTTTTATTTTTAATTTTTCTGGTTATGTTCAGTCGAGTATGTTGTTCCATTAAAAGATACGAACTATATTCACACCCCATACAAGATGAGGAATAAATACATTTATACGTATACTAGCCTTTCTCCCGCGGCTTCGCCCGCGTTTGTTATACCTCTGCCCCGCTTTCGACCTGAACGTAGTTTTATATCCTATGTCCTTACACTACGACGATTATTAATCCGTTGAGTGGTACTCGAGTTAAAACGGAATATACTTACATCCATACATACACACAAATAGAGAGAAAGAGAAAAAAATAATAAAAAATGTAGTTTTCGCCTCAGTACAACACTAATAATCCATTTCATTAAAAATTTCACAAAAATATTCACTGTACAGACACGACTATTTTACTACTAGAAATTAGTATAGATATTCATGAAGGAACTGCATAAATAATACTGTACATTAATTGACAAGATCTGGGAAAGCTCTCGTTAATAATTTTAGGTGACTGTTAAATTTGTATCAACACCTTAAAACTAGGGTAGTTTTTGTCTTTGCTCTTAAATATTAAGTATAGTGAAGATTTAATGTTAAGAAACTTGCTTTTTCTACCATGTTGCAAATTTTGTATGGTTCCAACTTACCGAACTTCCCGTATATTATTTTTCTATAAAAGTCAGCTTATACGGGTTGCACCAACCGGTTTACCATCTTTAAAATACAGTTTATAGACTACTGCAACAACCTATTAATAACGGAATTGTGTAAAAATTTAAATAATAATCTAAATAGCTGAACGAATAGTATCAGTAGCTAGTAATTATGTTATTGGAGCTAGTTCTTGGCACGTGCCAGCAACTGGTTCGCTAATAGGGTAAGATGCTGGCTGCAGCTAATTGCAGATGAAGCGTGACAATTACCATTATGTCAGGCAGTGGGTAATTGGCAGGGGAACCCGACTTGACTTAACGGACGCGGTGCGGCCGCAGCAAGCTTGCTGGCAAGTGCGATGGCTTCTTCCTCTAAGATCTAGTTTATAAAGCCTATTTTTTTGACAGTTATCTTTTGGAGTTGTAACCTGTAAAGTGGATCCGAGTCACGACCTGTTGTTTCAGCGATCATGAGAGAGAGATTGAAGATTGACCGACTCATAGCCAATATATTTTTTCATTCTATTGACAACAAATTTTGTATTTTTTAGGATTTCGTACCCAAAGGGCAAAACGGAAGCCCCATTATTGTCACTCAGCTGTCCGTCTGTATGTCACGGGTCACTAGCTCGTACGGTGAAATTAAAAACTCAATAAACTTATCTTGGGGGTGGATCCAAAACATAGTTTTTTCTCCCTGGCTTGTACTTTTTGAACAGAATACAAATATCCTTTTTAATCTTCTATATCTCGAAAAATAGAGAAATGGGGGCCGTCAAAGTTGTAAGGTTTAGACCATTTTTGTTACGCGGTCTATCTCAAAAACTAAACTAGTCAGGAATTTGGAATTGCTATATATTATGTGCTAGATACCAGGTACTGTATTTAAACAACAAACACTGAAAATGCTAATTTTCAAGTAGTTTCAGGGTTACATACCCGCGTAATCGACCAACTTTTATTTGCAGATTTGTTTCATAAATTTCGTAAGTAATGAAGTTTGTAATTTTTGTTCAAATAATTTAAATGTAAAATAGAGAAATGGGGGCCGTCAAAGTTGTAAGGTTTAGACCATTTTTGTTACGCGGTCTATCTCAAAAACTAAACTAGTCAGGAATTTGGAATTGCTATATATTATGTGCTAGATACCAGGTACTGTATTTAAACAACAAACACTGAAAATGCTAATTTTCAAGTAGTTTCAGGGTTACATACCCGCGTAATCGACCAACTTTTATTTGCAGATTTTTTTTATAAATTTCGTAATTAATGAAGTTTGTAATTTTTGTTCAAATAATTTAAATGTAAAATAGAGAAATGGGGGCCGTCAAAGTTGTAAGGTTTAGACCATTTTTGTTACGCGGTCTATCTCAAAAACTAAACTAGTCAGGAATTTGGAATTGCTATATATTATGTGCTAGATACCAGGTACTGTATTTAAACAACAAACACTGAAAATGCTAATTTTCAAGTAGTTTCAGGGTTACATACCCGCGTAATCGACCAACTTTTATTTGCAGATTTGTTTCATAAATTTTGTAAGTAATGAATTTTGTAATTTTTGTTCAAATAATTTAAATGTAAAATAGAGAAATGGGGGCCGTCAAAGTTGTAAGGTTTAGACCATTTTTGTTACGCGGTCTATCTCAAAAACTAAACTAGTCAGGAATTTGGAATTGCTATATATTATGTGCTAGATACCAGGTACTGTATTTAAACAACAAACACTGAAAATGCTAATTTTCAAGTAGTTTCAGGGTTACATACCCGCGTAATCGACCAACTTTTATTTGCAGATTTGTTTCATAAATTTCGTAAGTAATGAAGTTTGTAATTTTTGTTCAAATAATTTAAATGTAAAATAGAGAAATGGGGGCCGTCAAAGTTGTAAGGTTTAGACCATTTTTGTTACGCGGTCTATCTCAAAAACTAAACTAGTCAGGAATTTGGAATTGCTATATATTATGTGCTAGATACCAGGTACTGTATTTAAACAACAAACACTGAAAATGCTAATTTTCAAGTAGTTTCAGGGTTACATACCCGCGTAATCGACCAACTTTTATTTGCAGATTTTTTTTATAAATTTCGTAATTAATGAAGTTTGTAATTTTTGTTCAAATAATTTAAATGTAAAATAGAGAAATGGGGGCCGTCAAAGTTGTAAGGTTTAGACCATTTTTGTTACGCGGTCTATCTCAAAAACTAAACTAGTCAGGAATTTGGAATTGCTATATATTATGTGCTAGATACCAGGTACTGTATTTAAACAACAAACACTGAAAATGCTAATTTTCAAGTAGTTTCAGGGTTACATACCCGCGTAATCGACCAACTTTTATTTGCAGATTTGTTTCATAAATTTTGTAAGTAATGAATTTTGTAATTTTTGTTCAAATAATTTAAATGTATTAACTGATTTGAATGGTACGGTACCCTCAAAAAACGAATCCTACTCGCCCATTGTCAGTTTTATCTGCGTTCATGTTACTTAATTATTAATAACATTTACCAAGGTTAATATTTTCCCGATTTTGTCTACAAATTAAGTTGATAACTTTGCTTGTATTTTTTTTTTGTTATGCCGCTAGTAACTATAGTAAGAAACATGATTTCTGGTACAAATACAGACTTTTTCGAATGATGAGAAGTAGATTCGTATCGCTTGGGCAGAGACGGCTGCGGATACAACGCATCGCGTGCTTGACATACAAGTACCATCGGGGATCATTCCGCCGACACAACCGTCGATATTGTTACAAACTTTACAAGGATAAAAACTGGGTCAAAGTATTTTCCCTGACTTCTACTACTTACTGCCACTCGTATTAAAAACGGGCCAGCAGCTGAACGAACCATTCTACATTAATTAAACGCAATAACACATTTTTACAGGCCATCTAGCTTATTTATATGGAAGAGAGGTAATTAGCGTAATAGCTTTCCTATATTTTTATGGCAAACAAAATGAATTGCGACTGAATTGTCCTAACGACCTAGTAGACACGGAACGTTAAAATTCCGATTTTCATATTTATTTGATTGCATGTAAGTGACTAAGAAGATATTAGCGTTGAGTTTTTAGACAGCATCACCATCTAAGTCAAGAAAATAGGAATGTTTAGAAAACTTTTAATTTTAACTTGTATTGAAAATTATTTTATTTTATTTATCAGCCTATTTCAAATTCCAAGGAAGATAAAAATGCTTGACTTATTGATCAGTTTGTAGCAAAAAGTGAAAAAACGTCGTGTTTTAGTTTGCTTCTATTAAAGACTAGCTTTTGCCCGCGGCTCCACCCGCGTGTTATTCGGTTTAACGACATGCATTTTTCCGGGATAAAAAGTAGCATATGTGTTAAGTTAGGGTATAAGCTATATCCATTCTGAATTTTATCCAAATCTGTTCAGCCGTTTCAGCGTGAAAGAGTAACAAACATACACACACACACGCACAAACTTTCGCATTTATAATATTAGTAGGATTGGCTTTATAATTTTCTTAAAATTTGTTTTAGAGTATTTCCTTTATTTAAGCTTTAATGCAAAAATGCAAAACAACTATTTAAAAAAAAATTTGTAACCGGATAGTAAAAAACCTTTTTAAAAGATTTTGTTCATAATAGTTTTTTTATGTGATCGTTTTAGGTCACAGAATACATCTTTTGAATTAAGTACATAATTAATACACAGCCTCTCTCTATTGTTGACAAACTGCAGGGAGGGGAGTTACCAATCAATGTTACCAGCTGAATTTAAAAATATCAGATAAATATCAAATCCTATTCTACGCAAATGAACCATGAAGAAACACTCTAATTTGTATTTATGGTGGGTGACATAAGAGATCAGTGACTCTTTTAAACATTTGTTTAAGTACTCCTTAGTTGATAAGCATCAGCTCAACTCTGAACCTCACTGAATATCCGACACATGTAAACAACCTGTCTCTAATTAAACATTTTCCAATACTCCTACATACGATCGTGACAACATGTCGCTTGTGCAATGTGCAAGGCTCATCTAAAAAGATAAATATCAAATAATATCCTACGCAAATGAACCAATAATGAAACAAGAAACACTCTAATTTGTATTTATGGTGGGTGACATAAGAGATCAGTGACTCTTTTAAACATTTGTTTAAGTACTCCTTAGTTGATAAGCATCAGCTCAACTCTGAACCTCACTGAATATCCGACACATGTAAGCAACCTGTCTCTAATTAAACATTTTCCAATACTCCTACATACGATCGTGACAACATGTCGCTTGTGCAATGTGCAAGGCTCATCCAAAAAGATAAATATCAAATAATATCCTACGCAAATGAACCAATAATGAAACAAGAAACACTCTAATTTGTATTTATGGTAGGTGACATAAGAGATCGGTGACTCTTTTAAACATTTGTTTAAGTACTCCTTAGTTGATAAGCATCAGCTCAACTCTGAACCTCACTGAATATCCGACACATGTAAACAACCTGTCTCTAATTAAACATTTTCCAATACTCCTACATACGATCGTGACAACATGTCGCTTGTGCAATGTGCAAGGCTCATCTAAAAAGATAAATATCAAATAATATCCTACGCAAATGAACCAATAATGAAACAAGAAACACTCTAATTTGTATTTATGGTGGGTGACATAAGAGATCAGTGACTCTTTTAAACATTTGTTTAAGTACTCCTTAGTTGATAAGCATCAGCTCAACTCTGAACCTCACTGAATATCCGACACATGTAAACAACCTGTCTCTAATTAAACATTTTCCAATACTCCTACATACGATCGTGACAACATGTCGCTTGTGCAATGTGCAAGGCTCATCTAAAAAGATAAATATCAAATAATATCCTACGCAAATGAACCAATAATGAAACAAGAAACACTCTAATTTGTATTTATGGTGGGTGACATAAGAGATCAGTGACTCTTTTAAACATTTGTTTAAGTACTCCTTAGTTGATAAGCATCAGCTCAACTCTGAACCTCACTGAATATCCGACACATGTAAGCAACCTGTCTCTAATTAAACATTTTCCAATACTCCTACATACGATCGTGACAACATGTCGCTTGTGCAATGTGCAAGGCTCATCTAAAAAGATAAATATCAAATAATATCCTACGCAAATGAACCAATAATGAAACAAGAAACACTCTAATTTGTATTTATGGTAGGTGACATAAGAGATCGGTGACTCTTTTAAACATTTGTTTAAGTACTCCTTAGTTGATAAGCATCAGCTCAACTCTGAACCTCACTGAATATCCGACACATGTAAACAACCTGTCTCTAATTAAACATTTTCCAATACTCCTACATACGATCGTGACAACATGTCGCTTGTGCAATGTGCAAGGCTCATCTAAAAAGATAAATATCAAATAATATCCTACGCAAATGAACCAATAATGAAACAAGAAACACTCTAATTTGTATTTATGGTGGGTGACATAAGAGATCAGTGACTCTTTTAAACATTTGTTTAAGTACTCCTTAGTTGATAAGCATCAGCTCAACTCTGAACCTCACTGAATATCCGACACATGTAAACAACCTGTCTCTAATTAAACATTTTCCAATACTCCTACATACGATCGTGACAACATGTCGCTTGTGCAATGTGCAAGGCTCATCTAAAAAGATAAATATCAAATAATATCCTACGCAAATGAACCAATAATGAAACAAGAAACACTCTAATTTGTATTTATGGTGGGTGACATAAGAGATCGGTGACTCTTTTAAACATTTGTTTAAGTACTCCTTAGTTGATAAGCATCAGCTCAACTCTGAACCTCACTGAATATCCGACACATGTAAACAACCTGTCTCTAATTAAACATTTTCCAATACTCCTACATACGATCGTGACAACATGTCGCTTGTGCAATGTGCAAGGCTCATCTAAAAAGATAAATATCAAATAATATCCTACGCAAATGAACCAATAATGAAACAAGAAACACTCTAATTTGTATTTATGGTGGGTGACATAAGAGATCGGTGACTCTTTTAAACATTTGTTTAAGTACTCCTTAGTTGATAAGCATCAGCTCAACTCTGAACCTCACTGAATATCCGACACATGTAAACAACCTGTCTCTAATTAAACATTTTTCAATACTCCTACATACGATCGTGACAACATGTCGCTTGTGCAATGTGCAAGGCTTATCTAAAAAGATAAATATCAAATAATATCCTACGCAAATGAACCAATAATGAAACAAGAAACACTCTAATTTGTATTTATGGTGGGTGACATAAGAGATCAGTGACTCTTTTAAACATTTGTTTAAGTACTCCTTAGTTGATAAGCATCAGCTCAACTCTGAACCTCACTGAATATCCGACACATGTAAACAACCTGTCTCTAATTAAACATTTTCCAATACTCCTACATACGATCGTGACAACATGTCGCTTGTGCAATGTGCAAGGCTCATCTAAAAAGATAAATATCAAATAATATCCTACGCAAATGAACCAATAATGAAACAAGAAACACTCTAATTTGTATTTATGGTGGGTGACATAAGAGATCAGTGACTCTTTTAAACATTTGTTTAAGTACTCCTTAGTTGATAAGCATCAGCTCAACTCTGAACCTCACTGAATATCCGACACATGTAAACAACCTGTCTCTAATTAAACATTTTCCAATACTCCTACATACGATCGTGACAACATGTCGCTTGTGCAATGTGCAAGGCTCATCTAAAAAGATAAATATCAAATAATATCCTACGCAAATGAACCAATAATGAAACAAGAAACACTCTAATTTGTATTTATGGTGGGTGACATAAGAGATCAGTGACTCTTTTAAACATTTGTTTAAGTACTCCTTAGTTGATAAGCATCAGCTCAACTCTGAACCTCACTGAATATCCGACACATGTAAACAACCTGTCTCTAATTAAACATTTTCCAATACTCCTACATACGATCGTGACAACATGTCGCTTGTGCAATGTGCAAGGCTCATCTAAAAAGATAAATATCAAATAATATCCTACGCAAATGAACCAATAATGAAACAAGAAACACTCTAATTTGTATTTATGGTGGGTGACATAAGAGATCGGTGACTCTTTTAAACATTTGTTTAAGTACTCCTTAGTTGATAAGCATCAGCTCAACTCTGAACCTCACTGAATATCCGACACATGTAAACAACCTGTCTCTAATTAAACATTTTCCAATACTCCTACATACGATCGTGACAACATGTCGCTTGTGCAATGTGCAAGGCTCATCTAAAAAGATAAATATCAAATAATATCCTACGCAAATGAACCAATAATGAAACAAGAAACACTCTAATTTGTATTTATGGTGGGTGACATAAGAGATCAGTGACTCTTTTAAACATTTGTTTAAGTACTCCTTAGTTGATAAGCATCAGCTCAACTCTGAACCTCACTGAATATCCGACACATGTAAACAACCTGTCTCTAATTAAACATTTTCCAATACTCCTACATACGATCGTGACAACATGTCGCTTGTGCAATGTGCAAGGCTCATCTAAAAAGATAAATATCAAATAATATCCTACGCAAATGAACCAATAATGAAACAAGAAACACTCTAATTTGTATTTATGGTGGGTGACATAAGAGATCAGTGACTCTTTTAAACATTTGTTTAAGTACTCCTTAGTTGATAAGCATCAGCTCAACTCTGAACCTCACTGAATATCCGACACATGTAAACAACCTGTCTCTAATTAAACATTTTCCAATACTCCTACATACGATCGTGACAACATGTCGCTTGTGCAATGTGCAAGGCTCATCTAAAAAGATAAATATCAAATAATATCCTACGCAAATGAACCAATAATGAAACAAGAAACACTCTAATTTGTATTTATGGTGGGTGACATAAGAGATCAGTGACTCTTTTAAACATTTGTTTAAGTACTCCTTAGTTGATAAGCATCAGCTCAACTCTGAACCTCACTGAATATCCGACACATGTAAACAACCTGTCTCTAATTAAACATTTTCCAATACTCCTACATACGATCGTGACAACATGTCGCTTGTGCAATGTGCAAGGCTCATCTAAAAAGATAAATATCAAATAATATCCTACGCAAATGAACCAATAATGAAACAAGAAACACTCTAATTTGTATTTATGGTGGGTGACATAAGAGATCGGTGACTCTTTTAAACATTTGTTTAAGTACTCCTTAGTTGATAAGCATCAGCTCAACTCTGAACCTCACTGAATATCCGACACATGTAAACAACCTGTCTCTAATTAAACATTTTCCAATACTCCTACATACGATCGTGACAACATGTCGCTTGTGCAATGTGCAAGGCTCATCTAAAAAGATAAATATCAAATAATATCCTACGCAAATGAACCAATAATGAAACAAGAAACACTCTAATTTGTATTTATGGTGGGTGACATAAGAGATCAGTGACTCTTTTAAACATTTGTTTAAGTACTCCTTAGTTGATAAGCATCAGCTCAACTCTGAACCTCACTGAATATCCGACACATGTAAACAACCTGTCTCTAATTAAACATTTTCCAATACTCCTACATACGATCGTGACAACATGTCGCTTGTGCAATGTGCAAGGCTCATCTAAAAAGATAAATATCAAATAATATCCTACGCAAATGAACCAATAATGAATTAAGAAACACTCTAATTTGTATTTATGGTGGGTGACATAAGAGATCAGTGACTCTTTTAAACATTTGTTTAAGTACTCCTTAGTTGATAAGCATCAGCTCAACTCTGAACCTCACTGAATATCCGACACATGTAAACAACCTGTCTCTAATTAAACATTTTCCAATACTCCTACATACGATCGTGACAACATGTCGCTTGTGCAATGTGCAAGGCTCATCTAAAAAGATAAATATCAAATAATATCCTACGCAAATGAACCAATAATGAAACAAGAAACACTCTAATTTGTATTTATGGTGGGTGACATAAGAGATCAGTGACTCTTTTAAACATTTGTTTAAGTACTCCTTAGTTGATAAGCATCAGCTCAACTCTGAACCTCACTGAATATCCGACACATGTAAACAACCTGTCTCTAATTAAACATTTTCCAATACTCCTACATACGATCGTGACAACATGTCGCTTGTGCAATGTGCAAGGCTCATCTAAAAAGATAAATATTAAATAATATCCTACGCAAATGAACCAATAATGAAACAAGAAACACTCTAATTTGTATTTATGGTGGGTGACATAAGAGATCGGTGACTCTTTTAAACATTTGTTTAAGTACTCCTTAGTTGATAAGCATCAGCTCAACTCTGAACCTCACTGAATATCCGACACATGTAAACAACCTGTCTCTAATTAAACATTTTCCAATACTCCTACATACGATCGTGACAACATGTCGCTTGTGCAATGTGCAAGGCTCATCTAAAAAGATAAATATCAAATAATATCCTACGCAAATGAACCAATAATGAAACAAGAAACACTCTAATTTGTATTTATGGTGGGTGACATAAGAGATCAGTGACTCTTTTAAACATTTGTTTAAGTACTCCTTAGTTGATAAGCATCAGCTCAACTCTGAACCTCACTGAATATCCGACACATGTAAACAACCTGTCTCTAATTAAACATTTTCCAATACTCCTACATACGATCGTGACAACATGTCGCTTGTGCAATGTGCAAGGCTCATCTAAAAAGATAAATATCAAATCATATCCTACGCAAATGAACCATGAAGAAACACTCTAATTTGTATTTATGGTAGGTGACATAAGAGATCAGTGACTCTTTTAAACATTTGTTTAAGTACTCCTTAGTTGATAAGCATCAGCTCAACTCTGAACCTCACTGAATATCCGACACATGTAAACAACCTGTCTCTAATTAAACATTTTCCAATACTCCTACATACGATCGTGACAACATGTCGCTTGTGCAATGTGCAAGGCTCATCTAAAAAGATAAATATCAAATAATATCCTACGCAAATGAACCAATAATGAAACAAGAAACACTCTAATTTGTATTTATGGTGGGTGACATAAGAGATCGGTGACTCTTTTAAACATTTGTTTAAGTACTCCTTAGTTGATAAGCATCAGCTCAACTCTGAACCTCACTGAATATCCGACACATGTAAACAACCTGTCTCTAATTAAACATTTTCCAATACTCCTACATACGATCGTGACAACATGTCGCTTGTGCAATGTGCAAGGCTCATCTAAAAAGATAAATATCAAATCATATCCTACGCAAATGAACCATGAAGAAACACTCTAATTTGTATTTATGGTAGGTGACATAAGAGATCAGTGACTCTTTTAAACATTTGTTTAAGTACTCCTTAGTTGATAAGCATCAGCTCAACTCTGAACCTCACTGAATATCCGACACATGTAAACAACCTGTCTCTAATTAAACATTTTCCAATACTCCTACATACGATCGTGACAACATGTCGCTTGTGCAATGTGCAAGGCTCATCTAAAAAGATAAATATCAAATAATATCCTACGCAAATGAACCAATAATGAAACAAGAAACACTCTAATTTGTATTTATGGTGGGTGACATAAGAGATCGGTGACTCTTTTAAACATTTGTTTAAGTACTCCTTAGTTGATAAGCATCAGCTCAACTCTGAACCTCACTGAATATCCGACACATGTAAACAACCTGTCTCTAATTAAACATTTTCCAATACTCCTACATACGATCGTGACAACATGTCGCTTGTGCAATGTGCAAGGCTTATCTAAAAAGATAAATATCAAATAATATCCTACGCAAATGAACCAATAATGAAACAAGAAACACTCTAATTTGTATTTATGGTGGGTGACATAAGAGATCGGTGACTCTTTTAAACATTTGTTTAAGTACTCCTTAGTTGATAAGCATCAGCTCAACTCTGAACCTCACTGAATATCCGACACATGTAAACAACCTGTCTCTAATTAAACATTTTCCAATACTCCTACATACGATCGTGACAACATGTCGCTTGTGCAATGTGCAAGGCTCATCTAAAAAGATAAATATCAAATAATATCCTACGCAAATGAACCAATAATGAAACAAGAAACACTCTAATTTGTATTTATGGTGGGTGACATAAGAGATCAGTGACTCTTTTAAACATTTGTTTAAGTACTCCTTAGTTGATAAGCATCAGCTCAACTCTGAACCTCACTGAATATCCGACACATGTAAACAACCTGTCTCTAATTAAACATTTTCCAATACTCCTACATACGATCGTGACAACATGTCGCTTGTGCAATGTGCAAGGCTCATCTAAAAAGACAGATGCATTTATCGCAGAAGGCGACTGCGGAGAGTAAGTCTAGTTGGTAGAGAAGGTACAGTCACTGTACTTTGTGAAGTTGGTTGAGTTAACTGGATAAACTAAATAATATACCTGGCCTTATTATTACAAACGAAATGAGTTGTTAAAAATCGTTAAATATCGTTTTAATGTAAAGTTAAAACCTTTTGCGAAAGATCGTACGGTTTTTATAAAATGTTTTTGGCATGCAAAAACTGATTGATTTTACATACATATATTCCATCTAACGAAGTCAGTTTGGCTATAGTTGTAGTAGTGACGTGTACAAAAGCGCGTTTTGTGTGTGTGGCGCGTTTTGTATTGCTTCCGAGGTTATACACTAAAAAAGTTTCTCGCACGAGTATCGTATAATATTTTATAGCACAAGTGGGGAAAATGCCGACTTTACGCAAGCGCAGCGTGCGTAAAGCGGTCATTTTACGCAAGGTGTGCTATAAAATTTATTAAATCATTCATTTTATAAATGGCATAATAATCTCCGCTGTTACGGCGGCGTAGCTCAACCGTGAAACTGTTAGTTAACCTTCTGTGTAGACCTTATATCTCGTAGTATTCTATGTCGTAAAGGAAAAGGGATGTGTAAGTTAAAATGCAGTTCAAGTTGTTTATTTTTTTTCGGTGGCATTAAACTACACTGTATAATTAGAGAATTATGTTTTGCGCATAAATAACAGTTGTGTATTAGGTAACTGATTTTTTAGAAACTACAATATTATATACTTATGTTTGATTATTCTACCTCCTGTAAACCTAGCCCACTGCTGTCTAATTAACCGAGCCCAGGCTAATTTGACACGTGAGCGGGCAGCCGCCACCGCCGTCGCCTGCCGCCTAATGAATAGTATCGCACACGTAGATCGCGCCACGTCTGCGCCTGCGCACCCGATGCCTCCAGCCTGCGTCTATAGGAAATCTACTCTCATGCATGTCCGAGATAAAGCTGCTCTTCCTGAAGATTAATTGGTTCTTTGTAATTGGACTAATGTGGCAGATAGCCGTATTCGCCTCAATAAGTGACGATTACCACTCGCTTTATCAAAACCATGTATACTAAGGAAAGAGGCATATAGGAATATTCTGACGTACCTGCTGCAGATACTTTACGTCATTATTTCCGACCGCAAATTCGTATACAATATACCCCTTGCCTAGGTGAGGCTGTAGACTCAGCTTGCCAAAAGTGAAGCACAGGAATTTAAAGGAAAAATACTACATAATACATAAATTGTCTCTAATTATGGTTATTTTTGCATTACCATTTACCATTTTTATAAAATAGTGATTATATAGGTTGTAAATGCAAAGTCAAGAATCCCTTTAGGGTATGAAAGTATACACGATTCTGATGTCATTACGAGAAAAAAAATAAACCTCAAATTTTCACCAAAAATTCCATCATTTTTCTAAGCTATGGCTACGCAGCTTACCGGCCTCCCCACACACCTAATTGCAACCCGCACCCCTCATCCGAGTGGCCAGCGACCAGTAAGGGTGTTCACGCGATTAGTGTATTTTGAGTAAAGAAAATCGTTTTATTGTGAGGTACTGGTACTTTATTTAGAGATCCAAGTATTTAAAATAATATCTTTACCGATTATGCTAACACACCCTTAAAGGATTCTTGCCTTTGCTTTTACACCCGGTTTATATCTTAGGTTTTATGGTAATACAAAAACTTAACGCTCTTACATATTAACATCAAATTATCTATTATTACCAAAGAAAGAGACTAGGTATAGGCAAATCCTAAGTACAAATATTTAAAGTCTTAATTCCCAGGGAATAAGAGTCAAAAATGTGTTCAGCATAGAATCTGACTGCCCTAATGGATGGTCGATGCTAGATAAGATTTTATCGTCCTCTCTTAAAACAGCCATGTATGGGATGAACATTGCGGTCGCCATGCTTGCCATGTAAGAAGAATATTTCAATCACCATAAAGCCCATCCCTGTCTTCCATTTCTCAATCAATATCTACTGCACACGACTATGTCGCATTTCAAACATTGTCAATCAGATGTAGGATTTAAGTATTTTACTTATGTACATGCCATTCTTGGTGATATGGTAGGCAGTTACTTCAAATAAACGGGAAAAAAAATCGTAATAATTTCAATAAACTATAGAATTACTACAAAACATAGTTTAAACAGTGGTATAACGCGTGTTTAAATAAACACTGTCTAAACGGTAAAAGAGCTGTTTAACAACTTTTAATAAAATTTCCGTTATATCCTAAGCCGTGTTTAGTGCGCGTCTTTGTAGATAGCATTTAACACACACAGTTTTTAGGGTACCGTACCTGAAGGGTGCAAAACGGGACCCTATTACTAAGCCTATGCTGTCTGTCCGTCTGTCACAGGGGTCTACAGCTTCATTTAACACACACAGTTTTTACGGTACCGTACCTGAAGGGTGCAAAACGGGACCCTATTACTAAGCCTATGCTGTCTGTCCGTCTGTCACAGAGGTCTACAGCTTCATTTAACACACACAGTTTTTACGGTACCGTACCTGAAGGGTACAAAACGGGATCCTATTACTAAGCCTATGCTGGCTGTCTGTCTGTTCGTCTGTCACAGAGGTCTACAGCTTCATTTAACACACACAGTTTTTACGGTACCGTACCTGAAGGGTGCAAAACGGGACCCTATTACTAAGCCTATGCTGTCTGTCCGTCTGTCACAGAGGTCTACAGCTTCATTTAACACACACAGTTTTTACGGTACCGTACCTGAAGGGTGCAAAACGGGACCCTATTACTAATCCTATGCTGTCTGTCTGTCTGTCCGTCTGTCACAGAGGTCTACAGCTTCATTTAACACACACAGTTTTTACGGTACCGTGCCTGAAGGGTGCAAAACGGGATCCTATTACTAAGCCTATGCTGTCTGTCTGTCTGTCCGTCTGTCACAGAGGTCTACAGCTTCATTTAACACACAGTTTTTACGGTACCGTACCTGAAGGGTGCAAAACGGGACCCTATTACTAAGCCTATGCTGTCTGTCTGTCTGTCCGTCTGTCACAGAGGTCTACAGTTTCAACCGTAACAGGCAGATAGTTTAAATTTTCACAAAATACGTGTTACTGTAGCCTCTATTACGAAAAATAGTGAAAATATAAAAAAATTGATCTCCAAGAACAAAAAACCAAGTACAAGAAACCTAGAAAAAATTGCATTTTTTGAAATGTTATTTATTTCAGCTCTATCTTAAGGATGGTAACACATACAAGTTTCAAATTTGGTCTTATTATTGTACATACTCTAAGGTAAGACAACAAATAATAAAAATGAGGGTTCCGTACTCAGCGGGAACATTCCTTATAGCCCATATATTGAACAGGGTCTCTACGATGCATGATAATAAAGAAAACCGCATCTAAATCCGATGTGTGTTTGTTTAGTTAAAAAGAAACATATATGTACATACATAGGGTCAAACAGGGTAATTGTAAACGCAAGTGAAAAAAAATATTTTTGTTTCACATTTATTGTAGATACATATTTCATTAAGTAGTGTCGCCACAGCAATAATTTTTGGAAGTGTTTTTGTTTGTGAGCATACACTTATTCTGACTTAAGATTTAATCTTCTTGCACTTCCAGGAAGTTAAAAAAGGTGTTTACAATTGCCCCACAAATTTTTACAAAAGACCGTGTTCTGGGGTAAATGGAAACACACAAATTTGAATCTAATAGAGTCATCGGTTCCATCGTAGTGTGGAAATAAATGTAATAATTTCAAAATGTAGGTACATACAAAAAGACCAAAATTCAAATAATTTTAGTTTTGGCCTCAGTACAATACTAATAAATAACTCATTTCAATTATTAAAATATCACAGATAAATTCAATGCAAGACTTTTTATTATATATATAACTAAATTAATGTAAAATTAAAACTAAATAACCTTAAAAACTTAAACAAACTAAATACCTAGAAATAAAAATATTATAAACTAAACTAAGTAAAAATTAATTTACTTTTTTATCATTATTAGTATATGATTAGTTACGATCTATAGATGCGTACGCGCATTCACTAAACACACAATCTTCGTTAATAGCGAGGTTCAGCGGATCTTTCATATGCTACGTAATGATTACAATCTACATATGTACATAATTATGTACCAAGCTTAAACAATCTCGCTTAGGTATTTTATGTTAGTAACGAAAACATTAATATTTTTAATGGTATTAATGAAAATTTACTTGTGTTTCGACACGTTTAATTAAAGGATCTAATGAAAAGCTTAACGAGGTGTACCAAGAGCAGCCTGCGTTGTCGCTTCGTATAGTTCAAGATGCTATCGCTAGTTGGCTGCTTGTCCACATTTTTTGCTATCCATTTAATAATTTCTGGTCTCCTCGTAATTATTGGCGATGAGGGCAGCGATGACGAAGCCTGCCGCAGGAAATTAATATGCCGCAACTCACTTTAGACATTCTTAGGACAAGTTTCAAAATTAGTATAAACTGTTAAACATAGGATGCATAATTCATTAGCTAATGACATTTTTTTATATTTCTTACCCGTATCTTCAAAGAGGGTAGGCAGTTATTATTTTTATCATTTTTGTAAAATAATGAAAATGAAAATATTGCACCAAAAATAAATATACATGGGCGAGCTTAAAGCTAATTAACATTTTCGTCGAGTTAACCTTTGGCAATGTGGAACTTGTCAAAAGAGAAAACAGTTTTAAGGAAACATTAAGTGCAACTAGAATGTTACAGAATAAGTACATAAATAGGTTAAATTTATAATCAAATAAACAAACTACCTTTATATTAATACATACACTAATAAATATAAATACAAATTGTATTTACGAGAGGTTCAGACTCAATATTAAAGTAACAATTTTTCTCTTTTGTGACTTTTTGTAATATAACGTATAATAATAATGAAGTAGTAAAAAGGTCGTGTCTGTAAATTGAATATTTTTGCGAAATTTTAAATGATGTTATTCATAGTGTGGGTACCAGGGGTTATTAGTTATTTATTACTATTGGTACATCTTAAAAAATATACTTGTACTGTTTCACTTGATTTTTTAAGATGTTGATGATGTTTCACCAAGTGCCGATAATCGCAAGTATTAATCATATTACTATTGTACTGGGGCCAAAACGATAATTTAATTTTTTTGTCTGTCTGTCTGTTTGTCTGTAGGTATGTTCCGTTTTAACTCGAGAACCACTCAACGAATTTATTATTATCGTACTAACTCTGCTCAACACATAGACTACAAGGGGTAAAATAACGCACAAGCCGGAAACGGGACAAAGATTTAATAAACGCTTTTATACTTCGAGAACCACTCAACGGATTTAGATGCGTTTTTTTGTTATCATTGTAATTACCCTGATCAACATATAGACTATAAGGGGTGTTCGTAAGACAACGCCCAAGCCGAAAACGGGGCAAAGTCTGAATAAACGCGGGCGGAGCCGCGGGCAAAGGCTAGTGGTTAATAAGCTAATTAGTTCCATGCAGATTTTTGTAATTCTGTTATTAACATACATCTGCTCTGTCGCAATATCCAGTAATCCAGCTTAGTAAGGATTAGGTAGCAAGTGGCAGGCAAACACATTTGCTTCTTCTGGTTAATTCTATTATTTGCAGTTTTTAATTAAATACCTGACACGCGACGTGCGTCACGTGACGACCGCTCGTGTACAGTCAATTCATCATTGAAATTACATTGTTAAAATATAGTTTTTCTAATGCATATAGAAGAAAATCGTTTTTCAAATGACATAGAGTATTTATTTAAGAAGGTTCGAGGCGGAACTGAGCGACAGTGGCGTGCATTGAAGTTTTTGCTGGAAGTTTAACAATAAAAAAATACGAAAAAAATAAAATGTCACTTTGAAAAATCATTGTTAGTATGACGCCAGGGTAGGCACTGCCTACCCTAGAGTACACGACTTCACAAAAAAAATAATTTCAAACTCGTTTTTAATTTTTTTCATGTTTTTTTTATCGTCAAACTGGACCTTCTAATTGCTTTTCCAGCAAAAAGTTCAATGCACGCCACTCGAGCGAAACTCATTGGGTTTTTCGCTTGCATGACAGCTTACTTTTACATAACCAAAGAGAGTAAACAATTTAAAAAATATACCTGTATAGTTTCATTTCATCTTGACCTCTTATACAATAAGTGATTGTTTATAATTATTATCGACACGTCGTTTTGCAATACATCGTACACCTATTTTTATTTAGCTGTAAGAACTCTGAAGAAGCAAGACGAATTTTGTGTTATACTAGGTGAAATTAAATCAACCGACCAAATTCATACTGGAGACTCGGTTAGTCATCAGGAACAAGGTTTAGTGACCCTCCAGGTGAAATTTGAAAAAAATTTTTTTTTCCCGTAGTGTCTGCACTAGGAATTGTACTTAAACTAGTCCAACCAGTACGGGAGCAAAAAAAATTATTTTTCGAAATTGGCCAAAAGGATTACTGAACCTAGTTCTTGATCACCAACCGAGTCTCTAGTATGAATTTGGTCGGTTGATTAAATTTCACCCTATATAACGCCACCCTGGGAATGCGTATAGGGATTGAAGAGTTATTTTCTGCGGATACAAGCCACGTAAGGCTCCTTTTCAAAGCACCAATGCATATGATAAAAATTATATAAACTACAAAGCTTTGGCAGTTTAAAAAATTTTGTTACGGCCAGTCGAACTCACGTACAAAGGATTATACGCAATATGAGTACGGAACCCAAAAACATTACGGTAAATAAAAACAATATAGATGCCATAGCAAGATCAACTCGACAAAAAACAAGGCGCTAAAATGGTAGCTCCTAACAAACGATTCGGCACCCTCTGAGTATGGCACCCATATTAAGTATTTGTTGTTTTACTTTGGAGTATGTACAACAATCTGACCAAATTTGAAACTTAACGTCTTAAGGAGGAAACAAATAGCGTTAAAAAATGCGGGGGAGTATGGGGACGCCCCTAGGGTTCCATCCATCCATCAGTCTGTTTTGTCCACTGCTGGGCATGGCCTTTCCAAGATTTCGCCACTCTTGGCGGTCCTCCTAGAAGAAATTTCCATACTCACACACGCTGGGCAGGCGGGTTGGTGAGCGCGGTGCCGAAACCCTTGCACCAGTGACGCCGCTGCCCGTCATTATTTGTGGAGAAATAAGACAAGGCTATGTTAATCTCATCAAACTTCACACTAATATTATAAACTAGCGTTTGCCCGCGGCTCCGCCCCCGTGTTATTCGGTTTAACGACATGCTTTTTTCCGGGGTAAAAGTAACCTATGTGTTAATATAAGCTATATCCATTCTTAATTTCATCCAAATCCGTCTAGCCGTTTTAACGTGAAAGAGTAACAAACATACACACACACACACACATAATATTAGTGTGATGAGATAACATAGCCTTATCTTATTTCACCACAAACGATACTGGACGAAGCTAATTAGACGCCTGATGTATGAAATAACAAAACCTTGTCTTATTTCACCACAAACGATAACAACCGCGCTAATTAGACACCTGATTTTTCAATGATATTGATCTATCCTACAGGAACCATGCATTTTTACGGAATAAAAAGTAGCCTATGTGTTAAGTTGGGGTATAAGCTATATTCATTCTAAATTTCATCCAAATCTGTTCAGCCGTTTCAGCGTGAAAGAGTAACAAACATACACACACACACACACACACACACACGCTCAACCTTTCGCATTTATAATATTAGTAGGATGCAAAAGTTTGTGTGTGTGTGTATGTTTGTTACTCTTTCATGCTGAAACGGCTGGACGGATTTGGATGAAATTTAGAATGGATATAGCTTATACCCCAACTTAACACATATGTTACTTTTTATCCCGGAAAAAAGCATGTCATTAAACAGAATAACACGCGGGCGGAGCCGCGGCCAAAAGCTAGTATTAAAAATGCGAAAGTTTGTGTGTGTGTGTGTGTATGTTTGTTACTCTTTCACGCTGAAACGACTGGACGGATTTGGATAAAATTTGCAATGGATGTAGCTTATACCCTAACTTAACACATAGGCTACTTTTTATCCCGGAAAAAAGCATGCCGTTATACTGAATAACACGTGGGCGGAGCCGCGGGCAAAAGCTAGTATTTAACAAAATTTGAGGAACAGTAGATATAAAGTTTATCCACGCTTTGTGAAAGTAGACGGGATAATAGAAAGCTAAAAACGTGTTTTTAACAAATAATGCATACCCTACATTTTATAATTACAATGATCAAAATGTCATATTGCAATTGGTTGCAAAATAAATAAATGCCACTTCTTTTTGACATATGACTCGCTCGACAGACTCTAGAGCATATTATCAAGAATTAATCTTTAATGCAATGGTAATGCATCGACGAAAGGCGAACGAGTCCGCAACATGACAGCAAACAAACTCGTGCACCAAATAACACGCACTTATCGACCAATTTGTCACGAGAAGGCGACAATTTTTGGGTGTTGTTCAAAGTCTAAAAGTGTACAGGATACCGCATTAAGCCTTTACTTATCATACTTAGTAACCATGAAGTAAGTAGTTTATTGCGTAAATAGCTTGGCTTCAAATTAGGGCGAATCTTGAACACGGAAACTTTTCATTCTTCAGCTCACAATGAAATTATGTTACAAAACCACAGCAATCTTATTATAAATTACGTGTTTTTCCCCCTCTTAAAACATCACATACGGTTTAGTTGGTGGTAGGTCTGGGCCTATGTCCCATCAGGTTGATAGCGAGTCGATGATAGTGCGCTGCGCAGGCGCGGCTTCACAATAAACTCTTCCGTTAATTACTGGCGGCGAGGATCACGACTCGAGCTTAAAAGGCTCCACTCCGTGTCATTTGTTTGCGGCCGTAATGGACTGATAACGACCACAATTGCCGTTCTCCGCTTTTAATTCCTACACTAGCTACGACTCAAATGAGAGATGAGTGGTTCTTCGGAACCGTTTCAACTAAATCATTCACAAGGAGATATTTCACACAGGCAATTTAAATGAATCATGTCGGAGAAAACTACGAAAGTGTTAACTTTAACACTTTTGAAATATTGTTTTTTTGCACGCCTCATGCATGAATTAATAATTCCTTACAGTTATGCATCATGGATTGCCCAAGGAAAAGGAATCCCGGCTTATGGCAATTTAACGTGTTTAACGAAAACTGGAAAAGCAAAACAGACCATTTAAGTTGACAATGGAGGTACTAAATATTTAATAATGAATATAAAGCTGCTAAGAACTTGATGTCGTGATATGCATTTAATTCTGAAACAAAATTATAATAATTTCACTTAATTACAGCATTTATTCTTGTGCGAGGCCGCGCGCTGGCCGCGCCGCTCTGCGCTCTATCTTGCGCGAGCGCATTATCACTTGTTTCCTTGCTTATTTTACCGCCACTTTAACAACAAAGAAAACTTTAAAAAGCTTTTCCGTGTTAAATATTTCCGTGTATATTTCATTACTTTCGTAAGTGCAGAAGGCATTTAAACGGTAGGGGCAATCTGAAAATAACAGGATGTTACGAATGATATCTCGTTTGTCAACGCTCAGCTCACGAACTTTCATAAGCCTTGCTTTTAATTCTGATGTCCCGGATATTAAAATCGTATGAAGCTTACGAAATTAAATTTAAATTTATACTCATTCTACGATGCTTTACACATACAAAATATACTTTTGTATGGTCTAGGAGGCACTGAATAAAATAGCACGTCATTTTGTTATGAAAATGTTGTGCTTTTCACAAATATAAATCATACAAATTTAAATACTTTATTTTAAAAAATAGGCACATATAAAACATGTTTTACGCGTATCCATTCTTTAAATCTAGTTTCAGTTACTTACGTCAACGTCTGATTAGCTAAAGGTGTTGTGTTTACGTAGAGCGGGTCAAGTCTTAAGTTTGATGTTGTCTGGTAACGAAAGCAACCTGTTAATGGTTTGTCATTTTAAATGCGGTATATTTGGTGAGTATACTCGTACATTAACATATCAAATAATCAGCCCCGTCATTATCACGTTAATGAGGTCTACCCTCTTGTAACTTCTAACATAGCTGAAGCAAATATTTATTGATCTACCAGACATTACTTTAAGTCTACTAATATAAAAACTGTGAACTATTACCGAAAATTCCTTTCTCATTATCACGTATTTACCGGCTTTGCTTTTTGAATATTCACTTAACCCGCTCTAAGTAAACGCAATAGCTATAGCTACTCAGACGTGGACGTAAGTAGATGAAATTAGATTAGGATGCGGGAGAAGCACAACAATTCCATAACAAAATGACGTGCTTTTTTGTTCACTGCCTCCTAGACCAATAGCGCCATAGTTACTTGGATAGTCCATCTCGGTGGTCTGAAAATGTGAACAGTAAAAAGTATCGGTAATCTTCATATTAATATCAATAAATAGAGTAAAAAAGGACAATCCAATCGCCGCACAGTTGAGGTCCTCTATAGCCAATTGTTTTATTAGACAAGCAATCGTAAATTTGTTGTTTAATGTTGAACACACAGTATGACATGCTATAACAGGCATACGAGAAGAGTTTTGTATTCAAGATTTTTGCCGGTTCATAAACCCTCATTGTTTACGACTCGCTCTCTGACAATATCAATTTCGATCACCTGGTTCCGATTATAATAAAGGCGCTATGACCTTATTTGTGAAGGTTTCGTCATATACTATGATCAGTATAAACATATTTTTCACCTCACAAGCTCGGAAATCTGGGTGGAAAGCGCACTTTATACGCTAGCTGGGAAATTGTTTTTAAAATTCGAATATTTTTATTCAATAAAGGTTTCGTACAATTAAGTTACATATTATATAGAACCTCATTGGTTTCGTAATAGTTTATATTCTCTGCAGCGAGTCCACTGCCTCATTTAAAGAATAATTGCACTGGCCAGCAAGAAAATTTGATTAAAAACAAAAACTTTGACATTTTCTTCTCTGTTCAATTCACTTTCCTTCCATTAAATCGAAAGAAATCATAAAATATGAGCGAGGCTAGCAGCAACGAAGATATAAATTTAGCAGCTGCAGAATTCGTGCAAGAGGTACATAATGCCGAGTTGAGTTTTCTTACGGAAAAATCGCGCGATAAAAAAGCGTACGATTTGTTCAATGCATGGAGACATTCCAAAGGCGCGAAGACGTTTTCGGAGACAATAATGCTATCATACTTCATTGAACTATCTGAAACAAGAAAATCAAGGACACTCGATACAATAATTTAATATTTATTAAAACTGTTTTTCTTGCAACTAACATTTTCCTCGCTTTAGGGAGGTGAAAAGTTGTGTGTTTCGCTCGGCAGCAAAGTTATTTAGCGTTCGTACCTTTGAAACCCTCGCTACGCTCAGAGGTACTCGCGCCAAAAATTAACTTTCCAGCCTTGCATAACAAATAACTGTTTATGATTTATAAAATAACACTTCATCATTTAAAATTTTTTATCGTAATACTTGTAATTATAATGTGACTTTGACTGCTATAGCCAAATTCATAATCGAGACTCTGTAAGGGTCAAACCCAAGGTTCAATTACCTTTTTTTGCAAAATATAAAAAAATATTTTTGTCCTATTAATTGTTCAGGAACAATCCCGATTCAATCTATATCGTAATGCTGAATTTTATTTTGCCCTCTTTTACCTTCAACTTAAGAGCTTTGTGATCAAAATTCAATCAAATTCTCCCGTAGGAACTTGGATATATCAACCAAAATCACTTTTAATAGATCAATTGATAAATACAAAAATTAGAAACTTTCGTACTCACAAAGTCTCAAGTTAGGTGATTTTTATTATCTTTTCATTGCCGATGTGTACCAATTTATGTTGGCCGCAAACTTTATTGACAGTTTAATTGTACAGTAACATAAAAATAAACAACATTTACGACTTTTGCCACCGCTACGTCCGCATTGGCAGATTGTTTTTTAGGGTTCCTCTTGTAACAAAACCTCGTTGTCTGTCTATCAAAGGGGCGCTAAGCTGTTTGAGCTGATTTGTCATACAGGATTTTACCTAAATCAATGTAATGGAAAAAATATAAACGTATATTATAGGAAGAATTATATATATATTTTTAGCACCTTGTGATTTATGATTATATGTATGATTATTTGTAAACTTTTTATGCATCGCATATAATTAATTTTTCATCACACTTGCTTATAAAGTGGCCATTATTGCAGCGTTCTTAGGGTAATAATTGCAGCATATTAAACAAGCGTGCTTTTTACTTTACATTATCACACTAGTGTTTTTTAAATTGCAGTTTTTTTTTAATCTTAGCAAATAGTTTGGATGTCTTGAGAAATTGTAAAGTTTTTGCAAATAAATAAACTGTCTCAGTTAAAATATAATAAATAATAATTATATTTTATCAAATTACTTATTTTTATCAACAAATTACTAAAATTTGGTTGTAAATACCACAAATATTCAGTTTGTTAATATTTAATTTTTGGCTGGTTGGCAATATTTGGCTGTTTGGCGGATGCATCAGTGCCTCTATTTCCATCTGCGCAACATCTCCATCGCCATTTTTCAAGAAAATTGACAATTCATAGCTGTGGTTTCGATTATGTGGAAAAATAATCAGTGAAATTGTATTATTTTGTGTGTTGAAAAACGTCGTATGAAACGCGTAAGCATTAGACTTGTATCATAATGTACTATTGTATCATTGCGTTGTAGAAATGCAGAAGAAAAATAAATCTAGATGTGAGGATTCCTGGTTCACAGCTTCTTACATCCAGATTTACATCATCTGCATATCGCAATGATATAATCTTCTATATCTGCACTAATTATAAAGTAGTAAAAAAGTCGTGTCCATCCATCCATCCATCAGCCTGTTTCGTCCACTGCTGGACATAGGCCTTTCCAGGATTTCGCCACTCTTGGTGGTCCTCCTGGAAGAAATACCCATACTCACACACGCTGGGCAGGCGGGTTGGTGAGCGCGGTGCCGAAACCCTTGCACCAGTGACGCCACTGCCCGTCACCAGTCTAATTTATATAAGGCCCGGCAATTGGGGATGGATATACCGCCATCCATCGGTCCCAGGCAATGGTGGGCCGCCTGGTTTTGCCTAAGAGCTGTTGTCTTACTCTCCCCCGAATAACTTCGGGAGGATTTCCGAGTAAGATGGTGGTACCTCCACAGTCGAGCCCGGCATTAGCTCTACCACCTAAAAAAGTCGTGTATGTGTATTAAATATTTTAGCAAAATCATAAACAAACGGGTTTTTGGTATGTGTTCCGTACCGTATTAACTCAAGAACCACTTAGGAGCTTTTTCATTGCTTTTTTTGTTAATATATATAAATTTTCATGGATTATAAGTATAAATAGAGGAAAAAGGAAAAAAATATATTTTAAAAATATATTTTGACCCACTTGGAGTCGTCATCAGTCGAATTTGGAACAATATCATAATATCAACAATATCATAGATTATCAAATTAAACACTAAAATGACAGACTTAAGGTGGACGGTCCAAAGCCGCTCTCCATACAAACTTGTAGAAACCAACAACCACGACAAAAGCATTATAATTTCGTTGTGTTACTTTTTTCTACACGTTCCATCAATTCTACGAGAATAATCAGTTTTTTCACCAAAAAAAAACAAAATTTTAATTTATTTTTGGGAAATACTGATTATTCGTGGATGTAGAAACTCTATAGAAATAATGATATTATTCTATTCTAACGGGTGTAAAAGCAAAGGCAAGAATCCTTTATGGGTGTGTTAATATGATCGGTAAAGATATTTCACTAAATAAAGTACCAGTACCTCAGAATAAGATGATTTTCTTTACTCAAAATACACTAATCGCGTGGACACCCTCACGGTCGCTGGCCACTCGGATGAGGGGTGCGGGTTGCGGGGTGCAATTAGGTGTGTGGGCAGGCCGGTGAGCTGCGTAGCCATAGCTTAGAAAATGATGGAATTTTTGGTGAAAATTAAAGGTATATATTTTTTTTCTCGTAATGATATCAGAATCGTGTATACTTTCATACCCTAAAGGGATTCTTGACTTTGCATTTACACCCTGTATACTGATGTGTTCACGTACGACATAGACGGAATCAGTAATACTGCACACAACGTACACTTGACAGACCATTATGTTTTATTTTAAGTCATTTGAGATGAATTGTATCGAAGAATCGCTCTCCACCGAAGCTTATGGAGATAGAGATCGGTCTCTATCGGTGTTATTATTAATTAATTTTTCATAGAGATAGTGATCGGCGGCGTAATCCGGGGCCTGCGCATGCTCGGAGGTTCCCACGTTACTACTGTGTAACTATTACATCGGCCCAATGAGATAAGACATTGAATGGAAGATGAATTATCATTATTGTATTGCACGGTATCTTTAACATTATGAAAATGAACGGTTAAATTGAATAAGTTTGCAGTGTTGCCAACTTGGCACTTTCGGTGCTAAGGTCTATTTTCATATATCCATCAGTGAAAAATTACATACACCATCTAGCGTTAAATCTATCACTAAATTGAAATCACGCAAAACTTACCACATATATTATTATAAAATAAGAAAACAGAGATAACGTACCGTACATGTTTAAATTGGAAAAATCACCTGTTATATAGTCTTAAAATACATAATTTCCAAAAAGTTGTTTTATTGCATATGACAAACAAAATAATTTTATTTCATTCATGACCAATAAAACTAGCACTAGTTTTAAAAATCCATAGCAATCTAACACCTTTTGATATATAATTTAGCACCCACCCGGGGTATCGAGTTGGCAACCCTATAATTTGGGTGAGCAATCGAGCACATCTACGATTTAAATATATAAATATCACAGTTCGTTAGTTTCGGTCGTTTTAATTGCAACACTATTTTTGTATTTCAATAGGTCGGTCAGTAAGTGGCAACTAAGATGACTAACTTCTTATCTACGTGATTTTGTTCAAGTATATGAGTATATAACTTAATTAATAAAACTGGTCAAGTGCGGCTAACCTTCGCATGCTGAGAGTAACTTATCATAAGTTAATAGACTTATCATAAATTAATAGAAACTTACAAAAATGTGTGAATTTCAAAATGTACGATACAAAACTGCAAAATTAACATGGTCAAGTATTTGGTTATGGAACCCAAAAACATTATGATAAATAACAACAAGACGGTAAAATGGAAGCGCCTGACATACAATTTGGCGCTCTTTGATAACGGAACCCAACGTTTAATTATTCGTTGTTTTATTTAATTATACCGGGTGTAAAAGCAAAGGCAAGAAGTCGCGTTCAATCAATCTTTCGCCCGCGTTTTCGGCTTGGGCGTTATTTTATGAACACCCCTTATAGCCTATGTGTTGACTAAGGTGACTAGGATGATAATAAAAAAAACGTATCCAAATCTTTTGAATGTTTCTCGAGTTAAAACGGAACATACAGACAGACAAAAGTTCTAAAAACGGTAGTTTTGGCTTCAGTAATGTACAAATACCACATTTCATTAAAAATTTTAAAGGCATAAAAGTAAACACTTCTATAATATTATGACCATGGAACGCATTTGGCCTTAAGTTTGTTTAGTTAAAAAATAGTTTAGCAGGTAATCTGTACGTCATCTGTTTAAGTGATGGATGAATTAATTGGACAGCATAAATAATTGTTTTTTAATTGCTGGATGATCTCTGTTTGCACTTATGTGTATGTAACACATATAAGTCAATTATTTTTAAAGACGTTATATTAACTAGGCATTAAGTATTAATTTTTTTATGTTCAAAACCTACTTGCGTATTTTTTATCCCTTTTTTCTGTGATTTTATTACCTTACAGTTTTAATTATCTTAGAATTAAGGCAAAATTATTTTTCTTTTTTTTTGTTTATTTAACTACACGTATAAAACTTATCATTAGAAAATTATTGTAAGGTTTCTTTAAAAAAGGAATTATCAAATCCTAAAGGATACTACGCAAAGAAAAGAGATAGAAATGAGGTATTCAAAACCAAAAGTAAAAGAGATTTGTCTATTTTGGACAGAAATTAGTATCGAATAATGTCGAAAATGAATTATTTATTACACGTATTTTCTCATTTTCTGTATTTTGATGAATAAAACTAATGTATGTAGATTACTACATTACTACCTAACTACGAGTAAATAGATAATTTTGCGGGAAGTGTGGGTGGTTCATTAGATAGCGAGACGTACCATTTGTTGCCTCCCCCCCCCCCGTTACCGGAGGCGTCGTCGAACAGACACAACGCTATCTCTTAGAAAACACAATGACTATTTTTTTTAAACACCAAATGAATCTGTCGTTTCATAACATAATAGACCTACGGTTTCAAAATACTCTTCACTGTCCATAAAATTTATTCCTTACATTTAGATTTTACATTCTTAGGAAATATGTACAAAAGTTACAGGCGTATAAAAGTCCTGGATTTTACACATATTTTGATGAATGTTTATGTACTAATGTCCTAGAAGTGACACAACAAATCAAATAATTGTAGTTTCACAGCATAGTATATTTTATACTTTTCAAAAATATTTTTGTTTCATTTCGATTTTTTGGATATTCCTCCTGAAATCATAGGAACCACCAAAACCATTCTCGAGTTTTTTCAAAAAAGTTAGAGTCTTCAAGCTTCAAGTTAGCTTGTCTCTCACCCCGTGTTCGGTTAGTTCCGTATGAGCTCGGGAAATTAACGTTTGGGCCAACCAATAACAGTCAGTCAGTGCTCAATAATCCGAAGTTGAATGTAGAATGAAATAGCAAGCATAGCGACCCCGTGCGCGACTGACTTCAAGCCGCCGACTACAGGCCTCTTAAGTGAAAAGGATCAGATTTGGATGCCACACCTTCGATCAAATAAACCCTATTTATTGGGGTTATTTGATCGAAGTGCCACGCAAAAAAATACGCTAATGTATAAAATCGAATGAAAATTTAAATAACTTTATATATCACCCGATCGACATGTACAGGATGTAATTATAGTGCGATCATTAAATAAAACCACATATTCTACTGACCATAACGAACAACAATTTGAAAAAAAAAAGCCGCGCAATCTTCAGAGAAAAATATATTCAACTGTAACTCAATGACTTTATCTCGTAGGAGAAAGTTCTATTTCAGAACGCTGCATCGTAGCAGCTGTTTCACGGACGACACTCTCTCGGAACTCGCCCGTATGTCAGTACATTAGGGTCCACGCATTTTTGTTTGAAACTCAATTATTTCCCAAACTAAGGGTGGCCGCGGGTATGATTCTCGGGAAAGTGGTTCAGTAGGGCCGGTAGAATATATGGTTTCGTTTAATGGTAGCAGTCTATTTTTACACCCGGTATATTTCCTATCCGTCTTAAAATTTCAGGTAATCAACCTGTTTAAAAAATGAAACTCAGTACTCTGAAATCTTGTTTTATAAGCTCCAAAACGTCGCATTTTGACACAGATTTTTAAAACATAAAAATCCCGTGGAAGTTCGTAAATTCTTGAAAAATTTGTTTGTGTATGTAGAATACATAGGACAGCAATAAAACTTATAAGCAAGGATTCGAATCGCGGTAAAAAGTTACAGGTGATAATTTCACGAAACGCGGGGTTTTTGACTGCATTGTACGAAAGTAACAAGCATTTCAGCTTGAGAATGTCAGCCGACAGGTAAAATGTGAACCATGTCACATAAAAACAGTACAAGTACATTTAATTGCTGCGACACTTGATACCAGCGCGGCGTCGATCTTCCTTATTATGTGACAGGCTCGTTATGTTTTCGTCACAAGCATTATCTTAATGGGTATTTTATAGTAATTTACCTGGCAACCTTAAGTATTTTTATTCCGTATTTCCGTATCTGTCCCATTTTCAAAATGGTATTTTGACGTTCTATGTTCTTTCTTTTTCCAAATTCCGTAAACCCTGCATAAAAGCCACGAATGTTCATAAAATAACGTCTAAGCCGAAAACGGGGCATAGATTGAATAAACGCAAGCGGAGCCGCGCGCAAATGCTAGTCCTATATACATTTACTTAAATAAAAATATATTTTAGTGAAGTTGTCGACTGTCTTCAATTGAAACTATACCAATTAGCAATCATTAGCGCAAACATAAAAGACTTGGGAAAGCAAGTTTATAATTACTTTTATAAGAACAGAGCAATGTTTTAATTTGTATGTATACAAAAACCTATAGTGACTAAGTAATGAAATAAAAATAAACACTTTATTTACAATTAATTATTATCTACAAAACATTAAAAGATGCACCTAGTTATTCTTGATAAAGAGTTCCATCAGAAAATGCCATTGCCATACCTGTCAACTGAAATTACACCAGCAATAAAGCAAAACATTCACTGCTCTGTTACATTTACATTCGAATAATAGACATGGATGTTACAAGGCCAGGTCAGGCGTCGGCAAAGACAACCGAGCGTGAATCTGCAGTCACCGCAGCATCCTTGACCCATCCTGAAGAGGCTACTCGCTCGGTCCTGTCGCCGTGTACTGTACACGCTCGTAAATAGGTATTTAAAATACCGTTAACCGTGGGAACCGTGACTAGTATCGACCCTTTGCCTGTTCGAGGTGCCACGGGCCGTGCGACGGGCGGCCCCCCCCTCCCCCTGCCGCCGCACCCACCACGTCATAACTGCTGATATCGAAATCCATTTGGTTGCTTAATTTCGTACCTCCATATTTTTATCTCAGTTTTTTAAAGCTGTACTGCTAGTTTTTTATCCAACGAGGGATTTTAGACTCTAAATGTGATGAGTTAGAGGGTATAATTGAAAATAATAGCAGTATTAGAGCGGCTCAGTTCACTCCGCGCTGAGAGATGTCATCTCGGCCCCCGCTGGGCTCGCGAACAATATTGTCCCCGGCTAAAGGCATAGTCAAGTTTAGTATCAATTCATGAGCCCTCCGGCGAATATTTTAATGTACGACTGTACAAACTGCATGATTGTGTTTACAAACTTACGATGTGTTTTAGTCGGACGGCAGATTTTCATCTTTAGATAGCGAGGGCTGAATACTATCATGGAATTATAAATAGTACATAATTTAATAATTATTGATAATTAAGAACACTTTTGGTTTTGTAATCCTGTATGAAAATGTAATAAGAAATATTACCTACTTTAACCTATTTGCATAAATCACCCGGAAACACTTTGATTTTAGAAACAAAGCAATGTCTACTTTGTGGAAATTTGTTTTTTTTAATACTAGCTCTTGCCCGCGGCTCCGCATGCTTGTTATTCGGTTTAATGACATGCTTTTTTCCGGGATAAAAAGTAGCCTATGTGTTAAGTTAGGGTATATAAGCTATAGCCGTTCTAAATTTCATCTAAATCTGTTCAGCTGTTTTAGCGTGAAAGGGTAACAAACATACACACACACAAACTTTCGCATTTATAATATTAGTGTGTTTTAGTCACCATATAAATTGACTTCACAAAAAGATGTGCTTTGTTTCTAATCACTCACCGAGTCTCCGGTTTCAATTTGCCTGTTTAGATCAAAGTCACCTTATATGCATATTTTATGAATGACTAAGCTTTACTTCAGGAGCTAGGCTGGTATTCAAATAGTCTACAAATAAAGCTAGCATCGAATCAGGCAGTTGATAACTTTGCATAATCGATTCATTTAGTGTCTGCTTACGTCACAAATGACTATAAACGGACGCCAAGTTAATAAGCAATTAAAACCGATTTTAATGTTTCCTAAGGCAACTTTATATTAACACTTCAAATCCCTGCTTTGGAAAATCGCTATAAAGGTTTTGAGCTGTCATTGGGAGAACATTGAAGCTGTGAGAGAGCAAAGTATACGGAAACTGTTTATTGGTTCCGTAATCATTCAAAAGCAGTTCTAATTGCAAACGTTTATTTTTGTCCTTTATTTTATCCCTTACTCTTATCTGAGGTTGTTCAACTAATTTGATAAACCTTGATTTTTTTATTAATATTGATTTTTTATTTTGCGGTAGTCAAATTTTTTAATTTTAAATTTTCATGTCAACATTTTGCAATATTTCAAATTGTAACAATATTACTGAAATTTACTTGTATTTATTGAACTTATCGAAGTAAGAAATTTATGTTCACTTATGTAAATAATATATTCAAGTACATATTTCGATATGCAAATGGGGTTTTTGTATTCAACGAATCCTAGGACATGTTGTTTAAGCAATTACTTACTATTTTACGATACGCTCGTAACCTACCCAGTGATTGGACAAAAATGGCTCTTGACATCTAATCTTTGTAGTTTGTGGTTTTCCTGCTAAGGTGGGACGCAAGTAATAAACATCATTACCTAAGCGCGTGCGCAACCCGAACTTCCCATACTCTCACTTATCTTTCAGTCGGATCTAATTATAAATAATGTACCGAGAAGCCGGTGTTTATAAGCAGGGCGTACTAGGAGTCAACACAGATTAGAGATACATAATACAGATTGGTGCGTTAGTATCAAAAGGAGCCAGCATGTAAACCGATTTAATGCGCACTCTTCGATTGTTATCCGAACTTTTTATGACTGCCCGAATGGGATTTTGTAAATGATATCTGCACTCTCCATTAATAAAAAATAAGAATAAAGACCGAGTATCTTTTGTAACTTCAAGTTATGAGCTGTTAAATCGAGAGCGTATGAAAAAATAACCTACATACTTAGTTGCTTTTATAGTCTTCTTTTTATGCAGATAGTCGAATAAATGGATATTATATTCAATTAAAAGACTTGCACAAAGATTAACATCATGAAGCGGCATGTGATGTAGAGGAAACTTTATTAAATTGAGCTTCTGAACTCCTCGATATGTTTATTTCTTTGTTTACAATACCGGGCGGTTAGTTAACATGGAGCAGATTACGTATGTATTTAGTAGGTTAGTGGAATTGTTTGTTTGCCACTCCGGGTTGATGAACCTGACTTTTGTCTTTTATCTCGGACCAGGAGTTAAGATGTGAATAGCTGTAGTTTGATTATTTATTTGTCGTATAGAACATCTGTAGTGGTCATACTTATCAGGGTAAAGTAACACATCACCCGTCCGTTCACTCGCGCGGTCCCACGATCGATTCTATCGATTTATAGATATCGGAGAAGCGAGAGGCGCTTCGTATTTTGCATAACGCTTGTAAGCCATAGCCTGCCACAATGCCCCGTGGCCCACAATAAATTGAGTACATGGCGAAGAACACGGCGACGGTCGACGAGTCACCCCAGATCCGCTACAAAACGGCCACTCACTCGTCTTAGTGATTTATAGAGCTTACCTTAAAGCCTATACCAGTAGATTTTATTTTATGATGACACTACACTGCAACAAACTTGCCAATTACTTAGCTATTTGCTGATTTAAATTCAACAAAACCGAATCACATAGGTACATTAATTATTAAGCGGTAATGAATGACTTTACGGCTGTTAGGTATAATTTGGACACGTTGTACAAAATGTATTCGACTTCGGGCTTTTAAAAGTACGAAAAATGCTCATAAATCTTGAAGTTGTTCAATCGGCTCCACTTCCTGTATCGACCCGCCAGACGCAATTCGCTTGGCGGCGCGGCGTCGCTTCCAAATAAGTGTTCTGATATTCTTTTTATTCTTGAATAAAAATAGAATACAAACGGGTATCGGGTTTTTTCATACCGGACGACCTTGCAGTTGAGTGGCTTACTTGTGAAACCACAGTTACGAACCAGAAAAACAAAGAGTGCGAAGAGTCGCACGCAACTCGAGCAAACCAGGCATTACATACCGATTTTCCAATAATCACCTTCGCTGGATAAGTGCCCGTAATTACCCAAACCAACTCTCAGAAGTGGACCTTCCTAAACAAGTTGGTAGCTGTGCCATCAATCAACACGCATCCATTAGATCTCACTTTTACTTATGACCAATAACATTCTGATTGAATATGTATGAGCGGTTATAATAACATAATTCGAGCCGTTATGAGTGTTTTGATGTTTTATTTTAATTCGTCAGTTGTCCGTCCGTCGGCGGCGATGTATCGAGATGACTTACTTTAATAAGTTTCATGTTAACCTCGTAACGAAACAACATGCTGTTGCAACCAATTTCATTTCACAGTTTATGTCCGTCTGTCAGTTGCTAGTTCACTACAGTAAAACATTTCTTCTAGAAAAGTAATAGAAAAGAAAATTAAATTTCAATTATTGAAACGCATGTAAATGTCAATTATCTAGATTAGCAATCACCTAGTTTTAACTATACGAAGCTGTTAAATTACAAATCTATTAGGTACTTGGTGATTAAAAAGGTGTAAAGGGTCTCGTTCTAATGTATAGTTAAAACTGTAATAGTTTTAACAAGAACTGCATATTAAATTGTAGGGTTCCAGCTGCAAGGAACGCTGTGCTGATTTTATCACTTATAATTTATAGGGATTTTTACACTTGTTGATGTTGAATGTGTAATGGAGAAGGGGAAGAGACAACCCATTTTCATTTGGCAACTTTATAAATATATTTATGTTTATTATGGTAATATTTTAAATAGTCATCACGATTATTGATCGTATTATCATAAATATTTAGTAAATCCGTTAGTTATGATTACTTATGATGTATATCTATTACTTATTATGTCGCAGGCGTATTGTATAATATGCTTCAATACTGAGGACCTAGTTGTTTTACAAAACAGAACTGTTCTGCAAAATAACTATTTAATGCTTAGGCAGATTATTATTGCTGCTATATGTTCTACAATAAAACAGTGCACGTTTAGATGGAATGTAAATATTTTGAAATTAAGGGTGACCCTGACCAAATAAATATTTTCTAAAGTATGATTGATGATATACAATTAAGTAAATTTTTTATAAAAATATATTTGTCTCTAATAAGCTTTTTATTGTAGTTTTAGTTTGATGTATACATGTATATGTATGATAAAAACATGACAATAAACTCAAAATATATTTCGAGCGCCAATAGGCCCGACATCAGTTGAGATAATAAGTAACTTACATAAATTATGTACAACAAATTTCATGGGTAACTTTAATGATGTATTTTAATTGTCATAGTTCTAAAGCAGTATGTTTAATGGCATATAATAAGTTTAAAAAATTGAAAAAACCAGACAAGTCCGAGCAGGACTCGTCCATCGACGGCTCCTTTAAATACTATATTTTTATGATTTAATTACAATGTATAGTTTTCAGATTTTTCTGAGCTCGCAACAGCTGAGCGCAACAAGCGGCACAAATATACAGCTCTCGGTGAAGGTTGCATGTTTGTGCCGTTTGGCGTGGAAACGTTCGGACCATGGGGCCCAGAAGCGAGACGATTATTCCAGCAAATTTCGTCGCGCTTGGTCGACGTGTCTGGTGACCCAAGAGCTGGAGCTTATAACTTGGCCATACAGCGAGGTAACGCGGCAAGCGTCTTGGGCACCCTGCCATGCGGCAGCGACAACCTCGACAGAATTTTTTATTTGTTTTAAAAGGTATAGTTTTTTTTTGTGTCAGTAAATGTGTTGATGTATCAATATTAAATAAATATTTAAAAGGACTAAAATGTATTTGATTAAGTGTGACATTGTGCTAAAGCGTGTATTTAATATAACCTATATGAAAATGTACAAAATTTTAAACTAAACATAATAAAGAAAAACTAATAACAATAAAAAAATATAGACTGAATAAAATACTTCATTCAAGTTATCGTTGTCACCGAGCAGGGTGACAGTTGTAGTGGCTTGCATTATATCGGACATTTACCGTCGGATTTTATTTACCAATAATATTCCATAAATGTTCGTTAAATATCCAGGTATCTTAGCAGTTTAAAGATGTATTCTTGTTTATACCTTTTTTTTTACTTTTGGATTGAGAATTTTGTTCTTAAAATCACTATTCTCATACAAAATTTCACAAATAAAATTTGTTTTTATGGTAGTACAGAGCCAAGAGCGGAAAAATTTGTAACAAAATAATGACAAAGTGATGACGGATTAATCATCCATATTTTATAACATGCCGTGTTATTAGTATTCCGGCCACTTTAGTTAAGCAAAATTACAATCAACCTTAACGTTGACCAGCCGCGATAAAAAACGGCTCTGTCTTATAAAGCGTTTTGACGTTTTGTAATAGGACGAGATCGACAATCTGCCTGCGACATACACACGATTTCCTTTAGGAAGATCTAAATGGCTTAAAAAGTAATCAAGTAGTTTTCCACAGTATCAAGTTTTTTGAACATTTGTTTTCGCTACAAAAAATAACAGGACATTTTTTTAAACACTAGTGTTAAGGAAACGTCTTTATAGCCACCTGTATACATATAAGAATTACCATTTTTTATAACATAACTATAATAAAGTTGCCTAATGCTTAAGTTTAATTATACCTACAGTCCATATTGACCATGTTTTTAATGCCTTTAATTAAAATACAAGGCGATAAGGCGGAACCTTAATATAATGTATGTAGGTACCTACAAGTTTAGTATGTAAAATTTATTACTGAAATCTGCTGTATCACCTCTCGGCTGGTATTTTATTTAAAATGAAAATAAATGGTTTGTTTTTAAGACATAAAAATCTAGAGTAATTCAATATGTTAAATTAACTACATTATCATACTTAAGGGGGTAACTTTTTACCTTGGTACAAAATGCACATCATAATATTGTTTTTCCTTTCTTTTGAATAAAAAGTATGCAATAAATGTGTTTTCAAACATATATGTATTACATTTTGTTTGTATTACATTAACAAATTTAAAAGCATGTTTACAGTTGTAATGTAATGCAGCTAAAATGTATCGCATAAAATTGAATAATTTTCATGTGAGCCTAACTATTAACAAGCAGTTTGCGCGAATTGCTATAAAATGCATTTTTTGCATACTTTTTATTCAAAAGTAATCAAGACAATATTATGATGTGTATTTTGCACCGAGATCCTCCGTTACCACCTTAAAATTAATAACTTTTAGCCAGGCACACAGTCAAAAATATATTGAATTAAATGTTACTATTTGACTGTTTTCCTTGAGTTGGCAAATTTTTTTCAATTCGATATACGGGCAGAATCGAAGTGAAGTGAAAAGAAAAAGAAATATTACCTTACAAGCATCCCAAGTAAAAAATTTGCTCTTATAGTTAACGTCCTATGGTATTTTTCATCTTTATATGCGTTATTTACATATATTATAAAGGTTTTATCAACTACAAAATATTATCAACTTACATTCCATTGTCAAACCACCCCCAATTGACGTCTTAGATAATACTCAGTTCATGGTGGGTATCGACCACCTCCATGACGCAGTGGTCGAACTTCGACTTACTGACCTGATGCTCACAGGCTCAAATACTTTAGGGCATAATTTATACATGTGCTAGGATAGCATACTATGCCGTATGGCCCTGCTACTATTGCAAGATTGATAAAGACGCCGGCTGCTGCTTGCGTCCCTACAGCCATCCACAGGTTGGTGATAAAAAGCACAGAATCCATTTTGCTCTATATATCTTTTCGAAATTTTCACAGCGCTACCAAAGTAACTATACCACAAATAAATCAAACTTATTATTTCCCATTGGATCTTGTACAGTGGAGCCCGCATCAAGCTATACACATTGAGTATAAGCTGACCTCTCATTTTACGGGAAGCCTATACAATGAGAGGTCAGCTTATACTGAAAGTGTTTAGCTTGATGTGGGCTCCACTGTACAAGACCAATGGGAAATAATAAGTTTGATTTATTTGTGGTATAGTTACTTGGTTGCGCTGTGAAAATTTCGAAAAGATATATAGAGCAAAATGGATTCTGTGCTTTTTATCTCCAACCTGTGGATGGCTGTAGGGACGCAAGCAGCAGCCGGCGTCTTTATCAAACATTAAAAGCATTTCAAGACGAAACCTGAAATAAGAATATAAAAACGGTTAGTTAACATAAATTCACTATACTTATTATTAAAACACTTCTTTACTATAAAAAGATTTCTATAAACTAAAATTTCATTACATAAATCCCGATTTTTTTCGATTAAAAAATTAATAGTAGGTATGTATATTAGCGCTTGTACTCTGCGTTGATGTCTTTTCTATAAAAAAGTCCAATTTCGATGTAGTGAATATGAATGAATGTATGTCTACCAATAGATTAAAAACGTTTATCCACTTATATCCCACTCCCACTAATAATAATAATATTAATATAATTTTTATTATAATATTATAAATGCGAAAAATTGGATGTATGGATGGATGGATGTTTGCTACTCTTTCACGCCGTAGCTACTGCACCGATTGGGCTGAAATTTTGCATAAATGTAGTTCTAGACCTGGAATGTGTCATAAGCTACTTTTTATCTCATAAATTAGTTCCCATACGATGAAAATGACTTTTCATTTTTCTATAGAAAAGTGATGTGACACCCTTTCACGCCGTGCTTACGAAACCGATGGGGCTGAAATTTTGCACAAATGTAGTTCTAGACCTTGGATAGGACATAGGCTACTTTTTATCCCATAAATCTGTTCTCATGGGATGAAAATGACTCTTTAAATTTCTACAGAAAAGTGATTATCTCATAAATCAGTTCCCATAGGATGAAAAAGACTTTTCATTTTTCTATAGAAAAGTGATGTGACACCCTTTCACGCCGTGCTTACGAAACCGATTGGGCTGAAATTTTGCACAAATGTAGTTCTAGACCTTGGATAGGACATAGGCTACTTTTTATCCCATAAATCTGTTCTCATGGAATGAAAATCTGGTTTCAAGTTTCTATAGAAAAGTGATGTATCACCCTTTCACACCGTACTAGATCTAGAATAGGAGAAAACCTGCTTTTTATCTCATAAATCAGTTTCCATGGAAAATCTATAAAAGAACCATACACAATGGGAAACACAGAGCGCATAACACACACATTTCACCAGCTATGTTTACTGTCAGTAACAGTCCGAAAAATATTGACAGATTTTATAGGAGTACAGAAAAAATAATTCAACGCGAGTGAAGCCGCGGGCAAAAACTAGTTTGAAATAAATTCAAATATTTTCAGTACTTACAAACAACTTTTTATTTCTTTAGAGGCTTAGAACTGTCGAATTTATTATCAAACATAATTAATGTAAATAACGGGTTCATCTTAGAATGTATTACAAAAGTTTCATCCTGATTAAATTAATGCCTAGTAACTTTCATTATAACATACAACATTAAAAAAAAACAACTTAAAATCTAATTATGTTTGCTCTAAGCTTTAATTAATTGATAGTTTTTAACCACTATTTATATATTCAAATAAATAATTCCCTATTCCAAAAAAATAATACCTAAATGACGTTGCAACCCTATATTTGTGAAAAAGTTTTGTAAATAATAACAAAATTTCGTTACAAGAAAGAGCATCTTGTAATTTTTTTTTATTATTCTTCATGCAGTTACAAGTACATTACAAATACAAATAATTTACTTATTTTATTAAATCTTACGCAAATATTAAAATTGGTTGGAGTCCCTTTTTAAGTAAAAGAATACCTGCATTAAGTGTAGAAGACTCCGCTCTTCATAACGGATAAAATTAAAAGATTAAGTTAAGATCTTCAAATTATAATAAATAATTTAAAAAAAATATTTTTATATTAATGTTTATGATTAGTTAATTAAGTGTTTGTCTATTTTCTCTAGCCCTGCGACGGTGGTCTTAGGATCAGTATACAAAACTATAATGAAAGGTGAGAGGATCTATTGTGTGTTAGATAAATTGAATTACATTTTCCATATTACGTTGGAAATATTTCATCAAAGCTGGTAAGAAAATCAAAAGGCAAAATATTGTGCGATCGTATCTTAGTATAATTAAATGAGTATTACAAAAATTAAATGAGTATTAGCTTTTTTATACATTTTCTTCTATGATTGAATATTTGGATACCAAAATAATATATTGAAAATGTGCAAGGATTAAATATTGAAAAGGTTATAAAATTATTTTAGGCTCGGGAAATGAACGGTTTAAATCAGAAGAATTAATATTTAATTAAAATGTCTTGTGAAACTGCAAAGTCATCGTGAATAACAAAATTGATTTGGTTTACACATTATAATTCAATGTTGTCAGATGTTTCTTCTAGTTAGTCCCAAAATTAGAGAACAATGCAGTTCGATTTAGTATTTGCCATCAATGCCTCAAGGTCTCCATCAGACACGGTGATCAGCATATCTCCACGACAAGGTTGGGGGCTCGAGGCCAAATCGTAAATACAAAAATCAAATTATTATTCCAAAGAAACATTACGACACAATAAGATGTTTGAATTTTATTGCGACTTGCCGAACGGCCTCTCGCTCATTCGGGTAATCTCCGATCGTGTACATTATGCCATCTAAGTAGGCTTTAAATAATCATTTATCTTTAAGAACTGACGTTTGATGCTGATAAAATACAGTCTTCCTTGTAACGTATGACGTACACGGCGACCTGTGAACTGGCAATAGTGTGTAATTCTGCGCTTTCGCTGCACGTTGATGTCTTTTCTATCAAAAAAATGCGTCTATTAAAATAGTTTTAATTAGAAGAGGTTAGTTTTAAAACATAATTTATTTAAATGTTACTGGTTTTCAAAATTCAATGCTATGTTTAATCAGTAATTATGTTAAGTTTTATAATATTTTATAACCGATTTACTATGTATTTAATGATCTCGTTATTATGGCTTTGTGAGACGCACGTAACGTAATCGAAGCACTTAAAACGGTAATGGTTTCAGTTTTTTCCTACGGGACATTAGAATAAAACGGACTTAAACTAAATTGTTATGGCTATATCTAGACTCATTTTGAATTAATGAGGATATTTTATAGTGGTCGATGAGCACACCCAGGTCGGTATCGGAACCTGTCGTCGCAGGTTCGTTACAGCGAGTCTTTGTCCGAGTCGTCCTAGACAGGCGATGCGCATTCATGCATAGTAAATAATTACAGTGATCAGCGGCAGGTGGCGCGCACGCGCATCCAATGCATAGAAATAGAAAGGCACATTGCAGTAATTATTTTGTACAGTTATCCCTAATGGGCCGTTTTGCGAAAGCTGTTAAGTAAATATGTGTAGCGTCCTGCGCCTGCGCCTCGCGGCCCGGTGCGCAGGCGCACGCGACACACATACGTCGACACACACACTCATAAAAATAGGCATTCCTGGGGATGAGCGGTTCATTTATAATTGTGTGTTGAAAAACGGCTTTATGAAGATAATTGCTCGCTATAATAGAGGGACTAAGTTTTATTTCTTTTTATTCATTCTCAACGTCCCCTATTTCGTATATACAGTTACTTTATTAAATACATTATTTCAGGACGTGCGGTTTTGCAGCAAAAACTGGTATGTTGCATTATGACCTTAATAATAGAGAACCTTTACCTACACTGCGAATAACTGCACAATTACTAATTCACGACGGGTAAATCGTGACAATAATCGTCTGAGATACAAAATTTTATTCGATAATTGTCTTGTCGCGAACTATAAAGATAATTCGATAGGCTGGCTAATATATCAAAGGAATCGCCTTAAGCTAAGATATAAATATTACCTTGAGTGCAGATGCAATTTGATGCAAATAACTTGTAAAATATGCCGGATGCACGAATATAGCGTTAGAATATATGAGACATCTTTTATCTTCAACCAACTACGAAAAAGAACAAGTTCTCTATTGATCACGTTTGTATGTGTTATTTTTTAGAGTTCCGTAGTCCGTCAAGGAACCCCTATAGTTTCGCCATGTCCGTCTGTCCATCCGTCTATCCGTCCGTCTGTGCGCGGCTTATCTCAGAGACTATTAGTACTAGAAAGCTGTAATTTGGTATAGGTATTCATATTAATCACGCCGAGAAATAAGTAAAAAAAATCTCAAAAAATATTTTTTTAGGGTTATCTCCTATACATACACGTAAATTCGGGATGATTTTTTTTCTCATCTATCCCATAGTGTGAGGTATCGTTGGATAGGTTGTTCAAAAACATTATGGGTTTGTCAAAACCATTTATCGATTTCGGGATCCGTTGGTGAAATGTTAAGCCTTAAATTTTTGTTAGTGTCAAGTAAAGACCCTCTCCTCCGGCTAAATGATTGTTTATGAATATGTGGAAAATTTTACAGAAGTAGTATATATGTATAAATAAGTTAAAAGGAAAACTACCACAGCTAAGTAGGTTTTGCAGGTTTACGAGTACAGGTCGCGCTAAACATTTAGCCCCCTCCAAACACGCGGGCCGTTCTTCGGGAGAGCAACTTCCGAGCGGACTAGAAGTTTGGCGCGATCTGTATTAGTAGACCAACTTATAAAATGTACTGGGCAACTACGGAACCCTACACTGCGTGGGGGCCGACACGCACTTGGCCGATTTTTAAAGTATGATTTAAATAATGTTACGTAAAACATAATATTCACAAAATATTATTGGTTTTGCTGAGTAATTTTGCCAAAAGATTTCGCTAACCAGCGTAAATATTGTTTGTACATCATTGTTACTGGAGATAAAAATCATAAGAGCTTCGAATGATTTTGCTCCTTTTGATGTAAATTAAGGTATTTTACTAAACAAAAACAAAGACATTTTCCATAACTAAAAACGCTATAACCTACACTGTAAATAAAATATCGACTTTAAGGTTGGCCTACAAAGAAAATAAGACATGTATGGCATTTTTAACATTCTTAGGATTCCGTACCTCAAGAGGAAAAGACTGTCCGTCTGTCCGTCTGTTTGTCAAGACCCTATATCTTGAGAACGCGTGGAGTTATCGAGTTTAAATTAAACCTATATACTCAGGCCTACAGTCCCTTAAGGGGGTAACTTTTTACCTCGGTACAAAATTCACAACATAATACTGTTTCCCTTACTTTTGAATAAAAATTATGCAATAAATGCGTTTTAAAGCAACTTACGGAAATAGTTTATTAATAATAAAGTCTTCACAAAAAATTACGTATGTTAATGTATTAAATTTAATTAACAAACTTTAAAGCGTGTTTACAGTTGTAATGTAATGCAGCTAAAATGTAACGCATCAAATTGAATAATTTTCATGTGATCAGTTGATCACCTAACTATTAACGAGCAGTTTGCGCGAATTGCTATACAACGCATTTATTGCAAACTTTTTATTCAAAAGTAAGGAAAACAATATAATGATGTGTATTTTGCAACGAGATCCTCCGTTACCACCTTAAAGCTGTGAAGCAATCAAATTACTAAGTTAACTTGAAAAAACGTATATTTCGGCACTCTCAAGGCAATCAAGATTTATAGGGTATTTTCCGTTGACCTAAAACTATGAAAGGCAAGTAATACCGTCTTATACCACAAGTATAGGGGAAAATCTGAAAACCAAACATTTTAATTAAATAATAAAAAAAAATTACTCTTTAATGGAACCCTCGGTTCCATTTCTTTTCTTTTTTACATCATCTCTCTAGAAGGTTATGAATATTGGCGGTACAGACTGTATTCAGGTGATATGGTAATAAAAAGCAAGTTATTTATTATTTTTCAGACCTCTGTAAACTTTGAAGTCAGTTTAATTTTTTCAACAAATTTTTATTCTTGTAATTTTTCCAGAACTGCCATTAGTTAGAGCTATCTGATGTCTTACCACGCCTTAATTATGTACAATAACTCAATATGAGTGGCATTTAGTTGCATATCTATCAATTATATCTTTAAACATTTTATTTATGATTCTAATACATTAATATTTTTTAAGTCCCTATACAAGAAACCTGGAAAAAGTTGCATTATGTGAACGTTCTTTGTTTTGGCTCTCGCTTAAATTTAGTCAAATTGTAATACATACTAAGTTAAACAAAAAAATATAAAAAATAGTGTTCCGTTGTTTCGTAGCCCTGTTCTCATTTTGGCACGTATATTGTTTTTATTTACCATAATTTTTTTAGGGTTCCGTACAAATAAACGAACTAACAAATACTCTTTATTGTGCACCTTATTAAAAACTATCTTTTGCCCACGGCTCTGCCCGCTTTGACGACATGCTTTTCTCCGGGATAAAAAGTAGCTTGTGTGTTAAGTTAGGATATACGCTATATCCATTCTAAATTTCATCCAAATCCGTTTAGCCGTTTCAGCGTGAAAGAGTAACAAACATACACACACACACCAACACAAACTTTCGCATTTATACTATTAAAATATATATTACAAATGTTAAAGAAGGTAACAATTGGCGGCCATATCGCTCAAAATGATTTTCTTCCAGGGAAAAACGTGATTGTATGGAGGTACGGAACCCGTTGTGAGCGAGTCCAACTGGCACTTGGCCATTTTTTTATATTTTGAAAGCGCCAGCTATTGTGCATATATATTTTTAATTATATGTAAATATATATTTGCTTTGATAAGCTTTTTATATGAGAAAAAAATAAAACCGTTTTCTCGAGGAATTCGTTTTAAAAATCAAAACCTTTTATTTATCCACATAGGTAAACTTGGTGGTAAATATAAAAATACCTATGTTACCTCTTCAAAAGACATGCAAAATATTAGTACACCAAAAACTAACTGTAAAAATGTTGGCCAAGTTCTGGAATGTCTTTAAGAGGTAGAATTTGAAATTTACTTACAATGTTCCTTATGGGTAGCAACACCAATAAAACTGAAACAAAGGAAAGTTTTTAAAATAGGTAGTCTTAGTGGAACTAAAAACGTCTGGTTGGAAGAACTCTTAAAAAAAGAAAAAGCGCGTTAGTGGTGCACAGAATAAATGATATAATTTTACTAAATATCATTAAATAAGATGGAAACAAATAAAAATATACAAACGAATAATAATAAATAATAAACATTTATTAAAAAGGAATGTTCAGGTGGTTTGTACATATAGAGAGGATGAATGAAAGTAGTGACAAAATAAATGTATGTTGGAAGTGGAAGATGAAGCTCGATCAGGCCATGCAGACCAAATTTCTAACATACTGCTGGAGGCCTAGCATGGTGTTAAAGTGGCAACCATGTTAGGCCTGCAGAAAGGCAGCTTGTATGATCGTATCGTAGTAGATGGAAATGTATAGTCTCTGCCTACCACTCTAGGAGACAGGGGTGAGTATATGTGAGTATGCCAAATTCTTCATTTGTTTCGAATTTGGATTGAACTGTTACAAAATAACGTAATAATATGTACCTTCTGAAAATTTTTGACCAAGCAAGTTTTCATAGTTTACCGCTTTTCCCATTTTGAAAACAATAAGTTTGTCAAAATCCAATTTGTTATCAAATTGTTATCTTTTCTTTCTGTTATAGAAACTAATACCTGCTTGTCTAAATGTGCAAAATCCAGTATTTTAGGGTGGTTAAATAATGGTCAACAATATTGATGACCTGTAAGTAAGTCGGAGCCAAAAAAATATTTTATATCATATACAATACAAGATAGATGTATGTTTTTGGTATACCTTCACCGCAAATTTGGTCAGCAAGCTTTGCGCGCATAAATTAAATATGTAAAATACAGATAAAAAATAAGTATGATGTAACATCAATAAAACAATATTTTGCAACGTGATTTTATTTAACGCAATCAATTATCGTGGAAACTCGGTGATAAATTTAAGTAAAAGATATTCTATTCCATATCAATTATATAAATACTATGTGTGCTATTTAATATTTGAAATTTGAAAATAATTGTTTCCTTGCTTTTCTATACTTTTCCAGTAGGGAACTGCAACTACAAAATATAGGTATTGTTGTAATTTGGTACTAAACTGATCACTTTTTTAATTATAATGTTAATGTAGGAGGTAAGTTTTTATAATTACTTAAATAATTACTCAGCGTGTCTACATAGTGCATCAACACAAACTTACAATAAAGAAATTGTTGAAAAATATGATCTATATTAGATAGGTAACAAACTTATTTATGCTCTGTCAAAGTCCAAGCCATGAAGCATCATAATAACAGGGCAGTACGGGGCGCAGTACGCCGGGCGTCTCCGGGAGCCCGTGGTCAAGGGTTAACCGACACTTTATTTTGAATAATTTATATGTCGTCGAGCGACGCGATAGACAACCTGCCCTCCGACTCGAACTGTTTATGGTAATGCCGCATATCTTGCATTGCAAATGCGCAGAATACGTCGCCGCCGCTAGAGGGACTCGCGATAAACTCCCTACAAAATGTAATTCTATGAAATAGGGATGTTGCGGTGCAAATATTTTAATGTCCAACGTCTGTTTTGTTCGTGTTTGTTTTATTGTTCGTGGACATTCTTGGCTTACAGTTAACTTTACGCTCGCTATTTTAACTGTCCAATTCGTAACGTATTTTGCTATACTTTCTTAACTCAGTCGATTACGTTGCTGAAATTCTTAATGTGTCTTCTTAGTATTTTTATTATGTTAAAGTATTTGCAGGGAAATTGCTTCTGCCAATTTATTAAAAGCAGTTCAATTAATGGGACAGTTGACTTTCAGATTAAGTTTCTGAAATATAGATGTTCACTTTAAGATCGACATAAAGTAATGTTAAATTGCAAACGAAACAAGAACAATCGATCAAAATACGCAAGGTTAATTAAAAGTGGACAGTTTACTTCCAGACATGGTCAGACGGGTCAGTTCGGGCAAACGTGATAGTTAAGTTAAAATTCACTTTTGAGAAATGGCCATTAATCAAAATTAATGGAGTTATTATCGCACTTCGACTTTCAAAAAATATTTATTGCAAACATAAATCAGTTTTAAGGGCCGTAACGAAGCGGTTCACTGAGGTTTCTAGGTCCGCCCGGGACTCTGCCCTTCCTTTGCATTTCCGAAATAAAAATAAAATTAATAAAAATTACAAATTCATAAAATTAATTTATTTACACATCAAACAAAAACAAAAAAGAAACTAGGCCGGTGCGAATTCTACTCGTCCACCGTAGACGAGTATATTTTATTAATATTGGAATCATCGCCTATAATTTAACTGTTTTTTTTCTCATATAATAGAATATTTTTAGAGAGTAAAATCGTTTTTGCTCACATTATCTCAAATAACTTAAAGAATATAGAAAAAAAAAGGAGAAAACAAATTTAAATTTTAGAATTCATAAGAAACGCCCTTTCATAGTATACTCCGATTACACTGGTCAACAAGTTTTCTGCACAGAAACGATATTTTGAAATTCTTGCAGAAAACTGTGTGCTGAATCCAAATATGAACTCGGATTTTTTCTATCAGGTCTCAGTTTTGTGAAATCAACTTCAAGTATTGAAATTTACCGTTTCTTTAATGCTTCTAAACAATTTTTTTACTTATTACAAATGTATTTTGTACATTAATTTTTCATCATTACAAGTCCTTAATCAATACTTATTAAGGTGAAAATAACATAATTCACGATTGAACCTTATTTTTCAAAATAAATAATATTTTGTGAGAGCTTGTTCGGTCCATACATTTCATACCAAGTTTTTACTATGAAAAATTGGGTGTGATTGTTTTGAGACATTTAATCGAAAACTAGGCTTGGTTACGTGAATCTTTTTATCATATTATTAAAAATAACCACTGAGAAGAAGTATTATTGAAAATTAAAGCCGAAAAACTAATTGTGCTAAGCGTAAAGCCCCACCAGAAGTAGTAAAAACACGCGATTTTTCAAAATTTAGTCTGTCTTAGACAAATATTACGACGTGATAGAGAAAATCTGAGTTCATATTCGGATTCAGCATACAAATTTCTATAATAATTTCAATAAATCGTTTCTGTTACAGAAAATTTCTACAATTTTGTTGACCAGTCTTATTGAGATCCATTGAAATAGTGGAATTTACAGTAGAATTTCAACGTGCCAAGATTTTGACTAAAATTAAAGCGTGTTGACTGATATTATTTATGAGTAGTTATTATAATATATATAGAGTAATATATATACAAAGCTAAAATGTTGAACAAAAAATATATGTAATAAAAATTTAAAAAAAGGTTTGGTCTGTAATTTGAGACCCAAATTTTACGCCTACCCGCTTTTTTTATTATATAGTTATGTATATTATATAGAATAATATTTTTTATTATTTTTTTATTTTTATTTTTATTTTTATTTTCCTACAATATTATAAAATTTGAATAGACATATATTATATATGTAGTATACATACATAAATTCATATATATAACCAAAACTTTCTCTAGGAGCAAGTCCTCCCCCCCTTCTCAACATTTGTATCGCAACAACAATAGTTTCCAAATCTCAAAACTAGATGGCGCTGTACGTAATTAGATCGTGATATGGAATTGCACCGGTGACTTTGTTAGTACACCAGGGTAATTTGTGTATTCGACGAACTGAGCTACAGGAATCGGTAGATCGGACGGACTCCCGGACGTAATTGTTAGATACTCGTCAGAACGGACGGATTACGGGATTACCGGCCATCTTCTCGTATATTTTTTGTATGAACCCTATAGTACTGCGTTTTTGTAAACGTAACGTACGAATCATCTCACGCTGGTTTCTTCTATCCACCTCGACCTTATTACTATCTAGTTTTAGAAAAAGAAAACCGCGTTAGAATTTGACAACTATTTCCGAAGATATAGCCAAAAACAAATTTTGCGGGAATAATTGCAATAATTCTACAGGATACAAAAGAAAAACCAAACAAATTGACAAAGAACAGAGACCCCTGGATTAAATGTGGGCAGTATGATATATTTCAGATTATTTAGTCGATCATTTTCTTCATCAAGTCTTGTTTACATACAATGATTTTAGTATTTAGTTATCCAGTGTACTGAGGTACCGGGACAGTTAATGATATAATTTGATAACTATTTATCATTTATTTACAAATTCCAACATTTTGACAGATCATTTACTATGCTCAAAAGGACGCTCAGAATGAAAATCTGCTCGTGTTTTGTCTTATTTGGTATTTTGTAGACTTTCTATATATCTTTCTATTTATACGACGTATAAAGATTCATAAAGATTATCGATTGCCAAGTAATAACGAGCCCAAATAGTTCTTACACCTTACTATATGACCTAGTCTTGCCTACTTATATTACATTACTTATCGAGTTTTAATTAAAACGAGGCTCCCTAAATTTCCCTTTATCTTCGTGTTGCAAAACCAGTAGGCATATTCTCAGTCTGTCGAATTAGCCTTTTCGATCGCAAAGACCCATTTTATCAGTCAAACTCCATACATTTTATGATCGAATTTTAGAGATCTCGATTCGATTGATTCTCCGGAATTGCCCCCCTGGGTACGAATTATGAGCATGCTCTCGACTCGACATTGATTCGATAAACAAAAATGTCGCTGTTATTTCATAGCAATAGGAGTTGTCGGTTAGATGCTTACGTGCTTTTACTCCAGTTACCTAACTAGATAATATTCACTCCATATCAAATTTTTGGAAATAATCCTCTTGTAACAAATTTTTAAATTTTTCTCTGAAGTAGCTTGAGTTATATGCCTAAATATAATAAGAACACATAGTTTATCAATATCAGCAAAAATAAAAATTAATCCACATAAATTATTGTAATTTTAATCTTATAAAAAGACTTCCGTCAAGTCATTCTGAATCATTTGTAAGTTGAAAGGGTGCACGCGATTTTCAGCTTTATTCAAGTCAGTATCTAGGTTATAACAGCGAAGCTGCTGTCCGCCGCGCCGACACAAGAGAAAAGGAAGCCTCGTAATAAGTTACCAGTTAGGCTACGCGAATAGAAAAGCTTTGGCCAGTTAAATATCGAGCATCTTCTCCTGCTTGCCGCGCTTGTCATTATCACCGACAACTTAACACAGCGGAATTCTGCATGTGCGAGCCAACGAGTTTTGTACAGTTTTTTAGTTATCTTAGAGCTGACACGTCATTTTTTGTTTCTTAGTAACGAAGTAACGTAGTAGATAGAAAATAAACAATGAGGAGGACTTAATACTATTTTTCAATTGGAGTTTTTGGACCAACCAATAACAGTCAGTCAGAGCTCTATAATCCGAAGTTGAATGTAGAATGAAATAGCAAGCATAGGGACCCCGTGCGCGACTGACTACAAGCTGCCGGCTACAGGCCTCACATTTGAAGGGTACACGGAAAGAACGTGCGCTGTAATATTTTTTTTTTCAGGTTATGATGGCAAGTTGTTCAGCAGGCCTATGTTACCTAATGTCGGTTGCCATCTACGGTTGCTATTCACCAAAAACAGATAAAAAAATAAACTTAAAAATAACCTTCAATGGGTATTGAACTACGCATTGTGACGTCATTTTAAGTGCGAACGTATCCTTAGATAAGCGGATATGTATGTTTTCCACGATAGGAACTCGGTTTCGGCAACTGATTTTACGATATAGAATCAGGGGGCAGATTGCGTTGAAGTATGGTATACCTTCGAGAAACAGGGAAAAAACGTGCCTAGTCATGAGTATTATCTATGTAAAGATTTTGTAGAAAGGAAAAATACCAGCCATATCAACTTGTTTGTAACTTTATTGTGAAAATATTGACTTAACTGACATGGCACGTTATTTCCGTGTAAGTATCCTTAATTTCGGAATTTCATGTAAAGCGAGCGGTGCTACTATGAAATGCAGCGCTGTGATTTTCTAAATTCAGAAACTGGTCCTTTATGTAGAGCGATCTCTTTGATTGTAGGAAAGAAGCTCAAATCATCAGTCGAATTTTGAGAAATAATGTCTAACGAAATAATATAAAAGTACTCAATCGATTGACATGAAAGTTTATTTTAATTTCATACAAATTTACTACAATTATATAAGGTGACTTTTGTTTATATAGCCAGATTAATTTTAGGGACTTGGTAAATGGTCAGGACCAAATGTTTGCGAAATACGAAAAATATTTTTCATCACCAATGCTCTGAAAGTAAGTCGTATTTAACTCCAAATGCGGGTGATAAATTCGATTTACAAACCTAGGGAGGTAAGTAAATTTGAAAATCGAACGAGGCTCCCCTACAGTCACTCACTATAGTAAGTCAAACGTTTAGCTAAATGACAACGGAAATACCTTTTCTGCTTAATTCCTTTTTAATTTGTTTTTCTATATATTGTATTTTATGTATATTATTGGGGAAAAATGTGACTTTCATTTGTCATTTGTGACTTTCACTTTCATTTTGGTATAATTGAATGTTTAATGACTAAATTGGTTTTATTTTTAAAACAATCACACTGGCCAGTAATTGCACAAAAAAATTAATGTCACAAGAAAAAAAAATGGAGGAAGTAAAATTTTCTTGTTGAAAACGTTGTTGCAATCATATTTTTTATTTTTTTTATTTCCTCGCTTATGCGAATAATAACTATACTATACCCAAACTATAAGCAACCTCGCTCGCTTCGCGTATAACGATCTACTATTTTTGTGCGCCTATACTTGTTCAAGAACAACCTCGACTCATTTAGTATAGAAAGTCCAATTTTAATTTTGCGTTCGGCACAAAAAGAGTCGTTGAAACATGGTCTTTACCACTTACCGAGTTTCCAGTATGAATTTGGCTATATAAACAAAAATAATTAAAAAATTTATTACATTTCTGAAAAATTATTATATAATTATCAATGAATTAGAGTACGTTAAAAGCAGTCAGGTGCGGGTCAGACAGCCGTGTCGAAGTAGTGATTACTGTTTGCGTAGTATCAGTTGTTCGTCCGTTACCAACTTCCGTAGATTTTTGCAGAACTGATTAACGCCTCACCTGCTGGTGACAGCAGTGCTCACCCAGAAACTGAGAGACTCGTCTCCAAGTTTCTCGGTGAGTACTCTGAATCCTAGGTGTTATCGACGCTTTCCACCAGACGCGGTTATGGGAAAATGTGTGCCCAATTTTTTCAAAAAATACTTGAGCTTTGAAAAAAAAAAGCGTTTTATATCATGTCCATAACAATTTACGATATGATGACTAAATATAGAATTATACCAAATAAGTAAAAAAGTTTTATTTTAGAAAAGGTTTTATTTTAGTGTGTTGATATTCTATTTATGTTACTCGTATTTATGATTGTATTTTATTTGGAATTTATAGTGATTTAGCATAATCTGTTATGTTATATTTTTATATTCAATAAATAATACTAATAAACCATCCATCCATCTATCAGCCTGTTTGGTCCACTGCTGGACATAGGCCTTTCCAAGATTTCGCCACTCTTTGCGGTCATCTTGGAAAAAAACATACTCACACACGGTGGACAGGCGGGTTGGTGAGCGCGGTGCCTAAGCCCTCGCACAAGTGACGCCGCTGCCCGTCACCAGTCTGTTTTTTTATAAGGCCCGGCATTTCGGGATGAATATACCGCCATCAATCGGTCTCAGGCAATGGTTGGGCCACCTGGTGTGCCTGTCTGCGAGCTGTCCCCCAAATAACTTCAGGGAGGAGAATTTGCGAGAACGATGGTGGTACTTCCACAGTCGAACCCGGCACCAGCTCTACCACCCTTTTATAATAATAATAAATAATTTAATCTCCTACATTTTTAATTGCTATGTTTTTCCTGTAAATTTTACGTAATACCTGTGATTATTTTCATATTTTTAGTTCACTATTTTCGAAGGCTGGCTTTATGTCCAGCAATGGAAGAACACAGGCTGATGGATTGACGGAAGAGGGGGCATACGTATGTCTGTAGGTAATCAAAATATTTTCGAGATCCGTGCTATTATAAATAGCTAAACTATATATTTTTACAATCAGCTCTTATCTTATCGAATTGAATTAACACTATATTAAAGCCGATGTGGAAGGTTTTAATTTTAAGCTAAGAAACTTAATAAAAAACGTAATTTTACGTGACAGAACTATATATTCCTATTTTGAAGGGTACACCAACTAAAATTAGCAAGTCTTTTAAACGCTCTGAAATCAAACTACCTTTTTTAATTTAATCAAATGACAGCTCTAAAATGTGCCTTGAAATTACCAAAACAAGTTAAAATCACTAAGTTGAGTAAATTATGGCTGTCAAACTAAAATTTTAGTATGACGTTTATAAAATAGTGACTTGAAAATGGCTCTTCGTTTTAACCATACTTAAGTTTAATTTTATGTATGTCAAATTAAAACTAAAGCCTTCAAAATAGGCTTTATTTTACACATAAAAGACATTAAAAAGAAAGAAAAACATAGTTTTGATGACAAAGGTAATTATGTACAAAGGTGGACGATCACCTTGAAGCGATTTCTTCCAGCCAAACTGTACTTCCTACAATATGATACTCATTTTTACGAGATACTTTTTTTGTTTTTTAAATCAATTTCTCTAAATCTGTACAAGTAATTATAGCAAGGTTATATATTTTTACAATCTGATTTATAACCTAGATTCAAATGTTTATTTCTAACGGTTCAAAAGTTATGATGCTGTGACATACGGAAGGATGGGCGGAAAACGAAGTCTCACCATAATGGTTCCTTTTTTATGTTATGGTGCGGAACCCCAAAAATCAATTCAAAGATTATCTGAAACGGAGCTTCAACTTCTGCCTATCGTCGGCCTGCGACTTTAGCTGAATATTGATAACCTTTTAGATCTTTATAGTCTTCCAAATTTTGTTGGTACTTGATACACTATACAAACGTACATATAAAAAATGAACAAACTTGCCAACTAAAGTCCCAATGTGTAGGATCTTAGTTGAAAAAATAACCATCAAGCATCATTTCGCAAGTTTAGGAAACAAGTGAGAGAGTTGAGCGTTTGATAATTATTATTGTAGTGATTTATAGGCGTATCGAGATGATGGCTGATAGCGGACGGCCAGGGCCGACGCAGAAAGTAAGTTTATACGAAATAGTGAACAATATGACGTGATATTTTTAATAGATAATGATGTTGATGAACGACAGCGTTGAGGCCGCGCGCGCGCACCGTGGGAACGATATTTCGGCATCGCGATCGCGGATGTTTTGTAAACACTCCGCTCCTTTTTAATCAATTCAATTTTGATATTTTATGCAGCTTCAATGACAGATGCAACAGTTTGTGTGCAACACACAGCAACCAGTTTTCAAATGGATTCACTATATTCCGTGAAAGAATTTGCGTAAATTTAAAAGCTTCGCTGTAGTTATGCAGTTCATTCAACATACCATAAACTTGATGCAGTGAAATGTTCCTTACGTCATCAATTTAAGTACACTTTCGTCACGGAAACGAGGTGTTCGATGCGTCAAAGATTAAGAAATTGGCACCTGGCAGTAGCTTTACTTTGATTATAATTGGCAGTATACAAACAAAGTGCCTGGAAGGCGGACTGCGAACCTGGCATGTTTATGCGCCCGCGCATGTGACCTGCCGCTTATTACAGTGTAACGAAAGCTCACAGTTCGGGACACTTTCGACTGACCTGCATGCGGTTCACCAATTTCATTACTGATCGCTTTCATAATTCAACTGACATTTTTGTTTCGCTCAATTGCTTTGGGAGAAACCTCACCTCGCCGACGAACTGATTTTTATTGCGTGGTCACAATTTAAGGTTAAAGCTTTTTGTAAAGTTTATTACAGAAATCTCGAAAAACAAGTGTATAATTATATAGACATACTTAAGTAGATGCATCGTTTAAATTTTAATAGCTTCAACAAGATCTATCTACCTACATATATATCGTGTTGCGAAAACATTATATTCGATACTTTACATTTGCATTTTTGTAATGACATCAATTTGGCCTGACTTATACATATTTATTAGTATTATTTATTGCTCCATTTATTTTTAAATTATTGAAAGTCTTGAGTGATTTAAATGTATGTTTACATAAAGTGACCATTGTATTTTAAACTGAAAAATATAGCCCGCCGCTATCTGGACCACGATTTTGCATTTCATTTAAAGTAATCGATTTTTGCTTCCAGTAAAAAGTAATTTAGCAACAGTTTTTATAATGCATGATTTATGCCTACCGGATTGATCAATACTCCCTTTTAATGTTTTTGCTTCCATCATGCAATAATACTCTTGCATTGTAACTTTGATAAATTAATGGCAAATATGAAAGACTTCCAATCAAGTACAAGTACGATATGTATGCCATAAGTATTTTATACAGAAATCGTATGGTCCAATTTTCTATTATATCATTATATGACTGCAACTGTATCAGCCATCATCAGTTCATTTATTAAACGATTAATTCCACTTCAACTTGAACTTCAACAACTTTTATTTTAGGTAAATGAGTCTTTCACAGTATTTTCAGGCAGAATATATTATTATTATTGGTAGTATAATAATAAAAACATTAAATTTTTTAATTGAAAATCTGAGTGATATTACAATAAAACTTTTATTTTAGTTCGTTAGTAATGCTGCGACGGCGGTATCACAAGGACGGTCACATTAATGGCAGCGATTTCGTCGCGGGCATAAAGCTGAAAACGTGTGTCCGGAGAAACAAAAGGTTTTCAAACATATTATTGGTTAAAGTCAATCTAGATTATGTTTTAGATGTGAAATTAGTATACATTTTTTAATTTTACCTAAAATGATAAAAACACATCCTGCTTCACTTTTTGTGAAAAACCACGTAATTTACGTTTTTTTGTGGTTTGTTGTTAAGGGGGTAACTTTTTACGTCAATACAAAATGTACATCATAATTTTCCTTACTTTTAAATAAAAACTATGCAATAAATGTGTGTTAAAGCAACTTGCGGAAATAGTTTATTAATATTAAAGTCTTCACAAAAAAATTACGTAATTTAATGTATTACATTTTGTTTGCCTTACATTAACAAACTTAAAAGCGTATTTACAGTTGTAATGTAATGCTGCTAAAATGTAACGCATAAAATTGAATTATCGAAATTAAATTTCTATAAAACGCATTTATTGCATACTTTTTATTCAAAAGTAAGGAAAACAATATAATGGTGTGCATTTTGTGCCGAGATCCTCGGTTACCACCATAAGATTCAAATTTCCCGATTTTTTGTTCTAATTTGGAATATATTGAAATACTCTCAATGGACTCAACCTAAAATATTATAAAAGATATGGGTACAGATTCCATAGACACGTCACAGTTTTGTGTTTGCGTTTGTATGGAGGTTTGCTCGTGACGGCTGTCCATAAACTGTCAGATTGTCAGACGGTCGGGCGCAGGCGCAGGCACCGACCAGCACAAAGGCGACCTCGCACAATATCACTTTTAGTTTCTTTATTCGACGCTCTGCACCCACACGACACTTCCCATATATTTGTGTAAAAACCGCAAAATTGTTAAGGAATCACCTTGATTTTTTAAATGAAATGTTGTTCGATTATAGCCCACCACAAAGATTAACGACAACGCTTCGCAGAACGGTGAAAGTTGTCAAAATGGAAATAAATCATCTCAATTTGTTCGAGGACATGCAGGAGATAAACGCTTCGATGTAATGTCCGTTTCACCGGCTGCACATGTGCAGGGACATGCGCGTGCGCTGTGACTTGTGACATGGACACTCCGTCCCCCGCGGCCATGCCCAATCTCCTCTCTTGGCTTTCCATTACAAAAGTCCGATTAGAACTTATTTGAGGATCTTACGAGTTATTTCTCGTACCTACGCTTAAAATATTGTTTTGCTGATTTAACATAATATGGATGATTTAAATTAAATTGCCTTAAATAAACAAATAAACATCTTATTTTTTAATGAATTTAAGTTTAATATACATATATAATCACATATATAATCCATAATAGGACGAGTACCGTATTAACCTATTGATTCGTTTTGTTCATTGACTAGCCTTTGCCCGCCCAATCTTTGTCCCGTTTTCGGCTTGGGCGTTATTTTATGAACACCCCTTACAGCTTATGTGTCGACCAGGGTCACTACAATGATAATAAAACAAAAAAACACATTCGAATCCGCCGAGTTATTCCCGAGTTACAAGCGTTTATTCAATCTTTGCCCGGTTATCGGCTTGGGCATTATTTTATGAACACTCCTTATAACCTATGTGTTGACCAAGGTCACTACAATAATATTTTAAAAAACACATCCAAATCCGTTCAGTAGTTCTCGAGTTAAAACGGAACATACATACTGGTTACAAATATTCTAAAAATTGTATTTTTCGCTTCAGTACTACGAGTATAACCCATTTCATTTAAAATTTCGCAAAAATATTCAATGTACAGACACAATTTATTACTAATAACTAAATTATTCTAAAATTATAATACATTAAAAAAAACTAAATTATATAAACATAAAAGTTAAATTAAATAAAAGACTTTATTTAAGTCGTCGCTGTCACTGGGCAGAGTACCCAAGACACTGGCCGCATTACCTCGCTGGATAGCAAGGCTGATGCGTTGCCCGAGATAAGCTCCAGCCCTTGGGTCCCCTGAAGCATCCACCAGACGCGATGCTATTTGTTTATATAGCAGTCGAGCGTCAGGCCCCCACGGCCCAAACGTCTCGACTCCAAACGGCACAAAAATGTAGCCTTCTCCTATTTATTACTACTTTATTATTAGTATAGATAGATACGTATTTGATTTAGAATTTTGGTTTTCATGACAATTATTTTATATGTGTCCGCCTCTGTAGCCGAGTGATAGAGCGCTCGCCTGCTCACCCAGAGGTCATGGGTTTAATCCCCATGGTGCTTTGAAAGGTGCAATAAGCTGTTGGTCCATTTGTGCCCGAAGTACGGCGATAGGGCTCACAACCCATTACGTTTGGGACATAACAATTTTTGGTTAAAAGCGAGTGTACCAAGTGTTGACTCTGACTCGCATTTCCCACTTTACACTGGAAACACCTCTGTTACCCCGACTTTCCTCGTCATTAAACCTTGAAATCTCCAGTATGAATTTGGCTATATAAACGAAAGTCACCTTAAATACCTATTATACATATATATGAGGGCCTTCCGTGCCTGATTCTTTGGCTTCAGCCCCAAGCTATGAAATATTAGCCTGTTAGTAATTTGTGTTTTTCGCTTTTAACTTTAGGAAAAAGAAGAAGAGAAGGGAAGTCATCTCGAAAAAAATCCAATTAGAGATATTTTTTGCTTTATTCAAACAAAAATTTAATCAAATAGATGTTCATTGAGATCAATAAAGCAGAAAAGTACTATGAGCTTTTCGGATAAAAGCTTTGCTTTAGAACCTATGTAAATTTAAATCCACTGTAAGTTTACACCACAGGAAATAATTCCCTCTCTATTTAAAAGTAGCAAGTTTAAGGGCACAACCAGAAACTCGTATAATAACGCGGCCGAAAGCCTTGATTAAACTGGGCGGGATCAATTGACGAAGGCCGAGCGGACATCGGAGCAGGCGGCGAACTTAATGGACTTTCCGAAATTTCCTCTCGACGAGTCCTGCATTTTTATGCTTTATGTATGCTAAATTAAACGGACAATAATTAATTAAAGACAAGTACTTACGATTTCTGAGTACGTAAAAAATGAGGGCATACTGTAGAGACCCCGTTGTCTGTGTTTCTTGCGTAGCTTATCACTTATCATTATCAATGAGCTTTATTTATAACACATAAATTTATTTAAACATTCATAAAATATTGCAGGTAAGTGATAAAACTAATAAATAAAATGCCTACCTCGTGGTAATGAAATTTAATTTCCCTGCACAGCGGTGAAGTGGGACAATCTGATATAAGTGGCTATTGAAAAACGAAACCGTAGCAATAATCCCGCATGCAGAGAGGCCGGCGCGGGCGCAGCCGCGGCGCGACTTGCGACAGCGCGAGCGATGCCATATTGTATTCACTGGCAACGTACGACTACGTTTGGAAAGAAATGATCAATAAATTTGTGCCGTCAATAAAGATATCGATCAAAATTACAGGGTTCTGATGATTTAACAAATATGAGTTGGCCGCCGTCGTGAAGCGCGCAGGGTGGCCACGGCTCTTCCGTGAAATTGTAATGTTATGGCCCTTAACAATAATTTGGCTTGTCCAAGAAAGCTGAACTAATTTCTTTAATTACCGATTCGATTGAGCTGTTGGAGTCACTTAATTAAACAGAGGAATCTCTTTATTTACAACACTGATTTTTATGATGCTATTCTGTTGGCAAAGAAGGCGTAATAACACATATTCTGTAAACGTGACACGAGTTTACGACTTGCAATTGCTACAAAATATCGCTGGAAAAAATAAAAATGTCGAAAGGGAAATTTAATGTATATAAAATTATACTGCGTGGAAGTAATGTTTATTCATTGTGTTCTTATAAGTAAATACCACTGTTGAACATTTTAAGAACGGATATAAAAGTAGTGTATATCGACCCAGGTCATATTACTCTCAAACATATCTTTTATGTTTGGGTACTCTATGCTACGTCGCGGGACGTAAAATTAAATTGTATATTTATTTGTTGTAAGAACATTATATCAGCGTTATCCCTCTGTGAGATAAAGATCACAAAGATTGCAATGGAAAAGCAGTATCTGAATTTTCTAAGGGATCCGGACTAGAGATGTGTGGCGTAAACTGGTATAAATGGGAAAATTAGGTTTACCGGGTTTAAACCCAATAGCGTGGTTTTTTCCTTTCAGGAATAGATTAAGTTTTATTGTGGCATACTCATGTACACTAAACAAATGTTTAATAAAAAGAGCAAATACTTTACTTACCGAATCAAAGTGAGGCAATTATTTCTTGAAGACTATGGGATGTGAGAGAAGATATATACTAAATTATAAGAGAAACTTGGTTATTGGGTTTAATAAAAGGAAAATTATATTTGGAAAATCAACATTATTAAATATAAATAACAGTTTTGTTATATTTATTTTATTATAGTCATAAAGTAGTATAAAAAGTTATTATTGTTACTATGCTTATGCCGTATACGGTAAAATTCATTCTTCTTCATAAAGTAAACGTTAATTAAAGGAACACAAAACAAAAAATCAAGATGGCGCAAACATAAAATTATATACTAGTTACTTGCCAAAATTTACATATTATTAGCTACCTACTGGTGTAATATTAACTTTAAAACGAAATATTTAGTAACTGAATTATGTTAATAATTTATATTAAGTTAATAATTATGAAAAATTTCATAAATTTATTTATGAAAAAACCCTGGTTTTTGCGATTTAGGTAGATTAAATGGATATTTATCGGGATTACAGTCAGTGACACAAGAGCGTACGGGGTGAAAATAAAGAATGGTGGACCAGGGGAAAGGGGGGATGCTACTAATGTATACAGCGGAGCAACGACTCTGATGCACAGTGCATGGTCTCGGGAAAAATATGATTGTTGAGTTCTATCTAGGTTTTGCTATGTAAAAGTGAGACCTAGTCTCAAGCCTAACCTTAGGTCTCTGTGAATATGAGCGCAAAAACTCTTTACTGTTAACCTGTAAGTGCACCTTGTTGTAGCATTGGTTGTAGGTAGCAACATCGATATCAGTAAATTCTTACAGCATTAGAACGGCCACCCGCGACGGCGATAACGCTCTTATCGCTGAACTTAAATGGTATTTATATTAATTTCCTCTCATTCAATTAAATATGTTATCGGGCTTAATTAACCGATCTCATCCTGTCCGTGGGGTTTATTGAAATATTAATAGTTCGGAAAAATGAAACAATACACCATTGTTCGATAAGGTTTGACGTCATACCTACGGTAAAGCATACCTATGGTAAGGCATACCTACGGTAAGGTGTACAGGTACACCTGCCGAGGTAATTAAGTGTTCATCACCTAACGATGGTGTGCATGGACGATTCAACAAAAACCCAAGTCTCTCGGGTTCGCTTGGTAAACTGCTTTGCGGACATGAGTGCACGTTGCAACGCTGTAGTGGGATAGCTTGTCGGAGCCGAACATCCGAAGAACATACAACATAGTCGAGTAAGACTGCAGGTCACGTAGCAAGACTGCGTGCATACTCAGCATGCCGGGGTGCTTGCAGTTAGAGTTGAAACACTCGTTGGTTGCATTTGTACCGTAACGAGCACATACTGAAGCTTACCTATACTTTTTTCCATACGGAGCATGATTGTGCTAGCTAACAGAAGTTAACACAGTGTATGATATGACTCCCGTAATAAAATGTAAAACTGTATGCATTATCCTTATCAATTTTTTCCTTTTCAGCTGAAAATAACTGGGTATTGCCGATATATGCATGTATTACCCGTTGACATCATCGATATTGCGCCATTTTACCACAAAATACGTTTCTCTACCTAATTTGCTTATCAATTCTGTCGTTACTGCGGTACAGCATGATGTCACGGTATTTGAATTATCCCTCATGAACGAGCTTATTCAAGTGGGAAAAAATTCGCGATAATTATGGAACAACGAGTCCTTATTAGGTAGGTTTCGGGTTAGTATAAATGGAGGAAAGTACATATACAATCAATCATTAGCACATATACACTCGCCATAATCACAAGGCTGTGTACAATCGATCAGTCTTAACAAAATCACCATGTCATCATTCACAAAATCATCATCCACCATGAGCGGAAACTCTGGAGAAGCCGTTCATCGAGACAACGGGGAAAAATCTCGGAAGGAGCAAGAGCGCGCGGAAGAAGAAGAAGAAAAGCGCAGACAAGACTTGGAGCGTGAGGAGAGAAAACGTCAGAAGGCAGAGCAGCGGCGACTGGACAGGCACTTGATGCAGTATGCACTAGCTTTGCGTGAGCAGGCATCGTGGCGTGGAACTTTCAACCGGCCGAAGTAGTGCTAATCATAGATATGATCATTTGTTTATATAATAAGTATTACGTATTTGTGTACATCAGTATTGAGTATATTGTGCATGTGAGTGTTTGTTTTTGAAAATAAAAAAAAAACTTGTTCCCGATACATAGTTATTTCATTTCAAAATGCATGCCGACTTACAAATGTCACGACATACCAGTTTCCTTCATGATACTAGATATTTAGGTAGTTAGTTTAATAATGATGATAATATATTGTACTAGTTCTATCCACTAAGATGTTGTACAATCTACATCCATGCATAGATAACCGTGGTCACTACACTTTGTAACACGATAGAGGGGCACCGCGACATGCTATGCAGCGATAGGTAGGTACGGTGCAGTGTTTAGGTAAGGTATCTGTCATACCATAGTCCTAACATTACAGGAATCATGAAAAGTATACATATTTAGAATTATAGTCTAACCAAACCTGTAACACCTATACAATGACAAATCTTAAGTATAAGTGAGGTGTATACGTGTATGAAGCACACGTGTATGTCCCGGTAATTTTCTATGGTCACTCATCAGTTTTGATTTCGTTTTGAAATACACGCCGCCAGTCGGATACAGATCATAAAATGAATATAGCACGGGTTTTCCCGAATATTTCAAGACAGTGCCAACTAAACGTGGGTTGCCGTAATACGCTGGAGCTACTTACGTTCGGCCGGCAGCCTGTAATAATATTTCGATGAAGGTCCCGTCGTCTGATCATATTTACCTATCTTTTGAGTAGTGACACATAGTTTGTTCCATATTTAAACGATAGCGTGCCATGTGGTCATACGTATTATCGGTCCATAAGGAGTTACAGATGTAACGCCAATTGCCGCCGGTCTTTGTCATAATACTGTTTGCGGCTTACATGCAGTTATTCATAGATATAAAGTTAAGAAAAACCTTATTTAGACGTCTCATATTCCTGTATGGTCAGCTCCATACCTAAACGTCGCAGATACACGTAGTCAGAGGCGAATGCACACTCAGGCCTTGCTCAAGACATATGATAAGCATATGCCAAGCATAGTTTGTGATAACGGAGCTTTGCATCCCATGTGCACATAACGCTAATCATCACGCCTTGCAACTTATCTGCGTTAGTGATGTGACGTGCTATGCAGCGGCTAGTAGCACGTTACCTAGACGTTACATCTGGTGCAGTCCAAGCTTGACTTGATTGTATCTAACATAGAGTGGTCACGAGAGAAACTAAATTTCAACTTGAAGCAACGTCAGAGGGAATGATCTCAGTACCTTACCTGCACAACTCTCCATCATCCTACACTCATAGGGGTACAAGAAAAAAAAAGTAAACATATTATAAACACAAATATTTATTTTAATAAGCGAACGTCACATTGCAGCAGCATTGCTGCACTATTTAGCACTATTATCACTGATGTTGCGAGCCGAGTGCAGCAACATTTCTGTGTCCGTCCGGTCACCCGTCGAATAGTATTCGAGGATTTGCGGATCACCTTCATGCACTTTCTGGATGACCTCTCTAAAGATTTCTTGGGATTCTTTCAGCAGAATCGCCGGGACCATGTACTTGGTTATCCACGCAGAGACGTGCGCCGTGCAGAAATGATGAAAGTGCTGTGGGATCCTGCACTCACGTCCCGGTGGTACCACTACATTAGGCCTCTTGCCGCAGGAACAGGTGTCCCCGGCGACCGCCTTGCACTTCGAAAAGCGAATCTTCTTTTCAACAAACTCCAGTATAGTGGGCACCCTCACGAGATCCCTCTCACCTGGCGGCGGCCCCCAAAATAAGGGCATGAGCCAGTCCCAGTTCACCATCAGACGATCTTCTTCTGGCCTCGTCGGATCAAAGTTGTAGCGGACGGGGCATGGCTTCCCGTTAAGGAAAGTCAGGTCGTCCAGCTGTCGTTCCGCCTGAAGAAACTGTTTGTATGCTTTATTGAATTGCAGAATTTCGCCGGGGCTGAAAGGGGCCTCCTCGGGTATAGAAGGCCCGCGCGTCGTGAAGGTGTCCACCGGGAAACTGAGTATTCTGTCTTGGGACTGCATCTTGAGTTCTGGATGGATGTCACGGGACTCCTAAGTCTATATGATGTTCTTGCGGTAATGTTGACCGTGTAGTGTCTAGCGACTGACTGCCCGCATAGCAATTTATACCACTCCAGTTGTTTATCGTACCGAAAAAAGAAAACAATATAGGGATAATATCGATTTGGAATTCCCCACAACCTCGCGTGCGGGTTATCGTTCGGCGCGGTAATTGGATCATTCCTAAAATAAACGAGTGAATATTAAAATATTCTTGGACCACGTCAGTCAAACTTTCATCCTTATGAAAATAGACGATTTACAATTCATCCTGCGCTCCCATACTGGGGCCCCGGGAGTCACTCACGTGTTCACATAGTCACTATAGATCGTATCACATACCTACGATAAAAATTACGCTACCAATTTGGGACATCGATAACAACGTTTAATTGCTGTACTCGATGCATTGTCTTAGCTCGCAACACCATAATATAAATGCCGGGCATTCATAGGGAAAACCAGGTCAAAAGTTTGTAACTTTAGTATACAGGTAAAACATACCTATTAAGCACATACGGCATTGTGTGCGCGATAACAACGACAATGATGCAGATCGGATGCAGTTTTAGTAGGGTGAAACAACTAGTATGTGACTCTTGACCGAATACTGATAACACAGAAGATATAAACAAAATAGACTGGGTTTCTCCAAAACGCGAAACTGTTAGGTTATCGGGCGACTTAGTGATAAGGTATTTAACTCGTGTAAAAGCAATGCTGAGACCACGTCAGCCGATATTTAGATACACGTCGCACTTAGGTATCATCCCACTTTAGTACTCCTGTTTGAAAAAGAACTACAATTATAGCACTAGTGGATCTTGTGAGTGCCCGCTATGAATGCTGCGCTGCACTCCAGCGTCATGCTCACATTATGCAAAAGTGGCAAAGCGGTGCATGGCCTATGAGATGCGGGTGACCGCTGCATGGCAACAAAGCAGATAATTCTACAAGAAGTATGTTTATTCTAGGCGTTCTAGGTACCGTTCCGTGAGAACGTGAGCTGTAGGTTTCTGGCAATTCGGCCCCAGCTTGGATGCTGATGCTGCGGCCCCAGCAATTCATGTTACCTGCTGCTTTGACCCATACTCATATCACTTTAGAGGCGGCACATACGAAAAAAGTCAAAATTTTCGGAAATGCATCTGACCCCTATGCACTATAGAATCTTCATCACTGAATACGAAAATAGTACCCTTGCCTTACCTAGATGTTTAATTTTGAAGTTATAGACCGTACGCTACCGTGTCATTGACTGTAACCCGCGTGGAAACCCATCTCCAATTTTAGCATGAGAGCTGGTGAAACTAAATTGATGAACCATTAATTTTGAAAACCTCTAGCTTTACTGCTAGATGTTTTCAAAATTAATGGTTCATTACTGAAAATACTAAAAGGAACCTTTATGTTATAACTGGTGAGTCAGAAACTCTCTAAAACACCATCTACTCTCCGTTTCAAATGCTATTAGGATAGGACCTTGTCATACCTGATGCCTGAAATGCACAAAGTCTTGGTCATATTTATTTTATTTTATGTATTGCTTGTAATTGGAATGCTAAGCATACCTATTGGGGCAACAGAATTCCAGCTCCTAGGGAAAAGGTGTAAAAAATAAATGCTTTAACAAAATAAAATTCACTCCTACTTGTATCTCAACAGGAGATGCATGTGAACCTAGCCCGACCCACTCAAAATTTTACAATTTGGGTTATGTAGATCGTTTGTTTACCGTTAGTTTATGATTGTTTCATTGAAATCATCGTTTGTTTGAGAAGCGAAGGGTGATTTTTAAAAAAAAATTTGGGTGCGGCTACTTTCTTCACAACCCGACCCAAAGCATAAAAGGTTTGTTTGGTGATTGATTCAGGTTCTGTACCGTTAGTTTACGTTTGTTTCAACAAAATTTGCGTTTATTTGACGTTGGAAGAGTAAAAACGATAACATCGAAAGTGGGTGCGGCCAACTTCCCACAGCCCGACCCAAATGCAAAATCGTTTGTTTGACTCATGAAAATGGTATATTTATGTTTGATTTCGTTTGTTTACCAATAATTACCGTTTGTTTCATCTCCTACATATGTAGATAATTTTTTAAACGTGTTTGAAACTTGTAATATTTGAATTTCGCGCCTTTGAAGTTGACGGATGCTCGGTGCTGCCATTGTCAAATACAGTGAAACTACAGAAGTGGAAAAGCTCGAAAAATATTTTTTAACACAGTATTGTGCTAAAAACTTTAAATGAGATCATCTCGGTGTAGTACTGTTCTTCTTGCACTCACTTGCATCAACAGGAGAACCTAGATACCGGTAAACGATATATAGGTATGTATGTGGTGTTATTCATCATCTCTATATATTTATTTATTATTCATGGTTATTCAATTCAATAGAGAAAAGCTATCCAAGTCACGTCAATAAAAAAACAGTCAAGTGCGAGTCAGGCTCGCATACCTAGGGTTCCGTAATTCGACAATTTTGGGAACAGTTAGGAAGAAAGTATTTAAAATCTTGCCCATAACTGTTTATGATAACTAAAAAATTGATTTTACCACAAAAGACTGAAATATTTTTATACCGTACTCGAAATAAAACTAGTGGATGAAAAATTTAATTTCTTCATTTATCATGTTACCGTTTCATCGCTATATTTTTCCTGTAATTGGCTAGTTATGATATGACCTATAACCGTAATTTTTTTCATATCTTTTGGTCCACCAGTTTCAGAAATAAGGGGGGATATGCATTTTTAGTGGTTTATCAAAGGTGCCAGTAAATATAGTAAAAGTATATATTTTTACAATCAGCTCCTTAATATCTACAATTTGATACTCATATTGTCTTTTTAAGAATTTATTTTTCTCACTTTTGTATTGGAAATATTTTGAACAATTTCAAATTTTTTATATTTTTTGTACCGAATTATGTAGGCGAGTGAGTGCTGTTTTTGTGGAAAATGTCAAGTCTTTACCTATAACAGTGATAAAGTTATGAGGCTGTGACATATGGACGGACGGACGAACAACGGAGTCTCACCATAAAGGTTCCTTTTATACATTTTAGGTACTATGGAACCCTAAAAATCTGGAGTAAGTAAAAGAAAATTCAATCAGTCAAGCAAGCACTTAAGGCTTGGCCCATGGTGCACGATAATCTTACTGAGTAATTTTGAACTTCAGTATGTTGTCAGAAAGTCTACATTAGAACGCTCGCTTCGCGCGCTGCCGGCACGCAAAATCAGTGAATTTTCGAAGTTTTTCTGGATTTTACGAAAGATTTTTTTTTATTTGGCCGCTGGCTTGCTTTCCGCCACCATTTTCTGCCAATATCAGGTAGTCAGCAAATGACGATTTAAAACACAATAAAAACGACCACGGAAAAAAGAAAAAAAAAGCTGAGTATACCTGAAACAAACACAATACAGATAAGATAATACACTTATAATCTAATATCATTTAATTCTATGAAGTATTTGATGTAGGAGTTTTTTCACCTGACATCGGAAAATAAACCATGTTTTCCTGTTATAGCAGTAATTTCAGACATAAAACTTAATCCGTTTAGACATAAAACGAATTAATAACTTAGAAAGGCATC